>OZ035876.1:66502179-69399679 GCA_964034865.1 Eristalis intricaria | reverse complement strand
ACCTTGGCTACAACAAGGAAATGGTCCAAATCGATGTTGGCTCGTCGGAACGTTCGGACATCAAGAATGCTGAAGGAGTGTCTGACGTCGATCGCAACATGATCAATCTGGTTGGCGGTTGATTGATCGGGGGACCGCCAGGTCCCTTTATGGATGTTGAGGTGTGGGAACCGCGTGCTAGCTATAGAGAGATTACTTCCCGTGACAAAGTCCACCAGCCTGAGTCCGTTATCGGATGTAGTGTCGTGCAGGCTGTGTTTCCCGATGACTTTGGCAAAGATGTCTTCCTTACCCAGCTTTGCATTGAAATCTCCTAGAACGATCTTGGTGTCGAAGCTGGGGCACTGATCGTAGGTCCTTTCTAGGAGATCATAGAAGTCATCCTTGCTGTTGTCATCTTTGTCCTCTGTCGGGGCGTGGGCGCAAATCAGGCTGATGTTCCCGAATTTAGCCTTGATGTGGATTGTTATGAGGCGTTCGCTTTTACAGACAAAGCTTAAGACTTTTTGCCTAAGTCTGCCTCGAACAACAAATCCACATCCAAATAAGCGCCTCTCCCTGTTGCAATCACCGTAGTAGATGTCGCAGTTTCTCATCATCTTCTTGCCCAGCCCATTCCACCGCACTTCCTGGATTGCGGTGATGTCTACTTTGTAGCAGTCCAGGGCCTCCGCGAGTTCTTCGGCTGCACGTGGTCTGTTAAGGGACCTAACATTCCACGTGCAGGACCGAAAATCGTTGTCCTTGTAACGTTTTCTGGGGTCGTCAACATTAATTCCGTCCGTATCCGAGGCAGTTGGTTGTCTCTGAACCATAATATTTTTACGTGGTGAGGGAGTTAAACCCACGCACAACCCCCAACTGGGAGGCCAGGCCCTATGCTTTAACCCTCGGGCGGAGGGTTCGGGTTTATCCGGAGTCGGTAACCTCGCTGAGGCTGTGAGCGCCGCCGTTGTCCCTAAAACTATAGGGATCTTCCGCCGCCATCTCAATTCCAAGGCCCCGACCTGGCCTTGAAAGAAACCTTCTAGACCTGTGCTCCGAAAATGTCGAGGTAGCTCTAGAAAGACTGCGCACCAGGTAACTCCGTCTGACTGGAGTTTCGGATGCCGCCGTTGGCCAGACAGTTTCCAGCTCCTCCGCCGCCATCCATAAAGAGAGATGAGCCCTGGTACAGGCACACTCTCCCCCCTCTCTCGTCTGCAGCCGCCAACGACGTCCCACGGGAGTTGGTTACCCCATCTTCGATCGGTGGTGCTCGGCTCCCAGATTTCACCACGTGGAGGTGAGAGTAGGAGTTCGCTGATAGAGGCTAAGTGCAGGCGCTTGTGCCAGCATGAGACGCCATATCAACGCTTTGAAATCTAGCGATCTGAAACAGTTTTTTCATTGAGTTTTCTGTAGTCGATTACGAGGCACCACTTTTGTTTTCCACTAGCGTCTTTCTTTTTGGCGACTACCCAAACAGGGGAACTCCAAGGGGAGTAGCTTAGACGAATTATGCCTTGCTCAAACATACTGTCGATCTGTTTCTTAACCTCTTCTTTGTGAACATACGGGTATCGGTATGACTTTGTGTATATTGGAACATTATCTGTTGTAGTGATATGATGTTTGATTTTACTCGAAAATGTGAGAGATTGACCTTCCCGAATGTAATGAAATCGTAATGCCGATTTCTGGATTTTGTTCATTGTTTTTGAAATTGAAATTAATTATCTCTGTCAATTCTTTTGGATTATAGGATTCTACTTTGAGTGGTTGTTCTATTAACAGTAGTATTTTCGGTTGTGTACTTTTGTTGACTACTTCCACAATGCTAAACCAGTTATTTGACTTATAGATACCTTCAGATATGTGTAACGGTGTATCTTAAAAGAAGTCACCGTTCTTAACGTCTACTGGAACTTTGACCACTTGTTTGGAGTTTGGTGGGATCAGTAGCTTTCCAGAAGTAAAATTCGGCTTGAATTTTAGTAGTATAATAGTTTTGTTAGTAATTAAGGTATTGTTACTTAAATCTATTTTTGCTTTTAACTTTGATTGTATATCAATTCCTAGAAGACCGTCTAAGTATTTATGGAACTGGAATACTAAGAATTTAAATGTACCGGGTTCTTTCAATTCAATGAAAGTCGGAATGGTTATTTCCTTGTCTAGAACATATTCATTGAGGATAGTTGTAATTGTGATTTGGGTGCAATTTCTGAGATATTTTGGGTAGGTGAATTCTGGGTTAATGAAAGACGACGAGGCTCCGGTATCAATCAAAAATGTGAGGTCTCGTCCAAAAGGAGAGGAAATTTGGATGTAAGGTAGGGTAAAGCCGTGTTTAATCACGTCTAAGTACCCTGTTGGTCTCGAGAGGCGAATCGGGTAACATTTTGTTCTTCAAGCTCTTCCATTACTTGAAGTACTTCTTGATCAGACTCATCCAGATCATTGGGGCTTGTATTATGTTCGCTATAATAACTATCTAGAGATTGTTGATATGATCCGGGTTGTGACATTTTTGTGCTCATGTTATTTACTTCTTCGATTGTATATCTGGGGTGCGAGTTGGTATAACGAGAGTTAAAATTCGATCAGTTTGTAAAATTTGTTCTATTTGTTCTTTGTGTTAACCGCGAATTTATGGTACTGGTTTCCATTGGTTCCACGGAGGGTAGTTTTGGGATAGACTGCTGATTTGGGGGGTTGTATTGTATAGGACTTCTTTAATTTTGTTGGGAGTTTTGGAATTGGGCTTGAGGAAAGTTATGAAATTGGCGAGGGTTTGGATTTGTAAACGAATTTGAGAAGGATTGGGGTTGGGATCTTATAAATGGAGTACTATATGATGTGGCTATTGGTTGTGGGGTTCTTACTATCGGGTATCTAGAAAATCTATCATTTTGAAATCTATTCATTGAAGCTCAAGAATAAAATATGTTTTGTTCCTGAATGCAGTAATTTAGAGCAACGGGCAGTGTCTCATTGCTCTTACGACTGAACCGATGGGTTCCTTTAAGCCTGATAAAAATACTTTCAAGCACATTTCAGAATACAGGTTATGTTTAGCTTCGATTACATTTTTGTTGGTTTCGTGAATGCGTATATTATTCAACAATGTAGCTTGTATTTCTATTACTGAGCCAATGAATTGCTATAGCGTTTTGTTAGCTTGGCGAAGGTTGTGAAGGTCACGTATAAGAGACGTTTCAGTTCTCTTGTCGGAATAGTGGATAATTAATATCATCCCAATGTAGAGGTGTGCCGTACATGTTCAACACTTCATTTGCTTGCCTTTCGATTTTACTTCTAATGGCTCGCAATAAAATGATCGAACTTTGCGCCGCGTCTAATGGTTTTATTACATTTAAAATTTCTTCTACGTTACTTATAAATTCATAGAGTAACCTTGGGTTGCCATCATATTTTGGCAAATCACGGATTACATCTGAAATTCTAAGTGTATTAAATATGTCAGCGGTTTTCACTCCCGACGTACTTGGTCCGGCAATATCAAAATTCATAACGAGAATTGGATTCAACGGATTGTGAAATAAACAAGGTGCACTTTGAGTGAAATTTCTTTCTAGCACAATATCTTCTTCCCTGATTGGGGAAAGACCTAATGTTTCTTGGATGGGCAAAGAGTCACTTTTTGATTTTTTATATGACATAAATGAACGCAACTTTTTATGCATTACAATAATTCGTTTTGCAAAAACCGATTTTTTTTTGTTTTTAAAGATTATTCTTAAGGAATGTAAATTTGGGGATAATTTTAAATGTATAGAAAGTATTCCAAAACCTGGACTTTCATTAATCCTGTGAGTAGAAGAACCACCAACATGGTGAGAAATCTGAACACGTTGATAATATTGCTTTTTTTTTTTTTTCTCCGGTGTTTAGAGTTCTATAACTCGCGGCAAGTGTATCACTACTACCGATTTTCCGTCGGTATTAACGCGTTTTGCGGTGATACTAGTAGCACGTTACGATAGCACAGCTTTTCTTTTTATTTTATTTATTTATTTATTCTTCCGTCTTTCAAGTACAAGCCTTTTTAAGACTACTGAAAATAGTAATAACATTTCATATCTTATTAATAATAATGCAGAAATTAACATACAATTATAATGTAATTTAGAGTAAATTGCTACTCAACAAATTAAAGATTTCATTTTTACATTTATCTCTACTCATATTAAAGTCTATAACATTTGCAACTAAGTTGAATTTTATGCAAGCATTACTTATAGGATCATTTTGCCCATAGTTTATACTATGCCTCGAAACATAAAAGAAATCTCTAGACCTCAGATAAAGAGACGGGGTGTAAACACTGAACATGGAAAGCAGCACCGGACAATCAATGTGAGCAGTAATGACGTCATGAGCGAAAAGAACTGAATAATAAGTCCTTCTTACATGCAGTTGCTTTAGATCGATAAGCTGACATCTAGCATTATAATCTGGCATATTTGAATTCCACGACATTTTTCGAAGAGCCAACCTAGTAAACCTTTTTGTTTTCTCTCAATACGAATAGCGCTATTGTTATATAAATGATTCCATATTAAACAACAGTATTCTAATATAGAGCGAATTAACGATAGATACACAGACTTAAGAGTGTAAGGGTCTTGAAAATCTTTTGAATTTGGAAACAAGAATCCTAGCATGGAGTTGGCCTTTGAAATAATATAGTCTATGTGCATTGAAAACGTCAGTTGAACGTCGAATATAACCCCTAGATCTTTATGCGAACATACTCTTGTTAAGATTGTATTATCAACCTTATATTTACTAATATTGAAATGCAGTCCATTCAAACCGCACCAGATGAGATATCATTTTGCAACTCCATTGCATCGCCCAATGATCGCACTGATTTAAAAATTTTTAAACCGTTCAAAGTTTAAAAAATACCGACACCGGTTTGCCGACTGCGTCAAATATGGGTTCCGAGCGGACTCCACTGAAAAAAAAAACAACATGTTCGGAAGACGTGTAACTAACAACTGATTTATTGAATTTCATTTTTATTACAATTCGGCTTTTTCTCTTTGCAGAGGTGACTGTCTGAACTTTATTTAGAACGGATGCGTATCAGACGCTGACATTACAGTTCGTGCAGTCACCTGTGCAATTACAAAAATTAAATGTACATATATAAATGTATTCGTTGACGTGTCTGCTGACGTTGAAGGTTTGCAGTTTGCTTTCAGTTTGGTGATCTACGTTGGTTTGGTAAGGGGGCGACGGGTGTGCAGGCAGGTGTCGTAACTCGCGCTTCTCGTGTTCTTTGTTTTTTCTCCTGAGAAGCCGGGTCTAGTCCCTTCGACTTCGACCCCGTCTGTTCATAGAGTCTCTGTTCAAACAACAACAAGGAAATGGTCCGAGTTGATTTTGGCTCCTCGGAACGTTCGGACATCAAGTATGCTTATGCCTCGTCGATCGCAATGTGATCAATCTGTATGAGTGTTGATTAATCAGAACCTCGGCCAACCGCTGTCTCTTTGGCTTTAAAAGGTCTCTAGAAGGACTTCATCTAAGGCATCGACAATCTCAAAAGCGGATGAAGGAGTCCTTGGAGAGAAAAGTTCTGCATGCGATCCTTGTTCCTGCGTTGATGGGATCTTTTGGAGATGAATCAATAAGGAACTGTACATGTACATGTACAGCCTGGACCATGTAATTCTCATGCACAACTCAGCTTCGGCTTAAGAGTCTTCGACTCCGGACCTGTGGGGCAACGCAACAGAGAAAGCATTCGTCTAAGGTGGTGCACCACGTGGGGAAGGACCACAACCCATATGACGTGCGAAACTAGAGGGAGATGCCCGCTGAAGATATTGTTGCCTGTTGCCCAAGTCTATTCCGGACTGTAGCGCCAGTAGAAGAAAAAGAAGTATAACAATTGCAACATATACACAATTTTGAAGTGTAAGTTACAAGTGAAATCTGTCAAACATTAAGCATAGTGTGAAAGGTTAGGCCTTATCTTGCAAACCTTAACCGTAATTACGTATGTTGTTTGATCTGGCTTAGATTAACAACCTGTGACAGTGTACTACATAGAGAACCCATAATCATCACCCATAAAACGCATGAATTATTATCCCCTATAGACTTTGTGTACGAAATGCAGAGTGCTTTCTGCACGATTGTTCAACTTGACAAAAACTCCACATTTCACCAACTCTAGAGTTGATATCAATTTGAGAGTTGAGCGGTAAATTGAAAATAGCTTTACTCAACAAGAATTGTAATCGTAATGTGCCCAAAGTTGTCTATCCAGTTAAGATGGTTGCAGAGACTTGGTTCCTTCCAAAAGCTTTGGACAGTTTGAAACCCAAAAGGTCGTTAGTTAAAACGAGAGAGATATTTCAAAAACTTTATTATCGACTTGAAATACAATCAAAACATTTATGAATGGAACACGACTTCGTTCATATGGCCACCCCGGACACATTTGCAGTGGGCGATTCGTTGGACCCAATTTTCAACGACTCTGCCACACATTACGACCGAAACGGCTGCTATTTCGAGTTCAATGTTGGCTCTGAGTTTTTCCAACATCGTCGGCTTGTTGGCACAAACCAATGACTTAACGTAGCCCCACTGAAAATAGTCAAGCGGCGTTAAATCTCACTAACGAGGCGGCCAATCGACTGCCCCATTTCTTGAGATAACACACTCACCTTACTTATTCTTCAATAAATCGACTGTAACGTGTCGTTCAAGTCCATATCTTCCAATTCGGGAAAAATCCTTACGCAAAATACGCCATTATGCGGTATGAGCGATGTCCAATTCTTGAGAACGTCGTGGAATTGATTGATTTAAATCGTTTGCTACGGTCGCCTGAACCGCAGCGATATTTTCGACAATTCGACCAACCCGTTGTCTCACTGACACGCCAACATCACGCAACGAATATGTAAGCTATAATTTTTTTTGAGTTAACGCTCTTAAAATTGCGGTCACCGACTACGAATTTTGGTAGAAAATTTGTATAATTTGCAGACGTTGCTCGTTAGTGTACTTTACCATGATGAAAATGTTGAGTTTAGTGAATAAACTGACAGTGACAGTTTGATGACTAGTGAAAATATGCGAACGCAAATTAAATTCAAAGTTGTAAAGTCCCTATTGGAAATTAACCCAGCAAATATGTGGAAACCATCAAACAACAGTCGTCGTAGACAACAAATGGATAGGAAATCCAACAAGTTTTTTCAAATTATCGTCAAAGACAAAGACAACAGCATTTAATCGGAACCTGCAATCGAATCGGAGATTCTGGAATCTGAAATGGAGGGGTATAAGCTTAAGCATGAAAGAGCTATTTTCGATGTGCAGAGAGCTTCATTTGTCGAGATCGAGAACATTCGTTGACGAAATCCAATCAAAATCACAATATTCGCATAAAAATACAGAGTAAGGTAGGCGTTAAAGATAAATGACTATGATTCAATAAATGTGAACTAAAATTTGGGGACGTTGATTAAGATTACATTATTGTGGAATACAAGCGTGTGGTTGCTTTGAATAATTCCAAGGCCTGTTGGATTGCTGTGGGTAGAGCTAGTTAGATTTGGATGTTTCTCATATCATGTTCGTGCGTACGCAACGTACTCATTGGGTCACCATTTTGCGTTGCGGAAACCTACATTTAAACACAATGTATGTAACGGATTCTATGGTCTGCAGCCTTTTGGTGTTGAACGCAATACTGCCTTGCTTATACCGTTATCTTTCAACAAGCAATAAACGGGCTATTGACAAAATACAGCATCGTGCTATGTTTGTAAAAAAATGAGATCGGATCGTTATAGAACGTCAAACATAGAACGAAAGCAGTCATTTTCCATTCAACTGACACATATCTTAGACATTGAGAGCTAAATAAAAGCAAGGGTTTTCAAAATCGCCAGAGAATTAAAAAAAATTCTTAACGAAAGTTGCAAAAAATATCCGTTTCCATCACGCATTGCACTTTGAATCGGTTGTGAACCGATCGAATGACCTGGTACATTTAAAGTTTCACTTGTTAAACAACGATTTTCATTCAACGTAGGAGTAAAGGATGTAGTAAAAATAAACGTAACGTGAAAAGATTAAGGTTATGCTGCAGTCTATCATAAGTTCTAAGAAATGAATCTTGCCGTGTTTGGTAAAATTGGGTTTGAAGGAAAAAAAAATCTCTCTCATGTTTTAGTTTACATGAATACACGACAGATTAAATTGAAAAAAAGAAAAACTTTTGAATAACTAACTGAACTCTGGACCACATTTATTTTATTTCAAGTTCGACATTGTTCTCTTGATGCGTAAGATGTTCATGTGGACATAACAAATTTAAAAAGCTTTCAATCTCGGATGAATGAACAAAAAAACTAAAATTTAAATAATTTCAACCGTTACCCTCGAAACTCTTGCGTTAGTGTTTTGTACTTTGTTAATATAATGTATTTTCAATGCTCACAGACGATTGTTCCAATTGTTATCGATAATATTCGCGCCCCATCCTGACTTTGCTGTAGCGTCTTACTGTGTGCAAAAGAGTTGAAAATAACGAAACAGCAATGAAAAACCATTTCGAAAGCTTAACCGTTTGCACTTGTATGGGTTTGATTTTTGTTTAGGAAGATTCCTTCTATTTTTTGCGTCTATTACCACGCATGCTCCAACCTCACCCCTTATGTGTACATGCACAACAAAAATAACTCTCAATTTCATCGATAAACTTTTCTAGGATCATACTCATAGTTTCTCCAGCCACAATAAGCCTTCTAAAATTTTGGGAGAGACCTGAAGCGCGTTCTAATTTACTCTAAGATTAACATACAGCAAGAGACAACAACAAAAAAAAAACAGAAAGGCAAAGGCAATATGAAACTTTTAGTCCTGTGACCTATAACACTGAGCAGGAACAACAATATTCTATGTATCATCAGTTTTGATTAGCCAATCAGAGAACAATTCGGCACACACACAATCGTGGCGTATAGAAACGTGAACGCCCTAATCCACCCCATTCATGCGTCATGCTTATGGCTGAGGGTAAAACGAACTGAACTTTTTGGGTGGGACACACGATAGCACCACCCTTTCCTCGAAAATTTTGACAATCGAGAGAAAGAATACCTTTGCCTCAGACGTGTTAAAGAATTCGTTATCCTTTCTTCGTGTCTAGTTGTAAAATCTGTTAAAGTTCATATGGGGTTTAGAATTTAAAAGAGAGGATTTGAACGCATATACATTGTGCAATCGTTATTGTTAGAATAATTGTAAATATTAGTAGTACTGTGGAAGTTAAAAACAAACAAAAGTCCTTCGATATTCGATACCTCGGAATATAATTCAGTATTCAAAGCGTTTTCTAGTTCTCACATTTGGATAATGGTCTACGCTTCGATAACAATGATGGATATCAACTGAAATAATTACATGGATTCCAAGTGATAATTTTATTTTCTACTTAAATAAATTTTAAATTACTTGCAAAATTACATCAAATGAATATGTGCTAATCGAGAATTGTTTTCTTTCGAATGTCGTTGTTAAATTAAATGAAAATTATTACACAAAATAATAGAAATAAAGTGAACTAATCTCTCTTGTGGTGGTTTCATAGTTTGGCATTTAATCAGTTGAACGGCAATTCGAGGTGCGGCTTAAAACAAAATAAAAAAAGCATTAATTGAGGAATAACAAAATAAATATTAATAATTGTAAAAAAAGATAAATAAATACGAGAAAGCTTTAAGTTTTTAATAACGGTCAGTTCAGCGCCCCGCTTCGTATTGCGGGCATTTGTTTTGTGTTGATATAATTTTACTATAGTGTTTCAAAATTTATTCGCCTACGTCCTTTGACGCCTCTAGGGCGTTAAAATTGGAAGAAGATTTCGTTGGCGGCTGTATGACGATGTCGATGTATTCGACACCCGATAAAATGAAAATGGGGACACCGGGTTGTTTTCCAGGCCGCTACAGTCCATCTTATCGGGGACCAGATCAAATGCGGAGATGTATGACCAATCCGTCGGTATGTGTACTTTATTTTTTTTTTCTTTATTTCATAATTGGTATATTTTTCGGTTATATTTTTAGTGCCAAAAGTTTTGCAAGTACATATTTGCAAACTCTTATAGATTGAGGAATATGATCCGAATAAGATTTCAAAATATTTAAATCTTTACTGTTTTTAAGCTTTTCTGGTTGTGGTTCTTGGAGAAACACTATATTTTGACCTGCAGTTTTTCAGTATTCACCTCTGATGTTGTACTCGTATATTATTTAGCAAAGATGAAGTTCAGTAAGGGAGTCACCAGGAACATCCGTCGGTAATTGAAAATGAATACCCGATGAGGAACAAACCACATTTATGCTTCGTTATTAGGCATTCATTTCTATAGATAACAATATTGATGTTGTTCTGAGGAAGTTCATATTGTCGTCCATTTATTAGATAATTTAGTTAGTATATAAATGGTGTTTTATCTAAATTTGCCGCTTCATTGGGCAAAAATTGTGTAACTGACAAAGATTACATCATGAAGAGTCCGTCTCTACGGGAGCTAGGGAGAGCATTTCAATTCACGTATTGTCGCGACAGATCAAAACGTTTTTTTTGGGATTCGAATTAGAATATTATATTCCGACGAATGGAATGATGAATCCGTTGAGTTAGGCGAGGTTTAATGATCAACAAAAATCAATATGGCAAATTTATGTGTAAGAGATAAATGAGGGGTTATGTAATACTCTACATTTTTGAGAGTACTGGTATTTCAGATATACCAGGATGCTTCATGAATGACATTTAAGTAGATCCATGCAAAGCTGTTTTGTTGTAATATTTGAGGACGTTTTTAATACATCACTACACCAAAAGAAGTCAATAAAAAAATGTTTAATAGTGTACGTCAATGTCATCATCATAGAGCAAACACTTATGCCCATTTTCCCAGTGAAAGTTTAGACTACAACTATATTTAAACCTTTAACCGCGTTAAAGTTGTAGTACAAGTTAAACGAGAATGTATTGCCGCTTAAACCTGAGCTGCATTCTGTTTTACTCTTTTTTCAAGTTTTCACATCATGTTCTCAGGACATCTGGTGTTCCCTAATAGGATCCATTTCTTAAACTGAAATCATTTGCAATGGATTCGCATACAGCAGCTTTTCCTCCCATTGTACTTTGTTGGTTTTTATGTTTACCATTTTTTGCACAACAGCTATTTTGTCAAGGTTTGTTTCCATATTTATTTTCACTCGTCAAAGTTACGGGTGGATTTGTCTAGTGATTTGCTGTTGCTGATTCCCATCTTCGTTTTCCAATAACAGCAAATAGAGTTTATAAAGTTCCAAGGGACTGCAGCAAAGGGATTTCAAGACAAAAAAGCAATGCATCCAAAAATCACACAAACTGAAGAAAATACACTCACCAAATGGAAAGTATTGCCATTTTTTTGATCGTATTACACATACGTTCAACTGAAGCTTAGACGAATGAATTTGAACTTTTTTAAAGAATCAGATGAACTTAAGATGAAATCTTCAATGTGGGACTGGTGATTACACTGTTTAACCGAAAGATCAAATTTGTTTCCCTCCCCTTTGTCACTCCCTAGCAACTTTCCATTTACTTGAAAAAGGAATTTCCAATTTTACCTTGAGTCCGATTTAAGTGACTTATTAAAACACACACAATCTCCGGCAATTCTCTGAACAGGTCGGTTCGGATCAAGATTTATGACAACAATATCTTCAGATCAAAATCGCAATTGTGACTTAGAAAATGAAAATACAATGGTACTCTGAATCTCTTTATTTTGTTCGGAAGTTTGTATTTCTAAGGGAAAATGGCCCAAGATACTTCTCTGAGTGGCCCAGGTAATGTAGGTCTAAATAAACAAGCTTTACAGAACGGTCTTTTGCTATCGCACATGAGAGCGTACATATCTTGTCAAAGATAATCAAATTATGAAAGACCGTCAAATTTGTTCAAATTTGTTGAGTCCACGCAAACAATCAAAAGAAGTATGAAATATTATTGTCAGACAGGGATTCGCTTTCTTGAAACAGGATGATAAGGTAGTAGTTGTTGGCACACATGGTGCCTTTTTGATAAAGATTTTGATAAAGACTTAAGCATCAAGGAAAGCTAACCTTGTCGTCTAAAAGCGGACATTGTCTTTATTTTTGTTTGTGTAAGTATAAATTGTGACCTGGATATATAGTATAGAAGATTTTACCAAGGAAGATTTGACGATGCTAGTTAGAATCAAATATCTGACCGCTACATAACGGTGATTAAGTTTTATGTAGGTTCACAAAGTAAGAAATAACAATTGCTTGTGGTATGTTATATTAAGCGTTATGCATTTTGAAGAAGCTGGGGAGCCTAGTTTCCACACTTTCCTCAGTCTACATCGCGCTGAATCTACTTGTCTTGTACTTTCAAGATTGTGTTGTTTTATTAACAATCTGTCCTACATTGTTAAATTTTCGATGTTAAAAATTCGAATAATAAGGATGCTCTTACGGCTTGGCGGCCGCGGATCAATTCGACTTACAAGTTGAGTCCATTGTGCCTTTGGCATAAGTATTGCATAAACTACCATGAGACCATTTGTCACTAAAACCACTCGGCTTCCTTTAGAAACTGCAGGCGGTTTTTCAGTTCTACATCACCCACGTCCTCCAGCTCTGCGAAGAAGTGTCCTCCCAGAAATTGTGTTCTTATACTTGTTAGAGCTGGGCAATCGCAAAGCAGACGTTGAAGGAAATTTACCTGAGACCAAAATGTCCGCATCGTTTGCGTAGGCAGCTACTGTGAAGCCTTCGTTTTCCAAACCCTTACTGATTTCGTCAAACATTAGGATCCAAAGGAGGAGCGAGAGGACTCCTCCTTGGGGTGCCCTCCTGTTCACCTTCCTAGTACAGCATAGATCGCCTCAGTAATTCTAAGATCCATTCAATATTTTCTTTATATTTGACAATCATTACTCTTTGTCCTGATGCCGCATTTGTAACAGAAAATAAATTTGTATACGGTTTTGTTTTCGCTGTAGATATGTCTACAGTTTTTTGCACTTTGTGTTCGGGCAACTTGAGATACATATATATTGAGATAGTGACAAATTTGTGTATTGGCCTTCGGAAGGAAACAGATGGATTTATATTCAGTAATGAAATTACCCAAATGTCCATTAAGATGATGGTGGCGATAGCACGAAGAACCGAGAGCAGAACCGTGCAGAAAATGACTCAAAGACTGTTTCACTGTTATTTTTGCTTTTTGATTACATGAACTATTATTTTTAATACACTTTTCAAAGTTTTGTGCTATCTTTGATAGCAAACATGGACATTTAATAATTTGCATTTTTGTTTTCTTGTTTTCATTCAACACCTCTTTAAAAATGCAACCAATAGTTCATTAATTTGTATCACCTGTCTGGCTTGATTTCAAGTAATTCTTATTAAAACTCAATTCACCTGAGGGAGCCAAAGTGTATACCCCTTTTAGTTACCCACATGAATACTTGTTGTTTTTGTACATTTAAAGAAGAAACTCGAAAAAAAAACGCGTGTCATTATCACAATGTATGTAAATAAGTACACAAAAATGTGTTCATAGATGTCCTTGATAGTCAGAGGGAAAATCAATGTAACGTGGTAGTTTCCATTGGCTTTCAAAAGTGGTTTGACAGTCATGAGCAATGCATACATATTTGAGTAGTTTTTACGCTCTCGCTTCTTTAGTTATTTAATTCATGATCATTCATTAATAATGTATCTGTTGAATTTTGTTTTGCTGTATGATATTACAAATTGTCACGCATTTGAGGGAAACATTAAAGTAAAGGGTACATTACATGTCGTTTGTTTTTGTAAATATTTTTTGTGAGATTCTCTATGTCTATTGTCTTTGGATGAAATGTTGGTTCCTAGAAAATGTTTGGTGTCATCTTTTGCTGGTACATCTTATAATTTGGGTAATATTCAAAATTTGGATGTGTACTTACATATAAGTGAATAAATAATAATTTATGTTCTTGAAATTTATTTGGAAGGAGTAGCCTTTATCGATACAAAAATGAGTGTAGTATGGAAAGTATATAATCTTTGGAGATTCGATTTGTTTGAAAAAGGGCATTTTGTGCTTACAGCGGATCTCATAAATGGGTCAATCATTCTTTTCACTTTTGGTTTTTCTCGTGCATAAACCTTGACTAAGTTATTGAGTATGCCGACGCTCTTAGCTAATTTCGGTTTGATTATGCGTGTTCGAAATTTATCTGATCTACTCATATTTTTCGTTTGTATGCACTAAATTCGTACCTAACGGCTGGATGGAGTTGTTTAAGTGTCTGTTCCTGGTTAGCTGGATCCCCGGTTCGAATCCCAGTGAAAACAAAGTCAATACGCTTTTATCTCATTTTCAAATCTGGTCCAGTAACCATTTGCCGTTGGGATTAAAGTAACGGCACTATCACTGGAGTGGTCAATCAGTGGTAGTAGTCTGACTGTGGGTATCACAATAGACCAACATGGTCTAAGTGTGCTGTTAAATTCACTGGCACCCCCGCTTAACTAAATTCGTACTTGCACAGTGAGCCCACGAACGTTTTTAGATGGTCATGATTATTATTTTTTGTTTATCAAACAACTACTGGTGTTTTGAAGGATAGTTTAGGAACTTCTTTTCATTGGAAGGCCCTTGGACTTAGATTTATTTTCTTTCGCAAGTGGACGACATATTATTTTGTGCCATCTCACAACTATAATCTCTCTCCATTGCCAGTAAATTAAATTGGGCTTGGTCATTAAAATTTGGTGCGATTCATGGACTTTCCGCGTAAGACAGCGCTGAATTAAGATGACAAGATTGAACTGAACTACGAATAGAAAACTAAAAATTAAGAGGGGTAAGTGTTTAAAATTGGATCGAGTTTAACTCGAAGTCATTATTATAACTTATATTAATAATATAATAATAATAATATAGTGTATTTTGTTTGTTTAGTTTCGGTCTGGTTATTTCTTGGAGTACGACGTATAGATTAGATATAAACCTTGAAATTAATTCCTATTTAATAATGTGAATATCCCTTCAGTTGTTAAGATTTGTTATAACTGTCATTAATTAAATTGAAATCAATTTGCCCTTTTTGTCTTAACCATCTTAATAATTAATATACCTTTATATTAATTATTTATTTAACAACTCGAGAAATATAAAACAACAAACCTAACCATGTTGTTAGCTTGCAAAATTGCCGTGCTATATGATCTCGGCTGAAACACTGAAACACATTTTGCAGACACGGACATGGACTGTTTATATGTACCTCTGGTAGCATTTTAGGGCCTGGAACGCTTTATTTTGATAATTTGTTATCGGCTTCATAGAGAACTAAATTCTTCAACAGTTATGCAACGGTATTCTTCTCCCCAAGATATAGTTGGAGCCATACATTCAACAAAACAAGATACTCCTTTAGTTCTTTCCTTTATCTCATCTCATTGTTTTCTCATACAGACAAGCCAATTTAAGTACTAGATTTCGTCTGACAGATCGTATGTTATTTAATTTAAAAATTATGTGTTAAAAATGTTTTTATTGGTCGAAGTTATCAATGGAAGTTTAAAATTGCTCCTTGATTTCAGTTAAGTGTAGATAGTTGGAAGTTTTATAATTTCCATTATTATTGGAGTGGCGGCAGACAGACTTTGATGAATCTAATATTTATAGCAACCAATTTCAAACAATTTTTTTGCATTGATAAGGTTGAATACATTTTTTATCTCATTTTCTGTGGTATAAAGTTTACAATTTTCTTCTTCATACGTAAATATCCATTAAATGGAAATTTGGCTTGAGAACCTTACAACTGTAGCAAGTTATAAAATATAATAGATTTAAAATAGAAATACACGCTTATAAAGTCTTAAGAATTTAAGGACAACATTTATTTTTACTCCCACATTTACTGCTCCCCACTTTATAATTAAATTACTTCACATTTTATGCTCTCTATGGAAGTATCGCCGATTGGTCGTCGTGGTCGGGTTACGCTTAGGCAGAGGGCGCCAGGTTCGATACCCGAATTTACCAACTTTCATTATTCATGGCTCCACTTCTTTCAAGTCACTGATAATATTCAAAGAGTATTCATACACATTTATAGAAAAAGCTTCTCAATTTCGCCGTTTGGAGTCGGAATTCAACTGTAGGTCCAATCCTCGTGAAAGAACAATAGCACACATAACATAAGTGGTTGCTGCAGAAGCTAGGCCCTGGTTCGCCTGTCGGGTCACCCATATTATTTATTATTATATGAGAGTATCACATCGACAGTTGTATCTTAGAATTTGGGTTAAATTTTGCGATCTTTAGCTACATTACTAAAAAGATTTGTTTAAAATTACATAAACTCGTGGAAGAACTCGTATTAGCGCAAAAAACTACGTTAATAAGGAAATGGACTTCTGTGAGAAGGTAATTTTCTATGATGAGATTAAATTTAACACGAAATGATGGCCTAGAATTAGTGTTGCGAAAGACTAATACTGGTCTTAAAAAAGAGAATTTGCTTTTAACCGTCAAACATTATGGTGGTGGAGTTATTGTCTGGGGATGTATGCTAGCGTCTCAAGAAGGGGAGTTAGTATTCATGACTTGCAATATGGACAAGATAATATATTTAAATAAAATTTAAGAAAATCCTTAAGAAAGTCAAACAAATTGGCCTTTGCTGGAAATTTGTAATTCCAGTTCCAGTAAGATAATTGCCCAAGCATACTGCTCTTATAGTGAAAGAATGGATACTATCTCTACTATCATCATATTCTGAAAACTGGTAAATTCCATGCAAATGAGGTTAAAGGAAGTCATATGGAATCACTTATACTGAGTTTGTGCCAATACTCTTTTTCCATAAGAAATAGTAAGTTTTACTAAATTATTGTAAATTGTCATTACTTAAGCTAAAGCTAAGTTATGTTTTCTTGTTATATCCGTTTAGAAATGAATTAAAATAAAGTGTTCTAAGCAAAATTTAAAAAATACTCCTTATTTTCTTACTTTCTTCCATGTGTGTACATAGCCACAATATATCCTTAGACATTACATAAAAAAATTGTCAGTATTTTGATTGGCAAAGAAGTCAGTATTTTGATTGGCAAAGCAAAATTTTATATATTTTAATTCTTCTAAGTAGTCTATAATTTGGTGCTACATTTTAAAGCTTCAAACTTATTGTTTGCCGACAAAGAAATGGTTGAAATTTCAACGAATAGCAATATCGAAACTATAGCTAATCGAGATGATTCATGTATTCAAATCCTTTATACTCCTTTATAAATTTAAATTTCATAGGCACATTTATCCATTTTCAAATTTTTGTTTTTAGAAATATTGAATCATATGAAGCTCTGTTACGAAAAAAGAATGTCTCAATTTATTTCCGAAAATTGAAATGATGCACAAGGAGGTGATCGGTCGAGTCCATCAGAATGATCTTAAGCAATTTGTCTTCTTTTCTATTCGAACCTAACAACCTACCTTAGTGATGAACCTTTAAACGGCCAACACCTATACCAATGTATACGTCTATAAAGCAACTTATATCAAATCCCAGCACAAGAGTTCTTGTAATTTTCATTATTCAACTAATCCAACAAAATCATCCCCTAGATATTTAAATTTATTTTCCGCTAGGAAGAAAACTGATGACAGCATTTAAAAAATCGCAGAGTTGCAATTAATCTCATTTAATTTGCGTAAACAGGCTGAACAAGGGTGCAAATGATAAATTAGATCTGGTCACTTCTTACACTAATTGTCGAAATTAAGAAAACAAATGAGCTACTTCCATGTTGCAGACATCCGCTCCCGAGGCATGAAACACTTATTATGAATGAGTGCATGTTTAAAAAGATTCTGATGGAAAACATGTGAATGTAGGAATCCGTTTGGATTTATTTTAAGGGTTTATTTGAAATAATAACAGTCATTATGAAGTGCTGTGATTTTCGGCAGATCTTTTTATAACATTTGTAATGTTACGTTGTTTATGTCACCAATTTGAAATTGAAAGGGAAAATATGTATTTCCGACAGAGATTACATCTGATCACCAAACAAGGGCTCCACTCGTATATATTCACCATACGACTGCTTATTTGACGTTTCTCTTTAATCGTCGTTCTTTTCATTAACAAAAATTAAATAAATTGATTAATGCTTGAACTTTAAACATATGACTATAATTATTATGAATAAGCTGTTGGATTGCAGTACATTCGCGTTTACATATTTAATGCAGCGGCGGAATAAAGTTTTTAAATGATTGTTCAAGGTCAACGAAATTATATCTGAAGTAATATAACAACGAAAATTTAATATTAAAAGCTAGTGATGTGGTTAGATAGTTTGTAATTTAAAAATTTGTTTTTTTTTTCTGTCTTATCAAAGATTGGATGGGTTATAATGGGGCGATTGATTTCTATACGTTTGATTACATTTTATTTGCAAGAATATTTTATAGTATAATGTATGAAATATGTGGCGGCCGGACTTCTTCGAACTTGAACCTCGTTGTTTGAGTTCTATTCCCGGTAAAAAAAAGCTTCTCTAACTTAGCTTCTCAACTAGTTCCGAGTCGACATAAAATTGTAGTTCCTTCCACTCGTGAGAGAACAATCGAACGCACAACACGAGTGGTTGCTGTAAGATCTAGGTCCTGGCTCTATACGGGCGCCACCAATATTATTATTAGTTTTTATATGTAGTCCATACGTTTTTATTTTTAGTAGAATCATGGAATGAATTGAACTAATGATGAGTTATTTGAATGTTTTCATTCATACATTTCAAATGCTGTTAAAAAAACCGAACAAAACCGCGAGGATTATAAGAGAATTTTGAAAAGAAATCACAAAAAGGTTTACTTAAATAATTCAATGAATGGTTTTTAAATACTTCCAATGAATGAAATTTCTGCTCAAAACAAAAAATATGACAGTCTCAAACACTTGACTACGTCCAACATTAGTACTGAGGGTAGATTTTAAATGGCTTTTTCGCATGAATCAAGCTGAAAGTGTTGCAGGGATGACGTCAATAGTTTGGAGCTTCTGGTCCTATGACTTTAAAGTAACGTCCAAAGAAAAATGTCTTAAGGCTTAATAACACACAATATTGGTGGAAGTTTTTTGCTGACATAGTTCCATCAAATCGCGTGTATTGAATGTGGACCGTGGCACATGATATATAGCGTAGCGCGGTCTTGTTGGAACCACATTTCGTTATCATCGAAATCAATCAGGTCATATGATGTTGCTTATTATCGATCTGCCATTATATCAGAATGAAGCTTTCAATTTGAAAGAGATATAAATTAATTATTTCAAAGTTGGACGATCTGTACACTTTGTCCAACTCTGTAACCCTCCATGTTACTAAATGCGGTATTCTAGTCAACACAAAGCTATTTCACAGATGTTTTTCGCTCTAAATTTGATAAAGGAACAAAACAATTAGGATCTAAACGTTGGCAGATTAATCTTAATTTCTTTATTAATCTCAAGTTCAACGCGGAAATTCCGAAAATTTCTAAAAATTGTAATCGGTTAGAGACATGTTTGTCTATGTTTGTCCATCACAGAGTACTACGACCTCTAAATGTTAACACTCAGTCTCGCTTTATAAAGGATATTTTTGCTGAGTGACCGAATCTGCATCTACCGAATGTTTAGTTTGCAATGAAAAATGTTGCCTTTTCTTTTATGATCTGGCCGAAAACCGGCATTTTTTCCTCTAAATATTTGCTGCCGAAAGCATTCATAATTATCGCATTCATAAATCGAACTTATGATTTTCAGCTTGTTTTTGGGATCAGCTGTTGATAGGATTTCGCTTCTCTAACCCTTTAACGGTATAAATTAACGCAAAAAACTTAAACATATTGTCTTTATTTTCTTAAGTGTTTCAGCCTGTTTAAGTGACAATTTTATTTCCTCCAGCAACATTTGCAAAGGCACGTTGTTTTGGCAATGATCATTTATTAAATCTTTTTCTTTTACTGATAGATCTTTGCGTGAATTTTTATTCTTACTTATCGAAGAAAAGTCATTATCAAGAAGCTTCTACTCGCCGACGACGTCTAAATTTCGACACTTAAACTCGACCCCTCTAGTAATAACGTTTGTTTCAAGAAGTGATGTAAATTTGTTTATCCTTGTTGTTATGTTGCGAGTAGTTGAGTAAATTACGCATAATAGAATTGAAAGAAATAATATTAATTTTCATTTTTCTTGAGGATTCAAAGATAAATTACGCTTTTGGTCAAGAGTCATAGAGTGAATGCTGCTTATTGGAGTTCAATAAATACCTTGGCTAACAGAGTGTTCCTGTTAAAATAGTCACGGATAATCGAATTACAACTGCACTAGATTTGAATTTTTAATTTGTTGAATCTTATTTGTCCTTTCACGGATAATCGAATTACAACTGCACTAGATTTGAATTTTTAATTTGTTGAATCTTATTTGTCCTTTATAAGGCAAAATATGAAGTTTTAAGATAAAAAGAGGCCTTAAAATAAAACATATTAACATTGCTTTATAAAACATAGCAGCGTTCAACCTAAAGAACACTTATTGCACTCAATTCTGAAATATGTGCAGCAGATGTATAATATAATCTAAATAAAATCTTTCGTATGTTTCATAATCTAATATTGACTGTGTTCATTGCGCTGTGAGGCTAATAACTAAGAATGGGTTAATGTTTGTCTTTACATACTCTTAGACTTTTCTGATATGTTACCTATTTCTCAAGATTTCTCCCGCACTGGGTACCTTATAACAAGATAGTTATGGCCTTTTCTCGATCCACGTAGTCACGTAGTCTGATCAGAATGAATAGGCGGGATCTTAGAACCATTATCGGCATCATAATGGGGCATTTTGCCATTGTAAGAGTGCACAAGTCTTAAAATTAAGCCATTCTACCATAACTTCTGTAGGAAGTTAGTAAGTAGGCTTATGTGTGACTCTACCAACCAGCAGTCAGCCACTCTAATCTAATCTAATGCTTCTAAGGCGGACAAATGACTAAACTCAATAAAAAAGATATCGAATTTAAAAATTAAATCCGTTGACTACGTTCTATCGGAAATTCAAATTTCTCCGAATTGTCTGTTGATGTGAATCCACAAGCACTAAGCAGAAGTGCTCCGTGTGAGTTGTGAATTTTCACGTACATATAGAGTAAGATAGTGCGTCGGCTCCTACGCAGAGGATGCCAGGTTCGATACCCGAATTTGCCACCATTCATAATTCACGGCTCGACTTCCTTCGAGTCACTGACAATGCTTAGATGCTTAGAGAGTATCCCTGGCTAGAAAAAGCCTCTCAACTTCGCCGTTGAGAGTCGGCATAAAACTGTAAGTCCCTTCAATATATAAGAGTGTCAGTACATTACATATCTTGTTAGTTGTGTATTTTAGTACACAACTAACAATATATGATCGTGAAATTTTTGGTTGAGCCTGCGGCGATCAATTTCTTTTCGGAGGAAAGCCACAGTGATACGAAATAGTGACGGTATTCATCATATTCGGAGCCCATCGTAGTGTATTAAGTTCTCAACCTCCTCGAAGATTATGCCTTCAATTTGACATGGGTGTATTTATTCCAAATTGTGCTTAATAACAATACTCAAAACAGATTTCCCAGCACTTCTTTTTCTGTTTTATGAATTATTCAGTTAGTCTGAGTTTTTTATGATCATTGCGAAAATAATATTTAGATGAATACATCAGATAATTTATAAATGCAATACGACGAATATTGATTGTATTCTTATTGATGAAGCAGTATTTTTTCGACTCACTAATGCTTATCTTATACGTTTTGTGCAATTAATTCTTCCCAAAAAGCGCATCTCATTAGGAAACATGCGTTCATGCGTTATGTAGTACCCAACCAAACTTTGAACGTTATGTGTATCTAGTTTCATTTTTGTTGTTGTTTACCTGTTTGTTGCTGCAGAATTTATAAATTGAATCAATTATTAATTCTCGAAATTTCGAATTGCAAACGCTTTGAATATCTCTGCTAGACGGATTGTATTGGCTATGGTATTTAATGGGAACTCCTAATCAAGATGAATAAATGTTTATATACACATTTCAGGAATATTCAGGAGTTCATTTCCTTGTGCGATCTAATCTGGAGATCATATTCTGCATACTCAGTTTTGAACAATTGATCCACGACTTGGAACTGCGATTTGTGTTTATAACTTTTCTGTAATTATAATAGAAAATGTACAGTTCTTGAGAGGCATTTCTAATATATACGCCTAAATCTAAGTGTTAAATATGCACATTACCGATCTTATGAGAGACTCAAACATTTATAATAATCATAATAATATGGGTGGCGTGACAGTCCGAGACGAACCTGGGCCTAGCTTCTACAGCAACCACTCGTGTTGTGGGAGCTATTGTTCTTTCACGAGTGCATGGAATCTACAGCTTAATGTCGACTCCGAACGGCGAAGGTGAGAAGCTTTTTCAGGACAAGAATAATCTTTGGGCATTGTCAGTGACACGAAAAGAGGTGGAGTTGTGAATTATGAAAGGTGGTACTAAATTCGGGTATCGAACCTGGGACCCTCTGCGTGGGAGTCGACGCACTACCCACTAAGCCACTGCGTTTTACTTTCGGATTTGTTAAACTGAAATCATTGTCTACATAATGTAATATTTAATAAAATTGCAATTTTCTACCCACGAACAATCTTAATGAAAGTATTTCGTTCGATAGAGATATCGCGACTATTTCCAACCAACGAATAGTAGATGTGTGAGATACCAACACCTGCGATTCCCAAAGTTTAAAATCTCGTTAAGACTGAACAATATTAAAATGATAATTCACGGTGTAAACTTTTAAATTTTTATGAAAAAAAAACACGCCAACAAGTTCCTTGGGGAAAGGATATAAAATTAGTGATTTTGCGACATTCCGGGCAGTTTGAAAGTGGAATTTCTTTCCTCTTCTCTAGCATACAGCTGTGAGATTGCTAAAGATGATGTCCGATATCAACAGACCAAATAGATTGTCTACGTATTTCCGTTAATAATAATAGGGGATTAAACTTTAGTTCCTTACTTGTCAAGCCAGCTGACTTTCAGTATTGCAAAGCCTGCGCATGCTTCTTCTAGTCATCAATACCAAGCTGGCTTATATCCCCGATTACAATTTCTTTATACCGGCGATTTGCTCTTCTTCTCTTTCTCGATCCATGAGGATCTGATTCGAAGACCCTCTTACCTGCAGCATTGATGTCAGATAGGCCAAACCAGTTTAGTCGGCGGATTTATGTCTTCCAGCTTATAGAGTTTGCGAATATTTCTCCACCTCTATTCGCCTTCCTCGCATATGGGACCATAAATTCGAAGGAAAATGTTAATTTTGAAGGAAAGAAGAATCAGCTCTTCTGTTATGTTTATCGTCAAGCTTTCAGGTCTATATAGCAAGCCTGAGAACATAAGAGTTATGTAGTGTATTTTTGTGCTTACGTTTAGAGTTTTTAGCAGCACTGATTGTCAACGACAATTGTACGTCGGATATCCACAACAAACGATGTCGTTGGTGGTGTTCGCGTTTGCCCCGAGGTATTATTATATTTACCTCCTCTTTTAACTTACTATATTACTTTCTCAAGAACTTAACTTGAAATTTGATCCCTTCCTAAATTTTAATGAATAAAATATTTTCTTAGCGGCATCGGCAAGTGGATTTAGTTCTGGCGGCAGGTCTCATTCTCTTCGAAGCATATAGAGCTCAAAATTAAGCATTATGCATTAGCTGTATTTCTGCCTAGCGGAGAGGCACTGCATGAATCAAGGATGTGCAGAGTTGGTGTCTCGTCCTTTTCATATTTTGACTAGTTCTCTGTAGTAAACCGAAATTAATGATACTTGAATGTAAACACTTGTATTTGTTTTTTTTTCAAAATACGCTGTCAAAATTCAGTGGCATTAATCATTAATAACCTTTATTTAAGACTACTACACACAAACAATTTATCATCGGACCCAGCCTAAAAAGGTTAATTTTTTAGGAAGAAAAAACTTAATTTTAGAATTTTTGTTTCAAATGTTAAAATTTTGTCATTCTAGTGAAATTAAAACGTTTTCAATTCAAAGATTCAAGATTATCCTTGATCATAGTAAAATTGACATAATAAAACATTAAAAAAAACTAGTGAAGGGAATTTGTGAAAACAACTAAAATCAACATTTTGTGTGAAACAAATTCTCCACCACAGGCACGTTCTCTTGATTACATGTACATAATTTTATCTTTTCAATTCACCAGCTCTGTACCTGCAATGGCAGGTTGTATGCCTCTGATGTGCCGTCGGCTTAGCGAAAGAACAAGGGCGATGGAAACAGCCAACTCTCTCGGGAATAATCCCACATTCACTGCTTAAACCCATTTGAAGGGGGATGCAGCGTTACAACCCTCACAAAAAAGTATATACTTTTTTTTTACATTTGCTTTTAGGAAATAGAAAAAAAGACAGGGACACATAGTTGAATTTTAGCTTCTTTGGAATATTGTAATTTTTACCTCTACAACTAGTGGCGGATTAAAAGTCTGTTTTTTTGGAGGAGAGTAGGAAATATTTCTGTGTATTCCATGCATTATATGTTACATCAAAACAAGGACTTAAATCTACAAATGAAACACGTCATCCGTTGCAGAAAGAAAAATCATTGTTTTTCTGTCCTTTATTGTGTTTGTATTTTCTTTTTTCATTTTATTTTATTCAGAGAAACTATTTTTAACCCTTTCGACAAGTGAGACTTTTTCTGTTGCCCTTATGAAGAAAAAAATCGTATCCTGCCATGCAATGTGAATACAAGAGAGTACAGTTTTTTGCGTTTATTTGGCATGGACGGGGTAACAAGTTTTGTTTTGCTGCACTTTACAATTCACCTGTTAGCTAGAGAATAGGTCTTGCTATATAACTCTGCCAGAAATCTATTTCACATGCAGATAGTGTATATAGGTATGGATACACAAATGAACATATACGGGTGTGTGTGTGCTCAATTGTTTAAAATTTATTTTATCAATGCCAGGACATGCTCAATTCAGTCGGAATAAAAATAAACAGACAGTGAGTGGGAAACGTTGTTTTCAGCACAGACTCTGCACGGATCCCAGGTATTCACATTCGTAGATACAAACATAATATAAATATATATATATTCACATGGAAGTTAAGGAATATACAAACATAAATGGAAGAAGAAGGAAGAGACTAAGTATGTACGTATGCAGGTATTTGTGTGGGAATGTCTGTACAAATGTTGACAACTTGTATCCACCCATAGTAATGTATCCGAGAAGGTTTTATGCCTTTCTTTGCGACACTCAACATCGCCACATATGCAAAATGTTGGTCGCATAAAGGTGGAAGACAAGAGTCGCATACAAAATGATGAAAGCGTGGCACTGAAGGATAAGAATAAGGAATGATACATAAAACTAGATGGAGACTTTTCCTTTTATTATTGGGCAATAAAAAGGATAATTTTTCTTTTTATTTTCTGGTGGATCGTTTGAGGTTTTCATGATCCTACGTTTCCTTTAATGGGAATATACTGTGTGCGTACATATGTATATGCATTTGCTTCAAAGCAATTTAGGGTTTATTTTATTGCAAAAAAAAGTAGAATACAATGACTATTGTGGTCTTTAGATATGTTTTTTCGTTATTATTTGGAGAAAATATTTAAGTCTCTTTTAATGTGGTTGAACTTAAGCTACGTCTGCCCAGTTTTTTTTGAATATTGAAAATGGGTAGACATTTTTTTAATTACTCCTAGTTCGATTGTTTTGTAAGGTTGGACTTCAACTATCTTCGAATTGTAATTTGTTGATTTGTCGGCTAGGCAACAGTCAATTTAAATTTTTTTTCTTTTAGTTTCGCGCTGTGTGCGAGGTGGTGGTTATACAGTGAGTTCACTCTTAACGGACACTCATCTGAAATGGAGAATTCCCTTAAACTGCTGGCTGATATGATTTTGGCCGTGTTTTTGTTCCTGATACGTAAACGATTATTTTAAGCCGACATGGACACATTTATTTGGATAAAAACATTACCTTAAATGGACGATATTTATGCACCAGGAAATGAGATATTTCTGTTTTTTCCAGCATCATTTTGGCTCATTTGTCAGACATATACAAATGTACAGGGTGGGCCATAAGCGTTTTTTTTATAAATCAGTGGGTACTTTGACATTGTCTGCTGTTTCCCGTTCGAAATATTGACTGAAAGGCAAAGGCAAACAAAAATCTTATTTCGAGAGTGAGTGCTGTGCGCCCAAGCGGTGCGTTTCCGCGAATGCTGTACGCAAGTTTGCTCAAAAAGTTCGTGAGACTGGTATCGTAGTCGACAACAGTCATGGTTTCCGTAGTCATAGTAGATGCTGTGGCCGAGATTTGGTCATTTTATCTTCGAAGATGAGGCTGGGAACAACGTTTCGGTCAACGGTGGGCGTTACAGAGCTATATCAACCGACTTTTTCTTTTTACTGAAATGGAAGACATGGACTTGGAAGTCCTCTGGTTCATGCAGGGTGACGCGCCATGTCCTAATCGATCTTTTGCGCTAGAAATTCCCAAATCGCGTTGTCAGCCATCTTGAAGTTGTCAATTGGCCGCCTTGGAGCTGCGATTTGACCCCTTTGGCCTTTGTTGTGGGAAGCCGTGAAGGACTTATGTTACGCAAAAAATCCGGAAAAGATTCAAGTACTTAAGGCCAATATCTTCCAAGCGATCCGTGTGCTACAATCCGAAAACATCAACAAGTGCTTGCCCAGTAAACATTGGATGATAACATCGTCAAGAGTCCTGGTAATTTTCAAGACACGAAATATTAATATTTTTTCAATTTATAATAGTTAACACAATAGATAACTTTTCTCCAAATAGAAAAGTGGCAGCAAAGACAAAAAAGGTTTCCATGTTAATGCACTTATTTATTTCATGTTGACATATGATTTATGAATATGAATGAATAGGTACAGTTAGGGACAAAACAATAGGACCACCGAATATCTTTAGTAGATTCCATTCCAAAACGCTGAAGTCTGTATGCTGCATTTTTTTGATGCAGTATCTACCTTTGACCATCAGATCAATCCAAATTCACTTTTGTCTCACCGGACTAATGAATATTTTTTATTTTTTGCTTTTTGAAACTTAAGTCTGCGAATTTAAGGTGGTTTATCCTGTGCTTTTGGTAAGGACCGGCGCTCTGGGCTATATCTGCCTACTATACTACATCTTCCGAAGAAATTTTGTTCTTCAAGACTTTTTTGTATTATTGGGGATTAGACTAGTAAGTCTAATTCAACCATAATCTGTGTAGCTGATTTGAAAGAGCTTTTCATTGGCAGACCTTTAAATTGGTTGTAATCTTTTAGCAATTTTGGATGTAGGGTATTAAAAATTACTTTAAAAAGTAAAATAAAAAATAGCCCGACACAAACCAAAAATTAAAAACAAGTACTCCGGTCTTATTATTTTGTCGGCACCATTTTGTAGGTCTATATAGTTTACATTCATGTATACATGGTATCCTTTTTGCTGAGAACAAGTTACTGTAAACAGTAAATTTCTTCAAATTCACTGTGTTTTGTGGAAACAAATCTGATTACTTACTGGTGGCATTGTTCAAGCCTTTTTGGATCTCGGTATTTTAAAATTTTAATTTTAGCGTCTAGCAGACCAAATTTTTCTCGAATCTTAATACATAATCAGAACAATGCTAGGGATATGATGAACAATGGGCAAAACGTGGTACATTTAGAGTTAAGGTTGGTGGGTTTTTCGATATTATATTATAATAGAAAAAGCGGCAGAAATACCACTTAAGTGGTAGAAATCCCATCACTGGTGCAATAAATTGGGTACCTGAAACAATAAATTGGATACCTCTAGAGAAACTTTTTAAAAATATCCTAGTTGCTACGCAATCAAGCCCCGAGGAAGACGGATGACGACTGTATTCAAAATTTAACCAATTCTCTAATCGATTGGGATCAAGTTGTGACAAAAACGTCCAAACCGAAGAAGGATGGAAAGAGAATATGATCAAGGAGTTAGTCTGCAAGAAGGACGAGGTTGCTTCGACGGTTGATATGGGAATGGATTTATACTCCTTCAAGAACGCATTGAACAGTGATAAAATTTAATGCAAATTAGCTTTGAAAACTGGATGCGAAAAGGCAATGCAGTTAATATATGTTCTCTGATCTCACAATGTTTCAGTGACAGTAAGAGGTTGTATCACTGAAGTAGTCAATCAGTGTTAGTAGTCTGACTATGAGTATTACAATGGACCAATATGGTCTATGTGTGCTAAGAATGCACTAGCAGCCCCCCTACCTAACCTAACTTAAGAGGTTGTATTGCAATCTCCGTCAGTATATGTGTACCGGAAGAATGATATGAGGCGAAGATAATGATTTTGTGTTCTTTCTAAAATCTGTGTTTTTTTCGTTTATTTTCTTGTCGCATCCTGTCGCTTGACTTCCCACTTAAGACAGATTTCGATGTATTCCTGTTATAATTTATTCTAGTAGTAGTTTTTATACCACAGTTTGCAAAGTTGTTGATTTTCCCCAACATGGCGGGATATCAGCAACGATCTCTGTGAACGGACAGTTTGAGCTCGAAAACAGCCTCCATATGGCGGCCACCGGAGATCAACTTCAACACCCGCTGTGTGGTGAACTGATGTAAGCTGCGAATATCCCAGGCATGAGGGTCGCCGTCCACTTTGGTGCGGGGGGAAATAACCCGTCTACATAAAAAAAACACAGTTATGGAAGAGCTTACTGCCTCAGGCTGGACCCCACAAAAATGAACAATCATTTGACTCTGCGCTCTTGGAATATAAAAACATTCTAATCCCCGAAGCCGCTCTTCAACTGGAAATATTCTCACGCAGTCCAATGCGGATATGACTGCGATACAAGGAATACGTTGGAAAGCTCTAGGAATTATGAGAAAATAGAGTGCGACATTTACACTTACAGTAGTCACTAGTTGATTCTGATTGGTTGTGGGAAAACGACTTCGACTTTAAACTGATAAGTGATCGCTTGGTGATCCGCATCCTAAGCAGATTCTACAACATAAGCTTAAATTAGTAAAATATTCCACGAAGTAACCTAATGATCTCCGAATGGTCGGATCACCAATCAAATCGGCAATGTGCTCGATTTTGACTCAAGGCATGCGTCAAATATCTTGGGTGTGCAAACGAACAAACGGCGACTATTGTCATGTCCACAAGCAAAGTGATTGAGATCCGGAATGTTCAGTATACGTTTTGACTGTGCGCCTGAGCACAACGGAGATTTTAGATAAGAGATGTTGCAAGGCAAAACAAGGGCTAAAAAACCGTAGGCTGTGATAGTTTACCAACAGAGGTCTTCAAGGCTACTTAAATATTCTTGTAAAAATCATAAAGTACACACACAAAATATATTGTTTATTGTATCGAGAAATACATAATAAAGAATTTAATAAAATAATTTAAATGGCGCTATACCCTGTGAAGGGTCCTAGCTTCTACAACAATCAGTCGTGCTGTTCGTGATATTGTTCTCTCACGAATGGAAGGGACCTGCAGTGGGCCCGGCTCCGAACGGCAAAGTTGAGAAGCTTTTTTTTTCTAGACAGGAGTACTCTTTGGGCATTGTCAGTGACTCGAAAGAAGAGGATGAATTATGAAGGTTAGTAGATTGGTGATTCGATACCAGGTTCCCTCTGCGAATTAGTCGACGCACTACGCCACGGCGGCTCGCAATCGAGAAATAATATAAATAATATAAAAATAAAATTAAATGCTGCTATTGAACCATGTAACATTATATATATACATATATAAATAAATGCAACAATTATAACTTAATTATAGAGTTTCCTTAGCTTTATTGGCTGCCATTCGCTTATATTCTCACGTGAATTGTAGGCAGTTTGCTTTAGTTTGATATTAATTGGCCACTTATCGATCATGAGACGTTGTCATTGCAATTGAAGCAGTTAGCACCATAGTCTGCGCATTGTTATAGCCGTTCGGTCTGCTTAATTACCTTAATACTGAGATGCTCTACAACCCTTGAGAAGCGGTTGCAAAGAGAGTTTGACTGATTTCAAATAGCGAAGTTTCTGATCGTCTTCTTAACAGTAAATGGAAGTGGATGTGTTCAGAATTCAATCAAGGATTTTCTGCGTTGGGTTCATCACAATTATTTTATACGTCACGACGATCATTGGGGATTAAACACTTATGTTGAAATAAACAAATCCACCGTCGTTCAGATAATTAGTAACACTTTGTGTAGTTTGCTTTTTATAGATTACCCAGACTTTGGAGATGAGTGCGCTGTGAGAAGTATATACTCGTCTAGTATGAATGTCCCTTAAATGATTTTGATTTGATTATTTGCTTGCCACTGGGACTCTTTAATCTATTCTATTCTGTCATTATAGTAGAGAATAAAACTGGATAAATGATTTCGATTTGTTTTGACTAGAACATTTTTGTTTCGGACGTGGTTTTGAGCTAGCACAAATACCGTATTTAAATTCAATAAAAACGTGTGGGTTGGTGTTTAGATAAGAAGATTTCTTTTTTCAAAATAAAGTAACGAATCAATAATTTGGCTTAACATTAGAATATGTTTTAACTATTTAAAACTTTCTACGGTACTTTGAAAATGAAGTTTCTATCAGTTCGCTTTTAATATTAAGAATGGTAAGGGTATGGCAGGGTACCGCAGGCTTCTGTCGTTGGCCCTATCTTATAAACAAGCTATTCAATCAAACTATCTATCGTCTACTCATAAGGCATTCGCAGATGATATAGCAGAACGATGGCGCCATCATTCATTGATCTTCATTGATCTTGGAGTCATCCGTGAAGATTCGACTAAGGTTCTTCCATGGCTCAGATTCTGGCCAGAGCCAGTTCTGAATGAGGGGAAGATTCTAGAATTTATGGACGTCGAAGCTGGATTACTGCGGTTAATCCCCGCTAACCGAAATCCGGATAATCAAATTTTAACTATATTTAAAATTCCAAAATATTTGTTCGCAATTTACTATCGCATTTACTCAATTTTGCGGTGTTGACTTTTCATCCCAATCGGATCGGGATACTTAAAAAGTGACTTTTCTCTCATCTTATCTACCTCCAGGCCATCCTCCGCCATCGACTTTAGCTCATCAGAAGTAAGCGTAACTCATCTCACTCTGGGTCTGTCATGCGATCGCCTAGGTTGTGATGAAGGGAAGATTCGCGCTACTTGACCAAACCATCGAAACATACCCCTTTCAGCAGCTGTTCAATATTGATTTCCAGTCAACTCACATAGCAGCACGAAGAATACTTGAATAAAAACTGAGTCGAAAGCAGCCAACTTGGCTTTGTAACACAACCTCCTGATTGCAGATCATCCAAGCTGTTTCAAAATTGATCAACTGAACAATTGTTTATACTACAAAATTAAAACACAATTGAAGAAACCGACAATTTTTGTATGGTATTACATGCGATTTTTTGTGAAAGATGTTTTTTTTTTTCAAAATTGTTCACATAAGAGACTGTTTACATGCTTATGGACATACTCAAGTAGAATCCTTTCCAATGGTGCATCAAGGAAATACTTTGGAAAAAGGAAAAAAATTCACGACATGCACGCATTTCGAGGTAAAACTTTTCCAAGAAGTTGCTGTAATCCACTTATATGTTTTGAAGCAACATTAACCCATTACAATAGCTCGTGCACAGTCCATTTTAAGCTCTTTGACTTTAAGGACTAAGGATTCCTAGTACTTTGTGTACTGTTTTAAAATCCACTTTTCATGTTGTCCCTTCACGGATTACATTTCGGAAGTCCAATTCGTTTTTCTTTTACTTTCCTAGTTACCGTCCAAAGCTGTCACTCACCATCAAATGGCCCTCACCCCTTTATTCTTTCAACTCTTTGCGTGTGCATGTGTGTAACGTAACCCAATACAAAATTTATAGATGTATGTACAAAACAGCTCGTCCCAATGTACGTATATCTGATTATCCTTTCTGAATTGACACACAGGCTAAAAAGAGCACAAGAACTGAATAGGATGAGCCTGTGTATCGTTGAATTCGTTCAAATATAATGCCACTACAGAGAGTATCACCCTGATGATGATTTTTTTCAGCATTTAAAGTCGTTTGTGGTGCCGTTGAAAATGAACAAAAAAAATCCGATCAATTAATGTATCCACAACTGTTTATTTTCTCACAATTATGTATGTATTTCTGTACGACAGCCGTACGCATGTATGTGCATGCGTATTGACGAGCTTTTAAGCCGCAGGTGGACTAAGTTCGCTCGCTCTGCACGAAGTGGGTATTTCTCTCCACGTAGGTATACATTTTAATCCTTATTAGTTTTCGATAATGATTGGTTGGAAATTTCCTAATAACATGTTGTATTCTATTATTTCAAACTTGTATTTCACGCATACAAGGACTTTGTCAGTCAATTAATACAAATGTGTGTTTGTGACAGACGTGTCCATTTTTCATTTTTCACTTGCATGGGGAATGGAAACCACAAGATAGGAATTCTGTTGGAAAATTCAAATGTGTCAGAGGTCAAACTTTGCAAGGTGTTGTTCTATTTCTTTGGCGTTGCAGGGGTGTTACTCTGTATTGCTACTCTAATATGAAATTATTCGGATTCGCAAAATCGGTACTCCATAACTCGAATAGCAAAATCAATTCCACTTCAATAGTCCTTTGTTTTCGTAAGATCTATTGTTCATTTCAATGTCGATATCGTTCAACTCCGCATTGTTTCATTCGATAGTGCTTTGGTTGACGAGTCACGCTGGTGAGCTAAGCAAATACGTATTATTAGAAAATGTAAGCAATTTTTTAAAAACTTGCATACATAGGAGACCTTTAACAGCTCGAAATTCTTGTGGATTATTTGGCGGCTCGTAAGAATTGTGCAAAGGGATATTTATAGACTGCGAATGCTACAAGCAAGTGGTTTTGTTTATGGGAGTCTTTTGAAAACGATTTAGAGTTGAATGGAAAAAAGTAATACATAATAAGTTCTTCGTTTTCATTTTCATTTAATTTTAGCTGCATTATGTTTGATCTGTCGCAAATTCTTCGTCGTCAACTTTCCGAACAGAAACACTGTCTTCATCAAACCACAATTCAACGCTATCTATGTCCATTGCTTTCGCTTAATTTGCTTTTTATTCAAATATGTATACATACGTAAAATCCAACAAACCAACAAGAAAATTCAATAAAACATAATCAAATGAAATTATAAAAAGCAAAATGCCTTCCTTTATTTGATTTTTAAATGTCAGTTTAAGCAATTTTTTTCGAAGTTACCACGTTGGCTGTCACGTGAGCCACCAGTGGTACATAATTTTTTTAACACGAGTTCGCGTGTACCATCGACTGCTTAGTAATAATAATAATATGGGTGGCGCGGTGGTCCGAGACGAACCTGGGCCTAGCTTCTTCAGCAACCACTCGTGTGAGTGCTATTATCCTATCACGAGTGGAAGGGATCTACAGTTTAATGTCGACTCCGAACGGCGAAGTTGAGAGGCTTTTTCCAAGGCAGGAATACTCTTTAAGTATTGTCAGTGGATCGAAGGAGGTGGGAGCCATGAAGCCATCGACTACTGACTGAAGTAAAAATGGTACGATTTAGGTTAAATATGCTTGGTTTTGTTGGAACATTCGTTGCTATTTTATGGTATCCCTCTCTAGTATAAGCCCTCGCCCTTACAGCCCAAAAAAACTGAGAGAGGCTTCAGAAGCCTCTTTAGAAGCGAACTTCAAAATCGTTCGCAATTGACAGGTGGTGATCACTTAGAGTAGAGTAGAATTCGCTGTTATGTCAGCTCCTATGAACAACTACATCCCCAGCAAGATTTTTTCCTTGATAGCATCACGACGAACAAGTGGTAATGGTTTTATAAAGCAGCCCTTAAAGTCGGGTCATGACCATTGGTCGTTTGCTCAAACCGAAGTACCAACGCCAATGTCGGATATCCACTGAGGCGTCGTATGGGATTTGTTTTAGACACAATAGAGAAGAATATGCGTCGAGCAAAATTCGTGGTGACGCGAGTTACAAGACAGTAATAGACAATTGTCCAGTCCAAGAATCGCTTTATGAATTAAGGGCGTGACGGATTACAGATGAGTTAAGACAGGGTCGTGATAGAAAACTGCGGGCCCACTGTGTTTCCAATAAAACAACGATGTCGATTAAAAAAGCCTTTTTTTATGACTCACAATAATAACTAAACAAACAGTCTGTGAAAAAATCCGATCCCTCTGTGCAACAGAAAATACTCTCTTTACTTCAGTTCTCCTTTGTTAAAATATATTCGCTATTCATCAGCAATTAAATCGGATAAATTCATGTTAGTTCTTGTTATCGTGTCCTATCGTATAAACTCTACAAACTTAGGAAATTATATGAGTTTAACAAGGGTTACCCAGCCATCAACTATTATTATTCGATTGTCAATAGAATTAGAAAATCATTATCAATCATGCAAACTGCACATTTAGTAGTGTTTGCCTTGAACAACGATAACAAACACTGGCTGTAGACAGTGCGTTAGTCAGAGGTTGTTCTCTAAGTTTCAACGTTAATTTAATAATTATGACCTTAAATAACAATTGAGTTCGAGGTTCTGCTAAACAAATACACATCTTTGTGAATTTTAGGCAGAGGGTAATAGTCTCCCATTGCCTTGCACTCTGTCAATAAAGAGCATGGTCGTTCGTGAGATGTTATTTTTAAACTTGCATGGGTGAGTAGCAAATATGTGCCATGTTAGTTTAAAACTACATTCCACACTAACGATGTTTGTAGTTTCAATGGACACGTAAGGATAGTGATAGAAACGTTAAAAAATTGCAAAATATGCGGGAATACATAATTGGCGCATTAGATAGACGTTAATTATGGGCCCTGTAACGTCTGTAGAAGTGTTGACGTGACCTTGATGCGTGACAACGACCTCCAAGGATGATTACAGGATATTCGTTGTCACGCTCGTAATTGACATACATACAATATTGATATACTAAACATTTTTTCTTCATCATATAATTTGGGGATTTAAGTGGTATGCTTTTTTGTGCATTATGATATTTTATTAAATTAATGAATGAAGGCTTGTGCCCTCATTTGTTTACTGAGTATCATTAATTTCCCTGTAACTAGTAGGAAAGAAATCATGGAACCTCTTGTGAGACATGCACGCCTTTAGCCACCTTCAAGTTCCATCTCAACATTCTCATTAAACAAAAAGTCAATGCCAGATGGGAAACAGACATCACATGCAAGTACGCCAAGCAAATTTGGCCTCGTGTCGATCCAAAAATATCAGACAGCTTGTTCTCCTTAAAAAGATCCAATATTAGCATTGTAGTGGGAATAATTACTGGGAGGTCTACACGGAAAAGTACTAGAACTATTCTCAAATGATTTCTGCAGCAGTTGCTTAGATGGCAAAGAGGGGGAAAGTACAGCACCTTACTGCACTCGCCTTGACCAGGAAAGCCATAATGGGTTTCTTCTTCTTTGATAATCTAAGTGACCTCAGTGAAACACGGTTTAATTTAATACTGGAAAGCACTGATAAAAATTGGCTGATTGTCATAGTAACCGATCTGGCTTTGCCTTGTTTGTTAACCCTGGTAGCAGTACAACTGGCCTGCTTTGGCCTACGTGAATCCTTAAAGGCACTTATCAACTACCTAACTATCTATTAACACATTGCATGTTGACCATGTAGATACGCCATATTTCAAAAATGTGTCGGAAAAGTATCTGAATTCCGAGATTTTTGGATTGCTGGAAGAGTATACTTCAACTGAATCTAAGATTTACCCGAATTACATAAGTTCTGAATAATTTTTTTTTTATGGTTAAAGTTAAACACACACTTTCGGCATGAATCCCTATACATAATCAGATATTATTCATCATGGTAAAGGAAAAGACATAATGCCTCTTTTGTAAAACTTATTGGTATGCCTCTTACTTATGGGTAAAAAAGTTTTCCAAATAAGTTTTGATTTCATTTTGGGGATTACCTTCCGTGCAAATGATTTTGAAGAAGTCTCAAGGTCTGGAGAGCATGGTGTGCGCTGCATAACTTCCCAGTCAAATGAATACAGCTTTTATTTTCTCATTAAGGCTGTCTGAGGTCTGGCCTTGTCATGATGAATTTCGTGGAAGGAATTTCGAGGAACCAAAACATCCACCATTCCAAGATTTTTCAGTACGTTATGCCGATATTAAACCGCAGAGAGATATCTTGTGTCGTCAAACGCCAATTAGGAATTTGATTTGATGAAGGATGAGCAGCTGCGATTAACATCAGCCCTTGTCTGAAGAATTAAGCCTACGTCGACATTTTGGTTGTCAGTAAAAGGCGGAAAATGATGCACATTTCTGACACACTCATAAACAAATGGAACTTATTCTGTTCAATATCCATTATTACATTGTGGATCGCCGTGGCGTAGTGGGTTAGTGCGTCGAGTCCTACGCAGAGGGTGCCAGGTTCGATACCCGAATTTACCACCTTTCATATTTCACGGCTCCACCTCTTTCGAGTCACTGACAATGCTCAAAGAGTATTTCCTGTCAAGAAAAAGCTTCTCAACTACGCCGTTCGGAGTCGGCATTAAACTGTAGGTCCCTTCCACGCGTGAGAGAACAATAGCACGCACAACACGAGTGGTTGCTGAGAAGCTAGGCCCCGGCCCTCTACGGGATGTAGCGCCACCCATATTATCATTATCCATTATCCATTACCTGTCACTGCACATTTCGGCTTACAATATACAATATTAACCTTGCACTGTTACCTTTAGTATACACACACTAAGGTTTCCCTTCGTCGAATCTATGCTACCTTGAGCTTAAGATTCATAAGTAAAACTCTTATACATGTATTTAAAAGAATACAATACATTTTTTTAGTTATATCGAATGCTGTACGAAAAATGACCCAAATATAGAGTGTAGTCAATTTTGTCTTAAATCAGTCCGCAAACGTTTAGTCTCGACTGTGTATTCTACTGAGTATTTTATTTACTTCATATATAGTGCTTTCAGTATATGGAATACGCTTCCTATAAAAATTTTCATTGGTCTACATGATCGAATAATCTATCCGCCATACTTTTACTGTACACTCGCACCGTTTTCCTAAATAATATAATAAAGAAATGTATAATGTATATGCAGTTAATAAAGCATCTTCGAAGCAGCCGAGTGTTTTATTTGCCATCACTTCCGAATTTCAATACAAGAGAAATCACAAAAAACGAAACTGTTCAACGAAGATCATATCAACTAAATCCCTTCATCTTACATCAATTTGCATATACTATATTTACCGAATTGAATTCTGATCGTGGTGTTAGTAAGCAATACACCTGTCCATTGTGAGAAACGGACGCTGATAGAGAACACAACATAAAATCATAGTGGCTTTGACTGTGTATATTCCATATACTATGAGTTCGAAAATACCTATTCTCATATTTCTCAATAAGGATTTATCGAATCGGTAGCATCGACTAAATAATCGAAAATAAGATGAAAATGATGCAGCACATTGGCGACAAATACCATTATTCCCCATGGCAATGAATAGAAAGTCATTTTATGGTAAGAAAGATCAAAGAAAACTCGACTCGTTAATGTCTAGCCAACAATCTGAAAGATTTTTGTCAACCCGCCTTGAAGATTTGGTCAACCCGCCTTGAAGATTTGGTCAACCCGCCTTGATTTTTAAGAAACGAAGATATTCACATAGACTCCAGAATTATTACAGTTCAGGATTAAACTACTAACTATTTACTATGTCAGCTTGAAGAGTCCATAAATGCTGTAGTCCTCCGATTCTTACTACTCTTAGTTGCGATGTTAATATTTCAGATAGAAGTTGTTGAATTCAGCCATACATTGGGTACATTGGCTAATAGCTATAGTGCGTTCTCGATTGCCACAAATTCTCGATTCACTCAATGGCTTAATTTATTTCATTGCTTTATCAAATAATTATGGAGGAGTTTAGAAAAATGATTTAATTATTTAGCTCTAAAAAATTGACTCGGTCATTGCAACTTCAACCGAGTTTCTATAAGTTACGATTATTGCTACCATACTATAACTCATAAGTATTTTCTCCTACTGGTTGTTGTTTAAGTTGCAATATCTTAGTATTATATGGTCTTTGTTAGGACCTATACATTATATGCAATGAAATAGGAGCGTCTACAGTTCCCATTTGAGATTTTTTATGGTTTTTAATTAATTAGTATAGATTTTGCCGACTCAACGTAGTAGAGTTCCGAGAATACGCAATAGAAAATCTTGAATCACGATGTGCGAATGTAACAGATGCCGAACAAGTACGTCGACTGTATTTATAGTTATTTAACGATTTCAATATCTATATGCAAATAAGTCTGCATATCTGTAATTTCTGCGATGTATGTAAACAGTGGAATTCAAACTGAAAAATTACTTATTTGATCGATTTATTCATCATTTGAGGGCTATAAGCAAAAAACAAATCTGCACATCCATTTTATTCAATTGTGCCCTGATTTTGCTGACAGAGGATTCCCTTAAATTTACGCCTGATAATGATATACAAGCCTAAGACCAAAAAAAATGTAAATGCTATTTTTTCTCCAAAGTGAATACATTATAGATTAATGCCCGTAAATCAATACAATGGATACAAGTGAAAACTTTCTATCAAAACAATAAGCGAATCATATTTCGTAAATAAAAAGCACCCTTCCTTTGCTTTGCTTTCATTTTGTAAGAAAGAGAAAATTTTGTATCAAATTTGTATATATATATATATACCTCTTAAGAAATTACCATCATCTTAAAGTAAATACAAACTTTTCCCCAAAAATGGTACGAGTACATTGTAGTGTATGTACTTGTATTTAAAAAGCATTAAGGGCTCAACTAATTTAAATTAGCGAATTCAACCCACCATTTTGCGAACCCCTTATTACTTTTTGAGATTGACGTACTGTCTCTATCTATCTTGCATGTCTTGTATCTCCTTCGATTCATGACATTTGTATACTGTCTTGCCTGTGCGTAAAGCTCTCCTCCCCCACATAGATAAGTTTGATCAGCCAATCACAACTGAGAATATATATATATATCGATTTCTCCACTGAAAGTTCAACGTTCTGTAAATTTGGAAAAAGCTCTTGCCATAAGAAGTCCATTTGCATCAAGTACTTTTGCTACACACACACATACATTGGTGGAAAAATAATGACAACAAACAGATACTTGTATAAGACACGAAAAAAAAAATGTGTTTTATTTTTGCTTACATATTTTTAAATTCGATTTGATAATGGCGAAAGTATGTTATCACGAAACAAATTCGCACAGCACTAAGTGAGCTACAATTTTCTATGCAACACAAATGTAATGTTCGGATTCGTGTGAGGTTTTACTGGACATATAATTCAATTGGTCGCCATAATTGAACAACAGACCAATTAACACAAATACCACTTTAGGTTAACCAAATCGATCGGGGGGTGAACCTGTCTATAAATTTACACAACGACATCCACGTTCCCCCATTATGGGGATAGAAGGGACAGCCTCCGAAGTTAGCCAACACGGAGAAGACTGGGAAGCTTTTATTACGAAACTTGGAGAATTTATTGTTATTATTCATTTATAGATGTGTGTATGAGATGGTTTTGGATTTATTTCGTTGTTGGAATGATTGGGAAACCAAAAATACAATTAATTGCTCTCTTAAAAGACCACAGTATGCGCATATCGTCAACCGCACGTTTTAAGATAACGTTGTTAAGGAGGATGAAGTTTTGTTATTGAATTGTTTTCTTTCTTGTGTGTTGTAATATGTGTGTGTGTACATAAGCTGTCGTAGGACGTGTACCATGCCGATACTCCGCATAGGTCAATCCACTTTATTATTCTTGTTAACTTTCTCAAACACAAGTTTCGATGTGGACACACATATGTGCGACTAATGGTAATTCGTAATGTTGAGAATAAAACGACGTGCAATGGGCAAGCTTATTTATTCGCATTTAACTCTACTAGAGTCGATAAATTTTGTATTGTAGGTAATATATCCTGAATGACTGAAAGCGGATCGTACACGACCAGTGTGTTTATCATTCCTCACAATTACTACCGTAAGGAGGTTTTTTTTATGGTTGAAATCAGGATTATTCTTAAAATAGTCTTAAGTTTATACAAAAATGTCAAGGTTTAAATAAATGGTCTTGACAAATATTAACTATAATTTTTACTTTTCTTGTAGTAGGTGGCAGACCATATTTACACTTTGTACTCACTTATGTATTAATCTTCAAAGTTTTCTCCACGCAAATATTTCTTAAAGCTGCCCATCGTTGCTTCCGTACACTCGTAAGAGCTTTAGCTCACACATTTTAATTTTATTCTTATTTTCGGCAAAGTGTTGGCTTACGCGAATTGCCGTCGGAAGTTTGCTCAATTCGAACCATTTAGCTATTCTCAGGTTTCTTTTAAAAAACATTTGTAAGATTCCGGCTAGAAGATTTTTTTAGGTGCAAATTTAAGCACTACGATGTTGTGAAACTTCTAATCATTGCTTTAAAAACATCAATTAAGCTACAAAAACGGAATGAATCCAGAATGAATTTTTGTCCTGCAAATAATACTAAACCATAATCATCTCCAAAAAACATTCAATAGGTTAAACAACTATATATAATATAATTTGTTTTCAATAATGGCAAAACCTTTCGTCGAGTCTCTTTAGACATGCAAAGTGACTGGAGCTCCTTCAAAGAACAAGGCTTGCAAGGCTGCCTTTCTCACAAGAGAGTAGAATATAATCTCATAGTTATTGGAAAGGTAGAGCTTAATTTTGAGCAGAATTATCACAGAGACAGATGCAATGGTCAACGACAGACCCAGCCAGTCGATGCAATTGATGCCGCTCACACCGTTGCTGTATGTGTGTGATTGCATCTAATTAGTGAATAGGTACATCTGAGTTCAATGAGAACGAGGAAGCGTCATATCTCGTCTCATTTTATCAATTTGTTAAAAAGATACAAAGGTAAGTTTCTGGAAAATATGTACTTCTTCAGCCATGAGGTTAATATCACTTTCAAATATTGGCAGCTCTGATCGTATGAAATATCATGCAAAATTAGCGATACAGTGACGTTGTTAATACGTACTAAGAACAACATTCTTTCGGTTTTGTGTGTGTGTGTTACATTTATCTGGAGTATAGAGAAACTACGTTCTCCTCAAGCGATTGTGATTACAATTTATGTTCTCTACAATTTTGAAGGCACTAACAAAATTGGGGCCAGATCTTCTATGCTTGAAATAAATATTAAATTTAACACTTCTAAACAAGAGCTTTCTGGTCTTACATGCGGGGATAATACTGTTACCACTTGATATAATTCTGCTGAAATGCTTTGCAAACTAACCCTTTAATGCCTTTTTTATTCGATTCAACATATTTTTTTGGATAAAGGCGTAAGTACCCAACAACAAAGAATATGCAACCAACAAAAATTTAAAAAAATTTAAATTTTGAACTTTTAATAATAATATAATAATATAATATATAATAAAGGGACCTACAGTTTAATGCCGACTTCGAACGGCGAATTGAGAAGCTTTTTCTAAACAGGAATACTCTTTGAGCATTGTCAGTGACTCGAAAGAGGTGGAGCCGTGAATTATCAAAGGTGGTAAATTCGGGTATCGAACCTGGCACACTCTGCGTAGGAGTCGATACATTTACCCACTACGCCACGGCGACCACATCGCTTGATCTAGTATTTGGAAACAAAACTCTACAGCAAATTGTTGTTTTGGTTCTAAAATAGGTTAGGAACATTTTTCCCCTTGCTCGAACTAGATTCCTGTACTGTGTGAACAAGTGAACTATTTTATTATTATTTGGTGAAAAAGTTATTATAAGCCGAGAGAGTCTTGTTTCAAAAGTCTCTCTTAAGAGATACTTTCCACCAGAAAAATCTTTCGCCATGGGGAGGAACAGGTGTCTCTTCTTGGTGCTACGTCAGTACTATAAGTGTGATGAATAAGGACCTGTCAGCCTGAAGCTCCTGCAGCTTCTATCGACTTATCCAAATAGAACACAATTCCTCTCCTGTATGTCAAAGCTAAGTGATTGCTGCATCAGACAGTCCAGTTGTTAACGATACAGGTGAATTAAGAGTTTTGCCTTGAAGATCAGTCCATAGTAGATGCCAACCCCACCAAACGCACAGCAAGACCTCACTGTCCGTCAATCCTGGCCTGGCCACCATTTGCTTCGACTCAACGCGATTCAACCACAACCGTTTTCATGACGTTGTCGTAAGTGATACATTTTTAGTCGCCAGTTACCATCTGCTTCAAATATGGGTGGATGTTGTTGAGATTCAGCTATGATTCGCAGATAGAAATTCGATTCATTGACGTTAACTCGATTTTTTGTCCCGACTTGTTCAAAAACCTTTATCATCTTCGACAATTGGTCTTACAGAGCGTGGTGCATCTTTTTTGACATTCCAATTACGGAAATGGAATCGATGGAACCAAAAATGCCCATGATTTTCTGTTACAGTATCAGGACGATAAACATTATTCACATTTCATATCATGTGTTGGCGCCTTTATCGAAGAAAAAGTGTCTATCTTTGAAGCACGCTTAAACAAAACTGAGTTATTCGATCTACAAAATCGTCTCTTTCTAACGGATTTCTTTTTACTAAATAACACGTCGAACCCCTACAAACTAGAAGAACGACTGCAGTTTGGCCAGAATAATATGATAAGGTTCTCCCGTTGTAGACAACCGTGTTATTTGCGGAAGAAATTTAACTAACCTCTTTGTATCAGAAATGAGGCCATACAGTCCTGCCCTTTTAAGTACTGTGTCCAACCGATTTGTGTTCCGTTCACGTCCACATATGTATATACTATCTATAGTAGTATACTATAGTATCACCCTATAACCTATATACACCAGGTTTCTTTGTCCATTGTTTTTTAATCTTCACTTTAAAAAAAAAGTCAGAAACTTGATAAATTCAAAAATCGAAACTTGGAACCTATTAACCGAAACATAGTGGAAGAATTGCTGAAGACTGGACATCGAAAATAGAAAACGCAAAATATCAAAGACAAAATAAAAATATCTAAAATAATTTCATTGGATATTTTAGCTTTAATTAGTTGTGTAATTAATGGTGTCAGTTCCGAATTGCATTCAATTATAATTCAAAGGTTTACCAATACACAAGAAATTTATCAAGAGTTTCAAATGAACTTTGCTCGTTTGTTTTATTGGGTCATAATACGGCGTGGTTATTTTTAAATAGATTCTTATAAGATCGTTGCTACAAGGTAGGCTAATTCACATATTGTGGTTTAGTTAGTTTTGAATTTGTAGAAAACAGAGAAATATTGTGCATTGTGAACTACTGGAGGTATTTTACGAAATTTTGATCCCCGATGTTGTTTTCTTTCTTTAATTTCTTCTATATGTATTTGTTTATTTACAATGATTCTTTACGTATTCCCACTGTTTAACTCTATGATAAGAATGCACTTTAACATTTGCCTTTTCAGACACGACTATTAGAAGATGCTTCCCTATTATGTAACTCATGGTCTTCTCGACAAAATGTAAGTTTTAAATTATACGCCAACACATACACATACATGCCTATCCATTGTTTTGGAGACATTCTTCATTCCCAATTGTTAGCTGACTAATTGTCTTTACAATTGATTCATTTATACAATATCTTTGAGATACTTAGGGAATCGCTTTTGATTATACATATTGTTTTTTTTCTTTTGCTGAGATATACATACATAAACACACATTCAAAAAAAAAAAATTACTGCAATCATTGTTATTATTACTGTTATCTTTATCATTCGTTAGATGGCGCTACAATCTGGAGTGAATCTGTACTTCAACCAACAAGCATCTCCAGACGTTTCAAGTTGTAGCCAGCTGTCTTCAGCTGCCCATTCTCAATTGGTTGAAGTGCCTTTTGACTTACGAGCCGCATCGAAGGTATGATCTGCCTCTCTTTTGCGTAGTGTGTCTCTAATTTGGATTGGAATAAAATTTGAGGAACGAGTCTTTACAACTCATTTTACTACAAGCATTTGCTCACTTTGTAAGCATTATACAATATTATTCTTCCTTAGGGCAACGTTGATTCTTTTCAACAATTGTAACATTTTTTCTTCTAACTTATGTACGTTTGCAATGTTTTCGATATGTGGAATTATGTGCATTTATTATAAGAAACAAAATGTATCAACAGGCACATGGAGTGATATTCTGATTGAAATAAATTAAATTGAATAGAATAAAATTAAATAAAGACGTACATTAATTCAAGAAATTTTAGGAGTGAAGGTGATGTGATCTATAGGTTCTTGGGCTATTGTTTCCGAGGACGGGATTATTCTTCGGCCATTTCATTCATTTATATATTTGGGTGAAATGATAGTCCAGGACGACTAATACTCACCAAGCTGAACTCCCATTTGTCATTTCTCACATTTCATTTATTGGGTTAGGTTACGATGACTTGCATTCGTTTAATAACAATCATCTCCTCTTCTAAGTGTCACAGTTTGCTTGGATGGGCATGGACTTCAATTAAGCTGGCTTAAATGTGCGATCGTGAAATGGTAAATGGTTATTAAAGAGCCCTTTCCGATTTTTGGAAGAATTTGGAATTTGGAAGAATTTCTTAGCTGAAGTACTCATGTTCATGCGTTCAGATAGCCACATTTACACAATATGTAGCGTAGAGTTCCGGAGCCACCTCCAATCGCCTTGCTTGCAGACAGAACCAACAGCCTTAACAATCCCAGAAGGATCTACTTCAGATATCAACTAAGATGTCATTTGGAAAGTATTTTATCTCAGCTTTCGCCAAGGCCCAACTTTGTCGATGCCTTTGTAAGCCAGTTGATTGACCATTACCTTGTACATACCAGTAAATGCTTTGGTACACGAAATAAACGCATTGATTCTCAAAAAGCAATGAACACATCCATACCCCGAACGAGAAATCAAAGAATCGGTAAACTTCCATAGTACGCGAAAAACTGTCACAAAATATTAATTTTAATGAAGCAAATATTCACAATTGAAGAGTCGTTCAACTAAGGATGTCGGCGTCTGAACTCATTCCGATTGTATAACGTGAACATCACCCAGTCTCATTGATGGTTGTGGATTCATCACCTGTGGGGTCATCACCTGGTTGTGGAAAACATTGTCTAGTAATTTTACACAACACGTAGTCCTTCCCCCTTATCCGAGCAATGGATAATTTTCCTATGAATGTCAAGCGTACTGTTATTGATAAGTAGCCAGATCGACTTTGCCCTTGCTGAAAAGAAAGTTTGAATAATTTATCTATCTCCAAAATTCAATTAGACATTAAGTGAGATAAAAAAAAAGTTTTCAGAAATATTCAATCGCATAAAAAAGGCAGCTAAGTTTAGAATGTAGTACCTTCCTTGTTTACATCTGTCTCTTCTCAAAGTTCTAGACAGACTACATGATCAATTTGATCAATTATCTTGTGATCCCGAATTTAGGAATCGCATTAATGAAATCTTTGATAAATAAAGCAGTCGAAACCGAAAGGAAAAGTTTATAATATATGAGATAGTTAGATATATGATTTGATTGATTAGGTGAAATATAAACAATCTATTATCGATTTACTGAAGTTCACACTGGTTAACACATATCTTGACAGAATACTATAAGTGATAATGAGCGGGAATATACTTTAGCAAGTGATAGCCTTAGTAAAACGGAATAGGGAAGTCAACTGAGCTTGTTTTGTTACTCTCCACCTTTCAGTTCCTTTTGCCGACTTCTTTGATGGTCCTTCCTATGGTGGCTTCTACTCTGTGTAGTATCGTGGGCTGTTCCAGCAGAGGCCCGGCACTGGGCGTAGCCCCAGGAGGGCGCAAAAATTACACGGACCAACTTAAATTGTACTTATACGACGGCGCAAATATAGAAGCTCGCATCGGATGTAAAAAACCTAGTGCTTCTATATGTGGGATCTTTTAATCTGGGACTTTAGAAGTTTCCTGCTGTTTTCGCATGATATTTCTAAACGTTCTTATCTTATCGTAAAGTAACGAGCTATCAACAATGGTGTTTGTTAATCGCATTTTTCGTCTCTTTCGTTCCTATTCCTTACCCTTGCATCGGTTGCTTATTTTCTTTTCTTAATTCATCACAAATTTCAACATCAATTCTTTTGATATGCATATCTTAAAAACTGTGGTCTCCATCACAATGCATGACACCAAAACTGATAGCAATTGAACTGACATAATTTTTGCGAAGGGTATCGTCAAAATCATCAAGATATAAATATCATTATCGAGCGTCAAGGTGCAGATCCAAATCGATTCTCTTAACTAGTATTTTTTTAAGGGACATTAGCCGCATGTGCTTTTTGAAAATAATAATTTTAGCGAATGTACTTCTTTGGAGCTCTTTCGAGTCCATGACATTGTTCAAAGAGTATTCCTGTCTAGGAAAAGCTTCCTGAACTTCGCCGTTCGGAGTCGGCATTAAACTGTAGGTCCCTTCCACTAGTGAAAGAACACTAGCACGCACTTCACGTAGAGGTTGCTGAGAAGCTAGGCCCAGGTCCGGCTCGGACTGTCGCGCCACCCATATTATATTATAAGGAGTTGAAGCAAATAAATTTTTGTTCCTGTTTTAGCAAACTATTCTGTGCAAGCAACATTTCTTGGGATACTTGTTAAATTCAAGTCAATTTTGAACATTAGAGCTTATGAATGTATGTTCCACATGTTTTACAAAACTATTCATTGAAATAGTTGACAAACACAAACGCATCATGATGAAAGCGGAGGTTAGGTATTTGCAAAAAAGAGTTCACTTATATGAACGCAAGCAGATGGTCTTGTCTATCAGTGGGAGATCCTGCTGGGAGAAAATTTTGAATTATAAATGCACACCGAGGCGTAATAAGTAGGTGGGTCAACGCGTAAAGATTCAATTCCCGAAACGAATAACATTCATATTTGCAGGCTCCAGTCCTCTAGAGACACTGACAATGCTTCTAGAAAATTCCTGTCTTAAAACAAGCATTACAAAATTTCGCCGTTCACTGTCCATAAAACTGTAAATCACCTCCAGTCATGAGAATAATAGGACCCACACCACGAATACTTGCTGTAGATGCTTGGCACAGATCTACATCAGACTGTAGCGCCATCCATTTATAATTATTTATTTTCTCCCTTGATATAAAATTGTACTTCCATCAAAGCATGTAACAAGACAAAATTTTCAATTATGAACGTAAATTTAAAGGCCAACTGCAGTTTAATAGAAACTCGACATAAGCCGAAAACAACGGCAATTAATCAAATGATTGCTTAAATTTCCAAATTGTCAACGCTTTCATTTACCACTTAAGTTAATAGAACAAAATACATTAAGAATTTCAAATATCTTTAATGACACCAATGCAAATATGTTTAGATTGATAGCGGCAGCACTCGATAATGTGAAAAGCATGTGTGACATATGTTGTCCCCTTTTCTGTAGGCGAGTATCTACATACATATGTGCCTTGAATGAAAATTCTGAGACAGCACACCGAGTCGGACACACTCCATAATAATAGACTCGTTTAATTCGTGATGTGGTCCTAAGCAATTATAACCTCGCTTTATCGAATTTTACAAATATGTACTATGTGCGGTCACATTCATTAGGTATCCTTGTGCTGAGTCGTCCTTCTTTGTTGCACACTCGACACTAGCAAGTGGCCACATATGGTTATCCACCCCAATCAAACTATTGTTCCTTAACTCTGACCCACAAAAGAAATGTCTATAGCATGAGCTGTGCCATGAACTGGAGTAGGGTTGCACTTGTTTCAATCGCAGGATATTAATGTTTATTTAGCCACAAATTACTTCCGGTCACGGCACGGTATCTCAAGTAGCAAAGGTATTAGCACAAGTAGCCAAGCCAATGCATGCTGTCAATGTTTAAAAGAAAATTACATGTATGTACGTATACCTCGTGTACGTCATTCATGTTTATTTCGACATTCTTCTTGACCGAAGCATAATTTGCGGTACCACAGTGACATTTCATTATACTTGCATGTGTCCATATAGAGAAAAAAAAATGCTGTCCACAGCTGAATGTGGGGTAACATTTTCTCAATCGAAGTTATCGAATCACAAACCAAGGTAACTTGTGTGGGGTGCCTTATGTCGTTTCTACCTTGCGAAGACAAACTGTTGACAACGAGGACAACAAATATTGCTTTCCTGTTGAGGCGCACTTGTCCATCTCCTCATATCCGTTTTTTCGGACAAGTGCGAAGACAAACTTCCTTCAACGCACACACCGGTAATTGACGTGGAACTGGCGTTTTAAGCACCAAACTTTCAGTCAATTTTTGTCTCATTCCTGCGCATGGATAGAAGTACCTCATAGAATCAAAATATTGGAAAAAAAAATATAAGTCAGGACAAGTACATTTCTTTCTCGCTAACATATGCCCACTGTGGGGCGATTAGATGACTAAGGAGAAAAAACGGAAAAAAAACAAGAGAGAGAGAGAGAGAGGAGAAAGTTGGCCTCATTAAAAATTGGCCAGACATCTCATAAATATTTCAAGGTCTTCCTTGCCAAAGGGGGTTCCGTACTTCTAGCTTGATGGATGGACGGCGAGAGTCATAAGAACTTACACTTATTAAGTGCACAAGTCTTCGTTGTGAGTCGATATTTTGATACCTCCGCTTGTACGGAAAATATGTGCGTGCATGTTAGGGCAAATGACAGAGATGATATTTGTTTAATGACCGTGTGCATCATTAATGGTTTCGCCTTTTAATTTATAAACAGACATGGCGGGAAATTTTTTTTTAAATTTTCGATTGTTTTTTATTGTGTAAATCTTGCCAACCGTTGTTTTTATCGGCTCAATAGACAATTGGGCATTAGGGCCCTCTCTCGAAGGACCAAGCAGAAATTATGTAACATTTTGATTATCCCTGTACTGGTATATGGCGCGCCAACATGGACAATTTCATGAGAAGAGGAATATTCGTTTGTGTTTTTGAGAGAAAAGTTCAACTTTAACACAAAGGAAATATGGCTAGCACTTCATTTCAACGATCGAAATGTTCTGTTCGGACTAAACAGATCACTCATTGGCGACATAACCGGACAGCGTAATTAACATATATGCTTGCAAGGCGTGTGTCCCATAGAATGATTTTGGACATACCTGCATGATTTTGAAAGCTGCATGGATGGTGAGGAGGTTGTAACCGCAGATCGCCTCCTCTGCTCGGCTGGTGCTCTAGGTATCTGTAGGACCCTTCTATTTCAATACCCTTAGCAAAGTGAATAGCGCCGACTCGCTTTGACACAAGCACCAACTGGTATCTCAATGGACCTACAATGGCATAATTGTGACTACTATCTGCAGCTAGACGCTCTTAACCTACGATAAGCGGATAACATGGACGTGAATCGACAAACGCAGCTAGCCAATAATGACGCGTATGCTCTGGCGGTGACGAGAGAAATCGACGTATGCTGTCTTCACACAAGCAAAATCCACAAGCCATTGATCGATGAGTCGAGGGTCGAGTCGAACTCAGAACAAATCCTGCCAACAGCTGTTTCTTTAGGTTCAGGAGACAATTGAGTAATAAGCACTATCTGGAAGGATCAAGCTTATTTTATAACAGACATTGGTCATCTCATTATTGTCTTAAAATTCTGGTTATTTCAAAGCAGATAAAGAAGAACTTGGCTTCCATGCGCTCACGAGGAGAAGATAATTTGAAAGAAGATATGGTTGAGGCCCAAATGCACCTTGAATTGTGTACACACAGATAAGAAAAAGAAGAAGAAGATTTGACATTATCACATAGAAATGAGGAGACGTGTGTGCCATTTAAAATCAAAGTCTCTGAACAAACACCTATACAAGTAAATGAGAATAAGTCGAATTTAAACACATACGCTGTTAGAGATGATCTTGATGGCAAGAATAAATTCCTTCTTGAAATTAGCAGAAGCACAAAAAAGGCACAAAAAAGGTATTAGTGGGAACACAATTTTATACGAAGTTCGGAAGACTATGTATCTAAATTAATTTTAATTTGGCGGATTTCACACGAGCAAATTTGTTCACAAGACAAAACATCACACAAAGGAATTTGTGAGTCGTGACTAAAAACAATAGTCAAGGTCTTCGTCTACCTCGGCTCCGCAGTAAATAGTAAGAACAACATCAGTACCGAGATCATACGCGGAGTAACTCTTGCGTTCTGCGTGCGATCTTTGGAGAAGATTCAACCACGAACTATACGGACTGTACAGCGACCTGAGTCTAGTCAGCCGTCTTCGGATCGAACGCCTAAGATGGCTAGGCCATATAGAGCGCATGGACAACTCAGCTCCGGCCCGAAAAGTGTTTGACTCCGAAAACGTAACAGAGGACGCCCGCGTTTAACGCGGCGCACCCAGGAGGAGAAGGACCTCAACCAACTTGGCGTGCGACACTGAAGGCGGCTAGCCAGAGATCGTGCTAGTTGGAGAGGCTTGTTGGTTATGGCCCAGGTCCACCCCGGATTGTAGCACCAAATAAAGAAGAAGAAAGAAGACTCAACAAATCACCCATGAAAAGCCGACTTTTGCTTCAAAAATAGATAGTCGTAGGTCCAACGACACGAAATTATTCACATTCCATCTTAGAGGGTGGTTTCCTTTTTAATTTCATGTTTAGTGATACAGCTTGGGCGCTACGTATTGTTTGATCACGTTGGCCTTGTTTTCTAAAGTTCAAGATCGATGCCTGTATCAAGCCAAAATGTTCGTAAAGCAGAGGAGTTTGAGGTAGTGCCATCTTTCAAACATTCTTGGTTCAGGAGTCGGAGCCAATAACAATGTGGCATAAAAAATACGTGTGTTGCTGCTGATATCCAACTGAACCTACTATAATCCGACAAGACTCTTTAAATCCAGAAATCTTAGCAAACTCAATTTTGTTGCTCTATAAGAATACGGTATTACCAGTAGTAGCTTATGGCTCCGAGACTTGACTTGGTTTTTAGTTAAAGGCACTCTAATCATTTGAGAAAATCGTTTGAGAGAAAAGTCGAAGAATACTTGGCTCCGTTTGGAAAAATGAAGATCTACGGATATCAGGAGTACGATTTGTTGTACTAAATCCACCTTGAAGCAGATATATTCACAAAAATTAAGCTGGACAGACACGGTCGGCTGGACACACGGTAATAGCCTGCATATACATTGTCATTGCTGTACAATGGTAGGCGACAGTGTAGATGAAGACAGACCATATACAAGGACGCCCTGACCTTTGTTCCCTGTTGTTACGCCAATGCCAGTGATGATGGTGATCTTTTTTTTAAAACAACAAAAGACTTTTAACAGTATTTTTTCTTTTTAAAGTATAATCAAAAAACCTACCCTCAGCTTTGCCTTAACACTATTAAACATTTTTTTCTTTATTTTTTGGTTATGCCTCCATCGCTTCGGCCATCATTTTTTTGTAGTAATCGATGATGACCACTGCCATCAATATCCTAGTACCTTGTCATCTCTGCCTTGCCTTGACAATTTCTTTTTTAAATGGAAATAAAAAAATCGCTTGTAATACGCATTTTCTTTACGGGATTTTTCTTGAGGAATATTCCATTTCCTCTTCTTCTTTTCGGTGCGGCGCTACAGACTGTGGTGGTCATAATTCTGGACTAGGAAATAGTCTCCGATATTTTGCCTACAGTTTCACAAACTATGGGTGTTTTTATAAACGTCATACTAATAAAGGACTGCCTTACACATGTTCATTAATGCAGATTGACGATCGTATATTTACTCAGGTAAACTGCAGTACCTTCTGTTCATAAATACTTACTACAGTCATTATAATTGGTAAAAATGTTAGTAATTTTCTTTTGCGAGGTCCGTTCTCTCTGGCAGAATGTTTTCATTTGTTTCGAAATAATCAGTGCGTCCATGACGAGCAGAATGGTCTTACAGGTCTTTTCAGAGACGACTGGATGGCGCAGTTGGTAGAGAGCTCGCCCCCAGAAAAGTTAATACGCTTTTATCTGGGTTTCAAATCTGGTCCAGTCACCATTTGCCGTTGGGATCAAATTAACGGCACTATCAATGGAGTAGTCAATCAGTGGAAGTAGTCTGACTATGGGTATCACAATGGACCAATATGGTCTAAGTGTGCTGGTGAATGCACTAGCAGCCTCCCTACCTAGCCTAACCTGACCTACAAGCCTTAAAAGAGACCAATTTCGACTCATCTATTTATCTAATACTTGGATCAAGAGCTCGACTCGAATTGAGTGAAAGGAAAAGTGATTAATAGGGCACAATCGTGCCCACCCAGGCCAACAAATTCACTGCACTGTGAAGATCGATGATCGCAAGACCGCGAAATTGGTATTGATCTTGCTAGAAGAAATTTGTTCACGACCATATTGAGTCAGTTTAAGAGACATACTTGAAACAGATGGATCTTGAGTCCAACGTACGATTTAAGAGATGAAATAATGATCAGAACTACAATAGATAAATATTTTCTGGGACAGCGAAGATGTATTGTACTTACTTATCAGGTCTACGAGCGATTGAGGGTCCGAGCCTGAGATATCGCTGCTATCCATCATTGACGTTACTTGGTACGCTGCTTTCAGTCATCAAGACCAAGCAATAATCGCATTGTCAAGCTGTCTTAGATCCTCCATCGCTTGGTCTTTCTACCCGAGGTTCGGTCTTCCTCTCCTACTCGAAACATGAGGCAGGATTCGAAGAACCTCTTTGCGAATCAGTCAGTATTATTACGATGCCCATAACCGTTAAAACGTTATTTTTGCATGGTGTCATCAGTAAATAATTATCTAATGACTCATTTTGCAAGAGACGATCACAGGGAGGACAAAACCATTTCTCGCCATTCACGACTTTCCAATAGTTGAATAGACAACATCTGGTTAGAGCCGGATTATTATTTATTCCCAATGTTTAAGTTTCGCTTGAGGGGCAGAGGAACCGCGTTTATTAATGAGACGTTAAAAAGTAATTGATTGTTATGAAGAGCTGTAAAATGTAAGGACTATGCCAACAAATACATCGATTCATAAGCTGCTCCTCTAATCAATGGAATAATAAATCAAGGTTTAAATATTTCAAGTCATTACGACTAACATTGCGAAATTGGGTGGTGTAAATAAAAATTAAGTGTGAATGTTCCATTTTGTGGGTATAAAAGTAAATTTCTTTATGTTCAACGAAAAGCATTTACACACATATTTTGACAGATGAGTGTTTCCTCCATTTTGGTATGAATAAAGATGAAGTTTATTGAGTGAACCATATAACGCTACATATTATTAGCGTAAACTTCAAAAAAGAAAAAGAAAAAAGAAGGAAAAATTCTGAAAATGACGTCTGGAACGGAAGATGATTATGAAATTCCTAGAATTTGAAGAAAAAACCCAAAATCCAAACATGATGCTTTGGGAGTTGTGGAATAGCAAATTCATCCACAGATTTACTCACTTCCACATATAATATTACACTTACCAAACTGTGGATCTATGAATCCTAATGTTCTCACCAACTCGATACAATGTGTATCGAGATACACAAAATTAATGTTTTCATCTTCTAAATGCTTGGTATGCCAACACCACGGGTTTTTTCAGGAATATCGGAAAGAAACTAAAAACGAAATCGACAGGTTCTTGAAATGATCCATCATTTACAAACGTTTGCGCCCACCCTTTTTCTAGAACTCTAGATTTCAAATCTCAACTTGAGTGAAATAACCTACTTTGAGGAAAATTATTATTCACACCAACTTGAGTGTTTTTATTCACACCATCCATTGCCTAGTTTTCACAACATGCCTCGTCCGTACTGCGAAGTTGAAACACTTTTACGTGGTAGTTCATAGTTCCTATATTTGCAGAAGGTAAGAGACTGTTTGTTGCTCTGGAACTAGACTATGTGTTTATCTTCTGCGCAGGAGAAGAACATGTCTAGAAGCACTACACTAGGCCAAAAAAATAAATAATGCATGCATGTACTCGTAAAAGCTTGATACATACATATCTATCAAATTTGAAAGCCAAAACTGAAAGACGGCCCTGTTTATTAAATACGTTAACAGTTGACATTGTGCACGACGTTTGGAAATGTGCCATGCTACGATTTGAGCTCTCAATAAATAATGCAGTGGTTCATATGAATTTATGTACCCAAAACAATACTCAGCTGGCTGTGCGAATATCAGAAATTTTCAAGAAATTTTGATAACATTTTGGGAATGTCAAACATTCTCCTAAATATACGACACTTTCTTTTGACTACAGAAGAGGATAGTTTTAAACTACGATTATTAAAAAAAGGTGTAGGTATATTTCATTTACAGTGGATTCTCTCTGAATCGCACCCTCCCTCTAACTCGAACAAATTATGGTATCCCGTGAGAATTCGACTTAGGAATTATGAAAGTAGTTAGGTAGTTTAGGTGTCGAACATGGGTCCCTCTACGATATGGCGAAATAAAATAATCTGTTTGACTAAAAGCACTATTGTCCTTAAACACTTATCTACTCTTTGGCGCCGTAATAAAATTGCACCTTGCGCTTGGACCATCTTATATGAACTGAGAATAGAAATCTAAAAAAAGGAGAGGTATAACCCGTGTGTGGAAACAAAGGCAAGCAGTGTGATCCATTACATCCATTTTTGGATTGCACACACATTGTGGATTCGATTACGGTTAAATATTACATATTTAATTCAATCGATGTACACAATTAGAAATTGAGATGACTTAAGGAAATGTATTCCCCTTCAATATAGAGCAGGTGTGGGGTTAATAAGGATCTATCTTATTTGTGTTCATTGACACATAATCAAGTTTGGCTAACCCAGTATTTTTTAGAAGCAGGTAATGGAAATAATGTACAGACAATTGATTTTACAGCGATTCTGCACTTTAAGGTCTCTTCTGTCTTTAAGGATAACTATACCGGACGCGGAAATGAATTTCAACGTCTCTGTTATGCAATTCTCCTGATTAACGGACACACGAAATAAAAAGGGTGCACAAATTTAATAAACATAATATAATACATTTATTGCTCTTTATATATATGTATGTCTCTGTTTGCAGAGACGAGCTCATTCTGTTTATATTTAAAAACAAATTTTTGTTTTTATATTAGAAAAAGCTTGAATTATTAGAAACTGTTAATGTAAGTAATTGACATGTGCGTGTTTTGCAACTGGAATGGCTGTACTGAAGACTTCCGCTGGTCAGTATATTCCTGAAATTGAGACATTTTTAATGGAATGGCTAGTAAAAATGTCAAAATCGTTAATTTTTAAGCAATAAGTGGAAGCGATTAGAATCTTTAAATTTCCATAGATAACTTTAACGTTACCCCTCTGGAATGGACATATTTGCATAACGGACATTTATGATTGAATTGTTTGAATACGATTTAGAGCATTTGACCGTCCAATTTTCACATACATTTCGTTGCATATGACGTTCTATATTTGCATAAAGCATTGAATTTTGGCCTTCAAGTTCAAGTGTTTCGAACAAAGGTGCGAAAAATTTGACAGTTATCTTTTCACCATCGTAATTTTTGAGACCAATAACTCCCACCGACAAAATAAATTTTTGAATTGACCGACACATGTTTCTTAAAATGAATTTGAATAGTTTACTCCGGCATATTGAATTGCCAAACCAAATTAACCTCAAAATGAGAACTGTCAAGACAGCTGTCACAGAAAGCAATGTAACAAAGCCATAAGGAATAACATTAAGCCAGATTCCCAGTCGGCCAGATTCCCAGTCAAAATAATGTAGCTGGGGAAAAAGCAGAATGTGCAAAACTGCGAAAAGTCCAATGTATGCATTGCAACTGTTACCCAGCAAAGTGCCAAAATGGAACATGATTACTGCATCATTATTTTTTCCGTAAGTCAGCAATGTATTTGATTTCTACCTTTTTGTTGTTGGAAGGTCTGTGGGAAATTGTTTTACTCCTTCATATTTTACGAATAAATGTGATTTGAAACGGTTATGGTCGTTATCCGTTTTAGAATGGAATACACTGATTTTGAATGATTTGAAATTGAAACTTCAGTTTAAGATCACATTCAAAATGGAAAGCAACATTTTAGAAGTCTTAACTCAAGTTCAACGTTGTGTCTTATTTACCACTTTTTATATAGATTTGTACCATACTCTATGCAAACCAAATTTGCACAGTATTTTAAAGCGGTATTTTAAAGGTGATTGCAAAAACTTAACTATCCTCGTCTTTGACTGGACTTCAATAGGATTATGCCTGAACCAGCTAAGACGAGATGGCTGAGAAGTATTACATGCTAAATTTGGACAGGTGTATTCTTTGAACAGATTAAATATTAGTCACTTGATTGGTGTCATCAAAGGGCACGCGCTATTGAGAGACAATGAACTGGATGGATGAAGAAGTGATAGAAAGCATACCAGATCTCTTCTGTCCCTGTTCAGATCTCACAGATGGGGCCGTGTTTCCCAACATTTTAGTGGGTTACTCATGGTATAGCTCCGTCTGGTCTGGAAAATGGATAAGATCTAGGTGATCGAATGGCAGAGCATTCCCTAAGCAACTACACCGTACCTCCCTACATATCGGTTAATGTCTTTCAAACAATATTAAAGAAGTTTTAAGACAGAGTGAGAATTTAGAGAAGTTAAATAATAATTTTGTTTGGCATCAAAGGATTCGGTGATTTCGCGGAGTACCGGGCGCCATCTGTCCTCATTCTACAAAGACGGCCAAGTTGTGCAAGGATACATTAATAATGCAGTAATGAAAATGTCTGGTCGATGATGGACTATTTGGATTATTGACGAAGAAGTTGGGGTAACAGAGAATATATCATGAGCTGGTACTTCTGTAGAGCACAATTTATTAGAAGGTCTTGCGATTTACATCCATTGTCTAGCCAGATGGTACATAACTAGTTGTTTTACAATTACTTTGAGAAAGAAAATGCAGAAAATGAAATTAGTCACTTCATTATTATCTACATTGAATGAATTACTTTGTCTGAAAGCGGGATATTTTTTGCTCACAAGAGAGTACGCAGTTTACATTTCCACTCAGATACCCACTAATCCTTATTTGATAATTTTGTAAATATGAGCAACAAGCACATCATCGATCTTAATTTATAAATGTTCCACAAATAATTCGATTGATTTATAGAAAATAAAGAAATGCAGCCTGACCTCTCTCAATTGAATGACCACTAGCAAATGTTTATTTTAACGAAAATAAGAAGAAAATACAAAAATAAATATAACAAAATCTTGTACGTTTTTCGTTTGATGGTTTGATTAAAATTTATTTCCTATTCTCTAGGGTGACATATTTGCCGGACTGAACGATGGAATTCTTAGCAGAGCGGAGGCATTAGCAGCTGTCGATATAGGGAAACACCAGAGTACACATGCCCACTCGCAAATGCCCTCACAGATAAAGCATGATGTCATGTACCACCATAGTATGAGCGGCCCTCCACAAAGACCATTACAGGTGATTTACTTGTTATTGCTTGCATGCTTGTCTACTTGCCTGTGTATGTATGTATGTATGTATGTTGCTCTTTTTTTTTTTTTTTTGGAAACCACTCAAGCAATTTATGCCACACGAGTCGATAATTTGATCAGGTCTAGTTTTTGGTTAATAATTTTATTAGCTTCACGCACTTATACGCACATATATCCGGTATTGCCTAATCAGAGACACGATTTCTGACACACGCCCATCCCTGTCGTCTGTCACGTGTCATTACTCAGGGGGGCATCAAACAAGCAACCCTTCGGCCATCAGCCAAGCAGCGCAACCGATTTCAATTTAAATACACACAGGTACTTGAGCCTCAAGGGTTGTGCCATTGTCTTGACGCCCATGCAGCGTAGATTAGATCAATTTGGAGAACACTTTCCAAGCTCTTCACGAACAAGTGTGGAAAGTTGAAAAATCGGAATTTGCTTGTCAAAGGCACTGAGGCACACCGTGGTTTTTCGGTTCATTTGAAAATCAACAGCAAAGCAATACACTTAGATACAAATTCAAATTGCTCTGCGACCCTATGTTGGCATTATCATCCATTAAACATTGAAAAATTAAAGTCGTTTCGAAGGGAGCAGCTTAGTGGTGATGGTGTAATAAGGGCCACTACCCCTCGTCAATGGGCGACAACGACGGCGATGGTGATGATGACGACAACGAAAACGAAGACAACGATTGGCAGGAGCCACTGTGCAGTGCGTCCTGAGCAATGGGAAATTGTTTAATTGTTTCCATTTGTACTAACAAGAAAACAACACTTAGGGCTCTTTTTGCAGCACGAGGGTGGCAATAGAAATCCTGAGAAGAAGGCTGAGAATAACGACTTATTTTCAATTAGAGAGAGCTCTCTGACACGTGATGCATGTCAATGTGTAACAAGTGCACAACACATGGGACTTTTGAAAAAAAAAACTTGAGTTGAACTATTTACCACTTTGAAGATGTGTTGTATGAATGGATTAAGAACTGCAGCGCTCAGTGTTGTGTAATTTAAATTCAAACGGGATAACTAGAATAGAGCTTTGCTGGGAGTGTACTGTTTAATTGATGTTGATGGAGAATATTCCATGAAACAAGGTATAGAAAATTATTCTCTTATGGAAATATGATACAGAAGACGATTTATGAATATGATATGCTTCTGATTAGAAGGCTGTGAGTGTCAAAAGAAATGTAAACTTATTTGTGGTACGTAATACGTTATATTAAACGAAACGAATCTGATTTTAGAAATGAAAAAAAAAAAAACTTAAAGAAAATTAGGAAATGAAAGTAAGACACGAAAAAATATCAATAGAGTAAATCAAAAATGATTTAATATTCACGGTACAAAAGAAAGTGTATCAAGGAATGCAAGAACAACTCATAAAAGAAGGCAAGGGTCTTAATAAATACACCCTTTTGTCTTGTCAGAAAAATTTATTATGTGAGATTGACTGTTAGGACTTATTGTTTTCCCTAAATAAGTAGCGCCAAAGCATTTGTTGACGATGTATTACTTGACACAAATGAGGTCAATAACAGAAATGAAGTACTACAGAGATAACCGACATCACAGTTGGTTGCCCCCTAGCCTCTCGACGAATTTTAATGCCTTTTTGACAGATATTCATGAATTTTTGACTGTTATTCAGGAAATAATGTAAATGCCTCCCACTGATCAATTCAATTTGGTTTAAGAACACGTTATACAAAACAGTTGTCAAAAATCATAAGGGGCAAGAGAGGTAGAAGTCGGGCATCTGTCAATACTTCGAGGCACAGCTGATCTGATTTAACAGTCTGTTATCTATTCAATTTTCAAAAAGAAATTTATATTTCATAATAAATATGTAACTTCAAAAATGTATTTATGTATATGTTTGTGTATTTTGAAATTTGCTTCGATGAGAACCAACTCTCAGACGTTAGTTTGAAACTTAAATTCAATCGAAATGTTACAATGTGACGACTGTCGCTTCGATACGCTGATGGAGAGATGAATCTTAAGAGTTGAGAAACTATATCCGACCCGTCGGCGTCAGCATTAGTATGTTCCGGCTCCCATAAGGACACCCATAGTGCCAATGTATCGCTGACAGACGCAAATTATTCTATGTACCTGAAATCTTATGCCGGTTCCGAACAGCGAAATTTGAGAAGCTTTTTTTATAGTCTAATAGGTAGATCAATTCGTAAGAGACGCTGCGCGGGGATGAAAGTTGGTACGCACAAAATCAAAATATGAACATTTAATTTAGGAATTGATGCTCTCAATTACAGTGCGGGACGAGATATTGTAACTACACATAGTAACCTTTTCCTTTTTCAAGCGAACATAAGTAAATATGACTGTGATACAACATGGCGCTTATATTGCATACAGGAGTCACTGATTGACTGAATTGCGTTGTTGTTGGACGAGCACACACGATGTGGAGCGCACAGCGCGTCCCAATGAAGTCACAACAGAAGAACTGATCTCCGGGTCAAAATTTCGAATGATAATTTGCCATTCGAAGCATGCGAGACCATTTCGACGCGTAATAATTATCGTTTGCTGCGTTTGCGACGGCTAACCGAAAATAGATTTGGGCTTAGATTAGATTAGAAGACGAAATAGAGATCGTAAATATTCTAGCGCGATTTAAGTGAGTTTTTACAGCGTTTCCAAAAATCAAAACATTAGACTGAAAGTGCTGCAGCTGAATGTCAATTTTGGAAGGGTTATAGAAAAGATGAAACAGAGTGTGGAAAATAATACGCTGAGAAAAAATACAGTGATGATAAATAACACACTTGCAAAATACGACAAATTTCGTACTTTTAATTTATTTAACAAAATCTTAAAGGTTATTGAACTGTAGAAAGATGAAAGTAACTGTAAGGAACAAATAATTACAACAATAATTTTGTTAATCTGTTCCTGGTCACATAAATATCACATTATGTGGCATTGCATTAAAATTCTGAAATAATTTTTTAAACAGCCGTAGTTCAGATCGGGAGACTTGGCGGGCTATGAACATGGTGATATTTTGATTAGGTAACTATTCTCACAAGCCGAGAAGTGCTTAGGATAGTTATCACGTAAAACGGCGTATTATTGGTATATTTTCTTGGGCAAAGGAATAATCTCCTGTTGAATAATACGTTTGCCTTGTACACATGCTGACCCATTTTGTTGCCAACCCTTATAATTGCCTCAACGCCATGTAAAGGAAAAGCCTGTCCATTCGGTTACCGCTTACTTGAGGTTGTGTTGTTGGTTAGGAGCATCCCCTTGCCTAATGGATAGAAAAGATTTTCTTGCTCTTAAATTCGTGCTTTTGTGTACTATTGAAGTGTGCACCAGTGAATTTCAATAATAATAATAATATGGGTGGCGAGATAGTCCGAGATGAACTGGACACATTTTCAACAGCACACACTCGTCTTGTGCGTGCTATTGTTCCCTCACGATCGGATGGGAATTACAGTTTTTTAATGCCGACTCCGTACGGCGACGTTGAGGCCTTTCCTAGACAGGAATACTCTTTGAGCATTGTCAGTGATTCAGGATGGTGCCGTAAATTGTGACAATAGGCAAATTTGGGGATAGAACATGACATCCTTTGGTTACTACGCCACGGCGACTCACGTGGGTCACTGAGTTATCGAGCAGCCCTCGTACATCTTAAAGCTTTAGTCAAACTAAAGGTCAGTGTTCGCAATTTTTTTAATTAGAATATATCACTCAGCCAAGACTTGCTACTGTCGTCCTGCTCTAATACATCTGCTGATTGTTGTTTACAAGGTCCGCAGATTAAGTTCACCTGATCAAAAATATTTCTCCATGCCCTCCACTCTTATCTACTATCTTTTACATCTGCTTTCTCAATGCCTCATAAAAAAAACCAAAAATCGGGGCTAATCGAAAAAGTAACCCTTTTCAGTTTTAATTAACATTAAATTTATCTAGCTTCAACAAATAATCATTATCACATGGCAGCTATCTGTTCAAGTTGCACAAAGGGATGATTTTCACTTGTCAAAATATGAACCGTGAACAAGTTGATCCAGTGTATCATAGTTGTGCAAACATGTTAGCCCATATGTATCTACAAGTTTTCCGAAAAAATCACTTTACTTTCAAATTTCATTCTAATGGACATATGTTGCTCAGAATTCAGCTGTCAGATTTTCATTGTAGAAACTTCGCAAACATTACCCTTAAGTGCGATTTCATGTGTTCCACATTAATGAATATTATTCGAAAGTAATCTGTTAAAAAATATATCGTATCTCCCTAACATGTGTTGCATCATGACCCTTCGCTTTCACAGACCAGCAAGAGCATTTTAAAACAATACAAATGCCGCGGAGAAAACATTGTAAGTGCACGCATCCACCTATTCTATAAACACCGTTCCCAATTCATATCTGCTACCCTCGTTGTTATCACATCAAAGATGTACACTCCGAGGAAAGTGCATATTACTAACGCAAAAGAGAACAGCAAATTGATCGTATTAATAAATATAACTGGTTCATCCCGCCCATATAATCAACTTAAAGATTAGAACGATTTTCCATAACGAAACTACTCGCTTGCCATTTTATGGCAATGAATACGATTAACTATCTCCCACGGGGTTAACGCAAGTATTGCATATCAAAGTCTGTCCCCTATTGAGAATCTCTCAATATGGTCTGGATTCAACCACCGGACTGGTGTTTGCAGATTGTGCACCCCAAATAAAAATAAATCATAATACTCTTTCGTTACCATTCAGTCGTACAGGTTACATCCCTGTGTAATGTGGATTGAATGAGAGGCAGGGATGAAGCAGGAACAATACGGCAGAGCGCCGCGCCGGCAACGAACGAATGAAAGGGATACATTGAGGTCTTGAAATTCAGATTTTTTTCCCATTACACCCCCTCTTCATATTGATACGGTTCCCAGAAGACAGCGGCGAATCCATATGGGCGGGATGAGTACATTTTGTGTAGAAGTCATGTACCGCATTAACAACATGTTAACCCCGGCAAAACTCAAGGTTGAAAAACTAATACAAGATTGCCAACCAAGAGCGGGGTGATAAAACGAGGAGATGCAGAGTCGATTACGTGGGCAACCCCAGTGGCAATTTGTTGTGTTTTTATTTTTATTTCATGTTTTTCTTTCTTTTCTCTCTGTGTGATTTCCACCCTTTGTCCCTTTGTCCCTTTGTCCCTTTGCACTTTTGGCAAGTACCGCAGCACACCCTATTCTTTGGAAGTATTTCAATTTTGTTGTTTATGTATCATAACAGAACAACAGATGGTTTATACGGTGATGTGTATCCCTAAATCTCGTTTTATCCATATTTTTGGATATCTTTAACAAATCAAATGTTCGTAGACACCATTTAATGTACTGTTTGAGAAAGTATACATATGCTCATCATCTACGATCTTGTTAAGTGATTTTTTTTTCTTAAATCACTTGTCACTTTGGGCGAAGTGCAGTAAAGAGGGACAGGCCTATACACATCCTTCCCCATTGAAGAAACAAAAAAATGACAGTGCGAAGCTTTTATTTAAATTCAAGATTGACTTCAGAAAACGTAGAAACGAAACATTGGTGAATCGCTGATATAAATTAGACGAGACATATCTAGCAGGCATGCCATGGTTCATTGTTTCGAGTTAGCATAGAACTAAACCTTAACAAGCAATATTCATAATAATATTTTGTTTACCTGAAATCAATTCGTTTCAATTTTTTTAATTGATTAGGTGTTCCAATGGTCACATCAATTGTAACTTTCAACTTGTTTCCATCAGACGACATTCGCCATGTCAAAAGGCCTCACAGGAAAAGACATTTTCATCTACTCAATATGATCGAAATAGGCTCCAATCTTTTATGTCCTATAAACTTCTCTGGCTCTTTCTAGTCGTGTGGTTGCTGTTCTAGAAATCATTCTGAAATAACAGGAAAATTGACGTTTTTTATTGAATTTTTTATGGTAATTCAATTCTCCCCAAACAACGCCCTGATAGTGATCGACATTAGTGCCCCAGGATATAGAGCTGTGAAAACTGAGTTATTTCTAAGAACATCTGCAAAAACTATATTGCCGCATCTGGTCTACGAGAAGACCAAATGTTTCTGTAGAAAACACCAAAGAATTATTCAAGCTTTAAAAAAATGTGAATGGTATTGCTCCGATCAGGATATGATTCACATTTTAATTCGCGTATACTGACAGATCGCATTCATTAACGGATCGGAATTAGTCTTCTTTTTTATGACTAAATCAGGTGGATATTTCACAGATCATATATCACATACATTTCATACAATGTACTTAAAACTGTCATACATCATACAACTTTCTGTTTTTTCAGATTTCACTGGTATTGTGTGATTTCCTCTTTATTGTATGATGTGTATTATTTCGACGTATCATTATTAAATACAAATTTCTTCGAAAACTGAAACAGTATTTTGTGTCGTGAATCAAAACAATTAACACGATAGAGAAACAATGGAGTTCCACGTTTTTATCCTAGTGGAATCCAAAAATGATCCAAGTAGCACTTGTTTTTTATTGAACATTTTATGATGTACACGAATTGTTTGTTCCTTACTGTCCAATTTAAAAAAAAGGGATGAACGAAAATTCATAATTCAAAAATTATAAACTTCCTTATTTTTGTGAAATTTCTCTTATAATTTTCTGTGAAACAGAATTATATAGCTTTCCCATATTTCCAATGTAAACTTTAGGTGATACATGTTGTATTACAGCGGTTCATGCAACAAATCTGAGAAACAGAAATCATACAGCAGAACTGTTCAATGAAATAGGGCCCATGGCGTATTCTTGGTTAATTTAAAACAGGTTGCTTATGATTCGGTGGAAGCTATCTGAACCATTATATACTGTTTCCCATCCACTAAAAAATTAACGTCTTATGACATTTAAAAATACCTGTTCATCCGAACTGGTTTCGGTTCGGTGGGTACGTAGCACTAGGGTCAAATATCCGAACGTACCACGAGCTTTGACATCAAGCTTTTCGTTCGCCCTTCGAACTACTCCTCTCAATAACCTTAGTCTCACAAATCTCAGAATGTTCACCATTTCAAAAAGCATTCGTTGAAGCTTATTTCATCACAATCCTCAACTTAAGCAACTCAACTTAAAATGAACTGCTTTAGTTAGACCACCCCTCCGGCTAGGAGTTCACTACAGATGAATTAAGTGTGCATCACAGCCCACTCACCCCTTGATCATCAGTCGTATCATTCATGTAACAGTATGTAATGAAATTTTATATATATCAACAGAACAATTATCTTGACGTCCATAACTAAAATGTCCTCAAAAAGCAAAAAGAAACAACAATCAATAACGATTTCGCCTCGCGAAACAATAAATAACACTTGTCCGCAGAATGCATCCCCCCAGTCATTCACATTTGTCATTATTTGTCGTATGTGGGTACAATACCCACTGTCACGCCATGCACAATTGTTTGTGCCCTCCTAAACACAATACTGATGTGAAGATGGAAAGCAATTATTTCACATAATAACACATCAAAAACCTTGACACAAACCTGAAACAAAAAGGACCTCTTCTCACAAATTGTTGTTATTTTATTTCTCTTCTCAAAAAGGGTACATGTACGTACTCCATGAACAAACGAACACACACCAACACATGCATGTCCGTAGGGCAAACCAGCTACGAGGAACTTCGGGTATCAGGATAGAAGCAAAGATCTTAAGCAAACATAAAATTAATTTCAAGTGCTCTAATCATACTCTGACGATATTTACCTAATTGAATGTAACAGTAATGGAAGTCAAACAAGGAGCTGAAAGTACCCTGTTTGCCGAACAACCGGGCTGCTGAGAGAATGGCGAACGATTTCAATATGTTTATTAGGGTTTCACCGAACCGAACCGAACCGCGAGCTATTGCCGCAGTGGCTAGATAATTTTGTGGCTTTTTGATCAGATGGCATAATGGGAGAGTAAAAAGTTCGAATGGAAAATATTTACGTTCGGGGGTTGTGATTCGTTGGCTGTTGGCCGCCTAGAGCAACTTTCAAAATCCGGTCACCTTGTTGTTATTTTTCGTATAGTTGGTGTTGTTATTTTATGTGGGTGCCACTACTTGCAATGAGTGCTGAGGTTCCAAGCTGTAATTTCATTTGAACTATGCCCGGCCTTCTGTAAATTTGTACACACTGTCAATGTTTGCTCAACAAATTAAATCGGCATGTAACTTAATTTAGTCAGCAAACAGGCAAGCAGTTCTCTCTGTAAGATCTCGCTTTACATAGAAAATTAAAGGCATCCTGTGCTTGATTTTATTTATTTTTTGTTGTGTTCTATTGATGGCCTATGGCATTGATTGTGGTTTTAAACCAGTGTATGACTTGTGGATGGATTTGTAAATAATTGAGCGCTGATAAAGGTTAAAATATAATCTTAGATGCATCATACAATGGATGGACTTGATATGCTGGATCCGACGGGTTCAATGACAACACTAACGCCAATGTCTGAAACGCCAATCACCCCTACACACCATCAGCTGCATGGATCGTATCATGGTATGAACCACATGATGGGACATCACCATACAGGACCTTTAGGTGGACACACACCGGGTAGGAATTATGGTAAACAATATTAGTGGACAGTCAAACTGTATTATAGTTTGTGTTCTCTATTCTTTTATCTGTCACAATTAAATTTCAACAGGACATCATGGTCACCCGAGTGCGCATCATCCTGCAATGGCTGCCGCAGTTGCTGCCGCCGGACTACATCCTGACACTGATACAGATCCTAGAGAGCTGGAAGCGTTTGCGGAACGTTTCAAACAAAGGCGAATAAAATTGGGTACCTATTGTATTTAAATTTACTGCAACATACTTTACTTTATGCACCTAGCAATATTCATCTATTACCTGTTAAATATTTCATTATTTATTTTTAACAATGGTGAACGAGAAAGGTTGCATGAGTTGATAAAAATAAATATGACAAAATGCATTTTGATGAAAATTATGATATCCACAGACATTTGTGATAATCCCTAAATTGATTTTGTAACAGTTCTGCCTTTAAATTATTATTACCCCTACATTTCTTAACAACAGCCTTAAGTTCCAATCATAAATGATTTAAGTTATCTAATGTCAGAACGGAACGGAACTATAATAGGCACGCGCGTGCATGCGCTAGTGTAAATTCGCATGGGTGATACACACACCTCTATAAGACTGACTATATGGGATCCACGGTATTTCGCTTAGTGAATTTGACAAATGAAACAGAAAAGGGAAAATATGAAAAAAATATGACGATCCACGCTCATGCTTATTTTAGTTTGGCAAACTTAACGTAACTGAGCGAAGTAAATATTAAGGTCGAAGCAAACAAATTCTGTGCACTTTCTCGATTGCTATGTTGAGTCTTCTTAATACTCTTATGATCGGACCATTTTAAATTCTTGCAAGCAGTTCACTGTTAAAACTGTTTATTATCATGCAAGACACACAGGCAGACACATGTTAATTTAATCGCTGTATACTATAATTATTTTTCTCTAATCTAACACATAAGCTATAACAGTACCATAAAGCCTACACATGGTAGGGACATAAAGAGTAACTTGTTTTTTACCATATTTTTTGTAGGTGTCACTCAAGCGGATGTCGGGAAAGCTTTAGCCAATTTAAAACTACCCGGAGTCGGAGCCCTCTCACAAAGTACAATATGTCGTTTCGAGAGCCTTACCCTGTCCCATAACAATATGATAGCACTAAAACCAATCCTGCAGGCATGGCTTGAAGAAGCGGAGGCGCAAGCGAAAAACAAAAGAAGAGATCCAGATGCGCCGAGCGTGCTGCCTGCTGGCGAGAAAAAAAGGTAGACAACGTTTCAATTCGATCAGATTTCGGCGAAATTTGAAAAACATTGAATGTACGCAGAAGAATTTCAATCGAATTTTGGTCGATATTTTATATTTATCTTTGTTTTGAACAGTTATCTATATCGAGTCTTTTTTCAAGAAAAAGGACTTCCATTGCTGCACCTGAAAAACGCTCCCTTGAAGCATATTTTGCCGTCCAACCGAGGCCATCTGGTGAGAAGATAGCTGCAATTGCTGAGAAATTGGATCTGAAGAAGAATGTGGTGCGAGTCTGGTTCTGCAACCAAAGGCAAAAACAAAAACGTATGAAATTCGCTGCACAACACTGACAATCAAATAATACAGCCACACAATTAGGTATTGTTAGTAGTGTTACGGCATCAATGACCGGTCCCGGACCCGCTGGAGTTACTGGTTTTGGTTACTGATAGTAGCTTACATCCCACACAGCCCGCAACAGCAGTGCACTGAACGCCATCGACCAAATGGACTCGATCATCACTTCAACGATGCTGACGGCATACTGATACAAAGCGGACAAGAACTGCGCGCCACCCATCCCTCAATAATTTCTCCAGACCAAAGTTTAACTTTTTGCTTATTTTAAAACCTCCTTTCAAGTGTCTTTCAATTGTTTCATAACTTTCTTAACTTCACCAATACATACACATTTGTATATGCATAAGTGAGTCCTCATTATCTGTATAGGGTAGTGCAGTTAAAGCCAATTGTCTTGAAGGAAATATGCGTTCCTAAGAAAAATCTCATCCGATAATTCTATGCACTATCGGAAATTGTATCAAGATACAGAAAAAAAAAACAAACACACAGCAGACCGTAAAATTTGTAATTTAAATCTTCAGTTAAATTTTTGAGAAACTAAAGGAAAAATTGAAGAAAACAAAAAAGTGTATCTATTTTCTAGTGTTTAAATAAACCTTAATTCAGAACTCAATAGACTCAGAAACTAAGCTAGCAAGTCTTAGCACGGAAGGTTAAATTGCTTAACTACAACAAACTGAATAAGAAAACAAAAAAGAAAATATAAGAGTTTAGTATTATTTTTATTAGAATTATTTAAATGATAAACGAATGTGCAATAGGCAATAAACTATAATGAATAATAAAATTCGTTCATTTATTGATCATTTGGTATGTGCTAATAGCTTTTTTAATCAACTGATACTTAGTAATAGAATAAACAAATTGCGAAGAAAAATTTGTTTGCATTTTGCAAATTCCATGTATATAGTGTCCTGTTTCATTGATTCACTAAATGAAAAAAATCATTTTCGGATAAAAAGAAAACAAAAAAAACCTATTGTGTAAGAATTTATTTTAAGCCAAAGAGTAGAGTAATAAAAGTAAATAACATATAAATATATATATACATATATGTGTACATATATATACAACTAAGATTTATTATCAAAAACGTTCTTGTATATACAACCTTTTCAAATACAAATAAAGTTAGACTAATTTTTTTAGAAGAATAATTATTATTTTTGCTCTGAATTTCATTATCATCGTGCCTCGTGCCATGAGTAGGTTTATGTTTTCCAGATATTTTAAAATGATAGTGGATGGGATGGTTCATGGAAATTAAGGTAATTTTTCCATAATTTTGAACGTTCGCTTTGCAGCACCATTTCAGGATTGATGCAGTGCGTTCGTAAGTCTATGGATTTTGTTACGATTTATCTGAGAAAGAAATGTGAGGAGTGCAATATGTTAACAGGTATTTCTTTATTAACTGAATTCTTCGAATGCACAATTTATTTTTCTTTTACGTGACTGACATTTTAGTTTCATTTTCACACTTGCAAATAAACATACATACTTACTAAAATATTATATTCATATACGCAGCGCATTCTCGATTATCGCAACTAATAGAAACTGGTGCAGTTGCAACTACCGAGCTTCTGTCTTATTGAAAAGTTGCGATTACTGTGTCAATAATGATAAAAAATTAAATTTAGCTGTTGCGAAAAACGACGAGTTGCGTGAATCGAAAGTTACGTTGATCGAGAATGTACTGTAATTAATATTCTATTAACACCAGCATCGAAATTATATATTTCATTTTTATATTTTAAATATTAGCTTACGTAACATTTTAGTTTTTGTTACCTTGCCAGAAAATCGCAACTGACCAGCTTTTCAATCTAAGAGTGGTACTCGAGAAGGCTTGGGAGTAAGCCAAATTGAACTACAGCTTCTATGCAGCTTTGTAAAATCTATACGACCGACTTCCCCGAGGTAAACTCTGGAGTGTTCATTTGAGGGCTATAGAAGCTAAGTTCGGGTCTACGGTATTAAATCAAGAACTTTCACATCCGGGCGTTGGATTCCGCCGAGGGTGCGTCTTGTCACCTCTTCTTTTCAGTATGTTTATGAACTGGATGTTGCGTTGCAGCCGAAGCAAGCAATGTTTCACATTGGCAGACTTAATTATCCTTACATCCTCCCAGGCAGAAGACTAGTATGTACTCGATTGGGTTGTGGTCGTATGTGTTGATGTTGAGGTGAAGGTTGACGTGGACAAAACAGAAGTTATGGCCATATCCAGATTACAGGTTCAATGTACTCTACTTGTTAGTGGAGATTTAACTAACTCGGAATATTTTTCACGAGTGATGGGGTGTTGCGCTGTATCGTAGGATTGGCCAAGCTGGTCCAATTTTGGAACATATAATTTGGACAATAAAGGAATGTATATCCGTCAAGATGAGATTTCTTCGTGTGGTTCTGGGAGCTACTCGCCTCGATGTGATGAGCAGCTACTTCTTCGAATATAAAGGGCTATGCTTCGACTTCCTGCGACTTCTGAGGTGTGGCTATAATGATGAGTAATATTCAAAGGCGAAATCTAAATCTGTCTTATTATCAGAAGATGATAATGATTATCTCAATTTTACGACATTACTGTTGTCATCTAACAAGCTTAAAACTACCAGATTGCTGAAATGTATATTATTAATAAACAAATTAGGACAAAACGAATAAGTTAATTAAATTATTAACTTTGAGTAAAGTTTGTCCGTGATATTTAATGAAATTTAAACAATTGAAATTCAAGTCTTAGATCACAGCTGAAGTTTCATGAAGTTTCATTTCAAATGAATTGAAATAATGAATACATTCTATAAGTGCATACATATGTATGTATATGTATCTCTGAACGAATTTGAAAAATGAATTAAGCATCTGGAAAAATAGAAACACCTAAAACTAGGTGCAGATCAGGATTCTGGTATCAAATCGTCATATCAGGAGTAAAATTCAGTATACAATTATATATTTAGTCAGTATATTGTATTAGTTTTTTTGAGAATAAACAGCAGTTAGTCTTAGCATATTGGATATGTAGTCCTCGGCCTTTGTTCGGGGTATAGGTAGTCGATTGCAGCAGCGATTGAAATCAATTTTGGTATAGTGTAACTAAATCGACTCAGAATATTTATTACTGTGATTGCTTTTTGTATATATGTACATATTGTGAATGTTTTACAATCTGAAATATAATATAAATTTATAATATAATATAAAATAAATTTCATAATAAAATAAGAGAAGATAAAATGATATCGATAGAGTTGAGGTTAAAGTTACTTGAAGAGGAAATTTTAAGATTTCCTTAAAATTGCCCGTAAAAGCAGAGAATTAAGAGAGAGTGCCAAGCCTTTTGAAATAGATGACAATCTGGAAGTAAGTTCTGTAATAATTCATATATGGAAGGAATTTTGTTTTTACACGGTCTAGAAAAAAAAAATACAGTTTTTAAACGATTTCATTCGATTAGCACAACCTTCACTTTTTTAAATAATTCTTTTCTTAACTTATATTAGTTTCTTCTGCAGGATATGGAGCCTCTAATCCTCTTTTTTCAAAGTACTTCATAGTTTTTTAAACAGCTGTCTCTGGGACGTGTAAGAACTACTGTGTAAGAACAGAATTGGTGTAGTTGTTTATTTCTTACAATTTTCTAAATTGCTTTTGCTTGTCGAAACACACAAACCACTTGTTTCCATGGTTGCACAACATTATTTTTCTTATACTTAAACAGTTAACATTTTGTCAGTTCTATTTCATTTACGAAAATCTGATCCTTCACAAAATATTTTCACTTTGTGTTATAGCACTTCGAGTTTTGCTTGCATTTAAAGTAAGGTTAACAAGTGTCAAAGAAAATGTCTATAGTTTATCTCTTAATATTATCTAAATATTATTATATATTCTATATGTAGTTCTAGCAGTAGTTTGAAAGAAGAATAAATATTTACTTTCCGTAAGTACTTTTAATCGAGTTTGTAAAGCGAAAACGCAACAATGGGACAAATGACTACAAATTAGCAGGCTCTGAAAAATATTGCCGGTTGATATTTTTTGCGAACGTCGGTTACTTGTTTTATTATTATGTGCCTATCAGAAAACACACAGCCTCGCTGCGAATTATGGTTGGTGTAACAACCCCTTGAACTTTTATATTTCTTAAAACATAGTTACGGCGCTACCTGGTTTTTAAAAAGAAATCCTTTGATGTCCAAGTACCACTGACGCCTGTCATGTTATAGCGTTGTATATATTCCCCGTGAATGGTCGACCAATATATAATAGTATTTTAATAATAATAAATTAATTATTAACTAAATAAAACTAAATATTCTTTCAACCTATTATGACAAAAGAGAGGTTAGTGGAAATTTCTCTACTAATTTGGATTCTGATGGGTGAAACTATTCAAGACCACCAAGCAAATGAACAAGGCAAGACTCATAGATTATGGTTAATCAGGTTAGTTACCTTACAAATTACTTACAACAACGTCTCAACAATTCCCGTTCACAAGTGAATGGAACGAAACGAATTAATCATCAGCAAGCAATGCAAGGGATTGCATTACACCATTCTCGAAGCATACTTTTCATATGTACAGATATTCTACATTAAGAAAATACAAAAAAAAAATGTCGATTAATGAATATGTTTGTAGAATTATTTTGAACAAGGTCAAGGAACAAATGTAACAATTTGTTTGTGGAAAGAGAGCAGAGGGCATAGAGGTTAGACGCGAACGCATTCTATCAGAAATGATAAATAAGAATCTTCAGCCAGAAATGCGAAAAGACATCCATGTAGGCACTCAACATCTACATCTTTGATCGGTTGAATTTGGGTCATCAATAAATTCGCTTGGTATTACCTAAATCTATGTGGCTTAAGTCACCAAATCTGCCATTTCGCAGAATCTTAAGAAAGACTCGACAAAGAATAATTTTGTTCGATAAAATGTGACGATCTAAATGTGTATGTAAAGGGGCGCTGTCTTCAAGAGTATCAAACAAAACAAACACTTTTTTTTATTTTATTATGTCAGGGACCTATTTCACCGAACATACATCTCATACATTGTATGAATGTGACACTTCTGATGCATGATTTCTGATTCTGTACCAAAACTGTAGTCACTATTTATTTAAAATAAATAAATTTGTATATGAATTGGTGACATATGTAGCTGTATTTGTTTAAAAATAGAAAACTAAGCCGTTTGCTTATACTCAACTTAGCGATTTAAGTTTCACTTAACAAGTTAAGAAGGACCTATCAGCTTGCACGAAACGAAAAGTTGATCATAAAGTCGTTTAAGTATAACTTAAACTAAGTGGAAGACATAGAGGATCATAAGTATTAAGTTGCAGTTTTATACTGGCAGTGGCATAAAATCGTGGAGAAATTTGTGAATAAAAACGGAATAAAGAGTTTGAAAATTATAGTATGGAGTACGAATGTTTTCAAGATAATGTGGAAGTGATAGATATTTTTTCCAAAATTAATATTTTTTTTTGAGAAACTTCCGTTGCAAACGGTTTTATGTCCTTTTAAAGTGTACGGTTGTCCTTATTAATTTCCTAATGCAAATTTTTAATGAACATACATTTTCAAGAAATAATTCGTTTGCTACATTGATGTTTTATGTGATAAGAATTTTTTACAGAGGATTACATTTCTAGGGAAAGAAATGCACATTTCGAGTGAATCAAGGATCGTTTTCATATATACATACAAAAAAACATACGAAAACACCTATAGAAAATGCCAAGAAATATTTCTTTCGAACAGCCTTGTGTCCATTAGTGATTGGCGCCATCTATGGAACCCACAATCAAATTTTCATTCACACACATAACGAATTTGACATTTAAAATCGAAGTGAAGTTGCTTTCATATAAAGAAAATCGCTTAGCTAAGCTTATTTACGAGCAACGCATAATAGGTATAACTCAAGGTTTAAGTGTAACTTGGCAATGAAGTAGATTCAAGTGCAGTATCAGCAAACGGCCCTTAGTACAATATGTCTTACACTTCATTACTAAGTGGAAGCGAATCTTTTGTTTTCGGTTCAGGCCTTAAATAGGTAATCGAGGGATCAGATGATGAAAAACGGCTTCGTTTGTTGCTGAATATTTTTTTGGATTTATCACAGCATTCTTCCAAGTCGCACTGAAGAGTTTCGTTTAAGCCGCTCTGTGTATTTACCTAAAAACTTTTGTTTTATCCGATGCACTTCCTTATACGGTTTATTAAAATGTTAAATTTCTGAACTTCTAAATATATTTGATTGATTTGGGATGATGTTAAGTTTCCTTAAATACTTGATAAAAAGCTTCCGAAGTTGGAAATACAGTCGATCTTCGATAAGTGGAATTTCTATAACTCGAATGGGTCAACAACATCAAAAGTCAACAACATTTCGGCTTTCTAGGTTCTCATATTTGTAGAATCGAAAAACCTTTAACATTTGGCCGAGAAAATATGTCACTTTGGGTATATATTTCCAGTGCGGAGCAGCCGTCCCGTGCGACGCTGTGTGTTTTCTGAGGGGCATATAATAGTAATTTTGTACTTGCTGCCTTATCGAGAGCTTTCTGGTTGGTTTAATGTGATATGAAGACAGTCCCATAGTTACACAGTTTTATACTTTTGTTGCACCTATGTGAACGGATTTCTCAATTTAAATCAAAAAATTCCATAAAATATGGAAATGTTTCTTCTATAACAAGCACTTCATACTGATATTTTTCCAGTCCCAAGGCCAGCCTCCGAACCCCTTTCGGAGGCTGAAAGTTCGTCATGGATGCTCCCGAATTTGACCTCGCAACTTCTTCTGATGCACCACATCTCATCAGTCAGGTTGAGTTTAAAGATCTCGTCAAGGACTTGAATTTGTCAAACCAAATTCTGAAATACTGAAAACAGTGAAATCTGCTCAAGCCTGGGGTGAAAGTTACAGACTTATTTTATTTAGTTTTCCTCATTCTTTAAGCTCGAACTATGCCGAATCACATAATTTTATCTCTTGGTAAAAAATAAATATTTTTTTGTTGACCAGTATATCAATCGACAGTCTTCTTTCCTTTCTACCTCCATACGTACTATGTATATTAACCTACAATCTGAACCATCATTGTGGGTTGATGATGGACTAATATTGATGGCACCATACTGCACTTTGCATGTAGCGGTCGTGGCATTGTGGGTCTGTGCGTTTCGGTCTGTTTGATTACGGTACCAATCTAATTTTCACAGTAATAAATGTCTAAAATCATTTTTGCGGATTGTTAGTTATTGTAACTTGTCAGGCACACTAACGACGTTTTCCTTTTCTTGGCCAGACAAAAAAATAAAAGTCTGTCAAAAACTGAATAAAGCATACAAATAGTATCAAAATAGTTTAGCGTACTCCAAGTGGGATCAGTAAGTAATAATTAATAACATTTGTCAGATATTTAAGCTAGTTTTGAGTATTCTTGGCTTTGAATGTAAGAAAATGACTTATAAATATAAAAACCCAAGAAAAAACAAATGGATAAGGGAAGTGCACTGAGTTCTGTCGAGTTGCTGGCAATGCTCAAAGGTATACGTGTCCAGAAAATACCTTCTCTATTCGTTGTTGGCATAACACGAGTGGACGCTGTAGTGTATTGTTATAATTATTAAATTAACAAGATTCCCTTATTTTAGCTGATCTTATTTTATACATATACATATATTTTAAATGAACTTCCTGTACCCCACACAAGTACGCACTCCACGGAAGGGTATTTAAAAGTTACAAGAATAACTCTATATGCCAGTATGTATGTAAAGCTTCTAGATATCATTTCCGCTTTCACAGTCATAATAGCCACTACGAAGGAAATCAGGCAAAGCTCCTGGATAATCCAGTTAATCACTTCAAATATCTTTCGTCCTTTTTTGTTTTGTGTTATTACCGAGACATTACCGCTGCTCATGGAAAGGAACAAGTTAAGATACAAACGAAAATGGAGACGTATAAACCTTAGGCAAGGCTGTGTACTCCCATCTGACAGCCCATTCGTACTTCGACTGGCAAGGAATAAATTTAATTATTTATAAGGCTCTAATGCAACTCATTCAAGGTTTCACTCGGCTCCCTAGTTGTTATTACAGATAACGTCGTTGCTTTAAGGTTCAAACGCGCGTACCAAATAACAGGAATGGACGTTGGAGTACGTCATCTGTTTCGACTTACCAGCCAACCCCATTATATTGTATAAGATTGTCTTATCCTATATTTACCATCCCCCAAACCATTTAAAGGGGTTTGTCAGAGATTGTTGAAATAAGTTACCGAATGAATAATTATTGCATGATTCATGCCTAATTTTTGCTTTGTGCCATATGATCAGCTTAGTATAACACAAAATCATTACGCTTGAAATATTAAGGGATGCTCCCGGAAATATATTATAAAGTTCCTCTTGTTTTCAATGCCATTAGCATCTTATAACGACATACAGGTGTAATGAACTCAAAATTATTATGTAAGAAATTTACAAAAATTATGTAGTTGTGTATAGAAGCGGTAATAAGAGGGTAGCTTGAAACGATTAATAAAAGTGGTGGTATAATGGAACGTTGTGTCAAATTACATGGCTTGACACTTATTATTTTGCTCTTTAATGATAATCTCTGATTAGGTAGGTGGGTACGTAAGTTAAAATAACCTCAGTGATGTTCACTTGAACAAAAGCACAGTTGCAACTAGAACTGTTACTCGTGAGACTATAATTATCCATGGACAGATTTTATGGATTCTTACGTCCTTTTTTGATATTTTGTGTTCAGACTTTTGAGAAGTTTTTTTTCAAAAACTTATTTTCTCTTGAAGCAAGCACATTTCGACATTTCATAATAATCGTTATATGGAGATTTACTTACTTACTTACTTATCAGACATACGACCCATTGCGGGTTTGAGCCTGAGCAATTGCTGCCTTCTATCGCTGACGGTCCTGTGTACGCTGCTTCCAGTCATCGAAAGCAAGCTGTCTTGCATCCGTGATTTCTTGGCATTGATACCGGAGGGTCGGACTAATTCTCTTCTAGAATCAGGGAGCTCGGATCGATGTGGCCGAGCCAGCGTCGTCGTCGACGGATTTTGCCGTTCTGACTACATCCACATATCCTGCTACAGCTCGTAGAGTTCGCAGTTGTGTCTCCTCCATTCGCCTTCCTCGCAAACGGGACCATATATCCGACGTAGAATTATTCTTTCGAAGTCACCAAATATCAGCTCCAAGGTTTAGCTTACCGTCCAGCTACACAAGTGCAGGACTGGCAAAATATGAGTTTTGTAGAGCATCATCTTTGTCGTCCGTATGAGATCCAATCAATGACGAAGGTAAATTGCAATATTAAGTGGTATAAATAACAAAACTACATACATATGTACTAACAAACATGAAGGAACTTGCCATGAAGAGAACTTGTTCCTCTACTTTCATAAATACATATGTATTTTCATACACAACTCACAACATAAAGTCGCAAGCAAAAATGTCTCCCAACATTCTTTATCTCAAAAAAGTGCACTACCAAATCCCATTCAAATATACGGAAGAGAACATAGCACATTAAAACTTCGAAGTAAGGTGGAAGTAAGCAATGTGTTTGTGGCTTTGTGAGTGTTCTCTCGAACTCCACTGGAAGGCTGTTGATTGCAATAATCTACGCATTTATGTAAAATATGTAAGTCTCAAATAATAACATTTTTGTTTATTAGTTCCGATTTAAGAATCACAGAATACTGATGATGATGACTGATACATCAATCTCTTCGCCAGGAAATGTACTAACCGAAGAATAAAGTCATATTCAAATCTGCGTTTTGTACTAATATGTGTGTGTAAAGTAAAGAAAAAACGTCTTTTTTGTTTTTGCCATATTCCCAATAACGAAATTAGGATATTAAAAACCAAAACCAAAACCTATTTCACATAATTCTGAACAAAGTTGCCAAAGACATCAGTACTCTATCTTTTACCATTTAAAAGTTCATAAAGCCCAAACAAACAAACATGCATTGATTTATATATATAGAGATTTTTAGGAGTTACTCCAGTGTACTAATGTTGAAATATTAACATTGCCAAATCGATGACATTATGGAGATCATAGAGATTTAAGTAGAGCTGTTAAGAAAGCATTTATTTCAGATTTCATTCATTGAGTCACAAAAACCACATCTTTATATTGATTTCAATCATTGACTTCTCTGCCGTACTTCAACTTCCACATGTGAAATCAGAATTCAGTCATTTATTGATAATTCATTTTAGTGGAGTCAATAATCAATCAATAGTAGAGTTGCAGTCGATGCTGAGGATATGGAGGGACTATTTCTGCAGACTGTATAGCGGCGACAAAGAACCAAATATCGCTTCTTCATTTCTTTTTTTTTTCTTTTTCCTTTTCCGACGAGGTTATGATCCGAATTATGGGAATCATAACCCTCCCACTTTACTGCATCCCTACTGATCCGCCTGTGGGGTTCGCCGATTCGACCTCAAGAAATATCGGCAGGCCTCCCTGTCTCGGATAGCTTCATCACTGCGGCCGATCAAATGCTGGTGTTTTTGCATTTGTGTGATCCAGGAGTTCTTAGACCTGCCTTTCTTTCGCGCTTGCGTTGGCACGTTGATTGATATTGCCTTTTTAACGGGGTTCGAAGGATCTCTCCTTTGAACATGACAATACCAACTGAGCCGGTCGTCCTTAACCTTCTTAGAGATGGGTTCTTTAACATGGAGGCTTCCTCGGATCTTTGAACTTCACATTCTATCGAGCTTCGTTACTCCTGCTTTCATGCGAAGCATTTTCATCTCAGTTGCCGTTAATTTGCCCTCATACTTTTTGTACGCTGTCCAACATTGTGAACCGTATGTGAGGGCCGGACGTACAACTGCGGTGTAGAGCCTTCCTTTCAGCTTAGGGGGCATTTTTCAGTCACAGAAGATGGCTGAGTTTTCCCGCCACTTCATCCACCCTACGCTTACGCGATGATTGCTACGTCATCACAGGTTCCTTCGCTATTGATCATAGATCCCAGATATTTGAACTTTTCACACTTGGGAAGCACTATTCCATTCAAATAAATGTCTGGAATAGGCCGGATTGGATCGGAGAATAGGCAGCACAGGTACTCGGTATTTTTCTGGCTAATGCGGTACCCATTCCCCTCCAGAACATCCACGCACACATCAAGTGCTCGTTGCAGGGCAGTTTGATCATCCATCATGAAGAACCAAATATCTTTGTCAGGCAGAATGCACCATTCAACCCGAATGAAACGGACGATGTAGATCAACAATCCCGTCCCCCCGACCCGGATAATGTGAAGATAGTCATATCTAAACTGAAATCTAACAATGCCGCTGGAGCTGATTGGCTAAAGACCTATCTGTTCAAGGCGGCAGGCGACGACTTGGTAAAGAGCATGCATATCATCTGTAAAATTTTGTCGGAGGAAAGCATGCCCGACGAATGGAACCTCGGCATTGTTTGCCCGATCCACAAAAATAGGAGACACTCTGAATTGCGCTTACTATAGAAGCATTAGTCTTCTGAACATTGCCTACAAGATATTATCTGCTTTGTTGTATGAACGTCTAAAGCCGTTCGTCAACAACTTAGTCGGTCCATACCAGTGGACCTTTAGACCAGGAAAAAAAAGACCGCGTATGCCAGCATTTATAGAGACGAGCTATATAAAGCAATGTCCAGTTTCGCCATCCCTACCAACCTCTGTTTGTTTATGTAGCATCACAATGGAGATTGCACGCTGCTCCATCAGCTTTCATAAAAGTATTTTGACAAGGCTACGAGCTGTCATGCTAGTTCATTCAACATTATTGTTTGTGTGTCATTTAAAAATTAAAAAAAAAATAAAGTTCATATAAAAATATTAAACATACATAGTATTATGATACCTATTCAAAATCCAATATGACGATAGGATCGAGACCGAATGATTAGTGAATTCGCTTTCATTCCTCCTTCATGGAAATAATACAATGCATTTAAAATCGTATAATTTAACCCACTTGTTTAATTGCTTCGAATAAAGTGTTCGGTGAAATACTTGTAATCAGTATTACTATTTCGGTGACTGTCCCGATGTATTCTAAATTGATCACTTTCCGAATCCATAACTCCATCAGATGCACATAATATAGAATGCTAGCGTTTAACATCACTACCCAATAAAATGTTACCATCAAATAAAGGGCTCTTCAGATTGGATACATTTGGAGAGTTGTATGAATTAGATTTCACACCATCGGCATTATTTTTTTTTCTTCATTTGAGGCGATACACCATTACTACTTACTTACTTACTCTTCATACTATGATACTTTACAATTCACAATATTAAACACGAATTATAAACAAATTCAAATTATAGGAAATCTCCCGATTGCAGGCAATATTGTTTAAATATTTCTGGAGAGCTAAGGACTATGTATTACACTGATTAGAAAAACTACGTCACTCCCTTTGTAACACTTTATTATAAAGAAAGTTCTGTACTATAATGGTTGGATGCATTTCTACAATAAATTAATATAAAATTAATATGACTACAAACTTACTTCAAAGACTTCAATAAATTCAATGACTTCAGTGATATCACATAAACTTCAAAATTAATGCCGATTTCATGTGAATCCACGAATTAAATTATTTTGTAAATAAATCAAATGACTTAAATTCTCAAATGATTACATTCCTTAAAACTCTAGCTGTAACAACTTCAAAGCTTGGCTGAAGAATTTGTAGTCCGGTTGGAATCAGGTCCCTCAAATATACTTTTTGCTGCCTGCAATTGAAGTCCATGATGTCATCATTCCAGCAAGACGGGGGTATGGCACACACACAACTCGCGAAGCACTAGAGAAATAACTTTTGGGAACTGCTAATTTCGCGTTTCCGATCAGTTAACCTGATTTTTAATGGCGACAAATTATATTCAAAAATGAAATTTCTGACGCAATTCTTTCAGGGCATAATAAAGTTTCACACATCCAAATTAATTTTGTGTTTTATTTAAAAAAAAATGGGTCAGAATCACCTGTTATTACTAAAAGAGAATGATTCAGTACGATCTAGCAAATTACAACCAATATAGCTCACTCCAGGCATTTGTCAAAATTAAGCATACCGAAGAACATATACATAACATCACTAAATTTTCTTGGCATGCGTTAAAGAGTATAGGGAGTATGCATAGGCAGTGACGCCTTCTCTAAAGAACTAGAGTGTCTACAAAACCTCCTGACTTTAGATCGTTTCAAGAGTATGTATAGGAATTCACGAAGCACAGTACTGTCTAATGCGGGAATATCCGCTCGTCATATTTGTATTCATGATCCTTAATAGTCAAGAACCAAGAAAAACTATTAATTCAATTTCAGTTTATTACGGTGTATAAGTAAGACATTATTTAGATCAGCGTTTTTTTTTGAGCTCATTCCATTATTTTTGGAAAATTATTATAACACCGTTTTTTTTTTTAATAGAAGTTGTTTCGTTTCAAGGTAAGTTTAAATTCTGCGGACAGTTTTAGTTATTGTTTTGTTTTTGAGCATAGAAAGTCAGCCGTAGTGAGCAAAAGCCGCCTATTAATGTGGTGAGGATCCTACATTTGTCCCCCAGGAAAACCCTCATCGGACTATCCACCAACACCAGAAACTTTCCTACTTGCCTTCTAATTCTCGAGGAATTTCAAGATTTGCAGCAACGAAGATAATGTTATAAGGAAGAAAACATCTTGAGCTGAATCCACATCGACTTACTTTTTAGGTAAAGATGATCTTCCAAATAAAAACCTGGATTTGGAAACGCCCTACCAGTTCTTTTTATTTTTTCGCTGAAGAAAGTGTATATATACACACAATTGGATGATGCCCCATATGTTGTTTGATACTTAAGGAGGCAAATACCAAACAACTGCAACTGCAATTGCACTTCGACAACTACTATGCCACCTTGACGCTTATTGATTTCTTGGCTAGAAGAGGTACTTTCGACAGTGATATGAAATTGAATTCTGAATTGTAAGCCCCCTGACGAATCCTTTTTCAAGAAAAACAGATAAGGGGTACTTCAGTACAACTTTAGCTCCGCAGACTTTCGAGCAGAAGTAGCTCAAGCAATTTGCAAGATGGGCATCAAATAAAGATAGACTTGAAGAACACCAAATGTTGAGCAATTTTTTTCAGATAGAAAGATCCTGCTCAATACACACCACAGTGGACAGTATGGGGGAGAAGAGAATTCATTATAAAATGTCCAATTGCAATGGCTTCACACAAACGTTGTGCGTTAAGCAAAACAAGCATTTGTTTCAAAGACTTTCATTGTAAATAATAATTATAATAAAAATTTTATAGAAATAAAAGATGTGGGTATGGCTTCGACTCTTACGCAACTTAACCTCGCTGCATGGGTTCGATTCCCGGCCGGTACGACGAAAATTATTTTCACGGTCTCACCACTGTCTAGAAAAAGCTTCCCAATCTTGGCCGTACGGAGTCAGAATAAAAATGTAGGTCCCTTCCACTCGTGAGAGAACAATAGCAAGCACAACACGAGTGGTTGCTGCAGTGGCGCGACAGTCTGAGGCGGACCTGGGCACAGCTTCTACAGCAACCACTTGTTCTTACATGAGCGGAAGGACCTACAATTTTCTGCCGACTCCAAACGGCGAAGTGAAGTGAATATATATTTTTCAAGATTAGTGGCATATCAGGAATGGAAATCCGTTCACAATTCAAGTGTTACGTGCATCATACACACGATACTTGTGTCCAAGACGTTCAATGTCAAACATTTTTATTAGGCGGCGCGCTGATGAGTGACTTTTTTAACTCCACCCTGGAGAAGCTCTTACAAGACTCACACGCCAACACTAAAGACACGATCTTCAAGAAGTCCGTACAATCGCTAGAATACGTGGATAATAATTTAGTACTTTGTCTACTTTTTTACTATTCGTCCCCTCCGTGAGATGGATACTCGGTGCGGAGCTTTAGTCTATCGCAAGCCTGCTGAAGACTTTGCCGTGGGAAGCACCATGAAAGAGCACGCATTTCCAACCTCTAGTTGATCCATTAAGGGAGAGACGGGAAACGGAGGTGACCCAAGTTTAAGACTCTTAATCCTCTAAGACCAATGCGACCACTTAATCCTCTTAGACCAAGGCGATGAGGAAAAGGTGCAAATCCCCACTGATGCCCACTCCGGGGTAACGCGGATGATATACTCATTAAAGGGATCAGTGCAACGTTGCCGATGTAGAACGATCGTGCCATTATCACATTTTTCATAGACAATGTGGCAAAATTTGAAAAAAATTAACAGATTTACATCAACGTTTATCAATCGTTGCGTCGCTTGCACCTTAGTTTTAATGAATATATGTTCTTCCATGAATTTTCTTTTTTTGAGATTAATGCTAAGGTAAGGTAAGGTGCGATCTAGTTTGAGATCACTTTACTATGATGGTCGTGTGCGACTCTGAGTGATACCAAGAGCAGCAGGACGATTAAGACCGGCTTTGCACTTTACCGAGTGAGAAGGATTGTAATTCGTGAACTTAAGGCATTAGATCGCCATCTCTGGTCCTCATAGCTAATTGGATTTTGTGTTATAAACCTTAGATTGGTCCTTCCGAAGCCCATTGTCTCCTTTCCATGATCTCAATGTCCTCGACATATACGAGCACTTACATAGACTTGCGGAAAGTCCCGCATCTAGTGTTGACATCTGAGTTACACACGACGGTCTCGAAATGAATGATCTTAAGAAGTCGTGGGACGTCACAAGAACATTTTTTTTGTATATTTTTCATTGTGGCACACTGGGCATTAAAATAGCATTTTTTGATATCAGTTGGAAAAATATTTTTCCGCCAAAGCTGACTCAGTGGTGCTAGCAGGAGGTGGTAAGATGGCGGAAGAGCACACGGCCAAGCACACGGCCTCGGAGCCTACTACCTCAGGTAAAAGGAGCAGTAGCTTCATTTCACCGCGTATGCTTAATGCACGTAAAACGCAACGGATGTCCCAAAGCGGTACAGATCGTAGGGGGACCCCAAAGATAACTGTTACCTCGATGGGCAGAAGCTAAGCAAATGTTGCAAAAGCAGCGGGTGCTGGCAGAAAGATCACGGATTCAGCTCAAATCGCCCTCGATTGGAAGCTTAAGGTCAAATTCTAGGGCAATAATTTCAATCCTGGGACGCTTATGGCAGACTGCGAAAATCTGCAGAGAGGCGGAGTGGGTAAAAGTGGTAGCACTCAAACTTCTTAGTTAGAAAGGGCTGCGTTACACGTTTGGCAGTGTTGCGCTTTTCCTCATAAATTAGACCTGCTTCGTGGTGTTTGTTAAGCATTGATAGTCAGTCGATAGTAAAAAATGATCGCGTACATCGATACCTTAAAAAAACAATCGAAGGACTGTCGATATTTTTAAATATCATTCTGCTCTAACAGGTTTTTGATTTACATTTGCCTCCCTATTATATTGCTTTATGTTCTGGGGTTATGTTCTCGTTTTTTTGTTTCTAGGCAATTTTTGAACCCGATTGATAGCAAAGACAGTAAATTTATCAAATGTTCTTACAGTAAGCAGCTGGGACCCCTACAGAAGCAGAAAGTCATTTAGTAGTGCAGTGAAAACGTATTGTAACGGTTTATAACAATATCAATAATTTCAAAAAAATCTGGAGTAAACATGGTAGAAGTTCAAATGATCGTACGTGATCTTATGCCGTAGCTAACTCCCGATCATGTAATATTAAAGAGATTCGCTTTAGCTTTGAACAACAAGTATGACGTTTTTGTAAGAATTTCAATAGTATTAATACAATCGATCCTATCGGAAATGGAAACTATGGTTTAAGCACAACTACACTTCTTACAGCATACACTTCAATTATGCATGTCGGAACATTTCACCCGTAAAAACCACTAACTGTCGCAATGTATTGGACAAAATCACTAATACGATTCGTGGCATCTCTAATAAATAGTTCAACAATCAGTATCATCAACAGCATCAGTACTAAAATCAAACGCAGAGTAATAATAATAATAATAATAATATGGGTGGCGCGATAGTCTGAGGTGGACCTGGGCCTAGCTTCTCAGCAACCACTCGTGTTGTGCGTGCTATTGTTCTTTCACTAGTGGAAGGGACCAACAGTTTAATGCGGACACCGAACGGCGAAGTTGAGAAGTTTTTTCTAGACAGGAATACTCTTTGAGCATTGTCAGTGACTCGAAAGAGGTGGAAGCCGTGAATTATGAAAGTTGGTAGATTGGGGATTCGAACCTGGCACCCTCTGCGTAGGAGTCGACGCACTTACCCACTACGCCACGGCGACCACACGCAGAGTAAGTCTTGCCAATCTTGCTGTTTTTATGGGCTTAAGAAGCAATTGAGTAATAGAGTCATCTCTCGAAGGACCAAGCTGACTTTACATAGGACACTGATTATCCCAGTCCTTCTGTACGGCGCGAAGGCATGGAGTGTTCACAGCGGACTGTAGTCCCAAATAAAGAAGAAGAAGAAGGACATTGTCGAGTTCAGCAGTTCCGCGGTTAAGACGATACGTACCGAATTCAGATTTTGGGGGCCTCAATCGGTTGTTGGAACTTCCAAGTAGGAAGCTAGCCGCTTTCCTTACCTCCGACACTTCAAGAAGCTAAGGCTGATTAGCCCGGAGGGTCGTCAGACTCCAACACACAGTTCGCGACTGAGCTATTTGTTCAAGTGCGCCCGCGTTTTTTTTTTCTTTTTTGCTATATAGGCCAAGTTTTCCAGAAGACTGCAGACAGTAGTCAAGTTTATCTTACGGAACATTTGCTGATGTCGTCGCTGGTTTTGCTTCGTTTGGTATTTTTGTATTATTGTTAGTTTGAGTGTTGTTATTCGAAAGACAGTGAAACAGTGAAGTTTCGCCGCTATTGCATAGCTGGGTCTACTATGGCGAAAGATCCGGCGACCCTATCTGGAAACCATGCAATATGTTTGAGACTGTCTTGCCATAGCCCTCCAGAGTTATAGGGTATCCTCCGATGATGGGATGGTGCAGTTGGTAGAGTGACCCTGGTTAGCGGGGTCCCCTGTTCGAATCCCAGTGAAAGCAAAGCTAATACGCTTTTATCTGGTTTTCAAATCTTGTCCATTCACCAATTGCCGGAATCAAATTAACGGTACTATCACTGGAATAGTCAACCACGAAAGAGACAGGGTGTGGATAAACCCAAGCCTATCATATCTACGAGTTTGCTAAATGGGTCAAATCTGGTCTAAGCCTATTCTCAAAATACCTTAACCTACCTACAATGCTCTAGGTTTTGTATAATTGGCAACCGGTACTTCCTGACAAAAGGATGTTATTGATTTATCGAAATTAACCGGCCGGTCAACAAGATTTTAATGGTTACACTAAAACCGTAGATCCAGTAAATATGGATTAGACTTTTGGATTACCATTTACCATTACAAGTCCAGACCTTTGTCGAACTAGGCATTCAACTTCACCGAAGTACTTCTGCATTTGCAGCCACATTGTATCACAGGGGACATGACAGCCTCAAAATAAGTTAAAAATGCAGCAACCGGACAAATCAACCAACACGCGCTCATCTAATAAAGGTTCTCACTTTATCCGAGCGCTGTCCAAACGACAATAACTTCCATGAATATTACAAAAGACCTTCCTTGCCAGCAGATTCCCTTCAAAATACCATCATTTTCATGAGCCCATCCATGCGGATTTGTATGTACATATGCATCCACTTTAAGCTTACATATGCCACCCGACTACAGCTCAAGCGAATATGAGTGTGTTCTTGTGATGTGCTTACAGGGACCCCTGACAGATGTATTTGATTTGAGGATGAAAATGCTCCCTAATTACTGCCCGTGCCTACCTACACCCACCACCCATTTTGCTTCCTCTCCCACACCCCAACGAAATAAAAACGTTTTCCGAAATCTAATTCTCCGTTGCGTGAATATAAATTAGAATTTAATACGGTGCTCGTTTTAGGCCCGTCTACGTGTGGTATGGGATTTTGTAATTAGTAGACCACTGAGAATAAACCGAAAACTCAAAAGTTCTCGGACAATTTACAATGTACAAATATGACATCATGTTTACGGATAAATCCAAACCTAATATGTACTCGAAACACACTAGTACCTACCTAATAATGCTAATTTCGCATTAACGAGAACAATGAAGACAATTTGCAAATCGCATGCAATATTCATTCTCATTTAATCCAGGGTAAACATAAAATCATCCTCTGTGTTCTTACGACAATATCGTGTAGCTGGCTCACATATTATGTCCCTTCTCAATGTATCATATGATGTGTTTCATATGCGAGCGGGGTTGGCAGCGCGGAAGCGAGTCCTGAGTTCTCAGTTGTGGGTGTCGCAGGAGTGTATCGGTGAAGAGGATGGAATGTCGGTTGATATCGAACGTATTCCATCCGGCATACAGATACAATAATGCAATATTATGACAAATCCTCTTTTTCTCCTCAATAGTTCTGTATTCGATAAGCTCCTAATGTACTGTTGGCTTTGGTTCTACTCTGTTCCGTTCTGTTTTTACTGACATGTTACGGAAGAGTGATTTGACGTACAGGTGAGGATTCACAGAGTGGATCCCACATGCAAACACGCGCATGTGAATGTGTTTCCATGTCCGAACGTTTGAATAGGTGCATATTAGGTTGAGGAAAATTATCCTCATTAGGATGTCTTGTTTTTTATTTGACATTTATTGGTTAGGAAATAACGTCTTATTATATTTGTTTTTTTTTTAACTATGACACATGGAAGCATATATGTATGTCCTGGACACTGAGCACAAACAGGAATAATTTGCACGTTGGTAGTATTACGTCGTTTCGCGGGATACGTCAGTGCAAAGCTGTCTTAGAGAATTAGGTAAACTCTTTGTCAAGACAGATTCTTGGAATTTTCTTGGATTGGAAAAATTATGTAAAACGGAGACTTCGAACGAGTGCTTTAATAAATTGTATATTATGTAAAACAATTCTATGAGAAAAGAGATAGAACCCTTTAACTGTGCCAATAATCGAGAGATAGAACGCAAAACATAAGTGGTTGATGTAGAAGCCAGGCCCTCTACGGTCTGTAGCGAATTATTATTTTTTTTTATTAAGTCTCAAGACAATACATGAATAATCTGTATTAAGCAGTTCTCAGACTTTGGAAGTCCACCAAATCTTGACATTAGGTCAGAACCCAAGAAATGCCGATCGACACTCACCGCTTTTTCATAAATTTCTAGACCCCATATGACGTGAATAGGGACGAACTATATAGCACCAAACTTTTCAGACTGTGCAGTGTGACAATGGGAACTCACGCTGCTCCATCGAATCACCGAGTCTTTCAATTTCAAAGAAGGATTTAGAAAAGCAACGCACTGTCATTTTATTTATTTAATATTGTTCTGGAGATTGATGCGATTGGCAGAACAAACAGAGCCGTCAATGAGGCATTGTGCGGCATTGACACGTAAGGAACTAAGAGTTTTTCGGTGGTGAAAGAGTGCAAAACGAAGTGGAAGCTGTTCTCAATAAATGATATACAACATCGATGTCTTGGGCATGACATCACAATTGGCATAAGTTTGATGTGGTTAAGGTCTTCGTCTACCTCGGTGCTGCAATAAATAGTACAAGCATCATCAGCACCGAGATCAACCGCAGAATATCTCTTGACAACCGCTATTTCTATGGCCTCAAGAGGCTATTGAGTAATAGAGCTCTCTCTCAAAGGACCGAGCTGACTTTATAACACTGATCATCCTAGTGCTGCTGTAATGTGCGGAGGCATAGACAATCTTGAAAGCGGAGGAAAAAGTCCTTCGTATCTTCGAGAGAAAATTTCTGCTTACGATCTTTGGTTTTGTTTGCGTTGACAGCATTTAGAGGAGATTCAACCACTTCATGATCCTTGCCAGGCGCCTACAGATCCAAAGCCTAAGGTAAGCCAATGTAGAGTATATGGAGAACTCAGCTTTGCTCCTTTGTGTCTTCGAATCCGAATTTGTGGGGTAGATAATGCAACAAATAACGATGGAGTCTAAGGTGGCGCACCCAATTATAAAAGGACGTCAACCAAGTTGGAGTGCGTAACTGGAGAAAGCTATCCAGAGATCACGCTAAGAGTGATCGTTGAGGCCTAAGTCCACCCGGACTGTAGCGATATACAAAGGAGACAGAAAAAGAGAAAAGAGACGTGCAAGTGTATGAAAAGTATACACATCCCACTGAAGTCATTATGCCCGCATACTCTTTAAATAGTTGAGTTTATTTTCATAACTCTTACTACAATACTATTTTTTGTTCTCTTTGTGGATAGGACATGTTTTGACGTTGTAGGATGCAATGCATGCCATATTCACAAGATCCCAGATCTGTTGTTAGTCTACTTGGTATATGTTAATAACTTTGACTTGATTGCTTGTATTGGGAGTGTTAGATGATATAGCTGATATCATACTATTATTATTCGTCTTATTACTGTTGAGGGTACATTGCATTGCCAACTTTAGATCTTTTGTGCCCCCTTTTGAAACATTTGCTCTCTTTCGAGTTCCCCTCACATACACTTCTTTTCAGAGTTGTATTGAGGAGTATTTACACCCGTTATTTACTCCTGAGAATTAAATTTGGTTCTAGTGACTTAAATTCTTCGTCCAGATATCTTTGTCTTTAATGGGCGATTGTCTCACAGAATCCCAGTACATGCTCTGGAATTTCACTAGATTCTCCATAGAATACAGTTTTTTTAAGTGCTCTTTGAGTCTGCAGTGCTCTAATTGGAAGTTTGCTAAGGTACGGAGGTTGTTCTGGCTCATACTGATGCATGCCGCAAATCACTTTCGGTTATACTGACCTAAGGTCTGCTTCATGTCATAACCTTTCTTTCAGGTCTTCAGGTAATTCCCTGAATTGTTCTTTGGGGATATGGTCCCTTAGGTAGGTAGGTAAGTGTATGTGTGCCTCTACGGCCTTACGGCGTTGGCTCACTTAGCCTAGCAAAATGGGTCCATTGTGCCCTTAATAGGGCTGGGCACTCGGATAGCAGACGTTGGATATATTCTATTTCTTCCTCATCTCTGCAGCTTCTGCAAAAGTAGTTGTGTGATATGTTCAGTCGCTATGCATGCGTGCCTATAGCACAGTGTCCGTAAGGACTCCTATTAGCTTCCGCGAGTTTTTCAACTAAAACTGATCAGTGATGTTGATCTATTTTTGCTCAGCGTCGGCCACTGAGTCCTCGCTCTTGCTCCGATATCCAGACTAAGCCAACTACTTTTTATTTTCTTCAGGGGTTCTTCTTTCAGTTTTCTGCGTACAGAGCTAAGCGGTGTGAGCGCGTAAGAAATTGCCCGGAAAACCTCGGATCCATTCTTCGCGAGACTATCCGCTTTTTCATTTGCTTGGACTCCAGTATGCCCTGGTACCCAGCATAGGGTCTGCATCACCTGACAATTTTCGATTTCATGATGTCCGACGCTGTGCCTTTTCCGCTTGGCTGTCGGAGTAAATAGAGATTGTTTTGTTGGTTATGTTGCGCTCTGGCATGTATGACAGGCACCTCGGTATGGAAGACGCTGCAGTAGTATCTTAATGCCAAAGATTTTTCAATAGGTCACAGTAGACCCCCGGACCTGTACGGGCACCTGTTTTGCGAGGGCGAGTTCCCCTTTTATTGCTACCAGTTTCCCATAGTTCCCGGTCTGGGAAATAAAGGTGGATGTTCAGACGGAGTCCTAGATTGGCCTCGTACCCACGCCGCCTTCATTTGACCTCAGTCATTTGTCCTTACTCTTGGTCTAGGGTATCGCATCATGCCGTTTTTGCACCTTGCGATGGGGATGCGCCGCACACACTTGCTTTACCGATTGAGGATTCCTTACGGCTTGGTTTGTCGTTCCCGCCTTCCTTATAACTCATCTTTATGACGGCGCTCTTTTCTAGGGGTTTGGGTTGACTCGGGGCTTTCGGTTTTGTCAATTTGTCATTTTCTATGACCTTTATTGCCCATTATAAGGACTTTCGATCCTTCTCTGTAGACCATGCCTGGTCTACAGATAGACCCTTACAGCGCAGAATGGTTCGAGGCCTGTGAAGGGTTGTGATGATTCTATTTTCGTATGGCCAGGTATAAAGCAGAGATTTACTATGTGTCTTCTACTCAGCACTTTAAAGGTTATGCAGTCATTCCCACATGATACTTGTGATCATGTCGCAGTTCCTGATAAGGTTGACTTGAACGCATCTATCCATGGCATAGATTTCCACTTGAAAGATGCTGGTGCGTTTGCCCATGGGTTCGAAGTACTTTGTCTCTGTGCTCTATGTGGACTAAGCGTTGATTGCTCTAGTCCTTTATGGTCCTGAACTAAATAGTAAAATTAATTTAGAAATTTAATTTCTTAATCATGTCATCCTTGGGAATGGCCACTACTGCATCGAATTGTCTCGATGTAATGCACCTGTCCCTTCTTTTTTCATTGGGCCGTATTGATAAAGAAAAGGATATGCTTATACTTGCTATTATTCATAACAATTTCGAGAAAATCCTTATACTTTTCAAGTAAAAGCATATCCTTTTGTTCACATAAAAATAAATGCCGATAGAAGGAGGTATGTTTGCGATATCTCAGTGATCCTGGATATCAGAAAGGTACCGGTGAAGAACTTGGTGTTAGTCACGCTACGGTATCTCTGTGAATGTATTAGTTGACAGCATAGTTGCAGTTGCAACAACATCTTCTTTTTCTTGATATGGAGCAAAAGTCCGGGGTGGACCTGCGCTCACCCAGCACGCCTCTCCAGCCGGCCCGATCTCTCGCCTTCAGTTTTGCACACTATCCCTTAACTTGTGTGAGGCACCTTGTACGTGAACTTCCTATGCTGCGTTGTCTCACAGGAGGCAGAACCGCAGATTATTCGGGCCGGAGCTAAGTTGTACATACGCTCTAAATGGCCTAACCAAATTAGGCGCAGGATCCGCAAAGTCCTAGCTAGACTCATGTCGCTGCCCAAGTCGTTCAACTCCCAACAGGGAAATAACGGAAGCAAAATAATTATGCCAATTGAAACCGACAGCTTTTGGTGTAACCGATTGTAACCACGTAGAGATACTGAAACAAAAACTCTATGGAGATGAGTGTCTACATTAATCGAAAAGGTAGATCTACTCTGAATGTTCAGGCCACTTGATGCCAAGGAAATTTTTTCAAGTTTTGACGTCAGTTGGTACATGACATATATGGAATATGCACAAATTCACAAATTCACAAGCGTGTCTAAAAGTAAGAAATCAAAACAATTTTGTTCTAATTGGTGACAGCGGATATGAGATAAAACCAAGCCTAATGACTTCGTATGAAAATCCTGAGCCGCAACAACGAAAAATAAAACATTTTTCTGCATATAGTACGTAATTCAGCGATTTGAGTCTATCTTTTACTTGTGATTGAAGGATATCCTAGCAATTATAAGATATTCATTACGAATACGACAAGAAGGACTTGCTTATAGTTCAACCTTTTACTTAAAAGCATTACCCTATACATCTTCCTTATACTTGGGAGGATATCCTTTGCTTTTATGAATACGGCCAATTCTTAAGATGGTTTTTTTGCACTAGATGCATGAGAGTCAGCGTCAATAGCACCCCCATTTACCTTCTCTTCTCTAAATACAGAGGCAAGCCAACCATTGAACATTATCTCCGATGCGCTGATCGAATTGCTTCCCATTAGAGCACGAGTTCTAAATGAGTCTACTGAAAGCATATCTAAGGTTACGGGAAGCAGAGTATGTATTTTATCGCAAAAGTCCAAGTTGGACTCAATGTGAAGCCCATTGGGAGAATGTTAGCTCTTTGCTCCTACTTCGTTCCACTTTACGTTCGTGTTAACGTAAAAAGAGAGTTTAGAGGGGTATGTGTTAGATCTTGGAGGTCTTGAAAGAAATGTCCTCAGAGCATTGTGTTCTATGTCTCAACTGGCGGAGACTGACGTAGTGGGGAGCATCCTCCTCCCCTCCCCGTCGGTGCAGCCTCTGTATATAAAGTCGTTGGTTAGTCCCTTTTTTATTGCATGTTGTTTCAGATGATTATGGCCAGTTAATGGTCCAACTACCATCGATACAAATTTTTGTCGCATTGAATTAGTTTGTCAGCATTCTTCCACACATTTACTGTATATCATTCTGGCCGCTTCCTTGCTTCATTGTTGGTTCCAAAATTTGTTTTGATAAATTACTCGACTCGAACAACCGTAAGTATATATTAATTGACCTACAAAGGTGTTTCATAATTACGACAAATGTCACCTTCATCTCTTTCTCCCCTCTACGTATATCCTAAAAAGCTTGTAAATAAATTGTATTGTTTTATATATCAAATGAAAGCATGTCGTAGCTCTAATGTGACGTGGCATTTTCTGTGAAGTGTTCTTATCTAGAAACATTTCCGCACTAACTAGGTAACAAAAGTTACTTAGAATTGTTACTGCGGACGGTTTAAATCACACGTACAAAATAAATTCAAAAACACAGAGACTGAAAATTACTCAGAGCTTTTTCCCTTTACTGTAATTGACTGCTAAATGTACCAGCTAATTTGTTCAACCAAACAATCGTGGATGCACGTCAACGTCAACAAATAGATACGTTACAAACCTTAATCTTCAGACCACCCCTCGCTAATTTTATTTTCTTTTATTTTATTTTCCACTTTGGTTCAATTTTAGGGGATTCACCCCAAATTTCTAATTATTTTTTTACAACGTCACTAGGGATGCATTTCAAGAAAGAAAAAATTGTATCACTGCGTACTGAAGAGCCGCATTTTAATTTTCAGTTAAAGCAAGGATACTTGCATTGCTTTCTGTTTCGTTTTGTACTGGGAGAAGGATAAAAAAAATCAAGTATTTTGATGTCCTTTTTCTATTAAACAGATTCAGTGAGGAAGATATAAAAAAGAAAATATTAATTTAATTTCAAAGAATGGAGAAATTAGTGACGGCAAAAAAATAATCTGTAAAAGATGAATGTATTAAGTAAGTATCATAACACTATAAGGTTGTGTGCATTTGTCACAAAATAATCTCTATATCAATATAAATATATGTATCGAATATGTGTGATGGTCAGCGTTGTCGAAAGTACTCCTATAGGAATACTATACTACTTTCGGCACCTCCTTACTCCTGTTCTCCCTCGAACAAAATAAAGTTAGAGATTTATTTCTTTCCTTGATTGAAATACCTGTTTGAGTTTGATGCTAAAACCATTTAAGTGTAATATTTAAGTGCTTCGATGATCTCTCAATATTGTTTAAAGGTTGTATTCTATTGTATGTCATCATAATCCTGCTGTGATAGTTGGCAAAAAATGTGTATTCAACTTATTTTTAAATGTGCCTTATCAATAGTTATTTATACCTTATTCCCCTGCTGCAGCTAAAAAAATACCACAGAACATTAACTTTTTTCTAAGAAACATCTACATACATATGTATACTTTTTACATGTTCCCAAAGCGTTTACAAAGTTTCAAAAACGTTTACACTCGGGGTGTAGCTCTTGAACAGATAGTGGAAAGAACATAAGAGCAGTACATTTACAACTTTTGTACATTACTGTGTTTCACTAGTGACTTGTCACACAAGAGTTTTGATGGTATCAAATTTTTGCTGGTAACTACATATTTACAAAACAAATTCCTGCGTTTATACCGAGTATTAAACTACAATCAACTCCATTCAGTCGTTTTTTTAAAACTCATAATTGCAACAAATTTGCTTCCATCCAATTTATTTCGTGTGCTATTTACGAGGTTGTAGTGCACTGGAACTCAACTTGCTAAACCTAAAAGTGCGATGTCTTGTTCTAGTGGTTACAAAAAAGGAACTGTTCGTCCAGTTTGTGCGTTGGGATAACTGCCCGGTCACACCAAAACGAATCAAGAACAAGCCTTGAAAACGGAAGTATGAGGAACCCTGCAAACAAAATAAGGACAACGATCTTCGGATCTGTACATGGGATGTAAGGTCCCTCATATTTCACCACGTGGAGGTGAGAGTAGGAGTTCGACGCCCCAACCCTTTGAAACTCAAGAACAGTGAGGCTTTAGGCAAGGGAAATCCACCATCAAAATATTCACACTAATCAAATTTTGTAAGCATTTTGGGGCAACAGGTCGTTAACGACCATCTTTTCATCGTCATCATTTTAAGGTCGCGAATGACACCATCTGTATAAGCACAAAGCCCTCCCACAATCATCCGTTTGTCTAGGATGATGATGGAGATTGCACGCACGGTACACGGTAAAGACCTAATGACCGACTCTTGATGTCAGAAAGGGATTTAGATAAGGCCGCGATGCTATTAATGAGGGCAAGATCAATTATATGCTGTCAGCGAGAAGGGCCCCACCACCGACATCTCGGGCAGAACGTAACAGTAGATATACACTCAATTCTCTTTTTTTGCGAATTCTTTCTATGCGGTTTTGAAGTTATGGGATTTTTTCCCGAGAATCTAGTGCTGATTTATTTTGTACAAGATTTTGAAGTTATGCGCTGTTTTTCTATAGAATTTTGTATGGGATTCCCTATTTTAAATATTTCTTCTATACAGAGCAATCAAACAATAGTTACATATGTTCAACGCTATTTGTGTAAGAATGAATTATAACTGGATTTAATGCTTTCGTTGAGTAAAGACGCGTTTGGTTGATTAAGAACTTTAATTTTTTAAATTTAGAAATTAAAATTTTTGAACGCATCCCTAATTATGTAATGAAATTAATAAAGTCTATTTTATATGATTTTTGGTTTTATGCGTTTTAAAAAAATAATGAAACACATTCCTTTTTTATACTACATTATTGTATTTTTTTATGCGATTTTTTTGTACGGTTGGTTTTGAAACGTATTTACCGAATAAAAAGAGAATTGAATGTATATAACTTTGAGGTATATAAAGACTTTGTCTACCTTGGTACCACAATCAATTCAGACAACGACATAGGCGCTAAAATGAAGAGTAATTCTTGTCAATCTTTAGTTTTTTCGGCTAAGAAATCAATTCATAAACAAACCCTCTCTCGAACTACCCAACTAACCATCCATAAGACCTTAATCGTTCCAGTTTTGCTATATCGAGTTTAGCTCTTGCACAGCGACTTGCTAGAAGAGTGAAGATCGAACGATTAAAATGGCTAGGTCATGTAGAGCGCATGGAAACCAACGCTCTGGCCCGGAAAGTCTTCGAATCCACACCCACGGCGCAGTAGAGGACGACCGCGACTCAGGAGAAGCACGCATGTGGGAAGGGACCTCAACCAACTATGTGTACAAAACTTCAGACAGCTAGCTAAAGATCGGGATGGCTGCTTATCTCTACCTCATAGGACCTCACACGCTCTCTCTCAAAGTGAGTAACACAAAATTCGCCTGTGAGGCGAAGCAATTTTTTTTTTGCGATATTTCCCAATCGCTTACTCGTATCAAAGTGTGCCCCAGTGCCAACTCAGTTGAGTGTTATACGGGCTTGTGCGCAAACGTGCTGTATTTTTCTCCGTTGATTTGTCGACATATAGACAAGTGTCGCGCCTGTGAGGCGAAGTTTACCAATAAAGGTAATTTTTTTGAACATATACGCCTGTGCAAATGTTTTGTTTTTTTACTAAAAACTACAGTTTGCGTGAACGTTTTATAGTTTTGTACGATGTCTACTTCGGAAGCGCTTCTAAGTAAATGGCTGGAGGAGATATCACTAGATGGAAGTGAACTTGAAGACGATTTAGGATTAGATTTTGATTCAGATGATAGTGAAGCTGACCCCACTTACGTCGCTGATTTAGACGACGACATCGAGAATATTGATGTATCTAATCAAAATGATGTCAATGCACAATCCATACCAACACATGCTCAGGAAGCTGAGGGCACGTCGGAACATGCTTCTTAGAATTTGGTAATCAAGCCACCGGCTTCGGTTATGAGGGGTAAAAACAAATATATTTGGTCTTCCAAACCCTCTTCGTCAAAAAAAAGTATCGAAAAGAACTCCATCAAGAAACGTAGTCCATATTATGTCAGGGCCAAAAGGAGAAGCCAAGAGCATTGTAGATCCTTTGAAGTGTTTTGAACTGTTTTTCACTTCGAAAATAATGGATGAAGTACTTTTGCATACCAATGAATACATTGACCTATCAGCTACTAAGTATAAAATTCAGAATACCACTACATCGCAGGTCACAATAGAAGAGCTTCGTGCGCGCCTTAGCATATTTATCTAGAGCGGTGAACTATTTGATCCTACAATTTGTGGATCCCAAAATTTATCTGCAATGAGCTGTAAACGTTTTGAATTCCTTGTCTAGTGTCTGCATTTCGATGATCATAATACTCAATACGAAAGAAAAAAAACTGATAAGTTTGCGTCTATCCGGTATATTAGGGAAATTTTTATCAAACAGTGTAGAGATCTTTATAAACCAGGCTCGTACGTAACAATTGATGAACAACTTTTGGGATTCAAGGGACGTTATCCATTCCGTATGTATATTCCCAATAAACCGGCAAAATATGGCATAAAGATTGTTTTATTATACGATGACAGATCGAAATATATGATTGATGTTTCACCGCATTTGGGAAAAAACGCCGGTTCAACTATAAATGAACCGTTGGGCTCTTATTATTAACTATGCGACAAATATTAATTCAACCTTACTATCACCACTCTAAATTGACCTAATATATTTTTGTATTCAATTCAATGAATTTTTATTTTGGTGTACAAGTAAAATCTAAATATTGTGTATCATTAAAAGTAAGAAAGTAGAGTAAAAGGGAGTGAAAGGCAAATGATATGTACAAAATTAGCTACAACAATAGTACTTTTTCTCAACTTTTTGCTTTACTTGCATGTGGAGGGAGTTCAAGAGCCTGGCGGCATGCATACACATAAACATTGACGTGTTCAAGTATCTCTAAGTAAGGTGGCGAGATTCTAAGTTCTGTATGATTGCGCGATTTCAATTTTTCAAATAAGTAAGGTAGTAATTGCTTGTGGATAATATTGAACGTGAAGATGCAACATCTGGCTTTCAAGAACGATTTATGTGTACGCCCAAGAACATGGCGATGATATGGCGATATGGTGGTGTCTGTGAAGTTTATAAACGTGTCTAACAATGTCATTACAAAAAGTTTATACTGAGATAGTGAGTCATGATCGCTGTCACTACACGCAAAAGTGCGGGTTAAAATTTGCAGACAGCCAGAGTTTACGGAGCCCAGTATAAACACGTCCACAATGTGGTTGTTGTGCTCAGTGGTTCAGAGAAAACGCTTTAGTCTCAAGCACAGACTTACAATATTATCTAGAACTGGAAGACATGGTATTTTAAATACATACGAGGCAATAAATCTGTGCCGTAATATTTTTAGATACCACCATATTTTCTATGTTTTCTTGTTTAATTCCTAAAAAAGAGGTATATGAAAGTAGTCGTACAATTAAAACGGCTTAAAAAAATTCAATGTATCCAGTTTAGAACGTTTTCATTTTTCATCATATTTTATGATAAATTTAGTCATTATGATCTTGGAATCATACTTAGCGCTACCAGCGACATTCCAGTTGAAAAATCAGGTTATTATTTCGAAATTTTTGAAATATCAATTTAAAAAAAAATTGTATAACAATAAATAAAAAATACTCAGAACAACATCCCTTTATTATATATCAAAAAGTCTTTAATCATGCGAGATAGCACAGAAATGCGGTCTATGTCACTGCAACGTACTTATGGTGCAAAAAGGGGAAACAATTGAGATCGTGCATAATGAAGGTGAGTGACCAAAAGAGTTTATCCTCACCTTATTCAGATCGGTGTGGCAAAAGCGGATTCCACAACACCAAAAGCTATTGCGAGCATTGAGCGAGAGGACTTTTACAAGAACCATGGGTAGAAATGGGCTGGTATCCGCTATTAGAAATAAAAAAAAATTGCGCTGTAGGAAAAACCTGCACTGTATGTAAAAAAAAGTTAAAAAATATAGGCCCGATCAAATTTCTGCAAACAGAAAAAACTGAATTGTGGAAGATTATAAACGAGTCAAAATCAACAGGTTCTAGTGCGACGGAAACTGAACATTTCGATCAAATCCGTCTTAGAGAAACAATTTCATAGATGAAAAACCACAAAAACTAAAATTATGTATCCAGTTTTGCTCGTCACTGTATTTTGAGATGTAATGGGGTTAAGATTAAGACCATTCAGAATTGACCACTTGCATATATTAGACAGATCTTCTGTGAATGTGGGTGATGAAATTGTGGGTAAGTCACTCATATGCAGAATAGAAAATGTCCTAACATAGATCCGTGAGTCAGTCCACAGATTCTGATGAACTTTCGCCAAACCTATCTTATCAATGTTAGCCTATGTAAATATTAATATCATCTATCGTACTTTTCTGATATACATATATGATATAAAACAATTGCTTTATAGTGGAATGCAATTCTAGAAAAAATGCCATCCTTAGCTGTGAAGACACAACGAGCACTATACTTATGTATATATTCCTCTTTTTTTATATCAACTCAATTGAATATTGTTTACGTTCTCTCCCACCCATATCTCCCACCACTTTCGTAGAAGTTCATACAACTTTTTTGCGACACATTAAGTCCAGTGCCACATGAAATGTGCTTGCAATTAGAGCGATATAATGAATAAGTATCCACATGCACCACAGTGGTAGTTTCTATCAACAACTTTTTTGCGCACTATGCAACAGATTCTCTTATTTCGTTTCGGTATTGTCATTGTCTAAAAAATATCTTGATTTCTATTGAACTTCTTTTCAACTTCTAAGAAAACAGATTAATAATTCACTTGTCTAAATACTTTATGACCTTATAAATGTGGTCCTTGACGGGAATAAAAACAACTTCGACTGGTTATCCAAGTCTACCTTAATCTGCAACGAGGGGAGCTTGATCTTTTTTGTGAGTGATTTTTATACTTTTATACAGATACTGAAGCTTGTTGATGTACCATGTCTCCACCAACAAATTAATCCCAAGTTTATGTGGGTGAACCCACCATATGGCAATCACTTGTTTTGCTTCAAGGCAAATGACAAATACAAAATTATTTTTTGTTTCTCAACAGAAAATTACTTTTCCTTCTCTTCTGCTGGCACTAAAGTCGGAGGTGGACCTTTTATTAAGTTTTTCTTCGATAAAGGCAAAACTGCTAGCCAGGCGCCTGGAAATGTGAATAGTGTTTATGGTAATGTCGATAAAATCATGGAAATCGTCAAGTCTGACTGTTATGTAACTACTATTTCGATTACCCAGGAGCTAAGTATTGCACAAAAAACCGTTTGGAACGATTTCAACTACTGGATACAAAAATAAGCTCGATGCATGAGTACAACACGAGTTAACGCCAAAGAACCCCGTGGAACGAATTTCCAGTTTTCCGAAAATCACTGCTGAATCAAACCAACATCGACCCATTATTGAAGCGGTTGTTGACTGTTGACTAAAAGTGGATCACTTAGTCGCCGCAAACAATGACCAAGCTAGGATTGACGACCAGGAAGGTATTCCTGTGCCTCTGGTAGGGTTGGCATCTGTGATCTACTATAAGCGTATCTCTCCTACCGCAAAACTCTTATTTCGGACCTGTATTCTCAAAAATTGCACCGTCTTAACGAAGAAATCGCACAGAATCTGTTTTCAGCCATAGGAAAGGAATTGTGTTCCATAAGGATAACACCAGAAGTTCCGGGAGCTTATTTGGGATGTCCTTATGCTCCCATCATATAGTCCGAATCTAGCACCTAGATTAACGCCTGTTCATATCTATGACGAAATATCCATTTTTGGATTTTGGTTGTTATAAGTTATCCTCAAGAGAGGTTTGTGAAATAGACTCCGTAAAGATAAGCGTTTTTACGAAGTAGGGATAACGGCACTATCATCAAACTTAACTTATCAGGCTGACGACCCATGCAGAGTCCGTGCCGAGATATCGCTGCTTTCCATTCTTGAGGGTCCTGAGCACGCTGCTTCTAGTCATCAAGACCAAGCTGTCTTGCATCCGCGATTACTTGGTCTTTATACCGGAGATTCGGTCTTCATCTCCTTCTCGAACTTAGATGGAGCATAGTTGTCCATGCGCTCCATATAGCAGGAATGGCAAAATTTGAGTTTTGTAGAGCATGACCTTAGTCCTTCGAGTCAGGAGTTTTGACGCCAGTTGTTTTGACAAACCGAAGTAACACCGGTGTCCAAAGGCGGTTCTACGTTGGATCGCCACAGTGATGTCGTTTGTGGAGTCTACGTTTGCCCCCTCCTTTACTAATTATAGCTGTCGATTGTTATATTTTTTCCTAGGTGGTGTGTGACGGATCGTTTTTTGGTCGATAGCATATACTTAGTTTTATCCTAATTGACCGGTGCAGGTTACAAACGGCTCGGAAGTCCTCGAGCGGAACTTCACGGTGCATCGCGTATTTGTTAGCATGGTGCGACACGACCGGATCAATTTTCCAGGGATCCCGAATTCAGCCATCGCATCGATTATTTCCTTGCAATGAATGCTGCTGTTTACGGCTTGCTTTGAAATCGATGAAAAAGTGGTGCGTATCGATTTGAAATTCGCTGGTCTTTTCCGGGATTTGCCTTAGTGTGAATATTTGGTCTATTGTCGATTTGCCAGGCCGGTAGCCGCACTTATACGTGCCGATTAATATGGTGCAAAACGGCTTTAGACGTACTGTACGCTGGACAGGATCTTGTAAGCGACGTTGAGCAGGGATATACCTCTGTAATTGTTGCAAGAGGTAGGATCGCCTTTTTTGTGGATGGGGCATATGGAGCTGATATTCCAGTCGTCGGGCATGCTTTCGTTCTCCCAGATTCTACAGATGATCTAGCCTTGAAAAACTCTGATGGTAAGCCATCTGAGCCTGCGGCTTTGTTGTTCTTCAGCCTTTTAACGACTGTGCCGACCTCTTCCACGACTGAAGTTGGGATTTCTTGATTCCTTATCACACTCTGTTGGAAGTGCTGCTTAAACAAATCCACTATTCCCTGCGGGTTACCCTTACAGTTTCGAAGAGCCTGGGTGCCTTTCCTAAAGCCAGCGGCAAGGCTTTTGACTTTTTTTATGAAGGCTCCTTTTTTGTGCTTGTCCCTAGACTCTTCGATATCCTTGAGCTGGTAGGTTGCTAGAGACCTTTTCTTCAGGCGTAGAAGCTTTTTCTCCTCCCTTCTTCTAGTCGGAGGTGGTAGGTAGCCTAGCCCCCCTGAATCCCCTTATCATCAAAATGGCAACAAATAATCCACCAAATCGGTGCATATTTAAACTCAATCTGACCGTTTTTACAGCGTTAAGTTTATTTTTATTACTTGATATTAATACTTCTGCTCTTCCATTCAATTTGGACGATTGTCGATTAGAATTCTAACAATACTGCCGGTGTGGATGAAGTGTCCGCTTAAATCTTTAAAGAAACTGGAGATGATCTGGTTGGACCCTTTGACTGTGCCAGCTATATACATATATAGGATAAGTCTCCTGAACATCGCATACAAGATCTTCTCCGATCTTGCCTAAATCGCATTAAAATATCTGAAAAGTTCGAGTAAAAGAAGTTCTAGATAGAGAAGTTCGGCTGTACATACTTAATATGTAAAAAATAATATTTAAATATTTCCCCTACGATTCCATTAAAAATCAAAATCAAAAAATAATAAAGATCATTTTAAAAATTGATCAATCTCTTTTGCACTTCATTGTTCGACAGTGTATGTGCCAGTGTACAGCCTAAGTCAACTGAGCTGAAAAAATCTTGGAGATGTCCCGGTATCATTGCACATCCAAATCCGGTGCTAAATGGTAAATGAAATTTTGACGATCTCGACAAAGTCAGCGGCGCAATGTGTAGTCGACGACTCCCGTGCTGGGTGGCTTGGTTCTATTCCCGACAAGACTACTTTCATAATCTTTTCCTTACTCACTTACATTGTCCAAGACAGTATATCTGTCTAGAAAAAGCTTCTCAATCTTTTCAACAGAAGAGGTTGCTGTAGAAGCTAGTCCCAAATCTACGTCTGATTGTAGCGCCGCCCATATAATCATGATATTATAACAAGGTCAGCATTAATAACCATCTTTGTAATATTGGATTAACATATTCTTACACGATAAATCTCAAATGTAACATCCCTCTTCATTTTAAAAGCACATATGGACCCATACTTACACTCATACGAGTATGCATGTAAATCTAACCAGAAACCTGATTTGCCTTCGAGGATACAGGAAGAGATAGAAGCACCCTTGGCATACATACCTCGTAAAGTTAACCATCGTTATGAAAAATCATACATTAAAAGGGTTAAGAGTTAACAATGAGTTAGAGACAAACACATGTTCGCACTGAAGATGTGAGATCTACGGTGTAATTAAAAATTAATGAATACACACCAAATTATAATTAGAACAACTGGCAATTTTTGGGGGCGCTTTAATATTTCTGATGAGGGTTATCTGATTAATTATTAATTTTTCTTAAGCAGTTAAGGATTTGTATATAGTTGTGGTGTTATTCTTCGCATGATATACGCAAATATGTAGGTTCTTATGTAACGATGCACTATGTTTTCAAGAATTCCATTTACTGTCTATCACCTACAACGAGGCAAATTGTGTATATTTTGCTAAATATATCAAATCTGAGCTACAACAGTTTTTTCATCACCTGAAAAGAGATGAGAATAGATCAAAGCTATTACCTAGGTAGGTAGGTAGGTAGATGTGACTGGCAAAGCCCTCATGGGTATTTGCCTCACTTAGACCTTTAAGGTCCGTTGTGCTTCGGCTTTTCCCTTTTATAACCAGTTGGTGGTTTTAATGAAATTGAGGATGTCCTTTATGTTGGTAGTTGCTAGATCCTCAAGACTATTGAGGAAGTACCTACCCATATATTTCCTTCTTGTTTCTGCAAGGGCTGGGCAGGTTCCGAGGTAGTGTAACACGGTTTCTTCTTCCTCTTCGTCTATGCAGCTTCTGTAGAAGTCGTTGTAGGGTGGGCCAAGTCTTCTGGCTTGATTGCCAATTAGGAAGTGGCCAGTGATTACGCCTATTACTTTACTAATGTTTCTCCTGTCCAATTCTAGGAGAGCTTTAGTTTTTGATGGATCTTGTGATATCTTCATCGTCTTCGATGACCTACAGGTGGCCAATTCCGCCCATCGACGATTTGTATTGATTATGGCGTCTGTTAATAGCATTGTTTTTAGCGCTCTCATTGGGGGTAAGGTGTCTCCAGATTTTGCGCCAGCGGTAGACTCGCCCTCCATCTTTCTAATTAAGCTACTTACCCGAGTTCTGATATTTTTAAGGTGCTCGAATTTTCGCTGCTTAACATTGCATATGGAAAAGAAGGACCAAAATCCTGCTATATGGAGCCGAAAGCTGGAAGATAAGCAAAACTGCTGAGCTGATTCTTGGTGCCTGGCATATGGTTCCATCAGCGAGGAAGGCGAATGGAGGAGAAGACACAACCGCGAACACTACGAGCTGATGTGGATGTAGTCCGGAGGCAAAGATTTGTCACTGGCTCGGCCACATCGAGCGCATGGACAACAATTCTCCAGATAAGAGGGTCTTCGAATCCGAGGATTCTGATTCGAGAAGGAGAGAAAAACCAAATCTCCGGTATAAGGACCAAGTAATCGCGGATGCAAGATAGCTTGTTCTGGATGACTGGAAGCAGCGTGCCAACGACTGTCAACGATGGAAGGCAGCGATATATCAATTTTGGACGCCCCAGAGGTCATATGCCTGATAATTAAGTAAGTATATGGAAAAGGTGTACAACGTTGCCGATTTATTAGAAAAAAGAAAAAAAATAGATATTATTTGATTGGGTAAACTACTGAAACACTATTTGACACAATCACTATCTCTTCAGAACAGAGGAAGTAGGTAAATGAAAATGGTGATTCGGTGAGAACCGAATTAGCACTATGTGCTGTTTTAATGCTCTGGTACCTTATATGGAAAGTGTATTTTTGAGATATTTCTCTATCCAACCTGAGGTATTTAAGAAGGACATTAGTTCTTTAATATCCATCGCAGAAACCTCATGAAGTGATTTGAAGAAGGATCTACCAAGCGCTCAATGAATGCATCCAGCAAGAGCCGGATGGGTTAAAGTCTCCCTCTCAGGTATGTAACTACGACATGTGTGTAGGTTCTGTAGCCTTCTGTATTAACGAGATATTTGGGTGTATTTTGACTTCCGACGATATTCTGCCCTCTTCTTCCGGATTGCAATTAGTTCCGCTTGGAACACAATGGAATCCGGCGCTTATCTAATTGTCCAGTTAAAATTCCTGCGTATCAGCTATGCTACTGCATTCTTTCCGGGACTAGAGTGTCAAAGCCTCTTGATAGATTAAGTCTGAGGACCGTATGATCTGTAGAGGATGATAGGAGATCTCTTTGTATGGTTATTATGTCCAACACTCTTCTCTCTGAGTCCGATGGTGCTGTGTGTTTATATTGTGTTAGTCCAAAGGAGGGAAATATAGTATAGGATTTTCTGATATTGCATTTTTTCAGCATATAGCATCAACTTTAGAGTTCGCTCAACGCAAAACTTCTGTTATTATATACATATATGGAAAATAACATTCGTTTTCGGAGTCTTACCCCACAATCACTTGTTGGCTCCTTCGGACTGAGTAAAAATACAAATATATAAAAAAAGAGTGCTAGGAGTATGGGATTGAGGGTCCTTTTTTGAGGGCCATTCAGTCCCTATACAAAAACTGTGTCACCTGTGTTCGGTTTAACGGTGCTGAATCAACACCTCTCACTTCTCCTTGTTCATTGTTTTTATGGACTGGATGTTGGAACGCAGCCGATCCAGGCATGTTTCACATTGGGAGAGTTGAGATGAGTAGGTCTTCTTCTTTTTCAGATGACTTAGTTATTCTCACATCTTCCCAGATGGAAATCCAGCGCGCACTCAATAGATTTGTGGCCGTATGTGCTGATTCTGGGATGAAGGTTAACGTGTACAAATCAGAGGTTATGGTAATTTCCAGAACGCCCGTTCAATTCACTCTAAATGTTAGTGAAGGCCCATTTGAAGCAGGTGGAGAAGTTTAAGTATTTCTGGGTCTTCTTCACGAGTAATGGTAGGAGTAATGCTGAACTTTCTTGTAGGATTGGTCAATTTGGGTCAGTTTTGACACAGCTTAAGAGTTCTGTAATCAGGAAGGCCGAAATTAGTGTGAAAGCCAAGTTAACGAATTTTCAATTCAGTATTTGTTCCAACTCTCAGCTATGGTTAAGAAATTTGGGTAATGACCGAAAAATTAAGATCGCAAATACAAGCGCCTGAGATGAGATTTATTAGTGCTGTTGTGGGAATTACTCGCCGGGATATGGTGAGAAACACGGCAGTGTGCGAAGACCTCAACGTTGAGCAGTTGCTTCTTCGAACGGAAAGATTTACGCTTCGTTGGGTTGGTCACGTATCATGAATGTCCCCTCCACCATGACTTCCGAGGCGGGACTTGAATGTGATTCCAACAGGTAGACGACCACTTGGCAGACCTAGGACGAGCTGGTTGGACCAAGTCCATAAATTCACCTTTGGGTGTAACTCCTGATAAGTTAAAGTCGATGGCGGAGGATCGAGTTGCCTGGTGCATGGCTTTCCCCCGTCTTTTAGTGGATCTTGCGGGTCAGAAAATGATGATGAATACCCGAACATGTAGGCATTTCGGGTAAAGAGTATGTGGACAAGCAAGCACTTCAAGTACCCACACTCACTACAGACTCATCAACCCTGAGACTAAAACCGCTGCATACCTCCAAATCTGTCACGGCAACCTGCTCAGAGGTTATATTTGTCTCCGCTAGGGCACACATAGATTCCTAAATTAACTCTTGATCTAAATTAAGAGGAATCACACAGTTAGAATTTCATATTTGCTAGAGTTTAAAATCTAAGAAATAATAAGTTCAACCGTTTTTGTTTTCCAACATGTGTTGATCTGCAGTGAGTGTTGGAATTTAGGCGATTCAAAATTTGGGCATAATTATTAACGTAACTAAGCAAATATTTAAAAACGGCACATGCCGTACCTCAATAACGTTCTCCATAAATTCCATCAAATGATGAATATAACACAGTTAATTCATAAAATTGTGAAACAATCTGTGCAATCATTGTACTTAAACCTGTTCAAAGATACGCAATCAAGGCAAGTAAATACTTCTCCCATTTGAACATCGATCAATTTCATTGTGGCAAGCATCAAAGAAGGTAAGTGCTTATAACTTCAGAAAATCTGGTGTAACGTGTACAGCTCGACCGCATCCTCTGGGAAATACTCTTTTCAATTTGCATAAATTCGTATTTAATAATTTATACAAGACCAATAGAAGCTTTTAACATGTGCACATCTGTACTTATCTTTAACATGTATTTCTAAATTTAAAAATTTACATTTTTCGACTATTCTATCAACAAATAAATCGAATCAAGTGAACAATATATTCATAATTTCCCTTTTTACTGCATTCTTCTTTTCGTTTTGCATTTTGCTCAAAGTAGCAACCACAAGTTCTCCAAAAATGGTATCTTCACAGCGAAGCGTTTCGGATTTTAAGCTTGTTGACTGATTCGATTCAGTTTGTTCAGATACTTTATCTAAGATATCCTCTGTAGTCTTTTCTTCGGCTGCTGGAACATTGGACTTCTTCATTTCCTCAGAAATTGATTTAGATTCATCTGATGACTTATCCCTATTACCGGTATCGTTTTTCAGAAAATCTCTTTCGTTATTTTCATGTTCTTCGAGTATATGAAAAGTTTCGACTTTTGATTGTGCATTTTGTTTGCACCTTGCTTTCGATGCAAGTGGCTTCCTTCCAGAAGAGTCTGAATTGCTAATGCATATTGTTCCGTCCATAGCGTCATCACTTACTTCAGCCGAAAGATCAAACGTTTGTACCGCATCTTTATTTGAATTGTTTTCGACGTCCAGTTCCACAAATATGTTCGTTGAATCATCGTCGCTAGTCTCATCTAGGTTTTTTTGTGTAATAATGAATTCTGGCTGTTCGTATTCTTCGGATTTTGTATGCATGTCAAATGCTTCTATATTTATGTGATCGACCAAAAATGACATTTCGTTGAAGTACTTAAAATTTGAACGTTTTCCTTTTATTTCTGCAGAATATTCAGCAAGAAATCTTTCTCGTAGGATATGCCAACGACTTTTGATCCATGAAGCTAAACTCATAAACGGGCTGTTACAAATTTAAATGCATACTATGAAACTTGTATTCCTCTTACCATCTACCTTGAGAATATCTCCTATCTCCTTCCACTGCTGGTTGCGAGCTCTAAAGTCATTACACTTCGTATACAGAATAGGTCTATTCTGAACTAGGTTTATAATGTGAGAATTTTGATCAATCTCCATTTTTAAAACAAATGAAAATGCAAAAGTATTAATTATAATTGAAATGCAATTCAAACAGCTGAGAAATAATGATATAAACAGCAGAAATAAACAGAAGCAAGCTGTCAAACTGTGCTTGTCAAACCAATTCCCATTTCAATTTGGCTTTCATATATCCCAGCCTTTGGAAGTATTGGGATAATGAGAAAAGATAATATACTGAAAGGAAAGTGAAAGAAATGTAGGCATATCACACATCATTATTAACATTTTACGAAGGGAATAATTATCACCAAAGCTTTATGAAGCAATACATAAAAATAAGATATTTAGGCATTATTCATCATACCCAATAGCCCATTCGTCATATGTGACTACCTCATGTCCATCCCTGTTATTTCTCCCTCGTTCTATTCCGAACGATTGCATGTCAGAAATCAGCCGGTTGTTGTGACAGCAGATGCAATTTGTTTAGTATCATTTTCTTCGTTTTATTAGTCTTATTTGTCCTCGTATCGGTAGAAGTTTAGTGATAGTTATTGTGCATCTTTTCTTCAAAATTGAAAGATGAAAGCTTATCGTACATATTAGAAGATAAAGCCAATAGATTAAATCAAAACGAAAGAAATATTTTTAATATTTTTTATGTGAAACAGTCACTTGAAGTCATGTATAAACATTTAGTTTTTGTTGTCGCCTTATCCAGTTTGTGTTGCTTTCTGTATGGAATTCTTCATATTCTTTTGGACGTAGAAAAGAATGAATGTCGGATGACTTATATGTATCAACTTCCTACATTTATAGTAAGATGTTTCACATGTTATGCTATTAATTTGTATTTGTTTTTGTGTAACTATGCCTGCTTCAATTAATCTACACATGATACATTTCTCATGCCCTCAATTCAAGCTATGCATATGAAATAGTGTCAGTTGCCTTTTCCCATCAGTTTTTTTTTTTCATCAACATACAATTAGAGAAACTTTAAAAGCCCTTTAAATTAATTATTAACTGTCGTTTAGTTGTTGAACTTAACTTTGAACTACATACGTGGCCCTGAGCATATCTCACACACTTATTTTAACTTGAATAATTATTTAATCGCCTCGTTACGTCCTTATTGATTGCGTAGAGTACTAATTAAGGCTGAAGTTAGAATGTTCACTTTAACGGACGATCCTTCTTTTTTAGCCTCATGGAATTGCTTAAAAAAAACTAAACTAAAAAAACTAAACTAACTAGTCCTAGGGTTACGCGCCGCAATCATAACCTCGACTATATGGTGGTGCAATCTTTCACAATGCTTCGCCTAGTAAAAGGTACCTAAAGGAAGTTTTATGACAGCAACAAGAATTGCTGGTTGCACTGCTACCAGGATGAACCTGTTGGTTAAATGTCACCAGATTCGATTGTAATTCAATCCGGTGGGAAACACATCGTCTTTCCGAGAGAATAATCTCATCCTCATGAGTCCGCATTATATTGTTTATTGTATATATGAATGTTTATATGCATAACTTCTACAGTTTGCTGAAGAATGGCTCCCTGGCTAGATATTTCTAGGCTTTGTATACATGTTTCCATGCAAGGTAATTACATTACATAGAAATGTAATCCTTGAATTTATTTGTCCCAGAACTCTCCCAACTGAAATTACTGCCTTTACATATGTAAACATAACAACAAATATACATGAAGATTTTATCGAAAATGTATAATGGAAACCTTGGGTTCAGAAAATGTATAATGGAAACCTTGGGTTCAGAAATCATCAAACCACTCTTATATTTACTGAAGAATAACAATAACTGACGAAAAGATTTAATGTTATTACAATTTTTGCAGAAAATTCAAGTGAATGGAGAGGAGGACTTCCCAAAATACAATCTTTTTGCGTACGCTGAAGGGCGATTAATCGAAAATGCACGAGCCATGAAGTTTACTGGCGCTCCCGTTATATTTGTTCCGGGAAACAGTGGATCATACAAACAAGTATAAAATATAATTTCCTAATTCCAAACAAAAGGTTATTGTTACATTTTCAGGGAAGATCCTTAGCATCGACAGCTCTTCGGAAAGGAATGGACCATGACTTGAATCATCATCTTGACTATTTTTTGGGTATGTTCCATTACAGTTGGTAGTTAAAATCCTTGCGACCCAACAATCCCTATTCGTAGTTGACTTCAATGAAGAATTTTCGGCATTATATGGAGAATATCTGGTCAAGCAAGCGGAGTACCTAAATAAATGTATTTTAACGGTATTAAAATTATACAAGCATCTACCGAACGCCCCAAAGCAAGTTGTACTCATTGGACACTCGATGGGAGGAAAAGTTGCACAATCTCTGCTACTGAGTGAGGACGTATCCGAATTAATCAACACAATCATATTCATAGCAACTCCGGTCGATCGACCAGTTATAAACATCGATTTCTACATGGAATCGTTTTACAAAGCAACTAACGGATTCTTACAATTGAACCGCAAGTTAATACCATTTCAAAATGACACAAATTGCTGTACTGCTCCCCATTGGAATGGGCATGCTAAGTCTGGTGAAAACAAACTACTAGATGACAAACTACTCATATCAATTGGTGGTGGCAATCGTGATCTTTTGGTGCATGCTGGCCTGACATACTCAAAGTATAGCGATATTAACGTTATGGTTAGTTATCAATTAAACATCTCTTATGAACAATTTGAACCTTCTGCTATCTCTAGACTTCTGCCATTCCCAACGTCTGGTTGAGCACAGATCATGTTGCTTCTGTTTGGTGCCTTCAATTGGTGTTGGTAATCAACCGATTTTTATTTAGTATCATATCATCGCCAAATAATTCCCCGCAACGGGCGCTAAGCTTTGTTCACGACAAACCGGTTAGGCTTTCAAAGGCCTCATACTATTTTGTGGTAAATAAAATGTGTACCTACAATAAATGCTTTATATACATTTTTTTCTATAAATGTAGGCACCAAAAGCAAATAATAAACGTCGAGACATTCATTTAGCTTCGGATGAGCAAGTTGATGAATGGGTTCAAGACTCGCGCAGAGTATTCACCAAAGAATTTGCTGACGGCATTGATCGTCCTTACTTCCAAATGATACCGCTCGTAATTGATAAGCGGCAGTACAAGGTATGATGTTGTTTAAACGAATGCTGACTTGGTAGATACAATTAAAATTGTCTTATTTCTTTATTTACAGAAATTGTATGCTGAGGCTGTGAATTTGGAATCTGAAGATTGGGTATTCGGTTGTGATGCAAAGGAATTTAAACGCAATTTAAGATACTGGTATGGCTTTATATTATATTGGAGGATCATTCTAGCTAGATTCAGTTATCACGATTACCCACTATCAGATTCAGCACTGAGTTTCAGCGGTTATAATCTATAGGAATTGAGTCGTGTCCCTTGTTGTTGTATACACTAGTGAAAGATGTGTTATGCATACGTTATACATCACCTAGTAATTTTAAAATGCTGTATCCCTAGACACCGTAGTACAATCGTGTCATTGGACAACCCTTATTGTTAATGATAGCTATTTTTTTGCTACTCATTAGTAAACAAAATTTACAACACCATTTGAAGATTTAGTTTGGTGCTAAAATCGCTTAGCAATGTCACGATTTTCTCGAACAATGCAGTAATATACAAAGTTTATACTCTGATGCAGGTATTTCTCAGTTACAGATAGATAAGATACAAAAAACGTGCTATGCAACTTATTGAAGACAATAACAGCATAACGATAATTGTTTTATGAGTTGTTACTGATTCACACATCGTTCGAAGGTTTTCTATAATTCATTTATTTTCTGTGAATACTACTGTTTGTACACTAGCAGTTACATTTGATGATATTCGGGGGAATGAAAGCACGCATGATATAGTGCTTTCATTACCCCAGGTAGTATAGTAAAACAGTGTGAGTTTTTTTTAAAGAATGCAGTCGGTTACGCAGAGCATGCGATTTGTGTGCAGTCCATTGTTCGACTTTAAACACGAATTAGAGTATTTTAACTTCAACTATTTGTGGTGGCAGTGGTTAAGTGCGTCGACTACTATGCACTTAAATTTATGGTGTCCTCGGTCGATTCCTGATAAGAGAAGTAATTTTCACGTGCCACCTCTGCAAACGTACATGAGCACATGATACACGCGAAATTAGTTTATGCGTCAAATCTTACGTTGTACATACCCTGTCATTTAAATTCATGTGCATTTGCCATTCGTTAACCATTGTTTATCCTTAAACAATTTTGGATTCCACTCCACCCGATCAAGTGTACTTAGAACGCACCGTGATAGAGTGTAACACGTACGTAGGTGCTACTTGATCACATCTTCACGCTCAAATACAAAAGAAAATGACTCGTCTTGTCCCAAGTATTATTCCAATGACATGATTCTTAAACATTATTGCTTACATGTTGCTGATGTGTAGCTTTCACTTGTAGTATATGACCTTTTTTAACATATTATAGTACATGGCTAAGAAAACAAATCTAGCCTCTACGGCTTCCACTCATGTTCGTAGTGCTATTGTTCTTTCACGTGTGCGGTAGACTCAGGCATATAGTAACGTGACGATTTTAGATTCCGTTTTCATTGGTCTCTTGATTTTAATTATATTATTATATAACAATATTTTATGTTTTCAGTTCAACCGGATACTCAATTTCTCATCACATGGAAAAACTGCCGAGTAGCTATGAGAAACGAATGTTTGTGTCGATTGATCTGCACAAAATAAAAAATACATATCCCAATTGGACGCACGTTTTACTACGTGTACTACCCACCAGAAGCAATGTAACTCTGATGTTTTTTTTTCACACACCATCAGATAATTATATTTTGATTTCATACCGAAGGTTAAACTAAACATTGATATACATGATCCCGATGAAAGAACTTTAAGAATAAAGGCCCCAAGGTGGTATTCGTACACCCAAAAACAATTGATAGCAGATTCTACAATCGGGGTATCACATTTTAAAATTCTTGTATCAGGTAACTGAATGTTATGTGAGACTGACAAAATATCTAGCTAACTTGTATTGACCTTAGATCTTGATGAATCCTATCAGTCTATACAATTCAACATAAGACCGAGAGTTTGCTCTAAAACTCGCCACAATGCAGTAGCAAAGTCATGCATTCCTTGGGTCAAAGGATTCGATCGTTATCAAAACTTTTCGTAAATTAACCAACACTTTTCTTTTTCTTCGACTGTATATTTTTCTTTCAATTTCAGAGATGTTGAAAATAATCCACTTTTAATTAATGTTCCTATTTCTAAACCTTTGGGATATAATACAACCGAAAATCCAGTCACGGTCAACCTACATTTGGATCCCAATTGCCGTTATGAGATACTGTAACGATGTTAAATATTTTTTCATCCAATTTTCAGACAACATTTGCTTCAACAGGTATCAGAATTCATTTGCGGGGACTGTTTCACGTATTGTGAAGCAATATTTTCACTGGTTACCTGCACATTTAACCGCTGTTTTACTCCTTTCGTTTAAATATCAACTGTCTTTGACTCCACACCACGCGCCCTTCAAATGTGGGAAACTTCATTCGGCTATCTTACACTGTGGATCATTTTTTATTATAACGGGTGAGTTAGAAATTAATCTGCATTTTGTTTGTAACTTAAACTCATTCGGATTGTTGCAGTGACCAGAATCTTTGCAAAGCTTCTTCTATCCGTCAAAGTCCTCCCAGAACCGGATAACTTCCATCAGTCTTTGTTAATTTCATTTGTGATTCATGGATCCGCCTCTGCAATTATTTTACTATCAACCGCCGGTATTTGGACGCTCATTACATTTTATGCAAACATTGTTCATAGCATTTTCTTAAGGTAAGTTCAGAAATGTGTTGGTGTTAAGAAATGTTGCGGTGAAAGATAGCTATAAAGAATTATGAGACTTGCTTATGTTTCAGTTAACTAACTGATTTTGTATTCCCAGGTTGACAAGACTATCTTCACCAGTTTTTTCCATTACATTGCCCATAATTGAGCGATTCCCATTGTTGGCTGGTGTTGTTCTCATCTCTGTTGCTTTGGCTTCATGTGGTGGAGTTGCTCTTATTCTTGCGTGCTGTGTTTACTTTATGCTGGTAAGTTATTTTGCTTCTAGAATGTAGGGTGAACTAAGCCTAGCTAGCTAAGCCTACAGTTATTAGGTCGTATTCGACGACGACATTTTGAGAAGTTTTTTGCAGACACACATTTTGGCAATGACTTCAGAGAAAATTGTTCGTTGTGTTGGACAGAACCTCAGAGAATTTTCCACCTAAGAGAATTTTTTCACGTAGAACTTTATATAAAAAAATACGCTGCTGCTGATTTGTTATAAATCTCAATGCAGTGAGTGGCTTCTCTACAGGGATCCTACAGGCATGAAGTTCTGCTTCACTGTACAATCTGCCCGATGCACGATTGCTGCTTACACGAAACTTGTATGAATAGGGTAAGCCTAGGTTTCTTCGATTTCGGTTTAAGAACATAATTGTGTTCCCGCAATGATGAGCAACGTTAGCAAATGAGGAAAATATGCCATAATTTGGATGCAACGGAGGGCCTTCAGCCCGTGACAATCCACTTTGTTTCGGGCTGCAGATACAATCCACCCCTTCAAATAATCATTAATCATACGCTTTCGCTGCGATAAACCTATTTGCATACGCAACTAGTTTTCATCAGTCTCACTGGTTTTTCACCACTGGCGACAGTTCTTTAACCTGCTCAACGTAATTTTGTTTATCAATCAAACATACATACGCAATTAAAACCATTTTAAGGTTTTGAGTAACAAACAACATGGTCTGGGAGATTAGATTACGCATTATCTCCTTTCCGGCGAGCTTATCTTGTCCGTCATAAAATGGTCACAAATGTGTGAATATTATAAAAATGTAATCCCATACAAAATATAATATAAAAATATGTAATTGTAAACCATTATAGATAACAAAGAAGTATGAAGATTATCTGGAACAATTCGTATTTGATACAATAGCCATAATTGCAAAGAAACTTTTCGGAAAAGATGTGCCAAAAAAGAAAAGTGTTGAAGAATTGGGTAATGAGGATGCAAATGAAGATGATTCGGGTACCTTAAAGACAAACGATGAGAATGCGGAAGAGGACAGTTTACTTCAACTTCTTGAAAATAATTTAAATGCAAAAACTTCAACCGACTTGGTAGAGGATGTCAACAGTGAAGATCAAGAGCAAGATAAGGAGTTGGAAAGGCTCCTGAACGAGGCGATTGAAAAACAAAAAGAACTTCTTAATGAAAAGGAAGAAAAGAGAAAGTTGGAGCGTAAAGAATACGATGGAATTCACCAGGGACTTACATGCGTACATTTCCACATGACTCTCTTCTTGTTGCTGTGTGTACTAACGTTTTTATTTATACCGACGACAATTTCATGGGCTAGAGATTTTGGGTAAGAAATTGAAATTGAGAGTGGAAGTTGAAATAATAACTTATTTTACAGATTTTCGAATAGACTTTCATCGGACCCATCAATTATACCTGCAACAGTAACTATTGCTTGTGTCTTTGTACTTTGGCACTTCTCAGCACCAAGAAATTTGTAAGATCCATTTTGTCACATGCGTACATCACTTGTGTATGCATTTTCGTAACCTTTTTTGTTTTCTTTTTCATTTTAGGTATGCATATAACTTTGTTGCCAGCATTTTATATGTATGTGCAGCAATATGCGTAATATATTGTCAAGATTCAATGTATCGGTTAAGTGGAATTATTCCATCCGTTTTTGTACTCGTATCGGCCCATCAAGTGTTTAGCCCGATAAAAGCAGACGTGAATGATATCGATCCTGCTGAAGCAGATATAAGAAACAGAATAGAAAAAATGAAAGCGGTTCTAACAGATGCTGAAGAAAATTCCAAAAAGAAGTTGTGAAAAGAATATTTTATGTAAAAAAAAACATCTAGTCGTTTGCACCAAACCTTGTCATTGTGCAATTGGTTTTTAAAATAAATAAAATTTGACATTTCGTTTCAATTTCGAAATGAAGAACTTATTACGTGACGTTTGAACTTAGTATTTCGTATATTTCGTAACTGCAACTTTCTGTGTCAACTGGAACGAAGTTTAACAATAAAACATGCAATTTCTTTTTTCACTGCACTGCAACTTTTTCCAAATGACTTTATGTAGAATCAATATTTTTTATTTGAATTTCAAACAACGATGATGAAACAAAGAAAAATATTGAAACATTCCAACAAAATATAACGAAATCTTTATGTAAAATGCTATATATCACTTCTTGTATAATTACTTAACCAGTACTGCAACATCTTGTACCAGTGTCAGGACGTGCTTCTAAATTATTGTCATCTTCAACAATAAGGAGGTTTGAACCCCAAACCGAATTATTGCGTTGATTTGACGAAGCTTTCGCTTCCTTAACATCATTGAACTGAATCATCTGAAAATAGGTATAAATATATTGTTATAATTTGTTCGCACAAACACAAACATTAATAAGAACTAACCGACATAGTGAACTTCTCAAAAAGGTCGTCAATTCCTTCATCGAGCTTTGCTGAAGTCTCAAAGAAGTTCGCTCCGACAGATTCGGCATAACTGAAAATGATCACACTTTAAGATATCTGTGTTAAACAATTTAAGTAACGAATATTCACCTTAGAGCTTCCTCACTATTCACCATTCTATCTTTTTCCAAGTCTGTTTTATTACCAACAATAACTATCACTATATCGGTTCCACGCATCTTTTTCAGTTCTTTTACCCAGTTTTTCACCTAAAATCACACAAGAAGTAATTTTGAGATTAAGAGCACACGGTAAAGACCCGATGTACCTTTTGAAAAGAATCCTGATCTGTTATATCGTACACTAAGATTGCACCATTTGATGCACGGTAGTATATTGGACCAAGAGCATGGAATCTAAAACATACAACATACTCGTTAGATTTCTTTCCTTTTCCCAGTTGGTGGGATAGCGTGATTTGTATACATTCATACATTCACATAGTAATCACTAAGGGAGAATTGATATCTGCTTACCTTTCCTGACCAGCAGTATCCCATATGTTTAACTGAATTCTTTTGTCGTCTAAAATGAATATTTTTGTTAAGAACGATGCCTACAAATAGACCACCAAAGAAAATTAAATGATGCTTTACTTCAGTTTATGAAGCCTAATAAATTCTGACATTGAAACCACGAAACTAAGATTTGGTGATACGTTAGAGCTTACTTGCCGTAAGGAAGGATGTATATACATTTTATTACATTACCTGCAACGTACTTATGTGTTTCTTATTGAATTTGTCTTCTACATATCTAAGGGCAATTGAAGTCTTGCCCACACATCCTTCTCCCAGCAAAACAACTTTAAAATTATAATTGGTTTGTGTACTCATATTCTTTTTCTATCACATCTAGTTTCTTATTCTTCTTGAACTACGCCTCTGTGGGTTGCGAAAGTCTTATCTTTTCGCAACGTACTATAAAAGCCACTTTATTTACTTATATTTACACTTCAATCCCACAATATTGAATTTATTGCAAAAACTAAACACATCAAATTTTCGTATTCAACTTCTTCTTGATATAAATGTCAAACAGGCACTGCCAGATAGAATATATTACAGCTGATTATGTCCGTTCAGTAACGTACCGACATTATAGTGCAAGGGAGTCAATACTAAATATTACATGTTTGGGTTCATAAGTCGCCCAACAATAAGTGATCCAATTTAAGAGCATATGTAACTTTTTTCTCTTCGTTTAACAAGAAAATTCATTCATATACATATCTGCAATATCTTTCGGGCATGCTTTCGTCTTTCAAAACTGTACCCATAAGGCCGCTTTCACACAGGAAACTTTTGTCGGCGATTTTTCCATTTTGTTGGCAAGGGAGGTGAGACGTGCTAGGGGTAGCCCGCGACTCGTTTTTTTTTGAGGTATTGGAAGCTTGCTATATATGTGTGAGAAAGAGATGACACATGTGTGAGAGAGGGTGGGAATCAGAAAAATTTCAGAATTGATATCTCAATTGCTGAGACTGCAAGATTTCCTGTGTGAAAGTGACATGAGATCGGAAAAGGGAATTTGAAAAAATCTCCGACGAATTTTAGCGAGTGTGAAAGCAGGCTTATCTGATGCATGCTTCCTATTGCAACATCACTACCGGCATTGAAGATCGTTACTCATATGAACCTGCGGCTTTATTATTCTCAAGCTTTTTTTATAGAAGATATATTGCCATTTAAAAAATAAGAGGGTCTTATGTTGTGCTTTCTGTGACTCTCTGACAATATCCACTTCTGGGTTGGGCTTGTACGTTTAGTTTAGTCAAGAGAGCACTCAATTTAGTTTAAATCGGTTTATTGAACTAGTTCGTTCTTCTAGGAAATTGAGTTTTATGCGATTTTCTCCGGTTGTTCATCATATTATCGTTATAAATAAAAGCGGTATCATTTCTTTGTGAAGGAAATAATCAAAATGAAGTGAAACTACTCACATAATATATACAAATGAAATATTTATTAATTTCAAAAAGTTGAGTTAGGTTAAGTAATTCCAGGAGACATGAGATATTTCTGCGTTGAACATATCCGTAGAACTATGTAGTTCCATGTGACTTTTCTATGTAGGAAAGTTTGGTTTGTATTGTATGTATTGAGAATGCGTTGCTAATCCTCTAATCAATGTTTGTTGGTGAAAGAACTACGAACGTACCTACCACAGATGAAAACGGTAACCAGAGGTAAGGGATAATGGAGGGTTTCATCTTAAACAGCTGTTACTTCTATCTGGAGTACACTGCAATGTGCCATAGAAATCCCTGGCGACCTAGCGTATAAACCCAACCAGTGCCTATATCCTATTTCGATCCATCTGTGTAGATTTCCTTTACAGCTGGCTTATGGAAGTTATCTCTATCCCACTCCTTTCTCGTTGGGGTTACTATTTTTTGCTTTATTTGAAGTAGATCCCTATGTCCTTTGATGTGAGTTGTACCCCCCATCGATTGCTTTCGCTTAGTCTTATTGCGATCTGCGTAGCATTGAGCTTCTCGTAGTTATCCATGGTGAGAAGCTGCAATAACATTTCTAGTGCAGCTTTGGACGTTCATCTGAATACACCTTTAGTACAGATGCTCGCTGTATTCTGCTAACCCAAATCGGATTTTGCTTAACTTGTAGAGCCGTTCACCACACTAAGACGGCGTATGGCAGTCTTACTATTGCAATGTACACACAGTGTTATAATATGTCGAATTCCCTATTTGAGTGTTAAAATTTTTCTGCACGTGTATAGTGCGATCGATACTTTCAGCTTAGTCTGCTGTCGACTATGACACCTACACCTTCAGCATGATAAGTGAAAGTTAGTATTTCCCTTGAAGATTCGGTAGACTAATATTTGAAACATTATATTTCCTAGTGAACAGCATGTTCTCAGTCTTGGATTGGTTTACATCAAGTCCGACGCTGTCTGTCCACTTTGATAGTGCTCTGAGGGAGTTTTCCACCACGTCTCTTTGGGTATTGGGGAATTTCCCGTGATGGCTAGAATGATATCATCCACGTAAACCATGCGTTTGCATCCAATCATGCTTAATTTCTTTAGGATATCAATATAATGAGATGTACTCCTAATTGATCTCTTCATAACTGTCACTTTCGTTGCCAGAAGTGCCATGATTTCCAGGAAACCCAGTATAAGTAAGCTGTGTTGATAAGTTTGAGGTCTTAAAAAAATGATAGCAGAATATAATATAATATTATATATAATTGTTTTGATGATAAGATTTTCTTGAGCTTTGAGCATAGCATGTATGTCAGCTACTGCTCCCTGATTTTCTTCCATGTAAGAATTGAAAACGTATGATTGTAGTAGGCTTAATCTGTACTTAAGCTGATAGAAGATAATCGGTATTAATATTTAAAATTTACTTACTTACTTATGAGGCATACGACCCGTGGAGGGTCCGATTCCTTATACCGAAGGTTCGGTCTTCCTCTCCTTCTCGAACCAAGAGGCTTGGATTCGAAGACCCTCTCAGCCATGCGCCATATCGATGTGGCCGAGCCAGTGCAGTCGACGGATTGTTACCTTCCCGACAAAATGCACATCTTGGTATAGCTCGTAGAGTTCGCGGTTGTGTCTTCTTCTCTATTCGCCTTCCTCGCAGATGGGACCATATATACGACGCATGTACCTTTCTTTCGAAGGCACCAAGAATCAGCTCCGCAGTTTTGCTTATCGTTCAGCTTTCGTCTCCATATAGCAGGACTGGCAAAATAAGTGTTGTGTAGAGAATGATTTTGGTCCTTCGAGTTAGGAGTTTTGAGCCCAGTTGTTTCGACAAACCGAAGTAACATCGGTTGCCAAGGGTGATTCTATGTCGGTTCTCCACTAAGATGTCATGATGTCATTCGTGGAACTCCCGTTTGCACCGAGGTAGACAAACTCCTTCACTACCCCTGTCGATTGTGATGGTTTCCATAGGTTGTGTGCGGCGGATTGTTTCTTACTCGGCAGCATATATTTTGTCTTATCCCCATTGACCAGCTCGCCTGTTCCTCAATCGCCGTAAAAGCTTTCACAACGCCACGTTGGGAACGCGTTACGATGCCGATGCCGTCTGCGTATCCCAACAGTTGGACTGACTTTTAGAAGATAGTGCCTTCCGTGTTCACAGTAGCCCTCCACACTATCTTCTCCAGTACCAGATTTAAGAAACGACCGCGCATCTCCTTGCCGCATTCTGGTGCATATTTCAAACTGTTCGGAAGTCCTCGAGCTGCGCGATGCATCGCGTATGTGTTAAAGTGGTGCGACACAACCGGATCAGCTTTCTGGGATCCCGAATTTGTCCATCGCATCGAATACCTCCCTGCGATGAATGCTGCCGTTTACGGCTTGGTTTAAAGTCGATAAAAAGGTGGTGCGTATCGATTTGAAACTCGCTGGTTTTTACCAGGATTTGCCTTAGTGTTAAGATTTGGTCTATAGTCGATTTGCTGAAACGGAAGCCGCACTGGTACGTGTCGATTAGTGCGGTGAAAACGGCTTTACACGTTAACGATCTTGTAGGCGACGTTGAGCAGAGATATACCTCTGTAGTTGTTGCAAGAGGTAGGATCGCCTTTTTTGTGGATGGGGCATATATAGGTGATATTTCAGTCGTCGGGCATACATTCCCAAAATCTACAGATGATCTGGTGGATTCTCCCTACCAGAACATCATCACCGGCTTTGAAGAACTCCGATGGTAAGCCATCAGAGCCTGCGGCTTTGTTGCTCTTCAGCTGTGGCTGTGCCGACTTCTTGAAAAGGTGCGAAGACTACTTCATCGGTAGTTGGGATCTCTTGAATTCCTATCACTCTCCTGGTCAGGCCCGCTAAGCAGCTGTTGGGAGTGCTGCTTAATACTATATCCACTATTCCCTGCTGGACAGTAACAAGGTTACCCTTACAGTTTCGAAGAGCGTGGGTGCCTTTCCTTATGCCAACGGCAAGGCTTTTTTTTATAAAAGGCCCGTATATTCTGTTTGTCCTTAGACTCTTCGATATCCTTGAGCGGGGAGGTTGCGAGAGACTTTTTCTTCGGTCGTAGAAGCTTTTTCTAATCTGCCATCTTCTAGGCCGATACTCCTCCTGCGGTGCTCTAGTTTTTCGTTGGTATGCCTTGTCAGTTGCACGTTTCTTTTGCTCATAGTCGCCATCATACCACGCATTTCTTGACGGAGGTAGTATGTAGCCTAAGGTACTTTCCGCTACCTCTTTGATGGCTGAGCGATAATGCAACCACATCTCATTGGCATTAGTGTTTGACGCAGGCATACCGGATAGCAGGAATTAAGTTTTACATAGATGCCCGACTTCTACTTCTCTTGCCCCTTAAAATGTTTGCAACTGTTTTTATAACGTTTTCCTAAGCCAAATAGACCAATCAGAGGACGACATTTACGTTATTTCTTGAATAACCGTCAAAAATTCATGAATATCTGTCAAAAAAGTACTCAAATTCGTGGATGGACTACGGGGCCATCAGCTGTGACGTCGGCTATCTCTGTAATACTTCATTTCTGCCGAAGTGTCTCTCACTAAGTTGCTCTTTCTAGGCTCTGGCAATCTCCAGTGTGCTCAGACGAATCCTCTTTGTTGGCTGGTGCTTTCTGACATTGGACAATCGAGCTCTGAATCTTGCTGCTACGAGGAAATGGTCAGAATCGGGGCAAACGTCAACTCCGACCATTTCCCCTCAAATGTTCACATATAGGATACTTGACGCGTACCTTGCGTCATTGCACATGGTCGAGTCTTGGATTACCTATTTTGGCATTGAAGTCTCCGAGCACGGTTTTTACATCTTCTGCCTCCTCGGTTGGGCTTGAAGTCGATAACCTTCGTTCTTAACCTTAGATGTGTAACTTTTGTGACAGCTGTAATACATATCGCACTCGTACGTACACTTTTTCTTCATCATTCCTTGTCTTATCCAGTGTATTTCCTGTATCGCAGTAGTGTCCGCCTTGTACTGCACGAGGATCGTTTTTAATTGGTGAGCGGGCCGCGGCGTTAGGCCACAACGGGTGCCACGGTGGATATAATATTTCCAATTTTAGGTGCGTTAAAGTGCCCAAATTCTGGTCCTCGTACAAAATAAATATTTGGAAGCAACAAGTTAACGAATAACTTAATGGGATTCTTAAAAAAACGCGAACGGGGAGGCCGAACCTCCCCCCAACCGTTCAACTTACTCCAACTAAAATTCCGATTTTACTTTTTAATATTTTATTAATTACGTCCGTTCCTGAACAAAACCAAACTAGAACTCAGCCTAAAAATATTATTTACTCCAAGAGTCTATTCCTCCGTTCAATTCGCAGTGTCATCAGATCAAGTGCAGCGCATGTATCCGGCACGCGATCATTTCGATGGAATTTGACTCCATGCGTCGTTTCCATGAGAACATGTTTGCACCTGACCGAACCAAATGGGTTGACTCAACGAATGCTCCCTCGGGAATTATCGCTGTGCGGCGTGTTAACTCAACACTTAATGGTATTCAGTGTCATTCAGTGGCCCGTGGGTGAGTACTCTAGTGGCGCTGCGACGTTGTGGGTTTGTGCGTCAACTCCTACGCATTTAAATGCTTCTTAAGTTCAATTCTCGGTAAGAGAAAAATAATGCCCAAAGAGTGTTATAACTGTCTAGAAAAAAGCTTCATAAAACTGTAGGTCCCTTCAACTTGTGAGAGAATAATATCTCGCACAACACGAGTGGTTGCTGTAGAAGCTAGGCTATGGCCTCTACGAGCTGTAGCGCCACCAATATTATTATAGTAGTAATACCCCCTTTTGGCTACTTCGACTTATGTATTCGGAGTTCAGGCCTATAATGGACCGGAAATCGGTTGTAGAATGTGCGTCGGGTTAACTGCCCGATCATTTAAAGCAATTATACCTACGAAGCAGAAACGAGCATTGGATATTTATATTTATATTATTATTATATATTTATGATTCTACGTGGAATCTTTAAAATTCAACCAACCCTTGCAGCCACACAGCCTGCGGACGCCTTGGACATTACCGGAATTCATGAGACACTGTGGGACACAAATGCCCAACATTGCAGAAAGGCGATGCAACCAAAGACTGTTTCTATGTGCTCCTAAAAGTTGAAGGGCTTATGTGAGCATCGAGAAGAATGGGGTTAAAAATGGCAGTACGTTGAATGAGGGTAAGACAAAGTATATTCAACCTGCAAAAAACCACCAGGTCACCAGCACCCACGTCTCTAGACAGAGCGTCCAGAAATTAAGCTATAGCTGCGATATACTGAAATGATTTGACTATTTAGGCTACGAAGTCAATCTTAAACACCTAAACACCATCGCGAAAATAAAACGAAGGATCAACCTTGGCAATCACTGTATCTGAGTTTTTGAAGGTAGCCCTCTCTTGAAGGATCAAGATATCCGTATAAAAAACATTGGTGATCCCAGTCATGCTACATGCCGCAGAAGCATGGACCCTAACTAAAGCGGACGAAGAGATTATTAGTCGCTCCGATGGGAAAATCCTTCGCATATTTCTTGGTCCCGTATGTGTTGATGTCTGGAGAAGGAGACTGAACTACGAAATATATGGCCTGTAAGCGACATGTGCCTGCCCCTGGTTAGCGGGTTCCCCGGTTCGAATCCCAGTGAAAGCAAAGTCCATACGCTTTTTTCTGGTTTTCAAATCTGGTCCATTCACCATTTGCCGTTGGGATTAAATTAACGGCGCTTTCACTGAAGCAGTCAATCAGTGGTAGTAGTCTGACTATGGGTATCGCAATGGAATATGGTTTTAATGTATGCGCTAGTAGCCCTGGTTAAACGAGTTCGAGTCTGTCGTCTCAGATTGGTAAGTCTTATAGAGCAAATGGTACATCAATTATCCGACCCGGAATGTCTTTGTCTCCAACGCCGCTTAACTGCTAAACGTGTGTAGCTGGAAGCGCCTAACATAAGACCGTACTGGATGGAGAGGCATGATGATTGAGGTCCAGCTCTAGTCTTGACTGTAGCGCCAGCCAAAGAAGAAGATAATAAAACGCATCTCGATTCGAAAGGTGGAAACATTACTTCGCCATTCATAAAATAATTCTGGTGTATATCCTTCAGTACTATTGTCAGTAAAATCTTTCTTATAGTGGGTGCAGTAAAAACAAGTAAAGAACTGATGTTCACATTAGATAACAGTTATTAGCGCCTTTCAGTGCGGTACTATGAATGGAAAATTCGTATTTGTGTCAAAAACGCAATTACCTACCTGACCATGGCACAAACTTTGTTAATATTGCGACCTTCATAAAACTAGTTTTTATAAAAGATTTCTTAGAAATGATGGCACTGGCCATTCGCAATATAAAAGTCAACATGATTTACTGTGTTTTGTTGGAAGAGCCTGTGTACCATGAGGATCGTGATTATTGAACTAAACAATAAACAATAAGAATATTTATTACAGGAATTAAAAAACAAATTTTGGTAAAATTAAATTTATTAATAACTTCTCTTACCATGGAATGTTAGTTTAATTTCTCCAACTCTCTAAATTAGCGTAAATATCTGTACAAAATACTATTTTATAAATAATAGTAAAACATACACCTGTACACATATGTGTATGAATAAATTGGCACATAACAAATGAGTCATTTTCAGGTAAAACAAAACAGAAAGCAAAACTTGATTTAAGCTAAAACGCAATCTAACTGAAGCATAATTTAGTAAATAATTGGTGTTTTCATTTTAGATTACTACATTTTTACATACGACCCCCATTAAAAGTTAGTATTCACTGTTCCATCAAATGGTCCCATTTCATCGCCGAAATCTTTTAAATCATCATCGACGTTCTCTTCCATATCCTCACCGTCGTCTTTCGATTCGGGACATCTCTTGCAACGGCTATCGTTTATGCCGTAATTAATGCATGTTAATCCAACACACTCGCAACAGCCATCATGAAACCACCTAAAAAACATAACAAATATATGTTTATATATGTTACAAAGATTCCTATCAACATACAAGAAATACAATAAATCTGTTAACACCTAGTCTTCTTTAATAGATTTACATTTCACTAGCAATGAGGAATATTTCGGTGTTTGTTACTAAATTGTGCCCCTGATGACGCGACGATATACACTCGGAAATTGTATACAAAGTACTTTATTTTCCATTAGTTCAGGCAGTCGAGTCATAAATTTTCAGGAAAAGGGAAATCTTACCGATAACTGCTGGCGCCAGTGCTCTGACAACTTTGACGACATTTGTTCCATGAAATGCACTGTGGTAAGTAGATGACGCTGCAGTTCATGGTTACTGTATGATTGCGTTCCTTTAGAATCGCGTCAGAATCCTGCTCGTTTGATTCTACCAAAAAAACAAAAACAAAAAAATAGATAATGTTATATGTTTGCCAAGGAATGTGGATTACTATGTGAAGCATACTTAAGTAGTACGTTGTGTCTGTATCTAGTTTTGGACTAGCTAGAACTGTATCATAATCCACTGGAAATGTTACAATGTCCCAGTCATATTCTTCTGTCCCTGATGTCACCAATGCATTGAACAGTTCTGGAACACCATTGAACTCCTCGACATGCGATTTTTTAGATAATGCATTTCTCGTATCGTTCGGTTTTGGACAAAGCTCTGCAAAATTAAACATCGTTCATTTTCTTCTGAGTAGAATTAAATACACTCCCGAAAACTTGTGTCAATTCTAAAAACAAGTTTGTAGTAGTGGAAACAATTTTGGTAGGTAACAATTTAATCATTTCTGTGCGGTCAAAAGGTAACACAAGACCTATAAAAAGAATTTGATGCTTTGTATGTATCATCAGAAAGATGAGATTTATTCATATTCGGGGTAAAGCGAATGATGAATCTAACTCGTAAGATTTCTCTCCTCACTTTTATTTGTAATAAAAAAAAATTCCAAAGCGGGAATTCGGCATACTTTTTCACTTTGATTTTATTTTGCGTTATATTGTTGAACGCATTAAAATCCTATTGATAGAAATTTATACTGAAAAGCACACTCATCTTATGGTTGGATATTAAAAAACGTTTGCACATACTTACACGTATGTATCAATATTGTAGATAGGTATTTAGAATTATTTATGAATACAGTAGTAGCCGTGCACATTTGCATACTTACCAACGCAACTGCAGCACTCCTCGTAATATTTTTTCCCCAAACATTTTAGACATTCCTTATAGCATGTGGAATTCTTTGGTTCGCATTTGCAACTTTGTGTTAGCATACACTTAGAAACAATTGATGCACAAACGACCTCATTACATGATTCCACTTCACTTATAATTAGCATGCCACCGTATATAACCAATATAGATAAAGCTAAAACTTTACGAAGTACCATATTTGCGTCTGACAAAAAAAAAGTTCTGCGAAACTTTGCTAATAAATTGTAAACAGAGATTGAACCCAATAGAAATTCACTTCACTTAACGTTGAGTGATTTTATATATCTAGGAAAAAAACACACGCTGTCTGTATCAGCAAAATTGTTTAAATATTCAAATCACTACACATTATGCGATATACGATCCAACAATTTCCCACATTGCTAAGCTACAATCGATCAGTTAAACATCCAATGCCAAATGCTTTGTCAACAAGATCAGAATCGATCAAAATGATCACATCTTCAATTTTAAAGATACATGGATACCAGCAGCCTCACTCTAAAAAAATGCGGTGCACACACAATTGTCTTCTCTTTCTATTCAATACTAACACTGTTGGTAAATCAAAGGAATAGTGTATTTACACCTACAATATGGCTAAGTGAAGATGCTGGAGTTGTTCAGCAGCTTAGCAAAAATAAATACGTGAGTATACCTGACTCTTTAGCTGATAGGAGGGTAAAAGGAAAACAAAATGCTGCCTATACAATGTATATATTTGTATACACATGTCATTGCGATCTACATACTTATATACAATAATATATCTGTCCTTATTTTCGAATCTATTTATCTCTTTCGGTAGCACATAAAATAAGGTGCATTAACAAGTGCACAATCGTTTAGAGTTGCCATTGATGCTTAAAATGTTGAATTGATGATTGCTATGTACTATGTAGTGATTCGAAATTGAATTATGAAGAAGCTGAAATTCTTATTAGATTCTGATTAGAGAATAAAGGTTGGCACTCAAAACAGAAAACAGTCAAATACAGTGCTAAATGGAGGGACTATATTTTTCAGGTTCAGATTCATTCTGACGAAAAATAAAGCTTGGCTTGAGTACAAATCTATGATTGTCTTCTCTCTTTGTATTGCTGTATTGATCGTGAGTATACAATATAAGGCGGATCATATTCTTGATCATATTCTCAAATTCATATTCGATTAGTCTTCGACTTCGCGGCAGTTGAATAACTCAACTTTGCGAGAGATCTCAACTAACAACGTATCCAACTGAAGACAACTAGCATATGTTAAATTTTTTGTAGTAGTAGTATCTTGGACCCGAAATGGGAGCCAGTGGGACAACAGAACACACGATGCTCGCTTAAAAAGTGGACCACACAAGTGTAGACGGACGTCAACCAACTTGGTTCGTATGACTGGAGCCAGTTAGCCAGAGATTGCGTTAGTTGGAGAAGCTTGTTAGGCGAGGCCGGGTTCCATTGTGGACTAGCGCCAAAAAAACGCAAGTGAGAGTTTCTTTATGAAGCATTCTAGGAATCAATTTTTATTTGCCAGCACTTACGCTCATTTTCAGCCAGCTCAACACTTCCAGATTCAAATTAGTCCATATCCAAATCCACTTTCGCACTCGTACAGTTGCAAAAATTCTTAAATATCACGACTTGCACCAATTCCCTGACCTGGATGGTATTCCCCCAATACATCTGAAGAAGTGTTCTTCTCCTCTGCGTAAGCTTTTTCACCTATCCTTCTCTCCACGTTTCTTTCCGAGCAGATGGACAGCCTTTGTACATCCCGTTCTTAAAAATGGTGAATCTTCATCACCCGTATTCCCCCAATACATCTAAAGAAGTGTTCTTCTCCTCTGCGTAAGCTTTTTCACCTATCCTTCTCTCCACGTTTCTTTCCGAGCAGATGGACAGCCTTTGTACATCCCGTTCCTAAAAATGGTGAATCTTCATCACCCACCTCGTGCCGACCGATAGCACTTAAGTCCCTTCTTTTGAGAGTCATGGAAACGCTGATATATTATCAGCTTGAATCGCGGAAGTTTCTAAATGACTGTAGATCTTATCTAAGTGGAACCAATCTGGGAGTGGAATGCACAACATGGGAGGAAGCAAGATCGCTGCGCTTCATATTTCTCAGCCATTAGACAGAGTTTGGCATCAACATTTTTTGTCGAAAATGCGTGTCTATGGTAAAAGTGAGTCTCTTCTGCTTCTTCAAACCGTTTAATTTAAGTTGTTTTGGATAGGTTCAAGTTTGGTATTAACCGAATTAATGCAGTCTCCGACACTCTTTCTCATTTTTATAAGTGATCTCTTGTCGGGTACTTCTAATCCAATTCATTCCTTTGCTGCACGTTCCAATACCAACGACCTCGCTCTTCCGCAGTAGAATTAGAACGGCAGCGAATATTACATAGAATTCACATCTGGACAGCATAATTAACGTGGGAAAGAACAAAATAGTGGAATTCTATGATTCAAAAACTCAATTCTGTCTGCTGTCTCTCAAGCGATCCCTTGATAATCAGCCATTATCCATTAGTTAGTTGGAACGATCACAAATTTTAGGTTCTTAAAAATGCTGCGAAATGTTTTGGTTTCCTTAAACGATGCAAGAAATATTTCAACCCTCTGATTTGGCTTCAATTTATAAGGCGTATGATACCCGCCCAAGCTTGAGTACAACGCTCATATCTGGTCTGGTGCCCCCAAGGCCACCCTGCACCTAATAGACATGATCCAAAGGCGAGCGATTAAACTTATATGAAACAACAATATCGCAGTCATGGGACAGGCTAGTTGTCTCTGTTTTTTCGTTATTTCAACAAACGATGCTCAAGTGAGCTAGCCAACTACATTTTTCCTCTCACGCCAGGAATGCTCATCAGTTTACCCTTAAGCCTACTTCCGGACGCACAGTTAAATTTAGAGACTCATTCTTCAGCCGTATTACCCAACAAATATATATGTATATATTTCCCATTGTCTACAATCCGAAGATATTTAAGACCAATGTGCACAGGCACCTCCTCTCCCCTCATCCCTCTATATCATCGGCCCATGTTGTTTCTTGAGGGTAGAATCAATCCCTTGAGTGCGCCCAAATCATAAAAAAACTTATCATTATATCAAAGATTTGTTCATATTGGTTAAGCTTTTTCGAATATTCCTAATAAAAACATCACTCCTACTATCTGAGATTGCTGTACTTACGTTTTCTCCACACCATAATTTTCGAATTATTTAAATTAAACCAACAAGTTTACACCAATCCGAACAATGTTTTCTTCAATTATAAAAGTAGATACAAAGAAATTGTTATGAATGCGTTTGAAACACTTTAATTTTATCAAAGCCTAAGTACATTGAAAATATTCTCTTCAAATACCACTTAGGTTCTTAAGGGAATCTTCAAAATCAACGGGCTCAATCATACGCTTCGCTTTTGAATGTAGCGGGGGCCCTATTAACTTTACAACTTCATCATAGTTGAGCGTCTCTTTTTCAAGTAACGCTTCCGCGAGCTGAAAACGATAAGATTACAGTTTAGAAGCAATGTCTTGTCAGTTATCATCACTGAAATATTGGCTTACCTTTATTAACTTATCTCTATTTTCCGTTAAGACATGCTCGGTTTTTTCGTAGGCACTTGCAACTAGTTTTCTTGCTTCCGAATCTACTATTTGTTCCAAGTTCTTAGAAAACGGTTTGTCTCCTACGGGGCCGCCTTCGATTTCCTCTGAGTCGGTTATATACATCGGTCCAATTACTTCATTCATACCGAATTTCTTTATCTACAGTTCAAAATAAACGATGAGAGTTTCATTGTTATCCTTAAGTATTTCATATTTACCTGTGCATAAGCAATCTTTGTGACCTTTTCTAAATCATTTTGTGCACCTGTCGTAATGCGACTAAACATAAGATTTTCCGCAGCTCTGCCCCCAAGAGCCATGCACATTTTATCAAAAAGCTCTTCTTTTGAGAATAGTTTTTGTTCACTTGGTGTATATTGGGCAAAACCAAGTGCCAAGCTTGTACGTGGCACAATAGTCACTTTTAACAATACATCAGAGTTTGGTAGGAGCCAACCTACAAGAGCATGTCCCGATTCGTGGTATGCGATGACTTTTCGTTCGGCGAGTGTCAGTGCGTGTGACCTTTTTTCAGTTCCACCTTATATGCGATGAGATTATAAATAAATTGAAATGGTTGCAAAATATATCTAACGTACCCACAAGACGTTCCACGGCATACTCCAGGTTTTTCGTTGAGACTATTTTCTCCGAATTTCTTGCTGCGTGCAAAGCTGCTTCATTACATACATTTGCAATATCAGCTCCTGAAAAGCCAGGAGTAAGCCTAGCCAATCTCTCTGAGTACATATTTGGGTCTTTTTCCAACTGAATGGACGAGAGATGTTTTTCGAAAATTTCTATGCGCTCCTGAAGAGTAGGAAGGTCTATGAGGATATGGCGATCGAATCGTCCAGGACGAAGAAGTGCTTTATCCAGAATGTCGCCACGGTTCGTACTGGCAAGCATTAGAACACCTTCTCTAGATGAAATGCCATCCATTTCAACTAGCAACTGATTGAGTGTCTGTTCTGACTCCCCAGAGCTTCCTTGACCTGCTTGTCCTGCACCAGATCTTGCTCTTCCTATAGCGTCGATTTCATCAATGTATATTATGCAAGGAGCTCGCTTGTTACCCTCTTGGAATAAGTCCCTTACTCTGGCTGCCCCCAGTCCTCCAATCATTTCAATAAACTCCGACCCATTCATACTCAGAAAAGGTACTTGTGCTTCGGTGGCAACTGCCTTAGCTAGAAGTGTTTTGCCACACCCAGGAGGGCCAAGTAATAAAGCACCCTTTGGAACTTTAGCGCCTAGCCTCTGATACTTTTCTGGGGACTTTAAGTAATCTACAAATTCTGCTACTTCTTGTTTGGCTTCCTGCAATCCTGCAACATCTTTAAAGAGGACTCCACGTCCTCCATCTACTGGGTCGACTAGGGTAAACTTTGCCCGGCCCATCTGAGACTGTGATGATTTTTGTTTAAAAATTTGAAAAATTCATTACACTCTAATAACATTCACTTACGAACGAATCCATGCTTATTGGACTCTTCATGCCTTTCATCCTTGACGCAATCGACATTAGCAGGGCAAAGAATAGTAAAAGTAAGAGAATTTTTCCGGTCACATCACTTTCTCTGTCATACGTAATTGAAACTCCTATAAATAAACTCATCATACCAGGAGCTTGGATAAGATTCATTGATTTTACCTTCTTTTATGCCTAATCGTGTCTCCACATCGCGGAGTTTCTGTTCAAACTTCGTTGCATCAGCGATTGCCATGTGAAAAATTGGGGAAACCACTTTCCTGCCTTTGATTATGGCACCATCGTGCAGAATAATTGTGACCATCTCCATGTCTGGTCGAATGATGAGCTCCTTAACCTCACCCACAGCTAGCATGTGGTGTACAAATTCATTCCAAGATACATACCTAGTAGTGGACTAAATAATTAAAAATGTTTAAATTCACATACGAACTATGAAATAAAATGAGAGACTCACCTCTGGTCGATCCGGTCTCTTAACGACCAGCGATATGAACGAAATAAACATATAGACAGTGAACACCCAAATAAATACTTTGGTTAAAACAGACTTCATTTTATCATCATTGTCATCTTTCTTTCCATCATTTGAACTACCACTTCCGGAACTACTTTGACTCTTGTCTACACTGTCCCGACCATCTGTGTCACGGGAAGTATCAGTTTTACGAGATGAGAACAAACTTGTATGAAAACTTCGCACCTCAGCCGGTGTAAGTTGAAATGAACTGCATAGAATTCTTACTGCTGATTTGTATTCCAATTTGAAAAGCTTTAACTGCAAATAATGAGATGTTACATAAATGAGTATATCCTTCATTTCATCTAAACTCACATCTTTTCTGGTGCAAGAAATACTGGATTGCTTTGGTGAAGTTGAAAGTCCTGAAACAGACTTATGCAGTCTTTTCAAAATACCCTGCTGGAGTTTAGAGAGTTCGCGCAACGACCCAAACATTTTATCTCTTATTTACAAAATTATGAGCAGATTAAAAAAAAAACACGAATTCTATTTCATGATTTCTGACTGATTTTTCAATTTACAAATGTCAAATGGAAACATCTGATTATGACAACCCTAGCCGGAAAAAAGTTCTGTTTTGTTGGGACACCAATTTGGTTGTGAATTTATATGGGCGATATGTTATGCATGTATGTATGCACTGAGGAATAAAATTAAAATATTTTAGATTTGGGGATAATAACGGTAAGTTTGATACAGTTAATAAAATACCTGCAGTGATAATAATTTTTATTTCAGAACAACTTTCTTAATAGGTACACAAATAATATAAATAGAATAAAAATAAAACGAATCATGTTTTCACCATCCGAATCTAGACTTTTTCTTCTATTCCATAATTCGTTTTTCAAGTTACATAAATCTGTCCATAATCATAAACCAATTACAGCCAACCAATTAGCTTAACATAAAGAATAAATTATTATGGTAAAATTAAGAAACCACATTATTGAACATCTCCTTAGTTACTGAACTCGGAAAAACTGTATTTTGATAAACGCACTCAAAATGATAATTGCACTCTACTGTCAAATGGGTTTTGGAGCGCTCCTATCAAATTTGGCGGAAAAATTCTAGTTCGGGTTGTTTTAATTGTGTCGCATTTTTTATTAGGGAGATTAGAGAATTGGTTGCATCGGTTTAAAACTTAACATTCCGCTTGGAGCATAATAGAAGACAACAGATCCATCAAACGTGGACACAATGTCCTTATCAAAATTAAATACGGATACAAAAACAACGTTCCAAAATATATGTCGTGATTTGAACATGGACAAAGAGGCTGAGGAATATGCATGGAATAAATACATAGAAGTTTCGGAAAAATATACGCTGGACGTAAGTTATTTTGAATTGAACTCAGCACTAAAACATTTGTATTTCTTTAAGTGGTGTAATTGTTTGCATATCCTATATATACTATGGTGTCCGTCAAACAAAAACATCAATGAAAATTCGTTCTTTTGTGATGTTTCTTTCAAGACTGGACCTGGAGTTTACCCAACGAGTCACTCCAGCTTTGCATAATAAACTTGTGTTAGCTTCTTCAATGTCGCAAAATTTGATTCAGTTCCTCTTCTAGTTCTATTTGTGAAGCTATCAAACTCGCAGTGTTGCCTCGCCCAGTCGTCGATAGATCATTGAAGGTAGTCGTATGTGGACTTTATCCTTCAATATGTATCAATGTATATGTGGAAATTATGGAATAATTCCCACAACTGTTTTGAAAGATTGGTAAGAAAATTCAAATAGTTGTATCAAGCGACTAACGAAGAGATAAATGCATCTTTAGCTGTTCTGTAGTCTAGTAGATATGAGACAGTTCATGTTCTGTTTAGTTAACCCTCGTACCTGTATCACAACGAAAAAGCCCCTTACCATCTATTGGGTTTCAAGTTTTCTCTTTTCTGTATTTCCGAGTAAACATTTATTTCTTTTGTCGTTGAAAATCTATTATTATTCGTACAGTTCTGATTTTTGTTAGACTTACATTATATTAGCAGGAACTTATTTATACGTAAATATTATTGTTCTCTAGAATTGTAATTTTTCATAAAAGGATTCGAGTCGATGTAAACTTTGGGAAAAAATGAAACCTGCATCTATTCGAATACTGTTAAATCCGAAGAATGGCTTAAACAATTGCTAGCTAAAGGGTAGAATGGTATAGTAGCGGATGAAAGATTAATACATATCTACCCATATGCTACAAACTCCTAAGGACTATAACATGTATCCCATGCGTTAAAAATAAGCATTTTACGTTTCTGCAGAAAATAACGGTATTTTCCCAACACCTTGTAAGCAGTTTGCAGAGCTATTAAAGATGTAAGGCAGTAAAAATCTCAATTGGTCGCTGGCGAACCGAATACACAATACACATGTATATGGTGTCTAATGCAGTAAATTTTTTCCAAAATTTGACTTGCATCGTAGAGTAGTTAAAGACAAAAATGAATTTGCTTCATACATTTCTAAACTATTCTTTATTTCTGTAAGATAGTTACTACTTTACAGCATCGAATAGCCGAGATAAATCAGGCTGATAGAAACAAGGCGAGTCTCAAGCCAGCAAAATGTTCATTCAACAAACCAAGCTTTTAAAGTGTCTTTAAATGAGAGAGATTTGATGTACTTAAATTAGATTGTTATTATTATTTAATAACAGGTACTTGAAAGTAGCCTGGTAGAGATAAATAGAAGACCCTAGCTGCAAGGACTATTAAATTAGTCAATAAAAAATTCGAACTTGATTCTGGGATTCTGAAAATAATCGTGTTCCAGTATTCACTGTGTCGCTCACAACAATTGCGCTAATCAATTTGATTGGTTCGAGATATAGTGAGCATAGTGTACTTTTGTTTGAAGCACGTACTTTTGTTTGGAAAATACTATAATTATCGCTCTAAAAGACTATGTAATGATAAAAAGTTCACATTATTCTATTCGATAAATATATAAATAATGTATGTACAGTAGAATCTCGGAAACAAGAACGCTTCTATAAGATGAACAATATTGTAAGACAACTCCTGGCGACAGTCTACCATAGATCAGGATTTTAAGAAAAACTTCAAAATAAATCTGTTTTTTTTTTCGTTTGCTTTAAAAATAAAATTATAAGTTTTTTGGTGAATATACATACGTTCTAATTGGAATCTCTAAAAGGTGAACAATTTGAAAAGACTCACGTATCCAGTTTTATATCTGTTCATCTTTCTAAAATTCTGCTGTGATAAAAAAGAATACTGACTTTTACGTTTAAATGAAATTTCTTTCCGACGATATCTTAATTATGGACATTTTAACTAATATGTTTTTTTTTCTATTTTAGGGTTCCCAGACTTTGTGGTTATGCTGTGCATTGTATACTGCGACCAGAGAATCCTATCGACCTACCGTTGGTGGATCTAACGAAATCGTCAAGGGAAACTGTGTTTCTCCAATAAAGTTGCTAAGAAGTTGCAATGTTAGGTAATTATTGTTTAAATACCATACATTTTATAAATATTTCGGCAACGGTTGACCGCAAGTACATTAAAACTTAATCAACAAACAAAGCTTTGCTGTTATAGTAATTTTATTTAGAACTAGTGGACCAATACCGAATCCAGCAATGTTTTGAATTATTTTCAATCAATATATATAATAAACTTATTCCATAAACATAAGTTGGTGTTTTGAGATATAAATTAATTGTCAAGACTGCTATTTACTAAGAATGATGTTTGTTTTGTTAACAATTCCAGCTTTTACGAATTTTTTACGAAAGTCAAGCTCTGGTGTGAAATGGCCAATTTCCCAGAAGACCTAATAAAACAGATCGATTGCAAAAAGCAAGGCTTTAGTATATCTTTTCATATATTTCAATATTATATGAAAATATTTGAAAAAATTTTCAACGTTTCATCACACGAAAAGAAGAACAAAAAATCAAGGTAATTGTAACAATCAATGTAAATAATCCCGATTGACATTTTCCCTCTATATCAATATTTATTTCCTTGCAGACCTGTGAAATGCTCAGCAAATAAGTTATATGTGCTCTGTTGGTGTTTATTTCTATGCGCAAAGAATGAGATTTTAAATAGACCCGTTGATCTTGTAAATTCATTCCACTTACTAGTTTGCTGCATTGACTTAATATATATAAATGCGTTGTCAGAAAATCGGGTTGACCTAATAAATGTAAATTTTGAAGGAGTGCCACCAAAATGGAATTCACCGGAGTTCGACATTAAGGACGCACATAAGCATAATATAATTGAACCACTTTGTAAATTAGCAAAGGGTTTTCATGAAGATGCCATGTTTATGAAAATGGTCACTTTCAAGAATATCATAAATCAATTTATTAAGACTAAAGTAAGTTCACGTATCATTTGCGGACCATGCATCATTTGCTAATCTCGTTGCAATTTATTTTAAACAGACTCTACTTGGAAAAGAGGAAACCTTCATGGAAATTATATCAAATAATAATTTCGAACCAAATTTGAAATCACTTAACACAGCTTATGAACAGTATATTTTGTCTGTGGGAGACTTTGACGAGAGAAGTTTTCTGCCGAGTGCAGACGACAAAAAATTCGGTAGTAACGGTAAGAATATCACACATAATATTGTGTATCATATTATATGCTTGATTAAGATGAATCTGCGCTGATTAGTAGTAATCTGAAATATAAATAAAAAAATTAAAATATGAGATTTAAGTAGATGTCTAGAACTTTATTATTCATTCGTGACAGATTACAATCACTAAAGTAGCAAACACATGAGTCGTGAACTATTAAAAATGTCGATTTTATACACATGATGTTTTCATTCAAAGTAATATTTGTATAAGAAATCATTTCAGAACCATTTGGAAGCAATGGAGCATATTTAAACAAGGTTTGTGAATTGTATAACCCGATTTTTATTATTGTTTTAATATTGAAATACATTTAGAGTGATTGTCCATGGGTTCCGCCAACACCATTGACAAGGAGAGATGCTCTACCTGCCAAAGACAATAATAACGAACCTATAGCAAGTGCAACACAAAGTGTCAGAAGACTTACAGAAATTACCCAATTTTCCGAGCCATCAGAGTTTATCAAGTAACATTTGCATAAGCAATTACTGGTATATATAATGTTTTATATGAATTGTACTTTAATTGCAGACAGGCTGCTGGGGATCTTACTTTTGGAAATATCGTAACCAGGCTTGATTATATGAAGGACCAATTTGTGAATAAGTTCCCCAAAAAAGAGGAAGCTGTTAGCCGATTTAACGTGGCAAGAGGCCTATTTTTTTATGTATTAAAGAAAATATTACAGTCTGAAAAGAAAACAAAACCAAATGTTGATCACAAGGTACGTGGCAGATCGAGGTAAAGAATTGATTATTGACCAGGGTAATTATTCTTGATTATAGGTTGTTCTGGAAAATGAAGGTTTGAATACAACACTTATAGCGTGTTGTGTTGAAATCGTGTTAGATGCTTGGTATGGATCAAATTTCCCGTGGGTTTTAAACTGCTTCGATATACATCCGTTCAATTTTACAAAAATTATTGAAACAGTTGTAAAAGCTCTACAGGCAGAATCAATACGTAATACAATTAAGAGTCTCAATCGAATAGAAGAAGTGTGCTTGGAATTTTTATCATGGAAAAAGGATTCCCTTATTTGGGAGTTTTATAAGGAATTAGATAAAACATTTCCTTCATGGGCCAATGTTGATGTAATTAAAATGAGAGAAAACAATGGTAAGCAATTGAATAAAAACAAATGTTAATTTTAATGTTAATAGCCTCAATCATAGTACCCCAATCACCAAAGAATACGTCGTATGAATTCCCGGTTCATTCAACGGGAAGTGCGTCAACATCTGATACAGCTAAAAGGTCGCTGTTTAATCCGGGAAGAGGTAAATTGTAGATTATTAACGACAAAAAACTGATATATTAATGTTAAATGTAAACGTAATAATTATAAAGCCCGGTCAATATTACTGCGCAATACCGAGTACTGTGCAATAATATTGCGTGGTGTAAGTCTCAGATAAGAAACATTTTTAAGATATTTAAGTACTTTAATATTTCTTTGCAACGAGTCTACTATTCTCCGTAATTCAATATAGTGACATTCCGTGGATCTTGGTCGCTTCTAGATATTGAGTGGTTTCACTTTTCCTTGGACTGTATTTGTATTTCCACATTTCGTCAATGGAAGCTCGGAAACATTAACGAAATATTGAACAGATTCGAAATGATTTCTGCCAAATAAGAACCTTAAGATAAGCCAATAAGAGTGTCAAATGAAACTCACGGTGGAATTTATTTCTTTCATTTAACGGGTCAAGCGATCGAATTCTTTCAAATTGAACGACCAAGATTCTAATACTAGTTTACTTTTCAGCCAACGAGCCAGGAGGGATCTGAGTTTGAGCGATAGTTGAATTCTGGCCTATACCTACATTTTGGTACAGCGTTTAGAACGCACGGTTGTGTCATCTCCTTCATTCACCGCACGAGTAAGCAGTCAGGAGATGTTTCGACAAACCGAAGTAGCAATAATGTGTCATTTTTGGAGTTTACATTCTTCCAAGATAAACTTCCTTCATTACTTCAAATGAAACTGTCGATCGTGATGTTTCATCCTGTGTCAGTGGTGTGAGACGGAGGAAATCCTGCTCACCAGCATTTATTTATTTTTTTGGTCCCCATTAACATGAAGATCAATTTGTTTCTCCTTCTTCTTCTTATATAGTAGTTCCTCTCCGAATGTCAAAATACGTTTCTTTACACCTCTCAATTTATCTGCTGTTGACAGGTTTAGCTATTACCGCATGTAATAGCCATGTCCGCCTTTGTCTGCCAACCGGTCTTCTTCCTTTTATCTTCCCTTGTAGAATGAGATGGAGTAACTGGTATTTTTCGTTGTGTAGGGACAAAAGTCCACAAGTCATAAGTCTATAATGTCCCACTTAGATTGGACATAAGTCCACAACATAGTTGTGGACTACTGACCCATCCATTATGGACTTATGACTCACCAAAGTGGGTCAATACTTCATGACTTTCAACGCTTGCTCTACCCTGTACTGTATTTCTGCTGACGTTTGTGGTTTTGTTAATCAGAGTTCCTAAGTATTTGATGTTTTCGACCCTTTCGATTTGTCTGTTGTTTACTTTTAGTTGGAAGTTCTGCAGTTGATATTTTCTACTTAAGACTAAAGCTCTGTTTTAGCGGTATTTATGAGTAGTCCGTAGTTATTGCTTCTCACTTAGTCTGTTCATCTTGTGGTTCAATTCATTTTATGTTGTTGTTTACGTTAATTTTTTATTTTTTCTATTTTTATTGCTTCTTTTAAAAATTTCCTGTGAGTACATGTTAAATAGCAAAGGCAAAGATAAAATACATCCTTGTCTTACTCCTCTTCGGATCGCAATTTTATCTGACTCTTCTCCTTCTATTGCTATTATTGTCACCAGTATAGATTTTCAACAACTCTTCTGTCATTCATATCTATGTGCTACTTGTTGAGAATCTCTACCAATGGCTTTTCATAATCTACGAAACATGCAAAAATGTCTTTCTTCATCTCTATGCTGCGTTGAGCCATCATTTTGAATGCGAACAATGCTTCTCGTGTACCAAACCCGTTTCTGAAACGAAATTGAGTAGAACTACTACCTTCTTCTAATTTGTTATATATTCTTCTGTGGATAATTTTTAGGACTATTTTTAGCATGTGGCTCATTAAGCTTATTGTTCTGTAGTCAGTACATTGTGTTTCGGCAATGTTTTGCCGAACAATACAGTTTGTAGCCAATAATCCGGAATTGTGGCATATCTATAAATTCCATTGAATAGGTTGACTATGTGGCTTTTTTATTTTTGGACTCCGTTAACGCCTTTATGACATTTTCTTTCATAATTTCTGGTCCATCACTTCCGCGACTGGGATAGAGTTGATTTCTTTCATCCGAAATAGAGCTCTTCGATATAACCCTTCTATCGGATTGGTTTGTTCACACCGAATTGTTGTTTCCTCTTAGTGCCAGATAATTCTTTTACTTTTTTATATAAGTTTAAGCTATAATGATTTCCGTTATGAGTTTCTTGTTCCCCACATTGTTGTTACAGATGTCTATTTATGGCTTCTCTAATTTTATTTCTTATCAGGCTGTTTACTTCCTTGTATCTGTTTTTATTTCTCTTATTTTCTCTTCTTACCTCCATTAGCGTAAGTAATTCATCTATCATCTATTCATTTCTTGGTTGGCCGTTGAGCTCTATTGTTTAGATGTATTTTATCAGTCTCTAACATGATATCCCTAATATACCCCATCTGGGGTTGATATTCTCTTCTTCAATTTGGTTTGCCGTTATTTGCATAAATCTCTCCTTTATTTCTCTTTTTACACGATTTTCTATCTCTTGATTTTTAAGAAGGCTTACGTCTATTCTTTGTGATTGGCGTTTTCTTTAAACTTTTTGAAATTGAATATGGTGGGTGGTGTTTCTAAACCGCTTCTTAATTATTATGTAATCAATTTGGTTTCATACTACTGCCTCAGTCTCGGGGAGATCCGTGTATAATGTCTTCTTGGGGGTTGGTTAAACCATGTGTTCATCATGTCAGTTCATGTATTTGACAAAACTTCCCATGAACGCCTTTGACATCTTCGACTTGTCCTTTCCCCACTTTGGCATTTAAGTCTTCCCCCATTATTATCGTTACCTCTTTCTTTTTTGTTAGCTGAATTGATTCTTGTTGGTAGGATTTCTCAATCATTTTTCGAATGCTTTATTATTACTCGGTTCGTCTTCTATTCAATAAAAATCTTCAAGGACCCATCAAAAGACTAGATCTTTATGAAGCCGCTCTCTTATCTGCAAATTGTTCTAGCATATCATTTTTTCAGTATTGATAGTTCTAGTTTTATATGTATGTATACTGTTTTAGCTATAGTTGTCTATTGTAATTGGCGTTATTATCCTCTGCTTACATCGCGTGGAGAACTGCTGACATTAAATTGAATTAAATTATACAAAGAAATCAATACTTATTATTATTTTTTATTAACAAGTAAAAATCATAGCTCTGAAATTTATATTTTCAGCATCTGAATCAACTACCGTAGACTGTAAAAAGAACACTTCCCTCGTCATATTTTTAAGAAAGGTAATTAAAAATGTCTTTAAGTAATCTGACAAGTTACCATTAGTTCTCTTTCGTAGTTTTATCAATTGGGTTGGGTACGGTTGAGAGAATTGTGTAGAGAACTTGAACTATCCGAACAAAATCATATTAAAATAATATGGACTGTGTTTGAGTATTCTATAACGCATAGAACGGAACTAATGAAGGATCGACATCTAGATCAGTTACTCATGTGTGCAATATATATTTATATAAGGGTTTGACTTATAATGGAATCATCAAATGACTTCATTTAATCATTCCATCCTTAGGTTAAGGAAATTCCGGAGAAAACTTTCACAGATATAATGAGAATGTATAGAAAACAACCATTATCTGTAAGCAGCACGTACCGTGAGGTATTAATTGATCCATCGAATCCCGACGGTATGTTCATTTTTGTTATTTTCAGTGGTTTGATAAAGTTTTGATTTTTTTTTCTTGAATTTGAGTAGAAAGCAAGCGGTATGGCGATATAATATTTTTTTACAATACAATTTATGTTCTACAAATGTCGTCATTTGCACTTAATTTTAGCGTAAAGAAGAAATCGGTAAGTTTTGTCTACGAAATTGAACATTTTGTACCATTTAGTTTCTCGAGAGAAATAACTATATAACGTAAAAATAAATTTAAACAGATTTTAGATTTAGATTCATTATTTATTATTTCTTTTTGCAGCAAAATGAACTTCTCCTCTCCCCGCATCCCACAGAAAAAATCAATCCTCCTACGAAAGTTTCAAATCAAATAACTATTGAAAAATTATCAAAAAAACACGCAGAGGAATTGCGATCTTCGCCCAACTGTAAAGTATTTGAAATTTACAAAAGTCCATCAAAAGTAATAATCATTCATTCTCTTGTTGTCATATGTTCAGTCTTAGTAACATTTTTTTCTTTTGATTCAACAGGACTTAGATAGATTGAACAAATTAGTCCGAGGAGGAAAGAGAAATTTATCATTCAGTGATGAAGATACAGTTGAAACAAAGAAAGTCAAGGCTGGAAATCCGCATCTACAAGGGAAAATATTGAACATAACAAAAGATAGGCAAGAGCGAAAACAATAAATTAAATAAAATTAAATTAATATTTGAAGTTCGTATTCTTAATTTTAGTATTCATTGTTTTTTTCGCGCATTTTATTACAACCAGATAATTTTTATATTTAAACATAATTATTACGACTAAATAACCGCTATCATGGAAAGGTTAGTTTATTATTTGGATCAATTAACTACAATTTTCGACTTGTAGACAAAATAAAGTATGCTTAAACTATTAATATTTTTTTTTGAAATTTAAATACAACTAAATTTTGTATGCTTAAAAGATCTAAACAACAAATGATGTGATTTATAACTCTATACATGATAATCTTAACATTTTTATGTTATAAGAAAAAAAAATAATGTATTAATAAAAAAAATGTTTATATCTAGTTGACCAAGGGATATGACTTGTTACACTCATTTACATGTTTATATATGTCTGAATGGATTTAAATGGAAATATATTTGTACACGTTTTAACATTACGCGTCTAACACATTTCTTATCTGTATTACACACAAATGAATGAATGGTTGCGAGAGAACTGTAATCATAATCATTTAAGGTATAGTTGAGGTTTTAATTTAGCTATATTTATATCCGAAAATGAGGGTCTCATTTGTATGAATGAATAAGAAATTCTATGAGGATATACACATCAATCTCGAGTATAGCTCTCATATCTGGTTGTTTACCAACGGAAATACGCATAGCAAATATTCGTCGGATTCGTCGGATTGACTACGGATTCAAAATTTTCGCATCCGTGTTTTTCTATTATTGAAAAAGCAATCGAGAAAGTAAGCGGATATCGTTAGAGTTGTCAAAACCGCAACTCGTCCGAACTCCATACATTTTGTGACGTTTTAAATCCGAATCAAATTGGTTGCGGATTTCTAGAAAGAAAATGCAACCGCAGTACATTTTTGATTTAAAATGAACTAAGATAATTTACTTTTATCTATAGAAAACAATCAACATGGTTTTAATCGGATTTGATTAGTAGAACTGTCAACTTAATTTACTTATTCTTATATTGGCAGAGACTAAAGTTGAATAAAGCTGCTGGTGCTTTATTCAACTGTTTAAGGCAGCTGGAGATGAGCTGGTAAGGTGCATGTATCAACTCATCTGTAAGATATAGTCGGAGGAAAGCATGCCCGACGATTGGAATCTCAGTATCGTTTGCCCGCTCCACAAGAAAGGAGACCACTTAAACTGCGTCAACTACCGAGGGATAATTCTCCTCAAAATCGCCTATAAAATTCTCTCTGCCGTTTTGTGTGAGCTCTTGTAACCATTCCTCAACAACCTGATAAGTCCTTTTCAGTGCGGTTTAGGGCCAGAAAAGTCCACCATCGACCAAATCTCACATTACGGCAGATCTTGGAAAAATCCCAAGAGATGCAGATCGAAAACCACCAACTATTCGTCGATTTCAAGACCGCATATGACAGCGTGCATAAAGACGAGCTATACAGCGCCATGTCTAATTTTAACATTCCTGCCAAGCTCTTCAGGTTTTGGAGGATGACGATGGAGAATTCTCTCTGCTCCATCAAGGTCGGAAGCGAATTCAGCGAGACCTTCAATGTCAAAAAAGGTCTTAGACAAGGCGACGCGCTGTCATGCGACTTTTTCAACATTAATTCAATAATAACATAATTCTGGAGAATGGGATGCAGAACTCACACACCCTAACACAAGAACCACTATCTTCCAGAAGTCCGTACAACTGCTAGCATACGCGGTTGACATTGACGTGATTGGTCGAACACAGCGTGCCGTCAATGAAGCGTTTGCTGATATTGAAGCGGAGGCGGCCAAAATGGGTTTAGTGGTGAACTCCCCTCGTTCAAACGAAGTATATGCTGTCATCGAGAAAGGATGCACAACATCGACCACTTGACCTGAACGTCACCATTGGCATCTATAACTTCCTACCTCGGCTCGCAAGTAAACATTACGAGAAACACCAGTACCAAGATTGAACGCAGAATTACTCTTGCCAATCGCTGTTTCTTTGGGTTCAAGAGGCAATTGAGTAGTAGAGCCCTTTCTTGAAGGATCAAGCTAATATTATATAACACCTTGTTTATCCCTATCCTGCCCTATAGTGCGGAGGCATGGACAATCTCAAAAGTGGATGAAGAAGTATTTTCGAGAGAAAAATTCTGCGTACAATCTTTGGTCCTGTTTGCGTTGATGGTTATTGGAGAAGAAGATTCAACCATGAACTGTACGCCTGTAGCCTAAGATGGGTGGGCCATGAACAGCGCATGGACAACACTGCTCCAGCCCGAAGTCTTCGACTTCGAGCCAGTGGGACAACGCAATAGAGGACGCCCGTGCTGTGTCTTGACCCCGGACACATAAGGGTATTAGCAATCCCTTGAGCACGCGCAAATTATAAAAAAAACCGATGGCGCACCCAGGTGGAGAAGGACCTCAATCAACTTGGTGTGCGCAGTTGGAGACAGCGGGCTGTAAATCGTGCCGGCTGGAGAGACTTGTAGCGCCACCAGAAGAAGCAGAAGAAGATATTGGCAGGGAAGGGCGGAAATTCAGGTGTTTACAAAAAATAATCCCGAAAAAAGTGTTATATAATATGTAGATGATATATCTTGTTGTAATCTGCCCCTTTCCTAGATGTTTCCTTTTTATATTCAGCCTTATTGTGAGTTTCACCCGAACAGCATTGGAAAAAAATACCTTTTCAATTTTCCCCTATCGCGCGTCCCCCACCTTTGTTTTTGTCAGGCACAAACATTTGTCACTTGGTCACTGGCTGATAAAGTAAAATTCCTACCAATAAATATTTTTTTATAACGATTCACTGATCAACAACGGACGTGGTAAATATGTAAATAGTGATCAGATTAAACTGCGATTCATCTTCACTTGGTCAATCTAATCGATCTACATCTAGAGAACGTCGAAAACCTTCTATCTTGTACGTGGGCGTGTTGCCTTGTCTCACAGGCTCAGAGTCGAAGATTCTTCTGGCCGGAGCTAATTTGTCCATACACTCCACTTCGCCTAACCATCTTAGTTATGTCGCTGTACAATACATACATTTCGTGGTTGAATTTGCTTCTCCAAATGCCATATCGCAAGCAGGACCAAAAATCGCGCCTAGAACTTTTCTCTCGAAATGACAAAGAGCCTCTTCATAAGCTTTGGATATAATCCATGTGTCTTAGAGCAGGGATGATCAAAGTCTCTGTCTGGCGTCGATCGCAACGTGATCAATCTCGGTGACGGTTGATTGATCAGGGGACCGCCAACCATGTTAAGGTGTGGGAACCGCATGTTAGCTACAGAGACGTTTCGCCCCGTAAAAGAGTCCACCAGCCTGTGTCTGTTTTCGGACGTGGTGCCATGCAAGCTATGCTTACCTATGAACGTAGAAAAGATATAATCTTTACCATTCTAGCCGGAGCTGCGGCTGCCTCCGTTGGTCTATGAGCTCCTTCGCCTCCATCCTAAAAGAGAAATGGGCCCTGGTAGGTTCTACGACATGATTACGTCATTGCATTAAGAGAAAATCCAATACCTTATATCAAAATGTACACATCCTCAGATAGCCAAGCGGTTCTTAAAGCTCTAAAAAGCTACACATTTAAATCTAAGACTGCTCTCCACTCTTTATGGATTCCACAACTCGGACACAAATTTTTAAATACAAAAAATATAAAAAATTCCACATACAATCACATACAATGAATCATTAAAATAATGATCCAATTTTGGAACAACCAGGCGTGTAATAAACACTAGGGTGCTCATGGCACAAATTGCAATCCCAAACGAGCCAATGAAGCTCTAGAGCACTAACAGGTCATGAAGCATGTAACTACCACCTCCATAAAATGGCCATTATCAGTACAGAAATCTGTAGGCATTGATATTTTTGACTTGGCTAAAGAAACTATGGAATAGATAAGTACTAATCGACTGGCCTAAATGATAAATAGAACATCTATAACAGGGAGTGACTTTCAAAAAATCTCATCTAGGAAAGTTGTGCAAATTTTGAAGGCAGCACTTAAAACTTAGATCAGAGAAGGGGGTACAATAGATCTTTATGGTAACAGGACTAGTGCCTGTTTGACACACCCTAAGGTCTTCAATTCAATTATCAACTTCCTGAAGTGTGAAACTATTTTAAATTTATATATTATACTAATTTAAAACTTTTCAGTACTACGTAGCATTATGACATACGCGCATAGTTGTGAAAAGTGTGTAGCTTTCTTGTGGCATGGTGATGTTTTAGAGATGCCAACTGTGTACCGACCACTAAGGCCAACGTGAGTCCTACCCGGATGGAAAAGATGATGTTGTGATGGTGCAGGATCCGCAACTCAACTTGAGTGTCACTACTACTGCTCAGTATAAAACCAAAAGCAGAAAATGGCAGAAATGTATCAAAAATAAAATAAAGAAATAGTAAAACGTGCAAAACTGGAAACATGATATCCGGAAGGGATTATTTTTATTGTACGCTCGTGCGTGTTTACGAAAATTGAAGTTTTTGCTATAGTTTGTTTCAAAAATAACACTTTAATGATTGTCATAGTTATTAAAAGCATAAGCTAAAAAAAACTCAGGTTTTGTCTGCCAATTTTGTGCAATTTAGATTATTTTATATTAAAAATGTAGCTGTAATTTCCTTTTTTGAAGCTTTTTGTTTGCTTATGTAGGTATGCATTTGTTGTTGCTTTACATTAAAACATTATTAATCTCTTAATCTATTAGTACTGATTTGCTTTAAGGTCAATAACAATTATATACTATTATTCCTTATTACCCAGCAAGCAAATATCGAATTAATATGGTACCTTCTGCCTATGCTTTGATACTAGCTTGGTCTGGTGGCTGTTGCCAAATTCGTGTTTTTTTCATTAATTTTTTTTTTACTTCGTTATATGTTTGTTTGATAATTGATTGTTTTTTTTATTGGTTGATTCGACCTGACCTACCACTAGAGCTTTTGATGCCGACCACAAAAATGTTGTGGCTGAACACTAGTGCGATATGATTTTTTCCATTATTTTGGTAGTTTCTAAAATCCAGTACCTGTTAAATTGAAAATTCTATTATTTATCTATTAAGATTTAGTTCCCACATTCAATAACATTTTTTAAACTTTTTGTTCATAAAATACTTAAGTAATTGGACAAGAAAAAAGTGAGAAATGAGAGAGAGGCAGTTAGGCGGCCGACCACTAGTGCCTTTACCCTATATATATGTATAATTAATACGTCCTAGTGTACCTGTGTTTGTGTTCTCGATAAAATTTAATATAAACGTATCCAAGGAATACAATTTTAAATGCAGTTTCCTATAGTATTTAGTGATGTACATATGTATAATTAAGAACGAAAAGACGAAATTTACATCACCAAAACTTTGATTGTATGTTTTCTAAGCTTTGTTATGTGAATTTTGCATCATTTTTGGATCTCCTCTGTCTATAGTTGTTTGACTATCTATATATTCGACAATTTTCCTGGTTTAAGTACAAACTGCTATTAAGTACATTACTACCAATAAAACACAACAACCAAGATTTTCTTTTTTACTTCCGTTTGATTTCAATTTTGGTTAAGAACAGATACAACCTTATGCTCTCAACTTACCATTGTGAACTGTACATCAATTTAAAATAAGTTTATGTTGGGTAAGCTAGTTTAAGTTAGTTAAGGTACTTATTTTATATTAATCAATAGCTTAGCATAGTACAGCTGCATTTAATTGCTTTTGCACATTTTGCACATGACGTTCCTAATGTTGACGCTTACATCAAACAGTAACAAAGTAATTTCTGGGCAATGGACGGAGAAGATTTGTTGCCTACCCTCTCTCGTTCGCTACTGGCTGGCTCACTCGCCTGGAATATCTCCTACAAATTACATTCACTCTCGCATTATATTGTTTGTTAAAAAGTTTCTTTATTAGAGCTCAATTCCTATTAGAGCTGAAGAATGCAGCGTTATGTATTGGTTCGGGATTCAGCATGGATGCTGGGAAACCAGAGCATTTACCCTTCCTTTGAATATAATCGCGAATATCAATTCAGGGGGATTGCCTCTCAGAGTTTATCAACAAAATGTAGGTTGAAATTATTATGTCGTTGGAGCTCGAAGCTTATCTTATTATATATATACGCAAAAAACTTAACTTAGCTTCTGTTGCAGCTGTAATGATTTTAATTTCTGCCTGAAATTTTCTCTGCCGTTACTCTCTAGGCGAATATAATCCAATTAGTAAGAGTTTACTTCTATTTTATTATTTTATAATTTGCCATAAAATGTACAAGTTTCCCATATTTTTTATTCAGATGTAAAACTACTACAAATTGTGATGTCACAAATAAACAGCTCTCGTCTGTGTATCACACTTTTGGTAAGTATTATACTCGAGAAAGTGTTATAATTCGAATATTCACTTGCGTTCAATTGTTTGAGTTGATTTCGTGATAAAACCGCTCCGCACAATGAGTGTCTCTTCAGTTTTGTTTGAACGGCCGTGGAGTGATAAATTGTGTTGTCGAGGTGGGACAGAGTTCATTGCACTAAGTATCAAAGTATCTCGGTGATACAGAAGCAGGACTCTGAATCCCGCAATTCCCCTCATACTTTCGGCATCTACGGCAAGACGTGTTGGAGAAAGTTGTCAAAATTTCTTCGAATATCGATTAAACTTGACATCTCGAATACTCGAAGTTCAAAATTAAAAAAATGTGCGATGGCAGTGTAAATAAATGCTCATAACCAGTATATAAATTTGTTGAAATTAATTATGTATATAGGCTTTTGTGTATAGAATAAGTCCAATATTAAATGGTATTAAACAACACAATTCAAGCCAAAAGAAAAACAACAAAGAGCTTCCATATATATAAAGAGAGTGTGTGTGCTTTTATTGTTAAGTAAATTATAGTCCAATTTGTGCGGTTCGTGAGGTTAATTTATTTTGTTAAATAATAAAAAAAAGTGACTTACATCGTAATGTTATTGAACTCATAAATGATGATAAACCATGTTGCTTCCGAGTAATGTGCAAAAGCAGCCAACGTTGCTTTGATAATTGTTTGAAAAATACAAAAAGGTATGTCTCTGTTCATTCACTTATGATTTCAAAAATTAACCTTGTGAAATATCAGGTCAATCTATGCTCTTACATAAGATTATATTCAATATGCGTATGTTTTATTATTTCTAAAATATCATATGGACAGGTGCTGTATCTCATGTGCTGGTGCCTTGTTATGTTCTTCAGAAAATATTATTTTTAAATGAAAATTACGTTTCCCCCAAAATTACTAAACTTTCGTCTGTCATTCTTGATTGTATTCATCAAACGGTAGCATATAAAACATGATTTATTTTACAAACCATTGTCATAAATGAATCAATCGAAATGGTAATAAACATGTGCTGGATAACGAGACAGTATTAATTATGTGTGCATCCAATGTCAGGTGCAGGCATGCACTTACAGTTTTATGTACTATTGCAATGCATAAGTGCGGATTATTATTTCCATTGATGTATTGGGAACGCATTACCGCAGAATGTGCTTATTATATGGCTTATAACATGATAGGGGTAAAAAGGCGCGAAATACTACATGTCCTTACATAACAAGGAACGCATTTAGCGGAGATAGTTCTGTTGTTTTTCAATAGTCTACGGCGGCTCTTTGAAAACATTTCATTCACATAGGTTTAAAGGTGCACGTTGAGTACAGCATGAAGATCTTAATTATGAGGGATGCAAACCACGATCTGTGCCGTAATTAATTTCAATGCAATTTTCAGAGCCTACTAGTCTCTAGAAGGTAATATTTAAACATGGTGGTCCTTGCAGCTAAATTATGGTAAAAATTCCATGAAATATTTTGTAATATTTTATTGGAATACATATTAGTAATAACTGATGTTCACTGTTTGCTTTCGAATCTATCTTTAGACTGTGCTGTTCTATCAACTCTTTTTCATCCTTACATTTACATGAAATGAACTCATAAACCACTAAAGTGAGTCACAAGTTTACAACCTTAGGAGACATACTCACTTACCTCTCAGGAGACCCATAGAGGGTCAGACACTGAGCAATAGCTCTATTCCATTGTAGACGGTCGTATTCACGATGCTTCTGGTCGTAAAATCAAGCTATCTTGTGTCTGCGAGGGTTTGGTGTCTATACCGGACGTTCAGACTTCCTCTCCATTACGAACCAGGTGACTTGCATTCAAAGACTGTTCTTACTGTTGTTGTTAATCCGTACGATATGGCTGAGCCAGTGTAGTGACTACATCCACATCTTGGTACAGCTCGTAGAGTTCGCGATTGTGCTTTCGGCTCCATTCACATTCTCTCCGGACGAGATCATATACGGGACGAACAATTTTTGTTTCGAAGGTAACGAGAATCCGAGCTCAGTTGTTTCTACAAATCTTGGCAACCGATGCCAAGGACGATTCTACTTCGGATCTCCACTTGTCAGATGTCAGATGATTTCGTCAAATGATGTCACACTTTTGTGCCTACGTAGACAAACCTGTATGTCGATAGTGATATTTTGCCTAGGTGGTGCGTGACAGGTGGCAACCCTCCAATTGAGTCACTATTTCGGACAAGTTTGTACAATTCGTGGAGGATGGTTGATGGCGACGTTGAACAGGGATATACCTCTATAGTTACTACAAGATGTAGGATCGCCCTTTAAGGGGCAATGGGGCTGATATTCCAGTCGGCGGGCATGCTGGCGTCTTCCCAAATACTACACATTATTCAGTGCATGCTCTCTACAAGAACATCGCCACCGGTTATGAAGAGCTCTAATGGTAAACCATCATGGATCGACAAATTGCTGTATGGATTCTTTTGCGAGGAAACCTCGTGCTTGTTATGACCATATTACGTGCTGGGCAAAGTCAGCGAGACGGAACCGGTGGAGGCTGTACATTTCGAGAACTCTGCTAAAGTTATTTTCGTTACTAATTTGGTATTGAAGTCTCCGATCGCGATTTTAACATCGTACTCCGGACAGACAGTGTCGTAAAAGTTCTCTTTGACAAAGTCTCTTCGGTAGGGGCGTGTGCACATATGTACAAGGTGAAGCAAAATGAATCGTCAATTTTTTTTAAAATTACTTTTTTACTAAATAAAACATTAATGATATTTTATTGAAATTTTTATTCAGACTATTACAATTTTTTCTGCTAAGTGGAAATGTTGATATCCGTCAAGTGGCTGTCACCAAAATGCATATTAATAGCATTTGTGCCTACTGTATCACATTTTCCATGACTTTCCGCAAGATTGCCGGTGATAACGTTTCCCATTTCTGGCGAATAGTATCCTTAAGGGCTGCGATTGTTGTAGGCTTATTGGCACAAACCCGCGACTTCAAGTAGTCTGGGATGGTCGAATCGAGCGATCTGCTTGGCTTAAATGGTACATTTGTGAGCCATTAGAGGGTAATAGGTGAAAGTTCGTGTATGGCCTTAGACTTATAACACTGCACTTTTTTTATAGCTTCAGGATTTAATTTAGTAATAGATTCAAAGAGAAAATCTGATCGTCGTTGCAGTTCAACAATCAATTTCCTTACTTGATGCCTATGGTTCAAGCAATGAGTTCTGTAATCGAAGGCACTCTTTGTTCATAAGCACGAAATCTGTGAGCTACGAGCAAAGTGGGCATTTATAGACACTTACATATTTCCAGGAAACCTAGTCAAATAACAAGGGCCACGCACACACACGATTTCAAATTCTCGGCATAACTCGTTCTGGGCGGAGATATCACTTGCCAGAACTGTGTAACAGGAGTTCATTATTTACGTCAAAACAACCAGTTTGGGTCTATTATATTTAATTATCGTACATTATCAATGTATAGCGCCTGCCATTATATAACGTGACTAACACGTTCATTTTCAGAAAGAAAAATAAACACGGTCACGAATTGAGATCAAAGACCGCGCTAAAGTTGTAAGATTTTAAATCGTGGAAATGACAATCGTGAATAGGCTTCGAAGATGTTTATTATTCCAAATTAGGTATGTACTTTTTTTTTGTTATCATGTTCATTCTTCTTCCATCCCCGGATTTTATTCACAAATCTAGTATTCTTAAGGCTGTTCCCGGAATCCAATTCATAATGGCAAATGCTACTTAGACCGGTCATTCACTACATAAAGTAACTGCGCAAATTGACGTTTTAAAATGTGAGCAAAAGTTAAATTCGTTTTGATTTTTACACAGTTAACTGCACAAACAGTACAAACACCCCCATTCACAATAAATTTGTGTAGCGAACGGCCGGCCTTAAACGAGTTTTTTGTAAAGTGCGTAGTCATTTCAAATTTGTAAGAGTTTAGATGAAGTGCGTGATTCAAAAACTTATCGTCTAGATATGACTAGCGTATAGATCTCCAATAAATGGAGGGAGAGGCTTGTAGCATGAAATCTTATTCGCCGAATTCATTCAATCACGCACTTAGCCACGTTGATGTAAACCTATCTGCATCTGAGATAGGTTTCTGAATTTTACCAATTTTACGAAAAACGACCCGTCAGTGAGTTTTCTTGTGTTCGCAGTAAATTGATTACAATTTATCAAGCATTTGATAAACGCACTTTGACGGCGAATTGAAATACTTAATTCGTGCTATGAAGTATTGTATGATATTACATACGGATAACTGAACAATATAATGTTTGCTGTGTGTATATACATATTGGAAGAGCCTCCATAAACGGTTACTGTTTCTTTTGCCTTTGTACATCTGCTGACTGATGCGAAGCCAATATGACGGAGGCGGACATTCATTAAGGTGCACCCATCAAGCTAGCAGGTTCGCATACTGTTCACATATATATATATATGGTGACAGGAAAATGTCACGGGCGACCTTATGTAATTGCTTGTTGTCATGTAATTCCCTAATGTACTACGTACGTAAAATGATGCAAGAACTTAATTAGTGCAAGTTTTAAAACATGTCACTTCCACAGAGTCGACAGGCACTCTCGGAGTGGGATCAACCTTATTATTCTTGGTCTATTTAATTACTAGGAGAAGAAGAGAATGAGGCAGAATATACTGTGTGCTAAAATACGAAAACACACTACTAATACGTAAGGAAGGTTATGATGACCTTCGTTCTAATTCCGATGACACTATTTTTTGGTTTAGGGACAAATTAATTTTTTTTTTCGTGTCTTATAACTGTTGAAGTGGTTCTGTCGTGGTTCTATATAATGAAAACCAAATAGAAGCGTATTAACTTTGGTTTCACTGGGATTCGAACCAGGGATCCCGCTAACCAGGGGCATTTATTAAATCAACTGTTCCATCCAGTCAATTTGTTGTTTTAAGAACATACATACAGTATTGTCCAAAAATAAAACAAAGTTGTGACAATGTGAGTTGTGTGGAATGGCATGTTTAATGGCATGATCTCTTGTTTAATCGGCAAGCCGAGTTCGCCGAAGGAGATCTTATCATTTAGATTGTTGTATGCATATTTTCCTTGATGTTTCATAGTTTGCTAGTCTAATAGAATGAAGGATACAGTCCTTTCAAACTCTCTGAGCCTTATGGCACTGTTTGCTGTATTGTTTTTTGATATTTTTCTACGTCCGGTTACCAGTGCCATATGCATAAACCATTGCAGGCCCTCATAACTCGCTGAGATCTTGAGATCTAAAGTAAAACCTAAAAAAAGTATTTTGGTTTTAGTGGCGAAGAACTAGTTGTTTACAAAACTGAAGCACATTTTCGAATTTAGAAGTAAATAACAAGAAAAAATATAAATATTTATCCATTACTGCAATTCTTCGACTATTCATAGGGGCAATGAGATTGTCAAATATTTGCATGGTGTTATTCCAGCAGCCCAAATTAGGACTTTTTCTGCGATCAATTCTCTGATCTACAATATCCCATGGGTTCTGTATGGGGTTCAGATCAGAGGATTGTAGTAGCCTCTTCATAACAGCTAAGCATTAAGCGAATCCTTTCGTATTTTTTATGCGTTTTTTTGGCGAACCCAGAAAACCTATCAGTAGCGATTAAAAAAAATATATGAACAAATTATTTGTCGCTTTAAAAATAACGCTTTTATGTCTTTCAAAAGTGTACAAGAAGAACTGGACCGTGAAATCTAGAACATGATGATCCGTAGGACATCGGGTTGGCGGTGCAAGATTTGATTTGGCAAGGCACGTCTGGCCTGCGGCAAAATTGAAAAATGTCCTCTTTTCTAATGAAATACAACCGAAAGTTATTTCTTTAGCTTCTTTACTTTTCTTCAATGAGACGATATTTCGTGTTTTAGTTTTGACCAACACTTTATATCGTGAAATATAAACTGTATATTTATTTTATATATTTCCCGTATTTTGCGTAGTTGGTTTAGCTATCCTATGCTATTGGTGTGGCAGTAAGGAAATAAGTGGCGAAAAAAAATATTTTATATCTGACCCACAAGATAACATTAATCCTTATCAAATCCAACACACATCAAAGCAGACAATGTATCACAAGAATAGAGTACCACCAATACTCGGATAGTCGTCACTTTGCATATGCATCCGACTTGGCACATGTATGTACCACAGACCGAATCGAAAATCTCTCCGAGCTTTAATTTTACATGGATCTGCATACGATTTGGATATTGTAGGTTTACTATTAATAATAATAATAAAAAATTGGGTAGAGCCACAGCCCGTAGAGGGCTAAAGCTTCTCAACAACCGCTCGTGTTGTACATGCTATTGTTCTCTCACGAGTGAAAGGGACGTATGCCGACTCCGAAGGGTAACATTTTTTCTAGACAGTTATTACTCTTTGAGCATTGTGACTCGGGGCCGTACGAAGTATTTCTGGTCGTACCGGCCGGTAATTGAACTCAGGCAACGAGGTTAAGTTGCGTAAGGGCCGACGCACATACCCACAACGCCACGGCGGCGCAAAGAAGGCTGATAATAACATTGGCATTTTAAAATACTAGAATTAGTATGAGGTTTGTTAGTAGTTGTGCCGCACAGACCTATAGTCGTGAGGTTTCGAATCTGCTCGATCCGATTCTGTCGACGGTTTATTCAGCAGTGAGTATAAGGTAAAAGAGTACGAAGAATTTGAACAATACATAAAGAGAACTATCACAATTAAGAGAATAAGTTAGGGAGCGATTCATTAGAGTTGCTATTACATTTTCGAGTTTGACTTTCCAACATTTACACAGGGAAGGAGCCTGTCTAAACAATCAGGGTATTTGAAATAATTGCCGTAAAAGTAGGTGGCGAGAATTAGTGCCGTCTGATAGGAAACGGATAAACAGTGTAGACAGGAGAGGATAGTTCAGAAATAATTTTTTTCAAATTAATTAAAAACAATTGCAATATATTTATTTTATACAAATAATGATTAGAAAATGATCTACAAACACTTTAATTATTATTGACAGAGTTTTGAACTACTTCAAAAATTAATTTCATACATTTCTCAAAGACACTTGAAATCGTAATCTTGCTTTTCCTTATCTAAAAATACGTTGTAGGCGCATTGTGATACCACGGGGATGGACTACTCCTAATCTTGGAACCTGTTGGTGCTTATGGCGAAGCGGTTTAGCTGGCTCATGCTGACGCTGCTTAGCTCGTTGAGATTATTGAAATAGTAGGCCCCTAAATGTAAGTACCTAGGACTTGCCATAGCGCTACGTGAGGAGTGGAGGTGATTTCGTGGTTTCTACCTCATCTGTATCCACTCAACTTCTCCAGAAATCACCATTCCTGCGGGTATGTCTGCCAATTACGAAGCGTTCGGTTACTACGCCAATGACCGTCCTGTGTGAACGTTTGCTTGCTTAGCAGACTAAGAGATCGTTTGAAATTAAGTGATGGCCATATATCCTTTGCTTTAACCGCTAGAAAATAACGCAATGGAAAGGCAACCACGCAAATACTTTTATGAGTACCTCTTCTTCGTGTGTCGTATCAGTCTGGGGTGGACCATGGCCTCAATCACATGTCTGTGCTATTGTGATTTTGGCTAGCTGCCTCCACTTTGTGTGGTCAATGTCACTTGGGTGCCCCACCGCCTCAATACCCGCACGGATGTTCCAAAGGTTCAGAGTCGAAGACTCTTAGGGCCGCAGCTAAGTTATCCATGCGTTCCACCCGTCCGAACCACCTTAGACATAGGATCCGTACACGCCGCATAGATAGGGTAATTTTGCTATATATAAACTATCGATCTAGTTTAGTACGGGAATTTAACAAAGTCACGAATATTTAATTTGGTAATTCGCCAAGAAAATAAAGCAGCATTCTATCTTTCTTGTTGCAACCTCTCATTTATTATAATTCATTGTCGCAATTCTAAGACTCTTCGTCTGTTTTTTTTTTAATTTTTCTAATTGGTCGAATACGTAAGATCGTGATATTCAAGATCAATTACATTTTGATTAGCATATGTCTACTGTAATCTGTAATTCCACTTAAGTGCATGCTGTAAGTTTTAAGTCGCTTTTCTGGTTTGTTTGGTATAAGAAAGCTTTTTATTGCGGTTGTGTTTGTACCCGTTGGATTGAACTGCTCCCTTTTTTGTGAAGAACTCTTAAACAAGTAATTATTATTAATAATCAAGAGTGAATTGAACTTTGCTTTTCCTCACTTTCTTCTCACCTTCTGTATTTATAACTTCAATTTAGCACATAAGTTATGGCAGCTTTCCAGCTCGGATCTGGTGAGTGCTGCATTCGGATTTCTTGGATCTGTTCCAGATTATGTCGTTGTGTGAAATATTAGCCTATGACTGAATACTCCGCCATCCATCCGAATAATAATCAATTTGAGGTACCGTTAACCTGCCTCTCTAACAACTTTTCACTTCAACATTTAATATGAACACAAAAAAATCAGATGCAATTGAATCTGTGTTTTTTGCAAGCGTATATACGCTTAATTTTCAATTTTCATGTAAAATACACTTACAACAAATCCTATATCCGCTGAAGTTACTCATCATATCTATCGCCGCTTAAGAAATAAGCGCGGATAAAAACAATGCTTCCAAACATTATTTTCTGTGTGTTCATTCTTGAATTTAATCATTCATTGCTTAGGTTGCTGTATGTGGCTTACATTTGCAGGTGTGGTTGGTGTATTAGATAATTTTTAATTCTCTTGGCATCCATAAGTATGCAACTTTTAGTATACCCTGAGTGTCTCTGCTATACATTCCGTTTAGGTTTCGTAAACGATTCTTTTCATTTGATAAACATTTTTTTTATTTTATAATTATTAAGTGTTTTTGCTTTTAAAATGATGGTCACGCTACAGAGTCACAAAACGAAAATTATGACCATCAAATATCAACCATCACCTTCCACGACTACACCCCTGACTGCATAGCATATTTCATAAATGTCGTCAGTGCTGCCAAGATTTTATGATGAATCATTAAGCGCCGATGATCGCTTGCAAAAAAACACAGCTTGAATATACAAACGTTAATGCTGAGAGACTTGACTGAAAAATATTTCATTCATAAAAAAAGTCACAGATCAGGGCAATTAGCAGCATTCGAAGTCTAGGTTAGGTGTCACGGAAGCTGAGTTTAACATAGACTAATAGTCCATGGTGCCAACAATAGTTGTTTCCATCAATCTGCTTATTGACGGAAAATGTTCCGGAAGGAAGTACAAACTTCATTACAAGATGTGCTCCTGTTGCGCTGGGTGAAAGAAATCTATTATAGAGTATGTATCTAAGCCTCTAAAATCTAAGAATCTGAGAAAGAGAGGTGCTTCTAGTGACCTTATTTCTTCCCCTGAGTAGGTGTTTGCCACGATATCTTCTTTCCTTGTGGGCTAGTGCATCTAAGAATCACACTGAAATTTCATAAGATCCTTCACAGAATCTGGAGAAACCTTCTTCTGATAATCCAAGTTAACTTAAATGTTCCCCGAGTCTGGAGTGCTCTGTTAGGATACTGATGTTGTTCTGGTTTATTTTGATACATGCCTTCAACCTGTTTCGGTTATACAGACCTAATGCCTGATTTCACAGTGCAACCTTATCTCATGGCTTAGCTAAGTGTACGATCGGATTTTAACCTTCACTCAAGAATGGAAAAGATAACACACCAACTCAACAAGCGAATGTTGAAATGCATGTAAGTATATTCTTATAATATGCGTGCGGTGCAGGGACATAAGTGCACAAGTCATAAGTCCATATTTGAATTTTATCTACTTATGATCCACCTAAGTGGCACAAATTCCATAAAATAAAAACTTCGGTGGGCTTGTGGACTTTTGTCCCTACACCTATGCGTGCATCTATTAATTTGTGTGCCTTCTGTATTTTCAGGAACATTGTCAGACAAAATAATTGGTTGCTTATGCATTTTACATTTTCTCTTTGTATTTTGGGGTTGAAATTATATTAATACACCAATGACAATTATGTACTCTCTGGATTGACACTTACGCCAGGTAGCGATGGATCGACACTTAAGTTCACATTGTGAAATCGGTCATATGAGTTTCTTGATACACTTCATGGCATTCGCTTTCTTCCAATTTAAGTTTTCTCAATTCTTCTCTGGATGATATGTTTCAGCGCAGAATGGATCGAGGCCTGTTAAGGGTACTTATGTTGATTTTATTGGCAGGGCGTCGGCCATTTTAAGGCCTTCTATGCCCATATGGCTAGGTATCCAGCAGAGTTTTACGTAAGAATGTATTAGAATAGCAACTCTTCTGTCCGATATTATTGCTATCAAGTCTCATGTCTATGGAATCGATTTGTGCTGGACAGATGCTGGTGTGTTTGCCCATGGGTTCGAAGTACTTTGTCCGGGTTCCAAATACCCCTGCCCAGTTCCTTCATCAATCCTATACACTATTTTCCTGTATTGTTGTTCACTTTGTGGACTATGGATTCATTGCACCACGCCATTTCTGAACTTAATAGTACATTTTTTCGTCCTTCTTTGGAACTGAAACTTGTGCATCGAATTGTCTTGATGTGAGGCACTTGTTTCTGTTTGTTGGCGGAGCTCAGTTTCTGTGGATCTGTCTGCCCTTTGTGTATGCTGACAATAGTGAAGTAGAGATGCACGTAACACCTCCTCTCTTATGTAGTTGACCATAGCTTTTTAATCGTTTTAAGGAGAAACGATGCTTTCGGACTACCCTTGCCCGTCTCCACTGGTTTGGTATGTAACCCAGTATTAGACTGCTTCTTAATATCATTAATAAGCATGGTAATAGTTGCCTTTTACCTTTTTGGACTTGGGTGATTTCATCCACACGACTTTATACTCATCGTCCCTTAGTCTTGCCCGATTGATTCCAGGCCTGTGTGTTTGTTTGCACCTGCAAGTTTCGAAAGTGAGTTGTAAGTTGAAGCGTGCCATATATATACGTCCGATTTTTATTAAAAGACATCTGCATCCCTCCTGTTTTTGCTAGCGCCTTGTTGCGTGATTGTTTCGTAAAGCTTTATCTTTTAGCTTTTCTTATTTCTTTATTGTAGGAGGTTCATCAACGTCACACTGCGGCAGCCCTGCAAGAATTGGGTAAATAAATGTAAATAAACTGCTGTGACTAGAGATGAGAAGTCGGCAACTGCTTCGATAACTGCGTTCAATGAGACAGTCAAATTGCGATCAACTTGACAGTGATTTTTCTTTTGTTGCAGGATTGTAGGGAACATGAAAATTGTTCATGCAAAAATGATTCATAAAAACATTATAGGGAAATTCTATTACCATTATAAAGAAATATCTGTTCTTCGTATTTTGCTGTCCGAAAAAGTCCTTTATAGACGAAGTGAAGAGAGGTTTCACTGTGTGTCTTTCATTCATATTTTTAAATGTGGATCCGTTTAATGTATCGAAAAATTAAACTAGTATTTTATTTTTGTTTAAAAAATTGTGTACATTGTTGTGTTTAGCAAAACAAACTTCACTCAAAACACTTTTTGTGCAGCCAACTTATGTTACATTAATGAATAATTTTTTAGACAATGCAAATGACGGAAAAATGAATACAAACTTTCGGCAGTATTTGTGTTTTTAAATGCATCGAGAAAATATTTTGTGCTCTACCGAATTTACCATGTCGAACTTCAAATGATTAGCTAATTGAAGTTAAAACGATGCGTGTACACCTTGATGAATAAATAAATAAGTGAAAATAGTTTCATTTACATGTATGTCCATATGTATATGTCAATCTCTCGGCGTATATAATGTAAATTGAACCACACTAATAATTTACTGGATAAGTTTATCAGTCAGACAGTGCGAAGCAAATTTTCAAGTGTCACGCCATTCGGTGGTGAGTGATCAATTTAATAGTTTGCGTCAGACTCAATTTCGACTCGCTTCGTTGTAACCTAGGAGTCTTTTATTGCCTTGAGCTGGAATATGGAAAACCAAAGCACACGTTTTCAAAGGTCTAGAGGTCTGATTCACAACGAGGAAACAAATAAACAAAACACAAAAAGAACACTAACACTGAAATGGTCATTATGTTACTATATTATTTTCGATGTGATTTAATGTCGATGTGGTTGAAGAGAGAATCGCAACCGAATTGCCAGCTATTTTGATTCTAACGTCTCATTTCCGGTGAAACTGTTTTCAACTGAAACAGCCAATTTCAAAACATCATCTCTGAAAGTGCGATTAATACCATCAAGAAGTTTTTAGTGTGGTTCTCTGCAAGGAGTCGGCGATGTCTGTGAAATATAGTTCAGCATACTCCTAAGGTCTGTCGGTATTAGCTTTTTGTTTTTGCCGTTGATCTTTATATGGGTCAAGCCATTCACTCTTCCTACAATATTTCGATCACTTGGATGATGTGAGGATGTGTTTCCATCGCCACTTGATCCTCAGACCTTTGGAGTAGAGATCGGTGGACTTATTCATTACCATCAGAATATCACCTTGCTTTGGAGGAGGACTTGTGGTAAACCGGAATCAATTGAGAATTCAGACTACGTTAATGGTTCTGGGTTTCTCATACATGTTGAGGAATATATAATCTTGAAGAAATTGATTCGATTGATTTGAACAACGAAACACGGTCTCAAAAAAGACATGGTCCCCATTAAAATGTAGGGCCTGGGGTCTTATGTTGTATGACTTTCGGATTGGGTTTGAATGCTGACAACTTTTTACCAATTATTTCCGAGAATTGAGCTGGCAAACAAAAACTCAAATAATAAGTCAGTTGCAAATCAATTCAGCTCAATTTATTTCTTTAACATTTTAATACATTAACAAATAAATATTACTTCTAAAATGTAAATTGAATGTTCCCATGAATCGCATGTCTGGGGTATGAGTGCAGAAGAATTTTGTAAGAGGAGATATTCCATTTTGACTTTTTGACTTATTTTCAAGCTTCCCATGAATCGCATGTCTGGGGTATGAGTGCAGAAGAATTTTGTAAGAGGAGATATTCCATTTTGACTTTTTGACTTATTTTCAAGTATTTTCTTTTATAGGGGATTACGGATGCCCACTTGAGTCTTGGCTTCTATTGTTGCAGGGTAGATAGACATATATGTTTGCTAGCTGCAGGAGAATACTTCTATATCTTGGCGAAAGCTGCACGCTTACTGAACTCATGGTGGGTTCTTACCAATATCTGCTTAGAATGGCAAGTTTATATTCGGCATCGGTGGGCCAGCTTAGTCCAAAACTGCTTAGATTTCTGCCTTGCATCAACTCATGGAAGAAATCACTTTGTAAGAAATTCATGCTTACACTTTTGAATTTAATATTTGAATAAATAACGACAAATATTACACAAAGAAAATGTACTCACATGTTTCACCAACGCTCAGCTGCACAAAATTATTATTAATTTCTCAATTTCTTTTTTCTTTTCGGTGAAACAATTACTTACTACCATCAAAATCATTTTTGCACAGCCAATCCGATAACAAAAGAGTTTTCGAATGAAAATCCGTAAGAGATAACGATTTTGACATCCACTTTCCTCTGAGCGAGTGTCGAGACAATTGCTACAGTGTGGGTTGGGCTGTATTCAGAGTCTAGCAGCGTGGATGCCCATGATTATAGCTATTTCGGAGCGGTTTCTTTTGAGGAGGTAATTTTTTCATGTAGGAAGGCCAGGTTTTTTTTAGAGAATTTATACTTGGATGTCCTAGTTCACATTCTACTAGCTAAGGATATGAAGTGTTGATAGATAATGTATTGGTTAATTGGGGGGTTCACCATTTCAGTGGCAGCGCATCCTGAACATCGTCGGCAATCTCATTTCCCTCTCTGTTGCTGTGGCCTGGAACCCACGGGTGATTTTTCACCCGCTACTGGCCTGTTTGAGTTTTTCCTTCCACTGTTGCACCAATTTGGAGGAAGTAATTATAAGGGAGTTGGTCCTTAAAGGCTACTTGGTCGCTGCAGATAGCTCAGGCTTTAACATAAGGATAGGAAGTACTAAAAGTGTACACGTTTCTCTGATGGTAGGGCCTACAGACCGGAGAAGTATGAGGCAATTTTTAGAGCTAGATGCCATTTGGAAATGACGGGTCCTGACAGCGATGATGAAGTTTTTCCAGTGTTTTCTTGACCGTCCATACAGCTGTCGTCAAAGGATTTTTGAATATTTTCGCATTTACGTAGCTTTTAAAGATCAACAGGTACAAGTCGTGTCTACATTACTACCTCGGAACAAAAACGTCCAATCTCAGTGAAGTAATTTTCTGAATAAAAAAATACCCACACACGTCCTTATTTAACTTCGAAATTTGCAAGGGCAGACAGAACAAAATCAATGTGATGATGCCATTCGATGTCCTCTTTAGCACACGTATACGTGAGTGTATATTTCAGCGTATTTACGACACGGAAAAGCGTTGTCATTTTGTGACACCTTGAAATAGGATAATAAAGAACTGAAACAGGAAAAATCACTGTCATCGTGTGTACCTGCAAGCTATTCTAAGCTGAAGTGTTTGTTTTTACATGTATAAATATAGACATAGTCTTCCTATTTTTGACATGTCGATGATATCAACACGTTAAATATGTGTGCTTCTCCAATCGGGTGTGTTTATGTTTTCATGTTTATCTACTGCCGTGATATGAGTTCTTTTCATTTGAAAATGCTCACCTTGGTGGTAACAAGTGCGATAACAAGCAATCTACAATCTGAGCGATAAAATCAAGCATTTATTGTGTTGTTAAATGGATAACAGTAGTTTGTTTTAATAATCCGTGAAGAAGTTCAGAAGCACTAATAAAATTAAAATTGACGTTGTTACGTTATTTATCTTAAGGAAATAAACTCAACAACCTTAAAAGGTGATTGAATAAATTAGATTAATAGTATAGATTGTTGATATGTATGTATTCCTGGGAGGTTTTCTTAAATTTGATGAGGTTAGTTGGGTAGAGATGGTGGTTCCCAAATTAAAACTCAATTAGATGTTTTATTACCATGACTTTGAATTTGAATTTTTGGGCCATCACAAAAACCAGTGTGTAGAATTTAAGATAGGCATTATTTGTTAATTGTCATTTTTAAGCACTCGTCGAAAGAATTTGAAGGGATTTGTTTGCGCCTAGTGATTTGTTTTAATGAGTGCTCGGCGTGGCACATGGATGCTCTTTCTGCGACTTTACGTTTATTATTGTGTCAATTGAGTGTGCTATTCATTCAACCTGCATAATCTTCTATCGATCAACGATTGTATGTACTGATTTCTATTAATTGTCTCAATGTAATGCTCTTGTTTTTCGTATCACTTTTTTTTGCCATTCTCGTGATTGTTTTGTTTGCACACTCTGCAACCACTAGATGCAAGGGCATCAGGTCCAATAGCACCTTCATGGTCGCAGTTGATCAAGTTCTCGTGGCCCCTTTAATACAGAGAAATCAATTAAACTAATTGTTTTTTTTTAATTCTATTTAACTTTGCTAAGGATACGTAATATTCGTAATTGCTCATACTCGTCAAACTAGATCACATTTTTTGCATTTCCGTCTTATATTTCCGCATATGATCGGGGTCGTGATTTTAAACGGCCGAAGTAGTAAAGTTACTTCTGACTTTTATTTACTCTAATATGTTTATTAAAGTCTTCGTCGGTTTAAATATGCCTATTTCTGTATGGATCATTCGCGGAAATTTTCTGGATTATTAACGTTGATAATTTTTAAGTGTTAAAACTCAAAGAACAACTGTACCTTAGCAAACAAAAATGGACAAACCGAAAACACAATTAACCCCGCAACCAGTACCCACTATACACAGTCAGATTACGATGTGTATTTGGTGGGGTCAGAAGGGAATGTTGTACTATGTTCTGCTAAGCAATTAGTGTAGATCGTTATGGCAAATCGCTGATCAAATTTAATCGAGCATGGGTAAAAAGGTGGGAAGGTAAATATTTGCCAACAATTAATTGTGAAGCTCAATCGGGAGGCGAGAACTGGCATTGGCGCGGAATACACGGAAATAAGACGGTCGATAACAAATTGAATTTATTAATTATGTTGTTTAAATAAATGAGAGTAGCCCCCGAGACATAGTGGGTTGCTACGTCGACTCCTACATCGGGGTGTCAGGTTCAATCCCCAAATGTCACGAACTTTCCAACTTTCACGGCTACAACTTTTTCAAATGCTAAAATTATATATACTATATACATATGCCACTATCACTGGAGTGGTCAAACAGTGGTAGTAGTCTGATATATTTGCATTGGCGTAGTTAATTCTCTTTGCGTAATTCAGTCAAGAATTCAAGAATTGCATCGACAACACCTGTATTTGAAAGCTTTTGAAATTACACACTGGACTGACCCTTGAGATTTCAAACAGGACAATCCGGAGGAAAGCGCTTGAAAGCATTTATCTCTATATGTTTGATTGTTCGTTTGCCCTTTAAAGACTCTTAAATGGTAAGATATAAAGAACTTATGTCTTTGGCAACTTCGTTCAGAATTCAGTGAAAAAGGTTTTGGTACGGTGCGCCGCGACCCGCGTACAGCTAGGATCGCTTATTTCCCAAAAAAACCAACGAACAATTCTAGATTTTGACAAGGAACACCTAAACTGGACTGCAGCAAAATCGAAAACTGTCCTCTTTTCTGATAAATCGAAAATCAATTTTAAGGGATCTGATGGATTTAATCTGGTATGGAGAGCAAAGAGAGAACGCAAATATCCATAACGCATATCACATTCCCCACAACATTGTATTACTCCCAGCCAATATTGTATAGACTCACGTAGGTGAACAGAATTTCTTCACTCCTTTGTTGATTTCAGTCTCAATAGTCCTAGTGACCAATATTTTTAGTTATTTTCCGATCACAACATGCACTTTATCTGCCTTGTCCAAAGTTGACGAACAGTTTTTGGCATAATTTTAATGTTTTTCAACGATACCGAATGATTATTGCTCTAAAAGACTGCTCAGATCCCACCTTTAATGTTAAATTATGTGCAAAAATCGAGTGTTAACTATTACGACGAAGACAAATGAATCTGCTCAGTTTGAACTTTTACATATTCCCTCTTGTTCTCTTCGACAAATTTTCTATTATATCAAAATCTGTGTTCTTGAATTAAAGTGAGGTGACAAAAAAACCATTAAAATTCTTACTCCACGAAAATTCAAATAGTTGGTAACACATGCTGCAGATCCTATTGTGGTTGCATTTGTTAAATTTTGTAATTTAAGGATTGAAATGATTGCAGAAGCAAAAGGCAGAAGCATACTTTCGTTATCCTTTAAATTATGTGACTCATATTGCTGTTGGATTGTAATTTGAACACTAAACATTAGTACTTCAACCACAAAAGCACAAGCGACGAAATCTCCCGCTTTCTCATGAAATGTGATTAAGGGAATACAGATGATCGTCATGATTGTGACAAATGTACAAAATAAAGTGACTAAAATGAAATATTGAATATTTTTGCGTGACTAAGGGGGATTGTGTATCTTTCGTGGTCTTGCATTTACTACTATAGCTATTCCGCATTACTCATGACTATTAAGCCTATATTATTCGTTACCAAAATTGCCACGCTAAACGTTTAAAAAAAATAGGTATCCGAAATCATGGAGGTATATATCTGAAAAGTCGCAGACGAAATCTTAGTCACTTGAAAAACATAGTTTTCAGAAAAGTGAATTTAAAGATTCGAAAGAAGTTCGGAGAAGTTTCAGCAGCTTCTCATAATTTGAGTTGAGGTCTTCAGGATTCAAAAGGGGGTTAGAACATCGCATGATCCAATATCTATTCATATTGGTAATCATTGACTGATTAGGACATCAACTGTACACCGTTCGATAGAGTGCAACGGATGGCATATATATATAATGACAACTCCTTCCGCAGCTCTGAATATAGTTGGGAATCATCCGTCGAGAGACTTACGGCAGACAGTTAGTGGTCAATATGGGGATCAGATTGGAATGGTTGACTCCGTTTTCGACACTACTATCTTTCTTCTTCGAGAATAATTTCTCAACCAGCATTCCTCCATTTCATACTGGGAGCTTGTTCACCAAAAGCTGGATATGGCATCTAGGATGCCGCTTGTGACCAGTGTCGTAACTAGGCTTTTATGTGCACGGTACGAGCTTCTATATTTGCGTCCTCGTGTACGTGTAATTGAAGTTTAACCTGGTAATTTTTGCACGAAGTGAAGAAGTCACTGAGAGGACTACAACTTCAGCAAAAAACAATTGCAATGTTTTAGTTTGAGACAGTCGGCAGTAACGCTTTCAAAGACGGCAAATCTCTTTCGTAAATTCTCAATTAACAGGTGATAGAACCACGCCATTTGGTTTCTGTTCCGAAAACATGTTTACGTTTGCATACCAATATCTGAACTGGGAAGCTGCAAAGTGGATAATAATCATATTTGCTGTTGAATCCAATAACTAGAAACATAAACTGCGATATCAATGAATCACTCGTGTGCTTCAGTTCGAAAAATCAATCTCTACATTAATTACATGCAAACGTAGATAACATTGTGAAATTGATGGGCATGGTGAACAGCATAGCACACCCAATAATCCCCCAAGGTAAACCCATTAATTTTAGTTAATCCTTATCTCACTCTTATGTTCCGATTAATCGAAGTTAAGGGTTATCGCCAGTCTGATGATTATTTCTTATCAAAGAGCGGTTGATCTAGCTTAGCCGATTGATGGCTTGACTTATCAATTAATCGAAAATAATAATTTTAATCAACATTTATCAATAATGGGATTTTTAGGCAATTTTCTATCTGTATCGTCTGAAAAAATATGCTCAAGGTTACGGGTTAATGGGAATCATATTTTTCAGATTGTATCTGAACTAGGAACAATATATACTGTAATGATACTAAGTATTAGCGAATTGCTATTATGATTCGATGAGGCGGTCGTGGGTAAGTGCGTCGAACCCTACGCAACTGAACCTCGCTGCCTGGGTTCGATTCCTGGTATGGCCAAAATAATTTTCCCGGCCCAACTCTTTCGAGTCACTGACAATGCTCAAAGAGTAATAACTGTTTACTCAAACTTTGACCGTTTGGAGTCCGTATGAAACAGAAGGTCTCTTCCACTCGTGAGAGAACATAAGTGGTTGCTGTAGAAGCTACGTCCTGTCCTCCTACCGGCTGTAGCGCCAGCCATATCATTATATTATATGAAGACAAAAGGAAAAAAAATGAAACAGCAACAAAATTGCTTATATGATATACAAATGTATTTGGAAGTGGTTTTGAATCGAAAACATCAATCGTAATTATAAAGAATAGTTATTTTGACCCAACCTGACTTCGCAACTGCTACCGTCAAAGTCCAATTTATTATACGCCAAGTCATAGAACAACAGAGAGCAAATTGTTCTTTAATCTTAACTAGCTGTCACTCGTTTTGCCTTACCATGCTTGTTGTTGAACAAGTTATCTCTAAATGAATGCATTTGTGATGCAATCAGCTTGTAAAAGCTTATTCCCTTACTTATCACATGTTTCATGAACACATCCAGCTTACCCGCATGCACATTGCATTTCTGATTGTGTCTCACTGCACATGTTGACCCCTTCAATTATGTGTTATTGAATGAATACCAATTGAGTCGATAACAATGAATGAATTTCTGTAAGAAATTTTATTGGTTACTGATAAATAAATCACTTAAGAAACGGCCTACATTAGAAATGGAAACATATTTGTGTGTACTAAGATTTTGCCAGCACCAATAAGAGCAGTAACTACATGTAACGTGTTTTCATTTGAAAGAAGTCGTTGGATTCAAAGCGTACATTTATTTATTTATTTATTAAATGATTGGTAAAAATACAACAACAGTAACTGTCACAAAAACGAAATATAAATTTTTCGTTTATTTTAAATTTATTTATTTATGAATTTGTCAGAAATTGAAAAAAATAATTCATTTTTAAAACACGGACGTTATTCTTTATTTAAAATGAATATTTAGTTCAACTTCAGTCGGAACTTTTTTGCAAAGAGTTGCTAGCGGATCGTAGTATGATAAGATGTACTTGTAACACCGAATACGCACGGACTTATTTTCACTTAGTGCGTATGAATTCCAAGTTAGCATGAAGTATACATCGGCGTAGAATTCGTACAAAGCGTCGACTTTTGTTGTTTCTTTAATTGCTCTAAATGAGATACCTTAAACTTCAGACAAACTTACTTGAAACTAGCTGAATTTAACATACCTTCTCATACCCTATTTTACTGAACGCGTCAGTGCTCTAAGGTCTAAACAATTCTATTATAACCATGACTTTGAAAATACATATGTATGTATGTGTATTGTTTTAATGTAGTTATCTTTTTTGAGATATGAGCAAGGTAAGGCAACATTCAAGAGCTTTTCAATATCGGCGAAATCGACTTTTAATAATTTTCTGGGACACCAGGCCACCAGAAATTTCAGCAGGGCTTCTGGTCGTTCCCATTAAAGTTTTGACAGCTTATATCTGGAAAACGGTGCGTCCTACGAGAAAATTTCATTACAATTTTTTGTATCTTATGACTTGATCTACAGGATGGAATTAGAAAATTCAAGAGCTTCCCATTATTTGGGCTAATTTTTAACAAAAACGGGGATATTTGTTTCCCTAAATTTGAAATTGTAAATTATATGAAATTTTACATCGGCTTTGAAGGAAGATCGATCTGAATTGTTGCTCTTGACGTGAATTTACATTGTGGAAGTTTTTACCACCCTCCATTGTGGGCAAGTCGATACTTAAACTTATTTTACTACAAAAATTCCCTTATTCATTAAAAAATTATAGCCTTATAACGGTAAATCTTTCCGTTTTCCAACTCCATCCTCTAGATCAAGTAATAAGCTACAAAATCGGCCTACGTAACTAAAAAGGTAAACACATGTTAATCACTTAGAAGGATCTGCCATAATATATAATAATATGGGTGGCGCGACAGTCCGAGGTGGACCTGGGCCTAGCTTCTCAGCAACCACTTGTGTTGTGCGTGCTATTGTTATTTCACGCGTGGAAGGGACCTACAGTTTAATGCCGACTCCGAACGGCGAAATTGAGAAGCTTTTTCTAGACAGGAAATATTCTTTGAGCATTGTCAGTGACTCGAAAGAGGTGGAAGCCGTGAATTTTGATAGGTGGTAAATTGGGGTATCGAACCTGGCACCCTCTGCGTAGGAGTCGACGCACTTACCCACTACGCCACGGCGACTCACTCTGCCATAATGCAAAGGGGATATTTTGGCAGCATATAATAACACCATGGGTGGCGATACATCCTTGAAGGGCCAGAGCCCTTCTACAGCAACCACTCTGTTGTTCCTTCATGAATGAAAGGATCTACAGTACTCGGACTAATTTCGTAAAGTTTTTTCTAGACATTTATTATTCTTTGAACATTGCCAGTGACTTAAAATAGGTGGGGCCGTGAAAATTATTTTTGTCGTATCAGGAATCGGCAACGTAGGTTCAATAAATGCGAAGGAGTCGGTCGACCCACAGATCTACAACGCCACAGCCGCCACTCTAACAAGGTATATTTACTATCCACTGATCAATAATTGAATGGGTTTGGTTTCTTGAACAATCTCAATAGTTACCTGAGACACAAGAGTAAAAGGGAAAATTTGTTGGTGAAATAAATCTCGCCAAATTTTTGTCTTATCTTAATCCTTAAACATAAGTTCAAAAATTAAAAAAGCAAATAATAACCAAATATAAATATTTCTTTTTTTCTAGCTAAGCTGAATCTTTCCTGCTATCCCCAGTATTTATGAGATGCTTTTCGAGCTGGAGCTGCAATTGATCTTTCTGCTTTCGTTTTAACTGTCACACTCTGAGAATTTCGAACAACAAAAGAAAAATGGACAATTTTGTACAGCAAATTCAAAATAAATACTCATTCATTGATAATATTTTGAAAAACTTTTGGAAGTCTTGGCTGAAGTCGAATCTGTTAATCAAATTGCAACTTCAGAACATCAAATGGAAAAATAGTAAAGCGAAATCGGGATGTGCCTATATGCCAACAGAGGTTAGTACTGAGTTAAATAAAATATACAAAAAAGTAAAAATTTTTTTTATTTATTTTAAAAGTTAGAGCAGATGGCTAATTGTGTCACACATGGCCTTTGGGTCATACCGTCAGTGATGGCTACAATGAAACTTATTGAGAGATCTAAGACTTCGGGGCAAATGCTTGTTGCATGGGTTTATGGATCGGCGTTAACCCTTTTATTTTGTATATCCACTTTCTTCCACTGCTCCTTCTACTGTGATCGTAACAGGTATTCACATTCTAGGTTTCTGTTCGAATGATTATCTTAAACAATTTGTTTTCAACTAAAGGGGACTGAAGAACGTATTACATCGCTGTGATCGTGCTATGATATATGTATTCATTGCTGGGTCTTACTTTCCCTGGCTACAATTAGAAAATACAAAACACTCTATTATACTTGCATCTTTAGAATGGATAATCTGGATAATGGCAGCCTTAGGCATAACATATCAACAGGTAATAAAATAGATTTAATTAAATATACATATTCGAAATAATATGGATTTGTGATTTTCTTCCAGATATTCCACGAACGCTTTAAATGTTTAGAAACTTGTTTCTATATTGTCATGGGTTTAGGACCAGCAATGATCGTTATTATGGCTGGTCATGAATTCCATGGAATGACTGAACTAAAACTGGGTGGCTTCCTTTATATTGTTGGAATTATATTTTTCAAATCAGACGGTGTTATACCTATGGCACATGCTATATGGCATTTGTTTGTTGTCTTGGCTGCAGGTGTCCATTATTATGCTATTTTAAAGCATCTGTATCCACAAGGTGTTAGTGAAATTATAATTTAAATCCCTAGTTATAGTTTTAGCAAAAAAGTAAGTAAATTAGAGAAAAGAAATATACAATGTCAAACCAAATAATTACAGATATGTGATGCCCTTCAGTTTTGTTTTCCACTGCGAACTCCCGAGTAAATGAAATGAATCTGTCACCATTGCCAAATTGAACTTAATGCTATTTTCCCACAAAACAAAATCCTGAGGTTTCATAGAATTCGGTTTCCCCGTATATATTCGGGGTTTCGAAACCTAATGACATTTGGAAACACTTCAATCTCGGTGGGAACGGCCTATTCAGGTTTCAGTACGAGTGTATGCAAACCTCGAGATTTCGGTTAGGTGGGTACATGACAACTGTCGAATTCACTTAATATAACAATAACGACTTTCAAATTCTATTTTCTTTATACTGAGAATGGTTTTGTTTGAAGTTTTCCAAAATTATGGGAAAACATGTCTTCCACTCCCAATGCTTTTTTCATAAAATTTCTGCAACATAAACCTGTTTTGAAATAACCAATATCCAAATTATCAACCATGTGCCAACGACAAACAAATTTATTAAAATAGTATCAATTTATTAAAATAGTTAAATTTGGGACGGTTTGGTGGTTCATTTAATTTACACTCAGCATCGTAAGCAAACCTGTCTTCCATATATCTACCAAAAACAAGGAACACAGTCTTTTGGCATAGTTAATCGTTATTAGCTGTTGTAACTAATTACATTCAAAGGCCTAAAGCGTCACCGATTTTTCAAATTTTTGAAAAATTAAAGGCAATCTCATTTTGTGATATTGAATTAACGATGTAGCTATTACATATTAATTACAACCCGTTAAATCTTGTAATTGTTGTTCAAAATCTACAGAGGGCATCACAAGCACAAATGATTTTGTTTTTGTTTCTGCTAGAATAAGTAGATATCTATTAAAAATATATTTTGTGAACAATTTTTAATGAATGTATGCGTATTATGCTAATAAACATTTTTTTATTGTTTTAATAGCTTTAACCAAATATTTCAGATTTAAGAGTTATGTTATGTTGTAAGGCTAGATTAATAGGACTTAAAAACATCCATGAAAAATTATACCTTATAGTGTTTGTTGTTTTGTTTTTTAAATTTGTAACTTATAAAACGAACATATTTTTGTGCTGATATGAATATACATATAGGTTTTCAAAACGATGTAAAAACAACCGAATTATTGTAAAAATTCGTGCTAACCAAATATAATTCATGAAAATTGGATCATATTATCACCACGGAAATTACATACTGCCAGATTTATAAGCCAATCCATAACAGTGACAAAATTGTTTTTTTTTTTCTTTGTTTTTTTTATCATACAATTTTCATATACATATAGGAAACTGGAATCATTAGAATCCCCATTAGAAGCACGTAGGAATTGGTGAACTGCTGCAATAGAAATTCATTTATTTTAGGGAAGTTCTCAAAACTTACCGGTGGATGTGATGCTGAAAGAAATCTACAAAAGGGATCCTAGGTACATTTATTAGACTGCATATTAGCAGTATCCACACAATCGTCGTTTGGAAAAATGACAGCGTTTTGTTTTTTGTAAATATATGTAATTTGGTTATGATAAATACAAGTGTCTTATACAAGGCTTTCAAAAACAAAATGTTCTTATTTGTCACATAAGTACATGCTTAGTACAAGTTGCAGTACGATCTTGGAGAGTTGCATTGACTGAGGATGTTACACGAATTTAACGTGAATGGAGGATAATGAAGAGGATGGATAGTAAATGAAAAAAAAACATAATTAATTAATCTAATATATTAAGATTCGTTTAATATAATTTAAAACAACTCATGTTGTTTATATTTTCTCGGAGGATACATTTTTGTAGAGGGAAGTCGAGGTATTGCCTTTATCGAGTGTTTCTATTATCGTGCAGACCTTCAGAGGGTCTGTGTAGTTGTCAATGTTGTTGATTACTCCGTCGGTAGCCTCTACAACACCCGCTGTCATGTGAACCAAAGTATGCAGGAAATACCCTAGGCAAGAGGGTGCATATTCACTCCATTGGAGGTTGTAGGAAAGGCTAAAAACCCGCCCACGTGAAAATTTGTGTTGTTTAACAACGAAAGCTTCTTCGGATGAATATACGGATGATTTATAACGACGCCGCGGAAATAAAAAGTTTGCGAATGGGCTCTTGGAATGTAAGAACACTACACACCGGGTGCATACCAACTGGAAAGGATACTCTTGAAGTATTAGGCGGGTAGTACTACGATCCAGAAAATATGCTGGATAGGACACGGGATAGTAAAAAAATAATGGGACATATTACAGCTGGCACAAGTGGGAACATATTCCTGCTGGAAAAACGGTTAAGGGCGAAGGTCATCGGCCTTAAACAGATAAGTAGTTGCCTAGCTGTGATCCGTATCCAAGACAGATTATACAACATCTGCCTAAATGTTCTACCGACGAGGCTACAAATTCAATCACAGAAGACTACTGGGATCCATTGCACGGCTCCTACCGATCTTGTCCGAAGTACCATGTAAAAATCGTTCCCGGAGAACTTTAATGATCGCTAGATTTTCCTGTGTAACAAATTTGTTAATAAGCATTGACTATCGCCAATTTTTTTTTTAATATTTGTATGTGGAATTTTCTTGATGCTGAAAAATTATGTCCATCTTGATAGGTGACCAATTTCTCAGGTTCTACTTGATAAGGGTCGGAGGAATATTATGCTATGTTCCCACCGAACAAATCCGCAACTAATTGAAACCCAGTTGTGTTCATCCGTTTGTGAGGCGGCGTTTTGGTCTGCCTCTTTTCTGATGTTCTCTACACTATGAATTCCTGTCAACAAACATCTGTTTCACCGGCCACTTCAAAATTGAGAGCTAATGACATTTGAAAGCACTTCAAACTCAGTGCAAGCGGCCAATTGAAGTTTAAGTAAAAGTTCATCCAAACCTCACGGTTTTTGATTGATAAAAAGACATGGGTCCAATGACCCACAACTGTAGAAGTGTATGAAATTTTCACGATGTTAGTTAACGGTTAACATGAATAATACTGTCTGAGATAAAGTGTGTTGCACAGGTGTTTCTGAAAATATTTTAAATATTCTTCTACAAATGCAACATAGAAACCCTACGAATCAGAGTTTAATTTTAAGCGACATTCAAAGGTACTCCACGTTCAAAGGTATCTCCACTAATCTAAATGTATTTATCTCCACTCCACTAAATGTATTTCAAGATTCTATAAGGCATCGTATCTGAAAATATTTTTTTTTTATCATCATCACCATCATCTGACCCGCTTAATCCACTAAATGGGTCGCAATGGTAAAGCACGAACGAGAGATCTCAAATCAATCCTCCTTTCGACTCTAAATCATCGGGAGTTATGCCCAAGCGTAACCAGGTGAGTTTCAACCATTTCCTCCTCAGTAAAAAATGGTCGCCTACCTGTCGGAGGTGCAATGTCGCCTGTAAATATTTCAGACATTGAATGGTTGCTCTTTAGATCTTGCTGCAGAAAATGGAATTATTTTACTAATTTGGAAATTATTTAGCAAATTTTTAAGACTATTAATCTGCTAATAAGTAATATAGATGCATTTTTTCAGCCTTCGAAGAGAACCTAAATGTGCTTCTCGAAGTCGGTCAATTATTAATCTCTGCATAGTGGTATTAATAAAACATAACCTCTACAACCTAAGTTAACAAAGTTTTACTTATCTATATTATTACTTTAATTATACTTATATCTATAGTGAGGATAGAGAGGTTTGCAAAACAATTGGTTCCACAAAGAAATTAGACCATAAATAATTTTACCATTTGAAGTAATGTTCTTTTTTAAAGTTAATTTGTTCCTATTGTTGTTGTTTATAACTTGAGGTTCCGTTGTAAACTCCAAATGTTATAAATCCATTTTCGAAATTAGGTTGCATCAGGAGTTGATACTTTGTTCTTTATCTGTCCCTTACAGTCACTGTTTTTGTTGTTACTAAATAGTCCTGCGCTGGATTACATTCACTGTCATTGTTAGCTTTATCAACTTTTGAGTTTTTATCTCACAAAATTTTGTTATTGTATGTATTGAATGGTTGGTACCTTACTATTATCGGACTGTCTCGTGCCACAAAAAAAGAAACTAACAAAGAATGGCAAATTGTTGTTCGAGTTAATGTTAGCGAATTTGCAAATAAAACTGACAGGTTTTTGTTAACTTTATTGGTTTCTTGTATTCTTGTCGTATTTATTAATGCAAAGATACAGAATAATAACTTTTACGAAATATTTTACTATTAAAGTAACATGCTTTTGAAGTTTTATCAGTGGTAGGATTTTGTTGGTTGATATAAAATATTTAAACTAAATATGTATATATTTATATTTGTAGGTATGTATTATATATATATATTATGTATGTATATGCATATGATTTAAGAAATGTATGTTTGTTAAACATAAACAAGCAATAAATAACAAGTCAAGGCAAAGATGTATCTATATCTCATATTAAACTCAGTCTACTGTTTGTTTTCCTCAGCTGTGCTCGCCACGGTATGATGTTGTCGTTGTCGACTTCTTGCTCTTGACACTTATTATTTTCATCAGGGGAATCCGTAGGCTTTTCACTACAGTTTGTGTTCACATTCATAACTTGGTAATCGGATTCGTTTTCTTTGTTGTCCTTATTGTTATTGTTGTTGTCGACGGGTAGGGTCTTCTGATCATAGCTAGACTCTGTGCAGTATGAAGACATGCTTATGTTGTCAATCGAGACAGCTTTGTTCTTCATTCGCCATGTGTCGGACACCCTGTTGCCTTCTTCCACTCGTGGTGTGTATATGGTTGACCTAAAATATGTATTAATTGACGATAATAAAAGCGACCGTTTATTAAAGTTTATTACTTTAACTTATTCTCTGCTTCTTCACGTCTTGCCAGAAGATCTCTCTTCCACTGCGGTATTTGTGACAGACGACGATTTTCCGCTTCGCGTGCCATTCTCTCTTCGAACTCCTTCTTGGCACGTTCGGCAGCTTTCTTTGCAAGCATTTGCCGCTTCCAGTCAGGTATAACATTTCCGGCTTGATCCTTTTCAGGAATCTGCAATTGGATCTTTGACATAATATGAAAGCTCCGTAATTACTTGAATGAGTGCGTGACAAATTCTCACCTGGTCTACAAAGTTGCCTGCATTGAATTGTCTTGATATCTCTGAATAGTGCTCTTGATCATGCTTATCAGCCAATCGTGCTTTTTCCACTTTCATCTTCTTAATGCCGGATATGTCCTTGGACATTTTCAGTTCTGCAATCAAATCCGTTTTGAGGAATGTCTCTGTCGTAGAGGACAGGCATTGCATGCTGAAGCTTCTGGTAGGTGCGGCGAATGATTTTTGCATGACTTTAGTTTCTGTCCTTCGCAGCTGTGAAGAAAAAGAGACGAATCAGTTTACATTATTCTATTTATTGCGAACACGTAGGATACCTGAACACTGTTTAGATCTTGTATTGATATTGCTGATAGTGGCTGATGTTGTTTTCTGGTTGCAGTATCCTGATGGGAGGGAACAGCTGGTGTTGCTTTGTTAAGGGTGAAATTGTTGAGTCCTGGCAAGGGGGGAGCGGGCATAGGCGGTGGCGGGGGCGGTTTTGGAGGTTCGGGACCACTTGTATGATGATGAGAGATTTGTATCTGCATATAATCTTCAGTATCTGTTGATCTGGTGAAGAGATGTTTCATAAGAATTTTATTTAAAGAAATATTTTCAAAGTTCGAAATCCTTTCGATGTCAAATAATTTCAGAAGTCTTTAAGACTAGAATCACCCTTGTCGGTAGTTGTCTTTAAAATTAAGGGACATTTGCGTATTAATCTAATTTCAAGGTAGAACTCTGCAAGCAAGTATCCGAAATAATGTTAGTCAAATCATGAATTTCGAATTGGAAGAGTCATCATCATTCTAAAGGATAATACGACAGTGAATGAACGCAAATGGTAACACACAAATTTATCGGGCATCCTGTCTATGTAAAATGGCTCGCGGTACTGGAAAGGCTTGCTGATGGAGAAGCGGTTTCAGACCACGCTGTAGTGCTCGAGGCTTAAACATGCGACTAACCGAAAAGTCTTGTTGGCGTAGAACAGTTTCAGGTCTCAAAAAAACAATTTAATTTGAAGAATATTATATCAGTCAGTGTTCTTGAACGTGAAGATAGAAAAAGTTAAATTATCTTACTCTACAGAAGCACCCATTTGCACACTGAATGTAAGGAACTTCGAATAAGAGATAACGTCCGAAAACCATTAGCACTGAATTATAACAAGAATAACAAAAAGTAATCACAAACCACATTTAATGCAAAATGCTTTTCAAAAACTATTTCAACAAAGCATATAACTAGACCAGGAATAAATAGAGCAAGTCAAACTATGTAGAATTAAAATAACTGCACGTTACGCATGCTTGGGCACTCATTAACACTCTAATGCATTTCTTTATAACCTCCGTCTATAGGCTTTAAACTCTCATCTTAAACGACATCACGACACGGGCATTTATGATTCCTTTTTAAAACAAAACAAAAAAAATACTTGATTTTACTTAAAATTTCACTTACCTTGCGGACGAAGTACAGGACCTTTTGTCACTTATACTCTTTAGATATTCCGATGGTTTTATCAGATGCGTGACACCATCCTGGGAATTATTTGGAAAACTCGGTGGAACAAAAGGCAGCACTAATTGTTTATTGACAAGATTTGGTCCTCCAGGTCGTCCACTAGCTCGATCGTATCCTTGCGCTGAATAATTACAATGCTGATCGTTGTAATCGCTCTCCGAGCAGGCGTAGCTCTGTGTTATTATTCCAATTCCAGATGTGTGATGGCCGTGGTGTTGCTGCTGATACGAAGCTTCGAATGTGGCTGAAGAAGACGACTGCACCGTTGAGGTTCCATTAAGAAGCTTGGCTTTCTTGTTCGCTGAAATTGAACCAATTTATGGATGAAAATCATCTGAGTATGTCTGTGCCGTTTACTTAAACACTAAAGTGTAACCATGCCGCACGGCACAAAATATACAATTTGTAATTACGGACGTTAAATTGGCTTAAGAGGATGCTTTTAGGCGGCCGGGCGGGTGATGGTAAGCGGTAAGTAGTAAGCTGATTCGAAAGGTGTTTTAATGTATTTGTGTGCGTGCGCGTATGTATTAGACATTACTGTTTTCAACTTGTTTTTAATATAAACGAGTCGCTGTAGTAGGTAGACTTGAACAGAATTAATTGCACTGTGATGTTCATAGTTTGATGCGGATATGGTTGTGGTCAATTATGTAGACTGAGATTTTGAGGTCGTTTAACTTTGATGAAGAGATCGATAGACGTAGAGAGTTGAATAACAAATTTTTAATTTTCGTCGGTTTGCATTTAGGGGGGAAAGTAAAAGTTGGGAGTCATTGCTTATAGTCGACCAGATGAGCGTAGAAGAAATTGTGTCAAATAAAATCGGATAATGTGACAATGCCATCGTGAGTAATGCGTCATATACTCGTACAGGCAGGCATTTGATATAGACAACGGATGACAAAACATTCGGTTATTTAAGCGATCAATTGCGTATAAGATTTTTAAGCCATTGGATTATCCATTACGGAGTATTTGAATTGGTCACAATATACATAACAGTTTTATATATGAATAAGGTCGAGTATATATGTATTGTATGTTTTTACATAATGTGCATTTATTTATAGATATTATAGGAATCAAAAGGCATTATTTATAAAGCAGTGCATCAAATATAGTGTCAAAATGTTTTGAGCAGATGAATGAGTGTACAAAACTCACTTCCAGTTACCAGTTGCAAGAGGGTATATGTGATAGGGTGCACAATTCCTTAATGCAGCCAGGATGCTTGGTTATTGACATAATTGTGACACAGTGCACAGAACGCCGTGTATCTTCTGCCGTAGATATGAATGGAGCCCGAACATGATCAAGCGATTATCAGCAACATATAAGTCGGTTTTTAGTCGTTTGTTATCTTACAGCTTAGTCTATTATAACGAAATTAGTAATTTCAGGGCCAATATTTAATCACTCCTACAAACCACACTGGAACTTATTCTTTTACTACAACTGACTTTTTTGTTTTCAACCGGATATTGTTATAATTTCGTTATTTGATGAATTCTGCCAGATCCCAAAGATTTGCAAATCACTTGTGTACTTACAATTCATCAAATAATATATTTTTAAATTAATAATTTACTCTTTCATCAGTTATCATTAGACATTAGTCTTAAATGAAATACACGATTTTATGTTAGTTCCTCAGTTTATTCATTTCAATTTGGTGTTATTCATTTGCTTGCTTCTGCAGAGTATAATAGTGGTAATTGCTTGTTGTTTGTCTGTTAATATGAAGATCGTAGAAATAGTGCCCATAATCACACTTGCACCCGTGAATAAGATTCGCAACTACTTCAAAGCCGTAATAAAATGTCCGTTCTTTTGTGGTTGAAATGGTCAGGGAGTCTAGTCTGGGCTAGATGTGTAGGCTTAGAAGCCTCAAGGTTTGAAGCACGGACGAATTTTCCAAACTTTTGTCTCGACAAGTTGAAGCCCAAGAAGCGATTAAAAATGAGGTAGCTAAACTTAGCTTTACTTCATGATACTCTTTCGCACTCTCTCCCGTGAATAATTAATTTCGTGTTCCGTTTTACAGATGGAATGGTTACCTTTACCTAAGTAACTATAATATGTATTCTACCGTAGATCTAAAAAAAAAAACATAGCGACTAAATGTTGATATTAGCGAGACGAAAATCCAAAACCAAGCCAAGCAAAGTACTGGTTCCAAAATAACAGCCATAATGTTTGCATTTTGTTCAGAAATGAAGTATTACAGAGATAGCCGACTTCACAGCTGATTGCCCCCTAGTCCATCGACGAATTTTTTAAAAGATTTTCATAAATTTTTGACGGTTATTCACGAAATAACGTAAGTGCCGTCCTCTGATTGGTCAATTTGGTTTAAGAATATGTTATAAAAAACAGTTGTCAAACATTTTAAGGGGCCATAGAGGTAGAAGTCGGGCTGCTCTGTAATACTTCATTTCTGATTTTGATTATAGAGTGAGCGGAGAACTGGACTGACAATCAAAAACGAGAGATACTTCTGATTAGTACAATTATATTTCCTGTAAATTCCTTATAGATTTGCTATTGCGGGAAATATAATGTGGTTATCTAGCTATGTAAAATGAGGAGTACATATAATTGTAGGTATTTATAATTAATACTAAAAAGTAAGATTTATACAAGTTATCGCCAACACAGGATTAGTTTTCAATTCGGAACAAAAAAAAAACAATCTTGCTTTAAGTGTGTGAGTCAGGGTATTGATGTCATTTCGTTGTTAACATATAACATAACAATGACGAGCCCTTAGAGGGCCAGGGTCAAGCTCTAATCTAGCAACCGCTCGTGTTGTGCGGGGCGTGCCATTGTTCTCTCAAAAGTGAAGGGACATACAGTTTTATTCCAACTCCGAACGGCCAAGTTTGAGAAGCCTTTTCTATACAGTTATTACCTTTTGAGCATTGTCAGTGACTCGAAAGAAGTGAGGTGGTAAAAATTATTTTGACCGTATCGGGAATTGTACGCAGCCGGCGCACAGATACACAACCCCACGGCCCACAAAATTACCCTGTTGTGAACAAATGTTAAGGAGTACAATGAGGTCCAATGAACCACAGCATAATATTCACTTAATTATTGGCAAAAATGTACCATATTCATAAAAGATATTTTGTGATGAAAAATTTGATTCATTGTCAGTTTGTGCAAACCTTGAATGTATAAATTCAAACATGAAATAAATATGTACGTAATTTGTAATTCAAAACATGTAATAATTTAGAATTTCAAAGTAAATTAGTAAATAATATATGTTTATTTGTATAAGATAACATGAGCAATTTGATGATGTTAGGAAAAGTCGCTAAATCCAGTGCAACAACATGGGACGATCACGTTTGAAATAGCGTCTCAAATGGAGATCTATCAACTTGGTTTACATACGTTTTGGAGACTACCAACAATATATCTACCTTGTTGGTTATGTATGTTTTATACACAGCTTCTTTGAATCGACTAAATCCATATTTTAACGCATCATCTCTTTAGACTATGTGAGCCTTGAACCAAGAATTTTTAATGTATATTGAAATGAATAAACTAAATTCATTGTCAGTCATAAAAGATGAGTAACTTATTAGAAACCAAGAAATTAAAAAATATAACTGGTGTTCGGGGGTTATGAAGAAGGAAAACCTTGAAGTTCGACATCATGTCGAACGTTCCTAACGTTCCTTAAACGTAGGAAATTGAGAGCAATTTTTCGAATACACACAAAGCTATTGCTATTTAACACTATTAAAATGGTAAATGTTCTATTTAATTTTTGAATTTATATTATGAAAAATGTATACGACTCAAGAGAAAAGGGCTTTTCAGCGCAGAAAAGTGTGATTATGTTGGTTGATTACCATAACGCATTATTTATAAAAATTAAAGAAAAAATTAGGGTTGTGATTCTCAAAAATGTAAATATGTAAATGCTTTAATGAATACCTAAGTAATTGTAAATGCTTTAAATTATCCCTGTACATAAAATTAAATGAAATATGGCCCAAATGGCATGTCATATAAAATGTATTGACGATGAGAGTTATTTGCAAAAGAAAATATCTCATCGATTACAAATTCATTCAGAAATTTGTATTTATTAACTGTGGTCTATCCATTGATTTGGACTAACGCATCAACTTATAATATAACGAGTCATCGAAAATGTTCTGAAAATACGGCTTTGTAATTTTTCGAAATTGCCATAAAATATTAGTACACTTCAGTCATGCGACAACTTCAACTCACACCACCTGAGTATTAGGTCTAAGGCCTCCTGTTATTACTTTTATTAAGATGCAAAAATATGTAAATAATGTATGAAATGCCTATGTAATGTAATAACCCCACACTCCACTCGGGAAGAAGCTACGCCCAGGTCCACTTCGAACTGTCGTTCCACCTATATTATTATTATTACTTAAAGAGGAACACAAACCGTCCCAGTGGTATTCCGGTTTGAGAGGAGAAAATTAATAGAAAATGCAGTCGTATGGCATTACTAAATTACAGTAATTCTAGTGGATGTTAGAGGAAGACGTCTTTTAAGTGGTGTAAGGAAACCGTTATTATATTGTTTAATATTTTGAAGTCTCGAAGTTCTTAAAACTCAGTTAAGGATATAGGATATGCTACATGTGCACCAAATATATGTAAATTTCGGGTTAATGTATTTGGAACTTTGGGAAACAAAAATTTTAAAGATTTTTTATCCGAGCGATAAAGATCGTCATACCAAATATTTTATTTCTAAATTCGTTTATACGTATATGTGTGTATGTACATGTAAATGCTACCTTATCTTCATATTTTTTATTAAAATTGTTGATGCAAATGTTTTACAAGTTGGCCATGTTTGTATAGGTTGATTCTTAATCATCTAATGAGTTGAAGAGTAAAGGTGTACGCTTGATTGTTCATGTGTACAAATGAATGAATTTAGGTAGTGTTAGTTATGAAAAAAAAGTAGGAAATAAAATTAAACAACAAAGTAGAACACATAGTACATAGTACATAGTATTGATGAAAGTTTATAGAACTTACTTAGAAATTTACCGACAAGCCCAAGGTTCAACATATTGACATGCACCTTAATTAAGTGTTAGATACAATAAATAATTGTTAAACACGGACGCACTTATTGTCTCACTTAAGATTTACACTGCTTTCTTCACTTAAACGCACCTGCTAAACATTTTCTAAATAATTATACATTGAGTGTCCGAAATACACTTGGATGGGAAACACAATTGACCTTAGTTCGGTAATTTTGATAATTTATTCCTTGTTACTTGATTAAGATCCGTTTACATGCAGAGTTTGATGGAAGTCATGCATATCCAAATAATATCATAGGAAAAGAATACCTCGAAACTTAAAACAGGACAAAAGCGGTTCATCACGTATTCTCCACTTAAATGTCATTTCAATATGTCCTCAATTTGCAAACAAAAAAAAAACAATTTCACAATCCACAGATTCCTAGCCGGAATCATTTATCACTTACACAGAATTGAGAAAAAATCTAGATTGTGAAGCCGCACAAAATAATTCATATTCACGCTGTGTTTTTCCTTTCAGCTATTGCATCCACTCGTCTCCGCATCAATGTATCATACGTTTGAACAGTTTAGTCTTAACGATGCAACTGAACAAATGTCTTCTGATAACTGTTTCACAAATTTCCCAACGCTCAACTGAAAGTTTCAGTTGTCTATATCTAATGAACTATAATCTGTTCATGGTTGCAGTTTGACTCATGTGCAAAGAAAGTTACCAAGCAAGATCCAGATCGATCACATTAAGGAGCTTCGACGGAATTCTCATCGGATTGGACATTGAAGCAATTGAACTTAGATGCACTCAGTCGGCTTATTCTCCTTTTGGGTATTCAGCTTTGCCCCACCACAATGTAGTCACAAGATTTTTCCTGCATTTCTCACCAAATGTGGATACTGTATGAAGTTAATTGATTGTTGTTCGTACGGGATTTCATAACCTCAAGATACTGGTACCACAGCAGAGCTGTGAGGTCTCTGACTTGTTGTTGTTGAATCTTAGGTGGCATTTCAAGAGGAAGAGAGAACAAACTAGCGATGGCATGTCAGTGGGGACACTTTCATTTGTCCAAACGTCCGTAAGATGTTTGGTAACTTTCTATTATTTTGTTGGATTCCAATTAGATGGAGTGCAACATACCAAAAGTGGGATTGACCTACTGTCATCCGATGTTAATTAAAATAAAATGGTACTATTGTTCGTAATACTATAGCTGATAAATCGAATTATTTAGGTTTTATTTAACAACAATTAAATGACATTGTAAACTGAGACATAATTCCTGTGGTGGAGCACTGTTTGGAATAAATGCAATTCAACGAAACGAACTAATTGTTGATTGTGTGGAGGGGTACAGAGAAACAAACCATATCTTATATATATTGTTTATTTTGTTTTTAAACTAATGGTATGATCGACTTCATAGTTTTCCTACAAATTTACATTTTTTTTTTTCATTTGGACAATGATTTTTTAGTTTCTCTAGTTTTTCTCGAAAGAGGAAGAAATGTCTCCTGACAGCAATTCTAAATGGCTATAATTATGGAGTGGCTTTTAATAATTTTTGAAATCTCTCAATTTGGTGTATTATATCTGTCACACAATTTATTCTATAACTTTCGTATTTTGAACTATTGATTGTGTTTAAAGCATTCGATTACTTATTTGTAGATGTCTTATGGCAGAAATTTATCACTGTTTTGAAATGTGGGGCTAGGATGTTAGGAACTTAGTAAGCCAACATGCCTATCTTACGAATTGGTAACAAATGAGAATAACTTCTTTTCAATATCTCTCCCGTGCTTAGTAATACATATTTTAGGAAAACTTATCATGTACACAATTTAAAGGTACATTGCATGTTTTAATTTTGGATAGCTAGTTGGAATTTGTAAAAGACAAATTAAAAAATATTGCGATTCTTAGGTTCCGCATTGAAAGCGCATCAAAAGCATTTTGCTATTGAATATTTGGTTTCTAGGGTGAACATTTTGCGAAGAGATATCAATTTTGGATCTCAATCTTGTATATAACAGCAAACCAGCATAGCCTTTATGCTATAGAGCATTATTCCAAAACGAATTTTCTGGGAGAACTTTAGAAGTTTGAAAGAAACGTACTTAAAAGAACTGATCTTTAAGCAATGACTCCGCGATACGCAGTCTAGAAAGAATCGTTCTCTTGACAAAGCATCACCATCGACAGCTAGAAATTTGGAATTTTGTGTGATCATAGTAATCATCATTTATCTACTTCATTCCTTCATTTATCTGCTTCGGGGCAAATGCCCCTGGCAACCACTTCGGTTTTTCTAAAAAAAAAACTTAAAACTCTAATTTTGTCAGTCCATGTAGCAGGCATGGAGTCGAAAGCTTAATTGCAGAGGTAAAATCTTAGAAGAAGAAAGAAATTCTACGTCGCATATATATGGACCCGTCTGTGAAAAATGTTAAAACATTTGTACCCAGATGTACATGTAGCTCGGAAGGCAACATCCGTCGACACATGGGGCAAAAATACTCCAGATAAGATGGTATACGAATACCTCCTGGATGGTACTTCCTGGTTTGAGAAGGAGAGGAACACCTCACCTCATGCTTAGGTTAGGTTTAAGTGGCTGACAGTTGTGCAAAAGAACAGCAGCAACACCAGCATAGGCCCATTGTGTTACCACGCAGATCTATGGATACCTATTCCGCAAACCACAGAGCGCTTTTGAAAAAGCCGAGCAGATGGCTGACTTTAACACTGGTCAGTTCAGGCAGATTATCAAAGAAGTTGGCGAACAGACACAAGCATCAAAAAATAAATAATAATTTCATTCAATAGAAGGTGTGATTTTCAGTTTCACATCATTTGTTTTAATTTTGCATCATTATAGAACTGTCGATGACATTTTTGGTAATAAAATATGCTGCACTTCTTTCATGTATTACGTATGTGTTGTTTTAAGTCAACATCAAATGTCTCGGTTTAAAGTGTCGGAGGTGAAGATTCCAATTCTTCTCTCGTTTGGGAAGGTTGGAAATACATATGAAAAGCCAACATAGATGAAAATTCAGGTGTGTCCATTTCGGTCTTCATTATATCCATGTATTGAACCTTAACAATTGAATTGAAATTAATTGATGCAATATATTTATATACGATGGAAATATATATCCTAATGCTTTTTTAAGATATAGAAATGAATTGACCTTCACAATAGTGTGAATTAGCATTAGTGATTTTCCTTCCGGCTATCTCAAAAGTCTAAGCAACTGTTAACACTGTGGGGTTTTGTGTACAATCACGGTGACCAACTTTCATAATGACAGTACTCTGAGTATATATCGCACCTCAGTACATTAGAGCAATAAGTCATAATAAGGCATTTCGAGAAAAAAGAAGTGTAATAAATGCACTTTATTATTATCTTGACATATACCTCTATTGTGCTTAGAGTAAAAATTCCCGTTTGGTGTTGGTTAACTAAAATCGAGTGAAACGGCAATCCGGGCCTCTATATTAAAAATATGTTTATCCTGCACATTTCATCCACTTAAAATTATTTTCAATCGCAATAAATTAAACAAAAGAATCGGCTTTCTGCAATAGAAAATTATTTAAAACCATTGTTAACGATGAAAGTCCTATATTATATATTTGATGGTTTTGTATCGTTTACAATTTGATATTCTCTACACTGGCTTTGCGAAAACTATTGTTAGAGTACATCAAGCTTTACTTTTGGCTAAGCTTAAATTGTTTATGCGCTCTACATGGTCTAGCCATCTAATTCGTCGTAAGTTCGTGGTTGAATATTCTTCTCTAAAAACCATCAATGTAAACAGAATCAAAGATTGAACGCAGAAAATTTCTCTCAAAAAGACCAAGGGCTTCTTCATCTACTTTTGAGATTGTTTCGGCGCCGCGCCATAGAGCGGAGAGGACAAGGATTATTAAGGTTTTATATAATGTTAGGTTTATAGAGAGGGCTCTACTACTCAATTGTCTCTTGAGCCTAAAGAAACAGCGATTGGCAAGAGTTATTTTGCGTTTAATCTCGGTAATTGTGTTGTTCGTACTGTTTACTTGGGAACCGATGTAGACGAAGTCCTTCAGCAGCCCAAAGAGTATTCGACTCCGAACCAGTGGACCAGAGAACGCCTATGGCACCAATGGCGCACACAAATGGAGAAGGGGCTCAACAAAGAAGAAATTAAATTGTTGGATTTCTACATTTCTATGCTGACACCTACATAATAGAAAACAATTATTGAAGGTCGATAGTTATACATCTCGTAGTACTCGTCGAAGTAACTTCTATATTATTGTACCAATATAACATTGCGGTCATATTCGCCACTGTAGTCATCTTGGCCTACTGCTGTTAATTCTTGTTTTTTAATGAGGCTACATACAAATACAATTTTTATTTCAATATTCCCGGACAACTTAAAACATATATGTACATAAATAAATTATCAGAATTAAAAACTCGATAGGAGAGAAACCTCAAAAAAAGCACCAAACTCGGAGAATACTGAAATATGGTAACCGAACGTCCTATATTACGGCAGTCTTACAAACGAATGCATGTATCGTGTAGGGAAACTATGATCTGATTATATATAATGGAAATTAGGATCTGGGGGTCATATTTGTTATTACATTATGATAAGGTCATTTTATTCCATTATATTACGTAAATCGAACTCTTTGTTAGAATTTCTTAAAAGGAATTTGCAGAGACCATTATTTCGCACTGTTCATATAGTGTTCAAGAACTCAGATTCATAGGAGTTGAAGGGAATTTCATGAGGTATGGCATCTGCATTTTGCAAGTAAACATGTTTAACGACTTCCGCCTTGAGATAAAAGATGCAAGATTATTGATAAAGATAAATGATAAATAAAATTTTATAAACGTCATTAATGGTCTTAAACTCTTGTAGGATATACAGCCTTTCCTGTTGAAAATAAATTGTGAATTTTTAGCAAACTTAAACAACTATTCTTTAAGGCACATAGTAAATATTTACAAGAATTTTGCTTATAGTAATTTCATATCTTTTCTTGCAAATTGTATTCCAGAACATTCGATTTGTTAAATGCACTCATGAAGCCGCGTTCTGACACAACATTCTCTTAAGCTCGCGTAACAACGCTTGTCCAAGACTGACCAGGAGACCGTGCTGACGTGACAGCCTAGATTTTCAGCAACCACTCGTGTTATTCATGCTATTGTTCTCTCACGAGTGAAAGCTAACTACAGGTTTATGCCGACTCCAAACGGCCAAGTTTGATAAGCTTTTCTAGATAGTTATTATTATTTGAGCATTGTTAGTGACTCGAAACAGGTGGGACCGTGAAAATTATTTTTTAGTCGTACCGGCCGGGAACCGAACCCAGGCAGCGAGGATAAGTTGCATATGGGTCAACGCACATACCCACAATGCCACGGCCGCCGCACTTACGTATTTATTTGTCTCTTTTTATGCAGAAAAACTCACCTGATATTGTTGACATTGTGCGATTATGATTTCCGCGCACCAGCTCAGAAGGTCGAAGACTGGGTTCTTCAACAACTTCAAGTCCTGAATCCGAGTCAAGAGTTTCTTGTGGATTATTGGGAGATTTAGAGTTGCCAGATGGATAACCATCTTCATTTCCATTACTCTTATTCAACGGTGCTCTTAATGGTGGTGGTAGCGGTGGTGGCGGAGGTCCATTAACTTAAAATAAAAAGGTAGATAAGAAGAAAAAAATGTGATGATAGAAATTATGGGGAACATTTCTAGGTATAAAAGTTACTTAAATTTGTGTTTATTATTTTCTTTATATTTATTTTATGAAAAATAAAATATAAGGATGAAGAGAAAATATGCATATGAAGTCCAGTTTGTAAAATCATTATTAATTGAGTCGACATCTTTAAAAATATTTTATTTTGTTTAGTATTTAAGACAAACATTATGGTTGAAAACTACACTCGAATGTGGTACAAGTAGCAGAGGCGAATACAGGTGTATAAAGTGAAGGCTCCTTGAACGAGAGCTTTTCCAATATCCTTCGGGATTGAAACTTTCCTAGACCTCATGACCAAGAAAAGGCACAGTTTAAACACGAGTTCAATGATACTTATAACTGTCAAATTAGACCTCATAAGGAGACTGCTCATCATTGCAATCGATTTACTTCAGCTAAACGCTCCTTAATGCATGTATGTATTTATACATCTACCTTTCACTTCCTAACTAGTTGGAATTAAGTATACACATGAATATGTACGCCCAAAATAAGTGGGATCACCGTTTAAACTGAACTTTCTAAGAGAACAACCACATACAAACACTGATTGGTCAAAGAATTGTCGTTTGTTCAAAAAATTTAACCATCTTCTATTTATGAGCGTTGAATTATTTTTGATACATCAGAAGAAAATTAATGCACTTTTACAGAACCGCATTTTCTACTGATGGATCCTACTTCCAAGAACCGCATTCAACGTGTTCATGACAGCAGAAAAGTGGAAAGGAGAACCTGCTCTATGTGCGTTTAACATTACTGTAGCTCGGATCATACACACTGATGACAGATAGAAATAATTACCAATTGCATTGCTTTGAATGGGTGGTGCTGAGGAGACCCGTTTGAGGAGTCTACTGCTGGCGCTATTTGAAGTATTTGCTGTGTCCAGATTGTTTCGTATTACTGTTGAGTTTCGGTTGGCCTGCTTCGTGCGTTCGGCCACGTCCTCTGGCGGACAAACACTCTCGTATGTGTCGCTCTTGAGGCCACTGTTGATTTGGTTCTTCAGGTTGACATTCTTCGCTATGTATGCATCTTTGCGGGGGGAATCGTACTTGGAGTGAAGACCATTCGTAGACTGGGACTTGTAGCGATTCAATAGAGCCACGTCTCTTTTATTGTTCAAATCCTGCCGAGGTGAAAGAAGTACATAGTGAAAATGAAACAAAAGTAAATTAGATTCATTTATGTATCTGGGTCAGAATGATTTGAAATTACTTGTTTGGTGTAGTGTATGGCAACATCTGTGCTCCTGGTGGAACTGGCACTTGCCGAACGGCTGTGCGATCCGCTATCTCTCGACCGAGATCTGCCGATGTTATACTTCTTTTTGATCGCGTTTCGTGCCTCCTCTCGCACCAAGTAAATGTCTTCGTAGTCGTGATTGTTGTTATTGTTATTGCTATTGCTATTGCTATTGTTATGATTATTAATATTATTGCTGTTGTTGTTGTTCTTGCTGTGATTGTTGGAGTTGTTGTGGATATTTCGATTGAGATTGTGGTTCATGCGGATGTTGTTCTTTGGTGAGTCCAAACTGGATTGAATTGAAACTGATTCATCTGAACCACTTCCGGCACCACTGCTACTGGAATGAACATCAGCTTGGATGATCATAGCTTTGTTTGAATGATCCTTTGGCAACGCATTCTTATTGATGCTGCTGCAATCAGAGTCGAACAAGTCTCTCACTCGATTGTAAATTATTTCTTGTGGATCGTGTAAGAAAAACGATTCCCCAGATATACTGCCGTTCGGCGATGGTGGTGTTAGGGAGCCATTTCGCATTGGGTTCACGTACAGACCATCGTTTGGCACAATCGGCCCTCCGTAGATTTTCTCCGATGAAGATCTCGACTGCGAATAAATGCCGTCATTGCTCTGACGCACTGACGGTGGATGTAAGTAGAATGGTTCAATGTCGGAGCTACCTGTCGATGATTTCGATTTGATGGTGTAGCTCCGACTGGTTTGTTTGCTGCTGTTGCTGTGTTTACCATATGACTTTTGACGGGAAGCATTGTTCTTTTCACGCGTGTTATAATCGGCAGATGTTCCGTGTTGAACTAGTATGTTGAGACACTAAGTGCAGAGAGAATGATGGAATCACTTGAAAATTAACGGATCAGAGCGTGTTATTAAGTACTTACTTCGACTTGTTGATTTTCTGCGGCATCGTTAATTGGACTTTTGCCATATTTATCAAGTGATAACTTGGCACCATGATTGAGAAGCCATCTAACGGTGGTTAAATGACCGCGCGAGGCGGCAAAATGGAGTGGAGTAGCACCGTCACCATCTCTTAAATTTGGATCAACACCTTGTTCCTCCACCTAGATAAAAATTAAACGTTTTTTAATTATAAAAAAAATATTGGAGTCAACATTATATTTTGTATTTCTTTTAATAATTTGTACAGAAATGGAAGGGATTTTTCTTCATCAAGGAATTTGTACGTTATGACTAGTGTACTTTGCCTTGTATTCTTGGTGCAAATGAAGATGAAGAAGTACTGTTCCTTTTAGAAATTAATTTATTTTTTATATTTATGTCGCATCATGTGAAAAACAATCATTGTATTCGAAGAGGTTGCAAATGACTGCTTTTAAATGTTTTAATGATTGACGTGGGTAAAGAAGAGCGATCTAGCGAAATTAAGAACCCTTGCCTTTCGCTTAAGATCATTTCTAATGCCAAAAAATGATGAAATAGAGCTTCAAACTCGTAGTCCAATAGACATCTCACTGCTGAAGAAACATAACCTTTCAATAAGGCAAGAGCTTGCTAAAACTCACTCGCCCATAGAAAATTGGAGAAATATTCTGTGGACAGACAAAATTGGCTGCTCTGGGTCTCGCGAGTACGTAACTAACAACTAACGACCACTAAATACTGTATAACAACCCTAGATAAAAGATACAAGAAATTTGTAAAGCCTGGTGGGTCCAGTACGTATTATGGTTTGGGCATGCTTCTCGTATAACGGCGAAGGCCCAATATTTTGGATAAAAGGGAATAAGGGTTATATGTTAAAATTCTAATCATAGAATGGGCTACTAGTCCAATGTGGAAAAGGGCCTCTACAGCAATCACTCTTGTTGTGCATGACATTGTTTTATCATGAGTAGAAGGGACCTACATGTCGAAACTGAGCATTATCACTTACTCGAAAGAGTTAGAGCCGTGATATTAATATGATTTATTTGAGGATAGAAACTGGCATAGGAGTCCAACCACAAACCCACCACTACGCTACCAAGTTTTACAACCACTTTTTTCTAGTAAATAGCATTAATAAAATTCACTTTCGGCTATGGTCCTAAAGACTATGCTGAACCTTGGCGTGGCTGGACACTTCAACATGGTGAGACGATTTCGTAAAAGTCAAAGACTCTTCTGAATGCATTCCCTATGAGGAGACATGAGGCTAAGATTCAGCCATCCCCTCGACCTCTCTGGTACCTAATCCTATCCTACTCCCATATGCTACTACCGTCTCCTGTACAGTGGGCTGGATCAAGGTTTCATGCGTAACATGCCGAGCATCTGCTAGGCTGGGAGCCTATTTCAAAAACTAGCTCAGTGGCGAATGGTGTACCGGCCGGAGCTACCTGACGATTCTCTGGGCCAATGAGTTATAGCTGCACATTGGATATCTGCACAGTCTGACCTTCTTTCTTCTGTAAGTTAATTAGTTTTAATTTCTCTTAAATTGTTCTCAGCTTTTTTAAAGTTAAAATCTTTGAACATATTCTCTGCAACAAGCTGTCTCAGAGAAGTTGACGACAACTCAACGAAACTGGGCATGGTCAAGCTTAGGTAGGTGTGGAGGGTAACGAATATGCTTAATGTAAAATCTGTGCTCTACTGAGACCTATTGGATACATTGTACTGTCATTTTCGGGTTAGTGTCTTCGTTCTCTTCGTTGACATCACTGCACTGAGCATTTGGCTGTTTTCAGGTACTTTAGTATGTCTTTTGTATTGGCGTTTAACAATTAGTCGATGCCGTTAAAATAATAAATAGCTAGCAATCTTCTCCCAATATCTGCAAGTGAGGAGCAAGTACCGACGTACTCCTCTCTTCTGCAGCACTTTTCTACAGAAGCTATTGTACTCCAATAGCTTCTCCTGGCTTTATTGCCAATGACGTACTGTCCAGTTATTATAAGAGTCGTTTATTGCGTTTGTCAGTAGTCATGATTTTATTGCTCTCAGAATGGGATGGAGTGTTGACTCTGTGGGATGGAGTGCTGACTCTGTGACAGTGGCACATCATACCGCCCCTTTATTGCTATTTCATCGGCTGTTCGCTTTTAGAGACAGATGACATGGTCTTATCATCTTGGTGTTTCCAGAGCCTTTATGACCGTCGGAATATCTATATACAAAACAACAGTTCTACCTCCTATTGGACTCATTGATAGTAGCTGGGGATTGGTTTATTTCGAAATCCTCAAAAGGCTTAATGGTCAAGCTTACCTTGAGTTAAGTGCCGTGAATACTATCTTAGCTTACAGTTTACTTCTAATAACGACTTGTCATTATTGATCAACAAACTCTACAAATATTGCAAAAAAAACTCCAATGGTCAACAAATTTAAAACGTCCGTTGGTCACTTAGACATAATTCACTAGTTGTCAGTACATGCAAGAACATACTTTGTGCAAAAAACTGCAGCATCAAATGCACTGATATAAGACTGTGTGTACGTGTAAGATGTTACCCTTGAATTGCACTGTAGCAGCTATGTGGAAAAAGAAGAAAGTTGAGATAATCTCTCTGCGAGTTTTTCGATTTTCTTTTCTCCCCTTCTTCTACTTTAGAAAGGTGAATTTCAACTCTTCACCGCTGGGTTTCTTTTAATGTTCCTTTAAGATGTGTGCGTTCACATTTTCTGTTATACATAGTTTGTATCAATCATTAGCATTGGTGTGGAGAAATCGCGTTGCAATATTCAGGCGTCAGCTTTTTTTTTTAGAGTGACGGTGTATGCATGGATTCAATTCTATAGCAACTGATATCAAATCCGAGTCAAGGCCATGAGTTTATAGTTTTTGTTTTGTAATTCGTATAAAATTCAAAACTTGATCGTACCAGTTCATTAAACATACGCCCATGCAAAGGGTTCATCGTTTATGTTTGTCCATTGGGCTTTACGATCAGATTTGTAAAGACTAGTAAAAAAAACATATTTTGTCTTTTGCAAGACTCATTTAACGTTGAAAAATGTGTATGTTTATTAATGGGACGTAAAAAAAGATTTCGAAGTGATGTGAATAAAGGTTAGGATTTTTTTTTGCAAAATCATAATCGGTGTTTATAATGCGTTTACAAGTGTCAGACAATAAAAGTTAAATGAAGACACAGACATTAATGGTAATATAGTTATTATCTTAAACATCATTTTTCTTCAGCTGTGCATATACTAAATATAGCTTGAAGGTCTGGCCTATGGAGCAATAGATATTAAAATGTGACACTATGTGCCGTTTTGATACTACAGTTCTGATAGAAGAGTAAACGGGGGGTTGTAAGGTAAGTTTTTATTTACATAAGAACCAGATTAGAACCAAGTGTAGGAACATCAATAATTCCTTGATGGCCATTTTAGATATTTCTTTGAGATATTCGATGAAATTTGTGGTTATAGCCAGTGAAAGAGATACCTTCTGAGGCGACATCACAGCTACGACAGTCGTCATTAAAATGGATGCCCAATTTTCATGTTCGCCGATTGACCTATGAAACGTAATGATGCCTACTATTCTTGCGAGATCAGCCGGTTTTATTTAATAGCCATCCGTTGTACTAGCTATTTAATCTGGCCAAGTCATCCCAGAAGTTGCACAGCTACTTCAACTGGCCTATCTAAGTCTGGCTGACCAACTCGAGCGGGGTCGGCACATCCACTACGGTCGAACGTGTGGATCCTAATTTTGCGACTTCGTCAGCTTTCTCATTCCCCAAAATGTTTGCAGTGTCCTGGAACGCAAACTAAACTAACGCTGTACTGTTCTTTCAGGGAGGAAGCTCATAGCAACTTTACCTGACTCACTTCGAGGTAATGCTGGCCGATTTTATACTCCTATTTGCCTGTCAATATATATAACTATGCTATGGTATGGCCAAGTGATCTTATGTGAATTAATGCTACAACAGGCCTCTCGAATAGCGAGAACAACTTGTTCTCAGAGCACAGATGTCTAAAAGAATTGGATAATATGGATGGACTGTCCGAGACGGACCTGGGTCTAGGTTCTCAGCTTCTCGTGTTGTGCGTGCTATTGTTCTTTCACGAATGGAAGGGACCTACACCTTAATGCCGACTCCGAACAGCGACGTTGAGACGCTTCTTCTAGACAGGAATACTCTTTGAGCATTGTCAGTGACTCGAAAGAGGTGGAGCCGTGAATTATCAAAGGTGGTAAATTCGGGTATCGAACCTGGCACCCTCTGCGTAGGAGTCGACGCACTTATCCACTACGCCACGGCGACTACTTGGATATAATAAGAGCTTAAAAGTAAACACCCGCTCCTACACCAGATTCCATTTGTGAGCTGTCAGTATATATATCTACATCTGCGACCGATACGTCATTTTAGTCTAGTTTAGGACGGGTGCAATCTGCATTGTATCATATATGAACCCTGCCTTCCCTCCCTTCCCGCCCTGCAATTCGACTATAGACCAAATATTTACACTAAGGCAGATCAGAGAGAAGAATAACGAGTTTCATATCGATACACACCGCCTCTTCATCGATTTTAAAGTCGCATACGACAGCATTCATCGCAAGGAACTATTTGATGTGATGACCCAATTCGGGATCCCGGGAAAACTGATCCGTTTGTTTCGCAAATACATGTTTCACAGTAGAGCTCGGCTCAAGGGCTACCGAGTCGGTTGAAGCCTGTTTTCGGCAAGGAGATGCGCCATTGTGTGATTGCGGGCCCCCCTTGCCCTATTGGAAGCTTTCACGGCGATTGAGGAACAGGCGAGCTGTTCTTAAGGTCATTAAGGATAAGACAAAATATATACTCTCGATCAAGAAACGTTCCGTCGCACACCACCTTGGCTACACTACAATTTCGAGGTAGTGAAGGAGTTTGTCTACCTCGGGGAAACGTTAAAACCACGAACGACCTCACAGTGGAGATCCGATGTAGGATCACTCTTGGCAACCGCTGTTACTTTGGTTTTTCAAAAAACCGCGAACTCTACTAGCTGTACGGGATGTGGATGCACTCCGGATTGAAATTCGGTGACTACACTGGCTCGACCACATGGAGCGCATGAACACCAACGCTCCAGCTAAGAGGGTCTTCGAATCCGAACCTCCTGGTTCAATAAGGAAAGGAAGACCGAACCTCCGGTACAAAGACCAAGCTATTGCGGACGAAAGGCAGCGTTTGTCTTGATGATTGGAAGCAGCGTGCCCAGGCCCGCCAGCAATGGAAAGCAGCTTTACTTCAGGCTTTGACTCTCCAAGATTCTTTGCCCTGATAATTAAGTAAGTAGCTAAGCTTTGAGTCTAACTGCGGAGTGACATTGTACATGTGTTCGCGGATAAAATGATGAGGCATAACCGTCAGAGCGTCTATGGGAGTAGACCTAAGAAGAGGGCCTGTTGTGGGTATGCACGGCATTCTCTGTATCATATTAAGTTTCTTTAAACTGCATTTACTGGGAGTTGGGCGCTGAAATAATGAACCATAGGTAAGAACAGGTGGTTCTACAGTTATATACGTCCATTCTGATGTTATTGCAAGTTGATTAGGGATTTGATGTTATTTTGTATCACTTTAAGTAGTTCAGTGCATTTGGATAATATTTTTAACTTCTAACACTGAACAAATTTGGTAACAAATTAAGGCTTTGATTTGATACAACATTTTGCTCTACTTTTTTGAAGATTTTATTGAATTTTAGGTGTACTCTAAGTTGTAGTTTTTCTAATACTAGAAGGTGAAGAATCCACGGTGATCACATACAGACAAAAGTTAAAAATAAGCATGCAATCATCTCGGGAAAGTTCATCATCACAAACATAATAATAACAGTATGGATGGTCATATAGCCCAAGGTGGACCTGGACCTAGCTTAGGAGCCACTCGTGTTATGCGTGCTAGTGTGTATATTGTGGAACGTAGCGCGGATATATCATTTCATTTCTCTAAATTCATACAAATGTGCATGAATATTTTAAAAATCAAGGAGGGAATGATTGGAAAAAGAAAATAGGCTTAGTCAAAAAAGTTTGAAAGTAAGTACTCGTGTACATTTATACTCCTCTATAAGTCTTTGATTGCGTATATTTTTTGTTACTTTAAGACTATAGTTGATATGGTCTTCTCAAATGAAATGAGCTCCCATTAATTCCCATGTGATCCTACGCTCGATTGGTTTGCTATTGTATAAATTGTTTTGAAGTATTCGTTTGTCATGTTGTTTACTCAAAATAGATAACAGATAATACAAAGGAGTTAAAAGTATCAGCTCACGCAATCGTATGTCAATTTACGGACCTTTGCATGTGTCTTCTTTTTGAATTCACAGAACTTACAGATGAATTACGTGTAGATACAACACCAAAAGTTCCTCTGGGGAAATAAGAATTAACCCAAATTTTATTTTATATTGCTTGCAATGGGATTCCTTTAAATTGCTAAGTAAACTAACCGGAATTCATATGTAAGTGTTGTAACATGTGTGGTTTAATAATCACAAACGTTTGCCAAATAAGTATGCTACTTTTACATGAGCTTTTCGTATTCCCTTTCGATTCCGAGTCTTTGTGACAAAATAACAGCAGGTGCGAGGTAAGATGTCGCTCAGGAGTTCAGAAGGTTCAGCTTCATCCGACGTAGTTTTTACTTTACAGTGGGGTATTTCAACAGAGCCTCGGACTCCAGGTGGACCTGGGCCTTGCTTCTACAACAACCACTCGTGTTGTACGCTCTTTTACGAGTGAATGGGACCTACAGTTGTATGTCAAATCCGAACACCAAAGTTCTAGAAGCGTTTTCTAGATATGAGTACTTTTTGAGCATTGTCAGTGACTCGAAAGAGGTGGAGGCCGTGAATTATAGATTCGGAGTTCGAACCTGCCACCTTGAACCTGAAATGCCACGGCGTACCACCCAATATTCAGAACAATATGAAAGGGAGCTTACAAGAGATAGATGAAGATGAGGTTTTGTCATCTCTTTCATCACTCAAATCTGTTTCTGAGAACTTTATTCAAACACTGATACATTGAACCAAATCCCGAAAGTATGTTTACGAGATAGCAATAATCCAAGCAAGAGCACCAATTGCATCTGCTCAGAGTAGAAACACAATATACAACCTATTTAAATTTTTCTCACGGCAAGGGTAGTTCATAAAATACCCTCACCTAGCCATAAAATAAGGACATATTATGTATATGGACCTTTTATCTTCAACGAAAACCCAATTAATTGAGCCAAATGAAAAACAAATTACTTATCTATAAAACTTAGATTTTACTCATCTATGAACACTGAATGACAATTCAGAGAGCAAGAAAACTAACCTGATTATCATCGTCATTCAGAGATAAGAAACAGAAATCGTAAGGCAAATAATTCAGTGTTTGGGTTATTGTAAGCCTCATAAAAAGTGACAACTAGTGGAGAACGCGCTAGGCATTTTCTTCAATCAACCAATAAGTAGAACAGATTAAAGAAGGAGGACACTTTTGATACTCTTTGGTAAACATAACTTGCATGACGGTGCAAACAGACTCTGGGCAGTTGGATTTGTAAAGTAGGAAAGCACGACCAAGCAGTCTTAGTTTGCTAAATCCACAAGAAAATAAACTGCTTGATTGACTCACAAATTCAATGATTTCAATTCTACATATGACATATGAGTCAATAGAGATGTACTATGTACCGCTTTACGCATGAGCCAAGATGTCGCCGGGTGTGCTCATTATCCGCGTCTTGCAAACTGGGAGCTTCTCAAACTCTGATTATGTTATTTTCTTTGCTTGTAGATAACTAAGGGAAGCATTTCCGAATTTGTTCGTCGTGAAATTGTTAGCTGCGATCGGCACTTTGTGGATTGCTTCTGAAGTTTGACAAGTTGTGAAGGAAATGATTAATTCACATCGAAAAACTTAAATCGTTAAGAAAGAAAATATTGATAAAGAAAACTCGACTGCTGGAATTGGATATTTCTGAAAATTCAGTGTCGTTCATAATATGTGCCGCACTAAAAAGGCGAAACACACCAAATCATCATCACAAATCACAACGAATTGAGAGCTTATTCGTTATGACTTATCGCAATATCAAAAGAACCATCAGAACTATAATGGTCAATTGAGCAACCCTCAAGTGAAAAATGGAGGAAAACATTTTGCTGTTGGTCCTTGCAGTTATAATCAAATGAAAAAATTGCTCACTTTTGTAGAACAAATTTCCTATATAAAAACATTCGCCAATTTCAATAAAAGCGAATCCTGTGACCTTTGCCAAAACGATACTTCTCACAAAATGCTTTCGTAGATCTTGACTGATAAATTCAGCAGCTTATGCAGCATGACGATGTATAATCTCATAATCGCCATGAATAATTTGAAGGTAAGACGAAATGATCATACAACAAAGTCATCGATAAAGGACTGATCAGATCAGTTATAACTGTAGAACCTGTCTTATTTAGTTTCGAGATATCAATTGCCCTCAATACTAATCCTCGTAAGTAAACTATAATACCCCGCAGCGACTGACATCCTATTTTCCTCCACATGTCCTCCATTGTTTTTATTACTTGGTGGAAATTACTTTTTTGCTGAAATCCCCAAAAGGATATGTTGGAAGTATTGATATGCACATGACTATACTCATTTCTGGTTGTTTGAATATACCTATTTAATATTAATCTTATGCTTCAAAACGATATTCCGATAGGAGTAAATAGAAGACTTGGAAGACAACATTACACGACATACCAGCCAATATGGTCGAAAAACTTTGTCAAAATCGGACGTATGAACTACTTAAAATGTAGTAGTGGTCAACATTTACATGAAATCGTCTTTAAAAAATAAATTTTATTGACTTATCACATGAAGAAACTCGGATGCAAATGTCACGAAATATCTTTCGAATTGCACGCTCTAAAAAATTTAGTTGTCGTTAGTGAAAGTGCTTGTTGGAAACACCACTGGCTTGTATTATCATTGACAGTCAAGTCGCCATTTAGCCACGGAAATCAACAGAAATCAAGTACAAGCTGGTGGAAGAACTCAAGCTTCTCAGCACGCAGCACTCGATTACTCTATAAGCTCGATCCCAGGTTGCAAGTGGCAATGAAGCAGCGGATGAACTTGCCAGGAAACGGGCCAAAACCGACTAATCGCATGCAATAGTATCTATAAAACCACCTCCTGTGGATGTGAAGAAGTAAGTGGACGACAAAATCATAGATGAAATTTCAACACGAAATTTCTGTGGACTTATGACCCTTTAATTATGAACTAATGACCCACAAATGTGTGGTTTTAAGGGACCATAATAGGGCCAAGAGAAATATGACTAATAGGAAGTGTTTGCAAATTTAACAAAATAATTTATTAGAAACGAAATAAAGTAAAACTCAAACAATTTTCTACAATAAAAAGTGGAATAGGTATCGGGGGGTTGCAACCCCGTGCTTGGGTGACTATAGGATTTTGAGTACGTGCAGGGGTGGCGTAAAATAAGACTCAACGAAATAAAGCCAAAAATGATACATTTGGCATCATTTCGTTTTAAATCTGGAAGTAAGGCCACATTTACGATTTGACTTTATTTCGCTTTAGAAAAAGAAATAAGACCAATTTGACGTTAAATCGTTGTGTATAATATAAAGAGTAATTTCGTTTTTTTTTTTAGATTTTCTTTTATTGAGTGAGAGTTCACAATTGATACTTTTATTATAACCCACTCAAGTGGGTCATATGTCCATTGTGGACATATAGCCTGTGGACTTATGACCCAGCACCATGATTAAAATGGGACTACTAAACAACTTTATATGCAGAAGCTGGGGCGACGAAGTCTCACTACCATTGCCACTGTCCCAGTTTCTACCAGTCGAAATACAGAGAAGATTTATTTACGACCTACTTGATCTAACAAATAACCCATTAAAATCTCTTTTCAGATTTATAAGGATTTCAGGATAGCTGACATCAACATCAACGTGACGAGTACGAAATAGGAGCAAGGAGGATACGTTCCCACAACGGGCATCGTATGGGTCCAGCAGGACCTAAGCTAAAATACTGAAAGTGCTGAAGTTGATGGAAATGTATTGATTTAAAGATGAGTACGGCATTTTGGTGATTTTGTACAATTCTTTTTCCAAAATTTGGAAGATGTAAGCCTCGCCCTCAATTTACATTCCTAGAGCAAAGAGTTAATCAAATTTGTTGTGTAAAAATGGAAAATATGTCATCAACAACTGCGGTTTTGGCTTTATTGCAATAACACTTCGAAAACAATGATTTGTCAAGTCATGTCCGAGTTATTGCCCGATATTTGTCGAAAGGTAGTCGAAGATTGCCTTGCTAGACTCGAGTTCTGCTAGAACTTCCGTGGACATTTGTCTGATGCTAACCATATTCAAAATTGGACCGAAATCTAAACCATAAATATGTTTTATTTCACTTTACATTCTGAACCACAATACGGATAACCAATTACTACCTTCACATATTTACTTAGTTGCAATAAAAAAACGCGTTAGCTGTACTTGAAAAACCATGACAAATGTACACGAAGAATTCATCACGCACTGTTTCTGTACTCGCTTTCATTTTGTAATTGCTTTTTCAAATTTGATTGATGATCTTTCGACTATTAAAAGCGTTTTATATTTCAAATGCTACATGACATGTTGTTTCTGCCAGAGAATGTAGTCATCTAAAGAAATGGTTATAAAAATAAGAAATTGATCCATTTGTTAAATAAAAACTTAATGACAGTAAACATTGTCACGCCGCCAATAGTCAGTGTGATCTTTCAACCGGAAAAGATATCTTACAGGAAACAAAGGCAAACGATTAATTAACTTTTGTTTTCGTAATTACAATCAACACAAAGGTGTAAATGCATAGCTTTTTGTAGCCTTCGTAATGACTTACCATCCATTTGAGACAATCCAAGCAACCCATTTGGGAAGCGGCATGAATCGGTGCCATTCCATCGCGAGCTCGAACATATAACGATCCGCCGGCTTCAAGCACCAAAAATTTTAAAACTTCCAAGTGTCCCTCTTGTGCGGCTAAGTAAACTGGTGTGACATCATTATCCATTTGAGTATTAGCACTGCAATGAGATTTCAATGAGGAAAATGAGAAAAAGACAAAACATATTTAAATGGAGAAGTGATTGTGAAATGAAAATTGAGGCAAACATTCACTTTGATAAGATTTGAAGCAGAGAGGATAGCAATGGTTACATTTAAAATGCACTTTATGCAATTTGTGCAATCCGAGGCACTTCACTTCTTAATAATGCTTGCTATATAGAGTGGAAAGAAGTTGGAGTTAATTTAAAACACCGTTCAGACATGCTATGAATAGTTTTCCATGTACTTTTGTGTTGAACACGCATTGGATTTATTGGGATATAGACGAGTGTTAGTCTTCAATATTTATGCTTGCGTTTATAATAATAACATGGGTGGCGCGACAGTCCGAGGCCCACCTGGGCCTAGTTGCTCAGGAACCCGTGTTGCGTGTGCTATTGTTCTTTCATGAGTGAATCGGACCTACAGTTTTATGTCAAATCCGAACGCCGATGTTTTAGAAGCTTTTTCTAGGTATGAGTACTCTTTGAGCATTGTGAGTGACTCAAAAGAGGTGGAGGCGGGGAGTAAATTGGGGATTCAAAATTGGCACCCTCTGCGTTGGAGTCGACGCACCAAACCACTACATATACTGACTTCGGCTTAGAGTTCCGAACGGAATGGTGTCAAAGAAACTCATGCTTTTTGCCAACTCGCCGTGGTTGATATTGACAAGTTATTGTTTCCATTGTAACCACTCGTTCTGTTCATGCATTTGATCTACCACGAGAGGTCACGAGAGGAGGAGACCTACACTTTTATGACGCCTCCAAACATAAGTGTTTAAAGCTTTTTCTAGATAGGTGTACGAACATCGACTCGATATTGTTGAAGTCTTGAACTATGATTCAATGACATTCATATCAGGAATTGAACTTAGTCATCCAGGGTATGAGTCGATACACTTAACCACTTGCCTACAGCCTTAAGTTATATCGAGTAATTTGGACGATAACGTATTTACATAACCAACGCAAATAACTAGTAGATAGATTAAAGAATATCCTACTACTTTTTTTTCAGTATTTTTGATGCTTTAAATCACATGTTCACAAAAAACGCTTGATGTCTTTTTTGGAAAGAGACAACAATTATTTTGCAAAGTAAGAAACGCTGTATGTGTGCAAGGTAGGTAGTGGCATTAATGCACTTTGGCCAAAGTAGGAGTAATTGAACAACCACGTGGGTATTTCAAATTAAAGAAGGTTGTCTTGGTTTATCGCAGCTAGCCAGTAGCCTGTATTGGCTTTCCTAGTTATGGCAAGAGTTAGACAGTTGTGGAGGAGCAGCTTCTTCAGAGAATATGCCCGTAAATGCCTATTAGGCACTGTCCGGTAATTATTCCTACTCCAGTGCTAATTTTGAACGTCTTTAGGGAGATCTGGCTACTTGATTTTTTTGGATCGAGATTTGGCCAGATGTTTGGCATTCGACAATCATTTGGACTCGCTACTAAAACAAGCCAAATATCCAATGTAAATAATCAACAGTCTAATTAAAGCCATGAATCGTGGATGTACTGCAGCAATGGATAGATATGGGTATGCCTGTAAATATTAGCTTTAACAATTTTTTACTTTACTTACTTTACGCAACGCCGTGTTCAGGCCGGAAATGTGGCGGTCTCACATTGAAGTTCTAGGTAGAGCTACTCTCTTCTCGCCCAAGCGTATAGAGTATTGTGAATCAATTTTTTTAAAATTCATTTCTTAGTTTGAATATTTCGCCTATTATTTGTGCAAGTAATTATTTTTTGTGGGTGACCGTGTCGTTTTAGGTGTGTGCGTCGACTCCAACTCAGCTTAACCTGGCTGCCTGGGTTCGATTCCCAGCCGATTCGAGTCATTGACAATGCTCAAAGAGTTTATAACTGTCTAGAAAAGGCTTAGCCGTTCAGAGTCGGCATAAAACTGTAGGTCCCTTCCACTTGGGAAAACAATTGCATGCACAATACAAGTGGTTGCTCTAGAAGTTAGGCCCTGGCCCTCTACGGGCTGTAGTGCCACCCATATTATTATTGGTATGATTTAATTTTTTCTAGGAAATTTACTCACGGTAAATCAATGTTTTCTTTAAAATTGTATTTCAGAATATTGGGATAGGGCAAACACTCGCGTTCATTTCAATATGGAACAGCATTCTCGAAAGCTCAATGAAACGCGTAGAACGCCAGTCCTTTGACTTTTGACCGACGGCGCTGCCTTCGTTTTGTCCACTTACTTTTCAATGGACATGTAATACTTTTATTGTATTGAAAATAACATATGATTTCTCGTTAAGTTATTATTCGCGAATTAAAAAGCATTATTTTGTGGATGGGAACAAATTTAACTGTCGGTCTTCCATTGTTCTGCGGCCAACAATACATGTTTCTAAATGTATGCTAAAATAAATCAAAAACCCTATTTTCTAAACATTTCTTACTTAACATTAAGTCGAGTAGAAAAAAAAGAATTAAGAGGCGCCCTAATAATTTTAGGACTCGTAGTAGAATAAAATTAAATTATTACATTTACGGGGTTTGATTCTTAGTCCTTAATTTTATGTACTTATGTGATTCAAACATATAAGGTTTCAATAGATTTCATCATTGCTCTCGATAAAGGTTATATTATTTTGTTATAATTTTGTAAGAAATTAAAGCAACTTTATTCAATGTAATACATTTTGTTGAAATAAATGTAGAATGAATTCGTATTCTTTCTAAAAGTACTATAACTTTCGGCAAAAATTGTTTGCTGTTTACACGCAGTAACTACTGCACGTCCTTAATCGAATGCATGCAAGAGTAATGAAGCTATATTTATTTGATGAGGAAATAATTTGTGGAATAATTGCATTAACAACTTTCTTAATGTTAGCGAAGCTATGCAGAGCAAAATTAATCAAATAACTAATCAGAGTACTCTGAAATTCCTTGTGTCGCTTAACAACAAAATCAAATGAACGCGCTTTATCAAAAATATGGCTCGAAAATCTACAGGAGTGTAGCTACAGATGAAAGACATAAACCCCAAAGTGGAGTTTATACCCTGCTCCAATCACTCTTTGAACTTGGTTTGTTTACATGCTGCTGCTGTTTAGCCTAATTCTGTCGCTTTTTGGTTACCTCCGTGTCCTCACACCGTTAGGTACTTCAAACTAGACATTGAAGATGCTGCAAGAAACAATATAGAGCGCAAGAGCTGATGCAGTCAAGAATACCTGTGGCCATTATGGGGTTATTTTATTACCTTGGAATAACTGACGGTCGCAAACGAAAGCCTAATCGCGCGAACAGTTGCAGGAGTATTTCTAACAGCACTGTCCGTTTTGTTTTTTAAACGAAAAAACAATGTGGAAAAAATTTTAAATTTTCGGCTTAATTTTTGCTTCACTTGGTAGAAAGTAGTACGAACAACAGTTGACAACATTTTGAAATTTTACTCAGTTTATTCATAGACAACTGGTTATAAGACAACGGTTTTTTAGTGTGTTAATACATTACTAGGGGCGGCATAAATTGTGTCTGCCATGGGTGGACACAACCCACGCGACGCCACTGGTTCGTAGGAGTTGATGTACTACTTATCAGCACCACGGCAGGGAACCAACAGATAAAGTGTTAATGTTATTTAAATTATTACCTTACCTTTTCCCCTAAATTAGCATCCATAGTTATGCTAAACACCATGCAATGAGTACATATCTATGCAATATTATAAAGCTGAAGAGTTTGTTTGTACTGGTGCAATTCTTGTTATGTTGGATAGTTCATTTATCGAAGAAGAAGGAAGGCTTTATGGTGCGACCAATAGAAGCGAAGTATCAACGAAAAATTTGCAAAACTGGAAACAAATTATTCCTTTTTTGGTAAACGGTTTAGGTTACGAAAAAATGATGTATGATGGAATTGTTCCTCTTTAATTGATCCTTTTTAAATTACTTATGTTGTGAGCACTATTGTTCTATCACTAACACAAGTATTAATATTGCATTTTTATGGATTATAATATAGACTATTATTCTTGTCATGCTTTTATTGTAATTAATGTTAATTAACTGCAGACTTACTGCTTGCTCGTATAAGATCATTACCCTTTGTGAACAATGTTCTGTCAGAATATTCTTTTGTATTTGTTGAATGGTCCAAAATGTGCAACTGAACATTTTTGGTATAGTTAAACAACATTTATGTTTCTGCTTGTGATGTGGCAAGTTAAAATATAATAATATTGACGGCCCTACAACCCATAGAGGGCCAGGGCCTAGCTTCTACTGCAACCACGAAAGGAAGGGACCTACAGCCAATTGTGAGAAGCTTTTTCTAGACGGTTATTACTCTTTGAGCATTGTCAGTGACTCGAAAGGGGTGGGGCCATGAATATTATTTTTTTGTTTTGATAGACCTTGATATGAATACAATATAATTTAAATTTCTCCTGATATTCTTATTTTTTATTGCCATCTTCTTATTAACCTTATAACCGATAATACCAATTTACTAACGCGACTTCAAAAAAACTTAAAACATTTATTGAGGAAACATTTATTGTTATCCCCTTTTCAAATCAAAGCTTAAAAGATTTCGACATTGTGCATTTTATTAAAAAAAAACTAAATAATAATCAATCAATCAAAAATGTGAAGCCATGAATTATTCAATTTAAATTTTTTACGTAGATGCGTTTTTTTCTACCTTTCCTTATTTAAACCTTCGGTTGTTAAAACCTTAACGATTGTTTGGCATTCCAACAGTTAATATGCACTTATTATAGTTATAGTTTGAGATCTAACCTTCTGCTGGATACCGGGGCATATTGGGATCCAAGGAAACGTAAAGGCCGAAAGTATCACGGAAAAGGATCAGACCTGAGGCAATCTCAATCTCTCCAACACCGAATGTGTATATGCCTCTCTGCAGCATATAGAAAAAAAACAGAAGTCGAAGGCCTGGATTGAGCCAGATCTCAATGACTGACTCCGACGCTGAGAAAAAATAGATGAAAATCATTGAACGGCGTTTGTTGCAAGGATTCATGCATGCTAATATGAGTCCCTACCGGTCACATTGTCAATCGCATAATGAGGCTTGCAGAAGCTGAAGAGATGAGGAAGAAACAGAATCAATCCAACATCTGCGCTGCGACTCCTACGAAAGCATTACTTCACAGAGTTGGAGGACTAAGCTGTGTAGAAGGACGACTGGATGGCGCAGTTCGTTAAGTGCCTGCCCTTCATTCCAGGGGTCCGCGGTTCGAACCCCAATGAAATCAAAACGCTTTTATCGGGTTTTCATATCTGGTATGATTGGGAGTTTTCTGGCAGTACAATGAACCAGCCGCTGTCTGAGTGCTCCAGTGTGGTGTATAATAACATCTGACAAAACGAAGCGTTGTAGAACTGAAATAAAACCCTTAGATTTATATGTGAATCTAGATGGATTTAGGATTAAAACTAAAAGTACTAACAAGTGCACATTGGACACGTTGGTCTATGTGAGCCGCTTTAGGGCAACCAATTACCTATCTACCTATGCATTTAGGAAAAGTAAAAAATATTCTTCAAAAAGTTTTAATTGCCTTTATTTTTCAGAAGATATACCTATCCTTTCATGTAACTTGAAACAATTAGAATTGCTCCATTTGAGAAAGTAAGCATTAAATATAGGTACATTATTATAATGACATGCTAGTTCAAACAGAAGATAACGGCCTAAAGGAATGCAGACAAATTTTAATAGGCGACTTAAAAGAGGCAAATAAGTAGTTAAAAATGTACAAGCTAAGGTTAAACGAACAAACACAAATGTATGGAAATTAACTTTGCTATGTACATATAAATCAACTAGATATTGAAAAAGTGGACCAGGGCAAATAGCTAGGAGTTATTATTGATAACTTGAAATGTATAACACACATGAAATGTATATGCAAGAGGATGCCCAAGAAATAAGGATATTTTAGAATAATTCGAAATAAGATAGATATGATGTGATATTGACTAAGGAACACAAATGGCTCTCGAGCGGAAAGGGCAAGATCAACCTCAGCGGGAAGCACTATACTGGTAAAGGGTTACGGCTGTTCAATGGCCTGACGATTTTAAATTTGAAACATACCGTAGAATTTTCAATGCAAAATGTATTGAAATTATGAAAAAATAAACAAATTTAAAATGTTAGTAAATTGTATAGTGTGTAAATAAATTAAAAGTCTGCTATTACTAATAAAGTCGAAATCAAATCATCAAAAAAGTACAAATTGATGTAAATATATGTCACTTTAATTTGCTAGTATTTTTATTTGTAACTGGCATATCAGCAAATACTATTAGGTTGCCGTAGCTCAGCTTATATCACTGTAGAACTTTCTATGATAATAGTAATAAAAATGAAGCGGATAAACTTTATATAAAGATCAAATAAATGTACTAATACATTCAAGCAAATCTCGCCATTCGCAACGGCACTAGGGCAAACAACATGATTAGAATTGAAATACAATTCATTGTGAATACGAAGTGGAACTAGGTTTTGACGGCTTCCAATGATGAGTTAATTAATAATTCATACTTACTGTTATGTTAAAACTTTTACCCGAATAAATCTTTGCAAGAGCAATTATTTCCCATCTTAAATATGCATACAAACTACCTACAAGCCATAAAGCTGATGTGATATAACGTCATAGTCGTCGGTGAATAATATTTGTCGCTTTATTGGAGTTTCATCTTTCCAAATCTCACGCATACTATAAAACGTGCTACGGATCTGCTATCTAACTGATGTATTTTGTTTCACTTTCTGAATATTCCAGACGACAGAAGACAACAACTCTCACTTTGAACTACATCGCTTACATAACAACAATCTGAGTGTGATGTATCAAAGGCACACAATCAAATGAAAAGGGAAGGAGAAAGGGAGGAAAGACTAAACTAACTGAATAATTCTTGTTAACAACGCTGAGTGTAGCATTACTTTCGTCACAACGCCAGATGAAGGACAAACTCAAGTACATTGAAGATTCAAATGATCCAAATTACCTTACGACACTTCGGCGATTATTCCGTTCTTTGCGGACCAGAATCTTATTGTTTTCTTCCGGCTGCTGGACTTGCTTGCTGAGCTGTGCATCTTTGCCATCGCTGGCTAGGGCGAATCCATCAGACGCGACCAGGGCCACATCGTTATTTTCACCGAATTCATTAATAACAGATCGTATATCACTGTTTGACGAACTCTTCGTCTTGCTCCGACGATAGGCTGTCAAACTTGTCATTTTACCGAGCAATCCTTTCTTAACATTTATCGTTGAAAAGTAGCTAAACATGAATAAAAATATTTCTTTTTAAATTTTCTTTGCTCGAGTAATTGGATGTCGTTGTTGCAACACAATGTTGCCGTCGAAGATGCTGCAACGAGTAGGTGGGAATTTAGGGTTTTGCAGTTTTAGGTGTGTGTGTGTGTTTTATTTTTCGGACTCAGCACTTTTAGGGCACTTGTGATGTTACAAGATCGAAACAAATACATTTACATAACCCACCTTCATTTTATTAACACAAAGAACAAAACACAATGAAAAAAACTTTTAGTGAGCAGAATTCATATTCAGATTCACGTTTCATATACGTTCGACTTTTGACTCAGGGATCCACTGTGTTGCATTGCAGCCTAGTAAGAACTTTCAAATTCTCAATCTCAACATTCTGAAAGCACCACTTTGCCGAACAAATCTAAACGAACGACTGTGGTGGTGAAATCGTGAAAATCGGTCGATACTGATTTTAAGTAACACTTCATTATCCACTGCACTGCACTGCACTGCACTTCACTTATTGCCTGCATTCGCGATGCGCCAAGCGCACTATATTTTCAAAGAAGAATAACAAGTTGAATGAGTATCTATGTGAAAATAGAGCGAAATCTCTTTGCTCACGGAATTTACCGGTGTGTAGTTTTGATTTTACAGTTCGTCTTTGTTGTTTTTTTTTTTTTCTTTTCGCAAATAATTGCTTGAATTTTAAATTAAAACCCAGTGACCATAGAGGAAAGCACTTTAAAGTATACAGTATACAAGCGATGAGTCCGTGCGATGATCACTTGGTCATGGAACACACACAATACACCCACTTCGGGTGTGGGTTGTATTTGTCTCACAGTTGCACTTGAGATTATATATCACAGTGACAGTGGTTGTTGTGAAAACACGATCCCTATTCGTTGGACTTTGCAAGTGACGCAGCTCGCGAATGAAAAATAGCACTGACCATCGAACCGAACACTTCAGGGAACCGATGACGAATAGATAGACGAACCACTCTACAAGCTAGCGGAAAGCAGGTCTCTTCATCGGCATCCAACTTGTTCGCTGATTCTCCTCATTTAACTTTCTGGTTTCTTGCGCGGACAGTCGACACTCTAGCTGCACAGCTCGCCAGCTAGCCATCATTGTAAGTCAGTGGGTAAACGCCAATATGAGTTGGTAGTCTTCTATGGTCTTCTATGTGGTGTGGGGTGTGTGTGCAAATATATTCGGCTGAGGATTTTTGTGAATTTGGTTGTTATAGCCTGGAAGGAATCAAGCTAGAATGGAGGAGTGCAAGTCTATTATTTAGCGTTTGGCTGCCTTTCAATTGCATGTTTTCGTTTCATGTTGTAAGCGGAATTTTCTGTCTTAGTTGGTTTGTTTTGCTTTTTCCCTATGCGCAGACATTGGATGTGAACACATTTCTGAGCTACTTGAATGAAGACGGGTTGGGATCTTGCGACAGGTTGTCAGGCGATTGAAGCGCAATGCTAATTAAAAGTTTATACGAGGTGGTTGGTTTGTGTGTTGAGTAATGCAGCAATTATCCCACTCACAGCGAATCGAAACGAACATATACTGGCTGTTTTCGAATCTATGCTTAATGAAATATAAAACAGAAACGGTGAAGACAATGTTGTTTGACCACACAGCATGAAAAAATGCAAACATCAAAATTAACGATTCCAATTATGATTGGTTTTAAAACTCAATTAGCTTTGTGTGTGTTACAATGGTTTTTCCTGAAGATACAATGATAATATATCAATTTTTGACCTTTTCGTACTTCGACTCATTTTCGTATTCGGATCTCTCCTAGACATGCAAGTCCTTTGTCTTATTACAGCAATATTAAGTAAGATCGTGAATTCTGGCAGTTTTTTGATTAGTTTTCAGATTCTTCCAACGTCCGTGTGGACGTACAATTCTCTCAGGCTGAACACGAACCGGAGCCAACAAAACGCTTTTTGTTTTGTCGGGCACGGAGAGTTTTGTCGCATCAAATGCGAGGTTTGTGGGCAAGGGAAGCGAAAAGTGCAGAAGACTCTCGCGTCGCATGAGTGCGGAAATCGTACCAGCTTTCGAGTGCGTTTTCGCTATTCTCCTCTCTCTCTTTTAAGTATTATTATTTTTGGAGTGATGTATCGGATGTAATGTAACGCTTGTGTGAGTAAGAGATAACGTATGTGTAGGATAGGGGAAGAAATATGAAAAATCATGTTCTATCGATATTTGATTTGAGTTTGAACTTGTGAAAGCTTAGTACGATTACTTGCAATAAAAGGCGGCATTTGATGTGACGAAAATTGACTTGTAATCGCTGCCATTGACACTAATACGCCTACCCACACCGAAGCAGACACGTTAAGAACGAATATTTTGTCGAGAGTGTGTCTATCGGGATTACCGAATGCTTGGCTGCGCATGCGACCAACCATCGCCGAATGAGAATGAGACAAGCATGCCTGGAAAGATTGTCATTGTCAAAACCAGAGAACTTCATACACACATGCGTATTGGGCAACCCACATCGAATATGAAAGGAAAAGGCACAACAAGAACTTTGATTCCTCAAACAAACATTTGTTTGTGTTGTTCATTTACTTCGGAGTCGTTGTTGAAAATGGATTCACTCACAGAAAAGTTTCCATTTTTAATTGAAACAAGTCCCTATTTGATAATAAATTATAAGGACAAGAGCATGTCAATCAAATTATTATTATTCAAAATTATTTATCGAATTTTTATATTATCGTCGTCATTCATAGGTTTCAATAATTTTCAAAAGATTTTACAAAATTGGCAAACTTTTATCGTCTGAGAGCAACAATATGTTTTAAAACACTTAAATTAAACTCACAAACTCAGTTTCGAGCCCAAAGCAGAAAACGTTCTGAAGGATCGATCTGTGTTTGGGTGAAATACAATACAATTTTTCTTCCCAGGACTTTTATCGTGTTCTGGGAGGATTCAGCCTAAGCAAAACTACCCACTCCCACATCCCGTTGAGAAAAGATTCGTCACCTCTTTTCAAAACGAACTCTCTTACTACAACCATGTCAGAAATCATATATAGCACAGATTTACCAATGTCTACTATAGTATCAATTTGTCTTAATGTACACAGCATCTCTCTCAAGTCGTAGATGTTTAAATATTATTTCACCTTATCAGTGCATTATTTTATATAAGGATTACCCTGTTTCTCGTTTGAGTTCTCTAGAGCACGCATGTATGCATATCTCCGCAGATTTATCTTACAGACAAACTTAAATGATCTCACCACTCCCGGCTGAACTATAGATCACAAACTACATCTTCTATTTACATCTTCTTTCTATTTCAAAGAAGCCAGGTAGTGTTAATGTGACATAAATTTAATTTGTATACAAACTTATTGTTGATTGATTCACACTGAATTGTCATCAAATGGGGACTTTATGTGAGGTTTTAGTATCATGTTTTATCTAGTTCGTACTTCCATCAGTCGCCCCACCAAGAAACGTATTGCACATCTAGTGGATTTAATCGGTGAGTACAAGTCGTGTTTGTCAGTTAAAATCAGCTAAAAAAAAGTCGCTACCATAGATGAGAGTGTGACAGCAAACTAATCTGTGTACATTTCTTACCCGGATCCGCTTTGCACATGCATTCTCCTTGAAGATCGTGGTCTACATGTTTGTAAATTCTTGTTGACACAAAAATAAAAGCCACTAGACCATACACAACATTGCACTTTCACTGATTGGATGAAAATGAATTAAGTTTATGCCTTTTCTTAAGCAAAACAAACGACATCTCTGTCTGATCTTAAGCTATCCTCTCTTGATTTGTACAAATTTGATCCAAGTCTTAAGACTATAAAAGTAATCTCTTGACCGATCTGCAAAGAATAGTGAAGATATTAAACATATATCTATACTTCTATACTTTATTTTCATATTTTCAAAGCTGGAATTTAGGATGTTACATTGTAGGGAATGTGCTAGAAAAATATTCTTTCGTTTTAGTAAACGAACAAATTAAATCCAAAAATAGGGCATATATAAGAGACATCACCCTGTCGTCTAAAAGCAGTTTGAACTAATCTTAACGACGCGGGCTATGAACTATGTATGTACATGAAATACTCACATCATCATATGGTCTCAAATCTCTGGCAAGAACATCTGCGGCCAGCATTTTTCAATGATTTGAGGATTTCGGAAAGGTGACACATCTGCACTACCCACATAGTCTCTACAAAGAACTGTATTTAGTCTGGAGGGCACAGATAAACTGGCTGGGTCATATAGAAATCAGGAACACGAATGATCGAAAGAGAGCAAAGGCCGGAAATGGAGCAATTCTGGTGAGTGCAGGACAACTTCTCCTAATAATGCACGTATATTCGGAGAATAAGTTTTGATGACAACGTTGATTTCCATAGATGTACGATTCATATATTTTCAAACGAACTTGGAATTAGCGAAATGCATGCCTATCGCTTGCATGCCAATCGTTGAAGCTCTTCTTCTCTCGATTAGAAATTACCTAAATTTTTATGTTCCCCAAGGGTCAGTTCTGTCTCCGACACTCTTCTACTTTTAATCCAGTTCATACCTTCGCTGGTGGCAGCACCCTCAGAGTTTCATATTCGTTCCAAGACTCACGACCCCGCCCTTCGGCCATATAACTGGAACGGCAGGGTGTGTTGAGCATTGAATTCTGCTCTTGACAGTCTAATTAACTGGGAAAAACAATAGAGTGGAATTCAATTCTTCACAGGCTCAATGCTGTCACTCAAGCGATCCCTTGATAATCAGCCATTATCCATGAAAGGCACTTCTGTCAATGAAACCAGAAAACTTTATATTCTTGATGCGTATCGACAAAGCACTTGGTAGGAACGGTAATTTGAGGTCGCCACATATTTAGATTTCCTTAATCGATGCAAGAAATATTTCACCCCCTCGGGTTTGGCTATAATTTATAAGGCTTACATCCGCCCCAAGCTTGAGTACAATGCTAATATATAGTCTGGTGCCCTCAAGACCATCCTGTACAGGCTAGATAGAATCCAAAAGCGAGCGAATATACCCGTCGCAACAGGAATGCCCGTATGTTTATCCTTAAGGCCCAAACCAATGTAATCCACAAAAATCGTAGATGCCGGATTCCAAAAGTGCCCAATGACGTACGTTGCGTGCGCAATCCACTCTTGTATGAATCCAAGAAATTCGAAATTTAAAAGTTCTTGAATTATTAGGAATTATTCAAAAACAATTTTAAATAAAACAAAAAGTATTATTTCATTCATAAAATATTGTAAAAACAATCACATGGAGCACCCGAATGAATTTCCATCTTTCAAACGCACATAAAGTTAAAAGTTGCCCAATTCGATGCGTCGTGGTGAATTTCACTTGTGGCCTGCATTCTTTGTCTCTCTCCCTCTGATAAGGCCTTATGAGTTGTATATATTTTGACAGGGCGCAACGCACGCAACGGTTTCTTTATTTCGTTTAAGTCTTTAAGCCTACTTTCGGACGCACAGTTAAATTTAGAGACTTGTTCTTCAGCCGCACTACACAAAAATGGAATGCTCTCCCAGTCTTATATTACCCTCAAACCACAATCCACAGATTTTTCAGAACAATGTACACAGGAACCTCATCTTCCTTTCTCCCTCTATACCTTCGGCCCTTGCTCTGTTTTGACCAAGGACACTTAAGGGTATTAATAATCCCTGAAGAACGCGCAAATTATAAAAAAAAACTGCCTATCTGTACGTTTGATGTCTAGGAAAACTTTGTTTGGTTAAATCGAATAGGCTAAAAATTCAATATTTTACTAGAACTTCTGCTTTTGAATCCGTTTTTTATTCGATGCAATTTGAATGTTTATTTCTCTCTTGATTTATCTATAACACGAGTTTTCAAAGTCAAGTTAAGACACGCTTGAGTAAAAACCGGATGCAAATGGTCCAAGTTCGGCGCTGGTAGCTGGTATGGTAGCCAGTTTCACGTGTGTACGCCCGAACAATGGGTCAGAGTAAACAAATAAATGTACCCTTAGAAGGGAATTTAAATATAGAGGAGTGTCAGCCAGCTTTGATTGTTAGTTCGCAGTACATGGTTAACCTTGGCCTTGGACACAGTGATACCACAGTGAAAGAGCGGATAAACTATTAGGCTGTTCATTTGCAGTTTGCAAAGTTCGGTTCATGTGTACAGTACTTAACAAAATGATGCATTGTTCATCGCGAAGATAGATTGGATTCGTTGTTGCAACTGAAATCTAAACTTTTGTTTTTTATATCTATTTAAACACTATTTGGAATTTAAATGCCGAAAATTGAAAATTCCCTCCACATTAATAATACCATAGACAAAATAAAAAGAAAGATAGAATAAAACTATACTCCGCATATAAAGAAGTCGAGTCCCAAAAAGAAAGTTGCAGTAATGAGTCTGACAGAGTGTTATGCAGATCAGAGATGTGTCTCTGATCTGTTATTAACTAAAAAGATAGTATATTTTAACGATTTATTTAGCAAATGGGCAAGATCATTGCCTTACGGAGAATGGAATTCATGGCAAAAGAGGTAGCAATCGAATTTCAATATTGCTTCAAGTCAAGCGTGATATCTGTGTTGGACAAATCAGAAACCAGTAAGTGGCAGCTATATTGCTATATGCAGTTAATCCTATAACCGACCTATAACGGACTATTTTGTAATTTGTTTGAAAAATGTGGAAGTGTAGTAGTTTTAGGGATGTACTATAAAAGGGTGAAGGGTTAAAATTAAGCAAAATGAAATTGAAGTTTTTTGGAGTCGAGTTACATGTGTACATGTGGTACATGTAGTACATGTGGTAAATATCTTCCAATAGAGAAACTAATTTTTCTTTAAATCAAATTATCTCTTCAATATTTTGTTAGCTGTTAATGGGTACATATTACCTTTGCACCGACGATATTGTCTATGATAATTCCCAAAGCGAAAGCTGCATGCATACCTTAAGGTAGTAGTTGTAGAATGACGGTTCGAAATATGTATATTTACATACATACCTATATCAAGAATTGCAGAGTTTAAGGGGCCCAAGTGGAATCAACTATTGTTGCATACGTTAGATTCACACAAACTAGACTTAAGATATGCAATCATTATAGTTTGTCAAATCGAATACGTTTCAGGCGCTGATAGAGGAAATTTCAATTTCGTGTGGCTGTCAAAATAACTTGTTCCATGTATGACAAATTGATTACGCAGGATATAAATACGGAATCGGTCACCAAAGTGAAAGAAAGAAGCAATCGAATGTACCTAAGTTGAAAGTAATGACAATTAAAACAAATTGGAAGTAAGTATGTCAATTAGTGAAATGCAGATTCTACGGTTTCCGGAGCGCCACGAAATAAGAACAAAATATAATGAAACAAAATATTGATTAATCGCTTGTTTAGGAGATATCGAGGTTTAAAAATGTTTTTTATCCTATGAAAATTGCAGTGAAAACTCTCCTAAACTAATCGATTAATTAATATTTTGTTTAAAAACCTTGGCGCCCGGAAACCGTAGAATCCCCAACCATTTTAACAACTCCTTCCAATTTCGGCTCAGTAATATGCTCAACAATCTCAAAGAGACCTTACATAAGGCCACGTTTTTTTCGTATATTTTATGAGTTAAATGAAAAAATGAAAAAAAAAAATCAGTGCGAAAAATTCACTACTGAAATTGTCATCAAGCTATAAGTTGGAAAAAAGGGAAACACTTCTTCTTCTTCTTCTTCTTCTTCATTTGGCGCTACAGTCCGGGGTGGACCTGGACCTCAACCAACAAGCCTCTCCAGCTAGCACGGTCTCTGGCTAGCTGTCTCCAGTGTCGCACGCCAAGTTGGTTGAGGTCCTTCTCCACCTTGGTGCGCCACCTTAAACGCGGGCGTCCTCTGTTGCGTTGTCCCACGGGAAACAAAATTCATTGAAAATTGTAATTCATCTACGTTGTTCAACCACTGGCAGCCATTGGACATTTCATCCCTTTTCCTCCGGGGTTTCTCTGATTTAAAACCGAATACATGCTGCCCACGGTACAGACAATACACATATAGTTTATGTACACGCACCTTGCACACAGGCAGTGTATGATCCTGCACAATATAATTGCTGCCTCTTTCCAAAAAGGACTGTCTCTTTTACAAATTTGCGATTTAATATAGTAAAAAAATGTAGTGTCATATAGCCATTTTCATTGCGTTTACCTATGTCCGGTTATAGCGTTAGAAAGAATTTCTATAAGAAATAAGAATTTCAGTACACAGTTTCATTGGGAACAACAGTATGTGTTGCTAATAAAAATTATGTATGCATGGTTGTATTCTAAGAACATACCGAATGAATATATTAATATATATATATATATAATGTGTCAACACAATTAATAACAAATGCAACTCAATATTCTTGTTTAATTAAATGGTTTCGAATTTACAGATGCGTCGTAAGAATAAAATACGTGTGGTGTATAATTCTTGTGACAAACCGAGTGGGAAAATATCCATCCAACGGAATCTGTATTAAGTCGCGCTGGGAGGATTACTTTGGGTTATAGAATGATGGTGAATAGTGTTTTTTTTTTCGGGAGAGACGATTTCTTGTGCTTACTGAAATAAAATAATCGTTTCTTGTATAACTTACCAAATCTCAGCAGTCGCTTCTACGAGCAATCGAACGCAGTCCAAGCATCCTCGAGCTGCTGCATAATGTAGTGCCAATGCACCTCCGTTGGGCCTTTCGATGGAAGAAATGCTCCCCGAGTGCAATGAATCGTACTTGTCAAACTGATGTGAATGCATTTTGTTAGTAGATGAGTTTAGACTATCTGCGCAGTCAACCGTTCTAAAAAGTAAGAAAGAAAAAAGTAAGTTTGAAAATGTTCAGAAAACTATTGCATACTTTTTGGAGAATATACAATTTGTATTGCCTAGCCTATGCAACGGTTAGAAAAAAATGCTTATCGTTGTGTAGTGTATGCAACGGTTTTTTAATACACAGAAAGCTTTAAGTTTTGTGTGAAAAAAATAATGGATCACCTATAGATTTAAATTTATTCAGCATGAAAAAGTGCTTACTGCCCGTTAATTGTTATAATAATATGGGTGGCGCGACAGTCCGAGGTGGACCTGGGCCTAGCTTCTCAGCAACCACTTGTGTTGTGCGTGCTATTGTTCTTTCACGAGTGGAAGGGACATACAGTTTAATGCGGACTCCGAACGGCGAAGTTGAAAAGCTTTTTCTAGACAGGAATAATCTTTGAGCATTGTCAGTGGCCCGTTAACTGTTGGCATACATATTAAATGAATCAATTCTGTAATTGTTCTACTGCGTTCAATGAGCTTCGAATACCATAGCTAGAAAATGTTTGTCGATCTAAGAAATTGTTTTGGGTTTGGCACTGTTACACATAGGCCACAAAGTGCTCTTAAACCATTAAGGAGACCAAATATATCCAAAATATATTATATTACCACCACATGATATTTATCCGCAGGGACATAGCTGCTAAAGAATATTGCCTTGATTCACTTTAAAACTCACAGTACAAAGGTGAATAAAAGCTCGTGCTCTTTAACCATTAATGGAGACGTCTGTGGCAATGAAGAGGAACAAGGCGAAACTTCTCAGTACGTTTGCCATTTTCCCAGTTTCGGTCATCGGAATATGACCGTTTATCTGCTATCTTTACCTATGTTCTGCGCTGGGTAATGTTGTGTGAATAGCAGAATTTCAAAACGACTGTTTTTAAATATGTTGCGAATCGTGATTTGATCGGATAAGGAGTACTTTGTGACCGGCTATCGACATCGAAAGAAATTCAAATTAGCTTGGTGCCAACAAAGCTTGTAGAATAATGAACCGTCGATAATCCGATAAAATACAAGGCTCTGACAGTTTATCGAATTAATTGAACTACAAAGCACCTACAGTGGCGAACGAGCTGGAGAACTGTCTAGCCAACGGCAGCACCCAAAACTCAAGTCAGCAGGAGCTACCTGGTACACTCTGCTTCTAAAGCTACACCGACATATAGCTTCATCCGTACAATTTGAATTGATAAACAAGATAAACATTTTCCTTTGATAAAACAAATTAGATAGATGGTGAGGTGAAACATTGAAGAACACATCGCTCCCTCTATCACAGCACCAAGGCGTCAGTTGCCCTCCTTCTTCGCCTTTAACACAAGGATGAGGGGAAGTTCAAGAACCCTGGATCTCTCTCACTCATGCTATCATTCCTCCTACGGAACGGCACAGTAAACTAACTATGTTCTTCTATATTTAGAGGGCATGCCATATCCGGGTTATGTTGATGATGTCTTCTCCAACGTAGGAACTTAAATAGGTTTGCAAAATGCGGTCTAGGAGAACATCCGCTTGAAAAACCCCTAGACTCTTCAGGAAATATTTAAATTCCCCTTGTCCACCTCACATAACTGCGTGACACAAATCTGTCATGAGTCAATGCAGAATTGTTGAGTTTTTTTATAAATAGCAAACTAAGCTGGAAACTTACGAACATAAACGGAGGTGCAATACATACGAGTACACAAGCAAAACCATGCCTTCTATTAAACTAAACCTTCGTTTTCAACCACCGTCGTTTGAGACATGCGGAAGGTGTGTGACGGCCTGCACAGCGGTTTCACTAAAGGAAATAAATGTTTGCTTGTGTCTCACAAAATCTGCAGAGACCTTCTTCTGATCATTACTTTTCTTAGGTGCTAGTTGAGTCTGCAGCCCTCTGTTAGCAAGTGAATTAGGATATAGAGGTTGTTCTTGCTCATTTTGATACATGTCTCAAACCTGTTTCGGTTACACTGACCCATTTTTTTCTTGCCTGCTTCAAGCCATGGGAGTTGTTCGAAGTTCCTGTACGGGTCCTTTTTTCTAGTTCCCTGAGCTCTTCTCTGAGGTCATGGCCTTCTAGCTCAAAATGGTTTGGGTTCTGTGAAGGTTACTTTTCTAGCTAGGGAGTTGGCCATTTCATTGCCTTGCATCCCTGTATGATCAGGGGTCCTGCAGGCTCGGTTTCTCCTGCTCAAGTCTTTAAGCTTCTGTAGGTATCCCATTACAGGCCTAGATCTGATGATGTAGGAATCTAATACCAAGATAGCGGAACGACAGTGGAATATGCTTGTCCAGGGTCCAAATACCCATGCCTCTGTTTCTTTATCAGTCCTTGATGCGTTTGTATACCATTTCATAGTATTGCTGCCAGCCTGTGGACTATGTAGTATGTGGAATCTTTTTAGTACTGAGGGTAAACGGTTTTTGGAAACTAAATATCATAATCACGTCTTCCTTTTTATTGGCCACGAGTGGTTTTTTCCGGGCTTTGCCCAGCCGACATGCATCATTCCTTTTTCTGTTTGCCCTAGCCTTTTATTAGATTAGATTAGTTCCTGTCTCAAAGTTCTTCCGATGAAATTTGTTTTTGATATAAAATTATATAAGATATATTACTCACAAAATTGAGCATACTCTCACAGCTTAAAGATATTCTTATCTTTTTCGCCTTAATTATGAGCATTCTCGTTGACAAAGTAGTCTGTTTTCGCATGTTTTCCATATTTTTTGGCACAAAGAAGAGAATATCGGTATTTTCAGTGCAAAAGCGTGTGCAGAAATGATCATCAGGGACATTTGTTGCTTCATTCCTGAACAAATTTGCATGTATCGATTCTGCGAAGCTTGTGTATAACGCACACATGACATCTGTATGCTCAATTTTGTGTGTCGATTTCAGGGGTTGTTTCCTTTTTCATGCGAAAAGTACCGGTAGGAAGTCGCCTGTCTGTGAATTTGGCATATACTCTTGTTTAAGATATGTATTCAGTTATGATTGTATACCAAAAAAATAAAACAAAAAACTGGTCGGCCTTAAAACAGCACGAATATGAAGTAATGATAGGTGTATGCTCAATTTTGTGAGGTACTGTATATTATATAAAATTATATATTTATTATTATATATTTTCATAATTCACCACTTTACTACCATTCAAACCCAATCAAACACGTAACAATGTCAGGCACAAATGAAGTGGTTGTTGTAGAAGAAAATGAAATGTCCAATTTTGAACTCTTCAATTTACCTATTAAAGTTTGCTGAAGACTTATTGTCAAGGCAGACACTAGACATTCTGTGCGATGTCCCGCACAGCTTTTGTTTGATCTGATACTACCCTTGCATTGGCATCAACTGCCGCTTCTGGTTTTCCACTTAGTTCCAAGAAAACTTCTCCGAAATGTAACTTAGTAAACCACCGTCGAATGTTGCGTTTGCTTACTGCTGTATACTTTAATACGTCATAAACGTTAAACCAAAATAAAGTCGGCGGGAGATTTTTATACAAAAACGATTTCTGATAAAGACGTTTAATGAGCTTCTTATAGCAAACTGAGTGACAATCGGACATTTCATGTGGTGCGACTAAAAATATAGTGATCGCTTATCAAAAGGGAAGAAGGCACCGGACTAGTAGTAGTCCCGATATCGGAATCGGAAATCTCCCTCTCCTTGTCCCTGTTAAAACTATTAGATGCAACTTTACACTATGCTATCCCTGGGCATAGTGGTATTCTATAATGGGCGGGCCGACGAGTTAGCTAGAACAGGGCTGGGTTTCCAACTATCAAATGAAAATTAGGACAACCCCTAACCCTCACTACGAGTAATAAACATTTTGTTAGGTAGCTATTCATTTGACAGCCTATAAAAGAAGAGTTCTGGACGTAGCAAAATTTTTAAAAAATAATAATTGACTGGAACCCTACAAAGGTGTGAAGCATATAGAATATTCCATTAGCATACCAGTAGATAATTTTCAGGTGCTTGGTTAGTACCCCAAAGAGGAACCGGTGCATGAACTGCCGGCTAGGGATATCATAATTATACCAATCAGGATCTAGGTGGGCCTTCAATTCATTCGACGTCACTATTTCACTCCAGCTAAATGGAAAACTGGAGAATTATTAACACTTTCTACATGGAATACGCTTGCTTTAGATATTTTACCCAAGGAAATCACGGACAAAAACGTAGCACACTGAATTGGTAGATATGAACAATTAGTATGTACAAGTGGAAGGCGTGTATCTAACAAAAGGGCGTATCATAATGAACGTACGTAGGTTAACGCTTTTGTTAACAAGAACGAAAAATTGCCAGAAGCATATTCAACTCACAAAGTGGTCACAATTATTTCTTAGAACTAATGCATGAAACACAATACTACATTTGGCTTAAAAAACAAGTCATACTAATACTACAACTTAGCTTGCATAATTGTAGCCAGCTGGATAAAGATCTTGCAAGCTGGAGAGGCTTGAAGCCTGGTTCACCCCGGAGTGTAGAGCCAAGAAAAGAAAAATAATGAGAGCAATTCAATCTTGTAACGTACACCCATTTACACAAGTATCGAGAAAAGGGTGTGGAATGTGAGAGTACAATTTATGTTTACCACATCTGTTTTTTCGCTCGCCTGTTAAAGTTGACTTATGTCTACGTACATCCATTATGGTGGGAATACTATTTTTCAATCCACAAATAGAATGACATTCGCGGGCTATAATAATAATAATAATATAATATAGACGAATACACAATTTGCAGTAGGACTGATTTGAACATTTGCCAGTTGTTGGTTTTGTCATTTAACACTTCATAATCACAATGGCCTAAGCATAAGTCAGAGAAAAAATGAAATCATGAGCTGTTCTTTGGCATTCAATTCTAACAAGCGCGATACAATTCTAACCAATAGTACAAGAACCTGAACGCGTCTTGACATACATCTGCTTGTCATGTCAACTGTTTGTTGTAGTTGCTAAGTTGCAGTTGTTATTATGTTAAGTTGAAAGACAGTTCAAGAACCTAGGCCGAAAGCCAGTAAGAAATACATATTAACATTGTTCGTTTAACTACTTTCTAGGATCTTTATGTTTTTTTTTCTTCAAGTTTCGTTTGAATTTAAACAGAAAACAGACAACTTTATGCTATGTGCCTACATGCTTTTGCCACTGAGAATATGTAAACAAACAACATATTGTCTCGATCTGTTGCACAAAGCATCAATATCGACATCAACAAATTCAGACTGAAGGTTTCAAAACATGGACTGCCTTGATCTCTTTCAAAAACATTTGGATCTGACGACTGATTATTCAGTTAATCAATTTAATGTCTTTGTTAACGGTCACCATTGCAATTGATGAATAGTAATAAAATGTAGATTGGTTAAGAAATACACTTCTGGACCAGGATATGCTACTACTGGCACTTTCGATCGCAATGTTTTACGAGCCACCTTTTCTGGTCTCTTTTGCAATACCACTTTCAACAATAGTCAAGCGCAATACTTGTTATCCATCACAACTTTAAGTGACTATAAAAGCCATGAATTTCGATGTGCACTATTTCTCGAAAGTTAGTATTTTTGACGACAACTTATTTATCATGTAATTGCAAAGAGTAATGGTGGGTGACCAGGGTTGGAAATCATAATAAACACACTGACTACGAAGAGAAACACCTTCAGTGCAGCTTGTCCGCAAATTTAAGCCTGTCTTATTTCACACAAGTGGTACGTTTTACCATTTATTATACGAGCAATTTCAACCACTTGCATACTTAACGATCATGCTTGGCAAAACCACAGAAGAGAGAGAAAGCGCATCTACATAATCACAGAATTCTTATTTCTTTTTAGGTGGTTTACCTTAGACGTACCGCAGTATCTTTACACTTTCTACATGGAACACTTCTACTTTTACGCGAACTCGAAGCCTTTGGCTTTGTGCGGTGTGATTGTAATCTCGTTTTAACAACCGCATTTGTTGCAGTTCTCGAAGACACGTACTTTCTTTCACAATTAACAACTTCAGAATTTCGCACAATATTTGCACTTCTTTGGCTGAAGTAGCCATTTCCACTTGTAAGAATTTCATCGTCACTCACATAACTGTTGTTAAACAAACCGACGCTTCGCTTAAACACCCGCGGCTGGTGATGGCTCTTCCGAAGCACCTCCATCCTCTTGTGACGGAGTTCAATAGAGAATATTAATCGAACACGAATAAGTTGCTGCTTGACTTCGGATTCGAGTTGTTTTAACCGCCGCTTGTTCTTACGAACTTCCAACTTATGCAGCCAACAGATGCCGCGCTCGATATCGCGCAGCGATTCTCGGTCGTCCCACTGTGAGATATTCGCCGAATCTAAATGAGCTTTTCGGCTACGCCACGGAAGAAGATCGAACTGAGCGAACTTCTTGCTAGCACCATGAACCCACGGGTGAAAGTTTGTTTCTGAATCACTATAACGTAATATCCACGCGTCTGTTAGGTCGCCTGAGAAAATTTTGTAAGAACCGTGCAATGCTTGTGCTTTGCCATCTTCACTTTTACGGTGGATTGGTGAAACTGCTCTATTTCGTGAAATGACCGGTTTGATTTGAATATCATTCCAACCCGACGCAGATGAATTATTAAACATTTTCAAATGGGGCAAAAGTGACACAAATCAGCCAAGTCATTGTTCGCAGACAAACTATCGTGGCTCGCTCGACTCCGGTGCTAGGCAACTGATGCATTTGCTATCCGAAAATGCCAAATTATAACTGAGCTGATGAACTCTTGATTATTTTCATTTCAATGGCCACCTGCCTGTCGCTGTCTCTTTTGTTTGCTTTTTTCCGTAGTTCGTCCAACTCGGCATGGTCTGCGTTGGGATGTGTATGTTTTTTGTATACTTAATGCCATCCGAGGGGCAGCCAACTCTTTGGTATTTGGTCACTGTGAGCAACACCGCCGCTTCGGTTGGTTGGGCTCAGTTTAAGGTCGACTCTGACCGATGATTAAGTTCTACATACGTGAGCTCACTTGTTGACTGTTGTACACTTGTCCCCAGGGATTGAAATAAAAATTATTCAAGTCCCTTACACAATACATGAGCATAATTCATTTCCTTTGTTAGAATAAAATTACTGAACCATGATGGTAGGTTACTCATCATGCAATGGATGCGCAAAAGGCGTACAAGTCCGATTTTTTATTTACGCTGCTGCAATAAGTTTATGTGAACATTTAAATTAACGTAAGTGAACATTAGTGAGAATTCATATTTTGCTGTGTTTTGATAAATCCAAGGTTCTCAAATTGTTTCTCAATTTGAGTTAACAGGGTAATCCTTAGAAGAAGAAGAATTACTACTTGGAATAAGTGAACTTGTATTGATACATACCGTGTTTTGAAAATTGAATTAAATTTGTTCAAAAATATATAAAAGGAGGTAGCAGCTAGTCTGCAGAGATTGATGAAGTTTTATCCACGGTTGATTTTCACTTCAAGCACCCCTCAAGGATAGTATCACATGTGCAATTTTTTCTCAGTTCGTTTTTTTTAGTATATTTCCTCTATTAATCACGTTACCGTAGTCTTAGTGGGAGCTATCATATTTTTTAAACATCATTTCAGGCACCCATCACAGATATTTTGTTGATCCATTAACCTCTCCTACGCAGAGGGTGCCAGGTTCGATACCTGATCATATTTCACGGCTCTACCTCTTTGGAGTCACTGACAATGCTCAAAGAGTAATCCTGTCTAGAAAACAGCTTCTCAACCTCGCCGTTCGGATTCGGCATTAAACTGTAGGTCCCTTCCACGCGTGAGTGCTTGCTGAGAAGCTAGGCCCTGGCCCTCTACGGGGTCTAGCGGCACCTATATTATATATTATTATTATATTATTTACCTCTTATTCCATGTTTATTATGAATTCCCAAACTATACTTAAAATTGCGGCACGTGATGTAAAATATTGAATTTGTCGACCAACAGTCCAGAGTGTTGGTTTAATGAGCAATCCTCATTAGCGGAATTTCCTAGGGCAGTGCAGACGGTAATAAAATAGTTGGCGAATTGTACAAGGACGGAAAGTCTTAGGATAGTCAAAATAGGGAATGTATTACTCTTCTTTAATGCGGTCAACCATAAATGGTTCGAACAGAATGAAAGCAGTTGGAACAGGGCACTGACCCCACGCAGATTGGAACTCACTCATGCTCACCGCGGCAACTTTTAAGCGGAACGATTTAACAGAAGATAAACGTTTTTGGCTAAAGCTTGATGTAGGCACAGTGCCAGACAACAGATAGTATGTAAGACGCTTACCAAATCTCCTGACGACATCTTTGAAAAAATTGTCATGAATTTATTACATCTCCGTCTTGTTCATAAGGGATTCTGTTCAATAAATCAGTGAACGCGAAAACGCTGAAATTTTCTCAATCTGAAAATACGACTATCCAAAAGAACTCATGACTATGTAGACAGAATTCTTTAAACATGCAGTGAAGGATTGACGGATACATCGTATTGCTTAAACTTAGTTTTCACAAGGTCTGGCAAAGTGGTCTCTGGGCAGCACAAATAAGTCTTATAGAAGCTAAGAATGATGATTTGATGGGCCCACATTTCTGCGAAATAAACCCAGCCTACTACCAATTGCAAGCAGTTTAATCAGGTCTCCTTCAGAGCCGTTATCCCATACCATGACCTCTGCAGAAGTTGCAGACACGAAGACGATTCCTCCTCTATACTAATATACTTCTTCATTGCTCCTACATTGACCTCAGCACTCGAAGAAATGAGCTTACCTTTTGTACAACTTGTGTGGTTATACTCAATCGCTTAATTACTGGCTAGAATAATTTTCAGAGTTTTACGATTTATTGGATCCGCATGATATCACAACGTGCCTATGCTGAACTATGTAAGTGTGACTGCGATATGCATTTTAGCGCTGGTGCCTGCCTACCTCGTGATCGTAACGCCATATTGTTCATGATACATTTGATGCTAGAGGTGAATTGAACCATTGTCGGTAAAAACAAAACAAAATTTGATTTGACAAGTCAAAGTCAAACGTGTTCAGTTGATAAACCCATTTCATTATGTCATGACGCGAGCAAGGTGGTAAAGAATACAAGGCAAGGTTGACAGCTGAAACAATCGAATTATGACGTCACTGACGTGTATTCCTATTTTTTCGACTTAATAAGTACAAATCTAAATAAGCAATATTTACATTGTTTACAAGAAAGTAAGGAATGGAAAGTTCAAAGATTTCTTTGAGATAATGAAGTACATTAGTTTGTGCTGCTCAACTCATATTTTGCCTTTTTAAATTAAGAATACGAACAGCCGAATTCACTTCACAACAAACGCGTAGTTTCATGAGTGTGTGCATATCGTGTATTCCATGGTGCTGTAGAAGTGATTCACGTGTTTGGTTTCCCGAACTTTTCGTGTAGAAGTCGGCCGCACCAAGACGTGGTGGCGATAACCCAACATATGAAGTTAAAACAAAAACAAAATACACCGGAGGAAGAAAGTATGTTGGTGTTGAATCTCAACTCGGATGATTGTATTCCCTTAAAGTTAAAACTCCTCCTAAGAATTATTATAAAACATGAACATATTTTTCAAATAAATGCAGTTTTCTGAAAAACATGCGAGGAATTTGCTATGTACTAAAAAAGAAAATTGAAAATTGAATCCACGGCACATTCCTATAAAAATGATTGACAACTGTGGAAATAAGGCCATAAAAACCAGGCACATTAGATAAAAAAACCAAGTGAAATCTTAATTGCGGAAAGTAATAACCTAAACAATGAACAAAATGGATGCCGGAAGTGAAAATGACTTAGAGGATACTTCCTTCTTGTGCTTATTCTAAGAGCACCCATGAATGTTTATTTATTTCTGCGTCAATTATATTACATTCACTCAAGGATAGTTAGTATCTTAAAAATATTGTTTTTCTCATAATAATATGTATCATATAATTGTGTAATGTATTTTTTTTTAATTTTAATGCGTTGGACAAAGTAAGTGCCTACTACAGTGGTAGGTCTATTGGAGAAAAATGGAGCTTAAAATTATGATGTATGACAAATTTTATAAGTACAATCACTATGCGTTTACGAGTGTTGTTGCATGAGTTAAGCTATGTGTTTTTGACCAGGAACCAGGATATGCAATGTACACTTTACACATCTTGAAGAGATGCCACTTATTCAGTGTTATAAATCATAATGTTGATAATGTTATATTGTCAAACTTCCAACGCGATCTGCACACGGCAAGATGCACAGGGACAAATGCTGTGCAAGAAAATTCAAATGGCGTTAAAGTCCGTAAAGGTTTAGGGCCTAGCTTTTTCAGCAAACATTTGTGTTGTGATTACTATTGGTCTATTACGAGTGGAGAGGATCTACAGTTTCATACCGACTCCGAACAGCCAAGTATAAGAATATTTTTCTTTGAGCATTGTCAGTTGCTTAAAAGGTAATCGAACGCAGACACCGCTTGATTAAGTGAATATTCAGTTGCAAATGGAGATGGAGAAATCATCAATTTGTTGACTGTAGCCTGCAATCATACCTAATCTGTTTTCGATAATCCATAACTACAATATTGTTTAGGGTTGCTAAAATTCGTAGAAAAAATATCCCAGCTAAATTAAGCAAATACAGTCGAACTCGTTTAAGCGTTCAAAAATGTATTTCAAAGTTAAAATTCTTCACTGGTCTTATTTGTTAACAGATTATATAAATTATTTTAGGAATAGAAAATAATCATGCATTACACCTACACGTAATAGTTCTAAAAGAAAACGTTTGTGCGGTTTTGATACCACAGCTCTGAAGGCAGAGAAACAAGGGTTATACGACTAGTTTTTATTTATAATGGAACCATTTTGTAGAGTTCATGAACATAACTAATCCTTTGATGGCCATCTTGGATCACCCAGTAGAAGACCGTGCAAACGTATGCGCTTGACATTGACGTGATTGGCAGACCAAAGTGAGCTGTCATGAGGAAATGTGAATGAGGTCAAAACGAAGTATATGCTGTTTTCAAGAAAGGGTATACAATAGCAACGTCTTGGATAGAGCATCACAATGGGCAGCTTTAAGTACCTCGGGTCGGAAGTAAACAGCTGCAATAACATCAGTACCGTGATGAAACGCAGAGTAACTCCTGCTAACAACTGTTTTTTGGGTTCAAGAGGCAAATGCGTAATAGATCCATCTTTCGAAGGACCAAGCTTACTTATATAAGACCTTGATCTTCCAAGTACTGCTGTACATCACGGAGGCATGGGAAATCTCAAAACCGGAAGATGGAGGCCTTGCTCCCTTCGAGACGTACGTCCTACGATTCCAAGGCCTAAGATGGCTGGACTATGTAAAGGGTAGGGACAATTCAGTTCCGACCCGAAGAGGCTTCTACTCCGAACCTAAGACGCAACAGATGATGAAGCTTGTTGCTTGAGGCCCGGATCCTGTCACCAATTTTTCCTATAATTACCAAGTTTTTCTGTCTCAAATTGAGGAGTACTTTGTTGCTGGGAATGAGCAATAACAGAGGTGAAATAAAAGAATAAAAGTTTTATGAATATAAAAAAAATGGTAATGACTGTCAGCGGCAAGAATTTGATAACATAGATTAGAATGTCGAACGTGTTACATATTATATGAATATAATGATCCAGAATTCACAGCACGACGCATGAACATTTTTTTATAAAAATGCAATTTTCTGAGAAACATGCGAGGAATGTGCTGTGGACTAAAAAAAAAGTGAAAATTAATTCCACGGCACATTCCTATAAAAATGATTGACAACTGCGGAAATAAGGCCATAAAAACCAGGCACATTAGATATAAAAACAGAGAGTGAAATGGTAATTGCGGAACGTAATAACCTAAAAAATGAACAGAATGGATACCGGAAGTAAGTAGAGGATACTTCCTTATTGTGCTAATTGCATGTTTACTTATTTTTGTGTTAATAATACTACATTCAGTCAAAGATAGTATTTAAAAAAAATTTGGGACAGCTTTAGTGTTTCGGCATTGCAAAAATTGGTTTAACTCCAAGCGTATCCGAATCTTATACTGAATGAATGAATCTGTGCATTCTATTTTCATACGTAATAGCTTTTTTATAAAAAATAAAAAATGAAAATGAAAATAAAGTAAATTATTATTCCTACACATTCTTGTTATAATGGAAAAAAAGAAAAAAAAAACAATTTAATTGATCAGTCAGTCTTGTCCGTCGTGGGGTTGGTAGAATGTAATGTCAGCGATCCCTTGAACGTCGCTGTATCCAGATTTAGCTGTATACACATTTATATGTATATGCAACTATCCAGAAAGAATGAATGGGTGGTTGGTTTGAATTATGTTTACCACACTCTTAAATTCAAATATGTATATATTTCTGTATGCATAACTTAAGTTCAACGTATGCACACATTTCCTTATGCATTTTTTTAAGGCTGCTTTGTATTCAGAAAGTACGAAAAGAAGCATCACAACATGGAGAGAACTAATTTTGCCTTTTCAACCACAATGATGAGGGGTTCACGCTTAATGCTTGCAACGCATTGGTGAACTCTCGTACCTTGCAAAGGTGCAAATGTGTTACTTCGAGATTTGAGGCAAACTACTGAATGCGGCTATATATTAAGAGCTACCCTAAAATTTATTCAAAATTATTCTATTTAAGGTGGGTGAGTGGCATATTTCATTTAAAGGGCTTAATCTTTTTCGAATGATTATGGTTGCATTTCTGAATAAAATTCTTAAGCAGAGATAAAGCTCTTTAGGGGAATTGTGTGAACATTTGTACCCCCATCTCTTCTCATCTTCTTCAAGTTTAACGTTTTGCAATTTTGTTTGCTCAATAACCACGCATGAAGTGAGTAGCGAACAGTGAAAGCTAAAGGGTACTTTGCTCTCTTGAGGCACCTAGAAGAATATTTTTCCAACGGACAGCATACACAACAACGATGTGGCTTTCTTCATATTTCTTTTGGGGAACAGTGTTAGTTCAAACAGAAAGCTCAGTATCCATGGTAGCATGATCAATACCGGCTGCCCCACTTCTGAATTTCGTGAACATCGCGAAATAATAGTCAACATGTGTGAGACGAGCTGCAGGTAAATATTGGAGTTTATTGTATGAAATGCATGGTAAATATTAGCTTATTGACGTATTAGAAAAACTATTTGCTTTATGTACTTAGCTCTTGAAATTAGACTTATAGTGGCTCCAAGGAACTCATAAGGAAATTAAACATTTCCGTTTACACTTCCGATGTGTTTGAGAGGATGGGCTTTGACAACTTGAATCATATGTTTTGTAGTTATAAGAAAGCTAAAAGGAGACAGACTGAAATACTCGAATATTGTTTGTTAATAATGGTTTGAAATGTAAGTTCCAATCTTAATCTGAGAATATGCCTTGAGGTGATTGGGTGCAAAATATACCAGAACTGTCAAATTGGTTGTTCCCATTTTGTTCACAAAATATTGACTCGCAAGTGCGGAACATCACAAGAATAGCTCCCCTTCATTGAAACTTATTTGGCGCTTTGTTTAGATTAAGATTGGAGTTTGACAAAATGATTATGCATCTTATTGCACTATGCGTTCGAATGTGCCTTCGAAGGCCTTTTATCTTAAGTTCTTCCTGTTGTCTCATTGGAATCGAATTTTTTACAGTGACTCTGTTATTCGGCGAAAGCGACAAGCCCTCTTAAATACCCAAATCTCTTCTAACAAACTTGAACTCAAGTTGCACTAAAGCTGTCCCGTGGGAAGCATCAGGCACTGACGTTGATCAATAACCTGATCTCTGGGGCTTATTTTCCCATCTATGAATCACATGTATGTATCATTTAATTATTTCAACATGGCTGGTCTAATTGAGGACAAATGGGTGCCCTATTAATGTTCCACTTTGCTAAAAGAACTGTAAAAGGGCGATTCAACTACACCCTAGCACAGAGCGCTAAATTGTTTCTCCGTTTTAGTAGATCGATATCTACCCGAGATATCATCGATGTGAGCAAACAACACTAGTAAATTCTGGTGGTTAAATGAAGGAACTCTCCCGCCGATCCCGATATCCCTATCCAGGGATATTCTACTACTGTTTTTTGAGGAGAGGTTTTTAAGAGGTTCAAGAGGAAGAACAAATTTTAAAAATATGTACGGGGTGGACTAAATACAAGTTTATTTTTAAAAATTTATTAAAATGAACAAAATTAAATTTGAATGGCCGTGTAGCGTTGCGCGCCATGCTGACTGAACCAGATGAGAGTCAAAAAAATGGTCAGTAAGCATGGCTCGGTAACACCCATCGGTGAAGGGACCTTGTTCCCATTATGACGACTTTACCATGAGTGTTGTCTACTAGCATACCAGTCTCACGAACTTTACGCACAGCAGTCGCGGTGGGTGCTTCATTTCGTCTAAGACTTCCTTTCAAATAACGAACTGTTTGGGCTATACAGCACTCACTGTGGGAATAAGTTATCAATATTTCGGAACCTTGTTCAGGCATAGACTACCATAGACTTAATGACTTTCTGTTAAGGTTTCGAGAGGGAAACAACTGTCAGTGTTAAAATAACCTATGATATAAAAAAACACTAGATTGCCCACCCTGCATATAATATTTATTAATTCACTGGAATGCGTAATTGTAAAGATTTACATATATCATCATCATTATCATCTTCTAACCCCCAAGATCCATTATAGGGGTCGCGGGGGAAGCCACGCTGGGGAGATCTCCAGGTAACTTTATTCTCAAAAGAACTAATCAATTAAGATTTGATTAAGACTCACATTTGAGTCCTGGTGTATTTGTGTCCCGTATTGTTACTCCTTGCTGTTCTCATTGCATTCACCGTTCTATATGTGATAACATTCTCCTACACCGGATTACTTACTATACCATATCGATGAAACTTATTGCCTTTGTTTCTTATTTGTACAGCTTTATTAAAGACAAATCGAATGTACCCTATTTGTGTACCATGTAGTGAGTGCATCTCGTGAGCTTATCTCACACGTACATTTTTCTAATTTAATTAAATATCATGAACTCTCCTCCATTTATGTGTACAGTTACAGAACGAAGAGCTACAGTCCATAGCAAAATTATCTGAAATATCATAAACCTGCAATTCTTCAACATCGATGATTTCGTTTGCATGTAGATACATATGTGCATGCGATTATCTCTCGACTGCGAGGTACAATCCATAATTTTATAATTTTATACCGTGCACAGTACGTGGTTAGAAGCATATCATAAAGAGATTCTACATTCTAGTGAGAAGTTGTATAAATCGAAGACATAGAGAAGAGTTGTGAGTTGTAGCACAATTGATGAAAACTCCACGCGATTTGTGGATAATTTACATGATGGCGTATACAAAAAGCAAGTATGCTCTGGCAGATTACCGTTATTAAAGCCCCAAAGATATCTAAATCAAAGAAATTAAACCAGTGAATGGGGTATATGCGTGCACCACGAATTCCGCACATTGAATCTAACCAATTCGGATGTATCAAGGAATTACCTTAAATTCGTCTGTTATCTTGGGTAAAGCTGGGGGTGCTAAGACTATGGCACATAAACCTATGCATGTAACTCAAAACTTCCAAATGTGGTTTTGGGGCTTTTGCATTTTTTACTATGAATAAACCCATTAAAAATTGTCTTCTTAATTCCCCTCGGTTGAAGAGTTCTAGAGTAAAAGCATGCAATGAAAGATGTGAAACCGGAAGTGTTCACACCTTTCCCACTCTTTGAAGCCGAAGGTGCTCATGAGTTAATAGTAGCGATAAGTTGGCTGGAGGACACATTAGCTAACATAAATCAAAGCCCTGCACAAAAAGGAGCCCTTTTCTAAAGCTAGGAAATAACCTTTTTATTAAAATATCAAGCGGTGCGAACAAACTTAAGGACGCCGAGTACACTAGAACTCTTATAACAATTCGCACTGATGAATGGTAGCCTTTGGGCAAAAATGTGTTTCAGAGCAGAGTGTAGTTTCAGTGAGAATTCGGTACTCCGGATTGAAACACAAACTTGGAAAATGAAGGCACCATACTTGACACATTTGCTGATGATACAGCCGTTTTGTCGTTTCCTGAGACTAAGTTAGTTCATCATTGTGCATTGTGCCCCTGGAACTCACGTCTGTCATACAGCGGCTTCTGCAGAAGTTGTAGAAACGAGGATACAGGGGAAACTATTTTCCACCTTTTCTGCAATAGCAGCCCCCTTTAATCCCGAAGGGGAATTCACCTAGAGGCTTACTTCTTCAATGACCTTTTCGAAAAAGCATTACATAACTGGTTTGTGGATCACTTTACATAACGGGCCTACATTGAACTAAATGTGACCGCTGCTTGCTGGCAGAAACGAACCCAAGTTCGTTCATATGTATAAACTGTGTTCAAATATCTCCAATGGAAGGAGCATGTTAACGCAATATTTCTTCCAATTTTTGACGAAACATATAGTGGAGAGTTACTTGTCAAATGTTTACAATTGGTAAAAAAATACCTGATTGATACGTCTTTGATCTAGTTGCAGTATTAAAATAAATATAATTATAAGTCAGAAAGAAGATTTGACCTACACTTGGCTAATTTATCCTCAAAGATAGCATTCAAAAATCAATTTCATAGATAAGCGTGAAGAGATGTTTATAAAAAACAATATAAAAAAGGGGACTACAAATATCCTATCCTATTCCTAGTGCTACACAGTTGTAAGTAATTAATAAATAAGTATAAGTAGTATGTTTTATTTTAAAAGCTTTTTGGAGTGATTGATTCCCATATCAATCGACTTGTGGATGTATATTGTACCTAAGAGTATAAGTAATTTAACGTGCCTTCAAGTGAAATGTTTGACGGATTTCCGAGTTGGTCATTTCGATTATACCCAGTGATCTACACAATAAAATAAAATATAAAAAAAATCACATCATGCATAATGGCCCTAAAAGGAATCGTTAATTAGAATAACTTCTGTTTTTTTCTAAAACAGGCTTATATGAATATGCATAAAATTCTTGAGTGTATGTATGTTTATAAATATCCCCGCCTCTAGACAAATTGCCTGGGACCCCATCTGTTGTCATAAGAAAGTTGGAAGTAAAAGTAAAATTATAGAAACTAGAACAAACCGTTTAGAAAGGTCACACACACAATATAAAGGGGGATTATGTAAATTTTACACTAAAAACCTCAAAATATATGAAATCAATTAATCAAAATGGAAATTGCATTATTAAATTCAAATTAACGAACACTTCCGACGCGAATGAAAGAAAGTGCAAGTTGCTGATTCCTAAATCAAATATTTTTACAGTCAATTAAATGAATTCGCACGTGAAAAGAGAAATAACGTTTGTGCACACACTAATTTGTTCTAACCTGTCGCGACCTCAATGCAATGTGACCTGTTTTCAAAGATCAACCAAATGTCAACGACATTCGCCAATCAATCAGCACATATGCGGTTTAATAACTGCTCATTGAACTAATCGCCAAAAGAAAGTTAAACGGCCATTAACACTTCGCCTAGAAGTTCTTTGAAGTATGAATACAAAACATTCTGGAAGGCAGTTTTGTTATAAAAGATTTTTTTTTTCTTTCTGAAAAGATATTTTCAAAGAAAACCTCAGCACATATTTTAATACTGTATTCTGAGAAAGTGTGTCAGCCCAACACTTAATTTGATGTTAACATAGGCAGCACCAAAACGTGAACATGGAGGAAGAAAAAGAAAACAAAAGTAGAAACCTGAGATTGCGTGCTGCTTCTTCAGAGAGTTATCTTCCGCTTTGGCGCTGTTTCGATACCATCGGACGTTGTCTATAGAACCATACGATCGAGACGATAACTATTACTTAATTAAAATGGTTGCATGTGATATGCGCCATCATATCAGCGGTTCATTTGCATTCCATCGTGGAAATTGGCTTTCCTATATAAAATTGACTGGTTCATGAAAATTGGATGTGGAGAAAAAATTTTAATTGGCTTAAGTTATTTTTATTCCGCAAGCAGTGACTTAGTGTACATAGCTTAACCTAAATTTTGCGTGTGCTATACGCAGCCGATAAAAGCCTTGATCTCTTTTGAATTTGAAACGATTTTTAGTTAATCCCGAAGCAGACAAATTATTTGCATTCATGTATTGGTTGTAAATGGGTTACGTATAATGCAGATTTTATCTTAAATTATTTTTCAAGATCACTGATGTGATTTACAAAATTGAGCCACAATTTTCAATATCAAGTGAATGGAAACAAAAATATGATGAATGCGATTTTCTATTTACTCATGAGTTTGGTTTATTGTTGGTCAATAACAACTTTCATGATTTAAGTTGGATGAAGCCCATCACACCGCACAGTGTGCAATTTTGCGAATCCAGCGGAACTTTATTCAATATTCAAAGTCGTCCGAATGTATGAATGGTGTTACTCCAGAGAAAAAGATGTTGTCAAAAAATACCAATTAAAATGGTATTTACCGTTTAGCCACATTTCAAACCTGTAGCCATGGCATTACGGGTCTAAGCGTCGACCCCTAGGCAATTGAATCATTTTTCACGACCCCGCCTCTTTCGAATCGCTACCGTTTAGCCACATTTCAAACCTGTAGCCATGGCATTACGGGTCTAAGCGTCGACCCCTAGGCAATTGAATCATTTTTCACGAGCCCGCCTCTTTCGAATCGCTAACAACGCGCAAAAAGTAATATCTGCTTAGAAGAAGCTTCTCAAAAACGTCCGTTCGGAGTCGGCATAAAATTGTAAATCCCTCCCACTTGTCAGAGAACAATAGCACTCACAACACGAGTGGTCGCTTTAGAAGCTAGACCTAGGATAAGTACGGAATGTAGCACCACTCATATCATTATTTTATTAACTTTGTACAGACTTTTAAGAATGTCCCCAAATACCCCCATCGGGAAATTGGGATTAAAATGTTTTCCTGGATGTTTTCTATCAGAATCCATTTTTTCTTTTAGCCCCTGGCTGACAATTCAATATAATTGTTTTTTGTTTAATAAACCTACTAAGTGATCATGCAATGAAGTTTTCTTTTGTCATTTCCGCCTCAGGGGTCAATTTTCATTTTTGCTGGGGTTATTGGGCGTTATTATTGCAATATTATTAAAGGGTTATAGGTATATGGAAAAATTTCAAGAAAGAGGACCAGTATACAGTATACAGACCAGTGTATCTATCGTCGGGACTATGGTTGGTATTATATGCCTGCAAGCATACTTGAACTTTTAACACTAGTCCGAAGAGGTTCAATGAGCCTACAATCAGAAGAACAGGCGGGTTCGGAGACTATTTCACCAGAAATCCTTCAAAACAAAAATTTTTTACTGTCATCGGAGAAATGTTCATCGGGCCGAAGTATAGCACGGTATAGAAAAAGAAATCCACTCCCAAGTAAGTGCTGTTCTGTTAAAGGTTTCGATGAAGAAGACGAATCACAATGATATATAAACATTTTGAATCTTTACTAAAGCGCCTTTTAAACGATCAATCTGTATTTTATTAAAAATGGATTGTTGTCAACTTAAATCAAAAACTCTAGTGAAGATTTGATCAAAAATATTTCATTAGTCATTGAAGGCTGATTTATTTGTATGGACGATAAATCTGTATGATCGATACATTTCTATGGTAATATTAAAATATAATGATAGCCTTACATAGGTAGGCTAATTGAACAAATAAAAACAAGTTAAAAATAATTCGCAAAATTACACACTGTGCGCCGGAGTTAAGTTAATCACATGTTTTGTGGAGGACGGACTACTTCAAAGTTCTATTGTTGAAATAATTTAAGGTAAAGGTAGTGCAACAATATCTAGCTTGAATATGCAATAGAACAGAAAGATGGACTAAACATGTAATGTAATTAATAATACTCGTAGTCGATACTAAGAATCTGTTCTTCCATGAGGACCTAAATACCACTGTCAGGCGGAATGTTCTACTCAATCTGGACGATGATCGACAAGAATTTCGTCCTAGAGGAGATCAAGAAAGTAATATCATCTGGAGTCCAACAAATCTGCGGTCCGTTGAAATCTTTAAGGCAGTTAGAGATAATCTGGTTGGACGGATGCAACAGCTCACCTGGAAGATATGGTCGGAGGAAATCACTCCCGACGACTTGAATCTCAGTATCGTTCGCAGGACCCACCAAACAGGATACCCGTTTGACTGCTCCAACCGCAGAGAAATACGTTTTCAAGATCGTACAGGATCTTTTTAACATAATCCTGGAGACGAACATAATCCTGAAGACTCACATGCCAACACTAGAGGCACGATCTTCCAGAAGTCACAGTAACGTTGACGAGATTGAAAGAACAAAGTGAGCTGCTAATGAGGCGTTTGCTGGCATTGGGACGGAAGCGGAGGAAATGAGTCCATCGGTGTACGAGGGCAAAACGAAGTATGTGTTGTCCATCGTCTTAGAAAGAGCGCCACTATAACTTTGAGGTAGTCAAGGACTGCCTCTATCTCAATAAATTATAGAAACAACACCAGTTGCGAGATCTAACACAGGGTTACTCTTGCCAACCACAACACTATATCTTGTAGAAGGTGGAAGGACCCTACAGTGGAAGGGCCCTACAGTTTTTGCCGACACCGAACGGCCAAATTTGAGAAGCTTTTTCTAGACTGTTATTACTCTTTGTGCATTATCATTATCCATTGCGTACCTTGTTTGTAATTGCATCGTCCTCTCCTCCCGAAGAAGAAGTCACTTAGAGGCATGCTATTTCAACAACCTGACCTATTAGCATTGGTGTAAGTCATCTTCGCCGCTTGGTAGCGGTAACACAATGGGTCTACTCCGACCGCCAACTGCTAACTGTCAGCCACTCCAACTTAAACAAACCTAACCTTTTCCAGGACAAAATATAAGAATAAGTGAACAGCACATTCTCTGAATTCCTTGCAGAATAAAAAGGGGTATAAACAATTTGAAACTCGACTTTATTTAGATATTGTATTTGGAAATAATGACGAATTTTGGTCTTATTTAACTTTAAAATGCGACTAAAGCCTAGTTAGTGTCATTTCACATTAAATATAACAGATCAACGAAGAGGGTGATCACCTCGGAGAATTGAAATATTGGCGACCACATGGAGTCAAGCTTAAAAAAATTTTAATTTTCGACTTGCCAGAAGGACAAATTCAACAATTTCTTTGAAAATACGTACTTCGAATGTCCTAGCTTGATATAACTATTTTTTGTAGAACTATCCAAAAATATACATTTTAATTTTATATCAAAAATCAGAGTAACATTATTTGAACTATATGTAATTTGCAGTGGCCACCATGATTAGAGGGGTGTCGGGGCAAAATACAAACGAGAGATCTCCAGGCCCCTCGATCCTCCACCATCGACTCTAAGTCATCTGAATTTATCCCCAAGCGCAACCAGTCGAGTTTTTCGACTTGGTGTAACCACCCCGCACTGTGTCTGCCAAGTGATCGTTTACCTGATGGAATGGCGTTCTAGGCCGACATTCTAGGTCCCAATCTCATTCTTTCGGTTTGAGTTGTGTTTCAAGTTAGAATAAGAACTTATTTGGAAACCGACAAACTCAGGTTTCATGATAGATCTCCAAAGCTGTTTAAAAAGGCACCCAGCCTAGCCAATCAATGTGAAAAAGACCCCAAGATGCTTGAGTTCTCCGCCTGCTTCAATGGGGCTCCACTACCATATCGAGTGCATTGAAGAGGCATTATGGTTATAGTATAACCATAACCTCGGATTTGTCACATATGGCCATAAATGCCCACTGGTGTTCCATCGGAGAGTATGTTAGGACAACCAAATCACTTGCAAATTGAAGAACTTAGCACCAACTCTCCCAATGTGAAACAGTTTTCGCCTCGCTTGCGCATATATGTAGTATACATTCAATTAAATGGGCTTTACGTTTTTTTACAAACATATATAGTGGAGAGTCCTAAGTCGAACTCTGATTGCAACTCAGATGAAACCTCTCTCTAAGTCAAGCTCCATCTAACTCGAGGAAATTATGGTATCCCGTGACAATTCCACTTAAGGGCAGTCCGCTGTATCTTGAATAAAATTTAAAAAGAAATTCAGAAAAAGAATATGGATGGACTATCATGATTATCAGATTTTTAAACTAACAATATTTTTTTTCAATTCGGGGCTAGCTCGTTGGAAGTTTGTGGCTTAGGTTTCTTCTACTCGAGCTCATCGTCTTGTGTTGTGTTTTGGTTAATGGATAGAAATACAGATGGCATCTTGCAGATCATTAACATTTGTTGAGCTTTTTTCTGAGGCGAAATTCATCTAAAGCAACAACTATAATCTGACGATCATATGGTCAATCAATTGTCAATCAATATTGATCACATTGCGATCAGCGCGACAAACACTCCTCCAATATTCGAATACGATTTTCAGATTTACATTTAAGCCGCCATTTACTGTGTATTTACATAATTAAGAACGTTAATGATCGTGATTAGATCACATTTCCACATCTAACCAATCTGGCTTACGATTGCGAAAACTACACCAACCAAACCACACGAAGACTCTTAACGATGTCTTAAATCTGAATATTTGAATTTCTTGAGAATGAGAAAAACGCAGTTTAAAGATTGTTACTCACTCTCTCGGAGTTTTGAAATATCGACATTCTACACCACCTGGAGCATCGGCCTCGTCGTTAATACATTAAGTTTCTTTCTATTCTTTTTTTCGATCGTTTTATGTGACATGTGACTGTGCCCATAAAGCATGGGCACAGTTTTGAATTATTGACCACACATAAATATAAACTTTCACTACATTTATAACGCATTTGAATTTCAATAATTCATGATATTTTATGTATATATAAATATATATATATTTATTTTTTTTTATTATAATTATTTTATAAAACATTTGACCAGAGTGATATCAAATTTAGGCTTTTGGATATTGCATTGTCGAAATAGTTTTTGCCTGAAAAACGCAACAGTTGTCTGGGAGAATCAAGAAGCAATATTAAGATCCTTAGAGTAGAAGTCCCACCCCTTCTTCCGTCTTTGATCCGTCAGTATATATTCGCAGAGTATCGGCCGGTGTTTGCTTGTCAGACATCCAATTCGATTTGGAAGGAATAGGTTAGGTTAGGTTGAAGTGGCTGACTTCTGTTGTTAATCCGAACTTAGGCCAACATAGCTCCAATGAGTACCTATTCCGTAAACCAGTTAGTGCGCTTAATAAAGCGAAGAAAATGCCTGACTTTTAAGCTGCTTAGTTCAGTGGGCTCCCAGAATGACAGGATGAAAGAGTACTGCAGTTACATAGCAATTGTACTGTGGTTTCTTCCTCATCCTCGTTTCTGCAGCTTCTGCAGTAGTCGTTGTATTTAAGGGTTCCCATAGCGCAATGCCCTGTTATGACGACAATGACAGTTCTATGATTCGGGCTCTTCAATCCGATCAGACTAAGTGATCGTTTCGGGTCGATATTGGGTCAGAATTGTTTGGTAATGAGGCATCCTGTGCCAGTTTACCATCTATGATTCATTTGTCAAGTGTTACCATCTTTAGTAGCTGTTTAATAGTAGCTAAGCTAGGCATGGAGACTGGATAACCACCCGAAAAGAGCACGAAATTTGTAGCATTTCTAGCGAGCTCGTCCGCTTAGCAATTCTCTGGAATGCCACAGTGTCCCGGCAACCATATAAGACGGTTGCTAAAATACTTGGTCATCTCGTTAAGAGATAGACGGCAATTAAGAGAAGTCTTGGAGTTAAAAGTGGCTAAATTCAAAGATTGGTATATGTGCTTGACACTACATTGGCAGCACCCACACCTGCATCCATCTGTCAAGATTCGCAGTGGATCTTCCAGCGTCTGGTTTTCAGACTCCCAGAAGGATCTGGGGGCCTGGAGGCCCTCTGGACACCTTCCTGGATATTGAGCTTCCAGCTTAGCTCCGTGTCTAAAATAAAACCTATGAATTTTGAGCTATCATTACGCTGTAAGGTGGTCCCACATAGTGATGAGGGGTCGAAGTTAAAGAGTATGTACCTCCTAATGAGGAGGAATATGTCCGTTTTTTGTGGATTGACGCCTAGGCCGCATTCGCTAGTCCATTCCGCTAGCTTGCGAAGAGCAGATTGCATGATATCCCTGATCGTGGATAAAAATTTCCCAGTTTCTGCAATGACGATATGGCAATGACCTTACAAACAGTCCCTTCGAGTGTCAAGCAGTTCGTTTACTACTACGTTCCACATGAGAGGAGAGTGTACACCACGTGGTGGCGTGCCTCTGTTAACAGATCTGCAAATCGTTATCTCAACTTTGGAAGGAATGCGGGTAGAGAATTTCTTCTCGAAGTATGCCTGGGGTAGTAGGCGATCGGTGTCGTTGAAAATTCATAAAGAAAAGTTGAGTGACCGACGGTGAGTTCGGGACACAGTCGGAGTGTTCTGAGAGTTAGGGCAATGCTGGCTGTTAATTGTTTGCCGAATAAGTCCAATGGAGAGAGTTGAAAGAGTATGTTAAGCACATCAAACGGAGTCCGTCTCAACCTCTATTACACCTGCAAACCAGTCCTTGTCTGATTTACAACATAGCCTAACAACTTTGTTTAATACTGCCCACCAGAGACTCCGTCTCAATCGAGAGGAATATCCAGTGAGCAATGGGTGGCTGTTGTCCCCATTTGCATCCCGTGGCTATTTCACAGAAGAGGTCATGGTTTCAAATGGTCTACAAAGCGTATAACTTTCTGAATATTGGATATTATGTTTATTTTTTATTTTATTGTTTATATGTTTGGATATTGAGTTTCCAGCTAAGCCTGCTTTCGACATAGAAATTTCTTTCCTTTTCTTTCTCATGCTTTTCATCGTAGTTGTGGCTATGGCAACATCGTCCGTTTAGGCAATGACGTTGCATCCGGGCTCTAATATTAGCAGCACTTGCTTTACAGCAGAAATGAAATATTACATAAATACCCGACTTCTACCTCTCTTGCCCCTAGGCTCAAGAATTGATGTCAAGAAATCCCACGATGCTGAAACCCCCTTTTTGAGGGATTTTTAATTGTTCCTATCAGGGAATGGGTCTCTTGGCATTTGCCCTTGTTTTAGGCATTCGGGACAGATAAATGTCTGCAGTGTGCAATAATTTACCTAAAATGCTGGTCTATTCATTTCTTCAGATTTTTTTTATTGTGACATGGGAGCCTACATAGCTCCGCTATCAATAATGGTATGTCGGACTGATATAACATACCCATCTAACAGAGGCATTTCCTTATCTTTCTTCGGCTTCACTAGGATGCCGTCGTCCTTTTTATTCAAATCCGGAAGTGGTGGTTTGATCCACAAGACTTAGGCAATTTCAGAGTCTTTCCTGTCAAGTGTACCAGCTATTTCAGTGGGTAAATATAAATCCCTATGACCCTATATAAAACGATCGAGTGTTGCGTACCAAGAGCTTTTAGTTATTTAACGTAGTATGCCACTATCTTGGAATTGTTATCTTGATAAAATCAAGAAAGAAAGTATTTAGAGCCTTTTAAATGAATTTAAATGGTGCTTGAGGAGCCTGCAAGTAGACTTCTATAGTAGTATAGCAAACCGGCTGTTAGACCAGTGCTGCTTGCACCTATGGCTCCCAGACATGCTAGACTCTTGGTCAGTATCTTTAAAGTCTCGGAACCTAGAACTGGGTCCCCAAGTCTCACCGAAGATACTGGTAGAATAACCTTGTATTGAGATTCCAATTCAACTCCTTATCCAGGATTATGCTCGTCAAGGTCGAATACCTTGTCAAGGCGGAAGGTTGCCATATTCGTTGATGATATATCTGCACACTTTCTCGAGATAGCAAAACTCAGAACCAGACAGTGTGCGCTTGGTAACCCCTTCTTCAACTCACTTGATGAGATTTTTGTGAAGGCTATTAAGGAATTTATGTCTTTTTTAAACTGAGTTTGGATTGGAGAAATTCCTCAAAACGCACAGCGTGAGATGATGAAACTCTCCGTAGAAACGGCAGTTAATTTTGTAAATATAGTAAAGTAAAAAAGTTTTGGAATAACAATTTGGTGGCATATACGCACGGAAAAAGCAAGACTTGTGTTTTTATTTTTCACAAATCCAATTAAGCGATAGGTTTTATAATCAATATTATGCATTAAGTTTACGTCCGAGCATGCTCTGACTTCGTGCACAGTGTAATTAAATGCGTTCAACAATTTAATATCCACCTTCAGCCATGCATCAAAATTGGAAAATTGAGCTAAAAGCCGTAATACCGAAAATCTAAAATAAAACACCATCAAATGACCACCGTAATGAATTGAAGAGTTGTTGTAGTTACACTTCAAGAGAAGAGTAATTAATAGCAATGCCAAGCGAGTAAACTTGGGATCAACTTACGCGCATCCATCGCAAAGAAATCGAAAAATAAGAGTCCAAATGAAATTCAACTTACAGCACAAAAACGAAATAAAAGTGTAAGTGGAAAACTGGAACCAAACGTTGCAATTACCAATAATAACTTTCTGATAAGTTTTCACTTTTGATAAACTTTCATTGCCGATGCCAAATACTCGTTGGCGAGATGAACATCTACGGAAAACAGACACATAACATAAATATAAATATGTATCTGGAAACTACCAAAGATAAAAAGAAGCATAATAAATGTGCTGTTGGTGCTCACTCGCGAGAACCTGTCTTTCTGAAAAATTACAAAAATATGTTGACGCTGTGATATTATACATCGCAGGTACAGAAAATACAAATTAAGTGCACATCGAGGTGGTGGCAGCGCGAGAAAATGCCTGAGTCAAAGGAGAAAGGAGCACTGATCACGGTATGGCAATCACAGTTATTAGATGATCATTTTGGAAAGTGAAATAATTCATAAACCGGGATGCTGTTGATTGCTGTTGCTGCTCGGACAAGATTCACATCATAATTGGCAGTTTTTTTTGTTTACTCAACACTTTGTGTACCCGTGTGTAAATGAATAGATAACTGAAGTGATTTGTTTAAATGGTGTAATTAATTTAGGGAAATAGTTAGCAGTTTTGTTGGGTATTAAAAAGAAAGCTCATTGTCTGTCAACATTTTTTCTTGGTTTTAAGGAGCGTAGGCAAAATCGAAATTTATCATCAATGCGACCGAGATCTTACTTAGAAGGGAAGCGAAATAAATACTGATGTCGATTGGAGCTCAATAGATTTGTCACTGATCACTTGTTGTTTTTGTAAACAGAAAAATAATATGCCTTATGAATGATATTTTTCGCAAAACGTGAGTATGTTGTTAACTCGATGAATACGAACATAAAAAATAGCTTGATAATGTAGTATGTTCTTCAATCTTAGATGCAGATAATAAAAATAACTATGGAAGATAGTCTGGTATAAATACCCGATTCACTAGTAACATATTTTTCATTTCTGTTCCACTCTACTTTGCATAATCTTATGCATATTTAGCAAGCTACCTACAATGTCTGGTGTCGAATTGTCGTTAGTCTGTTGACCCCTTTCTTTTCATAAATTAGTTCTACATAACTAGGTGTATAAATTGAATATTTTTATGGCATTACTGCCAGAATATTTCCGATCTTAAAAACAAATCCATTGTAAGGTGTGGACGAATTCAATGTATAAACAAATAAGAATAACATCTAACCTCGATACACGAAATGATCAGGAAGTTGGGAACCCTCAAAGGATAAACTGGAGGATCCAATGCAATGCCAAACACAAGAGTTTATGAAATACGTAAGTTCAAAGTCTTAACTTAATGGGAAAGCTGAGAGAATGCACAACACTTTCTTCAAATTGTACTCGATAATTTCTGCTGAGTGTTTGTGTATTTATCCGATACTCCTCTGACTCTCATGTCAAGAAAGCCTAATCTTCAAGAGTTCAAGAGATTAAAATAGGATTATTTGTTCAACAGATAGCTCGTATTTCAAGTCGTAGTAAGAGACGTATCGCATCTCTAGTCGCAGTAAGAGTTGTATTGCATCTGTTCTGCTATTCCATAAAATGTTGATTTTCATACAATTTCCTCTCAACGTATCTATTCATCGGTAATTTTTTGGTAAGTAATTTTAAAGCAGATAACATACCATTTTTATTTCTTTTATAAAAATAAGAAATTGTTGTCTAAGGGTTTGAGTAATTCGTGAGCTATTTCGGATATAACAAAAATGTCTAAATGTATTATAAGGTGTTGTTTATTGATGAAATTTGAATTCAAAACATAGTCTATTTAATTGTTCCAAAAACGAGTTGATCCTCAATTTATGCGAGAGCTGTTCGACAAATGAGGGACTATAATGCAAGATAGGGCTCAGAGAAAAAAAAAACACAAATTTGCTAAAGAAAATTTAGTTTTCATTTAAATAGTAATCGAAAGAACTTTATTTTATGAAATTTCGTCAAAGCGTCTTGAACGATTACCGGGTCAAGGTCCGCTAGCAATCTGAAATCATACCATCATTCGAATTGGACATTACACACCGTGTCCATTAGAAATATTGCTGTCCAACATCAAAACCACAATCTGAACAGACATCCTCTCATTTTCACCACTCAATTTAAACAAAATCTTTCACGTATACAAAAACGTTAAATATCATGTTCAACTTTGGAACAGCGCTCATCAAGATTTTCCCACACGATGCTTGTGCGGACATAGATTTATGTGCATCCAATAGATTTTTTCACATCATGTTCATGAACCGGTCATGGTTCATGTCCAGTGGATACTACGTGTTAAAGAATTATCGCCTGGAATAAAACATTGTGTCCAAAAATAAACATTCATTAATCGAATTTTCATCTGCAAACCACCAAGCTACGTCTAATTTGGCTTATAATTTGATATTAGGTAATAAAATGTTTGCATTCATTTCGAGCAAATTCTCGGCGATTTAGCATATTCATCGTAAAAGTTTCTAATAGCAAAGCTTCGACCTGTTCCTGATGGCAGCAATGAACCCGCATTTAATCAGTATTGCTCAGAGTCTTGGGATTTTACTTGAAATACAACACATAAATGGAAAGTCGAATGCGATTTAATATTAAGTATAAATTATATTCGGAAGGACTATTTCAGCGATTCTGCATTGGAGAGTCGTACGTAAGGAGTCAAATATGATTCTATAATTAATAAAAATAAATTATTCAACTTTGTTCGGAAGGGCTCATGGAATAATGAAATCCTAGTATAGTAGCATCCAATACATATAAGTTATTTATTTTGTTAATAAAAAGCAGTTGGCACGAACAATTAAATCTGATTAAACATGATTCAATGAAAAAATAATAATAATAATGCTTGACAATTATATGTCCGCTTCATTACGAGTAGACAGCTAGCCGGGGACCGTGCCGGAGTGGCTAGTTGGTTTGAGCCCAGGTCCACCCCGTACTGCAACGGCAAATAAAAAAGACGGCTTGACTTAGTTTTATTAACTCTTCTAAAACAATCGATATAAACTATAACTAGCTATAATTAATAACGTAACTATGAATATGTGTTGCTGTAATTCAAATCAACTATGTATTGGTTTTCAACTATCTGCAATATTTAGAGATGAAGAATTGAAAGAGTCTATATTTTTAATTCTAAATCAAATGACTTCTAATTCATTCCTTATTAACAATACCATTTTTTTTTCCATTTTCTCGTATTCCGATAAGTTGATTACGGCATTCATTGAAATCCCTTAAAAAAATCAGTACATTTAAATGCATTCAGTATTTGGCATCACTTGATCAGATATCGACTATAAGGAATCGGCATTACAATCAAGAGACAGAATACAGATTCTTACTAATGACCAGGCAAACAGTATCTATTGTGAAATTTCATTTATTAGTTTTGCTTTTAAGTATGTTGTTGGAAATCTTATATTCCATTTTACTCCTGTGTAGTTACACATTGTACACATGTTTTAACAAGTTTTAACAAATCTCTTATAAACACTGCATCATTAAGAAAAGATCACTCGTGCTGCGTTCTAAATAAATAGTCGTGCATTTCAAATAGTCTTCATTTATTCATGCAATTAATAAAAACAAACAGTGCGTGGATTGCACGTGTATTATCTACAAAACATTGTCTTAACGTCAACCACTTTTGAAAACAAAAATTAGACATTCACGAACTCTACATAAAAAAATTTAGTGAGTGAAATAAATTTTAAACATACCATTCAAGTGTTTTTATCCAAATATTGTAAATATTCTCATAACTCTCACTTCCATCAGCAATAATTAATGAACATATATTTTTGTTTTGTTGTTTTTGCCAGCGAACCAATCAAATAACAGTGATCAACATTTTCCACACACGAAAATGGAAATCTAATGCGGATTTTCTCGCGAAAAAAACACAAAGAGAGAAGAATACAGACTGCACTTCAACTTTCAACTACAAAATTTTCACGATAAATAAACTTTTAAACGTTTTAATAGCGGCCGGATATTTTAGCCGTTAGCTATCTTCTTCCGAACGGCAGGTAAACGAATTAAAAAACAAAAAATATAACGATGATATCAAATATGCAGACGTTATAGGCACTCCAGAGAAGATACAACAAAAAATATCTCACAGATTTTATTTACACCCAAGAGAGAAGACTTCGAAGCCACAGAGAGATCACGTGCTATCGCAACAATGGCCGTAGAGTGTATGAGCCAAAAGAAGATTTCTCGAAGAAATTGGTCCCGAAGAAAGGCAATTAGAGGTGGCTGACTGTTCATCTCTTCATCATCAGCGCATTACAGTTGCACGGTTCTTCTAGCCAGTGCCATGCACTGCTAGGGAGCAGCAGTTGAGAGATTTCTGGACGTGTGGAGCGAATGCCTGTTCGATGGGGGGAAAAAGTACTTAAAAGCTTTGCTATTGTCAGTCATTCATCATTCCGGCATTAACTGTTGTGTTCGATGACTTCGGTGTGTGTGGATTGGGAAAAGATCTATAACAAGTTAGTGCGTTAATAATCGAGGAATTATCTTTTTTCTTCTTTTTATAGCAGAGTGCGCTTTTTCAGATTTCACCGTGTAAGTATATGTACATTGGCTTAAGGCTAGACATCAGATGTTTACTCTCACTTTCAGTATTGTGCGTTGCAAGAAGCCACTGATGTGTGCGCTCGTGGAATCATGTAACCTTTCGGAATCAGTAGGCATGGGCTGAGGTTCATTCGATAACGCATGAATATCCTACGACAAAATTACAGTATAAAATTTTGTAACTTATGACTTGATCTAGAAATTGGAATTGAGAAATACACCGATTTACCTTTCTCTATTCTGTATTCTAATGATGATAAGAAATAATATCGTAGTTAGTAATTTAAATGTTGTAACATGGAATGCTAGGGGACTTCGCAATAAAAGCGCGGAATTCATAAACTTTTTAAATTCTGAAAACATTCATATTGATTTAGTGACTGAAACTTGGCTAAACCAAGATCATAATTTCTCCACACCAAGTTTTAAATGCTACAGAGTTGATAGAACTACTAGATCTGGTGGTGGTGTAGCTATTTCTGTGAGAAGATCGATACAACACACGTTCCTACCCATTATCAGAACACAACTGGTAGAAAACTTGGGTATTGAAGTAAAATTAAATAACAATTGAACGATCAAGGTTTTTTGTGTGTACTTTCCTGGTGGTACTGTTTCAGACATAAGGAAGAATAGCTTAAGAAACGAAATTATTTTCTATGCACGAACAATTCTTAATTGGAGGTGATCTGAATTGTAGACACCAGTATTGGGGTTGTATGCGAGCTAATGCTTGGGGTAATTTGCTGTTGAACCTTTCTGTTGCGCTGCCAATTAGCCTATTGTTTCCGTGTTGTCCAACTTATGTGCCTGCTGGTTCACGCGGTTGTCCATCTGTGTTTGATATGTTTGTAACCAACTGTCCCAATTTTGTAACTCAACCTCTCGCCCTTAATGGACTGAGTTCAGACCATAACCCAGTAGTTTGCAAACTTCTTTTGTCTGGAGTCAAACATTTCCAGTACATCCATGATCTGAAGAATGCCAACTGGAAGCACTATAGAACTAGTTTAAATCAAAAGCTTCGAAATACTAATACAAACCTAGATTACATAACATGTAAGCAAGATATTGACTCTCTCGTTGATACTTTTACTAAACAAATCTTAGATTCTCCAGATGAATGTATTCCAAAAGTAACATTTAAAAATAACTCACTTAAACTTCCACCACATATTTTAAATCTTATAAAGTTACGAAATATGTGTAGAAGAAATTGGCAAAGGTATAGACAAATTATTTTTAGAAATGAAATGAAATATCTCAACAAGATTATTAAAAATAATATTTCCCAGTTGCGAAATGAGTCCTGGAATAAGAGGCACCAAGATTTAGACAAGAACTCGAAGCCATTCTGGAACATGGTAAAAATAGTCCGAAATAAGAATAGGAAAATCTCATATCTCAAGACCCCACTCAGTACTTCTTTCACGGATATTGAGAAAGCCAATGCTCTAGCTTTAACATTTGAGCGCAATCATTGCATATCACAAAACCTGGGTGATATACATACAAACACTTTGGTTGATAGTTCGGTTTAAAGACTAAGAGCGTTAAACACTAATTTACCTGAAGACGCTTATGTTAATGAAGAAGACATTCTATTTATTATAGATAACCTGGTCTCTAAGAAGTCTGCCGGGTTAGATCTTATAAGAAATATATATCTTAAAGAACTACCTAAAAGCGGGATCAAAATGATGACGTTAATTATAAATGCTTGTCTGAAACTCCAGTATTTTCCAATAAAGTGGAAGCTTGCCAAAGTCTCGCCCATATTAAAACCAGGTAAGCCTCCAGATAGTCCGGGTAGTTATCGACCAATAAGCTTACTAAGTAATTTTAGTAAGGTATATGAGAGAGTTCTAAAAGAAAAGATTACAAAATTTATTGATGTTAACCAAATCTTCCCTGATGAACAATTTGGCTTTCGACGCTACCACAACACTTCCCATCCAGTACAAAGGATTTGTAATCATGTTAGACGTAATCGGTCAATAGGAAAATCGACCGGCATGGTTCTACTTGATATAGAAAAGGCATTTGACTGTGTTTGGTGTTTGATTTACAAATTGATTAATCTAAACTTCCCAACTTATGTGCAATATAATTCTAAGTTTTTTGTCTGATCGTTGTTTCGAAGTGCATGTCAATAGTGGTGTATCTAGTCAAGTAAACTTACAGTCTGGAGTACCTCAGGGCTATGTACTTAGCCCTATTCTCTACAATCTATATATCTCGGACCTTCCAAACATACCCGAGTGTGGTTTAGCTATTTTTGCCGACGAAACTGCCATATTTTCATCGCATGAATTTGCTCTCAATATTGAAATCAATCTTAAATATGCATTGGAAATATTAGAAGCTTATTTTAAAAAATGGAAGATTCAGCTAAACAAGGACAAATTGCAAGCTATCTTTTTTTCTCAAAAAGGAAAAGCTTGCTTTCTGCCTTCTTCTACCTTACAGGTGAATGGAACAAACATAGAGTTTCAGAATTCTGTTAAGTACTTGGGTATATACATTGACTCCAAATTAACATTTCATCAACATATCTCACAGACTATTAATAAAGTTAAAATTTCAACGAAAATTCTTTACCCATTTATCAACAGAAAATCATTACTGTCACTATCAAACAAAATTATTATATTCAAAGTAATATTTCAAGCTATTCTTCTTTATGGTTGCCCAGTATGGGGAAAGTCCACTCGTTGCCACATCAATAAATTACAAGAAGCCCAGAACAAGGTCCTTAAGTTAATGCTAATCCTACCACGGGACTATCCTTCCTTACACCTACATAAAAGAGTGGGCTTTGAACTGGTGTCTGAAAGAATTTTAAAGATAAATAGAAAGTTTATGAATTCCTGCGCCTTTGCCGACAAGCACCTAGTTAATGACTTATATGCTACACCTACTTAACATGTATCATTTGTTTTTTATTGTTTCGCTCTTTATTGTTTGTGTTATTTATTATTACTTATTTACGTAATTATTTATGTATTTATTTGTTTATTTATTTATTTATTTACTTATTTATTTACTTTATTTATTTATTATCTATTTACTATTTATTTATTAAAATAATTTAAATTTATTTATAATTATTCTGCCTCTTTTTTGTGGCTTATTATTGTATTTATTATTGTTATTTTTTTTTTTATGTTGAAGGTTTTTATCGTATTTCCTTCAAAATATTACTAAGTAATTTGCTTTTGTTTAATAAAATTGTAAAATTTCCTCAGACGAAAGATATAGAAACAACGTATCAAATCTCTGTAAATTATATTGTGCGATAACTAAATCATTGTAAAATTTAACACGAAATAAATCTATCTATCTATCTTACCTTTATTTTGGGAAAATTTTCAAAAAAAAAAGAGCGAAAGTTGTCGAAATCTGGCGTTTCGTATGGAAGTTTTGACAGCTTATACCTCGAGAACGGCGAGTCCTACGACAAAATTACAGCATACAATTTTGTAGCTTATAACTTGATCTAGAAGAGAATTGCAAATTTAAAAAAAAAAGAGCGAAATTTGTTTCTCTGGTGTTTCGTATAGAAGTTTTGAAATTAATATACAGTCAGTGGCAAAAGTGAAGATACAGCGCAAAGTTTCCAGCGTTCTCAACCACAATTAAATTCAAATAGTCATGTACTTTACGGCTGACTAATCATCAATACAATAAATACTAAGGTTTCTTGAAAGAAATGGAGAACCCAAGTATACATCACAACATCAGCATCTGAGTTGAAAATGTGACCATTTAAAGTTTGTGTTACCATATATTTGATCAACATTACTTTCTCAGTACAAATCACCGTTTCGCAAGAACGAATAGAGGTCATTAAGACTTAGTTTAATTCCTTTGGCTATAGCCCGTCCACGTAGTCCTAAATTTTAGCTAAAATGAATTTTATGATTGATTTATACTCAAAATACTTAAACTGTTTATTAAACGTGTCAATACTCACAAAACACCAAAAAACCGTTATTTTTGGTATACATTACTTTGTAAGAGGGTCACAAACAAAGCAACGGCGCGATTTCGATTTTTTTTCAGATTATTTTTCAACATCGTGGGTAACCAGATAAAATCATAATATGATAAATCCATGCATGTCAGTGTCAAATATTAAACCCTTTAAATTTGAAAAATGTTGTTACTATTCCATGGAAGTGGAGTGTATAAAGAACACAGTCCCACTGGTTGTCTTCTTCCAGTAAGCTTAGCGCAAGGCATGTATATTTTTTTTTTATAATTTGCGCGTGCTCAAGGGATTGCTAATACCCTTATGTGTCCGAGGTCAAGAGACAGCACGGGCCGAAGGATTAGAGGGAGAAAGGGAGAGGAGGTTGCACATTGGTCTTAAATATCTGCGGGTTGTAGTCTGTGGGAAATATTAGTTTGGGAAGAGCATTCCATATTCGTGCAGTGCGGCTGAAGAACGAGTCTCTGAATTTAACTGTGCGTCCGAAAGTAGGCTTAAGGGTATACTGACGGGCATTCCTGGCGAGACGAGTATTGCGGGTGAATTCATGGAGAGAAGGAATGCAGTTGGCTAGCTCACTTGAGCATATATGTTGGATACTGTTGTCCATTCACTTTACGTATATCTCAAATCCCCCAAATGTTGCTAATAAGAAGTAATAAATATGACAGTTACAGTGAGAAACTAAAACGTTAAGTTAAAAAAAACCAAGCCAAAGACGGTTTAGGCACTAAACTTAAGTGGATGAGAGAAAGCTTATTGTGTGAGTAAGATAGGAGACCAGTTTTGTTCTCATCCTTACTCTGTGCTGTTTAAGTGGAGGTGAAGTTAGTTTAAAGTTAAAAGAAAATAGTTTGTCCAAAAAACAAAAAAAATAAAAACATTATTTGGGTGGTCCACTCCTTATCACTAAGGGTATGACAAATAGTCTACGTCCCTCTCTCATACACACAAAAATTCATAAGAATCGGTCAAGCCGTTTCGGAGAACTTTTGTTACAAACCCTGTGACACAAAAATTGTATACATTAGATGTAGGTGGCGCGGCAGTCTGAGTTAGATGGGACCTACAGTTTTATGCTGACTCCGAATGAACAAGTTTGAGAAGCTTTTTTTTTCTATACAGGAATATTCTTTGAGTATTGTCAGTGACTCGAAACAGGTGGAGCCGGGAATTATGAAAGGTGGTAAATTGGTTGATTGCACATCACACTCCCCGGCGTACAACAAAGTAGTATATGGTATATATTTAGTATACAAAGTAAGTATAGCTGTTATTTATACGTCTGAGGGACATCTTTTAGGTTGATAAGCCATTTCTGTTGTGATGATAAAAATGTCATCGAAGTATGAACTAGAACACCCACCGCATTGCTAGTAAGTCCGTATGTTGATTGTATCAACAAAAGGCATGCACCTCTCAAGGTTGCATGCAAAAACCCAAAAATGCCTTATCGTGGTGTGAATAAAAACTGAGAAAACACTCCGAGTGAGAACACATGAGTCGAGTATTTTCGTTAAAGGAAATACTCAATTTGGTATGAATAAAAAATTTCCTCAAAGTAGGAGGGTACCTACTTCAGTTGACGTTTGAAAACTAGAGTTCTTGGCGTTTAAGGGTGAGTGCAAAGTCGGGTAAAGGTGGGTGCAAAGTATATAATGGTTTTAAACATACAAACGTCCTTTCGGGGACACAGGGGATAATTTCAAGAACGTGTACAGATTCGAGTTTATTAAAATGGAATGGTGAAGTACTTTTCCGATATTCCTAAAGAAACCGGTGGTAGTGCCATACCTTTGATTGTTTTTGGTCTTTTATTGTAATGGGAAGATTGCCCGTCTTTTTCTTATCGCCTTTTAATTTGACGCGGGCCTTCATGTTATATTTTTTTTTATTTGCGAGAAGTTCAAATTAGAGAGAGAGATTAGACTCAGTTCTTTATTTTTCATGTCTGGAGTTTGCCTTTTTTGCAGCAAGCACGGATAAAAATGCAAACACTTCGTCCATTCCAGATTTCATTCTTTTTTTTAGGATTAAGGTTTATTCCGTCAATTAAATTATTCTAAATTGCTTACACTTTTTTCTCTCTTGAAATCACCTCCTATGCACCCTCAACTTCTACAAGCGATATCTGAGCATATTCCATCTGTATTCACAACAAAACGGAGGTAACACTCAGCTGTCAAAATATGTGAGCGGAGAGGATTCGTTAAACTTAACGAAATACTTTTTTATTCACACCAGATGGAGCATTTCCTCCAAAATGCAAAGGAAATGCTCACACTCAGTTTTTATTCGCACCACCCATTGTCTGGGTGTTTTTTTGTATATTTTTTTATCTCCACGCTCATATTCGCATTTATGGATTAAGTTTATGTATTCAGCACTTGTATGTAATTCTGTAAATAGCAAGTAAGCATAATTTGTAAATAAATACCAGCACAATAAAATTTTAACGGCACTCTGAAAATTCAATCGATCTAAGCCTTTTTGATTTTTACTTAATGTGAGGCTGAATTAGTCGATTGATTTCATAAAGTCCTATGTGGTCTATGTGGTAGATCTTTCTTTTCCAACCGCTCAAAATTGAGCAATAGACCAATGGAGTAATAGAGCTCTCTCTCCAAGAAGGCTGAAACCTGATAGCTTGTCTTGCATTTATTTGGCTCCAAAGAAATAAGAGTAAATGTAAAGCCTCAGCATCGATTTTCATATATTTTTATGAAATTTTGAAATATTTAGAATAAAGAACAGTAACACATAAATAGTATTATAGAATCAAATCTAATAAATCCAATTAATATTTACATTCCCACGGCGTCAACCGATTCAAACGAAGAAAGCCACGGCAAACATTATTTTAAGGTCTTCTAGATACTGCATTTGAGCTCACTAAAGATCTTTTTTTCACATAATTTATACAACCCCAACAAATTTTGCGCCTTGAGCAGATCGTTGATATAATTTTCGAATGAAATTTCTTCTGAAGAATTAGTGAATTTCTTCGTTTAAGTTTTCGCTGTGTTCCATAATATATCAATCACTTAAGTTTGAGGCTGTTTAAACATTTACTTCACCTGAACACCCTCAATGCCTCCTTGTATTTGAATGTGAAACATTAGAAGGCTTCATAAAACACCTAAGTTACCCCAATGTCGTGTGCAGATTTCCCACAACAACTGCAATCAACACTCAATTTGGAGAAATTTTCAAGAAATCGTTTCCACCCGAGCTATTGAGCCTTAAGGCTGTTATTCATTTACTTTTAGCTAAGAGCCGCTGAAGGCGAAAGTAAGTGGGGGATGTAGGGTCATTGATACGAATTCAATCATTTGATCACGTAGTAGAGATTAGTTTCTTTGTAACAATGCATCGAACATCTTTTTTTTGAATTTTGAACCAAGAAACCATATTAGATGTAGCTGCACTCAATAAATGGAATTTTCAAAAAAGCAATTGCAACTACATATTCTGATGCAAGCATAAAAAAGTATTCTTATATATTATTAAGACATGAAAATTATTTAATTAAAATACATACCCCGCTGTATGAAGTTGATGCAATGGATTTTTCTTAGATATCCGGATAGTATCACACTTGGAACCACACACTGAGTTGTCGCATGAACGGCAGCACTGATTGTAGCTAAAACTGGACGTACACAACGTGCAAAATGAGTCGAATTGATCACCAACTTCGTCGGTACTCGCCTGAGTCACATTATCGGTTTCGTATGAGCTGAATTCTATTTCACTCTCTGTGCCATTTCCGGATGAAAAATCTACTTTAAAACTCTCGGATTGATACCCGAATCGTGATTTCGATGAACGAGGGGAATAACTCTCACTTCTACTAGCGCTATTTGAGCGCAAATTATAGGATGTGTAATAGCCGAGACCATTGCTCCCAAACGGTCGTGGTGGGTATTTGCTGGCCATTGAAAGATTCTCATTGAAGAAGATGACATTAACGTCGTTGTACTTTTGCATCAAATCAGATGGATATTTTGCACAGATGTCCTTAAGAGACTTTTTTTGTTTTGAGCACGCTCCTGTTGGACGAATCAAGTCCAGTAAGCATAGTTTAAGATCTAACATGTTTGCTCTTTGCGTTTTCCAGTCTGCAAATAAAGAAAGAAGTGATTTATTATCTTGAATAAGACTTTAGCTACAAAGAAAAAAATAATATCTGTGGGATCGCATTGTGAAGAAAGACATTCTGCCACCTAACTAAGCAGATGTGCCCACCCTTCTGCTGATATTAAATTATGAACTGGTCTTTATTTTGTTTTTAATTTAATGAATTTGCATTTTGTTTGTTCCTTATTTCAAGAATTAGTAACAATCAATATTTCTTTTAATAAATTATTCTAAATCTTCACATGACTGACTAAAAGTCCCTCAATCGTGTTCGCTGCGGGTTAACGTTGCTGTCACTGGAATTCCAACCGGGGACCCCGCTAACCAGGAGCAGACACTCCACCAACTGCACCATCCAGTCGTTAAGTTTGGCCCTAAGAATTGATAACTGTATTTTGTAGAGGGGTTCAATTTTTCACTATGAGAGCAGTCCATCTCGCCCCTTGTAAAAGTTAGTTGACGAAACTTACATACCTTTTTAATATATACATTGGACATTTAACTGACTACTTTTAATTGACTCCTGACTTACTGTCTAACTGTTACGCAGAATGTAAGGCAATTCTACCTCTTCCAGGTGCATTCTGGGTAACGATAAATGACCATTAGGACCAAAAAAAGAACATCTTATAAAAAAGTAGTTTCAGTAATTTCCAATTTTCTCAAAAACTAGAAAATATAAAGCCATTTGGTTTGTGTTTGATTAAGAATTAATATAACCATAGACTACAAAAATTACAAAGTTTTCAAAATAAAGTACATGCTGAGACGTCAACGCACCCTGGTACATGCGAATCGACGATATCCGTCGCCTGGACTGCACATAAACTCTGATAATTATATTTTATTTGATATTAAATGTTTTTACTGGGTAAAAATCCCTCTCTCTATGAGGGAATGGGGACCGTGTCTTTGCAAGATTTATACCCTCGCAAAAAAAGTATTTCTGTTTATGGAACGGAGGTGGAACTTTCTGCAAAACAGTTAACTGTATCCAACATTCCTTAGTGGTCATAGGCAAAGGGGTAGCTTACCACTCGTGTAATACGTGCTTGAGTTTGACTGCCCTTTGCCGTCAGCCACTTTTACCTAACATGACCTAAAAAGACAACATTATGTCGGTGCCAATACCCCCACCATTACATGAATATAATGAATCCATTATGTATAGTGATTTTCAAATTTTCTTCTTTGCAACCGTAACTGACATGTGAATCCTTCTAATATATGGAATACGATAAATCTTCTGTTTGAATTTGTTGCAGTCCTCTAATTTTGTATTCGAACTCAAGCAGCTATATCTACAAAGATGTAAATGGTATCCAACAAGCACACATACACCACATATCTTAAGAGGACACCTAAAGCTATGCAATGGTTTTCTAAGAAAATCTAAACTGAATGAAAGAAAAATCAATTTAATCGTACTTATTTCACTCATCAAATAGTAAAGTAATCCAATTTGAGGTATTTATAGCAGACCTATATATTTTTTTTTGTAGTGTGCATGTATTAACAGAGCGTCTGTGTCGTGTGCATTCATGTTTGCAACGACCATCTGCGTGAATTAAAAAATTAATTAAAATTAATTGGTATTATTATAGTTTATGGTCAAGGTGTTATTTAACAACATACAAACATTGACTAACGAAAAATTAATCAGTGAAACATACCTGCATTTATCATATACACAAACCGACACTCATGTTCCACATAGAATGATATCCACTATGGAACCAACAACAGTGGATGCTACGAATTGATTGTCATTTTTATTTTGACAGAAGTGATTGAGGTTATTTAGTTTGTTTATTTCAATAAATGAACGTGTTGTATCAATTCAACTATAATCCGTGTTAATTATTAATCTAATTTAATTAGGACAAATTGTTGTTCCGCTTTCTAATAAATATACTCGAACAGATAAACTATTCAACATGAGTACACAGAGAGGGAACTGGGAACGAACACGTGCGCAAAAGTACAAAAATCGTCATGTTTTCAAGAATGATTTGCACGACAAGACGCCTCAACAGAAGAAATTGAATTCTTTGCACATTTCTGAAGTGTGTCAGCATTGTAAACTAGTGATAGAATGGAAGATTAAATACAAAAAGTACAAGCCATTAAGTCAAGCGAAGACATGCGTCAAGTGCCAGCAAAGGAATATCCGAAAAGCGTATCATGTACTTTGTCGTGGCTGTGCTTTGGAGCAGAAGGTTTGTGCAAAATGTTTGAAGAAGGCCGATGAAGTTGACATTGAGCCTCCAGCACCTTCCCCAGAAGAAGAATTGAAACTAAAGGTAGAGATGGATAGATTAATCAAATCATTCCCTGAGAGGAAGCGTCGAGCTTTTCTTCGCTATATGAAAAAGGGCAAGGTGGATGAGACCGCGAATGCAGAGGAAAATGTTGACAAAGAAGGCGATGGTGAAGATGCGGATGCTCCCAAGTTGCCACCACGGAGAATACCTCACTCTCGAGACACTTTACTCAAGAAGATTGAAGAGCTGCAATTAGGAAATGATAGCGAATATGATTCAGATGAACTCTTTGACACGGATGGCGAGGAGGAATCCTTCGAAAGTGAGGAAGAATCTGATTAACCTTTGTGAATTAATAAGTCAATAAGAAGTAATAAATAAGAAACAGAATATGTTGTTAAATACATAATTCAAAAATTTGTAAAAAATGTATTCTTATTCCCATGGTAAACACATTAAGTACAACATTTTTTTAGACTGCTGAACATTTCAGGGATTTATCTGTTACATGTTTTTCCGATGCCATCGTTACGACTATTAACAGGTTCGGGGCTAGACAGTTTCACTAGAAGTAGCAGTTTTAAGTAGGATTCTATCAGTCTTATTGCATACATATATCTTACAATCCGTTTCTTTTGTGGGCAGCCTGTCGGAAGCTTCTCTACACTTAAGTAAGCTCAAGTAATGAAAGAGAAATTGTAGGATTGGACAAATTGATTGATTGGTGGATACTGAGTATCGACAACAGTGTCCGTGGGCAGTTCAACGCTTGAGACTCAGAGACAACAGTTTGCTAATTGTTTCAGTCAATTCTGGATTTTCCAATGCTTCATTTCGTCATTTGTTTATAAATGAGTTTCTTATATTCACTTAAAGATCGCAACCCGACCCGATTGCAATTATTGAATTACATCAAACGTTGTCTGCATTTGTTTCTTACGAAAACATTTTGATTTGCAATCCAAGGGCCTTAAAGCACAGTGCATTAGATATGTAAGTCATATAATTATTTAGAAGAGATTAAAACAAATCTTTAAATTTCCTATAAAAAGCGTTAATTTTTATATTTTCCACATTTCACTCCCTGCAATAGCAAAGAATAATAATCCACCCAGTGAATTTGAATTGCGAAAACGATAACAGCAGTTTTATCCAAATTTTGTACTGCATGACAGACAAGTTATATATATTTTGTTTTAATCACGATGTCATAAAACATTTTTCAGCCTATACTTTGGTGAACGATTCCTTTTAAATCTGAAATGTGCTCCGTTACTTGGCTCTGAACGCTTTCGCAGCGAAAGAGATGAAAACATAATGTCCATATGTGTCAAGTAAAGTAATGACAGCGCCATACGAAACAAATATTGAATGTATATTTTATGAAAAAAAATTGTTCGTGGGTTTTATATAAAATAGATTGCTTATAAAGTTGTTTTTCGCTATCGGTAGCGTTTATTATTATTATTACTTGTGCAAGATTGGTTTGTGGGTTTTGTGAAATTCCTTTTTTCGGTTACATTTACTCAACAAAATAGCGTATTGTTTGTGCTCACACCACAAATGGCTAACAGGCAATTTAAGCCCCAAGAAAAACTACCCCGTGATTTGCAACGAGAACTGAAGGGAAAAATTACCCACTTCCTTGATTATGGTGAAACAGAAACGTTAGTGCTATCCGGCTTGCCGAATGATCAACGAAAATTTCTGCATAAATATGCGGCATCCATTGGTCTCAAGTCGAAAAGCTTCGGCGACAAGAAATGTCGGGAGTTACACATCACATTGCCAAAGAAGTTGAAAAACTTACAAGACACAAGAATATTGGAGTTGGCAGATAAATCGAGAGATTATTTCAGTGCGGCCGTACTTAATGAGTTGAAAGAAGTTACAAATCTACAGAATACCACATGTGACAAGAGTGGTATGCGAAGGAAGAACAAAATTCGCAATGAAATGATGGCACTGTGCTCACGACTGGTACGTCAACGTCCCACTCGACTAAATCCTCAGTTGCAAAAGGACAGAGCCGATTTGCCCATATTCATGTACCAAAATACAATCAACGAACTGCTGCGACAAAATTCTGTATGTTTGCTTTTAAATTGTCGTGGGAAACGAATTTTTCGTATAATGTATTGTATTCTTTTAAAGGTTCTCATCATCAGCGGAGAGACAGGGTCAGGAAAGACAACGCAGGTTCCTCAGTATATTCTTGAGGAGCATACTAGGCTAAATAAACCATGCCGCGTTATTTGTACCCAGCCAAGACGTATAGCAACTCTTACAGTTGCAACTCGTGTCGCCGAGGAGCGTGGTGAGCCTATCGGAGAATCTGTTGGATATCAAATGCGCTTAGAAAGTGAGTTTACAAATAAATGGTATTGTTTAGTTGTCAAATAAAACAAGTCATGGGATTTCTTCTGGGATTCGGGTTACTTCAGACTGTTAGGAGATCCTCTTTAGAAGGAGTAATGAAAGTTAACTCCCAAAATTTGATACATTTTACTAATTATGTATGTGTTTGTGCATCTCACGATGAGGCAATCAATGAACTGCATATACTGTTTTCTTCAAATGTTAAATATTTTCGTGAATTTGTTGCTGTACCTTGGCACATCTATTTGTGTCCTTTATTTCAAAATGTGTACGTCATTTCTGCTTCGATTTTAGATTTAAACCGACAGTCCTATTTGCGTCATGCAAATACTCTTTACCCTTTCGCCTTTAAAGGTCATTTCTGTTATAAAGGTCTTCTGTTACATGCGACGTAAGTTCTCCGAAAACCTTGTCAAAGTTTTTTGTATCATATTTGAAAAGTAGAAAGTGGAGTTATCTGTTGCGGTTGAATATATGACATTGCACATATATACATCTCAGATTCAATTATTCTGCAAACCTATCGAACTTTTCCCTTATATCACGAATGCTAAGTTGAAATTTGAGTGTAGCAATTTGAGATGCGAATGAATAGAACTGGGTTGAAAGAGCATGTTTTGTAGCAGCTATCTGATGTATTCAGAGGCCGCACAATCTGACGCAATAGTTATCTGGTGCATTTAGATGCCGCATACGCAAAATGGTAAAGGTATACCACACGAAGAGTGGCGGTTGTCCGATGGATTAAGGTCTGTCACATACAGAGATAACACCGTTACATATCCTCGAAAAGGATGAATGATAATATTAGCTTTGAACCAGTCGTAGTTTAGTGACCTTACAATCGTAATAGTCAGAATTGTCCCTATATATGGGTTAAAGTAAATTTTAGTTAAAGTGAATTTGCTTGTGTTATCGTGGAAATTTCCAGTGAATCAAATGACTACAATGATTAATGTGTCATACACAAGTTCAACATCACATCAATAAACCTGGCATGGGAGACGTATCCCTGCCCAGTTTAAGAGGGTTGCTTAAGTCATTGATTCCTAGGATCACGTTGGAGCATTATGCCTTACCACCTCAGATCGAATAATCCACATTCAACATATTTTACTCAAAATCTTTTTCGATTTTCCTCTCTTTGTAAGGTCTGTAAATCTTAAAGAATGTTGATTATCTTACGAAGTTTGTCAGTACAGCAGTGTTGCAACGTTTTTTCGTTATGAGTTCATAACTTAGGAAAACAGTCCTATGACATTCACTGGCTTTTGTTGAACTCGCTTATCTTTACCACAGCCTTGGGTGTTGTTTGTTGTTGTAGCTTATAGACGCTGGAAATTATTTGTTGCATTTATACCGTTCACAGTTTCTAATCAGTTTATTTTAACTTCTAGGTCGAATGCGGAAAACGACGAATCTAATTTATACAACCAGTGGTTGTGTTTTGCGTTCATTAATGGCTGACAAACAAGAGTTCTTTCAAAAAATTACTCATTTGATAATTGATGAAATACACGAGCGCGACAAGGACACTGACTTCATTTTGATTGCAGTCAAGGAAGAATTGAAGTACAATAAGAACCTCAAAGTCATACTAATGTCTGCCACAATGGACATCCAACTGCTTTCGACTTATTTCAACGGCTGTCCAATTGTACATGTGCCCGGACAAGGATACGACGTTAAGATATATCATTTGGAAGACATTTTATTTTATACTGGCTACCGTACATCACTCATGGAAAAATATTTGCGTCTATCACCAGCTGAAGTATTTACACCGGCAAAGATAGTTCAAGCAGACGAGCATACGCAAGGTATATTTGATACGATTATCGACGAGATAATAGATTCTCATCTTAGACTTGATAACACTATTGAATACTTCGACCAGCTTCAGTATTATATTGAGAACGAAGGGGTTTCCATTGACTTGCGTCATTCGAAGAACGGGAAAACTGCACTCATTACTGCCGCTGAATGCAACATACCACAATATGTGACAAGATTTATGCAGCTCAATGCGAATACCACCATTCGCGATTTCTCAGGAAAATCCGCATTGACTTATGCCGCTGCATTTGAAGATGGTATCTGCTTGCAATTGCTTGGCTGCGCTCAACACAACAACGATGCACTCTCAGAAAAGCAAATCCTTCTTTCGGCATATAACCAACAATTTCATGATGAAAACGAGGTTGATCATTATTTGATTATTTCGTTGCTCGAGGGATTGTATCGTAGTAAGCATCCGGGAGCAATAATGGTCTTCTTGCCTGGTTACAACGACATAGTTGCTCAGAAAGATTTGATAACGAGCACACTACCTGCTGGAACATACAAAATGTTCATACTCCACGGCCATATGGAGTCAAACGACCAGTGGTTAGCTATGCAGCCTCAAAGAACACGAAAAATAATTTTATCTACCAACATCGGGCAGACATCTATTACAATTCCTGATCTCGCTTTTATCATCGACTCCGGAAAGATTAAGATGAAGACACACGATATTGTGACTGGGTCATCTGAGCTTCGATCGATGTGGATCTCTCAAGCTGATGCCAATCAGAGATCAGGTCGAGCTGGTCGAACTCAAAATGGGGTTTGCTATCGTCTATACTCCACAGAAAAGTATCGGCTTATGAGTAGGCACTGTATCCCAGAAATGATGCGCATTTCGTTGACCGAAATTTGCCTTTATGCAAAAGCGTTCGACCCTCAATCAGACGTGCAAACCTTCTTATCGCGCGCTTTAAATCCACCTTCAAGTATAATTGTACAAAATGCAATTAAAAAACTCAAGATCATAGGGGTGTTTACAGACGACGAACAGATAACTGAGCTGGGCAGACATTTGGTAGAAATACCGGTGGACGTTCAATTGGGAAAAGCATTAATATACGGAATATTTTGCAAATGCATTGATCCGCTTGTCACAATTGTTGCATTTCATTCAGTTAAAGATCCATTTATATTACCAACGGATCGCTCCTTACAAGGACAAGCTTCCTTTCAGCGCAAGTCATTATCAGGCGATTACTATAGCGATCATATGGGGATTTTGGTCTTATATGACTCGTATATGGCCATACGAAACAATAAAAGGAAAAAGCAAGATTTCTGCAATAAGCTGTTTCTCTCTGCGCCATGCATGGAGCTATTCTGCGCTACAAGGCGACAGCTTTATGACTTAATCTCGGCCAAGTACTCGATCGCCACTGAGAAGACAAACAATTCCGATTGGAACATAATTCGCTTGTGTATGGTTGCTGGTCTCTATCCCAATATTGCCCTCATAGATCGAAAGCGTATGATTATTAAATCCGGCGCTGACAAGCAATTGATTTTACAGCGAAGCTCTTCGTTGAATCCCCCTGGAAAGAAATCATTGAACGAATTCGCAAGCAAGTTACCATACGATTGGCTTGTTTTCTATGAGAAATCCAAGCTTTTCAAAATGTACAGCATTAACATGAATACACTGATCGCACCTGTAATAATTGCGATGCAGTGCGGAAGGGATCACATTGTTGAAATCGACGATGAGTCAGATAAAGAAGATGAAGACAACGAGGGCGACGATTATAAGCCCGAACCATGCGAAGAGATCGCGAAACGGAGCATGCTAATCTTAGACGGATGGATAAAATTCGATATGAGTCTGGATGACGCAAATATCTTAGTCGCACTAAGAAACTTTGTTCAAAGCGAATTTCTAAAATTCTTACATCAGGGTTATTCTGAAAGCAGTGTGAAAGCAGTTGGCTATCTTCAATATCTACTGAACTCTGAGATCAGTAACTCTAACGTGCGTCTTTAAGCAGCAGAAAAGGAATATTCTAATTTGGTGTGGTATTTGATTATGGAAGACGTTAAAATATCGCAAGTTAAGTACAGTGCGATTCAAAAGTCGAAAGTGACCCATGAGAATTAAATATTTTGTAGCTGAATGAATACTTTTGCAGTCGGCTGAGTGATGGTTAATGTTTAGGCTCAACCATAATCGGCATTACAAAATATAAAATATTCTCTTAAGTTCTTTGCAATTTTATGCATTTGAAGTAGAATCTTACGAAAACCCAGTCATTGACTAGGCATTCCAAATAGAAAATGAATCAAATAAATAATAGGTTATCCGAGAAGAGGTGTCATGTGAAATCAATATAAAACTCAACATTTTTATGAAAAGGTGTAATATTTTTTATTTCAATCTTAAGAAGTATCTGTACAATGATAACCTGGTGCATATCTGCATACAAATGGTAATGCTTTTGAAGACATTTTGCATCGCTATTTGCATAATTGCTGATGTATTTCGTCTCTCAAATGTTCTTCTTTCCAATATAGCCCAATTGAAAAAATGTTGAAAGACTAAAGTCACATTATCAAAAAATACGTCAATGAAGTTAGTCACACAGTAGTGTCATTGTTTCATCAACTGCCATTTCTGCTCATCGTCTGTATCTAAATCATTTGAAGCAACCTATCAGCGTAGTGTGTGGTCTACTTTAATTCCTATAACATAGGTCAAGGTCCTTAAGCAAGATGCGAACGATTCCTGTGGTTATCTCGTAGTGGATACACTCGGGTTTTCAGTCAGCGATTATATTTTCAGCTTAACTTGGCGGACAAACAATAATTCTTGAGCCAGTACCTTGACTGAAACATTCGAATATATCAAATAAATTCGCTGCATTTGAGTGCAAAACCACAAAAAACTCAAATCAGTACGAACTTAATGAAATTTTTCCTCAACTCAACATTTTTGTATTAAATTTTCATTAAAAGAACATTCTCATTTTCAATTGTAAAAAGTCATCATAGCAATAGTTGAGTGTTGAAATTGATCCCTCTTTGGGTGACCCTGTATAAAGAGGCTAAGCTCATTTTGTGAAATTATTGTCTAAAGAAATTTCACAAACAATGAAATTCTTAATAAAAACGCTCACGGTCTGAGCATATTTTTTATTCATTCATTTTTATTTATTTAATATTATTATACATATATAGAAATTGTACATGAATGTTATTACATTTATATTTATTCTATCAATGTCAGTTGAAAGTACTGTTTTAAAAAAGTATTCATCCAAAGTGAAAAAAGAAATTTAACTATTATGGATTACTTGGTACTTTTGGAGAGCATTGTATTAAAAAATTTTATGCAATTTGTGTTACAAATTTAACATTCGTCAGGATGCTTTAACATTTTATGAGCTACAAGCATCGTGTCGTCATTATATATGTAATGTTATGAATAATGAGAAACAAATATTTTTCTTTTGAATCTTTAATATGGCATTAGAGAAATGTGATTTTATACATAAATAAATATTAAATAAGTAGTGTCATTATTTGTTAGTTATTTTTGTATCGTTTGCGGGGAGGTGTGCTTTAAAGTACAATTATTGGGCAAGGACAGGTTAGAGTGTTTCATTGTGGTGAATAATTGTACAAACCAAAAGAAAAAATATGATTTTTTTCATTTAATTTTTCGTCGGCTATGCCTAACAGTCTATATAGTACATTGGCTAATAGAGAACTTCATAATATGGATGGCGCTACAGCCCATAGATGGCCAGGGCCTAACTTCTTAGCAACCACTCGTGTTGTGCGTGATATTGCCCTCTCACGAGTGAAAGGGGCCTACAGTTTTCTGCTGACTCCGAACGGCCAAGTTTGAGAAGCCTTTTCTAGACATTTATTACTCTTTGAGCATTGTCAGTGACTCCAAAGAGGTGGGAACGTGAAAATTATTTTGTTGGTCGTACCGGCCGGGAATCGAACCCAGGCAAAGTTCATTTAGAACATGTACCAATTTAAAAATCAGACTGGGTGCCCTTTTCCATTACGTGCTAAGTAGCGCATGTATCTACATATATGTATGTGCATGCAGTTAAAGCTGTGGTCACAAACCATAACAGCCTAAGTCCAGTTAGGACAAAAATGAGTTACTTTGACTGCTGCATCTTTGAATTTGAAACATTGAACTCCTCTCCTGGAAAATGATAAAAACTGACTTAGGGGGTTATGGTTTGTGACCACAGAAAAAACGTTCAACATTATTGACTGAGAAACAGTTCCAACAAAACATCTACAAAACATATTAAACGAGTCCTAGCTAAATCATCGAAATATTGCCAAAGGAACAGAGGTGTCGTACTGTGGCGAACTAAAGTAATGATTTGCACCAGAAATGAAGTATTACAGAGATGCCAGACTTCTACCTCTCTTGACCTTTAAAAAGTTTGACAACTGTTTTTTATAACGTATTCATAAACCAAATTGACCAATCAGAGGATGGCATTTACGTTATTTCGTGAATAACCGTCAAAAATTCATTCAAGAGTAATCTTCTATCCCTGAAGAGAAGGTATATCGGAATCTCCCAGCTAAAGGGTATCGAAGAGTCTATGAACAAGCAAAAAATACTCGACTTTTATAAGAAAAAAGGTCGTTGCGTTGTGGTGTGTCTAAGTTCGATTCCCGGTACGACGAAGAACTAATGTTCGTGGTCCCAGCACTCAGAACATCCAAGGTTCGTTGTCCAGATAAGTAAGTTTGAACCTGTTTATCTATCGTCTTTGACATGAGCCAGCTACCTTAGACAGTGGATACGTGACGCCTGACTGGGCTCATGACGCTGTCGCTGCCCGTTCCGTTCATGGTTAAATCATCAACGCAAATAGGATTAAACGCATAAAGTTTCTGTTGAAGAGACCATTTTCAGATTCTGCTTCATCCACTTTTGAGATTGCCCGTGGCTCTGGGGCGTACAGCAGGACTCGCATGATTAACTCGCTCTCATAAAATCAACTTAAAACCGTCGAGAGAGGGCCCTATTATAATATATATCTATGTAGTGGTTTGCATGAATTATTCTATGTCGGTAAGGGTCAACGATGTTAGTTCTATTCATTGCGGAATCAGATAAGGTCGCTGAATACCTCGAAGTTAGACTTGCCTGCAATTACCTATGGGGTAATAGCATGTACTAAGAACATCAACCTGATCAGAGCGAGGGAAACAGTCAACAAATCGCTATGACATGCCTCGGCTTACAAGGGGGCATGAGAACTTGCCGAATTGCTGCCATGGAGATACAATTGGAGGTGACAATGTGCAAAAGGATGAAGTGACTAGGAAATTAATTTTCCGAAACAATTTTACAATTAAGCTCAGAACCAAAAAGGACAACTTATACATAGTTCTTGACGGTTAAGTACTCGTCGCTCCTCAAATTAAACAATAAAACATTGGAAGTGAGAAGAAAAATCACTTCAGCTCCTTGTGTGGGTTAAATGTGTCCTTGGCCAATAGGTAAACTTTCAATTTCTTAGAGTTGGTTCTTTTAATGTATAACCCGATGACTTAACATACCTTTTGGGACTGTTATAAATCATTTGTATATTTTTTGAATCCGAAGAAAGTTAATTAAGTTAAGGCAAACAGTGATCTTGTTGACGATGACAACATAACCTTACCCAATATATTTCAAAATGTGGGTAATGATAAACCAAACAAAACAAGAAAAAAAGACAGTTAGCTTTCTCCCTGCAGCACCAAGTGATGATGAACAAACGAGGAGACCATCATCAAGAAAAGTTAATTATGTCTGAAAAACTGATACACTTAGAGGCATACATATATATGTACGTGTACATCGCTATTCCCAATTGACTTACCCAAATTACAACACACCGAAAAATAGACACTTCCTAAGTTCAGTTTCTCTAATTTGAGTCGTCATTATCTTACAATATGTACAGAAACTAAGTAAGATGCACAAACAAATGATTTCGTTTGTGGGGCACAATAGACAGCGCATGGCCTTGGCATTCGTCGCCCTTTCTGCAATTCATGGGAGAGAAGAGAAATTGGTTTTACTTTTTACCAATTATACGAAACCTGAACTATCAATCATTGGGCTCCAATAGTGATCCCCAACGAATCTTGAAGTCACGTTTACACGAACCGACACAGCGTTCAAGTGAAACGAATCTGAATGCGAATACAATACTTCTGCACACTAGCTCATATATATATTGAAACAATCGATTTCGACTCTAAGCCGATTAATTATTCCTCTATTATATTATGCTAAGGCTATTTTGTGTATATGCACACACAGATGTGTGGCGCAAAATGATTTATCTTTAAAGAGGAAAATATGTGTCAAATTAAGCTATGATATTTTGAACATTATTTATTTTTCACTTTCACCTCAACGTGGTGCTGGTGGTATAGTTTCTTATTTACTCAGGTATACGCAGGCGTAACCTTTCCTTTTGTATCGAATATCTATTCGCATTTCTCATGGGAACACTTTTGGGTTGATATTGAATTTAAGCTTAATCGGGTCGATAGCTGGATGTCCATGCATTCGTATAATTAATTTCTGTGTTGTTCTTCGTTCGTTGATTGTAAGCTATGCAGTATGTGTGATTATCGGGAAAGTATGCTATATGCACAAGTTTTTTAAAAATGTTGTTCCTAGAGTGCTACGAGGACGGCAATTAATGCTTCATACTCTACTCTAACTCCGTACATCTTTATGATTAAGTGTGTAATTACGTGAAGCTAATTGACGTAATAAAAGACTTAGTTCATTAAATTTAAGAAAGCAGTTACAGCAAACAATTGTTTAATTACAATATAGCAGTAGCATTGCTTAGCTTTTACAGTCACTATTCATGTTGTGCGTGCTATTGTTCTTTCACTGGTGGAGCGTTGTGCGGTTTTTTTTGCTGAAAACTAAAGGCTGTGGAAAAATGTTGGAGTTTTATACCGAAATCCAACTATAGACTTGTTGCATTGGATCTATGGGTAAACTGAATAAACCTGGGAGACGACGATAAATAGTAATATAATTGAGAATTCGATGACGCGGTGGCTTATAAGTACGGTAGATGAATTCAAAGACTAAGTTTATGGTCTCAGGTGCTACAATCTTCGAGCGTATTTAAGTTAATTAATTGAAGTCCTACTGTGGTGGCTGTGGCGTAGTGGGTTAGTGCGCCGACTCCTACACAACTTAACTTCACTGCCTGGGTTCGATTCCCGGGAGATGTAGGAAAACGCAACAGAAGACGTCCACGTATAAGGTAAATAATATAAGGAAAAATCCGTTGACTATTCGGGCTCGTCGGGTACATCGAGCTTTAAGACATCAATTATCCACATGAGAGGTTATTTGGTACAAGAAGGACATTAAGATCGAATGGGGCGAAGTTCGGCTTAGGTCCATATGCCTCTTCCAGTTGTTAGATGACAATAGCATGAATAATAGCACGTTCCTTTAAATCAGGCTTAAAACGAGCGGTGACTTATAGGTAGATGAATTCAAAGACTGAGCTTATAACATAAAACTGTAAGATACAGGTCCCTTCCTGGGGTTGCTTAGAAGACAGGCCCTGGCCCTCTACGGACTGTAGCGCCACCCATATTATTATATTAATTGAAGTCCTGTTGCTACGGCGAAGAGGAGAGGGTCTTTAGGAGAGAAAAGTTCTGCGCGCGATTTTTGGTCGTTTGTGGTGATGGCAATTGTAGCAGAATATTCAACCACGAACTGTGCTGGCGGTACAGCGACGTTTTGTCTAGGTCATGCAGAGCTTATGGACGACATAGATCCGGCTCGAAGAATCTTTGACTCTGAGAATGTAGGAAAACGCAACAGAAGACGTCCACGTATGAGGTGGCGCGCACAAGTCGAGGGGACCCTAAGACGATGACAACTGGCGAGAAATCGTGCGCCTAGAGATGCATGTTGGATGAGGCCCTTGTCTCTTTGGACTGTAGTGGCCTTAGGAGAAGACGATGAATTGAAGCAGCCTTGGTATGGAGGTAAGATCAATGGATTGATGGCCAATCGATTCTACGATCTGTGTAATTTGATTTCTCGAAAAGGTAGAGGCGAGAAGACTTAATGTACATCCATAAGAAGTCATTGGTCGGCATTTGGTAATTATGTAATTGTAAATATCTCCTTTGATATTAATTTAAGGCATGTTTTAGGTCGGAATTAAGTACGGACCGGCTATTATGTCCGTATTCTCCCATTCCTCCATGATTGATAAATTCGTGTGATTCCTTTGTACCACTTCGAACTCAAACAAATCATGATTACTTCTATATTTAAATGTACTCTTTATAATGATGAAAATTACAAAGAGTATTTTATTTCGGATATTCAATCAGTATTCTTATGCAATTATTCGATCAGAACAGAACTACATTACCTATGCACATAGGGTTAAAGCGGAGTCGATAGCCTTAATCTGGCCAATTTTCACTATAACCAAATTATCAAATCAATGGTAAGTACCGAAGAGTAAATCCGTTGTCAAAGTACTTAATGTTCCTATGATCTTGATATTCGGGAAAGTAACATTGGATTTGTCTTAAGTTAAAAATTGTACTACACTGCTCTTTCATTTTACCGTCTTCTTGTCTATTTTCCGATTTATAATTTCTTGCTGTTTTTAACCGCAATTACGGATACGCTTGGTGTACCATTTGAACGTAAAATAATGCAGCACATGATTTCAAAGCTTGTTCGTCATTTGTGCTATAAAGAAAAAAATTATTTGTCTCTCCTGACGTGGAACAGTGCATTAGGTAGCGAAAACCGTAATAAAATAATAATTACAAAGAATGAAAGTTGTTGCTTTCTAATAATATAGATGTCATTTAGGGATTAAAATGAATAATGACAAGATTTGTAAGATACAGGTCCCAGAGAGTTCATTGCCCAGAGAAAAATCAGATTCGGATATAACATGTCATTTGTCATAATTTATAAATTTTAATTTCTTTGGTCCGAAACTTTGCGGTCGCGTTCCTATTCCTGCATTAAATTCGCATGGATTTTTGGGGTTCATATAGTTTCACTTTTGTTGAAATTGTTGAAAAATTTTATATTCATATATACATACGTATTAATATCAGAGCAAACAGAGGCAACCCTGCCTTTGGAAAGAAAACAATTCGTCCACTCAAATAGAGATTAAAGTTTCAATAAAACACCAAAGGCAAACAACATGCACACAGGTCTCCCAATGAACTTGTCAGTCACAATCCGAAGAGCACACTATCAGTATGCATCAGCAGAAATTAATTCAGAAGAGTCGCGTGTCTGTCTTATGATATTCCATATCGATGATTTGATGCGTTTGAGTTTTGGCAATTTATTGCGATAGCTTATTAATGCTTTTACCTGTGGTTGGAACAGATAATCTGAGGAATGGATGCTTGGCAGCGCGGTGTTATACATATTTATACATCTATACTAAAAATTTCCAGCATTATTAATTTCTTATCCTATTGTTGAGGAGATCTTGAATTCCTTGTGCTATGTTGCGAAATGATTTACTAAAAGCATTTTTTTGCTTTTTAAGTTTAGTTTGCTTTTTAAGTTTACCTGGTATATTTGAATTATCAATTTTACTTATCTTGTGGAAATTGAATTTCGATGTAAGCTTTAGAAATGAGGTAAAAGGGGAGGCGGTTTTGACACCATCTTGTTTTCTTTACACCATAAGAAATATATCGATATTTTCTATGTATTCGATCCGAATAGTTAACTTGAACACAATATTCGTTGAAAACTTCACGACGTACTGTTTAATTCTTTGTACTTGTGCTTTGACACTACCAATTTGACACTATTCGGCTAGATTCAATATCTCGAATATTGTCTGCTAACCGAATCAAAACTGAGATCGCAAGCCAACACTACTCAAATACATAGTTGTATTAAGTAACAAATGCTAAACTCATTCGCAGTTGGAACATTTGCATATGGAAATGAATTTTTTAAATTTTTTCTATACTTATTAAATATATTTATATTTATGTATTTTAAATTGTTGCTATGGGTATCGTGTTGCCATCTTTGATGTAAAGAAAACCGGCATCTGAAAGCTAATGAGAACTTTTATGTGATGTTCGCATATAAATTGGTGAAAAAAAAAAAAATTACTTAGAATCAGCGCAAGTAATGAAAAGAGGTTTTTTTTTCTTCACTAGTTTATCCACCTTCCACATAATTAAATTGCACCGGTACTTTAGCTCTTGTCTTATTGCTGTCATTGGGCTTGTTTCTCTCTCTCTCTTTTTACACCAGGATTTGTCCACTAATTGATATTCGGTAATATTTTTTGGAAATATAAATAGTATAATATTAGATTTTTTTTTATTTTATGTTAAATCTTTGGTTTTTGTGTTTTTTTTTTAAAGAATCCTATAGACAATGTTTGGAATGGCATGGCACAGAATGGCATGTAACTTAAAATATAAATATTTATACAAAAGCTTCCCAAACTTTTTCCATTCGTTGTCGGCATAAAACTGTAGGTTACCTTCACTCGAGGAGTTGCTGCAAGGCTGGCCCCAAATCTACGTTAGACTGTAGTGCGGCCAATATTGGTGGCATATTAAAATATAAGTAACTAATGCTAATGCGAAAGTGATGAACTAGGTTTGTTTTTTTTACACTCCGCTACAACTAGTTGAGACACCCCCTATATATTCACACAAATATTGAGGTTTCTCAATAATTCTGTTCAGCGACTGTTACAGATGTCAATGTTAAAATATAATTTCTACTTCCTATCTTAATTTGTGTCACTTTAAACCGTCAGCTGTCCTTTATCTCCCGTAAAGTTTCAATTTTTCTCAATCGATCGTGACAACTGATTAAGACATCTCATGAATATTTTAGAATTTAACAATTATTTCACATTGGTCGCTGTTTACAGTGTAAATTTAGGATAAGTTTTACTGATTTAATTAATAAAGAAGTTATTTGGCAGCAAAATGTGCAAATAGGGATTCTGAAAAGATGTTGAACCCGACTGAAATGCAATGCATTTAATCAATGTATCAAGATGAGCTTTCAGTGAACAAAAAACCCAAAAAGTATGTTGATTCGAAATCAGAGTATGTTTACAAATTACTTGAAGGATCCAAAAAACTACGGCAAAAAGGCACAGTATAGTTACAATATAGTTGATAGTCGAATTTGACTATCAAATGTGCCACTGATCTATATTGCGTAAACCTTACCTTTATCTCTATGTTCTATTGATTTTACATAATTTCGATTTCCGTGTTGAAACCACCAACCGCAGAATGTTATGTTCAATAAAATTATTTCTACCATTCGAAAGTCAAAAATTCAGCACTTTTAGTATCATACACCATTTTATTGCAATAAATTAGATTCGGCTCACATAATTTTTATATGTCAACAAAGACATGTGTTTTTACTCATTTTATTTGTATATTTTATTCAAATTCTGTATGGTATGGAAATGGATGAGAAATAAAAGTAAAAGTCCTGATCATCGAGTCTTGAGTTCACTATAAAAATTTAGCATACATATGTTTTGGACAATTTAATGCTTGGGCTTGGGGTCTCCAAAAGCCACATTAATTTTAGGAGCCACAATTTGAGTTCGAATGGTGATTTTACGAATATTTTAATTAAAGCTATATTTCTCCTCTATATTCTTGAAACATTTCATTCGAGTATTGAACTCGAATGCTTCGTAAGCAGTTCCTGTTGCACTTTCTTTTGCGATATAACGAATACTAAAAATATTTGTTACGGACCAAATTTAATATAATCAGAATCAATGTTAATTTTCTTTCAAGTGATTGTAGGAATCCAGTGGCCTTGTGTGTGTAATTTGTCTTATAGATGTTTGTGAAAACACGACAAATTTTGCAAAACTCTTCAATCGAAAGATCACGTCGACCGTCTCTGATGGAATTCGTATACGAGTGTTCTCTAGATATGTATGTTGAGTGGTGAGAACTTCATATGATCAGATTTACAAAAATGTAAACAATGCCCAACCGCTTGCATTAATAATTTACGCTTACTATGTTCTTTCATCAAAATGCTAACTTACGCTTGATTAAATAAATATCTTATCCAAATGTTGGCGTTTACACAATAAACGCGATTGATTGCAGCTTGTATTCTGGCGGAAGTTAATAACCGTTTTTTATTTTAATTTTGTGTGTGCATCATATTCGATTTGAATTACTTTCACTGAAATCAAATGAATAAGTACATTAAGTAACACTTAATAACAACTCGATGTGCAATATTTGCAATTACCCGCGTATCTTACACTTCACAATCCTGTCCCAAAAATTATTAGCACATAATTGTAAGGATTGTAATTTTTTGTATCACATTTCCATTGAACAATTTTTATTTTTTATTCACATCTCACTTGGTTCTAGTCGATTAATTGTGGAATGATTTTAAGTACTCTTCAATTTGAGTACATTAACAATTAACAGACCGAAGCAAAAATGTACATATCTGCCGATTTTGCATGAATAATATTTAATTAAAATTCCATAATTGCAACCTGACGCGCGGATTAATTTGATTTATCATTTTTAAAGTGAACACTATGATACATTCGGGAGCGCAAGATTAATTCGAGGTTGGAAGTCACAAGATACACTCGCGATCACCAGAGAATGCGCCAGCAAAATGTTCGTCTAAGAAGTTACCAGAGAGTACAAGGCCTCGAATCTATCTAAAAAGAAGTATTCAACAGAATGGAGTGAAAAAGAAAGATAACGCTTTCGTGACGTCGATTTGGTTCAACATTGCATGAGCAGATGCTAAGAAATGCGAATGGATAGATACACGCTGTTTGGTGTTGATGAAAAAAAGAGAAAGAATGGACTGTCATGAAAGAAAAAAAAAAGTCTTGAATAAAGTCAATGAAAATCTTTTCTTCGCCTTTGTTTTGTATGTGATGTTAATGATGCATAATACACTGAATGAAATAATACAATTCAGTCAAAGTTTCGTATTTTTAGTTTTGTTTGCATTTATGATGAATGATGGGAGAAGATCTGACGGATTTCTGTAGCACAATATGTTCGAAATAGCGCATAGTCATATTGTATTTTTTGGCGTGGATTAGGTTAAGGTTATTTGTTACCAGTCTACAGTATGCTTACTTCAGCAATTCCTGAACCTTTAGGATACCACATGGATCAGATGATTTCCTTCCCACAGAAGCATTTAGATGCCGTGATAAAGTGGTTATATAAGTTGGCTTATTGAACTATTCTCCGCCCACTCAAGACTACGGGTTTGCCGGCATCGGTGGGTTTGAGCACCTCCGAAAAGTGCTTCCTCTATCTGCGAATATATCTTCTACTCTTTAGGTGCAAGTTTTGTTGTCCTCTTTGTACCAAGAAGCAGAGTTCTCCGAGGCCTTCTTGAACTTCGAGTATTTTAAACCACCCAATTTGGCTCCGGTATATACTTCTGTTTTCGAGACAGAAGTAGCAGCTATTAAAGAGACAGCCTTCCGGCTATCAATGAACCCCGATAGACGGAAGATCTCTTGTTATCTCTATAAACAGTCAGGCTGTCATAGAGGCTCTGGAAACACCGCCGATTAATTCGAAGCTGGTAAATCTCTGCCGCGTATCTCTAAGGGAGATAGCTGACAGATGCAACCTTACCTTGTGCTGGGTTCCTGGGCACAAGGATATTCCCGGCAACGACAGAGCCGACGAATTAGCAAGAAGCGAGGCGATTCCAAGACTGGCACAAAAAGAGACACCTCACCCCCATTGAAAGCTTTGAAATAAATACTATTGACAGACGCATTAAAAAAAAACCAATCGTAGATGGGCGCAATTGGACTCCTGTAGTTCATCGAAAAAGACGTGGCCTACATTGGATCCAGCAAGAACTAAAGCTGTCCTAGAGTTTGATAGGAGGAGTATTAGCGAAGCAGTAGGCGTAACTGGCCGTTGTCTAATTGGCAATCAAACCAGAAGACTTGGAGCGCTCTACAGTAACTTCTGCAGAAGCTGAAGGGATAAAGAGGAGCTGGAGCTTGCAGAGATAAGAAGAAAACAAATGGGTATCTATTTCCTCAACATCCTTGACGATATAGAGAGCGTAAACATAAAGGAAAACTTTAAGTTTCTTAAAATCGACAACTAGTTACAGGTATCACTAAATACACCAACAGAGGGAATGTAGGAACAAGACAAGTAGGTCAACGAAGTGTCGGGAAAATCCGATGAAGTGACAGCAACAGCACAAAGGACCTTCAATTTCTAAGTGAGGCAATATCCCCGGACGAACCTTTCCAGTCATATCTACCTACCTTACCTACCTACTTAAACCACATACAGTGAACTCTCCCCGAGTCAAATTTCCCCATAACTCGCCATATTTTACATACATTTCCTTCAATTTTTCACACAAAACCTCTCTTTAAGTAAATCTCCCTCTAACTCGAACACATTATGGTATCCCGTGACAATTCAGCACAGGGGGAGTCCATTGTAATTCATCTTTCCGACAGTCCGACAGTCTCCACTTAAAGCCGCTGTACTCTACAAACATCCCATGCAGAGGCAAAGTCAGTTATTAAATAGTCCCCATTCTTCCTCTACATGTCATGTTCCACTCTTTCATAAAATTCCCAAATTCGAATTATAGAAGTCATTCTTGCTCAAGGTATGCACATGATGACGTGGTTGATGTCAATGCAATGGTTCTCAAAATCCTTCATCAATCCTCAGATATCTTAAAGATCGTGGATTGATGTTATCTGTTATACGATATTACATTTCTTGTTGGATCTTCCAATACATGAGTGTATTCTAAAAATGTTCACGCTTCACACGCAGATGTGCACCTCCTTATATATTTTTCCTTCACACCAGGAAAAATGATGACCAACGACTCGGAGTTCTTGATTTCCCATAAAGCTATTGTAGTATGGCGACATGAGCATGTGCTGGTTTCTAACGCTGCATATATAATTTAACTTGTCAAACTGAGTCATGTTTGCAAGACATGTACCAACAGGTGTTTGCGGCGAGTTGCTCTTTACCTATTTGTTTAAAATATGCATCCATTTGCCATTGATGGTCTAATCGTTTCAGTCTTAATTAAGACTTCTAGAATCTACATACTCTTGTACCAGGATGTCGTGGCTGACCCATATAGATATCAGTAGCTGTGAGATGCATGTGGTTCAAGAACTTCTTTTTTTCCGCAAAAAGTATCCGAATGGTTTCTTATGAGTCGGCATTTGTAATTACTCTACCATATTTCACGCGTGCAGTTTGTTTGTGGTACAAAATGACAAATTAATCAGTTTAGTGGTGATGCTGCGCGCACGCGTCGTGGTCTAACTATGCACGGCTGGATTGTTTTCGCACTGTCATCCCACCCTATTTGATGTGAAATTTGTCCTTGGTCTTGGACTTTAGTGTGGCTTTCAGTGTTGTTCATTCTTTTTTTCGCTTCTTCTTCGTGTATGACTTTCTCATTTCACCTTTCGAGTGCACTTGAATGACATCTGTTATATCATTGGTCATATAGTAAGTATATCTAATGCTACCTGATTCTCGATTCTCTGAATTATTTGTGTGTAATCATTTACAGGCGAAGCACTTTGTTACTGCAGTGACTACACAACTCGACATTGCATGAAAATAAATAAAAGAAAGCAACTGTCGACTGCGATGTAAGCTTCTGTGTCTATTTTGTAATAAGCTGTAACGAGTTACGTAAGTAACCCTATATATTCTATTGAATGGTCAAATTGAGACGTGAAGAAGAAAAGATTGTTGAAATATTCCATACATTGCCTGCAAAAGACAACAAGGGCTTATAATTGACGTAAAATCATAGAAAGTGAAGTACTTAATGTATTTTAAAACCTATTGCCAATGCACTTTCTAAATTCGACAAGGCTCATCGTGAGACAATTTCTCTCGTCTTCTTAGCTAGGCCGAGGAAGTCGTGCGGATTTCAAATAAGTGAAAATATGTGGAAACTAGTACGATTTTTATTTTAATTTAAACTACATTCATTGAATGGAATACGGAATTGGTCATTAATTTTATTAATTGTGCCATGTTTTCGACAAACATTTCCGATTTTATGAATTTTTGAAAACTCTTTCATTGTAGATTTTTGTAACAAAAAACATGTTTACACGCTTCAATGGTTACCACTAAAGTCCGTATGACACCACGTTTTATCCATATTTTAAATTCAGCGTGATAGAAAAAGAAGAAAAGAGATTTTTGGAAAGAGACAGTTATTTTTTTTTTCAAGGGAAAGAGAAAAATTAACAATCTTAAAAAACAACAATCTCAATGCCTATTGCCTTTTTCGACTTCTCTTATTTCATTTTGATTACAAGAAAAATACGGAATAAATGTAGTGTCGTTTGGGTTAAGGAACGGATTATATGTATTTGCATATTTGTGTATGCGTTTGCATATATTGATTAATTTGCTTTTTTATTGCATATTATACTGAAAATCTAGTGGTGATGCATATTATTGATATATATATATAGACAAAACTATTCATTGAGAAGAAAGTATGTAGGACTAATTCATAGTTTAGTCTCTAGTTATCTACCTCACCAAGTGTCCTATCCCAAATTGATTCATGTGATATACTTTGTTTACGGAGAAGAAGTACGGCGCTTAACAATCTAAATAGACTCACTTCATTGACAAAGAAAATATTTCTTAAGGCACCTGCTTGCATTTAAATCTGTAAAGAAAAGCTGTTGCTTATTATCCAGTCTTTTGGTTACGTTGAATGTAGAGGCTAGTGGGATTTCTGATAATTCTTGCAGATTCTGGAAGAAGTGTTCTCCCAATGTTCTGTTTCTCAGTGGGCAGAGACTGGGGCTGTGACAAAGATAGTGAAGAGTATCCTCTATTTCTTCTTCGTCGCCACATATTTTGTTTTCATAGTACCTGAGATGGTTATGGCCAGTTAGCGTTCCGACTTCCATCGGCATTCTAGAAGTTTGTCGGTTTGTGCACTGTTATGTGTACTCTTAGCATCAGATTGGTTTCACAGGAGGTTAGACCGTTCCATCGCTTGCTAGCTCTATGATTTCGTCATTCCCATTTTTCTTGACGTGGTATGGGGCAGTTTCGGCCCTTTTCTTGACAAGTTCATCTGTTGCCTCATTGTCGGCTACGTCCATATGACCTGGACCATAATCTCTTCGCGGCAGCATGCGACCTGCTATTCCCGCATGCGTGATTGCTATTCCCGAGATTGTTTAAATGTTTATTAGAATGTTTATCAGCCGATGGTATTTCGAACATTGATATCATTCTGGCCGCTTCCTTGACTGTCAGGACTGGTTGAAAGTGTAAGTGGTAAGTGCGTTGACTCCTACGCAGGGGGTGCCACGTTCGATACCCGAATTTACCACCTATCATAATTCACGGCTCCACCTCTTTCGAGTCACTGACAATGCTCAAAAAGTATTCCTGTCTAGAAAAAGCTTCTCAAATTCGCCGTTCGGAGTCGGCATTAAACTGTAGGTCCCTTCCACGCGTAAAAGAACAATAGCACGCACAATACACGTGGTTAGCTGGGCCCAAGTCCGCCTCGGACTGTCCATATTATTATATATATTTAGATGGTTAGTGTCACGTCTTACATAATAATGTTGCTTTCTACGTGCAAATGTACAACATTACTACAAGAAACCTGCAATCGTCCGAATTCAGTTACTCCAACGAGCAACTGTGTACATGAGAACGGGCCCAGATCCTATAATGATTACCGTTCGAAGGAAAAAAGCAGTGGATTGGTACTCCATTAAGTGGAATCCGCAGGCGTGCAGAGTAGCGAGACGCCCTAGACAAAATTACAAGATAAAAAGTCGAAAAAAATGTGAAGAAGCTGTCTTTCGAAATTGCTGAAGTAAGATAAACGCATCAAATATAATATATAGGAACTTTTCGCGAAATAGATAATTTTGTCCTTTCTTTAAAATTGGATGCATTTATGTATATAATTCTTTTCTACTTCATCTAATCCCATCTCAGCTATCCGCGAAACCCTCTAACGGGGTCGTAGAGGCCAAGCAGGCACAGATCCTTCAGGCCACTCGATCCTCCACTATCGACTCAAACTCATCAGGAGTAATGCCCAAGCGCCACCAGGCAAGTTCGTTTGCCAACCGATCCCCTACCTTATGGAATCGCATTCAAGGCACACTTCGGATTTCGTGATTTCGGGACATTCGTGCCACGTGACCAGACCATCGAAGCATAGCCCTTTCCATTCACAGAAGCAGCACACCCTATCCTGATGAGTAATTCCCACAACAGCACAAAGATATCTCATCTGGGTAGCTTGTATTTGCGATCTAGTTTGTTTATCAGTACCAATATTTTGTGACCATAGATTGGAAGAAAAACCACTCACTTGGCTTTAACAACAAGCTTCGCCTTCCTGATTACAGATCTTCCAAGTTGTTTCAAAATGTACCGAGCCTGTCCAATCCTACAGTATGGATCCGATTTACTTCTACAGTCCCTAGTAAAAGACCCCGCGATACTTAAACATATCCACCTACTTCAATGGGAGCCCACTAACATATAGAGCACCTTGAGCAGATTGTGGAAATAACCGCAACCATAGATTTGTACACTTTAACTTTCATTACGAAGTAAGAAAAGACGACATCGACGTCTTGGACAGATCATCACAATGGGCAGCTATAACTTCGAGGTAGTCAATGATTTCGTCCACCTCGGCTCTGCAGTATAGTTGCGAGTACGATCAACACCAGTATCGAGATCGAACGCAGCGTAACTATTGCCAACCACCATTTCTGCGGGCTTAAGAGGCAATTAAGTAATAGAGCCATCTCTTGAACGACCAAGTTAACTTTATATAAGACCATGGTCATCCCAGTCCTGCTGTACGGTGCAAAGGCATCTCTAAAACGGATAAGGAAGTCCATGGTCTCTTAGAGAGAAAAGTTCTGCGTGCGATCTTTGGTCCTGTTTGCGTTGACGGTGTTTGGAGAAGAAGATTCAACCACTAACTTTACGGGCTGTGCAGCAACATGAGTTCAGTCAGATGTCTACGGATCCATCGGTTAAGATGCCTAGGCCATGCAGAGCGTATGGACAACACAGCTCCGAACCGAAGAGTCTTCGATTCCCAACCTGTGGGACAACGGAACAGAGGATGCCCGCGCATAAGCTGACGCACCCAGCTGGAGAAGGACCTCAACCAATTTGGATTGTGGCTTTGGAGGCAGCTAGTTAGAGACCGTGCTAGTTGCAGATGCTTGTTGATTGAGGCCTACTTCCACGCCGGACTGCGTCGCCAAATAAAAAATAACTTTCATCACTATTAACTTTCAAAAAACTCAAAACATAAACGTACACACTTACAACCGGCCAGCCTAACTCCCTTGCGTGTGGCCAACTTAGGATGATTCTATTGTTTAGTCTAAGGAGTACTATCGAAAAATTTCATGCCGATAGCATCTATGGAAATGTGACGAATCTGGGGAATGGACAAAGAATTCCCTTACAATCGTTATCTTCCCACATGCGGTACTAGAGTTGTAAGATTGAAAACAACAACGCAATTGATAGCAAAATTAAATTAATCGATTTTTAAATAAATCTTGATTATTCATATTTCAAGCTTCATGTTGAGATATCAGGGTACACTAAAGCATGGGAAAAAATCGCTTCTCGCGCCTAATCCGAGACGTTTTTGACAGCCACATAGACTGGGTACGATATGTCGATCATCAAAAACTTCGATAAAAACATGATTACACTTGATGGTATTATCAGATAGTCGCTACTATAAAAGCCAAGTTGACTCCTTTTCTGAGCACAGTCGTTGACAATTCCTTGAATATAAAAATGAAAACAGTGATTTTTGTAGTATTGGCTCTTAGCCTATCTTTGGTAAGTACCAGTCACAGTTATTTCAAGTTCCGAACTTCCACATTCCACACCTAAATTTAAATTTGATTATTTTACTTTGTTTTCAGACTAAGGCAGCATTTGTGAATTCAATTGATGCAAGTATTAAAACTGTGGAGGCGTACAGAGCATCTTTAAATGCCAAAGTTGATGACGTATCTGTACAGCTCAGTCGTGAATATGACGCAGTTATGATCCAACCTGTAGTTCGAGTGGAATCGCTAGTAAATGGATTCGATTCACGCAGGCAGGAAAGTGAAGAATGCGTTGATCAAGAGACTAATGAGATTCAGAACATCATTCCAACTCTTGAAAGTAGTTTAGATTTGTGTGCTCAGGCAGCATCGGAAGCTAGTGTGGCTCTATCCGTAGATATCCTCAGTGCATCTACTGAAATAGGTTATGACTTAGTGAATTTGGTTGAAAAGGTACAAAAATGCAGAGAGTACACAAATTCTACATTGAAAAGCGCTTGTTATGCTGCTCAACTACTTAAGGCTAAGCAGTTGCTCAGTAAAAGTGAAGAGGTTGCCGTTACCGTGAACAATTCCATTAATGAGACTCTCCCAGGAATCACAACTGATTTTGAAAACTGTTCCATTGGCGCTGAGGAGATTGCCCTAGCCAAGGTGGAAAACATCAACCGCAACATTGACAGTTGTGTTGCTATTATAGTTTAAAACTCGTGAGTTTGTTTTTACATTCAAATTGTTTGCAATATGTTCATGCATATTTTTTAAATAAGTCACAACCTTGCAATAAAAGTAAAAAAAGTCATATTTGCAATGTAATTGTTAAACTTTATCATCGAAAGCTTTTTAAATTATGAAGTTCTCCATTGAATATGTGGTGGATTTCCTTCTTAACATTTTGCGCTTGATTGTTAAATAAATAAATGAAATAAATTGCTCCCAAAATAAGATCCATTTTGTCGTTATAAATTTCAGTCAGACTGTCCATCCTAAGAGTATGCACTATTTATCACGAATGAACCGAACGATATCTTAGCGGGGACAACATTACGATTTATGGAGCTTGTGTTCCTTGGCAGCAGAGTTATGAGGTGCATTAAATTTTATCGCTGTGAATTTTTACACAGCAAAGAGATTCTGCTGCTATGAACATATTAAATTATACTACAGGAAGTGAACATTTTTCTAAAGCAAATTACTTTTGCTAGTGCATACCATTTACATTATCAAAGTCATTTCATTTTGAAAAGGTGAGGTTAAACATTTTTGCTACAAAATGGTCATTAGCATTTAATCTTTACAGTGACAATTGTCGGACACAGCTGGAACCAGTTATGAGAAGATTAATTTTTTTGAGTTTCACAGCGTATAAAAAGACGATCTACATATGTCTAGTTTTGGCATTTGAACACAATTCTTTTGAAAATCGTTAAAACTCACACGCTAAAACTGCAGGCACCTCTGACTCACCAAACGTGCACACAAATCATAGGTAGGTCTTATAGGGCCGATTTGGCACTTGGAAGTTGATTTGGGAAAATGGGCACAAACCGACCTCTAGGGCTATAGCAAATTTTATGCGGGAATGTCGATGTCGGAGTATGCGTACGTAAATATCGGATTCGGTTAACACACGTAAGAATACATCACCAAACGAGCGCAGAAGTAATAGGTAGGTTAATAGAGCTGATTCGGAAGATTATTTGGGAAATTCTATGTAAAAATGTCACCTGTCCCCTGTGATATTGACGTGATTGGCAGAATACAACGAGACCGTAATAAGAAGTTTGCTACGGAGTAAATAAAATTGGTGTGTCGGTGAATAAAGGCAAAACGAAATATATACTGTCATCAAGAAAGGACATAGAACATTGACGCCTTGGGCTGATCGCCTCAATGGGCAACTAAAACCACGAGTTAGTTAAGGACATCGTATACATCGGTCCAGCACTAAACACTACATGACTACAGAGATCAAACGCAGAATAACGTTTGTCAGCCGCTGTATCTTTGGTCTCAACAATTGAGTGATAGAGGTGTCTCTCGAAAGACCCCTTAAAGTCCCTCTTAAGGCCTTTTGTGTTTTGTGAGCACCATCGGTTGTCAAGTGCGAAGCTCAGAAGACCTCAACTGATTCAAAAATCCAGTTCAGCCTCAACTTTGCCAAAGATGTTCACCGCATAGTAGAAAGTCTATTACGATCAATGCAGCTCTGAAATCGATGAAGAGGTTTGAAGCTCAGTTATCGAATCAGAAGCACTGGCACGCAAAAATGCTTTATGCATTTAAACAGTACGCTGGACTTACCTCTTTCGTTTTTCTAAGGAATATCGATTGCCTTTTTGTGGTAAGTGGTATGTTCCAGAGGTCATCATTCTTCTTTATTAATTCTGCAGATGATGTTCATGATGAATGGTAATAACCTTCATCTGCCGATGATCTCGTATATGTCCCAGATCAAAGGCCCAACTGTGGTTTCCGCTTCGTGTTTATAAGCGTTTTGAGAGCTGTTCCGACTTCATCAATGCTTGGCGGATGGACCATTTCAGCAGCAGAGAGATATCCAACTTCTACCTCCCTTGCCCCTTGGTTTCATCTGACAGTGTTTGTTATACGTTTTCTGTCCCCTGTCTGTGAATACGTGTGAGCTCTTGAGAAGAGCTGTGGAGACAGCTGATACCCTTCCCCACCTTAGTAATGGGGTGAATTAGAGTTCTTATTTGAAAATTCGCTCGTTATTTGAACGTTTTTTCAAATTTCGGTGTTCAATTTTCAACACAGTATTGAGGGGTAAACGAACGAACAAAGCTTATGTTCATGAAGTCGATGCATTAACTTTGAGCAATTTTCAATCTGAAATACTTGGACATAATTAATGAATAGTGTGATTTTTTTCATATGAATAAAAATGAATAATACATTCACACGTTCAGTTAACCAATAATAAAAATATTATTAAAGTGTGAATCACAAATAAGAAATTTTTACAACCATTTTTATGCATTAGTAATAGTTGCAATATCTTGCGATTGTTCTTGTCAAATTGTTTAAATTAAACTTATGAGTTTTTCAGAATTCATGAATTAAGCGTATAAAGCAGACTTCATTTTTTGAGTTAATTTGTCAGGTATGGTTTATGAATATGCTATATATACACACTTAAGAATTAATCTTAGGTCAAATAGTTCCAGTTAAATGGACATTGCAATACATTGTTGTTCACGAAAGTCCATATGATGTAAAAAAATTCCCTTAAAAATACTAGTTAACTTTTGAACACCCTCCGAACAACATACCCATGTACATTACATGGAAAGTACATGGATTCCCACTAAATTCATGAATCTGCCGCTTTTTTCCCACAAAATTCACGAATCGACCGCCATATTGTTGTGAATTGACAAGCGTTGTAAATGTATAAGTGAAATATAAGGGATTACCACTACATCTACGTTGTGGGCTAATGGAAAAATGGCCGTAGTTGGATATCTCTATCATCCATTATCTCTGTTCAGCAGTAAAAACTGAGATTTCTTCATTCGTTATAACTCTCTTTAGCTGTTATTTAATTAGCCAGTGACACGGTTATATATGGGTAACAATAATACATTTCTCTTATTTTAACTATCATTCTTTACACAAACTGCCAAACCTTGAACTCTCTTTTATACCCCTATATTTTCTGTTATATGTTGCAAACTTACTCAATATTCGGTAATTTTGTCGATTATCTGGTAGTAGTCTCTTGTCTGGAGATGTCTGAGAGCCTAAGTGGCCAATGTTAAAACCCATTTTTGTATGTGTCCAATTTGACACAGCTTGCTTATATTTCAATTGAATATGTATGAAGCGCTATAGCCCGCATGGGCTCAGGCAAGGCCCTCCTAAATTCTTAACATTAAATTTTTTCTTAAAAGAAGAACAGTGCAATGATTTTTTAATTCGATTTTGTTGAACTTCTAGTGAAGTGACAATCCAAACAAAAATTAGCCAATTCATGCCTGCACAATGCAGTAATCAAGGCAGCAGCATAGGACCAACCTTTTATATGATAATAGCGTGATTTCCCTTTTGGACGACTTCATAACACAGCTCGAATCGAGACCGGTCTATCCCATTATATATTATGATTCAGCCAATATTTGGTAAAAACAAAACAAAATTTATCGAAGAAAATTTAAAATTTTATAAAATAAGGGGTAATTGAATGTTGAGTTTCCACTGTTCCCTAACGTTAAAACAATACCATAACAGCTTTAGGTAAAGATAATTTTCCCAAAATACATCGGCTTTTAAAAATGTTGCCAACCTTAACAGTAACGACATGCACACCAGAAATAACGATTTCGACGATGAATCTACCCCACATTGGTAAAATTGACTTAGTTCCCATTAAATGGGAACGTACTCCATATCGGTAAAGTGGGCTTAGTTCCCATAGAAGTGGGGAACGTTACTACACTTTCTTATGGGAACTAAGAACACACTTAAAACTCCGCAGAAGGAATTAACTTTCAAAAACTACAATTGACCATATGTTTTAAAATTGGCCTTATCTAGTTGTTCGAATTAACGAAAAATTCGAAATTATTTGAACGCCAAATTTCCGATTTGCCTTTGTTTTGCTTAAGAAAACGAAAAACGCCAAATTGGCTTTACATATTTCGTTTTGTATAATTTTAAGTTGATTTTGTCTTTTCTGATATTTTCTTTTTTTTTAATAACTACTGAAAATATTCTACTGATAAATACCCCCGACTAAATATAATTAAACTTTAGCTCCGGGTGCTGCTTGAGAGTTACTGACATACCCTTAGCGGAGCGATGAAGTCGCATAAGCGGGTTAAGCCCTGCGGGAAAAAAGTGTTGAAATCCTGTTCACTTAAGTCATACTTTAAATACACCAGAGTTTCTTTAAGGCTTACTTTCTTTTGGCCTTATTTCATTTGGTGTTTTAAAAGTGGGAAATTATTTACATTTAGGGGGAATTAAAACTACTAATTTTTTTGGATTAAAATTCTCACCTTGTATGAGAAATAAATCCACTTTACAAATTATCCCTCAGTGGACTTAGTTCCCGGGTACTTTCCCCGCACCATAAATACAAGTGCGTGGGGGCGCACATATATATTTTGCTACGGCCACCACATACTATATTTTACTCACAGATTTGTTAAGTAAATTACTATTAGAGATGTCGCGAATAGTGATGAATACCGAATATTTGGTTAGGCACTCAGTTGAAGCGCCGAATATTCGGCGACATCTAGATTTTGCTGTTGACATGCTCTGACCTACATAATTAAAGTAAATATATCAGGTAGCTAGGCCACGGCATATGTTTCATTTGAGAGTACATTGTTTCACGGGATACGATACGGGATGTCGATGAAAGACTTCAGTTTCAATTGGATATAATACAGATGGTAGCTGCATTTTAACCACTCTGGTATAACACAAGCAAATCTGAAAAACAATCGCTAAGAACTTAATTCGTCAGACCACCAATTAGAACAAGATGTAAGCACACGCTGAAATTCAACACATCTTCCATTTAATGAAACGATTATTAGAACAAAAGCGATCTGCTTGCCTGCTTTGTACATAATTGATCATGATTCTATCACAATTTGACACCGGCTTAATGGAAGTTAATGGAACAATGTATCAAACCGTTCGAATAGGGTAGTTTCTGCAGTTTTGAACTGAATCAGTTGTCACGCTGTTAAGATCATCAAGTTCATTACGACGTGAAGCGCGGTTCAGCTTTAATGAGAGTAACAAATATTTGGTTACCACTATTCTTGATCGGTATTTCAAAACCAGTTTTCTGAGACAAGTTCAAACAAAAAATTTCTCTTAACTGAGAAATATGTTTGACGAGAATAATATTGATAATGATTCATCTCCGTTCCGAAAGAAAGGAAAACTCAATGAAAATGATAAAACCCATTGCGATACACGACATGTTCTGGAACTGTTATGAGGATGTCGTTACAAATATACACACAGCTGAAAATGTGAAACAGAAAAGTTCAACTGAAAATGAAATTGTTTTTACAGGGAAACTGTTCGCTTGGATCGGACAGAGGACGCTTAAAAGTGGTAATCAGAAAACACAAGAGTATCCATGTCTAGCAGAATTTGCTAAGACTTATTTAGTAGTAGTGTAAAAAATGAGCGGCTAATTTCGGAAGTAGGTCTCATTTATGAAGAAAACTCAATAGTTTCTATCAATAAATGCTAAACAAATTTTTACGCTGATATTTTTCATGAAATAAACATTTTTGTAATTAATATTTATGCGTTTTGTTCATGATTTGATATTCTGTACTCGGCCAAATAAGTTGCAATATTCTGCCGAATACCGAATAGAAGCCAAATATTCGTGGGATCTCTCTCAGTAATGTAAAGCTGGGTCCAGATCCTTCAAGCTAGTTTGATGCTCACCACTGTTATATACCGACTCCAGACAGGGAAGTTTGAGAAGCTTCTTCTAAGCTAACATCTATTTGTCGTTGAGAAAGGTGGACGAGTGAGTTATGAATTGAACATGATAGCCAGTTTAATAATCTACTCACCCACACACAACGACACAGGGCAGTGGCCTATTTTACTTGCGCAGTCGTAAATAATTCGACGAGAAATTAGTAAAAATCGCTGATGATTACTTGGACTAAACATAAATAACAAATAAGTTTATTTTCCGTTCAAAAAACGCTTATCGAAGCCATATAACCATTTGTAAAGCAAATAAATGAAGACGTCTGGTTACAGTTTACTATGCTCATAAACACGCCACACACTTTCTATGGGACTTTGATCAATAAAATGCAAAATACTTAGATCTTATCACGGCCTAATCTGATATATTCTTTCAAAAGCAAAGTTGATAAGCTTTAGCAAGCTAATTCGCAGTGATTGCATTATCGATCTTTTGATTTACCACACCCAGTTGGTGCTATAAAAGACACACAGAACCCGGCTACTGTACAGTTCATCTTGAAATCGAGTGGCAAGTGTGTTTTGCAATGAAATTATCAATCTTTGTGGTTTTGGCATGCTGCCTAGTCTTTGTGAGTAAATATATTTTCGTTTAAAATATTTTTGATTAAATGAAATTTCTTGAATAGGCTCGCGCGTCCGTTGTTCGTGAAGATCCCATCGAACGAAGCGTTAAGAGTCTAGACACATATGCGGAATCCTTAAACGAGAAAGCCGACCAAATTGTCAAGGAAGTTGAAGTGAAATACGAAGAAATCATTTTGCAACCAACTGAGCGTGTTGAAGCATCAGCCAATGCTATTGATGAACGAAGACAAGAAAGTGATGTATGTGTTGACAAGCAAGCCTCAGAAGTTGAGGCTGTGATTTCGAACTTTGAAGCCGTACTGGATTCTTGTACTCAAGATGCCTCCAGTTCAGGAGTTAAAATTGCTAACAACGTTGCGTTAACAACAGTTGAAATTTCTTATGATTCATATTATCTAGTGAAGGGTGTTCAAAGGTGCAGACGCTATTCAAACAGTATTTTGAAAAATACTTGTTATGCAAAGCAATTGATTAAGGCTAAAATACTGCTTTCAAAAACAAAGAAGGCTGTGGATTCCCTCAATACCACGGTGGATGAAACTTTACCTGCGGTCTACAACGATCTGGAACAGTGCTCCGCTGCAGCTGAGCAGAACGCACAAGCACAGTTGGATTTGATTAATCGCAAGATTGACAATTGCGTTGCTACCTTGTAAATACGGGGTTATCCATTCTGTGGTCCCGAAAGTAAATTTAAATAAAAAAGAACATTTTTGATTTATATTTCGACCGATTTTGAATTCAATATATTCTTTGGTTATTGCCATTGTGAATGGATTATATGTTATATCATTCAGAGGAGTTCTGGCAGGGCTTACTTCTGACAAGGTAATTTTCGATGTCTTTTCGACACATAATATAGCTGCACGGATATTCGTTTTCAAAATGATACGTTCCTTAAAAAAGTTGTTGTTGGTAACTTTATTTACTTACTTACCAGACCTCCAATCCATGGTGGCTCTGAGCCTGAACAATAGCTACATGCTGATTACGGGCCTGAAAGCACTCCTTCTATCTTACGTGCACATACTAAGCTGGACAATTAAAGCGACCTTGAGCAGTCTTATACTCTATAATTGTAGTAAGGGGTATGATCGCCTTTTTGTGAATTGGGCGTATGGAGCTATGCTTTCGTTTCCCAAAGTTCTTCAAATGATCTGGTCAATGCTCGCTACCAGAACATTGCCACCGGCCTGATGGCAAATAATTTGAACCTGGTGCTTTGCTTCAGCTATTTGGTCGCTGGGAGGACTACTTCGTTAACGGGAGTTAAGATTTCTTCGTTTTCTATCACTTTATCCTGGTCACGATCAACTATTCCCTGCAGCTCAGTAACAAAATTAAGCTCACAATATCGAAGAGCCTGGGTGCCGTTCCTCACGCCTTCGCCCAGGCTTTTTAATTTTTATTTTATAAAAGACTCGTATATTTGCTTGTCACTAGACTTTGCAACATCATTGAGTTGAGAGGAAAGGTTCCGAGACCCGATTTCTTAAGGCGTAGCCTGCGGAATATCATACAGGTAGACGGGCGGACAAAAGCTTCCGTTGCGCTACTTTTTTTTTTAGAGTTTCTCACTTAACTGGTCTTCGTAGTCTCTGGCAATTTCCGGTAAGTATACTCAGGCGTCCAATGTCAAAATTCCTAGTTTCACAATGCAAAAGGTCCAAGAGTAAACGCAAATAATTACGATGAATAATTTTGAGTTATCTATTTATAATTGCCACATTGCTAAACATCGCTCTGTCAAACGCGTCCGGTGATATAGGAGGAACTTCAACATAGCTATCACTTGAAAATAATATGCAAAAAAAATGTGAGTGTTTTTTCGAAAACTAGGGGCATTATTTTCCAAGAGTACCTACGGCTGAGAGCAACCAAGGGTAAGATTGACGCCATGGTACTGTGAGCCGTCACGTAATTGTGGCTGCGTTTGCCGTTATTGAAATGAAAGAAGTTAAAATGAGTCTGACGGGGAGCTGCGGTCGTTGTCGGAGGATATGCCATTGTACAATATTTATCATTTAACCTGAAAGCCGCAATATGCATATCAACTTTAAGGTAGGGAAGGAATCAGTCCCCTTTGACTCCACTGTTAACAACTACATTAAAATCAGTAATGAGAGTAGATTCCTTGATTTAAAGAAACAAGTGAGGAACAGAGCCCTTTCAAAAATAATCAGGCAGACTTTATGAAGGCCCTGTCCTGCTATACGGCCCAGAGTCATGGATAATCCCAAGTGCATATGAAGATTTTATTTTTTTCGAGACAGTTTAGAATATCATCCAACGAACTTTACGGGTTGTACAGTGACGTTTGTCTACCTAAATGTTTTCTGATCCAACGTCCAAGGCGGCTGAACCGTATTGAGCATATGACCAACTCAGCTTCTGTCCAATGTGACTTCTTCTTCGATCCTGAGGATTACCACAATAGACGACGTGCCCGATTGAAGTGGCGACCATCCCTTCCTTGCGTTGTTTATTTAATAAAGAATGAATATGTCAGTGTGGATTATTTCTAACGAATTTTAATACGGCTTTCTTAAGGTTTCTCTTATTTGTTATTCTTTACTTTTTCTATTAAACATATTTGTTTCTATATATTCTTTCTGACGAAGAATTCTCTTATCACTCTTTTAATGTTCGTTATGTTTAGAATTGACTTACACAATTTTATTTGTTGTGAGGTTTCTTTGATGCTGCCTTATGTTGATATTTTTCTTTCACTTTTGTAGCGATTGGTGTTAAAGGGGTCTCTCAACACAAACAGTTTTGCTTTCAAATAGATTTTTAATAGACAATTAACTACTATTCAATTGTTCATATATTTTTCACGGATTTTTGCACACATGCGATTATCGCATCCAAAATATGTATGTCCTTTTCAATAACCTCCACTGTGAGCAAATATTTTAGCATTTAACTTTATTTATTTAATTAAGTTTGTTAATTTGATTGAGAAGATAAAAACACGAATTATTTGAATCAAATTATCACTTAATTGCGGATGATACGATGAGCAAAACGAAACTGAACATAATTTCTTATCACAAAACAGACGTAACCTCCGCTCTGAAACGTTTAATTAAAATATCATAATGTGATGCACTTGTATAAACATATCGACTGGAAGCAACTGGTCAGACTGACCGTGAGTTTGAAATATTGAAATTCGATCGCGGATGATTTCGTGTAAGCAAATCGATTGGACCACGTGAGTTAGCCGTGATTGAAATCGTTCAAGAATATTTCGATTGATTTGTCAACTCAAATCAACTTTCCTCCAAAAGCATTAATTGTGTAAAGATGAGAAATTTTCCAGAGGTAAACAAATTGTCCATTTGTCCTTTTGAGCATCGAAAGAAGTCTTCAACTGATTCGATCCTAGAGCGCCTATTAGAAAAGCCTCTTGCATTTTTTATCGCTTATTACCTATACAATTTAAATATAGTTAAGTGAAGATTTAATAGGGATACCACATTGTGTCTGTAATCCCAGGTCCATCTCGGATCACCCATTTTATAATTATTCAGCAGTCATGAAATACAAAAACATCCCCATCCTGTCGTGTTTTCAGTGAGTAGAATAGTACTGAAATTAATTTAAAAAGTAAGAGAATCTCATCATGGACAAATTTTGAACCGGAAATTCGATATCTTTATGTGGATTGAGGAGGTCATTACGCCGCCCGCGGCACTCTAATATTTAAATGGGAACCTATAGGGACTCCAGTCTTACTTTGAATATGGGCTATACATATCAACACTAGGGCAGATCTGGAACGAATAAAGAAAAGAAATGCAGATCGGGACCTATTCACCGATTTCAAGTCGGATATAAAAATATGCATAGAAACACACGACAATGGACAATTTCCGTTGCTGCATCAAGGTCGGAAGGTGAATATTCACTGAGATCTTCAATCCCAAAGTAGATTTAGACAATGCGACGTAATATCATTCTTAAGAACACCGTGCAACGCGCACACGCCAGTATTGAAGGAAAGATCCTGATGTCCGTATAAGTCTTAGTTGCATGACATACATATGAGGGAAATGAGGACTCTTGCCCTACTTTCAATACTGGCTAATCGTATCAACAGTGAGATCTATTCTAATATACGGAGTTAAGCAATGACCCATAAGATAAGTTGTAAAATGTAGCCTTTCTTATTTCTGAGTTAAATGTTTCATTTAATTTACAGACAAATATGTATTTAATATACATATATTCTTTATTAATTCACTTTCTAATTCATAATTATCATTCTTTAAAATTGTCTCAACAAAATTTAAAATTTTATATCCATTGACACTATTTATTAAATCGCTTTTATTAATATTTTGTAACTATTTATTTTTTTTTTTAATTTTTATGTCACCAATTTTGTTTTATTGACTCTAGATATCTTTAAGAAATATTTTATTTTACAATTTATATTTTACAGTTTTAATTTCTAAGGTGGACTTTGTAAACATGGCATATGAATTACCGAGTCTTGTTTACATAAATTTGATTTATATATTTATTTCTTTTTTCAGGCAAGCAGCTATTCCAAAAAATATTCTCTCCTCCAGATAGAGACTTCACACCGACTTTGAGAAAAACATCTCAGTCAGATTTCCCCCCCCAGATCTGATTTAGGTTAGGTTAGGTAGAATAGCTGCTAATAAATTCATCAGCACACTAAGACCATGTTGGTCCATTGTGATGCCCACAGTCAGACTACATCCACTGATTGACAACTGCAGTGACAGTGCCATGAATTGATTTCTTAAGCAATGACTTAAATATTGACTTTTTGAAGCTGTATAAAATTAATATTATAATATCGCTACCGCTCATATCTCAGCAAATTTTTTCCGTCGCATTACACTTCAATACTGTTTTAAAATACCGCCGACATGTGTGGCGGTGAGGAATCGACGACTAACCATCGCTCTTCACTCCATCAAAACGGAAAACTTGCGTATAGCCATTTGCTAAAATAAACATTTAATAAATCTTGATGCGATTAATATTACCAAATGCAAGGCGAAAATGGCCCAACATGCTCCACAAAGAAACAAATTTGGACCCTGTTTAATGTAAAGCCTACACAGAATGAACTTGACAGTACCTGAAACGCAGAAAACATTACTTACCTTCTTTCGCACACGTATTGGTGTTTATATTGAGAGGAATACTCAGCTGAGAGCGCAATAATTTGGTATTTTGAGCGAGCTGAAGAACTTTAAGAGAGATTAGAATAGTTCAAGTGATAGAATATCATCCGGTTCGGAAAGTATATAAATAACTCCAATTGGCTTCACATTGAAATTTGTCTCCTATCAACTTCAACTTGTAACATGATATCTGAATATATTTCCTTGATTTCCGGTTACGCATCTAAGGGTTAAATAAGTATCGAATATGACACTCAAAGATACATGTATTATTTAAATGAGACAAATTACTTAGCTGAGTCCAATGAATGTTCTTTAGTATTTGAACACAAAATGCGTACACATTTGCCAGTCGTTCAAGGTCACAGCATCGTCTTCACCCGTTACTTACCAAAGACGGGCGCACACCAACACGGAAACTTAATTAAGAATGTTTAAACAAATTAAAATTAAAATTTCCGGTTTAATATATTCATTTCTATTCAATTCCCAGGGTTGCAGATCAGTGAAGCTGCTGAACAGTGAAGGTGTGCGAGCAGTTGTACGAATTTGGTGCAAAACGTACACATTAAAGCAGCACCCGGCACCAACCGAGTATCGTTTCAGCACACTGTCATGAAGAGTATCTAGTTTCATGCAATTCTCCGGATAGATACATACCTGTTTGCGCTCCAATCAAACTCCAACACTCTTTGTATTGGTGGCTTAGAAGAGCAGTGTGTTGATTTAAACGCCAGACGTTTCCATTGAACTTGCTCAGTTTAAATCGGAACGCGACGCAAGACATTGGTTTGCGCAATCGAAATTCGCACACGTGGTACGCGTCTAAGAGGCCATATCTCGCTGAGTCGTAAGATACATTCTTAAGATGCAGGCAGAATGACAATTTACAGTCTTATCGTGCAAATCATTCTTATTGGTCACTAAAATTGCAGAAAAAATTTAATAATGTGGAAAGTGCAAGAACCCCGCAAAACGGAAGGAAAGCGCCCTAAAGAGGAACTCGTCTCTAAGGTTAATATATAAATAAACATGACGTCTTAAAAAGCAATGATTATTAAGTATAATTCAAAATTGGTTGTAGCGTGCTGGTAAAGATTCTACAATAATTACATGTGTAGTTGTGTTCGTGGAAAATTGTGATGGTTGCGTGGTTATCATTGAGTTTGACATAATTATTAAAAATAAATATTTAATTGGAGTTGCCAAAACAGCTCGTGTGGTTCGTGGCGGATGTTGGGATTGTTACAATATAAGGCATTAAAACATGGGTATTGGACCATGATACCTCAACTAACTGACAACAATTTTGTACAATTGACGTCGGAGTTTGTCACATTGCACTTAAAGTGTATGCATATTTCGTGCATATGCATAAATCGTTCAAAATCTCTGCAGTATGACAATAATTATACTCGTAGCTTGGTATTTTCAAGTGTGGACTGTAACTGTATTAACATTGGTTTGATTAACAGTAGCGAATTCGATAATGAATGTGATAAATACTGAAAATGGGTTTGTTTGTAATTTAGCATCTGTTAGCATATGCCTCGAACCAAAGACACTGTCTGTGAATCAGTTCTTTAAATTTAATCCAGACATAAAAGCCAACGACATGACCTTACTTATATTCATATGGATCATATGACTTATACTTTTCTCATTAAATTATTAAGTTAATTTAGACTATTAGCTTAGCAAAGGTGGTAGATTACGAAATATATTCTGTACTTGAAGCGTGAGGCTGAGGGATGACAGCTGTGGTTAAACATTGTACATAGGGCACATTCCTCAAAGAGCTTCGGTAACTTGAATTAAGGCCAGCTTAAAAAGAGCCGATTCTAATTTGTTGATTACGCGGTAAGCCACATCCAAAAGTAAAGCTATTAAGTTTTAATTGAGTTATTATTATTAATTGAGAAACTCTTATAAGTGTACACCAAGCACGGCCAGGAAAGCAGATCATATATTCAATGTGGATACAAATAATTATGGACTGTTTCCTTTCTAAATTTCTAAAATTATATCTCAATGTTTTGAAGGTTTCTTTATATTTTCATTGTTTATTTATTACTAACAGCAGGCGACAAAATGTCCATTGTGGACTTATACCCTGCACCAAGTATCATATTCTGGATGGTTTTTGACAGGAATTATCGATGTAAAGCTGCATTAGATGTATTTTAGTAATGTATAGTAGTAAATTTTGACGAAAGTAGCTCTGAAAGAATTATAAAATGCAACACATTTACATTTTCTTGTAAAGGGTTTTCCAATAAAGACTTGGCAACTTTTTTTTAAATAAAAAGCAAAACCATTTGAGATATTTCAAAAACTTTACTATCGGCTTGGAATACAATCAAAACATTTATGAATGGAACTCGATTTCGTTCATATGGCCACCGCTGGCATGTTTCCAGTGGTCGTTTCGTTGGACCCAATTTTCAAGGACTAGGCCACACATTTTGGTCGCTGTTTCGCGTTCAATGTTGGCTCTGAGTTCTTCTTACATCGTCGCCTTGTTGGCCATAAGCCAATGACTAGAAGTAGCCTCACAGAAATTAGTATGGCGGCGTTAAATCGCACGAACGGGGCGGCCAATCGACTGACCCATTTCTTGAGATAACACACTCACCATACTTACTCTTCAATAAATCGATTCTAACATGGCACCATCCTGTTGAAACTACTTGTCGTCCAAGTTCAGCGATAACGCTGAACATTCACAGTAACGTGACGATCGTCATTGTCGACGAAAAAAAATGTGCCCCAATAATCCCGCCGACATCCAAACCGCAAACAGTTATATTATAAAAATGAGCTTCTTCGAAAATTGGAAATAATGCTGCTAAAGTTCCGGTCACCGACTCCTTATTTGCAGACGATGCTCGTTAGTATACTTTACCATGATGAAAATGTTGAGTTTACTGAATAAGCTGAGAGAGTTTGACGATTAGTGAAAGATTGCGTTCATAAATTAAATTCAAAGTTGTCAAGTCAATATTGGAAAACTCTTTACATCTCCGCAATGTGTTCAAACTGCTATAAAGTCGTAATATATAAGTATAATAACTTCAAGATAGACTAAATGCACTAGTACGTATTTGTGTTTGACTTGAGTTAATTTTTTTCTCCCGACAACTCCAATAGTGTTTTTAAACGTGTGGGCACATTTGAAAAATTTGATATTCACACAATTTTAAAACAATAGTACATTATAATAATTTATAATTAGAATCGGATAATTCAGTGGATTGCTCTGGATTGCAAGATTGAGGAGTGCGAGCAATTACAAGATTCTGAACATTATTCACACATTTGGTGAAACAATCTACATTCCTCGAATTTACACAATTTTTTTTTTGGAGACTAAAAAGGCTGTTAAAATTTGATCATATTATTCGGACTCAAAGAATTGTGTCGTAAAATTATTTATTTTTTGAAAGTACAAAAGTTTATTACATTTTTAAGAAAACAAGCCATTTGTCATATGAATATAAATGTGAAATTCTCTTCAGTTACTTACTTGTTTTTTTTAGACAAAACGTCAAAATTATAACAACTTGTATCCTTTGGAATTGATTTATTTGAAACTTGGCAGGTATTTGTGAGAGACATAAAGGATTGTATTTTTGTAGTTGTTTGAGTCCTTGTGGATGTGGTGTACCTATTTATCTCATAAAGAGCACGTAATTTCCGGATTCAAGTGCCTCACTCTAGACGTCTACCTAGGATCTGGAGTGAATTGTACTAAGAACTGAACAGATTGCGTACCTGTTTTCCTGAGAAACAAATTCGTTAGAAAAATTATCTTTTTGAGTTACTACAATCGCAAGATTCCAAAACAATTTTACAGGTAAGAATAAGACTGAGACTGTTTCTTGTTCCTTGTATTTGGCACAGCTGAATAATAAGTGTCCACTCAAAACGCTCCTGGTCTTCCAGGAATAATGAACAATAAGCACATGTTGTATCGAGGTGATTTGGGACTTGTCAATCACATGCTGTGGAGTCACTAAAAGTCCCACTTTGGTATATTTTTCATTAAGATATTTCAAAATACGACATTCACAGTAAGCATATCTTCCTATTCACGGAAGAATACGAGTTCTTGATTACAGGTAGGTACTTGGTAGAGGTTACTGGAGGGAAAATCCAGCAGCATACCCAGATTAGATTCGTGGTGTGCCCTTCCGATAACATTAAGTCGACGTACCTGAGTGAACAAATATATCCATCGAGTCGGATATAATTAAGCGATATAATAAGAAGTTTGTACACACAGTCTTGCTCTTAACTAATTCTGTTGACGAAGTTTCGTTCTGGCCAAGATGTTGTTGCTGTTCGTCCATTTTTTCGACTAGCCCCATTTTTGTTTTTGATGTTTACTGATTTTAGAATAATCTTCTCAAGAATAATGTTGATAAAATGACAGCGCGTCTATCTTACTTAAAAGATTTTTTCAAACTGAAGGTCGCCGTAAGTTGGTTACCGTCCTTCGTGGAGAAACGGAAATTCACCGCCGATGAGTTACGCAGGCATGCCAAAACAAGACATTCAGATACATTGCTAGTCTCTATGATGCTTGCAATTTGCATTTGTTGTGTATTTTCCAGGATTATGAAATTCTGATTTATCAGTTATACAGACAGATCTTACTTATATTCACATCGACTCGATCTCCTTATTTCCCGATTATTTTGTCCATATACCTCAATTGGCCGAGTGTAGTTGTGTTCTGTGCGAATGAGTATTCTTTCCAGAATTGACTATCATCTCATGTAGTCTACTACACAGACCAGATCCTTTCTTAATAACCCAAAGTCATTTAGAGCATATAGTGGTACAAAAGCGCTTGTCTCTGTTTTTTTTCTTTTTTTTTCAAAAACCAAATTTAACGGAGATTACGAAATATCATACCTTGTCGAATATAATACAGATCAAGGTTTATGAGGTTTCTATCTGCGATTATTGGTGAGTCTGCTTTCCTTTTCTGCCTTTCATGGCGTTGATCCTACCTAGTTCAACCTGTTCTTCAATTGAGGAAATGTTATTTTTATAGTTATTTAATGACTTGCTTTAGACAACAGGTGATTTTAGTTCCACCGGAGTGCCACAGAAGCAACATACGTATGTAAGTTTATTTAAGGTAAAGTCGGTTTAATAGCTGTTCATTACACTAGATTGCGCCCATCATCGGTCTGTCTGAGGCTCTTGTCTTTTAACCAACTGATGCAAAACAATCTTTTTTTTTCGTTTGATTTCATATTGACATTTAACAAAAGGTCAATATGAATTTCGATTGTATATATATTTTGAAGTCATTATGGTTTGTTTTTTGCCGATTAACTAGTGTATTTGAATAGATTATGTGCTAAACGAAAATGTTTTCCTTGTTGGCAACCCTACACCTAGTTAAGTATAACATGTTGTTCGTTAGCGTTTAGTTGCCATACCTATGTATCTATTCTTTAGTCTACGCAGAATCTAGTAAGCAGAATATGAATATTCGAACTGAATAAGCTGGTTATGATTGAGGTCGCCGACATTGAGTTTCCATGTCGTTGTGTCTGGGTGGGTTATTTAATGACTGCCAGCTCACGTTGGGTTTAATAATTTGTCCATATCGTTCGTGTGTATTAAAAGCGCATCTGGAAAATAGCCAAATGACCCTTTAAAATAACGATGAGTCGTTCACTTCTAGGCCTTGCTTGGTCAAGGTGAGAAGCATTATTATGGAATGACATACATACATATTTGTAGTTAGTTAAATTGAGATTATTACTTTTTTCACACGACTACTTTGCATATTTAAAGTTGTAGAGTAGAACGAAATAGCGAGATTATTTAAGAAGCACATAATTATGGATATGTATGCATTATAATGCATGTGAACTTACGTATAAGTCACATGCAGTCGTGAATATAATATGTCAACTGCACCGAGTACATAATCGTGAAACCACATATTCAACAATGACGAACAATACGACTAGCACTCGAGTTAAACTGAACACAAAGGGACATGTGATCATGCTCTTTTAAAAACGTAAATGGATACTATTTATACAGAAGTATACAGACATAGGTAGACATGTCGTACCTTTATGTTACAATACATTCACTTTCAAGTATCTTAACAGTTAATGACCGGCAACTACGGCAAGTTCAAGGTTTATTTACGTGATTTTCCTCTGGTCAAACCGGTTGTGGTTGGCAGTATGTTTAGCTATCGATGTATTCTTGTTTAATAAATATTATTATACTTACACGTTACGGACTGGTTTAGACAATATTTTGATAACACATTTAGCTTCTCAATTTGACAAAGTTGTTCTGAAAGTAGTTTAAAAAGCGAATACCCGGCGGGTACGACTATCCTAAACAAAATAAGCACATTTTGAATATTTGTTGAACAAAGATTCAAATTTTTGAACTTAATGCTAACGGATAACCAATATTTTGATTTTTATCGGTAGGAGTGCAAACATAATTAGTTTTCGGATTTCCAACTCCCACAATTTTCGAACTGTCACCGCCAAATTTCCATTATATTTGATATATTGATTAAAAATAAAAAAAACGTTGTAGCATCGCGTGACGCTCCATTATACGTATAATACTTACCTTAAACTATCGGCTTGCAAATTGTTTTTGTGATCGTCTAACTAGATACTGGTAACTAGATCGCCAGTCAAAACTGCAGAATAATCGATTCGGAAACTTGAAAATTCAACATAATTTTCCATTTCGGATCGGAAGTAAATTTTACACATTAAACCGCTTGCTGGTAGGAAGTAATGTACTGCGAAAATAAGGATACAGAGTTTCAAAAAGAAATGTGTCTTAGGCTTTTGAAGTTATTGAATAATTGTCATTTACCCACAATCTTCTACAACAATTGCTCAGAATATCATCGAACCGTGAACTTTTTCTTACAAAATTTGTGTGTCAATTCTCTTGTTGAATTGTCAGACGTAAATAATGCAATTTTGTTCCATCAAAACCTCACTATCCTTCAAAATTTAAAAATAATAGTATACACTTTCTTAAAACAGTTTTTAAATTTAGACCTCCATAAAAAAATAATTTTGTTAAATCTAACGTCTCCTTATGTTTTCTATTTGTAGATACCGTCAATAGTTGCTTTTTTGATGTTGGACTAAATGAAGTATTTATTTCTCCGAGGACTGTGAACTTGGCTTGAAGATGGAGTAATTTATGTAAACAATTATTTTTAAGATGAATCAATGCTATTTTAAAAGTTTAGTCATGGTTCTGGATGGAATTAATATGAGCTAATGTCACGAATAAATAAAATGTTATTGTACGATTTTTGATATGTTCTTTTTACATTTGTTATGTTTAAACGGTACGTAACTACAGCAGTATAGGTCAATATAACAAGGCCGTACTTATTGCAAGTGAGAAGTCGAGTTAACTTATTAACGTATTGTAATACATTGTCAAATTAAAATTATAATACACATATTTCAAGATCTGGGTATGCCACCATAAGATGAAAGGTAAAAAATAATGAATGCACTTAAATATTGTCTCACAAGATCGAAGTGTGACTTTTTAAGTGCGTTTTTTGTGCTAACACTTAACGTAACAGTGCAAAGATCTTGATAATGACAACATGCGATGTCTCGAACAACTAGGTGAATGTTATCCCGAGGTCATAATATATTGGCACACCATTAAATGACGTGCGCCCCATGGAGATCGGTTTGAGAATGTTTTTTTTATTTTATGCACGTATCAATTCTACTGGAAATGAGTAGTGGGGATCCTGCATACGTAGATAAGATTTCTAATGGATATGGCTGATCCCCTACGAATATACATACACTGATCGAAGTCGGACGAAGGGGTGGGCATTCCTCTCACCGTGACGCTCCCTGATCACTGTAGCATTTTTCAGACAGAAACCATTACGATCTAAGAGGCAATGTCCTGGCTCTAGAACAATGTAATATCCAAGAGTTCCGACAGCCAGGATGCAATTAAGTCCCTCATATTTAACTGAACAAAAAAACATCCCTTAGCTGCAGATTAACGATATAGCTGAATATTTTAGTACACAATTCATGTGAACACCACGACATTGTAACATACCGGGCAACTGCAAAGCCAATGAATTCAACGTGTGGCACAACCTTATCTCTAACACCGGGAGGAGTTCCACTTTCCATGCTGATCGCAAAAGAAGATGGTAAGCTATCTTACATACAATTAGAATTACTAACCAAAAATCGCTAAATGGCACTACCTGCATCAAAACAAAGACAATATCGTACGTCTAAAACTATGACTCGGTTTGTCTGACAAAGCAGACCTACACTCAGGACGTTGTGTAAGGATGTGTGTCTCATAGAAAGATTTCTGCAGAAACTTCGTGGATGTGGAGGAGGCAGAAGCCACAAAGCATCTCTGCTCGTGTAGCGCTCTGGCAAGTCGTACTTACTCACGGCTAGGGGCCTACTTCAATAATCTCAACGAACTAAATAGTACCAAATAGTTCTAACTATAGGAGTAGTCAATCCGCGCGGTATCACAATTGGCTTTACAGTGGCTGTCTTCTGCAGTCCGCCATTCCAAATAAACACCAAACACAAACATTGAATCTCTCGAAAAATTATCAATTAAACCCTCATGGTGAAAACTAAATGTTTTAAACTTTTAAAACTTGAACCATTATTTAATTCAACTATTTACTGTTTTTCGGTAGGTATAATTGCGGAAAGTTTATTCAACAATTCAGTGGCAAAAAAATATTCCAGTGCTAAAGCTCATAATTCAGAGGTAACATTAAGTTAGGTAGCTGAGCTGCAATTATTCTCTTCAATGGTTGACTAAATATGGAATCAATCTAAATGTGTAAGAAGAGGACTTACCTTTAGGATACTCCAAGGTTAATATTTACTGAACTTTGGCTCTGGGGATCCTAAACCAAAGCATCAATTAGAAGTTGGTGGTTACCCATATCGGAAGTTTTGGCTATATCTACATAGAGACCAGCACATCAATAATCCATTGCTTTACATGTATATAAAGGTATTGAATAGTTAATAGTAATGTAATCAGGTTTTGCAACTGCACCTGATTGGTGAGGAACAGTACAATCGTACATTTTATAGCTTGTGGGACTTTGAACCAACCAAAAAAACGATGGACATAACGAATTGCTCATAATGCTGACGTAGACGGATTAATGTACAAATAACCACACATGAGAATTCAGTTTCCAATATTTTCCCCCATCCAAAGAAATTAGCGGAAAATATCGATTCCACTCAAATGAAGACAAATTGTGTATCCATCTTCAAGCTTTTTAAAATATATCCGCAATTTGTCTGTAATAGGATATCAGGAATAGTATCCATTACATTTTCTGTTAAAATTCAGGAAAATGCTTCACTTCTTCTTATCATTAAACTATGCAAACCATGCATATATATTTACAATAATTCAAATATTTTTATATAAATAAATAAAAAGTGGCATCTCGGACAAAGCTCAAAACCCTCAAACTTTGTGATAGCTTTTAAAAGCAACTGCCTCATATGGTTTGTGTACTCGATACATGCCTTTTCAGCCGATTTTACAACGCTTTTCATATGCTTCTCCATTAACTCACAACTTTCGAATGAACAACAGCAAAAATCTAAGAAAAAATGAATCAACAAAATATTCAATTCCGCATTTTCCATGATTTAGCCCACCTAAACAAAACACGTAAGCGTGATTTGAACAAATTAGTTCCCCAAAAAAAAAAAAAAACTCAGCTATAATGACATTACCTCACCGATCAATGCGATATACGATAATCGAAACACATTTTCACTACCAGAGCGACACGGCAATTAAAATTTTGTTGGTAGCAACCCCACACTCCGGGAATATTTGTTTGCTTGCCTTTCGCCTTTACATTGCGTAACTATTTCACAGGTGGTGGGTTCCAGTTTCAATGAGTCAAGCATTGGCGAAGCGTGAAGCACTAGAGGTACCGTCATCGTTGCTTCGGGCCAGAGTTGCATCCCAAGCAGTTGATTGTATAGTGTGTTCGTGCTCGGTGTTTCACCTTGTTTTGTTACCCCACCAGCAATTCTTTTCTTTTTTAGGGCAAAAGACGGCGCACAGAAGGGGTGACAGTAATGGCCAAGACAAGTCTAGTGTTCGCATTAATAGTCGCGACTGCGTGGGCTACCATTGTGTGCACCTCTACAACAAAATGTAGCTGAAAAAGTGCAGAATAACTCATTGCCGGACAAATGATTTCTCGATTATATTCTTCGTGCGTTCTTCCCCTTTTTGTCAGTTCTTCGCAGTCGTGGGTGTCCGTTGGGGGGGCGTGCAGTACTCTATCAGACGTGATAAGTAAAAACAAAGCCCATGTCAATACCTGGTGAGCTTGTATCGCATTGGCACTGATAATGGATACTACGGTTGTGTATGTTCTTTGAAAATTTTAAAATCAGTTTGTCGGATCGCTGAAGTGACGCAGGACAAGTTCTTTCGCATTGGTGTCAAATAATGTTTCGAGTGTGCGCGCTAGACGACCTGGTGAATTAGGTGAATTTGAATTATTGCAGACAAATCAACGTTGTGACTGAACTATGGAACACGAGGAAGGACTTGCCTTTAGGACTTTGTTTCGGAGTATTTCACAGGTTTTGTACTCAAAGGGTAAACCAGTGGACGATGGAAATATTTATGTGAGTAATTCCTTGACGATGTTTCTTGTTATATCCCAAAGCAATGTTTGTAATTTCTTTCATTCTAAACTGTGGCGCCATACATTCACGCCCATACATAGATAACGTATTACAAATTGCAATTATACATACTTCATCATTACCACTAGCCATCGTTAAACGCTGTAACATCCTGATGAATTTGTGGGGGCATTCTCTGTATCTCCATGTGGGGTTTGCTAAATCTGATATTTAATGTTTTCATTAAGTGATGAGCTTGTCGCTCTTCATTGCGGCGGCTTTGTTTCTATCAACCATCTGTTTGAATTAAGAGTTTTGCGTAGGGGCAAAACAACGTCACATTTAATAAACAGGGTTGATTCTGTTGGTCACCGACAAACAGATTCATGATTTATTATCATGAATAGGTACTGAGGGTAAAAATTCATGATTTAGACAAACTTGTGAAGTACTTGTACAAATTCTACATTACTCTAGGTTAGCAAGTCTTCGGGGAGTTGGGAGATGCGGTAGGGGAGGTTTTCATGGAGTGGTATCACTTATCTTATCTTGCCTGTTTGATTTGTTTCCTTTTACCCATAAGCAACTTGTGCAATAGGTACATATGTATACATGAAGTTATTTTTATCACTTTAGAGTACCAGACCTACAAAATACAATCGAGTTTGCAAGACCTATTTAAAAAATATCATTGCGCACGTCTTTGCTTTTGTTGAAGAGAAAACATAGAACTTCATCTTCCAATACTCAAGGCTAAGAAGATTTACAATCCAATTTATTAGCCCGGTCTATTTCTAATGGCAACCGCTGGGGTTGTTGGTGAGTAAATATTAGCATTGGTAAATATGGACAGGTCTGTCGATTGCTGAACCTCGCTGTCTGGGTTCGAGTCCCGGTTCGATCAAAATCATTAATCAATTTTCACGGCGCCACCTCTTTCCAGTCACATACAATGCTCAAAACTTGGCCCTTCGCAGTCGGCATAAGACTGCAGGCCCCCTGAACTCTTGGGAGAACAATTGCACACACAACACGAGAACACAACAGAACCTGTAGAAGATAGGCCCTGGCCATCGCTTGTTATACTCCATTTATGAATTTATTTGAAATGAATCATGGTATCCCGTGAAAATTCGACTAAGAAGTAGTCCACTGTATTTACTATGGACATGGAAATTAAAGGAATTAACAATACCTAGTGTAGGCTTTCTTATTTACATTGTTGTAAATCTCTAGACAATGTCTGACAGCTTTATCGTCTACCAAGAAACTGCTCTGTACTAGGCAAATACAAATAGGATCACAAGCAACCTATTTGTTTCTCTTTAGTTCTCTACTTCCAGGGCACTTGTGACACTCTGATCCTTTGTGGGCCCATATTTCGCTATAGCCGCCACTTGAACTTTACTTAACTTAAATTATTCTTTCGTGTATTCGTTTATAGGTTCTAGATCGGAATCTTCACTTTCCTTGTTTTGTAACAAATTTGGAGCAGCATTTAAAATTAAACTATTTGACAGTTTATTCGATAAAGAGAACGAGTTCATATCTTTGCTTTGCTTTAACCCTTAAGAACCAATCACTTATTTTATTCACGTAACCACCTACCTGAGCTCCTGAAGACGGCTCACAAATTATGACCTCAAATCAGGGATTTACGGAATTAACTAAATAAAAAATAAACAGAATTGATTTTAACTCTTAAGCTTTACTTTCAATCTTCAAAAAACGTAAGCTAAAGTAACATTTCGTTAAGGTCTTAAAATGCACAGTGTCGCACTGCGCAAACTCATTTAAATAGTTGAGGGCAGTGGTTAAGGGTTAATTATAACCCTTGCACCCCTCGCTTTAAGTTTCGTCACTTATGTTTTCTTAACAAATCGAGATTAAGCAGCCTCTCTGTTGGAGTTCGAATTTAAATACTTTCGCTGTAACATATCGGATATAAACAATTGAGCCAGCGGGGGGCTTTCGCATGTCCGTACTTTTCACATGTAAGATCAAACTTACGAGAATTGTAAATTCTCAAGTCTATAGTTGAGTTCTGTCAAAACTTGAGAGCCGTAATGATAAGAAAAGAGACAGAAAATGCGGCCGACACAATGGGCAAGTTCCTGAAAAATGTCTTCCAATTATTTTGTTGCTAAAGTTTGTAATCTGTATCTTAAGTACTTGAATCATCACATTCATCAAAAATCATTTGCTGCATCAAAGCACTATTGATTGAACTTCATGGCTATTGTTTTTATTATACACATAACAAAGTATGACCTTGGCTTGAGCTCATAATGAGGCTTTGTTATTACTGCTTTCAAAGGTATTCATGTTAATATTATTAATGCCAATCCAATACATTTTTAAATTTTTTTTAAAGATTTTAATTAGTGAAATGGAAACTTTATCTTAATAGAAGCATTCAGACTGACCTACAAAATGATGAAGACCTTGTAAGTAATTAATGTCTTATCAATGGTTATTATGGTTTCAGTCAATGAATAGTAAACTTAAAAACGATAGGTTATTTCTCGTTACAACATGGACTCGACCTTCAGCATTCATAAAAAATCTCAAGCAAGGCGATGGTTTGCCATACGAACCTTTTAACATCGTCCTGAGTTCGCAACACGACAGTTGGAGGTTGATAGAGTATCTGAAGCCATAAATGTTAACTTACCTTTTTTCCAAACCGTACCCTCAAACGACTGCTATTTTACAATTCGAAAAGGCATTGGCAGAGAAAGGGTAAAGAAATGTATAAACGTTGAGCTTGCCCATTAGTATCTGGTTCTATAAAAGCTCATGATCCTAATCTTCTTCCTTTTTTTCTTTTGCTGTTGATACACTCCGGGGAGGGCCTGGGCCTCAGTCAACATGCTTCTCTATCTAGCACGTTATTGTGCTAGTTACGTCGAGCTACGCACGATTAGCTGATTGATGTCATTTTTCTGTGTCACCGTAGGGTTGTATGGGAGTATGGGTTTCCATTAGCTCTAAAGGATCTAGTTATCTGAGAAAAAATACTCAAACTGGTTTGACCAGATTGACAACGCGTACAATTCGACGTTCAGTATCCTCCTCCAAGGACCAATAGTACATAGACATATGGGACCAAAGATAATACGAAGGACTCCTCCTCCGCATTAGTTGGTGTCTATGCTTCTGCCCCATACAGCAGGACGGGGACTATCAAGGTTTTATATAGGGATATCTTCGTACTTCGAGAGATGGCCTTATTCCTCAATTGTCTGCCAAGCCCAAAAACAATTTGCAATGGTGAAACTTCGTTTTATATCCGCGGTGGTGTCATTGCTTGCGTTGACTTCAGTGCCTAGATAAACAAAGTCAACACGTTGGTGTTGGTGGATAAATTTTACTTGTGTATTCCTTTACTGATCGCAAGACCCATCTTTGCAGCTTCCTTCTCTATTCTCACAAACGCCCCACTGACAGCCCGTTGTCCTCTTCCGATGTATTTGCGGCTAGTTGCACAGATTTGTACACGATCGTACCTCTGGTATTGACGTTGGAGTTACGCACGATCTTCTCGAGAATAATGTTAAAGAAATCGCAAGACTGTGCGTTGCCTTGTCTCTATCCTTTTTTGAAATCAAAAGTCCCGGTAAAATCCTTACCCACTTTGATGGAGCAACGAGCGTTCTCCATCGCCAATCCCCAAAGACGGACAAGTTTTCAAGGGATGCCGGAACTAGACAGTGTGGTGTATAGCTGTAAATAATGACATACGTCGATAAATATAACTACATCCATATATATGATGGGTATCGACTTGACCCCATGTGAATATTTGGTCAAAACTGCATTTCGCTATCATGTATCCGCACTGATATTGATCAATCAATTGCAAGTAAGAGTTCACAAGCAGCCCTTGTCCTTCTTTGCAATGCCGCTATACATATTTGCTTGGCTGGATGAGCTTGCCGATTTCATCATCAAACCAGGGGTTTCTTCTGATGGCGGAGTGAACCCTAGTACATCAGTTGTGGCATTTCAGATGGCTTCTCAATATTGCCACTGTTCTTCAGCACCCATCATCCAAGACCGGAAAATGCTCATTCGGAGTTTAGCATAGACTGGACTTTAGAATCAATGTTTGGGCTGCCGGAATGTCTCGCCTCAATCGCAATATGATCAATTTGATTGACGGTGACCGCTATGTTCCTTTATGGATGTTAAGGTATTGGGATCGTTTGCTTGCTATGTACATTGATGTTGTGCCCGCTGCAACATCAATTAGCCTTAATCCGTTAGCAGAGGTGATGTCGTACATATGTTCTACGACTGCGCTACTACTGACTTCAAAGCTAGGACATTGCTTGTAGGTTATGTCAAGGTGGTCCTAGAAGTAGATATTGGTTGCGTCTTCTTCCTCTTTTTGCTCCAAATGCAAATGCTAAGCTAATGGTAAGCCGTTTGAACAGATAAACACAAAAGTAATGGTGTAAGTTAACTGACTGCATTCCGGGTCGAAAGGGTCAGTTGATAATCTTCCAACCATTTAGAGTTGGTGTCCAAAATTCCATTAATGATGTGGTGAAATGGATATGAAGCCGCTACCGTACAGTGCGACCAATAGGAAAAAATCAAAACTGAATTCCACCAAAAATAATTTCAAAATTTAGAAAAAGGGATGAATATGGACCAAGAGACTTTTCCGCAAGGCATCAGCATCAACACACTGTATATTTTGTGGTAACACGTATTTTTCAGAATTTTTCCTTTATGAATGTTAATGGTGAGACTACCTTCAATTATTTGTTTATTTTTATTTTCTTCGTATCTGCAAATTATTGATAGTTTAATAATTCATATTTGGTACTTATAACCCAGTGTCTCGTAGGAATTGATGTCTTCTGAGAATAAAGGATTTCTGGAAATTTGTGTTAGTGTGTATTTCTAGATTTCTGTATATCAAGGCTAAGGAATTAGAAGTAGTGCAATAACCTTTTGGCTATTAGTAAAGATACGTTTTTTTGATTGCTGGTTTGTTGCCTGTAATCAATGTGAATGTTCGTCCATATGAACAATTTACTCTCATTGTCTCTAGCTTCTTTGTCCACCTGAAATTTGTTTGCTTTGGCTTTTCTGAAACTCTGCGCCTTTGGAGATTATGTGAGATGGCATTGTCGATAACCTGAGGTATGCGTATTCACCGTTGCTGTGACTACGGCACGCAAGTTCACTATTCAGGGGGCCTTTGAGTCTATGCCAACGGGTCTTTGCCCTAGTGGTGTAGTTGCTAGGAAAATCTTCTTTTCAAATAGAGAAACAAATATGGAAGGAAACGAAACAATTGTTTTTCTTGATGATTTTATCTTACAATATTGTATATAACATAAGTTATTCTGGTAATTGAAACACAAAACAAAGAAAAGTATTTTCCTACCGCAACACGATTGATTACTTTTTTAATCTGATTCAAATTACGCAATAAGATGGAAAATAAAATGTGTGTTTAGAAGAATATTATTTAAAGAAAATATGAAACGTTGCTAGGTTACTATGATTAAGAAGTATTGTACAAACGAATAATGACTGTTGTAAATTATTAAATAGAAAAATACAAAGTTGCTAAGAAACGAACAAGTAGATTGCTATGATTCAAATTATATTACACATATAATAGGTCAAAAGCTAAGTGGAAAAATGATAATAAAAAGGTACTAAAAACGAAACAGTAGATAACTATGAATATGAAAATAGTAATAATAATTGAAAAACAAGGAGCAAAATTACTCGATGACAAGAAGTCAAAAAACATTGGACTACATCATCTAGACATTCGGCGGATTATGGTATATGTCTCCAAGAGCTCTGCAAGGGCTAAAATTGATACGTAGGTAGCGCACAATCAACGAGCTAATCTGACAGCTTACAGCAAAATCTTTCAGCCAAAGTCATAATACAAGTTATGTCCGAGCATTGTTTTCAAGTTACATCTTGCTCATCATCATGCCTCAATATTCGTATTGCATGGATTAAGTTGACTTAATTCTCTCACTCCCGCGGAGGACCTAGAACCGCAAAAAAAGATCTCCACCGTACTCGGTTCTGGGCCATCTGCTTTATTTCTCCCCAGTTCTTGCCTTGCTCTTTTATCTCTTTTCCACGGTTCTCTTCCAAGTTATCTTAGGCTTCTTTATTTTTCTGTTTCCTTGGGGGTTCCACTCTAGGGCTAGACGGCAGAAGATTCCCTCTTCTCAGTAGATCTTCGATTGTTATTCTTTTTGCGGAGAGTAGCTTGGTAGTTACCGTCTTAGTAACTTTCCATGTCTGTCAGCCATAAGGAAGTACAAATTTTGCATTTGTTTCAAATAGCCGAAGTTTGGTCTCCTTATTTGGTTCGACCGTCACTCTGGTGTCAGTTGTGCAAATGCTTCTGTGGCCTTACGGCGAAAAGACGTATTGTATTTTAGATGCGTTAATCAGTAAATCATAGTAGTTCGAGTAGTGCGGTATGGTCTCTAGGGCTAGAGATCCAATCTCGCGATTGGCTGTTCCTCAAGACCATCTTGAATTTATTATCTGAATGAAGGGGTCTATAGGTAACATGTCTTGTATTGTTTCTGCTATAGTGTTGGTAGCCACTCCCATTCACAAAAGAAACCTTGGCCAGTGCCTTTTACTTAATTGCTTCCAATTGCCTGCTACCAGACTACGCTGCCAAGACTCTTCTGTCGAGTTCCAAATTGATTGTCAAGAATGGTACCTAGTTATCCAGCGCTCTTGGTTAAAGTTGGGGCGAAGGCCTTGTTGACATTAAATTTATTGATTTACCTTAAAAGCTAAAAGGTGATTTGAAATGTTGCGCTTTGTTGGAGACATATACCATAATCCGCCGAATGTCTAGATGATGTAGTCCAATGTTTTTTGACTTCTTGTCATCGAGTAATTTTGCTCCTTGTTTTTCAATTATTATTACTATTTTCATATTCATAGTTATCTACTGATTTGAAATGTTGCGCTTTGTTGAGGAGCGCTTTGTCGGTATCAATATTTCTGTTTAGAAACTAAATTTCAGCAGTTCTATACCCCGTCAAAGCATTTCTGGCAATAACAAAATTTCGGCCTTATTTTTCATTATCGGAAGTTTATCACTAGTCAACAATATATGTAAGCATCTAATACATATTTCAACATGGCATTGACTTTTTCGCACAGAGTTTATGGGACTGTAAAGTGTGGAGGGCCTTATACAAAACAGGCATTCTGCAGCGAAGTCGAAAATTGAAATCATATAATTTTAGTACCGTGCTATTGATTGAGTAGAACTGATGACCATATTATGAGTACATATAAAAATAAACTGATATATAAATATTCACATGAATTGGAGTACATGTGGTGCTGCACCCATAATCCAAGGAGTGATAACAATGTACGTATTCAAAAAATGCATGTACGTAGCACGATTAATTATTCTGACATTTGTACGCAACATCAGAAATGACACACACCACCGAAAGCTATCATCAATGTTTACCTTGCAGGAAACATTTTCACTTTTTTGTTGATTTGACTGCTAACATTCCATTATCAATTTCAAACGATTGTCGCCAGTCTTCCAGCTGACGAGTGCAGCTGAACAAATTATAGCCGATGATATTCCGAAAAATTCATAAAATCGACAACGTTGATAGATTTTCAAAGCTTACGTGTTGGTACTTGGATAGCAGAATTAAATAGGGGATGTACTCAGATTTAAGTAGTTCCACCACGTGGATTGACAAATACTTACTATTCACCTGTGGGGACCATTGAGAGGTTTTCCACGAAGTGACGTAATATACAGATAAATACCCCGCTGAATTCGAAGAGACTGCTGATATCGGTTATGACGGAACTTGATAAAAAAATATATTTTTAAAGTCCCGGCAAAACTCTGTTTAACTCTGAGTAAATTGCAATCGGTTGCAATGATACCGGATATAACAAAGTAATCGGTTAAGGCCATGAAAATATACAAGATTGAAGTGTAAAAACTGTTTATAACGGTGGAAAAAAAATTGTTCTGACATTTCCACTTCTTCTTCTAATGGCGCTGTAGTCCGGGGTGGACATGGGCTTCAGCCACCAAACCTCTCCAGGGGACACGATCTTTAGCCAACTGCACCTAAGACTGGGTGTTGGCCACTCGTGTTCGCTATCGGTCCCATCGGAGGCTTCGGGCTAGAGCAGTGTTGTATACGTGCTCTACATGGCTTAGCCTTGTTAGGCGTTTTATCCGTAAATGCCCGGCTAGCGACATGTTCATGGTTGAATCTTCTCCAAAAATTATCAAGGCAAACAGGACGAAAGATTGGATTCTGATCTGATCTTGCGATTGTCCATGCTTCCAGGCCATACAGCACGACAGGGATAATCAAGGTGTTATATACTATTAGCTTAGTCCTTGGAGATAAGGCGTTACTCTGCGCGTTGGTATTTTCTATGCATGCACATATAGCATGTACGAGGATATAGACAATTGTTATTGTTAGCGACTGCAGTGACTGGTTGTTGCATGTTCTTACATGTCTACATCTTGTGCTAAAGGTTACATGCTCTGTCCTTCCATATCTTGTACCTGAGGAGTTCGGGTTTTAGATAAAAGAGGGTTTAACGATAAAATTCTACGGTCTCTTCGACATCTTTATAACCTATGTTTACTGCAGTAGATCATAGATATCATATAAAATGTCAGATTTTTACTGGGTTCACTATAAGAAACCGGTAATTTAGCTCTGATGGCCGATTTTTAGTATTGGTGTTTTTACCAAAGGAAAGACTTTTGTCATCTTGGGTACCTAGTTTGTAACGAATTATGTTACGTTAAGTTGATACTTCACTGAATAATAGATCGAAACGTCGTATTTACTTTTTTTTAAATTTACCAAAGATCTAGTGTTTTAATAGAAAAAAAATAATCACATCTTCTAGTGTACGTAGACTTTTGTCACTAAGTGTATGCTCCACATAAGGACTGATAGAACTTCATCCGAAATCTGAATATTTTGATGTTTTACCAATCCATAAAAGCTTTTGGAACATTTTTGGTAGAATTGGTGGTATATTATTATGCGTGTGATCCTTGGCATACATTTGGAAGGTTCCATGTTCGTCTGCAGGAGGACTACTTTCAGTTTCATCCAGCTCTGTGACCAACCTTGAGTATCCTCCTCCTCTTCAACCATTTCTATGATCATCTTCTTAGCCGCATGATCCACTAATGTGGTAGCGGGGTTAAGCCACGCACGAGAGATCTCCAGGCAACTCGATCCTCCGCCATCGACTCTAACTCATCGTATCCAGTCGAGTTTATGGACTCGGTCCAACCACCTCCACCTGGGTCTGCCAAGTGGGCACCTACCTGATGGAATCGCATTCAACGCCCGCCTCGGAAGTCGTGATTGTGGGGTCATTCGTGCTACGTGACCAAACCAACGAAGCATAGCTCTTGCTGTTTGAAAAAGCAGCTGGTCAACGTTGAGTTCCTCGCGCACTATCGTGTTTCTCACCCCATCCTGGCGAGTGATTCCCACAACAGCACGAAGAGATCTCATATCAGCAGCTTGTATTCGCGATCTTATTCTTTCGGTCATTACCCAAACTGAAACCTGTGTCAAAACTGACTCAGCTTGACCAATCCTACAGGAAAGTTCATCCATTGCACTCGGAATCCTCTCATCAATCGTGAAGTATAGCTCGAGATACTTAAATTTCTCCACCTGCTTCAATGGGACTCCACTAACATGCAGACATTCACAACATTCGTTCTGGAAATTACCAGAACCTCTGATTCGTCCACGTTAACCTTCATCCCAGAATCAACACATACGGCCACAAACCTATCGTTGGAGTCATCCGGAAAAAGAAGATGACGTACCCTCAACTCTCCCAATGTGAAAAATTCCTCCCCTCGGCTGCGCTGCATCTTCTCAATTCTTGGTATGGCACCGAATATCGAAAATAACTCATACCTGACCATTCTGTGTTATGCAAATCGAATTTCTTGAAATTACCAAAGCACAATATAGCACCCACCCTTAAATTTCAATAACTACAGTTTTCCAACGTCAGCTTGAACATTTTTATTCAAATCAAATTGAGTAATCCATCAACGAAAACACATCACTCATGATTGTTTAGTCGGAGTGTTCACAGGTGTCATTCGTAGTGGTCCCTTAGTTTTTATTCACACTGCCAAGTGTCTCATGGATATAGTTTTCAGCTATAAACAATGGTGTAGTGGTGGCCGTGGCTTACATGCGTCGACCCCTACGCAACTTAACATCGCTGCAAGTTCGACAAAAAAAATTATTTTCACGGTCCTCAGATATATTATAATTATTATTAAGGAAAACCCGACTCACAATCTTTTGATTATGAATTTTATATGGAAGTGGTATTGGGAGTAAGTTTAGTATGCAAACTGTAGTAGGTAATCAAAATCAAAAACCCATCGAGTTAGAAAACCTTGGAGTTCTAATCTGCCATGCAGACTTGTACACGTACATAAACATCAGTTGGTTCTTACTCGTATCCCGATTAGCAAGTCAACATCAAAGCGAGTTGAACAAATGCGTTTGAAAATTACTTCAGTTGCCTTTCTATCGTTTCCGAGTTTTGCTATTCACTATCAACAGAATCGCAAACAATTTCAAGCAGTAAGTCCTTATCTTACTTAACCAATGAAATAAAAATCCGGTTCCCAACCGTTACAACCACAAAATTTAAATTTATCTGACATTTGAGAATACATATTTTTAGTTCGCTCTAAGTACTCATACAAATACATTGTTCGTTTTTGAAGTGAGGGTCGAAATAAAAACTCACTCACTGAAGAATTAACTGAAGACAATAGAAAAACATCAACATATTGTGTCCACCCTGTGTATTTACTTATACGTTGAAAACAATTCTGTTCGTCTTATCTAAAATTATTGGAAGTCAACCAGTAAATACTTTAAATTAATCTATACTACTTATAGGCCTTGATGTTCGAATAAACACCAAGAAATTACAGTGGGCGGGAGTGTTTAGTTTAGTGTGTGGCCCAAGCTTCGGGCGCGACGATCACTGAAGCAGAATTAGTTAATTTGAGTCAAACCAAACGATCGGACATCTGTAACGTATTGTAAATATCATAGTAGTAGATATAGCAACGAATACAAACGAGTGAATTAATTCGCGATGTGTCATTGAATTACACCAGGAAATGACCGTGCCGCGAGTTTATAGTACGAGTGCGAGTACGAGTGCGAGTGGCTCATACTTCTGTTCCCCTATTACCACAGCGAATGGATACGCTCTGGAATGCTTTAAATTGCATTAGTTCGGCATTGGGTTAGCATACATAGGGGCTTCCATTGGCGGCTGGCTTGTCCCCGTTTTTCGCTTGTGCTCTGGCCTGAGTGACCTCTTCAATTTGTAACTCGCTGGTCCCTCTTCTGATGCTTGAGAATGACGTAAGCTGGGCAATATGTTTAAAATTTGTGTTAATACTTGGGCTTTTTTGTATGCTTGTTGTTGTCATTTCACTCGTTAATTTTCATGCCCATGTGGTAGTAATTTAGTGTATCGTTCGTTCTTATCGAAGTTTTTATTTATGGCGAGTGTTTTGTTGCTGTTGGTTGGCTTGGTGGTTGTATTTTATTTTTAAAAAGAACGTCTTTGTGTTATTTCCAGTTTCGCAAAATCAAACAGGAAATGCAGTATGCGGTCATGCCTGGAGATGTTTTATTTTATCAAGCGATTTGATTTTAAGAAATTAATACTTGGAAAAAAATTTTTTTTGAGGGAGGTATTTAAATCAATATCTTAAGAGTTGGTAAATGTAATCCAACAACAATAACAAAATAAAAAAATATTCATTAGGATCTTCGAATCTTCTAAAATAATACAATTTGTACGGCTGTATGGTTTTGGATCCAATCCCATTGGATACAAGAAGAGAGTTGATCATAATTATTTTCCATATTTGCGCATAAACGTGTATACTAACTTCAAAATAAATCAATTTTGGTGACTAGTTCATCAAATACTTTCTTGTTGATATTATCCAAAATTTGTTATTATCCAAAAAGTCAATAAAACCAAACTAAACTAAACTAACTTCAAAAATAACATTGTATTAGTTTGCTATAACGTGTATCAGCGACTTGTTCCAATACCATAAATTTAGCGTAAGAGAATCTGTCAGTCAGTCAGTCAGTTCTTTGACTTCTGATTTTCGGAGGAGATTTACTGCTCGATTGTCAAAAATGATATGCATACATTTTCTTCTGTGTTGATTCTGGGAAGTTAGATCATCATCCTCTTCTGACGCACATAATTGACCAAAGGTGCCACCGGGGTAAAGCACGTTAATTGTACAAAACTATGCTCCACTTATACCTTTATGGTTCACTGTGCTGTAACATTCGGCTTTGTAATCTAGCTTCTCGCTGCCATTACTGAAGTGCCCCTGTTTTTAAAATTTCCTCATATGTCTATTTTGGCTATTTTAAAGCCATTGTGGTGGTTTAGAAAAATTTAGGATGATCTTGATATATCGGCTTGTCAAGTCATCGATGTAGCTAAAAGAATAAGTATCCAGTAATTTTTTTCAAAATGAACACAAAAGAATAACTTTAGAGTAATCTTCTTCTAGTTTCTGCAAGCGCGGGCAAGTAATGAAGTAGTGCAGTATCTACTGTTTCCTCTTCCTACTCATCTCCCTTGTCATTGTAGGGCGCCTAAATTCTTCTGGCTTAATTGATTATAAGGCAATGCATGATAATTACGCCTACCTGTTTCCTAGTTTTCGTCCTGTCTAACTCTTGGAGAGCTTTATTTTTGTTTCGATTTAGTCCAGGCCACATCGTTTTCGATGTCGTGTATGGCGCTTGTGATTGTGCTACCAGTTAGATAGCCACCATTCCTTGCTAATTCATTGGTTCTTTCGTTGCCAGGAATACCGAAGGATTCGGCAAGATTTGCATACTTCAGAGATAGGCGGCAGAGATTTTCCGTCTTGGTCTGACGACCTATGTATAAAACAAAAGTTCTATCGTCTATCGAACTATTTGATAGTATAACTATTTGTGTCGTATCTGGTATCACAGTCTTACTCAAATTCACTCTGACAGATATTCTGGTCTAATTACAGAAGTTCCCGGTTGAATAAGCACCACTTTATTTTCAAAATCTTGTACACATGAAATTTTGTACGAAATATACTGAACAATCCCCTCCCCTAAATGGGTCCAGTTTATTTGAGTTTCTCCTATAATTGGGGTGACATTTTCGAACCCATGTTCTTCTCAGTTCAATTTGAATAAAAGCGAAAAAAAGCAACCCTAGCTAACTTAGTATTTTAGTAGAAAAAACGTGCATCATAATACTCTATTAAATATTTTCTATTTGATCCACGGGTGCACTTTAGCACGCTATTAATTCGGTTAATTGGTTAAAATACTGTGCATTTTTTGGGAGATCCAATTGAGTGGGGAATTTTATTACATTTATGCCATGCCACATATCAGAATTAACACCAAAATAGAATTTGATAATTGTTTTGACACACAAATCCTCAGCCGAGCTTTATTTATTTTAATTCAAAAATACCAGTTTGTCGGCAGCCAATGTGCATTAGTTTGAACATGCTATGACGGTAACCTGTAATTTATAGTTTCCTTCCTCCTGTGTGGTATTAGTAGATCTAATCAAGCAATATCTTAATAGATCTACTACTACCACACAATGCTTTATAAGCAGCCACCAACAGATGCATGGTGTTAATTGGATTTCTTATGCAACTGCCACCATAAAACTCATTCACTCACTGTATCGATGAGGGCCAAATCAAGAGTGGGGACACTTTGTTCCTAGCTTTGTTCAATTGTCAATTGACGTGATAACACAAATAGAATAATTGTATCAACATATGTTTACATAGGTACCACTAATCGGAGTCGACTTATAAATGCACGAGTTAAGGGCCCTTGACTTGCGTAAGAGTGGAAGCATATAAGAGTGATTACTGAAAACAAAAAAAAAAGTTCATATCTTAGACTGAGTTAGTATTTGATTGTTAATTTATATCCCCGTAAAATGAATATATGAATTGTACATAAGTGACTGGCTACATTAATTACCATGCGAAATGTGCTGAAGAAATTCACAGCAGACTGATACAACTTATGAGCTAAGCCTAGTTTACTCGTTAAGCAATTTAATAAATTGAGTCCGTTATTAACTTGTTTAATCACCAGTTGTTCTACAGAGTGCTCAGAAAATATTGACTAGTTCAATTCATCACTCCACGGTTTAAAGTTAATCTGTCAAGCACTGAAATGAGCAATTTGCTTTTTTGAAAAACAACACTCTTGTGATAGGCATTCTAAGCAGCGTTTAATGGTAGATACTTTGGCCAATAATTGTCTGTGTATTTACTCAAAAATTTGTCTGTATTAATGTAATTTTAATGCGCGTTGCTGACATTCACTTAATGTCTTATCCTAAACACACGTTTACGAGGGTTATCTCAATGCCAAACACGCGAAACATGTTCACAATAAGATATCCATAAAATCTGTTTTACAGGGTGGTTCAATGATTACTGTTTTAAGTTTTCTGGATTTAGAAATTTCAAAATTGTTATTGCTAATTTAATTGATTTTGTATTATTTTATATTGTTGTATAAGTAGAACAATCTTCTAGTGCCACGAAGATTAGAAAGAAGAGATGTCTGGACAGACGTTCAAATGTTTCTCGGAGAAAAAACAACAAGCGAAAACACTTACAAATTTCACCATTTGAATAGTGAACAAAACAAAACACAGCTGAACATAGTGTATGACAGTGCGAAGTTGAAGGCGATTCACACCGCTTAGTGCATTCAGTAGTAAGTTAGCCGAGTCATTTTCTGGAACGCAGTTAAGAATAAGCGACGAAACAACAAAACTCTGGCAGGGATAAATAAAATATTTGGGATAAAACACAGTTTAACTTGTGAGAGAACAATAGGACGCACAACACGAGTTGTTGCCGTAGAGGCTAGGATCTGACCCTCTAATGGCTGTAGCCCCTAGCATTTTTTGACAACACAGTAAAGTCTTGTCTTACGAAACAACTTCGGTCTACACATAAAAATGAATATTTAATCCAAGCTCAATTTAAATATTATTGACATGTACAATTAACGAACATACTCAGACGATATAGCGTGCATCTCCAAATCCCATCTATCCATGTAACCAGTTGCAGAAATTTATTGTGAAGCAATTAACTTAATTGAGGTTGATGTTTATTTGCTTGTTCAATGTATCAATGATACATCTCGCTAAAAGTGTCGTTATGCGTAGCGATAGGGGTTATTCGGACATATTGCTTCTTCGGACTATTGCTTCTTTCCAACCTATGGTTAGTGAGTTTTGCAAAATAGACAAATTCGACATGGACAGGAATAAGTGGAAATCACTTGGTACAATGTACGGACTATAAGGTGGATGGATAATAACCTCCCAACCAAGCTTCCGGAGATTATGGCGAGCCGCTGTTGATGTAGGTGGCCTGACGTTGTCCTGATGGAACACAATTCCTTTCCTCTGTGCTATGACGGTCAGACTCGATGATTTCGATGACTTTATTGACATATTCGACTATTGGCTGTTGGGAAAATAATGGATTTCCTTTTACTATATACCTTCTGAGACCATTGACATTAAGAATGTCTCTTTCTGTCCGATGACGTCGCCATGTCTTAAACCGAACCAAAGATTGAGATCTTCTTGGATCAATTGATTCTTCGAACACTTGTCGGTTAAGTTCGCTCCAATAACGGCAATGTTGCTTATTGACATAGCCACTGAGCCGAAAATGTCCGAGAAGATGACACTCTTTTCAGCGCTCAATTAGAGAACTGACGGCGCTGTCTATAGTTGTCTGGCCTGTAGTACTAAATCCAATCTTAAAATAAACCGGGTTGAAACTCTAGCGATACCCAATTCAGCTCATCGCCACTTCGGTGTCTTCTTCGAAACGACGGAATTCATGCTTACAACTGATCCGGAGTTTTGGATGACTTCGAATTAATATTTTTCAACTTTGATTATATAATTCTAAATTTTAATCATTTTTTTTTTATTTGAAGCTTATAATTGAAAGCTTTGAACGTATCTCCTTGTTTCATACATGTTTAACAGAAACAGATAATTATCTACCATTAATAATTTTACTTGAAGAACTTCCATATTGGTGCTAAAATGTTTAACATAAATAATGCGTTGTATTGAAACCCGTTGATGAAACGTTAACGAACTGTTCACTCAGCATCAAGTACCACCTCTGCGCAAATGTTTCGCGTTTCTAAATTCAACCAATATTGCTGCATTTCACCTTTTACATTTTTGTAACCCTCTCCAAAAAAATTTAGCGAGATTTTTGAGGTTTTGAGAGCAAAAAGGCTTATAATCCCATTTTGAAAGCTCACTATCCCGAGCTTTTTTGTTTTTGACACATTCTCGACTATTTTCAAACAATTCTAATATTCCAACGCCGACGTGACAAACATTGACCCCCAATCACTATCTTAAAACGGATACTTGCGAATATTGGGTGCTAACAAGGTTTATATGAAATTTGCTCAATTTAAGCGTTTATCGTTTTTCCGGCAAACAAACAAACAAAACAGTAAATCGTGTTCAAATTATGGCCATCGAATCACGTAACGACCGATAGTCTCAGACACAGATAGATAGTAAGGAGCGATCGCATTGCTATGATGCATGCTGGTGCATACTTTAGTACGAAGGGGCTTTAAGATGTGTTCTCAGCAAGACAAATTGCCAGATATATATGTACTGGTTTCTTAAGGACAGGTTCCCTGGCAAGCTAAGTACAAGTTCATCATGTTCCATATGGTTGCAGAAACTGAGTTATATACTGATCACAATGATATGCATATTACAACTCTTCGTCGTATGCAGTGAATAATTATGAAGTTGGACCAAGCGAACCCCAATAGAGCAATTGCAGTCATTATTGACGATCCTTGTACCTTTCCGATCACTGCTTGTTCAGACTTAAGACTAAAAATGGAACCCTCACCTGAGAAACAGTATTAGTTTAACACAATTCTGGATAATCCTCGAACTGCTCTTCGAAGCGGGGACACAATATAAGAAGCAAATGAAGAAGTCCTTGTGCGTGAATAAGTATTGCGTTCTATTCATGAAGCTCTATACAACCCCGAACGTAATAGACCCAATAGTACAAGGATCAACGCGTCGTCAGAAGAGGATAAAGGTGAAAACAGGTGCTTCAAAACCAACCGCCAGATTCGATAATTCTCGTGGTAGAAAGTGCAATACCATTATCATCGTCAGTGGCTACATCCAAAGACCAGACATAATACTAAATGGTTCTAGCTATAACTTACTTGGTTTACAGATACCTGCCACCAGACACTACTTCCATACCTCAAAATGGGATTAACAATCGATACGTACACCCACAAGGTAATCCTAGGGCTTAGCCCCACCTTTTGGCAAAGATCCAATTTTTTGTGTACTTGCCATAGGAAGCTGTTATATAGCTAACAATTTTTCTTTTCAGTAATTATACTGAACTGTGTTACCTGACCTACTTGTGGGAGACTAACAAGGTTTTTATAAGGTCTTACGAAGAACTTACTCAGGTTTTCAAAAGTTCTCTGAAGCTCACTGATAATCGGAAGAATAATGTAAATATTAAACTAGATTTTGGTAAAAGCATTGAAGCTTAAGAATAACACTGGACATATAACGTTTTTTGCATTGGTCATTATATGTCCCTTGCCAATATACATATACTAAATCTAAACCGATGGCAAACAATGAGAAAACAAATATTCTGCGATTGCTGCAAATGTATAGATGGATGAAAGCGGAGAGAGGAGAAAATCCCTGCCTCCTTCCCTATAGCCATCTTTCACTACCCAAATAATCTGTTCTGAGAATATACTTCATAATAAAGTAGTTGGATGAAATTCTGAATTCTACCACATTCTCTGCGAAGCATTTTGACTTTTTCGACTTGAAATGTCCAACTATCATAGATATAAGAAACCAATAGTCAGCATATTTAGACTGAATATTGAGAAGTTATAACTCCGAGTTGAATAAATCCAGCAGTAAGTAATATCCACCAACTTAAAAACAGATTTTACTCATTACTCATTTCTGCTTTTAGGGCAGATTGCTTTTTATAATCACTCACAGTTTGTGCAATTGCGTGGGAAAATATGAAAGACGCTCCAAAGCAATGTGCAGTTGAAAGTTATAACCTTTTTGGGTCTTGGCTTTTCTTATCTGCATTGCACACAAATGTCCAAGTAGTCATACAACTGACTACTTCTACGATAAAATCACATCTAGCAGACGTCTTGTGCGTCCAACATTATACGTATGTGTTTCTTTTTTGAAAGTGATGCACATTCAGTTTTGATTCGGATTCTTGATTGGTTCAATAAAACAAAAAAAATGCTCTGATGCAATTTCCGATGCCAAGTCTTTACGGATGACATCACTTCAAACACAGCATGCAAATGCGTCCGAGTGTTTCTTCAACATAGCAGACATGTCCATACTTACTCTTGTCTTGTTTGATATGTTCGTAATTGTCTTAGGTGATGTTCTCATTCAGATTCCCCTTTCAAAACGGAACCCTTAAAGTAAGATGATCGTTAACATTCTTGAACTTTATTTTTTCTCTGTCTCTACTCTGAACATCAAGAATTACTCAGATATAAATCCACCCTTTTCTCTACGCAATTATTTCAATAAATGTATGCTCTGTGGTGGTTACAGTGGCAGTAAAAATGTTTGATTCGGCTGTTGTAAAATACATTGTTTTTATTACTTTACTTATTTAATTTTGAATTACTTATTTAGGGAATCTTTGGTTTAACTTTCGAAAATAATGTTTTTATTTTTATTTTTTCTATTTTGTAAATCGAAGAGGCTGCTTATAGAAAGAAACAGCTTTTCTGAAATTGTAATTATTGTCTTTCCAACAGAATTACTGAAATTATATTATAATTATATAATCTGACAACGATGCACTTAAGTTAAGCAATGAAGCTAAGTTAAAAATCTGAATAATATGTATATGCAGACAAGAACTTGATGAATGAATTCGGTTACAGCTTTGAAATACCACAAGCTATTTTTTTCTGAAGATTAGTCTTAGATAAATAAACAAAGTTTCTTACTACAAAAAAGTGCCCCTCAGGGTTCTATTCTTAGGTGTTCTTAATTTTTATAAAACCGCTCTTTTAGGAATTTTTAAAGGCTTATCCATAGCATTTATAAGCAATTTGAGTATTCATATATGTGAACGAACATGTTCATAAGCTAGCGCAGTGGTTTCCTTTGGACAAGCTAGTGGGAGCCATACAAAATGTATAGCTATTAAAATTAAGGACAGTTATAGTTTTGATTTTAACATAACAGCCTTTCTTTTTAAAAGGGATTCAGTTTGCGAATATAAATAGTTGGGTGATTTCATTGATTCAAAATTGATTTGGAAGGCACACATTCAAGCAACAAAATCAAAGGAAATGCAGTTAATATTTGACAAATGATTTACATTGTTACAGAATGATTATCTTCTTTGATAATGAACTTTTTCATTATTAGTACTGGCTTAATTTTAATTAGATTTAAATTTGAAGGCATGAAAAATAAATGAAAAATGATTAAAAATTAAAATATGGTTCAACAGTTCCTTACATTAAGATATTCGTCTTTAGTGTATTGTATTGCATGCCTTGTGAGAAGGAAATTATTTCAGCATGGACTATGGCATTTCTGCTGGTTAAGTTAATAGCCGTTTTAAGTTAATTAAGAAAATTAAATAATTTAATTTCCACTCTCAAGATCTCAAGTTTGATTGTGAATAGATTATATGCGATGAATATCAATATTATGCCTTAGATGAACGAACTATACAAGTGCTCTTAGTGTGCTTGAGGACACAATTTTGTATGTAAACCTAGGGAAATTCCTCTTTCATTCACGCGTTCTCTGGGAAAAGAGGCTTGAAGGCAGCTGTGAACAAGATGAGGTAGTTTAGCACCCAACAACTCTGTCCACCTCTCCACTGAACAAATCCCATTAGGAATACATTCGTCCCTTGTTTCTTCTTACCAGGAGGACAGTAGCTAAAGAAACAATTACGATATGATCAGACCCAGACTGGATCTAGGTTGCTCTAAGCAGTTTCTTTCAATGGACGTATTATATATCCGTGATTTGGTTGTTGCCCTTATAGGACACTGCATCCTTTATAGACCACTGTCTCTTGGGAGATGTTGACGTAATGTGAACTAATTTGGACGAATGTGGTAAACCAATGGTGAACGGATGACTCCAAGAGATTCGGAGGGCATAAAAATGAAGCTGTCAGGTCTAAATGTATTCTAGTTAAGTATACATATTTACATCTATTGGAGTTACTCCGTATAGCACGTAGTTCACCTGAATGCTCAAGACCGAAACTCGTAAACGCTGTACATACTTATACAGATCTACAAGCTCCAGTACTTTAAACCATTCTTGAAGCACTTAAAATCTTCAATCTAAAAGTTTTGTCTGAAAAATGAACGAAGAATATTATAGTCTTACTTGCTAGTCTAATTCCTCAAGTAAGATTGTTAGAAAAATACTAGTTATAAATAGAATTGATTATACATATTTAAAAAATAAAACGCAGAAAGCAGAAACGTACCCATAAATGTATATCGTTGCAAATCGTGGGGTGAAATTGAAATTCGATATAAGAACGTGTCTAGCTTACAGTTTTCATCCTCGACTGTAAAATCTTCCATACACCCAACCAGCACTCGTCTAGATGATCTTTGAACTTAATTAATTAAGCACAATGATCTCAATTGTTGGTTGGTTTTTTTTTCTGAATTGATTTTGATTAAACTACACATGTCTTCGACGCCGACACATGCATGCGGTATTACTCTACTTGGCTTCATCCCCGGCATAAACGGAACATTTTTTTGAAATAAATTCTTCACTCCGAACATTACTCGATTGGAGACCGCAGCTCCAAGACGCAAAATTAGTTTGATTGAGATTAAGTTTCTGTTTCGGTGAAGTTGACGGAATTCTGATGGAAATGTGAAAAATGTGAATCCCTTCTTTTAAATCATGTGTTCAGTTATCGAATGCTTCAAGCAGTGTGTCAATAAATGTGCGCAAAATCGATTGATGTATCTCAATATCGTTAATTGAATAAATACACACCTCAGTGAAGTGTGACACACCTCTTTGTAGGTGTATGTGTGAGCTTCAAAGTCATCTCCACGGCAAATTAAAATTCTCAACATAAACCGTGTAAAGTATGATTATATCGCGTACACAATTCAAAATGACTCATTCGGGAATTTAAGTTTCTGTTCTCAATTCACTTCTACATTCATTCGTTGTTATGTACATAAACACAAACGACAGTTTACGATAAACAAAAACAGAAAATACGAAAACAAAATAAAAAAGATACACTCACACAATTAAAAATAAATAAAAAAAAACACACGATTTCATATGTAATAGCAGCGATCATGCCAACGGGAAGTAGCTCTGAAAATACTCGTTTCCACTCCGATTACAGGCAAAGGCACGAGACGTCGTCGTCGACTATCAATAGTGTTAGTAGTGCCCGCTCATATCAAACGGCGGAATACCATATCGGAAGTGACCTCCCAAACGATCGCGATTACTCGAATAGCACAGCAACTGATCCCAGCAAAAATATAATTTTAGCGAAATTTCTTAATAGCACCAGGGCGAATGGTTCTCCATACGAGAACCTCTGCTCCAGCTGTGGCTATGGGGTGTTCGAGGCGCGCGGCAAACTGTGCAACTTCTGTCAATACGTTTTAAATGGGTATCTCGAAGATAACTCGAACATATATGAGAATATTTGTGATAAGTGTTCGGAACTGTATGGTGGGGGCGAGTGCTTAGTGTGCTCCAAAAATACCAAAGTAAACAAGGAAGATAACGCTGGTTTGAAGAACAGCAACAAATCGACTTCGAAGAAGTTGAAAAAGCGCTTATTCAATAGTCTTCTCGGTTCGCTGAAGAGAGTAAAATCGTTTAATGTGCCCGGCACAGCTGCGACTAGCGAAAACGGAAAATCCCCCATTCGGAAATTACAAATAGTTCACAACGTCGACGGGTATGATAATGTCTTCCGCACTAACGAAACGTTTGATTTAGGTCGAATTTGTGAGCTGAAACAACTTAAGACAAGCACTAGTGATCATCATATATACGGTAAACTTCGGAAGATTGATGATCACCTACACGCACCATACGGGTCTATAAAACAAAAATCTCAGTCAGACGATTATCTAATCGCCGGAACAGGCAGCGAATCATATTTTCGGTGCAAGTCTATTGACAACAACAGTGGAGCCAGCAACTACAACAGTCAAAGTTGGCTCGATAACGACTCATCGTCACACCTACGATTGGGGCTTGACACACACAGTAGTGTTAGTGAATGGATGACGTATCTGCGGTGTGAAACTCACGACTACTACAGTTTTGGGGCGCCAGACACTGTGCTTGGTAATCCAAAAAGTATCCCGGGTTACTTTGGCAGCACCGATTCGAATCGCAGACAAGGCTTTGGTGACTTTGGTGTCTCATCGCATTTGTTGTCATCATCAAGACAAGTACTTCACACAGCAGATGATCAGTGGGCATCGGTAGATGTTGAATCGCAGGTAGTCAGACTGAGGTCATGCTCGGATGAAAGTGAGCAAGTGGAATTCGAACAGCAAATGGTAAACGAGTTCAAGCGCAGTCTGATGGAGAAACAGGAGACGAACAATATCAGATCGAACCACCTTCGAGCAAAACGGCAAGGAATATACCTGAAACTCGATGGGATCGAAAGTGAGCAGAGTAATTATCAAGCGAATTTGGTGGGAGATCAACACAGCAACCGTAATTGTCTATCGCCAACAGCGCAGCCGCAATTCGTAACCAAACCGCTGACGGCAGGGCCGGAGCACAGTCGACGAGGAGCACCCCATCAGTTGAACAAGCGTTGTTGTATCTACGAGAAAGACTCTGAGTTTGTTAGTGATATTCTTCAAGCGTTTGATTCATTTCTACACAGAGACTCGGTAGCGGATGTTGTGGAAGAGAGTGAAGTGTTGAATTCTGATTCTAGTGAAGTTACTGATGAACAATCTCATGAATTAGTGTCATTTAAAAAAAAAGAAGAAACGCTTAGTGTTTCAGAGCCAGTGCCTTCCGTGCCCATCGATATCGAGCAAATAATTCATTTATTGGCTCTATCGCGTGGTCTAAATACAATTGTTGTGTGCTACGATATTCCCCTAAAAGTGTTCTTATTTGGAATTGCTCAATCGCCGCGATTCAGACAGCAAAGGTCGTCGAAGTTATCGAAATTATTTCGTCAGTTTCAAGTGTTTCTATCAACAAGGGACCAGGCGCATAATAAAACTCAAACAAGTGCAGTGTTAATTACAAACGGCGCCCTTGAGTGGCAACCGACCAACAGGTCATTAGTGAGTGAAAACATTCCCACAATTGACTGCATTCCAGAAAAGGCAGAACAAGAAGTTGTAGGCGACCGAATTGGTGCAGAATCATTTGATTCCACCACAATGACAGTGCCCAATGGAACATCAATTTCGAATACATCGGAGGAGGAGGAAGAACCCATATACCAACCAATATGGAAGTTCAAGACTGTAGGGGAAGTCCGAGAAAACTACATCACCGACGAATACTACGAGAGAACTTGTGACTCATCTGCATCCATACCAGGAGTAGACATCGAAGATCACGACGAATGGGAGCCCGATGACGAATTCACATTCACCACCAAACTAGATGGTAGCACCAATGAGCCAGATACCCTAAGTGTGAATACAACACAATCGTCAAGTGGAAGTACCATAACTGGATATGCCAGCAGTATTAGTACGATGACTATCGCATCTACGTCCAGCGTCACACATCACATTTTTCGAAACATATGCATATTCTACAGCCTCAATGATCCAAAGATACGTGCGGTGTTATACGAGTACGACCGGAATCGATGTTCGAGTTATTTTGCGCAGCAACCGCAGCCGCAGCTACAGCCACAGCCGTCTATTAAATCGTCAGGGTGGGGCGCAAGCGATTCTTTGCCGGCGACAACAAGTGCGGATAATTTGAAGCCACCCTGCGAATATAATAATTGTGAAAGAAATAAATTGAATAAGCGAAGCGGTGAAAGTGGGGACCGAATGTTTCCCGACTCAGTTCTAGCGTGGAAATATATGCTGTTGGATGTTAATTATCTAGAGGATGAAGAAGATATGGTGAGCCAAACAAATACATATACATTTAATAAGTGAACAAGTTGCAAGGCTTTTTGTTTTCTTTGCCTGCAAAGCCATTTCTCTTTCATATTCTCACAGTGCACGGAGGAGTTGAAACAATAGGAACAATGGACTGGAAAGTGTATTCCCTTCCTTTTGAAGATATGCGTGTATCCAACAAGATACTCGTATTTGGGTGATTCATCTCATATTCTCTCATCCGAACATTTTATGATAAATCTTGACGAAGTGGGAAATAGTTTCACTTTGTCTTAATAATGTTTCCGCTGTTGTGCGGCGATCGGTTGATAACCTTTCGGTTATATGGTCGTCGAAGGTCAGACATGAGTGCTGTGTGAGTGTGCATTTTGTGTAGAAATGTGTGAGATACTCTCTCCTAAGCAGCATCGGTATTGTGTGTGAGCAACTGTGTAGGTACTTGAGGCATTTCCAATGTATTTGTGCATGCACTTGTGTACGACGGGTCATTCATAGATATTTTATTATATCAACAAATGTTCATCAATTGATTCGAAAGATGGAAAAGGAAAAGAACAAAAATAAAAACATCTTCTCATATTTACATTTCATTTCAAACGTCATTCAAATTGAATTGGAAGTGGCCTCTGCCCATATTTAGAGCCCTGACGAAACACGTGTGCGTCTTTGCTATCAATGATGAATAACTTCGCGCCTCTTTTAGAACGAAGTCATTGCGAATCCAGTGAAGGAAAGCGACAGCAGTTTGCATTTTTTGAGCTACAGACAGGAATACCAATTAATTCATTGAATTGGCAATATGGTTCACCAGCTGGAAACCGATTTGCATGTTATTTTAGTCTTTCATATATTGGCTCGAGGCATTTTATGCGATTTTGCCGTCCACATTGGAATTATGTGTGTTTACAAGGAGTTAAATGTCACGTACCTATAGCCTGGCAGAAGTTCCTGACCAGTGCACAGTGGCAAGCTAGGGGCTTAGGAATGGTGGTATATTATCATGCAGTTAAGTGTTAGATAATATTTCTTCCTTGATCCACTCAATCATTTGAGGCGACATATCCATTAATTAGCTGATTGCTTCACACTTGAAACTATTCACGTTTCAAAATTTGGTTTTCTAAACAAATGGCACTAGTGGTCGTTCGCATTCATCCTTTTCCTGTAATTTAAGAACCGTTAGACATTTTTGAATATTACGGTGCCGAAAGGAAGCAGGTGTGTAGAACATGTGCCTGCTTGACTTGTTCTACACATCTGCCAAAAAATTTAATAATATTAAGTTATTGCGTCAGTAGGTCGCTGTGGTGTAGTCGGTAAGCGAGTCGACTCCTACGCAGAGGGTGCTAGGTTGGATACCCGAATTTACCACTCTCAGCTCCACCTCTTTCGAGTCACTGAAACTGACTTCCACTCGTGAAAGAACAATAGCATGCACAACACGAGTGGTTGCTGAGAAGCTAGGCCCACGTCCGCCTCGGACTGTCGCGTCACCCATATTATTATTATTATAATTACTTCAGCTGGTAGATACACATCAGGCAGGGTACATTTGCGAAATTGCAAGAAAGTGGTAATTTCATATTTTTTGATTTGTGGTGTGTGATTACAAAAATGTATTTAATGCGAATTTCAGTCATCGCCGTTGATGGCCGAGCACTATTTTGATGAACTTATATGTGATAATGTGCCAAAAATATAGGGCGTGATTTTTGTCCTCTGTGTTTCTATCTCAAATACACTTTCTTGAAAGAACTGTTACGCAGGTGCATCAAACTCAGGTTTTGTCTGCCAATTTTGTGCAATTTAGATTATTTTATATTGAAGCTGTAAAAACCTTTTTTGAAGCTTTTTGTTATGTATTGTTTGGTGTGCATTTGTTGGTGTTTTGTTTTGAAACATCACATTAGTGGCATTGATTTGCTTTAAGGTCGATGGCAATTACTTACTATTATTACATATAACCCAGCAACCATTATAACCAACCATCGAATTAATAAGGTACATTCTGCTATGCTTTGATACCAGCTTGGTGTTTGAACGAACTGTTGCCAACTTATTGTCTTTTTCATTAATTTCTCTTTTACTTTGTTATGAAAAATAAATAAGTACTGATTATTTAATGTATTGCTTATAAATAGACCCTTAAGTTTTATCATTGAATGTTTTATTTATTGATTGATTCGGCCTGGCCGACCAATAGAGTTTTGATGTCGACCACTACAATTTTGTGGCCGACCACAATTTTTTTCTTCCGTGGGTAGGTGGAAATCTTCGATAAGGCTCTTTTGCGAAAATTCTCACATAGAAGTGTGAGATTTTTACTCACTAAAACCACCTCCCTGGATTTTTTAAGACTACAACTAAGTGAAGAACTTAACCAGTATCGGCAGGTTACTCTCCAATGAAAGTTCCGACTGACATCGCAATAATAGCGCAATATGACCCTTTTCATTATTTTGGTACTTTCTAAAAACCAATACGTGCTAAATTGAAAATTCTATTATTTATCTTTTAAGATAAATATCTATTAAGATAAATAATATAAGCCTTTACCCTACATAGTTTTGTGGCAATTCGTCAATGGGGTAAATCAACGGTGATATTTTTGTTTTAATCTTATTAGAAAACTCTGAGGTGGGCTATGTGATAAAAACACAATATCAGCCAAAGGACCGCATTGCCTTTGCTTACTAATCGTCATATTAATTATTATATGTTTCATTTTTTTATATTTTTAGTATATGCGTGCAGTATGCCTACACTTGCTATGCAGATTGTACAATAATAATTACATGGTGGTATTTCTTATATCAATTCAAATTACACATGATTAATTATAATAATAATAAGACGTATGAATCCACAAGATGTGTACTTTCTTACTCACTTCCCCACGATGGCCATACACTCTGCGATTAGTAATTCATATGTTATATAGTCATTCTTTTGATGACATATTGGAGCAGTTTTTGGTCTGACCGAGGGTTGAGCTAAGCATTGTTCCTCGTTCCGAATGGAATGTTAAATTTTTGTCTTGGTTCTTTCGAGTCTCAACAGTATCTGGAAAGATAAATGCAAACGTGTATCATTACCTGCTCAAAAGGCGTTTAAAAAGGTGCTTAGTCTCCGTGGTGCACTTACGTCTCCTTGCATGTATTGCATTTGCATTGATTGTAACTTATTTCCTCTCTATTAATCGTGTCTCGCACTGTTCCAGAGGTTAACTTAATATGTGGATATAGCAACTCGTTTAATAATAAAAAAATATGGGTAGGTGACATACAGTCCGATGTGGAGCTCGGCCAAGCTTCTACAGCACACACTTGTTTTGAGCGTGTTATTCATGTATATATAGTGGAAGGGACCTACAGTTTTACGCCAAAGTTGCGAGGTTTTTTCTAGACAGGAATACTCTTTGATCATTGTCAGTAATTCGAAATAGGAGGGGCCAAGAATTACGAAAGGTAATAGATTCTAAACCTGGAATCAGACGTATCAACCCAGTATGCCACGCGACGTTGCCAGAATTGTCTTAATAGTCGCTTGTCAATAAGAATGGTAGCAGCAACTACTGATACTCTTAGCATTGACATAATTCTCGCCGCTGAGGAAGGAAAGTGTAGACACTCTCTATGTCCTGTATTAATATACATACATGAAAACTTTTAGTAGTTTCTGACTTAGTTTTATCAATAATAATGCCAAGGTGTTTTGTATTATTGATTAATGTTCGAGTATGAGCTTATTTAATCGAGATGCGATATGATATTGTTGGCGCTACAGCCCGTAAAGTGTTAGGGCCTAGCTAGGTTATAGCTATAGCAAGCACTCGAGTCGTGCGTGCTATTGTTCTCTCACGAGTGGACTACACAGATTGTCGGAATAAATGTCCCTCGGCGTTTGCATAAAATACTAATAGCTCTCTTTATTGCACATCAGAAGCTTCATTAATGACTAGAGAAAAAGAATGTAAGAAAGGTGACATCACACCTCGATGCTTGCTTTTATTTACGCCCTAGGTACTAGGTAGGTCGATTTATGTTAGCGGTGGTAGTGGTCTGCTCAGTGATTCGTAATCGTTATTGGCTACGTTTTCGGAGTTGAAGATTATTAAGTTTTGTGCCATGTTCTTCCAACGGACTAAACTTGTTAATTCATGTGTTCATAATTACCTGACAGAATTCATGTTGTAGTTAAGACTGCTTAATTAAAAAACATCCATACTCTCTGATAGCCGTTCAGTATTTAAATACCTCAACATCAGCACATTCATCTCCAAAGATGTCTGGGAATGACACAAAAACACTTGAAACGCGGGCAAAGAAAAATAGGTTAGAAGTAGACAGGAACTCCATTTATTGGGCCTTTTCTTCTACATGAATTTAGCAACATTGACTTACAACAGCACTTAATCAATTCTAGAAAAGGGTCACAATGGCCGATCCCCCTACACAATGGCCGAACACCTACTCGTCGAAAGTCCATATAAAATAAAATTTCTGAAGGTAGCTCTAAAGTACTAGATGCAGAAAGGGAGCCGGATAGATCTATCGTTACCACAGTGCAAATGTGTCATTCGCCATTTTCTTCAATTCAATTGAATATCGGAGGATCAATGGGATTGGTATTTGTATTTATTATATCAACCAAGAACGTCAGTTAACCGTTCGGCAGGTCGCCAGATCCCTTCTTTAAGTTCAATTAAAACATTGTTCACTCTTCATTCATTTTTCATTTTTGAGGGCGAATAGAGATGATGTTGGCACATATGATGCTCTTACGTTCTATACACTTACGAATTACGTGATATGTAAAATGTCACGTGTGTAGTTCATCACCCCTCAGATCTACTTAAAAGAGTTGTAATCAAACCTTAGATGTATATACTAGAATTAGGCCAAGGTGTTGTTGATTCAGCGGCGCTGTTTCAAGAGAGAAATGGTAGCTTTGTACGGATCTCAGTTTTCCCAACATGTAGGCAATAGTAGAAAGTTGGAAGACAACGCCGATGCTGCGGTCTAGCTGGTGTTCAGCTCTGAACATTGTCTGTGCCCATTTTGTTTTTCACCGGAAAGAGCAATTTCATCATACGAACTTTTCTCAGCAATTAAACGCAATTCACTGAGGAAAATGCTGCCCCATATTGAAATAAGAGTTTGTGTCTATCATTTACCGGGGAAGTGTTGAGAGCCGCTATAGCCCCACATCCAGACTGGGAAGAGGTCATGGTTCAACGCTCAGTCAAAGTGCCTAAGTAAGTTCACAGTGAGCAGCGCTTTAACTAACCCATCTGCTGGAACATTAATTATGTATTTTGAGGCATCACCTGTAGATGAACATGATTAGAATGTACGGCAGACATGACGATAAGCTTTTGTTACAAATTCTTTTAATTTACTTTTATGAGGCTGTTTGGTAACTGTCTATGTCGTTGGTATAACTTTTTTCGGTTGTCTGAGGTGGCCGAAGTCTTTATGGTAAATGCCCCCTTTTTTGGCTACTTTAATAGAGCAGTCATATTTTTTTTTTGAAACTAATTGGGATTATAATTATGTCCAAATCCACGCATATGATGGTGTACATAACATTAAATTGCTTGAACTTACATTGGTACCCCAAACGAATTGCCACACCATACACTGATGTTTTTAAAAATGGAATCCATTTGGCGAGCTGAAATACTAACATTAGTCGACTTAACCGCTTCATAGCAAGCTCAGAATGTTAATCAAGGAATAAGATATTCCTTGTAGCGAGTTGCTTAGATATTGTGCTGCAAACTGCAGTGAGTTAGTGCAGAGAAAAAAAGGCAAAGGCTTCTTTTCTGTACATAAATTATTTTCCTAGTCACAAGCGATGATGCGGATCTTCGCTTCCCTTCTAGTGGGTACCGGCACTTCATATTTTTGACTCCCACTGCATTGTAGTTTTCAAACGTGTCAGAGAAGCAAAGATCCGCTGGCTTTTAAACCTTCACAAACGGAAGCTTTTGGCGGAGGTCCTTTATCATTAGTAAATGTAAAAATTGTTTATACACATTCCCTACAATTTCTGATGTAATTTCCACTAATTGCTTTTACGTACTTGTTTGTTAGGCACGTGTGATTCATGGTGTGGGAACATTCTTGAGATTGCATTTCATCTTCATCACCACACCATCATGTAGAATTACATCCGCGATCACGGTGTATTTTTATTAAGGTTCGTTTTTTTCTATTAGTCTGTTTAGACGAGTCGTTTTGAAACCAATCCACGCAAAAGTGGGTTTTGTGGCATACAATGGTTTGTTACGCAATAGAGTTTTGCTAACACTTGCGGTCTCCGATGCATGCTCTAAAGAGTTCCGCCCTTATTATTTCAAAAAACAAATAATAATTCAATTGTAACAGAAACAACTGGTGAGTGGTACAAGTCATTTGCGTTGAGTTTGCCCTCCAGATTAAGCAAGCTACTATTGTACACGATTGGGATCACTTATAGGTCTTTACCAACATTTTAAAAGCCCGAAAGTAGGTTTGTCCAAAAAGTGGATCAACTCCAAGGCAGAGCAGAAAAGCTCGAATCCGATTCGATTCGATAGAATTAGTGTCTCAAGTTTGAATTTGGATGAATTCGATAGTCGTGTTTTTTTTTATACTCAGGAAGATGAGTAAGAAAATTTCAAAGCAAAGCAACAACATCAAATTATCGAAGATAATTCTGTCTGGAACCTTTACTTAAGGTTGTCCGATGAAAAAGCATTCAGTAAAGAGCGTTTTTTGAGGTCTCACTTACTGCGCTGTTTCAGTATCTCAAAAAAACACGCCTAGACTCAGATTGGAGACTGAGAGACTCTGCTTTTGAGTTGTTTTTTTTGCTTACGGAAATTAACGGATCCGATGCATCGACTTACATGCTGCACAAATATATACACTCCAAACTATTTTCTCTAACTCATTGACTCTACAGAATGTTACTTAATGTATTGGCATATATACTTGTGTTTTTTGTGTGACCAAGAACAAAACGACTACTATAGGACTACTAACGCAACTACTCGCAGACCAATGCCTTATTTATCGCTTTGTTTGTAGTACATCCAATCACGTCAATTTCCTTCACACTGTCGTATGCCTCATAATTTATAATTTTCTGACAAACATAATTTATTTTTTTCTGTTATCAGAGATAAGTCATACGTTCTGTTTTGTATGTCATCAGTATACATCGTTGAAGTAAACTCATTTAATTTCTAAATAAAATAATACATTTTTTGCTACATGCAGCAAAGATAAATAATTGTTTTTGTTTTGCATTTTCTTTCAGATCGTGTCAGAAAGTCAAATTTTAAAGGCTCAATCTATCAAGGAAATGGATATAACTCCACCACCTTTGGGAGTTCTGCAAAGATTCAAAAGTGTATCTAGTGGAAATCTATTAGATGTGCCAGCAGAAGAAGATAAAAAGTCCATCACCGAGAGGGTACGGAATAAATGTAAGTCAACAAAGTTGAAAGAAAAAAGAGTTCAGTTGTGATAGTGCTCAATTTACTGACAACCATGACTTTCCCACATAAACTAAGCTTAGCGTCACTTATTCTTTCCCCATGACACAATTGCGGTTATATTTGTCCGCATTGACTTAGTCATAGGGTATGAAATAGGTAATGAATCCACTCTGGTTCAAGCTTAATCTAAATCTGCGAATGCAAATTTCGTTAGTTGATTCACAAATTCTGCGGTTAGATGGCATTAAATTGCTCAGACCTAGCATATAAATAACGTGAATTAAGTCGCGTTAGAGCATAAAGTTGATATCACTTGCAAAAATCGTATAGTGCGTTATATAGACTGCATGAGCGTTGGTCGAAGTTAGCCCATTCACCATGAAATCACACCATGATTTCAATTATTTGCCAGGCTTTAGTCTCTACTGGTAGCGGTCATGGTTTCATCTTCCAGTAAACTGTTTTTGCTTAAAAGTTCTATTGCTCTTTCTTCCGACGGAAATTAACGGATTATATTCGACACATTAGAATATAATCATAGTAGGAATATTGGTGGTGCTACAGCCCACTTCTACAACCTAGCTTCTACAGCAACCACTCGTACAGTGCGTGCTATTGGTCTTTTACGAGTGGAAGGGACGTACAGTTTTATGACTCCCAACGGTCAGTTTGAGAAGCTTTTTCTAGAAGGAATACTGTTGGAGAATTGTCAATGACTCGAAAGAGGTGAAATAGAACCTAGAACCACCACTACGCCACGCCCACCAATTTAATCATTTATAACTCAAAATTTCTAATCGTTAATGTGGCGACGTATTTGGTTTAATTAACTTACATTCAACCTGTTACTATGCTTATTGACTTAGGTTGGAAGAACTGAATTGATCATTAATACCGTACTATTCGAGATTCCGAATGAATCTATAAAAAAATGGAATGAAGGTATCTAGTAAACTAGAACCGACAGATCGTATTACTAATTTCTGTTTTCGTATTGCATATTACACACTTTTCTTCCATACTTCGAAACCACAAGCATAATTACGCCAATTTGTGTCGTAGTCTTATTTAAATCTAGATATGGTTGGTCAGTGCCTTTATATAGATCTGAGCGCTCATCAACGCAGACTATTTTCCAAACGATCAAATTTGTTAATTTTCTTGGAAATCAGGGCCAAAGAATTGTATGTATTGACGCACAACATTTTCCCCTTGCGGATTACGTAGAACCCAGTTTTTTTAAGGGTCATAATGCTGAATTCTGCACTATTAATTCTGCAATATTAATGATCCTTTTGTTTTTCTTTTAACGCCCGAATAATGTTTTGCTCGACTGTTGTTTGTTTTGTACTTTCATTACTTCTGGCTTTGGGAAGTCGACAAAGAAAATGTCGATGTTTGACGATGTTCCTTCAACTTGGTGAAATAAGTGAAGGTTATGGTTGGCGATGGATTCCGTCTTAGTTAACTGTTCTAAGCGGCTGTTGATATTTAGGTGATAAACTTAACTGTAGAATCTGCGTTCGGGTTAACCGTGAGGTGGGACTCCGCCAAGGACGCGTCTTGTCACCTTTCCTTTTTATTTTTTATTTGGACTGGATGCTGCAGCGCAGCCGTGGCGAGGAATGTTTCACATGGGAAATCTTGTTTTTGCGGATGACTTAGTAATCCTCCCATCTTCCCAGACGGAACTCTAGCGTGCACGCGATAGGTTTGTGTCTCTGTGTGCAGATGCTGGGATGAAGGTCAACGTTGACTAATCAGAGGTTATGGTATTTTTGAAAACGTCGCACTCTACCCCATTGAAGCAAGTAGAGAAGTTCGAGTATCTTTACGAGTGATGGGAGGAGTAACGCTGAGCTTTCCTGGACCTGTAATCGGAAGTCCGAGCTTGGTGTCAAAACCAAGATATCGATTTTTAACACAGTATTTATTCCAACGCTCACCTATGGTCATGGAATGGTGGTTCATAACTGGAACTGGAAGAATAAGACCGCCAATAACTCAAATTGCCTAGATGGTGTGGGAATCACTCGCCGGGAGGGTGAGGATGAGAAACACACTGGTGCGCTAGGATCAGTTCCTTCTTCGGAAAGGGCTATGCTTTGATGTTTTGGTCCCGTGGCACGAATGTCTCCACCATCACAAATTCCAAAAACTCACCCGTTTACCCCTGGGTATAAGTTGGGATGAGTTAGATTCGTCGAATTGTCTAGAGATCTCTTGTGCGTACTTAATCTCCGAGATCCTTTTAGTGGATCGTGCGAGTCAGATCATGATGATGATGGTGATCAACTAATATTGACCGTGTGAAAGCATGGTACAATTATTTCCGATAAATGGCGGTGTTTGATGTGAGGCCATGAATTGGACCATGAAAAATCGGCCTATTCTTTTGAAATACTTTACGATAGATTTTCACGAAAAACAGCTGTAAATATTGCATATAAAGACATCCTGGAGTAAAGTCTAATATTATGAATCACTCCACACTGACACCACGTTAGTATCTACTTACATTGAACCCGTGCGAAGCGGGGCGGTCTCGCTAGTTACATAGCGCCCAACTTTTACAAAATCTTTCATCGTTCGTGGCTACTTTCTACAAGGTCACTGATATTTTGAAAACAAAAGGCAACAAAGAACTTATCTTAAAGCCAACATGGTTTTCCACTAATTGAATTTGATAAATTCATTGAAGAAGATAAGAAATATACATATATTCCCTTCTTATTATTTGTTGCCTTATGAACTAAATGTATTTGACAGTCCTAGAACCTGTTTACGAATTGTGTTCTGTGTGTGCTTTTATACCAATTCGGTACGAAATTCATGTACAAGAACTAATTTCGAAAGCTAATGACCTCGTTAGCTCAGTTGGATCATTGTTGTCTCCGTTTCGTATTTCTCTGTTTCGTCTCTCTGTGAAATTAATTAAGCACTTAATCCGGTATTTGCATTCCCCACAGAGTAGTGATCACTCTTAGCAAACATTCATAAAAAATAAAATTTTTCTTGAAAATCCGCTTGATTTCGGTGACTTACATATAGCGCACGTATTCATACACCCATTTGGTGTTTTATCTAGAAGGTCCCACAATTCCCATTGACGTAATATTTTGTTGAATCATTGCCCACACCATATCCGTTCTTTTACTGCGTGGATGTATTCAATAACACATCGCGCATTTCAGCTGGCAAGTTGTGAGTTTCTGGGCTTAGTTAATAATTCTTGTTCACATTCACAGTCCACATCTACATTTCTCTCAGGTGGAATAGAGGGAATAATTATTTTTTCTTAATACCCGATAATTTGAAAGACATTTGTATCTAATTCTTTGTTTTGTTTTTTGTTTCAGTGCAACGTGGTGTGTTTAAATTGTAAGTGAACGAAGGCAATTATGTTAAACATCTTGTAAAACAAATCTATCTTTCCAGACAAACAAGATCACCGAAAGAGAACAAGAAAGGACGGAATATATTTAGGCGGAACGAAGCGACTAGTCTGTATCTAGAAGACGGAATGAAACCAAAGTATCCGATATTCAAAGCACCGCTAGAGCTTTTAGAAATGAATGATACTGTGTATCCTGATGTGCCGCGCTTTGTTGTCGATTGCATCGAGTATATCGAACAAAAAGACTGTGTTCAAATGGATGGCCTTTATCGAGCCTCTGGCAATAAGGTGGCCATTGATGAACTCAAACAAAAACTAACGGAAAGTTACATCTACGATCCGAAACTATTGGTCTGCGATGACATTCATACCTTGACTAGTTTGCTTAAGCTGTTCTTTAGAGAATTGGGATCACCACTTATTCCGCAAGATACTTACCAGAAATTGGCGTCAACTAGAAACCTAATGGATCCTGCGGCAGTTGAGAGTATGAAAACCGTATTTCTAGATATGAAAAATCCTAATCGAGCTACACTCAAATTTCTTATTAAACACTTAACAACGTAAGGTCTTATGAAACTTTATACATCGCAATCATTTTGACGTTGTTTATATCTTTGCAGGGTGGCTCACTATAGTAGTGAAAATCGAATGCCTGCCTCAAACTTAGCAATTGTTTGGGGACCGTGTATTCTATCAGCAAATCAAATCGAGTATGACATTGCCCGAATGAATACCCTGGCCAAGGTGCTTATTGAGAACTATGACAAGATATTTGGTGACAATGAGCGATTAGTTAGTTAAGGTTTTACACATTCCTACTTACGAAGAAACAATTTTAAGAGCTTAACAAAAAAAAAAGAACCAAAAATTATCATGTTAAGATATTGAACTAGTTTACTGAGACTTGTAATTTAAAAAGCAATACCATTCAAACATGCATTGGAGGACGTCTTATATGTCTATTGTGATATTTATTTAAGTTTTTTTTATTATTATTTCAACAACCAAACAGAAAAGACAAATAAAATGATTTTAAATTAAAACAAAACAATTACTCCCTTCGAATTCCCACGTCTTAATAAGATTTGAAAAGTTGTCACACACGCCTTTTTCAGAATGTAATGATTGCCGAAACTTTTTCATTTCATCAAACTTATTCACACAGATGCCCATCGATATGGAAGTGGAGAGTTGTGTGTTGTAGCCATTTTTTTTCTTTGAAGATATCGTTTCTCCAGTTGGTATCGATGAGTGGGGCCTAAAAGCTAAATTGATGATCTTTTTGGGGATGTTTGCCGTCTAAAAGCAAGGCCGCACCAACAGAATCTCAGTATCTTTTGCTGGATCTTTTCGGATTACGAATAAATTTCCATTGAGATCTTTTCTCTTAGTGGGAAACCCACTATTGTGAAGGACTTTCCCGCGGTAAATTTTAATGAATTTCCCTGCATTTTCTTTCATATCATTTTGTTAGGGGAATTATAGTAAACACGTCTTTTATTATGAATGAAATTGCCTCCAAAGATTTTAATATGAACCCAAACTAAGTTTTTATGTATATTAAATCAATGGTATGTAAAGACACTTACCTAATATCAATTTATAGACAATTTTTTTCATTCAACATTCGTTTCAACATTCTGCTGTTTGCCAAATGACGTTCAGAAATTTTATATTTTATTTTTATTTTTCCTTGGGTTCATAAAGCCAGCTTTTCGACCAGACACCTCTTTTCTTTTAACTGACAGATTATCTTTATAAATCTTAATAGCAGATGCTGTTTTTCTGTTTCTGTTTTTCTATTATCTTACCCATGTCCACCCTGGATGTGCTAAGTGATGATCAGATTCCATGTTGTTCCAAATAGAAATGACATGAAATTTAAAAATAATAGAAGTATTCTCAGCATTACAAAAAAGAGAATAATTCGATTGATTTTTCTGTAATTTATGGGAAATAATTCGAAAATTATTTGTGTACATTTTTTGATGGCAATCCTTACGTTATTTCTACATATATATATATATATATACATGTTTCTAATACGAATATCTCAGATATTATGACAATTCTTCTCCTTCTTTATTTGGCGCTACAGTCGGAGGTGGACCTGGACATCAACCAACAAGCCTCTCCAACTAGCACGGTCTCTGGCTAGCTGTCTCCAGTGTCGCACGCCAAGCTGGTTGAGATCGTTCTCCACCTGGGTGCGCCACCTTAAACGCGGGCGTCCTCTGTTGCGTTGTCCCACGAGTTCGGAGTCGAAGACTCTTCGGGCCAGAGCTGAGTTGTCCATACGCTCTACATGGCCTAGCCATCTTAGGCGTTGGATCCGAAGACGCCTGACTAGACTCATGTCGCTGTACAGCCCGTACAGTTCGTGGTTGAATCTTCTCCTCCAGAATCCGTTAACGGAAACAGGACCAAAGATCGCACGCAGAGCTTTTCTCTCGAAGATACCAAGGACTTCCTCATCCGCTTTTGAGATTGTACATGCCTTTGCGCCGTACAGCAGGACTGGGATGATCAAGGTCTTGTATAAAGTCAACTTGGTCCTTCGAGAGATGGCTCAATTGACTCTTGAGCCCATAGAAACAGCGGTTGGCAAGAGTTGCTCTACGTTTGATCTCGGTACTGATGTTATTTGTGCTGTTTACTGCGGAGCCGAGGTAGACGAAGTCCTTGACTACCTCGAAGTTATAGCTGCCCATTGTGACGCTCTGTCCAAGACGTCGATGTTGTGTGTCCTTTCTTGATGACAGCATATACTTCGTTTTGCCCTCATTCACCGCTAGACCCATTTTAGCCGCTTCCGTCTCAATGCCAGCAAACGCCTCATTGACGGCTCGCTGTGTTCTGCCAATCACGTCAATGTCATCCGCGTATGCTAGCAGTTGTACGGACTTCTGGAAGATGGTACCTCTAGTGTTGGTATGTGAGTCTTGCACGATATTGTCCAGGATGATGTTCAAGAAATCACATGACAGCGCGTCGCCTTCTCTAAAACCTTTTTTGACATTGAAGGTCTCGGTGATTTCGTTACCGACCTAGATGGAGCAGCGAGAATCCACCATCGTTATCCTGCACAACCTGACGAGTTTGGCAGGAATGTCAAGACTAGACATGGCGCTGTATAGCTCGTCCCTATGCACGCTGTCATATGCGGCCTTGAAATCGAGAAAAAGGTGGTGGGTGTCGATCTGTATCTCTTGGGTCTTTTCCAGGATCTGCCGTAGTGTGAAAATCTGGTCGATGGTGGACTTCCCTGGCCTGAAGTCACACTGATATGGACCTATCTGGTTATTTATAAACGGCTTCAGGCGAGTACACAAAACGGCAGAGAAGATCTTGTAAAAGATGTTCAGGAGACTTATCCCTCGGTAGTTGGCGCAGTCAAAGGGGTCTCCTTTTTTGTGGATTCGGCAAACGATGCTGAGATTCCACTCATCGGGCATGCTTTCCTCCGACCATATTTTACAGATGAGCTGGTGCATGCGCCCAACCAGATCATCTAGAGCTGCCTTAAAGATTTCAGCGGACAGTCCGTCCGCACCGGCAGCTTTGTTAGACTTAAGTCTTGATATTGCTATCTTAACCTCGTCTAAGTCGGGGGGACGGAATTCTCGTCGACACGTCCATATTGAGTGGGACATTCTGCCTGACAGCGGTATTGGTGGCATCATCGCCGTTAAGCAGTCTGCAGAAATGGTTCTTCCAAATTCTCAGTATCGACTGCGACTCTGCTACTAGTTGTCCATTCTCGTCCCGGCATCCCGGCTTCTGTCCGAACCTTATATCCACTAGGTGGTGGCGTAAAACCAAGCATGATGGCTTCTTGACAACGCCTCAAATCTTCTTCGATTGTTTGCGCAGGTGACGACGAACTTAGAAAGAGATTCCGGGAGACTCGATCGGCAAAGATCCTAGCAGTCCGCTGCGATTGTAGCTTTCCGACGTCAAACCGTGGTGTCCTTTCTCGACTCCGTTGATCTCTTGATATCCGAGTTCTAACCTACAACTCGGATATCAAGAGATCAACGGAGTCGAGAAAAAATTATGATACTTCAATATTCACTAATAGATACAATAGATACACATACACATAGATACACATACAAAATCGTGTGTGCCTTTCAAAGGAACAACACTCAGTAGGCTGGAGCCACCATATCCGTAGGATGTGCAAATGCGCAGAGCGCCAAGATCTCAGAGTCACATTCTGAAGCCTAAAAAAATATAATAAAAAAACTCATTGATACATCTACTCACATTCTTCAAATGTTAATTCGTCCAACCAGCTACCTATTTCTAAACGCTGTCTGAACCTGCAAAAAGAGAACAGAAATGCATCTGTGCACACAAGGAAATATTCTGAAAAAATCCAACGTAGAAAAATGTCCATAAGATTAAATAATACATAATCAATCCTCTATATTGTGCCCAATGAAGCTACTGTTCTTCAAATTTTAGACACAATACAAGTTACAGGAGCTAATATTTATTTTTATTTATTTATTTATTTAATTAAAATCTACAAATTACATATGTATTAACAGATTTTGTGAAGTGTACTTCCCATTTTATAATTGTAAAATAATTTAATAATAAGTTAATAATTAATTTCAGAACTCACTACATTTTATAAAGTAAAAATGCTTAATAGGTTACTTTTAAAGTTTAAAGGACAGACCCAAATGTTGTGAATGTTCATTGTAAACGCGAATTATTCTTGTTAATGGTTCGTTCTTACCCTATTCTGTACTGTGAAACCTTTCAAATAAAAAATCCCAAGTAAGGAGTGACCTAGAGGGCATATGAAATTGAATCGTGGATAAGAGACAAGAACAATTTATATGACTGCAGAGTATATCCCTACCAAACATAACATCATGAATAGTGCGTTTAGTTTATAGCGATTTTATAGCAAACAGCTTGCATCTAGCTTTGTAGCTACGGTGAAAATTCAAATGCATTTTAAAGAAGATGTACTTCGTGAATCGCTTTTGAACTTTTTCAATACGTTCGGAAGAAGTGCTGAAAGCCGGGTTCCAAGCTACGACAGCATTTTTAAGGAAAGGTTGGACTAGGGAAATATACAGTGCTAATAAGGCAAATGGATCAGTGAATCGTTTGGTATTACGTTTGATGAAGCCGACTGCAGAGTTGGCTGTTGCTAAAATATAAATCTTTGACACTGTTTACATTCGAAAGATATGAATTACCAATTGAATAATTAAATTGGATCTTAAAAGCTGATTTCGTAAAAGAGATATAATTGCATTTACTTAAATTAATAAGTATTTTATTATAATGAATAATAAAAAAAAAAAAAGCTGACCAATTTTAACTCTTAGGGTTCTATTTAAGGCGAAGGAAGGTATCCAATTAAGAAAATTGGAATGGAACCTAAGCGCGAGTTTGTTTATTAAGAGTGAGTGGTTTACGGAATCAAAAGCTTTACTGAAATCAGTGTAAATTGCATCAACCTGTTTTTTGTTTTCAATCTCATTGATCACGTAAGAAGAATAAATTGATAGGTTAGTAGAAGTCGATAGTCCAGATATGAAACCATGCTGCGCTTCCGATTTGTGCTCTTTGATTAAGAATTCAGTCTAATTCTTGAATATACTTTCTAAAAGTTTTGGAATTGCAGACAGATTGAAAATGTGTAGAAGAGGACAGGAGAGTGAATCGGCACAGTATTTAAGAATAATGGATGGTATACCATCCACTCCACAACTGAGGTCCGGCTTTAAATTCTGAAGTGATAGAAAGACTTCATTATTGCTTAACGCTAACGACCCAATGTCTACAGAACTAGGGAAGGTGTTTGGAGAGAAATTATTAGAGTTTGAAGTGGAAAAAGTAGATTGGAAGAATTTTTCAAAGAGTTCAAGAGTAGAGTTAATATTTTCTGACATCTTTTCCTTGTACTGCATTAAATTAGGAATTCCTAAAGAACTCCTTTTGGAGTTTATAAATTTCCAAAATGATTTGCTATCGCATTTAATATTTTGTTCGATGGAATAAATATAATTTTTGTAAAGGAACTTTTTAAGGGAAAACAATTCTTTCCGTAATTTACTAAAGACTTCATAACCGGAGGGTTTGTTTGTCTCTTTAAAATTTTTGAAAACTTTGTTCTTACGATATTTAAGATTTGTTAATTCTTTTGAATACCAAGGGGGCCTACTTGAGGTACACTTCCGCGACATAGGAACGAACTTTAAGAATCCTTTTCTAAGAATTTCAACGAAACGATTATATATGGATTTCAAGTTCAAATTAGAAAATTCTTTAAGCCAATCTACGTTTTAAAACATATTATTCAATTCAACAAAGTTTGTTTTTTTAAACTCAAAATTATAGAAAATTACCTTAGGACAACAATGACTCAAGAAAGATTGATAGGTTTGTCCATACATCAATATAACAGAATTTGCTTAAGGCAAGGCCAGGAAAGTTAGTTTCCTGAATGTACCTTTTCCTATCTGCACATGAATCTTGGTTTGATGTATTACATATGGATGTACGTTTATGTTACCGAGGATTAGACTCACCGGGGAGAAAATAAATGAAATAAAATGAGTTTGAAAGTCTACCTTTCAGGTAATCTGGAAACGACTTATGCTACCAAAACTGAAGACGGGGCACCAAATATAGGGCTTGCACAGGGCGCCCATTTGGGCCGTACCGGCCCTGAGCTTTATCTTGAATATTTTGCGTTTGCATAATTTCTTAAAATGATAAGGGAATTTTGCTGCCCACATCTTAATATCAGATCTTTCAGACAAAATGTCTTGTGTCCATCTGGGATATTAACTAAAAGAGGACATTTTCCTCATATATAAAAATCAATGTTTGTTTGTTTTCATATACTATTAAGTGGTAAGAATTAACTTATAAATACATATACTGTGCATTATCGATTATTGCATTATTTAGTGGCTTTTTGGGTCTTGACAGAAAGTTAGTATCATAACTCCTCGAAATGAAATGAGTGGCTTACGCTTAAACAAAGTTGGGAAGTATTGAGAACTTATTTCCAGAGTGAATGCTGTGTAGCTCAAACAGTGAGTCTTTTTGAAAAGAAGTTTTGGTCCAAATTAAGCTAGTGGACGACATTCTTGGCCACCTTCGTCGAGAGAAGATTATGCATCCACAGCGTGTGACAGTATGTTGCCAATTGTGGAGTGCTGGCATCTTTGGACAATTTTTCTTCGAAAATGAGGCTGGGAAGATAGTATCGACTAACGGTAGGTGCTCGAGAGTCATGTTAACCGACTTTTTTTTTATTGAAATTGTAGACATGGAATTAGACGACCTCTGGTTCACGCCACATAGACCGTGCCTCAATTGATCTTTTACCCAACATCCCCGAATCGTAATATTAGCCGTCTTGGCGATGCCGATTGGCCGCCTCGGAGCTGCGTTTTGACCCCTTTGGACTTTCAATATCATCCAAGCAATTTGTGTGCTACACCCTGAAACCATTAACAAGGTCATGGAAAATTGGACTGATAGAAAGCGCTACCGCGAAGCCTGCTGAGGAAGCCACTTGAACGTCGTTGTCTTCATAATTAATAGCAATATTTGTTCTTACTTATGAAGCCATAATACATGGAAAAAATTGAATCCGAATTTCTTTTGGACCGCGCTATTGCACCGTATGGTCTAAAAATATCTATATACATCCATCTTAGGATGCGTGGACTGCGTACCCAGGATTTGGCCGCCAAGCACCGACAAATCATTAGAGCACTCATCGCTCTCCTGGTTACCTCTTCTGTGTGCTTTTTCCAGATGAGATTGCTGTCCAAGATTACTCCTAGATATTTGATTTCGTTAACTACAGCCAGTGTTGTGGCCGACAGACTTATTGGCTCTAGTCGTCCCCGTTTTCATTTTCTTGGGAAAAGGTACCGTGAGGGTTTTGCCGGATTTAGGATTAACGTAGTGCGCGGGGACCATTCCTTAGCTATTTTAGTCCATATTTTATGATGTCGCTTAGGGTCTCTTCCATCTTGCTAAGATGACTATGTCATCAGCGTATGCCTGACATCCCATGGTGCCATGATTTGTCAGTATCACTAGAGCTTGTCTACGACTAGGCAAGAGACAAGAGAGGAGATAAGACTCTTCCTTGCTGGCATCTATACAAATATTTGTATGCGAAGTGTTATCAAATGCATTTTCGATATCCAAGAAAGCACATAAAAGAATTTCTTTCGCTTCAAGGACGCTTTCGATAGTTTTGGTCAGTTGATGTGCAATTTCTGTTGGCCTGCCCTATATGCAGGTTGACAGTAATGAAGAGGGGATGTTTCCTGTTATTCATCGGTTCTCTATCGTTTTAAAGAGGAACGATGTTAGGCTGATAGGTCTATAGGACTTTGGTAGGCTTGGTTTTTTTTCCATTATTGGGTTTAACACTACCTTTGCCCGTCTACACTAGTTTCTTATGTAACCAAGTGCAAGAATACTTCTGAATATAATTTGATAGATATGGTTAGAATTTGCCTTTACTTTTTGGGATGAATCTTACCAAGTAACAAAGTATTGCGGAAATATAAATACATATTAAGAGGTGTGTATGGTTTCCAGCTGACTCTTTTTATCATATCAGGATGTCTCGGCCGTAGGAAATTTTCGCTCTTGAATAGGGGGGGTCAAAGGACGAAATTATAGCAAGACAAAGAAAATCTTAGTTATGAGGGCGGCCGTACAAGACATCAGCAGTAGCGTGTTAAGTCCAATAAAGTAAAAGAAAACAATACAGACAAATTCAGCAAGGGAAAACCGAAGTGTTAAGAAGTGTCATTATTTTATTACTAAAACCTGAGCTCCGAGTATATCAGAGTAGCTCAAAAACTAGTACACCTGGTCATCTAGTCATACTGACTGAAGATTGAGATGTCGCCTATGGCCATTCAATAATTCATTAGCTTCTCACCCGTCATCCATAAAGAAAACTCACTCTTCCCATATTCCATTAGCAACCGCCATGCTCATCCGTCTCATGAACATACTTCTTACATCATGACGTCCATAGCGGTCACGAAGTGTTCAAAAGTAGCAAAAGGGCAAAATGAGAAAAATGTGTGCCATTCTGCGTGATGTCTTAATAACACAGGTGTTACGCTAATACCTTCCGACAGAAGTAAGAACAGCTTTTGAAAACCTTAAAAGTCACTTAATTCTTAAATATCATACATGAAATAAGGTCTCTCGCATTGCGCCAGCCGAACAATTTTGGGAATCAGAGTCCTGGTGGTACATCTCTGATCCACTTCCTAATAACGACAACAATAAACCAAATAATTAATCAGCTGAAGACATTTTTTTATTATTCATTAGCAACTACATAATTAACCAGATTTAGAAATTACAATTACACCGGATTAGTAGGGAAGAGTCAACGATCTTGATACATTTCGATAGGATTATACATGGTTAATTAAAAGTATGCATATCATTAGCGGTTCATTAATGCCATACAAGGGTAGCAGGTCATTACACAACCACTGTCGTAAAATGTTTATATATTTTCGGATTAAATTCAGCAGCAGATTAGGTCCCATGGCAGAGGAGAACACATACTTATTTTCTTCAATTTTTGTAATTATCGCAGAGCTGAATTGAAATTGTGGGACTTTGCAATAATGCCCCCGTTAATCCTCAACCATAGAACTTTTTTGCTATGTTTGCCTTCATTCCATCCACAGTCACCATTCCTTTCAATGGACAGAATTACAATGGAAAATCCCTTGGTATCTAATCAAATTAATTACGATATCCTTATGGCGGCTAATTAACTTAGCACAACGACAATATGAGTTTCTCTTAAAATAATTGCGGGCTATACGAATTTTTAATTGCTTCAAAAGGATATAACCGCCACTAGAAGGGCGGTCTGACTTAATTTAAAAACACAACCCGAACGCTATAAATTAATTAAATTGAAAATAATCTAACGGCAAGGTGCGCACACCGCGCATTTAGAAGTACTTCAGCTTTAAGCCTGCTTAATCTATTTCCTTTCCTTTGGGATGCCTGTCTGAATTCAGAGTGATTAATAAAACTCCTTTCACTATGCGTGCGTACATTTGTATGTATCCAAAACAGACTATGTAGCAGTAGCAGTATGTCCATCATGGACCTTTTTTAAATTAAGTTTATCGATTCGCCCCCGGGGCTAAAATAATTGCTGACCGTAAATTGATTTTCTCTTCATCAAGTCCGAACCTGTTGTGTTATTAAATTCTGAACACAAATCTGACTCATGACAGTAGGCTATGGCTGACTTCTTGTGCTGGGATGTTCAACATAGTCGCCAAGAACAGAGTTGGGTTAGGAATTATTATTAATTTTGTCTTCTAGTTTACTTCTTCACCGGGTCACGTGGACAGGCGCAGTATGGTATTCACTCGCTTGTGGCGGTAGCGATGGTTGGGCAAACGAAAATAAGAGAAAATCATAACTCATTTCGAAGGAGGACCGCGACAAGGCATTTGCATTATTTTATTGGTTTTGTCCGCACACAGCAGGATACTTACAGGATTAGGTTTTATGAGGTTATTATGTGGCGGTAACTGTTCCATTTTCCTTTGGTTTTCGTTTACTGTTTTTTTATGTCTTGAGAATGTTATGAATGGGGGTTTTTTGCAAAGGATTGCGTGTCGCGGAAAAAAGGACGATTTCGCGTGGCACTTGATCCGTGAATTTCTTGCGAGAAAGTTGAAAGGAAACATCGTATTAAAGTAAGTGTAATATAACTTGGTTATAATTTCTGGAAGAACTGAATCATTTATTGAGCTATTTTAAATAGGTCGCCGAATACTGTGTGGTATATTTTGGTGGTATGTACGTGTATACGACTCTCGTTGTCACCAATTCCATAGAACATATTATTCTTCTTACATAATATAAATACACTACTTTGTACGACCAGCTGCGATCCTTAAAAAAAGTACAACCGAGTACACATTTAAGACTTTGATAATTTGAAGAATGGATTATTACCATTAAATAATGTAAAACTTAAGTGCCGACACGCAACCTAACACTCTTTTTTCTTCTCTTAAATGTATCAATCCGCCCTTTTGAGGGCAACTCCTTGCTTTACGTGAAGACGATATTAAATCTGCAACTGCTGTTTTGCAATACTTGATATCCACCTAAGTCAATAACCCTTCTGGATAAAGCGGATTATACGAAAAGCCTCTAGCATAGCTAAACGTTTATATACTACTTTTACAAAGAGTACAAAAAAAAGTCACTAGAACGATTATTGGGTGGGTCGCCGTGGCGTAGTGGGTTAGTGCGTCGACTCCTACGCGGAGGTTCGATACCCCAATTTACCACCTTTCAAATTTCACGGCTCCACCTCTTTCGAGTCACTGACAATGCTCAAAGAGAATTTCCTTTCAAGAAAAAGCTTCTCAAACTTGGCCGTTTGGAGTCGGCATTAAACTGTAGGTCATTTCCACGCGTGAGAGAACAATAGCTAGGCCCAGGTCCGCCTCGGACTGTATTTATTATTAGAACGATTATTACAACCCGAAAATGATTTTAAAGCACATTTCTAATTGAACAAGATAAAAAAATAAATAAAATCTGAATTAAGTCCAACTAATGACCCTATATCGATACTTTGCGACTTAAGTTTCACTAGAAAATATAATACAATACGGTTTTGGGTGCAAAATCAAAAATCTTAGAGATTCTGTCATCCTCTAGTTGGGCTACAGTCCGGGGTGGACAAGCCTCTCCAGCTGGCCCGATCTTTAGCCATTTGCACACCAAGTTGGTTAAGGTTTTTCTCCACTTCTATGCACCATCGTTGTCCCACTGGTTCGGAGTCGAAGACGCTTCGGGCTGGAACAGTGTTGCCCATGCACTCTACATGGACTGGCTATCTTAGTATTCGTGGACGCCTGTCTCGGCTCATGGCGCTGTGCAGCCGGTACAGTTCATGGTTGGTAACAGTTCATCTCCTACAAAAACCATCAAAGCAAACAGGACCTAAGATTGAACAGAACTTTTCTCTCAAACAAACCAATGGCTTCTTCATCAGCTTTTGAGATTCTATAGTCATCCCCGCCATATAGCAGCATAATCAAGGTGTTATACAAAGTAAGCTTGGTCCTTCGAGAGAGGGCTACTACTACTCAATTGCCCAAAGAAATATCGATTGGAAAGAATTATTCTGCGTTAAATCTCGTTACTGTTGTGGGTCATACTGTTTACCGCGGAGTCGTTCACCACCTCGAAGTTATAGCTGCCTACAGTGAGGTTCTGACCCAGTCGTCGATGTTGTGCGTCCTTTCTCGATAACAGCATATACTATGTTTTGCCTTCATTCACTGCTAAACCCAATTTGGCCACCTCTGTTTATCAGCACAATGCTTCATTGACAGCTCAGTTCGACCGATCACGTCAACATTGTCCGCGTATGCCAGAAATTGTACAAAATGTTGGAAGATCGTGGCTCTTGTGTTGGTCATTGAGTTGTGCACGAACTCAAGAATGATGTTGAAAAAGTCAAATGACAGTTCATCACCTTATTTAAATCATTTTTAGACATTGAAGGTCTCACTGAGTTCGTTTCTGGCCTTTATGGAGTAGCGCGAATTCTCCATCGTTATCCTCCACAACTTAACGAGTTTGGAAGAAATGACAAAACTGGACATGGCATTATATTGCTCGTCTCTATTCTCACTGTCATATGCGGCCTTGAAATCGACGAATAGGTGGTGGTGTCGGCCTACCGTAGTGTAAAGATTTGTTTGATGGTGGACTTCCAATATCCAATGATAATGATCCATCAGGTTATTTACGAATGGATTCAGCCACTCACACAAAAACGGCAGAGAAGATCTTATAAGCTATTTTGAGAAGACCTACCCCTCGGTAGTTCAAAGGGTCTCATATTTTGCTATATTTGAATTTAGAGTCCATGGATTGCGGAACACGATTAGTGGAGCTTCTTTAAGTAGCTTACGGATTTGTTACCTGCTGGGAAACAATCAAACGAATCTCGTCTTGTCAACTCGTTTTGTCATACGACGAGTAAGGCTAACACATTTTAAAGAATACAGAGGTGAGTATTTTTCGGTTTGAAGAATGAAGCTGTTAACATAGCTGTAAACTAAGGTGCAAGGAAAACAATGTGTATCAGAGAGGTATGGCCTCATCGTTGGGAAGATGTCAAGCACGTATTATTGTCAATCTACCATTGCCTTGACGCATACAAATAAAGCTAATAAATTTGCTGTTTTTGTATCCGGATGAACTACTGTCACTCTAACTTTTTTATGAATTTTAGAAAGACTTAAAAGTCATATAATGGGCTTTCAGTAAATTGAAGTCATTTGCCATGGATTAACATACATATCTTCCTCTTTGAGGGTTTTCTTTTTCTGTTCAGGACGCCGTTGTATAAGGCCTCGGCGGATACGAAAAAGAATTGGCGAAAGTTCTCAATCCTTGGAAGACACGGGGAACCACTGGCGAAAATACTGTAGTCAGATACCTGGGGATCTGGCTAAATCAGTATCTATATTTTAACAATCATCTAGATGCGGCTCTGGCCAGAGCCCGAGGTGCTTCTGCTCTTACAAAGAGACTATTTTACAACAGCCAACTCGATGCGAGGGTGAAGGTTATGTGCTACATGGCCCTCATTCGGCCAATGCTCACCTATGGGTGTCCCGTGTGGTTCAACGTGAGTGCAAGCTTGATGGAAAAGATTCGGTTGTTCGAGAGTGCTTGTCTCAGGGCTTGCCTTCGCCTTTATAGAACTCCAGAGTCCCAGTACATACAATTCTATTCTAATGAGGTCTTATACAACAGGGCAAACCTGATAAGAGTGGACAATTTCCTGCTGAAGTTGGTTCGAGGTCACACTGCTAGAGCGATGAACTCGGTCAACAATCTGATCTCTGGGGCTTACTACCTCAACCCTCAATACCAGGAAAGGGTACGTCACAACGGCTTCGTCCCCCCAGAAGCGTTCCTCGATAAGCACGGCCTGATACAAAATATAAATGCGGTAACGCTCATCTATCAAATCGCCAGATCAACTGTGGATGGGCGACTGAACCACGACCGCTCCGTCGCACAACGAGCTGAGGAGGGTCTCCTCCGGTTCAGTATGGCGGTATCCAGGCGGGATGTGCGAGATGTTGCTATGCAACATCGAAATTGCTGGTGGCTGGGGAGCGAGAGAACTCCAGCGTCGAACCCATCAGACCCTGGTTAGGAAAGATAATGCAGACCCCCTCATGGGGAGCAGTCGGTCCACGTCTTGCAGCGAATTGTATATCAGCTGTAACATATGGCCGACTTACATATTTTAGCGTAGTTGTAAGGTAGTGGGTAAGCTGTTTAGGTTAATTATTATAAAAAGGTAAAAAAAAAATAAAATAAAATAAAAAAAATAAAAATAAAAAAAAAAAGAATTAAAAAAAAAAAGGAAGAATGTATATATATATATGTATAACGATATATATATATGCATTATGTATATAAGGATATATGCGTATACGCATGTGTATATAGCTATACAAATGTGTATACGTATGCATACGTAGATTAGCTTAAGATAGTCTGTAAGTTTTATTTTAAGGTAGAATGTAAGTTAGCTTGTAGTTTCTTTTAAAAAAAAAATATGTTCGGTCATTAAGTTTTTAAATTTGTTCTTATTATTTATTAATCATGTTCAAATTTTCTTTTTACAAAATAATGTTAGATTGAGACGAAAGACATACAATAAGTTTAAGTTTAGCTTAGAGTACCCGCTAAGGGTCAGTAAGTTAGAATAAGTAACTAACATTGTTCGACCAAATAGTTTTAAGCATTTTTCTCTAGTATCAACTTAAATACTAGAGAAAAATGCTTAAAACTATTTGGTCATGAAGTACATAATAAAAATGAATTAAAATGAATGACTGTTTTCTTTTTTTTTATTTTCGACATGAACATTTATTTGTCTCTTGTTTTGCACAGCGACTAGTTGGTTACAATTATTTATACAAACGATGTTCACATTTTACTTTGAAACCGGACGATCCATTAAACAAACTTCTTTTCCGATGAAAAATTCTAACGGACTATTTTTTAATTTTGAAAAATGTGGAGGTATGCCTTTTTTATCGATTGACTATAACCCTGCCTAGAGGTTAGAGGGTTAAGGTTGAGTAAAAGTAAAACTCTTCTGCGAAACTGGGCTGGGATAGGGTGAGAAACTGAACATCTAGCGGCTGGTTCTTCGTCGTGTGGAAAGGGCTGTGATTCGATGATTTTGGCACGTAGCACGAATGTCCCCACCATCACGGCTACCGTGATCCATCAGGAAGGGGACAGCTTGCCAAATGAAGAAAGAGTTGGTAGGTCCAAAACGCTTGGGCATAACTCCTGATGAGTTAGAGTCGATGTCGGAGAATCGAATTGCCTGGAGAACTCCCGGGCTTGCTTTACCACTGCAACTCCTTCAGTGGATGCTGTGGGTCAGAAGATGCTGATGATGATGAAGTTACCTGCTTGCTTTTTTGTAAGCAAAAATATACGCAAGCAATTCAAACGTTGCAACTGTTGTGGAATACAACTCTTTGGTTTTTATTGGGTTAATGTAAATTACCACCAACTGATTTATGGAAGGTAACGTTTGAGTCGCATTGAATTATTTCCTCCAGCTATTGTTCTCATTTTACATAAATTATTTAAGGTGTCTGACTTAACCAAACAAAGCATCTCTTTGAAAGTCACTGAAAGGATATGATGTGGCTGAAATACTGGGGACATTTATCTATCGTTGGATGTTTCTATTCCCTCTTAATTCTGATTAAATTAACTTTTCTTAAGCATAGCAATTCCTACGAATCTATTTTCCGCATTGCAAACGTTCTGGATGACTGAGGCAAGAACATCAATCAGAAAGGCAGTTTTATCAATTCATCTCCTCAAAAAAGTCAGTCAGTATTGAGGCTGTTGTTGTATCGTAATTTACTGCTGGGATGAACAAAGGGAATAATGCCATGTCGAAACCCGTGGTCCACTTACTGCTGGTGCTACAAAGATTGGTTAAAACAGAGTAAGAAAAACCACCCGTTTCTTGTTCTAATTGCTCAGTTTATCTTGTCCAACCGCATCAATCAAATTCACTTCAATAACACACATCTCCACCAACACGATTTGTACAAGATTCCTTTTATTCAGAAAAGAACAGTATCACTTGAAGCGTGAGCCGATGGAAGATAACATACTCTCTCCCATCAGTCTGTCCTCGTTAAGGCATTACGTTTTCTTCTCCATTAATGTGTTTGGGATTACCCCCGAAAATTTTGCCATCTCATTTAATTTAGTCGTCTTCCATACACGAAACTCCATCGACCATGACGAACAAGTCCATGACCATGCAAAGCCTTGGCTCTGAAACAGAACATTGTGTCAGCGATGACTGGCAAATCTCTAATCAAAAAAGGAAAACATGTCAGCACCGTAAGCATGTATGCTACATTCCAGAAAAACTCTTAACGATTTTGTAATTGAAGGATTCGACAACGAACGAAGTATTTAAAAAGGAATTTTACTTTAGATCCATGACGTGTCGTTATCATCGAGCTTGTCCTCCTTTCGACTAAGAACAGAGCTTTTGCTATTATTCTGATTTGATTCAAGGAGGACTAATTTATGCTTTGTCTGGGTGGTTGTGGTGATTCGGTACGTCCTTAGGCTGCTCCCACACACATATATACGCAGCAGGGAAGTGAGAAATAAAGCGGGCTTGCGCTCCATTAGCAGGGCGTCTTGGTAGCGGAAATTAACCTCTTGCATGTTCTCTGTGAGTGCTTATAAATTGAAGCTAAGCACAGGAAAATGTGGCAGTAAATTTTTAATGCGTAGCCTATAAAATCCAAACCATCGGCTTCAGCGACGCGTACATTCCAGTTTAGGGCTATGACAAATGGTTTTGATTAGGCACCGCCTTTGAAATTAATATTTATAAGGCTACTTATGAAAAGGCCAAAGAGTTTGTAAGTTAAAATGTCCAGTGGGAGATATTTCTCCTCTGCGTTTAGTGAACTAAGAAGCAAAGTGGATTTTATTGGTTGTGTCTTAACATTCAGGGAGTTTTTACTTGAGTTCAAACTGAAATTACTGTTTGGTCGTGTAAGTGGCTAATAGTGAAGTTATTGGACTTATGCAAAATATTACTTTATGAGTGGTGTAGTCGTCTTTTATGTTTTCGCCATATTTTTGTTTTCAATATTAACGTTCAAATGTATGTATCTATTGCGCTTCTTGTGACACAGATCGACTGATTGCACACTCATTCGATCACCTGAACAATTCTTTTCAATACATTACTCATTTTCACATTTCCCATTCTCTTCCTGTTTTGCAGATTTTTGAACAGCGGCCCTTAGTTTCTGTATGCAAAGAAGTTGAAAATTGAACATTCTGAATTACTGAGACATTTTCGATATTTTTTAACCCTACGAACTAAGAGATCAGCAGCTCTACAAACATAAACTAAGATAAGAACCCGATGTTTCAAAAAGAAAAAGAAATTAAAGTAGGTAGTTTACGAGAAGGGCACATTCGGACATGAGTCTGCCGCGACGAAAACATTCACCTACAGTGAAAGTTCTCTTTACGGACACACCTCTATAAGGGACACCCCACAATTCTTCATGATCCCGGCATGAAGGTATTCATGTTCTTAACCTTCTAATATCTTATTTTTTGATTCGATCCAAATTTTTTGCATAAAATCGTACGCACCCAGCAACCAAGAATTTTCTAGACCGCCTTGGGTTGTTAAGGGACAAAAGAATTACGCCCGTGTGAAATTTGAAAAGAGAAAAGTATTACTGATAATATCCCATCACTTTTCTTTTATTTCTTCACTTTGATCCATACAAATTTTCCTTTGTTTTTTTCGTCGAAAATCTTGTCTGCACAGATATATTTACCTTCGTCCAAAATGTGTTTTTTGTACGATTTTAAACGAAACTGTAACAAGACGCCCTACAACCATGAAAAAAATTGCAATGGAGCGTGCAATATATAAACAAGAGGTATGATTTTTAAGGTTGAGAGAAACTATTACATTATAGCGTTAAACCCCTTCGAAACCGACATCCCTACATAACGGACAATCATGATGGTGTCCGTTAAGGAGAAGTTTCAATGTATTAGTCTTAGTAGAGTTCCTGTCTTTATTTAGAACTTACAAAGGGTCATTGCGGCGAAATGTTAAACGATGACAAGGACACAACATTCGAATACAGAATGTTCCATTCAATCCGATCAAGGTAACGATATCTGGACTGAAGTGAAACAAGGCTGCTGGAAGTGAATAGTTATCTGCTAAAATATTAAAGGCAGTTGGGGTTGTTTAGACCCTTATCAGTGAAGTTCCCATAATACAATGGCAATACAGTGGCAAATATCTTAAAGATCAATGAGATACAATAATGTGGCTAGCCTATTCTATAATTTCAAGGTCACGTATGACAGCGTGAATACATAATTTATAACGATGGAGAAGTCTTGCTTCAGCAAAGGTAAACGGCCTTTTTATACCCTGATTATCAAAATAGGTTTTAAGTTAGCCGGTGCATTATTGTGTGATTTCTTCAATATAGTTTTTGAAAAATATTTTAAATTATAAAGTACCTTAAATTAATATTTGTAAAACTACATTTAATCAGCCTTTATTCTAGAAAGAATAATTTATTCCACTACAAGACAACCAAATCAAGTAATAATTGGTCTAGCACCGCGTAGATCAAGTGTGGGTAGCTTAGTGATATTACTTAGCACCGTCTACATGTTAAATTTCTTTTCGCCATTACAGTTTTAAATTAGTCTAATACTATAGAGTCTAATACTAGGCGGAAAGATACCCTTTGTACCGCCAAGAGGGTGTTTCAAATTGAAGAGGGTTGTCGAAATTATGAAAGCCACAAATTGTACTAGTGCATTGACCGTTATTTTACTGAGATCACTTAGACTGTTATAGATTTTGAAGCCTAAAGTAGCTTCCCTAGTTGAGGCAAGAGCAGGACAGCCGCAGGGGAGGTGTTGGGTACTTTCCTCCTCTTCCTCGTCTAGGTACCTTTTACAGAAGTCATTGGAGAATAGGCCTAGTCTTTTTGAGTGAAGACCGCAGTGCCCGGTAATTTTCTCTTTAGGGAGATCAGGCTGCTTAATCTTTTTGGATCGAAATGAGGCCAGATTTGTTTTGAGTTTCGATAAATGATGCGTGTTGTTGGAGTTATTGAGCTGTAACTGCTATAGGGGTACTTATCTTACTCTAGTGTAACGTAGAGTCCAGGGTTGTGTAAAAGTGTATAGCTTTACCAAAAGGTATGTTGCCGCCGTACAACAGATCTATGTCCGGAAATAAGGTTTGGAAGATTTTTTTCTTGTAAGTGTCGTGGTGAAGTGTAGTCTAAGTGAATTCAGTTAAAGTGAAATCACACTATTGACAGCAGGCCTTTGGATGAACTGCAAAGTTGGTTGCTGTTGGCTTACCAAAAATATCTAGCAGAGTATGAGCCAGGAGAACTTTCTGCGCGGTGGGTGTAGTTCTAAGAGCACTATTGATCCACCTTCCTTAATTTATTGAGATGGGTACCGACTTTGAGTACCACCAAATGTATAAGAGGATAAGTCTAGTGACAGCCATTAAGAATCTAGTGTATCATGTACGGTTGAAAACCTCACTTCTGTCCAATGGCTTTCTTGCTCATTTATAAGGCTGTAGTGGCCTTTCTTACTCTTTCGTTTATTGTAAGCTTCCAGCTTAATCTGCTATCCAGTATAAGGCCGAGTCTAATACTTAAATAGACAATCGCATGGATAGAATATGCTTTCTTTGACCTTATGCAACAGTCTTCGGGGATAACTTTTTCAAAAAGGAAGAGGTTGGAAATGTAATATTATCAATCATATACGGTTACACTTCGCGAAATCGACTTACACCAGTTTCATTTCATTAATTTTCTAAAAATTTCCAAGTGTTAAATCATCTAAGGTTCAAAATTTAAGCTCGAGGCTAACACAGTTTAGAAGCATGATAGGTCAAAAGACATCAATGTCTGTACATAGTAGCTACCACCTGCTCAAAGCTCTTACGGTGTTATTTAAAAACCGATCCATTAGTTAAGACCTAGCGGACGACTGATAGCACATAAAATAGTGAGTGAGTACTTGGCTATAATAATATAATTTTATAACATAGTCAAAGCACTCACCCACTTCGGGGAACCACAAAAAAGGACATCAAAATATAAAAAGCTGCTCGTATCTTGACCATTATTTCTACCGGAACGGAACCAAACATCAGGTATACATGTAACACATATCTATTAAGACTCCCTTATAATAGATGTTGATATAGGCCTGGTTGTAAATGATAAAAGCAATCAAACACACTCTGTATGGTGACATCCAATTTGATTTATCACCATTCTGTGTACTTAAAATTCCGGATTTCGGAACCAATAAACTTTTACTACCCATTAGTATATCTTCGCAAAAATATCGAAATAAATTTATATTAAGACGCTGGCTGGATGACAGAAGACATGCGAACACCCGTGGCCCTAGTAATTAGCTAATGTGCTCCCAATAAAAGTATCGTTCTTCCGAAAGCATTTTGGTTATAAATTCGAAAATTAACACATAACCATAAACCATGTGATATAAAAAATCCTTGGATGTTATCCTTCACAGCTGCAAAACAGGCTTTTAGTCCAGTCTCGCAAGGAGACATTATCCGCCAGCCTCACTTCAGTTAATTTCCTTATTTAATGTGTCACTTGGCAGAGTTTAATCACGAGTTTCTTGTGAAGTGTGCTTATTAATTTATATTAACGAATTAATTTAACAGCATGTCTGTTTAGTTGTGATATCTTCCTGCAACCTTAACTTTATTAAATTGAGTTAAAGTGCTGCACATCCATACTTATTACCTGCGTGTGTTTGGTTGTGCTTTAATTCTTTTTTTGATTACAGGAAAATAACAATGTGATATATTTGAAAGAGAAATGTTTGTTTTCGAAATTGCATGCTGAGGGCTTGAACTCCATTCGTTTCTTATGTTGTAATAGCATTTTGAGTTTTTTCTTTTAAGAGATTTACACTCTTGAGATTTAGATGGATTACGTACCACCGTTGGCATTTAGGCGTTAAAACAAGTATATGTTTTAAATGGTTTTAGTCAATTTCCATACAATATTTTGACTTTGGGATTTTTTTCTTCAACATGGGGATTTGCGTTCATTCACTCGAATTTTATGGTTTCAACTTTTAATTTACAACTCGGGAGTTTATCCCCATTCTTTCTACTTACGGAAATAGCATAGATAATGGATGGAATCAGGGATTTTGGTTTGTTTCTCTCTCTCTTTTCTTCCATTATCGTAGTTGCCTGCCTACCTGATGGTATAATGTGGTTATCGAAATAATAAAGGATTCATTGCCGTGAAACGCGAGAAATAATGAAGTATTTGATGGCTTATTTTCATTGATAATCCCCGTAATTTATGGCGCTCGGATCAATTAAATATGCAAATGCAGACTATTAGTGTAAGCATTATAAATGTGCCGCTTGTGCTGGTCTTCATAACATAGCCGGCAGTAACTGAAAACCAGAGATAATGGAGTATAGTGGTATCGAACCATTATCTCTGCCGACAATGTTCGCTCTCAATTCTCTTTCCCATAGCGCACACGCCGTAAATTCAAAATTAATCAATTGAATATGATATTGTGCTTGTGAATTGTGAAAAATATCCTAGGGGAAATTTAAAAACTGAAAGTTGGAGAAATTCTGGATTTTAAATTTCTGTCTGTGAGTTGAAATATTCAGCAAAACCCATTTTCAATTTGCGTTGAGACTAACTCCGCAGTTGATCAACTCCCAAGTTTCTGGCAAGTTGAGCAATATTGAACAAACCAACCCTAAAATTATTTCCAAGATTCAAAGATTTTCCATCGTCTATGGTTTTGGTCGAAAAGAGAAATGGGGAAGATCGTATTTGCGCTAACTATAAGGGACCCAACCAGATCACTAATAAGAAGGACCGAACCAACACATTTTACAGCATTTACCTGAATTACTTAAAGAGTTCGAACTTATCAACACCCCAGCGATTTATCGAAAACTTATCAACAAAATAGCCAGAAGGACGATTTGTTAATAGATGATGTGGTGCTATCTTGCAACTCTATCGAGGAAGTCTTAGAATTTGAAGAGATGTTTGATACTTCTACAAGAAACATAAAGATATGCCATTCAGAATGGACCACCCCACGCAAAAAACCGCTCCAAGAGCAGCTGATCAACGAAGTGCGTGATCGAGCATGTAAAAAAAATATCCAAATATCCGCAATGCGTGCAGCAGAGAATTGAAAACTAAAAAAGAGGAGAACTATTGTGCCGATTTGAGTGGAAATTTAAATTCAAATTCAAATTTATTTGAACAAATAACTGAACACTTGTTCTTAATTGCTGAATGCTTAAACTATAAGATGTTGGCTCAACAAAAGGGGCCCAACGGATGTTCAATGGTTACAGAGTATACAGTGTTGACAATGGTTTTACAATTATTGTTTTATATCTATATATTATTAATGCTTATCCATGATCGTGACAGCGGGGTGTTCAGGTCCGTGTGTTCGTTGTTGGTCTTCTCGGGATGGGATGGTGGTAGTGTGGCGGCTTATTTAGCCGCGATGCTGACTGCTGTTCTGCTTTGATAGAAGTGATACAGTCCGTGGGAATGTCTGCTATCCAGTAGAAGTGGTAGAAACTATCCAGTGCGTAATCAGCAAAGAAATAATAACTCTTTATTCGATTTAACTACATTAAGTGAGCGCGATGAGAAATTCGAAAATTATGGAACATGGTATGAAGGAAAAAGTAAGTGAAGATCGTGTAGTACAGAGTTTGGACCTAGCGAAAGATTAAGGTAATTAAATGCAAAACAGTTTTTCAGGTAAAAAAATACAAAAACCTTACAACGTTACATAAGAATTTGACCTAGAAGTATTTGCTGACATACTATAAAACAATACATAATGTATGGAATGGTGCCAGGTTCTTTTTGTTTCGGTGTTAAGCATAATGCAAAAATGAATATGTATATATCTGCGAAATGCGTGGATCATATGGTGAATGAATGCAAGAGGGAACAAGTCAGGTGCAGTAATTATATTCAAATTAAGCGGGGATTGAAATTAAGATCAGTGAGCATCCAAAAATCCAGGAAAAAAACATCTAGACTAGCAGGTAAGTACACTACAATGTGCGATGTCATATGATATTTTTAAGGCCTATCGAGCTATACCGAATTTATTTGAGAATTTTATCGAATTGCTATAGAAGTCTAGTAATTGATGTCGGTGAACTTAGTGCTAAATAATATCAAATTTGTCCTCGGGTCCTCAGCCGGTTTTGTGCGTGAAACTGGAGTCAACTGGCGATAGATCGACCCGGCTGGAGAGTGGGGAGGTATGTTGGGTGAGGTTCATATCCACCTCGGACTGTAGTACCCAAGTTCACAACCATTAAACCACCCCTGCACAATTTTACTTCATTAAGAGACTGGTTGAAGAGACTGGTAGCATAAAAAAAACCTGTGAATATATTCTAATGGTCAAAGATATGACTTCCAACTGAATAATATTCCTTTCATCAAAGTAGCAAATCTTGAAAATTTTTAACATAAGAATTGTCAAAAATACAGATTTTTATAGACTTCGAATACGCAACTTTGAGCTGGTGGTTACGTTAGGCGTAGAGAGATAGCACCCACACTTAGGCCAGCATAGACCCATTGTGTTACCACGCGGATCTAAGGATTCCTATTCCGCCGACCATTTAGTGCTTTTAATAATGCGAAGAAGATGGCTGACTCTAATGTTGCTCAGTTCACTCAGGTTATCGAGGTAGTGGGTCTCTAGATGCCTGAATCTGTGGGAAGAGAGAGCACTGCATCTGCATAGCAACTTCTGCACAAGCTGTAACTGTACAAGCAACAAAAAAAAATTCAAATTTCGATTTCTCGGTTTTATTTATGGAATCAGATAAGAAAAATCAAATTTTTTTCTCTCGCGAACCACTCAGTCATAGTGGTTATTCGATATTAAATTAAGGAAACATTTGTCACTCTATGCACATTTAATGGCTATCGTACATCATCATCATCTTCCGACCCGCATAATTCAATAAAGGTGTTGCGGGGCTAAGCCACGCAGGAGAGATCTCCGGCAACTCGATCTTCCGCCATCAACTCTAACTCATCAGGGGTTATGCCCAAACGTATCCAGGCGAGTTTAGGGACTTGGTCCAACCACCTCATCCTGCGTCTCCCAAGTGGCCAGGGCCTGCCTCGGAGGTCGTGATGATGGGGATATTTGAGCTAAGTTACCAAACCATCAAAGCATAGCTCTTTCCGTTCGAAGATGCAGCTGCTCAACGTTGAGTTCCTCGCGCACTGTCGTCGTCTATCTCACAGCACGAAGAAATCTTATTTCAGCAGCTTGTATTCGCGATTATTCTTTCGGTCATCACCCAAATTGCACGACCATACATGAGAGTTGGAACAAATACTGAGTTGAAAACCGCTAACTTGGCTTTCACACTGAGCTCGGCGTTCCTGATTACATTGTATATTCAATTTACGTGCACGGATATACTTTACACGATATGTATATGTGTAACATATGTAAGTGTAGAAACACGTAATATGGAGCAGTGTGCATAAGTAATTAACACAACTTTGAATATCTCAACAATTTAATCGAGGTGTGTGCTCACAACATACGATATTATTCCCAGAATATTGGGTGCGAGGTTTAAACAACCACCGAAAACCATTATTTATAATTACAAGCAATTATCGCACCTTACACCAGTGAGATGTTGCGTCAAGTTATTTAATTAAATTCCAATGTTCCAAATACATTGACCTCGATTAAATTTTAACCGATAACCGCACGTTATATGCACGATGTTTGAATGTAAAGTAGAACTCTTCGGATTCGTGGGGTTAGTTCGACTAGAGTGGTTTTTTCCAAATTGAGTCCTATAAATCTGGATTTGGGCTAGAAGATTAATTGACTTTATTTGAAATCGTTTGAAATTGTGCCTCATGAAGCACACGAGGATTTTCAGCTGACCAATAACGCATATACTTTTTTGTTGCCTTATCCGTTTAGCCAAAAATGCGCTTTGTCACTGAAGATGAGTCAAACTGAAAACTTACGTCTCTTCAGAAGATCGGTTGGCCAAACCGAGAACTTACGTCTGTTAATATGATGCGGGTGTTCTTGAGTGAATTTCATCTTATAAGTGAGCAGAGCAAGAGGGAGGCTCTTTTTTTATATACATTTATATACCAAATTGTCTACTAAATATTGGCGAGGTATGTATATCAAAAAACAAAAAAATATATATTTATATATATATATTCAGATAATAAACATATAAACATATAATATTAAAAATTCTTAGTAATCTCAGTAATTGTAACAAAACTCCTCCGGAATGGCTTGACCGATTCTTATGAAATCTTATGTGTATGTGTTCAGTAGATCTGAGAATAGGACGTAAACTATTTTTCATACACTTAAGTGATGAGGGTAGTCCACCCCAAACGATTTTATTTTTTTTTTGTATTTGCTGGAAAAATTTTTTTTGTTTTAATATTTTTATGATTCGCAAACGAAAAGGGTGTCGAAGCCAGCATTTTGAATGACAAGTTTCGAGGAGAAGATTTGCATTGCTACCAAGAACCCTTATTATTCCCATAGATGTGCAAATTGAATTCAAACGGGTTCAATGCAAAGCTTTTAAAGTGTATTTTCGATATAAAATAAAATTAAATATTAAAAAAATATTGGAAACCCTCACAAGGCAAGTGCATAGTTTAAAATCTTCGTTTTAGAAGCCGTTTTTAACTGTCCTAAATTTAATAGAGTGGGTCACCGAAGCGTAGAAGGTTAGTGCGTCGACTCCTACGCAAAGGATACCAGGTTCGATACCCGAATTAACCACCTTTCATAATTCATGGCTCCGCCTCTTTCGAGTCACCGACAATGCTCAAAGTCTATTCCTGTCTAGAAAAAGCTTCTCAACTACGCTGTTCGGACTCGGCATTAAACTGTAGGTCCCTTTCACTCGTGAAAGTACAATTGCACGCACAACACGTGTGGTTGCAAAAAGCTTGACCCAGGACCGCCTCGGACTGTCGTGCCACCCATATTATTATAAATTTAAGGGATTACAAAACTTTGTGGATCTCAAGAAATGTAAGTGGAAGGGTTACTTGCTTCTAAAACGAGTTACAGAGAAATTTCTCAAACCTTGGAGATCCATATCTAAAATTCGAGAGTGTTTGGACCCTGAAATCGAAAAAAAATAGAGCTGGAATGAAGCCAATATTCAATTCTACATTACAGAGACGTATTTTGCGACAGATAAAGTATGGCGTACATGACAACGCGGCCCAGATCAATAAATATATGTTATAGAATGACCAAATAACTGTAACAACTGACGTGAAGAAACCTATCACGGATCGCCACATCAAGCCAATACTGAAGCTTATAATAATAATATGGGTAGCGCGACAGTCAGAGGTGGACCTGGGCCTAGCTTCTCAGCAACCACTCGTGTTGTGCGTGCTATTGTTCTTTCACGAGTGGAGGGACCTACAGTTTAATGCCGACGCCGAACGGCGAATTTGAGAAGCTTTTTCTAGACAGGAATACTCTTTTGAGCATTGTCACTGACTCGAAAGAGGTGGAGCCATGAATTATGAAAAGTGATAAATTCGGGTATCGAACCTGGCACCCTCTGCGTAGGAGTCGACGCACTTACCCTCTACGCCACGGCGACCACTGAAGTTTGGAGGTGGAAATCTCATGATTTGGGGATGCATGTGCATGGAAGGGGTTGGTTAATGTGTTAGGGTAACAAACGAGTGCCATTCAATACATCACCATTTTAAAATCCGGAATCTTAAGTCTTGAAAGCAGGAACAAAAATATGTCGGACTATATTTTAGCAAAATAATGATCCGAAACACACAGCCAGAATTACCAAAGCGTGGCTCAAACCGAGAGATACAGATTTGCCAGGAGATTGTACAAATTTAGAAACAAATATTAACTCAAATCTATGCAGAACATTAATAGAATCCATGCCAAGAAGGATACAAGCTGATCTCAAAGCAAAAGGAAGCCATTATATAATTTGATAAATGATCAATTCTTCTATTCTTGATTTCGTTAAATTAGAATAAGTTTACAAATTAATTTCGATCTCTTTTTTCCTCTTTTTTGAATTATAATATTATTTTATTATGATGCCAAAAATTCTGTTAAGTTGCCTTTATTAAATATTGAATGAAATTGTTATGGTAAAAAAAATAGGTTATTTTATAAACAATTAGTTGGGAGGGCACCGAATCAGTGGGATAACGCAATAGAGGACACCCACGGAACCGATGGCGCACCCAGGTGGAGAAGGACCTCAATCGACTTGGTGTGCGCAGTTGGCGACAGCTGGCTAAAGATAGTGCCGGCTGGAGAGGCTTACTGGTTGAGGCCCAGGTCCACCCCGGAGATCAAGATCAACTAGTTGAGCCACTGTATGTGGCATGTTCTCACGTTGGTAAGCCATCCTGATTGTTTGTGTTGACTAACGATGGACTCACTACAAAATATCATACAATCCATTGCACTAAGATACTGGTAATGTTTTTTTAAATTGTCATCACTTCTGATAGAGATGTAATTTGGAATTTAGTAGTTAAGTTAAAGTACAATGAACTCACAAAATTAATGCATGGTGTTTTGTACTTTTTATAGACCGTCATCGTTCACAGGAGTTCATTCCTCTTTCAGTCATATAAACATCCGCACACAGTTATTGAGTTGGGTTCTTCTTAAGTTCTGTTTTTTTACTATCAAAATATTCACCAGAAATAATTTAACGTTTAAAACAACGTTTGCCGGGACAGTTAGTTTTAATAATAACAATGTCGCTTTGTAAACAGGACTATAGATCAAAATATATATTTATACTTAATTACATAACCTGCCACTTAGTGAAAAACTTATCTTATTTTATCTTGTTTTGCTGTTTGGAGTGTATGGGCGATCTTATTCTTTAGGTCATTACCCAAATGTCTTGAACATAGGTGAGTTGGAATGTATGTATATACTGATATATACTCTACCTTGGCTTTAACACCAAGCTCGGCGTTCGTGATTACAGATTTAGGCTATTTCAAAATTATTCCTAATATTGGCCAATCATACAGGAAAGCGCAGCATTATACTTCTCATTACTCGCGAAAAACCCCTGAGATACATAAGCTTTCCACCTGCTTTAATGGGACTCCACTTGCACCAAGAGTGGATTTGGGGATATGTAGATGAAAATAACCATTGATTTGGTCACGTTAAAAAAAAATCGAATATGATGCAAACAACGTCCAGCACCGAGAGAGCTAGAAGATATAGCCTATATTATTAACTCGAGGCTCTATAGAAGATTGGCCGTGGACGTTGCAAAAACAATATATTTAATACACAGTCGATGAATCATGTGAACAGAACGTTCAAATTATTTGTTGAAGGAAGATTTGCTTTCGTTACGCACTGCTCTGCTTATGCATAATTTTGAGGTTCAGGTTCCGATTTTACTTAGTCCATGACGAGCAATTAAAAAACAATCAAATCGATCCAGGCGTTTTCAAGTGACGTCAATTGACAGACAAGCACGAAAAATGATCTCAATCAACAACTGAAGCAGTTGTTCTAACTTTGAGTGTAGCATCACCCGTCAGCACTCCCTGAATCAAAGAAATCAATGTTTCATTAATGCCTCCCTGTGACAGTAACAAGTTTTAATTGACAAAGTACACACGACAAGCATACAAAAATAAGAAAAGCAATTAGACCATCTTGCACTAAATAGTAAAAACATGACCAAAACTTAATAATTCATTTACACTCAATTAAGGTTTATTACAAGGCAAACTCATCGAACACGACCATCATATAAATTTACAATTAATTAGAAAACATGACCATAAATAATTTCCAACTGCGTAAATTTTGCAACGCAATAAAGGACATCCGTTGTCGCACCGTCGTCGCCGTCGCAACTCATACCGACCTTTTCCACCCTAAAAGTCTGACACAGCCTCGTCTTGTCCTCCTGACGCCCCCACATTGTCTTCTGTTGGTTCATACCTTCCATACTAACCAACACAACACTGTGTTTATTTTCTGCAAAACCATTATGCTCATACTACCTTTTGAGTATGGGCGAGAACGACAATATGGAATAGGCGTACAGAGTGCAGACTACAGATGAGGAAATAGAATTGACACAACTGCGAGCGAGGGTGTGTGTTGGCATGATTGTGGGGTGGCGTACATCTATTTATCTTTGAGTTTGATGGAGGAGAAGCGTATCCCTTTTTTTAAGGCTTACACGACATACGTATTATATATATATGTAGCTTGTTCTTTTTTTATTTATCTTTTGTCAGTTTAGTGTATTGGAATCATTTTCTGGGACAATACATTTGTTCGTGTAAAAATGTCTTCAATTGGGGTGCAGATACTCGGTGTGTCCATCGTCGCAGACATTGCCGAATGCCAGTTTTGGTAGCTACATACTCGTACATCAGTTGAGTCAATGGAAGGGACATAACTTCCTATTTGATTTCATCGAATATAAAATAAGGAACAGAATGGAACATTTGGTGGTTTTCCGCTCAAGGGCGCAAACGATTATGGCGCCGAATTCTGTATTTTTCTTGGGTTGATGGTTGTACTCGCTCTGCTCGGCTATGTTGGTTCTGTTGCCCTTAGTTCGAGTTTTTTTCTTGTCGATTCAATGTTTTTTTTTTTTGTTGATGCTTAGCTGGGCAACCGCGGGTGGCATGGAATATTGCTTCCTTCCTTGTGCTCTATTAAGATTGAGATTTGTAACTGGTTGGTCCTGGCATCTGAGGAGGATGTGGTGTGCTGCTGACACTTCTTATGGCAAATTTAATATTTCGGAATGGCCTAAGGTTCGTATATTGTGAGGGTTTGTTTTCTTTTAATCTGTCAAGTAATTTATGCGCATGGAACCGATTACGTACAGAAAATGATTGTTTTGAAAATATTATATGGTGTTGGTGGTTAAATGAGTCAAAGTGGGGTAATATAAAAGAATTAAGGAGATTAACATTAGATTATCATTTTGTTTGTTGTGGGCCTAGTAACGATATCTGAATTTGTGACCACCACAGAGACCTAATGTTTAAGTATGAAGGCATAGGTTCTAGTATTGGACAATGTTCTAGTAACTTATATGAATGGTTAAACTGTATGTGGTGCTTACCACATGAAATACAATAACACAAACGGCTGATTGGTTCCAGGAGACGCTGAGGCACAAGAGATACCCAACCAGAAACCGTGTTCAGCTCTGAATGGCACTATGCAACCCACGCGGTCTGGCAACACTATATCAGAACTCTTGTAATCTAAATGAAGAATGTACAGACTTAAGAATGTTTATAACAGTATTTGTCAGCACAAAGCAGATGAATAAATAGATTTTGCGATATTGCATATGCCATTCCTTATTTCACAATAGAACCTCAAACAATCCGAAGGAGTGGTTGTTGTTTATATAGAATATTTGTTGCTTAATTACTCAGGAGTGTATGCGAACAATGCCATTGTACTTACGCCGAACCGAAATAACCATTTTCTAGGAAGTTATATTTTCCAATGAAGTCGCTAAATGCGCTACTAGACTGCCAATTGATGTTTTCTCGTAGCTTAGGTACCCCTATAGCTACCATCAACTTACAGGTCAATTATCTGCAAATCTGACCAAATCTCGATTAAAACGAGTAGCTTGATTAATCAAGTAACCTGATCTCTCGAAAGAGATATGAAACTGCAGTGACCATCACGCAAAAAGAATATGCCTATTCTCCAACAACTTCTGTAGAGTTCCCTAGAAGAAGACGAGGAAAGCATCGAACACCTCCTCTGTCACTGTCCTGCTCTTGCCTTAACTAGGAAAGCCACTGCTGGCTCTTACTTGTGAGACAGTCTAATGAACTTCAGGAAATTACCCGCCAAACGCTCTAATAAAATGTGTTGAGAAAACTGGCTGGCTGTCATAAATCACGGCAGCCCTCTTAGCTCACCCACGTACCAGTATAATGGGGTACTTTGAGCAAGTGCATTAATACCACTTCCTTCCCACCTATACTTTCCAAATATAATTTAAAAAGCGAGAGAGCTAGTATCTTGAATGATAAAAGTAAGGTATTATTGTCAAGATGTAAACCTGGATTTAGATAGTTATTTTTTATTATGTACATATATAAACATATCATTATTAACAAAGAAAATTCAGTTAGAATATAATGAAATAGTTAGGTGACATTTTATATATTACGTAGGTCACTTCGACGGGTTGTATTCTTAATAGAAATTTGATATGGGTGGGCTGACAATTTTAATGCTTATTTCATAAGAAAGAATATACAGAAAAAATATTAAGATTGTATAATTAAAAAGGAAATTAAAAGGAACAATAGTTATAAGTTATACGTTAAGTTACACTTTAAGTTACATCAGAATGCTAGAGAAGTAAAATTCTACGGTATTATAATCGAAATCTAGACGCCAATTTTTTCAAACATACCAGAAATTGTTATTGTTCTGATAGATTGTGGGAGTGGATTAAATAATCTGCAAGATGAGACCAAATAAAAGTTACGAAAAGTATTTATTCGGAAAAGCTTTAGAGTTACAATAGACGAAAAGTTTCTGCGTAGATTTTAGTCAGAAATGAATCTGCAATTAGGATTACCTGATCTCCTATTTATATTTTTAACACCTTGAATTGGAAAAATTTTCGTACAACTAAACAACGGAAAACTGGGAAGGAGACCATGTTTATAGCACATCTTCCTCAGTACACTTTTTGCAGAAATAGTATGGGCTTAATTTTATTCATGTGCACATCTCGCCAACAAACAATTCCACCCTGAAGTTTCGAATGAAAAATGCCATAATAGATTGTTTTCATAAATGGTTTAGAATATAAATTCTTAAAAAATAAAAATTTCAAAAGTGCTTCGATGATACTTTCTTAGGGACTCTGAGTGACTTCCAAAGGGCATCTTGGAATCAATTGTAAGCCCTAGGTTTTTAAAATAAGCTGTTTACCAAAAAACAATTGTCACTGCAGTGTAGATTCTCATAGAACGTGAGAAGTGATAAGTCTGACATACAATTGTGATTTTCGATTTGAAACTTTGGCAATCGGTGCAAGAAAGTAATCATCTGCATTAATGGTACTTAGGGTAACTAAATTTTATATTCTATTAATTATTATATTATTTATTAATTATATTTATTATTATATTTAATCATTACTTTAGTCTTGGAGCTAATGGTCAATTCATTCTCAGTAAACCAGGTTCCTAAGAGATCAAGATCCCAATATATGTCGGAAAATAAATCCAAAGCACTGTGGGAGCAGCCAATGTCGGCAAAGCGGTAAGCCTGCTCGTAAAATTCAGTGCAAAAAGTGAGTTGATGTAAATCAAGAATAAAGGGGGACCCAGCACAGAGCCTTGAGGAACTCCCAAATTGAAAAATCGAATCTCACTTCTCGTCCCACCAATCTTCACTCTTTGAAATTTGTTTGATAAGTACCATCTGCACCAGTCCAACGTGAATCCACGAAAGCCCGTTTTTTTTCTTTTTCTCCAGCAGGTCGGAATGGTTGACCATATCAAACGAATTTGTGATATCCACAATTACTTAGAACCTACCCACTACGCTGCGATAACGCCACATTCTTTTTTAATAAGCTAACGATATATTGAGGGTCGAATTCTAGGTCTGACTACTTTCCAGCATTTATTGTTCTATGTATATATACTTATCGAAACATTTAATTGTTCGCATTAAATTGTTAATGGCGAGAACATTACTTTTTTATACAAAATTACAAAAATTATGTCTGTACATTTTGTCATCCGAATCAACTTAAAGTTCTAGTGCCTGAGTGTTAAGGACGTCTAACGGAAAAGTATTTTTAACCTTTTGTTTGCATATATCCTCGGCTGCTTGCAGTTCAAATTTTTAGCTTTTTCTTGCCACTTTATAGCCTTCCCAATGGAGTCTTGCATTGATGAACTTAGCTCATTTTATTATTCTACACATTTCATTTATGCATAAGTCAGCTAACTCATCTTTTAACGATATCACCGCCAAACAAACTGCTGCACCACAGACTTTTTATTCTTATTTTAGATATTGTATTTTACATGTTGTATACAGCTGTATGTTATCAGTTGCATCGTGATCACTTTTTTCTTGTTCCTTTTCATCTGTTTTCTCATAACAGATTGCTTTATTTTGTTTTTTATAAATGTTGTTACAGACCCAATTGCAGACCCTTTTTGGATATAATACTCCAAGAGTTACATGAGCAAACTACAGGAATGAGCGTTTGAAGACCTTGGGGATATATAAAAGATTAGATGTGTGACCTTATTCTTACTTTACAAATATGTATCTCTTAAAAAGTTTTAGATTTTCGCAACTTTGAAATTGTACGATTTAAATCTATAAAATATACCAACATTCATATACATTGTATTTACGCCTTATTATCCAACGTAACACCATGAGAGACACCGTGCGTAGCTATATTATTTTTTTTTTTGCCAACGGAAGGGAGGAATTAATAGCGACTGCAATCGCTAAGCTCTGGAAAAAGTTATTAGAACTCCTGATCACCGGGAGGAAGAAGACTCTGCTCCTTTGCATTCAATTCGAATTCTTATCCTATGATTTCCAAACCAGAATTTCGCCAGCGATGACATCTCTGAATGGATCTCCGAAAATCCGTAAAACGTAGAAGAACAAGAAGAAGAAGTTTCGGATGATAGTGCGGAAAGGGAAGTTATAAACAGCCCAAAGTGAAATTAGAAGACGTAATAAAATGGTTTACCACATGTTTGCAGAGGGCAGAATAAATCGGCATTGAAGAAATTATGCAACTGCAAAGTATGCGGAATTAAGCTGTTGCCAAGGGATCTTCTGCAAAGCAACAGCAAACAAAAATTTCGAATTTTTTTCTTAAATTTTAACCTGTATGAAACGACTGGATGGCGCGTTGATAGAGTGCCTGCCCTTGGTTAGCGAGGTCCCCGGTTCGAATCGCAGTAAAAGCAAAGTTAATACGCTTTTATCGGGTTTTCAAATCTTGTCCAGTCACCATTTGCCGTTGGGATCAAATTAACGGCTCTATCACTGGTGTAGTCGATCAGTGGTTGTAGTCTGGCCGGGTATAGAACCCAGTCAGCGGGGTTAAGTTGCGTAGTGGTCGAAGCACACACTCACACAAGCCATGGCCACCACGTAAATAAAACTTGTAAGATGTGTGAATAAAGAAACGAGGAACTTGTTTAATTTGTTTGTTTTTTGGTTTTTTAGTTTTAACTCAATCCAAAACAAACCTATTGCCTCTAATATTCTGTGCACTCTTCCATGTTTTACAAGAGAAACAAGGCTGATGACTTTTCCTTAAACAACAAGTACCTATAACAATCTCAAGCCTCCCCAATATGGCTATAATCCAAACGCTATGCGCGATATTACCTCCTATTTGCCTTGTCCCTGCTGACACAGTATTTCTGTTTTGATAACTAAGTTGGCCACATGTTTGTCAAATAAGATACCACTTCAAAGGCACACAATAGTGTTTCCATTTCCAATTATCCTTAAATAGAAAATCTTGACCCATATTTTCAATTCTTTTTCATAACAAAAAAGGAAAAACATCCGACGTCCTTTTTCATATTTCACACAGCACAAGCTCATAACATTCATCCCATTTACCCACCCCGTGTTCCTTCTAAGGCCAACTATTGTATCCTTTGAATTCCCCGAATGTCAACACAATGTGGAGAGAAAGTCTCAAAGACAAATAGAAGCTAAGCAGTCCGACCATTTCTTATTCTTCCCTCTTCATTTGGCCATCTGCAAAAATAAAAGAGAATTTTCAATTTCGATTCATAAAGTATGTCAACATTCTTAAGTATATAGAATGAATACTTGCAGATGTTTGTTTTCCATAGGCGGGTACTGTAAACATTCAAATACTTGCATTCGTCACCGACATTCTTCAAAAATAAAAACAAAAAAACTCTTCGTATGCATTTCGAATGCGTAGCATCGGTGAAAGATGCTTTTTTCTTTCGATCTCCTTCCTTCTTTTAAAGAGAATCCTCAACCCTGCACTCTCATTTGTGTGAAAATAAACGAGTAAATGCGAGTGTACTGTATGAGCAATCTTAATGTATATATATGTGTAAACTGAAATGGCATGGATTATTCATTTTTGCAGGTAGAATATAGCTGTTTCAGGTTGAGAATGTGATAAGGGGGTTAATTGGGCCAAGGGTACAAGGAAATTGTACCACTCGATGAATAACTATAACACACATTGATGAGGGCCTGCAAGAGGTTATCGCACAGAACAAAGATAATATTTTATTTTGGTATTGCGTAAAGTCGTTAGCCCAAGGGATTCTGGTTTAATTTGCTTATACTGCATGATTGTTACCGTAATGATTGCACCAGTTCAACCTGTGCAAGGAATACACTTGGATACAAATAGCTACAGCATCTCTTTATTTTTACTCTCTCTCCGCTTCTCGGTCCTGGGCTTCTACTAACAAATCTATCCATCTACACTGGTCTCTCACAGCCATTTAGCAAACCAAATGTGGTTTTTAACTGGATAACTTTCTACTGAGCTTAGAAAACCATTGGTTGTAGTGAATCCGCATTTGAGATCTGTGGTGGTGATGTTTTGCTATAACCTGCGGCAGCGATGTAAACAAATACTTTGACCAACATAAAGTTAAATTTATTTTGGCTGTTGTGATGTCTCTTTTTGTTACGAGAGAAGAAAAAGGTTGGTTGGTTAAGGTAATTCCGTTTCGTTTCGGAACATGGGCTGTAGTGGCCGATATTTAAAAAAAATACTGAGGTGAATGTTACTGTCATACTCAGAAAATGTGTCTGATTGATTTTAGAAGAGATAAAACGCGAAAACACAAATTGACTTCCTGAGGTACGTAAAGGGTTTGCCAATAGGGACCTGACAACTTTGAATTTAATTTGTAAACCCACTCAAACTGTCACTGTCAATTTATTCAGTAAACTCAGTATTTTCTTCATGGTAAAGTACACGAACGAGCAACGTCTGCAAATTATAAAAATTTTCTACCGAAATTTGGAGTCGGCGACCGCAACTTAAAGAGCGTTAACCCCAATTTTCGACGAAGCTGTCATATTGTTTCGTGTTTCGTGTATGGTCAGCGTTATCGCCCCATAATTACCGATTATTTTTGGCCCGACTTGGAAGATATGGATATGGATGAGATGTGGTTTCAACAGAATGGTGCCACAAGCCACACAGCACACGTTACAATTGAGTCCATTGGCCGTCTCGTTGGTGTGATATAACGCCGCTTGACTATCTTCTGTATGGCTACGTTAAGTCGTTGGTTTATGCCGACAAGCCGACGACGTTGGAAAAACTCAGAGCCTACATTGAATATGAAATAGTGGCTGTTTCGGCCGAAATGTGTGGCCAAGTCGTCGAAAATTGGGTCCAAAGAAGCGACCGCTGCAAACGTGAATAATCAAACGCCAATAATAAAGTTTTTGAAATATCTAAAATTGTTAAAACCCTTGATATCTCCCGTTTCTTCTGTGCTGTTTAAGCTCCTCCAATATCAGGTTGGTAGACTTGGATGAACAGCATGAATCTCGTGCCCACTAGGAGCTGGTCTCGAGTTGTTGGGTCTATATACTTATACAGACATTCAAATATGAGAGTTAAAACATGCATCATGATTGCACCTCGGAGACTTGCATATCTCATTGCATATTAGTTGGTCTTGAATACTTTACAGTCGTGGGTTCTTGCTGCACATCCACATTGCAGGATTCTATATTAAAGTGGGGCTCTCTCTCTCTATGCTGAACTACATAAATCGGGTTCTGTGTACTGTAGGCTTCCAGTGTTTAGCTTAGTAACTCATTCATATCGGCCAGTCGTTGCAATATGAAACAATTTTTTGATTCAATGAACAAATCTTGCATCATTGCTTCTTCCAATAATTTGTAGCATACAAAAATGGATGTATCATCGTGGGTTGCAGAATGTGCAAACAAAACAATCACGAGAATGGCAAAAGAAGGGATTGGCAAAACAGGTGCATTACATCGAGACAATACGATGTACTATGCAAAAAGCTAACACTCTGGGCCATTCCGAAGGACGACGTGATTAATTTGCAAAAGAAGTTTTCCATTAAGCTCAGCCCCAAAAAGGACTGTACAATGGATCCATATCCATACACTGATCTGCAATACGATAAAATACATTTGGACACAGGACCCAGGAATTTTGACCCAGGACACAGTATTACGAACCTATAGCAAACCCATCAGTATATTTCAAGCAGAAATCAATGAATGACAGATGCATTCATCAAATCAATATTGACCTGAACTATAGCAACTGGGAAATAGCAATAAAGTCGGACAGTCGTGCCACTATCTTGGCACTAGACTCCTATATCAACAAATCCAAGCTTGTGTGCTACAAAAGCTTAAGGATTTGTGCAGAAGGAATAGAGTAAAACACTGTTGGATACCTCCCCATAAAGGATAGAAGGCAATGAATTAGCCGTCTGCCCAATTAAGAAAGACACATCGGAACCTTCCACAGGCGCGAAACATTTTGCGTTGTAGGAGACCATGCCCTCAAAGAAAAATTCAGGGAACTAGAAAGAAGGAACCAGACGGAAGCATGGGACAATGCTCACGTCACGAAGCAAGCCAAGAAAGGGCACTGCAGAGCCAGGGTGTACCTAAGGAGACTAAAAGTATCAAAAGAAGGTCTCTGCAGATTTTGTTGAGGATATAATGAAATTCAAGAACATGGATTGGTATTTTGTGAGGCACTTGTCCACAAAAGTCTCATCTGGGAAAGAATTAAAATTACTAAAGCTATCTTTTGAATGGGAGTCCATAATCCTCAATATAACTCTTAAAACAACTGTGTGTGAGGGGAACTCTTGAGAAGGCGTTGAAGGTATGAAAAGGGGACCCAATAGATCTAGCGGCTAAAGTCGACTTAAGTTATAACCGGCTCTAAATAAAAAAGACTTTAGCTTTTTGTTACTCATAAACATATTTCTGCTTATGCATATCCAGTATCTACTTATAAGCGTTATTGTAAAGTGATTTTATCGAACACTTTATGATTATGATTGAATTTTCAAAGAAAAAGGAATCAAAATAATGGAATAAATCAAATGAAGGTATTACAGGTTTATCTTATTAAGATTAATAATAATTATATTTATTTAAGATTAATTGAGGCCAAACCAAACTAATTGAAATTATGCTGATGGTCACAACAGAGCTCTGAAGGGTTCAAAAATCGTGTTACCACCGCGTGTACCGTTTGTCGATGCTTCAGAATCCTTTGTTTCATCTAACTCTGCCGCTGTAATCGGAAACTTAATGATAAAAGGATGTAGTAACGCGATTCTTTATGATTCCGTCCACTGCTAGTGGTAGTTGTCAATAAGAAAGGTACCGGTTCACTTTTAAGTAAGTCTTACCAACATCAAATTCAATGGCATTTCCGCAAAAAATGAGCAAACCCACCAGCAATTGTTGATTTGTTGAAATCGGCAGTGCACGATTAGTTTGTGGTTCTTCCACATCTAGCTCTTCAGCAACAATGTATGTAATGATGTAATTTTATCGAACCTGTACCGCGAATTAAATTCTTCCTCCTCTAACTTTTTTTTTTTATAATTTGCGCGTGCTCAAGGGATTGCTAATACCCTTATGTGTCCGGGGTCAAGACACAGCACGGGCCGAAGGTATAGAGGGAGAAAGGGAGAGGAGGTACCTGTGCACATTGGTCTTAAATATCTGCCGGTTGTAGTCTGTTGGAAATATTAGTTTGGGAAGAGCATTCCATATTCGTGCAGTGCGGCTGAAGAACGAGTCTCTGAATTTAACTGTGCGTCTGAAAGTAGGCTTAAGGGTATACTGATGGGCATTCCTGGCGAGACGAGTATTGCGGGTGAATTCATGGAGAGGAGGAATGCAGTTGGCTAGCTCTCTCAAACAGCTTTAAGAAATCGAGTCTGACAATCGCTTAAAGCCAACTTTATATTCTTAAAATTACATTCTGCTTATTTCAAATTTAAAGTCGACTTTAACCGTGGAGTCTGCTTTAAGATGACTATGAATACGAAATAGTCTACTTTGAGTGAAGTAGGTGAATTAATTCTCTTAAAGTCGGCTATAAATGACTATGAATTTGCGTCAATATTTCTAATTCCTAATTGTATTCTTAAATTTCGTTACTTCGAATTTCAACGTTGAAGAAAAAATTAAAATGATATTAATCAGATAACGATTCGAAATATTTAAAATTATTGGCTTAAGGATTGTTGAATTGTGTCTTAATAATGTAATATGGGAGCATATATCTCTCATAATCCGAGAGAGAAGGAATAAGTTGGAGATTGACCTTTTTTTTTAGAGTCTCTGATTATTGTCCGTACCTCGAAAGCAGTGGAGCGTAAGAGCCATACAAGGCGCGGCAGGTATGGTGAATAGCGGATTGTCAAAAGAAAATTGTAGGTACATTAGACGTGCGTTAGGTTGTTCCATGTCCTCCAATACCGTGGGAGAATGTCTTCATAGCTCTCTTAATTCGTTGTACCATTTGAACTTATAATCAGCCATTCAAAAGTACAAACCTGAAAGGTTTTGAAGATCATTGGAGACAGTTTCGTTGAGATATCATTCTGGTCACTTATTTGTCTGCTAGGATGTCTGACTAAGCATGTCATTGTGTTTCGTACATGAAAAACTTAAAGAAGATAAATCGATCATAAATATTATTGCAGCGTGGAATCGTCATCGTTATCTTTACATGTAAGTACAGTCGAACTTCTATAAATCGAATTTCAAGGGAGCAGAAAATAAGTTCAATAAGGGCATGGGCCTGTGCATCCAGGGCAAAGTTGTTGATTACTATCAGCTTGGCGAGGTGCCTGCAACGATGCCTATAAAGGAACAGGTCAAGTCGACATACAGCCTCCTGGCGGCGTCCTCTGGATAGCCTTTAAAGCAAGCGCTTAGAGGTGAATCAATGTATGCAGCGGCCCCTTTGTCCAGGAGTTTTAGCCAGGTCCCTCCAGGTTCGGGTGTGTCCCTACAGTGTTTATTTAGTTCAGAACCGATGATAAGCCTCGGATACGGATAACCTTACTGCTGACGACCATGGGCAACGGAATAAGGATAAAGATTTTCGGTTCCTCCTCAACAAACCAAGCTAACACCATATAAGACCTTGATCATCCTTGTCCCGCTGGTATTTTCCAGAGAAAGTTCTGCGTTCAATCTTTGGTCCTGTTTACGTGGATGGTTTTTGGAGAAGAAGATTCAATCATGAACTGTACGGGATGCACAACGACATGAGCCTAGCCAGGCGTCTTATGCGGATTAAAAGCATAAGACGACTAGACCACGTAGAGCGTATGGACAACATTGCTCTAGCCCGAAGAATCTTCGGCTCCGAACCAGTGGGACAAAGCACGGAACCGGTGGCGGACCCAGGTGGAGATAGACCTCAACCAAATTGGCGTGCGCAATTGGAGACAGCTTTCCTTCTACGCTTCTGGGGAAACGTAATCCAGTCAGTAAATTTTTACAATTCGAGTTACGGTTGAAAAATCTCTTCCAGTAGTTCGAGTTACAGAAATATTCGAGTTAGGAAGCAAAAAATAAATGAAAAATGCAAAGAAAAATGAGCGTTCACGATAAAATTTCAAGTTACGAGTTCGATTTAGAGACGTTCGACTGCAGTGTCATCCATATTTTTAGATTATCTAAAGAGGCATTCATGTTCAAGTTATTACAATGGTTTGTCATTCAAAATCAATGGCGTTCTACTGCATATATATATTGCTGGACTAAAGACATGCAGCCAATCACACAAGTAATTAAGCAGCATAAAGTTGTCTGTGTTCTCAATAAAAATTAAATTCCAAAGAGAATCCAAAGAAAATGAATCTTAAATGTAGTAACGTACCTACTTGAAACAAAGAAATATGAAAATATCCCACAACTTTGGGTATAGTCCCCATTAGAGCAGATTTCGCTACGTGTTTGACTTGTTGTGCCTACATTATTGAGTATACTTGTACTTATATTTTCCTGTTTGAAATTCCTTACTAATTAATATAAAAAATACATTCAAGGATTTCTTGGAATCCCGTCGGGGTGGCCTGCAAGTCCCTTGGGTTGGCTATTGTGTAGGTACGATGATGGGTGTGTTCAGCCTATACCTATGTATACCCAGTCCAAGTTCGCACCTACGGTAAGTTCCATAGCTGTTCAAGGACCGAGGTGTGGGGGTATCTTACATAACGTAAGGGATTGTATAGCCATTTTCAAAAACAATCGACGTTTGTTTCGTTTATTAATTAATAATGAAAGACAGTCATGCATAAATCACGTTCATTTCGAAAACGACATTTGATGTTATTTCCATTTTCAAAGTATATAACGTCGAAAGTCGGATTTCTGATGAACTGATTTCCATTTTTCGCCAACAATTTTTCAAGGATAACTTAAATAAAGCTAATGAAGTTAACGCCCAACAATGATCTATAATGATAATGAAAGACAATCATTGGTTGCACATTTAACATACAAAACAAATATTTTGACATACAAAACAAATATTTTGAATTCGCCGAAACGAATATATTAGGCAAAATATTTGTAAACATTCATGCCTTTCTCATTCGAATCGTTCCATAAACTCATTAAATTTTCACTGAAAATAATCAATTCCCATTACATTTTTTTTATCTGCTTCATCAAAACAACGAGATACAGGAGCAAAGATACGGCAGTTCGCATCAATTGGTTTCGAAGTGAAATATATGCCAGTACAACCAAGCGATAGCGAGATGGGTGGGTGTGATTAATTGAACATTGAACGGCAACCACATTAAATACACCATCGAACCCCATTGTTAATTAAAATATTATTATGATTGTATTCAATTACGTTAATTATTATTGATTTATTAAATTCTATTTGCTTTAGCAGACGTTCTCTTTCGGGAATAATGGTTTTTTGTGAGAACGGTAAATAGTTGGGTGGCAATTTTCGTTTCACATCACGGATTAAAGCCTTGAATTCAGTTTACTTTTACCCTTTTATTGCCATTCATTCAAAAGCCATTCCAATTAGCATACATTATTCAATGTGTACATTTTAAAAGCGTTCGTTACAACACTCGAAGCACCTTTGCATGCATGGCCTTTTCTCTTACATTAATTGATGGCAGAAACCTGCGATTTTAGAATGGAGAAGCCCTTTTCAAACTTATGAAAGTTTTTTTCTGAACAGTATCAATAATGTGAGCAATGGACTGAAATACTTACCGGGTGTTTATTTTTATTGTTCGATGCACCCCAACATTGAACTTGTAGATTTTTTTTCTTAATACACATTGTTTTAGTATATTTTCTTATTTGTACGGGGTGGACCTGGGTCTCAATCAATAAGCCTCCCTCTCTCTGGCTACCTGCCTTCAGTGTCGCACGCCAAACGCGGGTGTCCTCTGTTGCGTTGTTCCACGGGTTCGGAGTCGAAGACTTTTCTTCATCTTAGGCGTTGGATCCCTAGTCGCCTGACTAGCCTCCTGTCAAAGTACACATGCCCGTGTCACATACGGGCTGTATAGTACGTGGTTGAATCTTCTCCTCCAAAAAAAAGTCTACCCAAACAGGATCAAAGATAGCACGCTGAACTTTCCTCTCGAAGAGATCAAGGATTTCCTCATCCATTTTAGAGATTGTCCATGTCTCCGCGCCATACAGCAGGACTGTGCTAATATCATCAATTGCCATAAATGGAAACCAATGCAAACCAAAGACCGTACGTAAGTAAACTATGTTCTGAATTTGTGGAAAAGGCTTCCGTTAAAAGATGTAATTATTTAAACTCTTCATTACAAGGATGGATTATGATTTATGAGCACTTAATGAACTACCCTACAGCACAAGAATCTTTTGAAAATTATGAATCAGGGCAGCATAATAAAATGATTAATGCAACCGCACAATGTGTTCCTGCTTGTATTCGGACATGTTGTGAAATGACAATTGTCAAATTTGTATGCTTTACACTACAGAATAACAACTGCCCTATAGACTTCGGTCGTCTAATTTTTAAGAAAATTTAGTGTGAAAAAAATTGAAGTCGGAAGACCATAGACAACACTGGGCGTTAGAAATGTTGGTTAGAAATACAGATATTGGCAAAAAATTCATTTTCTCAGCCTAGGCCCATTTTTTGCTTAACGATTATGTCAATAAGCAAAGTTGCTATGATTGAAGACAATACAACCCACAAGTGCTCGATCAATGCGTACACAAGGATTGGCTGCTTGGTTTGGTGCGGCTTTTGACATCGTCAGACCATATTCCTTTCAAAATGACCGATGTTAACCGTCTTTTTGAGACCAGTGTATACACGAGCTGCGGTTTCAACAAGATGGCGCTCCATGTTAAACTACGCAACGCTCGATGTTGTATAGGAGAAATTCGGCGATTGGGTCTTCGCACGACAGGCGTTAATCAATTTGCTACCATTCGGCTTAGGTTAGGTTAGGTTGAGGTGGATGACTGACGCAGTCACACTTAGACCAAGCATAGCCCTAAGTGTACACCTATTCCGCAAGCCAGCAGCACTGCAGCTACATAGCAAGTGTTCGATGGTTTCTTTATTATCCTTGTCCATGCAGCTTCTACAGAAATCATTATATGGAAGACCTAGGCTAGAGGTCTAGGGGTGAGTTCCGATAGCACAATGCCCTGTTAAAACGCCAATAAGAGATCTGAGGTTTGACCGCTTGGGATCGATCATAGGACCATTCGGCTTAAGACCGCTCGTTTATTTTCTAACAAGCCAAACACTTTGAAATAGCTCGAGCCAATATTCCAGATGCTATTTGTGGCGGACCGTGGCGTTGTGGGTCACTGCGTTGACTCCTACTCACTTGAACCATCGTTTCCTTGCTTCGATAAAAGGTACGGCCAAACTAATGTACATTGTGCCGGCCTATTTCTATTCACTAACAATGTTCAAAGAGAAAAGTTTCGTAAATTCGCTAAAAACTGTAAGTAGCTTCCACTCACGTAAGAACAAAACCACACACAACGCGATTGGGTGGTGTGGAAGCTAGGTCCTGGTACTCTACAGGCTGTAGCGCTACCCATATTATTATATTATTTGTCGGAATAATACCGCAAGTATTACATCGAATCATCGATAATTGGACCGTCAGATTTAACCACTGCCAGCGATGATGTGTGTTGATTCCATATAAAGCCCGAAGCAATTTTACAATTACAATTGAATTGAAGAACTTGTGGTGTGTTGAGATCGATTGCACCCCTTCTCATGATCTAAGATTAAGAGCTGCCTTCAAAAATTTGACAACTCATGTAGATGGGTTTATTTGGAAGTCTCTCCCTGTTATGGACGTTCTGTTTATCATTTTGTAATTGGCTAGTCGTGGACAGTAAATTCGTATGTGTTCCATAGTTTCTCTCACCTGGCCACAGTGCCAACAGATTTCTATGCTGCTGAGGCCCATTTTGGCCCATTTGAAGGTGGTCATTGCATGCTCCGTGTCCAGTTAGTGCACCATATAGCACTTCATTGGCTTGTTTAGGACTGTTTTTTTGTTCCATGAACATTCTTGAGTGCTTAATGCCCTCCTGACTGTTCTCGAAATTGTTCATTTCACAGATTTTTGTAAGTGGGGATTGATGTCCCTATTGTTGAATCCATAAATGGGGGAGGGCCCAATAAGGCCCAATAAAGGGTATCTGAGCACCTGCCTTGGCTTCATAAGCCCTTTTCATTACCTTCATGGTTTTCGTGCCCTGATATTATTTATTAAACAGCGGTATAACTTATCTTCCATTTTGCATGCTGAACTGTGAATTGTTGATTTAATTATAATTGAGCTGATTTACATGTAAAAAAAGGAATAACTGAATAGGAGAAAGGTGTATAAATGTGGGTGCTAAAATGTCTGCTTATTTTATATTTAACTGTAAAACAAACATAATTGTTATTTCCACAATATTTGTTTATTTCATTACGGAGATTAGCGGTTGTTGATTTATGATCAATTATTGTCATGCACACGGCTGTTCCACTATTGATTGAGACTACATATTTCAATTGCACACCAAATTATCGAAATCCAAACACATGTTTCTATTATTGTACGTATGCCTTGTAGTTGGGCACTCAACTCCAATAAAATAAACAATGAGTGACATTAAATAAAGGCATTTCTCTGAACATGGTTTTCATGTTAATAAATCTTTTCATTCTAGTGGCGCTACAGTACGGGATGGACCTGGGCCTCAACCAACAAGCCTCTCCACCTGGCGCGATATTTAGCCTGCTGCCTTCAATTTCTCACGCGAAGTTGGTTGAGTACCTTCGTCACCTGGGTGCGCCATCGGTTCCGTGGTTGGGAGTCGAAAACTATTCGAGCTGGAGCTTCGAGACAGGGCTCTAGTAGTAAATTCCCATTGACAATTGCGATTGGCAAGAGTTAATCTGCGTTTAATCTTGGCACTACTAGTTTAGTTGCCTGTTCTTGGATTTATTCGTACTATTTATGAAGTCATTCATTACATCAAATTAATAGCTGCCTACGGTTACGATCTGGCTGAGTCCTCGATATTTCTGACAGCATATAGATACTTCTTGTTGCCCTCATTCACTGCGAAATCTAGTTTGTCCACTTCTGAAAATGCTTAATTGATGGCTTGCTGTGTTCGATAATTCACGTCAATGTTGTCGGCGTATGCCAGCAAATGTAAGGACTTTTGGAAGACCGTGCCTCTTTTTGTAGCGAGTGAGTTTTGGACGACTTTCTCAAGAATGATGTTGTAAAATTCACATGACATGCACATTCAGCAACATGCGCGGTGGATATCGATCAGCTGTGGTTCTTTTCGAGAATCTGCTCTGGTATATGGCTATAGTACGATTTGGTTACTCGGCCTTCAACCGCAGTGAAGAGAGTTCATGTTATTCAAGGAAGCACCACAATTCAAATATATTTAAGAAGGCACAACCAATCTACAACTCAGTTAATTAAAATAAATCACATTTCAGTATATAAATATTCTTAGATTAATCTCATTCTTCCATTGGGCGTAGAATTGAGTTTGCGCTTATCTCCTGTCATCTGTATTTTTTTCATCTTCGGATGCATGTTCAACGAGTCTTATTTTAGATAACTGTCCTTGAACAGTTAATTAATCGAAATCAAGACTCGCTTCAGAAAGTAACAATCCTTGATATCATCGCCGATTTCTTTTGAGGGCAGGATGATCTGTCCCGTGCTGTGAAGTGCAATTTTGACATTTCAAACATCTTCTCTATTGCTCCAGAACCAGGACATGCCCCTTTTCAAATTCATCACTATATAAAGGGTGGGCCAACGAAAGTCCACAATGATATTTATAATTAAAACAAAAAGTGTTCAGAGAATTATCTTAATATTTTTTATTATGATATAAGGATGTATGACAATTATGTTTGAAAAAAAATATCAGTTAAATGCTCGCCACAGCGTTGGTTTCATACCTCTATCCGGTGGCCCATATTTCCAATGACTCTGAGACATAATTTAGGTTCCATGTTGTTAAAGTGCTGAATTATCTCCTCCTTAGCTCTTGAATTGTTCTTGGCTTATTTACGTACACTTTTTCTTTTAAATATCCCCAAAGAAAGAAGTCCAAAGCTGTCAAATCACATGATCGTGGCGGCCAATTAACATCGTCACGACGTGAGATTTCAAGGCCGTTGAATTCCTCGCGTTAAAGAGCCATTATTTCGTTGGCTGTGTGGCAAGTGGCACCATCCTATTGGAAACACATCTCGTCCAGGTCCATATTCTCAATTTCTGGCCACAAGAAGTCCGTCCGTACTGATTGGCCGAACTCATTTTCGAAGAAGGACGGCCCGATTATGCTGCTAGACCATTAACCGCACCAAACAGTCACTGTTTGTGGATGCGTTGGCATGCACAGGTGTTGTAACATTTCCTCCAAACCCGGTTTGCTGAAATTTGCCCACAATTCTACCGATTGTTTACACACTTGGTCAATTATGCTGACCAAAAAATCACGAAGTGCACGAAATTCATTTTGATTTGAAAGCCCATTTTCGTAAAAAGCTTCAACAATCTTAAAGTCAATATTGAATATGTCAAAAACTGAAAAAAAGAAATGTCAAATTAAGACACTTGACGTTAAGGTGTGACAAACAATGAACACCCACCCTTATATACGCCAGTCGGCGTCTGTCTAAAAAATACATGGACAGATACCTTTTTTAACTCGAATCGGTCGTTCGCGATACAGCAATCATAAGCAGCCACAAGCTAAGTTTTTTTTTGTGAACTCAGACTGCTGCATTTACCTTTCTCTTTGATGAGAACAAGTGTTGTTCGAAGGGCACAAGGACATGATTTTCTGATCTGAGCGCCCTCTTCATTCAGACTTCGTAATTTAACACTGCCAATATATCATTAGACCATGCGACTTTTCGCATCGGGCTTGGAGTTTATATTATACAGAAAGAACAAATACCTTAATTAAACCTCATTACTCTCTAAGATGCGAACAATGAAATAAATACAAATCCGTAGATAAGTTAACACTGCGCGCTTTAATAATTTTCTGCTTATCACCAGACCGATTCTCCTACTCCCAGACGCATCTTTTCATTCAAAATTCATATCCCATAGGTCGTCTATTAAAATAAATCGCTTCAATATAGTTCAGTGACTCCTTTCATAATGAAATAAGACGAATCTATTTAAATGTCAGTACTTTCAAGTGTAGGAATTATCTAGCTGTAAATAGCTGCGCGAAATAATTCCCATAATCACCAGGCCACCCTCTCAACTAGAGAGGACGAGAAATGATGGACACTTTATCGCGCAACCACTGCCACTCGACTGCTTGACTGCTGGTGGTGGCTCAATAAGCTCTAACGAAACTGCTTGCAGAATTGAAAAATTGAAGGCATTAAAATAAATAACCACAAAGTTGTGATATTAATAGTACCTAGCAGCTATCAACGGTCTGCGCCATACCGTGGTTGGGCCAGTTTGAAAGAACCATTACAGGCGGCACAGGACAATAGACCATTCTTACGCGGAAGAATACCCACTGGCTGAGATTTCGTTTTTCGCGAATGGCGATAAGCAATAAAAAGGGTAATTTTTTTGTAACCCAATGATGTTTATTTCATTTTTGTTTTTTAATTTGACTAAAACGTCCGGCAGGGGATCAATGTGGCGCCCAGTTTTAAGTGGAACGCGTCTGTCTCAGTTGAAGTCAGGCACCATAAAATGTCGAGAACGTGTGTTTAGAAGGGATAAAACAAAAACCCCAGTACTTGGAGCCTCTGCTGAAACAAAGACGAAATCAAAAGAAGTTTTCTACTTTGAGCACGATGTTGGGGTAGATACCCTTTCGTTTGCACTCTGAGGGGTAAAAACAATAAAGGCAAAAGGAAACAATTTTTAATTTAACTTTTCCGTGAATAGAAGCATTATCCATAAACACTTCGAGACAGTCACTGGAAAGGAGCTCAGTACGTCGTTCTCTTTAACGTACCTATTATAATTTCAGGCGACTTAAGAAATGGAAATGTTTTTGTTTTTGTGTGTGTAACCCATCTCTTCTGGCGAAATTACAAACCAAAGGTTCTGGCAAATGGAAATGGATGTATATACTGTTTCCTGCATGAATGATGAAGGGATTTGTATTTCGAATTATCTTTAATAGTGAATTTATTTTTAAAAAGATCAACTGTTATTAATTGTCCTTACATTCTTACATCACTTAATCAGGTGATGCAATAAATATTCATTATGTGCTTGGGTATAGCACTACGGCAGTCTTATAAGATGCGCCATCGCCGAAAAATGCACTGTTTTCGATATGTGGATATTTTTTCAAACTGAAGTCCTGGGCATAGTGGTTTTAAAGGCAACGAAAGGGTCGACGATTTAGCAAGAATAAGGGTGGGACTGCCACTGGCAAATAATCAGGACAACCCACATCTCTCACTCCAAGTTATAAACACCATGTTACTTACAGACAGTTACAGTTACTTGGATGGATGGAATTAGATACATGTAGGACTTCGAGGTTTATTTGGCCCTCAATAAATAAAAACAAAACAAATGCACTTCTTAAGCTAAACAGAAATGTAATAAGGAACATAGTGGGAATTATCACCGGCCACTGCCTTCTCGGTATCCATGCCGGAAGAATGGGAGCCCTCCGCAACGACTACAGCAGAAGCTGTAGAGACGAGGAGGAGGAAGAAAATCCGCTTCATCTCCTCGGCACTTGTCCAGCCCTTGCAAAAACTAGAAAAGATATACTAGGCAACTACTTTTTCAGAAACCAAGACATAGCCATGTTTATCAGGAAAACTAATTGGCTGTAAATCAGCACAACAGTGGACTTGTCAAAGTAGGCCACTAGAATACCAATAGGCAGTCTAGGTTTATCACATTTTCTTTAGTGCAGTCCCTTTGAATTTAAGAGGAGCCGGTGGAAAGCACCGGGTAGTGATAGCACAAAGGATCCAACCAGGATCTAAGTGGGTCACATCTGCTATAGAGGTGGCAATCGCCCAAACCTAACCTAACCTAACCTAACAGTGTGGGGTTGGTCATATTTTCCGCTCCTAGAATAGCGGCACAATTTTGGCATGGAATGATGCGTCATTGGATCCTCTATCGAAATCCCGGAGCAAGGTCTGACCGCCGACGCACCGTTTTCGATACATGGGTGAATTTGTATGGTCAGATCTTACTGGTCACTTTTGCCGGCACATTTTCTTACCTTCTATTGTGGACAGCGGCATGGTTTAGGATTGTGTAAAGCAAAAGTCTCATGAGATGCGACTTCTCTGCTGTTTTGTGTACTCGCCTGAAGCCGTTTTAAGCCTGATAAGGTCCATATTAGTGCGGCTTCAAGCCAGGGAAGATGAGGTCCATATTAGTGCGGCTTCAAGCCAGGGAAGTTTACCATCGACCATATTTTCACACTACGGCAGATCCTGCAAAAGACCCAAGATATGTAAATCGGCACCCACTAACTATTCGTCTATTTCAAGTTCGCATACAACAGTGTGCATGGAGACGAGCTATATAACGCCGTGTCTAGTTTTGACATTCCTGCTAAACTCGTCAGGTTGTGCACGATGACTAAGGGGAATTCTTGCTGCTAACACATCCGCGGATGACATTGACGTGATTGGCAGTACACAGCGAGCCATCAATGAGGCTTTGCAAGCATTGAGAAGTAAGCGGCTATAATGGGTCTAGCGGTGAATGATAGCAAAACAAGTCAGCGACATCGTTTACCTCGGCTCCGCAGAGCAACTCTTGCCCACCGCGGTTTTTATGGGCTCAAGAGGCAATTGAGTAATAGAGCCATCTCTCTGAGGACCTAGTTGACTTTATACAAGATTTTGATCATCCCAGTCCTGCTGTATGGCGCGGAGGCATGGCCAATCTCTCGGGTGGACGAAGAGATCCTTGGTCTCTTTGAGAGAAAAATTCTGCGTGCGATTTTTGATCCTGTTTGCGTTGACGGTTATTGGCTTAGGAGATTCAACCCCGAACTGTACGGGCCGTACAGCGACATGAGCCTAGTCAGGCGAACGCCTAAGGTGGCTAGGCCATGTAGAGTGTATGGACAACTCAGCTGCGGCCCGAAGAGTCTTCGCACCCAGGTGGAGATGGACCTCAACCAACTTGACAGGTAACCCGAGACCGGGCTAGTTGCAAAGGCTTGTTGGTTGAGGCCCAGGTCCACCCCGGATTGTAGCGCCAAATAAAAAAGAAGGAATTCAATGTCCTACCACGCAAACTGTTAATTTGGGTTGCTGTCTACCGTGCCAGGAATTTGAATGTTAAGATTACAGATTATTTTGCATTCCACAGCGAGTAAGTGCAATAATATTGGAAGCATAAGGTGAAAGCTTTCAAAATAATGACGAATGATAAGCCTCAGATACGACTTATCATAAAGTGATAAAAGAGCTATTAAATGCGGACGTATGACAGCTTTTTGATTCGCTGTTAACTTTACGTGTAGGGACAACTTATGCTACAAAAGAAGCACAGCACAAAATTTTATTCGAAAGTAATCATTGATTACATAATTGATAATAAATTATTCTACGACATAGAAATTTTATGGATCAATAAAAGGGAAACATACTACTTACGGACTGCCTGCATGTGACGTACGAATACTCCAAAATGGCCATGTTCGTGTAAAAAACAAAGCCGATGAAATTTCGAATTAAAGTACCACATTTTTCAGATATATTTAAACATACAACGCAAACCCATACTTATCACCTTAAGCTTGGAAATCAATATGGGTAAGTATAGACTGTGTGAATGTAGCATCAATGTTTTAATGGCGATTTAATCAGACAGTATCGTCAAAAATGGGCGTCAGAGTTTGAGACCATGCCACCAGATTATCGAATATGAATGAATACAGGTGTTAGGTCTTCAGGGAGTGGTTCATGAATAACACATTCATATAAATATGCCTTTGCTAGGATATCATTTAAGATGTGAAGTTGTCGCCTCTGCCTTTGTTGTACTATCATTAAAGAGGTAAAGTTGTTGTCACACAAACTTTGTCACACTAGTGCATTCATGCGTAAGTTTTCAGGGCAAGGCAATGGGAATTCTATGGGTGAACCTGCTCGCTTAAGCCATTTCACCGATACTCCTCTTTATTAACGACTCCTTTGTGGATTATTAAGATGTTTGTGATTTTCCTCAAAATATCGAATCTAAAAAAGTTTAGACAATAAACCGATGAACTACATCGAAGACTCTGCACTAGATAAGATACACGAATGGATGAACTTCTGGGGAATTGTTCCTAATGAAAGCAAATCAGTCCATATTAATTTCACTTATAGGCACGTTAATAACTTGTCTTCCTAAATCGTGTCCAAATACCTTTTGGCAATGAAGCGAAATACCACGGGATGACTCTTGACGTAAAACGCAAGTGGAAGGACCATGTTAAGAAGATACGTGTAGAACTTGACATGAAATGCATAGATATGTATTGGCTTATTGGTAAACGTTCCAAGCTAAGTATTGACAACAAACTGCTTGTATGCAAGCAAATCCTAAGACTTTCTTGGACGTATGGCGTACAACTTTGGGGTTGTACCAAAGCAAGTAATATGAACATAATATAGACTTTTCAAAACTAGGTGTATGGACTATCGTTAATGCACCATGGTATATCGGAAAGGACGTTATCGACAGAGATCTTGGAATATTACCACTTCTACATGAAGTTAAGAACTTTGCTTATAAGCATAAGCACCGTCTTGAAGAGCATACAAACTCTGCAGTTTACCCTCAGTCACTCAGTTTTGCACCGACTTTAAAGGGCTAGACCCCTTGATCTTGTTCGATAGTCTGCACCCGCGCATGATTGCGGTGCTAGCAGGAACTTTTATTGGAGAGCAACCAGCCGATCAGTACCTAAAATATGATATACAAACTACTGGTGAAATGCTTCACTTAGTTGTAGTCATAATAAATTCAGGGAGTTTTATCCCATACTTCTACGTGCGACCGTTCGCCATAGACTCTTGTCGAAGATTTCCACCTACCCTCGGGGAAAAAAAAACATAGCAGAACAGGAGGAAATTGACTAGTCTGGCCCAACTGAAACTAAAAGCTGTCACCATCCATTGCTCCGATGAAGCCAAGTATTTGTTTGTTAGCCCACTCAAAGTTCACTAAGACTTGTCTGGTTCTCGGATCACCACTAGATCGCTGAAGATGAGATCGCCGACGAACTTGTAAGGCAAGGATCAGAGGAGACATTCTCAGAACGTGAACCTGCACTGGGACTACCTGTGTCCTTGATAAGGGCTTCCATCTATGGTTGGCTCGAGAGCTCGATCGGATGTGGCTTGACTCTCCACAATGTAGGCATGCTCCCTAATTTCTGTAAGATATCCACCGTATTCTTGCTATCTCTCAACAGAAAAGACTGCAGATGGCTTATAGGCGTACTAACGGGAGACTACACCTTCGCCATACATCTCAGTGTACTTGGCTTTAGCGAAGAAACCCTCTGCGACGCCTGGGGAGAAGACGACGATACTGCAGAGCACTTCCTCTGTCACTTTCCCCCCTTTGCACGGCCAGGTGGCATGTTTTCGCTGTTCATGTGCTGAGAGCTAATGATGTAGGCTCTCTATCACAGAAGCGCATACAAATGTTTCAGCAAATAAAGGTTGCTGCCTGACAGTAAAATGTGCCATTTTTTAAGTCCCAAAAAAACTTCTTGCATAGGTCTTAATCCAAACGTGCGCCGATCTCATTCCTTGTATCAGGCAATGTCCTTCATAGAGGGCCTCCGCAAGTTGTTCGGGTGCACGTAATCTGTTATGAGTCCGAAATTCCACATACAAGTTCGAAGATCGTTGTCTTTACTTGGAGTCGTCAGCGGTTAAATTACCCATAACCGAGGCTCGCACTGCATTTTAACACGACGGACTACCGGGTCTGGGTTAAAACCTTGGACAAGAGGCCTCTGGATACATTGGTTCACCTCTATGCCTCTTTGCGGATTCAGTAAAGACTATATAGAGAGCGCCATCGTTGCTGGCATCTGGCCAATGAATAACTTTGCCCAAGTTGCACAGACCCATTTTTTTGGAGCAGGTAATGAAAAAAGAGTTTTTTTTGGTTGAGGTGCGACGAATATTAGGCCTAGTAAAAAGAAATCCATATATTTTACACGGGATTTAAGGCTGGATTTACAATAGCAAAAATTGTTCGATTTAGGTCAAATATGCGCTATTTACTGGCAAAAACTGAGAGAAACTTGTTTCAGCCTCTCTTAAAACGAACTTTTTACCAACAAAATCGTTCGCCATGGATGGGAACACTTGGTATATATTTTTAAAATAATAAAAAACTCGGTGCTACTTACTCTTAGTCTTGCTAAGAGAAAAAAATGCAAAATCAGCAAATAAGTCGATGAAAAGTGAGGTATTTTTTTGCATAAGATAGCGTGTGTTAGACAGAGAGGAGACAACCACAGCGAACGATGAAGGCAAAACAAGGACAGAGTTATAATTTGTTCTAAACAGCCAGATATTGTATAACCCGGTATTTTCGGGTTACTATGATTTTTATTAGCTTGTGGGCTTGTGTGTTCGTAGAATTGGTGAGGTGTAGGAAACAGACAAATATCATGTTTATAGTTCAGATTAAGATCCATGTTGCTTGTTATATCGATACATTGATCAAGAGAGGAATCTTAAAACTCACTTTACAGAAGACTTCAATTGTACACTTATGAAATATGTAAAATACATATGTATGTTACAACAGTCTAATATCATAGCGGAAAAAAGAAAACATAAAACCGAATAACATTCTTGGAGTTTCGAATCTTAAGGATATTAGATTGTACAGAAATAAAACTGTATACCCTTAAGCTTGCATCGCGGTATACGTTGTGTGAAAGGAGCAGAAATATTCTAATGGCAATTTAATAAGATAGGAAGGATAATGAAGGTCGTTAGCGTTTGATTCCATGCCACCAGATTAACGAATAACAATGAAAACAGCTGTTAGGTTTTTAGGGAGTGGTTGAAAACGCATTCGCATAAACAAGAACTTCATCATTTAAAAGGAAACGTTGTTGTCACACAAGTTTAGTCAGACTAGGGCATTCGTAAGTTGCAAGTGCAAGGCAATGGAACGTTTAAACACTTACGACTCCTTCGACTACATGTGGATGGTGTGGAGATTTGTGGGCATCCATCCATATAAACGATTATTTTGGCTTTATATCATATACAGTTTCATTGTGAACCTCGTGATCAGTGCTATTTCGCCGATAATCCTTTTCATTAATGTCTTCTTTCTGGGTGATTTTGGCTTGATTATTCAAAATTTACAAGCCAGTCCAACCCTCACTGTATCGTCACTGAAGCAGTTTGTGATTTTCCTGCACTTATCGAATCTAAAAAAAGTTAAAAACTTCACCGATCAACTAGATCAAAAAGCCAGTTTGAACTATGATGAGGTGCATTACTTAAGGAGAATTATCAAGCAGTGCAAACGTATGGCTTACGCTGTTCAAATTACATTCGTTTTCTCCTTCCTAGCATTTGCTATACCGGCGATTATTCAAAAGAAACTTGTGTTTGAAGGATGGTTTCCATTTGACTTGACTTCTACTATGAACTACAACTTTGCTTACAGTTTCCAGTTTATTGCGATCTCATTTCAAATTGTTCAGGCAGCCGGAAATGATACTTATCCCGTGCTTTATATTAACGTCTTGCGAGGGCACATGCATGCCCTGGGTATGCGTGTGGCGAGAATAGGACACGATCAAAGGAAGTCAGTACAGGAGAACTTCATGGAACTCAAAGCTTGTATTGCAGACCACAAGACAATTATCGGGTTTGTTAGAAATTATTTCGAGTTCCTCGATTAATTTGAGATACTTAATTGCAGATATTTTGAAATCATCAAGCCAGTGATATCGCTCACCGTACTCATGCAGTTTATTATAACTGCATTCGTTCTGTGTATCACAGTCGTGTACTATCTCATGTTCAACAAGGGATTTGGTCAGCTTTTAAGCACTGTAGTGTACATGCTTGCAATATTGTCAGAATCATTTCCTGTGTGTTTTATTGCTAACGAGTTCATGGCGGAAACTGAAGCGTTAACTAAATCAATTTACGATTGTAACTGGATTGATCAATCTCATGATTTCCGAAAGTGCGTGATCATTTTTATGCAGCGCTCACATCAGGAAAATGTCATCACAGCTGGACTTGTTCCAATTAGTTTGGATACATTTATTAGCGTAAGTTGACACATTAATTGATAGAAACATCTTCTTACTTTGAATCCTTGCAGATCATTCGCTTTTCATTTTCGGTATTTACTGTTCTCAGTAACGTGAAGCAGTGAAATAATATTGGCAGAAAAATGCACGTCATTAAATATTTTTGATTCATCTAAAACACTTTGCACAGCTAACACAACTGAAATCGTCCATTCCCTGATTGAAACCAGATAGTTACGCAGTTTAGCAGCAGCAAGATTTGGATGTGAAGGAATTTTCCAGAGATGGGTTCGTTTACCTATCTTTACAACAGCATGTGACTTACTTACAATTAGGTTCCAGAAATCGAGTGAAATTGAGTCGAAATCGGATCTGCAAAACGAGTGAATTTGTTGGCAGTGTTCTACATTAAACTCGTTTTTATAATTTCGGTATTCTTTCGAAATCACCTGAAGTGAAATTCAAAACGACTGACATCTTTCAATTATGACACTTAAATAATTCATTATTTGAAATAAATTCCTGAACATTTTTCTTTCGTGCAATGAAAATAAGAAATAAGTGTTGTTTTAATTGCTGCAGCATTTAAAATATAGAAAAAAAGATATGCAATCGAAAAAATTAAAAAACATAGGTTGACTGCATCTGCAAGTTAAACAAATTTTCAACCAAAAATAAACTACATATGTATCTCATAAATTATTGTTAATTTAAATTTGTACCATACTATCGGTTGAATAAGGAAGCCTTCGTTGTTGGGAATAGTTCCGCCACACCTACCAAAATCCACAATTCCGCGCACGCTGCAGCTGGCTGCTGTTTTGCGTTTCCTGGCAGAAGGAATCTTCCAAATGTCTGTTGGAAAAAGATAGAGACATGGCCATGGGACGAAGTACATTGTCAAAGGTTTTGTCACGAGTAATGAAAGTTCTTGAAAGCACAATTTTCCAAAGGTGGATACAATTTTCAATGTCAGATGCAGAGCAAAGAAGATATTCGATATTTCTTGGACAAATTTAGCAATTCCATCATCTTAAAATCTTAAAAATAAATACCAATTACATTTCAAATAGACATGCGCTTACAACACGGTCATTAAAGCAGGACATGCAAGGCGCCCAGGATCAAGTCATGATGCTCATATTTGGAACATGAGTAGGGCTCGAGACTGCCTTAAAACTCAATATGAACGTGGCGACCGTTCACCCTGGCTCTTAGGAGATACGGGATATGCATTAGAACCATTCCTCCCGACGCCCTATAGAGATCCACAAGCTGCCACTTTAGAATACGCATTCAACCAGAAACTTTCTTCAGCTCGCAATGTAATCGAGCGTACATTCGGCGTTTTAAAAAATCGTTTCAGATGCTTGGCTCGATCTCTTGACTACCATCCAAGTAAAGTAGTGCAAATAATAAATGTTTGCTGCGCATAAAAATTAAACAGTGAAACACAATTTCATGAATACTATTAGTTAAGACCAAATAATCATTTATTAGTTATATGTTAGACAAAAGGGTATGCTTTGTCATTCTCCAACTCCTCCCACAGGGCTTCAGCAGTTACGCGATCTCTTTTTGTTAAACCCCTTGCGATATCCTTATGTTTCTCCATAAAAGCAATATGTATTGCGTCTTGAGCATTATTCTTATGTTTTCCCCTGTTTAAATAGAATATTTGCACATTTACATATATATTGCATTCATCAATCACTTACAAAATTATACCGCATCAGTTGTAAGCTTCTTTTAAAAATTTCACAATTCACGTAAATTGATTGGATCGAATTTAAATGTCGCGAAAATAAATGATATCGAAATGTGGAACATGGAATTTCACATCGATTCAACTTCGAGAACACGAAACTTCATTTTGTATCAATTTGAACTTCATTTCGAGTGAAAGTGAAATGTAAAACCTAACTGTTCTGACTCTGGCTGGAAGGAGCAGCATCAGAATCAGCCCTCTTCTTCGCTTTATCAAAAGTGCAATTTGGTTTGCGGAATGGGTACCCTTGATCCGCGTGGTAACACAATGGGCCTTCGCTTGGCCTAAGTGTGTCTGCTGTCCGTATGCGCGGCAGACAGCCACTTCAACAGTTAAGCCAGAATAATTCTAAATGAAAGTATATTCAGAAAAATTATCGATCGATATGGCTACGAAATAGATTTATATTGGTAGTTATCATCCGGCCATGTTATTAGACTGAATTAAAAGCCGTTTGGCTTGGTGAAATAAAAATGCAGTATGCAAAGCAACTATTACTTCCTGGGGCCTATGTCACAGATCATACATCACATACATTGTCATACATCATACACATCATACAATTTTCTGTTTCACAGAATCCACTGGAAGTATTGTATATATTATATATGTTCTTTGTTGTATGATGTGTATTATTTTGACGTTTAATTTTGAATGACAAATTTCAAATTTGGATAGATTTAGTATAGAGTTGAATATACTGATGTTTTTGAAATAAAACGATTAATCGCTGCACAACTTGTCATTTTCCAAATATGCATGCTTGTATTACATTCAGGGGCCTATTTCACAGAACATGCATCTCTAACAGTGTATGATTCTGATACTTCTGCTGTACGATTTCTGTTTCTCAGATTTGTTGTATGAGCGGCTATAATACAGCATGTAACACCTAAAGGTTACACTGGAAATATATAAAATATAAAATATCATACACATCATACAACAGTTTTATTACAAATGTATCATAAATTTCATACACCACTTCAAACTGCTTTAAATGGGAAAATACTCAAAAATAAGAATTTTTGGGCTTATGATTTTTGAATAGTGAATGTTTGTTTATCTTTTTTTTAAATTAGACATGCAGGACATGGAATGCTAGTTCTGCAAGAAATGTTTATTAAAATGCATGTACTATTTGGAAACACATTTGAATGATTTCAGTATTCATTACATGGGAACTCAGTTAATTAGTTCTTTGTGTGTTTGCAATCCACTTATATGGTGTCTGGGTTTCATTCACGACACTATTTAGTTTTCAATGAAATTTATCATTCAAAATTAAACGTCAGAATAATACACATCATACAACAAAGAAGATATTATACAATACTCCCAGTGGAACCTAAGAAACAGAACATTGTATGATGTATGACGGTTTTGTGTGTTATATGAAATGTATGTGATGTATGATCTGTGAAATAGGTCCCTATTTTAAAGTATTGTTACTGTTCATTCCAATCGGAATAATCGGAGAATAAAGACATTGGCGCAAAATTGAGTCGACAAAAGTGGGCCTTAACATTTTGATTCAAAGTGATTTGATAATTATAGCCAAAATAAAGCCCCCTTTATAGTTTTCAACTCGTGACAAAGTTAAAATCACCCGAACGTCATTTTAAATATTTTACGTGAGTTAAGCTTATAATGTCATGCCATTTCAGTGAAAAAAAATTGTAAACATGTTTTCTAAAGATGAAGCTTTAGATATTTTCGAAGATTTTAACTTAATGCGCAAAAAATTAAAAACCCGCGGTCCCTCCACCATTAAAAGCTCCGCGACTGCCAGGAAAAAAAAATTAAATAAAATAAAAAAAGTGCAAGTGCTAGTGAGAAGTGTTTTGGTGTCGAGTGCGTCCGGTCCGCTCCCTCTCCCCCCTTTCCATCACAAGACACTGTTGAGCCTTCTCGGTCGCAACTCCCGTTTGATTTCATCAGGCGGGCTGATGCAATGACTGAGAGTGCGTAGCATCTGTCATAGCGGATCTTAGAAGTGTGAATTTGTTGGTGGACCAACTCGAATCAATGTATGGGCAACCTATATCACCAACATCGATTGTTGTTGGGAAACTAATTTTGAATTTGCACTTCTCATTTCTGCTTCACCACTTGCAGTCGGAGTTGGTTTTTTATATCTTCGTTTTGTCCTTTATGGGAAGTTTTAGGGTTGATGTGAGCAATATGCGTGGGCTTAATCTCTTCGCTGTGTATGTCCACCTACCCCGTTACAAACCACTGTCTTGGCGCTGAGTGAAACACAGGTAGGTGAGAATACCGAATTATCGGATTTGGTCCTGCCTGGATATAGCTTGGTGCCGCTCTTCTTTTTACACTGCGGTCTCGCCATTTACGTGCGTAGTGATGTAGCTTACCAAACTCAACCACAATACGGCCTCTGTTCCAATCCGGAATTCAATTTTCTGTGGTCAAAACTCCATGTCCGTAAGCATTTAATCCACTACTGCTTTATTTATAGGAGTCCAAGCTTGGATAGCAATTCAACTTTTAACGAATTTGATGCACTATCCGATTCCTTCTCAAGAATTGTATCCCTATATCCTCGCACTGAAATTGCCATTGCGGGCGGTTTCAATGTACACGATTCTAATTGGCTTCGACATTCAGGACAGACAACACTCCAAGGAAGGTACGTCGAAATCTTTGCTGAGGTAAACAATCTGACCCAGCTAGTAAATGAGCCCACACGAATACCTGACATTGCAGATCATTCCGCCAACACCCTGGACCTGTTTCTCACCTCTCATCCTGATAAATATTCTGTTGACATACTGTCACCTCTAGTCTCGTCGGACCATTGTGTCGTATCAGCAAAATTCTCGTTATCACCACACACAGTTAGAGAACAAATTCCTAAAAGAACAGTTTGGCTGAACGAGAAAGCCGATTGGAACGAACTTAACAGGTTCTTTAGGAATTTTAACTGGTCACTTTCCTTTCTCGATAGTGACGTGGATGCCGCTGCTGATATGATCACAAATATTCTTCTGCTGGGTATGAGAACCTTAATTCCTCACAGAGTGAAGAGTATCAAGCCCAAAGCAAACGCATGGTATGGCTCGAGATGTAAAGGGGCTATTAGGATGAGAGAGTTGAATTTCCGGACATACAAAGCCAACCCTACTGAGGAAAACCGGAATAAGTTTAAACGGGCTAGAAATGACTGCAATGCAACTATCAGACGTGTGAAATTCTCTTATGAGCAAAAGTCGAGGCAAAAAGTGCTACAATGTCCCAAGGGTAGCAATAACTTTTGGTCATTTGTAAAAAACATAAAGAATTCCGCTGCTGTCAGCTCCTTAGACAAAGCTAATCTGCTTGCGGCTAATTTTGCAGCCAGCTCAACACTGCCAGATTCCAATATGTGTCCACCTGTACTTGAGAGCGTTGATTTCACCATGGGACAAATCCACTTCCGCACTCGTACAGTTGCAAGAGTACTGAAAGATCTCGACGTGCACAAATCTGCTGGCCCGGATGGTGTTCCCCCTATTCTATATATCTGAAGAGGTGTTCTTCTGCGCTGGCAAAACCACTGCGTAAGCTTTTTCATCTATCCTATTCTTTAGGTCTCTTTCCGAGCAGGTGGAAAACAGCATTTGTCCAGCCAGTCCCTAAAAAGGGCGAATCTTCGTCACCCACCTCGTACCGACCCATAGCACTTACGTCCCTTCTTTCTAAGGTCATGGAAACGCTGATAAATCGTCAGCTTATGAATTATCTTGAATGGCGGAAGCTTCTTAATGACCGACGGTATGGTTTCCGCAGCGACAGGTCCACTGGTGATCTGATAGCTTATCTCACCGAAAAGTGGAACCAGTCTTCGCACAATGCAGGGGAAGATAGTTGCGCCTGGTATTTCTAAAGCATTTGACAGAGTTTAGCATTAAGCTCTCTTGTAGAAAATGCATCTCTATGGTATATGTGAATCTCTTCTTCTATGGATTAGAAATTACCTTTCGAACCGTTCAATTCAAGTTGTTTTGGATGGGTTCAAGTCTGATATCCACCAAATAAATGCTGGTGTTCCCCAAGGCTCAGTTCTGTCTCCGACACTCTTTCTCATTTTTATAAATGATCTCTTGTCTGCTACTTCTAATCCAATCCATTCCTTCGCTGATGACAGCACCCTTAGCTTTTCATATTCGTTCCAAGATCCACGACCCCGACCTTCGGCCGTAGAATTGGAACGGCAGCGTATGTTAATCACATTGAATTCCGATCTTGACAGCAAAAAAAAAAACATTAAAGTGGAATTCAATGCTTCAAAAACTCAATGCTGTCTGCTGTCCCTCAAGCGAACCCTTCATAATCAGCAATAATTATCCATGAATTGCCGCTTGTGTCGATGAAACCGGAAAACTTTCCATCCTTGGTATTTGTATCAACACAACACTTAGTTGGAACGATCACATATTTGAGGTTGCCAAAAATGCTGCGAAATGTTTAGGTTTCCTTAATCGATGCAAGATTCTGATTTGGCTTTAATTTATAAGGCGTCTGGTGCACCCAACTGCACCGATTTGATAGAATCAAAAAACGAGCGATAAAACTTATATTAGACAACAATATCGCAGAGTCATTAGACTCGCTCAAACATCGACGTACCCTCTCTTCTTTGCCCGTGTTTTATCGTTATTTCAACAAACGGTGCTCAAGTGAGCTAGCCAACTGCATCTCCATGAATTTACCCGCAATACTTGTCTCGCCAGGAATGCCCTTAAGCCTACTTTCAGAAGCACAGTTAAATTCAGAGACTCGTTCTTCAGCCGCACTGCACGAATATGGAATGCTCTTCCCAAGCTAATATTTTCCACAGACTACAACCCGCAGATATTTAAGACCAATGTGCACAGGTACCTCCGCTCCCTTTCTCCCGCCATACCTTCGGCCCGTGCTGTGTCTTGACCCCGGACACATAAGGATATTAGCAAAAATCCCCTGAGCACGCGCAAATTACAAAAAAAGATGGAAAGTTTACTGCCGATGTAGATCCGACAGTTCCATATTGATATTAACACAGAATAACATCTGAGTAATAGTGGACTGCCTATTACTACATCGTTGCAGGTAGCGTTTAATTTTTTTTTTCTAGAAATGTACATCAAGATGATATCGGTTATGAAACAATACATGGTATTACATAAGAAATTTCTTCTGACCTTCTTCTGCCTCACAGGCAGCCTTCTTTTTTGGATCATTCGCAAGTCGTTGCGCTTGTCTTCGATTGTTAGCAAGTGGTGCTCCATCAGGTGCCGCAACATGTACTTCTCCACCCTGTCACAATTCTGCTCCCTTTCTCGCTTATTATGAAATTTAATCGCTTATGTCATCTACCATATGTGTACCATGCTTAGTTTTAAATTATACCTTTGTTTCCATTTATTACCCTAATTAAATGGGTAAATCATTTTCAAATCCGAATTAAAAGATAAACAACAATGACAGCAATGAAAGTGCGTTTTATTCAAACATTGTAAAGTAGAAACTAGTTAGTGGCAGGTTAAAAAGTGACTAATTTTGACAATTTTGACAAAAAGTTAAAACCTGCTTATAAGTTTAAAGTTGTGTATAACTAGTTCGGAGTTAAATTCTTAAAGTGGAGTTGACTATAATTTTGCGCCGTTATAATAAAAGGAACATTGGTGATAGTATCCTTGTGGGTATATGCGTCGACCCACGCAACTGAACCTTGCTGCCTGGATTCGATTTCTGGTACGACCTACATAGTTCTTACTGCCTACCACTTTCTAGACACTGACAATGATCAAAGAGTAATAACAGTCTAGAAAAAGCTTCTCAAAATTGGCCTTTCGGAGTCAGCATATAACTGTAGGCTCCTTCCACTCGTGAAAGGTCAATAGCTTGCATAGCACGAGTGGTCGCTGTTGAAGCTAGGCCCAGTTCCGCATCAGACTGTCGAGCCACCCATATTATATTATTATTATTAATATTCAATTAATAGATTCTATATGTATTACAGTACTCATGTGTATATAGAATAAACCCACAGTAAGTCTATTTTGTGTAGACTAAACAAATTTTGAATAGCAGAGCTTATCTAAGACAGATCCCGCAAATTCCCCAACTGTGTATTTCACGAAGCCAACGTTTTCCAAGATACTGCATACTTGCAATCACTTCAATGTATTCGAGGATGTACTTCAAAATCAACAGCTTACAAGTCCCTTATGGTTTTAATGCACATAATTGGTCATAGCTACCCATTTCTCTGAAGCACTTTCCAATGCAGTTTCCAACATTGAAGAAGTGAAGGAAAACTATCCTCTTGAGAGAAATTCTTAACTGACTTTAGTTCTCAGGTGGTACAGCGTGCAGTCACTTTCCGAAATAATTCACTGATTCAATATCCTCTCGGGTTTCATTGACTGAGAAGAACAAATATTGGAAGAACCAAAAAAAAAACTATATCAATTCCGAAGCATTTAAGTGCCTTTGTCCTCAGCTGATGGTAGAGAACACCTGATGTTAAAATTTGCTATTATGGTTTCCTTTGATCTAAAGGGATAAGCACACATCCGTGAAACCAGACAGACGGTAATCGAAACCCTTCTACTCAAAACTGTGTATATATGTTCGTGTATGTTAAGGTGCGTTAACAAAAAATGGACTATAGAAGATTGAAACTAATCGAATTGGGTCGACAAAAGCGAGACGAAAATTCATTTCTGACCATATCGATAGATACTCACATTTGTTTGTATCGGGATTGGAAAAGAAGTTAATAAAAGTGCTTTTTTGGTTCGGGAAAAAAATACTAATAACGTAGTAGAGGGTAGAATAACATTCAGTGAAAAGAAAAAGTAAACTGAAAGTTATTGATAAAATTAACATTCCCACATGAGTTCCAACGGTGATGGAAGAGTAACTCTGTCTGTTAAACATTGATTGAACAATAAACAAACCAAACAAAAGATATCCATTATTATCCCAATTTTTTCCCGACTTTTGTAATCTATTTCTTATCGTCGCGATCTGTCAGACCATTTCAGTGTACTACTTCTCTCTACCATACAACTGATATGAATTAACCTCGTAACCATTTTTGGTATTTTTTCAAATACCTTCCGCATCATGGCTAAAAGGGAACAACGGTTTCAGATCACTTGAAGAAGTCGACACAGCCATTAATATATAATGAAGCCACATGATCGGTTGGTGTACCGTCAAGACACTTCAAGGCCGTTGGCCATGCTCTGGTAGCGAGCACGCACCACATCATCTTCAAAATTTGGGAAGATGAAAGCATTCTTAACAATTGGAATATCAGCTCTATATGCCCCATCCACAAAAATGGCAATCCCACCCCTTGCAACAACTATAGAGGTATATCCCTGCTCAACGTCGTCTACAAGATCCTGTCCAGCGTACGGACGGCAAATCGAATATAGACCAAATTTTCACTCTAAGGTAGAATACTAACGAGTTTCAGATCGACACATACTACCACTTCATCGATTTTAAAAGCGCATACGACAGCATTCATCTCAAGGAGCTATTCGATGCGAATGGTCGAATTCGGGATCTCAGGAACACTGATCCGTTTGTGTCGCATCACGATAACAAGTTCAGGTGCAGTTCGGCTCAAGGACTTCCGAGCCATTTGAAACCTGCACTGGATCTCGGCAAGTGAATGCGCTGTCATTTGACCTCTTCCATTACTTCAGTTTTTCGAAACAACTAGACTGAAGAACCAAGATCATGCTCTACAAAACTCTTATTATGCTAGTCCTATAACCGAAAGCTGGACGCTGAGCAAAACTGCAGGGCTGATTCTTGGTGTCTTCGAAATAAAACTTCCGCGTCGGATATATAGTCCCCAACGCTTTAGCTAAGACGGTCTTCGAATCTGAAGCTCCTGGCTCGAGAAGGAGAGGAAGACCAAACCCTCGCGTATTTTGTCAGTTATCGATGACTGGAAGCAGTGTGCCCAGGATCGTCAACGAGGGAAGGCAGCGACTGTTCAGGCTCAGGCAGTTTCTGAACTTTACATCCTATCGCACCAAACGAAAAGCCGGTAGAAAGATAAGGTTTCGTACTAAGGAGCTCCTAGAGCTTGGTTGGTGGGTCCTTATGTATCCAGCTTATAGTCCGGACCCAAAACAAATTGATTCCCACCCATTCTTGTCCATGGCGAACGATTTTACTTCCGCAAAGTTCTTCTCGAGAGTGGCTTACGAAAGGGCAACCTTTGTGATTCAGGCTAAGGATCTCATTTTCGTAGAAACTCTTAAAAAGTATGCCTTTAAGAAAATAATGCCGTTCGAGAATTCGGGAGGTGGTACCCTGCTGTACATATTTCGAAAGAGGCTATCGGCTGGTATGGCTATTCATGGAGGCGCTATGTGGGTCGGTCTAAAGGGCATTTGGAGGTGCTAAATGGGAAGCTTACGACTTTCCCAGGCTCAATCTCTTCAGGGGCTGGATTGGAACCCTTGAGTAAATCGGTTTTGGATTGTCAGTACGAAATGCATCCATTGAATATTGCAGCAATTCGGAGATTGCGGCTTGGTGGGAACATTCCGTGCACAATCCGATGAGCTTGGAGGTGGGCATACTGAATCTGCTCTGCTCTGATTGACGTTAAATTAGGCACCCTACGTTTGTCCCATGCTAAGACCAGCACAAACATGCGTCATTACTGTTTTACGTGGCCTTTTCACGATGCGGGGATTCAGCTGTTAGTTTAGTTTTCCTCCTACAAGCCTAAAAAATCTCGATTTCTGCCTTTAATATTCCATCCTAAATTTGAATCCCCCTACTGTAGAAATTACGATGACATTTAGTGTGTCACCGAACATCTTAGTGCTCTGAACACGTAAAATTAAATTCATTGGAAAACCATTGTCCATGAAAAAGCAATAGATCAGCGAAGCCCATGTCGTAATTTTTGGTATGAAATTGCATTTAAAGCACAATGATGACAAAATGTTTCTGAACCATTAGCATCCGCAACGGCTATTCTTAAACTAAAGAAGCTAAACCCATGATCGGGAATCATTTTTAAAGGCAACAAATTTGATTTGTGACTGCACGGCTATGCGCGTGTTAGTCAGCATAAAACAATTTGCAAAATATACATTATAGAGGCTTTGAAAGTCATTTGCCACCACATTAAGTTTCAGTACATAGCGATGCATGTGTCCTACAATGTCGTTCTCATGCAAAAACCAGAAGCTATTTCAAATATTTTCCTTCGACGCGACAAGTTGTCAAAGCCGAAAACTTAAAGCACTAACAAATGATAAATGTAATGGTTTCCAAAATTTATGGGTAATCTTTGAAATATCTATTTTTTTACAAATAAAGTAAAGAACAAGTTTCGCAGGGAGACAGGAATGCGATAAATTAAATCTGAATCCTAGGGGAGTGCTATCAAAGCGATTTCTTTACCCTTCTCCTGCTGAGTTGCTTTTGACCCAACCTTCGAAAAATTCATATTCGGCTCACAGCCGTAAGTGGCAAATATAAAAGATTATGAAATACCCACGCAGTTATGCTACGTGGGCATAAGTGTCTTCGTATGACTTTAAATCGGATGTCTTGAGAAAGGTATTACTTTGTTCGAAGCACTTGAAGAAACGTTCCGAAGATTAATGAATATGTGCTCTGGGAAGTACATCAGATTGAAAAAAATAATTGGATATCATCCAGACGATTGACTTGATAACAGTAATTTATTATCTATGTACCTATAGATTGCGAATTTAACACAGTAATGGAGTGAACTTCATTAAGTTCTATGATAGTAAACAGTGACGTGCACCATATTTGTTACTAATTATAGACCAAACCTCACAGATGTGTTTCTTAATACGAACGTTGTGGATGTTTGTGGAGCTCTACTTCATAAACGGCTTTTCGTATTTGCATGATTGCCTTGTCGATATTTTATGGTAAGTTAGGTTAGGTTAAGTGGTGTGGGTAACACCATGAGCGATGGACCCAAGGGTCCATTGTGTTGCCACTGAGCCGATTACCACCCGTTACACTTGGACTATACTTCACCATGACACTTCCCTGAGAACAACTTTGAAACTCTGATTCCGGACAGAAACCCGTAGGACAGCGGAACCGCAACCTTTGGTAAAGCAATAGATTTCTACACGAGTAGGAAGTGGCGTTTTCTGGGAGTGTCTCAACCTGAGCAAATCCCTTCGTCTACCAAATCTCTGAAGTCTTCCAAGCGGAAGTAATGGCGATTAGCGAAGCCCTGCCCTGGCTAAGGTGGAACGTGTTATCCGCCAGCGATATCTGTATCACTACGGACAGCCAGGCAGCAAGTAAATCTCTGGGTTCATTCTCTATAAGCTCAAAACCAGTAATCGACTGCCGTACAACTCTTAACGAGTTATCCGACATAAACTTGTGCTGGGCGCAGGCCATAGGGACATCACGCAAACTGCAAAATTGATAAACTCACCAAATGCGCCACTAGACTGCCAGTTGATGGACTCTCCCGTAACATAGATAGGTACTTCTATAGGTACCTTCGAGTTACAGCTCAATAATCTCTACGTTATGAAAACCAATAACAGATTGTTGACAGGCATCACTTCTCAAAATAAAGCTGGTATATTCTTGATCCAAAAAGATCAAGTAGCCTGATTTCCCTAAAGGGATCCAAAATTAGCACTGCAGTGGGAATAAAGGCAAATTGTGTGAATTCGAAGCGTTTGTTGAAATTCCCTATCGAAATCCAAACTTCCGGGTGGTTCTACTTAACATATTGTGCAAAACCAAATTAGCCAATATAGTTGTTTAAACTGTATTTAAATTCAAACATCGATAGGAAAGAACTCGAATTCTTTTTTTTTCATATTCCACACGTTTTGTCAATAATTCTCCTGGAACAAATTTGAGATTTATTATAAAGCTGTTCGAGTGCATGTCGTGGGTTTATAAGTGGTGTCATCAAATGAACCTTCTGCGGATAAGCTGAAAAATAAATATGTTTGTATTTCCAATACAGTCTTCTATTGTTGAACATTTTTCACCATCTAGCCACCAAGTCAATAAAGGCAAGGTTGGCTGAACGTTAATCGAAGAATAGCATTTTCTATTGGTATATGGATCTGCTCCACCTGGAGATTGAATTTTGATGTGGGTTCCATCGATAGCGCCAATCACAGATGGAAACGAAGCTATACGAAGGAAATGTTTCTTAGCATTTACAATTTCAATAACTGTTTTTGGTAGTTTTATTTGTTGGCTAAAAAGGGATGTTATCGCTTTCAAAACTCTCAAAACTATCCGGGATAGACTGGAAACATGACTTGCTTAATGAGTGATGAGTTGCATAAACCACAATGTGACAAGTAGTTGGTTGATACGTGCTTTTGAATTATTTCTTGAAAATGCATGTTCATTAAAAATGTGCATTAAGAAAATAATACGGAAAACTCTACCTGTTGAAAGTACATTTCGATTTGATTCTATCTGCTGCAAAACAATCATGGTTATGTCCTTGGTTAGCTGAAATCGTTTGTAAAATGAATGTTCGTCGAAACTGTGAAACTAATCATTCCTGTTGTAGAAATGACGAGGAACGCCTACTTATAAAATTTCTATTATTTCCGGGTCGCCGTGGCGTAGTGGGTAAGTGCGTCGACTCCTACGCAGCGTCGCTCCTACACGGCTCTACCTCTTTAGTGTCACTGACAATGCTCAAAAAAGTACTCCTGTCTAGAAAAAGCTTCTCAAATTCGCCGTTCGGAGTCGGCATTAAACTGTAGGTCCCTTCCACGCGTGAGAGAACAATAGCACGCACAACACGAGTGGTTTCTGAAGCGCTAGGCCCAGGTCCGCCTCGGACTGTCGCGTCACCCATGTTATTATTATTATTATTATATATTTCCACATCGTCTTCAAATAATGCCTTAAGAACAATAGTGCGTTGCGCCAGCCGACTTCATGTTACGGAGAGAGTGTGATGACGCACTGCGTTGAAATAAATACTAAATTTATAAGCTATGTATATAAATTATTTTTAATCAGCTGTTTTCATTTCTCAAATGACAGTTGACACAAAATACTCTCAATATGGAAGAAAACTCTCAATTTGGTAGAAAATCTCCCTCACAGCGCATCCCTATGTCGAAAAATATCCAACATGTTCAATAATGACGTGGCTTGGTCTTAAGTTTTACGTTTACCTGTATTTTGTACATGGCCATTTAATTGTGTGCGTTGAAAGACAACGCCAGCGCAAACGCACTATTATGTTTCATGCATAAATCAAATAACTCGATCTCCATAATTTTCTTTTAAATTCAACTGTACTTTTTCACAAATTTCTCCAAGGTTTTATGTCACTGTCAGTGCAACTTAAAGGCTTATGATCCACTATTTCTTACACTTAGTTTAAGTTACACTCACCCGACTTTATGATCCACTTTTCGATTCGTGCAAGCCGATAAGTTCATCTTAACTCGTTAAGTGAAGTTTAAATCGATAAGCAAACGGCCCTAAGTCATATTATATACACCTACCTGAATACGACTGGATGGGGCCCTTAGTGCCCTTAGTTAATGGGGGGAGAGAACAAAGTTAATACGCTTTTATCTGGTTTTCAAATCTGGTCCAGCACTATCACTGGAGTAATCAATCAGTGGCACTAGTTTGACTGTGGGTATCACAATGGACCAATATGGTCTAAATATGCTTGCGACTTCACTAGCAGCCTCTCTTGCCTACCTACATATACCTACCTGAAATAGTGCATGTATAGTAAATTATAACCAGATATAACCATAAATGCAATCTAACACCTTTAAAGTTTGTGCTATCATTGTGTCAAAGAACAATGAACCGAGTCTCGTTCATAAAATCGTGTAATTATTGCAATCACGTACTAATTAAGTGAGCATAAATAAGTCAATAAAAATATTCATCGCATCCCCAATTGCAAAAACTAATCTGAAGCCTTCTCAGATAACCATTAAAATTCAAAGTGTACAGAGTCATTAATTTATCACTGGCTGTACTGATTGTAGGTATGAATATGTGTATAATAGAGCAAGGATGCGAAATTACAAGGCACAGATATCCTTGAGTCCTTATTGTCTTTATCGAATTATAATGAAAGCCGTTTGCGATAAAACTTCTGTTCCTTTTCTGCTGTATACTGTTTGTATCTCTGAGTGTGCATATATAAATGGACCGGTAGTGAACAACTTTCAAACAAAAGCCAACAATAATCCAGAAAATGTTCGCTTCCCTGATTGTAGATGCTTTTCTTTGTCGCATTGAAACACACAAATTGGGTAACGATTAAGATCTTGATTTAACGACCCAAGGCATCCGAATAACAAGCCCGCATTGGAGATGGTCGCTTTGGCCGCCGCGCCCTTCGAAAGGTATGTGAACCAATGGAAACGCTTGTTATTTGCCATTATTGATGAAGGAAGCCATGTCTTAATTAAACGCCAGTAAGATAGGACCATTGTCCTCGTTTTCTTGCTAATTGCTTCCGAATTCAAATGTTTGCAGAACTACAATGGGTGAGAGATAGTTTAATGGGGGTGGTTCTCGATGTTTTTATGGGTTCGTTCGACTTAAGTGGTTTTGCTGATTCACTAATTACTTGGTTTATTGGTGTGACAACGAATGAAAATATGTTGAATAGCTGTAGGAATGAATAAAACCCTTGAGCGGAATGTTGTTATCTTCATTTCATAGTTTTGATGAGAAAAAAATGTGCTATCAGGAATAATTAAAGCATTGACAATTTTTCAACTTGGTGCGAGTTACGTAACAGATTCTGTGGATAATATAAAAAATGTGTAGGAATAGCGATGAGAAACCTAGGAGCAGTTATGCTTTCAAAATAATCTTTAAGTGGTTCGTTATACGGTATCTGCTTTGGAGGCACTAATATACCGAATCAAATTAATTTATTTATCACATTTTTACTGCCATACATAACCACACCTACGTCGTAATGCTGTCAGGAGTTCGCCAATTGAATTTTAATCTACAGGAAGTGAGTAACAAAAAGAGCATAATTCACTAAAGGATTGCGGAGGTAATCAACGTACAATTCGCAGCACGTTCTTCCGCCGCCGCACTCTAACTCGTGAGGAGTTATGCCCAAACGTAACCAGGCTTCCAGGTCCTTGGTCCGCCAAGTACTGATAGAATCGCACGTCTTGAAGGTTGTGATGTGTTCAGTTTCAATAGTAAAGTACGGTGGGGCTGAATTATGGTGTGAGATAGGCAACCTTTAATATCCATCACACCAAATTCATAAAAAAATTTGTTTGTTCATGCGAGTGAGTCAACAATTTGAAGTCAAAGGTCATAGGAATGTCACATTTAAAGAGAAACATGCCATAAAGCAGCTTATTTCAATACCATAATGCAGATCACAAACACATTAGTCGTTTAGTTAAACCCTTGGATGAGAAGAATATGATTGATTTGGAGTGGCCAGCCCAGTCTCCCCATCTTAATCTAATCTCTAAATGTAAAAATCAATGTCTGTTTGTACTTTATAGATTCTTAAATGGTAAGAAATAGAGCACTAATGTCGTTGGCAACTTTGTTCAGAATTCTGTGAAAAAGGTTTTCGTACCAATTTTTATTTTTTTTCACCCAAAACCTTATACATGGTCGCAATTATAGTGATCGGACATTTGATTGATGAAATACAATCGAAAATGCGTCCTAAATATGGCAGGTGATAGATGGGGAGATTAGGAAGAGAAAGCCATCGAATTTCACTGACGTGAATGACAAAATGCTCGAGACCTACTAACGTCCCTAGTTTGCTCAATGACCAACATATTTCCCTCTTTTATCGGAAGTAAGGCATACTCAGGTCAGTCGTGATGCTATTGAGCATCCGAATTAGGTACTTCAGCTGATAAGGACGGAGCCAAAACAAAACTACCCTTGCCTATCGGTAGTACCAACGCAGGGGAAGCAGCCGAAAGCCGAGTCTGATACCTCAACTTGCACTGTGACGAATATGTGCAGCGCAGTCACAGAGAAATCTGGGTGCTCTGACGGTTTCGTCAAGCTCAAATCAAATGGGTTAAAACTTCAAATGTATTTGCATAGATCCTTACCGCACACTTTACGTCAAAAACTAAGAATAAAAAATGACGTAATATACGAAAAACTCAAAGCATTCTGTATAACATATTCTAGGAAAAAACAATTTTCGTTATCAGACTCAAATAGAAACCTTCCATGCACTAATTCAAAGAACTGATCAGTGGACTTTCTAAGAACTGCCTATGACGCATTATGATGAAATTCCAGAAAATTATTTTATTTTATATAATTTGTGACATCGATATCAAAACATCGATATTTTGTCATTCAACATCGAAGTTATCACATCCCTATTTGGTAGTGCCGTCCACCATGCTAGGACGTCATACATCAGTATTTCTATATGTATACAGTCAGTGTGTTATTTTCGGTTTGATACCCCATTTAAGGTCGACAATTTTCTTGCAGTTACATAAACAGTGCGATGGATGGATTTCTGAAGCTGGGACTGGTATGTTATACTTCCATCATAGTTTTAATTCGACTAGGTATAACGAATAGATATTTAGTGCGATCAGTAAAGTCAAGTCTCTCATCGCGTAACCATTCAGACGGCTATCGCCCTTTTAAATCACTTCGATGGTATGAAGACCATCATAAGACCATCACTATCGTCTCGCCTGTCGTTACAGTTTGAGTGCTCTGAAAATTATAACTCTCACGTAAAAATGACATCAGTTATCTAATTTCTCTCAAACTATTCTAACACATTCTCATATTAGTTTGCGAACAAAACTAATACAAATGTGACCTATCACTCTAAAAATCAGCTCAAAAGTAGAAAAATGTATGCGTGGTGGACTTGCATAACAACAAACTTAATCTCTTGATTATATCGTCCATTACTATGATAAGTCTCCAAAGGAAGCAAAGATAACACTTTTTCGTTGCCTTTTTAAAGGTAATGTACAGGTATTGTACCTTTAGAAATACCAGCGTTTAATTGGTATTTATAGCTTTTCAGGAATGTACTGCCTTAAAACCAAGCTTAAGGACAAACTATGTGCATTGTCTGAAGAATTGATTACAAATTGAACAACATTCGTGTTGGTTCGGTGTTAGTGTGGAAATGAATAAACGTTAAATGTGTACCATACGATTTAAAGAGTGACGCCATTTAAGATGATTTATTTCTCTTCAGAAAAGGAAGAGAAACTTATTGGGCAATTATAAGAAAAAAAAACTCTTGAAGTTTTCCAGATGACTTCAAAGAAATAAATTGCCTCAATTGGTAGGTAATCCCTCTGATTTCCCAGAGTAAAAGAATAAGGCACATTAGAGTTTTATTTGAAGGGCAGCATCGTCAACAATCGAAACCTAATTTTCTATACGAGACTTCTAAATATTTCTTCAAGTGTAAAAAGATACCCAAAGGTACGAACATTAAGAGGAAGTTACGCTACTTATGAAACTTATGAAAGAATCAATAATCCAATCGATAAGTGTTTCAAATATTGTTTTCACATAACAACTTATGATTTTTTATTTCTTTTTTCAGACGTATTCTGAAATAATAAGGAACATTTATTAGGGTGTATGTGTTTTCCTTACATGCCACAAAATAACTTACAATTTTGATAAATCTGAAAGGTGTAGAGAATAGTCACTATCATATATGCCGTCATATAATCTACTCCACAAACCTGAACCATTGCTGTTTGAAGAAAGATGATGATGTGTATGAATAGTTTGATTAAAGTTTCCAAACAAATTCTTTCAAATTTTTCATTAAACGTCTTTACTGTAAATGATGAAACTGTTTAAAATTGGGACATGCCGTTTCGTATAATTATAATTACAAAATCTCAAATAGCAAGACATTATTTGTGCATTAATATCGGACTGCTGGGAATTTACATGTACATAAACAGAACAGTTAAATGGGGTCTTCAAATTGTTCTAAAATCATTCAAGAGTGTCACTTCCAATATTTTGTCACATAGAACTGATGTCTATGCATTTACAGCTGAGTATATGCAAGGAAGTGCATCTGTCAGACCACATGCAGAGCAGACAACTGCTGGCCTCCACTTTCCTAGAGCATAGGGCCTGAAATCCAATGAATGATTATGGCCAGCAGACGGATGCATTCCTGCTATGCATAAATTATTGCAAAACGGATTCATTTTCATGGCGGTATAGAATATCTGCACGTGGGATGATGTCATCCAAAGAGCATTAACGGCCTTTTTTCACCACAACCCAGCTAGACCGAGTAAAAGATGCTCGACTGTGCTGTGAGAATGAGTTGCAACCCAGACGCAATTTATATGCAAATTTAATGGTATCCCGTACATGCAACCAGCTATCGAATGTAACAACTTTAAGCCCTGTCTCAAGACTGATGATATAACTTAAGGCACTATGTGGATGAGACTCTTCATTTGTCCCTCGCAGAACAGATGCCGCAGGACTTATCAATACCCAGTACAGTGTTCAGTAAGTGTCTGAATGAGGGCGTGTGCATTCAAGGGGTGGGCAAATGTGGGATGATGTGAATTTACCATTCGAGAGAAATGACCTTATTCTATGTAACGGAATCATTTACTGTCACTCACAGATGCTTGGCACCTCGGCAAATAAGGACTTTAAATGCCTTCTTTGGTTTTTATTGAGACTGCCTTGGCTTCCCTTTGAGCACTTTCTATGCAAATTTTTATGTGTTAAATGCATTTGAGAGGATAACACCAACAGATTTCTATTTTTTACTCCGCCGTCTATTCCGAATTGACTATGCTGTAAAAGAAAATTAGAGGATTACGCCGGATGTCAGACGAAATTAGATGAATTCGTTTGTAGAAGTGAAAACGGACGGGGGTTGAAATTGTCGTTATCTGCAGGAGCGGTTTTTTATGATGATACCGGTGTTTTGCTTGCAAACGTTTACTTATGTGTGTTGACTATTACTATCTTGGGGAAAAGCTCCTGTGTCGCCTGCAGATATGTATTTATTCTCCGTTTTTTGTCCTCACGTTTACAATTTGGATAATCCTGTTTGGATTTAAGTTTGTCGATTCTGCTATTTTTAGGAAGATGTTTGCACTTACACGACCCCACATACATGTAGGTACACATATGTGTTAACAATATTGGGATAAATCGAATAATTCACGGAAATTAAATTATAATATACTACAGTGAAAGCTATTACAGATGGACAGCGACGTTCGTAGCGTATTTGATGGCACGTGAACCACACTCACTGTGCTGTTTCTATTTTGTTATTTCCCTTGCAAAGTTAGTTCTTTTGTCCTTATCGTTCGCGTACCATGCAAAAAAAAATTAGTTGAAAGTTCAAATTCCGCACAGTTGTATTGCGAGCAAAATGCTCTCACTTTCAAAATTGCAAAACAAAATGCAGTTGTTTTGCTGAACTGAGTTTTAAACGGGGGTACACTCTCGTTTTACTTAAGCTTCAAATTGAACTCAATTCAAGGCTTAAACGAAACTGAAAAACCGGATAAATCCTTGAACTGATGTTTAAACCGAAAGCGGAGTTTAAAACAAATTTACAAAATTAAATGTACAAAATTGCGGGCGGTGGCCTTGCCAGTGTCCAGGTTACGGAGTGTCCGCTAAACGGATTATAAATGTATGGAACTTTTTTTGGGTTTCGGCGTTCTCACAGTACGTACCATCAAATCACAAGGATTAAGAAAAATATCGAATATAAATTTCAATCCAAAGAGTCCACTGGATTAGATTTAGTAGATATTGAAAAAGCCATTGATACGGTTTCCTATGGAAATTGTTAAAATCATACAAAGTTCTTAAAATGAAAGAAAATTTATAGTAGAAGTACAAAATGTTAAAACTCGCAGTACAAAATATTACACGTGGATTACGTTAACACTTTTTAATTTATGTATTTGTCTCAGACATTCCAGATCTTAGCTGTAATGTGAAGACTGCTATGTTTGCTGATGATGCAGCTATATTTGTATCTGGAACATACTATACGGACGTCTATAAAGCGCTGCAACCGGCACTTTCCAAATTAGAAAAATTCTTTAACGATTGGCAAATTAAAGCAAACGCTTCGAAAACGAAAGCAGTTGATTTTACCCGTAGGCTAAAAGACTGTTTTATTCTAAACAATGTTACAACTGCAAATGTGCTCTCTTGGTATTGCCTGATCTAAACACTGCAGATATCTCTGCATTATAATTGATAAGAAAATAATTATTCAGAAACACATATGCAAAGTTAACAAATACCCGTAGACTAAAAAATTCTGTACCCCATTATAAACAGAAAATCCAAACTTAGTACATAGAATAAGTTTATTTTATATAAATCCATCCAACTCTACAGTTTGGTACGACTGTGCTAAAGCTCACAAACTTAAATATGCCAAAATAGTCATTAAGTCATTAAAATTATGCTAAATTTGCCGCGTTGTTAATCAACCCGAAGGCTTCACAGCCTAACCAGTATCAACTTTTTTATTTTTCTCTCCCTTATGGAAAATTTAACACAAATATCCTATATCCTATGATAATTGTTATATTTCAAAATATATATATATATATAATAAATAAAAATGTCGATTAAAATTTAATATTAGTTAATGTAACATATTTGACTCTGGGACATTGAAATATTAGTTTTAAGAGTTCAAAAAGAGTGTTTTTTTGTCGAGTTCATAAACGCCGCACTGTTGCAGCCGTCCATGATTAACGTTCATAAATGCAAGTAAAAAGCATACCCATAGCAATGCGACAGTCCATCAAAAATGCAGTGATTTTTGTTTTGATACAGGATTGCAGGGAAAACGAAACTTTTTCATGCTAAACATAATTCCTATTTTGCTACTATATATTTTCATTAATATTTTCAGAAGTTGGTCCGTTAATTGTATCAAAGGCATTTGATAGATTTTTGCATCAAGCTCTTTGTCGAATGCGTGCTTTGATCCGTTCTTGCCAGCATAATTAACTGGGGAAAGCACAATAAAGTGGAATTCAGAAACCCAAAAACTCAATGCTATCTGCTGTCACTCAAGCGAAGTCTTGATAATCAGTCAATGTCCATGCGCCTGTGTCGATGAAACCGAAGAACTTTCCATCCTTGGTATGTGTATCAACACAACACTTAGTTGGAACGATCACATATTTGAGAAAAAATGTTGCGAAATGCTTATGTTTGCCTAATTGATGCAAGAAATAGTTCATCCCCTCCAACTTGTGTTTAATTTATAAGACATATATTCGCCCCACGCTTGAGTGCAACGTTCATATTTGGTCTGGTGCCCGCAAGACCACCGTGCACTTAATATATAGAATCTAAAAGCGAGCGATATAACTTATATCGCAGAGTCCTAAGACTCACTCGAACATCTCGAACAGAGCCTCTTCTTTGTCAGTATTTTATCGATATTTTAACAAATGATGCTCACGCGAGCTAGTCAACCTTAATTCCACCTGTCCATGAATTCAACCTCAATACACGTCTCATGAGAAACGCTCATCAGTTTACCCCTAAGAATACTTTCGTACGCACTGGTAAATTTAGAGACTCGTTCTTTGCCTGCAAACATAAGGAATGCTCTTCCCAGCCTAATTTTTTTCCACAGACTCCAATTCGCAGTTATTTAAGACCAATGTGAACAGGAACTTCGGTTGTGCCTTGACCGCGGACACTTAAAGGTATTAGTAACATGGTGAGCGTGCGCAAATTATAAAAAATATAGGAGGAAAGAATACAGTGGTACACCTTTCAAAACAAGAGAGAAAGGCCACTCCGTGTCATAGCCAGAGGTCTTCACCCTTCAGGCAATAAGGATGACATTATAGATGACCTTAAAGCAAAAGGCTTGAAAATGATTGACGCCGTCAACATCATAAAGAAGATTAAGCAGAAAACGGAACAAGGTGAGGATATCCTGATCAAAACAGCACTGCCATTATTTATGTTTACATTAACGAGAAAAACGAATGCATGTCTACAAAATTGAAATCATTTTAAAGATTATAGAAATATATAAGAAAATTGAGCCGCTGCGGACGAACACAAGGACGATACCGCAAGTTTAAACGTTGCCGAGGCTGTAATCATACACGTTCATATTGCCAAAAAGAACCTAAATGTGTAAGGTGCGCCGGAAATCATCTCTCTGAAAATTGTGATATTAGTAAATAGGCGACGGCTATACGTGCAAATTGCAAAGAAAAACATCCAGCTAATTATAGAGGCTGCGAGGTTGCCACAGAGCTACAAAAAAGACGTGACGCTTTACGGCAAAACGTAAAGCCGCAAGACCAAAACGCAAAAACAATAAAAAAAAAGCGAAAGCAACGAAAATAGTAAAGTAAATGAGGCCACAAGGGGGGGAAGTAGGAGAAAACTAAATCTACCCTGCGTAAAATGGAGGAGAAGCCAGAGACCTCAAAGACTCTGAAGTATGCCCAAGCATAATCGGTAAACAAAAAACCTACCGATTCGGCAGACCCGGTTGCGTAAGTGTTCGCCACGATTCTTGCTAAACTTGACGAGCAGTCCGCGATAAATAAAACAATTTTTGACAAAACTTAGCAAGCTTGAGCCTAAACCTGGTTAAACAGCACAGATCTTTTCGTAATATATGAATATGGAAGGTCCGATCAAAATATTAACATGGAAAACCAATGGAATAAAAAACAAAAGCAATGAACTGGAGATATTCTTGCGTAACTCCAACGTTGAAGTGTGCTTGATATCTGAAACCCACCTGACGAACTTAAAATAAGACTTCATCCCTCCGGAAGAGCCAGAGGAGGATGCTCCTTAATTATTATAGACAATATAGAGCAGTTCATGAATACAATGACAGAACTTGACGCAATACAATCAGTGTCAGTTAAAACTAAAATACAAGACATCGTATTTTTTCTTGCGATGCGTCGTTCCCTCGCGATGCGTGTCCACAAGAGATGACCTTGTAGGTCTTTTCGAGAAATTTGGAACGATTTTCATCGTTGGTGGTGATTTTAACACCAAACACACCTTTTGGGGCTCACGTAAAAATTCAACGAAAGGAAGACTGTTGTACAAAGTCGGTATTGAGCTCGGGGTCAACTTCCACTCATCAGGAAAACCGACATATTGGTAAGCCGATACGGCAAAAGTACCCGACTTAGTAGACTTTATTATTATTAAAGGGGTACCTACAAACTTAGTGAAAATAGAAGAAAGCTTTGACCTCTCTTCCGAAAAGTTTATTTGTAACATCCAGAAAGCAGCCTGGAAAAATACACCTAGCAGTAAAAAAATTCCATTCAAATTTAGTGAAACAAATCTTCCGCCAGAAATAAAAGAACTTTACCTCGAAAAAAGAAAAGCGCGCAAGAAATGCAACAGTCTCGCGCCCCGCAACATAAAACATACCTAAACCTGTACAACCACCTAAAAAAAGCTTTGAAAGTTTTTAAAACCACGAGATATCGACTTATCTTGAAGGCCTTTCAAATGAAAAATGTACAAACTACTCACTTTGGAAAGAAGTAAAAAATATCAAGAAGCCCCATATGCAGGCCGCGCCAATCAAGAAAAACAATGATGAGTGGGCAAAAAGTGATAAAGAAGAAAAGGCGGATTTCTTTGCCGAACATTTGGAGGAAACATTCCAGCCTTTTGATGGACAAATGTTGGAGGATGATCCAAGTGTAACTTCTATATCTGACAGCTCTAGTATTGAAAGAGTATCGATAAACGAACTCTGCCAGGCAATCATAAATCTAAAAAACAACAAGGCTCCTGGCTATGATCTAATAACCGGACAAATCCTAAAGAACTTGCCGAAAAACCCGCTAATTAAACTCATCTACTTAATTAATGATTCCTTCAGGCTATTATATGAACCGGACTCATGGAAGGTTGCAGAAGTGATAATGGTTCCAAAACCCGGCAAACCGTTGAACAACAAAAAGTCGTACAGACCCATATCGCTTTTAGCAATAATATCCAAAATTTTTTAAAAACTCTTACTTAACGCACTCAAAAATTTATCGAAGAGAAGCAAATAATACCTGACCATCAGTTCGGGTTTTGAGCGAAAGACTCCACAATTGACCAGGTATACTGAATAACGAATGAAATTGAAGGAGCATTAGAGGAGAAAAAGATCTGCTCCACCACCCTACTTGGCGTTCCCAGGCCTTCCACAAAGTCTGGCATGAAGGCCTAAAATACAAACTAAGGTGGGCTCTACCGACAAGGTGGTATAAGTTACTAGAGTCTCATCTCCATAACATGGAACTGAATAATCCGATTTTAAATAGATCCGTGCAGGAGTCCCTCAAGGGAGTGTTCTTGACCCTACATTGTACCTGTTGTACACTAGAGACATACCTCAAGCTGAGGGTACACTTGTGGCTACATTTGCGGATGACACAGCGATCCTGGCAGTCCTCCTGAAAAACTGCAACGAGCTCTGGGCAAAATAAACGAATGGTCAAAACGCTGGCGCATTGCTCCCAATGAGACCTAATCAACGCAAATAAATTTTACCTGCAGAAATAATGAAAGTCTACTAGTTTTCATTAATTCTGTACAAATACGTACGCTAATGAAGCAAAATATCTTGGCATGACACTCGATGCGAAACTCAAGTGGAAGGCCCATGTGAAAAAGAAACGGGATAAGCTCGAACACCGGTATAGAAAATTGTACTGGTTACTTGGAAGGCACTCCAAGTTAAGCATGTACAACAAACTGCTATTATACAAGCAAGTAGTGGAGCCTATATGGACTTACGGCATACAACTATGAGATTGTACCAAAGCAAATAACAGAATATTTATTCAGTACTTTCAAAATAAAATTATACGGGATATTGTGAAAGCTCCCTGGTATCTCAGGTGTTGTGATATACAAAGGGACCTAGGGATAACTACCGTCGACGAAGAAATAACAAACTCCGTTCGAAAGCTAAGTATCAGACTTCGTGGTCATTGTAACAATGCCATCCTCCAAACTTTGGACATGAGACGTTTAGTACGCCGACTCCAGCGTACGAGACCGCTCGATTTGGCGCAATAGCAATAAACCATCCTAACCTGCAACACGCGAAAACATCCTTACAATCTTAACATCCTACTAGATAAGGAAACTTAGTTGTAAAGAAAAAGTAGTAAAAAAAAAGTTATAAAAAATAAATATATATAATACTCAAACCGAGCATTATACTTTTTTCTACGCATTGTGCACAGTATTTTGTTCATCAATGCAAACGTCACTCAAACACTTTTTGTATCGCCTACATATGTTGAATTTGTAAATACTATTTTGGCAATGCTGAAATGCAGCAAACTTGAGGCAGTAATTGTATTCTAAAATGACTCGAGAAGAAGGAAGCGGCTGAAATAGGTCAAGCAGCGAATAAGAGCAGAACAAAGTATATGCTGTCGTCAAGAAAGGATACTTGGACAGAGCGTCACAATGGCCAGCTATAACGTCGAGGTGGTCGTCTGCGTTGGGTCCGCAGTAAGTAATTGTAAACTATTGAGTAGTGGAGCCATCTCTCGAAAGACCAAGTTGGCTTTATATAAGACATTGATCATCCCAGTCCTGCTATACGGCGCGGAGGAATAGATAATTTCAAAAGCGAATGAGGAAGTCTTTGGTCTCTTCGAAAGAAAAATTATGCGTGAGATCTTATTTGCGGTGACGGTTTTTGGAGTAGAAGATTCAACCGCGAACTTTTCGGGCTGTACAGCGACATGAATCTAGTCAGGCGTCTTCGAATCCAAGGCCTAAGTTAGCTTGGCCATGTAGAGCGTATGGATAACTCGCTCCGGCCCGAAGAGTCCTCGACTCGTTTAAGGTGTCGCACCCGGGTGGACAAGTACCTCAACCAACTTGAGACAGTTAGCTAGACACTAGTTGCTAGTTGGATAGGCTTGTTGGTTGAAGCCCAGGTCCACCCCGGACTGTAGCGCCAAATAAAGAATAAGAAGAAGAAGAATAAATGAATCGGGATATATTGTTTACAGTGGCCTGGCAACAATGTTGCAATTGTGAGCTCAATCCCTGCGTGGAGCAGCTCACATCAGTTCCGTTGACCGTAGTTATCATTAGGACAGCATCCGTAAGTAAGGATCTCTAAATTATCTTAAATAAACCCTTTCGATTAACAAAGATTATTTATTTATGTTTTATTCCGGGCAAAACTGAAAATATTTCTGAAACCATGATTTATGGAGATCGTTCGTCTGGGATTGTTCACCTGTTAAAACAAAGCCCGTTCACGTCAAAATAAACTTATCAATATGGAAAATCAAATCACAACTCGTTTCAATAACACCGTTGCATAAGTAAATACATTCCACAATGGACAGACAGCTCTAGGCGACATGTACGAAAGCAGAGTTCACGTTCACTTATGCAAACTGTATTACGGTATTACACAGTGATAAAATAATAAATCCCTCTTCGAAGTCATGAAATTCATAACGCCGATAAAGGGTTAAATCTGTCTCCCCGAGGGCGATGGAGAATTAAACATGTGGAAATTTAATTACAATAATAACGCATAGTTGTTACAATTAACTCGATGAATTTTTAATTCAAACGTTATATGAATGGTGTTCATCCTGTAAGGCGGTGTGGTTTTTGCCGCAGCAAGTGCTACAGTCACACAACAAACGCCGGAGACAATGGATCACCTCGACACCAGCGAGTGCTTTACATACCTGATATATATCTGGAGATTCATGGGGATCTATCCATTTACCAGGTACCGACGGCTGTACAACGTCTACGCAGTACTTGCGAACATTGCAGGAAGCATAGCATCGCCAGTGTTTGTTTTTATTAATATCTTCTTTCTGGAGGACGTCGGTTTGATCATGCTTAACCTTCAAATAAGTCCCACAATCATAGTGGCGTCATTGAAGATGTTGGTAGTGTTCATGAAGTTGAAAAGCCTGAGAAGGATACCATTTTATCTAAGCAAACTGGATAAAAGGGCCAAATTGAATAAAGAAGAGACACGGTACCTACAGAGAGTCGTTCGACAGTGTAATCTGCTTGTATTGCTTATCGAATCATTATTCACATGTTCTCTGCTATCGTACGTCGTGCCCGCATTATTCAAGAAGAGGCTCATTCTGGAAGGATGGTTTCCATTAGACTGGACGGCATCGCGCAGAAACTACTTGATTGTAATGGCATTCCAGCTGTTCGGAACAATTTTTCAGGTTGTTCAAAACATGGGAAATGATGCCTATCCACTTGTTTATATGAATATTACAAGGGGTCAGATACACGCTCTTCGCATGCGAATTGAACGCATCGGAAAGGAGTCCAGTTCCACGATTGAAGACAACTTCATAGAACTCCGCGCTTGCATAAACGACTACAAGACCATCATAAGGTTGGCTCAATATTATTGCTTCATAAACTCGTAAACATAATTGATTTTTTTTTTGCAGTTTATTTGAAATCGTCAAGGATGTGGTATCCAAAACTATTTCGATACAGTTCGTCATAACCGCATTCGTGCTTTGTATTTCACTCATCTACTATCTTTTCTTCAATCGTGAGTTTAGTCAATTAATAAGTACACTCATCTACATGGCCGGTGTTTTGGCGGAATGTTATTCTGTGTGTCATTTTGGAAACGAATTGATGTACGAGACGGACCTGTTGACCACGTCGATCTACAATTGCAACTGGGTGGATCAGTCAATGAAGTTTCGCAAATGCGTCATCATTTTCATGCAGCGATCTCAAAAGTCTAACGTAATTCCTGCGGGTCTGACCACGATTAGTTTACAGACTTTTATTGTAGTAAGTGCCTTGGTACGAGTTTAAATTTATTTGAAAAATGTTCGTTTCTTTCAGATAATTCGGTTTTCGTTCTCAGTGTTTACGGTTCTTAGTCAGTTGGGATAAACATCTGATATGGAATTTATTGATATGGAAAATAAACCGTGCAATGTACATAGGATGTGTCAATGCGATATGTACTTTAGGAGTTTGCAACGCTTTATTATTTATAAATAGATAAATATTAAGAAAATTATTTAATGATTTAATTATTTTCTAAATTGTGTTACCATTTGATATCGTCTGGGACTGGTGTGACCTAAATTTTTAAGCCGACTTCGAACCCCATATTGTGAGCAGCTTTTTCTAGGCAGTTATACTTTGTGAACATTGCCACTGACCTGAAATAAATGGAGCCATAAATTATGAAAGTTGCTCGCGTCAGATAATAGTTGCACAATTTGTTTTGTTTTTAGGTTAGCATTTATTTGTGTGAATGTTCGATACAGTATTAGTAATATAATTAGCGTTCTTTTATATGGTTGCCAGTTCAGGATATTTTTGGCCCTATTGAATTCACGTCTTGCTGATGTTCTTAGTGTTCTACCAGGGTACAGATTTTATGGTATTTTTAACTTAAATGATAAGTCCACAAAAAAATGATAATCGGCGCTTAATAATTCATCATAATCGATCTTGGCAGCATCGACGATATTTATGACAACTGTGACAGTCAGGGGGTGAAATCATGTAAGGTTGATCGTTGGCCGTGACCATCACTTTAAATGCAAAAACACTTAATTATTATCAATTTAAAAAAACGATTTAAAAATTTGTATTAATTTATTGTAGACTTGCAAACTAAAGAATAGACTGTTGGCGCAACAATATGGGCCCAACTGATGTACACTGTTTAATTTAACATTTGGTATTATTTTCGGTTTATTGTTTATTTTTTATGTCATACAATTACTAGTTCTTATATCGGGTTGTTCAAATCCGTGTGTCTATGGTGGTCCTTTTGGGAAATTTAGAAACAATTTTCATCGAATGAAAAGAATCGATAACGAAGCATAAATGGAATGTGTAGCCCAGACATGCTGAGCATACCAAAAGTTGCATACTTATGGATGCAAAATCGTTTCAAAATTATTCAATACATCAACCATCCCTACAAATGTTAAAAAAAAATACATGAAAAATGCTTTTAGGCGCATAATATTGTATATATGAATGAATGATGAAATTAAGTAATGAATTATCGATAATATACAGAAAATAATGATTGGAAACATTGTTTTTATCCACGGTTATTTCAGAAGCGGCGATAAATATGAGGGGTAACCTGAGCGGATATAGGATTTTTTGTTAGTGTATTCTACATGCAAATTGAAATTTAAGCGTATATACGCTTGCAAAATGGGAGATATATAAAAAATACTGTATTCGATAAGAATTTAGAGTCATCTAAGTTCCTGAGGAACTTATACTTAATGAGTAGCAAGACTTAGGTCCCTTCTAATGTTGTTTTGAAAGGCTTGCACCTTGCCTTTATTTGCAACTAGGATAGTACCAACTGGAAATTCTACAAGAGACTCATCACTTTTATTCTTGTCACTGCTTCCCCAAAAGGTTCTGTGAGCATTAGCGTGGCATCCTATTATAAGGTTTTTACTCTTAGTACCAAATAATTCCGTCAGTCCTTTATTAACTAGGCTGAGGTAAGTACTACTTCTGTATCTGCTTTGCCTATCAGTATAGACACCGTATCCATATCTGTGAATTCTGAAATGACAAGGAATTTAATGTCATTGTCTAGTTTTATGACAGCTCTCTGTGTGTCTGCCGAGTTGTCAGTAATTAACCTACTGTTATCGATATTTAGCTCTGATATTTTGTTGGTACTACTCCAGAGTTCATAGATCAACCCTAGATTAAAGGTGCCTCCAGCATGCTTTTTACATAATTCGGTTGATGCGGACTTTGCATGCTGGCGGTTGGCTTAATGGACTTTAATCATTGTGCTGTTTCAAAGACTTTTCTGCACTTTACTCTGCAGAACTTTTAGACATATGTGTACCTGCTACGTTGATGGTTTCTAAGTCCTTATTATCTTTCTCGTTTATTTTTCGGGGGCTGATTAGGCCGAAATTGAAGCATGATTCGGCTTTGATACCATCGTTCTGTGCCTGCAAAAGGTCGAGTATCTTTTCGGTGGTTGTGACGGTAGCATTTGGATAGTAGCCGACTAGGGTAAATGGTTGAGGAATGTATTCCCCATTTGTAGCCCACTCCACATTTCCTTCCAAAGACTTCAGTAGCGGTGAGGTGATTTTCAGCCACTCCACTAAACCGTTCTCTCTGTCATGCAGTTCAGAGTTAGGAAACGTGCTTTAAAAGTACAGATAAGGAATTGATGCTTCATACTGCTGCCCTTTTGGCTAATAAGTAGTAATTTTTTAAGCAATACCTCTTAGGGTAGTTTTAGAATACTCCTTGGCTACTATAAGCTCATATTACGGGCAACTCTCTTCTTACGATCGTGCATCTTGAATTGAAGTTCCTTTCATTCCCATGGACAGACAATACCCTTAGCCGGACAAAACTGTTGCTACCGTTGCTGCTGACCTATAGGACCTTTCACTATATATGACCTATAGTCGAGTTATTGGGTCGGAAGCTGCAGTGGTACGTTGAATATTGCTCTGCGAAACGGCTTTAGACGTTCACACAGTACGGACAGGATATTGTATGCGGTATTTGGCAGTGATACCTCTCTTTCAGTATGTATGGTTGCTTTTGTGGATGATGCAACAGTACATCTGTATAGAGGAGGGAAATCTTCTGACGCTATAAGTAAGCCCTAACATTTTGAAGAAAGTTGGGAATTCTATGAATATGCGCGATGCAAAGAACAAATAAGATTATTCTTTGAAAAGCTACTTCAACCAAAGTAATGCAGGATTTCGCCTTTAATTATGTACATGCTCATATGTATATGTTATTCGTTTTGTGGTACTGTATAGACAAGTCAACGAGGCGATTTAAAGGCGTTTTTAAATTAGTTGGTCGGATATTTGGAGTAAGCTTTCTACATTAAAAAATATATTAAACTCTGTCGTTACTCACTTACATGCAAATCTTAAGTATTTAAGAGATTTGTATCTTTCGTGATAGCCATGATACGAAGCTTACTTCCATTGGCATTCAGGATAAGTTCAGCATTCCGATCTATTCTATACTTAATTTTGTCTTAATCTACTCCATCAAGTCCAAGTTTAAGACGTGATACCAAGAAAGGTCAAAGAATGGCAAGAAAGCAACCCTGATATTTTTAAATATAGATGAGCACACTATTAACAATGAGTAACGTTTTAGACACAAGTTCGTTTTGTAGCAGATACAGAAGTCATATTTTTTTACTGAAATTCATGAGACACTTAAGCATCACTCCATTCGTAGCTACTCGTTACTTGGACAATTATTCAAATGCCTCGTGCTTGTATCGTTGATGACTTGCTCTGGATATTTCCTATCTTCTGGATCGGTGAACTTCATAATAATAATATATAATATAATATGGGTGACGCTACAGCCTGTATAAGGCCAGTTCCTAGCTTCTCAGTGACCACTCTTGTGGTGCGTGCTATTGTTGTCTCACGTGTTGAAGGGTCGACGCACATGCCCGCAACGCCACGGCCACCAACCATAAAATCTAATGTATAGAACTCACGTGTCATAGTGTTTGTAACAAAATTCCTCCGAAACGGCTTGACCAATTCTTATTTTGAATATATGTATATTCAGTAGGTCTGAAAATAGGACTTCAACTATTTTTCATACTTCTACCTAATAAGGGTGGTCCCACCGAGAAATGTTTTTTATTTTCTTAGATATATATTTATTTCGTTCTAAAATTTTTACAATGCTTGCCACCACGCAATTTACATACAGAGATTTGATATTAGATATATCTTTCAACTGAAAAAATTGAATGAATTTATAATATTGTTTATGACTCTTTTTTTCTGTGCTTTTAAGTATTTTTCGAGGAGGAACAACGAAAGAAAAACCCGTCATATGAAGTAAACAAAAAAAAAAAGAAAAACGAAGTAAATAATTACATAAATAGTTATATAAATAAATATATAAAAAAAAGAATAAATAAATAAATGTAATAGAGGACTTCGCCTTTAATTATGTACATGCATTCATCACATAAAAATATAAATGAAGAAATAAATAAATAAATATACATATGAATAAATAAATATTAATTATTAACAGAAAAAACAAAAAATAAATAAATGCAGAACTAATATATACATTGTTATAACTGTACAATGACAAAAAGATTATAATTGCAAGGGAAAGGCAAATCAATTAAAAAAAAATACATAAATAAGGATTTGTGTAGAATTCGTATTTCAACTTAATGACATTTAACTCATTAACAAGGGGATTTTCAGGTAAACTATACTTTAAAAGAAAAGAGTGTGTTAGCCTTTCTATTCTATCAGAGATCAATTCAACACTAACTTGTCGATGTAACTGAGAGGTAGGTCGATGTAACAAGGAAAGTTAAGCATCATTTTTAGCAGTTTATTTTGCTGAATCTGATTTTGATTTTTGATATCACACTTAGCACAATTTCCCTACACAGGACAACCATATAGCAAGAGTGCTTGAAAAATGACTTTATATATAATTATTTTATTTTGGTCGGATAAGTGAGATTTTCTGTTTATAAATGAGTATAAGATGCTTGTTTTGTGCAAAGTTTTGCTTATATGATATTGAAATGTCAGCTTTTTGTCTAGATGTATACCCAAGTATCTAACTGTGTTTTCCCAAAGAATCGGCTGCCCAATGATCATTATTTGGTTAGTTGGGAGAAAACAATGTTTTTTTTGTTTAGCTTGTATTTTTTCCCACGTTCAATTTGATTTTCTACTTTTTGCAATAGGCATTGAATATCTCTGCCGCATTTTTGAGATTCGTCACAATATTAAGACCGAAGTTGTGCGACGAAAGTATCGCTGTATCATCAGCATATGTTGCAAATTCACATTCTGGTAAATTTGGAAAGTCGGTATATATATTATATAAAGGTGGTCCTAATACAGAGCTTTGGGGACACCAGCGGGCACACATAACAATTTAGACGGGTTATTATTCACAAGCACTATGAAATTAAGGTTGACAAGAAACTTTGAATGACTTTGCACAGAAAAGGAGGAAGATTAAAGTTAAGCATTTTGAATATAAGTCCGTTGAGCCAGACGGAATCAAATGCTTTCTCTATGTCGAGGAGAAGCATCCCCGTCGACTTTCCTACACATCGATTTTTTTAAGGAGTTTGAACTACTTGATGGCTGGTACTGTACAATCTTCGAAACCCGAATTGTTCATTGGGAATTAATTTGTGCACATCAATTATACTTTTTCGAAAATCTTACTTAGGCTGCTTAGTAAGCTAATTGGTCAATATCTCTCTGGACTGTCTGTTGGTTTTCCTGCTTTCGGAATTGGAATTACTTTTGCTGTTTTCCAAACAATTGGAAAGTATTCAACCTTGAGGCAAGCATTTATTATTAAAGTCAATATTTAATTCCAATCTTAGGTAGATGTAAGGAAGTATTTTTGATATCGTCAAGGCCAGATGTTTTCCTTATCTGTAAGCTTTTTATGTGGAACTTAATTTCGTTCTCATTAACGAAGGCATTTATTGGCGTTTCAACCTCAATAGAATTAAATGCCTCTAAGGAATCGCTTACTGTTTTCATAGTGTCAGTGTCCCCTAAGCTATCCGAAACAATGTGATTTTTGGCAAAAGTTTGACTGAATAAGTTAGCTTTGTCATTATCCGTGTAGTATGTATTGCAATTATATTTAAGAGCTGGAGTTTGTTTATTTTTGTTTTTGACAATCCTGACAATGTTCCAGAAAGGTTTGGAAGCTTTGGCAAGGGAATTTAACTTAGTATTCCTTACTTCATTTCGTTTAATTTGTATTAAATTCGGGATAACCTTTTTAAAATATTTAACCATAGTGTAAGAAAAAGTGTGCCTATACCTTTGCCAATTTCTTCTATGTTTATTCCTTAATTTAATAAGCTCAATAACGTGATCTGGCAGTTTCATACGATTATATTTTCTTTCTTTTTTGGAGATACTACAGTTTGCAGAGTTTAATACATGTTCAGAAAACATACTGATAATGTTATCGGCGTCTTCTCCTGTGGCTATATAGGACTAGACGGAAATTAAACACAAATTGGCAACAATTTGACCCTAGATAAAACGTTGCTCTACGAATTTGCTCTTGTGCAATCCCATTCTCTATGCCTAAAGTTAAGGTCACCGCAAATTAGAAACTCGCCACTCATAGTGAGAAGTTTTCTTAAGTCTGACCTGAGTATTAAGTGGAAAGTAGAGTATTGCCTGGAAAGTAAACACAAAAAATTTGTATTGCCTGGTCGTTTTGGAGCTTTATTTCAATACCCATATTTTCCACAAGCTGAGTTTGAATGCTGTGCAAAAGTTCATGTTGAATCGATCTCCTTATTAGAATAGCTACACCTCCACCTCTTCTGTCAGTTCTATCTATGCGATAACATTTGTAAGCAGAAGTTGAAATATTAACTCCAGCTGTTAACCAAGTTTCAGTTACTAGTGCAATATCTATCCCATTAGTATTTAAAAAATGTATAAAATACGACATGCTTATTGAAAATACCTCTAGCATTCCATGTAACAATGTTTAAATTATTATCTGTTATATTATTTGACATTAGAGTACAAAAACTGAGTAGCTAATTGCGCGATGGCATTAAATTGATCGAATTTTGTCTTGCAAGAAGCTAACTTTGTTATCATTTCCATGACTAGAACGTTTATTTCCTCCATAGAAAAAAGGTCATTGTTACATTTACCCAAAGTTGGTTGGTGTATTTCGTTTCCCCAAGTGGTTGGTGGGTGAACGCAGCTGATGCCGTCTGTGTGTTGATTGGTTTTCTCGATCGTTTTTCTCTGGTGCGAAAGAGATGGGAAATCCGTCATTGATTGCAAATCGATTTGCACATTATGCACTGGTGCAGCAGTGGGAGCTTTCACTTCTTCGATTGACCATGTTGATTTTATTTTTTTAGGCCCTAAGTATTTAGCTCTACTTAGGCAAGATGTGTCATTTGCTTTATGATCACCGTTGCAGTTAGCACATTTAATAATTGCATTATTGTTGCAGTCGGGAGTCTTATGTGAACCCGCACAAATTCCACAATATGTTTTTATGTAGCAGTGGCGTTCGCCGTGTCCGAACATCTGACAGTTGTGGCATTGTGTCAGTTTCCCTTTCAATTTTCTTTGATAGCTCCAACTGACTTGCGTGTGGAAAACTGATCTGACATTCTTTTTTAAGTCTATTAATTTGACTGAAATGGGTCGCCGTGGCGTAGTGGGTAAGTGCGTTGACTTCTACGCAGAGGGAGCCAGGTTCGATACCCGAATTTACCACCTTTCATAATTCACGGCTCCACCTCTTTCGAGTCACTGACAATGCTCAAAGAGTATTCCTGTCTAGAAAAGCTTCTCTAATTCGCCGTTCGGAGTCGGCATTAAACTGTAGGTCCCTTCCACGCGTGAAAGAACAATAGCACGCACAACACGAGTGGTTGCTGAGAAGCTAGGCCCAGGTCCACCTCGGACTGTCGCGTCACCCATATTATTATTATTATTATTAACCGATTTACTTTCTCAATGCAACTGTCATATTTATTAGTTCTTTCTAGCAACATTTTTGGGATTCAAGATATACGCAATGTGAATGGACAACAGTATTCAAAGTATAAAGATAGGCTTGTTAGAAGGCAACAACCGGTGTACAGTGTACCAGGATGCCTACTGAAGGAGTACTAAACATGTGTACAGGAATATGAATTCGTCCACTATTCGCTATAGTATAGTATATATATATAGTGTTTAAGTTATATACATATATATACATTGCCCCACACATATAGTTAATAAGTCAGTTCATTAAGGGTCACCTAGTACAATATAAAAATCTACAAAGGAAGACAATTGTTTAAAACATCAAAATTTAATCTTAATGAGAGGATTTGTCTGTTAACATGAATCAAACATGAAATCAAAACACGGCCTGCATATATATACACGGCCGTGTATGAAAGGACTGTGCACTTTCATACTCAGAATCCGCCTAAGGCGTTATGTATTAATAAAATTCCCAGTGTCATGACTAAACTCACGTCTCTGTACCAATGGTTGAACTATCTCCTCCTGGTGGCACCAAAGCAAAAATGACAAACCATCGCGCACTGAAGACACTTCTGGAAAGAACTTGGGCTTCCTCACCTACTGTCGACACTGTAAATGCCGCCTCTGCACTGTGAAACAGAACTGTATGAAGTCAGATTACTGCTTCGACAGACCAATTAGCTGTTGACTCACAGGCAGCGATTGGCAAAAGTTATTCAAGTCAAACCTTGAACAGCACCGATATAACTGAAAATATATTTGTTCTTATGTTAAGCGTCACACAAAACTCGTCGATTTTTTTTAAATTCCCAATCACCGGTAAATATTACAGGAGTTGATTTAAAATTAATAAGAAACTTTTATGTTATCTCGCGAACATTTTCCTCAGGTATGGCTATAAATACAGAGCCATTTGGCAAGTATAGCCTCAAAACTGCACAATTGTACGTGGGAAAATATAATTATATGCCTTCTTCGGTCTATACAGTGCTCATCAATGGTGAAAGTATCATTCAACATTTTCCGGTTTTGCTAATAGGTCAGTTGTCCTCAGATGCACAGAAGTCTCGCAATAAAGACTTCAAAAAATAAGGCAATCCACTCCCACCGAAGTGCTCGTAACAAAAAATAAAGACGCCATGCATTCTTGTACGTTGCCGCAAAGGAGTAAAAAAAACCAAGCCTTTTTTAAAATCTCTAAAATATTTGAAACAAAATGTAAACTTCGAGTCAAAAATCAAATCCGCTCCAGTGGGTTATTCCTCCAAATAAAATGTGCCGATCCTTCGCCTTATTTATCCCTTCTGCTTGATTTAGTTCATTCTTTTCTTGCTATCTCCATTTAATGAAAATACCTGCAAATAGACGTCGACAAATATCAAATAAAGAGTTTTTTTCCTTCTCGAAACAGCGATTCCCCACATGACCGTAATAAGTCTTCTAGAATGTAGTTGTGTCGCCACCGTAAATGTATAGTTGCTGTGGCAAGGATTAAATGATTAAGTGGGCGACTTTAAGTGCGCACGTATTCATCGTTCAGTTTCAAACGTTCGAAAGGGATTTTCACGACATCTCCGCTCATATTTTCCAACGATGATAGTACGAGACCACATTGAATCTTATTACATCTTACTGCGAATTATTTCATCTGCCGTGTATGCTGCGAGCGCGTATCTAGTAGTTTTGAAGGACGGCACCAACTACAGCCGGCATTACGAACCAGGTTCTTCGATGTTAAGGGCTTGGGTTGCGACCATCCCTTACGCCATCCTATGGTGATGAGTAATAGCACAACTTAAGCTTCTTGGATAAGGGATGTGCCATCGCGCGGATACAGAAAAACATTCTCGTTTCTCTTCGGCATTCGACGTTTATACCTTGTTTTTGTTTGCCGAAGAGGATAGATAGTATGAGTAACTGGGGGGTGGAGGAGTGTCAAGCGTTAAGCGTCGACTGGCGAAAAGTGGCGAATGGTGGCTGCAAAGTTCCGACGTGTGACTGGGTAGTGAGTAAACAAAGGGCGATGTTATCCCCCAAATACAAATGACGGCAATATGTCATTTGTGGGAATCATCTTTCAAGGACTGTCATATAGTTTTCCCCAGACGATCTGTGTTTAGTGTACGAATTTGTTTTTCTTCGCTTTGCCTCTGCTTATGTCGTTATAAGCTTGATGCGATTCTGCCCGGAAGCACATGTTAGCTATTTGTAAGCGGACAGTGAATTTGATAAATTTCTGCTGACAAACCGGAAATCATACACACACATAAACACTCGTGGTTTATTTAAGTTTGTGCGTCTGTCCATTTGTTTCGGTGTGTTTTTCCTTGCGTCCACTCATTGTAGGCCTAAAATAAAGTGGATGACAGGAAGACGAAAGAAAGAAATATTTCCGCCCTGTTCGCCTTTGCTTCTCTAATCATTTGTCTTCGGTTTTCTTCTTTTTTTTTTTAATTCGTTTTCGGCTGTATCGCTTTGGTCCATGGTGACTTTATGACTGCAATAAAATTTTACGTTTTGTGTTAATTTGTGCTTAGGTTGTGTAATATTTGCCAGTCCTGTTGGGCTCCGGCTCCGGGCTGAAGAGAATAGCCACTTCTTGAATTGAAGATACGTTAGCTGTACTGGCCGTTATTTAATAGCGCGGATGGTTATGGTGAAGTTATTGCATCAATTTTAATATTAGCCGAATAATAACGTCGTATTAGGTTACAGTCGGTTATAGTGATTGATACGCTGGAGGGGCGCCATAATAAACACAATTCACAGATATGTGTATATCTGTAGTCCATAACGAAAGTGACTTCGGTATTGACGGAAATATTGCATAAAAAATCTCGAGGTATCTTAGTGAAAAGTAATCGTTTGCGGATAATGTGCAATTTTATCGTGGTCAATTCGTAAGTGTTTTACTACAATCGGAACAAATTAATATGCTTTCATACAATCCTGGTGGGACTATCTATGCACCTTGATATGATTTTATGGCTTAAGTAGATCTAGTAGGATACAGTTAATGTGGCGATGGTTTGAGGTACGTAAGCTAGGAGATAAAAATATTATGGTTGGATCGACAGAAGGAATTGGGTCTGGACCTGGCTTATAAAGCTCTCATTCGTGTTATGTGTCCTATAGTTCTATTACGATTGGATGACACCGAAAGTTTTATTCCGACTCAATTTTGATAACTGCCAGTTATCTTTGAGTACTGTCAGTGACTCGAAAGAAAACCTCAGACTTCCTGTGTTATGAAAGTAGCTTCTTCTTTTTCTGGTTGTGCTACAGTCGGGAGTGGACCTGGGCCTTAACCAACAAGCCTCTTCAGCTGGCACGATCCTTAGCCAGCAAGTTGGTTGAGGTCCTTCTTCACCTGGGTGCTCCGTCGGTTCCGTGGGCGTTCTCTATTGCGTTGTCCCACTGGTTCGGAGTCGAAGTCTCTTCGGGCGGGAGCAGTAGTGTCTATGCGTTCTACATGGACTAGCCATCCAAGGCGATGAATCCGTAGACGTCTGGCCAGGCTCTTGTAGCCCGTAGAGTTCATGGTTAAATCTTCTTCTCCAGGAACCATCAACGCAAACAGGACCAAAGATTGAACGCAGAACTTTTCTCTCGAACAGACCAATAGCTTCTTCATCCGCTCTTGAGATTGTCTATGTTTCCGTGTCATAGATCAGGACAGGGATGGTCAAGGTTGACATGTTACCTTGGACCTTCGAGAGAGGACGCTACTACTCAATTGCCTCATGAGCCCAAAGAAACAGCGATTATAAAGAGTTATTCTGCTTTTAATCTCGGTACTGGTGTTGTTCGTACTGTTGGACTTGGAACCCGAGGTAGATGAAATCTTTCACTACCTCGAAGTTATAGCTGCCTATGCTAACATCAAGCCGATGTCGTCGATGTTGTGCGTCCTTTCTCATTGACAGCATATACTTAGGTTTACCCTCGTTCACCGCTAAACCTATTTTGTCCGCTTCCGTCTCAATGCCAACAAACGCCTCATTGACGACCCTTAATTAAAAAAAAAATATATATATATATAAAATTAATCCTTTTCTGATATTGAAGGCCTCGGCGAGTTCGCTTACGACATTGATGGAACAGCGAGAATTCTCCATCCTCATCCTGCACAACCTGACGAGTTTGGCAGTAATGTCAAAACTAGACATGGCGTTGTATAGGTCGTCTCTATACATGTGGCCTTGAAATCGACGAATAGGTGGTGGTGTCGATCTGCATCTCTTGAGATTCTTCCAGGATCTGCCGTTATGATAGTAGCTTAGATTTGGTATTTGTTTTGTTATTTATCTTAGCATTCCTTCCAGAAAAACACATAACAATAGCATAACAATCCCGCCAATTTTGTGTAAACTCTAATCCGCAAACCCTATGCGGGTGGTCTAAAATATTCACTGCATTTCAATTTCGGGCCAGGTTCACAATGGAAAGAAAATAAGTCGATTAAGCACATATTTTAGATGACAGTCCTTTATAATTTTGTCACCAAGTAGATCGGAAAAAACTTGGTTAATCTAGCTTAACGAACTTAAACTAACACAAAATTGAAAAACTGCATGATATCTTGAAGGATTGCCTGGCGGATAATGTATCAGTCGACGTACCTATGGAGAAATAATGGTAAGTACTTTTGAAGCCATCTAGATCCTAAATTCAGCTGGAAAAGCAATGTATACCAATGGATAAAGAAGGGCAATATAGCTTTCTAAGACTGCAACAAATTCAAACCAAATCAGATGGTACACTGCCGTCAGACGCCCCATCACTACGGGTCACTAGTCTTTCCTTGGAAAAACGTACTTCGTCTCGAATCCATGTACAAGGAGTGGCATGCATAGGCACCACAGGCGCGTTAAGAACATCTCACTGACGGTCAAATCGACCTCCTCATTAAAAAAAAAACAACTGTGTATATTGCGATCAGACTCAGAGAGTCTCGGCTATGGAGGTCAAGGACCAGATTTGATGCCGAGACAACTCTTGTGCACCATATTCCACGAATAATAGATCCTAAGAACACCCAGTGTATGCGACGTATTTATCTCTACAAGGACCCGAAGTTATTGATGTCTGCTGTGACAAATGGAGTAATAACAGCAAGGCAAATCATTGGACGTAAACGAGTACAAGCAATATTTTGATATTGTCAGAAAATGCGGTTTATGAAGATTCTGGGCCTGAATCTTAGCAACACGAAGCAGGTTGTGATGATCTTGAATGTGAGGATAGCGAAGAACTCCACTTTGGAGCCCCCTTAGAAAATCATCTTATGGGAACAGTTATTTCGACCAGTATCGAATATCATGTCAATTGCTATGAAAATTTTGATGGCGAAGCCAATGGGTTAGAAATAATTCATATACAATGGTAGTGGGCATAATTGGTTTTTAATTGAATAATAAATAACAAATTGCTATAAAAACCTCCCAATTTCCCACTTTTTTTAACAAAAAATTTGCGTGGAATATCTTCGGTACATCGGGTGGAGACGTTGGATGAAACCCCTAAATCCTTCGTCATTAACAACATTGAATGGTTGAAACTATGTGGCTATCATTACAGCCAATGCTGTATCCAGTTACTGTTTTCTACGACATTAGGGCTCGTATTGTGCTGCCCTTTGCAAAAGGTACCAACTGTACTTGTTTTCCAGAAGAAAATCAGGATCCATTGTAATATTTGAACTCTCATAAGAAATCGGACGAAATTTGTTTTAATGATCCGATTACCGCTAGTATTATAGTCCTTACTGTCCATAGAACATTACTTTATTTTTTACATTACATTACTTATTTTGCCATCTGAAGATTTCTTGAAAAAATAAAAATGTTTTGCCGGCCACTTTAAGACTGAAAGCTTATAAACACTTCAAGCTCGGTGCGAACGGCCTATTGGAGTTTCAGTAAAAGTTCATCCAACCCTCGCGATTTCGGTTCGCTGGGCACATAATATTCGTCGACTACTTGGCTCTGGTACATAGAACTCTCATGTTCCAGCGAAGATAGACTTTTAGAGCGAGTCTCATGGTTCGAGAAAGAGAGGAAGATCCAGTATAAAACCCTAGATAAAGCGAACGCAAGGCAGATGAATGGAAGCAGCGTTCCAGGGACCGTCAGCCATGGAAAACAGCGATTTCCCTGGCACTCCATGAATCGGTCTGCTAAGTAAGTTAATAAGTAACATAGCATTACTCCTATTGCTAGTCATTTGAAAACGGGTATATATCGATTATAATCGATAGTGATATCGATAGATCTCCATCTCTATTTACCAGGGCTCTCATCGCGTTTGACGGCAATCACTTCGCGTTAGCCTTTGGATGATAGTTTCGCTCCATGTTACCCACATTAAAAAACAAGAGCATCTGGAAGATACCGTTTTGCGAAGACTGAAAACTATCAGTAACTATTGTCTCGACTACTGATTTTTGGCGATATCTATTTCAGTATCGTCTCTTATTAAATGAGAACAAATTATGTATACTACTGTTGTTCTACACTTCTGTGACGACTTCAGGGTGATATGTCGCACTTGTATTCATTTTGGGAGCGAACTGAATTGAGACTGTGTTAGAGAAATTTGAGACCAATGACAGCAGAGATGTAATTTTTCGTGAGAGATCTTATTTTCAGAGAACTCAAACTCTATAAAAACAGACGAAACGTTAGCGATAGGCTTACTTGAAGCAAAGCTTCAACAATATCTTTGAAGTAAATCGATATGACGACCTCGCCCTCCAGAGTCCTAGGAAGCCCCTCACCACGGCAAGGTGGACAGCCACGAAGGAGGTTTGCAAGAAAACTCTTTAACCATTTTGCCAAAATATCCGCTTCACAATCTTGCTCGAAAATAACTTTTCTTTATACTTGTCATTACTTTTTCATATTGGCTAATGAAAAATACTTTACAGTTTAAAATGTGTTTCATATCTCCGCTGGTTGGTCTGTGGTTCAAATGTGTAGGAGAATATAATTTAATTCAATCTCAGACCTTTGTATAATTTATTCACGGTGCGACACGTCGGGTATCATCTGCAGTGATAACATCTTATGTCATAACCCCCCTCATTGTCGTAACACAATATTTTTTCCAACCAAACACAAATTCCAGGGAAGGAAAAGTTTTTAATTTAACTTTTGCGGGAAAACTTTGTTACTGTTTGATAGAGGAAGGAAAAGTAAAAAAAAAAACTAAGTTAGAACAATGTTCGAGGGACCGTGGACAGAGAGTAACTTGAACTTTTCTTCTTTTGTCGGTCGATTTTTGCCATTAAAAATTTTTGCTGAAAGCGAATGTCAGCCGTTTGTCGCAATCTGCCCCCATCAGACTGTTTCGCACTATGTAAACATTACAATATTGACAATATTTTACCTGACGTCGAAGAATGACGGATAAGCTTTTTAAATTTGATTTACAGAGATGTTTCAACTTATGAAACTTATTCATGCTTCTTGCTGTAGGGATTCTTAAATTAATGCAAATAGTTTCATGAGTGCTTATGACACCCGTTGCTGAGTTTGCCATGAGAATGTTCCGAACTGATTTATTCATAAAAGTGCAGTACCTGTTGATTTAAGTTAAGTCATCACAGTAGCAGAAATATGTGACCAATGCGATATGCAACTTAAACACCATTCTCTTACCCATTGATTTCATCAGACAGCGTGGAATATGTCTGAACTGTCGCTAATACCCTACCGCAAATGGGAAAGGTAGATCCACCTTTCTTTTCTGATACCTCCATGCTCATTTATTTATGACACTTACTCTCAGATATCCAGGCAATACTTAAAGCCATAAGCAGCTTCACTATCAGCTCCAAGGCTGTCTGAGAATGTCATCAAATACTCAACACGCTGACAGGGAAAAAAAGTTTAGACTGATATGGGTGCCAGGTCATGGAAACCACGAAGGCAATGAAATGTCATACATCCAAGCAAAGAAAGGGGCTAAAGCTCTTTCTATTGAGCCGTTCCCTCTACATGGATTGAACAACGTTGACGTACAGCAAAATATAGACGACCAGCCAAATAAATGCCGGAGCCAATTCTGAAACAATTATGAGCCACTTACGGACTCCAAAAAATGGATGAAGATTGATGGCAGAAGAACCCAGGAAACTCTAAACCTATACAAGTCTGGTCTTAGGATACTATGTTTCCCACTTACTGTCCACTTCTTATGCCATCTATACAAAATGAGCAGCTCAGAGAACTGAACAATCAAAGGAGCGTGTCGAAATCTGACACAAGTACAAAATAGCTAACAGAATCACATTAACAGCAGCAGACTATCAGGACATGCGATCTGAAGATAACATCAACTTTCACAAGGTAGCTCTGAAGTCCTAAGACAAAGATAGGGAGCACAATAGATCAATTATGGTCGTAGTGCTATGTGACTCTACAGTTACTAAATTTGAAATGCGAACGACGACATTTACTATGTTTATTACCAGAATACAACTTATTCTGCTTTTACATATTCTTTTTTCACGGTTTTGTTTTAACACGGTGTAAAAAAATGAGTCTCGTTTCTACATGATTTCATTCTATTAAGCACGATTAAAAAAAGCAAATGGACTCGTGAACAAAAAAAAGTCCTTCGAGGAGACATCAAGTGTTGAAGGCCAGTGGCAGTATTGCCTAGAAGTAATTCGAAAAGCCGCAACTGATGTGATGGGTTTCAGTCTGCCATCAAGAAGAAGCCCCTGGCTTAATGATGAGTATTAGCGAGCACATGCAGCCAAACAGGAAGTATCCCATGCGGCGTTGCAGAGAAGGACGAGGGCTGCTCTTGAGCTCTACGAGCAGAAATGAAGAGCAGAGCATCGGCTTCTCCGGGAGAAAACGATGGAGCATGAAAAGCGAGCGATCGAAGAAATTGAGGCATGTTACTGCAGGAATGACGTACGAAAACTCTGAACTAGGCAAGTGAAAGTGTGCCTGACGAATGGAATCTCAGCATTGTTTGCCCGATTCTAAAGAAAGGAGACCGTCTAAACTGCGGCAATTACAGACAGATAAGTCGCCTGTATATATCGTATACGATCTTTTCTGCCGTCTTATGCAAGCACCTGAAACCCTATGTCAACAGTCAGATTGGTCAATATCAGTGAGGGCTTAGGCCAGCCATACTAAGCACCTATTTGACTTTATATAAGACCTTGGTCATCACTGTCCTGATTTACGAGGCGGAAACATGGGCTCAAAAGCGGATGAAGAAGCCCTTGGTCCTGGCCCTGTTTGCGGAGACGGGTGAGAAGGAGAAGACTCAAGAACGAATTGTACGGATTTTACAGCGACATAAATCTAGTCAGGCGTCAATGGATCGAGCGCCTAAGATGGCTAGGCCATGTAAAGGGTCATTCCGCACACCGCTAGACCCATTGAAGCCGCTTCCGTCTCAATGCCGGCAAATGCTTCATTGACGGCTCACTGTGTTCTGCTAATCACGTCAATATCATACTCGTATGCTTACAGTTGTACGGACTTCGGGAAGATCGTGCAACTAGATCGTCCCCAGGATGATGTTAGAGAAGTCACATGACAGCGTGTCACCTTGTCTAAAATCCTTTTTGATATTGAAGGTCAAGGTGAGTTCGTTACCGACCTTAATGGAGCAGTGAGAATTCTCCTCCTGCTTGACAGTAAGATTAAAACTAGACATTACGTTGTATAGCTCTAGTCTCTACGTACGCTGTCATATGAGGCCTTGAAATCGACGAATAGGTGTTGTGTGTCGATTTAAACTTCTTATGTCTTTTCCTAGATCTGCCGTAGAGTGAAAATTTGATTGATGGTGGTCTTCCCTGCCTTGAAAACACACTGTTATATGGACCTATCAGATCGTTTATTAACGGCTCCTGGCGAGTACACAAAATTGCAGAGATGATCCTATAAGCAATGTTCAGAAGACTTATCCCTCTATAGTCGGCCCACACAAAGGGGTCTCCTTTCTTGTGGATCACCTCGCCGAAATCCCAGCCACCTAAATGAGAGCTAAAAAACTCCCTCTTTATCCATTGCCTTAAGCATTTTTGTAACACCAGCTGATTTTCCAATTTTAGTTGCATATTTTTACAAAATACAGTAATATTTATTTTATGTACTAATAATTGCAAAACAGACATACTTATATTGTCGAATGAAATGTAAAATAAAATGTTTTCCCATACAATGTGTAGGAGGGTCTTTTCAGACCTATTCCATTCAGTCTAAGGGTTGTTGCGTACAGAATGTATTGCTCCCACTAAAGCATCAACAATATTTCAATCAATTAGGAAAGACCTAATCATTGACAAAGGGTTAAGATTCTTAACCGTGGCGCTATTTTCTAGTGCGTCAATAGAGTTTCAGTACATTACAGTAAAAGCTATTTCTTGAAATGTGCTGATATTTTTCGGCAAGAATCCTTATAGCATTGCTCCGACACTCCAAATCCGCTTTAATTAAATCAAGCATAAAACCATATCCAGGCGTCTGAAAATGATTGTAATCTCTGAGGAAATATTTTTGACAAGAGGCAACGTTTCCTCTTTCCACTTCTTGGCTTCGTAAAACTGATAGAGGAATATTAGCCTCATGGTCAAACTCCGTACCCCGGGTTAAAGGTGTGCCATGCCAAGGGAATGTGTGGAACAGCTTCTTCGGAGATTTTTTCCGAACTCTTTCTTTACGAAATTTGGTTTCTTAATCTCTTATGGGTAACAACAACATCGATATGTCGAGTGTCACACCTTTATTTCGTACGTCATGTATGTTATTTGAAAAGGTGCACATTACATTGTCACACCATTGTACTGTACCATTGTAAACTTATTTGCCCCACAAATATCTAATATTTCCACCATTCGAACATTTACATACCTTTGTACTTTTAATCCATCCAGACCGACTAATCCAACGGACTTGTCACTCACGATAGCTTAAACATGCGGCAGCTGGTAGATAATGAACACACAAGAACTTGATCTGTGACTAAATTGCATCAAATGCTGGTTTAATCCTAAATGTGTATTTTGTGGATGCTGCTCGAACGGATAGTGTTGTTCGTACTCCGAGGCAATTATATTTGCATATTTTATACGGCTTAACGATGATTTCAATTAAATCCAAAGCAGAATACTTAACAGTGATGCAATAAACTTATTGAACCTAATCTGGTGTTCATGTACTCACGCACTTTTAGTATAGACGTGAAGTAGCTTAACTCAGATTAACCCTAAATTGATGGCCCTTTACGCGCAAACGATTGTAGAGAAGAATTAGGTATATAACATACAATCGTGCGAAATGAATTGTCCTTCTCGGCTGTTAAAATTGATCTGAATCAAATACTTTTTTCCTTCTGGGAATGTTTACTCGGTTACATTCATCATAGTTGGATGTATTCATATAGAAATCTGCTAAAAGGTAGGTAGGTAGGTAGGGTGACTGCATGCTTTTAATGGTAATCATACTCACTTAGACCATCCTGTGTGCAGTCACGTTCGGCTTTATATTCAAAAAAAAAAAGGCGCTTACCCATTGGCCTTGTAGTAATTCCCTCTTGGGATTTGTTGGCCATGTGTAATTTCTTCTGACATCCTACATCTCCCATTTAGTGGCTTTAAGAAATTTTTGTATATCCTTGGGATCAATGTTACTCAGTTCCTCTATGTGGTCGAAGTAGTATTCGCCTAGCAGTCTTCTTCTTGTTTCCGCAAATGCAGAGCATGTTCCGAGGTAGTGTAGTATTATTTCATCTTCCTCTTCGTCCATGCAGCTTCTGCATAGGGTGCCCCAAGTCTTCTGGTATGGTTGCCTACGACACAGTAGCCAGTTGCCACCTCTATTACTTTACTAATAACCTTCCTGTATAACTCTAAGAGGTTTCTTTGATTTAGCATAGGCCAGATCGCTTTCGACATGCTTCAAGTGTCGATTTCTGACCATTAGCGGTATGTATCATTCTTCGCAATCTTCATCAATCGCGATTTTGTGTCCATACCCACCCTTTCTTGCTAGTTCCTCTGATCTTTCATTGCCCAGAATACCCTTGTGCCCGGATACCCTGCATAGTGTGAGATTGCATCTGGCTGCAATCTGCCTTGGAGATAGGCGGCCGAGCCTTACCATCTTGGAGATTATTCAGGGTGTGTCCAGAGCTTTTATGGCCGCCTGACTGTCTATGTATAAAACAATATGTAGATCTGCCGTGCATTGGGGTCATTGATGACCTTCTGAACAGCAGTTACTTCCGCTTGGTTCTATAGCCGGATTGCCTCAGAGATCTCTGGCAAACTGGCATAATTGTGCAGTTGCAGATTTTCCATGCAGTTGGGTTACGGACTTAATCTTCGTCCCATTCTTCTCTTGTGGGTCAGATAATCTTTCGCCTAAGGGTCATTCGAGTTTTGTTAGAAAGCGTGGTCTAATCTTAATGCACTATGTTAATTGTGAGTCACGCTTTAACGTCAAGTTTTCTTGCCCAACTTTATTTGACATATCTTTGTTTCAGTGGTTGACAAATTCAACCATGGGAACTACACAATTGAGCAGCGTCAAATTTGGCGTTCAAAACAAATTGCATTTCGTGATTATTTAGGTCAGCATAGTCGATCAAATTTGTCCACAATCAGTAAAATTGTGCACAAATTTCAGCAAAACGGGTCCGTAGGAAATGTGAAAACACCTGTGCATGCTCGCCCAGTCCGATCTGAAGAAAACATTGCTGTTATTCGCGACATGATCTTGTAGGCGAAGTTGAGCCCCTTTAGTTGTTGCAAGAGGTAGTTCGCAATTTTTGTAGATCATCGGCCATGCTTTCGTCTTCCCAAATTCTGGAGATGAGTTGGTGCTTGTTCGCTACAAGAACAGCGGCACCGGCCTTGAAGAGCTCCGAGCACAGGCTCCAATGGTTTAGCATGGCTTTACTGGTCTTTAGCTTTATATTCTTCAAAGGTATGTAGGAGGACTACTTAATCGACTGGAATTTCATTATTACAACTCAGACATTTCGTTTTCTCTCTTTCCTTCCATTATCTTAGTTACATGTTCACGTTCGTTTTCAAGATGGGATGATCGTGATTTCGATCGATTTGATTTGAAATAGTTAAGTATTTGAGAAATTATTTTTCATTTGTTAACAGGACAATTACACACTGGCTAATAGTACAACTCCTATGCCAAAAGTTTCTGGCAAGTTAAACAATAGTAAACAAAACGACCCTTACTGACTTAATTCTGAAGTTAGTTATCACTAAAATCACTTCTAACATAATTTCTTTCCCTTCAAGTTGCTGCACATAATGTATGTGTAAATAACTCGTGCACTTACGTATTCACATCACACACGTAAATGCATGCAAGTTAATGTTTACTTTTAATATTTTCATATTGCATTACATCCTCCATCCCCCAGATAAATATTCATACTCGTAAAATTGTTATCGAGATAGTTTCAAATTTAAATTCTTAAAAACTACGAAAACCCATAAATTCACTTTTTTAATGTTCTTCAGACCGAACAGGGTTCTACCCTCATTAATCACGGGTTTGATTCCATTTTCACCCCATATGTTTTAAGTACTTATGTAATAGGATATGGAAAATGAGATAATGCTCGACGACATGTGCATCGGCATTATCCTAGGTTAGTGACAATTGGAAATATGTATTTTAGAAAATAAGCAGTCGGAAAATAAAGTCGAAGGAGTTCGGACGTTTGTCCGTTACTCAATACATAATAAAAACATTGTTTTAATTGGCGATCCTGCCAGGAGTAGTTCGAAAAAAGCTTACTCCATCGGACCAAACTAAACTTCCATTTCTGTAATTAACCAGAAAAGATAAAGTATGGTTAGAATTGGAAGACGTCGCGAGTGTTAATTGATATTAAAACGGAACGATACAAAATTCCGCTTGACTCCCGCGTATTTAATAAAGTATCCTTTAAGAGGAGAAAGTGTAAACCAATTTAAATGAATTAACAAAACAAATTCATAAAAAAATAATAATCAAGTATCCTCAAAGTTAATGAAGAGGAGAACAGAGAACAAAACCGAAAAATAAAAAAAAATAAACATAAAAGAAAGTGGCAAGAAAATACTAGTGAATTGTGACTAGAGTGAAAAGTATTACCAAGCATATTACCAAGAATCAATAACAATAAACTAAGTGAAGAAACATCGGGCGCATCGAGACGACGAGGATTGAAGGAAGTGGAAGCAGTAGCAGCAGCAAGCAGCAGATTAACCTACATATAGTGAGTAGATAACTAACAACATAGGAAAATACTAATAGATATTAATAATAATTACAAATAAAAATAAGTACATATATTTAGAAATAAGAAAATACTGTAAAAATAATAATAAAATTAGAAATGGCTCAAGAAAATCTAACAGCGGAGAATATAGCTAGGCTTATTGCTTCAAGTACTGCCAGCCTTAGGACTGAAATAGATTTATTAAAAAATAATATATTAGCTGTGACAGGAGGTAATCCCGTGTCTGATTTTAAGATACAGACGATTGATCCGAGCATTAATTGCAACGAGTCTTTGGAGATTATTCAGTCTTTACAAGAATTTTCTGGTAGTAATGTTAGCTACGTTAGTTGGCGTGAGGCAGCCAGTATCTCTTTAGCACTATACAATAGAGGTAGTAGGAGATATTTCGCGGCCTTAACGATATTAAGGAATACAATTACTGGCGATGCGAATGATGTTCTAACTAATCATGGAACGGTCTTAAACATAGATGCGATTGTAAGTAGGTTGGACTTTGCTTACTCGGATAAGCGTCCGGTGCATATTCTCGAACAAGAGATGAGCATCCTTCGTCAGGGAAATCTAACCCTAACTGACTTTTATAACGAGGTCAATAAAACGCTGACATTAATTGTGAATAAGACAATTATGACATATGGTAATGACGCACCAATTACAAAAGAGTTAAATTATAGAAACCGTCAAAATGCTCTCCGAGTATTTATAACGGGCTTGAATCCACCACTCTCGAATATTTTATTTTCATTATGCCCTGAAGATTTACCAAACGCATTGGCTAAAGCTCAAGAGTTGGAGTCCAACAATTTGAGAGCAAATTTTGCTTTCCAGTTTGCGAGAACTCAAAGTACACAGGAACAAAGACAAAATTTATTAAGGTTTGCCCAAATAAGTCCTATTATGCACCTTAATCCCAGACAGGAGCCTATGGATGTAGATATATCAACTCAGTCATCATTGATCAATAGTGATAGAAACCGATATATTCAACCGTCCAATAATCAACCAGCTTCCTATAACCTTCGCCCAAATTATAATTCTGGTCGATCAAACAATTTCAGGCAGCAGGGGTCTAATCCAAATAATTTCAGTATACCCACAGAAAAACGAATAATTGTAGCTTCAAGAAACAGCGGGCAACCACAACAAAAAACCTTTCGAGTGAATAATCTAAATGAGAGTTCTTTTTCTAGAAATAGGTTCGACCTGCCCTTCATTTACCGAATCAGCAATTTAACTGGCAAGAAACTTAAAATTTTAATTGACACAGGAGCATCGAGTTGCGACTGTAAGCCAAACATTTTGAAAAGTAGATTTAAGTTACCAATAATAAAAAGAGTAAGAACCGTAGGTAGCTACGTTCTAATTACCCACTATGCCGAATTCGTTATGTTCGGTATAAAAGAACGCTTTTACGAAATACAAGGACTGGAATCTGATCTTCTTATAGGTCTCAATTTACTTAAGAAAGCAAACGTTATACTGGACTTAAAAAACGAGATTTTAACTCAGAATAATAAAAAGGAGAAAGTATATTTAAAAGAGCCCAGTGAAAAATCAACTTACAAAAATAAGAAAATATCACCCAGTTGTTCTAAAAATACGCACGTTATTGAAAACATAAATAACGTTAATACAACAAAATCCATTGATATAGTCTCGGATTTAAGGGCAGAAATCATACATGAAATAAAATCAACCCACTCTAATATAGATATAAACATACCATTTCGAACGGATCTACAAGCTGATATCCGTATGACAATTCACACCCCCATATGGAGCAAACAATATCCATATCCCCTTTCGGCAAACGCCTTTGTCAATAAAGAAGTAGAGAAATTATTGAATGATGGAATAATCCATCCTAGTAAAAGCCCGTACAATTCTCCAATATGGGTTGTACCAAAAAAAGGTATCAACGAAGATGGTACACAAAAGCAGAGATTGGTAGTAGATTACAAAAAGATAAATGAGTTCACAATATCTGATCGTTACCCTATTCCGAATACAGACGTAATATTATCAAACCTAGGTAACGCAAAATATTTCTCAACAATCGACTTAGAGTCTGGATTTCATCAGATTCTTATGAAAGAATCTGATATAGAAAAAACTGCCTTCTCAGTTAATAATGGCAAATATGAATATGTCAGACTACCTTTTGGTTTGAAAAATGCTCCAAGTATATTTCAAAGAGCTATGGACAATATCCTCCGAAATTTTATTGGAAAATTTTGTCATGTCTATATAGATGACATAATCGTCTTCTCTAATAATTTAAGTGAACATGCGAATCACTTAAAAACTATAATTCAAACCTTACGCGATGCAAACATGAAAATTTCACTTGAAAAATCGAAGTTTTTTGAATTAGAGACTGAATTTTTAGGTTACATTGTTGGACATAAAACCATCAAAACTGATCCAAATAAAGTGGAAACAATTTCTAATTTTCCTATTCCCACAACTCTAAGACAATTGAGAAGTTTCCTTGGTCTTACTGGCTATTATCGGAAATTTATAAAAGATTATGCTAAAATTGCAAAACCGCTAACAACACATTTATCCGGCAATAATGGAAAGGTTTCCCAATATGCTTCCAAGAAAATTGAGATACAACTTGATCAAGCTGGTATAAAATCGTGTGAAGACCTGAAACATTTATTAACGAGTCATGTTGAACTAGCTCAACCGAATTTCGATGAAAAGTTTATTCTGACAACCGATGCATCAAATGTAGCTATAGGCGCAGTGTTAACACAAAAGGGAAAGCCCATCACATTCATTTCAAAAACTCTTAATCAAACCGAACAAAATTACGCAACTAACGAGAAAGAGCTATATGCTATAGTCTGGGCATTAAAATCTCTTAGAAATTATCTGTATGGTGTAAGGGATTTGGAGGTACATACAGATCATCAGCCATTAACATTTGCAATATCAAATAGAAATCCTAATGCAAAGATGAAAAGATGGCGTGCATTTATAGAAGAATTCGCACCCAAAATAATATACAAACCAGGAACGACTAATGTAGTAGCAGATGCATTATCGCGACAATTCCTCAATCATATTAGTGATTCATCTGCTTCTTCCTTTAATGATACTCAACATTCAGCCGAAAGTAGCGATAATCTACAAATATCCGGTACAAGAAGACCTTTAAACCAATTTAAACAACAAATTTTACTATCTAAAAATAATTTCACCATTCATGAATCCATTCAGAATTTTGGACGTACTAGACATATAATAGAATATGATACTGTCTATAATTTAATTACAATACTAAAAGATCACTTAATAAAAAAAGTCATTACTGGAATATATTGTACACCAGAGGATCTATACGAAATAAAGGATGCCTTACTCAAGAACTTCGACATTAAATTTGTTCATACAAAAATATTTGCAATAGATATAACCAATGTAGATGATCAGAAATCTATCATTAAACAAACCCATGACCGAGCACACAGAAACTATAGAGAAAATCTCAAACAAATTTACGAAAAATATTTTTGGCCTGAAATGACAAAAGAATTTAAAGAATACGTCAGGCACTGCGAAATTTGCAATAAAAACAAGTACGAAAGACATCCGAAACTAATTCCTATTGGAGAAACTCCAATCCCAAAAGAAGTAGGTACACAGTTACATTTAGATATATTCTTTGCGCAAAACTTAAAATTTCTTACGATGATTGATGCCTATTCCAAATTTCTTACTGTAAAAATGATTGACGATAAGACAAATTTAGACGATAAGGTTCTAGAAATAATTCAAGGATACCCTGACGTCAAGAAAATAATGATGGATAACGAACCCGGTTTCAGTACACCACAGTTTAAGTCATTAATGGAACGACTAAATATTGAATTGTACTATTGTGATCCCAAACACAGTACCACCAATGGGCAAGTAGAAAGAGTGCATTCAACTCTAATTGAAATAGCTAGGTGTATAAAAGAAGAGTTCCATTTGATTAGTTATTCAGAGTCAATATACAGGGCTGTACAACAGTACAATAAAACAATTCATTCAGTAACCAATGAAAGGCCATACGAAATCATGTTTAATAAAAAAATCCATGATAATTTAGTGTCAAAATTGCAACTCGCACAAGCAAACATGTTGAAATACCATAACAAAGGTAAGATTCTAAGAATATATAACCGAGGTGATGTAATTTATGAAAAAATAAAAGGTGAGCGAAACAAAATAAATTCAAGATATAAGAAACAGAGGGTAAAAGAAGATTTAGGGACAAAAGTCAGAATATTTAATAGAGATAGGATAATACATAAGGATAACATTCGAATTTAAATATTTTATATATTATCATTTAAATATTTACATTGTATGTCAGAGCTTCTTAGACAATATTGCCTAAGAAAAACCATGAAAAACTTAAAAACTTAAACTTAAAATCTGAAACTGCCGAATATAATAAAACAAAATAAAACAAGAAACCTGTAGAAATCTTATTGTAAACAACCATGTAAGATCAGTGAATGTAAGTGCCCTTAAAATAAAAAAAATTATATTGAAAAGCAGATTGATCTAAACTTCAGAAAATAACTAAAGAAAAGATATTTAAAACCGAGAGCCATACAAAACAACATTTTTTTTTTTTTGAAATGAATAATAGAATACAAGAAAAACGAACGGGTACGAAATGTCGGGACGACATTTTTAAAGAAAGGGGAGAGTTAATGTTTACTTTTAATATTTTCATATTGCATTACATCCTCCATCCCCCAGATAAATATTCATACTCGTAAAATTGTTATCGAGATAGTTTCAAATTTAAATTCTTAAAAACTACGAAAACCCATAAATTCACTTTTTTAATGTTCTTCAGACCGAACAGGGTTCTACCCTCATTAATCACGGGTTTGATTCCATTTTCACCCCATATGTTTTAAGTACTTATGTAATAGGATATGGAAAATGAGATAATGCTCGACGACATGTGCATCGGCATTATCCTAGGTTAGTGACAATTGGAAATATGTATTTTAGAAAATAAGCAGTCGGAAAATAAAGTCGAAAGAGTTCGGACGTTTGTCCGTTACTCAATACATAATAAAAACATTGTTTTAATTTGCATGCGCAAATCTGCCTAGACACAATCATTCATTATCGTAACTTGTCATCAAACATGTTTAATGTAGCCATCCTTACAGGCGACGAAGTTGTTCGCATTCATTATCTTTTTTTAGATGGCCACAAGAGGAACTAAAGAAACAGAAAAAAAGGATCTTATCGTTGACCACGCGAAACACTCATTACTCAAAAGACAATCTCAACCCCAGTCTGTGTGAATACTACTCAAAGTTTACCTTCGTTTTTTCTGAATTCTTTTGTACACTTTTGTTCAAGTAAAGTGTCCTTGTGTAATTTCCACTCTTGTGCTTTCAAATTATTGTAAAATTTTATGTCAATGCGGTGGCTTGACATTGGAGAAACTTTCAAGTGCATTGAAGTTATACACCCTTGTGGAAGTTCGGGATGAAGTGCATAGTAAAATGTGTGGTTATACTCGAAATGACGGTCCCTCTAACTACTTTCTTATAGGATTTCAATGACTGCATTCATGCGATGCAAAGTGGATCACGAATGGATTCGTAATAAATTGACTCAAATACTTTTCTCTTTTTAAAGTTTTAAATGAGCTAATCGCACTTCCGCACACAGGACTATTTGTATCGAAAAGATGAACAAAATTATTTTTTTAAGTAGAACAATTTATTTTTGTTGTTTTTGATTGTTATTACAATTAAAAAAATTGCAGATATATTTCATAAAGTTTTATGTAAACAAATTGAAAAAATTAATTAATTATTGTATTAATCGTTGTACAGTCGACTCGGTTTAAATGCAACACAAAAAATAAAGAAAATTTGTTGCAACTAAGTGGAGTTCCGATGTTCGGATATAAGCAACTTTGTTGCACAGTGATGAATGTCTTGTTGCATGTAACCGAAAGTTTCGTTTAAGTGGAGTGCATATAAGCGCAGTCGACTGTACTCTTAAATGGAGTTTCTTTTTCATAGTTTTCCTCTAAGATTGCTTTAGGTTTTTGTACTGTATTATCATAACACTTGTATTTTCGGCAGTAACATGTATATGTGCAAGCTAGAAGCAGTTATATGGTTAACCGGGGCACATTCGTTAATTATTTTTTCATACCTCAATATAACCGGTTTTTATTATTTGAACATGTTTTTTTGTCTTAAAAGTTAATTGCATTTTTTGTGAATAGTTTTTAAAAAAGGGTTAAATTTTAACCCTTTTTTAGAGTTCATTCATGTGTACTTATTTATTTTTGCTTAAAAATACAGTTTAAACAAAACAAAAATGCATGTTATGAATCTTCAATAAACAAAAAGAACAAATAAATTAACATCAGGTCAACATTAAAGAAATAGGAAATAGAACATCACATGTTAGGAAGTCAAATCCCTTAGAATAACTTGAACTTGTTGTTAGTTCACCACATTAAACATAAGCAACGAGTTCATCTTCTTGAACGGAATCCGATGATCCATTCAAAGCGTCCCGTTTCTTAAGCCTTGAACGCAAGGTCTGACGATTTATTTCGTACTTTCTAGCCGCAGACGATATATATCTCAAAACATTCTTAATTTTCATTCTCTCCTTCCTCTCTTCGTTTACGTAGATTATCTTTGTTTTTCTTTTATAATTTCGAACCATACATGCAAAAAAAAAAAAAATAAAGGAATGTTTTGGAAATCTCGGGGTACATTCGACACCTGCTGAATGTCCTCAATCAAAATGCCGAATCTACCCCGATTTCTCAGAATTGTTGATTTTTGCACATATATTTATAACAATTAAAAACAGGCTTTTTTTTAATTAAATTTCACTTCCAAGTTATCAGTTTTCAACTCAGTATTTGTTCCAACTCTCACCTATGGTTATGAAATTTGGGTAATGGCCGAAAGAATAAGATTGCGAATACAAGCTGCTGAGATGAGATTTCTTCGTGCTGTTGTGGGAATTACTCGCCGGGATAGGGTGAGAAACACGATAGTGCGCGAGGAACTCAACGTTGAACAGCTGCTTCTCCGAACGGAAAGAGCAATGCTTCGTTGGTTTGGTCACGTAATACGAATGTCCCCACTATCACGACTTCCTAGGCTGGCCTTGATTCCATCAGATAGGCGACCGCTTGGCAGACCCAGGATGAGATGGTTGGACCAAGTCCATGAGCTCGCCTGGTTACGTTTGAGCATAACCTCTGATTAGTTACAGTCGATGGCGGAAGATCTCTCGTGCGTGGTTTACCCTCACGACCCCTTTAGTGGATTATTTTGGTCAAAAGATAATGATGATAATGATGAAATTTTTACTTCCTAAGTTATTGAACTCCTACAATAGTTATTCGCTTACTTATCAACTAGCCAAAATGATAATGGAGACAAAAACACAAAACGGCATACAACTTTTTTGAACGCGAAACTACAAACGTCATACTAACAGTGTGCTCATGGCTTCAGTAATATATTTGTTCAACGCTATTTTCATTTTTTAATTCAGAGTGCATTCTCTTCTTAACTTAAGGCTTTTAACACATATTTTTGACTAATTGCTCAAACACTAAATACTCACGGTATATTTAGACAATAACAAGTAAATGCTCACCCAAAAACAATTTACTTAAAACTATTCAATAACACATAAAAGCATAATAGCACATACAAATTTAAAATAAAGTGAACATTTTAATGGCATCTAATGTCTTCTCCGGAAATTTCCGGAACAAATATTATAATAAATGTATACATATATATATAAAATAATTTAATCGCTTGGTAATTTTTTGTATTAAGTTACATTTTTCTACCATATTGGTGTCTAACTTTGGAGCTTATCGAATTTAAGGAATGAACTAAAGCTAAGCGCTGAGCCTTCAGAATGGGATCAATAGGACCTGAATGAGATGTGGCTCTTGGCTATGCGAATTTACCAACTTTCTGAATTCAATTCCATCTTTTCGAGTCGCTGACAATGCTCAAAGAATAACTGTCTAGAAAAAGCTTCTCAAACCTGGCCGTTCGGAGTCGGCATAAAACTGTAGATCCCTTCCACTCGTGAGAGAACAACACGAGTGGATTGATAAGTCTTACTTGATAGAAACTTACAGATAAATATGTATGAAGTTCACAATTCTGGGATGTGATCAAAAATTGTCAGTGGTTGCTGAGAAGGTAAGCCCCGGGGACCACCATGCCCCTTTTTGGATATTGAGGTGAGGTAACAGCTGCAGGCTGATGTTGCCGAATGTAGTCTTAATGGGAATTGTTATGAGGCGCTCTCTTATATATTTAAAGCTTAAGACTTCTTGCCTCGAACAACAAATCCACATCCAAATACCGGCTGCCTTCGCTCTCTGTAGCAATGGCCGAAGAAGATGTTGCAGTTTTTCATCCTCTTTTTGTCCGGCCTATCCCATAGCACCAACTGGATGGCGATGATATGTGCCTTATAGGCTTCTAAGGCCTAAGCAAGTTCATCGGCTGCACGTGGTTTGTTGAGGGGTCTCACCAGAACCGAAATCCGTTGTCCATGGTTGTCAGCAGTTAGGTTATCCATATCCGAGGCTGCATACTTTGGTTCACCTCCCCCGTGGTTGCTGTAAAGGCTATCCAGAGGGAGCTGCGAGAAGGCTGTGTGTCAACTTGACCTATGCATTTAGAGGGGTCGTTACTGACACCTCGCTAAGTTGAGAGCAGTCAACAACATTGCCCTGGATGCTCATAGAACCCAGGCCCTGGCCATCTACATAACACCACTTATATTATTATTAACTTTTACTCAAATAAAAACAAATGAAAATTGCATAAAACGCTGTGCAGAATGCATAAACTAACTCTCTGAACCAATGCAATTTTTCTCAGAATTTCAGCACCAGATTAATTTCCTCATACTCAGTGTAAATAATTTTCAAGTCCGATTGTATTCATTTGTTACTTCTCTAATACCACATCTTTGTATTGATTATATATTTTTTTTGGGATTATGTGGCAATTGTAATAAAACGCAATCGCATTTTATGTTCGTAGAAATGTTATATATATGCAACCATGTCCGACACATTAAGGCATTCGGCCAAAAACAAACTGAAAGGGGAACGTACGGAACCCGATCTGTCGATAAAATAGTTTTGCAGTTATACTACGAAAGTGTATCTATGTCCTTTTAGTGTCATTATCAATAAGATCGTGTCGCATTACAGCAGAACGTGACTGAAATGCAGGAATATGTCATGGAGTAGGCATTGGTTAGGGAAATATATATTTTTTTTTTTTGCTATCTGTCACACAAACTTATGTATGCACATATGTGTGTACATCTCTGACTACTTATTTGGGCCAATTTATTTTGGGGCAAAATTCGTTCGTGGAAAAGAGTTGAATTTGCTTTTTGAAGAAGTAGGCAATACCATCGAATACTGGAGTCGGCGGAAGAAGAAATATATGTTTTTCCAGTCAGTGGTTGAAATCGATATTTGCCTTAAAGGAACTTTCTTTAAAATATTATTCATATCGGGTTCCTTGAAGTACGTGGCTTGTGAATGTAATTTTTTCTATTTCCTACTTGATTTCATGATTTTCATTCACGAGAGTGACTTGTAGCACTTTTATGATACAGTTACATTTGGATTTATTTATTTCACTTTTCAACATTTACGATGGTAGTTCCTTGGCTAAATGCACTTCTGTATGTTAATACAAGCGGTGCTGCAATCTCGTCCAGCTATTCAGATGGCATTTAGTATCTTGTTTTGTAAAATAGATATTTGGACATAGCGTTGTGAATAGATGAAAGTTTCTGAGCGACACAGAAGTAATTAAACTCGTCACAATTTATACACACGAAATGCCTTCCCCCAGCCACTCCAATAACCAAGTATTTGCGTTAAGTGTAGTATATTTGCGTTAAGTGTAGTATATTTGCGTTAAGAAGCTAAGCAGTTCAGCAGCTGCGTCAGAACTATGCACGGCTCAACTCGACAACTCGGTTGTTATTGTCTCCTCATTTGTTCTCCTCTCAAGCAAACCAAAAAAGAACTCGTAGTCAATTTACAGCCAAAGAAGTTATTTTTTTTTGCTTGGGTTGGTGAAAATCTTCAACAACACACTGTGACCCGTGTCCACATAGTAATGTCAGATTTTTACTGACTAAAAACTCTCTCCCCTTTTAGTCTTTTCCTTTTAGTTTCCTAAGCTAGTAGTTTACTTTTAAAGATGCTTTCACGAGTTGCAGGTAGACCTTCAGTAAAATCTCGTTGGTTTATTATTATTGCGCTAAATCGAGCGCTCTCGTACCTTTGAGTAGGCTTACTAAACGTCTCATGTTCAAAGTTTGGACGATGGCATTGTAAACTTTAGTACAAGGCTCGTACACAATTCATCCGTCAAACTCTTAATCGCCATTAACACCGTGAACTTGTACAAGTAACTATGTATGGCTACAAATGCTGTTTGTTAAGTCTTGTAACATTATTATTTTCTATAACATTATCAATGTATGAATTCTTTAGTTATAACTTCACACTGCACTTAAGACGTAGTATTTTTTGACAGTTGGTCTTAATGTGAAAATGAGTACAAGTGGTTGGCATCACTCTCAAGGCAATCGCCAAGGAAAAGGTGCGTTAATGTTTTTACTTAATTTGAAAGCAGTATCTGGGTTGTTATTTCGGAAACTGAGTTTGAAATCTGGCTTGATATTAATTTCAACACTGTTCGATTATTGAATGATTAATTTAATGGAATATTATTAACGATATTAGCCAAACATGAAATGTTTAAAAGTAAATTTTTTCTTGTATAATGATAACCTGACATCAAGTCAATCATTATGTGAATTATAGAAGTGTAGTGTATATAAAACCTAAAAATAATTCAATTATTGCTTCTAACTACGCCTTTGCTTACTCACTACTCATTAGCCATTTAGGTTACATTAAAATGAAAGGCGATTTGTTACATGCAATAAAATCGAAATTGTTTTCACTTCGCGCATTATCTATCCATCATAACACTGACATTAAAATTGTTCACACCTGAACTTAGAGAGACTCTTCTTCTTTATTTTATAATCTTGAGGCAGTTGCCTTCTATGTCGCGTGCCAAGTTGGTTAAGGTCCTTCTCCATTTGCGTCCACCAAGGGTCTTATATAGACTTATAAAGAGTCAACTTAGTCGCCGAAGTAGACAAAGTCCTTAGCAACCTCGAAAGTATATCTGGCTATGGTAACTTTGTGGCCTTGTCGTCGATGTTGTGCGTCCTTTCTCGATTGAGGCTAAGTTCGGAAATCCAGCGTGGATAATTATTATAAATCAGTTGACTTTGGAAATAATTTTAAGTGAAAAGAAATATAGTCCGAAATGCTTTTTCAATTGTCAAGATGATGTTGCATCATCTCTTTAACACAAGACACCAGAACATAGTCGCTTAAATGTTTAATAAAATTCAGAGCATCTTATAGTGTCTAATAATGTATATTTTTACCGTCCAATTTCCCACGGTACGCTCAATTAGCAGAATATTCTTATTAGTCCGTCCTCTAGAAGTAAGTGCGGTTTACACTAAGTATATTCCTCAACAAAATTCTCAACCACATACAATTTTATTTCTAGCAACAAAGTGTAACTCTTCTCATAAAAATCGTATCATTAAATTCCACGTCGTCATTATATGGCTTTCCCCTTATTCTCTTCACACACATGCCAACTAGATATGCCAGAACAAAAAATACAACTCGTCATGTAAAAATTCAAAGAATCCAAGCGCAAGAACCATTTATTCAAGCACCGACCATTGACAAAAGTCGCATGCGGAGAAACCAAGAATGTCATCCATAAAGGCATCTATCCTTAGACGCTCGACATTAATATAAGAATCGCATTGTTCGAGCTTTAAATATACATAAGCATAAATTGGCTCGAAAATTGAACAACCAAACCAAAGGGAAAGCGTCCAAATTATTCATAACCAGAAATCCTTTCCAAATCTCCAGCAAAATTATATTGAAAAATCATATTGCTTCGTGGCAGACCAACAGGGGCGATGTTATACACGTCGATAGGGTCAAGCTGAGCGCTGAGTGTATAGCAGACATAGGGAACTATGCTTTGTCTGAATATGGATTTTGGCTTTTCGAATACGTGGTCTTTTATGAGTTCTTCCGTTGATGTGTATTCCATTTCGTTTTTTTTTTTTGCTGAACACCGGCTGGTTATTGTGATTTGCTTCGACTGAAAGGACCGCAGGAGTTATGCACTAGGGGTGAGAATGCCACCATTAAATTGGTTTTCTGTCATTCGATTAGACTGCACAATTTTTAAATTAGTTCTAGAAATTATTTAGTGGCAATCCCTGAGGTCAATACAATGGTTTGAGATTTTTGTCTGCAGTCTGATTCCTTGTTATATGGAAATCTGGCTATTAGTATGGGAAATTTTAACTGAGGAAAATATAGAATTGGAGAACATGACACAGTGTGCAGACAGTTTTAGGTATAAATTGTTTGTTCTGGAAGTGAGCAAGTGGAAAGTGATTTCATCTCACTAGACAAATCGATTACAAATTCATTACTTATTTGTTTTCAAGTTTTGTTTCTCGAAATTGTATTTTTATCCCTAAAGGACATAGTTGGCTGCTGTAAACGAGAGAGGGGAAGAATGAGTTTGTATCCGGGTTCATTCCTTTTGATTCAAGGATTGGCAAACGGTGTCATTTGGAGCTCAAATCAGCGGGAGCTCGGTTAGGTTAGGTTAGGGTGATTGCCACTACTGTAATTGTGGCCCACTTAGATCCTGGTTGGATCCTTTTTGCTATCACTTCCCGGTGCTTTACACATGCTCTTCTTAAATTCAAAGGGACCACACTAAAAAAAACTAAAATAAACCTAGAGACTACCTATATTTACTTAGCTATGTCCTGTATCTTTAAGTGTGACATTTCCTCTAGGTTACTGACAAAGTAGTTTCCTAGTATATCTTTTCCATTTTTTGCAAGGGCTGGACAAGTGCCGAGGAGGTGAAGAGTATTTTCTTCCTCCATCTCGTCTCTACAGCTTCTGTAGTAGTCGTTGTGAGGGGCTCTTATTCTTCTGGCATGGATACCGAGAAGGCAATGGCCGGTGATAATGCCCACTACGTTTCTTATTACATTCCTGTTTAGTTTTAGGAGTGTATTTGTTTCGTTGCCTGAAAAACCACTATTCCCAGGTACCCAACGTAGGGCTAGGTTACATCTAACTGCTATATCCCTAAGAGACAGACGCAAAGTTTTACCATCTTCGATTTAATTGTTGGTGTATCCAGAGCCTTCATGGCCGCCTGACTATCTATGTAAATGTCGATAGATAGCCCGTCTATCTGGTTCATTGACAGTGGGAAAGGATATGTCCGGTGATACCACGAATACTCCTAGTCCGGTGCCCTCGTCTGATTTTAAGGCATCTGTGTAGATCTCCAGGCAGCCTGGTTTTCATACCAGTCCTTTTTTTCCAATCTGGTAAGATTTCCCGTGTTTTGAACCCAAACTCGAAGTCTAAAGCGGGTGTTGGAAAATCCTCGTAATTCTGATTATCTCTGTATGACCTAAGGTATGTGAACTACTCCAGCGGTTGTACACCCGTACCCTCAACGCTACCTTGGTAGCTACCAGCTTCCCATAGATGTCCATGGGAAGAAGCAGTAGCAATGTTTTCATCACGGCTTTGGGCGTGGATCGCAATGTCCCTGTGAAGCAGAAGCTGAGTTCCCTTTTTTTTTAGCTTAGGGAGCTCTATCGGAGGTATGATATGTCTTCTCGTGAATAGTACGAGCTCTGTTTTGGACAGGTTGTCCACTATCACTTGTCTATTATATTTAGTGTAATGTTCATAATATCCATAACGGTGTGAAGAAATTTTCCCTTTACAGGCTTACAGCCTGTACAACTTAGTTCCTTAAGAATTTCGTCCACTAACAATAACACATTCATAATTTTCTCAATGACGGAAAAAATCGAATATTGCAGCAACATTTTTTCTGGGACACCAGGCCACCAGAAATTTCAGCAGGGCTTCTGGTGGTTCGCATGGGACTTTTTACAGCTTATATCTAGAGAACGGTGAGTTCTACGAAAAAATTACAGCATACAATTTTGTAGCCTATGACTTGATCTAGAGGATGAAATTGGAAAATTCTCGAACTGACCGTTATTTGGAGGAATTTTTGACAAAGACAGGGACATTTGTTTCTCTGGAGTAAATTATATATATATATATCTCGAACGAAGGTCGTTAGGAATTGTTGCTCTCGTCGTGAACATTGTGCTAGTTTTCATCACCCTCCCTCGTCGACAAGTTGATAATTAAACTTATTTTACTACAAACAGTCCCTTATTCATTAAAAATTATACTTTTATAACGGTAGATCTGTGCGTTCTGCAACTCCATCCTCTAGACCAAAACATAAGCTCCAAAATCGGCCTGAGTCCTTTTGCTGTAGGACGCGTGGTTTTTGAGATATGAGCGAGGTAGGGCAACATTCATGACCATTCATAGTAGGAGCTACCTGGGATGCACCTCTTTTAGAGTTACTCTCCAAGCACCAATTGTGGTACTATAAGAAACTCGAATAACTTTTTTTGTAATCACTGTATTTCATCTATTTTTTATTTGATAGAGAATTTAATTTTATTTTACAAATGACTTCCATGCTCATTCACGCATATTGGACCTGATCAGAAAATTGTTCATTGCGGCCTGAAGAGTTGAAGTCGGAATCGCCTCAATTTTCGTATCTTCAATTCAGTTAAATTTCTTGTTTCATGTTGTAGACATCTTGCTTGACAAAACTACATAAAAAAGGCTGGTGCAGTCAGGTCAGGTTACCTTGGGGCCCATCAGAAAGTCGAGTTTCTGGAAATTAACTTGTTTGGGAATTTTCGTTGGAGCTCCGCCATCACCGGTCTGGCTATGTGTGCAGTTGCTCCGTCTTGCTGGAACCAAATGCTGTTGAAACGGATCCTTCTTCGGCGCAGTTCTGGATAGACAAAAATTGTTTAACTATTAAATAATGGTTTACACCGTAGCGTGACAGTTACAGCATAGCATGATTGGTGCGCCACCCTGTATTTGGAAATCAGCTCAAAGCCATGTCGAAACTAAGGAAAAAATTGGTGCTGGACGAGCCCTATTTTCTTTGGGTCAACAACACTACGTACAGCCTTAGATAGGTAAGCGATAACTGATATAACCGGACCCTTCGTTGGATTTGGACTGTATCGATCCATCTTCTGCGTATGAGCTTTATAGGCGCCTTGTTGTCCGAACAAAATAATCATCTATGAATAGTTAAGTCTTTTTAGTGCCTATTACACGTATTGGTTTAATTAACTTACGTACAAACGTCAAAAGTCAATAAAATAACATCGCCATATTTCACATCCAATCCTTAGCTTAGTGATTCTACGCCGTCTTCGTCTTCGTCATCTATTTTTTCTCTCTCTACCCAAAAGACAAGAGCGAAAACTCACTCAAGAAATGGTACGATTTCGACAATCACGAGTTTTCCTCAAACCTCTCGTTTTATGCCACGAAATTGTACGTGTAATAGCGCCTTTACCCTGCAATGTGCTTAGTATTATTCATAATCTAGCATCCTTTCTTACCATAGGCTTTAGACATTTCCACTTTGTTACCGTCGTAATCTCCTACGCTCTCGACGTTATATGGAAAGGTGCCTGAGTTGCCAACTGCGGATATTGGCCGAGAGGTACAATTCGAGGTTTTGGACGCCCCCCGATCAACAGCGCACGTCTTCGTCACCTTGAACGAGAGTAATCGTGAATTCGCGATTACCATACAATAAAGACCCGTAATCACTTCAAACGCCCAGATAGCATTTAATTCTGAATACGCTTCAAATAACTTCAAATCTTCTAACTAACCTAGCTTACTTAAAGCCCAAGACTCTACGATATTCTTAAGTCGCCACGTCCCTAAGGAAGCCCGTCCAAAGCAATACATGTGCGACCATCAAGTTCGCACGAGATTCAATTCCGCCACGAATCCGATCTATAAAGTCTAGGCTATTTCGGTTGAAACTCGCGGGACGACGGTGTCTCGTTTTAACACAAAAAAAAAAACAAATTGGTACATGGACCCTATTCATAAACTTAAATACATTATGACTCCTAGAGTCCTGTGTCTAATGGGTACCTAATTTTGCCGATTGTCCACCCATTGTGGAATAAAATGGCAAAGCGGAGACCATCTTCTACTGCCAGCCGCTGGGCCAATCCGCTTTTCATTTTCGATCGTCTTATGATGATTCTGACGCTGTGGGTAAGAACTTTCCCCTTTCCAAAGTTCCATTCTAACGGAAATCTTTGAAGGATGAAATTATAAAAACTTCACCATCTGCCAAAAATAATCTCATCGTATTTCTGATACAATTCGTGTCCTTAGAACACTTACGCGTTAAAACTTGTCTCCTACATTTCAACTTGAACAAAATTAAGCCTGGCTTGCATACTTTGCTTACTTTTTATTTTATTTCAACTATTATGCATTAATTGCAGAAACCTCAACGTATCCCCATACAGTCGCTATTCAGATGTTGCAGCCAATATCAGAAGCATTGAACAAGAAACCAGAGGCGATGGACGATATGGAACCACACAGGCCGCTCCATTTCGTTTACCCAAGCTATGTGAACAAATGTTCAAGAATTAAAATTCAAGATCATGTTCCGCATCATGGTATATTCCAACATTTATGGATATGATTGAATTATCTTCCCATAAAAACAATTCAATGGCTATTACGACGATTTGCTTTCTATGTAACATTCATACACATATTGTGCAATTATGAAGACAGCTATGGGGAGGTTGCCTTCTTTGGATTGTAGAATTATCCCACAAATGTTCGATTAAATTTTTGGTCGTTGTTTGAGCCCATTCAAGAAACTCTGATTTCTTTGATTATTGTATAAATGGATGGATATCCGGCTGTAATTTCCAAATTACTGGCATATTTTTGGAAGTCGAGGATATTAAATTGTTTTCCAATAAATTGATACATTAAAATGTCACATTTTCAAAACCAACACAGACACACATTCCGGAAGAACTAAATATTAACACATTTCCTGTTTCTGTTTAATAAATTGTAAAATATGCGTACGTATGTTCCTGATGTTCAAAGCTATAGCCGGTTTATATAAGGTCTGTTTCCATTATGAAATCAGAAATATATGTCTTTGCAAGTATCCACATTCAAATATAGTTTGTTCTTCTTCTCCTCCTTCTGGTGGCGCTACCGTCCAGGGTGGACCTGGGCCTCAATCAGTAAGCCTCTCCAGCCGGCACGATCTTTAGCCAGCTGTCTCCAACTGCGCACACCAAGTTCATTGAGGTCCTTCTACACCTGGGTGCGCCATCGGTTCTGTGGGCGTCCTCTATTGTCTTGTCCCACTGGTTCGGAGTCTTCTTCTCCAATAACCATCAACGCAGACTGGACCAAGGATTGAACGCAGAACTTTTCTCTCGAAAAGACCAATCGCTTCTTCATCCGCTCTTGAGATTGCCTATGTTTCCGTGTCATAGATCAGGACAGGGATGATCAAGGTTGTAATGTTATCTTGGTCCTTCGAGAGAGGACTCTACTACTCAATTGCCTCTTGAGCCCAAAGAAACAGCGATTGGCAAGGGTAATTCTGCGTTTCTCGGTACTGGTGTTGTTCGTACTGTTCACTTGCGAGCCGAGGTAGACGAAGTCCTTGACTACCTCGAAGTTATAGCTGCCCATTGTGACGCTCTGTCCAAGACGTCGATGTTGTGCGTCCTTTCTCGATGACAGCATATACTTCGTTTTGCCCTCGTTCACCGCTAAACCCATTTTGACCGCCTCCGCTTCAATACCAGCAGACGCCTCATTGACGGCTCGCGTATGCTGGCAGTTGTACGGACTTCTGGAAGATCGTGCCTCTAGTGTTGGCGTGCGAGTCTTGCACGATCTTATCCAGGATGATGTTAAAGAGATCACATGACAGCGCGTCGCCTTGTCTAAAACCTTTTTGACATTGAAGGTCTCGGTGAGTTCGTTACCGACCTTAATGGAGCAGCGAGAATTCTCTATTGTCATCTTGGACAACCTGACTAGTTTGGCAGGAATGTCAAAACTAGACATGGCGTTGTATAGCTCGTCCCTATGCACTCTGTCATATGCGGCCTTGAAATCGACGAATAGGTGGTGGGTGTCGATCTGCATTTCTTGGCTTTTTTCCAGGATCTGCCGTAGTGTGAAGATTTGGTCGATTGTGGACTTCCCCGGCCTGAAACCGCACTGATAAGGACCTATCAGGTTGTTGACGAATGGTTTCAGGCGCTCACACAAAACGGCAGAGAGGATCTTATAGGCGATGTTGAGGAGACTTATCCCTCGGTAGTTGGCGCAGTTGAAGGGGTCTCATTTCTTGTGGATCGGGCAAACGATACTGGGATTCCACTCACCGGGCATGCTTTCCTCCGACCATATCTTACAGATGAGTTCGTACATGTACCTTACCAGCTCATCTCCAGCTGCCTTAAACAGTTCCGCAGACAGTCCATCTGCACCAGCAGCTTTATTCGACTTTTGTCTCGATATCGCTATCTTGACTTCATCTACGTCGGGGGGACGGAATTCTCGTCATTCTGCCTGACAGCGGTAGTGGAGTCTTCCTCGCCGTTGAACAGTCTACAGAAATAATCTTTCCAGATTCTCAGTATCGACTGCGAATCTACTACGAGTTGTCCCTCTGCGTCACGTAGAGACGTTGATAGAACTTTCGGACATCATTTCTGCCGTAACACCTCTCAATTTCCTCGATCGCGCGCTTCTCATACTCTTTTTTTTTTCTTTTTGAGAAGCCGTTGCTCTTCCCTTCTTTTAAGTTCGTAGAGCTCACGAACCGCTATCGTTCTTCTGTCCAGAGTCGCCTTGTATGCTGCTTGCTTCGCCTGCACTCGTTTTCAAACCAGGGGTTTTTTTGGGGTGGGGTTTTAAATCCCAGCACATCAGATGCAGATTCTCTGATGGCGTTTTGACAACGATTCCATTGTTCGTCGATCGTTTCGCCTGGCAGGTTTGGACTCTTTGAGAGCTTAAGGGAGTCTCGATCGGCAAAGCTGCTAGCGGTCAATTGCGATTGTAGCTTTCCGACGGCAAACTGTATTGGTCTTGTTCTACTCTGTTGTCCTATCGATATCCGTATTCTTGCCTTGGCCAAAACAAGAAAATGATCCGAGTCGATGTTGGCTCCTCGGAAAGTTCGGACATCGAGAATGCTGTACTTTGTGAATGTTGAGGTGAGGCCACCGCGTACTGGTTACAAAGAGGTTTCGGCCCGTTACGAAGTCCAATAGCCTGACTCCGTTCTCGGACGTGTTGTCGTGTAGGCTGTGCTTCCCAATTACTCTAGCAAAGATGTCTTCCTTGCCCAGCTTTGCGTTGAAATCTCCTAGAACGATCTTGGTGTCGTAGCTGGGGCATTGATCGTATGTAATTTCTAGGAGATCATAAAAGTCATCTTTTCTGTCGTCATCTTTATCCTCCGTTGGGGCGTGGGCGCAGATCAGGCTGATTTTGCCGAATGTAGCCTTGGTGTGGATTGTTATGAGGCGCTCGCTTATGTATTGAAAGCTTAAGACTTTTTGCCTAAGTCTACCTCGAACAACAAGCCCGCATCGGAACAAGCGCTGCCTTCGCTCTTTGTAGCAATCGCCGAAGTAAATATCGCAGTTTTTCATCCTCTTTTTGCCCGGCCCATCCCACCGCACCTCCTAAATGGCGGTGATATCTGCCTTATAAGCTTCGAGGGGTTCCGCAAGTTTATCGGCTGCGCGTGGTCTGTTCAGGGACCTCACATTCCTCGTGCAGAACCGAAAATCGTTGTCCTTATTTCATTGTCCATGGTCGTCAGCAGTAGGTTCATCCATATCCGAGACTTCTCCTCGTTTCTGAACTAAGTTTTTTTTTAACGGTGCGGAAGTTAACCGCACGCATAACCCCCGAACCTGGAGGACCGGGTCCTGGATTAAACCCCTGGACAAGGGGGCCGCTGCATACATTAGTTCACCTCCAAGCCGTTGCTGTAAAGGCTATCCTAGAGGGCGCAGCGAGGACTGACTGTGACTGACTTAAAAAATATTATGGGAACTGTACTGTCTCGCATGGTTTCCTGTATCCGTTAAGATTGCAGCAATTACAAGTGATACCGCCATTCTAATCCAATATCACCATTTGGACACACAAATTATAAGCAATATAGGTGACGATGAAAATACATTTTTGAACACTTCAAACTCAGTTCAAGTGAATTATGATGGCGTATCATAACAGTTGATAAATCTTGAATGCAACAAATACATATAAGAGCTGCTCTAGCCATAATGCACGTCAAGTTTTCTTGCCCAACTTAATTTGACATTTCTTCGTTTCAGTGCTTGACAAATTCAACCAGAGGTACACAATTGAGCAGCGCGTTAAGATTGTTGAAGCCTTAAAATGGGCGTTCAAATTAAAATGCATTTTGAGTACTTCGTGATTTTTTTGCTAGAACCATCGACAAAATGTTTCCATTTGAGCAAACCGGGTTCGTAGGAAATGTGAAAACACTTGTTCATACTCGCCCAGTTCATTCTGCGAAAATCATTGCTGTCGTTCGCGGTATTGTAGCAGAAGAGCAACAACATTACTGATGCGAATTTTGAATAAATATTTGAATTTACACGCTTACAAGGTTAAATTGACTCAAGAGCTGAAGCCTACTGAGGATGAGATAATTTGGCACTTTAAGGACTTTAAACCGGTATTGCCAGATGTTATAAGCGAAATTCCCCATCATCAACCTCGAAATTCCCCTTTTTTCTTGATGAGATTCCCCATGAAATAGTTTCCCCCAAGGTAGTTTTTCTTTGAAAGTAAAACGCAAATGTTTACTCAATTCAAACAAAAATCAAGCAAAGCATGTTTCGACCTAATCATCAAACAGTTTTTTGATTCGAAATGCTTATACCTTCATCAACTACAACTAATAAGGCGAAATCCACCGAATTTCTACAAAGTATTCTGTTTCAATTTAAGCTAATAGATTTTCAATGATATAAGAACAAGATTGTAGTCCGTCCTAAACACATGCCAGCAGCACTAATATGTGCTACAGAGACTACAGAGATTTTCTTAATAAAAGGACAAGGTGTTCAATATTATGCAAAGCCCCACTATGCTTGCATCATATTCATCACAGGAAATTCACAAAACAGCACGTACTCTTAGTATATGTATGCCCTCATCATCTTTCTAAGTAACTGCTGTTTGCTGCGCGATTAATGATCGTCTATCATTTTGGCATTTCTCTGATTATTTAAATAAACAATAATTCTACTAATCTGAGTCCAATACAAGAAAACACAAATTTTTAAATTCAAATAGAAATAAGATTAAATCAATTTCGTTCAAGAGTTTATCAAAAGTTCTTATGCACCTAGAAATAGGTTCATTGCAACCAAAATGTGGGGGGCGTACATATTTATAATCGAATCCAATTGTGGAGTATTTGTATGATAATTAATTATGGCGCGAATAAACATGAACAATCATCTTGCATCTTTCGTCATAAGGGGGAAAATTTGTCAAACATGTTCAATTTACTCTTTCAAATTTAAGTCCTTGAGTTTTTAGAGTTCCTGCCCCTGGTTAGCGGTCCCCGGTTCGAATCCCAGTGAAAGCAAAGTTAAAACGCTTTTTTTCTGGTTCTCAAATTTGTTGCAGTAACCATTTGCCGTTGGGATCAAATTTAAGTCACTGTCACTGGAGTGGTCAATCAGTGGTAGTAGCAGAGATAACCTATAATAGAGATATCCAACTTCTGCCTCCCTTGCCCCTTGATTTCATCTGACAGCGTTTTTTATACGCTTTTTGTCCCCTGCCTGTGAATACGTGTGAGCTCATGAAAACAGTTGTGGAACAGCTGATACCCTTCCCAACCTTAGTAATGGGGTGAATTAGAGTTCTTATTTGAAAATTCGCTCGTTATTTGAACAACACAGTATGGAGGGGTAAACGAACGAACAAAGCTTATGTTCATGAAGTCGATTCATTAAAACTTTGAGCAATTTACAATCTGAAATACTTGGACATAATTAATGAATGCACAACATAGTGTGAATTTTTTCATATGAATAAAAATTAATAATACATTGACACGTTCAGTTAACCAATAATAAAAATATTATTGAAGCGTGATAAGATGTTTTGACAACCATTTTTTAGCATTAGAAAAAATTGCAATATCTTGCCATTGTTCTTATCGAATTGTTTAAATTGAATTCATGATTTTTTCAGAATTCATGAATTAAGCGTATAAAGCGGACTTCACTTTTTGAGTTGGTTTGTCAGTTATGGCTTATGAATAGGCTATATATACACTTAAGAATTAATTTTAGGTCAAATAGTTCCAGTTAAATGGACATTGCAATACACTGTTATTCACGAAAGTCCATATAAAAATGTAAGAAAATTCCCTTAAAAATACTAGTCAACTTTTGAACACCCTCCGAACAACAAACCCATGTACGTTACATGGAAAGTACATGGATTCCCACTAAATTCATGAATCTGCCGATTTTCTCCCACAAAATTCACGAATCGGCCGCCATATTGTGGTGAATTGACGAGCGTTGTAAATGTATAAGTGAAATACAAGGGATTACCACTACATCTTTGTTGTTGGCTAGGGGTAAAAATGGCCGAAGTTGGATATCTCTATCATTCATTTTCTCTGGTGGTAGTCTGACTGTGTGTATCACAATGGACCAATATGGTCTAAGTGTGCTGGTGAATTCAGTAGCAGCTCAACTACCTAACCTTACCTAAACTAAGTATTCTGAACCCTATATAAACTTATGTATGTACCTACATCTTTTTATTTATTCAGCTGTTGTAATATTTTTCTCGTTGGCAACAGAAGTTTCGTTGCTGAAAATTGAATCAATCAAAGCGATGCAGCTTTGCTTTCATATTAAACTATGTATGTACATACGTGTCTTACCATTTTAAAGTGCTTTTTTTTTTATAATTTGCGCGACCTCAAGGGATTGCTAATACCCTTATGTGTCCGGGGTTAAGACACAGCACGGCCGAAGGTATAGAGAGAGAAAGGGAGAGAAGGTACCTGTGCACATTGGTCTTAAATAACTGCGGGTTGTAGTCTGTGGGAAATATTAGTTTGGGAAGAGCTTGATTAACTCGGTCCTACCTGTTATCATAGTTAAGGGCGTAACATGATACGCCATATTGTTTCAGAAATAGATATTTCAGTCAACCATATTAGATGATGAAGATAGATGTGGGAAACAGGAACTTTTTTTTTCGACAAGTATACCGGGTGTACACACATTAGCATTCGATTTATACGGTACGGAACAAAAACATTTTAAAAACTTATTTAAAAAATATGAGCTACTGACAAGTTTCTTCAAACAAATTAGTTAGATTTTGAGATGCCCCATATTTTGTTCTACCAGATTATGGATTCCCCATTTCCCCTTTACCAAATTTCATACCGGAATTCCCCACGAAAAGGGGAATTCCCCACAATCTGGCAACACTGCAATGAACCTCAATTGTGTCGAAGTCATTGAAAATATGGACCATTGGATTGAGGTATGCATTTAATCGATATTCTGTTTCACACGTAATTGTCATATATCCTTCTATCATAATAAAAAATATTAAGATAATTCTCTGAAGACTTTTTGTTTTATTTAAAATTATTGTCGTGCGTTTCCGTTTGGCCACACTTTATAAGTAGGTGACAGTGGGGCTAGTTTTAACAGAGATAAGAAGTAACAGCCAAAAATAAGTGTGCTTCTCGAAATTAACGAACACGCAAAAGAGAAAAATGTGTGTTATTTCCTCTGCTTCAATTGCTAATGGAACGTGCAGGAGGAACGATCTGCGATGGATGTAAGAAAGGCAGGTTTGTAACTATTTGCTGTCTTTTCTTTTTGACACGTTCAGTTAACCAATAATAAAAATATTATTGAAGCGTGATAAGATGTTTTGACAACCATTTTTTAGCATTAGAAAAAATTGCAATATCTTGCCATTGTTCTTATCGAATTGTTTAAATTGAATTCATGATTTTTTCAGAATTCATGAATTAAGCGTATAAAGCGGACTTCACTTTTTGAGTTGGTTTGTCAGTTATGGCTTATGAATAGGCTATATATACACTTAAGAATTAATTTTAGGTCAAATAGTTCCAGTTAAATGGACATTGCAATACACTGTTATTCACGAAAGTCCATATAAAAATGTAAGAAAATTCCCTTAAAAATACTAGTCAACTTTTGAACACCCTCCGAACAACAAACCCATGTACGTTACATGGAAAGTACATGGATTCCCACTAAATTCATGAATCTGCCGATTTTCTCCCACAAAATTCACGAATCGGCCGCCATATTGTGGTGAATTGACGAGCGTTGTAAATGTATAAGTGAAATACAAGGGATTACCACTACATCTTTGTTGTTGGCTAGGGGTAAAAATGGCCGAAGTTGGATATCTCTATCATTCATTTTCTCTGGTGGTAGTCTGACTGTGTGTATCACAATGGACCAATATGGTCTAAGTGTGCTGGTGAATTCAGTAGCAGCTCAACTACCTAACCTTACCTAAACTAAGTATTCTGAACCCTATATAAACTTATGTATGTACCTACATCTTTTTATTTATTCAGCTGTTGTAATATTTTTCTCGTTGGCAACAGAAGTTTCGTTGCTGAAAATTGAATCAATCAAAGCGATGCAGCTTTGCTTTCATATTAAACTATGTATGTACATACGTGTCTTACCATTTTAAAGTGCTTTTTTTTTTATAATTTGCGCGACCTCAAGGGATTGCTAATACCCTTATGTGTCCGGGGTTAAGACACAGCACGGCCGAAGGTATAGAGAGAGAAAGGGAGAGAAGGTACCTGTGCACATTGGTCTTAAATAACTGCGGGTTGTAGTCTGTGGGAAATATTAGTTTGGGAAGAGCTTGATTAACTCGGTCCTACCTGTTATCATAGTTAAGGGCGTAACATGATACGCCATATTGTTTCAGAAATAGATATTTCAGTCAACCATATTAGATGATGAAGATAGATGTGGGAAACAGGAACTTTTTTTTTCGACAAGTATACCGGGTGTACACACATTAGCATTCGATTTATACGGTACGGAACAAAAACATTTTAAAAACTTATTTAAAAAATATGAGCTACTGACAAGTTTCTTCAAACAAATTAGTTAGATTTTGAGATGCCCCATATTTTGTTCTACCAGATTATGGATTCCCCATTTCCCCTTTACCAAATTTCATACCGGAATTCCCCACGAAAAGGGGAATTCCCCACAATCTGGCAACACTGCAATGAACCTCAATTGTGTCGAAGTCATTGAAAATATGGACCATTGGATTGAGGTATGCATTTAATCGATATTCTGTTTCACACGTAATTGTCATATATCCTTCTATCATAATAAAAAATATTAAGATAATTCTCTGAAGACTTTTTGTTTTATTTAAAATTATTGTCGTGCGTTTCCGTTTGGCCACACTTTATAAGTAGGTGACAGTGGGGCTAGTTTTAACAGAGATAAGAAGTAACAGCCAAAAATAAGTGTGCTTCTCGAAATTAACGAACACGCAAAAGAGAAAAATGTGTGTTATTTCCTCTGCTTCAATTGCTAATGGAACGTGCAGGAGGAACGATCTGCGATGGATGTAAGAAAGGCAGGTTTGTAACTATTTGCTGTCTTTTCTTTTTGTAGTTGACTGTTTTTTTTTTCATCGTGCTCTTGTGTTTTTTTTAATTGTATGAATATCTAATTTTGTGCATCTTTTGATAAATTTGTGTTTGAAATATGCGTTTTTGAAAATATCTGACTGATTCATCCTCGAAATTGTAAGAGCAGCATCCAGTTCCACGTAAGAGCACACTCTCACCTACATTCACACCAAAAATAGATCATTCCTGGATCGCAGTAATATATGTGTACTGCGAGAAGTTTCTTTCCGTTGGCGGCCGCCGAGGTGTAGTGTTATTACATTCCAGGAATGCACTGGCTGGCATTTTGTAGGTCCTTCCGTTACTTCGAGGCAGTTTTGTGTCTCATAGAACTTGACCGTAGCCCAACCGCTAGACTGGACGGATTAGATATACACCATTTTTGCCTGGAACGTTAGGATACATTGGTTAGTCTGACCTATTGATCCTAACGGTTTGTAGAGGTTATCCAGTTGCTATCGCAGGGAAGTCAACTTGGTCTGAGCAGTAACAGCGATTATTACTGGAACTCCGCCAGGTTGGGAGCAATCATGAACTTTGCATATAGCCTCACCTCCCTACTCACGCTTGACATTGCTTTGTTCAATCGAACAAGGTCATGTGAACAATAACTTAGCTCGCAGAGTGTGAGCTTTTGGTTTGAATAATAAAATTTTTTATGGGATGGTTATGATTTGTGAGACAACATAGAGGTGTGTACGTGCATAAATTGTCAAAGACTCAATTCTTCCACCCCTAAAAGTGTTCACAGCGCTTTTCCCTTATTTCTAGTCCAATGAATTCCTCACGTAACAAATCAACAGATTTCATCCCGATTCAGCAATTTGAAGTTGAAATACTTATTCAAATTGTTTTTAATCACACCGAAGATATGTATAGATATCCAAAGGCAATATTCCTGAGGCATTTGCTCAAAGCCAACGCACATTCCACATTTTTGTTCCCCCCCCCCCCCCCCCCCTTATTCATACTTCATTTGGTTTGGTTCGTAGAAATGTTCTTGATTCTGCAAATATCCAGACAAAAATAATGATCTTGGTTAACCATGATTGAATGCAATTCACGGCATAAAATTGAATGCCTGGCAAAATCATCTGAATCAAAATTCATTAACCACAAAATTTAAACACATTCTTCAAAAGCTGACTGTGGTCTTCTCTGCTTATGCATGCAAATTGATGCTGAGAATACATTGCAGCGTTATCACGTTTTTGAGGTTTTCTCAGAAAGGACCACATTTCAAGTTGTTAAATTCAATAGGTAAAATTGTGAATCTTAAACATGTATAAGAGAGCACATCTTAAAGTGCGGTCTAAGTTGAGTTTAACAATTTTCGATTTCAAGGGAAATTTGATTTGTGGTTCCACTCTCAGAAGTATGAATCAAAATTCATTGGCATTTTCTTCAACCCCACACGAAAGTAAACGTGTCCGTTCAACCAATGAGTTCTTCGAGAGGATGGAACTGCCAAACAGGATGTGTCACTTTTATCTGTATGTGAATGTCTGAAATAATATTTACTGAAAAAAGGATTTACAATGGCACTTATAGTGTTGTTGTCCAGCTCCAAGGTAGGACTGAAAAGTTACTGTGACATCCATAGTTTGTTATAAATCATTCATCATCATTGCCAAAGAGGTGTCAAGGGTTATTTTTTTTTTTGAAAGAAATAAAAACTATTTCTGTTTTTAAGAATCTTCGACTAATAGCATTCAAATGGAACAATTTCATCAACAATTCATCATTTATTAATTAGTGTGTTCTGCCATATAATTTTAACATACGGACTAGCATAAAATTGTACATAATGGGTGGTGTGAATAAAAAGTGTGTGTGTCATTGTTTTCTCAGAATTTTAACTATGTTCGGTGTGAATCCAAGTTAATTTCGTTAAATTGAACGAAAACCGTTCACTCACATATTTTGACAGATGAGTGTTGCTTCCATTTTGGTGTCAATAAAGATGAGATGTTTCCACTCCACACAATAGACAATGATGGTTCCGTCCCCCAGATCTAGACGAAGATAAAAAAAACGATATCGAGACTAAGGTCGAATAAAGCTGGGCAGGTGCAGACGGGACGGTCTGCCGAGTTCATTAAGGCAGATGGAGATGATTTGGTAGGGTATATGCACAAACTCATCTGTATGTATATGGTCGGAGGTAAGCATGCCCGAGTGAAACCTTAGTATCGTTTAACCGATCCGCAAGAAAGGAGACCCGTCCAACTGCGCCAACTACTGAGGGACAAGCCTTGTCAACAACGCCTTTAAGATCTTCTTTGCCGTTTTGTGTGATCGCCTGAAACCATTCGTGAATAACCTGATATGTCCTTATCAGAGAGGTTTCATCATCGACCAAATTTTCACATTACGGTAGATCCTGGAAAAACCCAAGATCGACACCCACGACCTATTCGTCGAATTCAAGGCCGCATATGATACCGTGCATAGGGACTAGCCATACCACACCATGTCTAGTTTGACATTCCTGCCAAACTAGTCAGGTTGTCCAAGATGACGATGGAGAACTCTCGCTGCTCCATCAAGGTCGGTAAGGAACTCACCGAGACCTTCAAAAAAGGAATTAGACAAGGCGACGCGCTGTCATGTGACAAGATCGCCAACACTAGAGGAACAATATTCCAGAAGTCCGTACAATTGCTGGTATACACGTTGATTGACCTGATTAGCGGAACGCAGAGAGCCGTTAACGAGGCGAAGAAAACCAAGTATATTCTGGCATCAAGAAAGGACGCACAACATCGACTACTCGGTCAGAACTACACTCTAGGCAACTATAACTTCGAGGTAGTCAAGACTTCGTCTACCTCGGCTCCGCGGTAAAAAGTACATACAACATCAGTACCGAGATCAAACGAAGAAAAACTCTTGCTAATCGCTATTTCTATGGGCTCAAGAGGTAGTTGAGTAATAGAGCCCTCTCTCGGAAGACTAAGTTGACTTTATATAAGACCTTCATTATCCCAGTCCTGTTCTACGGCTCAGAGGTATGGACAATATGACAGATGCTCTTGGTCTTTTCGAGAGAAAACATCTGCGCATAGTCTTTGGTTCTGCTTACGTTGATAGTGGAAGAAGGTTCAACCAAATGTACGGGCTGTACAGCGACATGAGTCTGGCCAGGCGTTTACGGATCCAACGCCTAAGATGGTTAGGCCATGTAGAGCGTATGGACAACTTAACTCCAGCTCGAAAAATCTTCGACGCTGAATCTGTGGAGCAACGAAACAGAGGCCGCACCCAAGTCGAGGGGGACCTTAGCCGACTTCGTGTGCGAAACTGCAGACAGTTGGCGAGTGATCGGACCGGTTGGAGAGACATGTTAATTGAGGCCCAGGCAATAGATTACAATTCACCGTCTCTTAAGCGGGCATCTTTATTTTGACTGCTTTTTTTCCTTTTCAAAGGCAAGACAAGCAAAAGACAGAATGTAAAAATAGTAGACTGGGGAAAACAGTCGTTCAAAATCAGAAAAAAATGTAAAAATTTAATAAATATAAATATATAAATATGGAGTTGTTGTATTTAATTTTCTATAGCTGGCCTATGTTTTCCCATTTTTGCAAGTTATGTTATGCGAGATACAGAACTCTATAGTTATTCTCTCATTTTGATTTGAAATGCATGGATTTTTTTCAATATCCCTTTGGTACGAAATGTTTTATTTTCTTTTATGCTTGGGTTGGTGAAAATCTTCAACAACACAGTATGTGACACTGTTCCCTTTTGGTTTTTCTAAGCTACAACTAAATTTCCTTAGCTAGTAGTTTACTTTTAAAGATGTTTTCACGTGTTGCAGACCTTCGGTAAAATCAGGTTGGTTTATTATTAATGCGCCAAATTGAGTGGTCTCGTACGTTGGAGTTGGCATATTAAACGTCTCATGTCCAAAGTTTGGAGGATGGCATTGTTACAATGACCATGAAGTCTTATACTTAGCTTTCGGGCGGAGTTTTTTTCCTCGTCGACGGTTGTTATCCCTAGGTCTCTATGTATGTCACAATTCCTGAGATACCAGGGAGCTTTCACAATAGCCGGTATAATTTTATTTTGAAAGGACTGAATAAATCCTCTGTTATTTGGTTCAACCCCATATTTGTACTGCTTCAGTACCGGTGTTCGACCTCACCCCGTTTCTTTTCACGTGGTACGAAAGGAGCAATTTTTTAACTGTTTGTTAAAACCTTATTTCATTAAAAAATACTATTATGCAATTTCACAGTGCAAACTTATCTGCTGGATTAGCTAAGTGAAGGATCGAACTTAAACTTCACTCAAGAATATTTCATGGTAAGCCATGGATTGACTGGCATTGTGAACTATTCAATCCACAAACCATTTGAGCCATGAACAAAATAGTTATTGTGATTGAACACGGACATCAACCTGCTGAAGAAAGGAAAAGAGAACACACCACCGCACCAAGCGAATGTTCATGCATGTGAGGATATATATAATGTGCGTGCATCTATTAATTTGTGTGCTTTCTGTTCTCTTCAGTAGCATTGCCAGACAAAACAGTTGGTTGATTATGCGGGTTTCTCTTTGTATTTTGGGATTGAAATTATTTTAATGCACTAATGGCAATTATGTACTCTCTGGATTGACACTTAAGCCATGGCAACCGGTGGCTAAAGTTAGACCACTATTTAAGTGAAATCTATCACTTAACTTCGACTGTAAAAGAAATTTCTATTGATTCTGAGTTTAGCCATGGACCGACCCTTAAGCTCGCTCTGTGAAATTGTCATTTAAGATTCAAAAATAAAAAAAAAAATGTTGCGCTGGGTTAAACCGAGTTCACTAGAATTCGGTCGCAGACTATAATACACATAGCACCAGAAATGAAGTATTACAGAGATACACGGCTTCTTCCTCATTTGCCCCTTAACTGTATTTTATAACGTTTTCTTAAACCAAATTGACCAATCAGAGGACGGCATTTACGTTATTTCGTGAATAACCGTCAAAAATTCATGAATATCTGTTAAAAAAGCACTCAAATTCCTCGATAGACGAGAGTCTGTGAAGTCGGCTATCTCGGTAATACTTCATTTCTGCATAACACTATACGCAGTTTTGTGGCTGTATGACAACGTAAACAAAAAAAAAATGTGATTTTTCTTAATTCGAAGGCTTTGATATTGATAGACTTTTATATACGTATATATAGATGTTATGATTGGTGTGTTCTTTTTGTTCCTCTTGTACAACCCATGCCGTGCAGGCAACGACACCGCGACCACAGATATAGTGTATCGAAGGGTTACAGTTAAGACAAAAGACAAATTCGTTTCCTCATGAAAGATAGTACATCTCTTGTAGTGGAGTGAGAATCTCACTTTGACATTCACACATGATGTGCTCGGAAGCCTCAACCTCTTCGAGGTAAAGCCGTCAAACCATGTCTTGACACAGGTTTAGTTAAGCTGATATTTCAGGCCGCAATCTATCTATTATATGATTAAGGCCTGACTAATCTCTTGGACCACTTGTATAGGCGAAGTTTGTTTTCCCATTCGTTAATCGAATAGAGTTGTAGCTGCTGTCCAATTGATACTACAGAACGGTTCTGGGCCGATGAACGCTGATTCAGAGCCAGCTCTCGCGAGTTCATCTGCGGATTCGTTGCCAATCGATCAATACCTCTATTTCCAGGGACCCAGCCAAGTTTCACTTTGCTGCGTATGGCAAGGGTTTGCAAGGCATAACAGCACTTGACTGTTTTGGAGTCCATTAGAACGGACTAAAGTGCCTTTGGTGCTGCTTGACTATCTGACCAATAATAGTTGGTGTGTTAAAAGCTTTATTAGATCGAAAGCAAAAGAAATTGCCGGAAGTTTGAGCTATGCAAATTTAAAATGCTGCACAATTTGAAATTTCCGGCAATTTCTGGAGAACATGCAAATGTTGACCAGACTGATTTTGCAGGCTTCATTGAGACAGTCCCTGATCTAATGGATTGCTACGATACAGGACTGAAGAGACTTTTTTTAAACAAAAAATTACAGTCGTCTCAACAAAATTTTTTGGAGGAGAAAGATTAAAACCTTTTTTTTTGCACGTTCATTTTCAAATAAGTTCTAACGACTTTTTTTAAAAGAAGTTACAAATGTCACGAAAAATTCTTAAGTGCTTGAATATTGCGAAAAAAGGACAAATTATCTTGCCCTTAAAAAAGGGCCTCCCCTTGTGTTAGCAAGCAAATATAATGTAAAGTCTAACAAAGCTTAATATTTGTTTCTTCCTAAATCATGTACTTAATTAAAAATTTGAAGAAAAAAGTTGATTATTCGGTTATGTTAACTTTTCGAGTATATCAACTGACCTAACATTAATTAGTTCATATTATCGAGTTCTTATCATCTACTGTACTTTCATTTTAAAATAAAATGTTACACCAGACATGTAAACGTCTAATGTGTTTCTTTTTTTGGTTTTTTCAATACTCAAGACATATTGCTTTTCTTTGGCACATATAGAACAACACTTCCCATACTTTTCTTCTATGAATCCCGTCCTCATAAGCTCCCACTTGGAATCCCGGGATACCAATGTATCGAAGGAATATTTGCATCTTCTCAATTCTTGGTATAGCACCACCACGGGTTTCTTCACGAATGTCGGAAATAAACTGATTTTCTTCTCCAAATTTTTGAGAGGCGATCCAATTCCTGATAAGTAGAGGGAAAGTTATCTTCTTCCTTTGTACAAAGGAAAATGCGATACGCGAAATTGTGACAATTACCGCTCTATCAAGCTGATGTCACACACCACGAAGATCATTGAGCGGGTTTTAGATGGCCAAAGAAAAATTTTACGGTTATCTGATGACCATTGGCAAATTAACAACAAATGCAATCCAAAGTATAAGGATCATAATGGAAAACATCGTGATTTCTTAAGGGATTGACATATGGTGTTGGTTGAATTTTAAACGTTTGATAGGCAACCAAGAGATCTGATATGGGTGGCGCTAAGAAGAAGAGGAATTCCAGAAACCTAAGTACAGATTATCGTGGACATGTACGAGGGAGCAAAGACGAGAGTAGGATGTCCTGCCGGAGTCACCGAGGAGTTTCCAATCAAACCGGTGTACAACAGGAAAGCGTCTTAAGTCATTTGCTATTTATTGTTTTCTTTGATTATCTGCTGGAAGTAAAAGAGACGGACCCAAAAGTGCATCAGTTATTCCTTGCTGACGATGGAGCCATCATAACAGATAATCGAACTTCCCTGCAACGAGCACTTGATGTTTGGGTGGATGTTCTAGAGGGGAATGGGAACCGCATTAGCCAATAAAAGACCGAGTACCTGTGCTGCCAATTCTCCGAACCACTCAGGCCTATTCCAGACTTTTATTTGAATTTAATAGTGCTTCTCAATTGTGAAAAGTTCAAATATCTGAGGCCTATTCCACAGATCATACATCACATACATTTCATACAACATACAAAATTGTCATACAACATACACATCATACAATTTTCTGTTTCACAGATTCCACTGGAAGTATTGTATGACATGTTCTTTGTTGTATGATGTGTATTATTTTGACGTTTAATTTTTAATGACAAATTTCATTGAAAACTAAATAGTGTCGTGAATTAAGCCCAGACACCATATAAGTTCCTCAAAAATGAAGAAATATGATTTCGAAATTATTGAGATTAATTCAGTTATTATAAGACAATTTTTCCAAATAGTACATGATTTTTGATAAAAAGCATTCCTTGTTTCTACATGTCTTATTTAAAAAAAAGATGAACAATCATTCATTATTCAAAAATCATAAGCCCAAAAATGCTGTGTGTGTGTATTTTCTCATTTGAGAACTCATTTTTGTAGTAACTACATCAGTTTGAAGTGCTGTATCAAATGTATGTTCAAATTTGAAAAACAAAACTTCTGTGTGATGTGTACGCTATTTTTCTGTGAAACAGAATCGTACAATTTTCCCACATTTCCAGTGTAAGCTTTAGGTGATACATGTTTTATATCACCTAAAGCTTACACTGGAACAAATCTGAGAAACATAATTATCATACAGCAGAAGTGTCGGAATCATACAATGTATGAGATGTATGTTCTGTGAAATAGGCCCCAGGGATCTATGATCAAAAGCGAAGGAACCTGTAATGACGATATCAATCATCGCGTAAGCGTAGGGTGGATGAAGTAGCGGAAAACTCAGCCATCTTCTGTGACTGAAAAATGTTCCCTAAGCTGAAAACTCATTTACAATGACATTCCAGCTGTCAGCTCTTTAGACAAAGCTAATCTGCTTGCGGCTCATTTTGCAGCTAGCTCAACACTGCCAGATTCCAATTTGTCGCCACCTGTACTTGAGAGCGTTGATTTCACCATGGGACAAATCCACTTCCGCACTCGTACAGTTGCAAGAGTATTGAAAGATCTCGACGTGCACAAATCCGCTGGCCCGGATGGTATTCCCCCTATACTTCTGAAGAGGTGTTCTTCTGTGCTGGCAAAACCACAGCGTAAGCTTTTTCATCTATCCTACTCTTTAGGTCTCTTTCCGAGCAGATGGAAAACAGCATTTGTCCAGCCAGTCCCTAAAAAGGGCGAATCTTCGTCACCCACCTCGTACCGACCCATAGCACTTACGTCCCTTCTTTCTTAGGTCATGGAAACGCTGATAAATCGTCAGCTTATGAAATATCTTGAATCGCGGAAGCTTCTTAATAACCGACAATATGGTTTCCGCAGCGACAGGTCCACTGGTGATCTGATAGCTTATCTCACCGAAAAGTGGAACCAATCTTTGCACAATGCAGGCGAAAGCAAGATCGGTGCGCTTGATATTTTTCAAGCATTTGACAGAGTTTGGCATTAAGCTCTCTTGTCGAAAATGCGTGCCTATGGTATCGATGAATCTCTTCTTCCATGGATTAGAAATTACCTTTCGATCCGTTCAATTCAAATTGTTTTGGATGGGTTCAAGTCTGATAACCACCAAATAAATGCTGGTGTTCCCCAATGCTCAGTTCTGTCTCCGACACTCTTTCTCATTTTTATAAATGATCTCTTGTCTGCTACTTCTAATCCAATCCATTCCTTCGCTGATGACAGCACCCTTAGCTTTTCATATACGTTCCAAGACTCACGACCCCGCCCTTCGGCCGTAGAATTGGAACGGCAGCGTATGTTAAGCACATTGAATTCCGATCTTGACAGCATAATTAACTGGAGAAAAAACAATAGAGTGGAATTCAATGCTTCAAAAACTCAATGCTGTCTGCTGTCCCTCAGGCGAACCCTTCATAATCAGCCATTATCCATGAATGGCCGCTTGTGTCGATGAAACCGGCAAATTTTCCATCCTTGGTATGTGTATCAACACAACACTTAGTTGGAGCGATCACATATTTGAGGTCGCCAAAAATGCTGCGAAATGTTTAGGTTTTCTTAATCGATGCAAGAAATATTTCACCCCTTCTGATTTGGCTTTAATTTATAAGGCGTACATCCGTCCCAAGCTTGAGTATAACGCTCATATCTGGTCTGGTGCCCCCAAGACCACACTGCACCTACTTGATAGAATCCAAAAACGAGCGATAAAACTTATAGCAGACAACAATATCGCAGAGTCATTAGACTCGCTTGAACATCGACGTACCGTCTCTTCTTTGTCCGTGTTTTATCGTTATTTCAACAAACGATGCTCAAGTGAGCTAGCCAACTGCATTCCTCCTCTCCATGAATTCACCCGCAATACTTGTCTCGCCAGGAATGCCCATCAGTATACCCTTAAGCCTACTTTCAGACGCACAGTTAAATTCAGAGACTCGTTCTTCAGCCGCACTGCACGAATATGGAACGCTCTTCCCAAACTAATATTTCCCACAGACTACAACCCGCAGATATTTAAGACCAATGTGCACAGGTACCTCCTCTTCCTTTCTCCCTCTATACCTTCGGCCCGTGCTGTGTCTTGACCCCGGACACATAAGGGTATTAGCAATCCCTTGAGCACCCGCAAATTATAAAAAAAAAAAAAAAAGTGTGAGAGAAAGGTAGGCCTAACAACTCCAACAACATTTCATGTTAAGAAGAACTTGAATCTGAACAGGTTCGTGAAATTATCCCCTGTATTCTGAAATTTGTCGAGGTAGTTCTAAAAGAAGCGCGTATAACTTAGCTTTTGTCGATTGAAGCTTCGTTGGTCAATCAGATGATCAGCTCCTCTGGCATCATCTTCCCTCGCTAGCAACAGCCAACAATTGGTTTTATAGCAGCAAGGAAAAAGTATTCGTCACTGGCTCCGCTATCGATGACTGGAAGAAAGTTCCTGTGTCGGAGGCACCCGTTTCAACATATGGGCGCTTAATCATAAACGCCGTGAATTATTGTTCATTGTTTTTCGCATTTGTATGCTTAAAATTCTTATTACATATATTTTGCATGCACCTTTGCAACACCCTTAAACTATAAGTACTCCAGTTTTCAAAAGTCAACTTAAGGGAAAATCTAGGAGGAAAATCTTTATTCACACCAAATTGAGTGTTCCCCGAAAACACTTCACTCATGAGTGTTCACTGAGAGTGTTCCCTTAGTTCATATTCACACCACCGAATATCATTCATTCCAAGCCACTCGATATACAGAGTAACTTACGAGCAAAATACATACGAATGAAAACCTCAAGCACCATAAATTTTAAAAGACTGTGCGACTGGATTGACTGCTATCGTTGTTACAAAATTTGTGTAGCACTACCTCTTTTGACACCTAGTGTATCACTTTCACTCGGAGTCCTGCCCCTTGTCATGAAATAGCCTCCCAATTCGATTCTATTGATCCAATTTTGTATCGGAGATCAAAACGGATGCCAATGAAGCAGTAAATTTCGAAACTTTCACCTAATCAAGGTCATAAACCACGATTTTATGCTTAAACTTTGAACAAAGCACTTCTGCGATTCACGTATAACACGATGAATAAGTTATCAGGCCACTGAAAGAAACGAGAATGCTAATTCCAACCAGGGGTATGCCCGAGGACAAGGGACAACCGCATGAAAATGTGTGTTTTCTAGAAGCTTTCCCCGCAATAAATCGTCCGGCTTCCAATCGGGGTTGACAATAAAATATTCCCCCCGAACCCAAAATTCACCCCTGGATTGTTAAAAAAAAAAAGTTACATTTGCCTGGTTATTGATATGGGTTGACCGCCTTTCCATTCTTATCACAAATGATACTTTCGGTGACGATAATGGTTAAGGCTGTCAAGGCGAACGGTGAGAAAACAAAAAAGTTTCTGTTTCGATTGTATTTGTTCGATATTGGCATGAAGTGCTTATGAGCTACTCGGTGCCACCAGGGATGATGGTAATTGCCAACTGCCGCAACGTTGGCGTTAGCTCATTTTTCAACTATAATGAGCTCCCAAGTGGCCACCATATCGGCAAGATTAGAAATATCGAAGAAATCGGACTTGTGCAGACTATGTGAAATGACAAACCGCCACTTCCTGCCTTACAACTGAAGCGCCTTGTCGTTATCGTCGCGTCGTGTGTATGTGTTTAAGAGAGATGTTTAACTCTTGTGGTACTGTTGCACTGCGAACCCTTAGTAGCAACCTTTACCGGCAGTCGCTGTCACACCGACACTGAGAAGCCTTTAAAATATGTATTCATTCACATGGGTGTACGATAAGGTGTTTCGATTATTTTCCCCTTAGGGGTCGTAATTGTGGAATTGTTCGTACATTCGTCTGCAGTGGTGTGCTATCGGTGACGTGACATTTGGATTTATCTCACCGACTGTGCCTGACATAGCTTCGTTAGAAATACATTGTGTACACATACCGAGTTTATGACAGGTCGTTATTGTGTGCATCGATTCGACTGATAAAGGATGCCTTTAATGGTTGCACATTAAACATATAAGACTTTATGCACACACATCTCGGTCACCAGTTGCAGGAGTAGTTAAATTGAAGCGCTTGTGCATAACACCCACACATCGTCTATGTGTTCTCTGGGGATGAACTGCATCGGCGAATATAATGAATTCAATTCGGCTTCAAACTCAAACACGATTAGAGTTAAGGGTTATATTTCCCGTTAAGCCCATAGAGCATAATTTTGGCATAATATTCTGGTGTTATATGATGCATACTAATTTGTATGGAGTTGAATTAAATCAGTAACACTGTTTTGGAAATACCCCTAAAATTGTAATTTATTATTTTTATGGGTGAATACTAGCACTGACAACGTTTTCCAGTTTGTCCAATCCTAACCAAGTGCTTCGAGGTTACTTTTACTACCCTTTCATAATGTAGTCCAAAGTGAAACTGTTTTTTTTCCAAGGGTTCTATAATTACATATCTAAATGGAAAAATTTGTTTCTTACATCCAAGTTGTTCTTATATGATAAAAGAAACAATTCATTCCGTACATATCACATGGGAAAAAATGTACATATCACAAATATTTTGTACGCGAACATGGCGAATAAGGCAAACTGCATGTTTGTTTAATACATTGTATTTTAATTTTAGTCGCAGGGTAATCGTTGGGTATACAATAACTCACAACAGGAAAAGTATGCACATGCCACTGTATGTATTAATTTCATTACTTTTCGAACTGACTGTCATTCCTTGCATCTTGGTCAGTCTTGGTCAAGAAGATTCTTAATAATTGTTGGAAACTTTCTGAATATTTGAATTTTTTGTAGTCCTCTAATTAAAATATGAATTTTTAAATTCAAAACTATTCAACAGTTTATGATGTGCGAAATATTTCAGAAAATTGTGAAAAAGCCCGATGTTGACAATATGGCCAAAGGTATTCCTATATTTGTCACGCAATTATACATGGGACTTAATAGTGTAATTTGTTTAAGGAGACTATGGCTTCGAGACCCCTGCAACCACCACGTTCAATGTGGAAAATATAAAAGCAGCATTAGTTGCCAATAAAACACAAAGTAAGGGGTTCTTAAAGGCATCTAAGTGGGTTAACCTGATTAAAACCACCTAGAGACCTCTATCTCCACGAACACAGAGTCCAATTGAAGATATGGTGTTCCCTCTTAAGCTCCCTAGTCCATATGTAAATCAGAGTGGTCCATATTAGCAGCACATATTTTAAAAGTATTGTCATCAAAATTCAATTAAAGGCAGATGTAATCTTCTTCTTAAATTTTAGTTGTGTAAAGGACTAAGTTGGTCGAAACAGTAGAAAACATGATATTTTCGGACGGAAAAACTTTCAATCTTGATGGGCCGGACAGTTTCAATTATTATTGGTGTGATGTAAAAAGTCATGAGTAAGCGAAACTACGGGGGTGGAATCTTCAATGATCGGTCTAGGCTGCTTATGATGATAGCTAATTGCAGGGCTCCAATACGCAAAATTTCCTGCCAAATGAATTCAGAAGATCATGTCACATTGTTAGAAGAAGTTTTGATAGATATTTGGAACATTAACCCAATTCAAACACGATGTTCCACAATATAATGGTGCAATTCATAAGTCACGACCCAGTCGTGAGTGGTTTCTGATAAAGAAATTTAACTTTTAAGAGTGGACTTTTGTATTTATTTGTTACAACGGAATGGACTCTAGGAGAAGTTTCACAAGAATTTTCGAAGTTATAACCAAGTCTGGATTACTCTATATTAATTAATACTCTTACTTTAATTGTTATACAGAAATCACAAGGGTATTCGAAGTTATAACCAAGTCTGGATTACTCTTTATTAATTAATACTTTTACTTTAATTGTTATACAGAAAACAAAAAATTGAGTTGATGTGTGTTTATCTCAATAGAAATGTATTTAATTGTTTTGAACAATTCTGCCTTTGCGTAATTCAGTAATTTCTATTCAACAACTTTTTAAATAGCATTACAACATAATAAGCTTTGTTTTGAAAATTTCAAAGGAGAGCAAGTTGCATTTAATTGAAGTTCGTTGAGTGTACTTTGTACACTTCGCTTTTTCTATCGTATCTAATCCAATTAAAACACATATTGTTAGATAAGAGGGCATACAATCAAGATTCCATTGTATTCATTCTATTACGAACCTTGTACAACACTAATGAGCCCTCTCTAGACGTAGCATATGTTTTAAGTCGACAGGACCCCATATAGCAGAACAATATTCTAGACACTAGAGACTTGAAGACAGACTTAAAGGCATATGGATTCGAAAATTCAGCACATGTACGAAACCCAAACATGGATTTAGCTTTAGCAACCACACAATATATCTGAAACGAGAAAGTCAGTTTAGTATAAGTTAGACTATAGACACAAAAAGTTGTCTAACATATAGTATAGTCAAAGACAACCAACAAAACACGGTAATCGGAAAAATATTGACATTTGCTTGTACAGATTTATATCGAACCTAATCAATAATTTATTTAGATCATTTTGGGCAGGTTTTTACATTTTTAACAAGAAAAATATTTAGGGATCTTCGGCGTATATCAAACAATTACAGACATTCTCAATTTCAAATTTTGAGGATTTTCAATCTGCTGGTAAATGAACATAAATTAATTTTTAGACTTGTAACTTTGTAAACATTTACTTCTTCTTCTTCATTTGGCGCTACAGTCCGGGGTGGACCTGGGCCTCAACCAACAAGCCTCTCCAGCTAGCACGGTCTCTGGCTAGCTGTCTCCAGTGTCGCACGCCAAGTTGGTTGAGGTCCTTCTCCACCTGGGTGCGCCACCTTAAACGCGGGTGTCCTCTGTTGCGTTGTCCCACGGGTTCCGAGTCGAAGACTCTCCGGGCCGGAGCTGAGTGGTCCATACGCTCTACATGGCCTAGCCATCTTAGGCGTTGGATCCGAAGACGCCTGACTAGACTCATGTCGCTGTACAGCCCGTACAGTTCGTGGTTGAATCTTCTCCTCCAGAAACCGTCAACGCAAACAGGACCAAAGATCGCACGCAGAGCTTTTCTCTCGAAGATACCAAGGACTTCCTCATCCGCTTTTGAGATTGTCCATTCCTCCGCGCCGTACAGCAGGACTGGGATGATCAAGGTCTTGTATAAGATCAGCTTGGTCCTTCGAGAAATGGCTCTACTACTCAATTGCCTCTTGAGTCCATAGAAACAGCGGTTGGCAAGAGTTACTCTGCGTTTGATCTCGGTACTGATGTTGTTTGTACTGTTTACTGCGGAGCCGAGGTAGACGAAATCCTTGACTACCTCGAAGTTATAGCTGCCCATTGTGACGCTCTGTCCAAGACGTCGATGTTGTGTGTCCTTTCTTGATGACAGCATATACTTCGTTTTGCCCTCATTCACCGCTAGACCCATTTTAGCCGCCTCTGCCTCAATGCCAGCAAACGCCTCATTGACGGCTCACTGCGTTCTGCCAATCACGTCAATGTCATCCGCGTATGCTAGCAGTTGTACGGACTTCTGGAAGATCGTGCCTCTATTGTTGGCGTGTGAGTCTTGCACGATCTTCTCCAGGATGATGTTAAAGAAATCACATGACAGCGCGTCGCCTTGTCTAAATCCTTTTTTGACATTGAAGGTCTCGGTGAGTTCGTTACCGACCTTGATGGAGCAGCGAGAATTCTCCATCGTCATCCTGCACAACCTGACGAGTTTGACAGGAATGTCAAAACTAGACATGGCGCTGTATAGCTCGTCGCTATGCACGCTGTCATATGCGGCCTTGAAATCGACCAAAAGGTGGTGGGTGTCGATTTGCATTTCTTGGGTCTTTTTCCAGGATCTGCCGAAGTGTGAAAATCTGGTCGATGGTGGACTTCCCTGGCCTGAAGCCACACTGATAAGGACCTATCAGGTTATTTATAAACGGCTTCAGGCGAGTAGACAAAACGGCAGAGAAGATCTTGTAGGCGATGTTCAGGAGACTTATCCCTCTATAGTTGGCGCAGTCAAAGGGGTCTCCTTTCTTATGGATCGGGCAAACGATACTGAGATTCCACTCATCGGGCATGCTCTCCTCCGACCATATCTTACAGATGAGCTGGTGCATACGCCCAACCAGATCATCTCCAGATGCCTTAAAGATTTCAGCGGACAGTCCATCCGCACCGGCAGCTTTGTTAGACTTCAGTCTTGATATTGCTATCTTAACCTCGTCTAAGTCGGGGGGACGGAATTCTCGTTGATCATCGTCCATATTGAGTGGAAACATTTACTTGAAGACTTAAAAAAGAAGAAACAAACTTTACATATTTTTTTTGTTTTTTTTTTTGTTATCAAACAAAACAACTGAAACATCTGATACCAAAAATTCAAACGGGATTAGAGAGAGTACATGTTTGGCTCTGGTATGAACTCGGATTATTAATTTCGCACAACATTTAACAAAATGGCGGACCTTTGAAACTTTTTTTTAAATCGCCTTTTTTCAGCCACGAATCAAGTTAAAAAGTAAAGAAGATCTTCACCGATTTGATTTATCCTAGTTCATACCATAGATGTATGTATAGAATAACGTTTAAAATTTGGAACCGATTGGATTAATAGTTTTTGAGTAACCTCATGCACCAGTCGTATAAACACTGTTTCGAAAAAAACGCGTTTAAAGTTTGAAGAAGCGAATTCTTGGGTATAAAACCTATCTACGTACTACCATAAATTTAAATCGGCGATATCTTCAAGAGTTTTTGAAATTTCCACTTGAAATTTTGAAGGAATATTCTTGAGTTATAGGTTGGATTTCTTAGAACCGAGAATGGGGTATGTCCCATTAACCTTTTTAAGCATTGTAGTAATGTCATTGACGAAAATATTTAGTCATGTTTGAACAAATTGAACCCTATTTTGATTTGTTTAACAGAACTGCATGACAGACTGTTTCAAATGCCTATTTGGAGTCAGTATAAATCACATCGACTTGATTGACTCTAACGAATCCAACAAATGTTTAAATAGTTTCCTTCATCTTTTCCAAAAGCACCGAACTTTCGACTGAGGGCTCAAGTTATTATTGTTATTATTGTTTTCACGATCGGATTAGCCCTTGTCAAGCACCAAAATCACGGAACAGGATATGTCAACGTCAGATTCGTTCCATAGTAAGTTTTTATGTTCTACAAGACATGAATTATACTGTTAACTAAAGTAAAAACGAGTATGTTCAAAAAAAAACTTCACAATTTATTGCCGCATATCAATCAGTCTCATCGAACTTTTCTTACATTTGATGCAACCCTCGTTATCGCCAGATATTAGAACTCAAAGACTTTTTCTCCCCCAATTGGTAGCCCTTGCTCACTTCATCGTCTCCCATGACATTCAATTAGAAACGCTATACACATTCTGTATACCATCGACGAAAGCCCACGCATGCATATAAAAAAGACCACTCAAACATTTGGTCATTTTTGTTTGCGGTAACAGTATAGACTTCCATGTTCCCAAGAGATTGATCTACTTCGCTCAGAACCAATGATGACCATTGACGGCAACTACATTCAATATGCGAAGTCAGAGCATCAGAGCACTATGGCTGGAAGCAATTGGCTACGGATCATCAATTAAACTCAACTATCGAGTTCGCATCCAGTAGCCTTACAAAAGAATCCCAATATTGTGTAGACTTGCCAATGCTGCAGTAGTCTGCTTAAGGCATTGTACTCCATGTCTCCAGAAAGAGCTCTCATCCACAAACTCACAAAATACGAGCAGGCCGAATAATTGCATTTACGCATCAACCCTCGACCTAATGGGAATTGTCATCCTATTGTGAAACGTTGAAAAGAATCGCTCACCCTCCAGCGACCAGCCCACTGATCCACAGAGCCCAATGGGGGAGGACTACACTCACGGAATTAATTATTCCGGTCGAATTTCATTCAAAGCAAACCTATTTACCAGATTTTCTACGGACATTATTGCGAAGGGATGCAACGACAAGAGCAGCAGGAACTGAAGTCCTGAGATTTGCATTTACATAGTGAGTGTATACGTGTGCTCACAAACGAGGGTGGTTCCCCTTGGGAGAAATCAAAATTAACACCCAAGGCTGTTTTCGAAACAAAACTCCAAGTGAAGCCGAAGCGGGTTGTTGTTTTAAACGAGCAGAAAACGCTCATTAGATGCGACAAAGTGTGTTGGATGCGTTCATTGGAGCCTTTTATTTTGGTCTTTGGAATAAAGAGGACAATGACTTTTAAATATAAAACTAGGTCAGAAAAAAAAGACACGAGGGAAAAAAATAGCGGAAAGAGGCGTAGAACCACTGATTTAAAAGCTTTAAATGATAATAATCAGATATGCGTACATTTTCAGATCTGCCTTGGGGATCAGCGATTGCAGAGAACTCTAGACGGTAATTTTGGAGGACGAAGGGCAAATTTAATTTAAAGTTTTCTTCCCAGTAGTTGGTGTAATTTCAATGCCGTTAAAAGACACCCATTAGAGATTTAAGAAATGGGAATAAACATTTGATAATAACCCCGGGAATATTTAGCAGCCTCGAGCGCTGCCGTTAGATTACAAATAGATTTATGGATATTTATTATTTTACGGGATTGGTGAAAATTTTCATAAAATGCCTGAACATTTTCATAAATAGAAGCATTCGCTCATAGTAGTGTGAGATACAAACTTACTACGTACTCCTCTCTTCTAATTTTTTATTAATGTCATTACAAATCATATGTATAAAATAAATTTCTCCCTCCTTTCTGATCTCGATAATCTGAAAAACTACCGAACGGATTTTCATATGGTTTTCAATTTATTCACCAATGCACAGACGGATCAACTTTTCCGCTATTCGTTGTTTATAATTTTTAACTGCGTACCGATTTGACAATCTAATAATTTATTTTAGTTTTTTAGAATTAAATTTACAGAAATCAAGAAAACAACGCTTTTTAAGAAGTGCAAAGGCGGAAATAATTTGTGAAATTGATTTGAGTGCTTTTCGACAAGGCATATCTCTTTAAAAACTCGATTAACTAGAAGAGTTGGAGATTAAAGAAATAGTATTCTATTTCGAAAGCGAAAACAATGTCTTTGGTTTAATACTTTTCTTATGCTGAGTGACGCTCGGACAATTAAAAGCTAACCGTGATTCTCGGTTTGAGATATATTACCAAAAATGGCGGGCATACTTACCATCATTTCCTTATTAGCGTGTCCAGTATCAGGTTGGCTATGGTCTTGCAAGGACGCTTAAAAAATCGCAATAGGATTGGTTAACGATCAGGTGGATATACAAAAAACATCAAACATATGTCCGTCTCTGTGTTAATCCGTGATGACCAACATGAAGATAAGATATTCAGTTTCATCTGTTATTCTGACTGATGACATTTTTAATCCTTTTTCATTCTGTTCTGACATTCTCATTGAATTCATGTTAATTGTTCGGGTTAAGTTCGACAAAGCGCCCAGGATATGAAGTGCTTGCATATGAATGTGTATGCAACGTGGCAACCTTTTTCTTAGTTTAGTAATAATGACTAAGAAGGCTTAGTTTCTGTAGTAACTTCTGGTGTTGTACATGCTATTGTTTTTTTCACGAGTTTAAGGACTGGGCCTACAGTCCTATGCCAGCATAAGTATAAGCAAAAAATATGCATAACCTTTTCTAGACAGGAGTAATCTTTGAGTATTTTTCTTTTTGATTTTTGAGAATGTGAATGTTCGATACTAATGAAGCTCGCTTTCCCAATGAGCCGTGGTAAACGCTTTTACGACGATTGAAGAACTGCCGTGCTGAAGGACGTAACAAAATACATGCTGATTAAGAAGCGAATTTTGACGTAGTGAAGGAGTTTGTTACTCGAAAGATCAAACCCAATAACATATTCAGCAAAATATTTACTTCATATATGGAGCCGAAAGCTGTACGATATGCAAACCAGCAGACTTGTTTCTTGGTTACTTCAAAACGAAATTTTTGTGTCGAAAAAAAAAAAAAACACTCAATAAGTCGAATTTCTGTCTAACTCGAACAAATCATGGTATCCCGAGAATCCACTGTATAATGGAAATACGAATAAATATATTCTATTTTATTTATTTATTTAATGAAAATTGCAATACAATACTACAAGACAATTTGTCTTTTGGAAGTATGGATTTTAAAATTAATATCTTTAAAGAATTATTTAGAGTTTATAACGTGCCTTTAAGTAGAATCTATATAAGAAGAACAAAATCATTATAATTTGATAGGATTCTAGCCAATTTATGATACGGTTATCGGATAAGAATTGGAAAAGTTTTTTCTGAAAGGTGGTGTAAGAATTGATTATCTGTAATCCATGCGGAAGATTGTTCCCGGCACGAATTGCAGATACGAGAAAGGATCGTTCACCAATACAATGTCTGAAAGAGGGTATTATAAGATTGTATCATTTCGAACAAATAACTAGGTGATTTACTTTTCATGACTTTAAACAGCTTTAAGATATTCCGAAAGTTAAAATATAGATCAAGCCTCAAACCAAAAAAACACGTTGGACACACTTCTCGACCGGCGAACATTATAATTAGAACGAACACAGTCATTAAACGCAACATTTAGCCTATGTTTACAAAGAGAATCTTAGTGCGGATATACAGAACAATTAAACAAAACATGGGGCATAATAAGGGTTTTGATCAAACGTATTTTGACAATGGGACTCAGATAGAACGCTGAATATCGCAATCTGCGGAGTCCGCAATAAACTTTCCGTAGAGAATCCTTAACACAATCATAGCGTGTAAGAGAGGAGTTAATTTAATAAACTAAGTTAGTATGAAATCCCAGATACTTTACAGAACTGATGGCATTGATGGGGTTGCCATCAAGAACTATAGGTGAAAAATCATTAAGACAAAATTCATAGAGTGAAAATACAATAGGTACAGTCTTAATGGGGTTCAGCTTCAAATTATTGTCTTAAGACCAATTTGAAACACTGTCAACATCTTCGTTCATCCTAGCAATACCGTCTTCCATTAAGCCAATCGCACGCAAAAGGGATATAATTACGTCATCGGCATACACATGTATTTTGCAGTTTTCAACAAACCCGGGAATATCATTGATGAAAAGACAGAACAACGGAGGTCCTAGTACAGAGCCTTGAGGAACCCCCGCTCGAACAACTTTAGGATTATAGTGACCAAGTTCAGTGATGACCGTCTGTACTCTATTTCGCAGGTATTCACTACACAATTGAAGGGAAGAATTCGAGGAATTTAAGTTATTTTTCATTTTCGATAGAAGGAGAGAATGGTCAATGCAGTCAAAGGCTTTGGAGAAATCTAGTAGGACTGCGACGGAATTATTATTTCTATCTAAAGCAGATCTAATGTCAGAGGAAACATTTAGGACAGCAGATTCGCAGCTATGCTTACTCCTAAAACCAGATTGCCATTTGGAGAGTAAATTATTTAATTGAAGAAAACTTTGCAATTGAGAAGATAATATCTTTTCAAATGCCTTTGATAGAGAACGCAAAATAGTAACGGGTCTGTAGTCAGCAGAGCACTGGCGCTTTTTAGGAATAGGAATCATATTTGCTGCCTTCCAAACTAGTGGAAATTGAGAGCTATAAATACAGGAATTAAAAATATGGTGTACATAACAGATAATGTGATGGAGAATAAGCTTTTAAAACCGGAAGGAAATATTATCAGGTCCAATTGCATTTGATTTAACTGAGTTAATGGCATTGAATACATCAATTTGAAAACATCACATTGAAAATAAAAATTCGAGGACTCATTCGATCTCAGATAATAATTAGAACTAACAGGAGGAGGTAACGAACACACAGACATTAGATACTACACCTAAGTTTTTCAGATTTTTTCACAATTGCTTAGGACTCAAATTCGGTTCGAGCTTATTTAGAAAATACGATTTCTTGGCATTGCGAATATTGTGACTTCATTTCTTAAGGAAGTATATTCAAGCCCATTTTCTAGCATCGGGTTACGTTTGAATTTTTTGTAAAGACGTTCTCGTTCGGTAATTTTACATTGAATTGCTCTACTATACCACGGACACGGACGAGAATTAATTTAGTTAGTTACAACAGGCACGAAATTATCAAATAAGATATTGACTAGTTTATTAAAAATTTCAACCTTTTCGTCAACATTGCTTGTAAAATATATATCACACCAATTTAAGTTGTAAAGGTCATGTGCAAGTTCAGTAAAATTTATGTCTTTAAAAGATCTAAAGTTGAAAAACGTATCACGGTTGGGTCGGTCTACAGAGAAATTAAAAAATAATATATAAACTTCCTATTCGTGGCAGTCATCAGTATGTTTCTAATTCTGCTCTTGTCACCTTCTATCTGGTCTGTCTACATTTATGAACTGTTCGATTCTTTGACTCATACTCTCTAAGAATTCGTATTGCCTAATATTACTAATGTGGGATTAGAGGCTTATGCAATTTCATCGACTTGCTGTAAGCCAGGTACGTCGTAGTAGCTTGATTTCCTTTTTGCTATTTACAATTTTAATTTGTTAACCTCTGCGGATGAAACACACATCATTAAGTTAAAACCATGGAAATGTCATTTGAGAAGAAAAAGAAATTCACACTCAAGAAGTAAACGTATTTCTTCCTAAGCGGTGGATACATTCTTAAGTTTCCACTCCCAAATGAACCAATTGTGAGTGTCTATATCCTCTTATTGCTGGCACGAAACGGCTTAAAAAGGCATAACTGAAGCTTATAAGAACTTAAAACCACTCAAATAAAGGAATAGAATAGTTTCATCGGATTACTCGCAATTTGTGTAGAACGGTCTGTACTCATGCACTTCCTTGAAATGATGAGGAGTGCCCATTACGTTGATTAACACATACAAAATTCGGTCGACTATATGTAGATCTCATTTAAATTCGAAATTCACAGTAAACAAATTCGAACACAAATATGATGCAAAAACAATTGTGCGAATATATTATGTAGACATGACGATACATGTATTTACAGGTACCTATCACAATTACTGTCCATATCATAAGCTCCTTCGCGTGCCATATTTATAATTTAAAAATCGATTCCAACAAATCAACATTTAATTTCCAAGAGAATAATAGATATAACGACAAAGGAAGCGAACGGATGCTCGTAAATAATAAATCCTTTCGTCCTGTCAACAATTTTTCCCTTGCTTCAGATGCACACACACACATCGTAGAGCTACCCATCTTTTCACGAATAAAAAACATTATTTTGTTGAAAAATATTCCAAAGAAATTCAGCCTTCATTACCCTCACTCACAGGCAGTGCCTGTCCCGTTGCCTCCGCCTCCGGGGGACGGGTCGACAGCTGAGTGGAATTTTGTTCTCAAAATGTTGCTGTGAATGATGAATGACTAGAAGTTTGCTGCTTGGAACCTAGATAAAGAATATTTTCAAAGCTTCTATCGGTCCATTTGATCTCTGAAAAACGAATTTACGGAAGTTAACATCCGCTTAACAGGAAGGATGGTGCCGAGAAAAGCGCAATCATTTTCTACATTTACTCAGAAATTGCGAGTAGTTATTCAACAAAAGGGAAATGCAAAAAACACTGCATAAAGTAACTAACTTCTAGATGGAGTCGTCTTTATCCTAAACATGTTTGTTTGGGCGGAAATATGTGTTTGAATAAGCCGCCAAGCCAATTTTACAGTATTAACGTCATGGCGCGTCAGTTGTGGAGAATCTCTGGTTTTGCCAAACGGAACAATGACTTTAAATGGAGGTTGTGGCGTGTTGATAAGATATATACATGCGTGGGGGTATAGAACGTACATATTGCAGGTATGTGGATATTAACGCTGTTTTGTTTCCGGATGTTGCTGCTTTTTCGTGTGTACGAGGAGTGTTTTCCCCATGTGAGTTTAGTTCAACCTCCAGAGTAAAAATGAGAATAAATTAAAGCTAGCATAAGTATGGAAAAACAAAAAACATTGCTCTTTATAGTTTAATCTATCGGAAGGTCCTTTGGGATAGTTTCCCGAAATTTGGACGGTATTTAGCAAAACAATCGCTGCGGGTCATAATTAGTTTATATCTGAGATTAAGCTTCGTACATTTTGGAATTGTTATTTGGCACATGTTATTTGTACTGAATAAATAGAATCCGTGTGAACGTTTAGATCGTTTCTGTTTTAAGGGCGTACGGTAAACATAATGAAAAGCGTTAAACTCTAACGAATAGAGGAATAAGTTTGGATACAAGAATTAAAATTTGATTTTCCAACTTATAGAGATTTTTTCTCTCTCTTTTCTAACTTTAGAAACCTATTCATGAAAGGTCTGACACCCGACTAAAGGAATGATGATTCATGTCCTGAACAGAAGACCAAACTGACTTACTACCCCTTCCCTTGGCTGGAAGTTCATTCTTCTTTTGTTTTAGTGTTCTACAAGGTACAGTTTGCAAGGATGGATAAATATAATAAACGGCAGTTTTGACAAGCTGTTCAGCACACCTTGTTTTACTCAAATTGTTGGATTTGAGTTCCTTCATCGGATTTGAGTTTTTATACCACAGGGTATGTCAGATTGGATTGCAGGCATTAGATAAAAGACGAAGTGTTCATTGCATAATGTTCATACATGATATTTTTTCGAACCTTCATCTGTCCCGATACTCTGAAAAATGTTTTGTTTATAGGATCCGGAAAGAAGTCTTAGAATAAGAATTGTTTATTCCAACCAAGCCTCTATAATAAATATGGTTTTAATGAAGTGCAAAGCAAATGTATACGTTCTTTTGATGCCGTTTGTGCTGATGTAGATCTATGTGATGACAGAATGAAATTTACGCACTTACTTATAAGTCATACGACCCGTGGCATGTCCGAGCCTGAGATATTGCTGCCTTCCATCTTTGACGGTCCTAAGCACGCTGCTTCCAGTCGTCCAGATCAAGCTGTCTTGCATCTGCGATTACTTGATCCTTATACCGGAGATTCGGTCTTCCTTTCCTTCTCGAACCAGGAGGCTCCGATTCGAAGACCCTCTTAGCTCGAGCATCGATGTGGCCGAGCCAGTGCAGTCCACGGATTTTTGACTTCCGGACTACATCCACATCCTCGTAGAGTTAGCGGTTGTGTATTCTCCTCCATTCGCCTGGTGATTGATTTTTTTTTTCGAATGCACTAAGAATCAGCTCTGCAGTTTTGTTTAGCGTCCGGCTCCATATAGCAGGACTGGTAGTTGCTAGATCCTCAAGACTATTGAGGATGTAGCTACTCATATATTTCCTTCTTGCCTCTGCAAAGGCTTGACAGGTTCCGAGGTAGTGTAACACGGTTTCCTCTCCCTCCTCATCTATGCAGCTTCTGCAGAAGTCGTTCTAGGGTGGGCCAAGTCTGGCATGGTTGCCAATTAGGCAGTGGCCAGTGATTACGCCTACTACTTTACTGATGTTTCTTCCGTCCAATTTTAGGAGAGCTTTAGTTTTTGGTGGCTCTAGTGTAGGCCACATCGTTTTCGATGAACTACAGGTGTCCAGTTCCACCCATCTACGATTGGTATTGATTATGGCGTCTGTTAATAGCATGGCTTTTATTGCTCTCATTGGGAGGTGCGGTGTCTCCTCATTTTGCGCCAGTGATAGACTTGCCCCCTTCTTCCTAATTTGTCGGCTCTTTGTTTACCCATGTGCCCAGGGGCCCAGCACAGGATAAGGTTGCATCTGTCCGCTATCTTCCTCAGAGATAGACGGCAGAGTTTTACCTCATACTCTGTCCACCGTTCGTTACAATAGATCTCTTCAGGTCACGATGTCGTTGATTTGACAGCTTGGGTTGCACAAGAGGAATAAAAACCTCTGAATGATACCCATGCTTCGCAGATTCCAATTGTAAAGTACACCCTCAGCATAAATAAATACTCTAGCACGAATCAACTAGTCTCCTTTATAAGTTCTAACTATCAATCGTCTTTTCTTCATACCATGCTACCATGCTTGGTGGTGTACTTATGAACGTCGCATGAAAGAGCTTTCCAACAATTCTGATGCAACAAATATCGTAAACAAACAAAAAGCCAATTTTGTCAGAATATATGACAGTCATTGAAAATATTTTTGTAAGCATTTTTGCTTTCATTGAGTCAGACCGTCATCCTTTGGTAAGCAGCGTCCTCTCCTGACATGGTGAACGTTTGAAAAAAGCGCATATTTAGCCACTTTATTTCCAAGCACCCCAACCGTGCCATCCTGATGCAGGAGATAAAAATTGTGTGCAATGTATGCAGAACGCCAAGGGGGCGGACGAAATAAGAAAATATTTTCTTGGCCATTATGCAAATTTAATTCAACAGAAACTGTGTCCTTGCGGAAGGGAAGAAAAGTCTGTGAATGGAAGGAGTTTCGTCTTTTCTTTTTTCAACTTTCATACGTGTCCTTGCCGGCATGTCTGTGTTGCTTCTGCTTGTTGGTGGTGCTTTCGATGGTCTTAACTACAAAGTTCTTTGTCGTTTGGTTTCATTGCATTGACCATTGACTTGTGATTTTGGAATATATAGTCCCCGGTACCTTGTCGTTACAATGGGCTTTAGTTGGACTCTGGAGGGGCAATATGTTTGTTTAGAATTTTACTGCAGATAAACAAATTTAGTGCTGTGCATCTTCAAGGAGTCAAGCTGTGCTCTGATATATTTTGTTTGCACAATATAAGAGGATTGCCACGTACGTGGAATCCGACAGGAATAACAATTGGGCGTTATCCGGTCTGCCAGATGATTGAGATGCAAAAAACTTAATACATTCCAACCGGCTACCAAATACCTCTGCATTGGTGGCCTTTAAGAGTAAAAACAACTTTGATTCCCTGTTGTTTGTCAGTAGACATCTAAATCCCTATGATGCTCTTCCTTGGAGGTTGGGCAGAAGATTTCGCAAGCGCACGTGTCCGGGGTGTAACTTATTTTCGTTTTGCATTTTAAATTTTATTTATTACTTTACTTTATGCTCGTAGAGTGGGCTGGTGACTCAGTTAAAGTATTTGTTAATTCCTTCTTATTAAAGGCGTGCCAGCGGGGTAGAAAATAGAATGTAAAGTACTGAAGCAGAATTATTAAAATGGCAACGATTAAGACCGATGAAATTTAATTTAGAAAAGTTGCGTACTCACGTTCTAAGCAATGAAGGGTAGACTTAATAAATATGTCATTAGAATAATGACTGAAGTATGTTGCGAATATTGAATTATGTGAATTCTAACAGAATTCATTCACGAGATGATGAGTCATGAAATTAGCAGCCAATCCTATTATAAATATGCATTTTTTTAAAGCATTTGCCAAATATGACACTTTTGCAGCATATTTCGTATCAAGCGAACGTGTATTGTTTGCGTCAATCCATTGATGGCCTGAACATTCCCTGCCCCTTCCGTCGCTGACGGTTCTGGGCACACTGCTTCCAATTACCATTACCAAGCTATATTGCGTCAGCGATTAATTGACTTTCGCAAAGTTCATTTGCACCGTAGGGTCCGTGGGTCGCCGAAGCCTAGTGGGTTGGTGCGTCGGCTCCTATACAGAGGGTGCTAGGTTCAAGTTCCGGGACGCTACGACTTCTTTTGAGTCGCTAACAATGCTCAAAGGGTACTGCTGTCTAGAAAAAGCCGTTCGGAGTCGGCATAAAAACTCTTCCACTCTTGAGAGAACAAACGCACGCACAGGTTGTTGAAAAAGCTAGGCCCAAGTCCGCCTCGGACTTTCGCACCACCCTTATTACACCACTCCGTAAGTTTCAGTCCTCCTCTTCTCGAACAGGGATGGCCCGGATTCGAAGACCCTCTAACCTCCACCATTGGTGTCCAATGCCTCGGTATAAGCGAGCCTGTTAGGTTAGGTTAGGTTGAGGTGGCTGACTACCGTGCACTTAGGCCAAGCATAGGTCCATTGAGTTACCACGCGGGTCTTAAGCTACCTATTCCGCAAGCCAATTTTACAAAGAAATGGGCCCCCAGAAGTCTGAATCTACGGGATGAGAGAGCACTGCAGCTTCATTGCAAGTGTTCGATGGTTTCTTCATCATCCTCGTCCATGCAGCTTCTACAGAAATCATTATAGGGAAGGCCTAGTCTAGAGGCGTGAGTTCCGATGGCACAATGCCCACTTAAAACGCCAATAAGAGATCGGAGGTTAGACCTGCTTAATTTGATCAGGCTAAGCGATCGCTTGGGATCGATCATAGGCCAGAGTTGTTTGAGAATAAGGCATCCTGTGCCAGATATCCATCCGCGGTTTGTTTGAGCAAGCGTTTCAAGCTTTAGTAAATGTTTTATAGTAGCCATAGGCATGGAGCACGGAGTTTGTAAACTTTCTAGTGAGTTCTCTGGAATGTCACAGGATAGCTGGAAATTTATCCTTGGAATCCTCCTTGGATCCTTAGAATAGACACCTGCACCCACACCTGCATCCATCTTCGATCCATCTGTGAAGATTCGCAGTAGATCGTCCAGCGTCTGGTGTTCAGACTCCCAGTAAGATCTGTACGGTATGCTGGTTTAGAGATTCTTCTCGAATAGGAGTTTAGGTAGAGGCCTGTATCTATGGGTACAAGGGCATATCTGCGTAGGATCGTTGAATGTCCAGACTGCAGTTCTTTCCAGCTGCTCAGCGATCTTAATCTAATCGCCGTGCTAGCTGCTGTATGTCTGCGAATTAGTTATATCGGTGGCAGGTTGAGGAGCATGTTTAACGCTTCGGCGGAGGTAGTCCTTTGCACCCCGCTAATCCATACGCATGCCATCCTCTGCACTCTAGCGAGTGGGATGATGTTGATTCTCTTATCAGTGCGGTCCACCAAATTGCGACACCATACAGCAGTATGGGTCTGACTACTGATATAAATAGCCAGTGAACCATTCGGGGTTGCAGTCCCCATTTGCACCCAATGGCGCTTTTACTTACTTTTAACTTCGTGTCTAGTATAAGGCCTAAGAATTTAGCGCTGTCGCTTAGCACCAAGAGTGTTCCGCATAGTGTGGGAGGGTCAAAGTTAGGAATTTTATACTTCCTAGTAAAGAGGACTAGATCCGTTTTTTGCGGATTGACACCTAGGCCGCATTCGCTAGTCCATTTCACTAGCTTGGATAGGGCAGATTGCATAATATCCCTGATAGAGGATATATATCTCCTAGATACAGCTATGGCAATGTCATCTGCATAGGCAATGACCTTTCATCCAGCCCCATCTAGTTTCACAAGTAGTTCGTTGATCACTATGTTCCACAGTAGAGGGGAGAGTACACCACCCTGCGATGTGCCTCTGTTCACAGATTTGCGGATCGTGGTATCACCAAGCTACGAGCTTATCACTCTGTTATTGAGAAGCCGGTGGATAAAAGTCACTATAGGCTTTTCGATTCCAAGTCTGTTGTGTGCTGAGGTTATTGCGTGAGGTTCTATGTTATTAAAAGCTCCCTCGATATCGACAAAGGTAGTGAGAGTACATTCCTTGAAATCGACGGATCTTTCTATAGTGCCAACAAGTGAGTGCAGGGCTGTTTCCACAGATTTGCCCTTGTTGTAAGCATGCTGAGAGATCGAAAGTTTGTCTGTGACTAAGTGTCGGATGAATACATCGATCAATTTTTCCGATGTCTTCAGAAGAAAGGAAGATAGGCTGTAGATCCTGTTGAGCGAGCGAAGTCGACGGATTTTTTGCCTTCCGGACTACATCTCCTCTATTTGCCTTCTACACAGACGGGACCATTTATCACAGAATGCACCAAAAATTAGTTCCGCTGTTTTGCTTAGCGTCCAGCTTTAGGCTTCATATAGCAGGACTGGTAAAATAAGAGTTTTGTAGAGCATGATTTTAGTCCTTTGAGTCAGAAGTTTTGAGCCAAGTTGCTTCGACAAACTTGTGCCAAGGGCGGTTCTACGTCGGATCTCCACTGTGATGTCGTTTGTGCAGTTTGCGTTTGCCGGGAGGTAGATAAACTCCTCGACTTCCACGAAATAGTAACAATCGATCGAGATATTTTGTCGTAGGTTGTGTTTTTTTTTTTGCGAGGGTAGGTGGAAATCTTCAAAAGCACTATGGGGACCGTTCCCACATAGCGAAAGGGATTTTCACCCAGTAAAAACACCTCCCTTCAAATAAAATATATTTCCACTACAACTAAGTTTTACACTTATCCAGCAGTTTTTCTTTCTTGGTCTATACACATTTGGCAAGAGATTCTCCATTGAGAGTTCTTGCTAACACCGCAGTTAAACGCGGGTTGAAATGAACGTGCTATGTCAAGGGGTTTAGTCCTTTGAAGACGGGGAAAGGAGATTCTTTCGTCGAGAATTGGAAGGATAGCAGAGTTTATGTGCTCTTCCAGGCGACGGTTGTGTGTGACGGAACGTTTCTTGTGCGACAGCGTATTTGTCCTCATTGACAGCTTCGTTTCTTCTTCAATTGCCGTAAATGCTACCACTTCGGCATTCCGTGAATGTCATCTGCGTAACCCAACAGTTGGACTGACTTAAAGAAGATAGTGCCTTCCATGTGAATAGCTGCCCGCTGCACTATCTTGTCCAGTATCAAATTGAAGAAGTCGTATATTCAACAGGCGTCAAGAGCAGAGCCAGGCATACCCCTTCGTAGCGCTGACAGACAGTTCTTTGAAACTTAGCACGATCCGACGGACATTGCAGCTATGTCATCCGCAAGGGCCTGGACGTAGATGTTATATAAGGTTAGGTTGGGGGGCTGCTAGTGAAATCACCAGCGCACTTAGACTATATTGGTCCATTGTGATAACCCTAGTCAGACTACTAACTAACTACTCCAGTGATAGTGCCGTTAATTTGATCCCAACGGCAAACGGTGACTGAACCAGATTGGAAAACCAGATAAAAGCGTATTAACTTTGCTTTCACTGGGATTCGAACCGGGGACCCCGCTAACCAGGGACAGGCACTCTACCACCTGCGCCATCCAGTCGTCGACGTAGATGTTAGAATCGTTGATAGCATCAAGCGGAGGCTCAACGATTAAGCACCATAGCAAAATATACCAATTTACCATAGCCAGGCAGCCGCAATTTACCCCCGCCCTTTCATATTGGCCACAATCCGCACCAGCAATTGATCCACAACACTAACAACTGATCAAAACCGTGTTCTCTGGACGACATGCCACCAAAAGTCGCATTGTCAAAAGCACCCTCTACATCGATGGAAATTTCCAAAGCGTATGTTTTTCTGTCGAGAGTACCGTCAATACTACAAACGAGATTTTCCGTTGCATCTGGGACAAAGGATGGATTTGCAAAACAGTTTTGCCACTTGAAGCTCAGCCATGAGCTTTCTATGCTCTTCAACAGGAAGTAAAATAGACTGCTTGGTCTGAAGCTCCTCCTTACCAATTTTAGGTATGAATTTTAGGTACACTAACTGTGCACCAGGGTTGGGGATATAGACCAGTGCCAGATTAGCGGTAAAAATTCCTTCAAAACTGGCAGTGACTGGTATTTGGGGTATATGCCTGATTTGAAACTATCAAAGGACGCAACTATGTATTGAGTAGATAAAATCTTAAATGAATGGCGAATTGGATTCCAAACTTCCAGAAAATATTGATGTTAATAATGCTGAAAGCATTAAATAGGCTCCACTCGTTTCAGCTGTTGTAGAAACGTCATTTAGCTTCTAAAAGACAACCGGAGAATATTGTTACCACAAAATTTGAAAAAGCTCTTGTAAGTTCCATACTGTTATAACCAATTGTGCATTTACGTCCCTTTTCCCTTTTTTGACTTCTCAAGTGTTTTGTTTTGCATTTTGTTGTCAACAAAATCCTAGCCCTGCTTATAAGTAATTACTTATTACGTAAAAAATACAATACATTTCATTTCAATGAGGAATTATAGAGTTTACTTTTATTCTTGTTTTTCATTTTCGTTGCCAAACTGTTCTCTAGATGTAACATACAACCAATTTGCAGGAAAAATCAAATGCATTTTTCAATAAATTCCATCTTGTACTCGTTGTTCTTATTATTTCATCATGGTGATACATTAACCTTGGGAAGTATTTTTTGTTTAGATATTTGAAACATATAATACATTTGTGAAATATAGGCTTAATGTGGGGAATCTGGTGGATGGGGTGGGAAATTGTATTCAAATCCTTTGTATTGTAATGTCACTCTTTTCAATCAATTTTGCGCAAACAAATCTACACTACACCCGCCAGTGACTGCTTTTCCCATTCTCATAAACAAATGATTGTGTTTACGTGTTGCCATAACCTTTTCGGCCGAGAGAGTGGTTCCTCTGCGCTTTAGTTTATGCCTGCCGGCAGAAATCTATTATTCGCGATTAATGTTTCATTTCTGGTGTAAGTTGATTAATGGAATTTTATGACGCCTTTAATCAATTAAAATGTTTACTCTGTCCAAGCTGCTCCAAAGTGGTGCTATACATATATAAGTTTGATGCCATTTTATCATTAGTGTGCAGACTTAATTACTTTCTGAAACAAATTGAATCTAACTGAAAATAGGCCTCCGAGATTTATATATGAGTTTGGTAGGTTTTAGCAGAGGGAGGTCTAGTTGTGGGAATTATTTGTGAAATATAGTGGCTCACATTGAAAATGTTCCACTTAGGTCTATGCTTGTGCAGCTCACGAACGAACTAGTTCAAAAAAGAGCTCTTACATGCCGAATTAGTTCATAGCGCCATTTTATTTTAGTTCATTTAGTTCAGTAGTCCAACTTAGATGAGTACCTAAACTGAATAGTGCGATTAGCTTCGTGTTTATATGAACATTGTGCACATCACAGGTGTTTTTGTTCAAATGCATAAGCATCGTTGCGTTGTGTAGAGATTTCTTTCTGGTTGTTTTGCTTATTATCCCTATTACCGATGGCGAGTCGAACGTTCGCCTGCTACCGAACTGTTATGCGAATGTAGCAAGTCGAGCTATTACGGTTCGCCATTTTTTGAATTCGCTGGAATTTCAGTATTGCCACCATGACAATGAAAAAATAACATTTGTAAAACGTCAAATGAAATTTGTTGATTCATTCTCGTCTAGAATTTCAGCGAATAATATAATGTGTTTCAAAGTAAAATGTTTATTTCCACCCGATTTTTTATTTAAAGAGAATAAATAGTGTTAAAAATACGTTATTCATGTATCCTAGTTTATTTCTACTTATTTGCTTCGCACCTCTATTTGCTTCGTTTGGTTATTTATTTTTGAGAGTATTAACCAGACCTGGAAAAGGATAAAACATTGAACATTTTGTTAAAAATCTTACCTTACGCATATTCTTTCCCATCACATGCACGTAGTTAAAGTTCGATCACAAATGTGTCCCGATGTTCTCTTTGCATTTTTTTTTGACTGTCGACATTAGCGATGTCTGCATTTGCTACCATTAATTGCAACAGTTTTCCAAATTTAAAACTAATCATTAAAATCAATTCATTTCATGTCCTACTTTTTATTTTCTACCATATCAATATTTTTTTTTACTTATTTGTTGTTTAATTTGAGTTTTTTGTACACTTCGTCAATCAGTCACCAAATATTTCCATTCGCATGTTTCTTACATAAGAATCACGAATTTTTGCGAACATTCGCGAACCATAATATGGTGATCTTGCAGTTCGCCTAGTTTCTGCGCGACTCGCGAATGGTAATACCAATTTTCACCATTTGGCGAATTTTTCGTTAGACTCGCCATCAGCAATAGGGGTATATTTTTTTATATTTCACTGAACTCGATTCTTACTTCGATTGTATTTAAATCTTCATCACCACAATTCATGAATTTTCGTTGTAGATCTGGGCACTTGTAGAGCGAACAGGATTTATTTCATCAAAAATTACATTCTATTTTCGGTGGCCCGCATGTTCCAAAAAAGCCCGAACGAGAGATCTCCAGTACACTCGATCCTCCGACATTGATTCTAACCTATCAAGAGTCCATGCGCAACCAGGCGAGATTTTGAACTTGGTCAAACCACCTTGCCTAGAGTCTACCAAGCTGATTTGATCGCATTCGAGGCACGCATCTAAGCTCATGAATTACATATGGAGGCATTCGTGCCAAGCGACCAAATCATCAAAGCATAAAACTTTCCTTAGATCAAGCAGCTGCTCAAGATTGCGTTCCCCGCGTACGGGCGCATCTCTGAACCTATCACGGCTAGTAGCTCCTACTACACCACGAAGAAATATCATCTCGACAGCTTACATTCAAGATCTTTAGTCATTACTCAAAGTTGCAATAAATAATGAGTTGAAAAGCTCGGCCTTGATTACAGATCTTTCAAACTGTTTCTTAATTAACCAAGGTTGGCTAGTTCCACTGGAAATAAGAGATGTCTGCAATTTCCTACACTAATTGCTAATCATTGAAATTAACTCATTTCATTTCCTACTTTTATTTTCCTCCACATCAATTAAAATTGTTTACTTATTTGTTGTAATTGTTTTTCGTACACTTCGTCATCAGTCACCAAATATTTCCATTCGCATGATTCTGACATAAGAACAGGGAACATAAGTGTGATGGTCAAGTATCACCTTAGACGATTGCTCCCCAGGTTTCTTTAGTGTATCACGCGTTAAAGGTCCCCGTCATGATATTTTTGCAACCTTGAATCTGATGTGGGACAGAAGACGCGGGTCTCAAATTCGTTTATTAATCGAACGCTTAAATATAAATTTTATTTTCCGTTTGGGGCAATATTCTCACATATTGCACACAAACTATGTGACTTTTAAGAAATAAAACAATAATATGTAGATATTTTAATAATTATAACTTTTTATATTTATGTTCTTCGAGTTTTACAAAATATCACATTTTAAGCTTTTTGGATTTATCCATTCATAATAATTTCTAAAACAATCATTCTCCATGTCGAAACTTCGATTCGATTCAAACATTACTTTTCTTAAGATTCTTTTCAAACTTTTACTCGCGCGTATACTACTTCGAAAACATTATTCATTTTATTCCCTTTGCTTCTTTATGAAAAGTTTTTAAATATTCATTGGAAATTGAGATGAATAAAAATGGTAGAAAATTTAAAAAAAAGACAAAACAAATTTCGACAAAGTTTCCAGACCATTTCTATGCCTTTAAAGTTAACAAATTTAATATTTATAAAATGTTTCATATTTAAACTGTATGTGTATGCATCATCTTCATAGTTACCAAAAAGTTTGAATGTTTCATTTAATTTCTAATAAATTGGATTTACAAGATTATCTTTCTAATAAGTTGTGTATTATTTTCTTGTTTCGTCATTTGCTGCAATATTTTTGCTTTTTTATTTGTTTGTGTTTGAAGTTTTTTTTTTATTTTAAAAATTGTACATTTATACAGAACATTTACATTTAGGTAAATATATATCTATAAATAGTTTATGATTTCTAAATACGTCTTTTTTCATCTTAAATACGAATATGCATAGTTATGAATATATCATTAAATGTTGTTATAAACTAAATAAAAAAAGAAGAAAATTAAAATTCAATAAGCAAAGGTCTAGAGTTCGTATTCATTCATATTTAGAAAAATAAAAGTGATTTCAATAGTTACAGCTTTATGTGTTACTTATCTATATGTAATTCGAATGTGTTTCAATAAAGTTCTAAAGTGGATTAAGTTTCTTCTTAATTTGAATTGCATGTCGAATTTTCATATCCGGATTTTGTGTTAGGCAGCTTTGACTTCAGCTTCGATATTTCATAACTCCATTTGTTTTTTTTTTTCTACAGTTAGGTAAATATATATATGAATGTATATATGTATGTGTAGGTATAATATCAAATCAGTTACGCTGATAGACTGATTTCATTTATTTAAATTTTTTTTGTTTGTATTTCTAAAAGAAACGGACGAAAAGAAAGAAATTAAAATCAGAATTGGATGTTGTTACGGCTGTTTTTGATGGACACCTACCAATTTATTTACAGAAAAATGGCTGTTTGCAATCTTCAGTGTCTCCAGGTTTGGATATCTTCGAGCAGTGATACTGAATTACATGGCATGATGCAGTCTTCGAATTGTATTCCTGAAAAGAAAAGTGTCAGTTGTATAAAGTTGTTGAATCATAACAAGAAAAACTGTAAAAGCTCTATCATAACTAGCTGTGCATACTTTCTCTACATCTAATATAGTGTTTTAATGATCAGACTTCAAAGATGTCCAAGAATCATATGAATAAATAGGAAAACCATTACCAAGTTCGTCAAGGCTCTCGAAGAAATTGAGCTTCAATTTCACTTTGTAACTATGAATCCATAGAAACCGAATCTCTCTTCGCCATCGCGTCTAGAAAAGTAAGAAAATATGTAAGACAGCCGAGAACAGCAACCACTCGTCGTCGTGCGTGCTATTGTTCTTTCAGGAAGAAGAATGGAAGAATGTTTATGCCGACTCCGAACGGAGAAGTATTAAAAGCTTTTTCTAGACAGCAGTACTCTTTGAACATTTTCGTGGTGCCGTGAATTGTGGAAGTTTCTAAATTCCGAAATTGAACCTGGCACCCTTTGCATAGGATTAGCGTAGGTAGATTCGACGCACCAACCCACTACGCCACGGCGGCCACCCACATACACTAACTGGGCCTCAAGTGAAAAGCATTACATTAACTTGCATTACATGAGTCCTCAATTTTATACCGAGAATCTCATAGACCCACACTACGTAAATGCTGAACTCCTGAACAATCTCGCACAACATTTGGGTACAAATGCTTACATGCCACATTGGACTTAAGACATGTCACACGTGGCCCAGCACGTAATCCAGCAAAAAATGCTACAATGGAGGTGTAATGAAGGTGTGTGGCTGTCCCGATTTGAAGGGCTTCCGGCCAGATCCGAACACAGGATCAGTCTCGAATTTGCGTACATATATGTAAAGAATCGCAGGAGTTTAACCCCCACCTAATTATCTACAGATTTGAAAAGAAGGCTAGTTTAGAAGTTTTCCTAAAAGAAATTATCACTACAGAAAATCGGGGTCATAAAAAGTAGATTCAAAAGTATTGAAAGTAGAAGAATGCCTAGTACAGGCTCACAAATGAGAAACACAATTTTCAGATTCATCATGATAACAATGGACAATTCTCGCTGTTCCATCAATGTCATGTGACAACTTCAAGATCGTTCTGGATAATATAGTGGATAACTCACACGCCAACACTAGAGGCAGTATCTTCGAGGAGACGGTTCCAGCGTTTAGCATACGCGGATGACATTGACTTGATTGGCCAATAAGGCGCTTGCTGGCTGGCCTCAGCCGTGAATGGGCAAAACGGAGTATATGCTGTCCACAATAAAGGACATATAATACGACATCTTGCTGCATGGGCAGCTATAACTTCGAGGTAGTTAAGGACTTCGTCTATCTAGGCTTCGCAGTTAACAGTTCATACAACATCAGTACCCAGATCAAACGCAGAGTAATTCTTGCCAAATGCTGTGTCTATGGACTCAAGAGGCATTGAGTAATAAGCCCTCTCTCGATGGACCAAGTTGACTTTAAGTAAGATCCTGATTATCCCAACCCGGCTCCTAATCTACGGCGCGAAGGCATGGATAATCTCAAATGCGAGTGAAGAAGTACTTGGTTTATTTGAGAGATAAGTTGTGATTGTGATCTGTGGTCCTGTTTGCTTTGACGATTTCAGGACGAAACGATTCAACCACGAACAGAGGACGCCCGCGTCGATCGTGGCACTCATTAGTGTATACTCTAGTAACTGGTGGCAACACCCCAGTTATCGCGTTATCTGGAGATGCTTGATCCGAAACGGGTTGTAGCAAGCTATATAGTATGATGTATGAACATGAAATCATCAAACAGTCAGAATACCATATTTTTTAGCATAATGATCAGGTAGTATATGGTCCTACGATTGTTTCTAGGTTGTAACAAACCGTACACCACAATGGGATCGGGGACAATTACTATGTCTACTTCGTGGGATGACGTAGAACAAATTATATTAAATTCAATCGGCAAATACCTCACGAATCAAAAATATCAAAGAATTGTTTATATTTTTAGCGCCATACAAACAAGAATAATTCTGTGTTTCATAACACCGTCGTCTTCGTCCTTTTAGCATCAGAAATTCGGTAAAATGCATAAAACATTTATATCATTAACGTTTCAACAATTATTAAAAATGTTTAAAGGCAATTAATTTTTTTTACTATGCATGCATGTTAGCTTAATATGATAAACGTGAGGAGACAAACTTTTCGTTGTACCTAATATTAAAAAAATTCCTATATATACATATGTTATCTATGTACATGCGTTAATCCGCCAGCAAAAGAAAAATAACCAAATATCAAGACGAATCCTTTTACAGTGTATTTCCGCAAAAAAAAAGATAGAAAATCCCTTTCTAGGTGAGTGCAGATACTGTTGTTGGTATTCAAAGCGCAAATGGGATATCCTGATGCCACAATTTGCCAACCACACCAGTAGAGTTGTGTATAACACACACACACGAACACATACCACAGGGTTATAACAACTCGTGGGACATCAGCCATCTAACGTGACAAATCCCATTATAGATGAGGCCGTAGATAGCACAAATTGCACCAACATATAGCCAGGCCGTGCGTACTTTTAATGTTGGTTGGTTTATGGGATTTAGGACGCGATAGGTTGGGTGGTAAGTGCGACAACATTGTTTATCAGACTTTCGGGTAAAAAGAACTCACCACCGCAAAAATATTTCACAAAAAAAAAGAAAGCTGACATTTGGTTTCGGAGCCAGACACCTAAATCGTTTATGGTGATATGAGTATACCAGCAAAAATGGTAGTGTAAGAGTCATTGTCTTTTTTCTTTCTTTCAGTTTTTGCTGAATTAATAGTGGCGTCGGCGGTGGCACGTATTTACTTCAGAGAGATCGTATATCTAACCAAAAAGGCAAAACAATACGCATATACACATGAATCTATGTACGTATAGTCCACACTAACCGATTGAACGTTAAGACGACTTTTCCATTTCAGAAAAGTTTGTGGACTAATGCATACATGCTTACGTAGAAATATACATAAAAAGGGAAATTGGTTGGTAGCAAATTGTAGATTTATTCATCTCAAAATTGGTGTATTTTCAGGATTCCGTATGATTCAATAAAGTTTTGAGATGGTGTCTTGTATGCTGAATTACTAATTATGGTGGGTAGATATTACTTTTTATTTTCTTATGAGCATTCAACTAGAACATCTGTAAGGGCTACACTTAAATCTACTTCATTTCCAAGTCACACTTAAACCTTAAGCTCATATTTACCTATTCTGCATTACAATTCAATATTTAAGTCGGACTTAGCTAAGATACGGTTTTCTTTAAATGTAACCAACTTCACTTCGATGTTAAATGACAAATTTATTATTTTTGTAAGTAAATGAGTGTGTACATGACATGAATCCAATCATAATGGAAACGAGGCTATTTGAAAGAAATATTGGCATTTGCCATAGCTGTCTGCGGTAATTTTGTATGTTTAAATCAAAACGATCCTGGAGTCACTCCAAACGTGCATTCCTCCGTAATGTAATCCTTTGTTAATAATTTCTTATCACATAAAAAATCAATTTGACAATAGTTGACTGATGGGTACAATCGAATAATTTCTCGAAAATGTTCATTCAAAATTTGCCTTAGGAAAAAACCGTACACGTTGAAAGGAACTTCTAAATTAAGAAATCTGCTGTTGTAAATATCATGGCTATATGACTTTGATTAGCTGAAAACGTTTGTAAAACGAAAGTTCCACATACATTTACATTTTGTAAAAATATCCACATTACCTTCAAATAATTCGACTTTCCCCATACAATAATTTTGAAATTCAGTATTCCTTTTTTTCATAAATTTCTACACATTTCATGTCATTGACAGCATTAAATTGCAACCTAAAATCTTATGATCCACTCTTTCTTTGACTGTTGTAAAAGTTCACATTGTGAATATTTTACAATTTGACAGCTAAACCTACAACTGTTTGTACATTTTCCAAAGGATATTGTTAATAAAATCTTGATTAGTGTAGAGTAATAAAACAAAACATTTAATGACATCAGTTGTGTTGTGTTGTGAATCGGACGAAGAAATTTTAAGTGGTTTCCTTCAAGGAGGTGGCTAAGGGGTACTTCCACCCTTTGGAAATATCTGACAAACTGTAAGTAGGTTCTTTAATAATTCTGTTTTTATACTAATTATAAATTTGTCACAGTTTCTTGAATTACTTTCTATATAGGCATTCAAAGACCTTACGGATGAAAAAAACCTAATATCATCAAACTTGCAACAACTCTGTGATTATGTGCTCTAGATCTATCAAAATAGTGTCAATAGTGTAGTGGATTGTGCGTTCGTTTAGTGGAATCAACTGTAATTCCTGTATTTAAAGAAAATGTTGTATAAAAAGAAAATAAATCGTCTCTAAAAACGTTCTTTATTATTTGAGATACAGATGTCTGCATTTCACTTAAATCTTCACTTGCTTCTTATTTGATACTTGCTGTGACAAAATCGCTTCACATTACAAACCCAAACGATTTGCCTGAATACACATTCATTTCCAGTCAATTCTTAGTCGACAACCAGCGACCACAAATTTGCAATCACTAAAAAACTCCTGTTAAGTCGACAAATATCGGCTACGAACGACATTCGCAATTACAAACGTCTGAATCACTAGTCGACAATCGATAACGAGCCATTATCAGTCAATAGTCGACACTCGACAGTTTTTGCATATTATTGTGTGATGCCCCAGCGGCCAAAAGTATTCCAACAAATCCATCAAATTCAGTGCTCGGCAAATCATTCCACATTTTTGGTCTTGATTCGATATTTTGATTATTCCAGTGCATCTCTTGCATGCCGATTTGTTTTACTTACGATAACGAAAGTAATATTAGACTAATTGCGTTAAGAATAAGTAAAAATATAATAATGGTTGCGCTACAGCGCAGAGGGCCAGGGCTTAGCTTTTAGCTTTTTTTTTTTACAGCATCCACTCGTATTCTGAGTGCATTGCTCTCTCACAAGTGGAAGGGACCCTACAGTTTCCAAAAAACAGTAGAAAATCAAATTTTAGGAAGCTGCCTGGAATTTGAAGTCGATAGCTTTATTGGAGGGTTAAGACGGACTCTTCTTCATCAATACTGTCCTCAAGAGACACTTGTTGCGTACTGTAAGGTTGATGCATAAGGGAATCCCAAAACGCTCTTAGCTTCTGGTGAGTCGCTATTGAGATCAATGACTTCATAGCAAATGATTCCCTCCCAAACCCACCAAACATACAGTAAAACGTTAATAGCCTTCAACCCTCGCTTGTCAACGTGTCAGCGCGATTCGACCACGGCCGTTTTCGTACGTGATCCACTTCTCGTCACCACTCACCATCCGCTTCAAAAATGAGAAAATCGGTTCATGAGGTTCTTTGCAGTTAACTTGTGTGGTACGCATACATCGAGCTTCATTTTGTATTCAGCTTTGTTCAAATGATTCTAATCGGTTTTTAGTAAAAATTTTAGCTCCTGAGCTCCTGAACCTTAACAGTGTTTACATGAGAGTAAAACTCTACGATTTTCACGATTCCATAATGTCGGCATATTCGACAATTGGCCTTCCTGAGCAAAAAAAAACTACTCATCATTTATTGCTAGTATGAGGACCATGAACATTATTTATATTTTCAGCCGCCGGGCTTGCGTATTCGCCTTTATCGAAGAAAACTGTAAAACGGCCTATTTTCTCTCTGTTGGTGACCATCTTTGATGCGATCTGAAAACTTTCTTTTAACTACGACGCTTTTTTAACCAAGGCTTCACCTAGTCGCTTGGAATTTTCTTTCCAGCTAAATGAGGGGCCTCTTATCCATTTAAGAGAGCACAGAAGAAGAATCCGATAAGGAGATAAATATTCAAGGGATCAAGAAGTCTCTGGACACGTCATAAATTAAATCCAAGATGTTGAAATGTACAACCTTACCCTTTGGTGGGTCCTAACTATGTTGACATCACCCCAGGAGGCAAACTAACTTAAAGCAAATTATTATCAAATCTACTAATAATAAACGATATTCTTGCCACAAATCGCAGATAGTTCAAAGCTTAAGTGAACAGCCACATATGTGCACTCTACGTATTGGTAACTTCCCAAAGTTTGACATTTCATTCACATGTGATTTTCTCATTCGCAAAGAGTTGGGATAAAATTTTGCGAGTTTTTCAGTTGTGATTTGCGGATTGTTTTTACGTAATCTTAACAACTACATTGCGGCTTGGTGGGACCTAATAAGAACACTTGAATACAATCTCGAATGATGTAAACATAACGGGCGTTAAACTTTACTAGGAACAATCAAGTTTTTTTATGGTTATGTAATTTCTTTATTTTATGACCACCTCTTGGAAATGTTCTCTGTGTAAATCCATTGAAATTCTTTATTTATAAGTTCAGATTATCCGACTCAGTTCGAAAAGTTTCCTTCTTCTAAAGAAATGGCGAATCGAATCGAATTGCACTAGAAACAGCAAATACAAAATGGAAACCACAAAGTCGATAAAAATCTTTTACACAAAGAAAAATGAGTCTTCTCTCTTCACTGCGCAAAAATAATTTAAATTGGATTCGTGGCCATTTGTTTGTGTCCTTCAGAATGATCGCTGTGGGTATCTAAGCCAATGTATAGAAACCAGCCATCCACCCCCTTTCTACTCCCATGGTACATTTTAATAATTCCGAAATGTAAGGACAGACATCCCACTGATAAAATCGATACCGCCACCCCATCGGCACCACACTACACGCCAGCATGGCAATCCAATTCATGCAATGAAGTCAAAAGCGACTGTCGAGATAAGAATTAATTCAGTCTGGCAAAAAAAATAAGCAAGGGAATTCCGCCATGATTTACGCAAAGTTTCGGCGTCGAAGATCTGGGGCGACATCTTCTTAAATTGCGTATTGCGAGTGCGTCTCTCTTTTTTTTTATGCGATAGAACATTTAATCTGACACCGATACGAGGCAAAAGGCAAATTTCTCAAAGAACATGGGATAAGCGTATTTTACCCTCATTCAATACTGTAGAAGAGAAAATCTTAAAGATACAATAGGGGTTAGTCAACAACGAAAAGATTTGGAGAAGATTTTTATTACATCACACAGCATCCACGGGCAAATTGACATATTTATTACTCGGACGGATCAATGCTTTTCCCCCTTTTGAATGGTTGCAGCACATTTAGTGCTCGCACTCGCACTATAAGGCGATTTTGTGGGATTAACGCAACGTACGGATAATGCTCGACTAAGGAAATTAATGAATTCTAGTGAAGATATCATCACGATTGAACCATATTCAAAAACTAGGGTGCGGGCGGTGGTCAATCACATGGAAACACTCATGAGGGTATTTCGTTCACGTTTTCCCATTTCTCAATTGATGATGACACGGAGACTTTGCTTCTCAGTTCATTTAATTGAATTTTTAATCTTCTTTCTTTTGAAGATTATCTTTTTTTTTTCTTATGGAAAAATGCTGATCGCTTGTTGGGCTTAGTTCTTCTATTGAAAGAGCGTCAAACAATTTCATCAAAATATTTATATTGTCCGATTTGTCATGTGGAAGAAATTATCTCTATCAGGGGAATTCATTTGCTGATATTTGTAGTTCTTCACTTGAGTAGGTCAATTATCCAGCTTTCTATTTTTTTTTTTGTATGAATTCGTATTTACTATGAAATGATAGATATCCTGGTCGATATAGATAGATTCTTAAATCAGAAGGCAACAATATCCACGGATGGTGAAAACTCTGAAGAAATTGAGATTACAAGAGGAGTAAGGTAAGTGTTTATTTTATCGCTAATGCTGTGCAACATGTATTCCGTACAAACCTTCAAGAAAGCTTCAGAAGAAGAAAATGATGGAGGTATAAAAGTAAATGGTACCAACATCAACAACCTCAGATATTCGGATGATGCCATGATAATAGCGGCCAGCATAACTGAACTGAGTGTTATGCTTAACAAACTAATAAGATTTTTGAAAAACTCTTATTAAAAGGCATTCAAAGATTTATGGAAGAGAAGCAACTAATACCTGAGCATCAGTTCGGGTTTCGAGCGGATCACTTGACAATTGACCAGGTATACAGAATAACGAATGAAATTGAAGGAGCATTAGAGGAGAAAATGATCTGCTCCACCGCCCTACTTGACGTTCCCAGGCCTTCGACAAAGTCTGGCATGAAGGCCTAAAATACAAACTAAGAAGGCTTCTACCGACAAGCTTGTATAAGATACTAGAATCTTATCTCCATAACATGATATTTAGAGTTAAACATGGAACTGAATACTCCGATTTTAAAGAGATCCGAGCAGGAGTCCCTCAAGGGAGTGTCCTTGACCCTACATTTTACCTGTTGTACACTAGAGACATACCTCAAGCTGAGGGTACACTTATGGCTACATTTGCGGATGACACAGCGATCCTGGCAGTCCTCAACTGAAAAACTGCAACGAGCTCTGGACAAAATAAACGAATGGTCAAAACGCTGGCGCATTGCTCCCAATGAGACCTAATCAACGCACATAAATTTTACCTGCAGACTTAATGAAAGTCTACCAGTTTTCATTAATTCTGTACAAATACGTACGCTAATGAAGCAAAATATCTTGGTATGACACTCGATGCGAAACTCAAGTGGAAGGCCCATGTGAAAAAGAAACGGGATGAGCTCGAACATCGGTATAGAGAAATGTACTAGTTACTTGGAAGGCACTCCAAGTTAAGCATGTACAACAAACTGCTATTATGCAAGCAAGTACTGAAGCCTATATGGACTTACGGCATACAACTACGAGGTTGTACCAAAGCAAATAACAGAGGACTTATTCAGTCCTTTCAAAATAAAATATTGTGAAAGCTCCTTGGTATCTCAGGAATTGTGATATACAAAGGGACCTAGGGATAACTACCGTCAACGAAGAAATAACAAACTCCGTTCGAAAGCTAAGTATCAGACTTCGTGGTCATTGTAACAATGCCATCCTCCAAACTTCGGTCATGTACGAGACGTACGAGACCGCTCGATTCGGCGCAATAGTAACAAACCATCCTAACGATGGTCATGGCAGGTGATTTTACCGAAGGTCTACCTGCAACACGCGAAAATATCCTTTAATGTAAGCTACTAGATAAAAAAACTTAGTTGTAGTAAAGAAAAACCAAAAGGAAGGAAGGGTGTTTTTAGTCAGTAAAACACTATTATGTGGACACGGGTCACATAGTGTCTTGTTGAAGATTTTCGCAAACCCAAGCAACAAGAAAAAAAAATCGTTTCACTCAAATTCGCAAGTTCACGTCGTTTAATGCGTTCGAATTGAATGTTTCACTTGTCGGTAAGGTTAATCCCTTTTGAGGCTATCGTAGAAAACGTTACAATTAAAACTCGCCATACAAACTTCGACATTTTTTAAACGCATATAATTCATTGCTTATTTGGATGTTTCTTGCGGAGTCGTGGGTATGCTTTTTCTTAAAATATTGTATGTACATGAATATATAAAACTCAAAAATACATATGCATATTGCAGCGAGAAAACATCTAAACGGGATCAGTTCAGGGAACTTGTTAGTTCCATTACCAAGAATCAAGATTTTGGATACATGAAAAATGGTTTCGGGGGTTGATTAATTATTAATCTACGCCGTACTTAAACGATAGGCTTTAACATTATTTTACACTCAATTGAACAAATAAACATTTTTTTTTCAGAAAACGCACGCCGAATCTGTAGTCACGGAATACCTTCTGCAGTTCCTCTTAAAGATGCACAATTTTTTTCTGTCAGACGCCACTTCGTCTTTCTTACTAGATGCATTCAAGTATGAGCCTATACTACAGTGAATGCTCCCTTAGGAGCACACTCTCTTAGGTGGATAATCCTCTTGAGCGGATAATTTATCACGCCTTCGGATCTTGAACTGAAGTTACATATATTTCCATGGACGGACAACCCCCTTAGCCGGACACTAGTTTGCGACCGTCGCTGTCCGTCTATGGAAGCTTTCACTGTACCCACTTTTTTCTTATTTCTCTTGCTTAATTTACTTTTTTCCAACATATAGTACGTCAATCAAATTCATATTCGTACAGTAGGGTCGAAAAAATAAAACAGAGTTAAAGGCCTTAACTTTGCGAAAGGACATAAAACCAAGATTTTTACTTTTTGAAAACTGTAATTTTTACAGATGAATCAAAATTGAATACATCTGGGTCAGATGAACGGCAAATAATATGTCACCAGGTACGGAGCTCTTTCCTGAAAATACAGTCGCAACAGTGAAGCATGGTGGCGGATCGATGATGGTTTGTGGTTGTTTTTCGGAAACTGGAGTAGGAAAGCTTCAGATTATTGATTGGATATTGGACCAGAAGAAATTCAGAGAGAAATTCCACCCCAGTCACCGGAATAATATCACCTCCGAAAATGTTTGGGGCCAGCAACTAAGAAAGATTACAATGAGAAATGTAACAGATATGAAACAGATGAAGGTCAAGAATGGGAAACATATTCGGCTGAATCTACGAAAAAAGTTGTCCAATCCATGTCAAATTCGCTTAAGCATGAGAGACAAATACAATACAGAAGGAAGAAACCATCGAACACTTGCTATGTAATTACAGTGCTCTCATCCCGTAGATTCAGACTTCTGGGGGGCCCATTTCTTTGTTAATCTGGCTGAACTAAACAGCATCAAAATCAGCCCTCTTATTTGCTTTATCAAAAGCACAGATTGGCTTACGGAATAGGTAACCTAAGGATCCGCGTGGTAACACAACGGGCCTATGTTTGGCCTAAGTGTGTCTGCTGTTCGTATGCGCGGCACTCAGCCACCTCAACCTAACCAAACCTAACAATGCCTTGGGCACGTCCTAAGAAACAAAGATTTTATTTTCTACAGCTCATTCTACAAGGAAAAATCGCAGGCAGAAGAAATCTAGGAAGACGAAGGCTGTCCAACATTCGTGAGTGGCTAAATCCCTGCACAACAGGAGTCATGAGAAGACTAAAATACCGAACAACTTAAACTGATGATTTCCAACCTCCGGGACGGAGAGGAACCTTAAGAAGAAGATGACTATGTCGCTCCGAATTGAGCTTTACGGAGAGTTAAAGAAAGCATTTTATTCAAATAAGAACACGGTTTGCTGATTGAACTGATAAATTAATTTAAAAAATCTCTTCTACTAATTAAGACTATATTTGATTATCATAACCAACCTAAGATTAAACTATCGATTCAAAATCATATCGATTCCCTCATTATCTTACATTTCTTCCCATAGATTCCATTATAAAATTAATTTCGTTTCAAACTCACCACCACAATACTCCACTTTTGAAAGAATTTACGTATCGCAGTATAGCATCACGGTTTTATCGTCCAAAAATTCTTCTTCGGCTTCGCACCAGTCGTCGCTGAAGATGATCTTGCTGAAGATCGTTGAGTATCTGAACATCGTCGATTATAGTTGAATGGTGAGGAAGACGTTGTTAGCATGCCAATACCCTGGTCTTCGGATGAATTCATACTGCTCTTTGATGTGGAGGTACCCGATGCTGTTGATGACCGACAACTTCTTAGATTATGTGGCAGAGTTGTTGTATGCATCACAGATTGTGTACCTGTTTTGTAATATCTAAGGCTTTCATTATAACTAGCACCACTACTACTACCACTGCCACTGAATCCGCTATCCAGATCTCCCTCGTCGAATTCCGGGTTGATGCAGGTGTGGTCCTTCAACTCAATGGAATTTAAGGTGCTGGACAAATTCTCCAAGCTGGCATGGGACATCGCTGCTGGTTTCTCTTCCTGGGTGGGACTAATATCCGGTGGTGTAGGCGGCATTATAAGCGCTTCCAATGATAAATTCAATTCATCTAGTACACGGAAATGGTTATGCTGGACACGTCGAAGCTCTTCCTTTACGGCACCAGTGTTTCCTGATCCGATTCTATTATCAGACAAGACCTTTCGAATTTTCTGCTCATTCACTTCTTCGTATAGATTTTCTGTAGTTCCATATCGGGTAGTATACGTGTGCCGTTCTTCGGCCGACGAATTTGCGGCACTGAGCGCCTTTGATCGGAAACTTTTAGCTAAGAGTGCTCGGATAGAATTCCTGGGTGGACTCTTTGAGGGACCAGGAATCGGTGGAATCGGAGAGAGCCTATCCTTGTGAGGTATATTTGTATGGCATTTGGCGGCACCGGGCTCGTAATATGCATACGAGTAAACATGATTAATAGCTGTTTGCTGCTGTTGTTGCGGTGAGGCAGGCAGTTGTTGATGAATTGGAGTTACAACTGATGATGAGCTTGATGGCGTTAGCGCCATTGGAATATTTGGAGCTACAACTCCAGCAGCAAAACCATATTCTAAGGTTTGATTCGGTTCGAAACGATCCATTGTAGCTGCGATATTCTTTCGTGACCATTTCACCTAAAAACAAATTGAATTTATTAATTACAATTAAAATGCACTTGAACACAATCTTACCTGTTTTTCAACGTCAATTTTTTGATTACTTCTCCTACTGTGTGCCCTTCTCCGCCTCTCTGAGAACGAGTCACCGTGGCACGTATTGGCAGCTCGCATCATTTCATTCGATGGGGGCATGCAAAATTCAATGCTGTCAATGTCATCGGGGAATATTAGATCACCTCGTCCGCTTATAGTATTGGACGACACCATCCTGCCACTGTTAACACTCTCCCCATCGCTGCCGATCAGCATGGCTTTAGACGATTTTGGATGTCGCATCGACATTGAATGATGGTGTGAAGCTGACGCAGACGGATAATCCGATGGTGGTGAAAAATTTACAAACTGTGGCGATGGAGGCCCTGCTGAAAATTTTGCTGATGGGTACATATCAGTTTTTCCAAGTGTTATCCAGTTATTCGATGCAGTGCAAGTGGTGACTTTAAAGTTTGTTAGATGAACCCAATCAGGATAGGACAATTTTTGTATGCGCTTTGCTGATGACTCTTAATAAGAGCTCACTGATGCCCGAATTCATTCATTCATGGTGATGTTATCTACAAAATCGACTTCGGGCTGTTGCTTCAATCTTCTATTCCTGCAGTCACTGCTGATGCACATCACACAGTCTATAAAATAGAATTAAACGAAAAGGGGACATTAATCAGTATAAAGAACATAAAGGAAGCAAAAACTACGATATGCTAGTCTGTGTGCAGAACGACGGGATTTACGATAAGTACACTTCTTGTGGATTGTAGCTATTTGATAATGGGGATACGCAATACAACCCATAGAGATACGACGCAATATTTATTCATTATTTTGGGAAAAGTGTATGTATGAAAAGTCCAGGGACTGCTAAATGGGTGTCTAGAACTCCTGCTCCGATAAGTTTGTGGCCAACGAGTGGGCATTAGACAGCACACCAAGTGGTGGTTGGCCGGAGATGCCAACGTTATTTCACACAATTCCTTTTATACAGAATACCGAGGCAGAACAATAAATCAATCACTCTGGTGAGCCAAACAAATGGCGTTTTAAGCCGCCCATTCACCCTAGACGAATGTGTGTTTTGCTTGAACATGGATGATGGGTTGCACAGATAGTTTTCGTTATGCTTCTTTCATTCCTCCCTCGCACAGTCGACTCTACATTCGCCCGTTTGGCAGGAAAGCAAATGCATAGTCGTCTTTTTGTTTTAATCGATTTGAACACTTGTTTTTCACTCAAAAATCACGTTTAATGAATGGATATCAAATGGAATTGAATGAAAAGATGTTGGAGGCAACGAATTAATAATTCGACGCACTCCTATAGACAGAGCATAGTACATTGTGTAGCTGGCTGATGTTTAGAGAACGTGTTAAGCTAAACACTCGCAGATGGCAAACGACTGGGGAATGTTTGCTTGGAAACTCGCTCTGGATGGTACTTAAGCGTAGCGTGCATGCCCTAGTGGAGTGCTAATGTTCAAATTGTGTGTGTGGATGCCATAAACGATTACATTTACGCGAAGGAGTATGATTTATACTGCATCACTGTGAATGAGTGACACGATAGCATACATAAATATGTACTTATATATTGCTAAAAATAGAATGAGGAATAAATGACCAACGTTTTAGTTTTTAGACGTCTCCCTCAATGTATTTAAGCCAGTGAAAATGTTACTGATGATAAGACTACTTTTTAAAACATAAAGAACATTTTCTTTTGCACGTCTCATCAAATAAGTTTGTGTACATAAACACAAACATTATTTTCATAATATATTATATGAGTGGCGCTACAGTCCGACCTAGCTTCTACGGCAACCACTCGTGTTGTGCATGCGATTCTTCTCTCACGAGTGGAAGGTTTTATGCCGCCGACTCCGAACCACTAATTTTGAGAAGCTCTTTCGTCGTCAGTTATTGGTCTTTGAGCACTGTCATTGACTCGAAAAGATGTTACCGTGAAAAATATCTTTGTCGTACGTAGGAGTCGTAAGGCCCACAGCGCCACATTCTTCAGCATGAGATAGATCAAATCGAACTTCATTTTTAATTCAAGTAATACGGCATAATTGACAGTAATTTGATGGACTCCTACAAAACGGTAACATCATCATCATCTCCTGACCAGCATGATCCCCTAAAGGGGTCACGGGGGTAAACCACGAACGAGAGATTTCCAAGTAACTCGATCCTCCGCCATCGACTCTAACTCATCAGGGGTTATGCCCAAGCGTAAACAGGCGAGTTTATAGACTTGGTCCAACCACCTCATTCTGGGCCTGCGATGCGGTCATTCATCGCTTTCAAGGCCCGCCTCGGGAATCGTGGTGGTGGGGAATTCGCGCTACGTGATCAAGCCAACGAAGTCTAGCTTTTCCCGTTCGAGGAAGCAGCTGCTCAACATTGAGTTCTTCGCGCACTGCCTACTCCGTCGAGTAATTCGCACAACAGGAGGCAGAAATCTCATCTCAGCAGCTTTTATCCGTGATCTTAATCTTGCGGTCGATAAGATATGACTTATATAAATATATGACCTATTAAAAGTTAGCTTTTCAGTTCCTTATTTTAAGTAATGTCTCAACCGTATCTACCTCATAAATACATTAAGCTTGTCTTACTTAACTATTCTACTATCCTTCGACTAACGACTTGATATCGGTATTGTCGAATACCAAAAATACTTTATTGTTGTATGTTATAATGTTTTTTCATTATTGGAGGGCGGGAGGACAATTTGTGGTTAATAGTTAAATGTGATTTTAATTTGAATTTGATTGCTCTTCTGCATTTTCAGCAAACGAAGGAAGTGGATTTTATTAAATTAAAATACAGTGGGATCTCAATACAAACAACCTCTCATACGTGCAACTCCTCGATAAATGAAACTTCTTAAACCAGTAATTGCAAGTCTTCAAAAAAAAAAAATAAATAGGACTCGATAAAACAATTACAAAAGAAGTATGTTGGTATATTTGGTCGGAAACTAAGGGCCAGATTTGGAGATTAAAATAAAAGCATCGAATTTGAGGCAAGCCAAGGTCTACGGCAATACAAAACTTCTGTAATCCTTCGATGGATCCAAGCAATGATTACGACGAAGATGATGTGATACGTCTGAGTGTTATAAGGGACCAAATACTCCAAAGACCACCAAATAATCTCATCGATAAATGATTTGTTTCAAGAGATATTGACTGTTCGGAGGTCATTGCCGGAAATTGAACTTATCGAAACCGACTTGCAACAATGTGGAAGCAGTTCAAGAATCTCCACAGCATCTCCAAAGTTAGAACAAGGGCTGCAATTCAAGCAGTGCCTTCAATGGACTGAATGAAATGATGCTTCATTGAGTAACAATTTAGCTCTGCAAAATTTACGAGAGTCAATTGTGGAAAAAAATTCTGCGCCCAAAAATACATCAAACATTTCTCAATTTTAATTTAAATTATCAGCATGTTATCAGTTTGTTTACCAGGACGGGACACGTTTTTTTTTTTACCGTTTTGAGGTGTTTAACCGTGGTGAAAGTATATTAAGGTGTGGTCGACAGTTCTATTGACGACATCGCGGAAATTTTGTTTGTCACCAGAAACTTAAAGGTGCTAACAAATAAACATTTTTAAAACATTTCAAAAAAAAAGCGGACTACTATTTAAATTTTTATTTTGACAAGCTGTCCAGCACACCTTTTCGTCTCATTTTGGCACATACAATTTTTTAGCTGGGTTGCTTAATAAAAGCAACTGCCCAAATTTTGTATTAGTTGCTTTCATTGAGGACGCACTGTATCTACATTTTATTATGATTTTGTCTAGTCCTGATCTCAATTCGAATGACAATGGATGTTTGGAAATTGCTTTCAATGAATTGTTTGAAAAAGTTTCCCTGCTGTGCTTTAGAGTATTCAAAACCATCAAGCAACGTACGGTACCTAAATATTGATGTGCCATATTCGATCATGACCATGTTCATGATTAAACCTTAAATACTTTTAAATTTGTATAAAAATACTCAAAAATCAATACAAAAACCACTTTTAATAATATATTTACTAATGGAGCATTTTTCTAAACGTTGTACGTGGTGGTGCCTTAATACAAATATACACGAAGAGTAAACATCAAGAAAGAAACCATTCACCCTTTTTATTGATCGTAAAACATATTAAAGAATGCCGACCACGCCTTTGGATATCAGAAAAGGTGTCTCATATTTGTCTGGACAAATCATTTGTTTATCTATGCCGAGTAAACAAACCCTTGTTCAACAAAAGAAAATGTAGGATTTTCATAAAATTGGTGGTTGAAAAATTGTCTTCCTATTTCGAAAATTTGACTTTATCTTTTATTGCTTTTCAGTCCTCCAAAATAATATTAGTTGAAATAGATTTTTAGGAACGTACAGATTTGAATATTTACATGTGTATAAACATCCGGTGGTGCATATATATATATATAGAAATGTTTTCCATTTAGAGTATTTCAATTGTTAAAAAACCGTTAAATGGCCTGTCCATCCTGCTTGCGTGTTTTTTCATCTTTATTTTTATTTCACACGAAATGCTAAAAGGAAATGTCTTCATGGATGGACGATATCCAACCATGTACGATTCGCATCATTAAATATGAAATGGAAGGATAAACATGTTCCATACAAGCACTTAACACACCCTTAGAGGGTTATTTCAAAGAAGCTGTTGCTGCCTGGCGTATTTATTTTTAACTAAGCAAAATTATGTTGGTGCAGTGCACCTGCTGAGATATTGATGTCATAAGTCGTGTAAATATGTAAGAACGTATGAAATTTAATGAAAATGTTCAAGGGATGTACACCTAGATATGGAAGATAATTTGATTTTTCTGATCAAATGACTTTGGTTCTTTATCCTTAATACATGTGTGAATAGTTTGATCCGAAATTCCAGAGGTATTTTGAATCGCATCAATGAACATATATAAGTATTCGAAATGAAATGTCAAAAAATGACCCTATGAAGGCATATACGAAGAGATTGAATGCAGATCTATTCTTGCGATCAGAGTTTTCAGAAATCGATAGAGGTCCTAAAATGGCTTCTGTAGAAGCTGAGAAGGAAGGTGAATCAAGGCTTCTCTGCCTGGAAAATTGCTCACCTCTTGTAAGAACAAGGAAAAGTGCGATAGGCATCATCATTCAGCCTATAGGAATTGTCAGACATCAAAATAATGGACATGAAAACAAATTGGCTGTAATCAAGCAATTGAGTTGATAATCTTAAGACAGTACTAGTATATCAGCAGGTACTCCTCAGGTGTTTGTTAGTCGCTTTGGGTAACGAGGAATCGGTGCATCAAAAAAATGGATCTCAGCAGGATCTAAAAGGGTCACAACTGATTCAGTTGTGGCAGTCATCTACGACCATCGATATCCCATTTCTATAAAAAGAAGCATTGACACTGTCATTGCATGGTCGACTGCAGAAAATGTACAAACATGTACAAGTTGGTGAAATTAATCATCCAATGTCGTTTTTTAATTAGTTTTTTAATAAATAAAAAATTGATTTTCACTGATGGAAAACAATTTGTTCTGTTAAGTGGAAAAGATGATATCCGTCAAGTGGCTACTGCCAATGTTGATACACATTTGTGCCCGATTTATCGCATGCTCCATGACTTTTCGCAAGATTTCCGGTATCCGAATAACTAGTCCAGTGGCGGCAACGCCCTGCATGGTCTCCTGTGGCTCCAGTCTCTTATCCAGTCGACTAGCGAAGCGCCGGAATGTTTGCCCAGTTGGGGCGACACGATTAGGAAATCGACGTCGAAATTCACGCTGCCGATTATTGGTTATAAAATCATTATTCCACGCTCTTGCGGAGTAAGCGCTCCATTGCTGGTCTGTTGGTATTCAGCTGTCTAGTTCATAAAAATCAAGTATGATTGACGTACGACGCCATTTGCAAAAAGTATAACATCTTTCAATAGGGTGATCAATTTTGATTGTATGTCCTCTGCTAAAACTTTAGTGAACCAGAGCGGAAAGAAAAATTCAGATCACAACAAAAGTAAATAATCAAATTATTTGCCTCAAACATTTTGAACCACGATCTAAAATTTGAATCGATTCAAGTGCGTAAGCAAGTGAATGAAATTTAAAGTCCCTCATCCAATTTGTCAAATATCTATTAGCATGTCAACAAATCTTCCGCGTGTAAATATCTGCTGACGAAACATAACCGCAACACAAACAACGAACGTGAGAGATAATAAATTTCTACTTGAACCCTTTTTGAGTGGCCAAACCAACTTTTGTTACATAAATTCACGCACACAAAGATATACCTGGGCACAAAATACAAGTACGATATGTACTTGTGTATGTACATCGAAATCCTCCGCAAACACTGACATCACTCACCTTTCTGAGAGTTTTGGGAACCCTGCCAAGAAGGTACACATCGCTGAAACGTTGTTATAGGCAACTTTCTATGGGTATTGACCTTTTAATTTTAATTGAGATCTAATTGGTTTCAAAGAGCCAAGTATAAACACAACATTTTCTTTGCTTACTTACGGTCCGTCCTTTTTTTCCCATTTTAAGTCCTCAAGTAAAAAGAGGGATATTCAATTTAGAATTATATTTTTTACAATTATTTTTAGTGTTTGTGCTTTGAAATGGTCAAAAGAAATCATGTTTGGATTTCATTGAGACAGAGCTCTTAAAACATCGCATTTTAATATAATTTACATAAAAGTTCAAAACACTGTCTATCTGCAAACATACGCCAATTTGTGTAAGTAAGCACACACCCATGGCTCACAAAGAATCAATCAAGGTTGTGTAATCTGATATATGTTTGCGGTACAAATACACATCCTTGCTGGCGTAAGCGGAAGTAGGTAGCAGCACTAAATGTTAATAGCACAATAGGGCTTCCTTATTTTGTTTCATCTGATTGTGTACGCACACTGATCATCGGAACCTTTATTTCCGATTCAGTCGAAGTAAGAAATTAAATTAGCTCGATGAGCATTTACCCAGTCAAGTGGAAGGGCATGAGGATATATGGATTTTTAGTGAAGTGTACTTGACTGATGAATGCTCCCCTGTTCATTTGGCCGTTAAAATGCCTTTTGACGTTTTCACCCATAAGCCAGTGAGTAGTGGTTGGTTGTTGGTAACCTTGTTTCGACTTTCACCAATAGCATTATGTGTGTTGAATGGCCACTTTGACGTTAATTGTCTCAGATTTGATTCCATCAAATGAGTGTTCATTTCAGTTCCAAGTATTGTAGTTGATGAGAAGATTTCCTTGCTTACAAAACTCATTTCTTACTTACACATATCTTTTGTGTGCATTTTAAGGAATATCTTCAGGAATCTGGAAGCAAATAGCCCATTTAACTTTTATGGGTCCTCCTGCATCCCGGAAGGCTTTCACGATACTTATGTACCGAATTGCTCAATTCAGACTGTCATAAGGACCAAGACGGCTTTATGTCATTGTAAACCAATAATAGCCTGAAACGCACACTTTTATTCGAATTCACGTATCAGAGAGAATGTGACAATCAGCTTTTAGTCGATCTGCAGATGAACGACTTCATCTTGGAATTTTCATTAAGCTGCAGCTATAAGACGATTTGATGCGTTTTAACAATGTACATAGTTCAGTGTTGAATATTAATTTTTTTTTACCACTTCTAGTTAAAATTTAAAATGTTTGCATTTATTCTTCCAAATCGACAAGCAAGTTCTCTTTTAACGTTCTTGGCTTTTGTTTTATCATTTATTTCTTCAATGACGCAAGCATATGTACATAGTGGAGAGAAATCTAATATTCTACTAGTTTTTATTGGATACTATATTATTTGTAGCGTATTATCTGTTCTCATGAATAAAGCAGACTTAGGTCTTCCTAAGAAAGGCAAATGACATGCAAATGAATGTTGGATATACCATGGTGTACAAATTTCCTTACACTTTGGTGCATACGGAATCGAAAACTAGACGTAGGTGAATTGGCTCTCTTTATACACTAAGTTACGCAAAATTGAAGTATTTCCCCAGACCAATACAAAATATTTAGAAAGGATTTTGGTGCATACTTTAATTTTGAAATGCCACGAATAATGATTTTGCTAGCCCCTCGGCTGAGACTTAGTCGATTTTGCTGGTGATATATTTCGACCTGCATCATTGAACTGTTTGTAGTAACGAGGGATAAGGGATCAATAGATATCGGCCATTTTTCCGCTAGTCAACACCGTAGAAAAATGCAAAAGTGTTGGTATTCCCTTGTATTTCACAAATACTCTTACACAAACTATGGATCCACCACGCAATGGCGACCGATTCGTGGATTGTAGTGGGAAATAGCTGCAGATTCGTGAATTTAGTGGGAAAAAACCGCGGCAGATTTCTGAATTTGCCCACAATCCATGTACGATCCATGTAACATACATGCGTATGTTGTTCGAAGGGTGTTCAAAACTTGGCTCGTATTTTTAAGAGAATTTTCTTACATTGTTATATGGAATTTCTTGAATAAAAATGTATTGCAATGTCCATTTACGCAACTATTTGACCTGAAAATATTTCTTAAGTATATATACAGCTTATTCATAAACCATACTTGACAAATTAACTCAAAAAATTAGGTCCTTAATTCATGAATTCTGAAAAACTCATAAATTCAATTCAAACAATTTGATAAGAACAATGGCAAGATACAATATCATACTGTAACTATTACTAATGCATAAAAATGGTTGTCAAAATTTGCAATTAACTTGTGTCGCTATTTCTAAAATATACGAGCGAGTTAGTGATTCATGCAAACGCTTTAATAATTTTATTATTAGTTACATACTTGACCGTGTGAATGCATTTCATAGGTATTATTCATATGCAAAAATACACACATTATGTTGTGCATTTATTAATTATGTGCTAGTATCTCAGATTGTAACTTGCTGAAAGTTTTAGTGAATCGGCTTCATGAACATAAGCTTTGTTCGTTCGTTTACCCCTCTATACTATGTTGAAAATTTAGCAGCGAAATTTGAATAAAAAAAGAGTGATTTTTCAAATAAGAACTCTAATTCACCCCCTTACTAAGGTGGGGAAGGGATCAGTAGTTCCACAGCTTTTCTGAAGAGCTCATATGTATTCACAGACATGGGACAAAAAGTGTATAAAAAACGCTGTCAGATGAAATCAAGGGGCAATGGAGGTAGAAGTTGAATATCTCTATTATCCCTTATCTCTGTTGGTAACTGTGTGCTGGGCATACTTGTTTCTTTTGCGAGTAGGTCGTGTCACGACTAAAGTCTAAATCGGAAATAACACAGATGGTAGCACAAAAAAAAAAACTGAAATACATTCGTCATAACTTGATTTACCAGACCACAATTTAGTTCAAAATGTAAGGACACGATAGAATTCAACATACTAATTTAATATACCGATTATTAGGACGAATACCACGTTTCCACCAAAACCGAAACTGGAAGGCTCGGATGAACTTTTACTGCAACCTCAACAGGCCGTTCCCACCGAGCTTGAAGTGGTTTCGCTCTCAATTTTCGAGTCATTCGCTCTCAATGTATAAGTGCCCGCCAAAACAAATGTCGCTCGCTCTAAATGGTTAAATGGCTGTCTGTTGACAGGAAGTATTAGTGTGAAGACACAAGCAGACAGAATGAGAAGTTGATAATCAAAATAAACTAAAGTTCACTCTGTAGGCTTGTTCGGTTTGGTAAGCTCCCATGGACGAATTAATTTAACGGGGCTGTATAGAGGTATATCAGAAACCGCGAGTTTTGCAGACTCTGAAAATGAGTGGCGGAACCTAGTAGGTTCGGAAAAATTTGATGAAACCTCGCGGTTTCGTTCGGTGGAAACGTGGTATAAGGCGAGTACGTATCGCTGGAAGAGATTACAAAAATAAGAATTCAAAGGTGAGAAATTTAGTGTTCTTTTGCACAGAATTTGGTGTTCTCAGCACAAAGAACAACAAATTTATTGAGAAATAGATCTTCACTACAAGGTGAGCTTAAGGAGCGGTTCAACTTTAATGACACAAAATCTGGTTGGCGTCGGTTTGAAAACTAGTCTTCTGTGATAATTTCAACCACTAAAAGCAAAAAAAAGTTATTTTAGAAGATCTCCTAAAGAGTTGTAATGCGAATAACACTGATGATAGTTTCTATCCGATTCGAAAGAAAAGTAATATCAAAGCCATTGAGATACAAGACAGTATCTCTAACGGGATGTGGAACAGAAAAGTTAATTACCAAAAGAAATTGATTTTGAAAACTGTTCGAATAGATCAGACACCAGACCCTTAAAAGTTGTGGTCAGCAAAAGCAAACAGTATCCAAGCCTAGCTGAATTTTGTAAGATCAGAGTTTTATCCTCGCCCAGTAACTGTGTACATCAAAGCCTCGCTTTGCGGCGTTAATTGGGACTGGAAAAACACGAGGCAAATAGATATAACGATTCCCATTTATTGTTCCATATATTTTTGTACATACATTTTAAACTTAGGGAACCCCTTTTTACCAAGAACAATGAAAAAAAGAATAATAAGAACGCAAAACGAAGACTGTACTTCGAAACCGCGATATTTTTTAAACGACACAAACCGAGGTTTTAGTGTATACTTATATGCTATTTTCGCGTGAATGAATTTTTAATTTATGAGTAAAAGCACAATCGTTTGCTATCAACAATGCTGAACAAATTGTTTTCGTTTATAATTACGGTGGAAGGATAATAAGGTGTGCTGGACAACTCAACGCGTGACCTTGTCGCGGGAATTTTTATGCCAACTGAAACTTAAAGACGGCAACAAATAAAAAATGTTCGCACATAAAAGTGAAAACGGACTACTTTCGAAATTTACCCAAGCATTATAGTTTCTTTAGACATTATGGCAAATTAAATCCTTTCATTTGACATCAATTTGCAATTTGGTTTTGTACGTAATTGAATTGTTATTTAAGCTTAATAAACACATCCGTCCGTGATATCACAAAACAAAAAAATGGCGGTTTTGACCAGCTTTCCAGCACACCTTATTATCCTTCCACCATGGCTCATAATAATTTGTCAGAAATAAATTTTAAGTATCAAATTAGCATTTTTCTTCCAACAAAAATTTGTGTGAATAATCTTGTTACTTTTTTTCATGTTTTGGTACCCGCAATTCGGCCGACTTTGCAGTATTCCGCAGAATACCTAATAGTAACCGGATATCGGCATCTCTACTTTAGATGTTTTGTTTTATAGTCAACGACGAAAATAAATAATGTAGAGATTTCTATATTAGAGAGAGCCTTGAAATATTAAATCTTTGTCTATCGAGATATCCAGCTTTATTGCCAAATTTCGCGATAATTCGAGAAAAGACACAACAAACGATTACTAACAATTAGAAAGAATTGATTTAAAACAAAGAAGTATCTTTGATTGTCCAAGACAGAAATGAAGTTTTACTGAGATAGCCGACTTCACAGCTGATTGGCCCCTAGACCATCGAGGAATTTGAGTGCTTGTTTGACGCTTATTCACAAATAACCTAAATGCCGTCCTCTGATTGGAAAATTTGGTTTAAGAAAACGTTATAAAAAACAGTTGTCAAACATTTTAAGGGCCAAGAGAGGTAGAAGTCGGTCGTCTCTGTAGTACGTCATTTCTGGTCCATAAACGCACTTCAGAGATACATTAACATTAAGATAACATAGTTTAAATGTCTCGTATATTCCATTTTGTATACCCGTTCTATATAACTTAGTTCTGATAAATGGCTCTTTACAATTTATTTGTATATAAGAACCAGATCTTGGTCTGTCTACATCGAAACCCTTCAGCTGTCAAAAGACTTAAGGACTCCGAATCACCGTATAAACTCTAACAATTTTATTTAAATAAGTTTTTATAAATTAAGATCTGATACAAAACCAACAGTCAATCAGCATCTAATGCACACATTTTATACACTCCCAATTGGATCCGCAGGGTGAATAATTTGAAAGCTACACAAGAGCGTATCATCCACTGACATTATGGCACCAGCATTACCAAATTCACCACAATAGTTTGGAGCTGAAAAAATCGTCACCAGCTTCTGGCACGCAAAGAACTCATACCCATCTTCGACAACTTGATGTGCCCGACAAATAAGATCAAGATTGTGTTCCTCCAGGAAATCATATACAACTTTCGCACCAAAAGTGCAACTAATCCCTCGGTCATTTTCGCCCCATTGATGTACGTTATCATCTGGATCAGCCCATAAGAGATCACACAGTAGTCCCCTTTCTGGTACATCTGTTGGTCGCTTGATTTCGTTTATATCTTCCAGAGTTGTCAGATAAGGGCTGAGACCACCGTGGCAACAGAAAATTCTATCTCCAATAACAGCTGCCACTGGTAAGCAATTGAAACAATCTGTAAACGTTTTCCAGAGTTGAATGGAATACCGCCTTTTGCACTCATCGTAAAAACCGTACACTCTATCAATGACAGCACATTCATGGTTTCCCCTGAGTAGGAAAAAATTCTCAGCGTATTTAAGTTTGTAAGCAAGCAAGAGACTAATGGTTTCTATAGATTGCTTGCCACGGTCAACGTAATCACCCAAAAACAAATAGTTTGATTCCGGCGGGAAGCCTGCATTTTCAAAAATACGCAACAGATCTCGGTATTGACCATTAATGTCGCCACAAATTTTGACGGGCGTGTCCAAATCCAAGAGCATTGGTTGATCTAGAAATACATCTCTTGCGCGGATGCACAACCTACTGATTTGGTCCTCGGTCAGGTCTGCATTTCGTTCGGTCTTATCTTGACGTAATTCGAGCAGTTGCTTAATTATTTGATCGAGTTCAATATCCATGGTGGTATCCTGTTTTGAGAGATTTTTGAGAAAGTTGCTTATTTATTTTCCCTAGCTATAATGAAATTATTTTGAAATGTCAGATTTATTTCAACAAATTAGAAATGACTCAAAAACTAGTGGGTACTGAGAATAAAAAATGTAATGATGATGTAAGCTTTAGCAACTCATCTGTCCAGTGTCAAAAACGGACCTTGAATGACGTCTATAAAAATAAGAAAAGATGGCGGAGAGCAAACCGGAGAATATATTTATAATAATTATAATATTTTAAAGACATCTCCAACACCCATGCGATTTCAGTAGTGCTTAAATTCCTTGGAGAACTTCGTAAGCTAAATTTGCACCCTCGTAGAAGTGATCTCCATATACTCTGCAGCATGTGCAATTTAGAGAGAAAGAGACATAAGATACACTGCATTTACTAGCTTAGTATCCAACCCTAAGGGATAAGAGGAAAGTTATTTTATATTTAGGAAGGACTACCTATCGGAGTAAGAAACGGCATCGCTGCTCAACGAAATGGAAGTAGCGAAGCTATTCAAATACTGCAAAATTATAGGGCTATAATATAGGGTAAATATTCTACCTTTTATTGAAAATATTTATTTATGATATATTAATAAAACTATCGCCGGATTGGCAGACGATAAAACCATGCTAGTATATTTTATTTTTTTTTTTAATTAAAATATTATTTTGAAAAAAATTATAAAATCCTATTTAATCTAAATCTATTCGTATATGTAAGAGTTCGCATTCAAAATTTTAAGCTCCAGACTAACGTAGTTTATGGACAAGATACGTTCAAAGATGGCATTAAATTCGACAAAGGGTAACCTTAGAGAGAGTAAAATAAGGGTAACCGTGCATAGCACAGAATTGGGTAATTGTCTTATTCGTTATACAATTATGTACTTACATCGCGACTCGTATCACAAATGGCCAACAAATGGTTACAAATGGTGCCATTATGCACTTATAGCGCGGTCCGAATATAAGTATATGGTGTAAGTATCGTACTGTATAATATTTTTGTTAAAATATTTTAATATTTTAAATAAAGTAATGAAGATATAAAACGAAAATATAATGGGACACTTTTACTATTAATTACTATTAACAACCTGCGACAAAACGAATGTGTGTGATTTTCAACTGCTTTGATAAAAGATATAAAGCCTTTTCCTATTATTCTGAATGATTAAAACATTTCTAGAACCAACTGACGGCTACAAGTTAGAATATCTGTGGAACTTATAATGCGCACAGATTTATTTACATGAATCAAAAGCTCCCTATTTGACAACTGGAACGTAATCTTAAATGTGAGGGATAAGGACTTTAAATTCAGCCAATGTCACTTATAATGCAAAATAAAATTGAAAAAAAAAAATATTGTTTTTGACTTTTTATGTTGAATACTCTAATTTAACTCCAAGACGTCCCTCAATTACCGCGTATCTCTTAATGAGATGGCCAAGTATTTCGGCATTCAAATTATGTTGATGTCAAGACACAGTGACAACTCAGAAATCGACTGGATGGTGCAGTTGGTAAAGTGCCTGCCCCTGGTTCGAATCTCAGTGAAAGCAAAGTTAATACGCTTTTATCTGGATTTCAAATCTGGCCCAGTCACCATTCGCCGATGGGATCAAATTAACGGCACTAGTCAATCAGTGGTGGTAGTCTGACTAGGTTTATCACTATGGACCAATATGGTCGAAGTGTGCTGGTGAATGCACTAGCAGCCCCTACCTAACCTAACATCTCAGAAAATTGCGAAGCGGACGAACTCGCTAGAAAGGATACCACTTTAACACTCTTTCCGGACGTGGAAATGCCGTCCACGCCTATCGCTATTTCAAAACATGTACTAAAGCTTAAAACGATTACTCACAGCAAATGTAGATGCTCCTCTGGTATTGGGTGCCTCATCACATAGCAATTATGTCCTAATATCGATCCAAAGTGCTTGCGCGACCTAATCAGAATGAGTAGGCCACATCTCAGAACCACATCGGCGTCATAACCGGGCACTGTCCCATTGGAATTCACGCCTCAAGACTAGGTATACCCTTTAACGATTTCTGTAGAAGCTACAGAGATGAGGAGGAAGAAGAAACCATCTCACACCTTCTTTGTAACTGCAATGCCCTCTCATCTCGCAGACTTAGTCACTTGGAAGCTCCATATTTCTATGCCCTGCCTGAACTAAGTAAGTTGAGCATCAGCTAGCTCCATCGCTTCGTCAAAGGCTGCCGATTAGGATTTTCTAGAATGAGCCTACCTTTGGTCTACGTGTGGCTACCTTTTAAGTAGTTAGCCACTCTAAGCTAACCTAAGAGAAATACTCTTACACCAACTTCTTCACAAACTTCTTGGGCTTATAGAAAATAAGAATTTAGATTCGTGAAGGGTTTATTTTATATATAAAAACCATAAGCCAAAATTATATTCTATAAGTGACGACATTGTCAAGCAAAATCGAAGATAAAAAAAAATAAGCAGAACCAAACCAGTTCCCGCCCAGTAATTTCTTTAAGCACGACAAAATGCACACTACATACTTCTACGCATAAATTAAAACCACCTTTGCTAGGAGCATTCGTTTTGAATTAATGGGTGTAGCTTTTTTTAATAATCACTTATATCCTGACCACACAAAAATTATACAAATAAAAAAGGAAACAAACACAAAATGTATGAAATTACAGATTATGCGGAATCCACTCAGTGGTAACAGATTGTTAAAATTTTCCATTTATGACCATTGACTTGAGCGTTAATTGATGTTGAATGTCAAAATACACTATAATTTCACAGTATATTAATAATGATGGATAGCACTTAGTAATTATCCCACCGATGTGGGTTGGGTGTACATACCCACAAACGTACATACGTATGTATAAGTGCGCGTAGATTGTAGTGGGGTTTGAGAGAAGATGGTAGTCATTTAATTGTTTAACAGCTCGTTTCAGTCGAAATCCTGTTTGAAATTATTCAATGAATGCTTTCGAATTGCCTTTGATTTCATTAAAATTCCTCGCTGTCATGAGAATTTACGAATTTAAAGTAAGCATTATTTTTAGAGTTTTGTTTCACTGAGAATCCTATTTGCTGTAGTTTCGTGTACTTTTCGATGAACAACGATTTAAAATACTTCGAATTGGAACAAATTTTGAATGTCTGGTGACATAGACACTAATATTTGAGAGAACAAGAAGTTGAATTTCATGAATTTGAAGCCGTTTGAATTTCATTTTTTCTTCATTGATTTCAATGTAAGGAGTACACGGTATTTTTTTTAGAGGTTATTAAACACTTGCCATGCAGGAACCCCCAGTCAGTACTACTACCACTGATTGACCACTCCAGTGACAATGGCGTTAATTCGATCCCCACGACAAATGGTGACCTGACCAGATTTGAAAACCCTATAAAAGCATTTTGACTTTGTTTTGGAATTCAAATCGGAGAGTCTCCTAATGAAAGGTAGGCACTTAATCAATTGCGCTACCCAGTAGCTTTTGAAAATGAAATTTGTATTTATTGAAAACAAAAATGCAAAAATAGAAAACAACAATGTTCTGAGGTCAAAACTTTGTGTAGTTTGATTCTTGAGCCATTGTCGGATGTCTTCGACTGTCGACAACTTCTAGTCGTTGATGTATTTGAGTAGCTGCTGGTCAAGGACGTCATAAAGGGTATTTTTTCATCTGCATCATAACTCAACTTGACCATTTCGGATTGATAATTGCAACGTGATAAGACGTAGCACAAGGTCTTGTGTTTGACATTGTTACAGAGATGGCACAGATAGTTATTTTTACGAACATAGAATATTCGGCTGGGCTCTCGGCCGAATATTCGACGACACGTAGTCTATTTTGCAGGTGACATGATCCTTGTGTGTTACTTCGGTTTGTCAAAACAACTGGGCTCAAAACTCCTGACTCGAAGCACCAAGATCATGCTCTACACAATTCTTATTTTGCTATGGAGCCGAAAGCTGGATGCTAAGCAAAACAGCGGAGCTGATAAATTCTACGCCGCATATATGGTCTCGTCTGCGGGGAAGGTGAATGGAGGAGAAGGCACAACCGCGAACTCTTCAGAGCTGTACCAGGATGTGGATGTTGTCCGGAAGGCAATCCGTCGACTACACTGGCTCGGCCACACCGAACGATTGGATACCAACGCTCCAGCTAAGAGGGTCTTCGAATGTGAACCTCCTGGTCCGAGAAAAAGAGGAAGGTCGAATCTCCAATACAAGGACCAAGTCATGGCGGATGCAAGACAGCTTGGTCTTGACGACTGGAAGCAGCGTGCCCAGGACATTCAGGGATGGAAGGCTGTGAGTGGTCAAGCTCTGGCCGTCCGTGGGTCGCAGGCTGATAATTTCATTGATTCAAATTGTTCATCTTTTCGAGAATAAAATTTAGTTAAAAAAAAACGCATATGGGTGTCTAGCAAAAAACATATCAAATTAAGAATTAATATTAAGAATTAATTTTATATAAAAAACAAAAAAGAAAAGTTGTTTATAAAATGTATAAGACTTACTGTCTTAACTTGCAGTTTATTCGTTGTGTAGTAGCATAACCTGGAGTTCATAAGGCGATCTGTCCCTAATGGGACTATCCCTAAGTCAAAATCTCCCGATAGTTGAACCTGTCTCTAACTTGATCTTTTTCGCCATATTTTACATAACACCATATTTTACGCTTAAATTATAATTGCACAAAAAACGATCTTCGGCGCTTAATATAATTCATCAAAAAATCTTGGCAGTACCGACGATATTTATGACAATTGTGACAGTCAGGGGATAGAATCGTGTAAGGTGATATTTGATCGTTAATGGGCACAATCTTAGGTTTGAGTTTGTGTAGCGTGACCATCACTTTAAAAGCAAAAACACTTAATAATTATAAAATAAAAACATTTTTCAGCAAATGAAAAGAATCGATTACGGAATGGATAGCAGAGGCACTCTGGGTGTACCAAAAGTTTTACAAACATTTAAAAATTATCTAATACATCAACCACATCTACAAATATAAGCCACATACAGCAACCATAACATTGAATGAATAAATTCAGGAATGAACACATAGAAAATAATTATTGGAAGCATTGTTTTTATCCGCGCTTATTTCAGCGGCGATTGATATGATGAATAACTTAAGCTTGTTGCTTTGTTGTTAGTGTATTTTACATGCAAACTGAAATCTACGCGTGTATACGTTTGCAAAAAATACGTAATGTTTTAAACTCCTCAAACCGTTCGAAGAGATTACAGACATATTCGGGTATTGCCTGCAATTCCATATATGGCTCATAAAATATACCGGCATAACCAAATTTATTGAGAATGGTATCTTCACTACAAGCTTAACTTGAAGCGCTGTTTAACTTTAATGGGAATGGAAAAATATCTGGTTGCCACTTTTCTTGAACCGCGTTTTCAAACTAGTTTTCTCTGATTAGTTCAAGCACAAAGAACAAATCTAACAGATTCAGCAACATATTCTCCAGCGCAAGACAGAGCAACATTTAAACTCTTCAATTTTCTTCAGTGTGAACATTTTACATACTATATGAATGCTTGCAAGACTGTGAGATGTTTATCAAATTAAGAGCACGGACTCAATTGGATGCGTTCGAACTAATTTGGTTCATCAGTCAGGCAACATCAGTGTTTACTTGTACCTGTAACGCTTGCAAAGTGAATGATATTCAAGTAGTGCATGCTGATAGCCCTAGTCATTGAACCGTGACGGACAAAAGAGCATTTACCTTCGATTGTAAGTGAAACAAATTATGCATTAGTGCTCTCTATACATTTTTAAATTGAGCACAGCACATTAAGTTTACAAAAGCTGGGATAGTGAATACAAATCCATAATTTCATTGCACATACACACAGAGAAAAACGAAAAGACTACGTTACATTTCTTCTTATTTTATGGTCATTCTCTTGGCGGAAGTACACGTTGATATGAAATCCAACAAATTTATGTATTCAAATATTTCCGTATCCATCAATCTACATTATAGACCGTCTGTCATTCTATCTTCGCACTTGCAATCCAACAAATACCCTGGTCTCATCACTCACATAAGGATCAATGACAGTCCATACGAAGTGAAACTGAAAAGACTCCAAGGTGTTAAACACCGAATTTATGAGTATTTCATCTCACTCCCTTAAAAACACACAAACTGACATTTTTATGTGAACTCACGTCGTATCTATAACAAAAATTTAATGGTTTCCCATTTAACAACTCTCAAATTCAAACTGTGGCGATATCCCATATCAACTTTTAAGCAAAATGAACTCATTGTGTGTGTTTTTTTTTTTGTGTGTATCATGATTATTGCTTCGATTTTATAGCTTGCAACTGTCGGATGTGGTATGCGTTTGAGAATTCACTTATAGCCATTGTAATCGAAGAGCTGTTATTCAGAACAATATGGTTCCGGTCCGTTTTTATGAGAAATATCATCATATTTCTGTCGAAGCTAGGGATGCCTAAAGTTGAAATATATCCAGCACGAAAAGCACTTAACCCTGACATCCCCCATATCATACGGCTATGCTACGTGATTCCTCTCGATAATTACTTAGACAGTTCAGAAAGCAATACAACAAAACATCTGTAATAACAAACGCACTTCAAATATACAAATTATTCTCGTTTTACTCGCACAGTAAAATATCAGAAATTCGTTCAACCCTTTCGATACGGTTTACCACGCACCAAATCTGGGAATGTCTTACAAAAGTACGGCATGTCTGGAATTTTCATTAAAATAAAATGCCCAGCCTGTTTGTCTGTTGTTTGCATGATTGCGTGTCATCCAAGGAGCGAGGCGTTCGAACAACGACTGCCAAAGGCGAGGAAGTACTGTAATAGCGAAGGAGGCACAGTATAACTAGAATGTCCCACACAATAATAGAATATCTTTGAAATAATCATTGACTTGAGATGGGTCGATCGGCTAACGCGTCAAGTAATGAGCCTTAAAAAAGCATCGCCTGCAGTGAGATACCCTTTCACTGTAATCATTGTCTGGACGTGGTGCTTCCCCCCCGGTGTGTGTCTCGACGATGTCGCCTTCAGTGTAAACAAATGAATTGTTGCCTGCCCTATTCCCTCAGAGAGAGAGAGCGCACAAGAAGTATTCAAAAGTATGCGGGTATCGACATTTTCATCCGTCCGTCCATTTAAATCAAATAGATTTTTGGGAAATTTCATTTCAGATGTCAGAATGGTTTTATTGGCCAAGCCAATGGTGAGGTTGAGCCGAGTATGAGATGAGAACGGATGACGCCACTCAAAATAAATCAAGTGGCGTGGAAGAAATGCACTTGGAGCTATTGGAAGTGTTTGGCGGCTAGCAGAGATTGATAAAATAAAAAAAAGTTAAGTGACTGAATATCCGTTTCTGTGATTTGATAATTCACAATTTGAACCGACCGACGGAAGAGGCTTAAGTGCAATTGCAGTGGCGTTTATGAATCCGTCGGTATTCCAAATGATGTGTCTTAATGAATTATCTGGATACAGCTAATCTCGGGATGGAAACAAAATTGAAACTTTATTAAGTTTAACAGCATCATGAAGATGTGTGTCGTAGGGGAATGATATTTTCCAATTTAGAAAGCACTTCATAGAAATTCGCTTTGATTGACGTCTTTAATTTGAGAAAATAATTTAAATGGACTGTGGGGAAGATGTCCGCTGTGGAGGGTTGCCCGCACTGTAGTGAAGAGATCATTCGGGCGGAAGGGCATATGAAATTGATACAGCAAGAAGCTTATGGTTGCAATCTATGAGTATGTGGTCACATGTAGATATGTGGTCATTTTCGAAGATTAAGCAACGATTTAGTATAAGAACGCAGTCTTTATACATTTTCTTGAATTTGAAAGGAATGAGCGAGTGCCACATAGAAAAGACATATTCATCATTTATTTTAGTTGGCCCATAAGGATGTATTATATTATCGAACGATTCTCATATCAGCCAATTATTTGATGACAACACTTTTTGAAGTTATTGTATTTTATTTTTTTAATTTGAATATACAACGAGACTTCACTTTACGGACACCCTTCTATAAGGGTCACCTCTCTATTACGGACAATTCGTGTATATCAAATCCTTCACAAGGGATGTCCTCTATACCGGAAACGAACATGAATTTCAACACGTTTTTATCAAGTCGGTCCACCGCTAATAATGGACAGACGCAGTAAAAATGAACATGGAAGAAACAAAAAAAAAACAGCGATTGAGATTTACAGAGGAACATCCACTTAAGTAATTTCTGGAAAAAAAATTAGACGGATGCTACTAATCTAAGTTTAACCTGTTCGGATCTAATTGTAAAAGGTACGCAAGGAACGTGCAAATAAATCGCATGATCCTTAGTTCACCCCTATTTCGATGCAGCATGGGAGTGATGAAGTTGCGTTTCACACTATCTGTTTAGAGCCCTGCGGTAACTCTCCTGTGGTGTCAAAAACAGTAAAACAGTGCGAAATTAACAGTACAGTGCAGTTTCGATTATTGCAATTCAACATTCATATACATCATAAATCGTCTACACATAGTTTCTTACAGGAATGAAGTAGGTACTATAGAGATGGTCAACTTCACAGCTGATTGTCCCCTTGCCTATCGTAGAATTTGAGCGACTTTTTGACGGGCATTCACGAAATACTAACCGTCGCTTATTTTTTTAATGGAAAGAATTAAAAGCGACAAACATCACTAAACGTTGGAAAAAAGTTATCATAACTTCTGATCATTGGGAGGAAGAAGATTGTGTTCGTTTGCTTTTAATTCGGGATCAAATTATGTCAGAAAAATCTGATATAAAGATATGGGTAGCGATGACAAATCTGAATAGATCTCCGAAAATCTAACAAAACGTAGAAGCCCGAGAAGAAGGTGATAGTGTGGAAATGGAAGTTATTGATATACAGTCGAAAGTGAAATTAGAAGCCGTAGTAAAATAATTAACCACACACTTATAGTGGGCAGAACAAACTGATCTAACCATTGAACAAAATGCAACAGAAAAATATGCGGAGTAGAGCTGCTTCCAAGCGATCTTCTGAAAAGCAACTGTAAGTGAATTTGTTTTTTTTTTTGTTTATAAAATATGGAAATAGTATGTTGCGTGAGCTTCTTTAGAGTGTTTAAAATATCTGTTCTGTCATGTTTTCATGAGTTGCAATAATCGAAATTACACTTTATGTGTCGGGAAGCATACTAAGAATGCTATGAAGCCTTTTGAAGATTTTCCAATTTCATATTTAAAAAAAAAAAAACCATCACAATAACACATCACGTCTAGATATGGTTTATTTCGAAACAAAAAAAATGTAATAGATTTCAACTAGTCAGCCCATTCAGTCTCATTCAGAACTAGTTGGCTGAGGTTGAGAGAAACTTCAAATCAAAACTATTTAAGATTATTTAACAAGCTTTGACTAATTTCTCTCTAAAACGATGTCAAGTCTTGATAGTTGGTTATGAAGCCACCGTGTAATGCCCTGACTTATAATCAATAGGACGGTTAATCGAGACTGGAAAAAAAAACTGAAAAATGCAATGGTAATTTCATTTTTTTGCTGAAGATCTATTGAACGTTATAATGAATTGAACACATTTGTATGAATAATTGGTTTGTTTTATAGTGGCCTGCGATTTAAGGACAGAGAAATTACACATTCATCTCAGGATAAGTGTGTCCAGTCAGTGTGACGGCTAACCGGAGTGACAGTTAATCGGTTGACCTATAATCGGAGATTCGCTGTATTCCCAGAGAAGTAGTACTCTCGCCGTTTGCCTAATAGCAACAGATTGTACTAAGCTACATATTTCTCGTTAACACTATTTATACACAGACCCAGCTCGAAAAAACTCGATTTTCGCAACAGTAAGATATTAAATTTCTTTAGAAAATCTTTTTCGCTTTCGTACGTATCCATTCTAACTTTTGGTTTTCTGATTGTATAGAAGCTGAGTTCAACAATAATGATTTGCTTTCATTTCAAAAATACGGTTTTTTTATTACATTGCCATTTTCTCTATACAAACATAGCCGTTTTGACTACTATTTCGTATCATATGAAAAAATGTGACCCAGTAAGTGGAACAAACTCGGTTAGTGCATCTGCTTTAATTTCTATTAGGTGTAGAAATCGAGTTTGTACTGTATCACGGTTGATATTGACACTTGATTTTACTGTGACCAGTTTGTTCGGCCAAAACTTAATTAATGGACACATTTTAGTGATCAATGAAGGATAAAAGGAACAAGCTCGTAGACAGCTCTAAGACACCGGTAATGTAATGATTCAGTTTTAATTCATGTAAGGTGTGTAAAAAGTGATGAACAAATGGCTTTTCATTATTTCTAATAAGTGTTCCTGTGTATGGCTGAGTCGGTTTATCATCCGTCAAACTGCGGCCGCCCTGCAAGATTTTCGTTCATAAATGTAAATAAACCGCAGTGACTATGCATGAGAGAAGTCGCAATTGCGTTCATAAAAGCAATTCAGGATTACAGGGAAACCGAAAGGAGGACTTCTTCATATAAAAATGATTCGTATTTTACTATTAACTATATTTATAATATTTTCAATATTAAACAATATTTTATTTATACAAACGTCACTCAAACACTTTTTGTATCGCCTTAATATGTTACATATGTAAATAATATTTTGACAATGCTGAACTGCTAAACTTGAGGCAATAATTGTGTTCATAAATGAATTGAGAAATATGTTGTGCAGTGCAGGGGCAACAATAATGCTTTTGTGAATTCAGCTTATATCTATACTAATCTGTGCACATGTAAGAATGCCTCGCGTTTGTAGAAACAAAGGGTCTCTTTAGGTCTCAGCATTTGTCCAGCCAGTCCCTAAAAAGGGCGAATCTTCGTCACCCACCTCGTACCGACCCATAGCACTTACGTCCCTTCTTTCTAAGGTCATGGAAACGCTGATCAAGCATTTGACAGAGTTTGGCATTAAGCTCTCTTGTAGAAAATGCATCCCTTTGGCATATAGGAATCTCTTCTTCTATGGATTAGAAATTACCTTTCGAACCGTTCAATTCAAGTTGTTTTGGATGGGTTCAAGTCTGATATCCACCAAATAACTGCTGGTGTTCCCCAAGGCTGAGTTCTGTCTCCGACACTCTTTCTCATTTTTATAAATGATCTCTTGTCTGCTACTTCTAATCCAATCCATTCCTTCGCTGATGACAGCACCCTTAGCTTTTCATATTCGTTCCAAGACCACCGACCCCGCCTTTCGGCCGTAGAATTGGAACGGCAGCGTATGTTAAGCACGTTGAATTCCGATCTTGACAGCATAATTAACTGGGGAAAAAACAATAGAGTGGAATTCAATGCTCAATGCTGTCTGCTGTCCCTCAAGCGAACCCTTCATAATCAGCCATTATCCATGAATGGCCGCTTGTGTCGATGAAACCGGAAAATTTCCCATCCTTGGTATGTGTATCAACACAACACTTAGTTGGAGCGATCACATATTTGAGGTCGCCAAAAATGCTGCGAAATGTTTAGGTTTTCTTAATCGATGCAAGAAATATTTCACCCCTTCTGATTTGGCTTTAATTTATAAGGCGTACATCCGCCCCAAGCTTGAGTATAACGCTCATATCTGGTCTGGTGCCCCTAAGACCACACTGCACCTACTTGATAGAATCCAAAAGCGAGCGATAAAACTTATAGGAGACAACAATATCGCAGAGTCATTAGACTCGCTCGAACATCGACGTACCGTCTCTTCTTTGTCCGTGTTTTATCGTTTTTTCAACAAACGATGCTCAAGTGAGCTAGCAAATTGCATCACCATGAATTCACCAGCAATACTCGTCTCGTCAGGAATGCCCATCAGTATATCCTTAAGCCCACTTTCGGACGCACAGTTAAATTCAGAGACTCGTTCTTCAGCCGCACTGCACGAATGTGGATAATACGAAACAAGCTAATATTTCCCACAGACTACAACCCGCAGATATTTAAGACCAATGGGCACAGGTACCTCCTCTCCATTTCTCCCTCTATACCTTCGGCCCGTGCTGTGTCTTGACCCCGGACACATAAGGGTATTAGCAATCCCTTGAGCACGTGCAAATTATAAAAAAAAAAACAAACTCTGTTTATATAAACATATTGTGTTTCTACATTCCAAATGGCCTAACAGATTAATAAGTATAATAATAATAAGGGTGGCGCTACAGCTCGTAGTTTCACGACCTAGCTTCTACAGCAACTAACCCAATAGAAACAATAAATGTGAGCAGACGAATTACATGTGTTTTTCGAACCGAATTGTTACGACTTGAGTGTTAAGTTATTCAGTTTATTCATGACATTGGAAGGGCATTTTATAAAACAAAAATAATTTTATTTGTTAATTCTCCCAAAAAATTATAGATATATATTACTTACATTACCCCCCTAGACCGAACATTTGTGATGGTCCCGCAGGTGTCCACTATAGAGAAGTTTCTCGGTACAATGTAGGACAAAGAAAGTGGCTATGCATAAATGTACATAGTCTTTGCAAACCTACGAGGAACGTTGGATCAATTAACTTAGCTAAACCCATAAAATCTTATCGTCTGCGAAAACTTCTTGTACGGAAAGAGCTATGTTTCGATGAACGAATGGCCACCATCCGGCTTCCGAGCCGGGCCCTGACTGCGATTCTATCAGGAAGGCGACCGCTTGGGCGTGGTTGGACCAATTCCAAAAACTCGCTTGGTTACGATTGGGCATAACTCCTGATGAGCTAGAGTCGATGGCAGAGGATCGAGCTTTTTTAGTGGATCATGTAGGTCAGAAGATGAAAACTGATCTTAAGACCAATAGGTTCCCGTCTTATGTCAAGATGATTTAAAAAAAGACTGAAAAACTACCGCAAAAATAACAAACAACTCATATATGAAATATTTTTTCTTTCATCGATGAATTGGTTGTGGATAAGAAAAAACAAATGGTATACGTTTGGTCAATCATTTATTAATAAGACCTCTTCTATGTTGTCTTCTTAAATGGATGCTTGAAATTGCTGGCGCCCAGTACAATCAGTGACGCGTTTAAGCAAAAGTGATGAGTGTTACAATAAAATACCCTTATCAGTTTTACGAGACAAATGCACCAGTTTCAGCTCTTGATGTTTTTTTTCTGTTATAATTATAAACAAACGTTGAGATTAATTAAAATTTATTTGACATTTTCTTGATTTTCCTACACTTTTTCTCTCATGCATTTTACAAAGCGTAATTTCTCGACAGAATGTCACATGTGCATATCATATCAGTCAAATGTTTGAAATTTGTTTATAATTTACAGATAAACGATAAGAAAAAAAGGATTCGAGTGAAAGTCTTTATCTACGCCTCTATTATATTATTAAGAGCGATAAATTATGCCCAATTACTGAAGCGAGTGTTTGCTATCATCTTGAACTTTATGTGGGATGTGTCAGTTCACATTGTATGCTCATATTTTCTAATTTCCACTCCATATCTGTTTGACTGTAAAAAAATCTTCTTTTGAATTGAATCATCAGTTGGAAAAAGGAAATAATGATCAAAATTTCCAAAAAGGATGCAAATGTCTTGAATTGCTTGGTATACTCAGTTTTATTCTTTACTCCACTGAACGAGTATAGGATGTTTGATAGGTGTCAATCTTTAAAATTCGTATAAACAAGAGGTTAACCGAATTTTTTTTAAGGTATGATGTATCGTTTTTGTTATGATGCATCGGATGTGTTAATTTCTTGCAAAGGTAATTTTGTTGGCAAGAGCTTTTTTCCGGTATAGTTTGGACGAGAAAATGTCAAGCGACTCGGATTCGAGAAACGGAGAAGCAGAATCTTCGAGGAAATAGAAGACAGGGGTATGAAATATATATTTGTGCAAAAGGAAGTGCAAAAACATCATTCTTTGCGTGGGGAGCCATACAAAAGCGATACGACTTATAGAGGCTAGGTTAAATACAAGGCGTAATTGTTCTTGTAAGCTGAGCTGCACAAGAATCTAAGACCTACAACAAAAATAAGACAAGTCCAAGTTTTTACAAGAAGACTTTCAAATCAGTTTCTAAAAATTCCATGTACATGATTTCAAAGAACAGACATCTGACATACTGTTCAGAATCTAAGGGGTACTTGGAAGCCTCGGAGTATATTGATGGACATGTTCAACAAACTTCCTTGCTCGAGAAGAATGACGTAAAACCTGAACTACGTACCACAAAAGCATGTTTGGATAAGATACCAATTAACTAAAAGGAGATGGAAGAATTTCGTAAAATTGTTCACTATAGAGGACGGTAAAAAGGAGTTTTACATGTCCTGGCCCACTACTGCTACTGAAACGGCTGAAGAGGAAGAGTGTTAGAAGAAGTTAAACGGTACAAGAACATTCTCAATAAATGACTCTTTAAGTAACACATTTTTCACTTTGTCCTGTATTTTCTGTTTTAAAACATAATACGATCTGGTTAATGCCTACAACAAACAAATACATATATTATTCAAAGTCCTCTTCTTTCAATAAATTTATCCAATTCTTTTTAGTTTTAGCTTCATCCTTGAATTAAAAAAAAACTATTTTCGGTTAACTTTGTATTTTATTTTGAAATTTAAACTTTCAGTTGGAAGAATTGAATAAATACAAGACTTTTGACGCGCTATATCCAGCTACTAGGAAGCGATAGAAACAGAAAATGTATCTCATGCGACTCGGAAGATGAAGAAGCTTGTTTTATCCATACGTCAACAATTTGAGAACCGTCAATTTAAGAAGTTATTCTGTTTTTTGAGTTTTCCAAAAAGTTAGGTCAGATGGATTTATTCCCTTCGTGATTCAAGTGTTTAATAGGAAGTGTCGGAATATTTTCGCAGCCTTTTTATTTTGATTCAATAAAGTGAGAAAAAAAAAAAAAACACGTAAAGAGTGAAATTTTAAGGTAATTAAAATCGGAGCCCTGAAAGCAACAGATCTGTCAACTTTGAACCATATTTAAAAACAATGAAGGTTTGGATGTTGGATCAAATAGAGCAACTTTTCACTTCGAAAACTTTGTCAAACGTTGAAATTGCTCACTTTGAGGAAAACTACGAACGACTTCTGAGAAACTAACTAATGAGTCCAGCATATTGAAAAACAATCCAGTGAAGTGTCTAACCATATTACATAAAATCAATTAATTCAAGTGGCATTATTGTTCTTGTTGCAGAGAACCTTGCAATTCCTCACTGACATTCAAATTCATTTCTAGTGCGCATAGATTCTTAAATTTACTACGGATACACGTTTCTATTAACAGTATTACTTCAGCGACATCCTGTGTCCGACCGCAGTCCAGACAGAGGCACACCTAATCATACCGCACTGAATCCTTAATTCTATTATCCAAGAAACTAGCATTATTTTTGCTGTACTTGGTCGAAAGATGAATCAACGAACATAAAAAAAATGAAAAAAAAACCAACAACCAAGCGGCCGACAAGTCACAAATTTGTCGAAACACACATTCAATGCCAGTCGTCGTTTGCCTAAAGAATAGTAAAACGCTTGTCTAGACACCTATGCAGTCTACTGCCGCCACCGACGATGATGACGCTGCCGCCGACATCGACATCGACATGGACATCGAAAACAACGATAGACGGTGAGGTTGAGGTAAAGAATGTGTCGCATAGCCAACTGGCAGTGAGACATTGAATTCATAGTGTCGTTATGCTCGAACCCCCACAGAACACACTGCAGTCAAACTCACCGCACATTAGTGGGTGCACTGCACTCCACCGCAGACGTACACAATCGAGTAAAATATGAAATTCCATTAGATCCGATTTTATGGCAGAGCACCTTCCACCAGGGAACTCTTGTTGTAACTTGTTCGATGAACAATGTCCACAGTCAGAGTAGCAGCAGCAGCATCTAACCAAACAGCAACACGTATCCCCACACAATGGACCACATTAAATGTGAGTTGTGATGCTGTTCCAATCAGAGAGTAGATGGAAAAAATAATTCAGAGAAGAGAACTGGTTCCACAGATTATTTTCCGCATCCAGAGGTTGTGACTACTTGCATACCAAATAAATACATTCAACCAAACACACACATACCTACATATAGGTAGAGCTTGATGTGAGATACTAGTGCTGGGAGGTTGATGCAGTCTCACTCAGCTGAGTCGCCGGAGATTATCTGCTGGACCCCGAACAGGAAAAGAAGATCCAAACAAGGTGTATCACGGCATGCAATTGGCTCGACATCATTTATTTTATATACGGTTGTGGTATGGCCGCCATTATACCAGTATCCGAGTGGCAATCGGTCGCTATATTCACCGTATAATGATGGTCTTTCGCAATGGTCCCTGGGCCTATGTGTACTCGACTAGACGTATGTACATACAAACGTCTTCTACGTGCAGGGTGAAAATCCGGTTCTGTTCTGAAGGTTTTTTCTTCTGGTCGTTACGTTATAGGAATTCAATTGAATAAATTTCTCCGCAAAAGCTTCTAATACCGATGGTAAAGATTAGGTGTGGTATCATGCTCCTATGGACATTGTTTTTCTCAAGCCGTACCGCTTAACATTGATCGGATGCACACCACCCTACCACATGGTAGGGAAGGAAGAAGACAAAGGGAATATTGTTGACGCCAGAAGGCAAGGCGGTGGCGGTCAATTTAAATTAATTCTCTCTGAGTGATTTTACTCATCTGGTCGAATGTTGTAGTTGGTTTAGTTTGTGAACGAAGGTCGTATCTAATCCCCAACAGATCTCTCTGCCCTAAGTCACCCGAAAATAATTTTATTTTGCGTAACGATATACGACAGTAAACTAATGGAATTTTCCTTAATGGGAACTGTCCAGCTACGTAAATGTTAAGCAGTGGTATTTAAAGATTCTGAAGGAAATATACGACTGTCAAGCGGGTATTGTCTTTTGGCAGATGTGTTTGTGTTTTTGTTTTTGTGTGTGGGGAGCGGGGGGCTTACGTGGGTTTCTTCCTTAATACTAAGAAATAAATCACTTTCGATTTTATCAATTGTATTCAATAGACTGATTCAACTATGTGCATTGAAAATTTAAGAGGGCTGACCATTGTCTTTGCTTGTTTGGTCATTGTTCTCCTCCAGTGCGTTGGATGGACCTCTGATGAACTGATTTTGATAGATGTCTCCGGTCGAAGACAAATGTTTTCTGAGAAAACTGAAAATACCTCCGAAACTTTCATGTAAGGTAAGCATTCATTTTTTCTTCTTCTGGGCTTGTTTTCATGCGAATGGAGAGGACTGGTGTTTAAGGCCGACCTAGAATGATGAACCACCCGTCGACCACACTCATTCATTCACTTCGGTCGCTGTTAGATTCTATAAATGCAGGTTATAACCTGTAACAGTGTGTGAATTTAGGGGATGATTTCATGGGATTGAGGAAAAATAAGGGATGGTTGCACTTTAAAATCTATGATTCGATATCGATTTAATATTAGAAGGTAAAGAGTTCCAAAGTCTAGCAGTATGAATTAAAAATAAAAATAAACGCGATGAATTTAAAAAGTTATTGCGATAAATTATTAGATTAATTGACCTATTTGAGCGAGTAAAATTAAGCCTGTTGAACAAATACTCCGGATTACGACTGTGAATCAATGTGTGGAGGAAAATACAGTTCCCGGGATTAATGTACTCTTGGAGACTGCACCCCAGTAAGTCCCTGGCATAAGCAGAGATATGCTCATATCTGCGAATGCCATAAATATATCGAACTGCATAATTAAAAGCCACCTGTAACTTGTGCAGAGAGAGCGAGTCAGGATTACAATATATTAATTCACCGTATTTTATGAGAGGCAGTATTAGGGCAGTTACAAGTTTTTTGCGTGTTTCTTGCGGAGTGCAATAAGCACTGGTTTACGGAGGCAGCCATAGATGCGACCAACAATCGTATTGATATGATCATATCCAGATAGATCTTTGCCTATTACATATCCAAGACCCGTTGTTTTCTCAACGGTTTTAATTGTATAGGAACCAAGAAACAGTGCGGGGATATGGTCTACATCAAGCTTCAGTTTAGAAATAGGTACTATCAGTGACTTAATGGGATTTAGTTATAGCCCGTTTATCTTTTAAGGCGTTGTTCATAAGAGTCGCAAGTAAATCAAGTCGGAAGGTAAATCATTGATGAACATGCAGAAGAGAATCGGACCTAATATTGAACCCTGCGGATCACCTTGATCTGCTTTCAAAAGACAGAAATGACCCATTACTACTTTTTGTGATCTCCTTGAGAGAAAAACTCCTCACTAATCTAACCACTCTATCACTGAAACCAAAGTAATTCTGAAGCTTCCAGCACAAAATATTATGGTTTATTTTATCAAAAGCCTTAGAGAAATCATCGAATCAATCGAATTGAATGGTTTTATATTACGAATGATACAAACATTTTACGAATGCCTTGTAAATTCTTGCAAAATATGTATTACAAAATTATGCGAGATACAACAATACAAGTACAAACATACATATATGCGAGTGCAAGTTTACTTTTGTTGGATTTTGACATTAATGTGCATTCATCTTCATCACTACATACCTATGTACATACATCTGTTATTGTCTACTGAGTTTCATTTCTTAATTCCCCAAAATGAAAGAAGTACTGCCAGTGACGGTTGGCCTTCAAAATTAAAAAAAAAAAATTTTGAATTGGTGGTCTTAAGGAATCGTGTGAGAAACAGTCTTCATAAGAGGAGCTGGTGGAGCCATGTGAACATCAGTTGCCTGAGGAAGCAATATTTAATTCTGATGAAACGTGTCATTACTTGAAAATGTTGCCTCATAGAACTTATGTCCATTCAGGGCAAAACTGAGCACCAAGTCAAACAGATAGTCAGATAGATAAAGCCAGGTCGAACAGTGCCAAAAGAAAGGATAACGTTTTTGGCATGTGCAAGCGCTACAGGCACAAATAAACTAAGACCGGTGATTATCGAAAAGTTACAAAAACTTCCCGAACAAATAGCTACCTGTAGATTTCCCGAAAAAGTGTTCATTTTTAAAGACTGTTCTTTTTTATAATTTGTCACCACATGTTGCTTGTCAACCTAAAGCGATATGGCACTTGAGATTTTTTGGATGCTCGTATCAGAATATACCAAAAAAAAGCATCGCTCATTCTGGGTAATGTACCGAGTCATCCGTCCAATGGAAATATGTTGACTTTGAAGATGATTTTAGTCTCGAAGATGCTGTCATCGTAAGTGGAAGCGAGGACGGAAGAAACCTTCCCGAGTGCACATAAGTTTAAAATTACTTCACCAAATGCATCGAGTGGTCAGTACAAAAACACATTGCCAATTCAAAGACCTTTTTTTCAAAATTTAAAAATTTTTTAAATTAATGTAAAATTTCTGATGAATTTTTTTAAAATATAATTTTTTATAAATATGTTATGTACATTTATTTCATTGTAAATCTCTCATTACTTCCTATTCTTGTACATATTATTAACAAAAAAAAAATTCAAAAAGAAAGAAAACAATGACGAAAGGCTTTGCATTATACAATTAGTTATATATGGACGTCCGCTGTAATCATATTGATGTCCATTCGTTCCAAAAACCAAATTCAGCATTATCCAAGCGGTTTATTCACCTTCGCACGACCTCGTGGCTTTGTAGACATGACCACATTCCAATATAACGTGTTCATGATGATCCTGTAACAAGTAATTATCTGAGAACCTGTGTGACAACTAACATCGTCGTTGTTTAAAGATGACATTGTTTATGTTAATGTAAAATCGGTCTGATAAATTTCAATCTGCTGGTTGACTTAAAAAGCGATGATATCCGATTACGTACAGAGTCCGATCATGACTCATCGAATTTGAGCCAGAACCTTGGTGTTTGAAGACAATAAATACAAATTTCGGTTTGTCGAATAATGCATTAAAGGGGTGCTGAAACGAACATGTTTTATTTAAACAATTTATACTTTTTATTGTATCGGTGATAACTCGGCGAATATTATAGAGTTTGCGGATGGTGTAAAATACGACATTTATCTTCAGTTAACTATACACAAAGCGGTTAACTATGGTGGTAACATAATCCGCCTTTTTGAAGGAGAAGGAGCCAAGGAACCATTGACACCAGATGAAATTACAAAACATACTCACTGTATGTTCCAGATCAATGCCAGGTACGGCAGTGTCGTTTTAACTTTCCCTTAACAATATGCGAGCATTTTATTTTCGTCCAAGTGAATAAATAGATCATCGCTGAAAAAAAAAGTTTGGCCATTTGATCGTTCATGGCTGCATCGGCTGGTCAGATGATGTTATTAGAGTGCAAGCTCAAATGCTGTGCTCGCCGCGAAATCAATACCTTTGAAATATATCCTCTTTAAAATTGTTTACCTTCACACAGCTGTAACACCGCCATAAATGGAGTCGAACTAAAGTTCTCAAAGACAGAAAAATACTTGGGCGTTATACTCGATTCTAAACTCTTGTTGAAATTAAATTCAGAGGACCGTATAAAGAAGGCATTCGTAGTGTTCTACACGTGCGAACGCATCTTCGGTAAGACATCTTCTATTCTGAAGTACCATCCTCTTCGGCCCCGAGACGAGAGACCCTGCCTCTTTTGGAAGGAATAACCACACGGTCACACTGCCATACTAAAAGGTTGGAAAGCAGCGAAGAAAATAGGACAAACTGACTAAGTTCCACCAACGCTGGAAGAGAAGTGTTTCTACGAACAATTTTCGGACTGGGAACAATGGAGGGAACGAGTGGCAATAGCGTCATATGAACTGAAGCAAAGACGAGCAAATTAAGGGACAACTGCCGTGTTTTTAAAGCCAAAGAATTGGCTTCTAGACTTGAGGCGACAAACGCGCTGAAAGACCAAGGTATTACCGGCGGATCAATCACTATCTCACTTCTATAGCCAAGCGGCAATAAAATCCATAGAATTGGACATTCTGAAACCGATGCTGGTTGGACTGTCCAGCAAAGCATTAAGGCGATATCCTTGGACAATTCGGCGACCCTCTGTTGCGTACCGGGACACATGACAGAGGTAATGAAAGGGCGGACAGTCTCGCGAAGAAGGGCTTGGCCCTGGAAGAATCCCTGTCAACTGCCAGACGCACGTACGCCACTCAGGTCCATAAAGAAGAAGCTAGATGACCACGCTCTGGATAGAGCTAGTACTCACTGGGTCAGCCTAAATACTCCAGCAAGGGCCCTATGACCGAAGCTGAGCAAGTAGGGGGCAACATCACAGGTCAGCTTCAGTCGCAAGGAAACATGCAATGCGTCCCGGCATTGGAAGGGCACCCAGTCTCTAAAATTTCTTTTTCTTTTTGTAGTTTGACTACAATACTCTTAGCTGATGATTATGTTGACTTGGTTTTATGATTACTCACAATAGAATCACTAAATGTGTAAGCAGTTTTCACAAACGTTTAAACACGGTTAGGGATTATCAAAGCATTCACATTGTAAGATGCTAAAACTTAAGCTCAACATATACAGATTTGCAGAATAGTTCGTTTGAGTTATGAGGAGAGTAATGTCCACCCAACCCAGCATTGAACTTTAAAGCAAAGTTGAAAAGGAAATATTGAATAATATTGAACGTGTATGGGCGGCATTAAGTTAAAACGGTAGTATTGAATAATATGGTCCGTATATCGGCTTCTTTAACTTATTTATGTGGTATTGCAGAATATAATTGAGTGTGTGACGAATATTTTGATGTTGTGTGGTTATTGTGGAATATTGAAAATTTTGATCGCGACTTTGTACGAGCGTCGTCGAGCGAGCGTGCACAAACAAGAATAAGAAAAAGGAATTCACATCTTATCGACTCAAAATTTACCTTTTAAATGAATTATTGCTCAATATTATTGCATCGTGTAGAGGAAGCGGAAATAATAATGTGCGAAATATTGTAAAATAATATCTATTGGTCGTGTATGACAGAAGACAGACGTGTGTAGGTTTTTTCATCGTGCAATCATGGTAATTCGTGTTAGACATATTGTCTAGACATCACGGGATGGAAGACTAAGGTAGAATTCATTTAGTTAAGTTCGCAGCAGTCTAATAAGTAAAATAATATCTATTGGTCGTGTATGGGCATCATAGCACAGTCCCATTTATTGAATTATTTAAAAATAATGGCTCTAAGAGACACTATTATTTATATTCAAGACTATTCAACGATGCTTGCCTCATGGAATAGAGTAAATTAATATTCAGAATTATTTCGGAGTAATATTCCACTCAAATGACTGTCTCGAGAGACAGACTGGTGGTAGTATGACATCGCCGTAAATCCTAAATTTGTATTGGTTTCAGCGCTTATTTCATGAATGTATCAACCATTATTGTTGTATAGTTCATGGGTCATATTTGGATGGAAGAAAAACCAGGAAGACCAACGCTGATAAAATGCAGCTTTGTCAGCCAATCAATGAACTATAGAGCCATATAAATTTAACAAGCATATTTAAGGCCGTGAGAGAGTGTAGTACTTGGAAACAGTCGATTCCTGTTCGCTGTGAACACTTCACAATTTATTCAGAAACAAAAACTTTGTGTTAAATTCTTTCCAACGCAATTTTGATGAGGTTTCAGTTTATAAATGCACTAATTAAAATTATTTTAATATCAAAGTTTTGATAAACGATATACCTTTGTAACAAATTTTCACTTTGTGTTTTTAGTTTATGAGAAGAGCATATCAATGCTGCCACTCTCTATCTCTTTTTCTGTCAAAAGGTCTGCAATACCAGGAATGAAACCACAATCAAACAATTAAAATGAATAACACATTGATCTCAAAATACCAATTGAATAGAATTACCGAACTGTTACCAGAAACCACTCTAATTAATTAGCAACTTGGAATGACAACCCACAATATGAATACATACCATATGCAAACAGTTGACATACATATGCTTAGTTCGATTAGTTTACTCCGCATTTATGCAATAATCTATCCACATGACTACTTTGTGTCAGTGATTGCCCTCATAGTGTCCCTAACCACTTTCACTGAATGTCTCATTGTCTTCAGCTCGTATTCTAAAGGGAAATTATACAATTGACAAGCTGATTTCAATTAGAACTCACATGAAAATATGTATTTATTCCACAGAGTGAATATCGAATCTAGAATTTCCAATTTGATATATATATATGTAAACCTGTACGGATGACATCACGTTCCATAAATAATCAATTCGAGTTGCATCACACCCTCTAAGGTGTCAGCATTGAGTACCCGGGAAAGTTGCCGGTGGAAAAGTTCAGAATTCATATTATTAATCGATTTGTTTAAGTGCGTGTATAGGGGATTGTTAATGTCGTTAACACGCTAACATGATGGTGAACGGTTCTATTTCATTTACCGGACACAGAATAGCATGTAACACGAGAAACGTTGAGTGGCCAACGATGGGCAATGTGTACTAACCTTGTAATCGAATGTGTGTAGAATTCCACAGTTGAAAGTATCAGTGCAGTCCTGAAAAAAAGGAAAACAAGAAAAATTAATATCACATGATGAATTATGAATGTTATTCGATACTTTGAAATACATTGTGGAAAAGACGAAACAAGTTTATTTCAAATATGAGCCTAAGTTTAATGGGAAATCGATCTAGATGGGCTTGTATGGGAATCAGTTTTAGTTGTTAGCAGGCGATGCCCATAGCACCGACTTCTCAAATGCAACATTCAAACAACTTTATGTACGTGTGCACAGAAGACAGACGTGTGTAGGTTTTTTCATCGTGCAATCATGGTAATTCGTGTTAGACATATTGTCTAGACATCACGGGATGGAAGACTAAGGTAGAATTCATTTAGTTAAGTTCGCAGCAGTCTTAATAAGTTTTACTAATTCGCAGAGTAGGGGTATCACTGCTTTCTGCAATATGCACAGAATTCTTCGTAGTTAGTCTGGATGTGTATTAAGATTCGGATTTTGTTTGCTGTATTTCCAGTTTCCTAGAGTAAACCTTTTCTTATTTCTATTATGCTTTCCACATGCCCTCTTTCGGAACCTGCAGGCAATCGAACTTCGAAGGGTTTTTGTTTTTGCGTTCCTGGCTACTTACACCTTTTCATTCCTCTTCTCCATTCGTTCTCAGAACTGCACAGAAAAAGGAGTTATTTTTGTGACACCAGCTGTTGCCCAGGCACATTTATCACCGGGATATAGTTTGAAGAGTTAAGATTTGCTTAATGTTAATTTATAAATGTTATGTACTTTATTTTAATTCATTGAGTTTCTCAATCTAGATTTTCAGCTTCAAGAAACATTGTCTTTTGTACCCATATCGCAACGATGCGTTCAGGCTTTGATTTTTCAGTAGGATACATGTAAATCATATGTTTAAGTCGAAATGGGAGCGTCGCGCGCGTAAGCGGCCTCGTGACATGTGTGAAACTATTTTTTTTTAAATTTATTTCTCAATTTGAATTTTTGGCAAACTGAGACGATTATTTCCGCAAGTAATTAATTTCTTCTAGGAATCTTATTTACAGTAACTTCATATTTTTCTTGAAAATTATATTTCAATTCATTGGAGCAAGGTGAACGCGTGCGTTCATTTCGATATGGAAAACTGAGGCTGCCGCTTTCTGACACAACAACACACGATAAAACGTGTAGCAACGCCTATCAAAGACCGAGCGCGCGAACGCGCCTTTGCGCTTCAGACTTTAAGGAGAACTTCGAGAATATTTACACTGGACGTTTAGTATAACGAATCACCATTTGAATTTCATTGATCTCTAAATAAGAAAATATTGAGAAGAATGTCCTACTCTGTAAGACAAGACAGACGAGTCGTTAATTTTTTCTTACACGTCTGAAAAGTTGTTTTTTTTTCTGCGCTTGATGCTTGTAATAAATATGAAATACATTGGGTCTTTTTTTACTTACATGTCTTTGGAATTTGCCGACAAAACTGATTTCGCTACAACGATTCTTTCCATATAACGAATTGGCTGAACATTACATACTTTGTTATGCAAAGTTAAATCCAAAGTAACCACTTTTCGAATGATATTTAGAATCTCTTCGCATCTTGAGCGACATACCACATTTCAATTCATCGATGCCGTAAATTGTCATTAATTAAAACGAATGGATTCTTAATTGGGAATATAATCTCTATGCGAATGAATAATGCAATGTGTCGCAATTGTACATGGATGATTGCATAGATTCGCATCTGATTGCATGAAATTCTTCAGTCGACTACTTATGAAGAATAGTTAGATACATGACCACACACACTCATAGCATTCATCGTTGGTATGTCAGCTCAATTAATCTGCTCGATTATGCCGTTGCTGGTTTTGAAGTGGAATTGCATATGCTGCACTGCAAGTTAAATCATAATTTACAACCAAAGAGAAACACTTAAGAAATATCAATGCGATCATCATTGCAATGTATCTGATTCTTGGAGCAAGCCGCAAAGTGTTTTAAAATGGATAAGAAATGCAGGCGCATACTTGCCTCCTCGTATGTATGCAACCATTAAGGAGGCGAAAGGCTAGAAACGTTAGATTCAATGCGTGCATACATGTGAATTGAATCAAGTTTATTTTTAATCCAACTGCTTAAGCAAACTTTTGCGAATAAGATATGCCTAAATATTTCATAAAATATGTCTAACTTGTTCTAATTTTTAAAAGGAAGATCATTTATAAACATGCAGAACAGTATTGGTCCTGACTCCTGTGGAACGCATAAGTGAACTTCCAAAAAGGACGAACAATGTTCTCCCACACATACCCTTTGTGACCTACCGGAAATAAAACTTCTTAACAAGCGAATCGTCCTTTCACTAAAACCGAAATTGTTCTTTAATTTCCAACATAAAATATCATGGTTTACTTTATCGAAGGCCTTCGAGAAGTCAAGCAAACAGAGAAGAGAAACTTTGCTTTCTGGTTCTATTTTAAGTGCATTTCTATAAGTAGTAGTTTTTTCTGGTACCGTGCGAATTCATTATAACGAAGGTCGCCTGTATGTTTCTCATTCTTTGCGGTTCGATAACAAACTGGTAACAAGAGGACCCCCCTTATGGATCCACTTCGATGTTTTTAGAAAAGTGTTACAAACATCTGTGAATTCACTTCCATCGTTAGAGCCTCCTAATACTTTATGGATTTTCCACAAGATTGCGGTACATAGAATACCTTTCACTACAAAACGAGACAAAATAAATTGTTGGTATACCACTTAGTGATGGACGAAGTGGTACTTGAACACATCATCATATTTTCAACTGATCAGACCTCACAGATCTGTAAAACTGCATGCTAACAAGGAATCTCTATTGCATTCTATCTATTTGATAGCGGAAGATAAGTCACAAGTCAATTGCCTTGGCAAAGTCATGTGGTTTTGAGCGTGTCAAATAACTCTCTTTCCTAGTTTGAAATGGTTTATCCATTTGATAAGATTGCTGTGGGTTCTTGGAAAAAAAAGAAAGGGAAATAACAGACAACAGGTCACGGACATCTTTTTCATTCAATAACTAATTAGGCTTTAACAACAGGCTTACTAAAAGCAGGTTAGAACCTCTTCAGTTTCAGAGGAACAACAAGAATATACTTTACTGGGATTATCAATTCTGCCCCATGTCAACATTTAAGACCTAATCGAATTTGAATCCGTTGAGTTTAGAATCCACATAAATCGTAGATGCCGGATTGCAAAAAGGTGCTCGCTCAATAATATACTTTCTGTGTCCAATCCACTCTTGAATAAATCTAAGAAATTTGAAATGAAGTTTTAAGGTTTCTGAATTATTAGGAATTATCCAACAACAATTTTAAAAAATACGAAACATATTCTTTTATTCATAAAATATGGTAAAAACCATCACATAAACATGCAAGCTCGACAACAACCGTTTACGCTATCTTCGAAAAGAAATTCTTCACCAGCATTCCTTCCACGTCGGACTGGATGGCTGACAATCTGACGCTGGGTGATCCCCTACATATATACACAGTCGGAGGAAGGGGTGGATGAAGGTGTCCAGACCTCATCCATTCTTGAAGCACCATGATCGCTCCCAGCGCCTACCAGGTAGAAACTGTCGAGATAAAATAGCTATTATTTTCGTTCAAGAACAATGTAATATCTAAAAGGTGTATCACTATTTGTTCGGACGGTCAGGTCGCAGTTAAGTCGTTGGACATTTTCATATTTAATTCAAAAAATCCCTCACAGGCTGTGTCTTCAGGAGATGGCTGAGCATTTCAATATTCACCTGATGTAGGTGCCTGGACATTGTGACATACCAGCTAATTGCATAACCGATGAACTGACTAGGTGTGGTACAACCTCTTCCATGCTGATGTCAGCCAAAAGACTAAGCCACATACAATCAAAATAAAAAAAAACGCAAGCGAAAAAAAGGCATCACCTGCCTTACAACAAAGGGATATAGCAAGCACCAAATCTTAAACAATCACTCCATCTGCTAAGACCAAGCAGTCCATCACTCAGGGCGCTCATCGGCGTCATAACCTGGCACTGTGCAATTGGTAATCATCCTCACAGGATGGGTGTCCCATACAACAATTTCTGCAGACGCTTCAAGAATGAAGAGAAGGTAGAATTCACAAATCGACTCCTCGGCTTGTGTAGCACTCTTGCAAACTCTCTCTTAGAATCCCTTCTATTCCAATAGTCTTATCGATCTAAATAGCGCCAGGCTTAGCCAGCTAAGCCGCTTTGTCATAAGCACCAACGGGGTTTAAGATTAGGAGCAGTTAATCCGCTTGGTATCACAATGGGTCTTAGAGTGACTACCTTCTGCAGTCTGCTACTCTTACCTAGCCTAACCAAAAACGCTAATATCAGCAGGACCCCAAAAACGGCGTCTTGAATCTGTACAAAAATATTTATTTGTTTTTCTGGTTACATTTTTATATATACTGGCGAAAGAAAACTAAACATTTTTCGAACAAAGAAGCTCTCAATATCACTCCTTCTATTCTATGATCGCGTAGCAGCAGCAGGCGTAGGAAATGTCATCATCATTGACGCCACAGAATAAAAATTGGTATTTAACCCTTAACAACCTGCCACCTATTTTAGTCACGTAACCACCTACCTGCGGTGTCCCAGTAACCGTCAGAATATTAGTTTTGGATCCGTCATGTGTGAGTTCACGACATTACAATAGAGTGATCCCAAGCACAGGATTGTCAGGTTTATAGGACGTCAAGGCAGAAGGATCATCTGCCCAATCCACAGATTGTAATTATTCCGATTAGCCTATATAATACGTAACTGCCAAAGAATCTTTGAAATTTTTGGAAGATATCTACATTTTTATAGCCGACTACGAACAGTCAAGTTTGAGAAGGTTTTTCTAGACAGGAGTACTCTTAGAGTATTGTCAGTGACTCCATACAGGTGGAGCTGTGAATTGTGAAAGTTCGGGGATCGAATTTGGTACCCACGGAGTAGGAGTCGACGCACCAACCCACTATGCCACTGCAAATCCCAACGGGCCATTATTAACCCTGAAATGCCTACCACCGCCACTAGGCGGGGTATACGTTTGCAAGTGATGAGAGATTTTTTTTTTCTTTGCCTAGTCCTACCTCTAGTTTAAACATTGCACTTTCCGTTGCAATATATTTCATGACTGTAGTGCGTCTTGTTTCCAAGCTAGGTTCGTTTAAAATCGACAAATCCACCTTTTGGACGAAAATAGATATTTTTGTGCAGACAAGATTTTCAACAAAAAAAAAAACAAAGAAGAAAATTTTTTATAAATTAGAGTGGAAAAATGCGAAAAAAAAATGCGATCAAAATATTACCATTTGTTCTAGCAAATTAAGCCCATTCGTTAAGGCTTGCATATTGTACATCAATACCATCACAAAAATTTGTAAACGCGGGTTTTTATTTGACATTTTCGACACCACCAAAAAGTAATTACCGCATTTTGGTCGATTATCTTATATTCCTTTTGGACAGGCGAAGCCTTTCTTTATGATGAACACAAGAAATTTCGTGGGTTGAATAAATAATGTCCAAATAGGATTCACAATTGTGTTTGATTCAAAACTTTTCTTTATTATTGTTCGCGTATATAAAGTCTTACATGCGTACTGATGCGCAAACCTAAAATATGAAAATTAACTCGCCCCTCGCCACTTACAATTCATATTGGAAAATAAAAAAAAACATTGGTAGCTAATGCTAATTGCAAAAAATATTACAATAATATTTAGGCACCACCAACAAAAAATGTAATCTACAGTGCATGTTAATGTGCAATTTTTTTTTATTCAGTTCAACTCCTCCTTGAAAAAACAATGTAATTGAACAAAATGTACGTAGGAATACATGGTTCATACCAGCGCCACCATGTTTTGTGTGAGATGGTCGCAGCTGTGTTATTCTACTGTCGCAACTGCTGTTTTCGTTCCATGACCGAAATCAGTCTGCGTAAAATGACAGCATTAATCAAACATTCAGGTCGTATCTGGCGGCGCATTTGACAAATTTCTGTTGACTCATTGGTGATGTTTATCCTATTTGCTCATTTGTGCTACACACTTTCACTACTAAAGGGTTCCACTGACCTGTCCACGAACTCGCATAGTCCTCCGAAGAAAAGGACTCAAAAACAAACACCATTCAAAATGAGTTATGTATTCCATTGTCATGTGTACTACGTGTACCTTCTTCTTTGGGTATTGTGTGTGTGTGTGTTTTTTTTTCTCTCTAGAGAACCACCGCAATAAGCTGCAAAAGGATGACAGAACAAAGGAGAATGAGCGGATTCAGAAAACCACTTGACATTTATTTGGATTAAAACACCATCTGTCGGTGCGGCGGTGTTGTGGTGGGTCTCACTGGAAACTGCTTAGAGACAATTTAATATTTGTCACTGTGTATGTGTCACCCATAAATTACCGCAAGATAAAATCATCAAAACCAGAATGTAACGAAGAATATGGATTCGAGTGCACACATTGTTTTGTTCGTTAAATGGCCCCGGGGACCATTTCCAAAGAAGTTGAAAGCGTTGCCTATCACACTATGTGTGTAGTCTTAATTCACATGACTCGCAGGTGTTTGCGGGCTTTTCATCCGAAATCGTGGTGCGGTCGGGCAATTGTGTCTGCTTCGAGTGTCGTCGTCGCCGCGCCGGTTGCCTGAAAAGTTTTGTGAAACTATAAACTCAGGTCCTCCATTTACACGCAATTAAAAACTATTCAATTACGCACTTGAAGGTTGTCTTCGGATTCCTTGTGTCCGATGCCGATGGTTGGTTTTTTTGTCGTTCTGTGTGTGGATGGCGTTTCGTCAAAAATACCTCTGTGATTATGTATAATTTATTTTCCTTACATTTTCCCCCTTTGGTCTCGTTTCGTTTGCTCGGTGAAAGCGGTCGGAAAGAGACTTGCCTTCATTCTGTTTCAATCATTTGGAGGTTTGTTGATGATTTCCCTGAAGCTAGGAGGTTATCTTGCCGTAGATCTGGTTATAGCGGACATGACAATTAATATTATTTACTATCAGCAATCTCATCTCGAGTTCAAAATGTCTGTCTTCGGCACGTCAACGTTGTAGCATGAACCAATGTGACTACAAGTAGCGAATGAATAGTTTAATGACCTCTGAACGAGAATTTTGAACTGATTTCGATGCGATGGTCCATTGTGGGTTCCCTCTGAGGTTGTCATCAGAGTTATAACCTCGTAAATGTTAGATTTTATCGGACAGCATCTGATTTGTAGACAAGAAGCCAACTGAGGTTGTCACCGCCTTGACCGTGAAGGAATTATATCTTTTGTGAACTTGGTAGTCTTAAATGGCATTTACAAATATTCACACTGTTGAGATTGTCGGTCGGTTGTTGACATAATATCATTTCAGATATTAGCAAGAAAGCAGTCATGGTGATGGTCGTTGTTTTTTTAAGTAATTTTCAGACGACAATGACCACTTTTTAGCTTGAGCGAAGATTATTTCCAATCGCTTGTGACAATCAATAAATTTTTACAGACATTACACACATACTTTCATATGACTTTCATTTCAAACCAACCCGCACTCGACTCGACGACAGAGTATTTAGGCCAACAACTTCGTTCAAAGATTTAGTCGGTTTACATTTTATAGCTTATAATAATAATAATATGGGTACCGCGACAGTCTGATGTAGATGTGGTCTAGTTTCCTCATTACTCACTCGTGGTGTGCGTGTTATTGTTCTATCACGAGTAGATGGGACCGAACAGTTCTATGCCGAGAAGCATACTCTTTAAGAATTTTTCGTGAGGCGAAATAGGCAGTTGGTAGAGTGTCTGCTCCTGGTAAGCGGGGTCCCCGGTTCGAATCCCAGTGAAATCAAGTTTAATACGCTTTTATCTGGTTAAAATCTGGTCGAGTCACCAATTGCCGTTGGAATCAAATTAACGGCACTATCACTGTAGTAGTCAATCAGTGGTAGTAGTCTGACCCCTAGTCAGACTGGTCACAATGGACCAACGTGGACTAAGTGTGCTGGTGAATACATTCGCAGTCCCCTACCTAACCTAACCCCCAAGGCCACTGCGACGACGAGAATACCTCTGTTGTCTTATTTTTCGTTCACATAAGACATGGCCTAGTTGTCGTAGATTTGCTCAAAAGAATTTAATGTGCTTAATGAAAGTTGTTCCACGTCAGTTTTTTGGTTTCCATTGAAGTGACATCTTCAGTTTAGCCCTCGGTTTGGGATAAGGAAAAACAGATGCATTTTCCCACGTGACTGACTCGGTGCATCAAGTAAATGAGGAACTTATGTTAAACGTTACAGGAAGAGTTATCCATAACTATGCGCCTCCCATGCACCTGGAATTTGTTCAGGCAGAAGTAGCAGCTATTCAAGAAGCAGCCCACCGGCTATCAATGATCACGATCAATTCTGGAAACACCATCAATAATCTGCAAGACGGTAAGACTCTGTCGCCTATCTCTAAAGGGCAGCAAAAGGGCCGTTAGATAAATTGGCAAGAAAGGGGGCGAGTCTACCACAAAATCAGGAGACACTTCACCTGCACTGAAGACACTATCAACAAAACCAATCGAAGATGGGCGGAACTGGACACATGTAGTACATCGAAAAAGATGTGACCTACAATAGAACTAGAGAATTATGTACAAATCGAATAGGTCAACAAAGCGACGGACAATGGTTCCATTACATGGGAGCGGCGGTATAAATTCTGTAAAATCAGAACCACTGTACCGATTTTAATGGAATTTGAAACATAGTACGAATGGGAGGAGCTCGATCAACGTGTTAAGAATTGTATAGGTAGCCGAAAAATTAGGGAACAAGATATATAAACCAATATTTTTTTAATAAGAAAATACAGTTTTCGAGAGAGAGAAAGGTTTTTGTATGAAAAATTGTAAAAAAATATATGTAGAATATGGCGAAAAAGTTCGAGTTAGAGAGAGCTTCGACGTAGGGAGAGTTCCCTGTATTTGGCATCTGTGTCAGGCATCATCCTGAGCATTCCAGTTTAAAACTCTTATTTTTAAATTTAATTTAAAATAATAAATATTAAAATAATAATTTAAAATATAATATCTATTAATAAAACCATCGTTTTTCAGTCTTATAAATAATAATAATATCTTCAATAATCAAAGGTATATACGGTACAAAAATTGAAAAAAAAAATTAAGACTGTTCCGAATAAAGGTGGGTACCGACTACTGCAGATCCTCAAATCGGTAAAGCTAAAACGGATGCTAAAACACCAAAAGCAACTGCGCAGATAACGCGAGGGCCCTATTTAAATTATTCTGGGTAAAATCGGGCAAATTCCCGCTATAAAAAATAGAAATAGACCACTGTCCGAAAAATATATAAAAACATAGGAAATAATGTAGGCCCGACAAAAATTTCAAAGAACATAAAAGCCGAACTGCAGAAAGCTATAAACGAGTCACAATTTGTCGGAAAACCGAAAATATAATAAGGAAATAAGTATTTGATGAAAAACTAGAAAACCCGAAGCAACACTATAATATGTAAGTCTAGCTTATCTTTACATTCTTTTTTTGTGCTGTTGTCATCAATGTCAAACAAAATATCAACGCATTGCTTTCTCCAATTCTCCAATGTTAGATCCACATGGAAACCCTAGAGGGTATTTATCAGCACATTTCCATGCAGAAAAGTCAGAAAAATATCGGATTTATGAGTTAGATAGGTATACGGACGAGGAAAACATTTTCATGATAATGAATTATAACCTCAAACAATACCACTTGTATACATAAATAACAATGCATTACAATTTACTCAATGAACTTGAGCTTACTATGATTCTTCACTTACACCAGACCGTTGAGTGTTAAGCCCAATCTGATAAGAAAAATGGTACTTTGCATCATTGTTTGTAGCTCAAGTTCAAATTTAGAACATCACATCATTGCGATAAAATATAATATAAACATCTTTATGCATGAAGCTAATCAAAGTGATGCAACGACGAAGTTTTAATGGAACTGTTCCGGAGCTGTGGCGATCGTATTCAAGCTCCAATTGGTTTTGTTTGCACCCATGACCGTTTCCGAAGACGAAGCACATAAAGATTACTCTGGCGCCAGAATGGTCACAATGATGATTTTATTCTACTCAAAAACTCTCAGTGGTCTAAAGGTGTATATACAGCTAATTAGTTTGCGGCAACCTCGATGGAGAGCAGAGCATTTTGAAAGGCTAACAACCTGCAGGTTTTTTCAGTGTTTGAGGTAACAATTACCCTGTCGTCTTGGCTAATGAATTGACTTCCAACAAATGCTATATCTCTTCACGGGAAGTTAACATAAGACATTATTTTTTTGAATATATCTACACATGTGTGAATGCATGTAAATAAATTCATGTTGAAGTCATGGGTCACGCCATTGCACTTGATGATAAGGAACAAAGAATAGATGCCGATGTGTGAAGTTTTTTTTATTTTATAAAACGTGAGTCAAAGAAATGGTTGAATGCAAGACTTGAACAGTTAGGAGCTGCCATGGGGGAAGCCATAAGGGGAGTTATGTAACTTGGTTTGATTTATTTATTGATGATTTTGGGCATGATCATGTTTGTCATGAGCTTCCTATATATATGTGGAGCTATTGAATAAGTGGGAAATAAATAATCGTAGCTAAAGTATTCTCCTTTAAAATAAACTTGCAGGTTTGCGAGAAACACCATTGGCAATGTTATCTTGTTATGCTCACGATTTTTCTAACTACATGAGGCTGGTCTCCTCGGGGAAGACCTGTCCATTGTGCTCGGCTTTTTTTCGGCTCCCCCCGTCGCACAGGGGTTTCTCACATAGACCAAAAGTCAAAATTTCAAGTTCAAGCGAACTGGTTTTTTTAATGCAGTTATTATCTATTATAACAGTTAGGTTTTTTTGCATTGAGTCGTGTCACGAAGTTGAGTTTTTCGCAGTTTTATAAGAAACGTTACTATATAAGCCCGGCATTCCGGTCTATTTCTTAAAGATTATTTTGGGAAAGGTATTTTGAAAAATACTTGAATAATGAATTTGTGAGTCGCCATGTTCGCATCCCCAATCTACCAACTTTCACAATTCACGGCTTCCACCTCTTTCGAGTCACTAACAATGCTCAAAGGATTGTCATTATATATTCCTGTCTAGAAAAAGCTTCTCAACTTCGCCGTTCGGAATCGGCATTAAACTATAGGTCCCTTCCACTCGTGAAAGAACAATAGCAAGCACAACAAGAGTGGTTGCTGTAGAAGCTACACCCAAGTCCGCCTCGGACTGTCGCGCGACACATATTATTAATTTAAATTATAAGATAATGTATAACGATACCTTTTAAATATTTAAAAAATGAAGGAAGAAAATATTATTTTGACCCTAATTGAAAATGGTGCAAAATGTTTTTTTTTTTTTTCATATTCCCATAAAATCCCATGATAATTTAATAAAGTTAAATTTGATATAATTTTTAGCTATCGTTCCTCTTTAAGCATATATACGACTTTTTTCGCGGAAATTGTAAAATGTTTACCCAACGTAAAACACTATTTTCTTATTCTTTCGTATTCTAGCAATAAATATATAGTATTATCGGATAACTAGATTACAAATTCAAGAACTAAGCCAAAAACAAAAGATTCACTTCCACTGAACAATGAAGCGCATGCCTTATTAAAGTTAAATAATATAATATATATATAAAATAATTTTATTGAAAAATAAATAAACAATTTATGTAAAATGTAGATTAAAAGCTTAATTCGACACAAAAATACTTTCCATATTCAAACAAAAATTGCTTGTATAAATGACCTTTTTATTAATAAAAATGTTTTTCAGGAGGCTTAGCCTCTTTATTGAACAGGCTCAAACTAAAAACTAACTTAGCAAATATTTCCTACCTAAAACTTAAGCTACGGTGCAGATGGGAACGTGGGAAAGGAATTTGGGAAAATAGAGACTTGGACGAACAAGTCTCTCGAGTGACAACTACTTCGGCACAGTCGGCAACGATTCCTCCTCTGCCGGTATGTAGAGTCAGGTGACTGCGTGTGCAACCTCACGCAATCATCCAGATGCGGATTCGACAAATTTGAATATGTCACGTATTGAATGTGTCTGGTGTTAACTTATACTGTGAACTAAGCCGAAATCTCTCCAAGCGGAACCTCTCTCTAACTCGAACTCTATCGCAATTTTTTTACATACATTTCCATCACTTTACATAAAGTATATCATAAATTATGATACGCCAAGTTTAGATCTAACGGTAAATGCACAAAAAATAGAAGGCAAAACTAAAACTTGCAACACTAGATACATGGGACCGGCATGTTTTTATTTTATTTCAGCCCTTGAAATTATGATTTATCACATTTTCCACCACTGGCATGAACAAGGAATGCACGCTAGGTCTATTCATTCATAGTTTAGAAAAAATGTCAGACACAAACATACAGGACATAGCAAAATACATCACGGATACAAATTGCCTACAACCCAGCAATGGACTGGATCATCTAGGATATGTCGCAAGCAAACCGATAGGCGTTTTTCAAGTGTTTGTTATTACCTTTGGCAAAAGAGGACCCGGTGCATCTATTTCCGGACAATGATAGCACAATGGATCCAATAAGGATCTAAAGGCTCCGGCAAATTTATAATGCTTTAATGGGAGATATCTCTAGATCTAATGGGAGATAACACATAGACCAAAGCTGACGCTCAAGCGACGGTTGTAGCTGCTCAACTTTTAACTTTTCTCTCCCTGACAAATTATGACATTTCTATAGAATTTGAATTTTATAGTTAAGGTTTGGGAGTTGGTTCTTGCCGAAGGAAAGTTCAAAATACATAAAATTATTGATGAATATTTGAAATTGAGTACATGTTTATAATTAAAATTGTGCATAAATAACCAAAACCACTTGAATTTACAATTGAAACTCGAAACTGTCGCATGAAATCAGCTATGAATTGAAGTGTTCATTGCGTCGACTCTAGCGTCAGGTATCTCATCGTCGACGGATGCTTTGACCCTACGCAGTAAAGTACTCTATGTGCTCGACCCTTAAGTGGATCACAATTGTTGCATTTATGACAACCACTATAACCTAACATTAATGCATAATTGTATTTCTACGTTTATATATGTGCATTAACAACCATTCGGTTGACGACTCTTTAACTTTAACTTGCAATTTGCACGAAAAAAAAAACACAGTAAAAAAAAGTTTTTTTGGTTCTTGCTACAACGTACCCCATATACGGGGCTGTTCCAACCAGCAGGACTTTTTTAAAACAGTTCCTACCCGAAGAAAAGTAGAACACAATTCGCTGGTCTTTTTTGTAGTAGAAACATGGTTTTTTAATTGATAAAAGTTTTGTCTGAGTTATCTCCAAAAATGTAGGAGCAGCATCGATCTAAGTGTTACCCTTTTCCCTACTCTCCCTTACATAAAAAGCATACCTACATCAACATGGGTCTAAGAACACACATTCAGTCAAATAAATATATGTCCCATAAATAAAATCACTGACTTGCCTTGGCCATCTCTATACTCGATATGCTGACATACAATCCATGAATTTCGAGAGTTAATTCCAACACAATCGCCGACTAGTTTATCGCTCACAGTTCAATTAGAATTACTCAGCTAAATTCGCATTTGGATGCGAACTTCTCGACATCAACAACGACTCCATCCTCATTTTTTTGTACTTTTCTTTTTTTTTATTACTCACCATTCTAAGTGAATACATGGATGTGTGTGCTTGAAAAACTGCGAATTCAGACAAACAGAAAACTCATAAAAACCGTTATGACGGTCCTTGAGGATTTCGGATTATTCAAATTTATAACTTTATAAATAAGCCTAAGGGGGCCAAATGAACGACGAGGGCGTGAGAGAGGGGGATGACATAACGTCCTTCGGAATAGGTTCCTGTGTCGCATACTCGAGTCGAGGCCGTGGAGTTATGTTTGAATACGTTTCCAAACAAAACTATAAAATAAAACAGCTCTGCGCGCTCCGGCTTATAGATACACACATTCGCACATGTATGAACGTACGTATGCATGAAGGATGTACGTTGGGGATATATCGGATCGCATGCTATGGCACAATTAATAAAAACTCCTAATTTACATACATGTAACGCACATAAAACGAAATTAACTTTAATTAGTACGCGCTGTCCCTGAGTGTATTGGGGGTAGGTGGTAATGGTGGAGCTGGTGGAGCTGGATGGTGATGTCGATGGAGAAATTTCATTGCGAAATAAGGATTACCGGGGGCGTACGTGTGTAAATATACATTCTGAAAACAAATGCTTGTAGCCTGCTCCCATTCAGATAGCTCGCATCCATTTGGGTTGTTGTTTGCGAAAGGCAAAATTTCGGGTGTAACGCGTTCATTTTGGGTACTGCGCAGCAACGATCAATTTTACGGCAGTGTAATCCTTCCGTAAGTCATAAAGGGAGGCGGCAGCAGTAACTGCGAACAAATAAACATCCTCATGTATCCGCTGAGAGCATCCTTTGAGTAGGATTTATTCAAATGTGATGAGACGTCAGTGTGCATAGCCAATGGATTATGATTAAACGATGTTGCTGCTGCTGATGCTACTTTCAAAACAGTATCGAGAGCACAATTTGAACCAAAAATACTTCTATAGGCGCTGTCATAAACTGGACTTTATCAAATGGGTATTCATCAGTCAGTTTCATTCATTTGAAGCTAGTGCGATATCGGGTCTTTACATGTGCTTTATTCAGTTGCTTCAATGCGTAATGAATAATGATTTATTGTTTTTACTCAAACGCAGAACTGTGCAAAACGAAAAATGAAAACAAAATTCAATGGAAATCAGTTTTACTGGCTCTCAATCAATCATTGATTTCAGATAATAGGAAAGAGAGCATCGGACTGATAAACAAGGTCTGATAAAAAAAGGTGCTGGTGGCGAGGGGGAATTTCACAAAGAAACTACAAGCTGCAATTTACAGATGATCGCAAATACCACAGACGTACAAAAACCTCGAAACTCTAAACCAGTAGATAAAAACGGAAAAGAACATCTGCAGATGACAGATATGGTCTCTGCAGGGACCTACCTTCTTTGATGCGTTTGTGGGTGCAATATAAAGACGAAAATCAACCTTGGCGCATTGAAATTATGATCTTTTGTACAAACATATGCAATTTATAGAAAAAATGTATTTAGCAGATGTAAGCGCTCTTCGATTCTGGGTGCGGGCGGATCCCAGATAAGTACTAACACACAAACAGTATAGGACAAAACTAAAGCACCCCCGATATATAAACATTTCCCTGTTAAATTTAAGGATTTATTTTAATTTTCTTTTATATTATTCTTTGTTTCACAGTTATACATAGTATACATTTCCAAAAAAGGATAGTCTAAGTAAGACATTTTAAGAATTATTTTGTGTAAGTTTTGAAATTTAGTGGAATACCAAGAAGAACAACCCACCAAAATGACAAATTGCTGCTTAGGGCTATACAATACTATCAACGATTGTCAACCATGAAGTAAAATAACAAATAAAATTTAGAAGCAAGCGCTAGGACAATTGGCCGAAAAGTTGTGGATGGTTGTGTGGCACCTTTCTGTTTTTCTTAAGATTTTAAAACGATTTGGTAAAGAAAGCAGAAAGCAGCAGGTGGCCGTGGCGTGGTGGGTAAGTGCGTCGACTCCTACGACGAGGGTACCAGGTTCGTTACCCGAATTTACCACCTATCATATTTCACGGCTCCACCTCTTTCGAGTCACTGACAATGCTCAAAGAGTATTCCTGTCTAGAAAAGGCTTCGCAAATTAGGCGTTCGGAGTCGGCATTAAACTTTAGGTCCCTTCCACGCGTGAAAGAACAATAGCACGCACAACACGATTGGTTGCTGAGAAGCTAGGCCCAGGTCTACCTTGGACTGTCGTGCCACCCATATTATTATTATTATAAAGAAAGCAGAATGTTACATTTCTTTCAAAAAACTGAAATTCAGGTCAGTCACTTCTGTCTATCACACCAATTTGCTGGGGTGCCTCAGTTTTGTCCGATACAGTATACACATTTTGAACATATGTACGGCGCCAAGTACATAGTATTTACATTTTTTTAATTTGTGTTAATCATTTTTTTTTAATTATTCAGCGCGGCACAGATTGGTACTACAGCCCATTGATTTGCAGAACGAAATAATTGTGTCATAACAGCATTATTTGCAAGTGTGGGTCACCGCCGCGTGGCGTAGTGGGTTATTGCGTCGACTCCGACGTAGAGGGTCCCAGGTTCAATACTCGAAAATACCGTCTTTCAAAATTCACGGCGCCACCTCTTTCGAGTCACTAACAATACTAATATAGTATTCCTATCGAGAAAAAGCTTCTCAACTTCGCTGTTCGAAGTGGGCATTGAACTCTTAGAAAGATCAATAACACGCAAAACAGAAGTTGTGTCTGTAGAAGCTAGGCCCAGGTCCGCCTTGGACTGTTGCGCTACCCATATTATTATTATTATTATTGTCTGCGGACGTCCAGTATAAGTAATACCGTAAGTAAATAGCGAACGTGCAATCCGATATAGCAGACATATTTTAAACTTACCAGCATCACCCCGTCCACCGTGCTAAACGTTTCCTTTATTTATTTTCTAAATTAGAAAATATTTCTTTTTTCCTTCAAATGAATTTATTGAAAAGGGTTTTCCAATAGGCACTTAACAACTTTGAATTTAGTTTGTGAACACACTCTTCCACTAATCATCAAACTGTAACTGTCAATTTATTCAGTAAACTCAACATTTTCATCATGGTAAAGTACACGAACGAGCAACGTCTGCAAATTATAAACATTTTCTACCAAAAATTGGGCATCGCTCGGACCAGATTATGGCGTATTTTGAGTTAGGACCTTGGTTTACACTGATACAAGATCAATCTGACTCAAGAGTTGAAGCCGATGGACCATTTGAAGCGACGTACGATGAAGTACGTTCTCCGATTGGGTTCTGTTACAATCGTTTTATTGAAGAGTAAGTATGGTGAGCGTATTATCTCAAGAAATGAGCCAGTCGATTGGCTGCCTCGTTCGTGCGATTTAACGTCACTTGAGTATTTTCTGTGAGTCTATGTTAAGTCATTGGTTTATGCCAAAAGCCGACGACTTTGGAACAAGTCAGAGCCAACATTAAACGCGAAATATCGGCCGTTTCGACCAAAATGTGTGGCCGATTCGATGAAAATTGAGTCCAACGAATCGAACGCTGCAAACTTGCCTGCGGTGCCCATATGAACGAAATCGATATTAAAGTTTTTGAAATACAGAAAGAAATTTTGAAATCAAAACTCTTCCAACAAGAATTTCTGTTGTTAATCGCTGTTTCTTTGGGTTGAGAAGGCAATTGAGTACTAAGGTCCTATACCGAACAACTAAGGGGATATATAAGACCTTGATCATCCCAGTCCTACTTTACGACGCTGTTGCATGGACTTTGTCAAAAGCGGATGAGGATAGGATGTCCGCGGTCGGTTCGAGAGAAAAATTCTTCGGAAAATATGTGGCGTTGACGGACTCTGGAGGAGGAGATTCAACGAAGAACTCTATATACATTGACCTAGTCAAAATAACTGTGCATCGGTCTCTTAAGATGGCTAGGACATGTAGAATGAATGGACACCTATGCTCCAGCCCGCAGTCTTCGAACCCGATGCAAAACGCAAAGAAGGAAGACCCCGCCTTTGGTGGCACGCAATATTTGAAGGGAACCTCAACCAGCTTGGAGTGCGTAACTGGAGGCAGCTAGCTAAGAATCGTGCTAGCTGCAGGGGCTTGTTAGTTGAGGCCTACGTCCACCCCGAACTGTAGCCCCATCTTAGTAAGATGCAACCAAAATTTGAGAAACAATTGTGTTCTAAATTTATTCGGCAGGCTTGGAATAATAGTTCCTGAGCTTTATTGATGGTCATTGCAAAAGCCAGTCAAACTGGAAACTGCAAACGTTTGAATTCGAATAGCATGTCTGTTGGTATCATCGGTATACGTGGAGGTAAAACGGATTCACCTTAATTACTTATACATTTTGCATTTCTTGAATGTAAAAAGCAGAAACTCATGTCATTCTCATTGTTTTTCTGAATAGTTTAAAAGAAATACCAAGTAAATTGGATGAAAATTACGTGAGTTATAAGTAAAGGAACAAGATATCAACTTAGTTTTATATGCATTCTTTTCCTTTATGTATCTTCATTTTTATGCAATATTACTATTTTTTAACTATTTATTAATACTGTGATTTGATATTGTGCATGTTTTATTAATTTAACTATTTTAATAAAAAAAAATAATACAAATAATCACCCGACTACGAAAGTCGCTTAACGCTTTGTCTCGAAACGCGTCTATGATGTCGGTATTATTATTGTCTATGAAGTAGTGGTTCTACTACAGCCAGCTTTTTGAATGGCAACTTTGGAATGTGTGTGGAACAAAGCTCGAGTCGATATATGCAGGTACGTTGTACCGATACTTGAACGCATATAAAGTGACTCGACTCTCAAAACGCCTTGTGTGGTTTTAACAAAGTCGTAATCGTGGTGAATATTTCGATATAACGAACACTTTCGTTTTAGTGAAGGACCACAAACATTATATCATTCGTTATATTGGACGTCCACTGCGTGTAATGTACTCATAACCTGGAACGAATTCTTGCTATTAAGCCAGGAATTCCAGCATTCAAAGGCAATTGATATACATACTTATGTATATCTTTATACGTTGGAATAGAAGTGACTAACATCTAGACATCTAGACCAACATATGCCTGTTGTTGTGCCACGTGTTCTAAGTCTAAAAACCAGTTTACACTACTGAAACTACTGACTGATGATATCTTTTCTTAACTCACCTAGGTTATCGAAGAATTAAGCTGCTATGTGTCCTCTTCTGAGAAGGCGCTACAGTGGAGACCTGTCCTATAAGAGTGTCCGATCATAAAACAAATGACAGTCCATAACGTGAAAATATCCGAGATAATGATTATTTTCAGAACATCTGTTTAATGCACTCTGCAGGTTAATGGTGTCTCATTATATCGGGTGGTGCCGTTTAAGTGTCTCGGGGTTTTTGACGAGCAATGGAAGGAGTAATAGTGAGCTTTCATGAGGGATTGGTCAATCTGGGTCGATCTTGAAACAGAGAGTTTACAGAGGTTTTTCTAATTGCCTTAAAGTCATCCTACAAATGTCAAGAAGATTTATACAGCGAATGCGATTAGAAAAATTGAAGCATACCATAGCAGACCTGTGTGTTGTACAAATGATATTCTCTGGTTAAGTAAAGGTTTTATATGGTCGACGTTTTTCAAATAAGTATTTACTTTAGTATCAGAATAAAAATTCAGTGACAGAAAACCAAGGCTCCCATCTGCCTGCCTTTGTAAACCACGCACAAAATTGTCGTGCTAAGTCTGTATTCCACGTTGCTAGTTTTATTTTGAACACATGGTCATCTATAAATCATTTGTGATTCTCGCACTCCATTGAGTGATAATCTCTGATTTTTCCTTTCTGAAAGCCAACCACTTAAGAGGCAACATTAAAGGTAACGCTAATGTATAACCCACAGGATTGCGTGTGTTCATGTCCGTGATTGAATCTTTTTTTTGCGTGTCATGTACAATTACCACATGCGCTATAGGGATGCTTATAAAGATTTTCTTTTCTGATTCGGAGAGGAATAAGGAATTTAGCTTTGGAAAGTATGTTTTGAATTAAAGCTATGATTAACTGGTTTGTTCACTCTATCGCGGTATTATTTCTACTCAATTGCCACGATGCCTCTCGAAGTGAGAGGTATATTACAATACCATCAGTTTGATGCAATGAATCTAAACTTGTCTATATATGTACACATTCCGCTTAATAGGACATTTCCCGGGAATGTGCAAACATACCGTGTATTGAATCATTTTCCTCTTCTAGATTAAACAAAAATCTGCAGCAGCAATCACATATTTCATTGCTTTTTTCATATTTTTTGTTTATATAAATTGTGTCTCATTTTACACTATATTGAAACGTAGTCAGCTTTGGTATGAACTCTCTGTTAGGATTAAGTGCCACTTGAGATACATTTCAATGAAAAATTCCATCAGCAGTCGTTTGATATCGATAATAAAATTCCGCAGAGCATAGATATTGCGAGATATCAATGTGGACATAAAATAAATTCAGCGCTTTTTCTGTCAAACAGAGGTAGGCAAATGTGCACATACATGCAAGCATATAGCTGTTATTTTGAAGAATTGAAACAGTATCAGTTTTATTCGAAAATAAACTGTTTCGAATGAAATTTGAAAATTAATACTAGACATTCAACCGCACCCAAACGAACGTCTGCACGTGGTGTATGTACAATCATACGTGTATGTCACAAATAGAAGGCATAGAGCTCACTTACGTTTGCTGACGCAACTGATATGAAGGCGGTCAGAGATTTGTAAACTTACAATTCCATATCAGCAGTGCCAAAGAATTTGCTGTCTTGACAGATCGCGAAACCAAAGCCCTTTAGAAGTGTAGGTAATGACATCCATTTCTACACAATGTCCGGTGGTGTCGTGACAAGTTAATACTTAATAAATTGAAATAAACTGATCTTGGTCCAAAAAACTAAATATTTTATAATAAAAATAGCTGGCACCCGACAATAGAGTGGCTAAGGTTATATCGATCGGAACAACGAACGAACAACTAACCCAGGCTAGGGTCTAGGCTATGTTAGGTAAGTGGGTAGGCATGGTGTAGCCATGCCTCACTCAGGTCCTCGGAATTGGACTCATTGTGATGCCCAAGGGCGTATTAAGCCTCCTGTACCCTACTCGCACCCCCGTTGCTGCAGCCGGGATTATGGCACATTTTCTCAGGTGTGGGTGAGATTCTCCGTCCAGCCATCCCGAAATCCTGGATTATCTGTGAGTTCTTGGAGGTCTTGAAAGAAGAATTCTCTCAGAGTTCCTTGTCTCAATATGCAGAGGCTGGTTCATTGACAAAGATAGTGAGGGCATCATCTAACTTTGCCTATTAGGCACACACGCTAGGAGAATGGCCACCCCCTACAATGACTTTTGTAGGAGCTGTGGGGACGAAGAGGAAGAAGAAACTCGCTGCCTCGGCACCTACACAGCGCTTGCAAAGACGAGGAAAAACACGCTAGGCAGATATTCATTCAATAGCCTTGAGGAAATGTCTGGGATCTGGACATAGCAAAATTTATAAAAAATACTAATTGACTGTAACCCAGCAAACGACTGCGTCATCCAGGATATGCCACTAGCATACCAGTAGGTATCTTCAGGTGTTTTATTTAGTTAGTACCCAAAGAGGAACCGGCACTTTAGCTGCCTCCCACAGCTAGCTAACTCCCACAGGACCTGCATATGGTTTCCTGGGTAAGTCCCATTTTGTTCCTATGATATCTCAAATGTTAGCGCGCGTACTACCTTCCTCAGTATACTTTTACTGCATAGAATTAGTCTATTGGACCTTGCGCTGTTGAGCCTCGGTCATAGCATTCGGGTAGTCTCGCCACTGGGGAGGGGGTTCCACCTTTCATTAGATAGCTCCATGATCCTATCATCCACTTTCTTCCTGACTTTGGCCAGGGGTGGTTTAATACATGGTATAGCCTGTTGCATGTCGGTTACGGACCTTTTCCTGGCAAGTTCATCTGCTACCTCGGTGCCGGTTATGTTCCTATGGCCTGGGACCCAGCATAGAGTGATCGAATGCTGCGTACCAAGAACTTTGAGCTCTTCGCGGCAGCTTGCGACAAGCTTGGACTTGATTTCTATAGCCGAAATTGCTTTAATGGGCGCTTAACTTTCGTTTAGAATGGTAATATCAGCCGGTAGTATTTCCAACAACGATATCATTTCGGCCGCTTCTTTGACCGCTAGGACCTAAGTTTTGAAAAACACTACAGTGATCAGGTAGACCGATAGAGTAGAGAAAGTTTACAACTTCGGAGAAAATGCTCGCGCCTGTGCCCATTTCCATCTTCGATCTATCCGCGTACACATGGATGGAGGTCGAGTTATTAATGGGTTCATTGGAGGTCCATTCCACCCTAGTTGGGAAACGCCACCTAAAGGGTCTTTCGAAGTTTAGGAAGGGAAGGGAGTAGTCGTTTTCAATTTGTTCTATCTGAAGTCTATTGATGCGTGGCCTTGAGGGCTGGGACGCCAGGCTGTGGATGGGGAAATCCTGATGGCGCTCATAGCCGCAGATTTCTGCAGGGGAGAGTGGGAGAAGACCCAGTGGAACCTCTAAACCAACTCACACCAAGGCATGCATGGCGTTGTACACCAGTTAGCATTTTTATGTTGGCGGCTTTAAGGCAGGCCTGTCACCATAATATACACCACACAGACTAGGGTCTAGGTGCACTGCATTCTTGACCGCAGCAGTCATTGCAACTTATCTAGTGGACTCATCTAGTGGAGATATTCAAGGTTATTTTAAGTACAAGTGAAACTTATGGAGAACGAAAAAGTATTCAGCAATTGTCAAACTTTATTCGGCATAAAATTGTAAGTCCCCTGCACTTGTTAAAGTGTTGAGCTGAATTGAATGTAAGTTTGTATATGGTTTTGATATAAAAAAAATATATACAATCTATATAATTTGTAAATACCTTGCAGTGAAAGCAAGAATTAGACTATTTCGGTCTACAAGATTCGATTTCATTTATAAATATGATACAAAAAAAATTAAAAATTAAATTTAGTTGTTTTATTCCTTTTTATGTTAATTTGACATTGAATTATCATTAGTTCGTTCAGGAACATGTTTTAACACATACAGTGAACCTTCTCCAAAGCGGGCAACTGTAATTGTCCGCTGTGTAGGGGTGTCCGTTCTAAACGGGAGACGTAAGCCTTTTTTGAAAATTGTAAAATAAAATTCGCTTCAGCTTTTTGTTCACTCATACAAGTCTTCTTCTTATTTATTTGGCGCTACAGTCCGGGTGGACCTGGGCCTCAACCAACAAGCCTCTCCCACCAGCATGGTATCTGGCAAGGTGTCCCCAGTTTCGCAAGTTGGTTGAGGTCCTTCTCTACCTGGGTGCGCCACCTTAAACGCGGGCGTCCTCTGTTACGTTGTCCCACGGGTTCGGAGTCGAAGACTCTTCCGGCCGGAGCTGAGGTGTCCATACGCTCTACATGGCCTAGCCATCTTAGGCGTTGGATTCGTAGACGCCTGTCGAGGCTCATGTACAACCCGTACAGTTCGTGGTTGAATCTTCTCCTCCAGAAACCGTCAACGCAAACAGGACCAAAGATCACACGCAGAGGTTTTTTCTCGAAGAGACCAAGGACTTCCTCATCCGCTTTTGAGATTGTCCATGCCTCCGCGCCGTACAGCAGGACTGGGATGATCAAGGTCTTGTATAAAGTCAGCTTGGTCCTTCAAGAGATCACTCTGCTACTCAATTGCCTCTTAAGCCCATAGAAACAGCGATTGGCAAGAGTTACTCTGCGTTTGATCTCGGTACTGATGTTGTTCGTACTATCTACTGCGGCGTCGAGGTAGACGAAGTCCTTGACTACCTCGAAGTGACGCTCTGTCCAAGACGTCGATGTTGTATGTCCTTTCTTGATGCCAGCATATACTTCGTGTTGCCCTCATTCACCTCTGAACCCAGTTTAGCCGCTTCCGCCTCAATGCCAACAAACGCCTCATTGACGGCTCGCTGTGTTCTGCCAATCACGTTAATGTACAGTACAGTTGTGCGGACTTCTGGAAGATCGTGCCTCTAGTGTTGGCGTGTGAGCCTTGAACGATCAAGTCTTCTACTCACATTTATTGTTTCTAATAGTTTAGGCCTTTAAGAATGTAAAAACACATGTTTGTATACACATAGTGGGTTCGTCTTACATGTGTACAATGTACATATTATTTACCCCACATATAAATCAGGGGAATGCATGAATATAAAAAAAAGTTCTCCGTATCGTCCATTTTCGTTCGGATACACGGATATGCGGTATTAAGGCTGCAACTGCTCAAAAGGCGTTAAAATGCGTGTCCATGTTCGGTATAGAGGGGGCCCGTTGTAAAGGGGGTTGAAATACAAGAATAGCCATTCATGGTAGGACGATAATGAATTGTCAGTAAGGTAGGTAGGTGGGTAAAAGGTGGCTTTAGGATGCACTTAGGCCAAAGTAGTCCAGGTGATAGCACGGTTACTTGGACAGCCAACCAGTTTTATCAGTGAATTCCAGTTTCGATTTGACGGGTATTTTACCGAGGTCACTTAGATTTTAGAGGAAGTAGGAGGCCATTATAACTTTCCAGGTCAAGGCGAGTGCGAAGCAGCTGCAGAGAAGGTTTTGTACACTTCACACTCCTTCTAGTTTAAGAAGCTAGGCAAGAAATCATTCCAGAACAGTCCGAGTCTTTTTGCATGTAGACCTAATGGGCAGTGTGCGGTAATTATTCCCACCCTGGTGCTGAGGTTTGATTACTTTAATGAGATCAAGCTGTCTGATTTTGTTTGGAAAGAAAAAATATTGTCTTGACACTAGAAAGTGACTAAGGTCAGTGCCTATGGCAAAGCTTCCATCAACTGGCAGTTTAGTTGCGAGGTTGGTTGCTTCACAGTTTCCCTTAATGTCTCTATGGCCTGGCACAAATGTGAAACTGTTCGCATATCTCATCAAGAGACCGTGACAGCTTATGACTACTTCAGAGTTTATTGAGAAAGATGTCACGGACTTAAGTACTGCCCGGCTATCCGTAAGATACAGATATCAAGCGCGGACATTGCGCTCCACCTCAACCAAGACAGGGCTTCGCTATTCGCTATGATTTCCCTAAGAGGAGGTATCTCTTATAGAGGGGAAACATTTGCTTTTGTACGTTACGTTAGCTTATCCTCTGTGCTTAACAAAGATCAATCAAAATCGTTAAAAAGATACATTGTTAATGTGCTTACAATAACATCAGGAATGTAACCCACTTAAAAACAACGTTGCGTCCACAGACTTATATGCGAGCATATGTACATATATAGTTATCCACTTTTAAAATGCATTAGGTATACATTGCCCAAGCGATTACATACATATTTCAGTACAGGTCATTTGAACGCATGTCGAAGATTATTCGGCATAGGATTTGGCAACCAATTTGTGTTTGGAGATGATAGCGGAAGATTCGAAGTAAGTCACTGGCTATTTATTGATTTTAATCTTTTCATACGTCATAAGTTTCACTGTGTATTACGAATACTTCAATGGTTATTTTCTTAATTTATTTTAAAGTTTTATGCAAGTCTTTGCGAAAATGAAAATCTTCCATCTCTCAAAACCCACTGTTTTTTTTTTGACATTGAGATTTGAATACTTTTGTGCATCAGTGTACGTATTCCAGTCCCACCTTGACTTTAATTATTACAAAATACCACTCTGTCATGTGAAGGGCCTACATTACACACCTCGTATAATATCTATGACTCACACGACAAACGACAAAAAAAAAAACCATCAAGCAACATTAAGATGCAACAAAGTCAGGGAATGAACTTATTTCAATAACTCTGTGAAGAGTCATTCAGGCACTTCAGTACGTTGTTTTTTTAAACTCATCCTCCAGCTTTAAATACATGTTAGCTCTTGACTCTCAAGGTAGCATGCGGTAGAGGCGAAAAGGAAACTAAAGAAAAGCGCACATCAAAACGGGTTACGGGTTACGGGTTACACTCCACACAACAATAGCGTCAACTTAAATAAGAATTACATACACATTGAAACGTGCCTGCACATTGATCGTTTCCTCTCCTTCGCACCTACTTGTTGCATTGTAATGCGCCTAACTTCCCCTAGCCATTCTCTCTCGACTCATGCATACATTGCAATTTTTCCCTTCATTGTAGCACGTTTGTTTTTTGTCACTCGCACACCACTGCATAAATCGCACACAAACCTGTGTGAATATTGAGATAGGAACGTGTTTCATTTTGTTTCGGGATTATTTTCTGAGTATTCGGACAACCACAGATGCACCGCAATGCAGGTTTGGGTATTGCATTCCACAAGAGATCCGATCGCTTGGTACTAGCAAAACGAGTTTCATCTGGGGATATGGAATGGGACGAGTTTCAATACACAATCGCAGAAGGAATCCGAGTTTACGTATCCAGTATTTTTTTTAATGATTCTGCTCGTACCTACTACCTGGGCCATAAGACATTGGCTTCATGAAGTAAAGCAAGGTTCTGTTGACCGCAATCGATGGAATATTTCATTTGTGGTTTATTCACATGTACAGCATTCGGATGTGTGTTTACGTATTTTATTCGTAAGCTTTACTCCAATTTGGTATGGTTTTGGATATGCAATCGTAGTCCTCTATTGGAAAAGGGACGAGAATTGCTTTTCGTTGTCGCACAATTTGCAGAAAAAAACGTGGTGGTGTGAAAGAGGTGAAAGAGATTAAACGGAGTGATGCTACATGGTAGAAGTTGCTTAAATGCATGAAATGAATTAAGATGCAAATCATACTTCATTCAGCTTGATTGTAATTGCCACTGGGCACTCTTTAGAAAGTTTTGTACACACGTAGGTACGTAGGTTCAGTGGATTCTGCTTTATTGGGAAATTAATTCGGTTGTCCAAATTGGACGGTTGTCCCAATAATACGGACTGAGGAAACAACGGAGAGAAAAGCGAAGGAAGTTTCCGTACTTGTTCATTTTTTTCTCGTTTAGCGGATGTCCCAAAAAGCGAAATCCTCTGAATATGTGTATCATCCGTTAAGTGAGTAAACTATAAATCAATTTTAATTTACTAAATACTGTCAGTCTTGTAGATTTTACGGATGTACCCTTGGCTTAGGTTTACCTTCACTTTTAATCGTCTCAAGGTAAAATGTGAATTAAAAAGTTGCGATTTGCACCATACACCTTGATCGCTTTACTGTGTCAAGGCCATACTTCTACAATACGCAATTTTAATTTAATGTGCCAGATCCTCAAGAAATTATCGTCAATTGATTGCGTTAACAAATGACGATATGTATTCTGTAACCGTTAGGTATTTAATGCTATGTTTACATTTATGTTGAAATCGCAAGGTTTGGACGAGCATTTAGACGAACTTTACCTATTAAGAAATACGCCGTTTGCACCGAGTTTAAACTCAAAACTCATTAGCTTTGAATTTTGAAGTGGCCGGCAAAACAATAGTTAATTAACAGGAAGTACTAGGGTCGAGAACACCACAAAAAAGAGAGAGAGAGATTCTTATTGATTTGGGATGGCGACTGGCTGGCGCAGTTGGTACAGTACCTACTCCTGACGTTGTCCCTGGTTCGAATCCCAGTGAAAGCAAAGTTAATACGCATTTATCTGGTTTTCAAATCTGGTCCAGTCACCATTTGCCGTTGAGATCAAATTAACGGTACTGTCGCTGGAGTGGTCAATCAGTGGTTGTAGTCTGACTGTGGGTATCACAATGGACCAACATATGGTCTAAGTGTGCTTGTGATTGCACTAGCTGCCCCTCTACCTAACCTAACCTATTGATTTGGGAATTAGAATTCGTCACTGTTGTACATAAACTTAATATTCTTCAAAAGTAGCTGCTCATCTGATCGCGGGGTTTTTCCGAATAGTCTCTACTTCTGCAAATCAAAATGTAACTAGTTTAAAGACACATAGAAGCGGAAGTGTGGAAGCCCAAGTAAATTTGTTGCTTGAGTCTCGGCTACGGAATGTTGGTAGCGTCTCTCAAGATATAGGTCGGCTAGACTGGTGGCCTACATATACGAGTGTATGTTTTTTGATGCAATTGAAAAATGTTACGGTCACTTGTTGTTGACATGGACTGTGGGTGTCGTATTTTCCTAAATGCCTTCGGTGACAAAAATGTACATTTCTGTCCAACATTCAAGATGTCCCAATTTGGCAAGTGGTTAACTTAGAATGGTGGCCAACTTCCCAGGTTTCACGGTAATAACAACCTAAGACAAATTCAATTGCAAATTCCATTTGTTTCTATATTGGAGTCTTTTTCAATATCAACTTAATGACAGTCGCATAAATAGACAATCCCCATACCGCTGGTTAAGAGAATTAAACATTTTATCAAGCAAAACAATGATACTTTCTTAAGCATCTTAAGCAATATCATTCAAGGCTTCTCTAATGTATTTGCAACATGGGCAGACAACACAATGTACTCCTGAAATAAAGTACACTAAGCGCCAAATAAAACAGAATACAAAATAAATTGCATTAAGAAGTTTAAGAAAACGCCCTTTTTAGTAATTGTCATTCAATCGCAAATCTTTATATTCCTAAGTCCTTTTCGATATCAATACAGTCAAAATTGTCTATGAAGATCTTCAAGAGACTGCCGAATTTGTTCGTTATAACCGATTTCGATGTACCGATAATAATGCATTTTAAGGGATGTTTTAGAGATGATATTTTTCATGCATTTTCAACAGCTGCATCATTTTTAATCAATTGATTTAAGGGCTTGTAAACCTTTTCCTCAAAATTGTCTCCTCTTGGTGCATTTTTGAATCCGGAAAGCATAAAACAGTTTGCAATGCTTGAACTAATGGCTCTTTCCAAAACGTTTGAAATATGTAAAATCTTTTCCAGTAAATGTCTGTTGCGCCTATGTTCAATGCGTCTTGTAAGCTGAAGCGTTCTGCAATACATAGTCCATAAGGGATCTTATAATTCATTGGTCTACTGCTTGGAGCACTGAGGTAGTTTATGGTGCAAAGAATTTAGGTCGTAAGCCTTGCAAGCCTTACACTGCTGGATGTGCAAGAAAATGATAAGCGAGTACAAAATACCCACCTCACCCTTTTCCACCGCATGTTAAGATCCAGTTTCTCAGATATTTTTCAAAAATTAATGATTTCATGCAGAGTTTTTAAATGCTCTCTTCAATCGTGAACTTTTTTCGTTTTTTGACTCATTTTATAAAACAATTTTATGCAACACGAATAAAATTTGACTTCAACGACCACTCGTCGCACAGAAAAATGTACAATTAAATATTAAACATAAAACAAAGAGATCATCATGTCAACAAGCAGTAATCTGTAAAATATGTACTACAAACAGTTTATCGATTGCCAAAATATGCATTCTCTCCAGTATATGCATGGGTTTAATACGTTGTAACCAATATTTAATTTGCCAAAAAAGCAAACATCGGTGACTGTAAGCAATATGTCTTTTTAAGTGCTGTCGAGTTAAGCTTTATTTTGTTCAATTTGATTATAATGCACTTCAGAACTTGCCGGTGCCTGATAATTTTTTTATTTTTTTTATTCATTTATTTATTTCATGAAAATTGCAATACAATATTACAAAACAATTCGTCTTTTGGAAGTATGGATTTTAAAATTAAAAGCTTTAAATAATTGTTTATAGTTTATAATGTGAGTGTAAGTAGAATCAAATTTAATTGTTATAACAGATGTCGTACTGTCCTGCACAATTCACATTGATGGATTTACGAGTTTTGAATTCCTAGCCGACGATACCGATAGTTAAGACAATCAAAAGTCAATGACAACATAGGTACCTACATTCTTAAACATCATTGAAGGTTCCTCCTACGAATACATTCGCAAGATGGGTAGACAACACAATGTAAGAAAATGTCATCTCTTAAAACGCCTGGAAATATGACTTGACCCGATTGCACAATAAAAACTTTCAACTAAAAACTCACAAGTGAATAATTTGCCAGTGAATCATAGGTCAAGTCCGTGCCAATCACACTGCATGCCACCACTCGTGCACACGTTACCCACTTCTTGGTAACAAAAAAAAAAAAATTAACCAACATAGTCCGCGCTAAGCACCTCAGGCCAAACACATAACGTCTATCGTACTCAAATTATCAGACAAAAGCTGACAAATGAACAATTTGACGCACCACCATACCACAAGTCTGTACGTACTGTGTTCAACTGCAAATGGAAACCTGTTTCTTTCGCGCTCCTTTGTTCTGCTCACAGTGATCTGATTGCTTGCCCCAGATTCACCACGACAGGCGAAGATTTTTATTACTAGATACAAATTCAATACAATCCCCAACGAAAACAATCTTAATGACACATAATGAAAAAAAAAAGAAAAAACCAGCATCGTGATACGTATGTCATCGGATTACACTTATTCAAAAATAAAATGCAAAGTTACGACATTTCTCGAGACCGGCAATGTGTCTTTAACCTCACCCCGGATGGCATCGCGATGACAAGAGGTGAATTGGGGACCTCGCTATAAATAACTTTAAATCACATCTATTGTAAATCGATGCTTGTACAATTCTTCTAGGTTTATCCGATGGATGTCGTGTTGGTGACACCACAATCTTAGCAAACCAATTGTTTCCTTATTGATGGGCCGAACGACTATAAAGTTCGTCAAATAAATTAACCACTTCAAATTTGAAGAACACTGTCTACCCTTATAATTCGCATGGCAGCTAATCGTAGCTTTGCTGACAACGGCACAAAACGGACATTTATCAAGTCAGTATCCTGTGCTACAGAAGGGATTGCAACTAATGGGGCAATATTTCTCTACCAGTGCACAGGACCCAAACCGGGTAATTTATGTTGCGTCAATGAAATTGTCTCATTTCTATGTATCTCGATTTTTTTTCTGTCCCTCAACGGTCCGTGGCTTATTTCCGAGCTAACTTGCGAAACAAAAAATGATGACATTGGAAATCATGAAAATAACAAACGTTTGTGTGTGTGTGTGTATACTCCTACAAAAAATGCTATAAGGCGCCACACATTACATACCTTTCAGTTTCAGATTTTAGGAGATTATGATGAGACCCAAAACTGGGCAATCTTTAAGTGTCTGGTGTTGCGCTGTAGGATATGTACGTGACAGGTAGGTATCATCGGTAATTGTATAAAATTGTTGTTAATTTCACGGTAATGAAGATAAATTATTACTTCAATGGTTGAATGCATTTTTACATGCGGATCTTGAAGTTATAACTCACCCTTAACGTAATGAGGGTTGGATTCAACGCGGGTCATTACTCTTCAACAAACGGTTCAGACATTTTTCACATACGGAAGAGCAGTTAGTTTTTTTTTCAAAAGAGCCTATCTTCCGGCACTATCAAGGGTAAGTTCTTGAACCGCGGGCAGTGGAAAAAGATAATAGATAGGTAATTAGTACCATTTGCGAGGGGTAACGCACCAGTTATTCAGAGCACACCTGTCATGAGTTGGGTTCAATATTTAATTTGTACCCTTCTTTTCAAAAAGTCGATGCGATGAGATCAGATTTCAAACGAAGAGGAATGTATGCCTTTGTTTTCGAAATTCCATGTTCACCACCACGTGGAGACACCCTTAATCTAGCAAATTATTGCGGATCTTTGCAGGAAACGAGAATGTCAATAAGTAAAAGAGACCAGATCCTCTTACAGGCAATTAAAAGCCTGATGTTAGAAATTCCTCAAGGAATAACATCGCATGAGAAAATATGGATCAAATGTGATTCTGGGCTTCGCGTCGTGGACTTGTGTGTAAGATTCACAGTTAAACCTATAGTTTTTAAGACACCAGCTGTCTGGAGAACAATTCAGCTGCATCAATTACAGAATGATTAGACTCCTAAACATCGGCAATAACATCTTCTCTGAGCTCTTGTGTGAGTTCCTGAAACCCAATGCGGTTTCAGACCGGGGAAGTGCACCATTAACCAAATCTTTACACTACTACAGATCCTGGAAAAAAGCGCCCAAGATATGCAGAGCGACACGAACCACCTATTCGTCGACTTCAAGAGCGCATATGACAGCATACATAGAGGAGCTATACAAAGTTATGTCGAGTTTTGACATTGCTCCCAAACTCGTCCGACTGATCAGGATGACGATGAAGAATTCTCGATACTCCATTAAGGTCGGTTATGAACTCACCGAGACCTTTACTGTCAAAGAGGACATGGACACAAACCATAGACGACTTGGCGTTGTAACCAGGTTTGTCGCTATGTGACTTTAGTCGACCCTTTTCAGACGCCTAAAGCCCGAGACACGAAATCCTTCTTTTTGACACTTTTCATACTTTCTTGTGACTTTTGGACACTATTTTTTTTCCATGAAACAGATTCGGAGTCTGTTCAGAATCAGATCTTTATCATTTGCGGATTCTGATGAAAAGCAACAAAATTTAAATTTAGCTTGAAAAGGAATTATTTCAAAGGATGGGAAATGTGATTTTCGTGGATAAGTCAAGATCTGGACATAAAGTCAGCATTCTGTAATACAACAGTAAGCAGTTACTTCCGAGCCTAAGGAATCATTTAAAGCGGCAATCAAGCATAAAAAAAAGCACTTCGTAAAAAATTAAATTTAGTCAAGAGAATAAGAAGATACAACCAAAAGACAGCACTACTGCTAAGCATGATGAAGCGTTAAAATAAGCAGTGAATGCAGAGTCAAACTGGACTTTCGTATGCCCTGATAAAACATATTCTTTAACTGGATGTCGAATCTGGCAAAGTCGCATGCGACGACATATCTGGACTCGAAAATGGCTTAACTTGTTCATATGGTCGGTATATTCTTCAACAATTTTCTGAAGTTTGATTAGTTTATGGGGATGGATTTCTTTTACCCTTGATTTACAATTTATGTTTGAGAAGATCTAGTAAGACGTTATTTCGTCTGCTTTAGGTAACCTATGGCAAGACCAAGCCAAGGAAAATTACATTCATTCTTTGTTAATTGTTCCTATTGCGACCTTTTTTTTCTCAAATTTAGAGCAGCAACCCTGATTTTAGCCACAAGAGGCAGACATACTCTCGGGGTTGTTAAGGACTTTGTTTGGCTCGGCTCCGTAAACAGTACAAACAACATCAGTACCAAAATTAAACGCAGAATAACTCTTGCCAATCTTTGGGCTGAAGAAGTAATTGAGTAATAGAACCTTGACTTGAAGAACCAAGCTAATATTACATTACACATTGATCATCCTTGTCCTGCTCTATGGGCGGAAACTTGACGATTTCAAATGCAGATGATTACAGAGACTTTCGAGAGAAAAGGTCTGCGTTCAATCCTTGGACCTGTTTGTGCGTTTGCGGCGATGGATTGTGGGGAGAAGAATATCCAACCATGAAATGTACAGTGATATGAGCCTAGGCTGACCTTGTAAGGATCCAACGTCTAACGTGTTAGGGCCATGTAGAGAACATGTATATCCCTGCTCCGACGCGAAAAGTCTTTGATTCCGAACCTGTAGGAACGCGAGGACGCCCACGTCTAAGATGATCGTACAGGCGGATCTCAACCAAATTGGCGTGCGAAAGCTGGAAATTAGAGATGCTTGTTGGCTGAGACCCGGGTCCGCCCCAGACTGTAGCGCCAAATAAGGCTTGAGTTACTGAAATGTTCAACGATTACAACGGTTCAACTTCGCCATTCTGAGTAATGGAACATTCTTGATTCTTTATTGTAGCTAAAAAGTACATTTTTCTTAAAACTACATTGCACAATTTACAGAGATACGGTATACACTACCATACTACTGAAAACTTATTATAAATTGCAAGAAAATATATTAATAAATTATTTAAGATTTTATATGGAAAAGCTACCGAAAAACCTTCAATAAGCCCCTCTGAGTACTCTTTCTCGTTTTTAAAAGTGATATTTATCACACAGTAGACATTGAAATATAGAACTCAAAACGATTCCATGAACATTTATAACGAACTGTCAGCACTGACTCGGAAAAGACTTAAGATTGCGGGTCCCCCGACTTGCGAGAACACATCGCATACATCACAACTGTAGCCCCAAAGCAAAGAAAGAACAACCATCAGAATGAAATAGTTTGACATTAAGCCTCCCTAAAATCTCGAGTTTGCAAACAATTCCATTGCAAAACAAAACAGCCAAGTTAATTTTCAAAGAGTTTATCGTTTTTAAAGCACGCCAAACAGCACACCCCCGCAACTCAATTCCATTGAAAATGTTTACATAATTTATGATCGTATTCAACATTTTAGAATTCCAGCTAATATCTGACACAAAATATGTATACATCTCCAACTCTCCCAGAGATACATGCCCAAAGACACAACCACACCGAAACCACTGGCAAACAGATAGCAGCAAGCATAACAAAATCTTAAGATCTCCAGGCGAATAGGGTAACGAACAGCTTTTTTTTTCTCCCTGGGAATTCGTTTCCTGTTTCTGCATAATTTATTACCCCACACGAAGGAAGCTGTTGCTCAGCAGCTTCCTCCAGAGAACATAGAAAGCTTAATCGAAAACAAAAATCCCCTAGGTGATGGTTCAGTAACACTCGTCTCCTTCATTGTAGGACGACGATAAGCTCCCATCCGCACTGAACACTCCGACGACCTACACACATTGTGTGTATCGCACGCACACAATGATAAGGCTAACTTGGTTTTGTTTTTTTTGTTGCTCCTGTTTTACAATAATTTAAGGCTGTGAACAGCGCAAGCTGCTGCCTTAGATAAACTTCAATAAGAATGCGAATCGTAAACACATTGCGATGCTAAAAAATTCCGATAATGGCTTATAAAAGTATCTATAAAAACAAAAATGCCTTTTTACAGGTATACGCACTCCTGTGTATGGGTTTTTTTTTTGTATACCTGTATACCTGTGGCAAGTCGGAAGGCAAACACAAAAGGCCACGAGAGGAGGGAACAATACAAAGGCCCGACCTCCACTGTTTGTCGGCATCCTTTCCGCTTCACATTTTTTGTTTTTATTTTCATCGTTCTCTTCTTGGACTTTTTTTCTTCTTCTGTTTTTGTTTTTATTGTTGTAATATTTACCCACATACAATTACATGTAATTTTATGATGGCACCGAAACGAGTTCCTGCCGCCATAGTCGTTGATAGGGATGATGATCTCCGACTGACAGCAATGCCTGCGACGGACTGTAGGACCACCACCGTATTGAGGGAATGTGCAGCAAAAACATGGCCAAGACAACACTCAAGATTAGAGATACATGTACAAAAGGCATCCATCCAATTGACTAGAGCAGCAGTGAATCGGCAGCGGCGGCGGCGGCTGCTGACGACATGGTGAGCCCCGTGAAAGGACGATGTGTACGTTTTGTGTTTTGGTAAAGGACCATTTGGTGGGAATTAACGAGCAGACTGATAGTATTTACACAGCATACCGGGCGATACCTTTCAATGCAGTGAATCAATTTCAACACATGTTGCGGAAATTAACTCGAGTGTGCTCGTTAATGGTTTGGGAATATGTAAGGTGTTTAACATCTGAGTGGCCTTACACTCTCGAGTGGAAGTTAATTAGGGAAAGAAAGTCAACAGCAGTCAAATGGTTTGTTAAGCTGGGAATGATTGTTTTTGAAAGGATGACATTATTAACAGGTTGACTTATAGGATGGGTAATGGGTTCACAGTAAGTGAAGTTTCATCTTTGAAAGGTTGAACTAACGCTTGTAAGGTCAATATAGAGATACATACATAATTTTGCATGGAGTGTCACATATCAAAAGGTGTCTTTTGTTTCTTTACGCCCCTTGGAAAAATTACGTGTCAGTGTCAGTCAGGAGTGTTTTTGGCTGATTATTTTTATATGGATACTGGACGTCCATATCGATATAGCGATTTTTCGATACAACGAACGCTTATTAAAATTACACTGACACCTCGCAAGAGGGAACCTTCGCACAAAGATGTTATCCGATATAACGAACATATTTATAACTGAGTTCTGCCATGATGTACTGCCCATTTTTTGTCAACATTTTTAATCAATATTAAAAAATTAAAAACTGTAAAGTACGGCGTCCAATTAAAAGAATATTAGTGTACATCAACGTAGCATTAAGGTCCCAGAATGTATTTCGACCGACTTCACATTGGAGTGTCATTGGGATTGTTGAATTGAAGAGCAACGGACATAAACGTTTAATTAATAAACGTTAAAAGTGAAATAAACTCGGCTTTAATAAAAGTAAAAAATAATCATTTGATATAACAAAATTTTCCGCTATAGTGAACGACCACAAACATTATATCGTTCATTATATTAGACGTCCACTGTATTATAATATTAGAGTGTAGTAAAAATAAATTCATTTTTCCAACAGACGGCCTTTGTATGGATCATCGTCAAATCAAACAAAATGCCGTTAGAGAGATAAGATTTCATACTCAAAATAACTCACGGAAAGTTTTGTTGAAATGCACGTCAAAAGCATCGTTCAGACACAAAAATTTGTCGTGGCGATTTGCTGAAGCTGAAAAGTCAAAAGTTTTGTCTATCGCAAAACAAGTCTGCCGATTTGTTGTAAAGAGCGTTCACATTGAGATTTAGCCCATCAACCACGATTTTCAAACAAATTGAGTGCGAACCCCTCTAAAGATGGACGGCGTACTTTACAGTTTTCGTCAATCAGCTGAAATTGTGAATGTTTATAGTCCCGTAATAGTAAATCATTCGCATTTTCGGTTGCGTCGTTTCCGTTCCGGTAATTCCGATGTCAAAGATAAACCACGCTCTGGAGCGCCAATTGTTGGAAATATCGCTATAATCATGGAAATCGTCGAGTCTGACCGACGTGTAAGCACCGATTTCACAGCAGCTAAATATTGGACAAGAATCCGTTTGGAACCATTTGAAGAAGACTGGATAGTAGATACAGGCAGAATTCTGGTGTATGTGTAATACACGAGTTAACTGCAAATAATCTCACGGACCACATTTCCATCAACATCTACCCACTTTTGAAGCGGATGGTGACTGCTGAAGAAAAGTGGATCACGTGAAGCGAAAACGTGGTTGTATCAGGGAAGACGGCCAGGGACGTCTTCCCGTGAGTTTGATGAATTTGCAAGGAATCATCCAAAATGAGCTGATTTCCTACGGTAAGATTAATTACTCAAACCAGGATTGTCAACAAATGGATCGTCTGAAGGCAGCCATCTCCAGAAGTGGCCAGTTTTTTCCCAAAGGAGAGGAATTGTGTTTCATCAGGACAACGTCAGGCCACATCGATAGCGATAGTGGTCCATCCGAAATTTTTGTGGAGCTTGGTTGGTGGTGGTACTTATGCATCCATTTTATAGTCCGGACTTTGTGTCAAGTGATAAAAATGTTGCTTCTGAATCCATACTCTCTGTTCTTCCCCAGTCGGGGGAGGGATAAAGTCAATACGATGGCATCGAATAATTCAACAAGACGAAGCATATTTGACCGAAATCGGACCGTGCAAAAATAATGGATTTATTTTTACTTACAATTCAGTGGATTCTACTTTATTGGGACATCTTTTACGGAACAGCCGCTTCTTCTCGTTCTTTCCTCACTTCCTTCAACATCAACACCACCACAAAAAACAATTTTGCCCGAATTGTCCCAATAAGGCGGAATACACTGTAAATGTAATTTCTCTATGTATTAAGCTATTCTTTGGACATAAAGTGTTAACAAGAATACACAGTTGTAACAGGAAACGTAACGATTGAAGTGTAAGTCGAAGAAGCTTCTTAATCATCGAGTCGTTATCGAGCTCGAGAACTATGTCCATTTGCATAAGTCGTTTTAAGCGCCTATAATTAAGATATGTGAAAAATACAGGACTTTCATCGCGTTACTTTTCAGACGACTATCGTCCTTTTGATTCACATCGATGATATCGTCGATGACACTCACTTTTGTCTCGCCTATCGTTACAGATTGTGTGCTCTGAAAATTATATCTTTCCCGTAAAAATGACATCTGTGCTCTAATTCCTCTCAAATTTCACTAACACATTCTCATTCAAACAAAATTAATACAAATGCCACCTATCACTCTAAAAATGTGTCAAAAGTGTAGAAGAAGATAAGTATACACAATTTGTTCTCACTTAATAGGAGACGATACTGAAATAGGTATCGAGACGATAGTTTCTGACAGTTTTTAGCTTCCGCCAATCAGGCAAACCGATATCTCTCAAACTCTATCGTTTTTTTATGCTTACATGAAGCTTTCGTCGAAACGCTAGCGCGAGACGATTGTCGCCGTACGCGATTAGAGCCCAGGTTAATTTATTTAGCGCTTGAACAACTCGAATTGTTTTTCCTTCCAACAGTTTTTTTATTTCCAAATCGACACACCATGCATGTACAGCTACCATAGGCGGACAGCGATTGTCGCAGCACTTTTGTCCGGCGAAGGAAGCTGTCCTTTCATGGGAATGTATGGGTAACTGAAGGTCCACAGGCGTGAAAAGTGTAAAATGGTCCGGTCAAGGGGATTCCGCCTAAGAGAGCTGTCCGTAAATGGAGCTTGCATTGTAATACCGTTCCAGACGTCCGAATTTGTCGAAATTGTCTCTCCAGAATATATGGTTTCCAAGTTTTGCCAACATTATTAAACCAAAATTTCAGCTATCACCGAATGGTGGCATAACACGAGATGTTGCATTGTTTTGATTTTTTATATTTGCGTCTGAGAAATTGATGGCGAAACGGACACGAGTCACTCGGACAGGGTATGAATGTCACTCTTAATGATGTCAACCTTTTTGACTACTGTGAGTAATACATGTTTAGCGACGTTAGAAAGGTGTCTTAAGTCAAGGTCTGTAGTCTTTCGAATCATTTACAAAAAAAATTTCACTCGGACATCTACGTAAATACTTTTTCCTAAAATTGACCGTGGACTTTACATCCAATTGTACACGAAGCGATAATTGTGATTTTAACAAAAATGCAGTTGATATAGCACTGATTTTTTTTCCATTATCTCCACTGTTATTGCCCTTAAGGATGAAAATGTTATTTTCTGATAGACACACAAAAAAAATAAGAAAAACAACAATGAAAGGGAAAGGATCATCACCAACACAACATCGATAAGAAAAATTCTATACAATCGCCAAGGTAATGTGCCTTACAGCCATTACACCATCTGGACAGTATCCCACGCAAATAGCTCTCCATTTAGTTATCCGTCGCCCCATCTTAATTCAATGCATAATTCCAATAATGATACTAGGACTTAACGAGAACATCCTCCAGGACATAAACCTACCTTTCTAGCTTATGAAAATAAGCACGCGTCGGTGTGTGTGATGAAAATCGCTGCCACTCCTCGAGTGGCTACCAAATGTTGTTCTCCCGACTGTGGATGATTCCGAAAATACCTGGAAGCAAAGATTGAGATAAACCTTAGAATGTTAACTTTCCATCATTAAATTTTGAGTGGGTTCAGTGTGTTTTATTTGAGAAGAAAAAGCTAAACATACAGTATCTAATGTTATCTATGGCTTGTGGGAGTGCGTGTATCTGCACGCGTGTGTGTTGTTTTTTATTTTTTTTTGTTCACGTACCTTTCTGTCGGAAATTTAAAATGAAAAATATACCCCGAGGACAGTCTTTGCAGCAGAGTGCTTAACAACGTTAGATGGATGGAATGAAAAACAGTAAATAAAATAATTAATTCACGTTCAGAGCCGAAACAGTCTTGAGACATATGTACAAGGATACATTTGATAAGCTGGGAGTAAAGTAACTTTCTTTTACAGCAACCCAATGCCATCCATGTTAGTGAAAAGCTAAGGTTTTGGGCATTTTAGAACCCATTAAATATTCTGTGCATTTTGATTTTATTTTTCTTTTTACCTTGCTTAAGGATACCTAATGGACTGAGATATAATTTTATTAGGTTGGTTTGAGGTGAAAGCCTCAAGGCGTTGATAAAGATGTTTTTCTCGAAAGCAAGTACGTCGTCATGTTAAGCACTGGGGAATCAGAATCTGGGGCTGTTACTGGTAATGTTTTATAGCAGGTGGGTTTTTAAAGATTTTTTTTTCTTTACACTTTTGTATTGACAAACTCGGCCTCTGGTGTGTGAATGGCAGAAGTCATTTTCTTGTTTATTTGAAAGATGTCATGCATTTGATGATTTACCGGTGATAATGTAAACATTTAACAAGGACATTCAAGTGGACAAAGACGTGAAAAACGAACAAAGGAAATTTTTGACACTTGTTTCCCTTCTTTGATTAGCTTTATATTATGGTGAATTTTTAAATGAATAGTAGTATTCTTTTCTAGCCCCTATAGTTTAGTTAGTTTAGTTGGCTATTTATTTCACAAAAAAGAGAATGGATTTTAACAATACAAAATAAACAAAAATTCTTAGGCTACATGGTTTCGCTTAGGGCCGTCTATCAGATTAACATTTAAAGTATATTTTTTCTAAAAGTTCTCCTCCATAATGTATTTTCTAAAGCGTAGTGCGTTTATTGCAAACTTGTACAATAGATTCCAGCCTCGATCCACCCTTTAAGATGTTTATCGCTTCTTCAAGCGAGAGTACCTGTGCTCCAAATAAGTGGCAGCGGAGTTATTTAAGAATGGGACATATAGCGATAGAGTGGAATACATCCTCTCGTTCCTGAAGGTTGCAAATTTTGCACAAAAAAGGGAGTTCTGGGCTTTGCGGTATAAAGTTTAAACTTATCAGTTCACCTCTTATTTTAAAGACGTTGCTTATCATATCTGTTGTGAAACTTGCCATGAAATATGTTCTGTCTTGTAAATTGTGGTTAAATTTTTTGTAATATGTCCTGTATTGCGACGACTTGGCTTCATCTACAAATTGGTTGAAGATTCTATGTCTTGTTTTCTCCAACAGTGTGTAGAAGTTATGCCTTAGGTGGATTTGCTGCTCGTCTTGCGTATCTCGGAGATTAAAATCACATAGCGATGCTAAGTTTTCCCATTCTCGGACACATTTTCCACCGTTAATCAGCATTTGAGTAAGCACTATACTCGGAATCCTTTCTTGATTTATTGCCATGACTCTTAGCACACAGTCGAAGTGGAGTTTAAGCGTTTCCAAATATAGGGGCGCTACTCCAGTTTCCATGTGAAGCATGTAGTTGGGTGAGCTACTTGGTAATTTAAAAACTCGCTTGATGAAATAGCGTAGACAATTTTCAACTGCTTCAAATGAACGATATGCCCATACCTGCACTGTCTAAAAGAGGACACTGCAGTGGCACGAAATATTTTCTGATTCGAGAATGATGATGTTTTTATTGTTGATACAACTGCCCCGAACGGAATAAACAGCTCTTTTCGCTTCAGTTAATTCGGTTTCCAGGTGCTTATTCAAATTTAAATTAGGCGTAATCAAGACACCAAGATACTTATATTCCCGCATATTTTCTATAAGCGCACCCTGAAACTTCCACTTTTCATTGCGGGAGTATCTACCTCGACCATCCCTGAATATCATCATCTTAGACTTTGATAGGTTGACTGCCAGATTTGAAGTTTTGCAGTATTCGTCGAGCCTGTTTACCATTAACTGCATTATGCCCACCGAGTGTGCGAGGAAAACAATGTCATCAGCAAACATGAGAGCGATTCTCGATTTCACCTATAACGTGGTCTGTTATATCATTTACATAGAATGAATACAAGTGTACTCAGCACGCATCCCTGCTTCACTCCCATTGTTGTGCTTAACTCCTCTAAGGGATTGTTTCCATCCCAAACACTGAGTTATTTTCGTACAAAGCTCTCAATACTTTAATAACTTTTGTTGAGATTCCGTAACCGTATAGCTTATAAAAAAGGGCTTCACTAGGTATAGAGTCAAAAGCAGCGCGCAAGTCGACGAAAAAGGCATATGACTTTTTATGTTTTCTCTTATGTATATTTCAGCTATATTCACAAATAAGAATATTTAATCTATAGTTGAACAGTTATGCCGGCAACCAGCCTGAAATTCGGGTAGTATCTTCTTGTTTTCAACCCACTCACACCCCACCCACTATATATAAAAGTGGCTTAAGGCAAAAAGTAGAAAACTATCGACCAATATCAAAGCTTTCATCAATACCAAAATTATTTGAATGTATTGTAAAAAAAAATATATTTCATTGTAAAAGAAATTATTTCTTATAACCAGCATGGCTTTATGCAGGGCAGATCATGTACAACTAATTTGTCATTATTTTCAAATTATATTTATGAAAATATAGAAAATCATTTACAAGTGGATGTACTTTACACAGATTTCTCGAAAGCCATCGATAAAGTACATCACACGTTGCTTTTAAACAAACTTAAGTCTTTGGGATTCCATTCATCAAGTAATACCAGTTACATCGGGCGTGCCACAAGGTAGCCATTTGGGGCCATTACTATTTCATGAAATTTTCAAATACTATAAAATTTTAACATACACAAACGACTTCAAATTGTATTTACCTATAAATAGTTTATCTGATTGCATTAAATTCCATTTCAATATCCATACTCTAGTGCATTGGTGTAAAGAAAATGGACTAAAGCTGAATATTCGGAAATGTAATGTATCTTCAATGCAGATCAAATTACATCTCTGGTTGTCTATGATTATTTCATAAGTAATCACAGACTTAATCGCCTAAGAAGTTAAAGGTCTCGGTGTAATTTTTGATGCTAAATCAAATTTTTCATTACATTATGATTATATAATTGCGAAGTCTAACGCTATGTTAGGTTTTCTGAAAAGAAATAGTAAAGATTTACGAAATATAACTAGTCTTAAGTCCATCTTTTGCTTATTAGTCAGACCATATTTAGAATACTCTTCCGTAATTTGGGTTCCTCTCAAGAGCTCAGATTCAAGAGAGTACAAAAGAATTTCCGAGATATGCTGTCCGAAGTTTCACACTTTCGAAGAACTCCCTAAATATGACAACAGATGTAAAATAATAGGCTTGCAAACCTTAAGTTTCAGGCGTAAGGCAGCGTCAGCCATGTTTATCCGCGACATTATTAATTACCGTGTAAATTAACCAGACTTACTTTTTCTCATGAATATATATGCTCCCCAAAGATCTCATCGTGTGAGAAATTTACTCTGCAATAAGAAGCATAGAACAAACTATGGTTGTAATTCACCTATTCCAAGGTGTATAAGAACTTTCAATGAACTTTGTAACGAAATTGATTTTAGCTTGTCTCGATTGGAGTTTAAAAAATTTATTAATACACTACTCTTTAATGAATATTGTTTATTTGATGTAATCTATGAGATGCAAAATCGGTAGATGATCCTAAGTCGCGCAAGCAAACATCTGTTGTGTAAAGAGCTACTGGGGCATACACTAAGAGAACGTAGTGTTTACCTCGTGATGGTAAAATACAATAATAATTTTTCTAAGAGCCGTCGTTTGAGCTCCTCTCCTACATTAACTTGACATGGTTGTTTTCTAGTAGTAGTTCTGGTGGTAATTAATCAGACAACATCTTTCCTTTGGGAACTAGGGATACAACAGGTCTCCCGCATGGCATTGCCATCTAAAACGCAGCATTAAGCTAACTTGTAAAGATTTTACAATGTTCTTAACTAATAACTGATCCCCAAAAGCCACAAATCACAGTTCCTCTAATCCCAAAACGACAATCAATCTCTCCACTTAACTAAGTGTTTCTATTGTACCCCCGTTGGAAATGCTTTATTAAAACCAATTTGGATGTACAAGAGATTGATGTGTTAATGAATTGTCGTTTTAACTGAGGGCGACTGGCAACAATTAGTCCGCACTTAATTTGCACGCCGAAGTTGTTCTAGGAAATTATCGATGTAGACCTCGCCTGGGTAAATATTAAGGCTGTCGATTGTCGAATTGTGGTGGTGAGAGATATGTCATGTCAATCGCGCGATGAACTGCTGGTCTATGTTCATCTAATCACGCCAATTCTCTCAATAGATCGTGTAAGAGACTGGATTTAATTACAAATCAAGTAAATTAGAAAGTCTTTTGTATTGCCTAATCCCCGCTCATGAACAATCGCCAGTGTGAACCGTCGGAGGAATAAAAGGGAGGAACACATACACAACACAAATTCATTTCCACAACGAGGGTTGTTATTTGGAAAAAAATGCAAAACTTAAGTAATCCAAAGTATTTTATATTCCCAATAAATTCTCTTCATATTACAAAGCCGGATCATTCACAATGCGGAGGGCATCGCTTAGATTCTCACATTCGCGCACGGGGGTGTCTCACTTGGATGGGCACGCTTAGATACGCACACAAAAATGTTAGAAACGAATCAAGTCATTACCCTGCATGATGACATGTAATTTATTTGCAATTGTCATCGTCACAAAATTGATTCAAGTAGTTCGCCAAGAAAAACAACATTATGCTCCTGTGGCCAATCACTTTCGTTTCGCCCTCGTCCTGCAAAGGACCGAAAACGAATCAATATAAGCCTGTTTCGTGTACCGAAATTGATGACATAAATGATTGAAAAGCAGACAGCAGTGGTAGCGATGATGAAGATTATGGTAAGACGCGCGTATTCACCACTTCGTTCCTTAATCCATCGTATAACAGAACAGCGTGCGGCAACAAAAATTTTGCTAGTCCATCATGCAGGATGTCAACAAGGGCGGGTCATGATATTTTTGATTAATGACTTTCCGCCAACGTTTTGACGTACTTTTCTCTTGTTCAGCTAACCCGTGTCGGAATTGTTGCTAGAACTCGAGCAGAGAAAGTTTGAAAACTGTTTGGGGAAACACCCTACACTCTGTGTGACGTTCAAAGAAATTACTTTAATGAATTTTCATACCCTCTTAACCAGGACGAATTTCCTTTTTGCGACAACCGAAACTAATGGAATTGTTCGGGCCATGCGCGCACGCTGGTGGGAGGGGACTCATAATCCCGATTGAAATCCAAGTGGAAGACCACAAATGGAAATAAGGACTGGGGCTTAATTAGGATTATTGTTTAGAGTGGAAAAAGTTATGTATAGCAGTCAAAATTTTACGACCCATGATGCAACATTTGTTGCGCAAATTTTTTTTTTATTCACATTACGACAACCGGAAATCACTCGTCCCGTTACCCAGGGCAGTCGTGAATTTATTTGTTATGGTCCTGCGGGGTCACATCCGATTCTCTGCAGTTCTGTCGCGATTCCTGCAATTAATTTTAATTCCTTTACTTTGTTTGTAATGTTTATGGGCCAACACCTGATGTGGGGTCTGGCTTGCCACTGAGAGTGAATAAATGTGAGAAGCACACGCGAATATGTAATGTATTAACTGTTCCTATGCGTAGGTGGAACGGACACTCACCACCTTGGGAGTAAGTGAGTAGTTCAATTCAGTTGGTGCGTTATGCAAACACTAATTAGCGACAGAGGAGGGAAATATTCCTCGTTGCTGTGAGTGTATGCGAAATGTGCTTTACAAATTTACTCCGCACGTGTCTGTGCTGCTGTGCAGGGAGTCTTAGAAAATGACGCACCCCTACGCATATTTTTGGGTCCTTTTCAGTGAGACTTCGTAATCACCAGTATAGGTGAATTATGTCATTAGTTCTACTAGATTTAAGATTAATCTATTTGGATTAACTATAACTGCGACTGAAGAAGAGGGTGGTAGGAACAATTCTATATTGACTCATGTCGTGTTAAAAGATGCGGAAAGACAATGAATGTTTAATCGACCCTGGATTATACGGTGATTTATACCATTTCATGATGTGTCAAAATAAATCGATTCTCGTAGATAATCACGACTGTGGAACGTCAATAAGGTCAATTACGTACTGCCTAATTTAGCCGAGATTATCGTCAATCTAAACACACCTTATATTCAAGAATTTAATAATAAATTTCAGTTACGACAAGTGAAGGGTCTTTCAATAGAGATTTTCCGAACTTTCACAGTTGATAGTGGTCATATTGAAGCTATAGCTGTCAAATTCGATGCCGTTTATTCAGTGGGTGGTCGCCGTGGCGTAGTGGGTAAGTGCGTCGACTCCTACGCAGAGGGTGCTAGGTTCGATACCCGAATTTACCACCTTTCATATTTCACGGATCCACCTCTTTCGAGTCACTGACAAAGCTCAAAGAGTATTTCCTGTCTAGGAAAAGCTTCTCAAAATTCGCCGTTCGGAGTCGGCATTAAACTGTAGGTCCCTTCCACTCGTGAAAGAACAATAGCACGCACAACCCGAGTGGTTGCCGAGAAGTTAGACCCAGGTCCACCTCGGACCACCCATATTATTATTATTATTAAGTGTGTGTTTACAAATTGACCATGGACGACATAGATTTCAACAGTACGTGCAAATGATGAAATTGTTTTATCAAAATGGATGTTCTGTTCGTACAACGTATCGTCCATTGTACGAACAAAATATTATCTTCAACGATGGGTCACTTTTTCGAATGAACTGGTACTTTTTTTTTTTTTTTTTTTTTTTTTTTTTTTTAATTCATTTTTATTATTTAATTCATTAAATACTTATATACTAGACAAAAATGCTTAAAACTAGATAGACGGACATGATGCTAAATATAACTTAATGGCCCTCGGCGGGCACTCTAAGCTAAGCTTAAACTTATATGCTGTGTCTTTCGACCTAAAGTGACAACCTGTCTACTTACGCTAAACATAGATATTGACAATATGAAATTAAGAAAATTTATGCAAAAACTTAATAACAGAACAGTTTTCCTTAAAACTTATATACTAACTTACATGCTACCTTAAAATAACTTAAACTACCTTATGCTAAAATTGCATATATATATATATGTGTATATGATGACATATACAGGTATATACATATATGCACTTAATATATGTACATATGCATACACATAGATACATGCAAGTGTACACATGTGTATACCAAACATTTTTTTTTTTTTTTTTTTTTTTCTTATTTTTTTTTTTTTTTTTTTTTTTTTTTTTTTTATTATTTTTTTTTTTTATGTACAACTTACGACTACCTTAAAACTACCCTACTATGTACAAGTCAGCCATAGGATGCAGTAGATCGACCTTAGACCTACTTCCAATCCACTGCACGACAGAGACCGACTATTCTCCCATTCGGAGAAACGTACTACCCTTTTTACCCCGGGTCTAAAGGGTTCGACGCTGGAGTTCCCTCTCTCCCCAGCCACCAGAACTTTCGATGTTGCATAGCAACATCCTTAACATCTCGTCTTGAGACCGCCGTACTGAACCGGAGGAGACCCTCCTCAGCTCGTTGTGCGACGGAACGGTCGTGGTTGAGTCGCCCATCCACAGTTGATCTGGCGATGTGGTAGATGAGCGGTACCGCATTTATATCTTGTAGCAATCCGTTTTTGTCTAGGTGCAGGAAAGCTTCTGGGGGGACGAAGCCACTGTGACGTACCCTTTCATGGTATTGAGAATTGGGGTAGTAAGCCCCTGAGATCAAGTTATTGACCGAGTTCATCGCTCTAACAGTGTGACCTCGAATCAACTTCAACAGGAAATTGTCCACTCTTATCAGGTTTGCCCTGTTGTATAAGACCTCATTGGAATAGTATTTTATGTACTGGGACTCTGGAGTTCGATAAAGACGAAGGCAAGCCCTAAGACAAGCCCTCTCGAACAACCGAATCTTTTCCATTAAGCTTGCACTCACGTTGAACCACACGGGACAGCCATAGGTGAGCATTGGCCGGATGAGGGCCATGTAGCAGATAACCTTCACCCTCGCATCGAGTTGGCTGTTGTAAAACAGTCTCTTTGTAAGGGCAAAAGCGCCTCGGGCCCTGGCCAGAGCAGCATCTACATGTTTATTAAAATATAGATACTGGTCTAGCCAGATCCCGAGGTATCTGACTACCGTCCTTTGCGCCAGTGGTTCCCCGTGTCGTCCGACGATTGAGAACTTTCGCCAATTATTTTTCGTGTCCGCCGAGGCCTTATACAACGGCGTCCTGAACAGAATGGTTTCCGACTTCCGGAAGTTGATACTCAACTTCCAGTCATCGCAACTTCTCATGAATGAATCGAAGTCACCCTGCGTGAGGGTAGTGATTTCCTCGATCTTTTTGCCTGATCTGTACACGATCAAGTCATCGGCATACGCAATTGCATGAGGAAGAGAACTTAACAGATCGCTCAAGTAAATGTTGAACAGGATCGGTGAATTAACGGCACCCTGTTGGAGACCATTTTTGACCTCAAATATACCTGTGGAGGTCACGTTGCCATTTTTGACGACGAACCGTCTACCGGTAAGCATGTTGCACAGTAGGTACAGCAGTGGTTTGCTAATGCCTAGCCGATTGAGCTTGTAGAAAAGTCCTTCTAACCATACGGTGTCAAAGGCCTTTTCCAGGTCAATCAAGCAGGCACCCGTACATTGTTTCTGGCTCTTGTTCCATTGGATATCCGACACCAGTTTCGACGCGGCATGAATAGTGTCATGCCCCGCTTTGAAACCGAATTGGTTATCCGGAATTATATTTTTGTCCTTAGTCCAGTTGATCAAGGCTCTATTGATCACCTTCTCGAATACCTTGCTGATGTTCGGAAGGAGACTTATTGACCGGAGGTTGCAAGGATTCGAAGAATCTTTTCCTCTCTTGGATATGGGTTGTACAATCGCAGTTTTCCAATGTTCCGGATAATGTGCATTATTCAGAGCATTGTTAAACAGGATTGTGTACATATTAACCACTTCTAAAGGGAGGTGTCTTAACACAATGTTCGAGATCCCGTCGACACCCACTGACTTTTTCTTCTTTAATGATTCGAAGACCGCTTGGAGCTCTGTCTTCGATATGAACGGGGGTTGAACCCCTTCGACGGCGATGGCATTGTCTGCCATGTTATCATCATTGAACACGACAAAGCCAGTGTTCTCAGATCGCCATTGCTGCATGTCTTCTCGAAGTTGAGAGTTGCTAGCCAGTACGCGGTTATCCAAGTCGTGGTTCGGGCGAACGCTCTCATTCACCTTGTACACTTCCTGGAAGACCGCGCCTAGTACTTCCATTTTTTCTTGCGGATCTTCGACCACAAAGAAGTTATCGTCGAGTACGGCGTTATTTGGATCAATACCTGCTGTAGTCAGTATTTGTTCGTTGTCCGTCGTTCTGGGAAACTTAAGACACGGAAGGTCGCTATTTTTACTTCGAAAGAATTTATTAATTTGCGGGAACATGCTCGGATTGTTGGATCTGACAGTCCGAATCTTATCGTTCCAGTAAGAATTAACAGAAAGTCTGTAATTCTGCACAATTAATGTTTGAATATTTTTGATGAGCGATTTCAGTGTCCTAACTTCCTCGTCTCGTCTGTCAGTATACCGCCTGTACAAGGTTTTTAATCTTGACAGGAGTCTACTTTTTCGTTGGTGGAGTGCGTCGATTGTCGCATTGCGGTACAAGTTTTCATTGTTTGTGCGTGTATACCGAGGTATAGTAACGTCCATCGTTCGTTTAATTGTCTCGTCCAATTGAATTAGATACATGTCAATCTCTTCGTTTGACAAGTTTCTATTGGACGGTATGTGGAGCTCGTTCGAAGAGAGTGCTCGCGTCATTTGTCTGGAGAAGCGTGTCCATCGAGCCCTACTGTAATTGTAGGGGTACGTTTGAACAAACTCTCCTAATTCCGCAATATCGTTAGGGATCTTGATTTCGGCACTGAGTCCGCAATGGTCACTGAGATACACGAATGTGTTCAAACAGTTTACCGTTTGTGCGTCTGTGTCTGTCAGCTGCAGTCTTGCGTCTAACAACAGGAGATCCAGATAAGAGCCGCTCCTGGGGAACGACGAGATCTCTGTTGCCTTCAAATCGAGTCTATACTCGACACTGTGCAAGCAGAACCAGCTGTCTTCTCGAAGTTGAGAGTTGCTAGCCAGTACGCGGTTATCCAAGTCGTGGTTCGGGCGAACGCTCTCATTCACCTTGTACACTTCCTGGAAGACCGCGCCTAGTACTTCCATTTTTTCTTGCGGATCTTCGACCACAAAGAAGTTATCGTCGAGTACGGCGTTATTTGGATCAATACCTGCTGTAGTCAGTATTTGTTCGTTGTCCGTCGTTCTGGGAAACTTAAGACACGGAAGGTCGCTATTTTTACTTCGAAAGAATTTATTAATTTGCGGGAACATGCTCGGATTGTTGGATCTGACAGTCCGAATCTTATCGTTCCAGTAAGAATTAACAGAAAGTCTGTAATTCTGCACAATTAATGTTTGAATATTTTTGATGAGCGATTTCAGTGTCCTAACTTCCTCGTCTCGTCTGTCAGTATACCGCCTGTACAAGGTTTTTAATCTTGACAGGAGTCTACTTTTTCGTTGGTGGAGTGCGTCGATTGTCGCATTGCGGTACAAGTTTTCATTGTTTGTGCGTGTATACCGAGGTATAGTAACGTCCATCGTTCGTTTAATTGTCTCGTCCAATTGAATTAGATACATGTCAATCTCTTCGTTTGACAAGTTTCTATTGGACGGTATGTGGAGCTCGTTCGAAGAGAGTGCTCGCGTCATTTGTCTGGAGAAGCGTGTCCATCGAGCCCTACTGTAATTGTAGGGGTACGTTTGAACAAACTCTCCTAATTCCGCAATATCGTTAGGGATCTTGATTTCGGCACTGAGTCCGCAATGGTCACTGAGATACACGAATGTGTTCAAACAGTTTACCGTTTGTGCGTCTGTGTCTGTCAGCTGCAGTCTTGCGTCTAACAACAGGAGATCCAGATAAGAGCCGCTCCTGGGGAACGACGAGATCTCTGTTGCCTTCAAATCGAGTCTATACTCGACACTGTGCAAGCAGAACCAGCTGTAAAGCTGGTCCCCTCTATTGTTGGAAATTGTGTTTCCCCAATATCCATGTCGGGCATTTAAGTCCCCGGCCAAAATGAAATAGTTCTCCTCCGAGTCCAGCCTTAGGCATCGGAAGAGTGAATCGAGCTCTGATATAGTCGTTCTGGAACTAGGGTTGCCGGAGGAGTAGACCGACACCGCATACAACCTCCTTCCACTGCGGAGCGAAATGCACACGATGCAGGCCTCCAACTCCTGAAACCTTCGTACTTCACCACTATACACTACTTTATGTTTTATGTTATTTTTAATGAAGATCGCAACACCGCCTCCACCACTGGAATTGGGTCGGTCTCTTCTAATAACATTATAATTGCTGTGCTCCAGTATGCCACTCCGAGTTAGCTTGGTTTCGCTAATCATCATCAGCTCTGGGCTTTGATCGTCCAACAATCTATAGAGCTCGTTTTTTCGTGGGATCCCTATCAATGAATTTGCATTCACTGCAAGGATCTTGTAAGTTAACTCGTTCGTCTGCGCAGCCATTAAAACGGTTGACGTGGCTGGCTCTGCAGGAGCGCCAAGATTTGGTCTACCCGCTCCTCTAACCGATCCATACGCCTTTCAATGGAGGATTTCCAATCAGGCGTTGGATCGTGTGCTCTTGGCACTGAAGATTGCGGCACTACCTTCGGTAGTTGCTGCTTTTCCGTGCTCCTCTGGACAGACGCCATTTGGGCGTAGGTCACTTGAGGGGTGACGGGTATGGCTGCCCCGAGTGGATTTTTCACTGGGGGCTGCTTCTGCAGAGCCGCTTTTGCTTTGCGTTCCTGGAACTTAGGGCAACCCCGATAGTTAGCGGTGTGCCCCGCGTTCCCGCAGAGTACGCACTTGAGCTGACTCTTGTCAGCTGCTCCTTTTTGCACCAGAGAACAATTCTCCGCATTGTGGTCCTCACCGCACTTAACGCATCGATGCTGCATTTGGCAGTTTGACGCGGCGTGCCCGAACCTTTGGCAGCGAAAGCATTGTGCAATACCATCGCGCCTTCGAATGCTGTCCCATTTGCATTTCCAGCCATCTAAGAGAATTGTTTTCTTTAGATTAACTAGTTTGCTGTTGGGTGTGAATTGCACGATATAAAGGGGTAGTTTCCGCCCCTCTCTCCTTGCCTTTACTGTGGAGAAGGGCTTGACCCCGACGATCTCAATTCCGTCCCACACTTGCTCATTGAGCATTTGGAAGACCTTCTCCGCTTCAAGCGGGAAGGTGGTCCTCAGCAGACGGGTCTGGCGTTTTTCCCCTTTTGGGGTGAAAGAGAAGAACTCCAACTTCGAGATCTTTAGATACTCTATCAATATATTATAGTCATCCACTGTCTTGCAGTGGATTGCATACCTATCAGCACCTTTATTTTTACTAATATAGTAATTACCTGCCCCTATGGCCTCCTTACACACATTAGCGGCTCGTTCAATGTGTGCCGTGTACACATTGATTGGTGGCACCTTTTCGTTCTTCTGCTTCTGCTGTTGGTTTGCTGTCTGCTGCTGCAGTTGTGTTGCTGGACGCTGTTGAGTTGCTGGCCGCTGTAGTGTTGCTGGTCGCTGCTGATGCTTTGTTGCTGGCTGTTGTTTTGCCTGTGTTGTTGGCATTTTCTGGATTACTGGCTGTTGTTGGTGTTTTTTAGCTGCTCGCTGCTGTTGCTGCTGTGGTTGAGCAGCTGTTGATGGCAGTTGTTGCTCCGCTGCAGATTGCAATTGTTGCTGCTCGCTTGACTGAAGCTTTTGTTTCTGGTGCTGCTTCTTTGGCACTTGTTGTTGTTGTAACTGTTGTTGTTGGACCTTTGACTCTTGGTCCAACTTTCTCTTCTCAAGAGTACACGCCTTCAGCTCTCTAATTTCATGCAGGAGACGCTGAATTTTCTCCTGCATGTCGTCAATCTGCGTTTCTTTGAGACGAAGCACACGCTCAACTTCGTCTTCGGTGTCCGTGTCCAGCGAATCGAAGCTGTTGCTGCTGACAGCGAACAAGCCTTCTCCTCCATCTGACACGTACTGCACTACCTCTTCCTCCTCCGACTCGGTTGCCGTTGTGCACGCCGATGCCGCTTCACTAGGCTCTTCCCCCTGCCGCTCTTCGGTTGACACGTTTGTATTGCGGCGTTTTCCACTTTTTGGAGACGCCTTCTTCCTCCTCCTCTTGCCAGTGCCTTCTTTGGGCACTGTTTGCTGATGGCCTGATGCTGTCACCGGTTGTTGTAGGTCATTGTCCGCCTTCAAGAGCGCGGACCGCTCTTTTGTTTCCATCTCTCTGCACTCACTTTACTGATGAGATGTGCATCCAGGGAAAAAAAAAAGTTTTGCTTCTGTCTCAATTCGGGCTCGAACCGGGCACCTGCAGAGCCGGGAGCACTGATTCTACTAACTCGGCTGCTTGCCTGTTTAAAAAACTTGTGGCAACTTCAGTACTTAATATGCGTGAATTGTTTTTCTTTTTATTTATATGAACTCGAATCACTCGCGAACTGCACTACTCGGAGGTCAGTGAACGACTGATGAACTGGTACTTCGACAAACAAAATGTCAAATTTGGGACGATATCAATTCACATGAGATCCAAGAGCGTTCAATGCGTGCCCAAAAAGGTGCTGTTTAGTGTGGATTTTTAGTTCGTATTTCGTTGAAAACGACGTTGGCCAGGACACCACGGCACAGAGTGTTATATTGCATATCTAGTGGAACTTTATTCCTGCTGTAGTTGGTATGGATATAAACTATGGATTTTCCTATTGAGTGACAAAATAAAGAAACATACAAATGTCTCTAACTAAAAGACCACTGGACCGATTTTTAACATGACAATACTTTTTTTATCGTTGTACTGAAAAATGCATCATTTTATATAAGCCATTATTCATATTCAAGAGCCAGCCCTCCGGCTATGAATGATCACCATAAACAGCAGATCTATCATTATTTCCATAGATAATCAGAAGGCCACAAAGGCTCTGGAACTCTACTGGCAATCCAAATTACTCATCCCACTGTTCCAGATAATCGTTCTAAAATCTTGGCATTTTACGTTTCCTTCGTTCCCACCTTGAATGCATCTTGCAACTCTGAGAGCTTACATGGTTCTGTTGCACTCCTTGAGTTTTTGCAAAATGCCAAAAATTTCAATTATGTGGATCTATTTGGTCCTCAACGGAGATGTTTTTGTCTTAGATAGAGAGATAATCGTTATTATTTTGAGAGGTGATAGCTCACACACGAAAAAAAATTGTACGGGGGCGCAGCTGAGCGTGAAATGTCTTTACGGATTCTGGAAGTATATACATAGGTCCGGAGGAGGTATTTAATAACACCTCAATATGAATACATGCGAACTCATTTTCAAAACTTTGCAAAACAAAGTTAAAATGTAAACAAAAAACGGATAATTCTAAGGCCTTCAAGCAAAACGATAATTACTACCATTTGCTGAGGTCGCACAAGGTTCTACTTACGTAAAAGATTCCATAAATAAGAGGCAAGAAATTACAAAAATAATTTGAAGAATAGCATTGCTACTTATGTACTTCTTAAGAAGGCGATGAATTCGTCTCACATAATACAACTAATGTTTTACATTTCTCTTGCTCAAACATGTTTGCATTAATACATACCTCTTGTCATTCAGCCGACTTTGATTTTTGAATTAAGTTCCCCTAGATTCGCAAGAGAAAAGGACACATTATAGACTGTGAGCGATAAGTGTCCTGAATATATCATATAAGATCTTTTCTGCCGTCTTGTGTAAGCGCCTGAAACCCTATGTCAACAGCCTGATTGATCAATATCAGTGCGGGTTGAGGCCAGCGAAATCCCCTATTGACCAAATATTCACATTATGGCTTCGTTAAGATCGGTAAAGATTTTAATGAGACCTTTGATGCCGAAAAAGGATTTAGACAAGGCGACGCACTGTCAAGCGATTTCTTTAACATTATTCTCGAAAAGATCATGCGTAACTCAACACCAAAAGCACGATCTTCTACAAATCTGTACAACTTCTCGACATTGACATCAACGGAAGAATACAACGGGCTGTCAGTGTGGCTTTTAGGGATATCGCAAAGGAAGCGGCGAAGATGGGTCTTGCCGTCAATGAAGGAAAACATTGTCTGTGCTATATGCTGTCTAAGAAAAATGTCTACCAACACCGACGTCTTGAACAAAAGTTAACTTTCAAGCAGTGGACAATGACACCACCGCGGAGATCAAACGAAGGATCACGCTTGTCAATCGCTGTGTTTTAGAACTTGGAAAGCAATTGAGGAATAAAGCCCTCTCTCGAGGATATACCTATGTAAGACCTTGAATGCCCAGTCCCAGCGGACGAGAAGATCTTTTGTCGCTTCGAGAGGAAGGTCCTTCGTATTATCTTGTACTGTACTGATGGTGTTTGGAGGAGGAGACTGAACAACGAACTGTACGGGCTGAACCGCGACATCGATCTGGCCAAACGAGTTTGAGTCTCTCGTCTCAGATGGCTAGGTCATGTAGAGCGATCGGACACCAATGCTCCGGCGCGGAAAGTCTTCGACTTCAGCCCCGAGAAAACCACGCCTCCGGCGGCGACGCAGCTATAAACGGTCCTCAATCAGCTGAACATGCGTCGCTGAAAGCAACTAGCACCAGACCGTGCTAAATAGAGAGGCATGTGGGCTGAGCTCCACGTCCATCCCGAACTGTAGCGCCAGCCAAAGAAGAAGACGATTCGGAATATAAAACACTATGCACTTGCAACGGCGAGCGCTATGGGTCGATGATTAACAACTTCTTGTGGCCTGAATTGGATGATATGGATAGGCGCTACCGTGCCGCACAGGTCACGCCACATTGGACAGTCTGCACGAGTGATTCGAGGGCATGGTCATTTCTGAACTGGCCACCGAGTTCGTGCGAATTGACCCCGTTTTTCTTATGGGATTGTTTGACGACGCAGGTCTATGCGAATAAGCCACAAACCACAGCGGCACTTAAAGCGAAAATAACGCATGCCATTTTTGAAATTCAGCCTCATTTAGGCACCTGAGTCATGGGAAATTTGACATTACGGATGGGCGCAACCCCGAGAATCTGTGGCGGACATTTGAACGACCTTATATTCCATACAGAATGGCATCGACAGTCTTTACAAACGAATAAAAAATGTCTCTGATTTCTCTAGCACTCTTGGTTTTATTTAAATTTAAAAATAAGAAGCGCTTAATGAAGTGCCTTGAAGGACCCGTGTTTAGTGTTACGAGTAGATACCACGAGTTCGATTTTCTTAATTCATGGGCAAGACAGGTACTGTTTTTGGAGCTGGATACATTCCACAAAAGGGAGCTTATGCTTGATATAATATTCAACCAATAACAGCATACACTTTGTGAAACAACAAACAATTTATATTTTTTATATAAAGAGTTTTACCAAATTATTATTTACGGAACAGCCTGTATTAGAGACTGCAACTAGAAGTGGACAAAGCCAAAGCACACAATTCATGCATATGTTTACACATCTATTTATACTTCAAACCATAATCGAAAGAGAAATAATTCTCAATGTACATTTTCCGGAGGTATATTCCCGTATTAATTGATTAATCAAAAGTTACGTGAACAGGTTCCTCAAAATTATCTCATTTGATTTAAACACGTTTTATGTGTATTTTCTTGTCTGCGTGCACCGAAAATGTGTTGACGTCCATTAGATGGGACATCATAATAAAGCATAATTTACACCAAATCCTAAATGTCAGCCAGAAAGAGGAAGCGGAAACTATAACAAGTTTAACAAATATCACAGACGGCAAGTTGATGTTGATCCACATTACAGTGGGTGCGGTTCGGGGCCCAAACAATGGAGGTGTGGAGCAAGAAATCGTGCTTTCAAATGCGAGTGGAATTCGTGATGCACTGGTTAGATGTGTTCAAAATTCACACCGTTCACTCTTTTACATACAAACGTAGGTATGCGCACATGTATACACATTGGATAGGTGGTAGCATGTGGCATGTGAAAGGGTGGCTGTATCAAAGTGAAGACACACATGGGTAAAGTATTCATTCGTTCGTAGTTCTAAAGAATTCATAGATCATAATATACAGATACATTCACATTTAATTCTGCACACAAACATTCTTCTTGGGCTAGAGTGCAGAAGGATTTGTGTTGTGCTGTTTATCATCGTTACGCTAATATAATACTTGATGTTGTTTGATGCAAGCGAAGGGTGGATGGTATTATAAATATGTCCTTACATTGTGTAGTGTCGTTTTGGAACAGTTAAAATATTGAACCGAGTACGTAACAGATGATGACCGACTTTGATGCTGCCTTGTTCGATCTCAGGTGCAGACGTGTCGTTTGACAAACAATGTTACGATGCAAAGTTTTCGCTTTGCAAACTAAATTGGGATATTTCCTCTTTTCCAAGGGGAAGGAAAAACGTGACCGCTGCGATACTTGGAGGGAGGACATTCAGCTGTATGTTATCTATCTGTATGGTAAGCATAAGAGTATACAAGAATATTTTTAAAAAGGCCCGTTTGAATATATTATGAAGCCACAAAAGAAACTGCTGGAAATTCAATGCGTTTTAAGGATCTTTGGTAATTCTTTGAAAAACAAATTAATTTTCTTGTTCCCTGGTAAGAAGTGGGCGCGAATCTTGAAGCATGGAAACACTTGGGGGAACCGGTATTCTTCGCAGCAAAAGTGACTAAATAAGTGAAGATTTATCGATTATAAGAATTGGCGAAAGAGAGAGACCCTGTCAGCCGGGATAAATCAAGGCGCTGTACAGTAACAGTACAGAAGTCTCAGTGCTAATTGGACCAATGATCAAGTCATCCGCCTATTTTTATTTTTTTTTTTTTATGACAGAGCGCACAGAGCACTACGTTCTCTATGTGTATACAACCAGTATAGATTTACACAACTGTTATTTTTTGTTCGATTTGGCATCTCACAGATTAGTTCAATAAGCAATAATATTATTAACGCAAGGAGTAAATGCAATTTTTAATTATAAATAAAAACCATTACACGCCCATTGCTACCATGGTTAGCTCTCAACCTTTTATCGAAAAGAAATTTCTCATCCGAAGACATCGTTGGGGAGCACATATATGTGACCATAGCGCCCTATTACGAGTGTGGAAATGAGTGTCTACTTCCACTAAATTCCTAATGTCTGTATATTTTTTAAACAGAATTTATTGCCGAAAAACCTAATAGCTTAAGTATGAAGTGTAGTGCTAGTTTGCAACTGCAACCCCTCTCCTGGAAAGGTATTCAAACTGGCATACATAGGTCGTTATGACTTGTTGCCACAAATATATCCAAGATACAAAAATGTCGCGGATAGACATGGATGAAGTTACCTTACGTCTGGAACCTTAGGTTTTCAAGCTAATTTTTTTACATCTTTCTTCATAACAAGAAAGTCCTTCACACATGTTCAACATACGGATTTCCGATTTCGTAAAATTCTTTTTGGAATTCTTTCAAATCTAAGTTCTTGAACACCATGTGGGGGATCACATATAAAAGGGGGAGTAATTACTTTGAAACCTATATTCATCTAGGAAGTCTTAGCTATGTTGTTTAAGAAATCTTAACAAAGAGTTAAGTCTCGCTGTGGTGTAATCATAATGAAAAGAAAAATTCAATTAATAAATTGTTAATTTTTAAAATCAATAATTTGTCAAAAATCACCCTAATTTCTATGATATCATGAAGATGTTTGAAAAATAGTTACAAACAAGGGTTGCTATATTTCGGTACGTAAAAATTCATATTTCGTGAACATTATTCAAAAACAAAATAAAAAGTAGTGGGCTCATATGACTACCCTGCCGAACGTGAGGTATAAAACTATCGATCTTTACCAAATTGCCTTCTATCTTCTTTTATCTTAAATAATTTATAAGCTACCTGAGCATTGAAGAGCGGAAACCCAACTCTAGCAAATGCTTTTGTGAAGTCTTTGTAGACTTTATATATTATGCATATATCATGTAAGATCTTTTCTACTGTCTTGTATAAGCGCCTGAAACCCTTAATCAGAGCGGGTTGAGGCCAGTGAAATCCCCTATTGACCAAATATTCACATTACGGCTTCGTTAAGGTCGGTAAAGATTTTAATGAGACCTTTGATGCCGAAAAAGGATTTAGACAAGGCGACGCACTGTCATGCGATTTCTTTAACATTACTCTCGAAAAGATCTTCCACAAATTTGTGGAACTGCTCGCATATGCCGATGACATTGACATCATTGGAAGAATACAACGGGCTGTCAGTGGAGCTTTTGGGGACATCGCGATGGAAGCGGCAAAGATGGGTCTTGCGGTCAATGAAGGAAAACTTTGTCTTTCCTATATGCTGTCTAAGAAAAATGTCCACCAACACCGACGTCTTGAACAAAAGTTACCTTTCAAGTTGTTCTACCTAGGCTCCGAAGTTAACGCGAACAATGACACCACCGCGGAGATAAAACGAAGGATCACGCTTGTCAATCGCTGTGCATCACCTGCCTTGAACAAAGACATGTTGGTTATTAGAAATGATTTCTTAAACAGTGAAAAAAATTAAATCAACAAATAGCAGGATTCATTCTGCATTTTAAAACACAGCGAGGCTACTTCAACGCGACGATTTTCAACAAGACAACGTTGTGATGACAGTATATACTTGGTTTGTCTAGTACTGGCTTCTGAATTTTGCATGGTCTGTTGATTGATGTTGACATGACGGTGTAGCCTTGCCTTTGACGATAGAGAGGTCGAATTATCCATTGTCCAGTTGTACCACCTGACAAGTTTGGCAGTGTTGCCGGTGTTTAAATCGACGAGTAGGATGTTTGCGTTGATCTCCTACGCTGATAGGCTCTCATGAGATTGTCGATAAACGCCTTCAGGGCGTTCACAAAAAACTTCAGTCAGTCGATTGTCATCAATATTTTCTTCCGACCAATTCCAAGCATATAAAATAGTAGTAGATCGGGTACATGCACAGGGATCTTCTGTGACCCATTCGAGAAAACCCTGGAACAAAGAAACGATTGCAAGCAAGTTTCCCAAGCTCAAGTGAATCCTATACACGAAGAAGCATTCGCACAGAAGGAACACAACATAACCAACGGATCGATCTCCATTTTTTTTCCGACAATAAAGTGGCAATAAAAGCCATAGCGTCGGACATGTTAACGTCGAAATGGCCAGGTTATCCAGAGAGAGCGTCAGTGAAATATCCTTGACCAACATGGCGACTCAACTCAACATAGTGAGTATCAGGGCACACTGGCATCCGAGGAAACGCAAAAGCGGACAGCCTTCCGAAAAATGGATTTGAGCTGAGAGAATTTAGGGCAATTTCTTGTGCATTCAAACCGCTAAGTTCCATAAGAAAACGGGAAAACAAAATCCTTGATAGAGTCAGTCAGGAAATTGAAGCAATAGCAAAGGTCCACTGTCCGACGCTGGACAAAAGAGATCAACTCTTCTGTCACTTTTTTCGTCGTTAGGAAGTGCGAACGCTAATAGGGAGAGGTTCTTTACCAAGCACTGCGCCATAGGCACGCATGCATCGCTATTGAATATCCCACGTGCAGAGATGAGGAAAAAATGGAATTTATCCAACTTCTGCTCTGCGAGTGCCCACCCTAGCAAGGAAAAGAAAACAGTTCTCGCGAGGGCACTTCTTTGGAGTACCCTGTACAAGGGTACGGTGTAGAAATGAAAAATCTCTAAAAGCTTTTGAACGAATCTGGACGGTTGTACCAGCAAAAGAAGGGCTCATAGTAGGCAAACAATGGGCACAATGGACCCAACATGTTGGTATAAGTGAACCACGGCCGCAAGCCCGTGAGAGGACCAATTTCCCTACCTACAAGTATAAGCGCCCAAACAGACCTTCCCCATGCCATAATTTAAAGTTGCAAACATTGATTTAAGAGTAGCACAAAGATCACGACATAAAATGTAGGCCGGCAACAGTCTGACAGTAAAAGAGTTGAATCTCATGTTTAATGATTTTCCTGTAATTCTACATTGGAGTAAAAGATACAAGTATAATTACGTGAAACAGAACATATGCATGTACAAACAAACGTATTGAACTCGATTTTATTGGGTCTCAATAAAGTAAGCTTGTATCTTGTCTCATAACGTACGCCCAGTGCATCTTGTAAACACGGTCGTTGATTTGTATGTTTATGTCAATGTTTTGAAAATATTGTGTGTTAAATATGCCTACGAGCTACCAAAGTCGAGTGACATTTCTCCAAAGTCATAGCGACCATATACACGACATTAAACTTGAATGCAGTCCTGGTCTGAAGTGGAACGTGGGCGATCACAAAAAATAGCAGAAGAACAAGTAAACACGACGATGAGGAGGTGAAATACATTCGAACGAATGAAAACGAATAAAGAAGTTAAATTAAGGTCTGTTTAGAGTAGATTAACACAAGTTAGTTAGACAGTATGACTGGAAGAAAAATAAATGGGGTCTTTATAGACCCCTAGGGAGGGTACTGCTGATACGCAAAAAATTACATAAAAGCAAAGATGGCAAGAAGTGCATAAGCTAGACTACTAGGTTGTATCAAAATGAGCAAGAACAACATCCGTATCCGGATCCTAACAGGACATTGCAGACTCAGGGAGCATCTAAAGAATCTAGGGGTATTAGAAGGTGATCTGTGCAGTAGAGGTGGAAAACTATCAATAGTCCCTGCCATCGATAATAATCGACATTTTGTGGAAGACGATAATGTTCGTGTTTTCTTGAAAATAAAGTAGAACAAATGCATTTGAAAGTTTTAGGTGTTTAGCCATTTATTTTTATTTAGGTAAGTAAGTAGTAAGATGCACTTCGATAAAAGTAGGCACATTGTGCTGCCACGTGGGTTTTGCAAAACCAGGGATTAGGTCGGCGTGATTATAATGACAGTTTTATCGATGAGTTCTAAACTTGATTTTGTTAAACCACTTATTTTTATTAGGTAAGTAAGTAGTAAGATGCACTTCGATAAAAGTAGGCACATTGTGCTGCCACGTGGGTATTGCAAAACCAGGGATTAGGTCGGCGTGATTATAATGACAGTTTTATCAATGAGTTCTAGACTTGATTTTACCAAGTCAAAGAAGTAGGAGTCCATTATAGCTTTCCTGATCGAGGCAAGTGCAAGGCAGCTGCAAAGAAGGGGTTTGCCCACTTTCCTCCTCTGCAATCCTCCCCCCTGAAAACTTACAATACTAATGTTATTCTAAATATTTCAGATCGAGTAGTTGAACGAATGCCTTAATCCTGAAAATCAGTGGGTATCATTAAAGCCAACGCTGCATGACAGAAACTTCTATCCTACTAGGGTTCGTAATGTGCTGCCTTTAAAAAAAAAAAGAAAGTGACACGCACATTAGAATTCGTAAATGAATTTCCTGAATATGAATTATCATTTGAATTCTCAAATGAACTTTGATGAAATCATTTTAGATGATCAGCCATATTGCCACTAGTCTTATATACCTTACTCCACAATGAAAAATTTCCATACGAGCGAATTGGATTTTCTTTTATAACATCTCTTGCTCTCTTCTTTCTTGATCAGTCATTTTTTTATCAAAAAAAATCGATCACACCAACTGCAAGTACACGAATGAATGGCGGTTGTCAAAATGTTTGCGTTATTCCTATTACTGGTCATTTAAAAAGGCGTATTCCCATATTTCGAATTACTGACAGTTTGAGTTTAGTTTTTGAAAATAAATATTCCGGTTTTTAGACAATTAAATGCTTTCATAAATCATTAACGAGAACTGTCGATAGTAATAAAAAATCATCAATAGTTTTCTAAAGTGAGAACAATTATAATCGATAGTTCTCCACATCCACTGTGCACACTCTGTGGAGAATTAAATGAAATTCTAGAACACGTACTGGGATTTTGTGAGGCATTAGCCAAAAAATGAGCAAGCACTTAATATCACTAGAACCATCTCTCACTCTCCGATTCCTGGGAAGGAAACTGGCTTAAAGATAATACTCTAGAATATATTTCCTCCACCTATGCGCAGCAGGAGTCCATAACCCTAAATACAAGTCTCAATAGAACTATTTGAGTGAGGGAAACTTGTAAGAGAGCAAAGATATAAAAAGAGGGCACAATAGATCTAAAGGTCGCTGTGCAATAACTGAACAACAATTATAATAATAGCCCAAAAAAATCAATGAAACTATTGGGAAAGTTTCAAAAGGGTCAAGGAGCTTTCTCACGTTCTTCTGTGTACGCACATGGACCAAGATCCAGTGTGATGGGACCAATAAAGAGAATATACATTCCTCTACGCAAAGAAACAATAATTTTCCAATCAGAACTGTTTTCAATCAACGAACCTGCACATTGCATTAGTAACAAAAAACCCACTAATACCAAAAATATCTGGTGGCGCTACACTACGGGGTGGACCTGGGTCTCAACCAACAAGTCTCTCCAGTTGGCACGATCTTTAGCCAGCTGTCTCCAACTGCGCACACCAAGTCGATTGAGGTCCTTCTTCATTTCAGTGCGCCATGGATTCTGTGGGCGTCCACAAATGCGTTGTGCCACTGGTTTGAACTCGAAGACTCTTGGACTGTTGTCCATGCGCTCTACATGGCCTAGCCATCTTAGGCGCTGAATCCGTTGTAATCCTGTACAACCTGACGAGTTTGGCAGTCATGTCAAAACTAAAAATGGCATTGTATAGCTCGTCTTTATGCACGCTGTCATATGCGGCCTTTAAATCCAGGACAAGCCGTATTATGAAGATTTAGTCGATGGTGGACATCCCGGCTTCAAACCGCACTGATAAGGACCTATCCGGTTATTGACGAATGGTTTCAGGCGCTCACACAAAACGGCAGAAATGATCTTATAGGCGATGTTAAGCTTGTTGGCGTAGTTGAAGAGGTCTCCTTTCTTGTGGATCGGGCAGACGATACTGGGATGTGGGAATGTCGCAAAATACACTGGCAAAAAATAACAGACTAAAGATAATAAGCTCGGTGCTATGACATGATGACCAGGAAGGTAATGAAAAGGCGAACATACAAGCCAAGGCAGGTACGCAGATACACTTTTTTGGGCCCCCTCTCTTTACAGACAAGGACAACACGGACATAAACCTTCACCTACACAAACGGATCATTAAAGATATGAGCTAGTTTTGGAGTAACCAGGAGGGTATTTAACACTCCACTACAATCTAAAATTAGCCAAGGAAGCTGACCAAAGAATGCTAGCATGTAATTACTTCCTTCATAAAATGGGCATTATCAGTAAACAAATCTGTAGGCGAAATAATTTGAATTGAAGAACTTGGGGTGCGTCACATCAAGTCACTAGTACTGTGATAATAAAGATCACTTATACCCCCCTTTTATGGTCTAGGATTTAAATGCTGCCTTCAGTAAGAAAGAACTCTACACGCATCTAATGGACTTCGCGAACCTTGCCCGAGAATTATTTAACATGACCCGTAACAGGAAGAGACCACCAAAAAATCCCGTCTAGATTCCTAGATCAAAAGAAGAGAGTACAAGAAATCTTTATGGTCCTAGTGCTTGTGTCCGTATGACAAATCCCAATTTCTTTAATTCAGCTCAAAATGTACTTCATTTCACTCCAATCCTCAACAATCAATGTCATGAATTGAGTTTGGACAATAAATAGTCATTTCCGGACTTTTTGTCTCAGTAATAGTCAAGTCAGAGTCTCAGCAAATAGTAGCAATTTTTTAAAACCCACAACATAATGTGAACTCTAAGCAGACAAAACAATGACATTATTCCGTAGCCAACATACTTAATGAGTTCAGAATCCATTAGGAGTGCCTTGATTAGCTTAATAAATTAGATCGCTCGTGGATAGGCAACCAAATGGCTGGCCCACTGGAGTTTGTGTAAAGACTGTCCGGCATTGAAAAATCGACAGGTTCGATGCAGTTCTACGCGAGTCAAGACATAAGAGAACTCTCATTCATAGTCTTAGGTAACAGTCGCGGACAACGTTAAAATGACACTTCCCCTCAAACTACGAGTATGCTAAGTCGATTCCTCAACAGATGTAATTTATCTGGAAATATATACGCGTATAAATTTGCCTGTAAATGGAAAATTTATTCCCCTATGAGTCGACTGTCGACAGCGCACAAAAACAATACAAATAAAATGTGTATTGTAAAAATTTCATCTCACAAAGGGATTGCGTAAATTGGAAACAAAATAATTTCCCCACTGAATCACTGAAGGCAGATGACATCGAAGCTTTCGCATGCAAATCACTGAAAGAATTCGGCCCATGCAATCGAATGCCAGACATATCCCATTCATACACTGACCGCATGTCAATAACGTACACGAAAATCCGTAAACCCAAAACCATTGTCGCTCCAGGTTTCCTGGCAAAACATAAAATAAAATGAATAAATATCAAAGTAGCAACGAACCTGCACCAGCAAACATCTCCCAAGTCCCGGGTGGCTGGCTTTATTTACGATTGAAACGACTTTGAAATTCAATCCGCTTGCGTCGTGTTGCCAGATTATGAAGTGCCACCTCAAGAGAGCGAAAAACGGCGACTGAATAGCTAATGATTATCAAAAAAAAAAAAACTCGTCGAAAAGCATAAGACCAAAACAAAAAAAAAACCGAAATAAGGAATGAAAGAAAAAAAAAATGAAGCAACGTAGGCGTACCCTCAAGTTGTCGGCCAGAGAACGACGAAAGGAAAGTTTTATGTTCCCCCACCCACATGCACACGGTATACTTGAGTCATGTTCGTCTTAAAATATGCATCCATGGGCTTCAAATCATTTCCTTTGTTCAACGGGGATCTCTTTGTTGAATGAAATATTCAAATCTTCGTTCTTTCATCGATCATCAAGAGCCACGGAGGCGGCGGCTAGATCTGTGAAAATTCATCTGATTTTGAAGGTTCCTCCGGCCATTGTCCATTAGATTGTAATTGTTGGATGCAATATTACAAACAATTACACGAAATAGTTTTGTTTTTCACTTCACACTTTCACCCGTCCATTGGAGGTGTGAACTTCACCTCGTCATTCCCTCCCCCGCTGCTATTGTCAGCCAAAAAATGATCATGTATGTATGTGTATGTGTGTGTGTGGGAACCTCAAAACGATTAGTTTCTAATTTGACGCTCGACCCGATCTTGCCCGACCTTCTCGTTTGTATGTGTAGCCATTAATTATTTAAACATTTATAGAGAGACCCACAGAAACAGAATGTATCGCCCGAGGAGATCTCAGCTGGAATTATGGAATCAATTTTCGGATTAGCCACACGCACACACTGAGAAACCTCACCTCAAATCATAGGACGGGAGGAGGAGCTGTCTCTTTCAGTTGCTGCTTGTGTGCGTCCATCGGTAGACCGGGCAGACGGGAATACATATATTTTCAAGTCAAATATGAGATGTGTTTGACAGCGAGAATCACCAGTGGTACACATTTCACGGAATCGAAAGACCCTCGACCCAAATTTAAGGTGTTTAATGGGATGCTTCTGTGGAAAAGACCACCAGACCTGCAACTGGCGGTCGGACAAAAATGTCAAGCTCGACGGTTTTTCGGATTAGTTGTGTCAATGTATTGCACATTCAATTCAGTGATTCAGAAATGGTTCGATATACTAAGCTCTTGACATAATAGGCATGGCGAAGAGATGCTCGCAAAATTGTTCTTTCAGGTAGTCACACCCCAAGTGTAAAGGATCTGCTTTTGTTTGCAAACAAAAACCACACCTTCCATGAAAAGTGTTTCAAAAGAAAAACCTATACGGACTTATCCGAAATATCTTATTTACAATTTTTTTAATTCATAGAAGCAATCCGAATTTAGAGCGCATTGCAGTGAATAGGACACAATGATAAGTGGCTTGTGTGTATTGGCACAACATGCTCCTCTCTGGAACCAAATAATGGGGACATAAATGTCAGCTATTACTTATAATCCTGCATTTCGGCTGTCAAAGCATTAATAATCGGAACGTTGACATGGGAGAGAGAATCATTTACGTCACGGTGGCTTCATCGGAGGGAACTTCTTGAGATAACCGAAGTATCATCGTAAATGGCGCCCGGTAAAAAACAATAACAGGGTTTGTAGAATATGCAGTTGTATTGTGGTGACACCACATCCTCCGTTAAAATTATTAAAAATATAATTTTCAATGTAATTTCTTATGTCCAGGAGTATAGGCATATGCCTCAAATTCGTGGCTTTTGATCCTGTCAGTCGACTTTCTACGGTACCATTGGTCCATCAAATCAGTCCACTCGATTCGAAGAGCACGACAAACGGACACCACATACATTCGAAGGGGGATCGATAAGTGTACCCTTGAATGAGAATCTATCAGTAATGATTCTCAATAAAACGCACTCTACTCAGTTTGTATTCACTTTTCTTTTTTGTGTCAAAAGTTAGTTCGTATTTTTTCTTTCACTGTGCTAGACTTAAGATTCAAATAGTTTTGGCAGTTGGTTGCCAATGTTTGTACAAATATGGTTTTATTCAGTAGAAGCGTTTGTTTATTAAACACAGCATAGATTATGAGATACGTTATCCTATGTTGAGATTTAGAACACCAATGATGATTTTAAGCTCAATTCAAGTCAGCGGCATTTATTTTTTAGTGGTGCCACCTGTGAATCGATTCTTCAACACGCTAACGTCAGTAATGATAACTGGGTAAATTTTACTCAGTAATAACTCAGTATTGCTTTGTTGTTGCTTCGTATGTAAAAGTATTACTGAGCGGAGTACAGATTCTCAATAAAACAAGTATATGCAGTCATCGAGAAAGGACGCACATCATCGACGACTCAGCCAAAACCACACTGTAGGCAGCTATAACTTCGAGGTAGTGGAGGACTTCGTGTACCTCGGCTGCCGAGATAAAACACAGAATAACTCTTGCCCATCGCTGTTCCTTTGGACTCAAGAGGCAATTGAGGAGCAGAGCCCTCTCTCGAAGGACAAAGTTAACATTACATAACACCTTGTTTATCCCTGTCCTTCTCTGTAGTGCGGAAGCCTGGACAATCTCAAGAGCAGGTAAAGAAGCCCTTGATATTTTTGAAAAGTTCTGTGTTCAATCCTTGATCCTGTTTGCATTGATGGTTTTTCGAGAAGATTCAACGATGAACTATGCAGCGACATGAGCCAGCCTAGTCATAGGATCCAACATTGGCCATACACTTCTCCAGTCCGAAGAACTGGAACGATGGCACACTGAATTGGAGAACGACCTTAACCAAATTGGCGTGTGAAATGTGAGACAGCTGTCTTCGACTCCGAACCAGTTGGACAATGTAATAGAGGACGCTCACCAAAGCTGTGGCGCACGAGTGCAGAATGACCACGATCAACTTGGCGAGTGAAATTTGAGGCAACTGTCTAAATATCGTGCCAGATGGAGAGGATTGTTGGCCGAGGCCCAGGTCCACCCCAGAGTATAGTGCCGGAGAAAAATGCGGTCACACAAACTCTACCAAAGTCTCTAAGGCCCGATATCAATTTAAATATATTTATTTATTGAATCAAACAAATGCACACAGTGGATTGCTAGCATGTAACACCAGTGTATCTGTTCACTTCATAGCCTTTATAACTTCCAATCTCAAACCAATCAAAGTTGTATTTCTATACGAATATAGAATCTCTCTGCATTCCATGCAAATCTTGAGTTCCTTTGCAGGGCAAGAAATAATTAACATTCACAACGGCTGCCTCGCCCATCCATTGACAAAGCCCCGGTCCCGTCGATGTTAAAAATAAAACGCACTTCCCAGGCACCGTACGGCAATGCGGTTCTGCTTCTCTAAAAAGCTACTGGGGTCATCAACACATCCACTGGCGTCCTTTGAATATAAATTTCGGTTGCGATGGCATTTTCACCGCCATTACGCGCACCTGTCTGCAAACACTACCGCACCCGCCACCGTATGATAACCGACCCGGGCTGGCGATAAACTTGTGAATGTCAAACCAAGGCTCTCATGCAATGACCATCCCTTGAAAAATAGTCTTGATTCACAAATGTTACTACAAAATGCCCCATTCCAACTGCAAAACCGCAACCAAGTGCAGAACATGTGCGCTGCGGCTTGACTTTTACCATGCAAGGAAAAAGAAGCTATCGACAATTTGCTGAAAGCAAGAATCACTAATAAAATTCACATTACGTCAAGTGAGAGAGAGAGAGAGTGAAAAAAGGGTGAAAGAATACAGAGAGAGAAAGAGAGGAGAAAGGAACAATGAATAGGTAACAAACCACACTCCGTAACCAGAAACCTCTCCGCTGTTTACCTGTGCCAAATGATAGGGTTGTGCAGTAAAACGAACCGTCAGCCGTGTTACATTAACCCGAAATTGTCTGCTGTTAGGGTTGTGTGAGGACTCCCAGAACGATAGATGTACAAAATGTCAATAGGGAAGGAAAAGGATACCTGCGCTTGGTACTTGGTCTGCGCGTTGTTAGGTAGCATCAGTCCGCGCCAGCACTTAAATCAAGAATCTTCACTAAATGCATCTACGGAAACGAGAAGCGAAGACAAGTATCGCGGGTTCTTCTTCTTGCAGAACTGTTCACTCCCATCGACTTGTTGTGCCAGCAGCCGAAGGGAAGCGAAATGTAAACACATTCATGAATACATATACCTTTTGTGCACCCCTTTCCTTTTCGAAATCTTCTACCTGCTGAATTAAAGAGCTATCGTTCGTTTTCGTGGCCCACCGTTGCTGCTGGGCATTCTTTTGTGTGAAACAACAAAAAAAGAGGGACACGCAGAACTAGATTTATTGTAGGTGAATTTAATCAAGGGTATCCACACATGTGTGCAGCGAGAGATACATACATATATTGCATCTTTGGGCTGTACTCAGTCGTGGTAAGTGTGAAGCCCTCGCTAATGAAGTGCTATGCAGCAATTAAATTGGACCTCAGATTATACTAAATGTTACGAATTATCATCTAAATGCATCTTGTTTAGGGTGCTATAGGTTCTTAATTTTATCTTACGATTAAAGAGCCATAAATGTTAACGACAGTTCATCGAAACCTGTAAAAACCTTTCACTCGTCTGCAGCAGCCAGTAGTCGGACTGCATAATAACTGGTTTGTCCTACACAGACAATTTTCTACCATCTTTCAACAATCAAACCGAAAAGGTGCTTACAAATGATTTGGTATAAACTTTGTCCATCACAGCACATCATTAACGCGGCAAGTAGTTGGCCCAAATTTCATCTTTGCGCAATAAAAGACTCGACGCCGTCGTAGGTGTGTAATTTGAAAATTTATTTCAAAAGTTCAAGCAAAGGCACACGTAATTAAAAGACCACGCGAGTTAGAAAATGTGTTCCTCTCAATGGCTACCGTCAGCATATGGTAGACGAAAATTGCCTAGCGAGACTAAATTAAACCAACTCGTTATTTTCAACATTCCATAGGCATCAATAAGCACATTCATATGGGACGAACTGTCTTGAGGAGTTCTGCCACAATGTGTGCAGGGAACGATACATTTGTATGATTTTTCCATGATTTATGACCGTGAAGATAATGATAATGCGATTTTCGTTTCGTTGCTGTGGTGTCTCCACGATCAGTCACACTTCCAGCAAAACATATTTAAGTGAAGTGACCGGTAAAGCATGAAAGAGTCGGTTACTGATCAGTAGACGATGAGAAAAATGTTTTCCTGCTATTTCTCAGTCAGGATCAAATTGAGAACATGTGGTCAAGGTTCTTAAACAGCAGTTACCAAGTATACATAATATAATGTAGAAGCACACGTCAATTGATACGCTCTTTGTGTAAGACACGGCCAAGATGAGGTACATTTTATGTTTTTGTTTCCGTTGCTAATTCAATTCTCCGAACTCACTTTCCGATGTGAAGTTTGAAAAAAAAGAAGGAATTTTCGCCTTTTTAGCTAATACCGGGTTAACCAGGTAGACTTCTCAAATTAGAAACTACAGTCGCCTCCCTTGAAGATGGGTTCGACAAGAGGATGGTTTGTATGGAAAATTGAGAGGAACTCTCATACTTCATTATTTGGATAGCAAATACAAGTGTTGCCACAAATGTGAATGAATGATTGGAAAATTTAAATAATTGGGATTATTTTATTTACACCATAAATTGTCAGTTAAATGTGCAATAAATTTCCTGTGCTTTTATTATCTACTATCTATTGTATTGTCCAGCAAGCGTTCCATACATGACAACAGAAACAAAAATGTCGCAACTAAGAACCGATATGACAGTTGTAGTGAATGAAACGGCACACACTTCGATTTTTGCTGATACTTCGTCTAGTCCAAGCAGAAATGAAATATTAAAGAGATGCCAGATTTCTATCTATCTTGCCCCTTGAAATTTTTGACAACTGTTTTTTATAACGTTTTCTTAAACCAAATTGACCAATCAGAGGACGGCATTTACGTTATTTCGTGAATAACCGTCAGAAATTCATGAATATCTGTCAAAAAGGCACTCAAATTCGTCGATGGACTAGGTGGCAATCAGCTGTGAAGTCGGCTATCTCTGGAATACTTAATTTCTGGTTTTGAGGATAATTGTGATGTTGTCAAACACAGTAAGCAAACTACTGCCAATGGAGAAATGTGTATTGGATTGTGGATGTACATATACAAATCGCACATCTATGGAATATCGACGTAAATACAATTTTTTCCGAAATAGAGTTATTAGACGTGTTTTTTTTCAAAAGTCTATAAATAGTGAAGTGGTGGGTCGCCATGGCGTGGTGGGTAAGTGCGTCGACTCCTACGCAGAGGGTGCCAGGTTCGATACTCGAATTCACCACCTTTCATATTTAACGGCTCCACCTCTTTTGAGTTACTGACAATACTCAAAGAGTATTCCTGTCTAGAAAAAGGTTCTCAAATTCGCCGTTCGGAGTCGGCATTAAACTGTAGGTCCCTTCCACTCGTGCAAGAACAATAGCACGCACAACACGAGAGGTTGCCGAGAAGCTAGGCCCAGTGAAGTAGGATTTTGCACGTAAAGCACATGCAACAATCAACTGCCTATAACTGCTTATAATATCGGCAGTGAAAAGTGACTGCCTCTAAAAATTCGAGTTCGAATTTTTTTTCATATATTTTGACAGCGATTCGAAGAAATAAATTGCTTTCTTCATATATTCTGACAGATAAAAATCAAACTCCCTGCGAATCGTTTTTTTGCATCTTACTTCACTTCACTATAGATAGCGATGAAAAAAACACGGCTATTAACGCCATAATTTTCTAAATTTGTCCACCGGCTCTTACGCCAGGTCGCCTAATCGCAGTTTCATCCCTTTCGAGTTATTGACAAAGCTCAAAGAGTGTTTCTGTCTAGAAAAAGTTTCTCAAACATCGTCGTTTGGACTTGGCATCAAATTGTAGATCCCATCGACTCGGAATAGAATAATACAACTGGAGTAATTGCTGTAGAAGCTAGGCTCAGACCCAACTCGGACTGTCTCGTCATCCGTATTATTAAGTCAAAGCTACAAAGCGTTGTGTAAAACGGAAGATAGGAGCAGACAGGACTGCAAAAATTGCACATACCTATAACGGTCTCGACGAAAAGCGGAACGGAACGAGTTGAAGTGAACTGGAAAACGGCCATTATTGACAACCCGTGAACCACACCAGTGAACATGGAAAAATCAACTGAATAATTCGTATCAAACATTAATTCTGCTTTACTTATCTTCATTCCAACATTCTCAAACAACAAAATGTTATCCTTGAACATAATTTGTTCGGTACTTTCCCGAGTTATTCTGATCAAGAGTTGATGTTTTTTTAGCATATCTCTTATAAACGTGGGGTTGTGGGTACACTTAGTGACAAAAGTCTACGTACACTAGAAGATCGAGTCAATAAACGAGTTATTCTCTAGTAAAACGCAGTAAAATTCAAAAAAGTTAATATTGTTCGCTTTATTATTCGATCGACTATAGACGTAAACATTTATTCCGTAAAAAAAAAAAGTTGAAAACTAGAAAACAACTTATTTTCCCGTAAATCTTAGTAAGACCAGGATGACAAAACTCTACGTACACTTAAAGATTATATAGAATTAAAAAATATAATGGTTGTTAATAAGGCGTTAAATTTCCTTTTGAGAATATCACTGCTCTCATCCTTTTCGGCATTGTTTCGATCAATTGTTTGGCAACTGATGGATCAATTTTGGCCCATATGCCATAGTTCTTTTCTTGAGGCGGCGCTTTAATTCGTCCCATAAATGCTCTAAAGGGTTCATACCATGACTATCACTTATTATCTAGAAAAAGCTTCTCAAACTTGTCCATTCGGAGTCGGCTTAAACTGTAGGGTCCCTTCCATTCGTGCGAGAATAATAGCACGCACAACACGAGTGGTTGGTGAGAAGCTAGGCCCTTGCCCTCTACGGGCTATAACGCCACCCATACTATTATAGTAACGAACTAATTTGGTCGGTCCCTTCGAGTTCGTTCTAAGCGGACACTACTCTATATTAAGATGCTTTGTTGAGCTGTCCAATTGTTTCCAAGCAAAGATATGTACATAACAAGTATGATAGAAAACTCAAGGAAAACATCTGAATTTACCGAAAACAGAATCTCACTACTTTGTGTGACCAAAAAACAAAAAAGAGAAGAAATACTCACTTATCTCATAAATTTTATCAAACCACTCTTGAGTGTGGCGCTGTGTGTTTCTTCCACAGAAACTAAATTACATTTGATATATTTAAGTCACACTTTCTAGGTTTTATCTGTATCAGGCATACTTTGCCTGGTGGCAAGCCTGTGCCTATGTCAGAAACTATGTATTTTACAAAATCTTTGGTAGCAGTCGGTCTGAGGAATAGAGCCAGGGCCTTGAATGGTATTTTTTATTTTTACAATTTTTTCTCTCACAATTATCTCAGTTTCGCATATGTGTGTGCGAGACGGTCACACCAGAATCCACAACAATGTACGAAATGACAAAGTTCAGAGAAAAACCAATCAAACCTCTTTTCAAGTAAATAAATGAATAATATGGCTGTCAAAGCATTACGTCAATTCCCTAAACACAGCTACAATTCACAAGAATTTACTGAATCACTTCAAGATTGTGGTTTAAATTTGTCTCCACTGCGCACAACATAGTCACGAAATATTCAGTGGTGTATGAGAAATCCCACACTTACTGAACATGCATAAGAGTAGGTATAGGTATTTCAGATAAGATTTCCACCACAAGCTTGATTTCACGAGAGGCAAAACTTAAACTTATTCTTCCCTGTTGAACACCTCATCTATGTCCTGTAGCACTCAACGCGGCCGAAGCGCCATAAAGCGGCTTTTCAACTTCTTAAATTCAATTCAAAGGTTTCGTTTACACCCTTAAATTTGCATAACTTAACGCGTCCTATCCCAAGTCAAGTTGTCACACGAAACGTTAAAATATTTCCACAATTTACATGGTAATGCTATGGTTGCCTTCAGAATGTGGAGTAACTTGAACTAATCAACACTAGAAATTATCGAATACGAATGAACTTGTTCTGTTGAGATTTCAACAGTCAACTGTTCTTTAAATGACGAAAACTCTACCGAAATTGTATTTGTAACTCAAGATTCTTGTCCCTTCAATGTCGTTTACGATGAATACTAAATTAGAATACAGCCACGAAATCGAATGAGGCGTCAATAAAGAGTGTGCTGGGAAAATAGAAAGTAGCTTGATAGAAACATCGAGTTCAAAATAAACAGAATAAGTTGATTGAGATCATATAGACTGGTAGCACCGAGTTCTGAAGTAAACACATTCAGTGAACAAGTGGTGGGACACAAGGGACGGTAGAAGTAGCTTTGGATGTTTAAAAAGTTTTTTGTGAGACGATAGGAAAAGGCGTCGTGAAATTTGTTTCAGGAATTACATTATGACTAAGACATGTGGTACACTTTGAACTGGGCAGTAATTAAGCGCGTTTTTAAGAGCCGTAGACAATAGTTTCGAAACAGACTAGCTTTGAATTTAAAATAACTCAGTTTACAATGTACATTGTAGTTGAATACTCTATTGAACACATTTTCAGACGCACTTGGAGGCAGTGCGCTATACCGAATAATAACAACCTGACGTTAAAATATAGACCCGATGCGAAAGAGTTTTAAGAACAATAATAGCACTTGTAAGGCCTATTCTTCTGGAACTCTTTGCCAGAAGCATAAGCAAATTTGAAAAAGAGAAGTGGTTTCACAACATTCGCTTCATTTAGTGACCTTACTTGAGTTTTGGTCCACGAGTTTAGTGCTCCAGAGTTTGCTAACCCCTAATTGATTGCAGTTTTTCCATCTACCAGTGTCAACCAAGTCAAGTTTACGAGTGAGTTTAGTTTTATGGGTCGTAATAGTCGCGCCAGAAGAACTTGTTTATGTTCCATGTGTTGCTGGGACAAACTTGATTTCCAAACTTGTCAACAATATCGCGGTATGTATTAATTTTCCGTCAACTTCACAACTTCACGAATTCCCGATATGTATCTAGGTATGTTTTCTCTCTGCAACACATCTTTAAAAATGAGTTCCACTTCCGAAGATGTGTTTTTCTTAAAAAAAAATAAAAAGCATCACTATTCGTGTCTACAAAGCATTGAATTCGACTTGTCTATTCCGCCGTTTTAAGTGCAAATACTTCTCTCTCTCTCTCTAGGCATGTACAGGGTGGTCCGTCCAGTGTTGTTTTTTTAATCACAGATTATTATGACACAGCCAACTGTTCCCTGCTCGAAATCTTGACAGTAAGTCAGTATCAAACCTCCGCGGAACGAAATGAGTCTCTTAACGCTTGAACAACGTTGGGAAATATTGACAACTTATTTTTAAAGTGAGTGCTGTGTAGCCCCAAACAGCGCGTTTTCTTAAAAGACGTTTTGGCCGAATTGAGGAATCCACCGCGGCTGCTGTACGCAAGTTCGTGCGACTGGTAAGCTAATGAACGACACTCATGTCCCCGTCGTCGTACAGATGAGGATGTGGCTGCCGTGGCCGAGAGCATCCTTGGACCGTTTTTCTTCGAAAATTCGGATTCGCCATGTTAACCGACTATTTTTTTTATAGAAAGGTGCGCCATGCTATACAGCCCATGCCACAATCGATCCCAAATCGTGTTACCAGCCGTATTGGCTTTGAATCTGCGATTTAACTCCTTTGGACTTTGCTTTTGTGGGGAACGGTGAAGAAACGATGTTATGCCACAAATCTGGAAATGATTCAAGCACTTAACGCCAATATCGCACAAGCAATCCGTGAGCTACAGCCCGAAACTATCAAGAAGGTCTTGGAAATTTGAGCAGAATGCACTCCTGCGAAGCTAGCCGAGGCAGCCACTTGAACGATGTTGTATTCTATAATTAATAGGAATATTTGCTTTTACAAATAAAGACATTACACGTGGAAAAATGTAATTTTGTTTATTGAATTGCGTTTTTAAAAATAAACTTGTATTTGGGGCGTGGGTCGCCGTGGCGTAATGGGTTAGTTCATTTTCCAATCCCCAAATTCACGGATCCAACTCTTTCGAGTCACTGACAATGCTCGAAGAGTATTCTTGTCTAGAAAAACGCTTTTCATATTCGCCGCTCCGTGTAGGTCCCTTCCACTCGTGAAAAAACAATAGTACGCACAACACGAGTGGTTGCTGAGAAGCTAGGCCCAGGTCCACTTCGGACTGACGCGCAACCCATCTGTATCACCCTGTACAAATACCTGTCTTCGATACATATTACATACAGCCGATATTCACTGCAAAAATAATACTGGCTCTGAAAGCTTAGATACCTACATCCACAAGAAGCAATCGAGTCCACTCCGCGATCTCATTGGGCACTACATGGGTACACTTCACTTTCGTGTACACAGATATGTATCTGAGTATGATAATGTTGCAACTGAACTGAATCTGCAATAAGTGCATAATTTCATGTAACTGAATGTCTATTGTTGCCATTGATCAATTTGACCAGATATCTTTCTGGGCAGTAGAGTTTTCGTCAGTGACTAGCTTGTTAGATGGCATCGCAACACGTATGGGAATCTTTTGAGTAACTTGTGTGAGGTGATGCCGTCGTTTGACTCGCCGCACTTACTCAGTGCAGCACGACGACCCCTTCACTTTACAGCAGATGTGATGATACTCGAAAACATCCGACGAAGAACATACCCTCATGAAATATGATCCCTAGAACGTGGGCGTTTGGAGATAGATTTGCATTGAGGTATAAATAACGTCTCGGCAATGCGGATGAGGGGGGGAGGGATTAGACGCCGCAGCGTCTAAGTGAATTGATGCGGTGTGCATAAGGAGGAGTTAAGCAAAAGAGTAGAGCTGATTAAAAATTCTGTGTGATATATGATGAAGGTGAATGGAGGAGAAGACACTACCTCGAACTCTACCAGCTGTAACAGGATGGGAATGCAGTCAGGAAAATATCCGTCGAATGCCCGGCCACATCGGCATGGACTCCAACGCTCCAGCTAAGAGGGTCTTCCAATCCGAGGGTTCTGGTTCGTGAAGAAGAGGGAAACCGAATCATCGGTATAAAGATCAAGTAAATCCTCTACTAGTAAAAGAACATTCGATTCTTGAAGTACTGCGATAGAAATTAAAACAAATATAAATAAATGAAAGAAAAATGAAAATCGCGGATGCAAGACAGCTTGGTCTTGCTGACTGGAAGCAGCGTGCTCAGGACCGTCAGCGATTGCTCAGGCTCTGAACTTCCATGGGTCGCCAGTCTGATAACAAATAAGGAAAATTAATTCAAAAAAGTACCTAATATTCTCTGAGATTTTTATGTTATTCAATTCATGTAATTCCGTTTATTGCAACTAATGAAAACATGACCAGTTGCAATAATCGAAGATATATTTAAAATACTCTAAATAGCTTACGCAATACAAATAAAACCTACTGCATTCCTATTTAATAAAAAAAAAAACAAATTCATTTACGTAATATGTAAAACTCAGCTGTTGCTTTGCAGAAGATCGCTTGGCAGCAGCTTTATCCCGCATATTTTGCGGTTGCATACTTTTATTTCAATGGTTAGGTAATTTTGTTCTTCCCACTACAAGCATATGGTTAAGTATTTCATGTCTTTCCCGCACTATCATTGGAAACTACTTCTTCTCGGGCTTCTGTGTTTTGTTAGATTTTCAGAGATCTATTCAGAGATGTTATCGCTGCCCATATCTAAATGTCAGTTGTCTGACAATTCGATCTCGAATTTAAAACAAAGAAACACAGTCTTCTATCTCCCAATGGTCAAAAGTTCTGACAACTTTCTTCCCAACGTTTAGTGATTGTAGTTGCTTTTAACAATTTTCAAGAAAAAAAGCAGCCACTAGAAGTATTTCGTGAATCACCGTCAAAAACTCACTCAAATTCGTCGATAGGCAAGGGAAAATCGGCTTTCAAGTTGGCCATCTCTACAGTACCTACTTAATCTCTGCACGAAACTGTCTAGAAGATTTATGAACAGTTCTCTCTCGTTGCTATATATATTCAGAGTGGCGGAAATCGAAAACTTTTTTTCGAAAAAAGGTAAGTTTATTACATTGGTTGCAATAATCGCGACTGCACTGTAAATGATTGTAAACTATAAAGAAATGTACTCCGCATACGAGCCTACATCTGAGCGTAGCACTACAGACCTAAGAAACTTTTAATCTGTTGTCGATTACATTGTTTAAGCCGGACAAAGTCATTGTAGAAAACTACAATCCGCTCTAAATAAAGTAAACATCGGCACCAACCCTTTAGCCTATCGCCATATTAATCCAAATAAACACCATGCACGGGGATAACCGGTATCAATGTTGCTTTTTTACCATGTCAGACTCTGGTTTACCCACATACATTTTAAACATTATAAATACTCCCCTCCACCTGTATTATTCAGCTATTATGAAATGCTGTCATAATTTGCATACCCTGGTTAGTTACCACCAAACAACTTAAGCTTTAACCCTTTTCAAATTACAGTCTTTTTTATTAAATCACCTTTTCAAATAAGCATAGTTTCCCATAAAAAACAATCCAAAAATAGAAACGAATGTAACTCAAAACTGAACCGATATTCGATACTTTATGACCTCATGCTTGATCACACCGACTTAAGAGAAGAAAAAAAATACAAAAATACATTTTAGTACCCCAATCATTTTCTACTTAACTTCCTCTAAGCGCAACCAAGAGCACTCATCCAAATGTGTGTACATACGAGTACACACGTTTGTTTCGTTATCAGTTCATAGTGGCAACAAAGGTATAGCCGCTTTCCTGCACCAAAAAAAAAAATCGAAATTTAATATTCCCCATGGTTGTTCGATTTCCGACAAGATAACATTGTAGATGTATAAATTTCAATGACCTCTCAGACCATTGTGCATCAAATGCAAACAATGACGGCTAAGAAACTGAAGAGGGAGTGAGCTCTGAGTGGTGATTATCTTCTTTTATCTTCGAATGCTAAAAATTGGATGATCAGTAGGGCAAACAAATTATGTACGCAGAAGTTGTAGGCCTTATCCTTCGAGGCTTGGTGACTTGCATCATCACACACGTTGGCTATTACTTTCTGCCATACTTTCAGAAAAGTGACTTTTAAGTTTTAAATTTGAAAACTATCAAGCAGAAAGTTTCTCTTTCATTTTAAATGAACCGGATACCCATGAAGAATGATTTCTCAGTGTGTGGAAAGCTTACTTAACCCTTGGGTCTATAAACAAAAAAAAACACCCAACATCCCCTGGTGTCCCATACATTTTTGTACGTCCGCGAAAGGAGTTGGTTTAGTGTATCCAGTCAAAGGACAAATAAATACTGGTATGGCACCGTCTTGAAAAAGAGAAAAAAAGATCAAGGTGAATGTGTGGTCGAAAATTTGCGTTGCAATTTGTTACTTGGAAGTGCTCGAAACATCGTATGTGAAATGACTTCCACTTTGAGGTTATACTACAATTTTTCAATATTGGCCAATCTTAAACAAAAGACATACATTTCCACCCGAATTTTCTAATCCAAAAGGAAGAGCAGTAGAACATCAATGTTTAATTTCTGCAGCAACATACAGTGGACTCTCTCTAAGTCGAATTGTCACGGGATACCATAAATTGTTCGATTTAGAGAGAGTTTCGACTAAGGGAGTCCACTGCACTTCCACTTTGTCATTATAGTAAGGAAATTGAAAGTCCCAAAACAAAGCCAAAAGGGATACGCGATTACAACAGAAGCAAAAGAGGTGTTGACAATATGTGCAAATGCCTTGGATAAACAACGAACGAAGAGATGGATTTTTTATAACATTGTAGATGAGGCTGCATTTCAGCATTCGTGATCTGCATGGAAAATAATCCACACTTGAAGGAGTGAAAAATTAGCCATGGCAGAAGTCCTGAATCATTCAAATGCTCACTTGCGAAATTCTCCATCACGTAGTGGAATTGAAAGTATGTTGCTAACACCGACTGTTGAAAATCTTCCAGTAAATGCTCAAGGAGAACGTGACAATTCTGGCAGTATCAAGCAGAAGGGAAATTGTAACCTCTGTCCCAGAAGTAGACCCCCACGAAAGGCCTGCAAAGAATGCAAAAAGCCAGTTCGTGCCGAACATTCAATGTGATTGATACCCATCCTGAAACATTTTTTTTTCGTTTAATATTCTCCTTTTTTCAAACAAAATAAAAATGTAGTGTCAAACTGAATGAAATAAGAGTTCTAACTAACAATTTACATACCTAAATTTTTCTATGCACACCCCGGTATGTTGGCTATAGATAGGAGAGGTAAATCGCAAAAACTTCTTGTAAATTTTGACCCAAGAAGAAGAATTCAATTTGTTTCGAATATGATAAAAAATTGCAAAATTTCAAGTCAATACGGCACCTAGAATTCAAAATATATCAATCTGAAATAGAAAAGCACACTCGGGTATTTGGGTAAACCCTAGCCACAAGGGATAAGCTGCATTAATTAAAGTAATTCATGGAACGGTCTTGATAAAAGTTCCAAGGAGACAAAGTCCAACGAAGGATGTGTGCTAACGAATTTGGTTCCATTTTTAATGGGAAAAGTCGTTACCTTAGCCGGTTAATAGAGTCCATAATAAGCTATTCTTAAAAAGAAAAAAACTTAAAGAAATTACTAGGATAACAAACAAAAATTAACCTTTTTAGTTAGTCAGCTTCGTTCAGTAATTCGGACTGTGCATGGAAATCGGCAAATTTCGCCGGGTCAACTGCAATAAAAGACAAATTGTTGTCTTTTGTCTAAACAACAACACATGCCAAACGCCCGTATGCAAAAAAAGAAACATGAGAGACCACACAAGTGGTATCCAAGGATCCCATATTCCAACACAATCCCTATAATTTACTATTTAAACAAGTCCTGGCAACATTCAAATGTGAATAAATGAACAATCAATTCATACGAACATTTCGCGACATTTTTGAATCGAATAACTTGTTCAAACTTCCTCAACTTATTCCGTTGATTACATTGTTGGCAAGTGAGAATCTTCCCAAATCCTTCGAGACATTCAACGACAAAAACCCCATTTGCCTCTGCATCCGTGTGCGAATAGAAAAATATACATATCCACCATAACACCACAGGATCCATTCAACACAGCCGAACGAATGTGCACGTAGAACGAACTTCATCTCAATGGAACACTCATCCAAAAGACACATCATTATCACACAAAAGTCAAGTGGGGACCCTGTCGACTGCATGAATTCTCTTTGGAGTGTAGGTGTAATTAAGATCTCGATTAAAATAATTACACTGCGAGAACTTACCTTCGTGTGGGTGGATGACTCCACTATGTCCTACCGAAGGGATTTGTTGGATTTTTTCCTTGCTTTTCACTTTACTCAGATTGCACTTAACAGCGCTTATTAGGTTTCAGAATATGTACTCCAAAGGTTTCTTAAACTTGCACTCAACAGTGTGTTGCGAATTTTAGCTCTTTTTTATTTTGTGATTTCCTTTCCTTCTCCTCCTCGAGGTGTTGTTTGTGTGAAACGTGCACTCTACGATTGCGAATCTGACAAGTAACGGAATGGCAACTCGTGTGAACTTTAACAAAACTACGTTTTTTTTTGCTGAAGAACTTGAAATGCAAATCAATTACAATTGCAAAAGCCTCACACACGCACTAACGGAGCACAGTTGATATAAAAGAATTCACAGTGATTTAAATGGAAAAATCCTTCTATTCCTCACAAATTCACTCCCATTTGAGGGACACTCACTTTACGGGAAATTTCGCTGTTTTTTTTTTTATTCGGAATTCCTTAACTCAATAGGGAATAGCTGCTGCTCCTGGTGGTAGTGCTACCATAGTTACACACAATGCGAAGAAGGTTCACCTTGCCGAGATACACCACTGTACCATTACTTCAAAGATAAGAGAAAAACCGGTTTCACTGTCCACATCCAATTCAAATAACCGCCCGAAATAAACTAAACTCGTCGTAGCGAAACAGGATGATTCAACGTCGGCGAAGCGCATTGAGTGTGGATGGAAGTTCCAGTCACAATTGTTTATTGTGGAACCTGATTTTCTCAGTGTGTTCCAGTGGTTTCCAGCGCATGAGCTTGTGGATGCTGGAAGGGAGGAGAATGCTTTCTGTTGCATGGGGAAGTTGAGCTCGTCGTTAGATTATTGAATTAAAAAATAATATAAAATAAACTATGCTGTGACTTGTACGTAAAAAATTATTAATAATTTGATTCATTGATGAAATTTGATACCATTGTCGAATGTCTTAGTCAGGGAGAGAAAACAGGTTTTTCAGTGACGTTATTCGCGTTCATTGGAATTTTTTTTTGCATTTCCCCTATGAAATTGTAAGGTAATGTTGATTGCACAAAAGAGAGTGCAATCGCTCTCTTTTTTGTAACGTCTCTTACACGGATTGAGATTTATTTGAATGGGTATTTGGCCCAAGGGATTCACAGCTGAGCGAATTTGAATAACTCCTCTGAACCCAAATTGGAAACGATTTATACAGGAATTCGCGCAATATTCCCACTAAACTGATGGTGGTATCAGGAAGAAAAAAATAAAGTTGCTTTCTGAGTCTGATACAATTTCAGAATAATTAGAGTATAGACTACAGGGTACAGATTTTGTTTAGAGTCTGAACTTCCCTGGTTCCCTTTGCCCTTGAAATGAGTGGTAAGAAAGGATTTTTAGAAATTCGATACTTATTTGCAGAGAAGTGTGATATTATCATCAAAATAATAATACATTAATTGATGGGTATAAAACATTGATCCCATTGGGCAAAATATTTATTAACAATCTAATAGCTCATTTTTTGATTCGATTAATCGTAGGCATGATCATATATTCGTAGGTATGCACCCAAAAATAAAGAATTTCAACAAAAAAAATGCACCATTTACGGGTTAAAATAGGTCAAAATGCAAAAACCGGCTTGACACCCATGCTTGTTGAGAAAAAGACGTACACCCGTGTGAAATTTGGAAAGAGCAAAGTATTCCTGATAATATTGTACAATTTTTCTAATATATTCTATTATACTATTTCCACTTTGATAATTTCATTTTTAGTTTTTTGCAAATATTTGTTTTCGCCCAAAATGTGGCTTTTTCGACTTTAAACGAACTTATCTCGGAAACAAAACGCACTACGGGTATGAAATAAATTGCGGCGGAAACAGCCTAACCACATATCATAGACAATCAAGCGGCCATCAAAGCACTGGACACACCATCGATCAAACCGGGATCGGTGGGGAGATGGTGGTCAGATGCAAATTTATCCATGCTGGGTCCCTGGGCAGAGTTGTGGGTGGGCCTTGCACTGGCAAATTGCCCTCACTCCACGTAATAAGCACCCTGTTACTTACAGGTGCAATCATCCATATTACCAATCACCAATCGGAGATGGTTGGAATTAGACACTTGAAGGACTGAGGCTATCATTCATGCCGAACGGAGAAGTTGAGAAGCTTTTTTCTAGACGGGTATACTCCAAGAGATGGAGCCGTGGATTATGAAAGTTGGTAAATTGAGAATTCGAACCTGGCACCCTCTTCATAGGAGTCGACGCACTAACCCACTAAGCCACGGCGAACCATCCACCAGCACTGCCCACTCTAAATAGAAAACTCGTGAAAATTGTTTGCTATTTAGTAATTTGATGTTTCTAACTTTTGTTTCTTATCTTATTGGACAATCTAAAGGGTTTAAATGGAAGAGGCGACAGCAAATAGTGAGTATGGCGTCATCCCAGAGAGTTAGTCGGGCTGTGGTTAATTTGTGTCACTTTTTTCTGGTGTTAAGGATTAAATTTTATTTCTTTCTTTTGTGCCTTGTGTATACATTTTATTTCTTTCTTTTGTGCCTTGTGTAAAGTTCATGTATCGCATCAATTAAACTACAAAGGTATGACTACTTCAAAGCAATATGAAACTGGCTACCCACGAATAAGTCCATAGCAGAAATATGAGGATAAGAAATCCACAATAACAGCCATAAAAAATCAAAATATTTGAATTTAACAAAAATATGAAGTTTGGAATCGGAAAGAGAAAAACCCTCAGAGATGGCATAAGTGGAAACTGACCTTTTTGAATGGAAACAAAAAGGGGGGATATGATTTAGCATCTCGTATCAGACTTGCTGGAAAAAGGAACGGTCATAGAAAATAACAGTCAATGATAACCCTAATATAAAATTGAAATTTATGAAATTGAAAAATTATTTTTGTTGTTCCGGGAATCGAACCTAAACACAATACGTTCAAGTGCGTAGGAGTCGGCTCACGAACCACATCACCACGACCGCCACGTATAGCAGTCTTAGCTTAGAATACAGACCTTTTTGGGAGCTTTTGTTCTTCGTGGTATTGTGGGAACTACTCGCAGGGACAGGGTGAGGACCACGATAGTTCGTGAGGAGCTCTAGAGTTGAGCAGCTGCTATTTCGCACGGAAATGGATTTGCTTCGATGGTTTGGTAACCTGGCTAATGGGAATGTCTCTATCATCACAACTTCCGAGGCGGGACTGGATTACGATTTCATAAGTACGACCGCTTGGCAGACCTCCGACGAGGTAGTTGAACTAGATCCAAAAAGTCGCCTATTTACGCTTGAGCATAGCTCCTGATGAGTTGGAGTCGACGGACGCCTCGTCGGTGGATCGAGTTGCCTGGAGATCTCTCCCGCGTACCTTAACACCGCGACTTCTTTAGTCGATCATGCGGGACAAAGATTATGATGATGGTGATGTTCTTAATTATATTCATGGCTTTCTAGCGTGGATAAATAGTGTTGAGATGGCACATGGAGTAATTCATAACATACAAAGTCGTCCGGGGTGGCAGCAGGCGCAACCAAACTTAAAGATGGATGACCTCGTGCTTGTGAAGGTTACGAATCTTCCACCTGGGAAATGGTGAATGGGCCGTGTTACTAAGCTTCACCCCGGAAAGGCCGGCCACGTCAGAGTAGTCATCCTGAAAACTTGCAGTTTGAACTTTATGCTGAAACTATATTCCAGAATGCGGAATGATTACAAATAGTTTTGTAAAGGTTTCCATATCATTGACTGCACATCTCTAGCTAAGCCATGCGCCGTGCTTAGCACTTAAATTCATTGTACTTTACTGCAAGTCCTTGAGAAGCCTGAACACCATTTTCCTATGTCCTTTTTAAGTTTTTCTAAAATAAATAAATAAAGTAGTTCTTGTACCGATCAAACGATATCTTGCTTTTCTACAGATGTGGGACTCAAATCTATATACAATTTTTCTATTTTATATTCCCACATTTTTTGTTATGGTTGCACAACCCACTCAGCTTGTGCTCATTAGAGGTGGGGAACTATCGATATTCCCTGCCATTGATAATAATCTATAGTTTGTGCAAAAAGTTCATTAAAAATGTACTTACTTTCTTGAAAATAAAGTAGAAATAATGCATTTGAAAGTGTTCAGTTTTTTAGCCACTTCTTTTTACTTAAGAATGAAAAAATATTCACATTTGTTGGTTTGATTGTGCATCATTCGGTCAGCATCTGATCATTTACACTGAAAGTCCTCTAAAATTCGAACTAGTAGGCTGGTGACCCAAACATTTTTTCGCGTGTACATTATTTAGTATAAAGACCTCTCCGCTTTTCTTTAACAGAAAATGCGCTCGGTATAACGTATTTTAGATCGCGTAGTTGACCGAAACCCCCCAATCTTTTTGAAAATCAATGGCTGTCATTAAGACCACGGCTGTATCCACTTCCTGTGTCTCTGAGATAAGGTTCGTATGTATTTCCTAGCCTTTTAAAAGAGTGACTGACTGAATGCTCAGTGGAACTCACACAAAGATTTGCAAAAGTGGAATGGCTGAAATCATACGAGCGAATTGTTTTTTCTTTTATTGCATCTCTAGCTTTCTTCATGCTCGGGAGAGTTTTATTTGTTTAACTATGTCCTTATCCTTTTTATTTAAAAAACCTATTGCAAGTACAAGAATGTCACCAGAAGATGTGTATTTCCCTTTAAAAAAAAATTATCCATAGTTTGAGATGAGAACTGTTTAATTTGTAAATTCAGTTTAAACTTTAGTACTAGAAATTAAATATTCCGGTTTTTGCATATTCCGGTTTTGTTAATTGCTTTCATAAATCACTATCGGAAACTACCGATAGTAACAAAAAACTATCGATAGTTTTCGATAGTCAAATCTAGATTATAATCGAATCTAAATCTAGTGCTCATGTTCATGCTCTATTGTTTGAGCGGTCAAGGATAGTGGTTCACTTGAAACAACTATGCCTAATCTTTTCTGTAATGTTCTGCATTGCTAACCTTTCTCTGTAGTATTCCTTCATTGCATGTCTCGCCATAAAAATAAATACAGATACATCATTGGAACTATTGTAGATACAAATTCTGAGTAAATATGATGGTCTCAGGCTAAAGGGCAAACTCAAAAAATATTGTTTTAATTCCGCATGAATAAACTGAATTTCAATATGATATTGCATCCAGCATTCGGATTGTACCCAGCGATGCCATTGAACGGCAGCCATCTCTGAGTCACCACACAAGAGTGGCCATGAGCATGTATTAAAATAAATTCCATCTCAATACGGGGTATGCAATCAATCATGTCATACTCCACTCACAAGCATAACCAAATGCTATTCCTCATGAATTGGAGAAGGGAAAAATAGAAAAAGATTGATCAAGAATTAATTGACTTCACAAAAGTTCAACGAAGCGTCTGGCTACTGAACAACAATCTTGTTAATACCAATTAATAGGCAATTCATCTCTCTTCCACTCAAGAACGATGAATCTATACGATTGACACTGATGTTGTAGGGAAGAAACTTGATCAGAAACAAACATCGCTTTGAGTATTTTGGTTGGATCCATTATTTTTGTTTACATCAGCTAGGTTTAGACGAGCATTTCAGGTTTTATAATCTGATCGAGCTTAAGACATTGGTTCGAGTGTCCGTTGATCGAATGTCAAAATCATATTAGTATTATGTTCTCAGACACTATGACACGGTTGGTGGTCTTCGGATTTATCTGAAGCCAATAACTTTGAACAAAGCTCAGCATTTTCGAACGCTTTATGATTGGCCAAAGAAAACAAAAATTCTCTGGATTATGGAGATGAACATTTATTTTCAGCCTTGTGTGTTCTTGTTTAAAAGCATTGGAAAGGATTGTGGTCGACCACTTGGAGAGAGCTTAGTGTGTAAAAAGTGTATCCTCTAAACAAAGGACATCATTTAAACACTGTCGGTTTGTCTAAGCGTAATGGTAAGTTCTTAAGTGAACATTGTATGTGGAGGTGGGAATCTTTTAAAGACAAAACTCAACCCGTGCGAGGTAACAGTGTGGGATTTCGACCCACTTAACCCACCTCCCCTTCTACCCCTGGTCGTCCCTACACTGCCGTCAAGCACTTCATTGCGAGGGGGGTCTTCGGCCTAATATATTCGGCTAGTTTGTATTGGCAGCTATCTGCGCTGCATTTCGTTGTCGTTCCTGTCGCCGTTGTTCCTTCATGATGATGGCCACAGTTTCACTTACTGCTTGCCAAGCTTCTTGCGTGCTAAGCATCAGTATGATTATATTCTCTGGGGTTAGGTTCACGTCCAGTCTGTTCGCCAACAGGTTACGGCAATCACGATATCGTGGACAGTGTGACATTACATGATCCGCGTTTTCCACTACTTCTGTGAACCTTGGACAATAAGGAGTGTCTTCGCGTCCGAATCTGTAGAGATATGCTCTGAAACGTTAATGGCCAGTAAACATCATCGTCGTTATGTAGAAATTCAGCTGTCCATGTTTTCTATTTATCTAAGGGTCGAACATGGGGTCTCAATCTCTGCGTCCATCTACCTTTGTCAGAAGAGTTCGATCTTTCTTGCCATTCTTCGAGGTTTGCTCTACGTGTTAGCCCATCTTCTTCACTCGTCGCTGCAGGGCTTCTCGTTTTGCTGGCACGATATTTGCCTCTTCAATAAGGATGACTATTGACATTATTCCCGACAGTTTGCATGCTGCGTCGTATGAGGTTGTTCGGAAGGCGCTGTATACTCTCAAAGCATTAACTCTATATAGTGCTTCGACCTTTGAGCTGTATGATTTAGTTTTCCTTGCCCTAGCCCATATTTTGAAGCCATAGAGCGTCATCGACGTCACTACTCTAGCCAAGAGTAGCATTTTATTTTGTTTTGGCCCTCCAATGTTTGGCATGATCCTTGTCAGAGCAGCCGTAGTTTTTGCTGCCTTAGAGCGTCATCAACGTCGCTACTCTAGCCAAGAGTAGGATTTTATTTTGTTTTGGCCCTCCAATGTTTGGCATGATCCTTGTCAGAGCAGCCGTTGATTTTGCTGCCTTAAAAGTTAGCCTTGCATCTATAGTAACACAAAGGTACTTTAGTACTGGTTTAGACACTACAACGTGGTCACGTCAATCTTATAGTCTCCATAACCCGTCTGCTACTGATAGGTGCAATTTCGGTTTTTTCCTCAGCTAATTGTAAGTCCATGGTTACTAGCCAGTCCTGTACCATCCCGATGGCTTCGCTGCAATCATGTTCTAACTCTTCCAGATGTTTGGCTACTACTACGATCGCTATATCGTCGGCGAAACTAATTATTTTCGAAGACCTCGGGGTTCGAAGTTTGAGGACGTCATCGTACATAAGATTCCACAGTAGAGGACCTAGTACGGAGCCCTGGGGTACACCGCATGTGACGTTATACTGCTTAATTACTTCCACGGTGTCACAGTGCAGAATTCTATTTGTAAAATAGTCCGTCACTATCTTCTGCAGGTAGTCTGGTACTCTTTTGGCAGAAAGTGCTCTGAGGATCTTGCTCCAATTTAAGGAATTTAAGGCATTTTTAACATCCAGCGTAATGATTGCACAGTACTCTTTACTGCCGACCTTCCATCTTTTTCCTTCTATAGCATTTTTGGCTTTATTTATGAGCTCATCGATGGCGTCGATCGTGTAATGTGCCTTGCGAAAACCATACTGGACATCTACAAGGCCTCCTGCTTCATTAATTGCACTGTCCAGTCTGTCGCTTATTATGCGCTCCAGCGTTTTCCCCATTGTATCCAGCATGCAGAGATGCCTATACGAGGAGGGATTTTGGGGTGGTTTATTGACTTTTGGTAAAAGAACAAGTCTTTGTTTCTGCTCAGGAAATACTCCCTCCTTAAGGCAAGCGTTATTAACCTCTGCAAAGATACGTGAGCGCTTATTAACTGCAGCTTTTAATGCAGTGTTCAGGTGCTTTGTATCTTTGATGTTCTTGTAGATTTGGAGAACTTCACCTGCTGTGACAAGGGGTATTGGTAGTACGCTCGTCGTGTTTTTCCTCTCCGGTTGTATTCCTTCTCAACCGGTTATCAAGAAATTCTGAGGATGTTGGCGGAGGCTTTCTACCACCCTTCAACTTTGTCATAACAACTTGATGGGATTTTTCCCAAAGGTTTTGTTCGGCTTCATTGCACAGCTCTTCGAATTTCTTATTCTTGCTCTCTTTGATTGCAACTTTTAAGTTTCTTTGAGCTGTTACTCGTATGTTTCACGCCCACATAGACAGATGGACAATATTGTAGACATTGTGGACTCTCTCCAAGTGAAACTAAGATGCGTTCAGTAGAACCTCCCAACAAACAATGTACAAGTTATAAAAGTATTTTTGCAATGTCTCTCTCTCTCCCTCTCTCTCTCTCTCTCTCTCTCTCTCTCTCTCTTATCATCTAGCATGTACTTACTCACTTATCAGACTAGCGACCCATGTAGGGTCTGAGCCAGAGCTACAGCTGCGTTCGATCGCTGACGCTACTGAGCACGTTTCCATTCATCAAGCTGTCTTGCGTCCGCGATGATTTGGTCTCTACCCCGCAGATTCGGCTTCCTCTCCTTCTCGAACCGCGACGCTGGGATTTGAAAACTCTCTTTGCTGGAGCATCGGTGTGCATGCGCTCGATTTGGCCAAACCAGTGCAGTCGACGGATTTTTGCCTTCGGGACGACATCCACATTTGGGTACAGCTAGTAGAGTTAGCGGTTATATATATCCTTCATTCACCTTCCTCGCAGATGGGACCATATATCCGACGTAGAATTTTTATTTCGGACACAGAAAGAATCAGCTCCGCAGTTTTGCTTAGCGTCCAGCTTTAGGATCCACATACATAGCAGGACTGGCAAAATGAGAGTTTTTTAGGGCATGATTTTGGCCCTTTGAGGCAGCAGTGTTGAGCGCAGTTGTTTGGACAAACATAATTAAAATCGGTTGCCAAGGGTGAGCCTAGGTCGGACTTGCACTAAGATGTTGTTTGTAAGTTCACGTTTGTCCAGAGGTAGGAAAAATCTTACTAATTCAAAATTGTATCTGTTGATCGTGATGTCTTGATTACACGATTTCTAAGGTGGATTCCGGAGCAGGTTTCGAAGTCCTCAGAGGTCCTTTTTTTTTAGATGTGACAATCTTCTAAAGATACTAATAGCCTGTGCCATTAGCATGCACGAGTTGCGAACCCAAGTAGTTGGGAATATGTCTACGTTATAACACGCACCCCGCACTCTTCTACCACTCTCCCCACGGAACTGCCGTTGAGTATTACTTAGAGGTGCTGGTTAGCAAATTATGGTATATTCTGGGAGGCGGCATCATGGGCCGTTGCTTCCGCCCTCCGGGCAGATTTACGGACTGCCGTTCTTTTCTCTCCGGGTCCTTTTCCACATTTGGACATACGGGACAGAGGAGCAAACTATCGTGTCCACATGTGTGTAGGTATTTTCGATAGCCGCCGTTCCCAGACAGGAATTGCGTAAGGTGGTAGTTACTGGTCTCGATGGTCACCTCTCGATAACCGGAATAAGTTTGTGGGTCCACCTTCCTTTTGTTTAGATGTCCCACTTAGCTTGCCACTGTATTAGTGATGCTGCCCGCTCTTTCTTTCTTATTTGCTTGATCTGTTGCCGATCAAGGGTTCGCCTACGGTAAACTCTACTTAGCTCGTCTGCCAGGATGTCGATGGATAAGATTCCTGCTATGCGCCTATGTTCGGAAGCATTAGCGAGAGCGCTACTTGCGTGAGTAATGCCTTCTCACTGGCATACCTTATGTGTTCCCCAAAGGAAAGCCTGTTGTCCTGTAAGACCCCAAAGTACTTTACTGACTCTATGGACTGATCCACCTTCTTTCTACTTTTTATAAGTTCCGCCTCTGTTTTGTGGGTAGCTAGTTCCAGACCGGCAGTCTCAAGCCAATCTTTCACTTTAGAGATAGCTGTCCTTGCAGCCAATAATTTGTACACCTTCAGGAAGCACTAGTCGTAGAACGCCGTCATACATTATAATCCACAATAGTGGTCCGAGGACGGACCCTTGTGGAACTCCCGCCATTATACTATAGTACTTTACGCCATCGTCGATGTAATACCTAAGCATCCCATTGTTGAAGTAATCCATGACTATGTTCAACAGGTAGGAGGGAGTACCCATAGGAATGAGAAACCTCCGTATATGTGTCGAGCTTGCAGAGTTAAAAGCGTTCTCAACGTCTAGAGTAGGTTAGGTTAGGTTAGGTTAGGTAGGTGGGCTGCTAGTGCATTCACCAGCAAACTTAGACCATATTGGTCCATTGTGATACCATAGTCAGACTACTACCACTGATTGACTACTCCAGTGATAGTGCCGTTAATTTGATCCCACTGGCAAATGGTGACTGGACCAGATTTGAAAACCAGATAAAAGCGTAATGACTTTGTTTTGACTAGTATGCGAACCGGGGACCCCGCTAACCAGGGGCAGACACTCTACCAATTGCGCCATCCAGTCGTTCAACGTCTAGAGTAACTACTGCACATTACTTCTTCTGTTCCCATCTTCATCTTTCTCCTTTGATAGCTCCCTTGGCCAACTTTACCACAGATTCTATGCCATGTATTAGTGGATTGATAATGCACCATTTGCCTCCGCCACCGCCAGTAAACTATCGTAGATGATTCGTTACAGTATCTTGCCTAGTGTGTCCAAAAGACATTTTGGGCGATACGAGGCTGGTTATCCAGGTGTTTTTTTCCCTTTTAACAAACTGCTGCAGTTTCTACTGTGTGGAGAAGACCCCCTCTTGTTGGCATTTCCCCATAGTGTTGTGGAAGGCGACTGGTCTAGTGATAATAGCCGCTTTGATCGCCTTATTTGGGATCGCATTCCGTGCGGGTACTTTTTTCTACCTTAGAGATTGCTTTATGTAGCTCTTCTAGGGTAATTGGTGAAATCTCCTCCGTGTTGATCCTCATCGTATAAGTACCACTAATTAGCTGCCCTCGCGGGAAAAGATGCTCCACTATATAGGTGAGCATTTCAGGGTTGGATATTGGTGAGAATTTAATGCGTTTCAGCTTCTTCTGTTTGCTTAATCCCAAGGCTCTATATCGACCTTGTTACAGAGTTCTTTGAAGCACTTTGTTTTGCTTTCCTTCTTGGCTTTTTGTAGCTCACTTTTCGCTAATTTGAATCGGAGCCGCTCCTGGAAATCTGGCCTATTTCAGGACCGTTGGGATTTCCTTCGCACTCTTAGACAAATCGCTCGCAGTCTCTCATGCTCAGAGGTCCTTGAACCGAATTGTATGTGCACGGCGTATCGCATTTGTTAGAGTGGTGCGTCACAACCGGATCAGTTTTCCCGGTATCCCGAATTTAGACATTAACATCGATGCGGGCCAGTAACTAGATGACCCTAACAATTGCAAAGAGCCTGGAAGAGGCCAGGCTTTTGCCTTTTTTTTTATAAAGGCCCACATTTTCTGCTGACTCTTTGAGATCTTTAAGATCAGAGGTTGCGAAAACTATTTCTTCAGGCCCGATTTCTTCTCCTCCCGAGGAAGTGTTCAGAGTCGAGGTTTACTCCCATGAAAGCTCCCATATCCATGATATTTCAAGTACGCCTTGCGCCAATGAGTACATAGTTGATTTGTTTAGCGGTTCCCGTCCGAAGATGGCCAGGTTGCTGAGTGGGGGTTCTTTTAAGGGAGAAGCCTCGTGCTACTTATTATAATGTTACGTGCTGTCCAAAATTGAACACTATTTTTACATCATACATCGTCCAAGAGATCTTAATAGTCTTCTTTGATAGAGTCTTCAGTCTCTTCGGTAGCTGGGAATCTGCTACAATAATTTACTGTTTAAAAATCGATGACCTTCGATCCTAACTATTTTCCCACAACACATCCGCATACAAATCTGTTCAACCTTTTATGATAGCGGTAATATATGTCACTCCCTTTATATCTCAAAACACCTTGTACTGTCCAGCCTATTTAATGGATCGCAGTAACATCCGCTTTGTACTGCGTGAGGACGTTTTCCAGTTGATGAGCGCCCCCATAGTGCTAAGACTTCTTACATTCCAGGAGCACACTCGCAAATCACTGTCTTTTTCTCGCCCTGTAGTCGTTGTAGATCCGTCCGTATTACCGAGACAGCCAGGTTTCTCATAACGGTATATTTTTTACGTGGTCTGATTGTAAGCCCTACGCACAATTCCCAATACCTCGGCATACATTAATTAGCCTAACAACGGGTGTTGCGGTGGCTAACCACGGCGGCACCGCAAGGAGGCGACAACTTGACTTCTGCTTCAATAGGGATCATTGCTGGCATCCCGCCAAGTTGGGAGCGATCAACAACTTTACCATGCGTGCGCAGACCCTGTCTCAAAGCGTCTAGAATGTAAGGGTTATTATTTATGAGGGATTCTGACCTCGTGCAGTATTCTTTATTTTATTCCTATTCCTACATGGCCTTGTCATTGGTCTAGGACATAAGCTGTGGCTGCTTAATGTAATGGTTTAGCATAAGACAAAGCTATAAATACATCCGATTATGGCTTATTATATTGTAGCTTAAGATTATGAGAGCAAGCACGTTATATAGTTTAAGACGATATAATTTCTTATGGAGACCTGTTACTAAGGTTTATTATGGGCTTCATCCACTTTTTGTAGACCTTATTATAAGCACTGTTATTTTCTTTTTATTATAATAAAATAAATATACACAATAACAGTTAAAACCTCAATCACAGAACATATTTCACTTTATTTTATTTTATTTATTTTTCACATTATTATGCATGTAAATATGCAATTATACTCCTATTACTTGAAGGGATGGTGAACGGAATCTGAAGAGAGTACTAATAAGTTTAAAATAAAATAATTGTGTGTGGAGTTTAACTAAAGTAATACAATGTATTAACCATGAAAAGTAGGTACATAGGTAGGGTTGTCTACGCAGAATCGCTCTTGGCAATCGACGCACGATTTGTCAAAACAACTGTGCTCAAAAGCCAGTCCTGCGGAAGCTGGACACTAAGCAACTACAGAGCTGATTCTTGGTGCTTTCGAAAGAAAAATGCTACGGCACATATATGGTTCCGTCTGCGATTCACAACCGCGATCTCCATAGGCTGTACCAGAAAGTGGATTGAGTTCGTAAGGAAAAAATCCGACGACTGCACTGGCTTGGCTACATTGAGAAGAGAATGGACACCAACGCTCCAGCTAAGAGGGTCTCCCAATCCTAGCCTTCTCGGTTCGAGAAGGAGAGGAGGACTGAACCTCCGGTATAAAGACCAAGTAATCGCGGATGCAAGACATCTTGGCCTTGATGTCTTGTCATCTTGGCCTTAAAATGCGGCATTATATTATGTAGATAGACTTTTTACTAATTGCATTTGTTATTATTGTTTGTATGCAATATGTGATAAGTATTTAAGTATATTATTTCCAAGATTTGCCATACAAATTGTTACATATATAAATAATGTTCTTTCAACTTTAAAAGTCTGTTTAGGTATGTATTCACAAGCAAGATTCTGTCCGACCAAATTAGATATGTTGGATTTAAATTAAAACCCCAAATTTCTGAATTTCAAGCTTTATTTAATTGCTAAGATATAAAATAAATTATAGATTAAAAATGTAGTTCTTCTTCTGGTGGCGCTACAGTTCGGGGTGAACCTGGGCCTCAACCAGTAAGCCTCTCCAGCCGGCACGATCTTTTGAAAGCTGTCTCCAACTGCGCACACCAAGTTGGTTGAGGTCCTTCTCCAGCTGGGTGCGCCATCGGTTCCGTGGGCGTCCTCTATTGCGTTGTCCCACCGGTTCGGAGTCGAAGTCGGAGCAGTGTTGTCCATGCGCTCTACATGGCACAGCCATCTTATATGCGTAGACGCCTGACTAGGCTCATGCGGCTGTACAGCCCGTACAGTTCGTGATTGAATCTTCTTCTCCAATAACCATCAACGCAAACAGGACCAAAGATTGAAAGCAGAACTTTTCTCTCGAAAAGACCAAGTGCTTCTTCAACCGCTTTTGAGATTGTCCATGCTTCCGCACCATAGAGCAGGACAGGGATGATCAAGGTGTTATATAATGTTAGCATGGTCCTTCGAGAGAGGACTCTACTACTGAATTGCCTTTTGAGCCCAAAGAAACAGCGATTGGCAAGAGTAATTCTGCGTTTAATCTCGCCATTCAGGAGGTGCGGTGGAATGGGCCGGGCAAAAAGAGGATGAAAAACTGCGATATTTACTTCGGCGATTGCTACAAAGAGCGAAGGCAGCGCATATTCGGATGCGGGTTTTTTGTTCGAGGCAGACTTAGGCAAGAAGTCTTAAGCTTTAAATACATAAGCGATAGCCTCATAACAATCCGCGGCTTCTTTCGGCCACATCAGCCTGATCTGCGCCCACGCCCCAACAGAGGATAAAGATGACGACAGCAAAGATGACTTTTACGATCTCCTAGAAAGAACATACGATGAATGCCCCAGCTACGACACCAAGATCGTTCTAGGAGATTTCAACGCAAAGCTGGGCAAGGAAGACACCTTTGCTAGAGTCATCGGAAAGTGCAGCCTGCACGACAACACGTCCGAGAACGGACTCAGGCTTTTGGACTTCGTAACGGGGCGAAACCTCCTTGTAGCCAGCACGCGGTTCCCTCACCTCAACATCCACAAAGGGACCTAGCGTCTCCTGATCAATCAACCGTCAACCAGATTGATCACATTGCGATCGACGTCAGACACTCCTCCAGCATTCTCGATGTCCGAACATTCCGAGGAGCCAACATCGACTCCGATCATTTCCTTGTTGTAGCCAAGGTAAGAACTCGGATATCGAAAGGACAACGGAGTAGAGCAAGACCAAAACAGTTTGATTTCGGAAAGCTACAATCGCAATTGGCCGCTAGCGACTTTGCCGATCGAGTCTCCCGAGGCGAAACAATCGGCCAACAATGGAACCGTTATCAAAAAGCTATCAGAGAAGCTGCATCTGATGTGCTGGGTTTTAAAACGCCACCCCAAAAAACCCATGGTTTGACAACGAGTGCAGGCAGGCACATTCAGCGAAGCAAGCAGCATACAAGGCGACGCTGGACAGAAGGACGAGAGCGGTTCTTGAGCTCTACGACCTTAAAAGAAGGGAAGAGCACCGGCTTCTCAAAAAGAAAAAGAAAGAGCATGAGAAGCGCGCGATCGAGGACATGGAGAGGTGTTACGGCAGAAATGACGTCCGAAAGTTCTACCAACGGGTAAAACAACTATCCAATGGTACAAAATTCGGACAGAAGCCTGTCGTGACGCAGAGGGACAACTCTTAGTAGATTCGTAGTCGATACTGAGAATCTGGAAGGATCATTTCTGTAGACTGTTAAACGGCGAGAACGTCTCCAATACCGCTGTCAGGCAGAATGTTCCACTCAACGCCATTGACGATGATCGACGAGAATTCCGTCCCCCCGACCTAGACGAAGTCAAGATAGCGATATCGAGGATAAAGTCGAATAAAGCTGCTGGTGCAGACGGACTGTCTGCGGAACTGTTTAAGGCAGCTGGAGATGAGCTGGTAAGGTACATGCACCAACTTATCTGTAAGATATGGTCGGAGGAAAGCATGCCTGACGAGTGGAATCTCAGTATCGTTTGCCCGATCCACAAGAAAGGAGACCCCTTTGACTGCGCCAACTACCGAGGGATAAGGCTCCTTAACATCGCCTATAAGATCCTCTCTGCCGTTTTGTGTGAGCGCCTGAAACTATTCGTCAACAACCTGGTAGGTCCTTATCAGTGCGGTTCAGGCCAGGGAAGTCCACCATTGACCAGATTTTCACACTACGGCAGATCTTGGAAAAGACCGAAGAAATGCAAATGGACACCCACCACCTTTTTGTCGATTTAAAGGCCGCATATGACAGCCTGCATAGGGACGAGCTATACAACGCCATGTCTAGTTTTGACATTCCTCCCAAACTCGTCAGGTTGTACAGGATGACGATGGAGAATTCTCGCTGCTCCCCATCAAGGTCGGTAACGAACACTCCGAGACCTTCAGAAGATAAATTTAATATCAGACCATGCTAATTTTTTCTACAAAAAAAAGTGGTTAGAAAACTCTTTAAATTAATGCGCCATCTATTGGTTCGTTGGCGGTGTTGCCGTGATTAGCAACAAGATATTTATTTTTATTAACTTTTGATGTCTACTTATGAATACCTTTATTTTCCCGAAACTTAATTGTATTTTTTGATGCTGTACATCATTTTTTAGTAGTTTTATGCTCTACTTTTTTTACGTGTAAATAAAAATATTCTTATAACTAACATTTTAAATAAAATCATGCCTTGGAGCTAAGAGTTTTTCTTTCTATCCCTTGGTTATTCATTCAAAACCCATTGACATATAAACAAGAGAAGAATGTAAGCAAAAAGAAAATACAACGTTATTTAGTTTTGTTTATATTTTATTTTTTTGACCTGTTGTTAATTTTTGCCAAGAATTTATTTAATGTGTTATTAATAAATTTACTGTAAAATAACGATGATTTCATTTGTATGCTATGATTTATAGAGGAGGTTCGTTATTGGAACACCAAGGGCTCGAATTAGGAAAGGGGGCTCATGTCTCATTTTCTACTTTATTTAAATGTATTCAATTTGAGTCCTATACTTACAAAAAGTTATTATTTATATCAAACAGTAAAACATCAAGTTTTCCTTAAGTTAGTCGCCGTGGCGTAGTGGGTTAGTGCGTCGACTCCTACGCAGAGGGTGCCAGGTTCGAATCCCCAATCTACCAACTTTCATAATTCACGGCTTCCATCTCTTTCGAGTCACTGACAATGCTCAAAGAGTATTCCTGTCTAGAAAAAGCATCTCAACTTAGCCGTTCGAAGTCGGAATAAAACTGTAGGATCTTTCACTCGTGAAAAAAAAACACGACTGGTTGCTGAGAAGCTAGGCCCAGGTCCGCCTCAGACTGTCGCGCCACCAATATTATATTATTATTATTTCCTTAAAAGATAAAAGTGTTTTCATATATCTAAGTAATTAATTTTAAGAAGGCAGAGGAGTCAACGTTTCTCTTTGGCTCGCTACTGGGTAGCTTACCCTACTACATACATACAAACACGAATTTTTCTACAAGTGTTTAGCGAACAAACTTCGACCAAAAAAGCCAACAACGCCAAAAGGCAAAAAAAGGAAAATGCAATGTTCTTGTGTAAGGTTGATAATATCAGCAAAATACTATTCCTGAATATTACTATTTGTCTACTTGGGAACGTGCTGCATATACACATCAATCGTTTTTACATCACGGAAATATCTATATTAGAATGGATGATACGCATCCGCCGTCACGTCATGCAACGCCCATCGATGTTACTATAGAAGGCGAAATACTGAAGAAGTTCAGAGTCTGTAGGCTTGCCATTGGAGCAAAGTCCATCTCCTAGAGCATTAAGTGGACAAATCTTGATTAGGAAGCCTACAAGACGCAGATTGATCAATAAAGAACATCAACTACAGTGTTACGATACAAGAATGTAATGTTCATAGATTTCGTGAGGTGGTCCATTTCCATTAATTTTATTATAAATGTATCTCATGAGTATTTTCTAGTCAAAGAATTGCCCTTAATGCATTTCCACTCAGCGAAGGATGCGTATAAACATTTTATTCGTCGCTGCCATCATCATGTCCGCGATGCGTTAACTCAAACCCACAATGGCTTTCGTATGTGATCGTCTGACGGTCATTACTAGGAACTGGACTAACCGGTAGTTATGTAATGCAGACATAGGCCAAAAAACAAACGCCAGGCACCAAACCAAGTAATCCCTACTCCGAACGGCACACATATAGCACTGCAAGTACGGTAAGAGTACCAAGCAACTATGGTAAATGTTTTATTATCCCTTCATTCTCCTGTCAGACATCCGGTTATTCGTGGCGCTCACACTCTATTCAACAGGGATGCACGGATGCAATCCTTGTGATAAGTGCATTTTGCGATTGCCCCTTAATCTTTTATGTGAACCACTCACATTGTTAGTGCATCGTCTGTGAATCGTACCAAAACCTTTGTTTCTCAATCAAAACCTACCGACTATGAGTCGGACGCTGTTCCCTCCGATGGGATGGAAGTGGGACCATGATGACATCCAGATTTCTACTGACATCCACAAATTGACGTGTGCATTTTCTGTTCGAACAAAAACCCGTTTTATTCACTGTGGTTCCGTTCGACGCCTCGACTCACTTCGACTTACTTATCAATTTGTCTGCAAGCCAAAAGGAAACCGAAGATAAATAAATAAGAAAATAATAAAAATAATCAAAACAGTGCGGCGGCGTCAAAGGCTTACGGCACTGATGTGGTCCCCTGAATCCCATTTGCCGTCCCAAAAGGAATGTCTGCTTGAAGCTGTCCACTTTATCATCGCTGCGGCTAATTTATGTACACCTCGCACTAGGGAGTAAGATAGCTAGAGTGTGCCTCAATCCCTCAATTTGGAGAGTGAATGTTACCACTTTTGGGGCAACAAGTTTCTCGATTGTTTCTTCAGCTGATAACACTTGACGTCGCGTCGTCGTCGTGGTCGTGGATGTGGAGTTTGCGTTCATACTAAATGCCAGTTAGACGGGATGTCTAGGAATTTGGGTGTTTATGTTGCGGTGGGTGGTCTGTTCGGTGGGATGTATGTATATTGGGTAAGGCTAATGGGATTGTGTCAAACCGTTTAGAACATTAGTCAGAAAGGCGTTAGAAGGTTAAGATAACAGCTAGTGAAGATGCGTGAGTGTGTGTCACGCAATGGTAGTTAATGAAATTTTGATTTTATCTTATGGTGGCGATACATATGTATGACCCTAAACACTTTTGAATGAAACTTGAACAGTATTCACAGCCGCCTTCGGATGTGGAAGTTTATGCAAGTGACCAAACCCTTATCAGAAGAGTTATACAAATAAAAGCTTTTCTAAAATATTTTAATGCATTTAAACATGTATTCATTGTATTATGTAAACGCTGTCTCTTGTTAATAAACTGTCGCGTAGAATGCGTCGACTCGGACCATTTCCGTGTTGTAGCCAAGGTGAGAACTCGAATATCAAGAGATCAACGGAGTCGAGAAAGGACACTACGGTTTGACGTCGGAAAGCTAAAATCGCAACGGACTGGTAGGATCTTTGCCGATCGAGTCTCCCGGCATCTCTCTCTAAGTTCGTCCCTACCTGCGCAAACAATCGAAGAAGATTGGAGGCGCTGTTAAGAAGCCATCGAAGATGCTGCCACAGATGTGCTGGGTTTTACGGCACCACCTAGAAAAAACCCATGGTTTGACAACGAGTGCAGGCTGGCACATGCAGCGAAGATGGAAACCTACAAAGCAACGCTGCATTGAACAACGAGAGCTGTTCGTGAGCTCTACGAACAGAGATGAAGGGACGAGACCCGGCTTCTCAGGGGAAAGAAGAAGGAGCACGAGAAGCGCGCAATCGAGGAGATGGAGAGGTGCTATGGCAGGAACGATGTCCGAAAGTTTTACCAGAGGTTGAAACAGTTATCCAGTGGATATAGAGTTCCGACAGAAGCCTGCCGGGACGAGAATGGACAACTAGTAGTAAAGTCGCTAGTCGATACTGAGAATTTGGAAGAACCATTTCTGCAGACTGCTAAACGGCGATGATGACACCAATACCGCTGTCAGGCAGAATGTTCCACTCAATATGGACGATGATCGACGAGAATTCCGTCGCCCCGACTTAGACGAGGTCAAGATAGCAATATCAAGACTGAAGTCTAACAAAGCTGCCAGTGCGGACGGACTGTCCGCTGAAATCTTTAAGGCAGCTGGAGATGATCTGGTTGGGCGTATGCACCAGCTCATCTGTAAGATATGGTCGGAGGAGAGCATGCCCGATGAGTGGAATCTCAGTATCGTTTGCCCGATCCATAAGAAAGGAGACCCCTTTGACTGCGCCAACTATAGAGGGATAAGTCGCCTGAACATCGCCTACAAGATCTTCTCTGCCGTTTTGTGTACTCGCCTGAAGCCGTTTATAAATAACCTGATAAACCCATATCAGTGTGGCTTCAGGCCAGGGAAGTTCACCATCGACCAGATTTTCACATTACGACAAATCCTGGTAAAGACCCAAGAGATGCAGATCGACACCCACCACCTTTTTGTCGATTTAAAGGCCGCATATGACAACGTGCATAGGGACGAGCTTTACAACGCCATGTCTAGTCTTGACAATCCTCCCAAACTCGCCAGGTTGTGAAGGATGACGATGCAGGGTTCTCGCTGCTCCACCAAGGTCGGAAGCGAACTCTCGAGACCTTCAATGTCAAAAAAGGTCTTAGACAAGGCGAAGCGCTGTCATGTGATTTCTGTAACATCATCCTGGAGAAGATCGTGCAAGACTCACACGCCAACACCAGAGGCACGATCTTCCAGAAGTCCGTACAACTGTCAGCATATGCGGACGACATTGACGTGATTGGAAGAACACAGCGAGCCGTCAATGAGACGTTTGCTGGCATTGAGGCGGAGGCGGCTAAAATGGGTCTAGCGGTGAATGAGGGTAAAACGAAGTATATGCTGTCATCAAGAAAGGACACACAACATCGACGTCTTGGACGGAGCCTCACAATGGGCAGGTATAACTTCGAGGTAGTCAAGGACTTCGTCTACCTCGGCTCCGCAGTAAACAGTACAAACAACATCAGTACCGAGATCAAACGCAGAGTAACTCTTGCCAACCGCTGTTTCTATGGACTCAAGAGGCAATTGAGTAGTAGAGCCATCTCTCGAAAGACCAAGCTGACTTTATACAAGACCTTGATCATCCCAGTCCTGCTGTACGGCGCGGAGGAATGGACAGTCTCAAAAGCGGATGAGGAAGTCATTGGTCTCTTCGAGCGTTGCCGGTTTCTGGAGGAGAAGATTCAACCACGAACTGTACGGACTGTACAGCGACACGAGTCTAGTCAGGCCTCTTCGGATCCAAAGCCTAAGGTGGCTAGGCCATGTAGAGCGATTCCGAACCCGTGGGACAACGCAACAGAGGACGGCCGCACCCAGGTGGAGAAGGACCTCAACCAACTTGGCGTACGACACTGGAGACAGCTAGCTAGAGACCGTGCTAGCTGGAGAGGCTTGTTGGTTGAGGCCCAGGTCCACCCCGGACTGTAGCGCCAAATAAAGAGGAAGAAGTAGGAAGCGTTGTGTTTTATCGCCCAACGCCCGACCTTCAGCAGAACTCCCATAGCATACCATTGATTGAGCATATACACTTAGTTTGATTTGGAATTAAAATAAATGCAATGCATTTGTCCAAAACATTAATGTCGAAGAAAAATGCATGAGAGTGAGACCGTTTTAGGTGTCACATGAAATCCGTCACAAATTTGTGGTTGTTAATGTGATGACCACACTACATAATGGTAAACCGAAGATTGTGACCATCAACCATCAGCTTGGACGATTTCATCCCTGTTTTTTATTACTCATCTCTACCGAGAGTGGATTGTACTTCGGAATTCTTATTTTTTCTCCCACACTGACATAGGCATGCATACTTCGTAGCTGTGTTTACGAGTGAAGAATGCGACTTTTGTACAAGTTGTCAAGCTTTACCATAGCAGACAAAATCCCCACAAAAAAACTTGTTCCAGAGATCTTAATGAACAAGTAAAATATCTTCTGAATATCGTGTGCTACACAAACCCACTGCAATTTGTGACCATACAAAATCCCCCAAAGAAGCTGTTACATGAATATATGCATGTCCATTGGCATAAAATACTGTGAAGAGAGTGGCAACACAATTTAAATACTTAAACACTAATCCGCCGAACATAACGAGGGGATTATTTCTCACAAAGAAACGGCTTAAAGGTGTGGTACGTTTATGAGGAAACCGACTGAGAGGCTTCTCCTAAACATTTGAATTCATAAAAAATATTTAGTTAAGTAGGTTCCACACTGCTAAATAACGCCACAGATATTTACTCAAATATTTTATAAAATAACAACAGACTGCGTTTCATGAATGGTTCAATACCTTTTTTGTGAACGTGGGCATTAACAATGCCCGTTAAACTTGATCTAACAAAAGACCATCAGAAGCATTATCGATCGGCGAGGTGATGAATTTTAAGAACCTCATAAAGGTATTAAGGTGGAAGACATAAAGCACGCCAGCTACCAGAAATCCAATAAAAAATAAGACAACGATTTGAGTTAAAATCTGAAAGATCACTTCCTAATGAATGTACATATTTAGGCATGAATTAAGCGGAAAAAGAAAAATCGTAAAGTTTATATGCTTATGGCGTAGCATGAGTCAGCCAATAGAAAATGATTTAACGTCATTCTCTGAAAGGGGATATCTTAGGCACATTCGTAAACACATATCACAACAATGCACGGGAACTTTTTAACAGAAATTAATTTTAAGCCTCATAAAAGTTATATGGTTGGATCACAGCATAATGGATTATCAATCCAATGGATTTGGCTTCAAGTAAGAAACCATATCGTTAACTTTTTATATTTTATTATAAATATTTACATATTAATTTTAATTGATTTTTTTCTGGAATGCGGACATATTACATACGTAAATGTGGAAATATTATATCCAACATGTAAACCAGGGTGGTCTCCCAATAAAATAAATTGAAATTATTCCATCGTTTAAAGTTACGTCTTGATGAAAAGAATGACCCTGTACCTTACAGTAAGGAAGGAAAAATAGCACTATACTCTTCCACACATAATACACACACAGAAGGCGGAGTGTACAGATACTTTTAATAATCTGTAATCTCATCAAGAACAATCCATGCTGTTTTTAGATTCTTATCAGTGACTAGACTTGGATATTGAATATGTCATTTTATTTTCTTATTATTTAACAGAACCTACACTTATTTTAGAAGGCCTGTACGACGTGGCATCAATCGATTAAGGGCCGATTTTTCAATAGTCGGATAAATAATCAGATAGGAGTTATTTAATAATGATAATATGGGTGGCGCGACAGTCCGAAGTGGACCTGGGCTTAGCTTCCACTCGTGTTGTGCGTGCTACTGTTCTTTCACGCGTGGAAGGGTCCTACAATTTAATGCAGACACCGAACGGCGAATTTGAGAAGCTTTTTCTAGACAGGAATACTCTTTGAACATTGTCAGTGACTCGAAAGACGTGGAGCCGTGAATTATGATAGGTGGTAAATTCAGGTATCGAACCTGGCACCCTGTGCGTAGGAGTCGTCTACGGCGACCCCACGTTCGCAATTACTATCTATCTATGTTATTCGTAATTGCGAACAATCTATATGGCTAGATATAACATCTTCTGCAAAAAGAACTCAGCAATATATTATTCTTTGAGCGAGCGGTTTCAAGTCAATAAGCGCACATCTCGCTTCATATGAAGGCATGTTATTATTCCAGTTCATTTTTCTAAGCGCAAATTTCGTAAAACGTTTCTGAATTTTTTCAATTTGACACACATAGAGTTTCCACGCGACACAATTGTATTCCAAAATGGAACGAATCAACGAAGTATACAGGGACTTTAGTGTGTAAGGGTCATGGAAATCTTTGCAGTTGCGGAATAAAAACCCAAGCATGCGATTAGCCTTGCCAATTATATAGTCTATATGAAAATAGCTCCAAGATCTTTTTGACTCGTTACTCTATTCATTACTGTTCCTTGAATTATTGGAAATCTCATTCTATAGAATGTAAGAATTGAGCACTTATCGTATTTAAATATAACCCGTTACATGTGTACCACTCGTTAACGCGGTATAAATCAGCTTTCATTTTTTTCGCATCAGACACAGAATCAAATGTGCTAAAAATGTTTAAATCATCTGCATACAAAAGGCACTTGGACGATATAATCGATTGCAGATCATTTATGAATAGAAGGAAAAGTAACGGACCATTATGACTGCCCTGTGGTACTTCCGAGATATTACGTATTTCTTTAGATAGAATTGATCCAATCTTTACATATTGCTTCCGATTCTCTTAGTAGGTACCTATCCAACTTAAAATATTCGAAACATTTCGAGCTTTTTCAACAGAACATTATGCTGAACTCGATCAAAGGCTTTCGAAAAGTCTGTATAGATACAATCAATTTGTTGGAATTTTTTGTAAAAACTACTAAATTGGTAGTGGTGGATCTACTATTTATAAAGCCAGGTTGTTCAGCTAAAACATAAATGCATTTTTCAAATGTCGTTCAGCAGCTATTCGAGGAATATAACATTTAACTGTCCAATAAAGCTATCTGCCCGTTTATGAGCCGGATAAAATAAAATAAAGATAATTTGCTTGTTAAAATAAGCGAACAGTAAGATTTAAAAAGTTTGTTTACGAGGTTTTGTCTTGATATATATTGTGAAATTTCATTTTTTTCGATTTACTTATTTAGGAACATGAATCAGTATATAATTCGTTAAATCAATCTTCAAGATCTCAAGAACTTCAAGAGAAAGCAGTGAAACAGAGACCTGACCATTATACGGAATTGCTGCGTGAAGACCAATGTTTGTAATATTGCAAGAAACCAAGAAGAAATATTGCGAATAAGGCAGGATTTTTACTAGATAACGCGTTTCCCATTAGTAGTTGTTCCAAAAGGCTATTTTTTTCATTAATGTACAAGCTGTGCACATCAAACGTTTGTATATTAAGTCATAACGTGCAAATTTCCTCTAGTGCAGGGTGTATATACTGCATAACTAAGTATTTGATGGAAATAAAGTAGTTGCGCCAGTCGATCCGGAGGTACATAGACGTGGAGGCTGATAAATTATATGAAGAAATACATTCAGACTTCACAGGTAATCATGGCAGAGATCATGACGAGAGACGATTACTTGGAGTACTTTCAAGCCTTGGTTTTTTGATTTTATGAATAGGTTAAGATTATAATAAAAGCTTATTAGATTGGTTGATACATGTCGTATGTACATTTTATTTGAAAAAAAATATTTGTTATCATATAAATCATTTTTTGAATTCCGCATTAACGTCAAGCTTCTATGCTTTAGTTTAGGTTAGGTGAGGGTGATTGCCACCACTGTAGCAGTTGTGGCCCACTTAGATCCTGGTTGGATCCTTTGTGCTATCTGTGCTCTAACATGAAAAATTGTCAATCAAGCTGTTTCATTCACATACACGTCATGTGAAGTTAGACATATTTGATATAAGCAGTGCTGCAAAATACTGTAAAATACTTGTTTTGTTATTATTGATTGAAGAACTCACAATCAGACTGCTTATCTGGCAATTGAAAAATCGACCCTTAGTGCAAAAAAAATTATTTTAGCAATTTATGATATAATTATTTTGATTCAATTTGTTATATATAAACCCTCCTTTGAACACTCATTGAAATTTGTTTGGCCTTATGTGTGGAAAGTCAACCGGCCAAATATGTCTGACATGTCTGGTTTGTGCTCTTACAGTAGAAATATCTAAATCTAGTATCTAGTAGCTCTAATCTGGGGATTGTAGGTACTTTTGGGAAATGTTGCGTTGAAAACATATTCGTGTAGTAAGCGTGAAGTTAAAACAAAATGGTTTCAGGAGTATCGGACGGTAGCCGCCTTAGTAGCAACAAAATGGACCCCTGGGACCAACACAATGGACTCATGGGTCTAAGTAAATCCATAACTTCAATGGAAGCCATTCAACGTAACCTTACCCAAGATCTTTAGAATAGACGCCAGCACTCAACACCCACATCTTCATCCAATTTTGAGAGGACCATCCAGCACCAGCCCAAATATATGTGTTGTACTAAAGCTCAGAGTGGATAGAATCCTTTTGAATTAAATCCAAGTCAGAGGAGTTGAAATACTTCTTGCATTTTTGACGACCTCGAATATATGAACTTTCCAACTAAGCGTTGTGTCAATACACATACCAAGGATGGAAAGTTTTTTGGTTTCTTTGAAACAAGTGCTATTCGTGGATAATGGTTGATAATTAAGTATTCGCTTAAGTGACAGCAGACTGAAACTTTGAATTCCACTGTTAGGCTCTTACCCTAATAAACCAGAATGTTTCGCATGTCAACGCTTTATAATCTAATTCGACTTTCATATCTCTAATCTGAAACTCATCTTAGCATACAAACAATCTCCAGCGATCAAGTTTTATATTTTTTTTATAAGTTTATATTTTTATTATTTCTCTTATATGGGTTCCAGGTTACGGTGACATCCCAGGAAATGAGAAGGCAGATGAACTCGCTGATCAGAGATCCGTCAGCGCTCGCTGGTAGTGGAGGTGTACAGTACATCCCACTACAAGCAGTCAAAGCTAATATTTGTTCACACTTCTTGAAATAGAATCTACTATAAAACATCCGCTAAAACTCGAAACGCTTGTTCAAACAAACGGTGGATGGACATTAGACACAGGATGCCAGGATGTCATTACCAAACAACTCTTGCCTATGATCGATCCCAAATGATCGCTTAGCTTGATCGGAATACGCAGTCTTACTGGCGCTCTAACAGGCCATTGTGCCATCGGAACTCACGCTTCTAAACTAGGTCTCCCTTACAACGAAGAAGAAAGCATTGAACACTTGCTATGCAGCTGCAGTGCTCTCTCATCCCGTAGATTCAGACTTCTTGGGGCCCACTTCTTTGACAACCTGGCTGGTATGAGCAACATTAGAATCACCCTTCTCCTTCGCTTTATTAAAAGCACTAATTGGGTTTGCTGAGGTTAGATCCGTGAATGGGCCTATGCTTGGCCTTAGTGTGTCTGCTGCCCTTCTGCGCAGCAATCAGCCAATACACCCTAACCTAACATTTTTGAAATAGAAAAACCTAGATGCGCCAGACTGACAAATTGTCCAACATCAAAAAATATGGCCTCCATAAAGCCGATCTAAAAAATAAGATCTCCATCGGCGAACGTGATATTGCTGGACTAGTGGCGATCTGTAGAGGGCTCTCATCGCGTAACTTTTCAGACGACTATCGTCCTTTTGATTCACTTCGATAATATCGTCGTTGATTTGCTCCATGTAAGACCATCACTATCGCCTCGCCTCGTTACAGTTTGAGTGCTCTGAAAATAATAACTCTCACATAAAAATGACATCTGTGCTCTAACTCCTCTCAAATTTCAAACACATTCTCATTTCAGTTTGCTAACAAAACTAATACAAATGCGCCCTATCACTCTCAAACGCGTAGAACAAGATATGTATACACAATTTCTTCTCATTTAATAGAAGACGATACTAAAATAGGTATCGTCAAAAATCAACCGTCGAGACGATAGTTAATGACAGTTTTCAGTCTACTCGAAGCAGGCAAAGCGATATATCTCAGACGCTATCGTTTTTCATGCTTACACGAAGCGAAACTATCGTCGAAAAGCTAGCGCAAGTCGATTGTCGCCTTATGCGATTAGAGCACAGGCCAATGGTCTGTACAGGCCGATAGGAAATAATGCCGTCAAACTAGGCATCGCACAAAATTCTCATTTTCACAGCAACAGTAACACAGCCGTAAGGGAGTCCTAACACATTTCCTTTGCGCCAGCACGGTTCCTACTAGATGCAGACAGCGAGTGCTTATTAAATTGTTTTTCAACTAACTTGAGGAGGCCTCTGAGACGGACATTACAAAACTAATGCCCTTCTTAAATAACTCAGGTTGGATTAAGAGATATATCAAAATACACCTTGTAAATAAGGCAACATAGCTGTGGCATCAAAACCTCACAGAGTGCTACTTACGTTCTCAGAGAACCCCCACTTCTTGCTTCCTAAATAGCTGTATTTATGTAAGTGCGTAACCCAGGCACACTGTTCTTGTTTCCGAAATGCCACACAAGAAATAGCTGTTCCCTTAAACCCTTTAAACCTCATTCTATGAATTCCAGCTACAAACAATGTAAGCATATCCGTGATCTATCTCGTCAGCAGCTTGGAAACACACTCAGAAAGGCACTAGTATGGTATTATCTTCGTATCAATCGGGTGACCTCCGGCTATCTCGCGTGAGTCGTTCGCATCGCCTCACATCTAATGCTGTACGCTTGATATTTCGTATGAATTCGAGAGAATCAAAGCGGCTTTTCTATTTCAAACGATTTTTTGTTGTTCCCTTAGACCATCTGCACATGCGCGCGTCTGTGTGCTGGGAATTTTAACGAGTAGCATCGGCCATTTTAATTTGCATATTCTTCACTTAAGTATTCAATTTAACCTGTGAAAACCTGAACAGCCTGTGTGTGGTAGCCCGCTACTTTATTGCCAAAAAAATAAAAGTTGTGACAGTTTTGCGCGTCAACATAAAAGATCGTGAGGCGGTGTATTTGTGTGCTCAAAAGGCGTTTGACAAATCGCTCCATAAAACTTAAATCGTGACAGCTATTGGCTCATGCGGGTCTTTGTGACTCTTATTTTGTGGTTAAAATAACTAACACAATAACACAAAGTTGCGGTTTCGAGGAAGAACCATCACCCGGTGACTGTGTGAACTGTTGGAATTGTGAGGATAATTTACTGATTGGAAGATTTTGGTCAACCAACTTACTACGGCATTTAAGTTATGAAGATTTAAGTGGGATTAGCCAGTGGCTCTTTAATTTGTTTATCGATTTAGCAAATTAACATAACTAATAGGCATAAGCTAATGAAAGGTGGAGCTAAAGCCGGTTTAGTGCTGGAAATATATCACACCAGATTGAGAGGGGATTGGTGGGAGTTGAAAGGCGTACAGGGGCTTATGAGGTGTGTCATAGAGGTATACAAATTTGTATTAAGGCGTACATGTGTGTTGACTCTAAATCTATTTAACAGCTCAAAAAGGAAGAAGCTATACCAACCAAATAATGTTATGAACATATTATCAGTCTTGATGGTGAATTGATGGCGGGAAAAGTGCCTGTAATTATTCATCTATAACCTGATAGGTCCTTATCAGTGCGGTTTCAGTGCGGAGAAGTCCACCATCGACCATCTTTACATTATGGCAGATCCTGGAAAAACCCAAGAGATGCAGATCAACACCCACCACCTTTTTGTCGATTTAAAGGCCGCATATGACAGCGTGCATAGGGACGAGCTATACAACGCCATGTCTAGTTTTGACATTCCTGCCAAGCTCGTCAGGTTGTGCAGGATGACGATGCAGGGTTCTCGCTGCTCCACCAAGGTCGGAAGCGAACTCCTCGAGACCTTCAATGTCAAAAAAGGTTTTAGACAAGGCGACGCGCTGTCATGTGATTTCTGTAACATCATCCTGGAGAAGATCGTGCAAGACTCACACGCCAACACCAGAGGCACGATCTTCCAGAAGTCCGTACAACTGTTAGCATATGCAGACGACATTGACGTGATTGGCAGAACACAGCGAGCCGTCAATGAGGCGTTTGCTGGCATTGAGGCGGAGGCGGCTAAAATGGGTCTAGCGGTGAATGAGGGAAAAACGAAGTATATGCTGTCATCAAGAAAGGACACACAACATCGACGTCTTGGACAGAGCGTCACAATGGGGAGCTATAACTTCGAGGTAGTCAAGGACTTCGTCTACCTCGGCGCCGCAGTAGATAGTACGAACAACATCAGTACAGAGATCAAACGCAGAGTAACTCTTGCCAACCGCTGTTTCTATGGGCTCAAGAGGCAATTGAGTAGTAGAGCCATCTCCCGAAGGACCAAGGTGACTTTATACAAGACCTTGATCATCCCAGTCCTGCTGTACGGCGCGGAGGCATGGACAATCTCAAAAGCGGATGAGGAACTCCTTGGTCTCTTCGAGAGAAAAGCTCTGCGTGCGATCTTTGGTCCTGTTTGCCTTGACGGTTTCTGGAGGAGAAGATTCAACCACGAACTGTACGGGCTGTACAGCGACATGAGTCTAGTCAGGCGTCTTCGGATCCAACGCCTAAGGTGGCTAGGCCATTTAGAGCGTATGGACAACTCAGCTCTGGCCCGGAGAGTCTTCGACTCCAAACCCGTGGGACAACGCAACAGAGGATGCCCGCGTTTAAGGTGGCGCACCCAGGTGGAGAAGGACCTCAACCAACTTGGCGTGCGACACTGGAGACAGCTAGCCAGAGACCGTGCTAGCTGGAGAGGCTTGTAGCGCCAAATAAAGAAGAAGAATTAACACACTAGGTCAGCAAGAAAAAGCCAAATGGAAGTTCTCATTCATTACATGGACGAGCATCCAGAAATGGGACAAAATTACATGCAAGAACAACACAAAGCAGGCAGTCCATTAACAAGCTGTGGCCAGATTTGGCTCACAAACAGAATGCCATTGGGCTACCCAATAATTCTGTACCTGCAGGAAAGTAAGTGAATTATATGAAGATCACAAGTTCAAGTTAAAAGTTCAATTAATTTGCTTTAGGTATGGATAGATTTCAAATGTCGAGTAAAAAAGAAATACAGCCAAAATTTTATTTCATTTAAAAAAACCAAAAACATCTGATCAAGTTGACCGCGACCCGCTCCTTGCGTTTACCGTTTCCAGCACTAGTACAAACGCCTCTCTTGATACGAAAACGTTGAATAAAACTAAATTGCAAAATACAATTCAGCAAGTTTATTGTTTAAAAATAATAATATTTTTTCCTTTTCGTGTAAAAGTGAAAGAAGATCCGATGCAACTCTAAGCGTCCTTCGCTTTCGCAATAGTCCAACAGAATTTTCACTTTCTTCGTCATCGAAAAACAACACTTTGTAATGCCGACGCATTTTTTTCGATTTTTATTGAAAAATTCAAAAACGAAAATAAACAACAACCAACGCCGAAGTATGAAACGATTGTAAAATAGCAATCGTTTAATCGTCGGCTTTTCACAGTTCAATGAGTTATGCGAAGCAATAGTGAATCGTCAAAAATGACGTCGACTAGGCGACTCAATCATTTTAGCGTAACAGGAAGTAATACAATCGTCGAAACGACGTCGTCAGACGATCGTCGTCTTACGCGATGAGATCCCTGGACTTCAAAATTCTGCTGTGCGGTTCTTCTTCGACGACTTGTGTTGTCTGTTAATATTTTAAAATGGATTTATTTTGTTATCAAAATTGTGTTATCATAAAGAACGATAAGACTGTCCATAATCGGTCCTTCCGACCGATTAAGGAATATGTTGAATAAGGGCAATTATTGGGTTTGCGCGTTGACTCTTACTCACATGCACCGTCGGTGTCGCGGTTCCTTTCGGAGACGGCATAAAATCGTAGGTTCCTTCCACTCGTGAGAGAACAATAGCAAGTGTAACAAGAGTAGTTGTTGTAGAAGCTTAGCCCAGTTCCACCTAAGATTGTACTCTCACCATTGCAGGGCCATGGGAACCTGCTACAAACGTGTGAAAGGAATCTTTGATCCGGCAGATTTGTTTTCCTTAATGCAGTTAGAAGGGATCCATCGTATTCCGATTAAATGAAACAGTGAAACTGTCATACTTGTATAAAGGTCAGTCGAATTTTTGAATATAATTCCGAGTGTTGACAACGGGTCCTAATTGTTTATATTAGATTTTTCAGAAGCATCGCACGACTGAGGATAATTCTTCGTGATCGAAACGAGTTTGAGGAGCCAATTAACATGTTACAGCTAATTACGGGTTGTGGCTCGTTTTCATTAGCAAACAAAAATCCTTTTGTGCTCGTTAGAGCACGAACTCTATTTTTCATTGCTGAGATGCTTGTGTAAACCCATTTCTATGGAACCTAATATGGTCTACAAATAGAGCGCGTTATCCTACAGAATGCATTCAGTAAGCTGTGTGAGTGTTGGGAACTGTTTTTGATCAGTGTACGTAGCCAAGTACTGAAGCGATGCAGACAAAGTGTGAGGCTATGAGGATAGACTTCTGCATTTTTTTTTGTTAAGAATTCAAGTGATAAATTGTTTTTCTTTTTACTTCAATAGTGAAATGTAACTAAGCCAATCTTATTACAATAAGTTTAACATTTCTTAAATGTTTCTAAAAATAGCACTCAACACCTAAATCAAAGAAGGTGGCACAAAAGATACGAGACGACGTAGAGCATTTGATTATTCATAAGTGTATACCAGAAATGAAGTATTACAGAGATGTCCGGTGTATATACAGTGCGACCTCAATAATAGCAACTAATGGGCATTTTGACAGTGGCTTTTATTGAGTGTTGCAAAAAAGAGACAAAAAAAACTTCAGAATATTGTATTGCACAGGTAAACAGACAGAAACTATTCATTTTTATACAAATATTAAAAAAAAGAAAATTTTGATTGCTTTTAAGAATTGAGACATTTTTGATGTGTCTTTTTCGACGCACAATTGTTTTTCACATCTGGTTCTCGTAAGTTTTGCAGAACTTAAATGTTACTCGGTGAAACATTATTTCTTTATTTATGGCAATTTTGTAGTGCTTGAATTGGACCCCTGGTTGTTCATATTTGGCAGGGGGGGATTCTTCAACTGCATTTTCGTCATCGCTTTTGAATTCTCCCGGCTTTTGATGAAAGCTCCCGGATTAATGGAAGTCGCTTCCAGATCGATTTCACTTTCGGCAATCCAAAGGTTTATGTCCACGGAACAGTCAATAGAGGATAGCTCTTGAAACAAATAATTAATCGCTGATATTACGATTTGGTCCTTCATGGCCCTCAAAGTAACACATCATCTTCGTCGTAATTATTACTTGGGTTCACCAAAGGGTACCAACACTTTTGCATTGCTATATACCACCTTGTTCCATGCCAAGACACATTCGGTGTGCCTCCTGTTCAATGCTTTTATTTTAGTCTCCAAATCTGACCCTTGAATGCGCTGCCAACAGACTTTTTTGAGGAGTTGCCATTACTGAGTCAAAATTGTTCACAATTGCTCAACTTCCCGAAAAACTGTGAATTAATCAACTTTCAGGTTTGCTCAAGGTTGAAAATTGATTTTGTTCACTATTTCAACTCACAGTATGATATTTAAAATCTAGAAGTTGTCCAACTTTCTCCTGCGATATTTTTGACAATTCACACACACACTGTTATTTTCTCCTTTGAATTAACAGTGTGTGCTGATCGTGTGCGCTATGAGAATGAGAAATGAATGCAATTGTTTTCAGCAGAGATAATGATTGCATATCTCAACCCTCTAATGTCTCTGGTTTTCAGTTGCTGCCTGCATATTATGGAGAATAGCACAAGCGACTATGCAGATCTATAATGCTTACACCTATTGAACTCGCAAGAGTCGATTCCTACACAGTCGGTTGTGCAGTATTTGCCATCAAGTCAAAATCCGTTGGCCTCGACTATATCCACCCTGACTTCATTAAAATATTGCTTCCAGTGATACTTCATCATATCACGCACATTATTAACACAATAATCATGACGTCCCGCTACCCAACACTGTGGAAGAAGGCTAAGATAATCCCAGTACCAAAGAAAACTAATCCACCTGAATTCCGACCCATTGCAATCCTTCCGTTTCTTTCAAAAGTGTTTGAATCTATTGTTAGCCGAAACATCAAAGATTACATTGGGCGAAAAAAGTTTCTAAACCCCCTGCAATCAGGTTTCCGGAAAGGACATAGCTGTGTCACAGCCTTATTAAAAGTAACAGACAATATTCGAAGAGCTATCGACGAAGACAAAACGACCATACTAACCTTACTCGACTTCTCGAAAGCATTTGATTGCGTAGACCCAACATTACTTTGTCATAAACTGTCCACCCAATTCAATTTCTGTAATCCTACTAATAAATTAATTCTCTCGTATCTTACTAACCGAGTCCAAGCAGTTTTTCATAACTCTAAACTGTCATCCTTTTGTGACGTACGTTATGGTGTTCCTCAAGGTTCCATTCTCGGTCCTTTATTATTTTCAATGTTCATCAATGACCTTCCACTAGTTTTATCCTATTGTAAATTTCATATCTATGCAGACGATGTCCAAATCTACCTAAGTTTCCCTCTTGGTATGGTTGAAGACTCAGTTGCTAAGATAAACGAGGATTTGGGCTCTATTGCAAACTGGGCTACACAAAATGGTCTAATGCTCAATCCTAACAAAACCAAAGCCAAACCAAAATTTCCCGCTAATAGAACTGAACTCGACCGCAATTGAATATGTTACATGTGTAAGAAACCTTAGAATAATGTGCAATAGTGAACTGACGTGGACTGACCACATTGATAGCGTAGTATCAAAGGTGTATACATCCCTAAGAGGCTTATCAATCAGCAAATACATTCTCCCTGTGAACATCAAATTAAAACTTGCCAAAGCACTCATAGTGCCAATCTTGACATATGGATCTGAGTTGTTCGCTGACAGTGATTATTCTTCCTCCCTAAAATTGACAAAAGCAATTAACGCGGCTGCACGGTATGTTTTTAACCTTCGCAGATTTGATCACGTCTCGGAACAACGTCGTATTCTCCTAGGATGCGAACTGGACGCATTCTTATGCTACCGGTCCTGCTTATTACTCTTCAAAATTATTCACAAGAAACAGCCAAAATATTTATATGAAAAGATCACCTTCTGTCGATCAAGTCGTAATATTACCTTGAAACCCTCCCATCATACCTGTTTAATGTCACGTAGGCACTTTTTCATTCATGCTGTTCATTTATGGAATCACCTACCTTCACAGGTACGGTCTAAGACCAAGTACAGACAATTTTGTAACGCTTGTTTCTCATATTTCTCCCGCTCGAACTGAAATAATTCCTAGTAACTTCAGTCTTAACGCTTTCTCTACACATATGTATTCTAATAACATCAAATTTTAAAATCAGAAATCTACACTCTTAAATTATAATTGAAATAACTTGAAATCACTAATCTCAATCATGTCACACAAAATAATATTTTATGTTATAATGTTCCTGTACTAGTAAAAGAACATATGATTCTTGAAGTAGAGCGATAGATATTAAAAATAAATAAATGAAAATAAATGAAAAATGAAATTGGTCCGAGCGAATAATATTGTAGATCAGTGTGGTCAGTGTGGTCAGATACAGGCAAGTCTCGTTTCACGGCAATGAACCCTGTATTAGTTCAAGAACTATTATTTTTGTCCGATTTGAGAAACGATAACGATAAATGACTCACACAATCATCCCATCTTGTATACACACGTGAGCATGCAACTACCAATACCCCCGATTTCATCCCTTAACTACTGCTAGTTGAGACTCTGAGTTGAGAAAATGGGGAGTTGATAAACTCATGGGTAGTAATTTGAAAGTTTAAACCATCAATTTTGAGTGAATGAAAGCAAATCCCAAAGTTGTGTTTAACTTTTGGTAAACAAAATTACCCTTTATGTGTTGCTTTTGCCCAGGAGTTGCACATATCGAGGATTGCTTTTATTGAGATCACACTGCATCATGCAATAGTGTCCTAAATCACCTGAGTATACTAAACTGACCGCACCTAGCCCAAAACTGTGCTATTGGAGAGGAATGTTGTGTCCAGTTTTACCACGGAATGTAGCGCCCTCTAAAGAAGAAGGTTCATAACCAGTTCGACCACCCTCGAAATGTTGATAATTTTGTGAGAGAATCTTAAATCACATACAGCGTTTAATAGTTGCTACAAAGCCGAAAAGTCGGAAGATCGTTGAGGCAGACTCATTATGCGGACACGTCTCTTAATGATGTTTCCTTATCCATTTTCTATAGAAGTCTCCGATTGCACTATCATGACCGGATCCAAGAAGTCATAGTCATCATAAACTCCCCTTTGACGGACTTCACTCTCTATACTCTTCCCCCCTTTGATTTGCTGCAATTGAATAAAAGCATGTCGCGATTTTTATTCTTCATTATCAAGTAACCTATCCAATTACCTTTCTATACCGAATTAATGTACGTCTCATACTCCTATACGCGAGATGGGTTTCCAATTCACACCTCCACCGGCAACAGTACATTCCTCTTCTAACGACAATAGCCTCCATCAAATAAGCAATAACAGAAATGAAACGTATTTGCAATGGAATTCTAGCTCCTTTTCGAATTAAAACGATAAGTATTTTCCAAGTACGACTATAAATATCACCCATCCTTTCTGGGAACATACAGCTGAATAAAAAGCAATGTATTCTCTCGACACAACTGACAGCCATATCTGTCTGTCAAAATACTTATAAATTGAAAACCACACAAGGGTGTACACCATGCACAGTAGCAGGTGTCATTCGACACAATTTAGAACCTCCGCTACTTCGTTCCTCAACTAACACATTGAGCCTTCCAATTTCACGTACATTAGTCAACTTCAATCTACCATTTGTATTCACCCAGCCACAATCAGATGAGTACAACAAATCATTTGCAAAATGACGTTGCAAATGTCCGACACTCTCTCAGATGTAATTTACATACGAAATCCTCAACCTCTCCTTCCCCACGCGCACACACACGCGCATGTATTTCGAGTCGATGTGCAACAGCAAAAGGCATGACGACGTGCTAATTTTAAGGCGGAATTCGATTCCTATAGTCGGTCCTGTTAGTACGACCAAAGTACTCACTGGTCATGTGAAAACAGTCATAGCCATCGCCATCACCTGTCCTCGTCCAGTCGTCGACGCTGGCGAGTTGGTTAAACTACTATAAAATGTCTTTATCATTCACATCAGGTGCAGTTCGGACTCTGCCACTTGGTGTGGTACCACCTCAATTACAAATTTAATTTTTCATAGATTTTTGGTCTTAGTTCTTTTGATGAGGAATGCATTTGCAGAGGTTGGCGTTTGCGTTATTGTTGGCCACTTTGGGAAAAAAATCACAATCAATGTCGTGGACTACGTAATTTACTCCTGTTGGTCGTACTTGGGATGTCAGAAGAATGTTTAAGTAATCCGATTATGTAGTTCAGTATACGCCATTGGTGCTTGGTACTATGAATTGGCTTTGTGTACATACTTGCTTAGAGTGCCCCCGAAACGCCAGTAAATTAGTCATAGTAAAATTATTCGTCCAACTAGTTAAAAAAGCATTGCTGTCTAGTATTTGAGGACGTGCATTGATTTATTGTAGCAATCTATGCGCAATTGCTTATTGGTGCTATTAACTGGTCTAAGTTCACACTTGCGTAAAGTGCCCGCCAAGGGATAGTAAATTATTATTATTATTTGTTTTTTTTTTCGAGGGTCGGTGGAAGTCTTCGACAAGACGTCGAGGCGAACGTTCGCACATAGAAGTGTGAGATTTTTACTCACTAAAACCACCTCCCTGAATCTATTAAGACTACAACTAAGTGGAGCACTTAACCAGTAGTTTGTATTTCATGGGGCTTACAAGCTACAGGTTGGTAGGTACTGATCGGCAAGTTACTCTCCAATGAAACTTCCTGGTAACCAGCTATGTAATTGCAGTGCTCTCTCATCCCGTAGATTCAGACTTCTGGGGGCCCATTTCTTTGTTAATCTGGCTGAACTGAGCAGCATCAGAATCAGCCCTCTTCTTCGCTTTATCAAAAGCACAAATTGGTTTGCGGAATAGGTAGCCTAAGATCCGGGTGGTAAGACAATGGGCCTATGCTTGGCCTATATGTATCTGCTGTCCGTATGCGCGGCAGTCAGTCACCTCAACCTAACCTAGCACAGCAACCATGCGCCAGTGTAGACTATCGCACGAGATCAAGGGGTATAGTCCTTTGAAGTCGGCCTAAGACTTTTTCTCAAGGATCGGGCAAACTGAAGAGTTTATGTGCTCTTCTAGGCGGCGCTTATGGTTATAAGCAAAGTTCTTAACTTCAAAAACCTTAAATAGCTTGCTGGCTGTTAATTAGTTATTAGTCTCCATGAAGCCTATGTAGAGTTAACTGTCCTATAGTGGGTCACGTCCCAACAGTGGATCGATTGAATTTACGGAATCTCTACTTATGACAGAGAAAGGAAGTTGAAGTTGCGCGCTCGCCAGTGCCGGTTGCACTCAAGAATGAATTTTACTATTAAGTAAATGAGCAGCGGTGATCTTTATTTTTGTTCAATTTAGAAAGTAATTTGCTTAGTGACATTTTTGGGAAAAAAGTTTAAACTGTTGATTATCGTTATTAATTTAAATTATTATGTCAATCAAATTTGTGAAATAGTTTTTTTTTATACAAATATTTTTCTCCAAATCCCCAACAGTGAATCAGATCATAGCCATACACCAGACACAACTATTGTCGTGACCTATGCAACAGAAGATATCCCCAACTAACGACTGATCGACGCGACTAAGAAACGGATTTCGTTAATGGTTCTGTGCATTTGTTTTTATTATTTCTTGCTATTTTTTTTTCGTTAGTAACAAGTATTGTAATATTATTGAAGTCCTAAAAAATCCTGTTTGTTAACGTTGTGGTATTTTTTATAGTCGCTTTCACTTGTTGTTGGTTTTATTGCTTACGTTTTCGTATTGTTCACTTTTTTTAATGTTAATGTTAAAAAAAAATTGATTTATATCAATTACATTCTTTCGTTCTTTATTTTTCTTATGAAATAAGAAATAAACACTACTGATTCACTGTGTCCACTCTCCGGTACACAGTGAATCAATTGCATTCTGTTTTAAAAACCTCAAAATGTTATATTTTCAATGATCTTTCTAAAGCTGCAATATCCGACATCTATTGAGCTTCCCGAAATTGTTGGCATGTCGATTCTGTTCAACACCAGGCACTTATCAAAAGTAATTTTTCAGGCATTTTCAGTGTTTCTTCGTCGGACCAGAAGACTTACAGATGACCAGATAAAGGTGGTCATGGAAATAGAGTGGGATAAGTCTGACAACTAGGATGAAGCTGACGACGATAGTTACGAAACGGATATAAACCAAATCGGCTATGCATCTAGGAGCGTGATGAAGTATGTAACTAAGAATTTATTTCCGCATTGAACATCTAAATATCGCCGAATTTCAACAATCGTCTCTAATTCAACTGTCGATATTTGGTTGTTGTTATTTTACGTTATTATAACAAAAATGTAGGTTCTGTTATTGGTCCAGTCCTCTTTAATATATATACTTCTGACTTCCCCAACTTGACAAACTGTAACATTGCCTTATTCGCGGACGATACTTGCATTTATTCTTCAGATGCAATTGGTTTCAACATTGAAACTAATTTGCAATCTGGTTTAAATGTTGTTGAAGTATATTGTAGTGATTGGAAAATAAACATTAATGCTTCTAAGACTCAGGCTATCTTTTTTACTCGTAAAAGAAAAGCCTGCTTACTTCCAAGCAACAATCTCCTTATCAACGGTACTCAAGTTGAGTGGAAATCGAATGTAAAATATCTTGGCATATATTTAGATAAGCGACTTACATTCAATCTTCATGTTCAGGAAGTTATTAGAAAGGTTAATTCGACAATAAGAGTGTTCTACCCATTCATATGCCGGAATTCGAATTTGAGTGACGCCAACAAATTATTAATCTTCAAAGCAATATTCCAAGCAATTATGTTTTACGGATCTCCTGTGTGGGGCAAGTATGCAAGAAGCCATCTGCGCAAGCTGCAAATAGCACAAAACAAATTGCTCAAAATGATACTCAATCTTCCCTGGTTTTTCTCAACAGAGGAACTACATAAAATGACTAACATTGAAATGGTCTCAGATAGAATTTTAAAACTAAGCAATCAGTATAATATCTCTGGCTCTTCATCTGACAACGACTTGATTTCAAACTTAGTCTCGCGATGAGTGCAATATAAAAATTGTTTGTATATTTATTCGTTTATTTATTTATTTATATATATATATATATATATATATATATATTTATTTATTTATTTGTTTATTTATTTATTTATTTATTTATTTATTTATTTATGTATTTATTTATTTATTTATTTATTTTCTATTCATTCACTTGTTACATCTATTATATTTATTAATTTATTTATTAATTTGTTTTTGTTTTCTTTATACTTTCCCTGTTAATCATTTTAGTCTCACATTATCATTGTACACTGAAATCAAGTGTTGAAACCGCTTCTCTCTTCCCCCTGCTGATTTGTTTTGTTTTAGTGAAGGTTTTTAGTGGCTTTTCCTTCGAATTGCATATTAATCTGTGATATTATCTGTACCCCTAAAATTGTATCCAAAAATGTAACTTCTTGCCACAATTCAATATCTATCTATCATAACAAAAAGGTGATCGTGAACATTTGTGGTTAGTTTTCCGCCTTGCAGACTGTCTACATATATGATTGGTCTTCTGGATCTGGATCTGTCTTGGACACGATGACATCCTTGTTTCAATGGCACATGTCCTGCTGTCCAGGACAGTGTATATTTAGTCTAAACACTTGGCATTTTGCTATAGCTTTATATTTAAAACGTGTGACTGGCTCTCTTAAAGATGGAGCTTTGAAAGCACACTCTACAGAAAATATGGCTGCCGATAGCGATGTCCAAGAACATTCAATCTCTGAGAGTGAGAGCAATATCTACCAAATTTGAAAATCGTAGTATGGAGTACGAATTATTTGAAGATAATGTGGAAATGATAGATACATGTTTTTAAAAAATATATATAAGAATGTTTTTGTGGAACTTTCGTTTTACAAATGTTTCCGCCTAACCAAAGAAACAAATATGATTGTTTTACTACAGATTTTCAAATCGAGAATGTCGTTTCAATGGGTACTGTTTTCGTTATAAATTTCCTAATGCACATACATTTTCAGGAAATAATTCGATTGCAGCCATCAATCAAATACTGTCACATTGACGTTTTATGTGATAAGAACTCATTTACAAAGAATTACATACCGGGGGAATGCACGTTTCGAGTGAATCCAGGATCGTTTTGACATAAACATACAAAACTACCGAAGACAGCTCTGGCAAATGCCACATTCAAACACTCATTTACTTACGAAATCAACGAATTTGACATTTAAAATCGCATTGAAGTTGGTAGCATTTAAAGAAAACCGTATTTTAGATAAGGCCGGCTTAAATATTTACGAGCAACGTTATACTTGGCTATGAAGTGGATTTAAGTGGAGTATCAGCAAACGGCCCTAAGTAAATTAAGTCAGACACACCACTATTCACTTGGACTAAATTTGGAATTTTACATAAATATAGTTAGGGACAAAAAAATATGACGACCGAATATATTTTCAGATTTCATTACAAAAAGCTGAGGTCTGTATGCTGCACTTTGTGGATGCCATACCCACCTCTTGACATCTCACCAAAACCTTTATTTCACCGGACTAAAGATTTTTTTGTAATTGTCTTTTTCTCCACCTGGTAAACTCAGATTTTTCTTCTGCATATTTAAGACAGTTTTTAATGTGATTTTTGGTAAGTAACGGCGCACTCTTGGATTTCTTCCGAAGAAATGTTATTCTTTAAGTCTTCTTTGTATCATTGGAGAATAGACTAGGAATCTGCAGCTGACTTGAAAGGGCCTTCATTTAATCTGGCTATCATCTTTTAGAGATTTTGTTGTCGACCTTATGGCATGTGAGATTTTGTTGGCCGTATAACATTAAAAGCAAGTGTTTTCGATCCTGGAACGAGTCTGAACACTTCTTGCTGCGGCATCCCTTCCTTCGTCAGTTTCAGGGTCATGTCTTTTTCGCCACGGAAACGTTTTCCTGTTTTCATAAAAGATTCTATGCATCCTAGTATAGAGATATTGTTTATTTTTATTATTACAGTTAGTATACTTCAAAAATAAATAAAATATAACTCGTCACCGTCCAAAAATCAAAAGCAAGTGCCCCGGTCTAATTATTTCGATATCGTTTGCTGAACAATTTTCTGTATACGTTTATGCTTACAAGGTATCCCTTTTGTTGAGAAAATGTACCCTTGCCAACATATGCAGGTTAATTTGTCGTCAAGAAAAAAAGTCAGTTTCTTGGGTTTTTTCCCTACTTGTCTTATTGTTTTGTCCGTAACTGTATATGGAAGAAGGCGCATATGTGTCAATTTATGCAAAAATCCCTCGTGACAAACAGTATCGAATGCTTTCTTTATGGCAAGCAGAATATTTCCATTTGATTTGCCTATAGCGCATGACTTAATGTGATTGCAGATTCTTAATACCTGCGGTAAATCCAAAATATTCATTTGGGTACAAATTATTACCACATAGGTATGTTTTAAGATAACTTAGGCTTATTGAAATAGTATACACTGTTATCTGTTAAGAGCAATAGCAGAATTTACACTTTACTATTTCCGCAGCTCTATTTCATAATAGCAAGGAGAATATAAACTAAATAAACTTCAAACATAATGAAGGCAACATCCCCATCATCTCTTGGGAAATACATCCTCCACGAAGTTACCAAAGCCAACTCTCGGATACACACACACACGCTCTTCTCTCATTTTAATTAACTAATTTTTGTAAACTTTACACAGCTGTGTGGGGGTGAAAATATTGGAATAAGGTTCGCTGCCATTTTATCCGTTATAATCTTTCAAGTAACATGTCAACATTTTTTTTTTATTAATTTTCATCTTCAGTTGAACGCCCGAACGTTATGCACACTATGGATGTGTAGCACCTTTCCCAGAGGCATTCAAATTTTATCAGCAGTACGCTTTCGTGGAAAAATATTTAAGTCGCTTTATTAAAATTTAACAGAGATTAATGAACACTTTAACATAACACGTTTTGTCTAGCATAACTGGGGAGAAGATGCCTTTGATTAATTACAGCCTACCTGATGGGCTTTCAGAGCAGTTAATGAAAAAAAATGCGACGTGTCCCATCATCGGCAGCTCAGGGTAAGGACGTATCGTTGCTTATAGAGATGTTAAGAAAATAAAAATGTTGCGTCTTAAAAAGGTTGTTTTCAACTCAACGGTGTGAAATGGTTTGAAAATTTAAATCTGCAAAATGTTTCATTGTCTTACTCTTTACTGAACTGAAGTAATCGACAGTTAATAATGTTCAGTATAAGATAAGTAAATTAAGGAACATTCTTGTTGCTCAAAGCTATTCATTTTCTATCAGTTTCATATTGTTTTTTAACCGTTATTTATAATAACTAGGCTCGCTTTTTGGGTCGCATCGGGGGTAACGCAAATAGAAAACTTGAGGTGTTACTTAAATTTGTAACTACAGTTGACTCTACCTAAGTTGAACTTCTGACTAACTCGAAGTGTTTTGTAGATTTCATTCAATTTTTCATACAAAAAGCTCTCTCCAAATCGAACTCCTTGTATCTCGTGAGAATTCGACTTAAGGGCGGGTTCTACTGTATGTTGTAAAATAACCAAATTTTGTACATGTAGTTACCAAGATTCTTCTCCATAGACGTCCCACGCAAGTAAAAAAAAACAGTCGAAATTCGACAAGCATTTAAAAAAAAAATTCGAGTTATCAAGTAAAATAGAAAATTGATATAATTATTTACTTATTTGCGATATTACACATGAAACGTAGATGAGCACAATTATAATTTAAAATAGGCTGTTGCACATGACTGAAGAAGTTTTTAAGAAAATCATTAATGAAATTTAAATTTGTAGGTAGGTACACAGAATCGCTTGTTGGTTCTTGATATAAATGCAAAATGAGTACTGAATTTGCAACCAACTCGTTTAAAGGTGGTTGAACAAATCATCCTGCTTGGTCATCCAGTCTTTCCCTATTACTGCCGTGTCGTATTGTCAAGCTGACAATATTCGGATTCACATCTAAATACCTCGACAATATCTTCATCTGTGGGAAACTCCTGAATAACAATCTCGCCATTCGCCTGTAGAAAATCATCAAACATAAGCGTAACACCTTGTATACATCTGGTATTTTTTCAAGCTTCGAATTTTATCAAAGCATTTACAATTTTCTGCTTACAAAAATGTTGGTACTTAATTTCATAAAATTCAAAAAGTACATTTCATACATGGATTTAATTAAGAAAATAGGTTTTTGACAACATTTCTAAAACAGTCCCTAGTCATTGAAATATCGACTTCCGATGAGGCAGAATTACATAATTTAAGAGAGCGGATTATTTTGACCATAATTAGTACGATGTGTGGGTCTATTTCTAGACAGACACGTTAAGCTGGTACGTACCAGGATATTAAAGCGAGTAATTCATCTAACAGAACGTTACTCTTTATTTTCCTTCCTCGTACTGAAAGCCGCTGCCGTTGAAGGTAAGCGCATTTATACATCACAAGCAAAAAGCTGTGGTCGCCGTGGCGTAGTGGGTAAGTGCGTCGACTCTTACGCAGAGGGTGCCAGGTTCGATACCCGAATTTACCACCTTTGATAATTCACGGCTCCTCCTCCTTCGAGTCACTGACAATGCTCAAAGTGTACTCCTGTCTAGAAAAAGTTTTCAACTTCGCCCTTCGGAAACGGCATTAAACTGTATGTCCCTTCTACGCGTGAAAGAACAATAGCACGCACAACACGAGTGGTTGCTGAGAAGCTAGGCCCAGGTCCGCCTCGAACTGTCGTGCCACCCATGTTATTATTATTAATTCATCCAACTTAATATTGAAATTCAAAATATCTTTTACAAATAATAAGCATATAATACGAACATCTCGTCTGTTTTTAAGAGTTTTTAAACCTAAAAGGGAACATCTTGACGAGTATTTGGGTAACATGATGGTGAACATTTTTTGAACTCTTTCAAATGTTACATTGTTTTCATAGGGAGGCGTCCAAATCACACGTGAGTATTCAAATAGAGGAATTACAAGTGATGAAAAAATTGGCTTTAGTGTATAAGGGTCCTTTCCTCCAGTTCTTTCATTTGGGAGTTCAGTTCTCATCACAGGAATTCCATCATCCCTTGTTCAGAAGATTCATCAAAAGTACATTTCGTTTATACTAGGTCAAAGGAACATACAAACCCAGTTCGCTGAAAGCGATTCCTTATAAAACGAACTTGTGGACTGCACAGAATTCGGGAGTTTATCTTCACAATTCGACTTATTGAAGAATTGGCGAATTTGTTTGAGTTATCGAGACATTCGGGTGATTGAAATTCGAGTTAACGAAGTCAAATAACATGTTAATTTCAGTCTTGGGGCTTTTGGCAACCAATTTTCTTCGAGTTATCGAAGTTCTCAAAGGTGAGACCGCACAAAACGAAACCGCGCAAAGCGTGGTATGTGTGTAAGTGAATCACATTACTCGCATTATTTCCCTCAACATAATGCTATTTCATTTCGCATACAGATCGCCACAACATTCATTTGCTTCTTCTTCAGGTGGCGCTACAGTCCGGGGTGGACCTGGGCCTCAACCAGTAAGCCTCTCCAGCCGGCACGATCTTTTGCCAGATGTCTCCAACTGCGCACTCCAAGTTGGTTGAGGTCCTTCTCCACGTGGGTGCGCCATCGGTTCCGTGGGCGTCCTCTATTGCGTTGTCCCACTGGTTCGGAGTCGAAGACTCTTCGGGCTGGAGCAGTGTTGTCCATGCGCTCTATATGGCCCAGCCATCTTAGGCGTTGATCCGTAGACGTCTGACTAGGCTCATGCCGCTGTACAGCCCGTACAGTTCGTGGTTGAATCTTCTTCTCCAATAACCATCAACGCAAACAGGACCAAAGATTGAACGCAGAACTTTTCTCTCGAAAAGACCAAGTGCTTCTTCATCCGCTTTTGGGATTGTCCATGCTTTCGCATCATAGAGCAGGACAGGGATGATCAAGGTGTTGTTTAATGTTAACTTGGTCCTTCGAGAGAGGACTCTACTACTCAATTGCCTCTTGAGCCCAAAGAAACAGCCATTGGCAAGAGTAATTCTGCGTTTAATCTCGGTACTGGTGTTGTTCGTACTGTTCACTTGCGAGCCGAGGTAGACGAAGTCCTTCACTACCTCGAAGTAATAGTTGCCTATGGTGACGTTTTGGCCAAGTCGTCGATGTTGTGCGTCCTTTCTCGATGACAGCATATACTTCGTTTTGCCCTCGTTCACCGCTAAACCCATTTTGACCGCCTCCGCTTCAATACCAGCAAACGCTTCATTGACGGCTCGCTGTGTTCTGCCAATCACGTCAATGTCATCCGCATATGCTAGCAGTTGTACGGACTTCTGTAAGATCGTGCCTCTAGTGTTGGCGTGTGAGTCTTGCACGATCTTTTCCAGGATGATGTCAAAGAAATCACATGACAGCGCGTCGCCTTGTCTAAAACCTTTTTTGACATTGAAGGTCTCGGTGAGTTCTTTTCCGACCTTGATGGAGCAGCGAGATTTCTCCATCGTCATCCTGCACAACCTAACGAGTTTGGCGGGAATGTCAAAAATTTAATTCATTTGCTTAAAGAACAATAATTCGTAAATGTATGTACCTTTATAAGAAAATGCTGTAAAATTTGCAGGCGCTGTGATGGGGAGCCTACATCATCAGCACCAAAAACCTGCCAACTGATCGGAGCAAAGGCTGGCAGTGACTAGGAAAGAAGAACCATCGTCTTCACGACAGGTGTCGCGGAGGTTTTCGTCGCTTAGCGAAGTCAGATTACATCTTAATTTCAGTCTTGGAGCTTTTGGCAAGTTCATTCGAGTTATCGACGGTCGACTATATGTCACTTTTTCAAACGAATGGGACTTACTACTAAGTCCTAGTTTGATCAATCTCATTCGAATCCTGCGTAATAGATGATGTTAGATTTTAGATTTTGGACCAACAAATTGTTTGTTGAAGAACTCTGAAGGTAGCAAGCAAATTTTGTCCATCCTTTGTTCTACTTGAGCACACGTTGACATAAGTCGCTACTCGTAGCTTAGTGTAGTTCTTTTTTATTGAAACTCAAAAAGTATTCATCCCATTTTTTTCTTAGCACCACCACCTTGAAGCTGCTTATAGAAGGTATATTTGAAGATTCTTTTAATATATATTTTTTCTTTGTAAAAATCCAAGAACAGACCAATAGAATGTATAAGGATACAGAATTTATTTTATGAAGCTTGGGATAAAGACATGTAAACTTTTGTTGGAAATATGGTTTGCAACTTGAGTAAATATTTTGTTGACTTTGAGGGCCTGTAAATAAGTGTATAGTAAATATATGTTAGGCTGAAACTATAGCGATTAAGGAAGCCCTGTCCTGGCCCATGGCCAGGCAGCGATCAAATCTCTGAATTCAGTCACTTTTAATTCCAAGACTTCCCGTAATTGACGTTTCCCTCTTAACGAGATGGCCAATTATTTTAACATCCGACTTATGTGGGTGTTGGGCCACTGTGACATTCCAGAGAATTTCGAAGCGGACGAACTCACTAGAAAGGGCACAAACTCCGTGCTCCTTCCGGGTGGAGACCCACCCTCCACGCTTATCGCTACTATAAAACATCTGCTAAAGCTTGAAATGCGTGCTCAATCAAACCGCGGACAGATATCACTCACAGGATGCCTCATTGCCAAACAACTATGGCCTATGATCGATCCGAAGCGATCGCTTAGCTTGATCAGATTAAGCAGCCCAAGTCTCAGACCTCTTATTGGCGTTCTAATAGGGCATTGCGCCATCGGAACTCACGCTTCTAGACTAGGCCTGCCCTACAATGATTTCTGTAGAAGCTGCTTGGACGAGGATGAGGAAGAAACCATCGAACACTTGCTATGGAATTTCAGTGCTCTCTCATCCCGTAGATTCAAACTTCTGGGGACCCTTTTCTTTGTTAATCTGCCCGAACTGAGCAGCATCAAAATCAGCCCTCATCTTCGCTTTATCAAAAGCACAGTATGCGAGAAGGGCGAATGTAGTAGAAGATACAACGGCGAACTCTACGAACTGTACTAATATGTGGATGTAGTCAAAAGCCAAAAAAGCAACTACTACACTGGCTCGGTCACATCGAGGGAATGGACGATAATGCTCCAACAAGGATCACAGCCCACAGGTTTCAGGAGAAAATGAAGGATCGTCCGTTTCAAGGACCAAACTATAGTCGGTGCCAGAGCTCTTGGTCTGTAGGAGGTGGAAGGTTGCCATGTCTTAGACAGAGAAACTCCAGGAGTCGGGCGCCAGTTAGTAGTCCTTGACGTAAAAACCCAAAATCTCAAGATTTTTTTCAAACAAATTAAAATCTATGAAACAATGAAACAACTCCATTCTTGTTACAAATTTTGTTGGTATATTTTTTGGCTTCAGAACCACTGTGCTGTGGTGGTGTATTCTGGGTTCATTCCCCCATTGAGCAACTCTCATAATTCAGGGCTCGACCTCTTTCCAGTCAATGACAAGACTCAAAGAGTATTTCTGTATATAAAAACGCTTTTCAAACTTCCGCCGTTTGGAGTCGGCATTAAAATGTAGGCCTCATCCACTCATGAAAGAACAATAGCACGCACAACACACGTGGTTGCTGAAGAAGCTGGGCCTTGTCCACCACAGACAGGTGTGCCACCCATTTTATTATTATTATTATAAATAAACATTCGATAAAGTCATTGTCTACCCTCGGGAGGCAATAGTGTTGGTGAACAAAAACTTCAAGATGCATTATGTTTTATACCGATTCCGAAATGGGGATTTGAAATGGGGTATTGTCTTGTCAGTGACTTGTGGGGCTTTAAAAATCCATATTTAGTGTCTGACCCAAAATCACACAATGGACCCGCGTGGATATCGATACAATTGACCGACAACCACCAATCTTTCGATATTGTAAATGAACAACTTACTCTACTCAAATTTCCATTGATGGTTACCACGTGTATGAGATCAAGTTCAGCTTCATTGATATCCTTCATTGGAGACTAAGATAGAGGGCGTTGTATGTATACATGTCTTCTTTTGTACTCTCCCATGACCCAGTTGTTGGACGCGTATTCAATAATTTCTCCGTCCAAATCAGAGAGTGGCTCAATTTCAGTCAGTATCGAAAGAGATTAATTCTGCTTAACCTAAAACATAAGAAAGTAGTTGCGTAGTACCGTCTACGGACAAGATTGTGGATTTCAAAAAATATGAGAATATGGAGTTTTGTTATGTCTAGTTATGTAGTTTCAAACATTAAAACTACAACTCTTTTCACTTCATGCGCCTGATTGTCCAGTCCATTTATTCCCTCAACCTGATCTGTTATGAATGCTGGAAAGTTGATTTTTGTATTGTAAGTAAGGAAAAGGAAGGATAGTCTAGAGAGTAGGCAGCTTAGAGTTCAATTTTAGCTCCGTAAGCCATCTTCGGTTTTATGCGAACCGTGAACTGTTATCGCACATTTCTTTTTAATTAATTTTTATTTTCGGAATTCATGAATACCTACATACTAGACAAAAATGCTTAAAACTTTTTGGACGAACATGTTTACTATTTCTAACTTACTTATGTCTTTATCCTATGTCTTTCGACTTAAACTAAGAATCCATGCATTGAAAGAGAATTTACTTTGACTGTAAAATTTACTATTTTTGAAGTGGAACAACTCAGTTATGCCACTTAGCTTTCTTCTCTTTCTATAAATCCTTATCTATCTATTTTCTGTTCGTTTTACTAAGACCAGACATCTTGCCAGGCCAGAAGCAAATATATGTTAAGAAAACCAAGTCATTCCTGATGTGGCGTATTTTCATACAATTATACTTCTGCGTGTGGCGCTGCAGTCCGGTTTATTTCATAATTGAATCTTCTCCTCCAGATGACATCAACGCAAACAGGACCAAAGATACCACCAAGGACCCCTTCATCCGCTCTTAAGATTATCAATGCCTCTACCGTACAGAAGGACTGGCTCTGGTAGGATACGGCCACGCTTTGCTGTGGCTTAGTAGATATAGTACGCTGAATCAATGTTATGTGTTATTTTCACTCGTCACATTTCTAAGCACTTAATTCGAAAGTAATTGGCAAAGAGTTTCGGAAAGTTATAATTAAGCAAAATGATTATATATTCCGGCAAATTTATCCCCGTCATCACTCCTTAAGCGGTAGCACTGAGAAAGACTATTTTAATTTTTGTTCTAGAAGAGATCACTCACTCTAGTACAAAAATACCATGTCATAGTCATAGGTTAGGTTATGTTAATGTGATTACCACAACTGCAGCAGTTCTGACCCACTTAGATCCTGATTGGATCCTTTATGATATCATTAATCGGCAGCTTACATGTCGGTTCCTCTTTGGTTACTAATTGTAACACTTGAAGATACCTACTGGTATGCTAGTGGCATATCCTGGATGATGCACTCCTTTGCTGGGTTACCGCCAATTAGTATTTTTTTTATAAATTTTGCTATGTCCAGAATTTTAATGCCAGACATTTCCTCAAGGCTATTGAATGAATAGCTACCTATTGTGTTTTTCCTTGTTTCCCTACAGCCCCTACAAAAGTCATTGTAGGGGGTTCCCATTCTCCTTGCGTGTGTGCCTAATAGGCAATGATCATTAATAATGCCAACCACATTGCTGATTTCGTTTCTATTTAGAATTAGGAGAACGCTTGTTTTTTTGGATTTATTGAAGGCCATATTAGCCTTGAAGTCCTGCAAGTATCTAATTCCATCCACTTCCCATTGGCTTCGTTGATGGCATATGTAAGTAACTAAGTGTTTATTACTTGAAGAGAGGGGTATGTGGTGTCCTGATTACTTGCCATTGGCAAACCCACCCCTGTTCTAGCTAGCTCGTCGGCTCTTTCGTTGGACTCAGCATAGGGTAAGGTTGCATCTGACCACTATCTCCCTAAGAGATAGACGGCAAAGTTTTACTATCTTAGATTTGATTGATGGTGTATCCAGAGCTTTGATGGCCGCCTGGCTGTCTATGTATATAACGATAGACAGCCCGTCTATCGGGTTCATTGACAGAACGCAGGCAGCATCTTGGATAGCTTTTACTTCTGTCTGGAATATACTACTGTGGTTGGACAATCGACGGACAGAGAGAATCCTGCGATGACGCAAATACTCCTAGTCCAGTGCCTTCTTCCGTTTTGGATCCGCCTGTATATACTTCCAGATGGGTAGCTTCTCTGACATCGTCTGATGCCCAGTCTTCTCTATTTGGGAATTTTGGGCGATATTATCTGTATGCCTCGGGATGTTCGCATGCTTGATTATTTCCATGTGACCTAAACTGTGCATTTTGCTTTAGCGGTTGCATTCCCTCAACCTGATCGCTGCCTTGGTAGCCGCCAACTTTCCGTAAATGTCTATGGGAAGTAGCTGTGGCATTGATTCCATGGCGGCTGAAGGTTTGGAGCGAAGTGCACCCGTAATGCAAATGCACGCAGATCTTTGTATACTGCTTATCTACCTAAGATTGAATGTAGTACGTAATGCTGGCCACCAAACAAGGATACCATATATTAGAATGTGTCTGACGACAGCTGTATATGCTGTGTCATTTTCGGTGTCATAGTCATAGAACGGTCGTATGCTCAGACACACTATCGCTAAAACCACCCTGATAGTCACTGATGCAGGACTGCAGCCAATGGGCTCTACGTAAAGAAAATCGTTGCGATGAACTTTCGATTGATTGCCAGTTTAGTGGTGTAGAAAAATATATATTAGGAGCGTACATTTCTGTGCAACGCACTGTGATAATGCACTTAATACACTGCGGACGCGGTTCGCGAATTTAACAAACAAAAAAGAGCCGAACATCCAGTCAGGCTAATGACCTGAATTCTCCAAAGCTTTTTTGCCTGTGATGAATAAATGTGCTGACCTTCAACGGAGGCGGTATTTAGCACGAGGAAAAAAAATAAAGAGTAACGTTCTGTCACATTTGGTCCTGCTTTTTTTCTATCGCGGTGAATTTTCCTCCTACAGTGGATTGATTGACAAATATTCAAAGGAATTTCACATTAAAAGTATTTAAAAATATTATTAATCGTAATCAAATATAGCACAGAGAAATAATGTAGAATTCTACTGGTGGAAGAACTTTCAAAATTTGTCCTGTAGCTCCACAGATTAGTTCCAACCAACATATATTAGTCTGATGTGATGAAATCAACTTGATCCTTCGAGAGACAGCTCTATTAGCCAATTACCTCTTGCGACAAGAAAACCCATTTGTACTATTTCAGAGCCAAGATGAGTGAAGTCCTTAACAACCTCGAAGTTGTATTTTTCCAGCCCACTGTGACGCTCTGTCCAATACGTCTAAGCTGTATGTCATTTATTGAGTACTGCATGTGCTCCTTTTTGCCCACATTCACTGCCACACATTAACCGCTACGGTCTCAATGACACCTAATGCCTCAGATGGACAGATGGATGGCGTTGTTCGGCCAGTCACGTGAATATCATCGACGATCGTGCCTCTAGTGTTGGCGTGTGTGTTTTTACGATCTTCTCAAGAAAGATCTTGAAGACGTCATATGACAGCAAGTTGCCTTGTATAAAGCCTTTCTTGACATTAAATGTCTCAGTGAGTTCGTTATTGAACTTGATGAAATAGTGAGAATTTTACATCGTCAAAGTGGACACATTGAAGAGTTTCGCAGAAGTGTCAAAACTAGACATGGCATATCTCTATACACACTGTCATAGCCGTGTTCAGGACGCCGTTGTATAAGGCCTCGGCGGACACGAAAAAGAATTGGCGACAGTTCGCAATCGTTGGACGACACGGGGAACCACTGGCGCAAAGGACCGTAGTCAGATACCTGGGGATCTGGCTAGATCAGTATCTATATTTTAACAAACATGTAGATGTTGCTCTGGCCAGAGCCCGAGGCGCTTTTGCTCTTACAAAGAGACTGTTTTACAACAGCTAACTCGATGCGAGGGTGAAGGTTATCTGCTACATGGCCCTCATTCGGCCAATGATCACCTATGGCTGTCCCGTGTGGTTCAACGTGAGTGCAAGCTTAATGGAAAAGATTTGGTTGTTCCAGAGGGCTTGTCTTAGGGCTTGCCTTCGTCTTTATCGAACTCCAGAGTCCCAGTACATAAAATACTATTCCAATGAGGTCTTATACAACAGGGCAAACCTGATAAGAGTGGACAATTTCCTCTTGAAGTTGATTCGAGGTCAGACTGTTAGAGCGATGAACTCGGTCAATAACTTGATCTCGGGGGCTTACTACCCCAATCCAGAATACCACGAAAGGGTACGTCACAATGGCTTCGTCCCCCCAGAAGCTTTCCTGCACCTAGACAAAAGTGGATTGATACAAGATATAAATGCGGTACCGCTCATCTACCACATCGCCAGATCAACTGTGGATGGGCGACTCAACCACGACCGTTCCGTCGCACAACGAGCTGAGGAGGGTCTCCTCCGGTTCAGTACGGCGGTCTCAAGACGGGATGTTCGGGATGTTGCTAGGCAGCACCAAAATTTCTGGTGGCTGGGGAGCGAGGGAACTCCAGCGTCGAACCCTTTAGATCCGGGGTAAAAAGGGTATAGCGTATCCCCGAATGGGGGAGTAGTCGGTCTCTGTCTTGCAGTGGTGTAGATGTCATGTTTCATGTAGGTCTATCTTGCTGCATCCTATGGCCGACTTACACATATTAGGGTAGTTGTTAGGTAGTTGTAAGTTGAATAAAAAAAAAAAAAAAAAAAGAGAGAGGTATACACTTATGTACACTTGTCTGTACTTTTGTGTATGCATTGTATATACATATTAAATATATGTATATGTATATATGTTTATATAAGGATATATACATATGTATATATATATATATATGTAAGCTTAGCATAAGGTAGTGTAAGTTATTTTTAAGGTAGTGTGTAAGTTAGTATATAAGCTTTTAATAAAACAGTTCTGTTATTAAGTTTTTTGATACATTTTCTTAATTTAAAATTGTCATTCAATATCTAATGTTTAGCGTTAATAGATAGTTTGTTAGTTTAGGTCGAAAGACATAGAATAAGTATAAGTTTAGCTTAGAGTGCCCGCCGAGGGCCAGTAAGTTACATTTAGCATTATTGTTCGTCTTACTAGTTTTAAGCATTTTTGTCTAGTATTTAAGTATATCATGAATTCGCAAATAAAAATGAATTTAAAAAAAAATAAAAAAAAAAAAAATACTGTCATATCCGCCCTTGGAATCGACCAATAGTAAGTGGTTATCGATTTGCATTTTTTGGGTATTATCCGCGATCTGCCGTGAAGAGAAGATCTGATGGACTTGTGGATAGTGGACATTCCTGGCCTGAGGACACTCTAATTTTGCCTTATCAGATTGCTTATAAACGGCTTCAGGCGGGTACATAAAACGGCAGAAAGGATCTTGTATGTGATGTTAAAGAGACTTATCCCCCTTCAGTCAGCGCAGTCAAAGGGGTTTCTTTTTTTGGGGTTCGGGCAAACGATATTGATTTCTTCCGATAATACCTTACAGATAAGCTGGTGCATGCGCTCAACCAGATCATCTCCAACTGCCTTAAAGATTTCAGAGGACCATACCGGCAGCTTTGTTAGATTTCAGGTGTCTATGTATACTTGATACTTGAGTATCACTTGCTATCATAAACTTGTCTAGATTAAAAGTCGGGCGACTTAGTCATGGCGGCTGCAAGCCAATAGCCTAAGCAGATGGCCTTAGTCGTAACAGACAAATTTCCCCAAACCATTAGAGACATTACGGAAATCTCTCTAAAGAAGCTAGAAAGGTGGACGGGAAGAGCTGGTTAACCCATCCAAGACAGAACTCGTACTGTTCACAAAAAGATACAGAATACCTCCTTTAATCCCACCAAATTTGAAGAACAAGGAGCTAAGCGTAATATACGACAGTAAGTTAAGTTGGAAACCAAACATTACGGATCGTATTAGGAAGGCGGCGGTAGCTATGTATACTTCCAAGAGGATCCTCGGTTCCAAATGGGGGCTCAATCCGAAAATGCCACACTGTGTATATACAGAAGTCGTCAGACCAATTCTAACATATGGTGTCCTTGTTTGGTGGCCAGCATTACGAAATACATTCAACCTTAGAAAGATAAGCAGTATACAAAGATCTGCGGGCATTCGCATTACAGGTGCACATCGCTCCACACCTTCAGCAGCCATGCAAATAATGCCACAGCTACTTCCCATGGACATTTACGGGAAGCTGGCGACTACTAAGGCAGCGATCAGGTTGAGGGAATTCAACCGCTGGAGCAAAATGCAGCGTTTATGTCACATGGAAATAATCAAGAATGCGTACATACCAAAGCATACAGATTATATTGCGCACGTTGTAGAATTTGAATATAGAGAGATAAAACACTTATTTCAAATAGAGAAGACTAGGCATCAGACGTAGTCAGAGAAGTTACCCATCTGGAAGTATACACAGACGGATCCAAAACGGATGAAGGCACTGAACTAGGAGTATTTGCGTCATCGCTGGAAATATCCTTCTCTCTGTCCCGTCGATTGGCCAACCACTGTAGTATATTCCAGGCAGAAGTAAAAGCTATCGAAGGGGCTGCCAGCTTACTGTCATGTAGATGGGCTATCTATCGTTGCATACATAGACAGTCGGGCGGCCATAAAAGCTCTGGATACACCATCAATTAAATCGAAGATGGTAAAACTTTACCATCTATTTTTAGGGAGATAGCGCTTGAATGCAAACTTCCGCTATGCTGGGTCCCTGGGCAAAGTGGTATTCCAAGTAACGAAAGGGCTGACGAGCTAGCTAGAACACTTGCAGGACTTCAAGTCTAATATGGCATTCAATGAATCTCAAAAAAAAACAATCACACTCCTAAATCTAAATAGAAAGGAAATCAGCAATGCAGTTGGCATTATTACTGGTCATTGCCTCTTCGGCACACACTCAAGGAGATTGGGTACCCCCTACAATCACTTTATAGGAGCTATAGAGATGAAGAGGAAGAAGAAACTATACTTCACTACCTCGGCACCTGCCCAGCACTTGTAAGGTACAAAACGCTAGGCAGATATTCATTCAATAGCTTTTGAGGAAATGTCTGGGATTAAAATTTTACACTAATTGGCTGTAACCCAGCCTGCAAAGGAGTGCATCATCCAGGAAATACCACTAGCATACCAGTAGGTGTTTTTAGTTAGTATCTAAGGAGGATCCGGCACGTTAGCTGGCGATTAGTGATATCACGTGGGCCAGAACTGCTTCAGTTGGTGCAATCACATAAACCTAACCTAACCTGGGGCGATGGAATTATTGTCGATCAGCGTCCAGATTGATTGGAACACTCTGCCAGACAGCGATATTTGGGTCCTGATCACCGTTCAACAATCTACAGAAGAGATTGTTCTCCTATACCGCGGCGCTATTACAAGTTGTTTTTCGATTTCGACTCGACAGGCGATTTCCACAGTAGTGGAAACCTTATGTCCCCCTTTGTTTCCCCCTTTGTGGATCTTTCGGACATCACTCCCGCCATTACATCTTTCCATCTCCACGATCGCGCGCTTTTTGCATTTTTTCATTGTCTCTGTTCGTAGACCTCACGAACAGTTTTCATTGTTTGTTGCAGCAGCGTTGCCTTGTAGGCTTCTAGTTTCACTGAATCTACATGCCTGGACTCGTTGTTAAATCATGGGTTTTTCCTCGGTGGTGTCATAAAACCCAGTATATCAGTAGCCGCTTCTTTAATGGCTTGTTGACAACGCATCCAGTTATCTTCTATTGTGTGTGCAAGCGGCGTCCAACTAGCAGAGAGTCTCTGAGAGACTCGTTCGGCAAAGAACCTAGCAGTCCTTTGCGACGTCAAACCGTGGTTATATTCCTTGATTCGGTTGTTCTCTCGATATCCGTGTTCTTACCATGGCTACAACAAGGAAGTGATCCGAATCTATGTCGGCTCCTCTGAAGGTAAGGATATCAAGAATCCTGGAGGAGTGCTTGACGCTGATGGCAACGTGATCTATCTCGTTGATGGTTCAGAGAAATTGATCACAGGCTCTCAGGTCCCTTAAGAAGTGTTGAAGTTTGGGACCGTGTGCTAGCTATAAAGAGACTACGTCCCGTGAAAAAGTCCACCAGCCTGAATCCGTTATGGGAAGCGGTGTCGTGGAGACTGTGTTTTCCGATGACTCTAGTCAAGATGTCGTCCCTACGCAGGTTTGTGTTGAAATCTTCAAGAACGATGCTGGTGTCAAAGCTGGGCTGAATCCTTGCTTTTGTCATCTTTTTTTCTGTCGGAGGGTGATGGTTTGTTTACGTGGCCCGATGTCCCTTGTGCCTTGCATGCGATTCCATCGGAAAGTGACCGCTGGGCAGGCCCAGGATGGGGTGCTTGGACCAAGTCTTAAAACTCTCTGGTACCTAACTTCTTATGAGGAAGAGTCGATGGTGGAGGACCGATTTACCTGTAGTGTTTACATTACCTTCGCGAACCCTTTAGTGGATCATGCTGATCAAAAGATGATGATGATGACATTGATTTTCGATCTTCCTGTGCTTCCTGAAACATGTGCTTAAGGTTTGAAAAACCTTTTATAGGAAAAATTGGCATCGTAGCGTAGAAGTTCGAGAGATTGCTGTTGTGCCTTTGCTTCCATTCACTTACCTCGCAGAGAGAGAACCAAATTTCCAATGTTGATTATTTTCGAATTCCTTTAGCACTGATTGTCCAAGAATTGCACCAAGAAGCTATTTGTGGAGTTTGTCTCGAGGCAACAGTGTCAATGGTTAATTGCGATAAATGCTGTCGCATGCGGTTGTGAAATCTATAAAGAAGCACCATCTCTTTATTCGTATCGACCGTGAAATAGTACCGATTTGGACATCGCTATTCCTTTCCAAATACCTCGTCTACTGTTAATTTAGCCCGTGTAAGTGAGACTCCCTGGTAGGTACGTACCGATTTGTACAATTGAAGCCCGAAATTAAAATCGCATTATAAATATTAAAAACATTTATTAAACTGTCTGTGAAAGAATACTCGTGAGCAATTCAAAAGCGTTTTTCCATCCACTGGTTCCCTGGCATTATGACTAATTTTAAGATTTCGCGACCACCACGGCTGCTCGTATCTTCAGGTGTCAACATATTCAGTTTAAGCGTCATAACTTCCAACTGACAACTAAAAGCCCACAAATTAAGGAAACATCTCAGACCAGATTCGAATCACCTTTTACTGTGCTCCCAAAACACGGGTTCACTTTGTACTCGCTTCGGGCAAACTCCTGAGTGAACATCACTTAAGATGGCGTGATCAGCAGGCGGCTGAAATTAGTGCACCAGCATCCGACAACCAACTGCTGTGCGAAGATTCCCTCATCGTGAATATTCTTTGTTCGCCTTAATGGAATGCATTTTTTGCGTTCTGTTTTGTTTCATTATTTTTGGAATTTCCAACGTCAGTCAGATACCGTCTGAAAATAAGGCCGATAAGAGTCCATTAATTAATTAACAACCAAGCAAACACTTTAGAAGGTGAAACTGTTTATGGGAAAAGCATTATGAATCCTCATTTAAAAAAGGGAGCTCGTCATACTTGTAAAACAGCGAAACACGAAGCCCTAACAAAGTGACTAGCTCTTAATATTAGCTATATGACTTACGTTGACATACTTACTTACGTATGACTCAGATATTTTTATTGTTTGGTTGCACTTGGAAGTTTTCTCATCGCATTATATGAACATGTTTTTATTATCATTATACAGTATGTTTTTGAAAGAAGTCTTCTTCAAACTGAAGACAATAATGCTGTCTTGTGTGTGGAACATAGATAAAATATACAAGTGAGTAACTGATGAACGCGATCTCCTGTCATAACTTAATACCACGAGTTATTTTACTCCTTAGGACCATTTTTCGACGTTGGACCACACGCCTTAAGTAGGAATCTCAAGTACCAAATCGAGTTCATGCTTATGGACACTCACTCCACCTTGGTAAAATGTGAGGCCGATCTAAAACCTCTGCTGCTGTTTGGGTCGCTGCACCCGGTTGAGATCTGCAACTCCACATAAATTTGGATCGTATACCTTTCACGTCTCGGAGTCGCACACATTGGCCGCCTTCTTCAACATGATTAATCCCAAGCCATGCCACCGTATACCACAGCCATCACGATTCTCCCACTTGGGGGCCAACCTCAAGTGATCATGCTGAGACCTATGCGGGTCTCAGGAGTAATCCTGATCTCCCGTGTATATAGCCTCTCGTGAAGGTACCAGTAGAATGCCATAACATCCCATGACTGGCCGCCATATTATTTTCATTTCATATGCTGAAGTCTATTAGCAATAAGCCTTAGCGATAGAATTTTTAAGCACTTAATTATAATATAATAATAATAATATGGATGGCGCGCAGTCCGAAGTGGACCTGGGCCTAGCTTCTCAGCAACCACGTGTGTTGTGCGTGCTATTGTTCTTTCACGAGTGGAAGGGACCTACAGCTTAATGCCGACTCCGAACGGCGAATTTGAGAATCTTTTTGTAGACAGGAATACTCTTTGAGCATTGTCAGTGACTCGATAGAGGTGGAGCCGCGAATTACGATATGTGGTAAATTCGGGTATCGAACCTGGCACCCTCTGCGTAGGAGCCGACCCACTACGCCACGGCGACCCCTTAATTATGCCGCATTAAGCTTATGCATAAACATTCAGCATTTTCAAAGAAACGATTTGTATGAGCTCTTCCCGTCAATTCCGTGAGCATTGGAATAGGGGGCGTGCTAAACCAATTACTCAAGCTCAGGTATTTTAGTCGCCTTGTACGACAGACATGCCTTACCTCGGGCATATTCTAACCCCTAACCCGCAGGGGGGAGACAAAATATACAGTGGTTTAGGATGGATAAATAATTTTAGTTTCTGTAGTTTTTCACCAATAAAATTGTTTCCTTACGACGGATTTAAAATTTGCAGAGCTCTTTTCTTGTTTAATTACTAAAAGAAAAAGGTATCGATGAAAGAAATCGTACATCGCCTGATATAAAATAAAAACCATGAGGATCTTATGTATCCAGTTCTGCACTTTTTATTTTTTTCTTTCTTTTTTGTGCATTCACCGTTAAGTCTAAACTTGGCGTATCATACTTTATGATAAATTTTGTCATCATGATCTTGACATCATACTTACCATAAAAAATCAGATTTTTATTTCTAAATTTTTCAAATTTAAATTTAAAAAAATAATTTATACAAAATATGTAAAAAAAATAATATGTATAAAAATATATAAAAAAAACTCACAGCAACATCTTTTTACTATCTCAAAAGGTCTTTTATCCGTCGGACTGAAACCTTTTGATTTTGACTCGTTTATAGTCTTCTGCAATTCAGTTTTCATTTTCTTTGCAGAATTTTGATCGGGGGTATTTTTTTTTCAATATTCTTCTTTTTTTTCGTACAGTACTGTTTTTTTTTTAACAGCTTATATAGGTTCTTGTAAAAGTCTTCTCACGTAATGTTCGCAATAGCTTTTGGTGTTTTGGAATCCGCTCTTGCAATCCCGATTTCAATAAGGTGAGGTTAAACAGTTTTCGGTACTCACCTTTATTATGCACGATCCTAATTGTTTTCCCCTTTTTGTACCATCTGTCCGTTGCGGTGGCATAGAGCGCATTTCTGTGCTATTTCACGTGATCAAAGACCGTTTGAGATAGTTGCTGTGAGTTTTTTTTTACATATTTTTGTAGATACTATTCTCTTAAATTTAAATTTGAAAAATTTAGAAATGAAAACCTAATTTTTCAACTAGGATGTCGCTGTTAGAGCTAAGTATGATGCCAAGATCGTACTGACGAAATTTATCATAAGGTATGATACGCCAAGTTAAGACCTAACGGTGAATGCACAATAAAAAGAAAGGACAAATGAATACGTGCAAAACTGGATACATAAGATCCTCATGGTTTTTATTTTATTTCAGGCGATATACGATATCTTTCATCGATACCTTTTTCTTTCAGTAATTAAAAAAGAAAACAGCTCTGAAAATTCGAAATCCGTCGTAAGGAAACAATTATCCAGTTTTGTCCGGCATTGTAAGTGCGTATGTCGATTAAGTGTTCATGATCATCATTGAGCAAACAAGCGGCATCAAGAAAAATAACTCAATAACTTTAGAGCATTTCCCCGTAATTGCTTGCTGTTTGTTCTTTAAAATAAATCTCAGTTCCTTATGTTTTAAATCGTTCATTTTAGTTAGTTTTACCCGTATCCCACTTCTGAATTTTTGTTAAGACAGATTCGAACAGAAAGAGAAAAGCATGTCCACACAATGTAGCTACACATTTCAAACAAACTGCCCTTTTTTGAATAAATTCGCAGAAATCTTCATGGTGGTCATTTATGTTTTCTGTTGTTGGATATGCTGTCTAATGAGACTAGAAACACTAGTCTATTCTATTAAGATCTCCCGGTAACTAGAATATAATTAGAATTGAAGAAGCATTATCAGGAAGAGGGTAGGACTGACCTATCCCAGGCATTTCAATAGAAATGCTGCGGTGGTATTGTGCGGTGGTAGGTGCGTCAAATCTTAACGAAGTGCTGAGCACTAGGGAAACTTAAACAGGTTATATAACTTTAACTTGTTCCGACATGTTATCTACCATTTTATAGTCAAACAGTGGAAAACCGACTACATTACCATCAGGATAGCGCACGTAGTCACAAGGATCTCTCGATAGGTCCTGATAGGAGACAGTGTGCCAAAGAACAGTACTTTAACTGTTGTTACACCAGAACCTGACTTTTCTATAAACTGGAGGTCGACTTGATTATGCTTAAAGTTAAGAGAGGTTTAAGGTTAAGAGAAAAAAAAATGTATGTAATTTATGTAAAAACAATTCAAATTCCAAACCAACAAATCAAACCAAAAAACAGAAAACAACAAATCATACAGGTCCAGTACTTCAGCATACCCTATTCATGGCAATCATATGAGTAAGGATTCTGTGCATATGAGTACATAAGTACCTACCGATTTCAAAAAAAGCCAATCACTGTAAACTTGGGTTGTACGGTGTTGGCGAAACATCAATGTTGGCGTCAATGCCAATATCGTTGGCTGAACATCGATGACCGGTAATAATCGAACTCAGAACATCGAAGTTCATTAACATCGACGCAATAGAATGAATCTATATAATTCCGATAAATGGGGTAAAAAAATACATATGTGTTCACAATAATGAAATATTAGTATACTCGGAAAAACAGGTTTTTTTTTATCAGACTCAAGTCGAAACATTCCATGAACCAATTCCAAGAACTGATCAGTGGTCTTTCTACGAAATGCCTACGTCATTATGATGAAAATTATTCAAAATCTGCAGATAATAGTAGGCCAACAACGAAGGCCAATGTTTTGTGCCTAACATCGATTAAGCTAGATTTTGCGAACTTGAACTTCGATGTCGAAAGATCGATAGTTGGTCATTCAACATCGATGTTTTGCCAACATCGATGCACATCGAACATCCCTACTGTACACCATTCGATCAGCTGATATCAAAATGGAAACACTGCTGGGTTTCATTCAAACAAGTGGGTTATTGTTTTAAAAAAAACATGTAGGTACCATTTTAATTTTCAGAAAAAATGTATTGGCGTTAAAATTAAAATGTTTGGTCAAATTAAATAATTTTTCACATTTCATTGTGCTACAGATTTTAGCAATAGTTCATAAAATAGGCTATAGGCTACTCATATTTCGTGTTTTTTTTCCGTGGGTAGTTGGAAATCTTCGACAAGACTCTATGGCGAACATTCGCACATAGAAGTGTGAGATTCTTACTCACTAAAACCACCTCCATGTATTTTTTTAAGACTACAACTAAGTGAAGAACTTAACCAGCAGTTATCATTTGATAATTTAGCTTTAGGTTTTAACACCTCAACCATGCGCGGGTGTAGACTATCGAACGAGATCAAGTGTAGAGATCGCACAGCTGCAGTGTTTATGTCCTCTTCTAGGCGGCGCTTATGTTTATAAGCAAAGTTCTTAACTTCATCTTGGAGTGGTAATATTCCAAGATCTCTGTGGATATCGTCGTTTCTGATATAACATGGTGCATTAACGATAGTTCTAAGCACCTTATTTTTGAAAAGTCTGTATTATGTTATGTTCAATTATGTTATGTTCATTATGTCCAAATTATTTACTTATTTTGAAAAGCCTTTATTATGTTCAAATTACTTGTATACAAGCAGTTTGTTGTCAATACTTAGCTTGGAATGTTTACCAATAAGCCTGTACAGATCTTTACATTTCATGTCAAGTTCTGCACTGTTTCTTCTTAACGTGCTCCTTCCACTTGAGTTTTACGCCAAGAGTCATAACGAGGTATTTCGCTTCATTGTCAAAAGGAATTGGATACGATTTAGGAAGACTAGCAAGGTATTAAAGTGCCTATAAGTGAAATCAATATGGACTGATTTGTTTTCATTACGGACAATTCGCCAGAAGTTCATCCATTCGTGTATCTGATCTAGTGAACGTTGTAATTTTGCGTGAGTACATTGAACCAAATTATTGGTTATCAATGGTATGAGCCACTCACTCAGTATTTAACTACCAGATGATTCACAAATTTTCGCTTGTGAAAAGAATGAATTTCTTGAACTGGTTTCCTCTATTAGATAAGTTAACCCGAGTTCTTCTTGTTGGGTGTTCTGTCCTACTCATTCTCTGATACGGGCTTTTCGAGCTTTCATGTTCATAAAAACAGAAGAAAATCTACAGTCCCAGGGTCTGACATTGCTTCGAGAATTGCCATGGTCATGGTATGTTGAAAGGGGATGGAGTAAGTGTAGTACTGTTTTAGTGAAATTTTACCGATCTTTAAACTGAACATTTTGGAGCGTCAAGTATAGTGGGTGCTTTAATCAGGTCATGGTCATTGTAGTTTAATTATGCAGTTGTCTTGGAAAGCCTTACACTGAACAACACTTACAAGTGATTAAATTAATAATAAACCGGCTTCTTACCCAAAACATGTTTTCAGTGACGATATTCAATCTGGTTTCAATAAAACTGTCATATTTGGTCCGATAACTTGTTATTACGAGATATACTTCTTCTTCTGGTGTCGCTACAGTGCGGGGTGGACCTGGGCCTCAACTAGTAAGCCTCTCCACGATCTCACGATCTGTAGCCAGCTGTCATCACAAGTTGGTTGAGGTCCTTGTCTACCTGGGTGCGTCATCGTTTCCTTGGTTGTCCTCTGTTGCGTTGTCCCACAGGTTCGTAGTCGAAGGCAATTTAAAACACAGTCGTGGTCAACATGTACACGAACAAATCATTAAAATACAAATGCCAAACATCGATTTATTAACTCAAATAAGAATTGAAATGCTTTTCCAATTTTCATGTTGCTCTCATTTCTCAATAAAAAAACAAACGATTTTTCTTTCTTTCAGCCTTAATTTATATAAAACTAGATTTCGTACCTAGGCTTTGTCCGGGTTTGTTTCTTCAACCGGTACTTTACCTGTATTATTACCGCACTTTTTAATTTAAAACAATAATAAGACTGCTCGAACCAGAACTCAGAGAAGAATTTGATCAATCTCTCATTCACATCCCTACTCATAATGATTACAATTCGTTGACTGTGTGCATACATGTTGAGGTTTGAATTATCAATGTGTGCTGCAGCAAAACGGACGGAAATTACGGTTTTTTCTCAACCATTTACACACAACGTGGAGGGATATCAAGCGATTCATAAAAAAAAGTTCTTGGAAATCTCATCTATGTGCTTCCGCGCGATGTTCACTTGTTGTGCAAATTGAAGTCAAACTTCATGAACCATGAACAAAATTAGCCTATCTTGTAACACATTATGTAATTAGTCTAGCTCTGAAATTTTATCTAAATCGGCTAATCCGTTCAGAAGTTCAATATTCACAACTTTAGCAAAATTGAATGATTTGTGTGTAGCTTGTGTATGACAAAATAAGAAATGTGCGGAAATGTTTATTGTTTCCTTTTCGTTTGGTGACTCAGGCAGTCGTTCGTATATGTTCGATTGAGACGTTGAAAAATATGAATGGTTGCACCAAAGCAAAATATGAAAAATGTGTCTGTATATATGGAAGTTACAACACAATGGCAACTTGAAAAGGTTTCATACCGGATTGATGCAACCACCCTTATTTTGATAATTTTATTCCCGATTAAAAAGTGCTCGTAACTTCCGAACCGTATGTCGTACCGATTTAATAATTGTCACATTCAGCATCTAAATTTTAGAATGATTTTTGTTGAAAATTTCAGAGCTCTGCGACGTGTAGTTTCGGAGCCTTCGTCGGTCAGACACACAAACCTTCTGCTTTATAGTTAAGATGTATGTATTCAACAGGTTGAACTCTTAATTAATTTATTTGTGTTTATAATAGACTAAAGATATGGCGAAATTTATTCTTGCAATGTTGAAAATGGTGAACTGCCATGGGAAAGTATGGCAATACTTTAAAAGTTCAGCCGCTGTTATTAGGTCTACATGTACGTCACAAGACATCTAAATTAATCAACTTAATCCATGGAGATCACAATGTACGAGTATATGTGCACGTCAACCTAAAAGCAACCAGCACAGGTTCCATCTAATGACACTTTGATGACACTTACCACATCGAGCATTGGGTTATGAATCCATAAAATTCAGATTAAACCAAACGTTATGTTCCTATTGGTGGCAGTGTCTGTCTAAATGCGGAAGGAGCATCATCTGGTGACATTACCGAAGATTTGCATTGAAGTGCGGCATCGAAGGCCGGCACGTATGTAGTCGCACAGTCACCACGCATCACAACATCCATACTTAAAAATGTGCGCGACCATTTGAAGAGGAGGCGACATCGCTTTGTAATTTGGTATCTTAACATGCTGAGCATGTCAGGAGTTCGGCACAAGATGTTAAATGACGACGTGTGTGTTCTCCGGATATTGCATGATGTGTGCGAACGTGTGAGGCATATGTCCTTTTTTCTTTGCCTTTCCATGGGCGTTCGTCTCTTATTTTTTTTACATATCCAAGTACATCATTAGCGTCAATCTAATATCTAGATACTGCATGAAGTAAGGTTGTGTATATGGATACGTTCTCGTGAATTTCGATGTCATCTCTGAGTGTGCATCCGCACATTTAATAAACGCTTAAAATGTAAATAAATTAATTGTCAAGAGCATTCAGTGAAGGTATTCATAACAAGAACTCATAAATCAAAACGTTGTGTAATGGCGTGGATGTTCACGGGGAAATGTTTTTTTTTCTGTTTTTTGTTTTAAATTCAAATTGAACATATTTTGAGGAGAATGACACAGGAAGGACAGGGGTATGTTTAAATATAGATTGTTGGGCATTGCGTGTAGGACAGTGTAACGAAAGTTTGTTGGAATTTCTGAAACATGCTTGATTTGAATGATGTCTCGTGCGATAAATTTAGTGATCCACATGTTTTCGTACATGTATGTAAATAAGCTGTTTATAAATTTCCAACTTTCAAAAGTTGGAGTGGAATTTAAGGTCATATTCTGAACAACTGAGTTAAGCCATTTCAAACTCTTTAATCTTTCAAAGCATTCTTCTACCTAAATAGACAAATTCGATGGACGAGACGAGAGTCCTTCTGTTATTTCTTTGGTTACAAAATTCTATTCTATTATATCGATAAATAATTCGCTTGTCTACATTTCTACACATCAAGTGGTGACCTAGAACGAGTTCCTAGGAAAGTTGGTAAATTTGGGGATTGAAGCCGATACCAACTCACCAAGCCACGGCATCAACTATGGGACATTTGCAGTAAAGGAAATGGAACAGAAAATGTCTACCGCTAATTTCTTTTTAGGTGGTAACACTTTTCGTGGCGGTTCAGAGACACCAGCACATGCTTCTTCCTGAGAAGCAGTACAGCCTTCATCAGCTGACTCACTACCTCTTTGCTGTGTAGATTCGTCTTCATGAATACCCACCTGGATGGCACCACCGATTCTCATTATAGTTGGATTGCTGACACCTTCCGTAGCCTTTAGTAAACGCTTCCAATCCACTAATTTGATCAATTCATTCTCAGTTCTTTTTTCCGTTTTCTTCTTCAACCATGTCTTCGAATTGTTGATTGTTTTTTAACAAACCTTTAGCATCAAGAGGTCAAGTAAACATTACTGCGTCTTTATTGGTGAGTGCTTCGATTGCTCCGTTGATCCTTCCATTTATGTTTGTTACTTGATTAGCGGACACACCCTCTGCATTTGTTTCATTTTCAACTTCATCTCTGTTAGAGTAATGCATATTTAACGCACTAAGGTATACGTATACTTACTGAAAAGACTGTTTGGTATGATCTGTAAGATATCAGAAGTAGTACTGAGCGATGAGAAGGGAAGGATCTGGCACAACAAAAAAAAAAATAAAAGATATTCCAGCATCTAGCATGTCATTCAGCGTTCTGACTATTTTTATTTGTGTTTGAAGGAAATCCCCGCAAGTATAAGGTAACCATAATGAATACGAAAAGAAGGAAATGATTTTTCTTCTACTTTTACTTATGACGATATTCCCCGTTTTTATGAATACTGCCCATTAAGTCATAATATTTAAACGAGATTCCAACTGAACATATCCTACCTAAAAAAAGCCAACATTTCAGAATAAAATTCTTAGCAATCCTTATCGTAATTTGTAGTTTATTGAATAAACGACATGAATGAATAGTGAAGAACTCGAATGCGAAAGGTGCCTCTTTCATATTCCTCTTCACACGACTTTTTGTACAGGTAATACCATATTGCAGTTTGACATACTCCGTTAGTTGTATACATTTTATAAGAGTTTGGCCCCGGTTGCGAGTCTCGATTCTCGGCGAACAATCAACTTTTGTCGACAGTCGATTGATTCTGGGATTGTAATAGTCGATATTATTCGATTTTCCCTTCAAATTTTGTCGTTCACAAATTTTTAGTCGCCGGTTTCGGTAAACGTAAGACGGAGAATTATAAAATAAACATTGTTTCTATAGTGCAAATGTAATTTACCTTACATTGTTGTTCCTGTTAACCATTTTTATTGTAACTTAAATTTCGACCAAAGAGAGTTGCATATAAAAAATATATGATAGAACGAATAAAATATGTCCAGAAATGTATTTGCACTCACGATTTGATTTGATGCATACATAAATCTTGATACACAAGATTTGTCGAATATTGATTCAATTAACAAACGACACTGGTTGTCGGGCCTTATATTCGCGTAATTCTATCTAAACACGAATTGAGAGATTTCATTTCCAAAACTGTCAGACGTATACAAATTTGTCATATGGACGGTTTTAATACAGTTCTCAGTCGATTAAGTTACACTATACCAAAATTGATTAAATCGATCGATTTGTCGACCATCGATTCAATCGATAATCGACACTCGCAATGTCTTCCTTTGCATATAGTTTGTTGAAAGTAAATTATATGGAACTGACTAGTGGATGGCAGAAAGGGATAAGAAGATCGGGTATCAGGCCTGATCCAGCTTCACCTTGAATAAGGTTCGGATCCTTGAAAGGGTTCGGATTTTCATGCACCAAAAATCTCTAAATATGCGCTTAAAAATACAAAATATGCATTTAAAATATGCACTAAAAATTAATTTATCTTAACTTCGGTTCGGTGTAAAAAAAACATTTTCTTCAGTCTTTAAAGATAAATTAAATTTGTATTTTTTATTGTTTAATAAAATAAAAATTTCAAAGAGATTAACATTCAATACAAAAAAAAGAAACAAAAAACACAGTCAACGGAAACATAAACATCTTCATATGTTTAATTAAAATAAGTTATTCAAAATTAAGATAAAACCCTTAATTCCTCAATTATTGTGATTTTGAAATATTTTTTTTTTTTGCATAGACCATACAATTTTTCTTAAAGTTTTCGAAATCAAAACGTTGTCGATTTGGTCCTTCATTTTTTGCCAGAACGCACTGAAGTGTTTTTGATCGACTGTCCCCATTAGTCCTTCGACAGCATTTATCCTTGCAGCAACATTTCCAATTAAATCAAATTGATTTGTTAAGGTGGTCATGCGTTCTAGCTTTGTGATGGTGTCGCATAGAAAACTGAAGTTTTAATTTATAAATATTATTTGGCTTTTCAACAATGGCTGGTTAATGACTTCTTTTGCATTTATTATTGCAACTGCATCGGAGTCATCGAACTCAATGACATTAATTTCAAACGCCTCATAATTTTGTGCATAATACACAACAGCCTTCAAATTGGTTCACCATCTTGTAACAATAGACTAAGGCGGAAGAGGAGTCAAAGGATAATTTTCTTTAAAAACTTCGACGCGAGATAGCGCCTTTAAAAATATTATATTTGTTTGCCATTTTGACGCTTTTGGCAAGCAATGAATAATGGTATCGTTTAAATTTCGATCTGATTCATACAGTCTTATTCTTATTTTTTTTTTGTTTTGCCGGCACAATCTAGAGCAGTTCGGTACATGCAGTTTTGTTTATATCTTGTTTATATATCGTTCAAGATTGTGAAAAGAAAAGGATAATAGTTTTAAGTCTCGATTGCACTGATATAAAAGGAATACATTCTTAATGTTGAGTCAAATTAAATGATATTTAAAAATATATATAATATATATATATATATATAATATATATATATATAATATAATATATATATAATATATATATATAAAATATTATTATGAATAATATATTTATAGTAAAATATGCAAAAATATGCACTAACGGTTAAATGCCATTTAAAGGAAATTTCATGATTCGTATACATAATAAGTTGCCTTACATCCAAGGTGTCCATAAAAAATCATGCATTTGCATGAAAATCCGATCCGTAATGATGAATAATAACAAAACACTATTACGATTTTTACATAAAACCAAGTGTTGGAAAAACTTCTGTGTTGTCTTTCTTCCAAAATTAGTTTCTATTTCTACTCATACTGAAAACAAATGCATCGTATACAGATCCAGGATGAAGTGCATCGATTTACCTTATCCTTCTATCCATAGTTTAGACCTTCAATTAATCAAACTTCTGAAAATTTATCAAAAATACAATGGTAAGAGATTATTACTACCATAGCTTTTAACCACCACCAATTCCACTTAATTCATAAAATCGTGTTTTAGCGCTCCTTTTTTTCTCTTTCGGAGTAGTTGAATTTAGTCCTTTTTGGGCAAATGTGCCTTTCAAGCACCGAAAGAACTTCCTTAAGCACAAGAGTCACAGTAGGTTGTGCAAGGCTCAGACAGAATTCATTCCCAACACATACTTGGTACGATCCAGAATCACAATGTCGCAGGTGGTTTTACTATGCTTGGAATCTTCTAATTGCTGGTTTCAACTTTAAATCAATTACTTTCGACTAAGTTTTAGAGCGACGTGAAATATATGAATATCTTACAGTGTACCCTCCATTTACAGAGTATTGGAGAGATGCTTCTCCTAATCTTCTCATTTTGTGCCATTACTTGTACAACCCGATCATCTGTAATATCCGAAAAACTGAACCATATTTCAATCATTTTTAAACACTTATCCAATTGATATTTAAAGAAATCTTTTCAATTTCAATTTGAAAACAATTATGTATTATTTGAAGTTTTGCAAACGTCAAATTGAATAAAATTCACCATGTGCCTGTCCATAATTCACAATAATCCGAGTCTCAGTCGATTGAGTTACACAATACCAAAATTTAATAATATTTTACTCGATAAGTTAGTCGACTCGATTTGATTCAAAAATTTATCAAAAATACATCAACTATTTCAATTTCTCATGAATATTCATTACGGACATTAAGCCAAAATAAAAGCAAACCGCCAATAACTTACAACATTGGCAGTAAGTATATACAATTTCTTGGGATCTGTCGAGGAATCGTTTAAAAGTTAATTAATTCTCCCAACTTAGTTCCACTTTACACTTCGGACAAAATACGTCACTTGGCGCATCGCTAAACGCAGCAAGACGCATATTCTAATTGATTTCCTTGTATCTTTTATCGACAAATTTATTGATAAGCGTATAGCTTGGAACTCGCTGATGAACGCGCCCCCAAATAACGTAACTGTAGCCGATTCCCTCGAATGATAATTTATTCTTTTCCACGACCGAAGTGGTGTTTGAAGCGTAAAGACCCGAACAATTATCCCTCGGAAGCAACGTCAAAAATTTACATTTTAAAACTATTACAGATTAGATTTAATTAATTACGTTTGGTGTGGAAGGCGGTTTTCATCGCAGAATATGCACAGTTCCTGTGTCCAGTGTTTATCATCGTCGTGGGTTCGTTTTCGTTTTAATTGGAAACTTAATAGTCCGGAAAGAATTTAAAATAATTTTGACTACTTGGTGCCAACACAAATGCTGTGAAACAGGTGGACTCTCTTCCGAGTTGAATGGTATTATTAATTTGTCTCGGAAGTTTTTTAATTTCAAAACCTCGCCGTTTCGTTGATGGGGTTCTTCGACCTTTTTGCTCGCTGTGAAGCCAGTTATCTGGTTATTACTCTAATCATACCCGATTGGCGCAAAATTTCGGCCTTGGCCCCTTCTTTGAGTGATAAGATCGCCATATTTTATTGCATTTTTTTATTTCCTGAAAATGTGGAATGGAAGGATTTGCGTTTCAGTTAGATGCGTCTTTTATGACCACGTTCACGTTGTCATATACCACTTGTCTTGTGTGTATTAAAAATGCATTAAAAGCAAACTATCTCTTGATAGCTTGAGTGGCAGTAAAATGTTGTTGTGTAAAGTGAAGTTATTCAGTAAGTGGAAACATCCAAAGTGCAACGGACACATTGAGGGTACCATGTCTTTCATATCGCCTCTATGATTGTTGTAAAGTGGTTTCTTTTGGTTTTATCTCTTTGAACTCCTCAAAAGTCTGGAGATGCCTCGCAGAATCGCCCTTGGCAACTGATGCAAATTCGGTTTATCTAATCAAGTTCAAGTCAAGTCTAAGTTTCTGACTCTCGTGTACCAAGTCATATTGTACAAACCATATATTCTGGGCATCCTGGTATATGAAGCCGAAAGCTGGATGATAACGGCAAGAGCAGATGCTATTATTCATGCCTCGGAAAGAACCATAGTACGTAGAACTTAGGATATTTTTCTGTCTGTGAGGAAAGTGAACGGAGGAGAGGCACAATATTGAGCTCTACGAGCTGTTCAATGATGTCGACGTGTGTGGAAGAAGGCCAAATCGAAGCACAATCATCAAGATTTGAATTCGCCACTTATTGGTGAAGACCGAATGTCTGATAAAGAGATCAGAGATTGCAGACACACGATAACTTTATCTCGTTGTCTGGGAGTCCCACGGCGGTCAAAGGTGGAAAGCAAGTGTAGTCCAGGTTGTGGGCAAAAAATTAAATAAGTATTTACATCTCAGTATCTTTTGCCGGATCCACAAGAAAGGAGACCCCTTCAAGTGCTCCAACTACCTAGGGTAAGCGTCCTCAACATCGTCTATAAGATCCTCTCTGCCGTTCTGTGTGAGCTCCTGAAACCATTCGTCAAAACCTCGATAGTTGCTCATCAGTGCGGTCTCAGGCCGGGAAAGACTACCATTGACCAAATCTTCACATTACGGCAGATCCTGACAAATCCCAAGAGATGGCCAGGCCGACACTCACCACCTATTCGTCGGCCACATATGACAGTGTGCATAGAGACGAGCTATGCAACGCCATGTCTAGTTTTGACATTTCTGCCAAACTCGTCAGGTTCTGCAAGATGAAAATGGAGAATTCTTGCTGCTCCATCAAGACGGGAAGCGAAGTCATCGAGACCTGTAATGTCGAAAAAGTTTTTAGACAAGGCAACGCGCTGTCATATGACTTTTTCAACATTATTCTTTAGACGGTCGTGCAGAACTCGCACGCTAACGAAATCGATTTTCCAGAATTCCTTACAACTGCTGGCATACGCGGATGACATTGACGTGATTGGTCGAGCACAGCGAGCAGTCAATGAAGCATTTGCTGGTATTGAAACGGAGTCGGCGTGTACATGTCATCGAGAAAGGACGCACAACATCCACGACTCGGCCCGAACGTTACCATAGGCAGGTATAACTTCGAGCCAGTGAAGGACTTCGTCTACCTTGGCTCCCAAGTAAACAGTACGACCAATACCAGTAACAAGTTTAAAAGCAGAATAACTCTTGCCAATCGCTGTTTCTTTGGACTCAAGAGGCAATTGAGTAGTAGAGTCATGTCTCGAAAGAGCAAGCTAACATTAAACAACACCTTGATCATCCCTGTCCTGCTATATGGCGCGGAGGCATGGACAATCTCAAAAACGGAAGCACAGTCTTTTTGAGAGAAAAGTTCTTCAATCTTTGGTCCTGTTTGCATTGATGGTTCTTGGAGAAGAACCGTAGCTCGGACGGCATGCGTTGCGATTATGCCAGAAAGATGAATTTTCATATTTAAGTATGTTTTAGCATTTATAAAAAATTAGGGCTATTCAAACCTTAATCAATTTTAATAGGGGCACCCTATTCATCGTGTTTTCATTCAAACCACTGGCAACACAGCCACATTACCGACACCCCATCATTTCAAATCAACTTTTTATTATTCGTGAATGAACCTAGAAACTCTAAACCTGTCATCGTCCAAACCACTTATAATAGCACTTTTTTGGTGGTTTGCGAATTTGGTACGAACACATCTGCGAAAAATGTACTCAAAAACAATTCTTCTCACAAACTTCACCATGAACTAAATTCAATACGCACTACATTGTATGTTATTCTTAACTTGTGGACGTTGAAATATCACAATTTAATTTGGGGGGAAATCCGAGACCCAAATGCAAACAGAATGCACACCTCCGAAAATATAAAGGAAAAAAACACCACCCCAAAAAACGCAAGCAACGTTGAAACTCTCCCCCACATGCACACGCACATTTCCCAGATGCTTTTGTCAACATCAATATTTCGTAGGGAGGCGTACTAAAACAATAATAATGTACATAAAATCTTACACGTCTGTATGCGCATTCCTGGTGGCTCGATGAATGGAGGTCTCCACCTGCTGTCCAGGTCTCCAGTCTTGGGACTGTAGCTCTCCACTAATGATGACAAGTCAAACATAAAATTTTATGGCCATCATAAAAGTCATGTAGGCGCAGGTATGTGCAGCAGAAACACACATCTTCTAAATTGGTCGAAGTATGCATACCCGCTGCTCACGAATGTTGTAATTGAATTACTCCATGGCTCTCCTTCCGGAAGAGCATAGACACGCTCTCTAGCTATTGAATGATTTCTTATTTTTGTGTTGGTTTTTCTTCGTCTGCAAGCCACGCTTCTCATATCACTAGCAGACATCATCATTGTCGTCATCGCCCACCATGTCGCAGGAATAATTACTCGTGACAGGAGCAAGCATGGCACTTCGTCTTCGGGAATTTATTTGCCAGCCCTAACAGGGAGAGGGAGCATCTCTAGTTGAAACCATGAAATTCTTACAAATTATCAGCCTATTCTGGATGAGAGTGGTGTTTTAAGAAGGACGCAAGACGGCTGACAGTGTGCAGCTTAATGAACAAGTACTATCAAATTCCGAGCAATGAAAATGAAAACGGCACGGCACAGCAATGGCAACGGCAGCTATGCATGTTCAGCTGACAGTGTTGATGGTAGGACTCGTTGGAGCGAAGCAGTAGTCGAGGTATCCCTAAGGCGTACATCTGTGATGCTAAAAATATGTTTTTGTGTTCATTTCACAGAAGTGACTGCTGGGATTTGTAAGCGAGACTGCAAGCATTCTCTGATTGATCATTCGGTGGAGCTGATAGTATAAGCGGCCGCCACTGCCACTGCCAATGAAAGTGTGATCGTGCCGCGTCTTTGAGCTGTGCCCAGAAATAGAACTCTCTGTCACGAGATGTGGCACGTAGAAAAATAATTACACAGAATTTTCCTCAACGCAGCTTATGGCCTAATGAAAACAAATTAATTCCGAAGTAAGTGGGTTCACTTGGGGTGAACAATGTTTAACTACGAAATCGGTCGTCGATTGTCAACATAATTACTTGTCGACTTGGGATGAAATCGCGTGCCTTGGAATTTCGACAGTGTGACAGGTTGGCCACGGTTTGTTCTTTTTTGCTCTCCCTTTTTAAAACAACAGACTCACGTCGAGTAAATGTTGGCGACTGAATGTGCTTGTTCGTACGTCAGTGGCGTAAGCTGATAGGGTGTGCAATTGCAATTATGTCAACGAAAGACCAATGTGGAAGCAAATGATCCAGCATCAGACTTCATTGTAGTCTGCATGCGGAGGAATTAATTGTCACGAATGGGTCTTTCATTTACTGCAAGATGAGCTATTTAAAGCAATCAGAGAATAATAATGATGGTCATTACGCATGTAGGAAACCGAGTGTGCTGAGATTTCTTGACAATTTCTTTCTTCAAGTATATACTCAGATTAATTAATCAACTTGGGATTTTTAACCGGCGGATTTAAGAGTGGTAATGTTGTTGATCCTTTTTTTTTGGTAGGTGAAAGTCTTAAGAGCACAATTCTTAATTGAATCTTGGATTGACGAAATTTCCTTTTGTCTCTGTGGATATCATCGTTTCGTATAACGTCTTTCTTTTCGTCTTGACAGTGCTTGTGGAATATTTTTATTTCCATACACCCAGACGGGCGTAGTTGCCAAATAATAATCAAGTGTAACACAGTTACTAGAGTTAATTTCGTTCTCTTAAACAGTAAACTATTGAGAGAAAACTGGGTTGATGTATACGACGAAAACAATGTTTCTCTGGCTTTTGACTTTTTTTAAGTCTCTGCAACACCACATTACCAACTCAAGTGTTACCAAAGAGCTTTATAAGTCTTGAGTAAGACTCAAGCCTTGGATGAATGATTCTTTGCCAAGGCCCATAAGACTAAAACATAAGCTTCATAATAAACACCGAAAATATCCATCGAATACTGCTTTAAAAAATCGTTATGCCTCATTCTGCAAGAAAAATTACGAAATTAATATGTGTCGAGATAGATACTTTGAAAACAAACTGAGAAATGCGCAGGGCAGAATTAAAAAAGAATGGCAAGTAGTGAACAGTATAATCAATCGTAAATATAAAAGAAATAAGGAATCCATTACTCTCGAAATAGATAACATTAACGTGTCAGGCCCTGTAGTTGTTGCGAATGAGTTTAATGAATACCTTTCTAATGGGTCTTCAGCGTGGGACTTCCCTACAAAATCTTTATATTGCCCATTGTCTCGATTCGGAGATCGAACAATTTCTAATACCAGCTTCGTTTTCAACCCCATTTCTGGTCTAGAGCTATTATAAATAATTAACTCCTTAAATAATTCGAATGCGAGTGCTGAAGACGGTATTTCCAATTTTATCCTTAAGAGGTCAGTCTTTAATGTTGTCGATGTATTGTGTTATCTGTTAAATTTTAGCACGTACTTGGGTATCTTCCCTGAAACCTTCAAACGGGCAATAGTTTTTCCAATTTTTAAAAAGGGTAACAAAAAAGATAAAGTTAACTACAGGCCAATTTCTTAGCTTTCCGCGTTCTCAAACATTTTTGAGAAAGCCGTGAAAAGCAGAGTTTTAAATTTTCTTTCAAAAATAATTTTCTTAGCAAATACCAATTTGGCTTAAGAGTTAACTGTTCCACTGAAGATGCTCTCCTTAATTTCTGTCAACACATATACAAGGGACTTGATGGCAGCAAAGTATGTGCCGGCCTCTTCGTAGACATATCCAAGGCATTTGACATGGTGGATCACAAACTTCTCTTAGACATTTTGCACCGCGACGGATTTCGTGGATGTCTTTGAATGGTTTTCTTCCTACTTGGAAAATATAAAACAAAAGGTTAAAATTGGTGACACTCTTGGTGGATCTAAGGGTCTCAACCTCGGCGTTCCTCAAGGATCCGTTCTCTGACCAGTATTGTTCTTAATTTATGTCAACTCAATATTCAGCATTCCCTTTGTAGGTAGAATTGTAGCTTTCTAACAACTTGCTTAACCTTTTTGCAGATATAAACCATGACGTCCATTTGTTATGGCTCTGGTTCGCGCTTCATAAATTAAAAGTAAGCAGCAAAACTAAGCTTATGCTGCACAACCTAGTTGCTATAGAACCTCCAGAGGTTGATATTGTGTTTCACGCAGCTAGTTGCCGTAAATTTAGCTTACTTAACTGTGGGTGTAACATTCAACATTCAATGCAATGAAAGTACGTGCTAAGTAAGGTGTTATAAGTACCTAGGAGTCATCTTAGACCAAAGTCTCAGTCGGAATGATCACGTTTCCGTTTTGAAACTATATTTACTAACCACCTTGAGATATTTTTATAAGCTAAGCAAGTACCGTTCTTCAAGTACCTTAAAAAATATCTACTTTGGAATATTCCACTCACTAGCTACTTACAGAGTCCACTCGAAGAAAATCATAACCTACGTAACCATTCCGTCTTTTCGTACCATTTGTTATAGAAGTTTTTATTCTATTGTTTCTTGCAAATTATTCAACTCACTTCCTGAAGGTATTCGAACCATCATCATCATATTCAAACATCAAAGTTAAGTCTTGGCTTTTCGATATTGACCACCGTGAAATCGATATTTTGTTGAACTTCCTTGGCTAATCTGTTTGTGGTATCATTCGATCCTAATACTAAAATTGTAAATTTGAGAGTCCTTCCTTCTTCTTCTTTTATACTATAATATAATGTACTGTTCACCCCATACTGAATTATCACACTGAATTTATCTAAATGATGTGACATTAACTCTATTTTTTTAATAAATATAAATGTCATTAACTTTTCTAAAATGTCAATCTTATGTTTTTGCAGAAGTTGAATTGTTATTTCATATACACTTATTATACTATGTCAAACATTGAAAATAAATAAATAAATAATACAGTTCTACCTCGCAGTGGTGAATATTAATGCTATTTTAGATTAATTTACACCCCTATTCTGGTTGTGATGTGGTCACAGCGCACGAATGTCAGTGAGGCGAAAATAATGATGCCTACCTTGTGCGGTTTCAGCTATTTGGTATTCTGGCGAAAACCTCACAAGAAAACACACAAGAATAGTCACCATGCTGAGGTGAATTCGTTGCCATGTCAAAAATTGTTTTTTTTTTTGACAATTATTATATTCGCCCTTTTTTTTTCTTACTGAGCGTATCTACAAAATAAAGGCAGAACGTAGCGAACAAGGTAATATTGTGTATATTAATGAAATATGTATAAGTATTTATTAATAATGAATATTTTGCAGCAACAAGAAAATATCAGCGTACATCCCAGGAGCAGTTGGACCATTATACGAACTTCTTGCAAATGAATCCTGATTTTCTTCTGGGCAAAAATGATCCAACTGACCCGAATAGGATGCAGAATTATTGGGCCGCATTCGCAGATGAGCTAAACGCCAAAATAAAATCAACATCTGTTTATTTTTCCTTGTGTGTGGCAGTTCTTTTGTTGCTATTTGCCTTGTGCTGTGCTCATGAGAACATCACAATTTTGACGGTTCTTGTGATGCTCACAAGCTGTGAGGTTTTGCTCAGAATACGACAACATTACAATTTGTGACTCACCATGCTCTAGTGAGGTAGTTGTGACTTAAAACACATCACTGAGGTTTGCCAGAATAGGGGTGTTAATAAACATGCTATTTTTTCAGACTTAGCATGTGAAATGCTGACGCTAAATTAATATGAAAACCACACAAAGGTGTAATCGCACAAAACGAAACCGCTAAAAGCGAGGTATGAATGTAAGTGAATCACATCGTTCGCATTATTTCCCTAAACACAATGCTATTCCTTCTTCGCATTCACATCGTCAAAAAATCCATTTGCCTAAACAACAATAATTCGCAAGTGTATGTACCTTCATAACAAAATCCTATAAAATTTGCCGGCGCTTCTGTGATGGGGAGTCTACATCATCAGCACTAAAACCTGCCAACTGATCCGAGCAAAGGCTGGACAGTGACAAAGGGAGGTTTTCGTCGCTTAGTCCAATCGTACTTAGGTACAGCGCCCCGTTATAACAAAGGTAGGTAGGTAAGCGGGGCTGCTAGTGAATTCACTTAACACACTTAGACCATGTTGGTCCATTGTGATATCCACAGTCCACCACTACTAATTCACCACTCTGGTGATGGTGCCACTAATTTGATCACAACGGCAAATGGATTTGAAAACCAGATAAAAGCGTATTAACTTTGCTTTTACTGGGATTCAAAGCATCAGGGACCCGCTAACCTGGAGTAGGCACTTAACCAACTGCGCCGTCCAGTCGCTGTTAGGGCGACCTTCATACCTAAAATTGGTAAGGGGGGGCACTAGCCAAGAGCATCCACTCTTACACCACGTTTCCAGCGAACCGAAACCGCGAGGTTCGCATGAACTCTTACTGAAACCTCACTCACAACCAGTGATGGGACATCTACCACTTAAGTGGTATTTCTACCACTTTTTGAAATGTGGAAAAACCTATGAACCTTAACTCCAAATCTACCATATTTTGCCCATCGATCATCAAATACCTATGTACAGTCAGCGTCAAAACTGAGTGTATAGCATAAATGTGCCCACTTTCTCAAAAAATCGTAAACTCTATTTTCTACAGCAATTAGTTTGTCAGGGTATCAAAAACTAACCAAGAAAAACGTACCAATGAATGGCCCTTCGACGAACGGAAAACAAAAGCAGCGCAAGAGCAGTAAAGACGGGAGGAGAAGCAACTTCTACGCCTGAAAAAATTATCGCTCGCAACCTCTCAGCTAAAGGATATCGAAGAGTCCAGGGATAAACAGAAAATTCGTGGCTTTTATGAGAAAGCCAAGAGATCAACGCATTTAGGAAAAGCACCCAGGCTCTTCGAAACAGTGACGGTTACTGACCCGCAGGGAATAGTGAATGGATTTAAGCAAGGTGCTTAGCGGGCTTGACCAGGAGAGAGTGATAGGGATGATCATTTTTCATTTTTGGTGCTATTCTTGGAAGGTGAATGGAGAAGAAGACATAACCAAGAAATCTATGAGCTGTACCAAGATGTGGATGTAGCCAGAAAGACCAAAAATATATCGACTGTAGTTTGGCGACATAGAACGTATGGACATCAATGCTGCAGTTAAGATGGAGAGGAAGACCGAACTGTCGATATAAAGACACAATCATTACCGACGCAGGATAGCTTGGTCGTGGTGACCGGGAGCAGCATGAACAAGAGCGGGTGGAAAGCAGCTATTGCTCAGGCTTGGACCGTTCATAGGTAGCCCGCCTGATAAGTAGGTAAGTATGGAAAACCATCTCTTCAAAAACATTCCATCTTACGACTTAAGTGAAAATCGACCCATTTTGGTTTTTGAAAAAAAAAAAAAAAAACTATAAAAGATATTGGGTTGAAATTAACTTTACTTGTCTATGGCTCTGATGCGACTGGCTTACTTCCAAATACAAAAATATATTTATACCGATAATAAGCTATAAAGTGCTGATGCAGTGTAACCATTTCATTTTCTGGATTTTTTGAGTTTCTCAATGCAGACATCGCATTTGAATTTCGCCATCCACTCCGCGATTTCTGGGAATTTTGAGGAGGTATGCTCCGCGATATCCGGGAAGGGAAGCTCGTTCGGTGACACATATCCACGGCTTTGGGTGCTAAGTGTCGTAACCTACGTGTTGCAAATTTGATGTTTACCATACCGTTGGGCTGCTGCTGAAAGAAAGTTTTTCAAGCTTAAAATGATAAAAATTAGAAAAAAAAGGATTCATAACACGTAAGTAGCCAAAAAACTTTTGGTGAAAGAGGAAGATTTCGATCCCTATACCACTTTTCTAGCACCCTTTTTCTGGTTATCTACCTATCTTATTCGTTTCCCAACCCCATCACTTCTCGCAACCCTCGTTCCCACTGAGGTTGAAGTGGTTTCGCTCTCAATATATGTAAGTATAAGTGCCCGCCAAGACAATTGTCACTCGCTCTCAATTTTTCAATCGCCGCCAGACTAGCTGTCTGTTGACAGGAACTAATAAATTGAGAACCCAGAACACCAGAAAACAGAGATTGATAAAATGCAAAAATTAACAACAAAATGACAGAAATTCACGCTGTAGGCTTGTTCGGTTTGACAACCTCTTCTGGACGGATAAATTGAAGGAGCTGCAACGAGGTTTATCAGAAACCGCGACGTTTCCAGAACCCGAAGATGTTCGGCGGAACCTGGCAGTTTCAGAGAAAATTGATGAAACCTCGCGGTTTCGTTCTGTGAAAACTTGGTATTACGTACTTTTAGATTATTTGTAGTCAATACACTGAGTTCTTGTGTTTATATATAAATTGTAATATAAAAGACAATAATGTCTTACGTGTGTGTGTACGACGTGATGACAAACATAAATTAAGACCCCACTAGCTCAGAGATTCCTCAATGTTCAATGCAAGGTCTCAACGAAACCCCGCACTTCTTAAACACAATCACAGCATACCAGCGTCTATCCAAGGTCACCGACAACATCTACTAGTAAACAAAAAAGAATTTAAATTGAATTTCCCTTATAACAGCGATTCATTTCATAACTTTCAGCGCTTCTTAAAAGCAATGTCTCCTCCCCTGTCACAAAGTCAGACTTGTGTTGAGTAATATAAGTAATAATACGGGCCAACAGATAAGCACCAACTTACTGAAGTCACTTGATATCTTCAGTCTTGCAAAATTAAGCACATTATGTTGGAGATATTTTAAGGATTTACTCGTATAATTACGCTGAGATATCTCGGAAAACCAGTGAGGCGTATGTAATTATTAATACTTCGCTTAGGACGTACATACATACAAACATACATACCAGCCGACAACTCCTCCTTGCTCTTAATGAGATATTTTAGAAGTCGTGTGTTTTTGTTGCGATGGCAGCGAATCGAAATGTAGACGAGTTTTCCTTGAAAGCAAAGAGAGGGAATCAATTACTCTAGACTGGAGCAGACAAGGGATGAGGGGATGAGAGGGTCATGCAAGGAGAGATACATTTGACACAAAAAGTTGTCCCAACACGAGGGAATATACAGGATTCCTCTTACGCTTTAATTTATGGACGACGACTGAGACTTTGTCTATGTGTACATAGAAGCAGATAAATGGGTCATCAATGCTTTAATTATATCGTCCTGGGCAGTTGTGCTACGGTTGACCGTGGGATGGTCCGAAGTGGTTCTACGGACAGGTGAATCAAGGCTTTACTATTTCTATTAATATAACCTCATACTCGGATAGTTGATAGTCCGGCATGACTGAGAATACGCCTTTACCTCTTATGGCCTGTGGGTGTGTGAAGTACACAAATCCTTGATGGACTGCGTAGAGGAAAATAAGGATTATCTACTGAAGCTTTTTTGTCAGATGGAGAGCAAGAACTATGTATATGGTGGGGTGAAATCGGTGCGGCGGCAATATTGTCCAGAAAATGTTATCATTCATCATCAACGTCAGCCAGATGACATTTAAAGTTTCACATTCTGCCATCAGCATCTGTAGGGTTGTTTAGCTTAGGGGGTGGCGGCTCAGCCTCACATAGACCTGTTGGTCCATAGTGTTACCACTGAACAGAATAAACCTAGTTGTAGTCAGTCCACTGTAGCTTTATTTAAGCAGAATGTATCATTGGTTTTTGCGAAATGTATAGTACTTCTGCGAGTGCCGGACATGTTGCGTGGTAATGTGATATTGTTTCCTCTTCTACTTCATCCATGTAGCTTCTGGAGAAGGCATTGTAAGGTGCTCTAAGTCTTCTGGGATGATTGCCTATGAGTTAGCACCCCTATTACTTTACTGATAACCTTCCTGGCTAAGTCCAGGAGGAAATCACCCCTTCTTTGATTTAACGCCACATCGCCTTCGATGTCCTGCAAGTGTCAAATTCCGCCCATTCTTATGCTTTGCCGTCATTTATCGCAATTGTCAACAATCGCGATTTTATTGTTTTCAGTGGGGGGTGGAGTGTATCCTGATCCAGTGGCATTGGCATACCCACCCCCTTTCTTGCTTGTTCATCAGCTTTTTCAATACCCGGAATACCCTTCTGCCAGCATAGGGTAAGATTGCATCTGGCCGCTATCTCCCTTAGAGATAGACGGCAGAGTTTTACCATCTTGGAGTTGATCGATGGTGTGTTCAGAGCTTTTATGGTCTCCTGACTGACTATGTATAAAACAACAGATCGTCCGTATATTGGGTTCATTTATAGTCGAATGACTGCCTTTTTAACAGCTGTTACTTCTGCTTAGAATACAATGCAGTGTTTCGGTAGCTGGATTGCCTTACTGGCATAAATGCCTGATCCCGTGCGAAATGTATAAGATTTTGTCTTCATCATTTAGGGATTTAAAGAATGGTTGACCTAGAATATTATATCAAATTTTGGCTAAATCCGGGCAGAGACAAGGAAGATGGTCCAGAGTTTCGACCACCTCCGTTTCTCTGCAGTTTCTGCGTCTATCAGTGGCAATCAGGCCTTGTCTTTGTACATGGTGACACACCAGTCAATGACGTGTAACGATCCTTTCAAGTGTACTGGAGTAAACTCTTGGTGCCGAGATTATAAGTTTAGTTTTGGCGATGTTGTGTTCAGGCCAAAAGATTTTTGTTTTGAGGCATGAATTATTACTCTTCCACTTATTAACAGTTCATTATCAAGTTCATTTAAGTAAAATGTTATCAGAGCTGCGATGCTTATTTTGTCAGATAACTTTGTGATGACACACTCAGTTAGTTCGTCAGCTGTTTCGTTCAATGTATTCCCATATGTCCAGGAACTTTAAATTCAAATTTACGGTGATCGATTGGTAACTGTTGATAATCTGAATTAATATTTGCAATTTTTTGTACAGCCTCGCTAGTCCGGAGAGAAAATAAAATCAAATGGACAATCGACACTTTTGAAACACACAATCCACGCTACAAACAGGATAGACACTACAGAGGATATATCTTTGAGATCCATTATTTTGCTCTACCCATTGTATGGTCGTGATCAACAATTTCCTTGCTTCATTGTTTTTAAGCATATACTTTAGAATATACTTTAGTTTGCAAATTGCAACGTCACAATGTCCAGACTCCGAGAGCCGACTGCACGCAATACAACTAGTTTTCCATAATTTCCCATAATTGTATGAACATACATATCTACGTATGTATGCACGTACAAAAGGATTAAAATATATTTTATATATTTTTATAATATATCCTATAGAGGTAACATTTTGAAAGTGTCCGAAAATAAAAAAAGAGGTGTCCGGAATACTGAAGTGTCCCGTCTAGCGAGTGTCCGGACCAGCGAGGCTGTACTGCGTTTACAAATTTACTATGCACAAAGTTCTACATTTAACTGTGGTCACAAAGTTCTAAATTTAACTGTGGTCACAAGTCACAACCGCTTAAGTTGCCTTTTTATAATTTTTCTCGAGAGGAGTTCAAAGTTTCAAGTTAATACTACACTTCATACTAAAGCTATAAGGTTTCTCGGCAATAACTTCTGTTTAAGAAGGGATAAATACTGTAATTATTACTATTTAACTAATTGAGTGGAATTAGACTTACACGCCGAACATAATGGCACTTAAAACTCATTTTTGTCCTAACTCGACTTAGGTGATTATAGCTTTTGACCACAGTCTCACCACAGTGCCTTATAATGGGAAAAGCATACACATATCTCCATGCATTCATCTTATTCACTTTATATTGCATTAATATAAAAATATGATATATATTATACAAAAATTAAAAAAATACGCCAAAGTCAACAATTAACAGTCGATTAACATGGAATACCCGCGTTAGGTTACTAAAATTTTGTATAATAGAAATTAAAATTATTTTAAAAACTGAATTAGGTAAATAGGTAGATAGGAGGAGCTGCTAGTGAAGTCACAACACACTTAGACCACATTGGTCACATGTGATACCCACTGTCAGACTACTTCAACTGATTGACCACTCAAGTGATAGTGCCATTAATTTGATCCCAACGGCAAATGGTAACTGGACCAGATTTAAGAACCATATAAGAACGTATTAACTTTACTCTCATGGGAACTCGAACCAGGGACCCCGTTAACCACGGGCAGGCAATTTGCAAACTACGCCATCCAGTCGTTAAAAAAAAACTAAAATAAATAAAGCTTTTGACTGTGCAGATAACAACGATACTTTGTCATAAACTGTCCACCCAATTCAACTTCTGTAATTCTGCAATTAATTCTCTCATATTTGGCCAACGGAATTCCAAGCTGTCTTCCATAATTCAAAACTGCCATATTCTTGTGACGTAAGCAGTGGTGTTCTTTAAGGTTCCATTCTTGATCCGTTATTATTTCCATGTTCATAAATGGCCTTACAATGATTTTTTTCTATTGTAAGTTCCATATCTATGTAGACGATGCCCATATCGAAATAACCTCTTGGTATGGTTGAAGACTCAGTTGCTAAAATAAACGAGTACTTGGGCTTGGGCTACTATTGCCTTGTTTTCGAAAAAAAACACTTCCATTTCCAATTTCCCGCCATTGGAACGAAACTCGGCCACAGTTGAATATGTTGCCTGTTTAAAGAAAAACCTAGTGTATGGCGTAGTAAAAACTTAAAAACGTAGTGTATGGCGTAGTGTCCAAGATGCATACATCCCAAGAGGATAGTCACTCAGTAAATATATGTATTCTCCCTATCAATATGAACTTAAAACTTGCCAAAGCACTCATAGTTGCATATTGACACATGGATCTGAGTTGTTCGTTGACTGTGATTATTCTTCTTCCCAAAAATTCACGGAAGCTATCAACGCGACGGCACGGTATGGTTTTGAACCTTCTCATCTCGTCTCGGAACAGAGCATTTTCCTAGGATGCGATTTGGAAACAGTTTTTGGCTACAGATCCTGCATATTTCTATTCAAAACTATTCAGAAGAAACAAACACCTTCTGTACCTCCTTCCGTTCACACATGCTTAATATCCCGCAGGCTCTTCTTCATTCATGCTGTTCATCTCTGAAACCACCTTCACAGGTACGTTCTAAGACAGACTATAGACAATTTTGTAACGCTTGTTTGTCCCATTTCACTTGCTCGAACTGAAATGTTTCCCACAAGTTTTGTATTTTTATTTCTTCTTAATCGAATCGAATCTTAAAATACAAATTTACGCAATTCTTAAATTTAATAATTTAAAAATCCTAATATCACTTACATAATTGGTAGTAGAATTTCAGTGTTCCAGAAGCTTAGAAATAAATTTAAACGCACGAACAGTTTGAAGAATTTATTTGGAGTGACACAAAATATTTTACAAGTAATAATACATGAGGTGGTTTCTTAGATATGAATACATTAGAGAAGCAAAGTGTTTTTGAACAAAATGTTTCAACATAATTGCAATAATTTTTGAAAACTTGACTAACTTGAAAAAAGTCACTCAAAATCTTACCTTTTTATCGGAATATTATAATAAAAAATATAAATGAAATGAAAAAAAACCTTAGTATATCTATAAACCTACTCCTTCTCTTTTGAGAACTATATCTTATGATTCGCTGTCATTATTCGCTTCCGGTGGGCTTGAGTTACCGAAAGATTGCTCGATTTCTGTTCCGTTCCGAATTGGCTACAATCCAATATTGTGTTCAACTTCTGGGTGGCTATTATACCCCAGTGTCGTCTTGCCATATCACTAATTTCCTTTTTGATGACTACTGTGAGCTAAATGTAGTGAATGTTGCTTAGAGTGTTTATTACTGGGAATTAGGCGCCCATAAAACATTCAGTTGGGCGGCTTTTTGTTAAGTCGCAAAAGTGTACACAAGGGATTTTAGTTTTGAATTATGTTAAGAAAAACAAATCGTTGAGTGTCAAATAATGGCTGAATGACTCGTCAATGTGATTGTTTCACCCAAAAGATCTCGTTTCATTCATATGGTGGTGCGGATGTACTACCTGGGGGGTTGCTGAAAATAATCATAACATAATATGGATGGTGCTGGGCCAGGGCCTAGCTTCAACAGCAACCACTCGTGTTGTGCGTGTTCTCCACTACAGTTTAATGCCGACTTTGAACTGCCAAGTTTAAAGGGTTTTTCTAGACTTTCTTGGTAAATTCGGAGATCGAGTCTAGAACCCTCTGTGTAGGAGTCGACCCACCAACCCACTACTCCACGGTGACGACAAAATAAACTTTTTTAATTTCAATGAGGAATTAATCAGTTGACCTTTATTTCTCTCTTTTTTTTCATTTTCGTTGCCGGACTGTACTCTTGCAGAAACACAAAACCAGCTTTAAGGAAAATCGTTCCTTCAATCCCTTTTGATCTCGTAGTATGTATTATTGATTTTATCATGATGATATCCACACTAACTATTTTTATTTAGATATTGCACACACATAACACATTGGCGAAAGAGCAAAAATGTGGATAATATGATGGATGGGGTTGGAAATTGTATTGAAATTCTTTGAATTGTAAATTGTAATGTCACTATTTCCAATTGATTCCCCACTGAATCTACAGAAAAAAAGTCTGCACAACACGCGCCAGTGATCACCTTTCCCATTGTCATAAAAATCGATGCGTTTCCTAAAAAATTGTGACCATGACCTTTTCGGCCGAGAGAATTGTTCCTGGCGCCTGTTGTATATGCTTGCCAGCAGAAATCTATTATTCGCGAGTAATGTTTCATTTCTGGTGTAAGGTGATTAATGGGATTTTATAATTCCTGTAATCTTTTAAATTGTTTACTCTGTCGAAGTTGCTCCAGAGTGGTGATAGAAATTCGACGCCCTTTTATCATTAGTCTGCAGACTTAATTACTTTCCCACAGCCGAAATATTATCATTTTTTATTCGCAAAATACGATAGCTATTATCAGCAACAAGACAAGGAATAGAGGGAGGAAGGAAAAGGAGCTACCTGTGCAGATTGTAGTCAGTGGGAAATATTGGGGTGGGAAGAGCATTCCATATTCGGGTAGTGTGGCTGAAGAACGAGTCTCTAAATCTAACTGTTCGTCCGAAATCTGACTTAAGGGTAAACTTATGGTGCATTCCTGGCAAGGCAGAAGACAAATGCAATTGGCTAGCTCACATGAGCATCGTTAGATGAAACAGCCATAAAACATGGACAAAGAAGGCACGGTGCATCGGTGTTCGAGCGAGTCTAATGACTCGAAATCAACTCGAAATAATGACGATATTGGTGTCTCCTATAACTTTAATCGCTCGCTTTGGGATCCTATAAAGTAGCAGCAGACAGATAATGAACGTTGTACTCAAGCTTGGGCGGATATACGCCTAATAAATTGAAGCCAAATCAGTGGGGTGAAATATATCTTGCACCGATTTAGGAAACATAAACATTTTGCAGCCCTTTTGGCGACCTCAATTATGCGATCTTTCCATATAAGTGCTGCGCTCATACACGTAACTAGGATAGAAAGTTTGCCGGTTTTATCGAAACAGGTGCCATTCATGGATAATGGCTCATTAATAAGGGTTAGCTTGAGTAACATCATACATCACTGTTCTTTATTGTTTCCCCAGTTAATTGTGCCGTTAAGATTGGAATTCAATGTGCTTTACATACGCTGCCATTTCAATTCTACGAGTGACAGTTGTACGAGAGAGGTCAACCTAATCCAACTGACAACGCCATCAGTTGATGTAACGGAGGTTTGAAAGCGAAAGCAGTGAAAATGGGGTATGAAATGAATAAAGGCGTCAAAAATGTTATACGGAAACATAGATTAGGAAACCGCAGTGATACTGTCAAGGGGATTTTCCAATTTCTACAATACATATGTAACTTATTGCTGTAGGTGGAAACATTTTTAGAAACAAAGCCTGTCACAGATTCGTCTCAGGAATTAGACATCCACCTGGCTAGGCACGGATCTAACATTCAGTGCTCGCTTGCAGAGGGGTGTACATTCCACCACCAATAGTCAAGGTTTATATCTCTTTACACTTCCTTGTAATAACAAAACCTAGAACGTTACAACGGTCTGCAACAATAAATCTCCTTCGGCACACTAATCAAGATATTTCAAACTAGCCATCGCACATAACACAAATTATCACAGCACAGCTGAAAGGGAGACCTTAACACATTTCTTTTACCAGGGAGTACTTGGTAGATCATTCTTCAACTTACTTGATGAGAAATCTAAGAAGGATACTAACCAACTATTGTCCTCCTTAAATACATCAGGTTGGATTTTGAGATATATCAAAGATTTGTATTAATTTTAAGATTTGTGGTTAATTGAGCTGTGACATTAAAACGTCACAAAATGCTAATTACGTTCTCATCGAACCAACCGCTACTACCAATCCTAATCTTGCTAAGAGCAATGTATTATGATTACTAAGTACGTTAAAAAAATAATTAGGTACTTTTAGAATACAATTTTGTAACATAACCATAAGCCGTGTTTTTTTTCATCGCTATCGATAGTGAAGGTGAAGTAAGATTCAGAAAAACGATACACAGTGGCTTTATCTGTAGAACTATATGAAAAAGAAATATATTTGTTCGAACTTGAAGTCAAAATGTATACAAAAATTTCGAAGTCAAATAGGCAGTAGATTGTTGTATGTGCTTTACGTGCAAAATCCTACTTCACTATTTATAGATCTTTGAAAAAAAAAAATAAACACGGCTCTTTCGAAATAAGAGACATCAATTAAAATAATTTGAATTTTTTGTGTAAGAAATGTTTCTTTCAAAAACGATTGTAAATCACACTTGGCTGTTTTGATATTCTCTTCTTATGCCAAACTGCAAATCCATAAACAATTAATCTAATTAAACCAAAAAGGAAGTTGTTAGGACATTAAACTAATTTGTTGAAAATGGAGATTGCTTCTTGAATGAACTTGAGGCTCATAATAGTAAATTAAATTTTTATTTAAAATAATATTTATAAAAAAGACTAGAAGGAGGTAAGTAAACATAAAAATACATTACAACATTTAAATAACGAATGTACCAGCAACAACTTATCACGTTCACACTCTATAATTCAGACACGTATCGACTGAGAATAAGAGTGAATTGTCACCCTAAAAATGAACGACTGATAAAATCATCCTAGTGGCACCCGAATCCCCAATGCTCCTTCATTTCTGCAGCAAACATTCTTCTTCCAAAGTTCGTTCATCAGAATACTGCTCCAATACCAGTAGATACACAATAGATTCATCCCCCTCATTCATCTCCGGTTTAAAGGCAACGCTTCACTTGTTTGCAGTTTTATGCATGCTAGCTCAATTTATCTTCTATGGAACAGCAATTTCTCACGCAATAAATTAGTTTTAATTACTCCCAGAAACTTCATGGAGTATCCATCATTCTCACCTGGCATCTGACCACGAACCATTTGCCCTTACGATCGGATACATCTCTAGTAGATTGCATCTTAAAACTGACACACAACAATGCACTTCATCAATGTCACAGCTAGTGCAGTCAACTTCAGACATTGAAACATTTGTTAAGTCAGTTTGTCAGTTCTGTGTCGGACACAAAAGGGGACTGTGTGTGAAGTTTTGGATCAAACAACATTTTCAATTGGTCAACTAGTGGTTTTGTGCTATCGTGTCAAAAGAAGCAATTAATTATATTCCTGTGAGTACCGAGGGACAACTAAGTTCGTGATTGTGTTTATGCCTTATTTGCAAATTTGCTCAACAAATATTTAGAAGGAACTTGTGTGTATTACTTTATGGTGTGAAGAGTTGACAATTTGAATCTCACTGAATTACTTAACACAGTAATCTGATGTTATTCATCGGTCATGAATGTTATTATGATATACGGGTGGGCCCTCATGGATTTCGATACTGACAGCTGTTTTCTGAGCTTTGCGCTTCAACAACGTGGGTAAATATTGAAAACTAATTTCCGAAGTAAGTGCCCACATAGTGCGTTTTTGGAAAAGAAGTTCTGGCCGAAATGAAGCAGCCACCGCTACTAATGTACGCAAGTTGGTGCAAAAAGTTCGTGAGACTGGTATGCTAGTGGTCCCAGTAGTCGTCCGGTACACAAATGAGATTATGGCTGCTGTGGCCGAGAGTGTTGGACTCAATTCACGAACATCAGCTTGCAGTCGATCTCAACAGCTAATATTTCACGTACTAGCCTTAGGAGAATTCTGTACAAAAGTCTCGGATTATACGTTTATAAGGTCCAATTGCAATTGAAGGCGCGCGACGTTTGGGGCTTAGAGCTGCTAGAATTGGACAAAGATTTTGGGCGTAAGATCGTCTTTTCTGACGAGGTGCATTATGAACTCTATTAACAGCTCGAAGAATCTGCACGTCATTGTCGAGAAGTCGATGCAAAGAGACACAGTTTGGTACGGAGTGGTGGCATCATTGGACCATTTTTTTGCGAAATTAATGCTGGGAACAACGTTTTGGTCAACGGTGGGCGGTACAACCGCATTTTTTTCTGCTGAAATTGAAGACATGGATTCGGACGACTTCTGGTTCATGCAGGATGCAGCGATGCCAACAATCCGGAAGCGATTCAAGTACTTAAGGCCAATAATATCCAAGCAATACGTGAGCTACAGTCCGTAGCACGGATTGAAAAAGGCTTACTATTGTACTCAATTCAGTACGATTTAATTATCTCAGTATGCCATTTTCAGTACAATTCTTAATTATTTGTACAAAATTGATTTATTCCTTTAGTTCATTTTTTCTTATCTTCAGCAAAAAAATCTATGTGCTATGCCAATATACCCATTGCTCAATTACTTGATATTAAAACTAAAAAATCATACTAAAATATTTTACATAACACTTTTGCAAGATGTTAGAAAAAGATTCGATTTCGATGACGTTTTCTTGACCAACATTCCTTACAAAGCGCAGTATTGGATGATAAATCTACAGTCAATCAAATTCACATTCGTACAGTATGTTCCAATTCCAAATAATCAAATAGTGACAAAAACTTCAACTTTGCGAAAGAGAATCAATTCAAATATATTGGCTTTTAGAACTGGAACTGGAACTAAAACTGTAATTTTTTACAGATGAATAAAAATTGTTAAACTTAATGCTTCATATAACTGAATGGATAATGAAGCACAAGAAATAAATCGAAATTTTGAAGCAAAATTTGGAAGAAAGTGTACAAAAATTGGGTCTTGACAATGACCGAAGCATAATGCTTATAATACCCGACTGTTCCCTTTATAGTTGCCCTAAAGTGATGGAAACTCCACCTCAGTCACAGTATATCATGACGGTGATCAAAATGTATTTGGACTTTTAGGCCAGCAATTAAGAAAAATTGGAAGTAGAAATGCAACAGATATGAAAGACGGCTAAAACTACAATGAAACCTGTGCAAGCTATGGCAAATAGGTTAAAGCATGGGATTAAAAATAAGGAATACATATATCAGTTAATTGTTTGTTTATTGTTTTTTTTTCTGTTTATGTTAAAGGATGGCTTTTTTGTGTTTGACAACAGAACTTAACCATATCATTGATATTGCACCAAGTAACATTCAAAATTTGTGTGATTCTTGCATAAATCGAAAAAGATTTATTTCGCATCTGCTGTACGAATATGAGTTTGATTGACTGTAAGTTAGCTATATTGTTCAATTTGTTTTAAAGTTTTTTTCATAACGACCACAAAAACATTGAAGCTATGAACAGGGAATATAGAGCTCTACCTGACTGCGTATATATTAAGAAACTTAGAAATGAATTTATATTGGAATTGTGGATAAAAATTAGGCTTTTGAAAAGTGAACGTAATGAGTTTGTGTTTCAAAATATTCATCGAATTATCCAGGATGCCTTTTGTGTTCCCCATTCCAAGGCTTTACTAAATTAAATGTTATCACAGTTTCATAATTAATAAAGATCTTGAGAATAAGAATGTAACAAATAATTCTCTTGAAAAAGATTAACTTTTAAAGTAAAACTCATTTAATGCTAATTAACTTAATATTACTTAGCTTATTACTGTGATACGGGTACGATTCGTCCGTAATTTGTTTGCTTATAACAATGGAGATTTTTATTTATATATATTTATTTTAATAATATTTACAACAAATGAATTGTTACTGTTTTTTTTTTGGTTCTTTGGTAATATTTTTCATTTTTCTAATGAAGCCATCGACTAAAAATTCCTAAGATTTTATTTTCTACCGATTTATGGATTTTCTAATGAATTCCTAGAAGAGGGCAAAATTTAAAAGATTTTAAATTAAATTAAAATAAAAAAACACAATCGGACGGACACGTGGTACCTGGCTCACCCCATTATATTTTGTATGTTAATAAATGGAATATCATCCTCTTCGATAATTCTACTTTTTTCTAACTCATTTAGTCTAAAAATCAGGATGCATGCAGTACAAAAATGGAATGAACAAAACACGGAAAACAGACCAAGAATGTGGAATGATTTGACTAAATTTGTTGGAACAATTTTGGTCGCAGCGCAATAATGCGCAAAATTCGTCAGTATTGTAAGAAATTCCTAAAACATACCTGTATCTTATTAAAATTGGTTTATAAGTGGCACATATCTCCAAACACAAGCATGTGAATTGATAGGAGTCCGGCCACGCACAACGTGTCCATTGGAAGGTTTTAAAATAAGTGTCCGACAGATAAAGCCATAATATATAGCAGACATTTAATTTTCTTCAATGTATTACATTTTTAAAAATAAGCCTGTGATTGGCCCACCCTGTATGTATTAGAATTTATTTCCTCGTTCCTTGAATAGTCCCTTGATGAGTTAAAAACTAAAAGCACTTAATAACTGCAATACGTCCTGTTTAGCTAGATTTCAACATCATCTTCGCCTACATTTATTGTAAGGCTACGGAAATAATTAAAAAATCTATGAGTGCACGAGTGATACTGGTGGATCTATTGTTTGGTTGCTCAACAACAGCTTACAGAAAAGAATATAAACGAATTTAGTTTATCTCACGTTCGAACGGTGATCACGACAAAACAAAATCCTGCTCTTAGGCACCTGGAGTGTGCTTTTGTGTAACCAACAACTCCAGACGCTTAAACTAATCGCTTTCTTCTGCTTCAGTCATTAGCGATAACAATAACACAAGAGCTTGTACGCTCTTCATTAATTCGGCACTATACCCGTCATTCAGGGCTCTAACGCAGAAGTTGTTAGTTCTTTGTTCAGGGAATCTGTGCAAGCTGGTCCCCGTTTACGAGTGTGCCGCTGTGGACACATAATAAATTAATAATTACTGTCGAACCGGCTCACAAGCACATGTGAACCTGTGTGTTTGGGTATGTCTGGATATCTCTCACGAACCCCCGTAAAAGAGTGAAGAGAGAAAAAACGTTCCCCATTTGTTTTGACTTTGGTATAATTGAAAAGGTGCGGCGGTAGACCATTAGGGTGGATTATTTATACCTGTTTATGTCCCGACGTCAAACATTTTTTTTATTTTTTTTTTGTTTAACTCCATTCATGTCGGATTGTGCCTTCGCGTTCGCCTGCTGTTGGCAGGGACTTCCTACGGAGAAATGAACGCATTCCGTGGATTATTAATTGACCTCTGCCCGTGTGGCCGGCAGGGCACAAGCAAGAGGAGGACAAGGATAAACGCTAACGTGAATATGTATTCATGTGGGAGACAAATATTACCTTCCCCAGACGCGCAATTAAATTTGCATCCGACGGGGAGAACTTAATTATTAATCGTCACGACTTTGTTAGAGTTAGATGCAGAATCACCCAAGGTGTGAACTATTTACTCGGTAGAATTTGTATTTCATATTCCTCGGATGGTTTTAAAGCTATTTGAAAATGTATGCAGTTTATTCTATTTGATACAAGGGTTGTGTAAGGGTTGACATAGTCTTAAATGAACACACTATGCCCTTAAGAACCATTCGAACTTGAATGACTTTATATGGGAGTTCCCAGAAGCATTTATGACTAACGTCAATAAAGGGGGCCTGAGCACTAAGCTGGATACTCTTTTTTAATTCCCCCCGAGACTGCAAATAAGGCCTTCACGAGAGCAAATGCGAAAACGAACTCAGATTGGAAAGCATTGCTATGAGGATAAACGTTTCTATAGCCAGAAAGTGAGTAGGCGACGTGATTATATTTCAAACTGTCCCACGTGTCGAATGTGGATCAATTGTTCCACGCAGAGAGCTTATCATCACAATCGATCCCCAGGATTAACGATAACCGACGGCTGCACAATCGTTCGTCATCTACCTCTGCAGCGGTAGATATTTACACAACACTGTGCAATAATGCATCTAAAGCATGGACTTTGTCAAAAGCGGACGAGGATATCCTCGGTCGGTTCTAGAGAAAAATTCTTCGAAAAATGTACTTTCGTATGCGGTGAAGGCCTTTGAAGGAGGACATCAAACGAATAACTATACGAGCTGTACAGCGACATCGACCTAGTCAAAAAACTGCACATCAGTGGGGAAAACGCAGTAGAGTAGGGAAGACCTCGTCTTCGGTGGTGCGCACAAGTTGAAAGGGACCTGAACTGGTTTTGAATGGCCAACTGGAGGGAGGTAGCTAAGGACCGAGCTAGCTGGAGGGGCTTGTTAGTTGAGGCACAGATTCACCCCGAATTGTAGCGCCACCGAAGTATGTACGTGAGTAAGTTCAACAATGCATATTTTCCCACAAACTGGAAAATAGATGTGGTACAACCGATCCATAAACGGGACAGAAACACTTCTATTTTGCTAAATTTTCAGTCGATCAGTCTTCTTCCGTGCATGCATTTTTTGAAGGAAAACCGGCTCGTATTCGGGGCATGATAACATTAAAAAGACAAGAAACAATGCATGTGTGCCTCTGCCTGTCTAATGGACTTGGAGGAGGCGTTCGACGCCGAATGGTTGGAGAACCTCTAGATTAAGTTGGCCAGTTTAAGGATAAGCTATGCTATACATGATCTACGATAGGATCACAGGTAGAAAGTTTCGTTGTCACGATGGGTGACAAAGCGGAGCTAACTCACTGATCTTGTTCATGATATTCACTGCAGTTTTTATAGGTTCTAAGCTGCGTCTAAAAGCGAACGCCAATGAATTAGTAACATACTGATTAGGTGAGCAAGTTCAATAATATATAAATATATAATAATATATAAATAATAATATAAATAATAATAAAAAAATATAATGTAAAATAAATGGCTAGCTGCAGGGTATTATATACGATTCTGAAACGACTGTTGAACTGTGGCAGGGAGTATGTTTCACAGAAGACACATTGATACCAGGGTGAAAGCAATTTGTCATATGGCGATCATCAAGCCAGACATGGCATACGGTTTTCTGGTGTGGTTAAATCTGAATTCTTCCCAGATGGAGAATACGAGGTTGTTCCACAGGCCTGTCTTTGTTTATATACACCCAAAGAGGCAAACTTGAAAATGATAGTTATTTGTATTTTTAAGTTGATTGAAAGGCATGTTGCATGGGTATGACTTCTTCCAACAGCCGATGAAAGCGTGCGTCTTACCGGCTTTATTCCTCCCGAAGCATTCCTGGATACGATTGGCCTAATATTGAACAAAATCTAAGCACAGGGATGTCCTGTTATGTTCCATGTCGTACGCCGAACAATAGACAGACACACCTCTAGGAATGGGAAGACGGTCGTAGTTGTTCGGGGGTTTCCTAATAAGTAAGTTGCTGCGCTTCATTATACTCATATTAACATTAATTATTATCATAAGGACTGTGTATTCAAGGTTATTCAACAATAGACCAATGAATGGAACGTAAAAAAATCGACAAAAATTTTATAAAGAAACGACACTTTTTTAACGGAACCAGTTTAGCGTTAATCAAACCTTAATTCTTAAGGGCTTCGTTCTTAGGTGCTTCCAATTTTGATTTTTGGAATGTAGACATCATTTCCATAACCATGAGTAATAGCTTTAAACAAAATTTGTTTGGAATTATAACTGCATGACAAGACCTAACTTTACAGATAACCTATAATTTCAAAGAAGAAAAACTTGTTGGACTTCAAGGCATTCTTAAGGAGTATACAACTTATGGGAGTTATGCATTAAAAAATGCCATGACGTACACTTATCATGCTGAGAAGAATTGACCAACAATCCTACTTGAAGAAGGATGGAGCCCGAAAATGTTACACAGATGTTTCGAAATTTGAAAACAAGGCAGGGGCTACAGTGATAGGACCAAGATGCAGCCTAGTGTTGCTTAAACGTCGATAGTATCGATGGTAAGACTGTCGTAGGACAATCGATGTTTTTAATAATTTTAGAATGATTTACCATAGGAGCGAAATTTGGCTTGTCTAAGGTATTGTTTAATACATATTCCGTGGTTATTTCTTCACTACGTCTCTATGCAATCAAAAGAATGTCATTGGTGTTGCAATTTTTCAAGCCCTTTCATAGTATAGACAGTTAATTTGTCATTTGTTCCTCGCTCAAGAAAGAATAATGACAAACGGGAAAAAGTAGTTATTTTTAGATATCACTTAAAATGAAAAAAATTCCGCTTGAACTTAAAAAACAAACAGATTCGCAATTAGAACTAGATCAAAGTGTAGCTACAGCACATACAGGAGCAGAAAACCATTTACCAGACCTGTTCGAAACCAATTGAGAAGTAAAAAAGTCGAAAAAAAAGTTTTAGCATTTCCTAAGAAACAAGTGAATTATCAAATGATTGTACGTGATTTTATGCTCCTCCTAGTTCGCTTTTGCTTTGAGGAACATTTATGAATTGCCATATAGATTGCTTTTTTAAAATAGTATTAATTTCCCCATAGTGGCGTAGTTGGTCTGTGCGTCGACACATCGAGTCACTAACCCCACCTATAGGTCCCAATATTATTATTGATTTCTCCATAGTGCAAGGAAATAGATAATCAATAAAAATTCAGTGCATTCACTACTGACAAGTGACAAGTCTGAGTTTTCACGCACTCACTTGTAATTTTATTGACAGCGGAGAGCTAAAATCACCTTTGTTATGGTTGTAGGAATTAAGGCCATCATACATGCACTTTCTATGCAAAATAAGATATTAAATCTTTTGTTTAGTACACTCTTGCTTGAAATTGGTGAAAGGTGATAGTAATGGTGACGGATACAGCTCAAAACATGATAAAAACAGTGCAGGTTCGACATTTACTATAATTTTTTTTATTCACTTGATCTTTATGCAAAACTATCGATAGTTTCGATACTACGATAGTTTTTGTTTAAAATAATAACAATACGATACTATAGGAAATGTAAACTATCGATGCTGCAGCAACACAAGCGCTGCCTACACATTTCAAAAGAAATAACAATATTTAAACATAATTGTTTGCTATTAACAACTTCAGAATTCCTCAGGCAGCCAAGCGGCTCCTTACCATCTAACCGGCCAATATTCTTTCCGGAATACTAAGTACGCTGGCGGGAAGGAAACAGACTGAAACAACTGTTGGTGCCAGGACATGAAAGTTATGAAGATAACGAAAGAGTTGCAATACAACCCAGGCAAGTACTCAGATACCCTTCATTGGACCCTCACCCCCTATAGATTCAAAAATGCGGACACTAACCTTCACTTACACAAATGGATAACTTAACAAATGAAACAGTATTAAGCACTCAAGAATGTTCATGGAACCAAGCTACAATCCCAAATGCGGCAAAGAAGCTCAAGAACTTAATTAAGCTGACCTAAGAGTACGATGTGGAGAACTAGCTGGACACTGAACATGCAATAATTTATAGAATCGGTCTTCTCAATACTAACCCGGGACTTGCCCGTGAAAGATTCAAAATGATAAACAGAACATCCGTAACAGGGAAATAGAGAGTGCTAGTGCATTTTGTGACACACCCCGAGTTCTTCAATTCGAGCCACGCCTCAGGACCTGATGGACCCATTATGATACCCGTAGGCGAATTTCTCCTGTTAACACCATCCTCGTACCCGTCATCGGTGTGTTGCATAGCCATCCTGAATCCTAATTCACCTGAAAATAGACTTTCGAACATTTTTTGTTATATCCTAGATGGAGGTGTTGGAAGAAGTGTTGTCCGAGTATTCCTCGAGACATGGATGGCGGATACTGGGACCTTGTGAAAGGTAGTCAGGGGTATCATCTTTTTCTTCTTCATCACCACAGAGTCCACAGTCATGGGTTAGTCGCATTTGCCTTTCATGCTACTTCAGATTACTGTTGTCCGTTAGTGCTCCAACTACCATCTCGAGCAACTTTTTGTCGCATTAAAAGTGTTCGTTGGTTTTTGCATTATTCAACTTGGCCTTTTGAGCTGTGGTCTCACTGGTGGTTCCCCCTTTTATGCACTAACTCTATAACTGTGATAAGAGTGAGTTTGATACAAAAGATTGCCTGGGATGGGTTGGTTTCGGTCCGCAAGTTCATCCGATGCCCCATTTGTCAGGTACATATGTCCCTGTGACCAGGAACCCAGCATAGAGTAATCGAGTGCTAAGAGCTTACCTCTTCGCAACAGCAAGCGACCAGCTTGGATTTGACTTCTATTGCCGAAATTGCTTAATGGCAGCTTGACTGTAAGTTAGACAAAATTGATATTATTCTACGAGCTTCCTTGACTGCAAAGAACTCCGCTTGAAAACCACCGCCATAATCAGTGCTTCTCATAGAGCAGGGCATGTTAAATAATAATAAAGAGCCTTTTGTCATCTTCTCCCCATCCGTATAGACGAGGATATTCGAGTTGTTGATGGGTTTATATGTGCTCCACTCCTCTCTTGTTAGGAAATAACACCGAAAGGGTATGTTGAAGTCAAGTAATGAGAGAGAATAGTCGTTTTCGACTTGTTTAGTTTGCAGTCCATCCAATAGTGTGCATGGCAAGCAGAGCTTGAAGGCCAACCAATGGGTCGTCAGCATGTAGAGGTCAAGTGGAGACAGGCTTAGTAAAACCTCTAAGACTGCTGTTGGAGGAAGAGAAGAAGATTAAAGCACCAAATTAATTTGTTTAACGTTACCAGTTGGCGTAGCGGACAAGAGCTACCACACGAGGTTTCACTTCCCTACAACATTCCCTCCCAGTCATCTTTTATGAAAGTGCAGAAAACTCTTCAAACCCCTTCTTTATAAAATCTGTTGTAGTTGTCATTCTATTCTCTAGTGTCATTCAAAACTTTATTTGCTGGGAAATTTAGTTCAAAAGGTGAATGCCATCTGGGGGAAGTCAAAAGCTCCCACCTAATAGCGCTAATTACTCCCAATGTTTACTAACAAAATGTAACATTTTCATAATTAGCTCCCCGGCACTAATTTTATTCAAAGCAAATTTCGAGCGCCTTTTCAGCGAAAGTGTCCGACGGTCGATAGAACAGCGTGACGCATTTTATTGAGAAGCACCTATACGCTAAAGAGGCACACAGCCGTAAAATAAAAAAAAAGAAAGTGGCTTGGTTGGTTGTGATGAATAAAAATACCATGACAAAAATAAGTAAAAGTTAGAACATTGCTTGTTATACAATCCTTGAGAATGAGCCACTTAGAAAATTTCAGGGTGACATAATTGACTTTCAGTGGTGTGAACTTTTCTTGTTGTAGGCATGCCAGGGCTTGTTTATACGTTTTATATGTCGTCACCAATTTGACGGTTGTAACAGAAAGCTGTATTCAGTTATTCTTTAGATGATTGACATTAGTTTTATGTCGGTAAAGTAGATAAAAGTAAGAGCTTGTTATGAGAGAGTAGCTGTCAATTCGAGAGGATGTAACAACTTTGGCTAACTATCATGGTGGATAATATCTATGATGTGGATGTAAGGAAAGTGCAAATGTTTCATACTCAAGATTGCGCATTTTGAGCCCTCTACTATTCTGTAAGTACATTAACGACCTGCCCTCTGTAAGTAAGCATGGTAAGGTTGAACTCAATTTATCGCAATCGTTCGAGAAAGTCATTACCCTAACCTGTTGCATTAATGTTGACCTCTGCGAGATATATGAATGAGCATCAAGAAATGGGCTTCTATTAAATCCTTCCAAGTGCCAGATGTTTCCTATCGAGTTTGAACTTATTCCTAAAATCTGGGTTTCTGGGACAAAACTTCGGTTGGTAGAATCACTAACCAGCCTCGGTTTTGTCATCAGTCTTAGCTTATCATGCTATAACCATGCAAATGTTGTAATTGGTCGCGTCTTTGCCTGTCAGACATGTCCTCTCTAGACAGTCGAAGACTTGTTCAAGCACTTATAATGCCTTACGCTGAAGTAGTATATAGCTCCTTGGACTCGTTCTCTTTTCACAAACTCCAAGTTACTTATAACCACGCTCTACGGTACATTTATATGCGCCGTAGATACTAGAGAACTTCTGCATCCTCTGCCCAGTTTATTGGGTGTTCTCTTCAACATTACTTTAATATACGAAATTATATTTTCCTGACAAAGCTAATAATAACTAAAGTCCAAACATACTTATTTCCAAAAGAAATATTTTATCATTCCCAAAGAACTTTAACATGTTTTTCATACATGCTATTACATTATGGAATTCTACCAATTTATATAAAAAGAATTTGAAATACTTTAAGCTTCAAAACAGCACTTTTTAACTACTATCGAACAAAGCTTTTCCTTGTTTCTCTTCTTCTGTTATTCCACCTTTTTTATTTGAATTGTATTTATTTTCTTATTTATTTATTAAAAAGCTAACATATAATTGTTAAAATTACAAGTTAGCTGTAAAGCCAGAGCGATGAAGCCTTAGGCTATATGAATTGTAATTCTTTTTTCTCATTTTAACCGTACTATAAATACTCATTTTGATTAAGCACTAAACCATTAAATAAATATTAAGTACTGAATCCAAACAGTACAAACAACATCAGTACCGAGATCAAACGCAGAGTAACTCTGTACAGCTGACATGAGTCTAGTCAGGCGTCTTCGGATCCAACGCCTAAGATGGCTAGGCCATGTAGAGCGTATGGACAACTCAGCTCCGGCCCGGAGAGTCTTCGACTCCGAACCCGTGGGACAACGCAACAGAAGACGCCCGCGTTTAAGGTGGCGCACCCAGGTGGAGAAGGACCTCAACCAACTTGGCGTGCGACACTGGAGACAGCTAGCCAGAGACCGTGCTAGCTGGAGAGGCTTGTTGGTTGAGGCCCAGGACCACCCCGGACTGTAGCGCCAAATGAAGAAGAAGAAGAAGAATCCACAAATGAATTGTATCTTTGTACTATAAAACACTAAGTCTTAATGTACTGTTCCGAATTACATATATAGATAAATTAATTTAAAATTTCATTTCCTCTGCTTTCATTGGACACGAATGAATATAGCTCGTGTAAATAATGTACGCGTGAAAAAGTGTGTTCTCAAGGAGATAGAAAATTGCAGCCATCACTCCACCAACGCTGAAGGGGCTAGAATTAACTTTCACTGATCGAGCGAAATACTTGGGAGTTATTGCCGACAGCAAGCTAAGCTGGAGATATAACACACAGGAGTGCCGCAGTTACAGCCGCAGAAAAATCGTCGGACCCAAATGGGGAAAACGACACAGAATAACACACTGGTTCTACACGGCAATAGTAATACCGGTGTTAACTTACGGTATATTAGTGTGGTGGAAGGCACTACAAATAATGCAACATCTCACCACAATAAAGTACAAAGTACAAATATCGGCATGCAACTGTATCACAGGTGCACTTAGATCAACATCCACGGTGGCCCTTGAAATCTTACTCAGTCTCCTTCCCATGGACATTTACGGGAAGCTTATTGCCACGCAGGTAGTAATAATACCGAGAGAGGGTAAGCAATGAGGAAAAGCCCACATCAAGGGGCATATCGGGCTATTTCATAACTCGAAGGACTTCGAAATTAACCACCAAACAATAATCCCCATAAGAAGATAATGGGATGAAGGAAAGGTGTGCAATCCTGCTGTCACGGAAATCTACACTGACAGCTTCAAGTAGAAGGAAGGTACAGGCTCCACAATAGCCATGCGGCTCCCAAACCACTGCAATGTTTTCCAGGCAGAAGTAGCATCTATTCAAAAGGCAGCCCTCCGATAGACGATATTTACATAGATAGTCCAAAGGCCTTAAAGGCTCTGGAAGGGTTAGGATAGGTTAGGTAGGTAAGCTGCTAGTGCATGGACCATATTGGTCCATTGTGATACCCACTGTCAGACTACTACCACTGATTGACCACTCTAGTGATAGTCACATTAAATTGATCCCAACGGCAAATGGTGACTGGACCAGATTTAAAAACCAGATAAAAGAGTATTAACTTTACTTTCACTGGGATTCCAACAGGGGACCCCGTTAACTAGGGGAGGCACCCTACCAACTGCGCCATCCAGTCCTCAAGGCTCTGGCAACACCATCGGTTAATTCCATGATGGTAAGACTCTGCTGTCGATCTCTAAAGGCGATTGCGGATAGATGCAACCTTACCCTGTGTTGGGTTTCTGGGCACAAGGGTATTCCGGGCAACGAAAGAGCCGAAGACTTAGCAAGAAGGGGGACGAGTTTTCCATTGGGACAAAATTAGGAGATACCTCGCCCCCCAATGAAAGAGCTAAAATCAATGCTAATGGCAGGCCCAATAAACAAAACCAACCGTAGATGAGTCGAACTGGACACCTATAGCACATGAAAGCGATGTGGCCAACATTAGACCCATCAAGAAATAAAGTCCTCCTATAATTTGGAGGAAGACTATTAGCAAAACAGCAGGCGTAATCACCGACCATTGCCTAATTGGAAATCAGGCCAGAAGGCTTGGAGCACCCTACAACGACTTCTGCAGAATCTGCATGGATGAGAAGGAAGGGGAAACTGTGATACACTACCTCGGAACAGAAATAAGAAGAAATTACATCGGCAGCTATTTCTACAACAGTCTTGAAAAAATAGCGAACAGCAACATAAAAGACATCCTTAAGTTGCTATAAAACCACCAACTGGTTATAGGTACTAAGTACACACACCGACGGAAAGTAAGTGAGAATAAGTCTAATGGGTCAACGAAGTGGCGGGTAAACCGATTCAGTGACAGCACAGTGGACCTTAAAGGTCGAAGTGCGGCAAATCCCTGGAGGATCTTTGCCAGTCACACCTACCAATCATACCTAACTAACACATCATTTATAGAATATATGGTATTCAACTGCCAGATAGTTATACCAATCTGTTTGGCCAAGTATTGAGCAATGCATACACTTCATTCGTCAATGGAGGATAAAAACCAAACAAGCGCATAGACATCTGCATGAAAATGTACAGTAAAGATACCAGTGCAGTTCAGAAGGGTGTCCCCAAGTCAATGCAAGATTTGAATTTGCCGACATTTGGACAGTAAGCTGTTGGCAACACTAATAAAAAACACTTTCATGGCTGATTGTTGGTGTTAGTAAGATCGGAAAAACCACTAATCACTGTTTGATGCGGATTATCGACCTTTTTGAGACTGGTCAAGTAGTGACTGTTACTAATGTTAATCGATATGGCGAGACTATAATGCAGATCTTCTTCCTTCGCTTGGTTACACACTTTGACGCCATGCGGGGGCTTAGTAAGTGGAGGCATGAAGCCTTGTGTAACCATCCCATCCACGCCCAGTTCCCGATCCCTTTCTCCTTTCCACATCGTCTTTTCCGGTGGGCTGAAGCAAGGCGGCATATCGAACCGTGACCGTGAGTCCATCTTAACAAAAGCCCAGTCGTGAACAGTGAGTACGGTTAACTGGCAATATTCGCAGATTAAATAGCCTTATCGGTAGTAGAGCGTGCTATGCGGACCCTTCCAAACCGGCTTAGGCTGCTTACACACTCGCTAAGATTCGTCGGCGATTCTTTCAAATTCCCTTTTGTGATTTCAAGCCACTTTCACACAGGAAATCTGTCAGTCTCTGCAATTGAGATCTCACTGCTGAACTTTTTCTGTTTCCTACCTCCTCTCACACATGCGGCATCTCTTTCTCACACATGTACAGAATGCTTCCAATACCCAACAGTATAATAAATAAAACGAGAATAAGGCAACTCGAAGAAAAAACGAAGAGAGATAAAAGAGAATTGAAAATCCAAAAGCAAACCCCGAGCACACCAGACGCGAGCTACCCCTGCCAAACAGATAATGAAAGCACGGCATCACTTTCGTTTCCTAGGAAGCATATAAGAGCCAGCACGGCCGCCTATAGGGCTCCACGTTCCGTTTTCCAGGTCCTAAGCCGACTTAACAACTGTAGAAAAATACCAATTAGTTGCGTACATTTTTTCGCAACACACTTTGATAAATGCAGTGCGGGTAGTTAGTTGTTCGCGAATTTAAGAAAAAATGAGCCGAGCATCCAGTCAGGTGAATGACCTGAATTCTCCAAAGCTTTTTGCTTATAATAATAATATGGGTGGCGCGACAGTCCGAGGTGGACCTCAGCAACCACTCGTGTTGTGCGTGCAATTGTGCTTTCACGAGGGGAAGGGACCTACAGTTTAATGCCGACTCCGAACGGCGAATTTGAGAAGCTTTTTCTAGACAGGAATACTCTTTTGAGCATTGTCAGTGACTCGAAAGAGGTGGAGCCGTGAATTATCAAAGCTGGTAAGGTAAATTCGGGTATCGAACCTGGCACCCTCTGCGTAGGAGTCGACGCACTTACCCACTACGCCACGGCGACCACAGCTTTTTGCTTGTGATGTATAAATGCGCTTACCTTCAACGGCAGCGGCTTTCAGTACGAGGAAGAAAAATAAAGAGTAACGTTCTGTCACTGTACCAATTCGGTCTTATTTTTCTATCGCGGTGAATTTTCCTCCTACACAACGACTCGCTCTTTATCGCTGTTTTAACAAACAATGCTCAGGTGAGCTAGCCAACTGCATTCCTCCTCCCCGTGAATTCACCCACAATAGCCGTCTCACCAGGAATGCCCATCAGCAGCCTACTTTCGGACGCAAAGTTAAATTCAGAGAGTCGTTGTTCAGCCGGTCTACACGAATATGGAATGCTCCACTCAATACAATCCGCAGATATTTAAAATTTGGGATTAAATTTGCTCAGGTACCTCCTCTCTCTTCATCCCTCTATACCTTCGGCCACTGCTGTGCCTTGACTCCGGACACTTAAGGGTATTAGTAATCCCTTGAGCGAGGGAAAAATATAAAAAAAAAGCTATCGTGTTCACGCCTCGATATTTTATAGCCGATCATCCGTAATATATCCCGATCCCGATTTTTCGGGCTTCGGAAATCAAAGTCAATAGCGTAATAATTAAGAAAATGCCACTTTGAAAGGGGAGTAAGTTGCGTCGTTGGCCAAAGTGCATTTTCAGCACAATGCTATGCGTATTATCCAACATCTTCTTCTGGACATCCATCTCCACTTCAAAAGCTGCTTCTTTACTGAAAGTGTGAGGTCACACACACAACAAGTGAACAAAATTAGACGCGAGAACACTCTATTTATCATGGAGTGTTATGATGCCATGATGAAATTAATATCTTGACAACTGGATGTCCATTGGAAAAACTATGATGACAATCTTGTCAGGCTCTCTCTCTCGTTCACCACCAGTCCCATTTTAGCCACTTCCCTTTGAAAACTAGCAAACCCCTCATTGACATCTCGTTGCGTACGGACAATCATGTCAGTGTTGTCCGTTTATTAAATGCTCAGCTGACTTCTGTCAGATCTTTTGCAGCCTCTAAAACTTAACCAACATTCACATTCCAGTAGTTTTTATCTTAATAACTTGCATACGTCATTTTGAGACCTGTTCGCGTAGGCATCGTTCATTTTCATTATCGGCATTTTTAGGCCCCACCTTTTTCCGCTGCAGTTTTAATCGTTTTTTTACTGTCGCCCATTATTCGTCAATATCGTTCTTGTCGTCGTCAGCCCGGCTATCGTTCCAACGATCAAAGTGATTTTTAAACGCAGCTTGATGTCTTAGCTTGGCACGTGTGTTTTTTTCCGAAGTCTTCAATTATATACTGTTATATGATGAAATCATTTCTGTTGGTATATAGTTTCTAACTGCTTTCACTGTAACCCAGTAGTCTAGGGCGCATCTCCCATCGCCACATTCCACGACATTGATATGTTGTCTCTTATCTGTCACTATCGGAATATGATCGATTGTTCGTCGTTTTCTGGAATGGCACATGCATACAAATTCAGTTTTATCATACATAAATTATGAATATGATCAACATGCATTGACTTGGGCTGTAAGGGAGGCACGCCAACAGTGAGATACTTTTTTTTTAATAACTGTAGGGTAAACTGTCCCACTGTGGCACACGCAGTAAATCTCTTGAATTTACGGTATCTCTACTTATAAGACTAAAACGAAGTAAAGCGAAATAGACTTTGTTTCGATCCTTTATGAATTTATCTAGCTATTGAAATAGTTCACTCGCCAGTGTCGGTTGTGCTCAAGAAAAAGTGAATTTTACTATTAAGTAAATGAGAAACCGTGCTTATTATTTTTGTTCCACTTAAGAAAATAAAGTGCTTAGTGAGATTTCTGAGATACAGTTTAAGCTGTTGATTATTTTTATTGATTTAAATTACTGTCAATAAAATTTGTGAAATAGTTTTTTTTATGCAAATATTTTTCTCCAAAAAGTCACTATGTCCAACAGTGAATCAGATCATAGCAATACACCAGACCCAACTATTGTCTTGACGTATTCAACAGATGGTATCCGTGACTAACGACTGATCTGCGCGACTAAGAAACGGAGTTCTGTGATTTTTTTTTATTATTTCTTACTATTATTTTTCATTAGTAACAAGTTTTAAAATATTATTGAAGTCTTTGAAAAACCTTTTTGCTTGCTTGTTGTGCTATTTTTTACTGTCGCTATTACTTTTTACGTTTTTGTATTATTTACTTTTTTTAATATTAATGATAAATAAAAATTGATATTTATCAATTACCTTTTTTTACTATTTACTTTTCTTATAAAATCACTCTAAGCTCGGCGTTCCTGATGGGAGATTTGTATTCAGAAAGGCCAAGCTTGGTGTGAAAGCCAAGTTAGCAGTATTCAACTCAGTATTTGTTCCAACTCTCACCTATGGTCATGAAAGTTGGGTAATGACGGAAAGAATAAGATCGTTGGTGCTGTTGCGCGAATTACTCGCCGGGATAGGGTGATAAACACGATAGTGTGCTTGAAACTCAACGTTGAGCAGCTGTTTCTCCGAACGGAAAGAGCTATCCATCGTTGGTGTGGTCACGTAGCACGTATGTCCCCACCATCACGACTTCCGAGGCTGGCCTTGAATGCGATTCCATCAAACTCCTTCAAACTAGAACAAATTATGATATCTCGTGACAATTCGACTTAGGAGGTTTCCACTGTATTATTTAATATAATAATATGGGTGGCGCGGCGGTCGGAGGCGGCCCTGCGTCGAACTTCTCAGCAACCAATCGTGTTGTGCGTGCTTTGTTCTCTCACCAGTGGAAGGGACGTAGAGTCTTATGCCTACTCCAAACAGTCAATTTTCAGAAGCTTTTTCTAGACAGTTATAACTGTTTGAGCATAGTTAGTGAGTCGAAAGAGGACCGTGCAAATTATTTTTGTTTGTACCGGCGGGGAATCGAACCCAGACGTACGGGTCGACGCACAAGCCTAGGGAGCGCCGTTGAGGTTGCGAATTAAACCCAAATCGCGTGGATGATTGGAGATTAATGCTAACGCTCCATCTAGGAAGACGTTTTAGATTGACTTTGAACTTTAGTGAGCGATAGGGATTGTCCAATATTTCATGAACTTTATTTGGTACCTGAAGTAAGACTAGGCGTTGGTTCACCGTCTCTGGTCCTCATAGTTGAGTAGAATTTGTGGTATAAGCCTCATCTTGGTCCTTCCGATGATATCAATTTCCTCAACATATTCGAACCCTAACATACATTTGCGGGAGTTCCTACATCTAGTGTTGACATCTGAGTTACACACGCTCGTCCAAAAATTGTTTTAACAAGTCGTGCGTCGCCATAAGAACACATTTCTTGGTATATTTCTGTTTGGGGCAACCTGGGCTGGGCCTTAAATGGAACTTTTTGATAGCAGTGGTGGCAGTTTGAAAAATGTTGAAAGGATTAATACAATTAGAGGAAGCTGGGGTAATGTGCATGTTTTTGCATTAATTTTTCATTCAGCAGGCGAATCGATGAAAAAAGAAGAAATAAGCGTCGTCGACTCTGAACCCGTGGGACAACGTAACAGAGGACGCCCGCGTTTAAGGTGGCTCACCCAGGTGGAGAAGGACCTCACCCAACTTGGCGTGCGACGGTGGAGACAGCTAACCAGAGACCGTGCTAGTTGGAGAGGCTTGTTGGTTCAGGCCCAGGTCCACCCCGGACTGACGCCAAATAAAGAAGAAGAAGCGTTCTTATTTAAACGTCAAAAACAATCAAATTAGTTGGATAAAATATTGAAAACTCGGAATTATTTGCAATTGAGTTTTTTTTAGGTGGAACATATTTGTGCTAATTTGTTTTTTTTTTCGGAAGAGAGGATTAATTATTTACGTTTAAGTCTAGCTTCAGCTTTTTTAAATTATATTTTGATTGATTTTTTGTGAAAGTACACTGTTTCGACTAATGTGGTATACCTACTTGTACTCGGCTAGTGCACACTATACCACATTACATATCTTAAAAATATGTATGTAGGTAGAAAGGTTCTGGTTATTTCTTACTTTCTAATAAACACGATTCAAAATATTTTTATTCTTATTTAAAGAAAAGAAAAAAATATTCAACGAGTAAAGTAGTATAGTTTACCAAATGAAGCAACAAGGTGTGCCACATTACCCACTACTTTTTAAAAGTGACAATGGCGAGGTGAAATCAATATTTATTTAATATCTTCGTATGTTCATATTTGAATGCGATAAAAAGTGGAGGGAGTATAAGCTAGAGGGAGTTTCATTTAGAGACGATGTTTTTGTATAGAAAATTGAGGGAAATGTATGTAAAATATGCAGAAGAACCAGTGTTGAGGTGCAAACACAATACAATTCCGAGGCATAGAAAAGAAACCGTTCATAGAAAGTAACGAACTTATATCTAACTTAGATGCCCCCGGTGGAACACCTAAGAAGAAACGTTTTTAATATCATTGATTCGGCAGCGATTCGATCACAAATTGGGGCTCTGTCGTTGTTGGAGGTCGGTCAAACCGCTCATTCAGAACACAAGTTGTGGTTGAATAGGTAAACTTTAGAAACTCCAAACTGCAGACTTTGGAGGACTTCTGCGATGGCCGAAGAGTTGCAGTAAATAAAATTGATCGTTTCGGGTGAATGCACGATGCAGACAAGGCAAGGTATTTGCAAGCATTAAACCTAACGATACAGGATTTAAAAGCAATCCGAATAGGTTTGGACTTGTCAGATGATTTTTGACAAACATTGCCAGTGATTCCACGAAGACTACGAACTAAACCCTCATCTCATCCTCAATTGTGCGTAAATTTCTACGCATGTGGTATTTAAGAGTGTTTTCCATGACTTTCATTTCTTTTAAACCCTTTGTAGAATTCTACGGAAGAGGGAATGCGTAAAATAAGGATTGTAATAAAGGCGGAAGATTTGGGAGGTTCCCTGTGTAGTATTTGAAAAAGAAAATAAGATAAAAAGTAGCTGAGCGTAGAAAACTACGCAAGGATGAGATAAAGGTAAAACATTGCATGCTGCAAAATACCTTGATGTAAACAGAATGAGATTCAAAATGAGATATCTTGAGAATTTAATACATGCAAATCGGCTGATTCCGTTTCCAACCATGATGATGTTGTCGTCTAATCAGTTTTAAAATTCGCAGGAATCGAATCATAACCGGCAAGAGAATCAGTATGTTGCGGAACAAATCGACGGTTAAAAATGCCAGTGCGGCTTACATTTGCAATATCTAAATAAAACATATCGCAAGGACAGTCCTTAAGTATTTGTGGCATGAATTTAAACAACCATCTTTTTCTCATGTCCAATTGTATGTCGCCTGTTCCCCTCCCGGAAAACCATCTACGTTGTTTATTTACGCGCCAGAAAAGAAAACTAACAAATGCTTTTGAATTATTTTTTTAGTATCATTTATTCCAGTTGGAATTGAATGCTCACAGCTAAAACAAGACAATGTCTTCTGCGCAGTTAGTCTTTATACATTTTGTAAGTTCCCCCTCCACCCCTGCAACGTCAAACACATGTACTTCTGAAAATAATTAAAAAAAGATAATAGTCATTACCGTCACATTGCTGCTCTTGTCATTTGATTCAAATGGCGTACCCTTTGACCGTAAACTGTTTAAGGTAGCACCGTCCCTAACCATTGAATACCATATTTAATTCTCTGCAACAACAGCAGGCGGTTTCCACTTAAAAACTCATTTATGCCCACCCCACTCTCGTGGACACCAGCTAGTAGTGCCCGCTGGTGCAAAGAATACATTCACGAGAGAGATCCTACGCGATTAAGGCACATAAGTCAATTAAATGTATATGGAATCTAGGCCCTTTAACATTCCATAACGTCTGTCATAGCCACATCATGCCAGCCACCATCTGCATTCATTGTGTGCCGCAGATACAATCGCCATAAACAATGAATAATTTCCGAAACCAAAAATATGTGTCAGCAACTTTCATTTTATAATTAACACAAAGAGTTTTATAAAGCCAAGCACCTGCGCATTGTCTGCGGACAGACGAACGGCTTCATCGCATAGCTTCTTAAAAATGAATATTAAACCGTAAAACTATCCGTGAGAATGCTCGTAGTTACAGCAATTGTCAACTCTTCCTTAATGCTCAAGCAAAATCGACCAACGCACCGACTTCCACTTCAAGGCCAACAATTATCGTAATCAGTCAGTAAATCAACGACAATAGCTGTGACGGTTCCTGCAGAAGGTAAATTGTTTTCCTACAATACTCCGTAGCCATCCTACACCTGTCCGCTCGGCTGATTTTAACGATGCAATTAACGACGTTTTATTATGGGGAAGGTCTTTCGAGTCTCTCCCGACCAAAAGCATACTCGATTTGGCTTGCTCCATGCCACTGAGAAGTCATTTAAATTGCGTATTTCTGGGGGAGAACTTTGGAATGGCCGACTTCATTAACTGTCTCCCCGAACTCCGTTTGCTGTGTATACAAATAAATAGTAACACATTCACTAATTATAAAACCTTAAATGTCTGGGGAGTGACTTAATTCGTTTTATTGATTTGACTAGTCTGGATTGGGGTAGACTCTAGACAGGTAAGAGGGAGTAGAGGTGGGTGTGCGTGCGTGCTATGTGGACACGCGTGTTTGATTATTCTCACGGTGGCAGGAATTGTGGAAATCAGTGGTGCTGAAAGTCATTCATCATGTCGTTTTTTTTTTTTTGAAAATTTATTGACGAACCAATCATTCATAGAGGAAGCACCTCAAATGTAACCACAAAATTTAAGAAATTGGGCACGGCTCAATAAAATAGACAAGCTATACTAGGTTAGGTTAGGTTTTGGAAGGGGAATATGAGGATAGTACATCACTCCCACTTGAAGGCCTTAGGGCCCATTGGTAATCCCTTCGTTCGTTGAATACACATTCTAATTAAACCTATCCTGTGTCGCATGATGGTTTAAACTACCATGTGAAAATCGTAGAAGATCCACATATCCGCATTCGCTATGTCCGCAGTCTCTGTGAATAATCTTTGGCCTCGCGAAGTTAGACGCCAATTCTGGAGGCAGTGGCAGAGATTCTGGAAGTCTCTTCCTCGTCACCACAGCTCCGGCAGAGGTCGCTGAATTCTGCATTTAATTTTCAGAGCATTGCTCCGACGGGACAGTATCCTGTCATCACTCCGACGGGACAGTATCCTGTCATCACTCCGACGACCACACGGATCTAGTTGCGATCCAACGCCAGACGCTTCTTTGTTCTGCCGTTGTTAAGCTCAGGCCACAGTGATCTTGTCGTGTGACAGGCATCTCTTGTGAGCCAAGATGGGTGGGCTTCTTTAAGTACGGTGTCACTTACAGTCCGGTGTAGTGCACTGATCGGTGAGTGCAGTGATGTGTCCGCTTCGCTGATATCCATTTCAGAACCTTGTCTGGCCAATTCGCCCGCTCTCTCGTTCCCTGCTATTGGGCGGTGGCCCGTGACCCAGCCGAGTTGGACCCTATGGTGACTAATGGACTTTAGTGAGTCGCCGCAATTCATAACAACTCTTGATCTCGTAGTACAGGATTCTATTGACTTCAGTGCTGCCTGGCTGTCAACAAAGATGCTGGGATATCGGTTGTTTAAATGGGCTTGGCTCCTTCGACAAAGTCTGGCATGAAGGCATGAATACAAACTGAGGCTTCTACCGACAAGCTTATATAAGATACTAGAATCTTATCTCGATAACAGGATATTTAGGGTCAAACAGGGAACTGAATACTCCGATTTAAAAGACATCTGAGCAGGAGTCCCTCATGTGAGTGTCCTTGGCAATATATTGTACCTGTTTTACATTAGAGACATACGTCAAACTGAGGGTACACTTGTGGCTACATTTGCGGATGACACAGCGATCCTGGCAACGGGAAGTTCAGTTGAGTCATACACTGAAAAACTGCAACGATCTTTAGGCAAAAGAAACGAATGGTTAAAACGCTGGCGCATTGCTTCCAATGAGACCAAATCAAGGCATGTACATTTTACCTACAGAAATATTGAAAGTCTACCAGTTTTCAATAACTCTGTACAAATACCGTACGCTAATGAAGCAAAATATCTTAGTATGACTCTCGATGCGAAGCTCAAGTGGAAGGCCCACGTGAAAAAGTAAAGGGATGAGCTCGAAAACCGGTTTAGAGAAATGTACTGGTTTGCCTGGAATGCAATCCAAGTGAAGCATGTATAACAAACTGCTATTATATAAGCAAGTACTGAAGCCTATATGGACTTACGGCATACAACTATGGGGTTGCACCAAAGCAAATAACAGAGGACTTATTCAGTGCTTTCAAAATAAAATTATACGGGATGTTGTGAAAGCTCCCTGGTATCTCAGGGACCAAGGGATAACTACTATCGACGAAGAAATAACAAACTCCGCTCGAAAGCTAAGAATCAGACTTCATGGTCATTGTTACAATGCTATCCTCCAAACTTTGGACATGAGACGTTTAGTGCGCCGACTCCATCGTGCGAGACCGCTCGATTTGGCGCAATAATAATAAACCCTCCTAAATATGGTCATGGCATATCCTTAAATGTAAGCTACTAGACAAGGAAACTTAATTGTAGTAAAGAAAAACCAAAAGGGAAGTGTTTTTTTACTTCCTTACTTACTTATCAAGCTGACGACCCATGCAGGGTCCGAGCCTGAGCTTTACCTGCTTCCGCGATTACTTGGCCTTTATACCGGAGATTCGGTCTTCCTCTCCTCGAATCGGGAGGTTCACATTCGAAGACCTTCATAGCTGGAGCATTGTTGTCCATACGCTCGATGTGGCTGACCCAGTGCAATCAACGGATCTTTGCCTTCCGGACTTCGCGGTTTTGCTTCTCCTCCATTCGCCTTCCTCGCCGACGGGGTCATATATCCTTCGTAGAATTTTTCTTTTGAAGGCACCAAGAATCAGCTCCGCAGTTCTGCTTATCGTCCAGCTTTCGGCTCCATATAGCAGAACTGGCAAAATAAGAGTTTTCTGGAGCATGACTTTAGTCCTTCGAGTCAGGAGTTTTGACGCCTGTTGTTTTGACAAACCGAAGTAACACCGGTTGCCAAAGGCGGTTCTACGTCGGATCTCCACAGTGGTGTCGTTCGTGGAGTTACCGTCTGCCCCTAGGTAGACTCAAACTTGTAGCTGTCGATTGTAATATTTTGTCCTAGGTGTTGTGTGACGGAATTTGTTTTGGTCGACAGCATAAACTTTGTTTTATCCTCAATGACATTAAGACCAGCTCGCTTCGCCTCTTCTTCTAGCGCCGTAAATACTTCCAGTACGGCTCATTAAGAACACGCGACGATGTCGATGTCGTCTGCATATCCCAACAGTTGGACTGACTTGTAGATGATAGTGCCTTCCGTGCTTACAGCTGTCCACCGCACTATCTTCTCCAGTATCAAATTGAAGAAATCAAGAAATCAGAAAGGTGTTTTAAGTCAGTCAAAATCTGACACTACTATGCGGACACGGGTCACGTATAGTCTTGTTGAAGATTTTCACCAACCCAAGTAACAAAAAAAAAAAAAAAAACTGTAAATCGCACTCTAATGTGTAGTATCCAATCCATACACAGTAATGAAAGTACACTCAATTCTCTTTTTATGCGGTAGATACGTTTGAAAACTAACCGCACAAAAAAATCGCATAAAAAAATACACTAATGTAGTTTAAAAAAGGAATGTGTTCCATTATTTTCAAAAACTCATAAACCCAAAAAATCATATAAAAAAGACATTAATTACATTATATAAGGATAGGAATACGTTCCAACATTTTTATTTTAAAATTTAAAAAATTGAAGTTCTTAATCAGCCAAACGCGTCGTTACTCAACGAAAGCATTAGCTCAAGTGATAATTCATTCTTACATAAATAGCATTGAGCATATGTAACTATTGTTTGCTTGCTCTGTACAGAAGAAATATTTAAAATGGGGAATCTCATACAAAATTCTATAGGAAAACAGCGCATAACTTCAAAGTCTTGTACAAAAAAACAGCATTAGATTCTCGGGGAAATCGTATAACTTTAAAACCGCATAAAAATAATTCGCGAAGAGAATTGAGTGTATGTACATAACGTCAGTGAACGTTTAATACATGAACAAACTAGATCAACTAGGACTTGGCCTACATCTAGATTTTAAATAATCCCAAGGTTTTAACAATCCCTATAGTCATTGATTGTAGATTTCTCCATAGGCTCTGCATATTCAGGCGGAAGACTGTACTCATCGCTTTTTTGTTTTTGTTTTCCTTCCATCTTCTTCGATCCATCGTCAGAACTTAGAAGTCTATACTTTTTAATATGTATAGTAGGTACATCATTCCCTTTTCCATGTCCCATCCCTTAATCATGCTTCCGTACATCATTTGATGGCCTTCACTTGTCCGGTGAGCATTCAGCATCAGGGCCGCAACAACTCATGACGAATGACTTTTCAGGGTTTTTCCTTACCAATTGTACAATCGATTTGATGTAATTTAAGGATTTTTAAATTCAAGCATGCCAAACTAACATTAAAACCAAACCCGCTGCCCGTATTCACTCAATCCCAACAACTGCCTATCAAATCAACAAATTAATATCTATGGAACCACTCACTCAATTCATGCGTTTCTACACAAACCACGGACGAGTACATTTCTAGAAATGTTTTCAAGTAAAAGAGAGCTAGCTTCAGTACTCTTTCTCCCTTTTTCATTGGTGCTCTCGACAATTTCCCATTGAGCAGAGGAGACTGGAGTAGAAACGAATTCAACTGCATTCAATTTTACACTCAGTCATGATGGCAGTTGTGAAACAATTTCCCACAGCCGGTGTATTTCATGGGATTTACACTTACGATATTGTAGTGAGTGGTTTCCCAGTTTGGCTGAGTTGAGTCGAAAGTTGAGTTGAGATTCATTGAATGTGGATATTTGCGTGGCCATTCGCTTATGGCATGCGGAGTTCAAGTGAGTATCTCACATATGTGTCGAAATGTGTTTTTACGAAGACTTCGTACGTTTCCTGAACTCATTCAAAATCACGAGTGATGGCTGTTTTTACTCGTGCGCTAATTTGAGGATGTTAAAGGCAAATGGTATCGATTTCAGTATGAATGCATAAGGGGGTAATATTGTTCGACAAAAGAACAAATTCAAGATTAGCTGTGTGTAAAAGGAGCGGAATTAGTTCTCATGGTACTCGCGTATCATGTTACTAATGCTGCTATCTTCCGACAAACCATATCCATAATTGGTAGTTTCTGATTCTATACATTCTTTTAATTGCTGCCCATGGATGTATAATGCTAATATTTCAGCAACAGGGAAACATGTCACGCCACAGCTTGGGGTACATTAAGTACTTATATGCCTAGTTAAAGTGGCCGATTCAGCTAAGATACGTGCTGTTTTGTCGAATTGTTTGTTGCCATTTTGATGGTAATGCCGTTTTTGTTCTCTCGTAAAGGAATTCGTCCCTGCTGGAGAAAAATTAAGGTTACAAAACGCTTTTAAGACGCCATAGACAGGACCAGGTGGTAATCACTTGGTGTCGGGGACTATAGGGTGGATGTATAAGGACCTCCCAACCAAGTCACCCGAGCTTCAAGCGAGTACTTTTCGATGTATGTTTCCTGTTGCCTGTTGGAATACAATTTCTCTCCTATGGGCCATGTCCGAATTAAGAACCTTTTCATAGGAGATCAGCTCATGACGGACGATTCCCTGCCAGTCCCACTAAACACACAGCAAGAACTTCTTGAACATCGATTCTGGCTTGGCCACCATATGCGGCGACTCACCATGATTCAACTACGACCATTTTCGCTTGACCTTGTCGTATGTGATCCACTTTTCGTCACTAGTTACTATCCGCTTCACGAATTGGTCGACGTTGTTGCTATTCAACAGCGATTCGCAGATGAAATTTCAGTCTGTACCCATACATCGAGCTTTTATCCAGTCTCTTCACATTTTAAGTCACTTGGCTTGCGTTTTTGCATTTATTGAAAAAAATAAACTGTAAAATATGGCGTATTTTCTCTTTGAGTTGAGGCGTTTTTCTCTGGTACGAAATCTTCTCTTTTAGTCTTCCGTTTCTTCTTTTAGTTCCGTTTTATTGGAGGCCGTGGCGTTGTGAATGCATAACCGATGACTGGCAGATCGGCTGCCATATCCACAAAAAACGCGATCCTACCTCTTGCAACAAATAGAGGTATATCTCCGCTCAACATCGCCTAGAAGATCGTGTCCACCGTGCTGTATGAGCATCTACAGCCGTTTTAAACCGCACTAATCACGTCGTCCAGTGCTCCTTCTGGCCCGGCAAATCGACTACAAACCAAATTTTCACACTAAGGCAGATCCTGGAGAAGACCAGCGAGTTTTAAATCGATACACACCCTCTTTTCATCGATTTTTATGCCGCATACGACTGCATTCATCTCAAGGAACTATTCGAAGCGACGAATTCCGGATCCCGGGAAAATGTATCCAATCCAATTTGGTACTGGAGAAGATAGTGCGGAGGGCTGCTTGCTATAAACACGGAAGGCACTATCTTCTACAAATCAGTCCATCTGTTGGTATACACATGCGCATACGATTGAAGAACAGGCGAAACGATCTAGTCTTAAGATCAATGAGGAGAAAACTTATTATACAACGTCGACCAAGATACGTTCCGTCACACACCACCTCGGGCATTACGATCAACAGCTACAATTTTTAGATAGTGGAGATTCGACGTAGAATCACCCTTGGCAACCGATGCAACTCCGGTTTATCGAAACCACTGGCCTCAAAACTCCTGACTCCAGCCTTGCTTTATGGAGCCGAAAGCTGGAGGATAAGCAAAAGTACACTGTCGATTCTTGGTGCCTTCAAAAAGAAAAATTCCACTTCGAATATATGGACCCGTCTGCGAGGAAGGCGAATGGAGGAAAAGACACAAACGAGCGAACTCTACGAGATGTACCAGGATGAGGATGTGGTCCAGAAGGCAAAGATCCGTCGAATGCACTGGCTTGGCCACATCGAGCGCATGGACTACAGGTTTAAGAAATGTTGCCGGCATCAATAACACAAGATTAACGCAGAAAAACTTTTAAGTAATCATTTTATTTGTTAAGAATGACACAATAATGCGAACTTAAAGGTTCCGGTTCGCTCAGCATCCGTGCTCTTTGCAATCCAGATACATAAACAGTCAACAAACTATTTAGACGAAAACAAGCAATAGCAGACAATTAGGAAAAGGATGCTACCGATCATTAACACGTTAAAAAATAGGATTTATCCTGTGTTTATTTGATACCGTCCCTTGGTCCTTGGTGGTCAATCACATCTGAAATAACTTTGAGTACTTAGATCTATTCTTTATTGTATTGTAGTTAATAGTGAATTCAATTAATCAATCCTGCTCCAGTTATTAATATAGGTATAATGCTCGGATAATATCGGAGATTACTGTTCATTTTTGATGTATGTTTGTAGATATATCTCACTGTTATTAAGGCTAACAGCAATGCGTGAAAAGAGACCACAAAGGAATGTACTTACATTAAACAACAATCTTTTCAGTACTTAGCTTATTGAGAATTATTTATGCTCCACTTAGACCCTTTGGCTTGCTGTCACTGTCCGGCTTTGCAACTTGGTTCGCTCGTTGACCTTACTACGGTTCTTATTTAGGATGAATTAATCGATGTATTTTGACCATTTCATAACCTTTTGGTAGGAGATCAATTTTACTCGTGGCATTTGAAGTAAGTCCTCTTTTTGTTTCTTCTTTTGTATTTTCTTCCTGTTTAGCTACGAGAGTATCAGTCCTCTTTTGATTTAGGGCATGCCAAAAGTTTTCTATGATCTGCAAGTTTCTGTCCATCTACGATTGGCGTCGCTTATAGCGTAAGTTATTGCTAGTGATCTGATTAATGGGATGTCTCCTAATTTTGTACCAGTGGCAGACCAGCTGCATCTCTTGTAAGATTGAATGCATCCGATATCTCCTTTAAAGATAGACTGCACAGTTTCATCTTGGAGTTGATTGAAGGTGTATACAGATTCTTAATGACCGCCTGACTGTCGATGTCTTAAACAACAGATATGTCGCCTATTGGGCTCATTGACAGTCAGAAGGCTGCCTTTTAAGTGGTTACTTCTGTCTGCAATATACTGAAGAGGTTCGGTAGCCGGAGTGCCATAGGGATTTCTATCCAACTGGCGTATACCTGAACCTCTTCATTCATCCGACTTAGATGTCTGAATCTTCTCTTGTGGTATTGAGCCTTACTTCAAAGTCAAGATACGACGCCTGAGGGATCTCAATATTTTGGAGGATCTCCACGATTTTTCCCTTTGCTATTTGCTATTGACCCAGCGTTTGAGTACACATGCGGCGACGACGCCTTTCTTGAAAGTATATAGTGAGATCGATTCTTTCTAGATGAGTTCCTATGTTCTTCGTTCCCAGTTTAGTCGTCGATTAGAACAACAAGGTATATATGACCACTTATCTCCTTTAAGTTTCTGTGTGCAGTTTATATCTCCTCAGCGCTGTCCGTTCGCTTAGCCAGGATCTTGAGGGACACTTCTCTGACGGCATTTGGGCATTTTCCCGTGATTTCTATTGCGAAATCATCCGCATAGAAGAGGAGACAGAATCCCTCTCGCGGTATGCCTCTGTTAACCTTTCTTTCCGCACAGTAGTTTCCTATATAAGTTTTAATTCTACTGTAGTTGCTGTCATCATCATCATCATCTTCTGACCCGCATGATCCACTAAAGGGGTCGCAGGGGTAAACCACGCACGAGAGATCTCCAGGCAACTCGTCATCAGGAGTTATGCCGAAGTGTAACCAGGCCAGCTTATGGACTTGGTGCAACCATCTCATCCTGGGTCTGCCAAGTGGTCGCCTACCTGATGGAATCGGATTTAAGCTCGTGATGGTGGGGACATTCGTGCTACGTGACCAAACCAACGAAGCATAGCTCTTTCCGTTCGGGGAAGCAGCTACTCAACGTTGAGTTCCTAGCGCACTATCGTTCTTATCACCCTATCCCGGCTAGTAATTCCCACAACAGCACGAAGAAATCTCATCTCAGCTGCTACAGTTTGTGTTTAGAGATTGAGAATGGCCCTCAAAAGGAGACCCTCAATCCCATACTCCTGCAGAACATTCCAGAGCTTACCTTGAGGAACTCGGTCATATGCCTTTTCTAAATCTACGAGACAGCTGTAGATGGGAAGGCTTGTGAGTAAAGCCTTCTCAAGTACCATTCTTAGAGTGAAAAGCTGGTCGGTTGTATTTCTGCCACACTGTTCATCCCACATCCTTGGATCGACCCTAGCTCTAGAACGCGCTTCCAAAACCTTAGCGTAGACTTTTCTGTGGAGAGGTAAGAGGTATATCCCCCTATAGTAGGAGCAGTCTCTTTTGTCCCCCTTCTTAAAAAGAGGGACAATCACCCCAGTTTGCCAATCGTCAGGTGACTTACCGTATTTCCAGGCCACCTAATTAACACGAGAGAGACATAAAACTCCATCCAAACCGGCGGATTTGCCAACTTTTAGCGAATCTATCGCCAAAATTACTTCCTCCTCCGTTGGGCTATTCTCCGCCCACTTAAGACTCCGGGTTTGTTATCCTCAGTGCCCTGTTCAGGATTGAGCAGCTCCTAACAACCGCCACTTCTAGCTTCACTCCACAAACATCCCGTGCAAAAAACAGTTGCCATACTTCCTCTACATGCGATGGTTGAAATTCGCTCAAGCCTTTCAGATATGTGCCGTGGAAAATTTAGCCGCAACTCACTGTTCTGTAGTTTCCCCCACCGTATGCGTGTAACCACACTTGGTTTCCGTCTTGGCAGCAGAGGTACTTTATCAGTGAGGTATAGCGTACACAACACCGGGTGATGATCAGTTGCCCTCTCATCCCTCTCATCACACGAACGTCACAAACCATCCGTTCCTTACACGCTGGTACCACAAAGAGATCTATCAACGATTTCTGTTGAAGACTCCGACGGTACCACGTGTATTTATGGATGTCTTTGTGTGGAAAGAAGGTGTTGATGATGGACATGCCATTTGCACAGCAAAGTCCAACAGCTTCTCTCCGTACGCGTTCTGGTGAGGATCACCGTTCCTCCAAATCACACTCCCCCATGTCGTTACATCAACACCCACATGAGCATTGAAGTCACCCATCAGGATATAGGCATCCATCTCCGCTACCCTATCAAGTGACTCCAGATTAGGTGCACCAGAGCCAAAGTTGACCTTTCAAGCCTGAGATTTAAGATACCGACTCTTCTTCCTAACTGCATCCACTCCAATACCATATCTGCCAGCTCACCCCACTCCCGCCTGTGCAGACATTTGGGGTGCAACTCCCGACAGGAAAAGTTTCCACCCGTCCGAAAGGTACACAGTTCTAGATCCCCTTTGCTTCGTCGAAGAGATACCAACGATATCCAACGATACCTGGCAGCTTCCTCAACTAACTCGAGATCCTTTCCTATGAGCGATGAGACGTTCCATGTGTCTACCCTAAGTCGACGCCGTTTGATCCCCGCACGCACTGGTTAGTGCATGGCGTGACTTCCCCCCCAGGCAACAGTTTCAGCACTTCAGTTCGCATTAAATACACTACACATGCACACTTACAATTGAATGATGGCTGAAGACATCACTGATTCTAGAAACTAAATAGAAATTTGGAAAATAAAACTTCCTGAAAAAGCCTAGAGAACTAATAATGTAATTTAACACAACTATAGGTTGCTTAGTAGGTCGGTCATTTATTTCAGTCCATTGTCACTTGGTAAACCTTTCAAAGAAACCATGCGTTGTTTCGTAGATGTCCGAAAAACGATCCAGTAAAGACCGTTCACAGTCCCTAAATATTCTATCGCAGGGTGCGCCTGATTTCCCCAACGCCTCCGCGTGAAGGTACTCATTATCCGAATGCATTGACAGACTATCTACTGATGTCGAGGGCCTAGAAATAAAAGATTCTTTTTAAAAATCTGGGAATACTTTTAAAACAGATTTCCCTACGTAAATATTATGTGCAACATCTCTGCGTAGATGCCGTTGTGGTAGTGGAAGGGAACCTCAGCCGTTTCACATATGCTCTTAAGAACACAACTCCGTCCAACTAAGCCCATCCTAGAACAAACGGAAAATTAAACGATGATTTGGCTTAGCATACTGATGTATTTACCTGTTACCAAGGACCTCCAACCCCTTGTACACTGCCCAACGAAATCCTGTAAATCTATTCTGATTTGACGCACCGGCTTTAGTGATATTCCTGTCTTCCTCCAGGTCGTCGTCATTGAAGTATGTAGAGTTCATTGGTACAACACCATCATCAAGAAAGGCCCGGTTTGTTTCATTGTATGTATGGACCCTGTGGTATCTTTTGTCCACATTAAGAGGTTTATGAGTTCGCAGTTGTATCGCAGATGCGGGTAATTTAAAGCTTGCCTTCATGACATAACCTATCAGCAGGTTTTCATAGGCGAGATCGTCAACGGGCACACCGAATCCAGCAATTAACTGATTTAACAAACCAACACAATTAATAATTTCCAGTGTGATAAGGCACTAAAAAAAATCATTCACCTTAAAGTGCGGTGCAGTCGTTGGGTACACTAGAACTTTGCCGACAATAATCTTCACAATCACTCCAAAAACTGCAAGCTTCAAGGGTAGATCCATTTTTTAAAAGATAGAAAATTAGATATAGATAAGAAAAATATTTTGACTTCACCGAACAACACACAAAATCAAATAAACATCACTCTTCCGGAGAACCTTCTTTTTGTCTTTAGACCATCGGATTTCGCTTTCATTCGTGTATGCCGGCCACTCCGTTCATGTATGGCTAATTATCGCCTGAAAGATTTTATAGCCTTTTACTTTATGCGAAAGTTTGATTCGTAGATCAGTTCTTAACGCCTCGAAAGAAAATGCAAGTGCAGTTGGTAAGAGTGCTAATTAAATTAGCCTGTTCAACATACGCTGGCTTTGCTTTTCACCAGTTAGTTGTGTTTGCTGATGGAATTACGAATGGAATCGTTTGATGACTGTGTGGATTGGCTTTTGAGATAAAATTTTCCATGTGCGTATTGGAAAAATGTTCATAATGGCGATATTTATGATGTAACATTTTTGCTCAATTCATCATCATCTTGTCATGGCAATGATCGAGATGACCTGGATCGTGTGTGGGTCGACGTGGGTAGGCCATGTCCATGGGGCAAATTAACCCCTTAGCTGCCGGACTTCGTACTTGTCGGCCTCGTGCTTGTTAAGTTGTTATTCCTATTACTAAGTTAGAATATTGCTAAGCCAACAACCGTGCGATTTCACTATCCAAAGACGAGTGCCCATGCATGACCTCTCTGATTCCCACCCTCAATTTCACTCAAGAGGGTAGTTTATGTTGATGGTTGAGTCGATTGAGGAAAGGGATCATTTTTATTCCTCGTGCAGTCTCGCTCAACACTATGTAGAGCAGCCTTCCGGATATCCTTAAAAACTGGAAAGAGATTTTCGAGGTACACTTGTAGGATCCTGAATGTCTTGGAAGAACTGTTTTTCCATTTTCGCTCCCATGAGAGAGCGTTTGTAATTGACAGTTTGTTTGCTGCTAATTTGGGCCAATAGAGCACTTTTTACAATGCTAGTGGAAAGGTATTAGACTTAGCGTTTATAAGTGAAGAGCTAGAGGCTTCTTTGAGCCGAGCCGATTTTCCACTACTTAATAATGGTATTTTTCATTGTGCCTTCGAAGTTACAATTAATTTATCTATTTTAAATGCTATATCGCAGACATCGATAGTGTCAGGTATGATTTTGTTAGAGCGGACTATGATGCTATTAATAATCACTTATCATCTGCAAACTGGTGAGATACGCTTGTTCCGAACAATTTAGACACTGCTTTTACTGAGTTTAAGAGAATATTTAATGACGTTATTTTCAGATTTGTACCAACGAAGCGAAATTGCAAATCACGTGGGACGTTCTAGGAAATTAGTGCTGAATGCATAAACAATTTAAAACTTGCGACGCGATCCAAAGGAAGGCCCTGCCTCGAGAGATAAGTTAAAGTACATGGAAGAGCTGCTAGCAGTAGAACAATTCGAACAAGGTTTAACTCAACGCCGAAATTAACTCAGCGGTAATTGAGCTATGCATCTCAGATCATTATGCGCTGTACTGTGGAGTAAAAAAAAACAGCAATAGTCAAGATAAATCCAAAAATGAATCGCAGATTCTAAGTCATCTTGTAGCTCAAAAGGTACAGGAATTCAACTGGAATGAGCTGAATATATATACGGATATAAATGACCTTTATGAGAACTTTAGCAAAGCAATGAATACTCTCACCACATCATCAACAGTAAGCAGAAAGAAGAGGGTCACTGAGCATAGTTGGATAACCGCTGAGTTGAAAAACGACTGCAAAGAACGCGATAGACTATACAGACGACACATGAACAAAAGACACAACGAAGATTATCACAGAGAATACAAAAGATATCGAAACGATTTGAACAAGAAGATAGCGAGGACAAAAGCGAACTTTTACAAACAGAAATTTGAGCTTTGCAGAAGTGACCCAAGAGCGACTTGGAAGCTCGTAAATTCGATTTTGGGAAAAAAAGAAATGCAATCTGGACGATGTTCTACAAAAGAATTTCTCGAAAGAAGGAAGCATCAAGGACCTGACCAACAAATTCGCGAAAACCTTAACGTCAGAGGTACGATCTATTGTTCACGAATGTAGCAACCAAACACTCCACTACAACACAAGCTGTGTACAAAATTCAATGTTCGTTGAAGATGTATCCGTTGAGGAAGTATGCAACATACTAAGTGCATTAAAAAGCGACAAATCGGCGGGAGTAGATGGAATACGACCAAAAGATCTGAAGAACAACGCTCAAACTCTGTCTTCAATACTCACAAAACTGATCAACATGAGCTTAGATCAAGCATCTCATACAGACCGATCTCACTCCTTTCATTGGTCGATAAGGTTCTGGAAGAAGTGCTAGCCAGAAGGTTATATGCTTTCATAAAAAATATAATATACTCAACCACAATCAATTTGGATTTCGGAAAGGAAAAAACATAAACAGACTACTTGGAGAGTTCGCTGACAAAATGTACCAAAGTTTGGACAAAAACAATAGCTCAGTAGTTCTGTTTATTGACTTTAAGAAAGCCTTTGATACCTTGAGTCACAGACAAATCTTGACTCAGCTAGAAACGATTGGTGTACGCGGTCAAATCTTGAAGTGGTTTGAGAGCTACTTAAGCAATAGATTGTTCCAAGTTAGAATTGGTGACCACACAAGCAGTGAAGAAAAGGTCGAGTATGGTGTTCCACAGGGCTCAAAACTAGGCCCGCTCCTGTTTATTATATACGTCAATGATCTACTGTCTGTGCTGAAGTACAGTACGGGGTATGCGTATGCGGACGACACAGCGATCGTAGTTAGCCATAGGAGCGTTGACGAAGCTGCGAAACTTATGCAATTAGATTTTAACAGAATCGTAGCTTGGTGTCACGACCATGGACTAATTATCAACGCACTTAAGACAAAGGTAATGCACATTCGCCCGCCGCATATTCCCAGAACAAAACTTAAGATATAAATGCACAGCGTAGATTGTTTGCACAGACGTGGCTGTGATGGAATAACAGAGGACAACGATGACTGCACCGAATACATAAATTTTGTGTCAAAATATAAATATCTAGGGCTGACGATTGACTACAATTTTAAATGGAACTACCATTTAGAGCTGTTGAAGAATAAGCTGTGCCAATCTGCGTACGCCCTTTTCCACCTGCGCAAACTCTGCACACCAAGAGTACTGAGGCAGTGCTATATGGGCTTGGTGGAATCTCACATAAGGTACGGCATTCTGGCGTGGGGAAGAGCGTCTCAAATGCAATCTCTGCAGAAAGTGCACAGAAGACTCCAGAAACTTGTGCTAGAAGCAGGAAGCCCCAGAGATGTTCAACCAACACGTCTGCTCAACATCAGCCATATATACAATCTGGAAATCTTGGCCAACTTCGGTGACGACAAGACGTACAGGACCCAGACGCAGCAAATGGTGAACACCAGACGACGACAGCAGCAGCTATGTGAAGTTCCGAGGTACTGGAATGAGTATGGTCGAAGGACTTTTAAGGTCACAACTCCAACCATCTTTAACGAACTCCCAAGGGAAATTCGCAACCTACAAAAAAGAGACATGGTTAAAAAAGCAAAAGAAATATATTTAAACTCTTAAAACTAAAATGTAAAATGTCATTGTAAATCCAAAAATCGTCATCTATTATATTCTTGCGTGATATCTGTAAATTGAAACAACTCTTAATTGTTAATTGTAATGTATTCAAAACTGTTTTACTTGAATTTCAAAGTATATATTTGCAACATTTTTGTGACTAGTCATCTGCAGACAAGCCATTCAGGCTTTGCAGATAAACAATGTAAAAATTGCAAAAAGAATTTATACAAATAAAATTGAATTGAAAAAAAAAAAAATGATAACTCCTTAATAGGATACGTAGCACAAGCCACTGGTTTCCCAAAAAAAAAAAAAATATTTCAGCTAGGTTCCTGTTAGGAAGAACATATGAAAATGAGTCTCTTTCATTCTGGAAGAATATCTTGTGGAGTGACGAATCGAAATCGATTCGGATCTGCTGAAAAGCGTGATGTGTGCCGCCCACCAAAGCAGGAGGTCGATCCACGCTGCACCACAAAAACGGTCAAACATGGCTGCATTCTCTTGGCATAATGTTTGCCACATTGTTAATTTAACATTATTGATCAGCACCAACAAAGCGAAGCGATAAGGATCCCAAGGTCACTTCTATTCTTTTAAAAGGCTAGATTAATAGCCAACAATTAATGTTTTACCTTGGCCTGTATAACAAAGCTCCAGGTGCATGCCTGACAATTGTTGATATACCCTTAGCAGAGCGACGGTAGAAAGGATTAAACTCCTGTTACCGAGCGAAACCAGCCACTCTCCCCATACTAGTTTTTTCCTAAATTAAGCCTATAATAAAAACAATTTGCTCTTATTTCCATTTTCATAGAGAAATAAGGTCACATTTTTACGTTTGGTCTTTGGATTACATTTTGGATTTAGATTTTTGTGTGTGTTCTTAGTTCCCATAAGAAAGTGGAGTACGTTTCCAACTTGTGTGGGAACTAAGTCCACTATAACTGCCTTGGTTCCCGAATATAGTTGAGCTTCTCCAGAACTTTGTTGACGCTTTAAGTTGCAAATTGCGTTAGCGGTTATTTTGGCAAGCTTACAATGACGGTTGTAAGGGATTGGTCAACCTTTGCCTTTTCAAGAGCAGCATTGATTTGGTTTCTACATTGTTGATTGTCAATGTCAAGACATGCATCAAGTGCAAATTCTTTGACGTTAAGAAATTATTCAATCGCGCTAACTAGACCTATCTAGAGCATGTTGCGCACATGAGATTGTGCTGGGGTCCGATCGACCACGAATATATACATCGATAAGCTTTTCAAACGTATTTTAGATGAATGAAGTTAGGCTGGACGGCCGAAATACCCTTTAATCTAAAAACGAAGCTAGCATCTCAAATTCGCAGTCCCTAAGGAATCTTGTCATCAATCAATAGAAGTAATTGACACAAAAACCTTTCTTTTTGCAGCTCCCTCGGATGGATAGTGTCAACCTGATAAGGAGGGTGTTACTATACACACCACCTAAGTGAAACGTCTACCCACGCACCTTACTACACACAATCACTTTTTCCTCATTCCTGACCGGTATGTAGACTACGACGTTTTTGTTGAATCTATGTATGGTATTTTTGCGTAAATGTAATTATAGGGAAACGTCCACCCACACGTATCGCACGGCTGTCACTGTCATCGAAACTCATGATGAATAGATATCCGCTGATGATGATTAAGTTAATTAAGTTTTGGTTCTTATGGCTTAAATCTCCCCCATCTTCACCAAATACTCCATGATGATAAATCCTCCGTGTCAATCAATGCTTCTGCAGGCAAGAAACCCCCATTATGGAACAAAATGTACCAAACCGCCTTTGTGGTGAACTTCACCTCGCGCTCTTCCGGTAATTGCATGGTTACAATCGATCCCAACCGCCTATTTCGTTTTAATATTAGCTTCGCAATATTCGCCTGTGTGTGGCTATAAATTCAGACATGGGCCTGAGCATTAAGTAACTACATAGTCTCTTTGGCTGGAGTGGTCTCTGGCTAGCTGCAAACTAAGATATTCTCCACATGTGTGCACAACCTTTGACGTGTGCACAACGCTGTCCTTTGTTGTTTCTTGGTACGGGCTCGGAGCCGAAGGCTCGTGGTGCCGGAGACGGAGCGCTGCATCCTTTCCTTCAGACGATCTCATAATTCAACTATTTGAGCTCTTGAAAGAAGTAAACCATACAGCATCGAACTTGATGTATGCACCTGAGCACGAGATCTGCTGACTCATACATCAGGAGACTGAAGTCGACACAACTAGAGGATGCCTACAAGGAGTGGTCTCATCTTCTCTCATGTGGAGCCTAGTTGTAGACGAACTTCTAGGGATACTGACACACCATGGAAATCATAGCCAGCCAGAGGCAAGATGGAAGTAACAATAACTAAGGAGTGGTGATTGGCGACTGGGCTAAACCTAAATCTGGAAAAAATAAGACTGTAGTAGCTTTTACTGGGAAATAGAAACTAGAACAAGTATAACCAATAAGTCTGTCGGGCACTACACTTGCTCCAGTAAATAACTAGGAGTAATCCCAGACACCATGGTCGCCGTGGCGTAGTGGGTAAGTGCGTCGACTCCTACGCAGACGGTGCCAGGTTCGATACCCGAATTTACCACATTTGATAATTCACGGTTCCACCTCTTTCGAGTCACTGACAATGCTCAAAGAGTATTCTTGTCTAGAAGAAGCTTCTCAACTTCGCCGTTCGGAGTCGGCATTAAACTGTAGGTCCCTTCCACTCGTGAAAGAACAATAGCACTCACAACAAGAGTGGCCCACGTCCACCTCGGACTGTCGCGCCACCCATATTATTATTATTATTATAATCCCAGACACCAATCTCATCGGGAAAAGACACACAGAAGAGATAACCAGGAAAGTTTCTACTGGAAATATTGCTGCCCATCATCACAACCACAATCTGAGCAGCCATCCGCGCCGTGCTTTTTCGTTGGCAAGATATACCATACCGCTTCAAGTCAAGTTTGGTTGCGAGAGAGTCAACGTCAAGCAGCGGCAACTAACCTTAGATCTAAATGAAATCAGTGTCAAAAAATTACATTCTCTAACACTTCTACCTTTATTCTATTTTACTCTCATGTTTCACCACTCCATTTGAACAAAATCTTGAACGTATACGAAAACATCAAATCTCAGGTTCAACTATTGCAGAGTTCTTGACATGTCGTAAAATGAAGATTCTCCGGCACGATCCATTCCACTCAAAGTTCACAAGGCTCAGAAACTTCAATTTCTGAAAGAAGTTTACAAGCTCAGTACCAAAAAGGACTGCAGCAATGAACTCATGGTCCACAGACTGTCCAGCAATACAGTAATATGGTATACAGATAGAAGACGAACGGATGAAGGAAAATGTCAGGGGTATTTGAAAAACTAACGGAACCCATGAGCACCAGCATCTTTCAAGCAGATGTCCATTCCATACACAGATGCGTTCAAATCAATCTTGACAGGAATTATACCAACTGCGACATAGCAATAATGTCAGCACTAGACTCCTATATCATCAAAACCAAGCTTGTGTGGGAATGTCTACAGAAGCTTAAGAAGCTAAGGAGGAGTAACAGAATAAAACTCTGCTGTATACCTGGTCATTTATGGATAGAATGTAACGAAATGGCCGACTCCCTCGCTAGGAAAGGAGCATCGGAGCCATTTTTATAGGCCCCGAACCATTCTGAGCTGTAGGAAATCATGTCCTCAGGGAACAGGAAAGAAGGAACCGGGCAGATGTCTGGAACAACGCTCATGGCATGAAACAGGCCAAGAAACTCTTGGGTCAATATAACCGGAAGAGGTTTGAGGAATGTACAAGAATGAGCAGGAACAACAAAACCTCCGTATCCTAAGAGGCTTCCTAACGGGGCACTGTAGTTTTAGGCAGGATGTGTTGATGGTTTGCGAAACTAAGCTAAGCCAGACGCACACACTCAGTTACAAAAATTACAATATCATTCGAAGAGATCGAAACTACCTAGCTGGTTGAGTCGCGCTCTTAATAAAAAAGGCCTTTGTCATAAGGTCGTGTATAGCGGTGAAGTGCTGAGATTCCAGACCATAGAAACACTCATTTCAGAGCTCGATACTTTTTTAACTAACCTTCGAATGAGCTCGGAGGAGATCATAGCCGGGGACTTTAACTCGAGGCATATAGAGTGGGGCAATGTGGTGCATAACCACAGGGGGACCTCATTGTACAAATGGTTGGTAGAGCACAGTATTGAGTTCAAGCTAGATGTGCTTGCAACCGATAGGCCATCGTATCCTAGAAGCTGGTCCTATATGGATCTGATGCTGATAAACAAACGACTGACTATACTAGACGTGGAAAGGCGCACACGGAACTGTGTAACTGCTGTTGAGTACGAGAGTAATCACTGAGGGCTCTTCGCAGCTATTCAGCTCCCGAACGAGGTGGAAGGACTGGAGGAGTATGTCCAGAGGCACCCTTATAATTACAATAAGGCCCGCTGGCCACGCTTCTCCAGAACTTTTACTTTATCCACAAAACTACGTTCGAGAGGGATCAATCCGCCGACAAACAGAAACCTGACGAACGAAGTGGTTGACAGGTACCTCTTACAAATGGACGACGTGGTTAAACGTACGATGGAAAAAACAATTCCGACGGTAGTTCAAATCTATAACAGCGATGCTTATCGAAATGCTTCCATCGATGCACTTCACGTGCAGAAAAGTAGGCTGCTGTCAAGACTCAAACTCTTGTACAGGCGGTTTACAACTCTTGTAAATGCGGAAGTCAGAGCATTGAAATCGGAGATCAAGAACCTCCAACAGTTAATACGTATAAGCTATAGCTTGGCTATAAGCTTTCACTGGGGCAACAATCCGGGCTGTACGATCCAACAACCCGGGGATGTTCCCGCAAGTAAATAAAATATTTCGGAGGAAATATCAAAACGACATTCAAATCGTTAGACTTCCCAGGACGACAGACAACGAACACTTACTGTATAGTGCTAGACAATGACTTCTTTGCGGTGGAAGATCCCCAGGAGAAGGTTACAGCTATTGGTGCAGTGTTCCAGAGAGTGTATACGGTCAACGAGGTTAGTAGGTCGAATCACGATCTGGAGAACAGAGCCCTGCTAAACCACTTCTATCTCCGCAATGAGATAAGTCAATGGCGATCTGAGAATCCAGGTTTCACCAGGTTTAATGACGAGAACATGGCACATAGTGCCGTCGCCAATAATGGGAATCACATCTTGATTTCTCAAGAAGATCTCCAGGGAATCTTCCACTCGCTGAAGAAGAAAAGGTCAGTGGGAATCGATGGAATACCGAACATTGTGCTTCGCCATCTTCCCCCCGAAGCGGTCCAAATTTACCTTGTTGCTGTTGTTCAACCGATCCCTAAACGGGACAAAGATAAGCCCATTCCGACAAATCACTGGTCGATCAGTCTTTTCCCCTGTATAAGCAAGGCTTTTGAAAAGATAGTCATTCGAGTTGCGAAGCAATGGGTTGATGAAAAGAAAATCATACCGGACAACCAGTTCAGATTCCGAGCGGGGCATGATACCATTAATGCCGCGTCAAAACTGGTGTCCGACATACAATGGAATAAAAACAAAAATCAGTGCACGGCTGCCTGTCTGATTGACTTGGAGAAGGCGTTCGACCCGTTTGGTTGGAGGGCCTCTTCCTCAAGATGGTCAGGCTTGGCGTAAGTAAACCATTGCTATACATGGTCTATGACATGATTACAGGTAGAAAGTTCGTTGTGAAAAATGGTGACGTAACTTCCACTACGGTCTTTAACATTTAAAACGGTCTGCAACAGGGGGCCATCTGTTCCCCGATCCTGTTTTCTATATTCACTGCAGATCTTATAGGTTCCATGTCGCACTTAATTGCGTAATCCGACGACCTAGTTGCGTACAGATCAGGTCCGAAGGTCGAGGTGATAAACATCTTGTTGCAGCGTGACTTCGATTCGATTCAGCGATTTTGCGACGACTGGAAGTTGCTTATCAACTTCCAGAAGTGCGAAACTAACCTTTTCCGGGCCCCGTTGTACAGGGCACCGCGGAATACAAAACTGGCGTAAGTTCAGCATAGTTGACCCGCATAGTCGGCCGTTAGCTGTAAAAAGTGTAGTTAGATATCAAGGCATTTGGCTGGACCAATATCTGTATTTTGACAAACATATAGATATTGCTCTGACGAAAGCCAGAAAAGCCTTTGCTGCGGCAAGAAGGTTGTTTTTCAGCAGTCAACTTGATTCCAGAGTGAAGGTAATCTGCTACATGGCCCTAGTACGGCTGATTATGGTGTACGGTTGTCCATTGTGGTTCAACGTGAGTCTTTCCCAGATGGAAAAGATGAGGGTGTTCGAGAGACAGTGTCTTAGGAGCTGTCTCCGTCTATATCGTACACCCAAGTCTGAGTGCAAGAAGTACTATCCTAACGAGGTCCTGTACAACGAGGCAAACGTGAATAGGGTAGATAATTTTATTATTAAGCTGATCAGAAGGCACACGGCACGAGCTATGTCCTCTTCTAACAGTCTAATCATTGGGGCTTACTACCCCAATAGTATGTACCATTAAAGGGTGCGCCTTAACGGCTTTATTCCTCCCGAAGCATTACTTTATCTAGACACAAGTGGCCTGATACAGGATCCACAAGGATGTCCTATCATCTTCCATGTCGTACGCGGAACAGTGGACAGGCGACCAGAGATAATGGATGATAGAGATATCCAACTTCGGCCATTTTTACCCCTAGCCCGCAACAAAGATGTAGTGGTAATCCCTTTTATTTCACTTATACATTTACAACGCTCGACAATTCACCACAATGTGGCGGCCGATTCGTGAATTTTGTGGGAAAAAAAGCGGCAGATTCATGAATTTTGTGGGAATCCATGTACTTTCCATGTAACGTACATGGGTATGTTGTTCGGAGGATGTTCAAAAGTTGACTAGTATTTTTAAGGGAATTTTCTTACATTGTTATATGGACTTTCGTGAATAACAATGTATTACAATGTCCATTTAACTTGAACTATTTGACCTAAAATTAATTCTTAAGTGTATATAAAGCCTATTCATAAGCCATACCTGACAAATCAACTCAAAAAGTGAAGCCCGCTTTATACGCTGAAATCATGAATTCTGAAAAACCCATGAATTCAATTTAAACAATTTGTAAAGAACAATGGTAAGATAATGCAACTTTTACTAATGCTAAAAAATGGTTGTCAAAACATCTTATTTGTGATTCACGCTTCAATAATATTTTTATTATTGGTTAACTGAACGTGTGAATGTATTATTAATTTTTCTTTATATGCAAAAATTCACTCTATGTTGTACATTAATTAATTATGTCCTAGTATCTCAGATTGTAACTATCTCAAAGTTTTAATGAATCGAACTCATGAACATAAGCTGTGTTCGTTCGTTTACCCCTCCGTACTGTGTTGAAAATTGAACACCGAAGTTTGAAAAAACGTTCAAATAACGAGCGAATTTTCAAATAAGAACTCTAATTCACCCCATTACTAAGGTGGGAAAGGGTATCAGCTGTCTCCACAGCTGTTCTCAAGAGCTCACACGTATTCACAGACAGGGGACAAAAAGCGTATAAAAAACGCTGTCAGATGAAATCAAGGGGCAAGGGAGGTAGAAGTTGGATATCTCTATTATAGGTTATCTCTGCAGGCGACTTCAATACGAACCGGATGTCGTTCGCACACACGAGGATCTCCTCCGGTTCAGTAGAGCGATCCCCGCTCGAGACAGGAAAGAGTCTGCCAAAGAACGGCAATTTTACTGGTGGTTACACCAAAACCAGCCTCCGCCACCGCTAGCTTTTCCACAGGATCCGGTAGCTGACCATAGTGGCCAGCTTACATAGTTTTTAAGGTTGCTTTAAGAATAAAACAAAAATAAAATCCAAAAAAAAAAAAATATAAAACAAAAACTCAAAAAAAAAAAAAGTGCATCACGGCGTATAAATTATACATGTTAGGCATATACACAACACCCTTGTTGCACGTATCCGTACTGTTACGGACATAGTTAAGATAGTATTAAGTTTTATGTTAGGGTAAGTTAGTATAATGCAGTTTAAGTAGTTAAACTTAGCCAAGTTTTTTATAAGTTTTCTTGGCAAATGAACAAAGAAATAAAAGATTGTCTTAATGATTAAGAAAAACTTAGATTAAGCCGAAAGCATATTTAGAATGTAGTTCAGATTAGCTTAGAGTACCCGCATTTGGTCATTTGTAAATTCTTAAGTTAGTTAAGCTAGTTTTAAGTACTTTTGTCTAGCATGTAAGTAAAATTATTTAGAATAAAATAAAATTACATTACAAAAAAAACAACCTCAGTATTCAAACAGGCTTCCTAATGGGACACTGTAGACTTAGGGAGCACATGATGAAACTAGAGCTATCAGAAGAATGCCTCTACAGAGAATTTAAAGAAATTCCAGAATATGTACATACTGGGATTTTTTGATGCACTTTCCCCCAAAAGGCAAAGCTATCTATTTATCAGAGGAAGAATTGAAGTCTAGCCAGCTCTCATTCTCGGTTTCCTAAAGGAAACTGGCTTAGATAGAATGCTCTGGAATTAATCTCTTCCAACAGAAACGAAACAAGAGTTCGTGACACTCAATACAACTCTGAAAAGAACTACAAGTGAGGGGAACTCGTAGGAGAGCAAAGGTATGAAAAAGGGGCACAATAAATCTAAAGGTCGCGGTGGAATATACCACCAACAGCAATAGTAATAATAATTTATAAAATAATTAATAATTAATATCACATTCACCAGCCACTTGAATTTGTGTCCACGTATTTGTCGATCTAATTACAAAAACGAAATTCCTAATGGTCGTCATGTACGGAACTTCATACATACGATACTATACATTTTGGCCGAAACAGCCGCGTTCAATGTTGCCTCTGAGTTCTACCAGTGTCGTCGGCTTGTTGAATTAAGCCAATGACTTAACGTAGCCTCGCAGAAAATCAAGCGGCGTTAAATCGCACGAATAAGGTGGTCAATCGCTCACCATACTCACTCTTCAATAAATCGATTGGAACGACTGCTTTGTAGCTTGTGGCACCATCCTGTTGAAACCACATGTCGTCCAAGTCGAAAATAATGGGTAATCATGGCGCGATAACGCTGACCATTCACAGTAACGTGACGATTGTTATCGTCGACGAAAAAATATGGCCCAATAACTCCACCGGCATGCAAACCCCACCAAAGAGTTATTTTTTGTGGGTGAAGTGTCGATTCATGAATTCATGGAATTTCACCCGACCAATAATGTCTAGTTTACTTATTGACGAACCCACTCAGACAAAAATGGGCTTCATCGAAAATTGAAGTTAACGCTCTTAAAGTTGCGGTCACCGACTCCGAATTTCGCAGACGTTGCTCATTCGTGTACTTTACCATAATGAATATATTGATGTCACTGAGAGAACTTTAGGAAAACCCCTTACCGGAAAATGCGAACACCCGGGTGGGTTCCCGGGTATGCGGATGTCAAGATCTTTAGCCCGTACACAATCAATTCAATAGTCAATCGCACAAAATCTCTTGTCTTATTATAGACCGGAGAATAAAGTTTAGAAGCATATTATTTCCAATGCAATTCAAGCAAAATATGACCTTCCTTCTACACCTTATAAGAACAAACCCACCATCATGTACTCATGATATTGTATTATTGAATTGCAATCCAAAGTCACGAATTCAATTCGATCTCAAGTCACGGTTCCTCTTGGCTCAATCCAACTATCTCAACTTAATTTGCGGATTCAATGAGTGCAATGTTGGAATTCACACAATATAGAAATTCAGCAAATATGATTCTTCCGAATCGAACCCGACTCCAGTTCGTTATCTGAGTAAATCAAATTACCTCGGTGGTAGGCCACTGTTAGATAATTTCAAAATGAAATTGCCCCACGTCTCTTTTGATGCAGTGACATCATGTATGTATACATTTCTCGATCGCGACATTTGTGCAATCGTTTGGCTATGGTGTTCTGGTGGATCGGCGAGATATGAGATATGAGCGCTTCAATATGGGTCATTGCTACAGAGCTGTATAAGGTTGTGAGTAAACAAAAAAATGCATCTTTGTTTCTGCAGTCAGCCGCACAGTCGGTTACTCAACCACGATGCCGCTTACGTAGAAGAATGGATGAAGATCGCTTCCAATTGACGATGTGACTGAATGGGGAATTTAAAAGCGATAAATCTTCTTTTAAGTCAATTGTCAAATGCACTTGGGGAGACTTCTGTGATTTGCATCTGAGAAGGGTCGTTAATTCATACATACGCTGTGGGGATGATCGAGAGAGTAAACATAAGAGAAGTTAACATCTTTGTTGCGTTTGAAGGGAGTGCTTGTCAAATGTGATATGCAATGCATGGATGCAACGAGCTGGTACATTAAGTATATTTTATAGCAGTGATAGTTTATGGAGGATGTTTGTTGGGTGCATCGATTATTTAGCGAATGACTTCCTTTAATCAAAATGTTTTGTGATGTAACAATAGTGCTAATAGCAAACATACGTAGAACATACAGCAAGACAGTCGCATCCTCAATCCTCCCATTTCATAGAAGCAACTCAGCAACATTAACATTGATATTTCTCCAGTTTTGTGAGAATTGTGTGAATGTTAAAAACCAAACAATGAATAGATGTCAGCTTTGGCAATGATACAGTATCTTCTATCTTCGAAGACTGCAGAATTTTTCTTGGAGAAGCCATCAAAGGATGGGATGACTAAAAATTGTGAGTTTTCTCTTAGCATTTTGGAGACAAGGCTGCCGTGATTAAAAGTAGATTTCGTTGTGTTAACGATAAAGTCATAACTTTCATATTTTGGCAGTTGAGTGTTCCATCCATTAGTGTACATTGGCGGCAACTTCAAGAAATAAAATGGTTAAACAATGTAGACTACTGTTTCGGTAGAGGAATACTTGGACGAATTAAGTGGAAACCCGAAAAACAATCTTGAATGGAATAAGACGATTTTATAAAATGATTACAATTATATCCGTGACGGGATGATGAAACTTTGAAATAGGTACATGCTTAACTCTGAAATATTTATTTATTAGGCCAACGACCTGTTTTAGCTTCTCAGGAAAGAAAGTGGATCTTCAACTGGGAGGTTTTATATCATTTGCCGCTAAATGACTTCGGCAATATTTTAATAGCAGCATATATTTTGTTTGTTTCGACTGTTGAACCTCGCTGCCTAGGTTCGATTCTCGGTAAGATCCAAAAATTATTTTCACGGCCCCACCCCTTTCGAGTCACAGAAAGTGCTCAAAGAGTAATAACTATTTATAAAAAAGCTTCTCATACTTGGCCTTTCGGAGTCGGCGTAAAATTGTAGGTCTCGTGATAAACAATAGCACGTACCTACAACAACGAGTAGATAGTGTTAAAGACAGGCCCTCTACGTGTTGTAGTGCCATCCATATACAGTGGGCTCCCCCTAAGTCGAATTTTCACGGGAGACCAGGTTTTGTTCGAGTTAGGGAGGGTTTTGGAAAAAATTTTGTTTGTTCAATAAAACATGGCTAAAAAAAAAAAAATAAAAGTTAAAAAAAGTAAATAAAAAATATCTTCTTGCTTTGTTTAAATTAAATAAGGACACAGTAGTTCGTCAAAATAAAAAAAATAATAAAAATAGATGCTCCCTCACATATACATAGAATACAATCTCCTTGCTTCCAAACTGATGATGTAATCTCATAAAAGTTGTTGTTTAAATCAACTGTTCCAACTCAACATTTTATTGCCTCAAAGCTAAGAACAATATGTTTTAAATAACGAAAACTTTTGACCACATTCCACATTTCTTCTTCATAATTTGGCGCTACAGTCCAGGGTGGGCCTGGGCCAATCAACAAGCCTCTCCAACACGGAGACCAAGGACTTCCTCCTCCGCTTTTGAGATTGTGCTTGCCTCCGCGCGGTACAGCAGAACTGCTGGAGTCAGCTGGAGATGGCTCTGCTACTCAGTTGCCCCTTGAGCCTATAGAAACAGCAGTTGGCAAGAGTTACTCTACGTTTGATCTCGGTACTGATGTTGTTCGTACTGTTTACTGCGGAGCCGAGGTAGACGAAGTCCTTGACTACCTCGAAGTTATAGCTGAACATTGTGACGCTCTCTCCAAGACGTCGAAGTTGTGTTTCCTTTCTTGATGACAGCATATACTTATTTTTGCCCACGGTTTACTCTACATCAATTCCGTAACATGAAACTTACATTTTTTTAATTCATCATGCGCAGAATATCTGCATCGGCTCTGTTGAACAGTCTAGAATGCAAAATAGATAGAATATGATTTTCGAATTCCAACTGGAATTTCATTTACATAGGATTCCGTTGCTCTGAAATAAAAACTGTTTTAACGAAAAACACAAGGGAAAGGATAACACAGTTTATTTGTTTTGCCCTCTAGTTTTTAAACCCACTTTCGCACTGTAGTGTTCGGCAATAGATGTGACCGCTAAATTTAAAAGTAATGTACTATTGCGCTATCTGACCCAGAGGTCGTAAAAGCGCGAGAGAGAAAGGAAAGAGGTATGGGTAGCACGGATTTTGTTCTAGATGATTTCAATTTTAAAGGAGACTCTGTTGAAGACGGTAGTTAAATTAAATACTCAAAAATAAATAGTTTTAAAATTAAATACCAACGCCATCATTTTATTTCAAATGGATTAATATCCAAGAACACGCAACTAAAAGTGGTGACCCCGACGTAAACTTTTTGTTAAAAAACAATCAGATCCAAGCTTTATTTTCCGGTGCGAAACAAACCTCCAGCCAATTCCAATTCAAATCCATTGGGGCGCATCAGTGCTAACGAAAATCGCTGCCGCCATTATAAAATCAATATACATACACAAGAAATTAAAACAGCAATCAAACTCTACGAATAATCCATCATCACCATCACATTTTTTAATCTCATTGGGAAATTACAAAAGCCAACTTTTCAATGTTGTAGGCAAGAGAGGAGAGGCAAATAAAGGAAATCACTTATGAATATACATTGCGTTTTAGCCTTGGTTATTAGGTCAATTTTATGTCATAAAAAAAAATAAAACTGCACAAATTCCTGGAACTCGCAGAATAATTAAATATTATTCCACTGTTTTAACTAATCTGGAGTTCCCTTCCATACTATGGTTTATTTAATAATCGAAAGTTCTTCACATGTTGGAGTTTCACACTTTCTTATTACATAGCGCAAATAAAAACGAGTCACTAATTTCATCAGAATATAGAAAGTGAAAGCATTCGACTCATTTAACCGAGTGATACAATTAGAACTAAAAATACTCGTGACTCCTAGCTTAAGGCACGAATGTGGCAGCTGTAATTAAATAATGTTAAGGGCCGATCTTCAACTGGTGTTAATGTTATGTCAAAACGTGGCATCCCCAGTTTTCAAGTCAAAGTAAAACGTGCGCGTTTGACTTGTTAAATTTCATTTCATTTTACAAAAAAGAAATGTAATTATTATCATATATAAAACACTTACCTCAGTTCGCAAAATTCAAACCAATTAAATGCAAGAAAACTGTTTCACAACTATCAAAAAGCGCAAGTTAGCAGAGAGACGTGGCAGTGACGCTTATTCTAAGCTGCGCAGGGTTCGCCGCACACCCTACGAAAATCTTTACTTTGCATATGTTATCAAGTCTTTTCGATGGCATAGCAATCATTCAAAGGGTCTCTCGTAACTTTAGCGCACTGAATCGTGAAAGCCACGAAATTCCTACTAGCTACATATCTGATAAGTAATCTATAGCACTTGGTGTTCGCCTTTACCAAGCGCACATTCAATTGTCTTCTGTTGCTTCTTTCGAATGGCAAGAGAATTCATTCTCAATCGAATCCTGGGCTTACATCTGCGCACCCAAGAAAAGCAAATCGGACAGAAAGAGAAGACAATACAAAGACCATACAAATCTGTATTGTGTTCAACGACATTCAGCGCACAGTTGTTCATTCCACACCCGATTGTGTGTAGAAGGCAGAAGCAGAAGGTTGAGAAATCCTGTTCATTTTCATTTCCTTGTTTAGGTGCGGGTTCACTGGCTGTGTCATCAATGCTGGGAAATCGGTACTCATGTGCTTTAGGAGACCATCCCACCAGGTCAAGTATCTCAAGTATCTTGGCGTTAACTTCACAGAAAGCTTGAAGCTCAACAGCCCTTCGGAACTGGCCATTAAGAAGGCTAACCTGGGCTTCCATCTCATCTATCCCTTGCCGCGCAGGCAAAATGGATTAAGCCACAGGACTGCTGCTGCTCTACAAGCAGCTTATACGGCCCATATTAACGTACGGCTTTCCAATATGGCATACCAGTAATTTTCGAAAGAAAAATACTGCGAATATGTACCGGACTCAACTTCGATGGGGACCGTCAAAGACATCACAGCAACAAGAAGGTTTACGACCAAGCACGCATCATCCCTCTACAACAGTACAATGTGACACTGTTCAGAAACCCACTACTAGACATCAACATCTGTTCCATAATTTTCTCTTCTTTGACATTTTGTCTAAAAACAACACGAAGAAACAAATTTAATTTTTCATATTCCTAATAAGGCCCGTTCATCTTAGCCGAGTGCCTTTTTAGGAACATAAACAATTTGTCTTTACAGAAATTTCTACGAAAATCAGTTAAGGCTTAAACCATACTCATCCTTAGTTTAACAGGTAGTATACTTACCTAACCGAATTATTATTTGCGATGAAATGAATTTAAAAAGCCACTTTCTTCTAAAACGGCGCTTGGTGCACAAGATTGCGTCAGATTTAAATTCCCATCGATTTTAGTGTAAACTTAGGTGGCTACTACCACAGTTCAAATAAAACCCCGGTTGCTTGGCGGTTATGCCACTTTTTGCACAGTGGGCCTTATTAGGTTCTGGGACTTATTTCTACCACTTACCTTAGCCCACTTACCTTACACCATTCTGAAAACACCACGGCACGTCATTGCTACCTAGAGCATTGTGCGCCTGCTTGACGTTGGAAAAAAAATAGAGATAAAACTCGAAAATAAAGCTGGAAAAATAACATACCAATCCTCTTTTTCTGGTGCATTATGTAAATTACCCAATTTAAGGTCGAAGAAGGAACACTGCACGAAAATAAGTGAATATACATGCCCTCCTAATGTGCAAACCCATTTTACTTAAACCCACATATTCAACAAGCTAAGGGGTTTCCTGCTGCGAGGCTTCATTAAGTGCGGCTACATGCAAATAGGAAAGCATGACCTGTCGAACTGTCATCAGCAGAAATTATTTGTATGATTTTGATTTCACATCGCCGCGCCGTATCCAAGGAACAATTTTGTTTCGTTATGGAAAATGTTACCCTCCATTAAAGCACTGAAAATGTCACAATCAATACAATCAGTTGTTACAAACTCGTGTGCAGATATAATCATTTGCACACATTTTTTTACGAATGCTAATGGCATTGTTGTGGTGAAAATTTGAGCATTTTTAGATTGTCATTCTCTAATATTCAGTATGTGAAAATAAAAGTTTTAAAGTTTAACTTCCTATTAGTCCTCCTCTGCTCTAAATCTTCTAGGAGGAAGAAACCAGTCGAGCGATTACGGCTCGCAAATCTCTTAGTTCGCCTGAAAGTGACTTCTGCAACCGACTTCTTCCTATTTTTATTCGCTCTTAGTCGACAACGTCAAATGTTTCCTGCAATTGACACAGGTGATGTAAACAGACATTCAAATTTGGAAATCCAGTACACTCTGGGTAGAGTGAACACACAATTATATACAGAGTGAACAAGTAAACAAGAGTGAGCAAAAGTGTAGGCAGATACATGGAGCAAAGTAAGAAGCCTACCAAGCAACGCTGTATCAAATTACGAGAGCTGTCCGTGAGCTTTACGAACAGAGACGAGGAAAAGAGACTTCTCAGTAGAAAAAAGAAAGAGCCGTGGAGATGGAGAGGTGCTACGGTACGAAAGATGTCCGAAAGTTTTATCAAAGGATGAAACAGTTATCCAATGGGTATAAGGTTCAAACAGAAACCCTCCGGGACGAGAATAGACAATTAATAGTAGATAGCAGTCGATACTGAGAAATTGGAAGAATCATTTCTGCAGACTGTTAAATTGCGATGATGAAACTAATACCGCTGTCCGGCAGAATGTTCCACTCAACACAATGCACTATGATAGAAGAGAATGCTGCGCCCCCAGCTAGACGAAGTCATGATAGCGATATCGAGACTAAAGGCGAATAAAGCTGCAGATTCAAACGGACCCCTTCAACTGCGCCAACTAATGAGGGATAAGACTCCTTAACATCTCCGCCGTTTGGCGTGAGCGCCTGAACCATTCGTCAATCAACTGATAGATCCTTATCAGTGCGGTTTAAGACCAGGAAAGTCCACCATTGACCAGATTTTCACACTACGACCAAAAGAAAAGACGGAGGAAAAGCAAATCGACACACATCACCTATTCGTCGATTTTAAGGCCGCATATGGTTGTGCAGGATGACGATGGAGAATTCTCTCTGTTCGGTAACGAACTCTCCGAGACCTTCAATGTGAAAAAAGGTTTTGGACAAGGGAACGCGCTATCCTGTGACATGAAGTCCATACAACTGTTAGCATACGCGGATCACATTGACGTCATTGGCAGGCACAGCAATGAAGCGTTTGCTGGCATAAGCGGCTAAAATTTGACTGCGATGAACGAGGGAAAAAACGCGCTTGCTGTCTTCTACAAACGCCATACAACATCAACGTCTTGGACAGAGCCTCACAATGGCCAGCTATAACTTCGAGGTAGTCAAGGACTTCATCTACCTCGACTCCAATAGTACCTCGGTAGTAAATAGTACGAATAACACCTGTTTGCGGTGACGGTTTTTGTAAGAGAATATTCAACCACTATCTGTACCGGCTGTCAGCCAGGCGTCTAAGGATCCAACTCCTAAGATGGCTACGCCAAGTAAAGCTTGTGGACAAGACAGATCAGGCCTGAAGAGTCTTCGGCATCTAACCTGTAGGTCAACGCAGAGGCAACCAAACATATCCATTTTTGATTAGTGGACACTAAATTGATCACGTTAGATGCTACCTGAAAAATCTAAGTTAAGGCAGATTTCCTTATAGGATGTACGTGTTGTACACTTTTTTTGACTATCGCTTCATTTTTTGGTTTATAACTCGCTTTGCTTAATATTCTCGCGTCTGTAGTTGGCTCAATTAAGGGGGTCTCCGTTTTTGTGGATCGGGCAAACGATATTGATGTCCGTCGGGTATCCTTTCCTCCGACCATATCTTATTGATGAGTTGATGCATGTACCTTACCAGCTCATCTCCAGCTGCCTTAAAGAGCTCTGCAGACAGTCCGTTTGAAATTGCAGCTTTATTCGCCTTTAGTCTCGATATTGCTGTCTTGACTTCGTCTACGTCGGGAGGACGGAATTCTCTCAATAATCGTCCATTGTGTGGAGTGCAACATTCAGCCTGACAGCGGTATTGGTGCCCTCGTCGGAGTCTTCATAAATTGTTCTTCCAAATTAGTACTAGTATCGACTGCGAAGAATAGGCCATGCCCTATTCTTTAACTGTCGGGCGAAGCCATCTCTCTTCCATGGCCCGGATCTGCCCTTAGAACTACTTTCTAGACCCGGAGCAGCTGTAGAAGGAGAGTGCACCAAGTAGCTCCTGCTGACTGGTTTTTCAGCTACTGTCGTTGGACAGCTCTACAGCCGTTGGCCAGACAGCTCCTCCGACGCCATCCATAAAAAGAGATACACCTCCTCTCTTCGGCAGCTGTCAGCGACGTCCCACGGGGCTTGGGTACCTCATATTTGATCGAACGTGCTCGCCTCCCAGATTTCACCACGTGGAGGTGAGAGTAGGAGTTCGCTGATAGAGGTTAAGTGCAGACACGCCTGCGCTTGCACGAGATGCCATATTAACGTGAATTCACCAGCACACTTAGATGCACATAGACTACTACCACTGATTGACCACTCCCGTGAAAGCGCCATTAAATTGATCCCAACGGCAAATGGTTACTGGCCCAGATTTGGATACCAGATAAAAGCATATTAACTTTGAATACACTGGGATTCGAACCGGGAACCCCCAAAGGCAGGCACTCAACCAACTGCGCCATCCAGTCATCTCATATTGGGGACCTAAATTTCATTACGTTTCTGGATTATGACCCGCCGTACATATAGTTATTGCCGTACTCGCATTTAAGATTTTTTTCTTTGGAATTCAAACGGACTATTAATACTAAATATCAATACATAAACACAAAGTGGGAGTATAGATAGATACCTTCGAGGCATCGTCACAACGAGACTATCGTTTAGTAACCATCTGCAGGAAAAGTTGAAAGAGGCGAAAAAGGCAATAAACTCTAACTGGAAAGGCATTCTAGGGGAAAAAAAAACATCCGTCACAGGATGAAAAATAAAAACCTTGAAACTGTAATGATATGGTCTGGTGAATCGCACAACATATGGAAGTAGAGAAGTTGTTGAGATACTTCATAAAGAAAATTTTGCATCTACCGGTAAAAACACCAAATTACATGTTGCATCTCGAAATTGGGTTACCTTCGCTATATCTGTTGACGTTAAGGATGCACTTCAGTTACATATGTAAAGTATTCGAGTTACCAAACTATCGTTCTAACACACCTTCTAGACTGAAATCTGCAATTTTTTAATGCATGGGCGAGGCGTGTTCGATGTCCCAATACTGGAAGGGAACACCTCACTTTGTAAGAGCGCTTTACAGACATTGCCGGTTAAGATCAACAGTTCCATCCGTGGTAAATATATAGAAAAAGGACAACGAAGTCAAACCAAGGAGAAAAGAACTATTTGATCGACTCCCATAGTTTAGATACAATATCTACTATATTTAAGGCGAGAGGACAGCTGCTTCGTATCAACTAAATGCCTCATAGCTCGTTAGGCAATCTACGGGCGACAGAGGGTGTTCTCCACTTTATGAGAATCTCCCTCGTATTGAAGGAGATAAGAAGACATTTCTTGGGAAAAATATTCTACCGGCAAATGAAGTCACTGCACGATTAAATGGCGACCAAAACTGAACACCAATGATTCGGATACATAAAATCAGTTTTAAAATATAGGCAGCCGATAGTAAATGACAAGCTAATTGAATAAAATTATTTAAAATATTGAAGTTCATGAAGTCCTGACGCCTGGAAAAAAATATTGTCTATTAGTTAAAGTTCTTATTAAACTCTCTTTCTGGCTGACGGCTATAGCCAATGTTTGTATCATATGCTTATATTGTACTAGTGAATTATGTGATATACCCTAATACAAAATAAACCCCTATATACTGTACACTTACATTTGACACTGACTGTAGGGATTTTCATGGGATTTACATTGTATCTTAAAGACATTCATACTCCCGAACAAGCTCCACGCTCGTTGCAATCTCGTAAGCAGGCCCGGTTTTATTAGCTCACTACATCGAACATCCACTCCAATACAACAAGACATTCTTAGATTGTCTATCTTAAACACTAAGGGCACAAATAATTTTCTTAACTATGCGTTTATTATTTTCTAAACGCACGGATACTATCATAATTAAAATCATCCTCACCACATGGAAGACATTTATTCCATCCATTTTATTCTTCTTAGTATACGTATACAATACAATCTACATAAACATTTTCATAACATCATGGTCTAATAAAACCGTTTTGCTTTTTTTTTGCAAAATTAAAGTTATATTTAAAAACCAATTGATGTACCATAAGGAGTCAACAAACTTCATAGTTATATCGATATGTATACGCACTTATAAAACCAGTAATGCGTTAGCTAATGCTTCAGCAACCTCAGCTTAGCACGATTTCGATTCAGTACCGATGACCAAGTTGGTAAACATTTTCATCGATGTTAACTCAGAGTCAACAGCTTCCACTGCTGCAAGTTGGTTAATTACTTATGAACTTTAATTTGCTGCAACGTATCGTTGCGGACCAGCACATGCAAGGCACAATGAGCGAGTAGAGCGGCTGTGAAATATACACATACGCGCATACATGTGGATACGTCAACATGCATTTATGCATCGTGGTTTGTATAAACCACGGCTTCAAGCATCAACTGAGCAAATACGTGGCACCAGCCGATGTGAGGATTGTTAATTGCATTAATAAAGTTGATCTGCAGATAACTGAGGGATGATGGGTGTAAGTGTGTGATGCATATACTATTGGGTCATGTTACCAGCCGCATCGTTCTCAAATATTCGACTCGATTTCAATTTGCACTTGCCTCCTGATATGATCTGCATAAACTTCGGGTGGTGATGGACTGTGCTTGTCTGATTGACATTTCGGTTCTCTTATATAAATAAAAATATCTTGGTTTGGTTGCCAATTCAAACAATAATTTAATTTCGCAAGTAGACAACGTTTACTATTTCTGAAGGCGTTTAATGTTTTCTATGAGTTGTTTCTGTAGTTTAACTACTTCAGATTTCTTTTGATTAGAATAATTGCATTTTTACTTCAAGGCAAGAGATTGGACCTAGTACGGGGTTTTCCAATATTGATTTGACAACTTTTTTTTAAAGTAAAACGCGAACCATTTAAGGTATTTCAAAAACTTTATTATCGGCTTGAAGTACAATCGAAACATTTATGAATGGAACTCGACTTCGTTCATATGGCCACCACGGGCACGTTTGCTGTGTCGATTCGTTGGACCCAATTTTCAACGACTCGACCACACATTTCGGCCGAAACGGCTGCTATCTCGCGTTCAATTTTGACTCTGAGTTCTTCCAACGTCGTCGGCTTGTGGGGCATAAACAAATGACTTAACGTAGCCCCACAGAGAATAGTCAAGCGACGTTAAACGGCCGCCTCGTTCGACTGACCCATTTCTTGAGATAACACGCTCACCATATTTACTCTTTAATAAATTGATTGTAAAGTGTGCTGTGTGAACTGTGGCACCATCCTGTTGAACCCACATGTCGTCCAAGTCAATATCCTTTGATTCGGGCCAAAAAAATCAGTAATTATGGCGTGATAAAATGACCAGTCTCAGTAACGTAACGATCGTTAACGTCGACTAAAAAATATGGCTCAATAACCAAGCCGGCATGCAAACTGCACCAAACAGTTATATTTTGTGCAGTTCCATATACAGACATCCAATATTCTGGCAATGTCATGGCGAATTGCGTCGAAAAATATCTTTTGTTTTAAATTGTTTGTATTCCGGCCATATTTTCCTTGGTCTTACACATTTTCAATCAGCCTGTCCCATCAAACGTTTGATGTTACAAAGAAGTATGAAGATATATTAGCCTTACGATCAGAGCACCTCCTCTGCAAGCGAACGCTGAAGGGCTTATCTTCTCTTTAAATTCCTGAGATGTCACTGTAACCAGGTCTTCTAACGGAGCTCTCTCAGCTGGGAATTCGTGTACTAATTTTGAATGTGAAGCAAGGGAGACGGCTGAGATGGCCGCTTGACTATCAATGCATATGACATGCTTCCTGGAAGTATCCAGCTGTCAATAGGCTTTACGAATGTTTAGGGTTTCCGAGAACACACCCGTACCGACTCCGCCACCCATCTTATAGCCTCAGTGTAGATCGTCCATCCGGATTATAATGTCGAAGTTATTAGATTAATTCTGACCGTATAATCCGTTGGGGTGATACAAGACCTTTTGGTATAAGATTAAGGATGGTGATGTACAGCAGTCAGAGTTTCTGAGTCTGATGGTACTGTGAGCTGTAATTTTTCAAATGTGTAGGTCCACGGGCAGAAAATGTACTATAACCGTAAGAGAATCTGACGCAGTCGACCGTAGAGCGCATGTGGCGCCTATGCATGCTGTTCTCTGCACAATATTCATAGTCCATTCGAATGTTTTAACTACCAAAGAGAAGACGTCATTTTTAACTACAAATCGGTAACAGAGTAAAAGCAAGCACTTGTCCACTTCGAGTTACTCAATTCAATATCATATTTTGTACTGAGGACAGTAAATATTGTCTAGATAAAATCTTTAGAGGAAGTTGTACCCCCATCATAAAAGACTGACTTGATTGTTATTAAGATTTCAGATGATAGAAAAACTCCATAGCTATTGATATCGGAAATGCGGCGACTTGAAAAAGAGAAAATTAATGAATTTTAGATAAGAGTGGACTGTCAATGATAAGTAAGAAACTTCAATGCTGTCATAAACCATCACTTTCTATGTGATGATCGACTGACAAATAGATATGACCTATTGAGATATGTCTTAAAATTTGTATCAACAAAATTGTCTAATATTAGGGCAATTCAAACGAAAGTGGTCGGTTGGGGTTCTAGATTCAAAGGTGCCCGACACTATGGCCCATTCACGGCTCCACCTCTCTCAAGGAAACGACAATTTTCAGTTGCTACAAAGTCAGTACAGTCTTCTTCTCAAATATGCATAGGATCTTAGGTGGTGAGAGAACAACAGGAGTGGATTCCATTGGACGGTAGACCTATAGTGGCGTTCAGACACAACAATTTGATTTGCTTAGCAACCGTGATTGAATTGCCAAGTCATTCTGAACTCTCGTTACAACAAAACTTCAGACTTGTTTTGCGGTAGACAAAGCATTTTGATTTTTCGTCACGAAAAATTTTTGTGTCTGAACGCCGCTTATGTCTAACACAGTGGCATGACATAAGGCCATGTGACATAATGCCATTATGCCCTTATGTCATTTTGAAGGTATTTTAGTTTTCTGGTTAGGCAATAGTTTAGCAGGTATGGGGGATGGATAAACAGTAAAGTAGGTATACAACCCCCTAGGTGCGAGGTTCTGTGTCATATTTCGAATTATTGCCTTATGTCACATGGACTTATGTAATGGCACCCTTTAGTACGAGCTGTATATTAGCATTATGTTATAATCATACAGTTATTATAAGAAAAACACCTTTTTGGATATACACATGTATATTATCCAAGGAAAATAAACCTGAAGACGCTCGGAGAATAACCAGAGTTCCACATAGTTTGTTCCATATATTATTATGTTAGTTTCGAGAATTAAAAGTCTTCCAAAAATAAGTTAGTTTATCTGACTCTGCTCCTCAAGTTTTTGCAGCATAATGGAGGGGATACGAGAAACGGCATCTAGTGGCTTACTGCTATGTTTGAGCAAATGTTTTTACTCCAATGTGAGATGACTTAGTTGATTTTGTCACTTCCGTTTGCAACTGTGCTTGTTGAGTATTCGGTTTTGCAATTATACTCTTCCATTGTTTTGTATTTGTTTTGTTTTCAACGTTTGCAGTAATGTCTTTTTTTTTGGTTTAGGTGGTTGGGACAGATCTTGATCTTGTCACGTCGTTTTTGAAGCCACGGTAATTAGCTTGCTTGCGGATGGGTGTTCTCCCGTGCATTTAACACGACGTGGATCTTTTTTGTTGTGTGATTAAAACCGTGACATCGCTTGCATCGAGGTAACAGGCATGTTTAAAATTGTTTTTATACTATATATATTTTCTATGCTTTCACACTTGTCGAACGTTAACATGAAGAGAGCCAGACTGCGACGTGTCTCATCTTGCGCTCCTTCTGTATTGATTTTATTTTTTGACAGTATGTTGGTCGTCAACAATGTCTTCTTTTGGCAAGATGAATGAAATCCTCTAGCTCCGACTCGAATAGGTCTTTCCGATTTGTTTTCGTATGTATACCATTGAATCTTATCCGCGTTTAGTTTTTGTGAAAGTGCTCTTTAGCCGCCAGAGTCTCTTACGATTATCTTCCATTTACTATTATTTCGCGATGTTAGTTTACATTCAGATGTTAGCGTTCCCTTTAAGATAGTGTTCAGTCCTTTATATTCATTAATTCCGAAAACGTTAATTGGAGGAGGTGGTCGATCCTTCAGTTACTTAGTTCCATTTTTGGCAGTATTATTCTTTTTTGGCTCACTTCTTTTCTTATCGACAAGCTCTGGTGAAGAGCCGACCTTTCTTTTTTTTGCCTGGTCGCCTTTTTGCCAACCAGTCAGTTTCACGACCGAGTCTGTGAGGTGCTCAAAGTTCGCATTTTGTTTATCGTTTTGAACTTGGCAAAGGCAAGAGCTTTTCCATATTTTCTGTTCTTAGTTGACTAAACTCTTGTCTTAGTTCTTGCAGAGACCTTCCGTGCTAGTAACCTTAGTCCGAAGTTCCGAGAAGTTTGAGCCTCGCTATGGCGTGTTTATCATGAAGTGGCGAATGCGGTCTCGTTGGAGATTTCTTTACCTGCGTTTTAGACGCTAATGCGCACGTTGTTTCTTTAGAAGATCGTGATGGTGGTGATCTTGTTACCCTTGAACTTTTTCCAAAAGGGTCAATCAAAAGCAATAATTGCGTTTACCCAGAATCCGTAGAGCCTGACTCAAAATTGTGCGGGTTTCCAGTGTAACTGGCATTCCACCTGGGGTATTACTTTCGTATGGCTCAATCATTGCATTGTTGTTTAAAAAAAATGTTGTCTGTGTTATCAAACTATGGGTTTTAGTCGCCTATTACGACAGGCATGCCTTACCTCGCATATATTCTAACCCCTATCCGAAGGGGGTTCAATATAATGATTTGCTCAGTCATTCATGGTGTAATTGAAATATTTAAACTGTACGCAATTCGTCACAGTAAACATTTACAGATGTATTTACATCCTAAGATAGACGACGTCATAAATATACGTAATAAGGCGAATTAAAGGTCTCGAGCTAATATTCTGACAATTATGAGAACCCGTATTTAAATTGTAATGCTTTCCAGGAAGCATCTCTACATCTCTCTCGCACATGTCAGACGATGTCCGTGTCTAAAGTGGCGAACAGAGAAGGTTCCTGGTGTGCATAATGAGACCAGCTTTTGTATGTTATTTTGCCACTGACAGCTGTTTCCGCTAGAATTCTTGACATAAAGTCAGTATCAGTCAGTATCACACCCCCGGGGAAAGAAATGATTCACTTTACGGTTGAGCAACGTTGGGAAATATTGAAAAGTTACTCCCAAGGTAAGTGCCCAAACAGTGTGTTTTATGAATAGAAGTTTTTGCCCAAATTAAGCACCCACACCGACCACAGTACGCATATTTGTGCAAGAAATTAATGAGACTAGTATGCTTGTGGAAAACGATCGTGGTCCTCGTCGCTGTACGGTGCGCACCGATGAGAATGTGATTGCTGTGGCCGAGAGCATCATGGAGAGAGACTGGGAACAACGTTTCGGTCAACTACAGAGCCATGGTAACCAAATTGTTTTTACTGAAATTGAAAGCATAGATTTGATCGTCTTCTGCTTCATGCAAGATGATGCATCATGCCACACAGCCCATGCCACAAACGAGCTTTTGTGCACCAAATTTCCAAATCGTCTTATCAGCAGTCTTGGCGATGTAAATTGATCGCCTCAGAGTTGCAATTTGAACCATTTGGACATTTTGTTGTTTAGAACCATGAAGGATCGATATTATGGCAACAATACGGAAATGATTCAATCACTTAAGGCCAATATCATCCAAGCCATCCGTGAACTACAGCCCGAAACCATCAACAAGGTCTTGCAAAATTGGAGTGACAGAATACGCTACTGAGAAGCCCGCCAAAGCAGCGGCCTATTCAAAAGTAACATAAATGTTTGTTCTTACTACCAAAGCCATAATATATGTACAGAATTTAATTTGTTCATTTTATTGCATTTTTAAGCAGAAATTTGTATTTGGTCAACCCTGTAACCATCGAATGCGAAGTGGAACCTATCCCTGAAAAAATGACTTGGTCTTCATACCGGATGTTCGATCTTCCCCTCCGTCTCCAACCAGGAGGTTCGCATTCAAAGAACCTCGTTGCGGCTCCGCTGTTTTGCGATTTTACTGGCCAAAGACGTGTTTGTAGAGCACGATCTTGGTCCTTCATGTCAGGAGTTCTTTTGACAAACCGATGCTGAAACTGTTGCCAAGGGTGATTCTACATCAGATCAGTACTATGATGTCGTTTGTGGAGTTCAGGTTTGCCCCGAGGTAGGCAAACTCATTTACTCCCTCGAAATTGTAGCTGTGGCCTTCGATATTTTGTCCCAGGTATTGTGCGGCGGGTCGTTTTTTGTTCGACAGTATATATTTCCCCTTATCCTCATTGACCTTAGACCAGCTTGGTTCGCCTGTTACGGCACGATGGATACGCGCGACGATGTCGACATCTTGGACTGACTTGTAGATGATAGTGCCTTCCCCGTTTACAGCTGCGCAATGTTTTCCTGTCCAGAACCAGATTAAAGAAATCAACCAACAGCGCGGCGCACAGTGGTTTAACTGCGGAAAAAGTCCTCTGTAGCCTGTAGTTCAACGAACACTTTCGTTGAAGTAACGTACGATTTCATTGACATAATGAAGTTAATATTTATAATATCGCGTTCTAAGAACCAATGAAAAAGTTCAGTGACTCAACGAACATTTTCGTTGATGCAACGTACGATTTCGTTGGGAAAGGCTTACAGAAAACTGTTAATGAACGCTAGTTTATTGAGTCAACGAATCGTACATTAAACTACTTTTACTTTCAAACTACCTCATTTTACGGAGTAGTTCCTTGAGCCAAGAAAGTGTTCATTGAGCCAACGGAACTATTTTTGGTTCAGTATTATATTTTTTTCTCTTCAGATACGTAAATACGCAACTTTAAAGAAGTAGAATAAAAAAAAAAGCATTCTTACTTTCTATGTTCCTTTAAATCTATTATGTATGTAATGCCTCACGCACTCATGCTGCATAACCCATTTTACCCATAAATCAAGAATAAATTTGCTTCACCACCCAATCGAGGAACACAGAAGTGTTACAGCGTCTCCTTGAGTGAATTTCCTTCGAAAGTCTTCATAAATTTTATTTCAAATATCTTCCAATAAATAAATTTCGTCATAGAACTTTTTCCAGGAAACCATAACATGATTTGCCGCACTCAACTTCGTATCACAATTTTTAAGACGCACACCATTTTCATTGTCATCTCCTCCCCCTTTTGTAATCATTTCTCTGTTTGCCGTTCCGACGGTGGTTGTGGGTGCGAGTGCGAGAATCCTTTTCGATTACTTCTACTTCATTTTGTTATCCTAATAAAGTGGAAATTCTTGGTGTTTTGTATACACAAATTTGTCTTCCATTTGGTCAGGGACTAAACGTGAATTTTGTAGAAATACCCACAGAACACAGAACGTTTCACAAGTTTTCATTTTTAAAACTTTACATTCCGGCCTTAATCGGGGGAGCATATTTTCATTGTGTGGGATTTTCATTTATCCTGCAGCCCTAATATTAGGGCATAATTACGTTTGGTGAAACTTAACTGCCAATACCATGGTCTTACTCTTATCCAACATGTGTGCATGGTTTTTCGGCTTTTCATGAACGTTGATTTAACATCTTACACATCGTTTATATTATTAGATACGGCAGAGGAAGGGAGGGTGGGTTGCATTAGCATAATAGAAATAAAAGCGCTGCGATCCAAGCAATGTAATGGTGAACCACAAGGAAATAAAAAGGAAACAACACCTCCCAAAGATGGTATGTTAGTCGTGAACAGACACTTTCCCTGAAATCGTAAAATTTATTTATTTATTTTCATTTTTCGAAATAAAGATCCACCGACGATAATAAAGCGAAAAGAGGATGAAATTTCATTCACCCAGGAAGGATACAAATTTCGGTTCATTACTTTCGTTCCGCGCCGCAATATTAGCGGTACACCATGCAAAAACGGAATCCTTCCAGCGAATGGCTTATGTTGTTTTGAAAAAGTTGGATAAGGTATGTACGTATATTTTTATTAAATTTTAGGACGATATAAAATAATATTGGTATTTTTGATCACATGTCATATTAAGAATATCTGATATTATTTTCTTTTTTATATTATAAGGGAATTCACAATTAATTTTTCGACACTGCATGCGGATAGTACCTAATAGCATAATATTCAAATTCAAAATCGTAACAATAATAAGAGAACAGAAATTGTTGGAATAGTTTATTACAAGCGAACATGTTCTTGCAGTATGTTATTGCATTTTTTTGTAGGAAGTTTTTAACTCTGCACTGGAGCACTCGGACCGACAAACTAGTCCATTGTAAAGGTGGGCCATTTACGGTCGATATTGCTTTCAAACGCGGAGTTGTTCTCAGCTCGAGGTTTAACCGGAGAGTTGAAAATTGGGTTTGTTCACAATTTCAACTCACAGTCTGAAATTTAAAATCCGGAAATATATACTTTCGGTTTTTCCCCGTGAGATATTTTTGACAATTCACACATACAAAGTTATTCTCAACTATAAACTTATGGTGCGTGCTGTTCGTGTACCATGTAAAAAGGAAAATTGAGAACGAACATCTTCAGTGGAGGTAATTGTTGGATATCTCATTATCTCTGGCTTTCAGTTGCTGCTGGCTATGCTATGGAGAACAGTACAAGCGACTATGCACATTTATAATGTTTACATGTTACAGTGTGTAATTTTCCGTAATTCACGGCGCCTGTTAACAAATGAAAAAGAATCTATCTAATACTTCATTATTTCAAATCAAATCATTATTTCAATCAAAATGTATCTTCTCTCGTTTCACGGCAATGAATCTTGTATTAGTTCGATCAGCATTTTTTTGTCTGCTTTAATACGAAAACGGTAAATTACGCACACAAAAACGGTAAACACAAACACACAAAAGAGAGAGACCAAAATCCCCGATTTCATCCTTTAACTTATGCTATTTCCTTAAGTTGAGAATGTGAGGAGTTGATAAACCCAATAATGTTGTCGGTCCACTATGGCGCCAGACCTTTTATTGGTCTTGCAATCATCCGTAAGACCTAGACTACATACCCATCCTGGCTCAGCTTCTGGCCAGAGCCAACAAACTAGGTGAAAGGAACAGAACAACTTATTCCTATGCCTCTAAATATTCATCTGCGAATCGCCTGAGTTGGTGCAAACGGTGACCAAGCCGGTTCTTGTTGTGTGTTTTGTGGAATTGGCAGTGAATCATATATTACGAACTAAGGCTAAGGCAACTGGAGATGAGCTGGTAGGATACATGCATCAACTCATCGGTAAGATATGGTCGGAGGAAAGCATGCCCGACGAGTGGAATCTCATCCACAATAAAAGAGTACCCCTTCAATTGCGCCAACTACCGAGGGATAAGTCTCCTTATCATCGCATATAAGAACTTCCCTGACATTTTGTGTGAGCTTCTGAAACAATTCGTAACCTGAAAGGTCCTACAGGCCCGGGAAGTCCACCATCGACCAAATCTTCACATTACGGCAGATACTGGAAAAAAAAACCAAGAAATGCAAATAGACACCTACCACCTTTTCGTCGTTTTCGATGCCGCATATTACAGCGTTCGTAGAGACGAGATATACAACGCCATGTCCTGTCCAGTTTTGACATTCTTAAGAAGTCCGTTCAACTGCTAGCTGTATGAGGATGACATTGACGTCATTGGCAGAACACAGCGAGCAGTCAATGAGACGTTTGCTGCCATTGAGACGGAAGCAGCTAAAGTGTGTCTAGCGGTGAATGAGGGCAAAACGTCATAATGGACAGCTATAGCTTCGAGGATATCAAGGACTTCATATACAATATATACCGCCGCAGTAAATAGTACTAAGAACACCAGTAACGAGATCAAACACAGTGTAACGCTTGCCAACAGCTGTTTATACGGATTCTTGACGGCAATTGGGTAATAGAGTCTTCTCTCGAAGGACCAAGCTGACTTTATATAAGACCTTGACCGGCCTTTTCTTTCTGGAGGCATGGAAAATCTCAATAACGGGTGGGGAAGTCATTGGTCACTTCGAAAGAAAAGTTCTGCGTGCGATTATTGGTACTGTTTGCGTTGACAGTCTTAGGAGAAGATGATTTAACCACGAACTGTACAACGACATGATGATCCAACGCCTAAGATGGCTAGACCAAGCAAAGCGTGCGGACAACACAGTTCCGGCCCGAAGAGTCTTCGACTCCAAACCTGTGGGACAACGCAACAGAGGACGCCCACGGAACCAATTTGGCATGCGACACTAGAGGCAACTGGCCCAACATCGTGTTTGCTGGAGTTGCTTGTTGATAGAGGCCCCCGGTCCTCCCGAACTATAGCGCCAAATGAAGAAGAAGAATATGTGATTTGTTCCATATCCCACTTATTACGATGTCATAAGCAGACATCATCGCCACATACGGTAACGATGCAATAGTCTATATTATGGAGAAAGCAACACAATTAAAGGTTGTTGTTAGCGACTTCCACTGTATTCTATGATAACAATAATTAATCAGCAAGTACAAAAGCATAAAAGGAGGTTAATTAATCTCCTTATTAATTTTCTAACGATCAGGATCACAACTTCATTCTATTATCCACTTATTCTTTTAAAAATTATAATTTATTCCTTCGAGATACATATAATCACCGTCCCATGATCAAGTATTTTGTGTGTCTTTTCCGAGGCGTTATAACAAAGACACAATTTTGCTTCCTTAGAACGTGTGCCACGTTATCTTTCTAAAATCAACTGAATTTACACTGCACAACCTCTATACATCATTTCTGGAAGAAAATGCGACATATTCTGTATTTCGGGCACGTTTCTATTCTGATTCTTTCAGTAAAATTATCTAATGAATAAATCCAAATTCCCCCAATGGTCCTGTCCAACGCGAAGAGCCAGGAAGGCACACAATATTAGCTAATTTCGTTGAGCTGGCACGCCAGAAATCACCCCCAAATTACAACTAAAGAGATAAAAGATACTTGCAAATTGTCTACCCTTTTAGGTTTGCTGCATTCACCCAGAATAACACGAAGACAAGGATTTAAGAAAAGAAATTGGTTAATACTTATAGGCGAAGCCAATGCGGCACGTGCAGACATAGGCTTTCACTTTTGAATACAAAATTACAGTCCAGAGGACTTTTTGTATACGCACATACATTATGTACATTTGTATGCACACAAAGTGGTCATTGATGAGCCATTTACTTCGAAGAACTTTCGTCCTTTTCAGATAATTGGAATTGTTTTGTCAACATTTCCTATGGTGTGATCAAATAGTACATTATTTCCCATTTGTAATTGACAAATACTTATATGCATGGGCTTTGGACGAAAAGAGATGATTATCTTTATTGTTTCACATGAGTTTGGCCTCTTTTGGGAAAATAATTAAATGCAATTGTTGTTAATTAAAGTGTAACTGTTATATGATGAATATGGATATAACAGAATTTCAATTAACCTCCGTGTGAAAGTAATAAATTATTTTCAAATTGTAATTAAATAAAAGAAGAAAGGCCGTGTAGAGCGCATGGACAACACTGCTCCAAACCGAAGAGTCTTCGACACTGAACCAGTGGAAGAACGCAATAGAGGGCGCCCACAGACCCGATTTCGCACCCAAGTGGAGGAGGAACTCAACCAACATGGGGTTCGCAGTTGGAGACAGATGGCTTAAGATCGTGCAAGAAGCTTGTTAGTTGAGGCGCAGGTCCACCCTGGACTGGAGCGCCAATAGAAGAAGAAGAAGAAAATAAAGGAACGCGTTGAAAACAGAATGAATGGATCATGAGTTTTTTTTTTTGTTACATCCAAGGATGTGGCAGTCTTCAAAAGATACTAGTAGCCCGGGCTATCAGCATGCACGATTAGCAAACCCAAGTACTTGGGATTGGGATTTGCGGGATTACGCCTACGCACTAGCCCGCACACTGCACTCTTCTACCACTTTGCGTTGTTCTATGTTGTAGGGTGGTGGTGGTGTGGTGAGGGGTGGGGGGGGTGAATGTAGGTATTTTGTACTCCCAGGTGAACAGCATAATTTCTATCTTACCAAGTTTAAAACCTAGGCTACAGATTGTAACCCAGGTGCTAACCTTTTTCAAGCCAATTTCCACGATCTCAATAATCATGGTAGGCAATGACCTAGTATCAGCAGGTCATCCGCATGCGCCAATGATTAAAGTACCATTTTCTGCCTAATTCTAAAAGTATCATATTCATCACTATTTTTTTAGTTTCTTAGTTAGTTGACTTTTTTTATTTCATTAAAATTATTACAACTCGTTTATCGACATACAAAAAATTTTAATCTGCTTTTTTGGTCTTTTGGTTTTGGCATATGGTCGCATATATTTATAGTGGCATAAAACAAAAACACTAATGATTGATATTGATAAACAGTTTAGTTATGTTCAATTTTTTGATTTCTTAAAGTCTTCATTTATTCTGCAATGAGTATAGAGTATCCCATCCAGCTATTCCATTAAGAACATCAAGTAGTACAAATTCATCAAAATACTGCTTACCGAAGTGACTCATCCTAAACACCTTGAAAATTGGGCAGATTGTGATGAAATGTTTGATGTCTTCACGTTCATGCAGATCGCATAACGGACAGACTAAAGTTGGATGTGTGCGATGCGGTATAATATTCAAGGGCAGCAATTCACCACGTGTTTTGAAAATAATATTTATTTTATTTATCTGATTCGAATTGAGGAGATATGTTTTATCACCAAGATCGAATTTCAAACGACTTTAATAACACCAAAAGATGACGAACGTGCTTCAGATGTGTATCTTTCATAGAGGACATTGCCAAGTATTTCTAGAAGCGTGTTAAATTTTCTCTTCAGCAGAGAAGGTTGTTCGTTTTGTGTTACATTTAAATCTAAACTAGAAATGGCAACAAGATTTCTCCATTCATTTGCTGTGTCTCCCGAGGATTATTACCTTTTTCAGAATAATTTTTGGCAATCTTTCATCTTTCATTTCGAAGATCTTAACAAGGTAATTGAAATGTGTACTTAGCGTTTGCATAATAAATATTGGGGGACCTGTTTCAAAGTACAGCACTTAATTCGGAGAGGCCCGTGGGAGACAAAAGATTTTTTTGATGAAGTATCCGAGACATTTTTCGACTAGTTCGAAAGAATTGTATCCCCAAACCTGTGCGCCATACAGAAGGATAGACGATGCTGTAGATTGGAAAAGTTTATACTTGGCCCTATGCTCAATGTATTTTTTTTTTTGATGCAGAGTTTCCATACAGCCGAAATTGCTCTCATAGCTTCCTTCAACCTTGCTTTCCATGCAAAGGTTGGAAGTAAATAGCACGCCGAGATATTTATACTCCCAAACTCCTTCAACTGCCTGGCTGTCGAAGGTCCACTTTTTGTTCCTCGCTTATCTTCCAGCACCGCCCTTGAATATCATAACTTTCGGTTTTGTTAGATTGACTTCTGCGTTCCATCGCTGACAATAATCCCACAGCCTGTTCATTATAAGCTGCATACCATCTACCGTTTCCGAGAGGAAAACTATGTCGTCTGCATACAAAAGGGCTGGTATCTTAGCTCCTCCGAACGTGATGCCACCTCCCACGGACTCTGTTATGTCATTGATGAATAAGAAAAAAAGCAAAGCGCTTAGGATACATCCTTGCTTAAGCCCCACTTCAGTCTCAAATTCATCGGAAATAGTCAGTACATCCCAGACTTATGCTGTTTGTTTTATATATGCTGTATTAATCGTCTTCTTCTTCTTCTGGCGCTACAGTCCGAGGTGGACCTGGGCTTCAACCAGTAAGCCTCTCCAGCCGGCACGATCTTTAGCCAGCTGTCTCCAACTGCGCACACCAACTTGATTGAGGTCCTCCTCCACCTTCGTGCGCCATCGGTTCCATGGGCGTCCTCTATTGCGTTGTCCCACTGGATCGGAGTCTGGAGCAGTGTTGTCCATGCGCTCTTCATGGCCCTGTATTAATGCTTTTATGATATTTGTCACATTGTTTGACAGGCCAAAAGAGAGAGTTTCACGCGCAATAGAATCGAAAGCCGCGCGGAAGTCAACAAAGAACACTATAAGCCAGAGAAGAGGTCAGATAACACAACTCTGGGGTGTTCCTCAACTGGCAAATTTGGATCAATCGCAATTTCCTAGCGTGGCCTTTATGTTCATAGTTCTGAGCATGTTGATAATTAATTGGGTAAAATGGTTATCTATGCCTAGTTCCCTTAAGGCTGCTTGAATTGATTCTGTAAGTACATTGCTTAAATCACCTTCTATATATAAGAAGGTCACTATATTGTTTATAATATAGAGATTTAAACAGTACTCACCCATTCATACAGTCCTGTTTCTGTTTATTTGCCTTTGAGATAAGAATACTGAGATTGTTCAGAGAAGTCTCATCTATCGAGTTCGCAAAGTCGAGGATGCGTTCGGGTGTCTTCAGGATAACGGACGTGAGGTTTTTGGTCTCAAATCTTTCGCGTTTTCATGACCTCGTCAAGAAAGAGGAACATGATTATTGAACGCAAATTCTAAAAATTGGCTTGAGACATAGGGTTGCATTGTCGGGTTCTTTCTGTGGCATGAGAGGAATGATGCCGTCCATGCGGTTATAATGGAGGAAATATTCTCCCAGTATTCATGAGTAACTCCAGGGTTTCTGCAGACGTATCTGTCTACCCTCCTCCTGGATTCCTTAGAAAAGATGGATTGAGATGCTCTTTCGACAGAATTTTGCTAAGTCTAGTAGGGTCTTCGTCTCAACGGATTGACAGTAATCAATATCTTTTTTTATTATACGTACAAAGTTTTTGCTTAAGATTCTTTATCTTAGAAAAGTCTTAATTAACTTTTGTTTTGAAAATCCTTGTTAATCTCATCACCAATGAAAATTCCTTAACAATGAAGCTTACAAATTCAAAGTTTGTCCAAATCTGCAACTTTTACATTTGTTTTTGTCAGCCACAATATGGCGCCGCAAACAGTGCGGCAGCCCTTGGACAAAAATCAAAAAAATGAATGCTCGCTTTTAACTCCAATACGGTGTATTATTGTAGGAAAATGGTTGATTCAAACAAATCCAGTCAACTTTTCCCTTGAGATATAACGGTACTAGCGATGATACTGCATTGAGTGGAAAGTTAATATTGCAAACTGTTTAGTTTCAATTTGGCTTGCTATGAATAAGTGTTTTTTTTATCTAGTGCGTGTAAAAGTTGAAACTAAAGTGATGGCGGATTTTGAACAAGGTGTGTAATGCTACTATTAGCTCTAATAAGTATGGCTAGATTAAAATATATAAGGTCTTAGGTGAATTTCAAAATAGAAAGTAAAACAAAAATATCTGTTTCACTTGAAGTAATCTTTTAAAAAAATCGGCTCAAAATATCCTGATAATTTAATTGCTATGCATAAGTCATATATCAGGCTTTGTGCCTGTGTAATTTTTTTTTTTGCTACAAATTGTTAACCTAATAACAGTGAATTATTGCAATATCCAAGAATTCGAAATTGTGGTTTGCTCGACGAAATTTAAAAGAGATCACTGATGACGTGAATAACAAAATTAAACACATAGGCGAAGTTTATTGTTTAGCATTGAACATAACGTGGAAATATTGTTCTAGAAAAATGAATTACTTATTCAAGCGGCACTCAGAGTGGTTACAAAGAAAGTATTGATACCGCTTGAAACAGCTAACGACGTGCAACCAATAACATCGAGATCAACTGAAAATGTGCAGGGAGAAACTCGTCCGGGGAGACCTTTAGTAAGGTTTGAAGAAGCATCAATGAAGACTAAAAAACGTAGAGTTCAAGATCTGGTAAATTCCCTTTCCGTTGAAGAAATTAGTATTGCTTCCAGTATTTTAACGGGGTCTACATCAACAAATCAACATCAGACCACTTTTAATTCTCATCAAGTGCTTGTCTTATATTTTGACCTTGACCTTTCTGAAAAAAAGTATAACTTTCTTTGCACTTTTATGAATAATCATTCGAAGAACTATTTTCCATCTGTAAAATCTTTGAGGCAAACTAAGAAAATTAACTTAGTTCTGATCCTTTAATTTCGACTCACAGAAACAATTCTTCACGGAAATCAATTAAGAGTATCACAGAAATAAGTGTGTACTTGGAAACTGAGGGTTTGTTAAATAATTCACAAAGTGTATGTGGATCCTGATTTCATGAAATCGATTTAAGTGATACAGAGCTTAAAGATAGCGATGGCATTACCTTACTATCGGAATAATTATGGCTTAACTTAATTGTTTTCTTGATTTTATAACTTGTATTTAAGAAATAATATGTACTTTATAGTTTGTTTTACACAAATAATAAAATTTGTATTCTTGAATTTGAACTACAGATTTTTGTCCAAATTTCCATTCAAATGCCGCACTGTACGTCGTGCCGTTTTCCGACCAACTTCCAATAGGGTAATGTCTGTTGCATTGGAACGACAGATGAACAATAAAGAAGTTCAGTGTAAAATGTATCCAAAAATACAATGTATATAACGTTCTAACAGGGATATTCGTTTATCCTCTTCCAAAGTATTTTCACCTAGCATATTTTATCTTTTTTGTTCTTCGCCGCCTTTCTATTGAAATCTCTAGCTCAGTACATTGTTCTCTTGAGTATATTATGGCCTTTTTCACGGTTTCATCAAGATGATGAAAAAAACGGAAACGGATTGTCTTGAGTTTTTAGAGCAAGCCCGGAATTTTGCAAGTATTTTTACCAAAATATTGCACCAGGATGAAAGATTTGAGGTTCACAAATAAGTTCAAGGGTTGAAACTATCTTCACGAAATGTTCCTTCAATGGCTTAACAGCCTCGTGACGAGCCTCCATTTAGTGTCTGTAAGTGTGTCTTGACTTACGTAACCAGAAATAAAGTATTACAGAGATGCCCGACTTCTACCTCTCTTGCCCCTTAAAATGTTCGACAACTGTATTTTATAACGTTCTCTTAAACCAAATTGACCAATTAGAGGACGGCATTTACATTCTTCTTCTTCTTCATTTGGCGCTACAGTCCTGGGGTGGACCTGGGCCTCAACCAACAAGCCTCTCCAGCTAGCACGGTCTCTGGCTAGCTGTCTCCAGTGTCGCACGCCAAGTTGGTTGAGGTCCTTCTCCACCTGGGTGCGCCACCTTAAACGTGGGCGTCCTCTGTTGCGTTGTCCCACGGGTTCGGAGTCGAAGACTCTCCGGGCCGGAGCTGAGTTGTCCATACGCTCTACATAGCCTAGCCATCTTAGGCGTTGGATCCGAAGACGCCTGACTAGACTCATGTCGCTGTACAGCCCGTACAGTTCGTGGTTGAATCTTCTCCTCCAGAAACCGTCAACGCAAACAGGACCAAAGATCGCACGCAGAGCTTTTCTCTCGAAAATACCAAGGACTTCCTCATCCGCTTTTGAGATTCTCCATGCCTCCGCGCCGTACAGCAGGACTGGGATGATCAAGGTCTTGTATAAGGTCAGCTTAGTCCTTCGAGAGATGGCTCTACTACTCAATTGCCTCTTGAGCCCATAGAAACAGCGGTTGGCAAGAGTTACTCTGCGTTTGATCTCGGTACTGATGTTGTTTGTACTGTTTACTGCGGAGCCGAGGTAGACGAAGTCCTTGACTACCTCGAAGTTATAGCTGCCCATTGTGACGCTCTGTCCAAGACGTCGATGTTGTGTGTCCTTTCTTGATGACAGCATATAATCAATGCCAGCAAACGCCTCATTGACGGCTCGCTGTGTTCTGCCAATCACGTCAATGTCATCCGCGTATGCTAGCAGTTGTACGGACTTCTGGAAGATCGTGCCTCTAGTGTTGGCCTGTGAGTCTTGCACGATCTTCTCCAGGATGATGTTAAAGAAATCACATGACAGCGCGTCGCCTTGTCTAAATCCTTTTTTGACATTGAAGGTCTCGGTGAGTTCGTTACCGACCTTGATGGAGCAGCACAACCTGACGAGTTTGGCAGGAATGTCAAAACTAGACATGGCGTTGTATAGCTCGTCCCTATGCACGCTGTCGATTTCAAGGCCGCATATGAGGCCTTGAAATCGACAAAAAGGTGGTGGGTGTCGATTTGCATTTTTTGGGTCTTTTCCAGGATCTGCCGAAGTGTGAAAATCTGGTCGATGGTGGACTTCCCTGGCCTGAAGCCACACTGATAAGGACCTATCAGGTTATTTATAAACGGCGAGTACACAAAACGGCAGAGAAGATCTTGTAGGCGATGTTCAGGAGACTTATCCCTCTATAGTTGGCGCAGTCAAAGGGGTCTCCTTTCTTATGGATCGGTCAAACGATACTGAGATTCCACTCATAGGGCATGCTCTCCTCCGACCATATCTTACAGATGAGCCGGTGCATACGCCCAACCAGATCATCTCCAGCTGCCTTAAAGATTTCAAAGATTTCGGCATTTACATTATTTCGTGAATAACCGTCAAAAATGTATGAATATATGTCAAAAAAGTACTCAAATTTGTTGATGGACTAAGGGGCAATCAGCTGTGAATTCGGCTATCTCGTTAATACTTCATTTCTGATTGAAACGATTCGTAGAATGTGTAAAGCCTTTCCACTGTCCTAACAAACTCCTCCTCCTCCTTGGCTCGTGCAGCTTTCTGCCATAGAACAAACGAGCTCTGAGGCGGGCTCAAAAAAGCATATTTTCATATATCTATGTATATACATAAAAGTCAATGTATAGACACTTTAAAGGTAAGAAAGAGCACTGATGTTTTCAGCAACTTTGTTTAGGATTCGCTGAAAAAGGTTTTGGTATAATTTTTTTCTTACTATGCGTATCGACGCCGTTTACAGCTAGTACCGTATAAAAATTAAAACAGAAAATATGAGGTTGTTAGAGGAACTGTGTCTTCGAAATTGTACACCCAAGATCTAGAACGACGAGGCAAACTTGAACAGGATGAATAATAAGTTTAAAGGTAAATTTTACGAGCTATGACTTCTTCTAAACAAAATCTAATTTACCATCAGAGAGTGGTCCTTAACGGCTTTGTTAATCTCGAACCACTGCTCTACCTAGACACAGACAGATAACTTTGTTGAGAACGGCATGTCCCTGGAAATCATACGAATCTCATCCAGTTGAGAGGAGCGATTCACATACGAATGACTATGCCCAGGAATGGCAAACATTTTCATCACTTTTACATCAATACCTATCTTTGTTCCCACTGGATTGTACTACTGAGCTTAACATAGATTCTCAATAAAACACGCCTATTGTTTGCGGAATACCACCAAATTTTCACAACATCGACAAAAAAGATACCTGGTATGCTTGACTACATTTATAGCAGCATTGACCTGCTAACAGATTCTGACAACAGCACTGTTTGCAGTCTGGCAGAAGACACGGCCGACACAGCGAGAAATTCTACCATCATCAAAATTAGAGCCATCCACAATGCGAACTTCCATCTAACCCGTATTGGCAAAATACCCAAAAAGAGCTGTGCAAGGAACACGACACTTTTCACTGGGCAACCGAACTCTTAGAGTCTGAAGGTAGCCCCAAAATGGGAGAGCCCTCATCTAAAGCGAGAGTAGCTAAGAACCCTGTAATAGGGGAAGCTACTGGAAGGGAATATCAGCCGATTTCGGCAGATCGATCCGGGCCGACAGGAGTCCAGACAAGACAGTCGTCAAGTCCATTGTCAAACCTCCCGCAGATGGGCAAGCTGAGTCCTTACGGGCGGCTGGAAAATGATCCAGGCTGACGGGAAGAGTCGATGAAGTGACATCACAATGGAGCTTAGGGGGCTAAGTGAGGCAAAAAATTACCCCAAAGAGCCAGTCACATCTACCTACCTACCTTCCATGTATAAGGTGAAATGAATGTTAATGAAGGGGGCTGACTTCGCCATTCTTCAGAATTTGTTCTTATTTATATATACTTTGAAAATGGAAATACTGCCAAATTATAAAATTTGGCATTATTTGCGTTAGCATGCAGAAGACATCCTCAGCGATGTGGTTACATTACAGACTTCTGCTTTTAATGTAATGCACTTCAAATTGGCAGTCGTCTACATTTCAAACTTTTGGTGCGACATCTGTCAGTCGGTGTGCAAACCATCCATCACATCAAGACTGTCACAATTGTTGTGGTTCCTACTGAACATGTTTCTTGTCAACAATCTGACATTACACAGCTGATTACAGGTTGGAAGGATTTGTGAAGTGCCGACATCAGCTGTAGGTTTATATTTGATTTGTTTTCAATCTGTTTCCAATGGTTCACTGCTTGTAGTTGTTTTTTTTTTTATTTACATTCCCTTGTGTACAAAATATTCCAAGTGATTTCAATACTTTAATTACCTTACTTCTCTACTTAGTGGACTTGTATTTCAAAATATGGCAAATATTGATAAAGTGCGTATTCTTCTTGTTGGCGATTCAGGTAAGCATCAGCGAATTTACGCATAATCCATCAAGTATCTATTAAAGCCCTTTTCTTACTGTTTAGGAGTTGGAAAAACCTGCCTCACGCACCTAATTGCGCACAATGAGTCACTTACACATCCAGGATGGACTGTCGGATGTTCCATAGAAGTTAAAATTCATGAATACAAGGAAGGGACGCCCCAACAAAATACGTTTTTTGTAGAACTGTTTGACATCGGCGGATCTCTCAATCACAAAAACTCCAGAGGAGTCTTTTACAATCCAACACATGGCATCATTCTTGTGCACGATTTAACAAATCGAAAGAGCCATGAGAACCTAAAAGAATGGCTATATGAGATTCTTAACAAAGAAGGCAAAGATACATTCAAAGGAAACAACAATTCCTCATCAGATGCGACTTTATTTGATCCAGAACAGTTCCTTGGTTCTACGCAAATACCCATACTGGTGGTAGGAACCAAACTTGATTTAGTTGATGAGAAGAGGCAACCAAAAATGCTACAAAAGGCTGGTGGAATAGGTAAACCATAATTTAATCATTTAAATTCACTCAATTGTTATTGTATCGTTTGACAAACATCAGCTGAACAATGTGGTGCTGAGGAAATCTGGTTGAACTGTAGAAATACACGAAGCTTGGCAGCCGGGACTACAGATGCTGTCAAGTTGGCACGATTTTTCGATAAAGTTATTGAAAAGAAAATTAATTCTCGGGACTCTGGGATGTTTGGTGCGACTGACAGAAGAAAGGTCATGACCACTTCTCCATACTCACCAGCAGAAGGTTCTGTTATGTATGGTTCGGCGAAGACCCTTGAAGCGAATTTATAAACATAGAGATAGGGTTATTTAACGTAAGTGTAAATGGAAGTGTATTCCAATGGTATCCATGTTAATATATGTCTCTCAAAAAAGTGAATAAAAAAATTATTCTAATACAAATCATTGTATGAGACCTTTTCATTGGTTAACTAACTCTTTCGCCATACTGCTACTCACGAAAAGTGTAACCAATCTATGCAGGCGAAATGGCCCTTAGCGATGATAGGCCCTTAGGGATTAGAAATTACCTTTCGAACCGTTCAATTCAGTTGTTTTAGATGGTTACAAGTCTAATACTTACTTATCAGGCTGGCGACCTATGCAGGGTCCGAGCCTGAGCGATAGCTGCTTTACATCGCTGACAGTCCTGGGCGAGCTGCTTCCAGTCATCAAGGCCAAGCTGTCTTGCATCGAAGTTTACTTGGTCTTTATACCGGAGATTCGGTCTTTCTCTCCTTCTCGAAACAGGAGGCTCGGATTCGAAGACCATCTTAGCTGGAGCATTATTGTCCATGCGCCAGTGCAGTCGACGGATCTTTGCCTTCCGGACTACATCCATATCCTGGTACACTTCGTAGAGTTCGCGGTTGTGTCTTCTTCTCCATTCGCCTTCCTCGCAGACGGGACCGTATATCCGACGTAGAATTTTTCATTCGAAGGCACCAAGAATCAGCTCTGCAGTTTTGCAGATACTTACAGCATATACTTCGTTTTATCCTCATTGACCTTAAGACCAGCTCGCTTCGCCTCTTCTTCAATTGCCGTAAATGCTGCCACCACGGCCCGTTGGTAACGCACGATGATGTCGATGCCGTCTGCATATCCCAACAGTTGGACTGACTTGTAGAAGATAGTGCCTTCCGTGTTTCCAGCTGCCCGCCGCACAATATTCTCCAGTACCAAATTGAAGAAATCACACGACACCGCATCTCCTTGCCGAAATCGGCTAGGAAGTCCTTGAGCCGAACTGCACGGTGCATTGCGTATTTGTTAGCGTAGTGCGACACAGCCGGATCAGTTTTCCTGGGATCCCGAATTCGGCCATCGCACCAAATAACTCCTTGCGATTAATGCTGTCGCATGCGGCTTAAAAATCGATAAAAAGGTGGTGCGTATCGATTTGAAACTCGCTGGTCTTTTCCAGGATTTGCCTTAGTGTGAAGATTTGGTCTATTGTCGAATTGCCGGGCCGGAAGCCGCACTGGTACGTGCCGATTAGTGCGGTGCAAAACGGTTTTAGCCGTTCACACAGTACGCTGGACAGGATCTTCGACGTTGAACAGGGATATACCTCTATAGCTGTTGCAAGAGGTAGGATCACCTTTTTAGTGGATGGGGCATAAGGAGCTGATATTCCAGTCGTCGGGCATGCTTTCGTCCTCCCAAATTCTACGGATCATCTGATACATGCTCCCTACCAGAACATCGCCACCGGCCTTGAAGAGCTCTGATGGTAAACCATTTGAGCCTGCGGTTTTGTTGTTCTTCAGCCTTTTAATGGCTCTGCCGACTTCTTCAAAGCTAGGTGGAAGGACTACTTCATCGACTGGAGTTGGGATTTGTTGATTCCATATCACTCTCTCCTAGTCAGGACCGTTAATCAGCTGTTAGAAGTGCTACTTAAACACATCCATTATTCCCTGCAGGTCAGTAACCAGGTTACCCTCAGTTTCGAAGACCTTTGGTGGCTTTCCTAAAGCAGATTTTGGATAGATTCGGTTTCTTCCTAATCTTTGCAGCTTCTGCAAAAGTCGTTATGCGGTATGTTCAATCGCAAATGCATGTGTATATATAACCGTGCGTACATCCTTGCGACTACAGCTGATCAATGATGTTGATCTCTTCTTGTTCAGCATTTGTTAGCATTTGGAGAGACCTTGCTGTAGCTCAAATACACATGCCAAACCAGCGTGTCTGGCTATGTCCAGGGCTTCGTCGTCCAAATTTTTCTTTTTGGAGCTGAGAGAATACTAGAGATCCTCCCAGGTCCGAACCCTTCTTCGCAATACTGTCGCCTTTTCATTACCATGGATGCCAGTGTGTTCCGGAACGCAGGAGGGAGTCACCGATTCACCAAGAGTATCGCCTTGACGCTCTGTTTGCTTGCATGAGGCAATATGGCGTACCCCTCTTTTTGAAAAAACAACTGTCTCTAGTTCTAGTGTCTTAAATTGCATATATTCAGTGTTTATTGATAATATACAAAATACTCATTTCAATTGATTGAAATATAATATAAGTTAAACACGGTAAACTACGGTAATCCAAGAACTTTGATTATACAGTTGATCGTTTTTGTCTCTAAATTCAATTTTTTTAATTCATACAATAAGCGTATATAGTTCACAGTACCAGTTAGATCCACTAAGTTAAGAACGTTGGGACACAGATTAAAATAGACTATTGTTGCGATTACTTTTGATATATCACAATTATCAATTTCGCACAAGCTATCGAAACGATCTGTTGTAATGAACCGCTTTAGATGCGGACTGCTCTCCGTCAGACATTCTTCTATATAAGACTTGAGATTTTCAAGAACCGAATTGACTATCTCTTGCGACACCAAAATGTTCTCCTTCTGTCGCTTCATATAAATTTCAATGAGTTTCAATTGCCAAATCTCAAATGTGTCTGGTTTCAATTTAGCCGCCTGTAGAGTCTGAAAAATACATTTTGGAATGGAGAACAGCAATTGAGGACAAATACTTACATTTACAAGGGATAAATAAATTGGTAAGCCATGCATTTTATCTTTTATAACAGCGTTATAGAAGAGAACTGTCAGCTGTTGGTAGCGTTCCATTTCACCTTTGGTCAGTTTACTTTCTCTCGCATCCATGCTTAAGAAACGGTCAGTGAATCCAATGACAATAGGGTCTGAAGAAAATATCTCCAATGATTTAGTGTCTATTTTCCAGCAGGTATACTGTTCAGTGGTTAGAGTTTGAGCGAACAGGCTTTTAAGTCGATCTGGATCGTCCAAATGTGAGTGACAACCTGAACGTTTCTTGATATCAATGCATCCCGATACTTCTAAGGCTTTTCTGTAAGTTGTCAAGGAAAATTTTAAGATTTGTTGCGATTGTCTCAATTTTTGGTTGCACGTACACAAGTTGATCCCAATTGCGATCTTTTTCGAAACAAATTGGCCAATAGTTGGGGTCATCGACAATAACGGATTTCAGCGAATTGAGGTCTGGTAACATGCACGGCGCCATTGGTAGCTTCTTGATTTCAGAATTTCCAATTTCTATATAAGAGATCTGACAAAGGCACAGTTTTTTTGTGTCAAGATCGCGGGGAAGAAACAGTCGTGGTTCCACAGAAAGTACGTATAAATGGCGAAATGCTTGCAAATGGTACCTGTTGAAGAAATAATACAAGTAGAAGATGCTCTTGTTTTGAGAAGAGGTTTCCAATTACCGATTATCATTGCTATGATTGGGGAATTTAGGGAACAGTGCGCAGACTAATGCTGCGATCGCCTCAGGACTTTTAGAAAGTGTGTAACGACCAGCGCCGAGGAACAAAAATCCTAGAGACATATGAATAGCCATTTGGGAGCCGTAAGTTACTTGAGAGTGTGACGACCCTATCCTCGATCGCAAATATCGTATAATGCGGAGAATTTCCAAATCTCCCGTGCCAGCATATACCAATGATATGGATACGAGTATCAACATAAGACTGCTTTCGACCGTAGCTCTGCCTGCGAACTCTCCCACATATTTTCCCGGGAAACCTAGAAACAATTTAATCGCTTTTTTCAACGACTTGAAGGCTTCCGGATTCTCAGTGCCGGCATATTTAAGTCCAATACAAAATGCAGCACCGGCTATTATATTGCAATAGGCTTGCCTAAAATTACAGTTTTATGAAAACTCATTAAGTAAAGGATTTATGAATACTAACGTTATTGCTTCATGGTCAGTGTCATCGCCGCGGGAGACAGGACCGCGGTTGGTATCGAATCGCAGATTTGCCGGGAACTGATTGAGCAACCACTCTGAAGTTGGTTGAACCTCACTCCAAAGAATAAGACCTTTGGCTATGGTACGCAGAAGCAGTAAATCAGGTCGTACAAGATCAAGTAAGTAACTGGTATCGGGTGGGTCCATCCATTGCGCCACAGCCTTGTTGTCGGTATTGAAGAACATCAATCCGAGGGCCAAGGTAGCTCCAGGTGCTGTAACATCAATGTTTACAGTATCACCCTCTCTCACTTGGAACGATGGCAGTTTGTACTTCTCCTTTTGTGATCCCATAAGTGGACGTTTATTACCGCCCACCATGTAGTAATGTAGAGTATCGGGCAGTTGTAAGTCACGCAATCCAGCTGGAGCTTCGCCATGTCCTAAGGTGACTAAGCCTAATGCCAAGCCTGCAGTCAAAGCGTACGATTCCCTTTCGACACTATTCTCCATCTCCGGTCCAGGTGGACGACCTACAGGTTAGACTATGAGAAGACCGTCAGATTGGATTTAACTCCTTGCTTATTTACCGATTTCCTGTAACAACACTTCTGCTATGTGACGCTTTGCTGTTCCTTGGTAAATGAGACCTATCCCCATGAGTGATGCCACTTGAATATTCTGGGGGATGTCCAGTTCAAGAGCTGTTGCGGGAAGAAGTGCTTCAATGTGGACACTTAGCAGTTTTGTAGTTGTTGTATCCATTGTCCCTACAAAACATAAATAGCTATACACAATGTTTGGTTTAAAAAATAAATCGTTTACCTCTATGAGTTGCTGATATTCCTAAAAGAAGACCCACGCTGGTCATCTCGTCGCACTTTACCAAGTATTCGTAAATACTCATAAACGATAGGGTTTTCAGATGACCGTTAAGGCCTAATGCCATCAGAAAACCCGCATGTTCTGTTGTCACTTCCGTGGGTCCTTTTGGCTTATTATAAACAATCCAAGTTGAATCAACGTCTCTGGCATTTGGTGATATTCGCAAACCAGCGGCAACTCCATTATGGAAACTCGGCCATAAATTCATATTGGCTGGGAACTCGATCTGTTGCATTTCAATCGTTGCTCCCTTTACTGGTTCCTTGCCAGTCAGACACAGTTTTGGAATTGGCATCGATTCCGTTGGTGTGGGTATCGACGTACGCAGTGTAAACATCCCTCTACCCATTGGCAACGTCATGGTTCTCGTACACAACGCGTATAATTGTTTTTCTTGTTCTTCGATGAAGTCATGATCGGATATGCCAGGGGACTGTGCAATATCAATTAACACTGGCTCCGAGCTTATGAGCAAACGTCTAACTTCGGTTATCCTAAGATCGTCTGGAAAACGAAGGCTTAACAATTTTGTATCAACATTTTCCATGCCATCGTCATCGGCGGACTCGGCCCTTGAAAAACCATTTGGATTTGGCGGACAACGCGGTGATAAGGAGTCTTCGGCATCAATGTTGGCTTTATTGAATTTTACTGAATACTGTTCGGCGGATTGCTGGTAACGTGTGTGCTCCAACAGTTCTGAACGTAGAATGAGCTCGTACGTTGCTGGTGAACATCCCATTGGTGGCGAAAGTCGTCCGTGTTCTAAGCATTCTGCTATAATCAAGTATAAGGCCACTGGCAAACGTTCAATGTCACTTCTTGTCATATCTAGAAAATTTAATACGAATGTCATGCAACTCAAGTTGTCGTCAGAGTTAAGCTCACCCATATTAATCAACATTTGGATTAGCTGTTCACATAAGGGAACATTTACGGAAATTAACCTTTGCTTTTTAGGCATACCAATGTACATTGTGTCAGAGAATTCCAAAGGCTTAATCCAATCCTTGATCTTCTTGCACCCGTGAAAGATCAACGATACGACCTATGAAAGAAGAAACTGTGACGAACATTGTCCCATTATAAATAGTTCATAAATGAATACCTGCAAAACATTTCTACTTGTTGCGTTGACGTTCTCAATGTGTAGATATTGATAGACTTCACGGTTCTTGAGAACGTTTTCGACTTGTTGGAAGATGTTTGGGACTGTACCGATAAGCAAGTCCTTATGCAGCATATCCTTCGCATGATCCTCTGTGAATAAGTTCTGCGGTTTAATGCTACTGAATTGCGGAAAATCCAGAAAATAGTGCAAGCAATATGCAGTTAATTGCATATCCAAGGCCAATTGATACAAAAACTGAAACAAGAAAGCTATTAACTCGACCTCTTCATAAATGTTAGCACACTCATACCTCGCCCAGATATCGTAAGTTGTCCCGCATGGTATTGTCAAGTTTGAAGTCTTCATACAACAAATGAAAGGCGAAAAATATTTTAGGAATCTCCTTGAAAAGCAATGCAGAGGAATCAATGTATTTCATATTCGCATTCACTTGTCCCGGTTTGATTCGGTTGTTAAGTATCGATTCTAAATAATCCCAATCCTCGTTAGTGCCATCCAAAACCTCGTCATTTTTTCTTCGTTTTTTCGGTTCCTCAGCGTGGTACGACGCATTTGTGCTTGATTCATGGGAAATTGTTACACGTCCCATGAGTTCTGATAGAACCGTTTTAAATGTATGCCATTCTTTTTCACTGCTGAAATCCCGAGACCCTGGGGGATTTCTTGCACCATACCAGTGTGTGACAATTTGAATGAATTTTTCTTTTTTCAAAATCTGACGCAGCGTAGCTAAACAACGAGTTACGCAGTACGTTTCGTTGATTAGAGGCAATGATAAACGATACATTTTCCCCGTTGGATACACGAGCGTGAGACGATTACCAGCAGGGTCACGTAGATTCAAGCACACTCCACTGGAATTCCTGGTAAGTATGAAAAACGTCAGAAAATTTGTATGCACTCATAGAAAGGTATTTAGTACTTACCTTATTGGAAATTGAGGCTGAAGAGGATGTACAGGAGACAACATATGCAATTCTTCCTCAAAATTGGTCTCACTGTGATGTTGAGCTGTCGGAAGAAGACTGCTCCTTCTGCAAAATTCGAGAAAATGAGTTTTTTTTTTCCTTCCAACAACAAAGTTATGTTCTTGCCTTGGAAATGGTGAGTTAAGGGTTTTGCTTTGTGGCACGGACGATGGAATTACGGTAACAACGTGCACTTTGGACATAAAAACATTTCCCGTGTATAAAATTAACGTTCCATTAGGGTCAAGTACTGCAATCATTTTCATTCTCTAAAGAAAAATATAATAATATAATAATAATAATATTGGTGGCGCGACAGTCCGAGGCGGACCTGGGCCTAGCCTCTCAGCAACCACTCGTGTTGTGCTTGCTATTGTTTTTGCACGAGTAGAAGGGAACTACAGTTTGATGCCGAATCCGAACGGCAAATTTGAGAAAGCTTTTTCTAGACAGGAATACTCTTTGAGCATTGTCGATGACTCGAAAGAGGTGGAATTATGAAAGTTGGTAGATTGGGGATTCGAACTTGGCACCCTCTGCATAGGAGTCGACGCACTAACCAACTACGCCACGGCGACTTAATTAAATGGTTACGGAATAATGGATTTTTTAGGTAAGGACCATTATGGCCTTAATTATACAGCTGTCATCAGACCCATCCTCTTACACGGTGTAGTAATATTCTGGCATATACAATATACTCAAAGTCAGTACCCACCTCAATCAATTTAGATACAGAAACAAGCCTACATCTGCATCAATGGATTCCTTAATACTACTCGCACTGATGCGCCGGAAACTTTCCTGAACCTTACCCCTGGGTATTTTTGATAAGCAAACCGCAACCAACTGCGCAGTTTGTCCAAAGGCTTGCTCTCAATGGTGTTTACCTTAACTGGATTCACTTGGACTATACTTCATCACGACTTTTTCCAGATAACAACTTGGAAACCCTGATTCCGGAGAGAGATTTGTGGTACGGCGGAACTCCACCTTTTGGTTAGGCCAAACATTTCTACACAGATGGATCTAAGATGGATGATGGAGTTGGAAGCGGCGTTTTCTGGGATAGTCTAAATCTGAACGAATCCGTTCGCCTACTAAATCACTGCAGTGTCTCCAAGCAGAAGTAATGTCAATTAGCAAAACCCTGTCCTGTCTAAGGAGGAACGTGATATCCGCCCGCGATATCGGCATCTTCACGGATAGCTTGGTAACAAGCAAATTGCTCTCATCGCTCTCTATAAACTCAAATATAGTATTCGACTGCAGCGCATCTCTTAACGAGGTATCCGAACACTCGCCTGGGCTGGGTGACAGACCATAGAGAAATCCCGGGTAACTGCAAAGCTGATGAACTCGCTAAACACGCCACTAGACTGGCAGTTGTTGGATTCTGTCGTAACATAGGTACCCATAGCGACACCCAAGTTACATGTCAGGTACAGGGGGTAGCAGATGAACTTGCCAGGAAAGGGGCCGAATCCGACCCATCCCAGGCAATCCCATGGCTTTCCTCACCTCTGTCTGACATCAAGAAAAAGGTGGACAGGAAAATCATCTAGCTAGCTAACCAAAGGTGGAGTTCCATCCCCACATGTGAGACTACTCGTACGATATGGCTTAGGTTCAACAGCATTAAAACCAATTCCCTCCTCCAATGTATCAGGAAACTGCTGAGGATGATGGTCGAAGCTGTCACTCGTCATATTCATCTGAAGTATCATGAACACAAAATGGGACTTACCCATGACACCATTTGCAGAGGCTGCGGTTACGAGGAGGATACATACCACTATCTTTGTCAATGCCCCAATCTATGCAAATTGAGACAAAGAACTCTGGGAGATTTTCTCTTCCATGACCTATCAGATATCCCACTAAAATCTCTTTACAGGTTTATTAGGATCTCTGGATGGCTGGATGGAGGAGAACGATAACCAACTACCCTGAAGACATTAGGTTTTTATCATCATCCGGCGAGTAAGACGATATAAAGAGTTTCACCCCATGGGCATCACAATGAGTCTAGCAGAACCTCAGTGTAACCTAACGTAACCTACAGGCCAATAGTCTCTATGCAAAGAATGGCATTGGTTTTCTGATGATGATGATTAACAGGCATCACTTGTCAAATCTGAAAACAAATCAGGCCACATCTCAATACAAAAAGATCATGTAACCTGATCTTTCTAGAGATCCAAAGTAGGGATAGCACTGCAGTGGGATTAATCACAGAACACTGTCTACTAGCCCTTCACGCAGAGACTAGGCCCATTCTTCAACTTGTGCAGAGCTGAAGGGATAGGAAAACCCAATTGCATTACAACGAGGCAATTCAATGCACTAGTAAAAAGTTACCACTCTTGTGGTACAGAGGCTTAGAGTTGAGCAAGAGAAACGGTGTACAACGCTGCTGGATGTCTAGCCATTCGGAGATAAAAGGCAATGTAATGGCCGAATCCCTAGCTAGGAAAGGAGCATCGGAATATTTCACAGGCTCCATTCTGGAGACTATGTCCTTAGAGAAGAAGTCAGGAAACATAAAGAACCGAAAGAGGACAACCTGCCATTCCTGATATATCGCGAAGAAGCATGGTCACTAACCAAAACGGAGGAGGAGACTACTAGTCGCTTCGAGAGGAAAGTCATAAGTATTATCTTTGGTCCCGTATGTACTGTAGGTGTTTGGAGGAGGAGACTGAACTAAGAACTGTAGAGGCTGTACAGCGACATCGATCTGGTCAAACGAGTTCGAGTCTCTCGTCCGAGATTGCTAGGTCAGGTAGATCGAATAGACACCAATGCTCCGGCCCGAAGGCATACGCAGTTGGAAAGGGACCTCAGTCAGCTGAATGTGGCTACAAGCAACTGGGGCTGACGACTGAGGTTCAAGTCCACTCCGGAGTGTAGTGCCAACCGTAAAAGAAGTGCAAAAAGACATTTCTGAAATTTTTTGTAAAAAAGTAACGAAATGCCATGAAAAATTGCGCAAACAAATTAGATCTCTAGAATCCATATACACATATTTTATCGTGATTCGAATGGTTTCAATAATAATACACGGCGCGACCTCTTTCGAGTTACTGGCAATGCTCAGAGTACTGCTGTCTAGAAAGCTTCTCAAACTTCGCCGTTCGGATTCGGCATAAACTGTCCCAGCCAACAACGTGTGGTTGCACGTGTGGTTGCTGTATAATCTAGGCCCGGCTCCACTTTTTTTTTTACGGAAAACGTATGTTTACTACAGGAAAACTAAGGTCGCCAAAGATTTTAATTACCTCCAAAACCACGGCATCTTTGGCCGCTATTGTAAACACTTCTCCTTCTATGGAAGTGTTTTCCTCGCCGAATTTCGCTATCCGGGCAAGTTGTAGCTTGCAAGACCGTGGAAGTAGAAAACAGAGAAAAGTTTGTCCGATCAAATCCACGTGCACAAATGCACGAGTTGCAATTTCACAAAATTCCCTGTGAAAGAACACATTAGAATAAATATCATCTCTATTCGAACATGTTTAAGTTATAGCATACTTTGTATTTGTATTCTCCGTCCATATGTGCTCCAAGCAATATTCCGGTACGATCGGCTTTGATGGCTGCGCTTGTCCAGGCTTTCGTATATCTTGCAGTGACATTGAAAGTGGTCCCATTGACGATTGCAAACGTGTAAGTGGAGATTGACTGTTTGTTCGACTAAAGAGAAAATGTTAATCAAGTGTGTGTTTTAAATATTTTGTAGGAAAGTACTTGGAACTGGTGCCCAGTCCACTATTCATCGACTGAGAATTAAGAAATTTGCTAATATGTGTGTTGCAAACCATATTCCCCAAACTGGATCGAGGCATGTATGTTGTACTATTTTTTGCGCCAGCTGAAATCATATTACATTAGGGCATTAATGGATTGAGAATACTTAAACGGATTACTTGTGAATTTCATGGAATTCTGTGAAAAACTGCACATCCCTGGACGCTGGGTTTGATTTACATGGGTACTGCCAAAGGCCGTGTCATTATGGCAGCCTACATTCCCTATTTCATCTTCGGTAGCCTTTCTCAGCTTAGAAACGAAGTGCTTTCCCCGTTTGTTATCGTACAGAAGAACCAAATCGTTACGCTCTGTCGAGAAAATTACGCTGTAATCTGCTTCGGTTAGGTAGCTCACTACTCCGAGCGCTGATTTATTGAGAACAGGACAGATTTCGTCCAGAGGGTGCGAAAGTGAAAAGACTCGAGGCATCGAAATAGCCAGATTTTGAACTATAGTATTGGTAGCTTCTTTTTCGAGAAGTATACCAAAATTTGTCACCCAGATGTTGGAAACTGGGAACTCCAGATTGGCAATAAAATCCTCACCATTGCTGCAGTAAACACGAAGGCATGTAGCATCTAAGGAGAAGAAGGGACAATTATTTCGGATAAACCAGCTTTTGCACATTTCAATCTACCAATCAAGCATATAGCTGTGAAGTTATTCTTATCGATTTCTTTCTTTAAAACACCTTGCAGGAAACTGGGGTTGCAGAAAAATGCAAACTTGATTGGAGTTTCGCAAGTGAAGCACATTCGCGGCAGCACACATCTTTCTCTATGGAGACCTGTAAAGTGGAGACTCATCAGTCACGATTTTCATTCGCTTTAAATTCGGTTTTACCTCGATTCCAAACAGCTGTATTCTTCTTAACATATAGTTCCTCTTCAGAGTTGACGAAATAATCGGTCATATACTCCGGAGACTTGGTATTGCTTACATTATTTGAATTTGGGGTGCTCTTGCGGCACTCGGAATATATTTCACGAATAGACCAGAACTCGTGCTGTTCATCAGTGGATGAAATATTCACATTCTGCATGCGATGGAGCAGTATATTTTCGGAGGGGACACTGGAATTTTGCATAGGCACCGCTGGACCCGGGTGCTCCTCTACCGCCTGACGCCCCCGAGGAATGAATTCCTATGGGATAAATGCATTCTCTTACTGGCGTTTACATTCTGATAAAGGGGACTGAACTTACCAAAGGTTCTGAGGCGGCGATCATAACTTCGCTAGTTTCATCCAGATTTGCAAACTAATGATTGAACGTGAATAAAATATCCACCGAAATTAATTTGTCCGATTTATGACGGGCTATGCTGGTAGATATCCGAAGAATATGCGGACCGCGAAATGCCGGTGCGTGTGTTTTATTTTCTCTTATCCTTTCCCAATCCCATTCGAATTCAAAACGTCAAAACTGTTGCTTATTTTGTTCTCATTTCGATTAGAATTTGTTGTGTTCCAGTTTTTCGCGTTTTAGGTACGTTCGTTTTAATTTGCTAGGGGGGTCGCAAGAAGAGCCTAAAGTGAACGCTCGTTACAACACAACGGCAGACTTGTTTTAAGGGTAGACAAAGCATTTGTACTTTTCAGCTTCAGCAAATCGTGCCGACAAATTGGTATGTCTGAACGCCGCTAATGAATCTTTCACTGGTTGATCGAACTCTACGCAAGTTGTGTTCATGTCTTCAAACGATTACGCACCAACTGAACGAGTCTTATCCAAAACACATATTGCTTTCTCTCTCCGACTGTAAACGCATGGAATTGGAACTGCGGGTATTTATCTTGAATATTTTGTTAAGGGTTTGTTATTCTCCCTCATTCTGTTATTATGTAGTCTTATCAGACATATTTTTGACACTTTGCCTTACTCCTTACATTCGTGGAGCCTGTCTGACATTATCGGGCTTCATCGTATCAATTTTTGCCTAAAAATCGAAGATTTCTTCTCAATTATCCTGAAAACTAGAGAAAAATCCCTTGACTTGTTGCAGTATTAATCAGTGCAGAAATATTAACTAAAACGAAAAATGCAGTAATCTGATTGAAGCAAAGATGCAAAGTGCTGTGAAGACTGTAAAAGATCTTGTAAAAAATAAGCGAGAACATGCCTGAAAAATTATCGGTCGTTTGTTATTGATACGCCTTTTTTTAACAAAAAAATAAAAATAAAAAAAAAACAAATTGCAATGAATTTGAACTACTGCCTTGGAGGTTGCCTGACCGCACTATTGACTATAATCTATTGCTACCCATCGCTTTTCTACATATTCCTTTTTATAGCCTACTCAGCGATACTTGTTTTAGGGGGTAAGTGTGCAATGACTCAAAATGTTCGATTTTCTTAACCATCTTCTTATCCTCAGCTATTGCTGGTACAATCTACATTCATTTCATACTGACTTCGAAAGCTCAACCCAAATTGGTCCACCACCCTTTTTCGGTAGTATACAATGCGACAAAGTGAGTAGTAAACTATTTACACTTTTATGATGTACAACTTTCGTCAACATTTTAGATCAAGAATATTTGATTTGCCAAACCCGATCAAAAATCCGTCGAATTTACCACTTATATTTGGAAAAACTGTTGACTTGCAGTTGCAGCAAATAGTTGAATATGTTCTCCGTGACTTTATGTCGCCATGGCTGGGGTGCGTAGTATTATATTTCAATTTTTAAAAATGAGATTCAGGTCTAATTTTTCCCTTCAGGTATGTTGCGACGAATCCGAAGCTCATTAACGATGTGTTACGTGAGGATTTATGGAACGCTATACAAAAAATTCGTGAACGTGCCATCAAAGTGGATGCAGCCAAGGTTATAGCTGTGGACATGGTTAATCGTGTCACAGTCCACTTGGAAAAGATAAGAATAGCTGATGCACGATCGTAAGTTAGAAACTTGTATTTGTAGTACTTTCTTTTGCGCCCATAGAAGTATATAAATGTACATACTATGAATAATAACTTGTGCAGTACATGGATATAAATGTACAACTGAACATGTACCCAAGTGTACTTGCGAAATCATTAGAAATATTTGACGATTTGTGCAATGATTAGAACATCGTCAGAGTATATGAATATAAGATTATAATCGAACGCCGATTAAACGTTGCTATCCAATTGACAAACTGTCCTTCGATACAACAATTGCGGATTTCAATTACTAGTTCAATGTAGAAAATATTTATGTGCTTGAAGGTACACAATATTGTTGTTCATTAAGACACTAGAGTAAAATTATATCAATGTAATATCGCGCACAGATATCGTCATCTGTTCCGATAGCCAGGCACTATCTCTGAATCCAGTCACTTTTAATTAAAAGATTTCCCTTAATTGCCGCCTATCCCTTAATGAGATGGCCAAGTACTTTAACATCCAACTTATGTGGGTGCCGGGACACACATTCCAGAGAATTGCGAGTGGGTAATCTTTCCGGGTGGAGACCCACCTTCCTCGCCTATCGCTACTATAAAACATCTGCTAAAGCTTGAAACGCTTGCTCAAACAAACCGCGGATGGATATCTGGCACAGGATGCCTCATTACCAAACAACTCTGGCCTATTATCGATCCCAAGCAATCGCTTAGTTTGATCAGATTAAGCAGGCCAAACCTCAGATCTCTTATTGGCGTTCTAACAGAGCATTGTGCCATCGGAACTCACGCCTCTTGACTGTAGAAGCTGCATGGACGAAGATGAGGAAGAAACCGTCGAACACTTGCCATGTAGCTGCAGTGCTCTCTCATCCCGTAGATTCAGACTTCTGGGGCCCATTTCTTTGTAGCAGCATCATAATCTGCCCTCTTCTTCGCTTTATCAAAAGCACAAATTGGTTTGCAGAATAGGTACCCTTGATTGGTAACACAATGGGCCTTCGCTTGGCCTAAGTATGTCTGCTGTCCGTATGCGAGGCAGTCTGCCACCTCAACTTAACCTAAGACACTAGCGTTAGGTAAATATTTATTTATTTTGTAGATGTTTTTTTATTTGTAAATGTTGTTTTTAATATTATAGTAAATGCCCCTCCGAATTGAGATTCACAGTACACAAGTTTTCATCTATGCTAACCTACAGCATCTACAGTTCCCCAATCTTATTTAAAACTCAGAGTTATACAAAATTTCACATAATTGCACAGAAAAATCTTGCGCATCAGGAAGTAGTATTTTAGTAAATTTTCGAAGCAACACCCGAAAATTTGTTCAGCAGATGATCAAATCTGTCTTATCTACCCCGATTATATATGCAGCGTGCAATGTCATTGTAGACCACAGTTTATTTGCTTTTAGACCTGTACTCAAGATTACCGAATACTTCGCCACAGTTTAGTAAAATTGGTAGTAGCATGGTTTTTGCCAAGACCATTTTGATTTTTGTGGAAGTAAATTGGAGACAGTTGGCTAAAGATCGAGCCAGTTGGAGGGGCTTGTTGGTTAAGGCCCAGGTCCACCCTGGACTGTACCAACAGAAGAAGAAGAAGAAATGGATACGAACCACAGAGAAGACGAGGCAACCCATAGACTTTTCCCGTTCATGCAGTTATATGGGTACTATTGAATGTGATACCCAGATTTCGGAAAGACGTAATCCATTCGATGTTCGATTCTCCTAGCTGCAGCTGAGGAAAAGAAGCCAAATCTATGCAATTTCGTGAGATAAGAATGGATTTCGATTTGCTCCGGTTTAAATATAGGTTATTAGCCAGTGCCCAGTTAACAATATGTCGGAGGTATTCATTCATTTTAAGAGTCGCTGGTTCTTTCGAACTAGTAGTAATGAATGAAAGGATACATAAAATACCAAGAATCTCATAGTATTCTGCCTACTAAATTATTCAAAATCCAGAATTAATAGTAGGTTTTCCTTTGCTAACATTGAAGGCCAATGTTTTGTACTTAACATCGATTATACGATATTTTAAAAACTTGCACTCTATGTCAAAACATCGATATTTGGTCACTCAACGTCGATGTATTGCCAACATTGATGAACATTGAACATACCTAGTTTATATGTTAACATTTAACTACATTCCGCCATAGATACTCACACCCAAGTCCTACTACTTCAATAATCTCAAGGAACTACGTGCCGTCAGCTAAGCTTAGCCCTTGTGTCGCAAGCACAAACTGGTTCCATGTTAAAGAGTAGTCAACTGACGTGATATCACAATGGACTAAAATTGGTCTAATTGTGAAAGCTTTTAGCAGTCGCTCAAAAAAAAAAAAACCAAACCTAACCTATTTTGATTTATTTTATTCAAGTGCTGAAACTGCTACAGCTCCAGTATTTTCGACAAACAGCTATTTACAAGATGACGAGCACGAAATGGAATTCTTACGTAAACTTAGTGAAATCACGATAATACTCCTTCTACCACGAGGATATTCGTTGCCACCTTTGAAGATATTGCTAACGGAAATCCTATCGTTTAAGAGTAAGTCCATGTTGATATTAATGATGATTCATCTCTGATCGTCTTTGCTTATAGTATTTTTTCCTATGATAAAAATGCTTACGTCGCCAGATTACATTAATCAAAAAGTCGTCCAGAATATCGAATCGCGATTGGCAGCTGCGGCTATTAATAAACGCAGCTATGAGTATGCGGCCAGCTTCGAGGACTTTTTGAAAATTATTAATAATTCTGGTAACATTGAAGAACTGTCACTGATACGCACTAGTATCGTCAATGATTTGATGCATGCTACAACAATGCAAAATTTACAACGTGCTAAAGGTCTTGAAACATAAATGCGCAGAGATTCTGCAAGATTTTGTCAATACTGAACATATTTGCATTGTAGGTCTAGATCCAGATACAGACGATAAATGTTTATCTCGTTCGGAACTTACAACAGCAGTAAGACTAAAAAGGTATGTCCAGCAACTATCTTATGCGAAAGCTCAATGCGAAAAAAATATGCTGAAATTCGGATGGAAAGGAAACTATAATAATGATACGGTATACGGATTTAGCTTAAAAATAAAGTTAAAGTCTTAAAAGGTTTATATTTTAGAATTTATCATTGATAGATGTTTTACACACAAGTGTTGGCAGACGCTACTTGACTGTATTTTTGGAACCTCTGAAAGCAGGGGCTTTAGTAGGGTTTTATGTCGCTGTGGAAGAGATGAAACACGCACCAAAGTCCCAATGGCATAATTTGGGCACAGAAATATTCTATACATACATACGAGTACCTAAACCGGAAATAAAAATTGAAAAATCTGACCGAAAGATTATCGAAACCTTTTTACTTGGCGATGCTGGTCCAGAGATATTTTACCAAATCCAAAATAATGTTGTTAAAGCTTTAGAAGATAAATACTTCCAATCCTTCATATTAAGTGAACAATACCGACAGTTGAAAGACGCGCTTAGCTCTGAAAACTTTAAGGATCCCACCCTAAATTTGCTCTCCGATAGCCAAGATGAACAAACTACCTCTTTGGAAGCCGAAAATCAAATGGATGTAGCTACCCATACCACCTACGCTAGAAAAAAGCTAGAACAAATTCAAGAGCGCCTGGACAAGAAGACTTCAGCACTTGATGCATTAAAATATTCAGTTAAGCCCGAATCGAAAGTTCTTATGATACTAGAGAAAGAAATGGAATGGTTGAAAAATGAAAAGAGGCAAACGGAAGCCCATTTAAGGCGTACCGACGCATGGTCAGATCACATAGGTAAATGGAAGGCCACAATTCAAAGTGTTGAGGTACATAATCATGTAACGAATGTGTATTTTAAAATTATGGTGGTACTTTTTTCAAGATTTCAGATGAGAAGGAGTCACTACAATTCATGGTACTTGTTCACGTCGATGAAGATATAAACAATCCGAATACAATTTTCAAAGAACAGAAATCTAGTAACATATCAAGTGGATGGGTGGTACTACGCTCCCTGGCACAGTTTCACGTAAATTTTGTATGCGAATGTAAAGGCTCTAAGTTAATTTCAGATTTTTCAAGGATTTGCATCGAAAGCTACGACCAATGTGCCCTGAATTAAAACAGATTGACCTTCCGACTAATTTCAAACTATTCTTTTTGAAAAACGACAGGAATTCCTTGGAGAAAACAAGGGCACAAGTTCAAAAGTACTTAAACGTATGTATAATTATTTACTATGATTTTTTAAAACAACTTTTAAGGTTATGGATTTTTTTTCTTCACGATGATTATTACTTTTTTACCGACGTTTAACTATTAACATAAATATATTAGGTATATAATATTAAATTTCCAAACTTGCTCAGTCCAAGTTAGAAGTCATTTGAGGTTAGATTACATAATTGTGTATGTTGTTAAAAATACCAACGCTCGGTAAGACATCGTAGGTGAAGAGGTCTTAAGTTTTAGAGTACGAGCACAAACAAATTTTAAAGAAAACAAATTGAGAGGCAAATTTTTTGTATTTGAACTCACGAGTTTTAAGGTGTACATTACCAAAACTAATCAAACTGATATTACATCGATTCATATTTTTACAAATCTAATGATTCTACCATAGTTCATCCTTGAAGACGATCACTTGTGTGGAAGCGAAGCTATTTATACATTCCTCAGTCCCAGTTCGGATCACTTAAAACAAACTACGCCATCGCCGAGGAAGACAAAGTTTTCCCTGTCAACATTATTCAAAAGTGATAATGCCAAAGCAAATGAAAACAACAAATCCTCCGACCCCTTTTGGGGTCTAACACATTGCAGAGAAGACGATGACATCTCGATGTACTTAGAAGGAGCGGAATCGGAGTCTAAGCTACAAACCGATTTGGACATCAAAGACTCTATTGCGGAACCATTGTACGCCTTGATGGGAGAAATTTTCGATATGGGCGGTGTGTTTAAGTGGTTGAGAAAGAGTATAATTTCATTTGTCCAAATCACATACGGTCGAACTATAAATAGGTAAAATGGAAACTGAAATAGATTGTTCAAAATAATAATAACGCATATACAAACATTTTAGACAAATACGAGAGTCAGTAGCATATCTCTTTGAGGAATCGATGCTTCATCACTACTTCTCAGCAATTTTAAAGTCATTCTGGCCAGGCGGTGTTCTCGCCTCTTCGTATCCCCCAAGATCGGAAGATATGATAGAAATGACTCGAAATGCGGCAAAAGCCCTTCTTATGGACAACATTCCAGAAGTATTAAGTAACCTTGTAGGAGCACAAGCCGCTAAACACGGGGTGATCAAGGTGTTTGATGCCCTTCAAAATCCAATATACAACAAACAGTTATTCTACGTAAGAACATTTTGCATGCAAACACATAACGTTCGTTACTTAACATCCCTTTTTCTGCATTATATTTTCAGGAATTAGTGGAAATCTTAATGATTGAACTGTTTCCTGAAATAAGACAGTTAAAAGTCCCGGCTTCTATAAAGGCTAATATTAAATAAAAATGTGATTTATGTTTTTAGGTATTATTGATTGCTTTTAATCAAAATTGACCCACTTTCATACATACATCCTTAGTACAAATTAATTTGAATATTTTAACTTGTGAAAGTTGTTACAGACAAATACTCACTCTCACATAAACCCAAAGCTTATAAATAAGTCTAGGTCCTAATGTTGTTAAGGGTTATCTTAAGTATAGTATTTTGATGGTAGAAAGAGACAAGGGACAAATTGTTTAATTTTCACAAATTTTATTTGTTAAATTATGTATACTCTTTTAATTTTTATCTACGTTAACTCGGATGGTTCTCGAATCGTTATTTATTGTGATCGTAAATGTTGACTCTTTTAATTTATTTGTACATGAATCTGACCAGTGTTTTTAATTTTATTTTCTTCAGTACAGTATTAGGGTGTAGTTTTGCATGTCTATCTATTTAGGCATTTGTATTTCATTTCAGGATATTTATTACCTAAATTGATGTGTTTGTGCATTTAGAAGAATTTCTAAATAAACTATTACCAAGCACACATATATATATATATATATATATTTATAAATGTAGCTAAACAATGTCTATATACATATATTATACAGATAATAAAGTGGTTTTGTGTAAAAATGTAATTGCCAATAGTTTTTCTATGTTACCACTTAGTACAATCAGTCACAAAAGTAAGTATACATAGACAATCTAAAGAAATATTTTTAAAAAAGCTTGTATTTATAATCACAAAATAATATGAGTGCCGCTACGACATGTAGAGGCTCAGGCGTTAGCTTCTATAGCAATCACTCATGTTGGATGTGCTATTGTTCTTTCACGCGTGGAAGGGACCTACAGTTTTATGCCGACCCCGAATGGCAAAGCCCTGTCTATACTCTGTCTGAGTAGCCAGTGTTGGTACCTTACAAAAATTGTGGTAGATCTACTTTAGCTCTTTTGCGAAATTTTCAAGCAAAATCGACCACGCCACACTAGAATTCTTCCTTAACTAATCTCTTATTAACATCTGCTATAGCTTGAAACGCTTGCTTAAGCAAACCGCGGATGGATATCTGGCACAGGATGCCTCTTTACCAAACATCTCTGGCCTATGATCGATCCAAAGCTATCGCTTAGCCTGAATAGATTAAGCAGGCCTAACCTCAGATGTCTTATTGGCGTTTTAACAGGGCATTGTGCCATCCGAACTCACGCCTCTAGACTAGGTCTTCACTATAACATTGAACACTTGCTATGTAGCTGCAGCATTAGCACAAAATGGTTTGCAGAATAGGTACCCTTGATCCGCGTGGTAACACAATGGGCCTGCGCTTGGCCTAGGTGTGTCTGTTGTCCGTATGCGTGGCAGTCAGCCATCTCAACCTAACCTAACCTCTTATTAAACATTAAACTTTTCGCATGACTCAACTTCAAAGGAAAATATGCATAAGAATTTACGAAGAAGTAAAAAATACCTGACAGCTGTGTTAGAAAAATATGCACACAGAAGAGAGTGAGGAGCTGTGAACTACATTTATGAAAGTATAGTTAACTTGTGTGTTTGTGTTATTTCCTAGAAATTGAATAGGTAAACCAGATCCACCACACTTTTTTTACGCCCACTTTGAAAATTTGACAGACTTTGCAAATTGTAAGTTTCAACACTGGGCGGTACACAGATACTACATACTAAGTTGAAACGTTGATCAAGAAAAACTGTTTCGACTTACCTTCTAAATTTACTATTGCAACCGCAATAGATAAGAGATATAAGAAAGTCTAAAATGCCAAAGAATTTATTTCTTATAAGCGTTTTTTTCTATATTTCGTTTCTATAAACGAATTCGATACAAGAAATAAATGTTCTTATATAAAATGCGTTAGCAGCCATTGCAGCAAAATATTAAAAGAAGGTTAATTTAAAATTATTTTTCTTTTTTTAACAACAAATATCTGTAATGTGAAACAAAAATATTCTTAGCTAACAAACCTAAAAACTTAACAAAAAAAGAGATAAATCGTTTTCCGTACAATGTGCAATAAATTCAAGCTTGAAAAATAATTCTCAATTTTGTTCTGAATAATCACTTTGGGATTTTTAACAACTTTGATAACTCACGGCTCTACCTCTTTCGAGTCACTGACAGTATTCCTGCCTACAAAAAGCTTCTCAACTTCGCCGTTCGGAGTCGGCATTAAACTGTAGAGTCCTACAGTACCCGAGTGGAAGAACTATAGCACGCATCAGCACAAGAGGTTGCTGAGAAGTTGGGCCAAGGTCCGCCTCGGACTGTCGCACCATTACTATAATCACTTTAGTATGTTCCTTCAAAACTCCGTATAATTTCATTGCCCTCACTTATCTAAATACTGCTTAAAAATGGATTTTTCAGCGTCTTCTTGTGCTGGCTTTGGTAAAGGAGCAATTTTACCGAAAGATCAATGTTATCAACACTTTCTGACCAGCATGATCCACTAAAGGGGTCACGTGTTAAGTCAAGCAGCAGAGATCTCCTATCCTCCGCCATTGACTCAAATTAGGAATTGTGCCCAAGTATAACCAGGCGAGTTTTTTGAACCAACCACCTCATCCTTAGTCTGCCAAGCGGTAGCCTTCCTCATTTAAGACTCGCCTCAGAAATTATGATGGTGGGGTCATTTATTCCACGAGACCAAATCGAAGCATAGCCCTTTCCGTACGATGAAGCAGTGGCTCAACTTTGAGCTCCACGAAGCGTACTTTCTTTCTAGCAGTTTCAAAACTGACACAACTCGGCGAATCCTACAGCTCAACATTCCTCCTCCCATCACTCGTGAAAAGACCCCGAGATACTTAAACTTTCCCATCTGCTTCAATGGGACTCCATTTACATGTAGGGGCATTCAACAGGCGTTCTGGAAATTACCATGATTTGTTACGTTAACCTTCGTGCCAGCAACCACACATAAAAACCTATCGAGTGAGCGGTGGTGCTCGTCTTGAAGGTTGTGAGAACAACTAAGTCATCTGCAAAAAGAAGAAGACTACCAAATTGAGGCATTCGTCACCTCGGCTTCTCTGCAAGATCCTGACCATATATACAATGAAAGAGAGAGGTCACAAGAAAAAGAGGCTTGGCGAATCTCAGCGCCAACAAGGATATCGAAGAGTCTAGGAGGTAACCTAGTTATTGACCCGTAGGGAATAGTGGATGTGCTTAAGCGCACTTCCAACAGCTGATTAGCGTGCCTGATAGGGCATCAAGAAATCCCAACTTCAGTTAATGACGTGAAACCCACCACCTGGCTTTGAAGAAGTCAACACAGCCATTAAAAGGCTGAAGAACAACGAAGCCGCAGGCTTGCAATCACAGCTCTTCAAGGCCAGTGGCGATGTCCAGGTAGGTAGCATGCACCAGATCATTTTTTTTTTGGGAAGACGAAAGCATGTCCGACGACTGGAATATCAGGGCCATATACCCCATCCAGAAAAAAGCCGATCCTACCTCTTGCAACAACTCAAAAGGTATAATCCTGATCAACGTCTAAAACCTGTTGGGACCACACTAATTGGCTCATACCAATGTTGCTTCCGTTCCGGCAAATCGGCTATAGACCAACAGTTTCTCACTAAGGCAAGACTTGGAGAACAAGCAAGTTCCAAGTCGATACGCACCAACTTTTCGTCGATTTTAAAGTCGCCATTCATCGCAGGGAATTATTCGAAGGGATGGCCGAATTGGGGATCCCGGGAGAACTGATCTGGTTGTGTCGTATGTGTGACCCACAATGCAGTTCGGCTCATGGAGTTCCCAGTCGTTTGAAACCTGTACCGGATTTCGGCAAGGAGATGCGCTGACGTGTGACTTCTTCAATTTGGTACTGGAGAAGATAGTGTGGCGGGCAGCTGTAAACAAGGAAGGTGCTATCATCTACAAATCAGTACAACTGTTGAGTTATGAAGATGTCATCGACATTGTAGCGCGTTCCCAACGTGACGTAGTGGAAGATTTTGCGGCGATTGAGGAACAGGTGAAACTAGCACAGCACCTTGGACAAATCATTACTATCATTACATACTGCTTTCGAGGTATTAAAGGAGTTTGTCTATCATGGGGAAAAAGTACACTTCAAACTGCATCGCAGTAGAGATCCGACGTAGAATCGCTCTTGGCAACCGGTGCTACTTCTGTTTGTTAAGACACTGGGCTCAAAACGTCTAACTCTAAGGACCAAAATCATGCTTTACAAACACTTTTGTCAGAAAAACTGAAAGACTGCACAGCTAATTATTGGTGCCTACGAAAGACAAAATCTACGTTGAATATATGATCCTGTCTGCGAGGAAGGTGAATGGAGGAAAAGACATAACCGCGATCTCTTAAAGCTGGATGTAGTCCGCAAGGCATCCTTCGATTGCACTAGCTCGGTCATATCGGTTGATTTAAGGATATAAAAGGAGACATTGTTCTGGCAATATTCTTGTTAAGTCTTTCAGATGATTCAGTTTATTTCACTGCTAGTTGATTAACAGATAACTGGCGCTGCCCATGGAATTGTAAAGGAGACTGCTCTGCAATATGCTGCTAAAGCGCATGAACACCAATGCTCCAGCAAAGAGGGTCTTTGAATCCGAGCCATCTTGTTCCAGAAGGAGAGAAAGACCGAATCTTCGTTAAGAAGACCAAGTCATGGCGGATGCAAGACAGCTTGATCTTGCAGCGTGTCCTGGGCCATCAACGAAGGAAGACAGGGATATTTCAGACTCGGAACCTTCATGTGTCGTAGGCTTGCTAAGTTAGTGTAATTATTATGGGAAAATACTTCGGGCCATCAAAATTCTTTCTTATATGCGACTTTCTTACATTCGTCATTTGCTGCAGTTTTATCTAAAAATGGAAATAAATCCGGACCATTAATATAAAACCCAAATAAATAAAACATTAAGTATTGAAAAAGTAATAACAATTTTATTAAATAGGAAACACAATCTCTCTTAATATTACCAATGTATCAACACGTAATTTATAAATCTGACTCTACCCCCGTATCAAGGAAATCATTTAATACTTCAATTGCTTTCTTTGGTAGCAAATTCGTAACTTTCTCCATATAAACATAACGTTTAGGAATGGATTCGTCCATAACATCACGTCTTTGTGCACTAACAATAGCTTTAGCTGCATCTTGAGGCTTCACTAGCTGCATATTCTGGAATCGGAATCGTGGTTTTTTGCACAGCCCTGTATCTACCATATATGGGTATATGGTTGTTAGTTTAATCTGCAATAAGGGGGTGATTATTAAAGGCTGTTTTCATTTAAAAATATGTGTGGAATATACTTTATCACTAAGGCCGACTTTACGAAGCTCCTCATAGATTGATTTCATTACACCACGTACAGCGAACTTCGTTCCACAGTATGGAACCAAATTGTTCAATCCAAAGAGTCCTGCACACGATGACAGAGCTACGATATGTCCTTTTTGGCTCTTAATCATATCCGGAAGGAAAGCTTGGATCAACTAAAAACGTTTGAATTTATTTCACATTACATTGTGATTATGTATAACGTTTGAAAATATTTACCCAAAAATGTGCAAGAATGTTAATTTCATACATCAGTCTAATTTCTTTCTCTGTTTGGTCCATAAGTGGATGGCATGGCATAATACCAGCGTTATTGACTAGAATGCTAACTGCACCAACATCTTTCTTTACCTTAGCAGACACTGCGTTAACATCTTCCCTCTTTGTAACATCGCATCTGTATTAAACGGAACATTGAAACAAGATGACATCTATACATTTTTAAGAACCTTACACATATGAGTAGGCCTTTCCTCCTATTGCCTTTATTTCGCTGACTGTGTCAAAATTGCCCTTTTCATTTATATCCCAGCACACAACTATGGCACCTTTCGCAGCATATTCCAGAGCAGTCTCCTTTCCAATTCCATGGGCAGCGCCAGTTATCTGTTAATAAACAATCAGTGAAATAAACTGAATCATCTGAAGGAATAAACAAGTATGTTACCAGAACAATGTCTCCTTTTATATCCTTTTCTTCCTTTTGAGTAAACGCTTGCGCAATGCCTTCGAATATGAAGTACCAAAATTTGAAAATCACTACTGCTATATCTATAACTAACACCGCAATTCCATACAGGCTACCGAATGTGCCTTCACCGCTTCTGGATAAATAGATAAAGATTTATGAAAATTAGTAATTGGTAATTTTTAAGGGCTTCTAAAAAAGATACTGGAAACTTTCAAAAGTGAACAAACATTTTATATGAATTGATAAGTCACGATTTCAAGATAAAGGCTGCAGTTCCTGTGCCAGCGAATTTAAGGGAATACCTAATATCGTGCGAATTCTCAAAGTTTGTTTAATTCATTCAAAAGTACGCAGATTCTATGTTGTGGTTATGTTTTTGTAAAATTTCGTGAATTTCGTACAAAATGGAATTTGAATAATTAAAATAATACTATTATGAAGAAGGCTGAAATATTTTGTGATGGTTGTAACAGTTCCAAAAGTTTGTCAATAGCATTTCCTACATTATATCGTGTACACGATATAGTTTTCCTTGCTCTTCAATGATTGTCGTTATATTATTTTGTCTGTAAACTGGCTTGCACCGGTACCACCCTGTTTGACGAAATGTGCTAGAGTTAATTTGCTAACCTGCGAGTCGTGCGTTTCAAATTCGCTGGCACCTGAACTGCAGTCTAAGGAGGACCTGGGCCTAGCTTTCTAAAGCAACCACTCGTGTTCTGCCGCTGCGTGCTATTTACAGTCGTGCTAAACAGTTTTGACGATGGAACGTAAATAGAAGGATTCTTTTCGCAGTCGAATTGGTTTCCTGAGACATGTCCGTGGAACTTTAAGTTCCATGCGTAAAACGGGCTCGCGGAACTGTGTATTTCAATTGGATATGGGTGTGTTAAACATGCGGGCGGAACTATGTACCTAATCCCATTCATATTTAGCCGAAAAGAAGTTATAGATAGATGGTTACGTTGGCATGGATGTAAATACATGTATTGACGTATGATACATGATAGTTCCGACTCATGGATGCACAAACGCGTGTTCATCATTTTGAGTTCCATGTGACATATTATGTGTGCTTGTGTAGAATTTGTATGTCCAAATTGTGGACATATTGGGTGGACGTTGTTAAGATTTAGTTTACGGAACGATAAGAAATGTTTCCGATAGAGGGCATAGTTCCGGGAGCTATGCATGTCCGGAACGACACAACACTAGTGTCATTGTTCTCTAACGAAGGTAGAGGGGCCTCCAGGTTTGTAAAAGTTTTTTCTAAGCAGGAATTCTCCTCGAGCACTGTCAGTGATTCGAAGACATTGGCGAAATCGAACCTCGACGTCAAAGGTTAAAATGTGTAAGAGACGGCTCACATACCCACTACGCCAATGCATGCGTTCATCTTGCGTTTTCCGCATTTTCATTAAGAAACAAATAGATTTAATACTGAATCTGACCGAAGAGCGAACCAAAGTGGAATTTTCATAAATTCGTTTTAATTTCCATAACAGATAAGCAGATAAGATCTGCCATTACATTGATAAACAAAGCAATCAGATTGATAAATAATAAAGCAGTAGAGACCAGAGACCAGAGACCAGAAGCCTTCAACCAAATCTTTAAAAATAAAAACTAGGATATAACATTTGAGGGACCCTGGTATAGACAAACTTACTTATATAACTACGTTCCCGACTGTCATTCAAGTGTTCTCTTATCTTTGTCAATTGTCTTATTTACCGTAAAATTGAAAGTAACGTTGGACAGCTTATGGTAGGTTAGGTAGGTTAGTAATTGAATGTCCTGTCGGCCCTGTCGCCGTGGTTTACTTAGACTAACGTGTTTAGTCCATTTTTTCCCATGCTACAATGTGTAAACTACAGTGAGACCTACTGCAATCTTAAAACCAACCAGATTCTTGTGTGAATATTAGGACTAGGTTTTTCAATTTAACACCGCTTTAGTCCTCCAGCTTTATAAAGAAGTACATCCGTAGAAACTATATTCTTTTTGTTCCTTGGTCTGGGCATTCGCAGATCGGATGTTGGATAGATTCTGTTTCTTTCCCATCTCTGCAGGTTCTTTAAAAGTCGTTGTGACGTATGGTATGTTCAGTCGCGTTGCATGTGTACCTAAGGCCCAGTAACGACTTCTATTAGCGTGCGTACATCCTTTCGACTAAAGCCCATCAATGATGTTGATCTATTCTCTCCCAGCTCCGGCCACATATAGCCCCTGCTGTGGCTACAATGCTAAAGCCAAGCCAGCGAGTTCTGGTTGTGTCCAGGACTTCGCCCTCTAGATTTTTCTTTATAGAACTAAGCGGGTGTACGCAAACGAGATTGCGAGATTCTCCCAGGGCCAAACCCCTCTTCGCAAGACTGTCGCCTTTTCATTTCTTTGGATTCCGGTATGCCCCGGTATCCAGCAGAGGGTTACCGAACTCACCAAGTGTATCTCATTGAAGCTCTGTGTACATGCATAGTCTAACCAACTTCGATGCCAGAATGTTTGATGCTATGGCCTTTATTGCCAAGCTATCAAGAAAGATGGTGCTTGATTTGCCGGTTACGTTTTGGTTCCTCAACGAGAGTGGCGCTTCGTGTATCGCAGCAACTTCGGCTTGAAAAACGCTGCCGCCAGGGATTCCTCGAAGAGGTCACAGAAGATTGGAAGATTTCTTTTTTTTTTTCACCAACAACCCCAACAACGCATTCCTTTGTGAATAGTTTTTAATAAGGTTATCAACAACGACCCTAATTTAAACTGATCCATGTTCCGATCCATGGCGAACGCTTTTGCTGGTGAAAAGTTCTCCTCAAAAGAGGCTTATGAAACAAGCAGACGTTGTGTGCAGGAGATACATCATTTCCCCTGATTGTATTAAGTTACATTCCCAGCATGCGCAAGTATGAATGAAATTGAGCAACGTCTCACAAACAAGGTTATATGAATAATCACTCGAGGCTGGAGATAACGATGACCTGCGGCAATCGGCTCCGTATAGCATATTTCTCTAGGCAGATGCCAAAGATATCGTTTGGGAGATTGAACCTAACACAAATAAGTTAGAACGTTCAACCCATAAGCTGTAGTCAAATGTTTAAGCGTTACGATCGACAGCTACAAGTCTGAGGTAGTAAAGGAATTTGTCTACTTGGGGACAAATGTGACCTCTACGAATGACATCCTAGTAGAGATTCGACTTAGAATCGTCCTTGGAAACCGGTAACTCGAAGAACCAAAGCTCATCTCTACGGAACTCTTAATTTGCAAGGCCTGTTATATGCAACCGAAACTTGGCCATAAGCAAAATAGCAGATCTGATTCCTGAAGCCTTCGAAAAAATAATTCTTTGTCGATATGTGATCCGGCCTTCAATGAAGGTTAATGGAGGAGAAGGCAAACCCGATGGATGTAGTCTGGAAGGCAAAAATCCGTCGACAATACTGACCCGGCCACATCGAGCTCACGAAAACCAATGTTCCAGTTAAGTGGGTCTTCGAATCCAAGCCTCCTGGTTAGAGAAGGAGCGGAAGATCGAATCTCCGGTTAAGAGACAAAGTCATAGCGGACGCACTACAGCTTGGTACTGAAAACTGAAAGCAGTCTACCCAGTACCTTTATCGATGGAAGCTAGCTAGTGCTCAGGTTCAGCAAAGCATACCAAATTGCCAACCAAATTGACATAGGTCACAATAATACATGCGGAATGAAAACTAATCTGAAAATTCGAAATGAAGATTTTACGCATGCGTATTGACGTCATCAGAAGTGAGAGGCAATGTGAACGAAGAACAAGCTGACCTAAGCCTACAATTGTTCTACATAGTATATATAGATAGCTAGTAAGATGTAAGTGGAGTACATAGTAGCTATCTAGATATAGCTAGTAAGCTGCAAGTGGAAATTGCAAAGTGGAAAAGGAGGAAGTCGCAGAAACCTACAAATTAGAATAATCCACCCTTGGATTTGTTTTCATAACTTATAAATGCAGCTTTTTAGTCGCAATTCCGCGCAAAATAAAAAGAAAACTGAAGTGTGATTCATGGCGAAAAAGACAACATTGCAAATTGTCTCGAAAAAAAAGATTTCGTTATCGTCATGAATCATACTGCAGCTACCTCGGAACTGCTTTTAAAGTTACAGATGTACTTTAATCAGAAGTTACGCGTTCCACCGGATGTTCTTAACTTGTCTACACCACCATTTATATACTTTGTGTATAATATGCATATTTAATTTCTTCGATATAAAACGAGTTCTCCAAATGAGTTTGTGTGAATTACTCTGACGAATAATATTTCAAATTTTGAGCGCTCTTTTTTATTAACTAATTAACATTTCGTGTCATGTTGTTAACGTTTATTTGTACACATAACTCTTTGTTTTACGATCAAGCAGTTAAGATGCAATGGATATGTAGAGATCACATGCAATTAATTAACTGCAATTTGCTCATATCATTGTGTCACTGGAAATCAAATTGCGTTACAAAAATGTAGTATGTAGCCAACAACAAGCAGTGAATACATCTACCAAGCAACCTGATTATTTAAAACAAAACGACTGATGAGTAATCCTACGTTCCCACCGAACCGAAATCGAGTGATTTCGATGAATTCTTATTGAAACTCCAATAGGGAGCCCACCGAGTTGAAGATATTTCAAATGTCGTTGGCTCTAAATTTTCAAGTCAATAGCTCTGAATTTATAAGTAGCAGCCAAACAAAATGTTATTAGTTATTCTTAAATGGCCAAAATAGCTGTCTGTTGACTAGAAGTAATAGTGAGAACTCTAGAAAATACAAAGAGTCCAAAATGACCAAAATAAAGTGAAGTTCAAGCTGTAGGCTTGTTCGGTTCGACAACTAAATTTTAATGAAATCGAGTGCTTTTGAAACACCGATAATGTATGGCAAAACGTACTAGATTTGAAGAAATTCGATGAAATCTCGGAATTTCGTTCGGTGGAAATATGGTATTAGAAAAATTTAAACTGTATACCTATACATGCTATGGCCCTTAGTAATAAACAAATTTATGCTCGAATTTAATAAGAAATTCGTAGTAATAAACGATCGATCTTTTTCTAAAATTGACAAATACTTACTTATGGTCTGAAATGAAGTATTACAGAGATAGCCGACTTCACAGCTGATTGCCCCCTAGTCCATCAACGAATTTGAGTGCGTTTTTGAAAGATATTCATACATTTTTGACGATTATTCACGTGAATGCCGTCCTCAGATTGGTCAATTGGGTTGGTCGGTCATCTCGGTAATACTTCATTTCTGATTGATACTGACTTTCTGTCAAGATTTGGAGCGGAAAACAGCTAGCAGTGTCAAAATAACAAATGATTAAAAAAACACACCCTGTACAGCCACAAAAATCAAAGAAATTTATTAGCTATATTGAGCAGACGGATTATTAACCCATAAAAAATGCTAGTCAGCCAGATTAAGATAATTCAGGCTGAAGGGTCACGTAAGCTAACTATCGGAGGTATAAAACCCCGATAGATTCCATAAATAACCGATTACAAGATGTTATCAAAAAGACAGAAAAACAAGAAAAATATCTTCTTCCTTTTAATAGGCACATACTCACAAGGTGGCCACCTTCCTAACTTGGTCAGGAAGTCAATACTTTCACTTCACGGATAAAGCTATGTACTAAGATTACTTCTAAAGTGCACTGCAATCTAAAACGTCGTTTAGTCACCATCCGCTTGCATATGAACAATGTACATATATTCTTACATACGTGTTTAACAACTTACCTTAGCTTACTCCTACGTAATTTATTAAGAATTTCGTGGCTTGAAAAAGCAATCCGTGATGCAATATGTATTTCTACATTTACATGATAAATGGATGCAGGTGATTTTTTTTTCCTATTTTATGACGAATAAAACATTTCCCGTCACGATATATTTTGTGAGTTTCATGTAGCAGATTCAAATGAAGGTATTATCAAAATATAATTGCACGTGCGTAACTTTTATATTAAAGCGACACGCATATATCCACATACATTGGTACGGCTCTATTGTGTAATAACAATACGCTTTTTAAACAATTTTATTTTTTGGCAATCGCTTTGCGTTGCAATTATATAACAAATACAAAAATTGAAGGTTAACGTAGACAAAGAAGCCGTTATGGCAATTTCCAGAATGCCTCTTAACTTTAGTGGAGTCGGATTGAAGTAGGTAGAGAAGTTTAAGTGTCTTTCAAGACTGATGGGAGGAGTAATGTAGGAATGGTCAAGATGAGCCAGTTTTGAAACAGCTTGAAAGATCTGTGATCAGCAAGGCCGAGCTTTGTGTAAAACCAAGTTAATCGCTTTTATTTCAGTATTTTGTCCAATTGGACATGAAATTGGGTAACGACCGAAAGTATAAGATCGCCAATACTTCTTTGTTTGCTGTTGTGGGAACTACTCGCCGGCATAGGTTGACAAGCACGGAAGTATGTGAGAAACATAATGCTGAACAGCTGCTTCTTCGAACAGGCTGTGCGTCAATGGTTTTGGCACGTGGCACGGATGTCCCCATCATCACGACTTCCGAGGACTCCCTTCAATGCGATTCCATCAGGTAGTCGACCGATTGGCAAAACCAGTACGCGGTGGTTGCACTAATTCCAAAAACTTGCCTGAGTCCAATTGGGTCTTATTATACAACTAACCATTGTACGTACTTGTCTCATGCAAATCTATTACTTTTAGCATATTCTAGTACACACAATTTTAATACATCTGTTTTACGTGGATCCCATGTTATAAATCATCTACTTTTTTTTAAATATGTACATACAGTAAAAGCTCGGTAATTCGAAACGGTTGGGTGAAGGTAGTTAGAATAATCGAATTTTCCGAATAAATGAGAGATTTTTATGCACTAAAACGCGTTTCCATTGATGAAAAAATTCCAGAAATGAAATCGAGCAATTATTATTTTATTAACACAAAAGTTCGAATGTAATAAATAATAAATTAATTAAATAACGTGGATTCCGCAATAATTGTTTTTACTGTTTTTTCCCGACGTCTATATGTGAAGTGCAGGCTGCCCTAATGGACATTTTGATGATTTGTTCCGATTTCTAAATATTTGCTACCTCATTGCATTCAATCATTGCGTTTTTTATTTTTTTTTCTGTTTTTTAACATATACCAACTCTCATTTTTTTGATAATTTTATGCTCTTTATTAATGAGTTTTCTGAATTAAAGAATTCCGAATTGAAGGGTTTTACTGTACATACTACTAAAATTAATTTTGTACATAAACGACATATGTATGTGTGAGTACTTCTGCTGTTTGCTTCCATAACAACCAATGTGTTTCTACAAGATCATCCGACGGAATCTCACGAAATTTGGCCGTGAAAAAGCGGCCTCAACAGTTGCTTGGTTTCGGCAGATATTGAATGACTCACAACATTATTGTCCTTATTAGTATATAGACTGCATGCAAACATGAGCAGTGATTGCATTAGAGGCAAAGGCTATGGCTTGAGAAACCAGTAGCATGCGAATGTATGATTTTTGACAGTATACATGCGTGTTCGTAGTAAGTTCAGTAAATTAGACTTAAAGTCTCTAGTGGTAGTAAGAAATGATTCTTTTAAAATAATTTGTTCAGTGTGAAACCGATGATTTTTTGTTTCGGAATGCGAGTAGGTGTTTTTTGCAGGTACTTGAGCTTTATTTGAGTTTACCGTCAAAAGCCTATAGAGCTTACGATTTATCTTATAATTTCGGAAATGTGAACTGTGTATTTATGTCTATGCAGCTATATTCAAAATTCTGAGTCAAGTCTCTCAGTTGCAAATCAAGCAACATCTAAGGAAAAGGAGTACTCAAAAATGTCGCTGTATTCCTAAATAAAGTAGAATAAGCTTTTTTGGACAAAAAAAATCGAGTTATCAAGTAAATACAAAGTTGATAATAATATTTATTTATCCGCATACAACACAAAAAGTAGAGGAGCATATTTATAATTGAAAATAGTCTCTTACACATGACTGAAGAGCGTATTTTTTCATTTTGTTTTTTAAGAAAATCTTGAATGGAATTTAAGCCAATTTCATGAGTCTTTTTGTATAAACGCAAACAACTCAATTATCTCCAAGTATTTCCCTATTATATTACTGCCGCTGTCTTCCTTATTGCCGAGCTGAGAGGATTCGGATTCACGTCTAAATATCTTGACAATATCAAATTTCAGTCTTGGGGCTATTGCCAACCACTTTCATTCGAGTTATCAAATACCGAAGTTCGACTGTATCATAATCGTTCTGTTTAAGAATGTATTGCGGGAGATGTGGTATAGAAAAAATTATTTTATTTAGAAGGTTGTAGTACATTGTGTATACCCAATGATTGATAATACCAACTAAACAATGTCCTAAGATCTTCGATCGGGTATCCGTTGATATCTCCATTGAATTATATTTGATCTCGTCAAGAATACGAGTTGTCAATAATAGTCAAGTCACCTTTAGTTGGTATATGATTCGAAAGACTTGAGTTCTCAGCTGAAAGTTGTATGCCTAAGACTTTTTGATTTAAAAACACCATCATTCTGAATACACTGGTTACGTAGTAAATTGCTAAACTGATAATTAATTCATTTTTGTTGAGAACGTAGGCAACTTTTTGCTGTATGCTCATCTTTGCGAATGACTGTATGCATTCACAGATAAGAAAGATTTATAGATAGCCACTTATCTCACATTCGTTCCAGTTTAATATTTAGGCGCCCTTATTGATAAGAATGTTTGATATTTAATTAAATATACACATGAACATATAGGATTTATTAGCGGGATTTAAGAATTGAAAGTCATTGGTTTGTTTCCAAAACATTTTATCTGCATATATGTGTACATTTGAATACACAAATCATTCGCCGACTCGGAAGAAGGATATACAACATCATCGAAGGGATCAAATCCCGAGATGATATTGTGTTGTTTTCCATTGAGGTGGACATTATGCACGGATGGAGCTTGGACTTTTCTCTGCTCAATCCCGAACAAGACACTGAGGATGGCAAAGTCGTTGTCTTAAGTGGGGCGGATAATAACAGGCCAATAGTGAATGAAGTCATTTTGCAGATTGAATAGCTAAGAATTTTCATATCTGCCGGTTTGATGGAGTTTTTGATGATTCTGTCCTTTAGGATCGCACTGAGAGGCCTGGCGATTGGCAAACTGGGGTGATTACTACCTTTTCAAGAAGGGAGACCGAAGAGTTTGTTCCAGCTACATATAGGGTCTCCACGGGAAAGTCAGTGCTAAGGTGTTGGAGGCGAGTTCTGGAGCAATGTTTGAGCTCAGGATGGAGGATGAGCAGTTAGGCTTTCATACATGCAGAGTTACAACCAACCAAATGTTCACACTAAAAATGGTACTCGACAAGACTTGGAAAGACGCTAAGCAGAACTACAGCTGGTTTGTAGTTGTTCGAATGGCATAAGACGGAGTTTCTCTAGGTAAAATCTGAAGTGTTCTACTGGAATAGAAGATTGACCTGTGTTGTGTTCTAGAATACACGAACAAATCAACATGTTTCAACGTGGCGAGGAACTCAAAGTTGAGCAGTTGCTTTTTTGAACGGAATGGGATATGTTTCGATAGTTTGGTCACGTGGCAGTAATATCCCCATCATCACAACTTCCAGGGCATACCTTGACCGCGACTGCATCAGCTAGGCAACCGCTCCTTGTCCCGCTTGGGCTTTACTTCTGAAGAACAGGAGTCGAGGGTGGAGGATGGAGTGGCTTGGAAATATTTTACGAGTGCTTTTTTCCCGCGACCCTACAGTGGATTTAACGGTACATGAGGTTTAGAAGATGATAATGGTACAATTACGTCGCTTATAAGATCCCTTCAAGGTACTTTGTGAAGCCAAAGCCCATTTATTCACACTACCAAAACGTCTACCGGCCAAGCAAGTAGAATATAGGCCATAAATTTGCGCAAAGCCAAGTCCTGCAGAAGGTTAGCGATTCAACTCGAAAATGAACAGCCTGTCCAAGAGCAGCACGTTTTGACTGTTGTTCAACCCGCTAGTATTCTCTTAAAGCTCCACAAAAGTCTTATTTTGCCAGAGCAAGACTTGCTACATGGAACCGAAAGCTGGACGATAAGCAACACAACAGATATGATTTTGGTGCCGTCGAAAGGTATAAAATAAGATCTTCGCAGACCGAGGAAGAACCGCGAGATCTATGAACCATACCAATATTGGGTGTAGTCGGGAGAAAAGGAATTCTTTGTCATATGTTCCAGGTGAGAGGGCCTTCGAATCCGAGCCTTCGAAATTATCCATAGATTGGTGTTGGCATATAGGCACCGAACCTCCATGGGGTCTGGGCTGATAAGTAAGTAAGTATACAATTAGATGTGTGTGTCATAAATGTAATGTGTTTTTTAACTGCCTTCTATTTTGGACGCAAGATAAGATAATGTTATATTTCCTTATCATAAACTGATATTTGCTTGTTTTATGCCACTGTTGCCAATGATGTATGTATAACTATGAATAAAATATCGGTTAAAAGGTTTATGAATTGGATTTAGTAGGTGTATGTTGATCTATATACGTCATACACATAGATGTTTATTTGTGTTGGATTTTGCATGGGTCCTTAAATAAGATACTCTGAATGAGAAGATATATTCATATGTATATACAACAATATAATATACAAACACACTTTTCGAATGTTAAGGTGATCTTCAGTCTATTCCAGTATAGTCTTTATACATTAGAAACTTTCTATAGAATTCATAAACATAAAACATATTACGTACAGTAGCGAGCAGAGCTGTAGACCTCATTTCGTCGTCGTTCAATGAAAACTCACTAAATCCATTTGTCTCAAAAATGGGATAAATACAACATGTTGGATCAAGTATCAAAATATGTATGTTCTGTGCAACTCCCTAAATTCTACGGTCCTCTATTTGCAAAACATACAAAATGAAAACTCTAGAAATTCCATTCCATTTTTCATATTGATTAGATTACAAACTTCGAATGCAAATGCATACATATGTACATATCTCAAAACCAAAAAAATTGACTTAGGGAGTTTCCATAGAACGACGAAGATTTCAGTTCTTGTAATTTTGCATCAATAAAAGGTTTTCCCTACGCCTTGTTTGATTGAAGTTTTCAGAAAACTGGAAACTGTTGATTTTCACGATTTCAGTCCCCTGCAGTCCGTTTGAGCGCCCACCTTTATTATGCACCTCATCTCATTCCTTCTTTATACTAAATGTACGTTGCAATGTAATAGACCGAATTTGTGCTATTTGTTCCACAATTAAGGACATTCTTGGGACAGCAAAATGATGCCGTTCTCAATATTTTTTATTTTATTTTTTTTTTTAAATCAAATTAAAGAATAAAATGTTGATCTTCATCAAAAATGTCGCTTAGTATGATCCCAAAATCAGAATGGCGAAATATAAACACAATATGTTACGCCAAGCTTGAAACTAGTGGCGTAGTGGGTAAGTGCGTCGACTCCTACGCAGAGGGTGCCAGGTTCGATACCCGAATTTACCACCTTTGATAATTCACGGCCCGCCTCTTTCAAGTCACTGACAATGCTCAAAGAGTATTCCTGTCTAGAAAAAGCTTCTCAACTTCGCCGTTTGGAGTCCGCATTAAACTGAAATTCCCTTCCACGCGTGAAAGAACGATAGCACGCACAACACGAGTAGTTGCTGAGAAGCTAGGCCCAGGTCCGCCTCGCACTGTCGCGCCACCATATTATTATTATTATTATTATAAGCTTGAAGTTAACGGTAAATCCACAAACAAAATTATAACGTGCATGTTTTTATTTTACTTCTTTTTATTTTCTTTCACTGATGCGTCTTTCTGTTAATAATTAAATAAGAAAACAATTTCAAAAATTCAGTTCAGTACTGTTCTTAAAATTTAACATTTAAATCAAATCCGTCGTAAGTAAGAAATTCTATTGTTGAAAAAACCACGGAAGCAAACTGAAAAAATATCCAGTTGTGCTCACCACTGTACAAAATGATTTTCATTACAATTCGTCTTGATTGAACACAAGGGTTTGCATATGTTGTAATTGTAGTAAGTATACTGTAAGCAGAGAAACTCTGTATTTCCTTAAGTACTTAATATAGATAGTATAGATTAAGTATAGATTGGACACTTCCAAAGAAATTCTTATAAATATCCCATCCTACAGTAAAATAATAATCACTTTTCTTTTCAAGTTCGATTTGTGCTGGAGAAGAAGAAAAGTCACACTCTTACATGTCATCATATTGTAGACCTATTGCGGGAGTAATGGTTATAGATCTATATCACTGAATGCACATCAATTGGCAATAATATTCCACAACCTATGTATATTCATTGAGTAAATCAGATGCTAGCACATCACATGGACTATAACGTCACCGAGTTCTATCCCTAGCAAACAGCAAAGTATGTTTCAAAAACAGCGAAACGGCCACATAATTCATAAGCTTAATTTTCTTAAAATAGATTCACTTCGTCTAATAACATTCTCGCGTATACAAATATGCTCATTTATATATAGAACCATTCATCGGCAGACATCAAAGAGTACGTATTTGACCGAATTATTGCAAAACTTTATACCTGATTATTTCATTTCACACAAACTGATTGAAGCGCACATGTGTATTTTAAAAACAAACGAACAGACCACAAATGCATTATTGTACTATAATCTATTCCAACTGGTGTGTTCACTTAATTGAAATATCTTTATAAAGCGTTAGGATTTTATTTGCACAACACATCACTTAAAAAGTTGTCTGTTAATTGAGAAAATGATACACTTACTGTAGATTATTCATTTTATTCACTTTCGTGCTGGATATAAATGATAACAAACAATTTCCGAATAAGCCCACTCAAACTGTAACTCCCGTTCCTTCGAATGTTCGCTAACTACTAGACCAACGGAGTTAAATTTGTTTTTTTTAAATTTGAAAAAAATAGAACTGTCCAGTTGCACTGAAGTTCTCATACGAAATAAACGTCGATAGCAGTGCCTAGTACCGATACTGGAAATAGTACATGTGTTCTAGCCGCCCAGCACAATCGTATTATTAATACCTCTCCATTATCTAGTCGCTTAGTTTACACACACAAGAGAGAGAAGAAATACATACATTTACAGATTGTATTCGTATCTTAACCCATAGTGTGCACTACCAGCAACAGTTTCAGATCAGTGTTCTTATCAATGCCATCTAACAAGAATCACATAATGATGTGTTCGTTCTAATGTTGACGGTATCTTTTATATTTTTGTAAATATATTTATTTATGTATTCCTATTCAGTGAACCGGGTTACAATGAGAATATTTCTGCGTTTTGCTAAGCATAATACATCCTAAATATAAAAACTACAATAGATGTGTACATATTTGTTGTATTGTCAGGTTTCTCTTTTGCATATTGAGTTCACATGCCACTAACTTTGAGATATTATCTATTACAAATGCATGTGTTAAAAGTGAACTGCATAAATAATTATATTTATACAACGCCATGTGCTGGTGACAGAACAGAACAGAAAATCTGTGAATGATTTGCACTTTCCCTTTTCAAAATCGGGGAATATTTACTCTCGTTGCGGGGCTTACATGTACATAGGTAACTTTATCTCTGCCGGCTATTGATATCCACATAAGGCTGAGTAATAGTGCAGTACGATTTTATTATTTAATCGAAAAGTCAGCAACGAATTGAAATCAAAACATACGCATCCACATTATGATGTGCATTAAATTATCGTAATGAACTCGAATTAGATTATGAACGTCGAGTATGAGATAAGATAAAATTCCCTGAAGTTATTTGGTTTTATTTTTGTTGGATTGTTTATTGTTCAATTGCCGGTTTGTCAATACTTCAGAAATCTAACTGATGTTGGTAGACCTTTGATCCTTTCTAAGCGATTCCTTGGTGTACTTTTGTACTTGATTGATATCACATTCGATTTGCTTATACAGTGAAATCTCGATAACGTGAACTATTCAAAACATGCCAGTTCACATTTTAGAGAGACAGTTTCCATTTAAAGCGTCTCTGAAGTTCTTAAGGTTTTCCTCTTTCTGATTTCGGACTCTGTTTGTTTTTGATTAACTCAAACATTATTGTTTATGGTTGTTCTTTATGACTTTGAAACCCCATACTTCCACTATAGACCTAAGCCTGAGGAGCGAGTTTCCGAATTTCTCAAAATCTCAGTTTTTGCCTAGTAAGGAATCATTTTTTCTTTTGGTTCGAAGCAGCCATAGCTTTATAAAGGGTTTTCCAATAGGGACTTGACAACTTTGAATTTAATTTGTGAACGCACTCTTTCACTAATCATCAAACTGTCACTGTCAATTTATTCAGTAAAGTCAAAATTTTCATCATGGTAAAGTAAACGAAAGAGCAACGTCTAAAAAGTTTTTAACCGAAATTCCGAGTCGGTAACTGCAACCTTAAGAGAGTTAACTCCAATTTCGGTCGTAATTCTTGCCCTAGTAGACAGGCAATAAAAAGTATAGTGCAAACATTTGAGTCTACATATTCGTTGTGTGATGTCTGAAACACAATAGTGCGTTGCACCAGACTTCACGTTACGAAGGGAATGACGCACTGCGTTGAAATAATTACTCAATTTATCAGCTGTTCTCTCTCTCATCTGCATACTCTGATTTGGAATAACTTCTGTCGTTAAATTGTTTTTAACCAACTGTTTTCATTTCTCAAATGATAGTTGACAAAAAATACTCTCAATTTGGAAGAAAACTCCCAATTTGGGAGGAAATCTCTCTCACAGCGCATCCCTCTGTCAAAAAATATCCAACATGTTGAATAATGACGTGCGATGGACTCGTTTTACATTTTATTACGATCCTATCATCACTCTCATTTTTCACTATCGCAGGTCAACGCTATATTTTGTGCATAGCCATTGAATTGTGTGCGTTGAAAGACAACGCCAACGCAAACGCACTATTGTGTTTCAGGCATGATGTTGCCGTGTCAGTGAGACAACAGGTTAGTTGAAGTGTCGAAAATATCTCTGCCGTTCAGGTGTCCGTAGCAAATGATCCAACTCAGTCAATTCCACGGCGTTCTCAACAATTAGGCATCGCTCAGACCACATTATGGCGTATTTTGCCATCAAGATCAAGATATGAATTTGGACGACAGGTTTCAACTGGATGGTGCCACAAGCCACGTCACAAGAAATGGGCCAGCCGTTCGTGCGATTTGACGCCGCTTGACTATTTTCTGTAGGGCTAGGTTAAGTCATTGGTTTATGCTTACAAGCCGACGACGTTGGAAGAACTCAGAGCCACATTGAACGGGAAATATCCACCGTTTCGACCGAAATGTCTAACCGAGTCGTTGAAAATTGGGTCTCACGAGCAAAAGTGCCATTCATAAATGTTTTGACTGTACTTCAAGCCGATAATTAAGTTTTTCAAATATCTAAAGTGATTTGCGTTTTATTTAAAAAAAAATAGTTATCAAGTCCTTATTGGAAAATCCTTTAGTTATACAGAAGCGTAAAACGAACTCCAGGCAGCACAGGGCACAAAAGAAAGAAACAAAATGAATCCTCAATAGGTAATAGAAAAACTTATAGAAATGATGTAGGACGCACGGTTTTTAAGATATGAGCAAGGTGAGGCAAAATTTATGAGTTGTGGTGGTTCGCATGGAACTTTTGACAGCTTATATCTCGAGAACGGTGCGTCCTACGTAAAAATGCCAGTAGCTTATGACTTGATCTACAGGATGGAATTGGAATATTCATGAACATACCGTTGTTTGGGGAAATTTTTGACAAAAACAGGCACATTTGTTTCTCTGGCGTAAGTTATATGAAATTTTACATCGGCTTTGAAGGAAGATCGATATAAATTGTTGCTCTTAACGTGAATTTACATTGTACAAATTTGCAATATCCTCCATCGTCGGCAAGTCGATGATTAAACTTATTTTACTATAAAAATCCCTTACTCACTAAAAATTATACCCTCATAACGGTAAATCTGTCCGATCGCCAACTCTATCCTCTAGATCAAGTCATAAGCTACAAAATCGGCCTACGTCACTTCACTGTAGGACGCATGGTTTTTAAGATATGTGCAAGGTAAGGCAATATTTATGAGTTCTGGTAGTTCGCATGGAACTTTTGACAGCTTATATCTCGAGAACGGTGCGTCCTACGAATAAATTCAAGCACAATTTTGTGTAGCTTATGACTTGATCGACAAGATGGAATTGGAAAATTCACATATGTCCGATCGCCACCTCTATCCTCTATATCAAGCATCCTCTCCGAAAGAACTTATTTGGTACACAAACTTAACAAGATTAAGCTGGATTTATTGATTTTTAAAATTTTTTATATTGATTAGATGTTTGTTTGTTTATTTGACATATTCATATTTGTTCATTCAACCTGGATTAGGAAATACACAATTGTAACCTCAGTGCAAATGAACTTTAAAGATTCTTTAAATGTTAAAGGAATGTGACCTTAACTATAACAATTCAATAGAAATTACGTGCATCAATGAAAACATAATCACAATAAGAGAAATAAAGCAATCATGCGAATTACTTGCATATGAATATGATTAAGCAGTAATTTGCATGTTACGACATAAGATGCCTCTGTGTATTATGTGTGTCGTTGCGTGCGTCTTGCATGGCCTGTAGTCACTGTATCTGGAGAATAATAAAGTGGTCAAAGACTTCTAAGCAGCACGAGATAGAATTAGTCAACTTTGATCTACTGTTGATGAATTATATCACGTAATGAATTACAACTAGCAACTTTCCTTGAATATGTCATCGCTTGGCATCTCTGCAGTTGGATATAAAATACTCTTTAATTTTAGCAATATTAACTCACAAGTTTAATTGTAATCATGTTCTTCTTTGTCAATTTATCCTTAAGCATCAATATACACGCGTAATAATAAATCACAAACATACCATCTGGGTGTTAAATTCCATTATGCGTGTTGAAATTGAAAGTTACTTAACAAAAAGTGAAACCAGACACAAGATAATATAATAATATGGGTGGCGCGACTGTCCGAGGTGGACCTGGGCCTAGCTTCTCAGCAACCACTCGTGTTGTGCGTGCTATTGTTCTTTCACGAATGGAAGGGACCTACAGTTTAATGCTGACTCCGAACGGCGAAGTTGAGAAGATCTTTCTAGACAGGAATACTCTTTGAGCATTGTCAGTGGCTCGAAAGAGGTGGAGCCGTGAATTATCAAAGGTGGTAAATTCGGGTATCGAACCTGACACCCTCTGCGTAGGAGTCGACGCACTAACACACTACGCCACGGCGACCCACCGACAGACACAAGATACACAATGAATTAATCAAATGGACACAACCTTGTACCAGTTCCACATTATATAATGTTCCATATAGAGATCAAGTAAATTGTACTACGTCAAAAAGAGTGTACACGGCAATGACTTAAGTGAAATGTGTCGTAAATCAGAGATTTATTTGTATATGACTATTTAGTAAGTAGTAAGAGGATCTAACCCGAGGGTTACTGCCACTACTTGTGCCAACCGACGGTAAGATGTTTCTGTACATTCACAAGTTAAAATTATTGTGAATTTCCATTAGATATTACAATAGATCCATTAGATAGCCGCTCAAAATTAGAGTGACGTAAAGTCTTGGATTCATCTGTGCAATTGTTTTCTAGATGAGTTTCTTCCTCCTGGTTAGCCTGATGCTCTTCTGAGGTCTTCTAACACTATGCTGCCAAAAAAAACTGATCTGTTGTACTACCAGGCAGCAAACTACTTTTGCTGGAATTGTTTCTGTGATGAGGAGTCTATATCATCAGCTCACACCTGATCAGCACCTGAACCGAACAAAGGCGGGACTGCGGCAGAGGAAACGCTTTGCAGTGTCGTCATCTACTCTACAGGCAGATGGCATCGCAGATGGCTCACATTGTGCTTGGCGAAGATGTAGTGGCCCGATATTACGCCGGTAAGTCGTCTGTAGCATTTTCTGTCAAGATATAGTATGCCGCGAATTTCATTCAGACGTTTGGGAGTGTGCGATTCGTCTGTCTACATCCTGGAGAGTTCTGCCAACTCCTCGAGAAACCCAATCGTGGATGGAAGCCCTATCTAAGGACGCAGGTAGTCCCAATACAGAGATTTCATCCTCTGATCCTTATCTAGTAAGTTCATTGGCTATCTCATTTCCCCAGTCTTAGCGAATTTAAAAATGTTCAGTGATTTTTCCTGAGATGACTTGCATTCCCGAACTCTCCTGGAACTGGTCAGGGGGTTGAGACCTTAACAGAGATTGTTTTTGTTTGCAAATGGCGGGTGTACTAGTGAGGGGGCAATAGCCGCCCGGTGAACCTTGTGGAACAGTGTAACCCCAATCGTGTCCTCGTCCTTCTCCTCGGCATTGAAGATAACCGCTTACCCTTCTGAAATACTTGGAGAACAGATACTTGCTGAACCACTTCTACCTCCGCATCGAGAACACAGGTTTCACCACGTTCAGTAACGATAACATGGCAAATAGTGCCGTCGCGAGTAATGGAAATCACATCTGGATTTCTAAAGAAGATCACCGGGGTGTCTTTCATTCGCTTCGTCATCTTTACCCCGCAAAACGGAACAGATTTACACAATACTGTTCATGAGTAATGTGTATTACCCGCCACACTGAAAAACAGCTGCGGTGCCAACCCTGAACGGGACAAAGATACATTACGTCACTGACCCGCCACAGCTGTCCCTGCACAGGACAAAGACACATCCATCCCGACAAATCTTCGGTTGATTAGTTCAAGGATTCACGGAGAAGGCTTTCGACACCGTTCAGTTGGCGTGCCTTTTCCTCAAGATGGTTTGGTTTGCCTTAAATAAACCATTGCTAAATATGTTCTTTGACATTATCACAACTAGGAAGTACGTTGTTGTTAGGACGATTCATAATCTATTTCCTGATTCGCCTATTGATTCTTCCTATTCTTGTCAAAAACAGAAATAAGTTAGGAATTGTTTACCCATAGGGACAACCAGTTTTGATGCATTTTTTGTGACGATACTTGTGACAAACAAAAGTAAGGTCACCATTCAATTTATTGCAATCGAAGGATTATGTCAAGTGGTCAAGATTTTTCGTTGAGTAGTGACGCAGAGTTTGTACCAGAAGTGAAAGCATTGTCTGTAGATTCATGGAACACCTATCCACATTTCGTATCTAATAACAGTATCATCCCAAGGGGTTCAAATCCACACCACACGATTTCAAGGCCGTATATGTCGCCGTGCATGGAGGCGAGGTATACAATGCCATGTTTAGCTTTGACATTCTTGCCAAACTCGTCAGGATGACGATGAAGAATACAAGCTCCATCAAGTTCGGTAATGAACTCATCGAGGCCATCAAAAAAAGTTTGAGACAAGGCGATGATCATGCAAGACTCACACGCCAACATTAGAGGCACGATCTTCCAGAATTATAATTGCTAGTTTATGCAGACGATATTGACGTGATTGGCGGAACACAGCGAGCCGTCAATAAAGCGTTTGCTGGCATTAAAATTGAAGCGGCTAACATGGGTCTGGCGTTGAATCAGAACGAACACCATCATGTACATGAAGAGTTATTCTGCATTTAATCAACGGCCAAGCGCCATTTCTTCGAAAAATCCAGCTATCATTATATAACACCTTGATCATCCATGTCCTGCCCTATGCCGCGGAATGGCGGACAATCTTAAAAGCCGATGTAGAAGCCATTGGCATTTCCGAGAGAATAGTTATACGTACTATCTTTGGCCCGGTATGCTTTAACGAGATTTGGAGGAGAAGATTTAATCATTAACTGTACGAGATGTTTAGCAACATCAACTTAGCCAAATGTCTACGGACTTAACGCCTAAGTCTATTAATCGTGGAGCATAGGGACAACTTAGGTCCTGCTCAAAGAGTCTTTGAATCCGACCTTATAGGAGAACGCAAGCGAAGACGCTTTCGTCTAAGGTGGCACACCCAGGTGTAGACGAACCTTAACCAATTTGACGTTAACATTTAATTTAATATTTCAATGAATTCTACACAAAACAATTTTTTCTTAAAAGCGTTAATTTTTGTACGTTTTTTCTCGAACAATATATCAGGACTACTACTAGTCGACTTTTTTTACATAAATCGTGCATGGGTACGAGTAACTTTTATAATTTGCATCTCCAGCTCTTTCGAATAACTGAAAGTAGATGTTTTTTTATTAGGCTCACGAATCTGGTTTTAGATTTTGGGTTGCATGTACTAGTAAGCATTTAACAAGAAAAAACGTATTCTAACGTTAAATGCAAGCGGGTATATAAACCCGCATCACGAACTGCTCGGGGACAGTGTATCGGTCACACCCCGCCCGATCACAGTGACAGTGGAGGACAAGAAAAGTGGCCATTGAACCAAATTGAATTCGTCTTTCTATTTAGCTTTACGCTAGTCACACCGAACAAAATGGACAAACCAGCCACAGGTTCGTATCACAGTCCTTTCTTCATCATCATCATCATCTTCTGACCCGCATGATCCACTAAAGGGGCCGTGGGGGTAAACCACGCACGAGAGATCTCCAGGAAACTCGATCCTCCGCCATCGACTATAACTTATCAGGGGTTAGGCCCAAGCGTAACCAAGAGATCTTATGGACTTGGTCGAACCATCTCATCCTGGGTCTGCCAAGTGGTCCCAGGACCACTAAAGGACCGCCTCGGAATGAAGTCGTGATGGTGGGGACATTCGTGCTAGGTGACCAAACCAAAGAAGCATAGCTCCGTTCGGAGAAGCAGCTGCTCAACGTTGAGTTCATCCAATTTCATCTCAGCAGCTTGTATTCGCGATCTTATTCTTTCGGTCATTACCCAAATTTCATGACCAGGTGAGAGTTGTAACAAATACTGAATTGAAAACTGTTAACTTGGCTTTCACACTAAGCTCGGCATTCCTGATTACAGATCTCCCAAGCTGTGTCAAAACTGACCCAGCTTGACCAATTCTACAGGAAAGTTCAGTACTCTTCCCATCACTTGCGAAGAAGACTCCGAGATACTTAAACTTCTCCGCCTGCTTCAATGGGATTCCACTAACATGTAGAGTGCATTAAACAGGCGTTCTGAAAATTACCATAATCTCTGAATTGTCTACGTTAACCTTCAACACAGAATCAGCACATATGGCCAAAAACCTATCGAGTGCGCCTCGTTTGGGAAGGTGTGACGATAACTAAGTCATCCGCAAAAAGAAGATGACTTACCTCCAACTCTCCGTATGTGAAACATTCCTCGCCTAGGCTGCGCTGCAACATCCAATCCATATAAACAATGAAAAGAAGAGGTGACAAGATGCACCCTTGCCGAAGTCTAACGCCCACGGTGAAAAGTGTTGATTTAGCACCGTTAACTCGAACACAGCTGCTATAGTTTGTGTATAGAGATTGAATGGCCCTCAAAGGAGCACCCTCAGGACGTTTCTTCGATTTCATACCAAAATTATCATTGATTGCACTACATATGACAATAGTATGTGAATATTGCTCGCCCTTGACATGCAGGGAAGAATAGAAAAGCATTTGCTGCTTAAAAGGAATGTTAAAATTAGAAGAAATTCTTCCTCCACTATAGTCTCTCCTTACGGTTGATCAGAAACTCAAACAATACATGCGCAATATACCTAGTTTTAATAACGCATTTCAAATTACCACTATTTACACTTAAAATTCAACGTTTTTTAGCTGGGAGCTTGCAACTCCTGCTGAAGTGCCGCACAGCCAATTGATAGTGATTTAGTTAGATCTCTACAATGTTTTATATTGTCTCATGAAAAATCTGATGTAAGCATTGTATATAATGACAAGTTGTAATATAGTCAAATCATAATAGTAATATTATTAATTACTATAAACTGACACCACGTTAGTATCTATTTACATTGCACCCGTGAGAAGCCGGTCTACTACGAATGCACAGTGAAGTCATCATAATCGGTGACTTCATTGCAATTCAGTGATATGGACGAAAGATATCCCAACAACTGCATCAGCGTAGTAATGCAACAGGAACTAGAACAATAACAGATCAAAATACAATGCAAAATTGCGTTTGCAACTCAAAACAGTTGAAAAACGTCGGAAAATAACAACAAATTTGTCCTTAGGCTCAGTTAAATTGTCAACAATAACTTCATCATAATTTCTATTACGATATCTGAACTGTCAAATGAACACTGCTTCAATTACTCTAGGAACAACTTCTTTACCATATGTCAATATATATGAAAGAAATATCGTTGGTAGTCAACGACTTCTACAAGAGTAATAAAAATAAGAAAAACTTGTAGACTAGCTTTTTTCCCTTCAAGGTGTTATGCATTCGATTACATTTCCAGTCAACTACACTGTAAAAATGTAAGATTTATACATACACCATGGAATACAGGAATACACCACAGTCCGAGCCATTATCATTACACAATGACAATTTTTTAGCGAATTTCTTGCAAAAACCTCACTTAATAGACTTGCTAAGGCTTGATAGTCCTCAAGTTTCCCTGTGTACTTTAGCAGATTTTAGGTCTTTGGGCGGAGATTAGATTTTGATGGAAGATAGGAAAACTCAAGTTTTATTATAAGATTATACATATCTTATCGTGCATGTTCAGTGGGGGGATAAATACGAAGCAGCCTATGAAGTAAACGGCTGCACTGTATTATCGAACTGTATCAATAAATAAGTTAAATAAGTGCAAAAATATAATCCAGTTATTTGCAAACATAGAGCACCAACACATTAATAGAATTGACCAGCTATTAGTAAAATATATAACGGAGGTATATTGTAATTTTTTTTGTGTGTGTCGGGGCTTTGAAATAGAGTTGTTCGCGGACAAGCCATATAGCCTTAGGATCAAGGGTAGCGCTGACAGCCTCAGCAAGATTTTCAGCACCGGATGCACCCAGAGTACCCTTTGTCCGAGAATTAAAGAAAACTCCCAATTGGCGATTGTGCGTGAGGAAAAAAATGGTTCAAAGAGAATCGCATGCATCACAGGAGAAACTAAATAAAAAATGCACTTTAGGTACAGCCGTCTCATCTTCAAGATAAGGCAAAAGAAAAAAGACAAAATGAGCAAAAGAAGAAAGAAAGAAAACTTCATGCACACTAGTCATCTATTAAGCAAGTGTTGAGTGTTTAATGCATAGACTGTAAGGGGAGCAGTATTAAATTAACAAGTAAAAGTAATAGCACTCGTCAGCAAAATTACACTTTCTGTTGCGAGATGTTTTTCAACTGATTGTTACTAATTCGGGGTCGCTGATTTCTTATCATCCATCTACCGATTTTTCTCCAACAGCTCCAGCTTATGTCCTTATTTTTGTACTGGTGACACTTAACTTTCATAAAACTTAAAAAAGGTCTTTCCAACTATTTGTATAACATGTGTGGTGAATATACATTCAATAATTGCAGACTAATTGCTTAGGAGTTCATAAAACGGTTATATTTTGATTGTTTTGGATTTTCGTCGGATATCCGACACAAGTACTAGACCTTCTGTGGTATGTAGCACATGTGTGGAGCCTTTGAGATTATGCGCGAATTAGAAAATACCCCATTCTATTCTTCAAATCATCACGATGAATCTTATTTGTGCGTGATTGATATAAACGCAAGTCGGAGCACTGGCTGATAGAAGACTAGACTGAGAGCTATAGTTCCGAAAAAATTGAATGTGATAACTGAACCACTAACGCCTAGTGTTCACATAATACTGCATTTGCGTATCAAACTAGGGCTAGGAATGGTGATTGTTTTAAATACAGCTCAAGGAAGCTCTATGATTTGAGTACAGAGAATCCGAAAGGCGGAATATTTGATGGTCCTCTTATAAAAAGGTTAAAAGAAGAAAACTGTAACAGTTATATGACGGATTTTGAATATAAGCCTGAGCCTAAGTAAAGTTTAACTTAAGGTTTAAGCGTGACTGGGCTATAAAGTAGATTTAAGTGTAGTTTCAGCAAACGGCTCTTAATGGCCCTCCTAAGCATGCATTGCTTGCAAACGCTTCTGGTGCTGGTTACTCTTTAGATAGTTAAAATAACCAAACACATCCATTTTTTTATTAGAGAGCACTAAATTGACCACGTTAGATACTAGCTGAAAACCCCATATTAGGGCAAATTTTGTGATACGATTCCTTTTGAGATGGGAATTTCACTTCATTTTTTTGGTTTATGACTCCCTATGCCCATAGTTTTGAAGATATCTTGGTAATATTTTTTGTTTTATGTACATTTCTATTTACCTTCGAAAACTGAATTTATGATTTTTGGACTCCCGTTTGACATTCGTTTTATTGGGAACCTAGGCGCCTTTATCCTGTGCACTCACTTTTGACGCTGATTGAATGTAGTTTTATATACGTCAATAATAACATAACAAAACGCAAAAAACTAATACAAAAATAGTCCCAGAACGAATTCGACAAACGAACTTTATTTAACATTAATTATCTCAACTCCGCTCTATGACGCAAAGAGTATAAATACGACATTCGATGAAATCGATCGATATCTTGACGAATAGCTCATATTTAAGGACACAAGAACGTTGAGCTACTATTCGTTTTCACAGTAATATGTGTGTTTTATTTTTATTTCAACAAAATGCAAACTTAATATGTGGAATATAACAAATAAAATACAGTGCTGACAATTCACACACATAACCAAGTGACAAGCAAATCTATATTTGCAGAGTCGAAAAGAAAGAAACAATAGCCGTTTCTGATGGAAGACATTGCCCAAAAGCTTCAAGCAACAAAGGTTGATCGTTGACCGTATTGGAAAAGTCTTCAAATGATACCTGGAAAATACGAATATTTATTGAACTGTATTTTTACGAGAATGTATCAGTTTAACCTTTCCATCCTTATCTAAATCGAATTTTTTTAAAACAATCTCAACCAAATCCCTTACACCTTCATCTGGGTCTTCGTCTTGTGGTTGCTTAATCAAGCAATTCCTTAAGAGCGTAAACATCTCATCCTTTGTTATAAATCCATCACTGTTTAGGTCGTAGACTCGAAAGCAAAATATTGCCCTTTCGGCCTTACTACCACGAAGAAAAACCGACAAGCCAGTTAACCATCCTTCCAAACGGAGCGGTAATCCTTCGTGCGCCTTATCCCAACTGCAAAATATCCTTTCCATCAGAATTTCTTCTGTCACTATGTCGAATGTACTGTGCAGCAGCTCACGGAATATAATTCGATCAATTCCCTTGGAGGAAAAGGACACGTTAATCAACAAAGTATGATATTCAGAATACTTAAACAATGTTTTTGTTTTCAAATGCGTAAATTTAAATTTAATTAAATGTTACATTAGGTACACTATTGATATTTACTCACTTCAACGGCTGCGTGAGGCTTTGCAATTATTGAACTTGAAGTATTAGCGGCTAATGCCTTTGCAGCGTACTGACAGTTGGAAACCAATTTTTTATAAATTCTGTACAATGCATCAATCTCATCTCTGAAATTTAACGAGTATAAAAATTAAATTAAATATATTTACATTTATTCAAATTTACTTTGAAAAATGCGTCTTCCTTCGCAGGTTTTCTAATAGTTTTGGATTCGATTTAGTATTGCACTCGTCCATCTTACGTGCACGCCTTTTGTTTGATCCTTGTGTGCTTCTTGACTGGCGGCTGTTTCGCTTGCCACTGGCTAAAAAAATCGAAACCGACTTAAGGATTGTTTTGTTTGCGTGACTCGTGTGCGATGGGGTCTGCTGCAGTTGTGTCGATTTCCCGCGATTGAAGGCGCGAGCACCAACCGCCGCCGTCACCCTTAATTTCATTGTTCTTTGTACTACTGAAACAACACGAAATGAAAACATTAAGGAAAGGAGAATGCATGTTTTATTGCAAATTTCTTCAGGTATGCGATACAAGAAAGGTCATTACATGCCCACGAAGGAAGTTTGATGTGCTTGTTGGGGAATATTTCATTATCAGCGCGGTTAGACACGGAAACGTGTTAATGAGTGAAATGAAGTGTTGCTATAGTCATTAAATTTGTGTTGAAGCTGTCAATAACCCGTTAATACTTATCAACTTATCCGGACCGTGATTGATTGAGATTGATAAACTATTTGAGAATTAAATCGACCGTTGGTAAAGTGCTAAATATTTATGAGGTGAAAAGACAAGATTGAATAGACATTGAGGAATATAGGTACTAGAATTTAACAGTTTTGCTCAAAGAATTCCTGGTAGTGCTTGCCTCATTAACCGTCTTAATCCTCTAACTCTTACCACCGCATGTGTTAAGACGTAACAGTTAATGTTTTTCATAATTTGCACTTTTCATGACTGTAGTGGGTTTTGTTGCTAAGCTAAGTTCTTTTAATGTCGGAAAAACCACCTTTTGGACGAAAATAAACATTTGTGTGCAGACAAGATTTTCGACCAAAAACACAGCAATGAAAATTTTTATAATTCAAAGTGACAAGATAGTAGAGAAATGATACAGTATTATCAGCAATACATTTTCAAATTTCACACGGGCGTACGTTTTTTGTCCCTTAACATCCGTAGGCAGTCTCAAGGATTTTTGTGAATTTTGACCTATTCTTACCACAAAAATGTCGAAAATATTTTTTTTTTTCGAAATTTTATTTGCAGATTCTTTTAGTTGAATACGATTTTATGAAAAAAATATTGATTCGAATCCAAAAATAAGGCATTGGAGTGCTAAGCGTTTCTCATATCAAATCATCGATATGTGGTATATAGATGTGGTTTTTATAATTTATCTATTTTACATTGTTTCTTCGTCACCAAACAGATATATTTTGGCATCATTTCACTGTGGGCGTTGGACTTCGCCAAGGATGTCATGACACCTCACGTTTGGCTGAGTATTGCAGCGCAGCCGAGGCGAGTAATGTTTCACATTGCGAGTGTTGAGAGTAAGTCTTCTTCTTTTTCAGATGATTTAGTTATTCTCACATCTTCGCAGACGGAAATTCAGCGCGCACTCGATAGGTTTGTGGCCGTATGTGCTGATGCTGGGATGAAGGTTAACGTGGGCAAATCTGAGGTTGTAATAATTCCCAGAACGCCTGTTCAAGCCGAATGGATTTACATCTTGCTTCACATATATTTTGGAAGAGCCAATAAAGTCTAGACCAACTGATTTTATGATTAGCAGTACTCTCAATTAGGTAGGATCTGTAGAAGCTAGGCCCAAGTCCATCTCAGACTATCGCGCTACCCATAATATTACAAGTATAAGTTTATCTTTAAAGTATGATGCCTCTACCCACCTCTGTGATGTGTTAGTTATAAGGAGTTTTGTTAGTTTTTTACTATGTCTGGAAAATTCACATGACTCAAGATATTCTTAACTATTGTGATATGATTTTTCGTGCTTGATTGAATTAATGCTGTTTTCAAATCCTTGATAACCGCCTGACTACAGACTTTAAGGACAAGAAATTGAATAACTATTTATGGGCAGTGAGGGATATGCTTTTATTTCTACCTGAAAAATAGTGCAAAACAAAGTTAGGAAACAGTCGTATAAACCAATTCGCCAGTAGACGTACACCGCAGGGCTGTATCACCTCTTCTCTTCTCTGCCTTAATGTCATTAGCAGCATACTATTACGACTAAATAGGGAATTGGTCAAATAAGTAGCAAAATGCGGCCTAGATACCAATACTATCTACTACAAATATAAAAGTACCCATATTCCCATTTCTACCCCTCTCTCTATCTACAAGCGCTAAGTACTACTAATCCCTTTTTCCAATTAATTACTGTCAAACAAAAATGTGATAGTTACCCAGTTAATCTTCAATTTGGCGACACTGCCTCGTCTGATTCCCAAACCATCGCAAATTTATTTGCAGACTTTTTCAGTAAGTCATACACTGATTGCTTCTCTAAGCCCAATAGTGATTATTTCACATAACTTTCATTAAATTAACTACTCCGCGTCTTGTTGAATATAATATTAACAAACTTAAGCGACGACTATGACCCACGCCCCGATGGTTTGCCTGTAATTGTTCTTAAAAAATGTGAGACACTTGCCTCAACCATTGGCTACTCTTTTCAACATGTCCACCTCACCAGGATGTTTCCCTATGCTCTGGAAGAATTCATTTTTTGTTCCCATACACAAAGAAGGCCCAAAAATCGACATTAGCAACTAACATCATATTGCTAAAATATCTTGCATACCCAAGCTATTCGAAAGTATCGTCTACGACTCAATGTTCTTTCCGCATTTCCGCAAAATTTCACATAAAGTCATTATATTTAAACCAACGCCTCCAGGTTTCCAACTCCTCTTCATCAAATGGGGCGAATCCTACTTGGTAAACATAGAATACATAGTAAAGTTCAGATAATCTAAGTTCAAACATATCAAAGCCACGTCGGGCGTACCTCAAGGGAGCCACCTCGGTCCTTTGATTTTCATATAATCATCGAATCTCATCTCTTTATCTACGCAGATGACATAAAAATCTATTCGACCCCAATTTCAGCTGGAAACTAAACGTAAACCAGCGAGTTACGAATGCGTGCATAGCAATACACAGCTCTACTACTCACGGATAGTCTAGGTGCCGGATATCAAACCTCTATTGTCATAGCATCATTATAGACCGAGAGATCTTCTAACATCCTCCACAGACCTTATAGTCTGTTTTAACATAATCTCTCAAACAGCACAACGGGGAGGTGTGCAGGGATTTTACCTGAGCAATCTATACTGACGACTCTAAGATAGTCAGACGAGTCGGTGCGGGTGTTCTCAGAATTCCGGAACATTTCTAAAGATTACAAACCAAGTGTGCTCCAAACACTAGAAATGCCCCTCAGTCTGTAATCTTTAGAAAGGAATAACTTGCAAACCGGCACGCATGTTACTTATGGGGTACGAGATCTGCGGCACATATTGCTTAACACACAGAAACACCACTTCTACCTAAGCAGAGCTAGATAAGGCAAATTCGATTAGAAAAACATTCGACTCTTTGATAATAGAACTAGATTATCCACAGTACATTCGGCAATTCATTCCCACTAACCTTAGAATTGATAAAGTGTGTGACGAAATTGCCCCCCAGATAGGAGATCTAAGTATATGCGCATGGTAAAAACAAATTTCATATCATGTTCGAAAACAAAAAAAAACCATAATGACTGCAAATATCACCTTGGACTGTCATCTAATAAATAGTGGCAGAAATTCATAGTCAGGTCATTAATAGTGCCTAAAGTCGACTTTAGTTATAACCGGCTCTAAATCAAAAAGCCGACTTGAACTTTTCGTTAGTTCTTTAGTTAAAAAAAAAAGAAATATTGAATATAATGTAGGACAATATTGAATATGTATGTAGAGGGAGTAATATGTTAAGGGAATAATAACCCTTCCGATTAATGTAATTGTCAACCATTGTAGGTCCAACAACAACTTTAGTGAGGCGTTTAATTTGCACATGCGTGCAGTCAATCGCTCCAATAACCTTTGGAAAGCCAGCAATTCTATAAAATTGCAGCTTTGTTTCATCTAACTCTGCCGTTGCGAACGGAAATTTAATGAAAAGAGGAAGTAGTAATGCGATCCGTTTTGATCTATCTTGTATAATTCTGCCCACTGTTGGTTGGAAATTTCCATGCAAGGCTTCCTGAAACTACCAACTTTCATTATCACACTGATGGATATTAATTCAAAAATTTGAAAAACTTTGTAGATCTCTTGGAATCGGAAGTTTCGGTAGTCCACGCTTCCTTTGTGATTCTTCCACATCTAATATCATCTAATATCTTGGTAATTACTTTTTCCGAGGTAATGAGGGTACAATGCACCACGGCATTTAGACCCCTCTCACTCACCTAAATTTCTTTTCGGAGTTGTATTGAGGGTTATAGACTCCTATTGCGCATACGTGGAAGAAATCTATTCTAAAGTATGGTCTTCTCTTTAAGCCGGTTTAATTTAGGAATCTGAGAATGAGAGATCCTATCCTTGCATTTTTATGGCTAGTGCCTAACAGAATCATAGTACGTGTTCAAAACACCACAAAAGGAGGCTATTGATTCCGTATACATTTTCTTCACTTGTGCTGTCATAAATCCTCCAAATAATATTCACGATTACAAGTCTTATAAGGACAAGTATGATAAAATTATTCCTGAATATCAATGCAACACAAACTCATATTGAACTTATTTCAATAAACCTATAATGTGTGCATGTAAGATGGTACGTACGCATACAATGTTTGTCATGACAAAATATATAATACAGCGCACATATCCATTGTACCCATAAAATGTCCACGTATCAGTGCTAAGCATATGTATTTAGACGTCTTTAAGACACGATAAATCACTACATCTGACAAACATAGGTTGGAAAATTCCAATCAATGTAAGTACATCACTGCCATTTATCGATCAAACTAAGAGACCAATAAATTAGGTTGGGCATAGGAAATCTCAATACAAGTCCTCAATTTTGTATTATGTGGGATTCTTTTATTCTTTTTCTAATAAATAATTTACTTATGTCCATGAAAAGTAAAAAATCAAACGAAACGGTCTAGGATGAATTTTATACCATTTTTCCAACGAATGAAACCGTGAGGTTTCATCAAATTTTCTACAAACCAGGTTCAGAATCAGAATTACAGAATCCTAGTTACAGCCCCATAAATTCATTCGTTCGTGAGATATTGTCAAACCGATAAAGCCTACAGCTGAACTGAACTTCAGTTTATTTTATTCGTTTTGGTGTTCATTTTCTTATTTTATCTCACTCTATTTTCTCAAGTTCTCTCCAGAAATGAAGTATTACAGAGATAACCGACTTCACAGCTGATTGCCCCCTAGTCATCGATGAATTTGAGTACTTTTTTGACAGATATTCATGAATTTTTGACGATTTTTAACAAAATAACGTAAATGCCGTCCTCTGATTTATTGAATTTAGTTTAAGAAAACATTATAAAAAACAGTTGTCAAACATTTTAAGGGGCAAGAGAGGTAGATGTCTGGCATCTCTGTACTACTTCATTTCTGGTTCTCGCACTATGATTTTCTGTCAACAGATAGCTTATTTGGAGACTATTGGTGGGCACCAGAGTTGCTGGAAAAAATATTTTTGAAAGTACAACCACTGCTATCAAAAAGTGTCATTTTGTGGCCTCTAGGTGTCAGCACTAGAGACATGACCTCCCGATAGTCTATGTAAGTACTCGCATATGTCAAGGACATTGACATAATCAGAAGAGGAAGACAATGGGCTTCGGAAGGAACAAGCTAAGGGTTCTACTTCAGGTATCAATTAAGTTTATGATTTATTGGACAATTGATAAAGTTCGAAGCAAATCTAAGACGTATTTCTGCTCTTGATGTCGTTCAGAGTAGTACAAAACCATGACAGTACGGTCTTCTCGAACTAGATAACGCTTTAGCATTAATCTAAAACCATTATCGAGATTTGGGTTTAGTACGTAACCTCCACGATGCTCCCAAAAGTGGGACATCGCTTTTTCAGGCTAAAATCAGCTGTTAGTCTCAGGGGTTCTTAACCTTCCGGCTATACAGCCTCTGACGAAGCTTCGCACTCAAGTGGTATGCGGGATGCCTTTCTTAAGAAATAATGTGACTTCCACCCAATGAGACACAATCCATTAGAGGAATGGGCTATTTTTGTAATTCAAAATTAATCTGTGTACTACGGTCGTATCTTAACCACCGACTCAATCTCGAGAGCACTCTACTCTATAGAAGATAATTGCTTGTATTCGATGAATTTAAGGAGAATTAAAGGAAGAACATACGTACGTTCATCAAAACTTAACTAGGGTCTCTCTCTCTCTCTCTTTCGACGGCAGTTGTCAGCGATTTTAATTTTTCAAATTTTGACCAGAGTACTTTATTCAAGCTTGAAGTGCCACAATGCCATTCCAATGAAAAAATGGCATAATATCACGATCGTGCCACATCGGCAACGTTGGTGGGCACTTATATATTGCGAGCGAGTGGCTTGAAAATTGAGAGTGGATTCATTTCAACCTCGGTGGTAACGGCCTATGGAGGTTTCGGTTCGGTGGGAACGTTGCATTACATACTTTTTCGTACTTCATTCAAATTCAAATGCTCTAATCTAACTAAAACAAGTGGCTATACATGGTGGCTATACATGGACATGGACATGGAATCAGCATCAGGGTGTTTTTATTTTATCTCAACCGCGATAATTGCACGATTTTTTTTCACTTCGCTTCCATAAGTAATTAAATAAGCAAATAACTCTGAAGACTTTAATGAAATCCGACGTAAGGAAAAATCTAATTGAAAAAACTGAAAAGATGTCTGCAGTTTTGCTCGCCACTGTATGTATATCCAGCAGGGGTTCTAAGCTACAATAAAACTAATATTGTTATACAGTGAATACACTAACCGTGAACAAAACTTAGCTCAGAAACACATCAATTAAAATGGAAAAATGAAATTCTCAAGAGATAGCAGTAAAAGCAGCGGAACAGTGCTACCAAATTTTAGTTTTAACTTAACAGTTGAGTTATGAAGTTCTGTTAAATTGTGCAACCATAATGTGTGTCGTATATATACACATTTATATACATACATATGAGGTGTATTCAAGAATTCAAGCTGCAATCCGTTTGACAAAAATTTGTTTAGGGTGGGAAATTCTAAATATGTGTCCACATCTTCACAAATTATCAGTTGGTACAATAAATGCTAGAGTTATGAAAAATAGCAGTTTGTTGTTTTTAATATGATGTAGATGTTGTATTTCGAAAGTTGTTCGTTATATTAAATTAAAAATTAATAAATTATATTACATTTTAACCATTCGATCAAAGGAAACTAAATTTGTAGGAGTCGATTAGACATGGAATCTGTAACCTGTCAAACATTCAAAAACAGGGATCAAAATGACTTTATTTTGTGAGACTTGGCCAAAATAGAATAAAGCAGAGGTAAAATCATCAAAAAGACTGAAGACAGATTTAAAAAATGTTATGCAGACGCCTTCTGGAATGATGCACAAGACGTTCAAATGACGTCTTAATGGAAGAAGTGGTAAACTAAATTCATAATGTTGTGAATATTTAAGGCATCTCGTAACTATTGGTGAATCAAATGAGAAAATGCTGTCGCATCCCCTAAACTTCTTATAACGGGTTTCTTTTTTCGACAAAAAACTCACTTCTCTCACACAGAGCGACTCACAAAACGACGACCAGTTGCGATGAAATGTTGTACTCTCTGCTCTCTGCGAATGAGAAAACTTCATATCTACAATCTCCATATAAACTTAGTTTCGGAGTTTGAGAAGTTAGCAATTTGTTGTTTGGTCATATGTACCAGAAATGAAGTGTTACCGAGATGCCCGACCTCTACCTCTCTTGTCCCTTAAAATGTTTGACAACTGTTTTTTATATCACTTTCACAAACCAAATTGACCAATCAGAGGACGGCATTCACGTTAATTCGCAAATAACCGCCAATAGTTCATGAATATCTACTAAGTACTACTAAGGCACTCGAATTCGTCGATGGACTAGGGGGCAATCAGCTGTGAAGTCGACCATCTATGTAATACTTCATTTCTGCTTCATATAAACGAAGTGTCAGAGTTTGAGAAGTTAGTATTTGTTGTGTGGTCATATGAACCAGAGATAACCTATAATAGAGATATCCAACTTCTACCTCCCTTGCCACTTGATTTCATCTGACAGCGTTTTTTATACGCTTTTTGTCCCCTGTCTGTGAATACGTGTGAGCTCTTGAGAACAGCTGTGGAGACAGCTGATACCCTTCCCCACCTTAGTAATGGGGTGAATTAGAGTTCTTATTTGAAAATTCGCTCGTTATTTGATCGTTTTTTCAAATTTCGGTGTTCAATTTTCAACACAGAATGGAGGGGTAAACGAATGAACAAAGCTTATGTTCATGAAGTCGATTCATTAAAACTTTGAGCAATTTACAATCTAAAATACTTGGACATAATTAACGAATGCACAACATAGTGTGAATTTTTTCATATGAATAAAAATTAATAATACATTCACACATTCAGTTAACCAATAATAAAAATATTATTGAAGCGTGAATCACAAATAAGATGTTTTGACAACCATTTTTTTTAGCATTAGTAAAAGTTGCAATATCTTGCCATTGTTCTTATCAAATTGTTTAAATTGAATTCATGAGTTTTCCAGAATCAATGATTTAAGCGTATAAAGCGGGCTTCATTTTTTGAGTTAATTTTTCAGGTATGGTTTATGAATAGGCTATATATACACTTAAGAATTAATTTTAGGTCAAATAGTTCCAGTTAAATAGACATTGCAATACATTTTTATTCACGAAAGTCCATATAACAATGTGAGAAAATTCCCTTAAAAATACTAGTCAACTTTTGAAAATCCTCCGAACAACATACCCATGTACGTTACATGGAGAGTACATGGATTCCCACTAAATTCATGAATCCGCCGCTTTTTTCCCACAAAATTCACGAATCGGCCGCCATATTGTGGTGAATTGACGAGCGTTGTAAATGCATAAGTGAAATACAAGGGACTACCACTACATCTTCGTTGTGGGCTAGGGGTAAAAATGGCCGAAGTTGGATATCTCTATCATCCATTATCTCTGATATGAACCAGAGATAATGGAGAATATTATTATAGGTTATCTCTGATATAAACAACACTTAAGCCAATTGCCATGCGTGTGTCGAAAGCACTGTACAACACTTTTTACGCGCTTACTTATTAGAGAAGATTATATTGAACTTCTTTGACATTATTGTCCATGCATCCAGCATTTTATAAATAAAATCTCAACTCTGGTCTTTAGGTTCAATTTGCAACCTAAATGTCATAAAAAGAATCATAAAAAATGTTCTTCTTCATACAACAATACATATTTTCATCTACTGGAATATATAATAAAATATGTCTAAAATGAAAATATATATGACCGAAATCATAAAAATTGCCCAGAATTACTACACAAATTCAGGTATTAACCGAGAACATGCATCCCAATTTTATTCTATACATGTACGAATTTTTCGCAAAGGAAATCACAGTCAGACACACACTTGGAAATAACAGTAATCAAAAAACTACTTCTGTTTTTTTTTCTTTTTTGATAAAGTAATAAATTACCTTTATTCATCTTCTACTGAAAGTAGTTTTAAAATTCGATTTAAAACAAATAACTCTTCACTTTCACGTTTTGTTAAGTTGAAGGGAATATTTATTTTGTTACTATGGCATCGACATTTTTCTCAATCAACTTTAAATATTGATAAAACATATTCCACGTAGATGTGTGGGTAACGTGATGATATCGTTTCATATAAAACTCAAACATAGAGACAAAATTAACAATCTGCTCCTGTACGGACTTCCGTCCGGAATATCTTCAGATGAAATTTAAGAAATAAAAGAATAGGTACCTATCTCTCAGAATTGCTAAAGGTATTTCTTATTTTTTTATTTCATGTTGCTTCTCATCCGATCTCTTTTTTATCTTTTAATAATTGTATAGAATGAATTTTATACGTATTTTCTTATCCTTCCACTCCCATTTGGATGTTTTCGTTACTAATACTCTTCGATATATAATCATATCGAAATAAAACAACTTACAGAGAAAAATTGGTACATGTGTACATCCTGATCCTGTTTTTTGTTTACTTTAACGCGATTTTTGAGACATTGAGGGTTATTTTTATTTCTATGCAATTATTAAACGTGTGATAAATTACATGATATATTATATTTATTTAAAGAGCTGATTAAAGATACCTGAACCTGGACTGCTGATGTCGAAGTTGTTGAGAATATGACAGACAGGCGGACACAAAATACAGTTGAAGGAAAAAAGGAGGATGGAATGGATGATATTATCGAACATCAGATGTCATAAGAACAAAATGCGAAAACCTGAAAAAAGATTCACCTGAGGTGCAGAACTAAGGTTTAGGCGGCGGAATACCTCCGTTTAATTTAAACTACAAACTGAACCCATTTCATGGTTTAAACGAAACTGTGATACTAAATAAATCGTTGACCTGAGGCTTAAACCAAAAGTGGAGTATTAACTCACACTGTGAAACTGGGCTTAAGATGTGAATAAATATAAGAAAATAGCATTAATAGCATTCCTTTATTGTAAAACTCAAATTTTATGCAACAAAATAAGAAAACAATTATTCTCTCGTTAGCAACGAATCAAATAAAATGCTATCTTTTGCTTTTTAGACAAAAAAAAATCTCTCTTTATATTCCTAACAGTCTTACGCTCACGATAACTTGTTTTTTATAACCGGGCATTTGCTTTCTTTTGGAAAGACAAGGATAGGTTTCTAAGACTGCCTTAGCTAGACATTGGTGTTCATAAGTTCAATGTGCCGAAGCCAGTGTAGCCGAATACAAATTGACAATTTCTATGTATTGGTATAACCTAAAAATTGCTCTCATATGGAGAAGGTAGTGCCTTTCGTGTTTACAGCTGCCTACTGCCCCATCTTCTCCAGTGCCAGACAGAGCACCTCCTTGATGAAATCCGATTTAGGCTTCAAACGGCTCTCAAGTCATTGAGACTTGCCATGACAGAGTTCATGGCGTACCTATGTACAGTACTCCCAGGATAATAGAACAATCGCATGGGCATAAAATAGTGTTACTTATAAGCATTAGATTTTCATTGAAATTACTATTAAGCGGGGACCTTAGGTAGGCTTAAGATGGCGTTGGTCAGCTGAATATACATAGTTTGTTGCTATTAAAATGTTCTGCTGATAATGGGGTTGCTAATGTCGCGGGAGTACTGTATTAGCGTGGTGCGCGTGCGCCACAACGGAGTACATTTTTTTGAGATCCCGTATTAGGTCATCACATCGAATAGTTCCTTGTGATCAATGCTGTCAAATGCTGCTTTGAAATCGAGATTTCCGGATTGCTCTTCTTAGAGCGGACATATGGCCTACAGTCGATCTTTTGTACAGGGAACGGCACTGATACGTGCTGATTAGTGCTTTAGACGTTCACAATGTATGCTAGTCGGGATCTTATAGGCGACATTGTGCAGGGATATATTTATGTACATATGTACCTCTAGTACTTGCAAGAGTTATGATCGCCTTTTTTTGTAGATGGAGCCAATGGAGTCGTCGAAGATTATGTCGGGTATGTTCATAAAGTTCAAACTAAGAAGGGACAACTTTATCCATGTTCATTGATGCAGATTTATGATCGTACTAACTTAGGAGAACTGCGGTACCTACCTGCTGTTCCTAAACGTCGATATATCATCGATGTCGGACAGATTGTGTAATCACAATTGTTTGAATGAAAAAAGCGCGATTGAAAAAAAATTGTATCAGCATAACCTCTTTTTTAAACTGTTTTCGTGGGAACATGTTTTAAAAACGCAGTTTTGTAGGTCTTGATGATATAAGTACAAAATATAAAAATACCGAAATTCTCCTTTTTGCCTAGCTTGGGAGATATCGAGGCTTAAATATTAATTTCTATGAAAATTCCGGATAAAAAGAAATTTTGGATGCACAGAACCTCGCACCTATCTCAAATGCTATAGTTACCCTGGCGGGGGGATGCATCCTATACGTATTCTTCTTTTAAGTGTGCGTACGTAATCGTGCCTCTCTTTTCTGTCAGTATCTCAAAAATCAAATCCCGGACGCTGCCATTTCTGACGTATGCTGCTAAAGAAGGACTGCAGACATTCTGCAGCGTGCATGTTCAAACGCATAAGAAAAGTAATGCAATTGTACTAGAGCACACTTCCGACGTTTTTAAAACACCCGTCTTCTTATCCAATTCAGCAGATGATCTGTCGAATGTCTTTTCCCAGAACCTCGCCGCATTCCTGCCATACACTTACAGTTTCAAAGACTCTGGTCACACCTATTTCGCGCCTTGTTGTTTGGAGACGAAATCTGCACGAGGAATTTAGCTCTTCCATCACGATAGCCTTTTTTATGTCGGTACGGTGTTAGTCCTCCGAACAACATCTAACCGTGGCAATGTTACATACATTTACATTACAAAACTACATACATACATTTCACCTTCCACCGGTTATTGTCTACATGGATGGAACGAACATAGAAAAGGCACAGGCGGGGGCATTTCCTCCGAATTGTTAAACATGCACTGCTCATCAGAATTTCGTATTACGGCAGTGTTTTTCAAGCTGAGGTCCCGGCAGTCAAGAACGCGGCGAAAATGTTATCAATGCTGGAAATACTACCGGCTGACATTACCACCCTGATTTACAGTCAAGCGGGCATTAATAAAATCTGTCCAAACTGGTCGCATGCTGCCGCGAAGAGTTTAAGGTCCCTAGTTCGCTGGTCATAGGGACATAGCCGGCAAAGAGGCAGCAGATGAACTTACCTGTAATAGGGCCAAAACTGGCACATCCCAGGCAACCATATGCATAAATCCACATTTCGCGGACGCCAAGAAAAAAGTAGGTGGCAAAATCATAGAGTTCGCAAACGAAAGGTGAAACTCTCTAAACGCCTGTGTGACGACCACACGGATGCTATAGTAAGTGTTGTTGCGTCATAATCATCTAAGATATCATGAGAACAAAATGGGACTTAGTGTGACAACGAAGAAGAGATAGAAGACGCTCCTCACTCCATTGAAACTGCATATTAAAGCACAGAACACCGGGACCTACTCCAGAATCTCCAGAAATTATCAGAAATCCCACTTACCTCTATTCTCAGTTTCATTAAGGTCTCAGGATGGCTGGACTGTGCAGGAACAGCAACATAAGCATAAAGAACAAGAGTGCAAATACGAACTAAAAGGTTAACTATCCCCTGTAGGCATCACAGTGTGTCCAACAGGACTTAAGTGAGACGTGGCCTACTCACGCACCTAACCTAGTTGCTGTGCAAGGTCATTATGGTCTATTGCAATTTAATTCATAACACATGGTTACTATTAGTATGAGCAGGCGATTGTGACTGATTTATTTATTTTATTCTCTTTAATGTACATAAATCTTACAATGTTTTCCATTTGTCTGATGCATTCATTATGAACACATTCTTCCTCAATATTTTGTACAAGTTTTCCAAGAGCTTCTACATATTTTTTATTCTACCCAATGCAATGGGTTCTCTTAGGTGATATCTAGATCGATAAATTTTCTTCAAACTACTAAGTCTCCATAGTTTGGTCACATTAATAATCAACATTTTTTGCAGACACATTATGATAATCCAAACAGAGATGAAATAAACTTCAATTTAAATGATACTTTTATTTATTAGCAAAATTTATCTAGGTGGCACACACTGTTTCTCACTTGTCGTCAAAAGTATTATTACAACAAATCTTTATAAATCTTAAATAACTACACGTCTACAAACCGTTTGGATTTTGTTTTCTTTCTTACTTTTTTTTCATTTCTTTAAACAACAATGCAACCAACTAAATGTAGTAAAATAAAACGTCTGTTTATATAATATACCGTTCCTTCCGTACACAAACTACCTTGAATAGTATTCCTATATTCTGTATTCTATTGCTTATACATAATATTTGAGAATTTTTCTAGCTTATTTTCATTTTTGTTTTGTTTCATTATTTAGAGCACATCCTTAACTTCTTTTAACTTGGTACACAGTTTCTTTTTTTTAAATCAGTCATTAATCCATGATGAACATCATTACCTGCTAGTTAAAAGTAAGTCAAGAATAAGCATTTTGTGGATCCACCAAAAATCGTGAAGTATATTCTATTGAGATCTATGAAAGCCAACTGGTTTGATGCTATTTATATGTACTGTATGAATGCGTATGGTTTGAGAGAATTAATTGTTTGTTTTGTATAATTAAATTGACATGTGTTTTTTTTTTAAAAAGATGCTCTGCACGGAATGCTACTGAACTTCTGTTAATTTAAGTTTAATTTAACAATTTTATTATAATTTAAGATGATTTATCCTAATATCAAAATTTACGAAACATTAAGTTGCTTGACCTTGTTTGAAGCGTAGTTGACCACTGTTAACCTTCGAAAGAGTCACGAATGGTAAATGGTTGTATTTTTTCAATTTTCATATTTTAATGGTATGTCGCTGCATTGTGAATATTGTTTGTATATTTGCGAAGATTGAACAATTTATAAACTTAAAATAAGAGAAAAAATAGTCAACAAAAAGGTAAAAAAAAAAGAAGAAACAACTAAAAAAAAATAATCAATCGCAAATAAATTGTGGTATTGGAATGGCAAACATTTGTTCAGCGAAAAATGTAAGTTATTCGTGCACACTCACTGGTTTTAATTTTCTTTGTTATCATCAAGCCTTATACTTAAGTCAATGTTTTCTAAGATATTTTCCGTACTCAAAAGCGGTATTTTAGCGACCTCGTGGAAAATTTTATGTGAGTATTTACTTCGTATTGTTTTAATTGTTCCTTTAGGTTTTCTATGTAGTCCAGCATTGAGGACTGGGATTATTTCTGCAAACTGTTCTACCGAATAACCTAAAAAGAGAAACACATTTGTTGTTTTCATTAAATTTAAAAGAAAGTCATTGTTTCAATAGTTCAGCAGTAAAGTACAACTTGCTTCATGAGTTGCAAATATGGAAGTTTATAGTTATTGTGGTTATGAAGTTACCAAATGAATGTTTGACAGCACGGAATAAATGATTGCTTATGAGACTCCCCAAAATTGGAGAAACCACAATGGTTCATTAATAGCAGTTCTCAAGATTTGCAATCAACAGAAAAGCACAGATGAAAACTATTCCGTAAAAAGAAACTCGAAGCGAGCGATTGAACATAGCACTACAACACCGAGGATAACACATTACTTACCTGTATAATATTCCAGTGTTTTTGTCCAAGCATTTACTTCTCCCTTCATACGAAGTGCAATCATTAAAGCCGCAGATGCCATTTTGGAATCACTAAAGCTAATGGTTGCGTAGTCCATAAGAGAAAACTCTAAGATATATCGTGCAAGAGTAAGTGTTGGCATTGGCACTTTGGCGCACTATTCAAAATAGAAAACAATTCAAAATAACGTGCATTCACAAGAAATATCTCAAAAAACTTACTCTAGCGTATCTTCTCAAAAATCTATATGACAATGGTATTCCCAAATCGTAGTTAATTGTTCGCAACGTAGCTATTTCCATTTTAATCAATTCGTCGTGATTGTACGCTCCGTCACATATATACAGAAAGTCTTCTATTAATGGAGGTGTTCTTTCCTATTAACGAAATTATTTAATTTTTAATTGGTTTCCGATCTTTGTTAAGCAAAACTTACATCGAATTTTGAAGCGATAAATAATGCAGCTGCTCCAAGAAGCTGCAATTTATCTTTGTGAATAACCACTTTTCCCAAAAACAAGTCTACTATCTTAACCGCCAAATACAGCGTTTCATGGTTGAGCTCAAAAGTTTCCTGCACTTCTACCATCCAGTCGACAAGTAGAGAACGCATCCATTTGGATAAATGTATTTGCTTTGGCATATAATCTTCAATAGGGAACTCGACCTAGCAAATTGAAACCATCACATAGCATCGATTTGAGTGGAAATTAAAACAAAAATAAACTTACCTCTCTTGATTTGAGATAATTAAATATATCCATTGCGTAATGAGAAACCTGGAATGGATCATTCCAAACGGCTTTATCAAAATCTTCAACACCCTCAGGAACTACAGCAGGAGGATTTTTCAACGGTGATGGAGTGGATATTCTATTCTCATCACTTTGATCTTTTATCTCCTCTGTACCTTCAGTTTTAATTTCTTTCTGCTTTTCAGATTGTGTCAACGACAGTCGTTTAGAATCAAAATTTCCAGAAAACCGTACCGAATCTGATCCGGAAATGTCCTCAAGTGCTGACATATACAAGCTTTCCTCAGTCTTATTGAACTCATTGGAAATGCGTCTAGTCGGTGGTTTTACCACTTCGAGGTCTTCTTTTTTCTTTACAATTGTAGCAGCTGTTTGTTCAATAACCAGCAATTTTTTCTCTTCAACTATTTGTGCTTTGGCATTTCGAGAATTTGCACGAGTGTTCATTTTTGCTGGTCGAGTAGCAATAACAGTTGGGACATTTTCTTTCTGAAAAATTAATACATACAACAATAATATATATTTTCCGTAATGTTCAATTCAATGATAAGGCACCACTACCTTTGTAGGTGCAGTTTTCTTAACTGCATCATTAGCTCTGGTTACAATTTTCTTAACACCATCTTCTAAATGCAGTGTATTTACGTTGTTAGTTAAGTTACCTAACGCCGATCGTTTTATCTTATCGTTTTTCAAAGGACTATTGTCTGCTTTTCGTTTTCCTCTTGTAATGATCGGCTCTGCATTCTGATCCTGTATATTTTGTGCTCTAAAAAAGGAGTATAGATGTGTTAGCAATATTTCGATTTACCGGTCGTTTTTTTTTACCTTCTAGTAATTCCTTTCCTAGCCAAAGGCAACAGTGTTGTCGGCTGCTTTGCAACATTTCGCGGTTTTGATGCCATCATGTCTTCTGGTTGCAATTTAATGTGAATTTAAATTATTGTACTGCTCAATTGGACCTACAACCGACCAAAAACATGCAAAACCTGCGAATTGAAAAACAAAAATCAAAACAAATTTACATAACACACAAGACCGAAATGTTATATGCATGTGTGATATATTGTACCACGAAATAAACAGTTAGACTATTGTAGAGTTATAATTAAAAAAGAAGCATGAAATCAGCATGAAAAGTTGAAGTTTGAGCCCCAATAAGTAAAAAATAGTTGCTGTTTGTTTTAAATATTATATGTATGTATGAATGTTTCACATATCGCCTAAACTACTCTTTATTTGGTATACATAGTTACCAGTCTAGTCTTATCACCAAAGAAATCGAAGGCTACAATGGCAATTTAGATACCACATGTATTCAGATTCAGAACTAAAATTTTCGACTCAGAAATGTGCTCAAGGATAGTTTTGTCCAAATAAAGTAAATGATTGTTTGAAATCAAGTAGTACATAGTACAATATACGTTTATAATATATAAGCGCATCATAACACATCTGATAAATATTAAAGACATTCCAATTGAAGGCAAAAATAGTTGCACTTGAACAAAAATTTAAATGCAATTTGACTTACCTTTATTATTCCTAACTACGCACAAATCCAACAAAAATATATAAATAAATTCACTAAAACACTTTAACAAGATAAAATTTTGTTAAATTTATAACAGGACTTAAAACTAAATTAAAAAAAAGCAATGCTTTAGAAGCGGATGGAGAGCTAACCACACCGCCAAAAATCTGATCGACAGATGATTTCTTAAAGTCACTCGTCCTTGCTTCTTATTGAATTAAATTTCCTTGAAATCACATTCCCGGCAAAAACGAAAAAAAGAACAGAATACACACTATCATCCTTTCTCCTTTACTCTAATATGAAAAGACCCGATATATTGAATTTATAGATTTCTTCCTCCGCTTCTTCTCACAGTAAAATGCAGGATTTTGGCAGGTAATGGTCTCAAAACACATTCGTCGATTCCTTGCGGGTTCACTTTGAACAGTTTGGCATTTCCCCTTTTTGTATGGATGTGGTAGTGCTAGAATAAGATCACTGCACATTTCTTGTCACATACATACGCATACAAACATTTAAAAGATGTGTCAAAAATTAACAAATCAGAGCAGCTGTGATGCGCTAGGATAACGCCACTTCCCGATCCCCCTCACAACGGGGCAAGGATATTCCTTTTGTTCATCGTATATTTACGTAAAATGAAACGAATGTCATCCCTGTATGGATGCTGACCTAAACAAACCTGAATGATTAAATACGACCGTCTGCATAAGTACTTACTATGTATACATTACAAAAGAAACATTTGGGGGCATTAAATAAATGCCCAAGCTAATTAAAATGTTATATTCAAATTAACTTACCTGGTGCTTGCTGCTATTAGATAGATCTTTCACTTTTAATATTTGCGAAACCTCGGTATTTCAACCAACCATTGTCACAGATGTATATGATTAAACGTGAATATAAGAAACAAAAACGTATGGAAAAGGATCACAATGAACTCCAAACGATAATGGTGAAATGATTTTGTATTGTATAAACTTAAGTAACAAAACTTGAAGATTTTTGTTTGTTATTATATTTATTAGATTCATAAACTCCTCTGCCAAATGCCGTTCTTCGTTCGTTCGATCGTTTTTCCACTTTTGAAATTTTGAGTTTGAATGCACGCAAATACGAATAGAAGCTGTCACTTGTGTTGGCAATGCCATATGCGATTGTTCGTTAAGAATGATTGATACCATCGTTACATTTTGATATGACAAATTTTGTTCGCTTAAAATATTTTATCATTAGATTAATTTATTATGCAAATACTTTGTATATATTATGCCATGTAATGCACAAATTGAATTAAAATGAATACACATGAATGAGAAGAAAGATGGCGGACTATGGAGCTGAAGATTATTCAATGGTGGCGGATTAAAGACACATCATTGTAAGTTCTGACTCGTAAAACACGGCGGATTTTTGTCGTTGTCGGGTTATGCAGCAGCGAATTAGCGTGAGAATACTAAATATTAATAAATTAATTGTTGGTATTTGTTCTTAATGTCATGTAAAATACCATAATTGCAGTCATAACTATTACTTTTGAATCATCGCATAAGCAATAAGTCATCGCAACGACCAACGCCAAGATGCCTTGTATTATTATAAGTTCCCCAAATCCCCGGGAGGGTATACAATTTTCCCCCTTAGATAATTTTAGCGATTTAAAGCAATTTCAAATTTTTTATTGAACAGAAAAATAGGTTTTTACAATTCAGATTAAAATAGGCTTACAAACAAAAGGTTAGGGTGTTGGCCCAACAATAAGAGCCTAACTGATGTACATTGTTTAATTTAACAATTGGCATTATTATCGGTTTATTTTCTATGTCCTCCAATGTCTAGTGCTTACATCGGGTTGTTCAAATCCGTGTGCCCATGTCAATTTTAGCCGGGTAGATTTATGCAACGTTTTGTGGTCTTATTCTATGCGTCACAAAACTTCCTCTCCGTACTGTTTACGTTACATAACCCCACAAGTGTTTTGTAGATATTTGTTGTGTTGAACATGTTCGTTTACTACATGCAGTATTTCACATTTCTGATCAAATTTTAAACACTCGTTTTTAAATTTGAAAGCTGAATAAGATATTAGATGAAAATGCGAACAGACCTATAGTTGTCTTTTGCGAGAAACGCCGAAACTTCTGATCGTCCAAATATTTGAATGAATATTTTTAGATGTTCTAAATTTGTTTTTTTTTTTAAGTATGAGAACAGTACAGTCTGTCCTATTTAGCAATTTGGTAAATATAAGTAATGAAAACTAAATTCAAAATGGACACTCTAATTCACATAATATACCTACGCATTTAATTCATGTTTTTTAGCTTCCTTGAAGCATACCAAGTACCTCAGTATTTTCAGAGAGCAGACACTTATCAGCCATACGACCCGTGGAGTGTCCGAGCCTGAGATAACGCTGTCTTACATAGTTGAAAGTCCTGGACACGCTGCTTCTAGTCATAAAGCTGTTGTTACTTATACCAGAGGTTCGGTCTTCCTCTCCGTCTCGAACCAGGATGCTCGGATTCAAAGATCCTCCTAGCCGGAGCGCTGTGGTCCATGCGATCGATATGGCCGAGCCAGTGCAGACGACGAAAAAGACCAAGAATCAGCTCTGCTGTTTTGCTTAGCGTCCAGCTTTTTTCTTATTTTGCCTCCCAGCCGGACTGGCAAAATAACAGTTTTGTAGAGCATGATCTTGGTCCCTCGAGTCAGGAGTTTTGAGCCCTGTTGTTTCGACAAATCGGAGTAACATCGGTGACTCTACGTCGCACCATGAAGTGGACGTTTGCCAAAAATAATGAAAAACGTGCGCAGATGTAATTCCTTTTGTCTACTTACTAGTGATGGAATTTTAGAGCTCTTAGGTGAAACCTAAGCTATCTGTGTACGTGGCACTAATAATCTTAGACTTAACTTTACCTTTATTATTTTCTTTAGCATCTACGATCAGCTGCAGCAGGTTGTACAGATATCATTAGTACGTGGTTTCTTCTAATCTTTCTTAATAGTCTCAGTTTCCTTAATTTCCTTATCAGAAGTGAGGCCCGCCAATTTTGTTAAAATATCTAACTTGTCGCCGTTTTGAGTATAGGTTAAATTATTGACAAGCACAAACAATTTTCATAATACTAGGACCAGCAAATAAAGCTGTTGTTGCAAAAATTGTGCATTGAATTAAATTGCTAGTTTATTTTTCTCTCAAATAATTTACAAAAGTCTGCTTAAATATTCTAATAAGGTTTTTAAGTTTTTACTCCGCGAATTGACACACTGAGAAAGCAATACACAAGGAGGAAGTATAATAATAATATATGGGTGTCGCGACAGTCCGAGGTGGACCTGGCGCTAGCTTCGTGTTGTACTATTGTTCTTGCTCGAGTGAAAGGTTTTAATGCCGACTCCGAACGTCGAATTTGAGAAGATTTTTCTAGACAGGAATACTATTTGGGCATTGTCAGTGATACGAAAAAGGGTAGAGCCGAGAAATATGAAAGTTGGGATTCGATCCTGGCACCCAACCGTAGGAATCGACGTACTAACCCACTACGCCACGGCGACCCACTCAAAGAGGAGATCCCCAAATTCACGACTAAAGTATTCCGTGTGAAGTCGACATTGAAGTCCACTCGCGATAGAACAATATCACTCGCAACACGAGTTGTTTGTGTAGAAGCCAATTGTACCAACGGGTCTGAGCATATATTCGAGTCCTCTTCGAAAGTTGGACAGCCTAAAGGACCTCAGTAACAACTCCCCCGAGAAATTCGCCGGCAGTCTGAAAGCCAAAGAGACTGGAAACACCTGAAAAGCCATTTCTCCTGCCACAGCAATATGCGTCGACACTGCCAGACTTGGACTACTCGCCGTGTGAGTTGGTTGGAGTATTTGTCTCTCAGAGGAGTTAGCATCGTGGACAGTTACTTCGAAAAGCCTCCACAGGAGTTTAAGCATAAATGTGCCAGTGCCAGTGCATGACGAGGAGTCGTCGTTGAGCTCCTCAAAGATGGGTGATTTGACCGTCGAACGCATGATTGATGCCATAATTGAACGCAAGGTCCCGAAGTCTAAGCAGGTCTCTCACCCTTGCGTGTCATGTTGCCCACTTACACCCCGGCAGCGACCTTCATGAGTTTTGGGATTCAAAGAATGAGACGTACCAGACCCTCCTCGTCGTGGAAAGCGAAGTCCACACTCCAGAAGCATTCGAAAACGACAGTCAACCGCAGAGTTTTCTCTACGCTGTCATGTCGTGTCAACTATGCCATCAGCGAATGGTGCGCCGGAAACGAAAACTCATAGAACTCAAGGCGAACGTAAGAACATCAGCTCAGAAGCTTCTTAAACGTAAGATTATCGGTGACAAGCTGGAGAGTTCGAAGTATCACAATATTAGTCCAGACAGTCAACGGAACTCATCGAGTGATCTGGACGATTCCACGCTTGACGCGGACAACTACATCAAACGACGGATCTCCTTCTCTGCCGCCGGGGGATAATTATATGCATCTTGTCTGGCATGTTTTGAAATCCACCAATCCAATCGTTCCTCCAAAATCGTTTCAAATTCATCTTACCGCGTTAGGTTCTCTATTGAGAAGTGGAATCTACGGTTAAGCCTTCCTTGTTAGTGCTTCTTCTCCTGAATCCTCTTGGTTGATTGAGATCATGATTGACTTTAGACTATCGACGGGGCTACAATAGACCTAGAAATCCTAGAAACCTAGAATGGGATCTTTGGCTCTTATGGGTCCTATATTCGTGAGCTTTACAAAACTCAAACAATAGAATTATGTACACATAATGAAGGTGAACTGTGTGAAATTCTCGTATACATGTACACATTCCAAAAGCAAGCATCATATCGGAGGAAGAAACTAACGCGAAAAAGGACAAATGTGACGTAGAAACGCAGATGCACAGTTAAAGTTGTAACAAATTCAAACGCATATTAATACTCTTTCCTCTCAATTCTGAAATAATACAATGAAAAGATATCGCATTCAAATAACTCAATATATTTGAAACTATACAATTTACAAAATAAGAATTTATTAAAATATAAAAGGAAACTATTTGTTAGTCACTACGTTAGAAGAAATTTTTGTTAACGATGTCAAACCACTCTGAAAAAATAAAACCATAAAATGACTGTCGCTACTGCGCGAGGGTATTCAGAGCAAAAATTGTGAAGAAGCTAAGTCCAATTGTTACGATTTCTATCTTCGGCACACGGTATTTACTGCACAGATGCTTGAAAAGGAAATGATTGAGTGCGCATAAGGCTATCATCCCTCCCGTCCACACGCCAGTTCCTTTACTCAAATGAAGATATAGTAACGATCCAATGTTCCCCAGAACGGTTAAATCCAGTACGTTATTTGCATGATTATGTACTACCAAATTGGCCACATTGGGTAGTAAAGCGCTGGCCAAGTGAGCATATGCAATTTCATTTGAAAAGCCTTGCATTAAGTAATATTGAGCGTTCATTAATGCCAAAGGTGTTGCTTCTGCCAATATAGCTGTTTGTCGAAATAATTTCTTTATAACATTTGAAGGTTCCGGATGGGTTGTGTGGAAAAATCCAATTAAGCTATGTCCCAAAAGAAATGAAAATGCTCCTAGTGCGTACGGCGTGCTCGTAGATGTGCATTTTAGCGCCCACGCTGATGTGCCAGATAATATTAAATATGCTACACACAGCGATGGTTGTCTTCCACCAGACGGTAGCTCCTCCATATGTCTCTGCCTTCCCTATAAACAAACAAAATAAGATTGTAATGACAAGACGATTCTCGTGAAAAACTTCTGTAAGCAACTTGATTTAAAAACTATGTGGAAAAGCAAGTTGTAAATGACTAGGTAATTTACATTCTGTTTAACGCGTGGCGGCACCATTCTTATGTCTTAAATTAACAGCAGACTCTTGTACTTAAATTAAAGACGCGCACTCCTTAAAAACTATGAAATTGGAGGAGATAAACAAAAATATTGTGTACAAGCGGTAGTTCTGTTTCCCTTTTTGGAAGAAATGGGAAACTATTTGTCTAATGTCAAAAACAGCTGTTACTTCAGAGTGTTGGTTGAATTATTTGATGTGTGGAGGATAGAGCAACTTCTACCACGAGATGTCGCTCGTTTCGACAAAGATAGACCATCTCTCCCTTTGAAGAAATCACAGAAGTATATTATATGTATATTCGTATACATATATACTTTGAATAATCGGGTTTTTTTTATCTTAAGACAATCTGCTTCTTACGTTGTTTCATTGTTAATTCCTTATTAGTGGTGTGATAAATATTTCCATTGGTTAAACGAACATGGAACGGCTCCTTTATTGAAATTAACTTCCGTCGATATGTTGGATTTGTTCGATGTTCGATTGAAGGAAAGATATGTACATACATATCCGCGGAACTTCCAGTTACCAAGAAGGTATCATACATGTCCATAGAACTATGTAGTTAATGTTCCAATGAGAAAAAGAGTATTTTCTAAATATTGAAAAAATACCTTTACCCGCGGAGCTCTTTAATTCGGAATGGTTGTGGGGAAGGTCAGTCGAAATAAACGAATTTTTCAATTTAATTAAGGATTTTGTTATACATTAAAAGGCTATCAAAGATATAGCTTTGACTACAGGAGGTAATCTAATCGATGAACTACGCGCAGTTATTCAAATAAACTACGCCCCCGATTTATTTCATTGTTTATTTATATTTATTAAGTGTGGATTTTGCAGTGTTTTAGGAACATTCTTCACATAGAAGCACAATTGAACTGACATTAAATTGACATCTCAACTGCTTTTTGACATTTTTTTCTACGTCTACTACATTTTCTTACATATACTACATTAACTATCACATTGAGTAGCAGGCGTAAGAAATGTAGTTATTCCAAAAAAGTGACATTTTTGCCATCTGCATTCAAGTGAAGAGTCAGTGTTTCAAATTTTTTAAGTTTTACAAATAAAAAAAACCTTACGTTGTCTTTTGAAAGTGCATAAAGTAAGTTAAACGCAACCTATATATACCAATATGTACAGTACCTATATTCCTTTTTGTAAAATAAAAAATATTCAGGTGCAGTATAAAAATTAAAGTTGTTACATCGCTGTCAGTAAGGATAGTGCCAGATACAACCCTGTCAGCGACGACAACGACACCGTACTGTTAACAACCGAACAACTCTGCTTCACGAGTCACATCTGTCTATTTTGCCCTAGCCATGGAGAAGCAACGACTTCACTTCAGTATTTAGTATTATGTTGTGTAAATTAATAACTTTAGTATTTTAATGAAACTATAATCAACTATACAAGAAACATTTTTGTTTGTGCATTCAACTTTCACAAAAACACTCTTACAAATTGGACATCCGCCGACTTCGTCAGAACATTTTGCTCTGCGGGAATAACGAGATACGAACATGAAATGAGTGTTCAAACTGAATCTTTATTTTATTCATTTAAATTATGAGTGGTAGATAAATGCATGCATCAGCAGAGTTGCACGATCTGTCCAGACGGGATCAAATGACTTTGAGACTCTGCGATGCATATTCTCGTAAAAATGTCAACACAACAATATTTCCTAGAATTGTGGGAGTGCTGACGTTGTTGACGTTACTCGGGTGTCCAACTAAGTAAGGTTTTACTGTACTTTCGAAAATTCAAAGTCACAGTCAAATTAAATCAAACCAAACAAACTGATATACCCAACAGCCGATCTCATCGAATTACCCGCTGTTAAGAATCAAATGTCTTGACTCATAATCATTGATTGATTTTCCAATATCACAACCAACACCGTTTGTACAAAATTTTTCGATAATTTGGTACCTCAGCTTGTTTCCGGTCTCATGGCGTTGCGATATGGAATGTTACAACATGAAATGCCCGGCGCAGAAAACGGTGTGATGTGAATGGAATCGGCTAAGGCAATAGCTGACAATTGCCTTTTCCATTTGGTTGAAGTCTTTGCTACAATAAATGGTTCTCCATAGATTTGCCAATGAATCGGTTAAGACTATTTCATGTATTGGCACCACCTTCCATTCGGTGTGTGTCTTTGCTGCAACATGGTTTTCTTTGTTTTTGCCATCCTCTGTACTTTAGGAATTCCCTTCTTGCAGACCAAGGGAACATTGGACTTTTTTCTCTACCTTTTCATTGGTTCGTATTACATGAAAAATGCTTATAAGTTGATAGTATTTATCTGTTATTGCATACATACAATTAGTTATATTGTAAACATATCTACTTAAATATTATCTTATCTGTCTATTAAAATAAATGCATTGCATTGTCTGAAATATAAATATTGAATAAAGATACACGAAATCGATAACAATTCTCATGAAATCGTTCGCGGTTGCATTTTCGATCCGAAGAAGCCTGAGGGAAAATTACCAACCGCTGCAAGAACTTGAATATCAGCACGCTTGGCTTAGTAGGAAAGTAGTAAGAAAAAAACAATAATGAAACAAAACTTACCGATTTAAAGTGTTTATTTAAAAGTTCAGAGCTGTCGAATCGTTTTCTGGGACATGTGGTATGTCTTCCGATTAGAAATGGTAACAGAAGTGGTAGCAATGCTTTATTGTGAAGGACATGTTACCCACCCTCTAGCAAAATTAATTAAGACCATTTTTAGACGATGTCATTCGATGTAGCAGAATTAAAAAAGCTATTTGATTGAAAATTTTGAAAAAAAGTATTTTTTATAACCGTAATATTTTAGAAATTAAATTAATACTTAACTCACTTTTAAGCATAATCACCGGCAATGGCCTTCTCGTTATCCATGCCAAAAGAATGAGAGCCCCCAACAACGACTACTGCAGAAGCTGTAGTCATGAGGCGGAGGAAGAAAATACGCTTCACCTCCTCGGCACTTGTTCAGCCCTTGCAAAAACTAGAAAAGATGGATTAGGCAACTACTTTTTCAGTAGCCTAGAGGCAATGTCACACTTAAAGATACCAGACATAGCTAAGTTCATCAGGAAAACTAATGCGCTGTAAGTCAGCACAGGAGTGAACCTGTCAAAATAGGCCACTAGAATACCATTAGGCAGTCTCTAGGTCTATTATATTTTCCTTAGTGAAGTCCCTTTGAATTAAGAGGACCCGGTGGAAAGCACCGGGAAATGATAGCACAAGTGATCCAACCAGGATCCAAGTGGGCCACACCTGCTACAGTGATGGCAATCACCCTAACCTAACCTAACCTACTACACGTTTATCTGGTTTTCAAATCGGGTCTAGTCACTATTTGGCGTGGGGATCACTGGAGTGGTCAACAAGACAATAACACCAGAATGTATGGGCTAAGCGATTTAAAAACATTTATTGAACAGAAAAATTATTTTTGCAATTGAGATTTCAACTAGGCTTACAAACTAAAGGTTAGGGTGTTGGCCCAACAATAGGGGCTCCACTGATGTACATTGTTTAATTAAACAATTGGTATTATTGTCGGTTTATTGTTAATTTTTAAGGTCCTAAAATGTCTAGTGCTTACAACGGGTTGTTCAAATCCGTGTGTCCAGGGTGGTCCTTTTGGGATGAGGTGGTGGTGTGGTAGCCGATTAAGCCTCGATGGTGATTGCTATCGTTGCTCTGGTGGAATCCATGCAGCTCGTTGATCGAAGTCGTTGGAAGGATTGTGTTGCTCAAGTTCCCGATTTCTCAATTAGGATGGTTGTTGATGTCTAGTAGCTGCTTTCTGAACAGTGTCACTATGTACTGTTGCAGGGGGATAATGCGTGCTTAGGTTATGTTAGGTAGGCGGCCTGCTAGTGCATTCACCAGCACACTTAGACCATATTGGTCCATTGTGATACCCACAGTCAGACTACTACCACTGATTGACTACTCCAGTGATAGTGCCGTTAATTTGATCCCAACGGCAAATGGTGGCTGGACCAGATTTGAAAACCAGATGAAAGCGTATTAACTTTGCTTTCACTGGGATTCGAACCGGGGACCCCGCTAACCAGGGGCAGGCACTGTACCAACTGCCCCATCCAGTTTTTATGATGCGTTCCTGATCGTTAAGCTTATTGTTGCTGTGGTCCCTATCGAAGGTGAGTCATGTACATATTCGCAGTATTTTCCTTTCGAAAATTGCGAGCTTCATGCTGGTTGTAGAGACGGCCATATTGGGAAGGCGTACGTTAAGATAGGCACTATAAGCTGCTGGTAGAGCAGCAGCTTAATCCTCTGGCTTAATCCATTTTACTTGCGCATCAAGGGATAGATGCGATGGAAGCCTGGCTTAGCCTTTTTAAGGGCCAGCTTCGAATGTCTGTTGAACTTTTACATCTCCGATTGTCTATGATTATTTCATAAATGATCACAGACTTAATCGCTTAGGAGAAGATAAAGATCTCGGTGTAATTTTTGATGCCATATTAAATATTCCATTACATTATTTATGATTGTGTTTTATTTTTTTTTCACAGGTAAATATACAAATTGTTTTACTTGTTTTGCACAGCTTGCACAGAGATATGATAATACAATGTTATCTTACTGCTGAAAAAGTATGCTTGAGTTAATTGCATTATTCCATCAAACAAAATTTAATTCGAAGGAAAACTATGAGAAAAACCTTCATTTAAATATAGCGATGTCGGTTGCCGTGGCGTAGTGGGTAAGTGCGTCGACTCCTACGCAGAGGGTGCCACGTTCGATACCCGAATTTACCACCTTTGATACTTCACGGCTCCGCCTCTTTCGAGTCACTGACAATGCTCAAAGAGTATTCCTGTCTAGAAAAAGCTTCTAAATTTCGTCGTTCGGAGTCGGCATTAAACTGTAGGTCCCTTCCACTCGTGAAAGAACAATAGCACGCACAACACAAGTGGTTGCTGAGAATCTAGGCCCAGGTCTACCTCGGACTGTCGCGCCACCCATATTATATATTAATATAGCGATGGCTTTAAATTTTGTGTGTTAAATGATAAAAACTTATTTGTAATGATAGTGTTTGTTAATGACATGTATCAAAATCAAATAACAGACACAAGTGATTAATACAAGATTTAATAATTAAATAAATGAAGAGATGAATAAATGAACAAAGGAAATAAATAAATAAAAAAATAAATACAACAAATGAATAAATAAATATAAACATGAGATGCGATGAAATAAATATATGAACAGAACAACTATTTACAAATAAATATATACAGCTTTATTCTAGACTAAAAAATAAATGCAATTATACTTTCTCATAAATATTCATTAATTCATTAATTAATGTATTTTTAGCATAAGAATACTTTGAAAGAAATTGTTCGTTGAGAATCTCAGTTCTCCTTGCAATTTGAAGGACACCGGCTCTTTCATGCAAAACCATTGTTGGAAAGTCCCATGGATGTCCTAGCATCATTTTTAATAACTTATTTTGAGGTACTTGGATTTTTTTTTAAGTGTTTTACCACATTTCTTCCAGACCGGTGAAGCGTATGTTATCAAAGACTGAAAAATTACTTTAAAGATTATCATTTTATTTTGTTAGCATTTTTGTAAAGCATTTTGATGGCAACATTAAATTTGTTCGGCGTGTTGTTTATGTGATCTGCAAAAGTTATCTTTTTGTCTAAGTACACACTAAGGTACTTAACTAAGTTAACCCATGGAATTTCAATGCTGTTAATATCTACATTTTTCTAAGGCATGAAACAATCTTTTCTTTTTCGCGTAAAGAATATTCTTTACTTATATTAATCAAGTACAGAGGACAGTTGAATCTGAGAAGTTTATAAATTAACCCTGCATACCAGACAGTGTCGAATGCTTTCTCTATATCTAAAAGAAGTAAACCTGTTGATCTATTTGAAAGAAAATTTTAACATTTTTTTTTACATTATGATTATAAAATTCTGAAGTCTAACCCTATGTTAGGTTTTCTGAAAGGAAATAGTAAAGACTTTCGGGATATAACTTAAGTCTTAAGTCCATCTTTTGCTAGTTAGGCAGAAAATATTTAGAATACTCTTCCAAAATTTGGGATTCACCATATAATACACACACAATAACACCATATAATACACAAGAGCTCAGATTCGAAAGAGTACAAAAGAATTTCACGAGCAGCGTCAGCCATGTTTATTCGCGACATTATAAATTACCATGTAAATTCACTTTACATACATTTATTACATACATTTGATATACATTAGACATTTACTCTACGATAAGAGGCATAGAACCAACTATGAACCTATTAAAATGTGTATAAAAACGTGTTGTTTGTTTATTTTATTAATATATTTTTTATTAGATCTCTTATTTCAACAGATGCTTACACCAAATTGTTTAAGCATACTTCGTCAGTCCTATCAAATGCACGTGAATACAATCACTATTTTGAGAACTTTTGAGCAAAATATATTAATTCTACCTTCACAAATTTATTATTTCTTACTTTCACAATACTGTCGCATACTGCAACCTAAAGATGGGATTTGAGCGAGCTATACATTTCTGTAAATAGAAGTTCACTAAAATAGCGATTTCCTATCTGATGATAACCAATAGTCATTTCTTAGTATAGTACTAATTAAAGAAAGTTATCCTCGTCCAATATTCATCTTATATTAATCATTACCACGAAAATGTTGTAACATAAGAGGTATATAATTAAGCATAAATATGTTGGCACTCAAATTGAAATATGATACATTGGAATGCATGCATCATCGATTCTTTGTCACAAGCCAACAATCGATGAAAACTCACTGAACTAGATAATCAAATATAAAATGCAGTCTTACAAGATATTATGATGAATGCCACCCAAGTGAAACAACGGATGTTTTACTCCTCTTCGATATTCAATCCACACGACAAAGGGCGAAGTTTTATGTCATCGCCACTCTCATTTTTTTTAGACTAGTCAACCATGGTTGAACTGCAAGAGCGGTCTCACTTATTTGAGCAAAAACGTACTTGTACTGCAGTGTCATGTCTCGTTCCTTGTGCTTCTCAAACCTGATGCCTCGTGGTTAAGCCAAAGCTGGGGATGACTTTGCGGTTTGCAGAAAACACGTCTTTCCCACATCCCACATAATAATAGGATGAGTTCTAGAATTACTTCATTATATATTATGCTTCATACTCTGTTAGAGCATACAGAAGTTCATTATAGTGATTAAGATATACTCGTAATTCATTGTCTGTAGATACTCATCCTTCTTAAAATAGTGTGTCATACCTAGCAAATCTCTATAGATACATTAAAACATGTGACTATGCAGAAACAGTAATATATGAAATTGTACAGGATTATTGTTTGTAAAATAAAAAAAAAGTTGCGAATGCCAACAGATCACGATCTCTAAATGTCTTCTTCCTTTTCTTTTTCGACGTGGTTATCATCTGAACTATGGTTAACATAACCTTGTCACTTTAATGCATCCCTACTGGTGCGCCTGTGGGGTTCGCGGAATCTGTTTCAAAAAATATCGGCAGGCCTCCCTCCTCGGATGACTTCATCACTGAGGCCGGTCAAATGCTGATGTTCTTGCATTTGTGTGATCCAGGAGTTTTTAGGCCTGCCTCCCTTTCGCGCTTGCGTTGGAACATTGATTGATATTGCCTTTTTAACGTTCAAAGGTTCCAGGATCTCTCATTTGAACATGATAATACAAACTGAGCCGGTCGTGCTTAACCTTCTTGGCGATTGGTTGTTTGACGTGAATGCCTTCTCGAATTTTTTGAACTTCTTATCCTACCGAGCTTTGTTACTCCTGCTGTCAAGCGAAGCATTTCCGTATCAATTGCTGTTAATTTGCCCTAATAATTTGTGTACGCTGTCTAACCTAGAGAACGGAATGTGATCGCCGGACGTACAACTGCAGTGCAGAGCCTTCCTTTCAGCTTAGGGGACATTTTTCGTTCACAGAAGATGGCTGAGAGTCATCACAGGTTCCTTCGCTATTGATCATAGATCCCAGATATTTGAACTTTTCACACTAGGGCAGCACTATTCCATTGAAATGAATGCCTGTAATAGGGCTGAGTGGATCGGAGAATGGGTATTTTTTTGGCTAATGCGGTACTCATTCTCATCCAGAACATCCACCCATACATCAAGTGCTCGATGCGGGGATGTTTGATCATCACTTATAATGGCTCCATCATCAGCAAAGAACAACTGACGCACTTTTGGGTCCGTCACTTTTCCCTCAAACAGATAATCAAGGTCAACAATAAACAGTAAAGGTCTTAAGACGCTTCCCTGGTGTATACCGACTTTTATTGGAAACTCCTCGGTGACTCAGGCAGGACAGGATCTAGGTATATTACTTATTTTAACCGGAAAAAAATATTTTTTAAATTCCCAACACTGCTACAAAAAGTGCCATTTTATGTTCCTGGGTGCCGCAAACGAAAATAAACCGAACAATTTTTTTTGTGTGTTTTAAACAATTTGTCAAAATGTCTAAAAAAAAAGATTAACACGAGGCGAGGCACGACTTTTTGAAATCGTTCTCGAGCTTAACTCAGATGTCCATACTAGATTCACGAAATCCTTTGTAAGATTTGTTTGTGCAAGGGCTGGCATATGTGGCGGACTTTTACACTATCGGAAACATATAATGGGCTCCGAAAGACCAGGTTTATCTGATTATTTATGAAGACCAGAGCCGGCGCAACCAGCAATGCCTTGAGTCTTACTTCAGGTACTTAATTAAGTGACTATTTCAACATCAGTCTTGAGTAGATTATGAATTTTGACTCACCAACACAAGAGGCACGATCTTCGAAAACTATTGCTGGCATACACGGACGACATTGACGTTTGGCCGTTGATGAAGCGTTTCCTGTTATTGAAATGGATGCGGCCAAAATGGGTATGAGTATATGCTGTCATCGAGAAAGGACGCACAACATCGACGGCACAGAGGCATCTTCTTTAGTTCCTGAATCGCCGTGTGGGACTTAGAGGCTCAACTACGCCGACGCGTCATCGCGTTCTATTTCTGGCAATGTGCCTCTATTGACGAATGTTTGAAACTTTCTCGTGATAAGATAGTGCTCACTCTTCACATGCTGCATTCATAAAGGAGTACGGATAAAAAGTTAGCTGGGATCAGTTTCAGCTTGGTGTTGATGCTGATTACATTGCTATGGCAGATTTTGGATAACATACCGAATGCGGACAGTATCCGGTTCGTACAATACTTTCGAAGTAGTGGAACTCATTTACTGTCTCAATCGGTTGCGAATCGATCGAGGGCTGATAATTTCTGTTTTCGGGGTGTTTATTTTCACCCGTTTTTACCTCCCTCCCCTTTTATGTCATTTCGTGGAGATCCATTATCCTATGCGAAAGTAAGCATATATAGTCCGCTCTGCCTGAAGAAGCTCTTGGTCTTTTCGAGACGACACTGCTTCAGCCCGAAGAGTTTTCGACTCCTAACCAGTGGGACAACGCAATAGAGGACACTCACGAAACCGATGGCGCACACAAGTGGAGACGGACTAAAGATAGGCTAAAGATCGTACCAGCTGGAGAGGCGTGTTGGACTGTAGTGTCACTGGAAGAAAAACTATTAAAGCTCATGAATTATTGAACAGTCCTTCTCAATCGGTAAAGTGTGAAACCGTCGCAAAACATACCTATTTACATCATACATCATAGGCTCAAACGACCATGACAGTATAGTCGCCTCAAACTAGATGACATGTTAGCATTAGTCTCCAAAAGCCCTCTGAACCGCGATTGGGTTTAATTCACACCTAAGGCGCTCTGCTTGAAAGCGGCCGTTAGATGCAGGGGTTTTTGACCTACCTCGTTGTCAGAATACGATTTCTGGCGAAGCTTCGCACAGGAAAAAATGTGACTACTCAATTTTGTCTGTCAATACTCCATTCGAATACTCGGCTTTATTCAGGGAATGTACTTCCTTCTACGAACTTTAAGGTAGTTAAAAATTAAGCCGTGTAGTCCTACGATCCTAAATTGGACTATAGTGTAGAAGATATGATATGATGAATTAAGGGAAATTAAAAGAAGAAATATTTAAATGCATCAGAACTTAACGAGCGCTCACCTCTTTCGGAGGGTAAGATGTAAGCGATGCAGCTATTGTATAGCCACTCGTGTTGTGCATGCTATTGTTCTCGCACGAGTGGAAGACCTACAGTGTTATTTCAACTGCGAATGTCCATTTTAAGAAGATAATCTTTGAGCATTGTCAGTGACTCGAAAGAGGTCAGTGACAGGCAGCGAGGTTAAGCTGCGTAGGGGTCGACGCAGATTCCCATAACGCCAGGACCACCCACTTTAGAATTCATTTGACACAATTATCAATAATATATCGCCTATATTTTTCATGTTTCTGAACTTTTGTTGTTTTTGGTACCAGTATGAATTTCTGGCGTCAGTAAATTATTATTCATAATATAATTACTTTCTCCAGTTTCAGTTAAGGAAAAACACTTTGTTTTTCAAAAAAGCTTTAACCCATAAGGCAATGAATACTGCATCCCATAAATATTTTGAAACTCTTCGCAACTCTTGTTTTTTACTAGTTTTTCGAACTAAATTTGTTAAGTCTTATACCTCGCCTTGTCTGTTTCCTTCTGGAATTTTTTAACTGATTGTTTTAATCATCTCGAACAAAGTCAACGTATCAGGGGCATTTTGTACTTCACGAGCAGTTTACTATATTGGAGTTTACTTACTTGTCAGGCATTTTAGGGCGACGACGCATGGAGGGTCTGAGCCTGAGTAATTGCTGGCTTCGATCGCTGAAATCATCAAGGACAAGCTGTCTTGCTACCGCGATTTCTTGGTCATTATACCGGATGTTCGCGGTGGTGTCTTCTCCTCCAATCGTCTTCCTCGCGGACTGGACCATATAACCGACGTAGAATTTTTCTTTCGAAGGCACCAAGAATCAGCTCCGTTTTGCTTAGAGTCCAGCTTTCGGCTCCATATAGAAGGACTGGACAAATAAGAGATTTGTAGAGTATGATCTTGGTCCTTCGAGTCAGGAGTCTTGAGCCCAGTTGTTTCGACAAACAAAAATCCAAGGGTGATTCTACGCCGGGTCAAAACTAAGATGTCATTGGTGGCGTTCACGTTTGCCACGAGGTAGAGAAACTCCTTCACCACCTCAAAATTGTTGTTCCAGTGTAGCCTGTGGAATGGTCTGGTATCAGATTATAATAATAATAATATGGGTGGCGCGACAGTCCGAGGTGGACCTGGGCCTAGCTTCTCAGCAACCACGTGTGTTGTGCGTGCTATTGTTCTTTCACGAGTAGAAGTGACCTACAGTTTAATGCCGACTCCGAACGGCGAAGTTGAGAAGCTTTTTCTAGACAGGAATACTCTTTGAGCATTGTCAGTGACTCGAAAGAGGTGGAGCCGTGAATTATGATAGGTGGTAAGTAAATTCGGGTATCGAACCTGACACCCTCTGCGTAGGAGTCGACGCACTTACCCACTACGCCACGGCGACCACCTGGTATCAGATTACTTCGGCCAAAATAACTGCCCTTAAACACAGCCTAGTTCTACCAAATCGTAATCCTTAAAAACGAACACCCAAATTAACGTTTACCTTGGCTGCTATACATAATTGTAAAAATCAGTAGTAAATCTCTGCTTCTTTGAGTTCTGAAGGCTGTAGTGTACCATGATCAGGCGCTACATAGTTGTGTACAATTTCTGAGCAACCCATTTATACCCTATTATGACCCATGGCGAAGAATACATATTCCTTTAGCATATTTTTAATAACAGGACAGGAAAGTATTTTTTATTTGTAGTCACGTTTCAATATATCCAAATGACAAATAAAAAAAATGGAAAGTATGAGTTACTCCATTTTGGTCTAAGCAAACAAAAGCCGCTTTATTTTGAGTTGCTAAATTATCTTTTTCAAAATACCGGATTTTATGCACCCTTCACATTATTTTTCATGAATATTGAAAATGGCGGAAATGTCTCCCTTCGCAAATGTGAATAACACAAAGATATACTTTCAGATTCACAAAAGATAAAACAGATTGGCTGTTGTATGCAATAATTATATATTTATACGTGCGTAGACTGTTCGTATATATTGTATCAATTTCAGTATATAATGCCTTTCATATTATGAATGGGATGACTGACGTTCTGTATATGTTCTCAATACAATTCTATGAAAAGGGTGAGAACACGAGACAATAATGGATCATTTCAAAATATAAAATACGCATGTACAATACATATGTGCATGTGTTAGTCTTGTTTTATCCATACACTACACTTATAATATAAATGTTGACAAAGAACATAAACAAAACTCAACAGAGACGGCTAGGCTGTATGATACAGTGTACTGCTTGCTTTGAATCACCATTGAATAATTTTGTACAACAGAATACATGAAGAAGCTGGAGTTAGTTGGTAGAAATGAAAATGAAAATCAATACATTTAACACAAGTTCGAACTGCACATGAGGGAGACATTGTTTTCTATATTAACGGTAGCATATGGATTACATCTTCCACTATTAAATTGAACCAACTGTTGGATCGATATATGCAATGCCCCGATGAGTTTGGCGCATGTACATATTAAAAAGAAAATGGTTGACAGTTTAAAGAAGGACATTTACTTCAATTTATGGTGTATGGAGCCGAAAGCTGGATGGTAACGAAAACTGCACAGCTGAATCTTGACGTCCTGGAAAAAAAACTTCTGTGTCGGATATATGGTCTCGTCAGCGAAAAAGGCAATGAGAGGAAAAAACACAAACTACGAGTTGTACCAGTATGTGGATATAGTCAGGAAGGCAAATCCGTCGACTTCAATGGCTCGGCTATATCGAGCTCATGGATAACAAAGCTCCAGCAATGAGGGTCTTGGAAAACGAGCCTCCTGGTTCGAGAAAGAGATGAAAACCGAACCTCCGGGGTAAATAGCAAGACATCGCGGATGCAAGACACCTTGATCATGATGAATGGACTGACTGGAAGCATTTTGCCCAAGACCGTCAACGATGGAAGACGGCGATATCTCAGGCTCTGACACTCCATGGTTAGTAGGCCTGCTTAGTAAGTAAGTATTTAAAAGTAAATGCACATTAATTTAAGGACGTCTGAAATACATATGGAAACAGAGAATAGCTAGAGACTAGCTTATAGACCTTCCAGTAAAAAATAAGCTGCATGCTATTACTTAATTTGTTCGGAAATAACTGGTAATATGTATACACCCAATTCTTTTTTTACACGGTCTAGAAAAATGCTATTGTCATAACCTTGACTTTTTGTTTATTCGTTTTTATTTTTTCTATGGAATTTTTATCCTTTACAAGATATGGAACGTATCCCTATTTTGTACACGGTTTTGCCTGGAAGCTATCTACCGTGCAAAAACAGAATTATGTTTATTTTTAATTTTATTATGTTATCAACCATTACAATGTACATTTAAATATCCATGCAACTCACAGCCCATATGAAAAGTCAAAATACAAATAATTAAAAAAAGAAAAAATTTATGAAGGACATTATATTCTTTTGTACATTTCCCATTGATAATAATGAATTAAATGATCACTCATATAAGTCAATTGCATGATCTCCCACCCCAAAGCATTTGAAGACAGATCACTTTTTCTTTTGCAAAAGTGATGTGAGAAAGTGAAAATAAACATGCTGTTTTTATAAAGCTGTAATTTGTTTGAAAATTGCAGCATAACCTTGTACAAACATGGAGTCGAAAGCTTTAGGTGGGTACTTTAATATTTTAGGAACTAATAATAGTGATGGGTTTATTTTTTTTCTTTAAAAAATAAAGTGTAAGTGAAAAATTACTACATACTATTTTGTATCGTAACTAATTGTCATATGACATAAAATCAATGAATCATGAATAGAGACAGCACGAATAAGCGAAAGGAGTAAGAGCGGTAATTTCAGAAGCAAGTTTTTGCAATTTATCATATCTCTATGCAAGCTCAATTATTGTCAACCATGTAAATATTATACTAAAGTATCATCAATGATGTTCTCAGATCGCCATTGTTGCAGATCTTCACAAAGAAAGGTGTTGTTGGACAGTACGCGGTGCTACAGCTTCCAGCGACCACTCCCATTAAAACCGGCAACAATAAAATTCAACAATTTTCACTCATTCTCAGTGGAAGAACGAGTATGATGCCATTATTAAATTGTATTACTATGAATTTTATGTTCACATTGTTATTTTCTAAAAAAATAAATGGAAAAGAAACATTAATAATTAAAAAAAAATATAGGCATTTCAAATCAGTCACTCGAAGCTGGCCCATCCTGTAGAATATGAAAAACAAACATATCTATATTTATATATATTAAATCTTTCACCTATCCTATTACAAATGTAAAATAAATATCAACTAAACCCGGCGAACTTCGTCTAACCTCAATTAAACGCCTTCAGATAAACTCCAGAGTGATAATCTGAATGTTTGGAAGCAATTTCGAAAAAAATAAGAAAACTTATTCATTTTGATAATAAGGAGACACCATTACCTCATAACTCGGATTGTAACTGGGTTGATCAACAACTTCGGCTCCAAATGACTTCATTTGAAAGCACCCGTTACATATTTTTGTATTCGGCGGGAAACGAAAACATATATTTTTTCGGTGGCTTGCAAATTCCACTGAGTTTCACTATGACAGCGATTCGAGCATATACATTCTCATATTTAGACATATAGATAGATACATACATTTTACGACTGTGTTCTTAAACTTTGCAGATTTGATAATGTCTCAGAGCATTCTTCTTGAATGTGATTTGGAAGGATGTTTAATATACTGACCGATTACTCTTGATCGAAGCGTAACATTACGATAAAGCCCATTCGTACTAATTCCACATTGGGTAGACATTTCTTTCTGCATCTGCCTGTTTATCTCTGCAATCACCCACCTTCACAGGTTCAGCTTAAGGTCGAATGCATGCATTTTTGTTAACATTGTTTTCCTTATTTCTTTAATATTTCTCATGTGATTTAAATTAATCAATAAAATAAATTAAAATAATAAAAACCTTCTATACAATTTTTGGTACACTTGCCTTACTTTTCAAATGGAAATTATATTTGTTTTTTTTTTTTGGGTTGCTATTGTACTTGACAGCTTATCCACATCAAATCAACCTTACATATGTAAATCAACCTTACAGCATACGAGTTGGATTGTCATATACAAGAAGGCCAAATGGTTTCCTGCAAAAGAAAAAAAACTCTTGAATGAGCACAATGTTTCGATTTTAAGATTGTCTTGCTTACATCATGCGAAGATGAATTCGTGCATGTACAGCTTAAGCTACAGAACATTCTAATGCTTTATACTCATTCGGAACAGTTTAAAAAAAAACATAATACTGGATAGTCTTTTGTTATTCTGCACCTAACTCAAATTTCACAATTGCACTTTCTGGCAAATTTCCATTTCAGCACGCATTCTACGGTAGTTGTGTAAAGACTGAAAGAAATGCACATAAAGACTCAACTAATACCGTCTTAGTGCCGAGAAGATGTTCTCATGAATTCTCTACGGCCATCGGCATAAATCAAACAGTTCACAATTCTTTCGTTTATCCACTTGATTTGCACAACTGAATAGGGCAGATGACATAAAACAATAATCGCATCCTAGGACTGTAGGAGCATCTCGTACAGGTGGTGAAACTATATCATGTAAGGATTTCGTGTCCATACACCAAAACAATGAACAGATTTAGTCAATCCTCTAGGGTGTTTTTTCCTACACTGATTGCATTAAGGATAAGCCCATGAAATATCGTTCATAGAGAACACATGTTCCGAGATGGGTGCTGTCTCTCTACAGGTAGATCGTAGGTGCTCAAAACATTAGATGTGGAAAAAAAGTAAAAGGAACGAACACCGTAACGCATAGGTTACGCATCTTTCCGGAATCACCTATTGATCAATTTTGCTTTTTTTTCCAGTTGTTTTGTTAAAAAAAATGGAAATGTAACAAAAGGGACTAGGTCTAATTATGCTTCCCTTTGCATGGTGGATACTGTGCAATAGACCTTTAGACACAACACAGCCCCGGGATATTTGACATCTCGTTCAGTCATTCAGAGCGACGTTCTTTTTTCGTCTCCCGGAGTGTTAATATCCCGCTGGGAGTCCCATTGTTATCGTCTCTTTTGTCACAGTAGTTTGGAAGCAAAATGATGATTGTACTTAGTAAGGGTGACGTCAAATTTAACCTTAAATCTTTGTTTGCAGATTGCTCTCGATATTCCAGGAAGTACTCGTATACCGTCTGCAATCATTCATGAGGACGTGACTTTTAACTTGTGACACAGTTATTTACATTCCTTTCATCATCATAATCGGAGGAGAGTGTTTTGTATTGATGTCAATGTTTTATTAATTGTAATTTGTTTAAAGTGTATGTCTACAATAAGACTCAATAACATATTTTTGAAAATAAATTTGATTTCAATCGGATCCGATGTGTGCTGATGTCTTAACTCCAGGAAATGTTGAAGTTGATCTTATTTTTCTGTGTGAGTAGGTAAAGATCTTCAGATCCCTAACTTTTAACAGTGTGAAATTGTTGTTCACTAAAAACAACAATTATGTGCCTCTCTAATGGGAAATTTGTTTGTGCTTACCTATGCTATGTTATCACCGAACCGAAATCGCACGATTTTGGTGAGCTCATAAGAACTGAAACCTTATAAGAAGTGAAGTGTTCTCAAATGTCATTAGCTATCAATTTTATAGTGGCCAGCACAACAGCTGTTGGTTGACATGAAATAAAAATGTTGAGAGGAAATGAGAAAATGAACACCAAAATGACCAAAGTAAACTAAAATTCACGCTGTAGAATTGTTCGGATTGACAACCTCTCATGAACGGATGAACTCAAGACACGGATTCGGCATGAACCAGAAAATGTATGGAGAAATATCAGAGGTTTGAAGAAATTTGATAAATCCTCGCGATTTGGTTCGGTTGGAATATAACATTCGTTTTCCACGAAAAGCTCACGCAGCATTAGGTGAACAACAAATCTGTGGTCACAAGTAAAAATTTAGTTATTGATATTACAATATTCAGGATATAAAAGTCTATATGTACCCAAGGGGGCATATACTTACTAGCAAAACGGTTCTACTTGGCGCAGCAAGCGAATATTTGGCAAATGAATATCGACTATTTATTGAAAGCTCAAAGCGGAGCTTGAAGTGTGTCAATGGAAACGTATCTGGTGTAGTCCCAAAATGCCACTCAGTTTGTTTGACAGTGATGCATTCATATGGAAAGAACCCCGAGCGAGGTGATCGGAGATGGTCTATTCGTATGTAGACATAATAAAAAATTATATTTTTTGAAAACATTGAACAACATCTTTTTTATGTCATAAAACTTAGACTGAAAAGAAAAAAAACTGCTAAGACACATTTCACTCTTTAAACCAAATATATTAAACTAGGAGAATCATAAAAAGTGTGTGTACATAAGAACGTTTGATGCAGAAGAAGTGGTGCATAAATATTAGAGCAATGCCGCTAATGACTGAATTATCGCCGAAAAAGAAGTCCAGAATGTATATCATTTGTTGGAAATACATACGTTTTGATGTTTATTTTTATGGGGAATATAGCCGACAAAGATATCTCAAAGACTAATAGGTAAAGGCGTTAGTCAAATAGCGGCAAGTTGTAGGAAAAATGAAAATTTAACAGATTCGAAGTTAAGAAATTATGACAAGTGTGAAGGCTATTATTAAGGTACCAAAATAAAATTATGTAGGTTCATTTCCACAAATATGTACTTATATACAAACGTTGAATGATACACGTAAACATTTGCGTTGGGTCTGATTTTCCATTAGATGAAATTCGGGGACTGTTGTCGTGGATAATTAGGGTAAATGATATAAAAGTCTACATCAAAATAATGCACTCCAGGAAGAAGTGTTTCAGTGCTCTAGACTGGCCTGCAAAAGATATTCAGATTTGGATTGTATCCCTATTCGATCGATGTACAGACAGGTGCTATGGGTGCTAAAATACTTTTCTTTGCAATTGAATTTTGTTTACTGCGGGAAAGCTGGACTAACAAAATTCCGAATAACTGCGAAAAGAGCAACTGAATTTTTTCTTCGAAATTAACCCTGTAATGCCTAATTTTTTGATTTGATTCTCTTTTTTCGTAAAGTCCTATGGACCCAAAAAGAAATAATCTGCAAAAAAATAAAATTGGAGGTATCGGTTCAACCTGCCTTGAGGCCGTCTTAGGTTGTTAAGGGACAAAAGACTTACACCCGAGTGAAATTTGAGAAGATTCCCGATAACATTTATAAAAAAACGTTAATATTTGTTTTTTTTTGGTCGAAAAATCTAGTCTACACAGAAATATTTATTTTTTTTCAAAAGGTGGTTATTTCGACTTTAAATTAATGTAGCTTGGAAACAAAATGCACTACGCCCAATTGCAACGGAAAGTTGCGCAAAAAATATGAACCGTTACCTCTTAACATTTGCAAATATATACCCCGCCAGGAGGCGGTGGTAGGTTTTCGAGGGTTAATATAAGAACTATGAAATACAGCACGGATACCATAATTTGTTCGAGTTAGAGAGAGTTTGACTTAGAGAGAGAGAGAGGTTTTTGTTGTTTCGACTTACTTCCCACTGTAAAAATTTGTAACAAAAATCACACCTGGGACTGCTTGGGAACATATACAATTCCATTTACTTGATGGTTTACTAAATGCGCTAGGAGAAAAACCAACTACTGACGAGTTCTCATAACAATTGTTTATTTATTTATTTAAAGAGCAAAATATATAATTTAAATTACAAATTAGCCAAAAAACGCCAGAGCGCAACAGCCTTAGACTTAAACATTATTTTTGTTTTTATTTATTTAACAAAAACCTTCGCACTCAAATAACAATTCAAAAATTGTCCAATTAACATTATAAAAAAAACACGCACAAAAAAGAAAAAAAAATGGACTAAAAACACTCGAACTAGTAATGTTGCTGTTGTTAACAATTCGTTTGACAGATGGATATGTTCAGTTTTTCTGATAACTATGGCGTCTTATTCCTTTATTTAAACCTCGAGCAGTGTATTCATTTCGTTGTCGGGTGATTATCGGTCATGGACTAGAGAGCAATCACGACAAGAGAATCGGCGTTCCCTACCACGACTTCTGTAGAGGATGTAGAGATGGAGGTGGAGGAAGGAAGTAAATTTGAAACATGTTCAGTGTTCGTAGTAACAAGAAAGTAGTTTCTAGTTAACTGTGCGTTCAATAACCTGTAGATGCGCTATAGGATGTACCTATCGCATGTACGTATCCATTATACAATAATAATCCGTAATTACAAAAAAAAATAACTTTTGGATGTAGTATAGGAGGGGTAATAATTAACGATATCTTAGTGGAGATCCAACGTAGGTAGAATCGTCCTAGATAATCCGCTGCTACTAAGATTTGAAAAAACAACGTCTCTAAAGGACCAAGGTTTTGCCAACAAAGCCTCGAAGGGCCAAGATCATGCTTCACTCTTATTTTACCAGTCCTTCTATATTGAGCTGAAACTGGTGGCTGTATACGCAATATGGAAAAGCTGTTGCCTTCGAAAGAAAAATTCCACCTCGGATGTTTGTTTCCGCCTGCGAGGAAGGTCAAAGCAGAAAAAGGCACAATCTATGAATTGTACCAAGATGTGTACGTAGTCCGGAAGGCAAAAATCCGTCGACGGCACTGGCTCGGCCACATTGAGCACATTGATTCCTGGTTCGAGAAATAGAGGAAGAACAAACCTCCGCTAAAAATACCAAATAATCGTAGATGCAAGACTGCTTGCTGTTGATGACTGGCAGCTAATACACAGGCTCAGATCCTCGAAAGGTCGTTAGTGTGACGATGAAGTAAGCAGGTACGTCATTTCCTGCAATTGTGCTGTTACTGCAAGACTCTTTTTCGAAATGTCATACATATAAACGTGTAAATGTGTGTATATACCTTGTACATCAAACGGGTGTGATCTAAAATAAAGAATAAGTCTTCTAACACCGGTTCCATCTAGAATTCCATCTTTTTTCCAATCAATGAGTATCAATAAAATTAGTAATGCATTAAAATGGTAACGAAACTCATTGGATGTTCCCATAAAATGCGCTCTTATAATTTACCATAACGAGTTGGATGTATGTATAAAAAAATTTACGAGTTATTGCCGAACGAATTCTTCAACCCTATCCATTACCCTTCTACAGACTTCCCCGTAAAAGATTCCACACCATAATCATCCCGCCAGGCGTCTGATTTTCGTTCGCACTAATCGAATTAAGTGTTGAATCATCATATCGATGTTTACACAGTAATAAGGATGTCAAGCCTGGAATAAAAAAGGAAACGAAAATTCAACCCTTTCCTACCCTTCATGCTTCATATCATCATTTATCGTCAGATTATCCAAATGAGCACCCCGATCATGTTCGCATGTCATCGTTACGATCCGTTGCCGATCCCATCTAACACATGCAGATTTATTGAAAAAAATTAAAAGGTGTCCTTAATTTGTTTCGGTGGAAGGCATGCAAATATTGGAATAGGTACCATGAATGGTAGACAATGCACGCGTACGTTATTTTATCCTTTCAACGTTTCACTTACTGAAACATCAATTCATTGAATAAAAAAAAAACAGTGTCACCCTTTTTCAAAGTGACGGACGTAATAGTACTTAATGTCCTCTTTACGTTGTTTACTCAAAAGAATAGCATAAAGAGTTTTGCGAGTGCCTTATTCAAATAACTGCTATTTTTGCTCGTCTCTGATTCAAACTGAATATTTATGGATGATTATATTTTTTTAGGGAGTATAGCACCTTGATTATCGAATTGTATAAGCAGATTCAAAACACTTTTTCATTTATGTATCCACATATGGCAATTTATTGGCAGTCCGATCTTTATCCTACTAGTTCACGAATTCGACTTCCTTCATTTCGTTTTGGGTTTTATTACGACATAGGGTATTGCCACTAGTATTAATCACTATTTTAACATAGTTATTGGAATCGTTAATTTAAAATCACATTCATTCCAGACAGACCTGTCAACCAAACATTTCCTCAGCCGGTTGTTGGTTGAGGTCCTATATCCTATGTGATCTATAAGAATGATTAACTTTAAAGTACACCTCCTACGGATTATTTAGACTAGCTAATTATTATTGCTGTACTCGAGAACAGAATAAAGTCTATTCTTCAGAATAAAATCACTATATGTTTGACAGGTGATAAGGTGGTGGTTTTTTAGTAAAATCTTTGCTTTTTTTAAGTTGCTTTCAAAAGTTTAATCTTAGAATTTATTTGTTCCTACTTTTTTCACCAGCATAATTAGACCATATTGATCCCCTTGATCGATCCATTGATCGATCATTCCAGTGAATTGGTGACTGGACTAAATTTGAAAACCATACAAAAGCGTTTTAACTTTGCTATCCCCGGGATTCGAACTGAGCACCCCACTAACCAAGGGCAGGCAGTTAACCAACTGCGCCATTCAGTCGAATGGGGTGATGGGTAACCCCACTTGCCTATATTATAAAAATATAAATACTATATGTTTTGGCGCGAGGTCTTTATTCACTTGAATGAGCTGTAACACATTCATCTAACTTAAGACCTATATTTTCGAATAACATCTCGCTCAATTTAAGTTACGATTCTCAGAATTTTAGGCCAGTTCCCATGTTTGACGCTTGGTGCCGCAGCGGTCACGTTGCAGTTCGCGTTTGGCTTGCAGAAATGGAGGTTTATAAACAGAAACGAGTAATTTTCGCGTACCTAGTGCATAAAAACTATGTTCTTAAAAAGAAAAAAAACGTTATTGGGTACATCCTTTTGTTGATCATCGGTTAACAAAAGGAATATTTTATTTTGCCAGTCATGGTATGCCTCGGAAGCAACCCTCCATATTTCGGGGAACCTTTTACCCGATAAATAATTCAAAATCAAAGTCTTCCATGTTTGATATCTTTCTATCGAATTTTAATTAGCGTCATCGTCCGCGTGTGTGCACCACTCAATTTATTTGTGTGTACCGTAAATGTGGTGCCGCTGCACCGGGCCTTATTTTAAAAAAGCTGCGCTCGACATCGTTTTAATATATGTAAGTGATAGTGCCACTCTCCAAAGCATTTTCTTTCTTAGACGGACTTTGTCTACTTAAACATTTGTATGTAGCTTTGATTTTGATTTTGAACCGATTAAGTTAAGCTATGAATGACATTAATATGAGAGAGTTGTGATTTAATTAGGGAGTTCACTGCGCAAGTAGAAGAGACAAAAATGGCAAACTAACGTGTCAAAAAAAACATATAATACTTCCCTTCGAAAAATATACCCTATATGGCATGATATGAGATAGAAATTTGCAATAACACAAGGATGAAACCTTTGAGTATCTCAGGAGTTATTTCATATTTTGAAAACAGAGATGGGAATGTTGAATTCTTAATTCACTAGAAATTGCCTTCTGAATCCCAACTCGCGTCCCAAAAAATAGTGATTACCTGCATGATGTACCAGAGAGGTGTGATTGTTCTATCTGTATCTGAAAAGTACCTGAACATTTTGACTTCAAGTAGACAATAAACTAAAAAAAATTGTAGAACCTCGATCAACATTGATGATGACACAGAAGTTAAAAAAAAAAACAAAGCAACTTAAATAAATTTATGAATTTAATTATGGATACAGGATATCCCAAGTTGAACTATTCATCCAAATGTCAGTATCAATCCTCTGAACTCTCCAAACACACGATTAATTTGAAAATAGTTAGACTGCCTTAATGCAATTCAAATCCTATGGTTTAGTTTAAAACAGTGCTCAGCCATTTTAACGAGTTCTGATGAACAAGGTCCACAATCTCGACTTCTGCTTCTTTATTTGGCGCTACATTCCGTAGAACTGGGGGCTCAACCAACAACCCTCTCCTACTAGTACGGCTGCTGGCTACCTGTCTCCAGTTCGCGTACTGCAAGTCGGTTGAGGTCCTTATCCACTTGGGCGCTTCACCTTAAAGGTGGGCGTCCTCTGTTGCGTTGTCACAGGTTCGGATGCAGGCTCTTCGGGATGGTGCTGAGTTGTCCACAAGCTCTTCATGGCCATTCACACTAGATCCGTAGACATCTGGCTGGGGTCATGTTGCTTTACAGATCGTGGTTGACTCTTCTTTTTTTTCGGCGGGTGGTGGGAATCTTTCATAGACGAAACTCAGCCCGTGCTAAGTAACAGTGTGGGATTTCCACCCACTAAACCCACCTCCTCCCTCCCCCACCTTCTATCCCTGGTCCTCGCGACACTGCCGTCAAGCAGTTCATCGCGAGCTCGTGGCTCTTCTCCTCGATAGTCCATGAATACAAACAGGACCAAAGTTAGAACGTAAAACTTCGTCTCTTGAAGAAACTAAGAAATTCTCTACCCGCTTTTGGGACTGTCCATATCTCCGGCGTGTGATGATTAATGTCGTATATGGTGTCAACTTTGCCTTTCGAGAGAGGGTATTTACTACTAAATTGCGGAGCTGAGGTCGACGAAGTCCTTAACTACCTCGAAAATATAGCTACCTATTGCGACGCTCTCTCCAAGACCTGGGTGTTGTATGTCCTTTGTTAAGTATATCGAGTACTTTGTTATTATTTATAGCAACAATAGCAACAATGGTCTATGCTAGGCTCCACAACCACCCCTAACCTAACCTATCACATGGGATTCCAAACCCCAACCATATACAAAACATCTATTTAATTTTGAATTCGTCCCCATATGTAGCACTTTTTAACGACAGCAATTAAAATCTATGTTGATTGACGAGTAAGCATGATTAAAATGTATATGTATACGAAAATATGACTCAGGCTGAGAAGCATAATTGATGTGATAGTTCCCGCAAGAAAAACCTACAGCTAAAATGTCTGTCTTGTTTAACTTATACTGTGTATTATATATATTTATAAGTATATATTTATAAGTAGAATCATACTCGTACAAGCGTACTGAAACGGGTACTCGCGTTCAATGGGAATGAAGTGGTCATTGAATCTCAGAACAATTATTTTCTCAAATTGTGTTTATCTTTCTCACACAGATTTTGACGCATTCCAGGCTGCAGTGTGGGACACAGTCCTTTTGTAAAAGTCAAGAAATAATCGGATTACGACCCGATCATATGCTGTATCAATACAACCCTTTCGATTGGCAAGCGATTAACTTATCTGATCTGAAATAACATTCAAAGTAAAATCGATAGACGCATTCCAATTGGTGTGACTTGTATGTAGTCAGTCAAGGTGGTTGCTGAGGCTGTACATACGCTTGCATATCCATAAAAATGAAATATGCTTATCTGCAAAGTATTCAAAAAAGATATAGTTTGTGGTCGAGGTATGAATGACTTGGCTTCATGTATACTTCCATAAATACAGTCTGTGGATGGCATTAGGCAATACTCATTTCTCTTTTTTGTGGTTCTCTGTAATTTCTTGCGGTCAGACAAAGAAATCAAGTAATTTCCTGTACATAGCGAGAATAATCCGTGCCGACAAAAATGCATATGCACATATGTATATACGTACAAAATATATACACGTCCTCATATTGTGTTCCTCTTTGAATGGTTTTTTTAGTGAACTACCTTTAGTCTAAGAAGTAATTATGTGATGAACATATAGGTATCTCGGTTCAGGCCATCATTAAGTCTTGGACATTGAACTCATAATGCTTTCACTACTTATTTTACTTGGGCCAGGACAGTAGCTAATGTCCAGTGCTAGAGAGAATATCGAGAGAACGATAATTGAAAAGCAACAGACAAATTCATCAATTCGGAGTTCGGCTCAGTAATTTTTAGGTTCGGTGACCATATTTTAGAATTCCAAATTTCACCCAATTTTAAAATTATTTTAAATTACAGCAGATCCTGTTCACTGGAACGAGATTGTCCATTGTAAGAGCGTGGACTCCTTGAAACAAATTTCATTAAAATGTTAATGTTCTTACTAAAATAAACTAAAATATAAAAAATAAAATTTAATTATGTACAATTTTTCCTTGCAATTACCCAAAAAAAAAAACAAGCCAATATTTATAAAAAAGTAAAACGCAAAAAAATGAACAACATTTCAAAAAGACACTGATTATTTCGGGTGATCTACATCTGGTTGTTTTTGGTTTTCACTTTCGTTTTCGTTCTTTTCAATATCTGAAGATACCTAATCTTCGTTCCAATCGTTCAAATCGGCTGTCGTATGCCATGGTTAGTCTTTGTTCAATTCAGGTTCAGAAGATTAATCACTTCTCCCATGTGTGTTATTATCCTCCAAATCGTCTTTCGGGTCTTCTTCAAACGATTGAACGTTTTCCCATAATGTCGCAATGACTGAAGCTTCCAATTTGATCCATGCGGCTTAAGTCTTAGAATGCGGTGTCTATTTTGCAACATAAAGGACGGATTGAAGTTTTCTATTTAAAATTTAGCATTATGATATTTTTAGAACTGTTAGTAAACTAAAACTAATCTTAGGGGACCCAAAGTTCCCCATTCCATACTCTAAGGGTTAATTACGCATTTTGTGCATTTTTGTTTATGGACTACAAACAACCCAAAATTAGGTGCCATATACAAACATAGTCGTGCAAGACTGTCGCACAAAATGAGTAGAACAAAAGGGTAAATTTTGACGATTTAATAGATACTGGTTTAATGAAGGTTTTTAGTGACTTTTCCTTCAAAATGTATATGAATCTGTGATATAATATTTAATAAAAATTATGCAAATATTTTAGGAGTTAGGTATCAAACCAAATCTCTGTATCCCTAAAATTGTATTTAAAAAATAAAGAATGTTGGGTGCCACCAAATAAATATATAAAAAAATAGATGCTGGCGACTGAATATTAGTAAAAAGCATTAGACGTGGTTTTACATACCAAAAGGTTCAAAGAAAATAAGAAAACCCTTTGAATAAACCTATGTTCACTGTATCGAGGGTTCACTGTTTTATTTGAGATTTTACTTCTTTGAGCACATCTTTTCTCTTAACTTTCAAGGAATTCTGTCTTTGCTTTACATTAAATTATACTTAAGAAAACAACAACTTTATTTGTATATTTTAAATTGAAACTTTTTTTGAAACTGAAGAAACTCTTTTTGTTGGGTCATTTGATCCTGACCAAGATAAGCCAATCAGTGTTTTAGAAACATTTGTTTTTTTCTGTAAAATGATTGAATATTTCTGCCCATCTATCTCCTGGTGCCTTCTAATTATCTATCCATTCTACGATTTTGTCCAAATTGAAATACCTTTTTATACAGGCAAATTCATTGAAAATTCCACTGTTTTCAATATTGAAAGCGTTTTCTTTCTCATAATAAACTTGGCGCTTGTTGGTCGCTTGCAGAAGTACCAATTCCAAGACTATAGCTTCAACAAAATTTGTTTTTTCTAAAAATCCGGAATCATTTTTTAATAATTATTCATCTTTTCATTATTCAATCTTTAATTTGAGACCTTTGAAGATCGGGGACACTCCCGTCATGCATATTTCCCGGAACTCATTCTGTTAAATGTTACATGATATATAGAAGCCTGACAATGTGCAAACAAGAATAACAGACTTCGGAGCAAAGATTGTTATTAAAGAATTGATTAACAATAGTTAAGCACTTTGGGAAAAGGAAAACCTTCAAAGGTTTATAAATTCCATAATTATTTCTATCGACCGTGATTAAGCCATTTAGTATTGCTAAGTGCCATTAATTGTCGATATTCCGCATCAACTGTTCAACACAAAATGTATAAATGTAAAAGTATGAATATATTTTTACAATTTCTATATTTATTTATTATTGTTTATTGAATATTATTGTTCATTGGTTGTATCAGAGTCCATCTTATTGTTATTAGAATTTATATATATACAGAACAAATAATGAACAACTAAGGGCGATTTGTGAAACAACACTTTCAGATCTACTTCACAGCCAAGTTACACTTAAGCCTTAAGTTCAACTTTACCTATTTTGCATTGCCCGTTAATATTTGTCAGGCTTAGCTAAGATACGGTTTTCTTTAAATGCAACCAACTACACTTCGTTAAATGTCAAATTCGTTATTTTAAAGTGTAACTTGTATTGTGTGTCCCATATATCACTAATGGGAACGAGGCTATTCGAAAGAAATATTTCGTAGCATTTTCCAACAGCAGTCTTCGGTAATTGTGTATGTTTATATCAAAACGATTCTGGATTCAGTCGAAACGTGCACTCCTCCGAAATGTAATCAATCGAATTATTTCTTGTAAGTGTATGTAGGTATGTTCATTAAAAATTTGGATTAGAAAATTAGTAAGGAACACCGTACCCGTTGAAAGGACTTTCTAAATTTTAAAATCTGCTGTAAAATAATCATGTTAATATGTCTTGAATTTGAGGAAAACGTTTTGTAAAACGAAAGTTCTTGTAAAAATACCTATCACTTCCACATTATCTTCAAATAACTCGTTCCCTATACCACAATATTGATTGTCAGCACTGCTCCAACTTAACTCGTTAAGTGAAATTCAAATTGATAAGTTGAGTATCAGCAAACATCGCTAGGAACATTTATATTTTTTATGTAAAATAATTCGTCTTTAAACACAGAACTATTCATTATATAATGAGTCGAAGACTTTGGGCCGGAGTGTGTCACCGTATCTATATGGCATTCAAGTTTCTTATTCACTCCTCTTGTTTGCATTCCATAAAAGTACATCTAATGTTATCAAGAAGAAATCGTCGGAAAAACAGGACTATTTATCGAGTAGATTTCCTGCATGCGCAAGGGATTTCTTAAGGGTTAAATTTCAATTTAACAGAGAATGTAGAATAAACGAATCGTACTTAGTTGAGTTTGCAATTCGTGATCAGAGATATGTTTGGAATTTCTACTTAATCCTTCCAAAACATCCCCCTGTGCAAAAATGCATTGAATAAAAAAGTGTGTTATCCTTTCTAAGTCGAAGTTCATGTACTCCCATCAGATGGTGAATAATTGAAAATAAAGAGCACGTGTTAAGGATTCCTAGACCGGTGCAGCTACTTATCTCACATTTGAATACATACACAAATATAAAACAAAGTGCTTGATTTACGTTTTAAACTCCGTGGAGAGTAAAGCGTCTATTAAATTAACTTATTTTCGTGTCATAATTTACAACAAGAGAATCTCCGCGGGACATCTTGTAGCGAATCAACCCCAATGCTTTCATATTCGATAATATTCAGGAATTGAAAAAAACGTGTAACTGCTTTCGGAAAATATTTTATTAACACTGTCATCGGATGAACGACTTTCTCAATAAAAAAAAAGAAAAGGGGCAAGAAAAGGGGCAACATATGCTTCCACCCTTTCCACGATAGTAGCGAGCGGTGAATGCTTGCTCTACGAGGGCACCATTGAATTGGACTCGCATGAATCCTTTTTGTGTTATCCCTTTCATTTCGAATAATGTTGCAATAGTCGAAACCATGGTGCGCTCTCATGGAAAAGGGTCCACTTTTGACATCACTTAGACACACCAGGAGTGAGAGCACAGAATGAAAAGGATGTGTTGTCGCCGAACTAGTGTGAACACATTATGAACTAATTTCTACCCATCATAAATTTAAGAGTAAATTGGTGCAAGACGGCATCAGATGCGTTTGATTGGGATAAATGATACTCGCAACTTTTTATACACAGTCCGCGTCGCGCCCTTGCTCTAAGTGGGAGGGTTCATATTTTAATTAAGGCCCAGAGTGCACACGTGCGGCCACTTCGAGTCGGCACAGGTTTGAGATTAATGCTGATGTATTGCCATGAATACGTCAAGAGATTATCCATAATATTAGACAAGCTGTTGGTGACCCAGTGATGACATTCACTAAAAGGAACAACCTGAATGAACTTAATCCAAATCTGAACCTCAACATGTGGATAATCTGCATCGATTGCAGTGGCGAATGTCTCCTTTTATTCGAAACTCAGTCACCGAAACGAATTGAGACAATCAAAATAGGTTCATTCACGTGGACAGTGTAAATCTGTACTTCTTTGAGTAGGTTTTGAGTATTGATTGCGCATTAAGTCAAACAACTCACTGGAGTGATTTATTTTAATTTTAGTAAAGTTTAATGATGGTACAGTTAAGCCTCTGTAAGTCGAATATCTATAACTCGAATTTTCTATGAGTCGAACAAATTGTTCAGAACTTAGGGGCAAGAGTTAAATTTCCTCTCTGTATGTCGAAATCCTCCTTAAATCAAACTTTGCGACATGTTAATTCGTGATAACTTTTGTCGAAAATTCCCTTCATATCACAAACTCCAGCACCCATTCAAAGCATGCTCAAACAAAAGACAAAAAAGCAAACAAGAAACGCAAGGAAACACAAAAGGGTGAGTAGTTTTTCAATACATAGTTTTAACTTTGTATTTAATAATCACCGGATACTGCCTATTCGGTCTATGCGAAAAGACTGAGACGATTCTCTAATGATTCTCGCAGAAGCTGTCTACATGAAGAAGAGGAGGAAAGTGTGCAAAACCGTCTCTGCAGCTCGCCTTAGCTAGGAGAGCCAGGCTCCAATTTCTTTGAAAAACCAATCAAATCGTTACTGGAAATCACCCCGCCTCAAACCCCTCTTGGTATAAACTGACGCGGCAGAACCATGGGCCTAAGTGCAATTAAGCCACTTGCTACGTACCAGTACCTACCTTACTTTGTATTTGTTGTTATAATTTATTATCATTTGCATGGTGCAATTAAATTCTTATTCGTCGTAGTCGTCATTTCTAACGTGTGTAAAATTGACACTTCAGGTAGTAAAATGTTACCCTATTCATGATAAATACTCGAGTAAGAACTCTCCAGTCTTCAAGCTTCTAGGTGATATCTTCTATTTTTGAGGAGTGTGGATGAAAACCACCAAGAAATCAACGAATACGATACATGTTACACTGTGTGCTTCGTGAGTGGCCAGCTGCGTTTTTTTTTTTTTCAAATATTGTCGATTGTATCTAGGTGCCCCATGCAACAATGTATCCCATCTCCTCCTACAGTGAAAGAGAGAGAGACACTTCATAATTGCTCGTTGTGTAGGCGTGCCCATTCGTGGGCATCATTTATTAATCTACGACGAATAACAGCTTCATCTGCTGGGAGCGAAGTGAGTTAGCTATTGTTTGTTCCCGAGTAAGTTGTTCACCATAAGCAAAAGTTGTTTACTCCAGTGACTAAAGAAACAATAAAATAAAACGTCTTCAACAACCAGAAACGTCTGGTGCGATAAATAAAAGTAGTGTTTCAAAATCGATGAAATCCTGATGGGTTCTGCCAATGCAGATCAATGTGAAGAAACACTATCCAATCTTAGTACTGGATCTTTATTAAGAATTAATTCTGTCTTATCGCAATGAAAAGAAGCCATGGTAAATGAAAATTCACGTAAATGATGGAAGATTTATAAAGATTAACTGAAGCAATACAGTGTAGATTTCTATCCCCACCACCAGCTAGTGGTCCTAGTACACAGCTTTGTGTATACAGAGGTTTCTTCAAAATGCTGATACTTTCAAGTTCATAGGAAACCCAAATTGTAGTGATTTGATGTACCCATTAATACTTTAATAAGAAATTAAAGATGCTTGGATATATTTTATTAAATTATCAAACAGTAACTGCTCTACTGATTAATCTCAGAGTGACTTCCTTTTGAAAACTTGCTACTACTCTGACCAACGCGACCAATGCAACGATTGTAATTCAAAGGAAACGCTCAATTTTTTTTAACGAAGTGTCAGTAAATTCTAATTTTGATTTCACATTCAACCCAATTATTGTGGGTTTAAATCCGAAATAAAGCAAGCCCTAGATTTCGAAGATTAGAAATCACATTTTACTATGTGTGTGTTGTTAAATCAAGCTATCAAGCTGTTGGTAATCAAGCTGGTCTTTCCAATTGTTCAGCAAAAACTATCGTGGAAACATACAATTCATTAAATTTTCAAACAGCTAGACGTCAATTGGAATTGACTGCCATTTACACCAAAAGCCACCTGCATGTCTTCCTACAAACTTGACAGACATTGATTGACCGTTAAGCACGTACAATCAAAACAATGACCAGAAAAGGGATATAGTAATATATGGAACGTTTATTTCAAATTAGGATCGAAATGCCAAATCCCCATTCCAATTACAATTTTTCTGACCCTGTTTGGAAATCATTAAATCTGCTCTAACAACAAAGAAAAGTGTCCGCCCTTCATCTGAGCCATAAGTGCCAGTTTGAAGCACGTCATTCCAAAGTCATATCATTCCGAGCAGATAAACGAAACTAATAAGGGTCTTACAAATACCAACAAATATCGCTGTGAAACAAGCGGTACGCTTGAGGCGGACGCCTGTTCGATGTTGGTACTGAAATTAGAGAGCACATCCACCACTGAATGAGTCTCGAGAAGAGAGCAATTCCAGTTCCAACAATTGCACTGACAACAATACCGACTGCATTGTGAATTGTTTGTATGCTTCCCCTTCGTTTCAAATTATCATCCACCCCCATATAACCTTTGTTCGATGGGACGTCAGAACGACTTATACACAATTTGCGTGACATGCCTCCTTTAAAGACTAATTGTTAGCGACCTTTGTCGGAATACTGCACAAATGTGTGTTTATTAATTAGAACATATTTGTATAAGCACTGTTAAAAAATGTGAATCATTAACGACGGAAGCGTTGGAGCGGGAACGTGTGAAAATAAACATATAAGATATAAACTTAAATGGGATACACAAACTGCATAAATAACACAAGTTTATGGTAATACCACTGTGGTCAACAGATTTGTTTAGCTCTAATAATATTTCAGGATGAAGGGGATTTGAACACATCTTAAATAAACATTTGCTTAGCAATAACAGACAAGATTATTGTTCGCTACATTCGATTATGAAACTACAAGCAAGTAGTTTCAATTTTTTACAAAGTATATATATATATATAATATTGTTTACACATTTATAAGACCTGTTAAAAAAACTGTTAAAACTCTATTAAAAGACGACGAATGTTTGCAAAAAATTGTGTATTTCAACGTTGGACTAGGAAGATCAAATATGAATTTTTAAATGAGCCTATTAGTCTGTCTGTCTGTCAATGAACCCAGTAATCTTCAAATACACTTCAAGATGGTCATCTTACCCTGTGCCCGGGCACAAGCGTCATTGTCTCATAGGTAACCAGACTAGAAGACTTGAAACTGTAGAGATGAAGAAGAAGCGGGAATAATATAACATTACCTCGGAACATGCCCTGTAATTATGGAAACCAGAAGCAAAATGTTTCAACTACCTCGAAGATTCAAATGATATTGACCTAAAGGACGGCTGGGTTCGTATTCACAGTATTAGCGCAGTACTGCAACGTCAAGTGTTCTAAATTGCAAACATTTTGCAATGATGCAATGCATCGGGTTCTAAAACATCATATGAAAGCAGCCACTGCGCAAACAAAATCAACCTACGCATCATAGATTGTAGTGATGCGATGAAATTTTAAAGTTATAAAAATTTGTTTTTTTTTATTGATTTTATTGAAAAATCAGGCTGTGCTATTAAGAGTGCAATTAACTGCCCCGATGTGACTTTAGGTTCATTGTTTGTAACTGGAGTACATATTATCATCGTATCACGGAATTAGTATCTTTTCTATTGTGAAAAAAATTATTTAAATGAATAATCACTGCTGATTTCTTTCGTGATGCGCAGTTTTTTGATGATTACTAACTCAGCCGACATTCTGCAGTTTCTCAAAGCAAACAAATGGCTATGGATGAGGTCAAAAGAAATCTCATATAACCAATCGATTCCAATGACGAACCCATCAAGTTCAAATGGCTTTTCTTAGTGGAGCTTGATTACCTTTTAATCATGTAGTCACTTTCCTTACCTACTAATTAGGTCAGCCACCCAGTGGTGAGCTTATGGCTGCCTTCCATTGTTGACGATTTCTTACATCTTTGCGTGCGATCTTTGGTTGGACACTGGAGTATAGAAGTCAACCACGAACTGTACGTGGTGTACAGCGATATGAGTCCAGCCAGGCTTCTGCGCATCCAACTCCTAGGATTATTAGGGCCATGTTGAGCGCTTGGATAACTAAGTTCTTTTTTTATTGCGAGTGTCGATAGTTGATTGATAATCGACTGTCGGCTGTCGATTATTAAGTTTGGTATTGTGAATGTCGATCAATACAATGCAATTTTGCGATCGCTGGTTATCTGCTTAGAATTTTTGACTAAATATGTATGTATATATCTACATTCCGGGAAATCATTCAAGGTTGCGTAGTGTGAAATGATTTTAGGTCAAGGCAAATAACAATTGAGTGGATTATTTGAAGGAAAATATGACCTAAGGGCATATGTTTTAGAACGTAAGTGAAAAAAGGTGGGAACAATTTACTGCTGACTTAAACACCATGGCCCCCATAACGTAATTGTGAAAAATGGTTTTAGGTACTAAAATACATGAATATAAAATGTACTTAGTTCTGTATGCATTTCCTAGGTTTCCTAGGTTCCAACTGATTTAAAAAGTAAAATTGAAAATGAAAAAAAAATCAGAAAACAAAATTAAACTAAAGTCAACAGGAGGTGGTCAAAGCAAGATACATTATTTCAATCAATTAGAATAAAACCTAATGTCGGTACTGGAAATGGAGGCAATTGTAGATCCACAACTGAAAGTAATTCAGAAAACTGTAACGAATAAAAAGTTACTGAATAAAAAGAATTATTAAAGAACATACTTGCATCCATTAATTTTATTATAATCAACATTGAAATATTTTATTATAATTAAATAAATTGATAATTTTACTGGAAAACAATACCCTTTCAAAAGCGTAATATCATTAGGAAATTAAGCTGTAAAATTTTAATTTTAGTATTTACAATATTGCTCATTAGGAACAATACCGCCAAAACTTAAAGACACCTCAATAGCTGTAGTACGATGTAATACAAAGAAATTTCATTTTCTAAATTGTGTATACTTACAAAAATGTATAAGCATGGAATTCAACACGTGATGTTATTACAAGTGAGGCCTCTAATCGTCAATTTGTAAGTTGTAAAAATGACGGTCTTCCATTTCCATCAAAACGGACTTAAAATTATTGTTTTTTAAGATATGAAAGTGGTCTTTCTAATGAGCGATATGTACTTTTTCATTCAATGTGATAGAACTACATCAGCTAACTGAGTTCCATAAAACTAAAAGTTATATCCATTGATAAATTTGTCACCTGCAGGTTCGATCGACTTTTGACAATCGCATTAATAGCATTTTCTGCGAGTCTGTGCAGTTACGAAGAAGAATATTTCTGTGCATAAGTTGGAGAGGCTTACGGGCTGATGCCCAGGTCCACTCTTGTTTTAGGCATGCTCTCTTACTCGGAGCATTGGTGTCTATTGCCCGGTTTTCGGTTGAAGAAAACTTCTCAAACTTAAACTTCTTCCACCGCTTATAAAATTATACAAAGCCATACCAGCTGGAGACCGCATGTTGTTAGTTAGTTTTAATCCCTACTTCATCAAATCCATTATGGCCTACATCAAAGCATATTATTGAATTTGTACGTTTCCGACTTTTCAAGATATATGTAAGAAATCGAACTAAGCTTAACTTGTTCTATAGATTTTGATTGGCCTGATGACTGCTACTACTTACACGTTGTTTACACAAAAATTTACTTATCAAAAACAATTAACATTAATCCATTCCTACGTAGAAAATCAAAGTTAAACATCGGAAAGAAATTAATAATTTTTAAAACAATCTTCCAGGCTACAGTTGTGTATAGCTGAATTCCAAAAGTCACAAACAGAATTCCAAAAGTGTCAAAATATGATTTTGAAGATGATACTGAATCAGTCATAACATTATGAAAGACTTGAACATCAAACGAAGCAAAACCATTAAAATTTCTTATCGACAAAATTAGTCAAAACTTCATTGTCAACTATTCTACTTCTGATAATTTTCTCGTTCCCGAATTTAGAATGTCTCAAATGCATAGTCTATACGTATAAAAATCAATGTTAGTTTGTTTGTCCTTTATAGACTCAAAAATGGTGAGAGGTACAGCACTGATTTTTTTTGGCAACATTGTTCAGAATTCTTTGAAAAAGGTTTTGGGTGTTTCCCTGTTTTCAAAAAGCAAAATTTTAAAAATAGTCACAAGTATATTGTTCGGGGACGATAGATGAGTTACAATCGAAAGAGCGTACCAACGAGCGTCTATATAAAATATTATAAGCGACAGTCCGAGGTGGACTGTCTGCGGAACTGTAGAGCGCGTGGACAACATTGCTCCAGCCCGAAGAGTCTTCGACTCCGAACCAGTGGGACAACGCAATAGAGGACGCCCACGGAATCGATGGCGCACCCAGGTGGAGAAGGACCTCAATCGACTTGCTGTGCGCAGTTGGAGACAGCTGGCTAAAGATCGTGCCGGTTGGAGAGGCCCAGGTCCACCCGGACTGTAGCGCCACCAGAAGAAGAAGAAGTCCGAGGTGGATCTGGGCCTAGTTTATAGAGCAACCTATTGTACTATTGTTCTCTCAGGAGTGGATGTGAGCATTGCCAGTGACTCGAAATTGTCATGAATAAGTAGAGTTGGTAAGTTCGGCGATTGAACATGACACCTCTTATGTTGATACCCACCAATGCAGTGCCACGAGTTACGAAATGTTTCGGACATTAAGCCAATTAAGCACATTATATACCATTTAATAGAAATTGCATTTATTAAAACGAAACGTTACAAATACAGTTCCGACATCTTCGGAGGTCTTACACACACTACATTGCTCAGCATCCATGTACTTCTCAAAACCTTACCATTAAGAGATAGTAAACAATGTATTAACAAATAAGAGGTGTGACAATTTAACAAACTGCTGCCTAGATGCTATGTTATTTCAAGGGAAATATGTAGAGACATGTTGCGACCACCGCATTGACGGTAGTAAATAAAACTTACCTGAAGCAAGTACAATATTAGATTTATGTTTCAAATAATGGTTTTCTTAGTAGCTTTCCTGGATTATGTATTCTCTATTTTCTATTAAAATGCTTATCCTAAATTTTGAAGAAAAACAAAAAGTGGAAAACTTGTAATTGGAATGGAAAATTGAAACTGAAACTAATTGGCACAAGCTCGTACCCAAAAATGGACGACGTCGTGAGGTCTGCTCCGAGGATGTACTAAGTTGCAAATAATCTATAGTTAAAGTGACGGAACATTGTTGGGAATATGATCTTGCCAGCCACATTCTCTTCATCATCAAAGCCCGTAAGGGTCAGGGCCTAGATTCTACAGCAACCATTCGTGTTGTGCGTGCTATTGTTCTCCGAACGGCGAAAGTTTAAGAAGCTTTTTCTAGTCAGTTTTTGTTGTTTGAGCATTGTCAGTGATTCAAAATAGGACAATTATTTTGGTCGTAACGTAAATTGAACCTAGGCAAAGAGATCGAGTTGCGTAGGGCTCGACGCACATACTCACAAGTCACAACACGACCACCAAAAAATGTCTTTGGCTGTTAAAGAGAAGTTGCTCCAATAAGTTGCAACTCAAAACGAAATGCGGGTTAAGCTTCTAGAATGATCATGTCATATCATGATTCCTATAGCCCCAAATTGCAGACACTGCATCATGATGCTAAATTTTTTTTTTATAATTTGTGCGTGCTCAAGGGATTCCTAATACCCTTATGTGTCCAGAGTCAAGGCACAGCACGCGCCGAAGGTATAGAGGAAGAAATGGAGAGGAGGTACCTGTGCACATTGGTCTTAAATATCTGCGGGTTGTAGTCTGTGGGAAATATTAGGCTGGAAAGAGCATTCCATATTCGTGTGGTGCGGCTGAATAATGACGCTCTGAATTTAACTGTCCGTCCGAAAGTAGGCTTAAGGTTATACTGATGAGCATTCTTGACGAGACGGGTATTGCGGGTGAATTCATTTAGAGGAGGAATGCAGCTGGCTAGCTCACTTGAGCATCGTTTGTTGAAATAGCGATAAAACACGGACAAAGAAGAGACGGTACGTCGATTTTCGACCGAGTCTAATGACTCTGCGATATTATTGTCTCCTATAAGTTTTATCGCTCGCTTTTGGAATCTATCAAGTAGGTACAGGGTGGTCTTGGGAGCACCAGACCAGATATGAGCGTTGGACTCAAGCTTGGGGCGGATGTACACCTTATAAATTGAAGCCAAATCAGAAGGGGTGAAATATTTCTTGCATCGATTAAGGAAACCTAAACATTTTCGCAAGTATGTGATCGTTCCAACTAAGTGTTGTGTTGATACACATACCAAGGATGGCAAGATTTTCCGATTTCATCGACACAAGCGCCATTTATAGATAATGGCTGATTAACAAGGGTTCGCTTGAGTGACAGCAGACATCATTGAGTTTTGGAAGCTTTGAGTCTTGGAACGAATATGAAAAGCTGAGGGTGCTATCATCACCGAAGTAATGGATTGGATTGGAAGTAGCAAGCAAGATATAATTTATAAGAATGAGAAAGAGTGTCGGAGTATGTCAAAAGACTTACTTATATGCTCGCATGCAGATGTGTGGTAGCTTCTTGTTCAACAATCCCTACGATTTTTTACGTATTCATTCAAAGCTTTCAACAGTTCTCATAGATTTTATACATAAATTCTAGATTTTACACCTAAAACCTGTGCTGACAACGAGGAGATTCAACTGCTCAATGTATTTTATGTTGCTTAAAAGATTTAAATGTACATCTACAAAGTGAAACCTGCTACTTATAGATAATGCAACATTGTCCAACGCAGCTGCTTTACAGAATTATAAACTTGTTTCTCAAACACTGTTTGATTTATTGTTTCACAACGGTGCGTTCTGCCGGATGTGCCTTCTGCATAACCCTTTTACAGTGACTTCGCATGTACACATGTATGTACAAAAAGTAGGCGTCATTAACAGAGGCAACTCATGAAACTTCAATCCACCTTGATGACTTGCAACTATTGCCGTACTCCTTTGCGCTTTTCCACATTAGCATAACCCTGACCCAAGGGGATTACTCATTGCGCAGTTATTAAACGTTTTTTATTCTTCAATCTCATGTCCATTTGTGAACCACGCCCAGATTCTATTATTATATCTATTAAATAAAAGGGTTATGTTCACCAGTCGGCATTCGGCACCCCTTGCTCATTGTGCAGCCAAAGGGTTTGAGTAATCTCGTCATATATCATTTTTTTATTCTATCCAGCATACGTCTGACTACAACGGACAATGTACCATGTAAGGTCGAGCTCAATAATTGCTTGATTTTTTGGGAAAAAAAAAGTAATTTTGTCGGCAAAGTGAAGTCATATATTTTTGGGATGTAATGTGTGATAAATCATTTTAATTGCATCGATGAGATTTTCATCGTTCTGATGGCTTCATTTTTGAATTCGATTCTATATCAAATTCTCACCCGAAAGAACAAACCAGAAAGAAGGAAAATGTTTCCTGTTTTGGTCACAAATTGCATTTGTACGAGTATATGTGTGGATGTTGCCTGATCATTTTTTCGTTAAACTCTTATTTTAATGATGTTAAAACGCACGCACAAAACTCAGTCCCTCCTAATTATACCAAAGGTATATTCAAAGTGAAATGCAGTGATGACTATTGAGTTTTTTTCTTATGAGTGATAAAATTTTACCTTACGCTCTTTACCCGCTGTCAAAATGAAATGAGACAATATAGTGGATTTCATGAAAATGAAGTGTGTGCCATGAAAATGTCTCCAACCGTGTGGAACGTAGTTTGTACGGTGAGTGGTGTATTTGAATTAATTAATCGGATTGGGAGACGGGTGTCTACACTTTAGAATAATTTGACTGGGCGTCCACAGGTCCAACGATGAAGATGGCTTAGCCGTATCGAACAAATGGCCTATTTAACTCCGACCGGAAGAGCCTTTTCGATGTGGGACAAGTCAAGAGAGTGTGCATAAAAATGGAGAAGAGTCGGAATCGACTGGTTTGAACAAATATTGTATAATGATTAACAACTGCCATTTCGTATACATATTATTGTAAGCACTAAAAATTAAACTCAGTTTAATGATTTTTAAATACTAAGTATTTTATTTTGCGACCGTTTCGTTCGTGCTCCTGACATCGAATGAATATTAGTTCTATTTAAAATGAATAATTCGCCGCATGCTTGGCGATGACAATTTTAAAGAGGTACTTTAAAAGAGATCACCGGCAGCTCTTACATGGTAAATTGGTTCTTAGAATTTTATTCATTCTTTTTGACTTATTTTTCTTTTTGCTGTCTACATTATGCAGTATTGATAGCACATAGATACTGTGCTATTTTTGCTATAGAGCATGATTTGGAATAGTGTTGATAATTATACTGTTTCTCGAATCTTAAGTCTTAGCGCGAGTCGTATTGTTTATAATTCCTAAGTACGTTTATAGTTCTAAAGTAATACTTTATAGTTAATGTTTCCACCAGTCGAACGATTTATGTACATACAAATGTCAGTCAATTCCCACACTTATTTGGGATCTACTGTCATTTGGGAAAGGAAATGACCAACGATTTGTATTTAAATATGTTTTTATCTGCATGAATAAGAAACAACATTGTCTTCAAAAATCATTAAATCATTTTGGTCGCACATTGATTAGCAAAGCTTCGTGGAGCACCGTGCTTATGTCTATTTTGGTTAAAATTTGATATTTTCTAGCAGGTACGCCATATTCAACTGAAACGGTGTGTGCCCGCTTTCAATCAAATGCATTCAAAGTCTTGGAAACTATTAAATGTTTTTATGTTGCAAGAAAAACGCAAAAATGTTACACTTCTTTTTTAATTTTTTAGTTTCTTAATAGTAAAAAGGTCTGAAATGCAAAAAAAAAAAAAGTGATATAGAGAAAGCCTCTATTACAGACAACTCCCTTATCCGGAGAGTGTTGCGACCGTTGCTGTCACTTTGTTCTTGTTGCTGTCACTGGACACAAAAGCAAAAGGTACAAAAGGTTCTCTTTATCGCAAAGAACTTTCCGATGGAAAATTTTGCCTCAAACTTTTCACCTATCATTTTGTTAAAGACAATAAGACATTGCTAATGCCATCACTAGACAATGTAGGAAGGAGAAAAAAATGGATTAAGGTGGAACTCGAACGAACCGCAAAGGGTTGCTCCCCGTGGAACCGGGATTTGTATGAAATAAGGTATGACCCTGAAAGATTTGAATTACTTTACATATACAATATCGGACAACACTATGTATGTGAAAATCATTTTTCTTTTAGATATCTTATCCAATTTGCACCTGCAATATGCTTTTTTGAGGGAACACCAGTTCTCATACAATTTCAATAAAGAAAACTGAAATCAAAATCCCGAAGCAAACTTTTTTTTTGTTTTTTTATGGTTTGCGCCAATTATTGGGGATTCTTCTTCAAGATACTGGTAACCCGTGCTACCAGCATGAACGATTCACGGGATATTATTCTCCTTTTTCCTCGCACCTACGCCCTAAACCACACTTCTACCACTCACCCCGCGGTACTGCCGTTAAATATTACTTCGCGAGGCTGGTAAGCATACCACTCTACGTGATCTGTATTTGCCAATTCGGCTTTCCTTTCTCCTTAGATCCTTCTTAGCTCAATCTGCACGCTCGTTATAAAGGAACAGATGACCAGCCATTTGTCATCTGACTCCGTGATATGGCTAACTAGAAGCTCGGGAGTTGGTAGACTTCCTCTCGCCACGGCAAAGCGTCGGCAATGGAATATTGCGTGCTCTGCGTCTTCATCTTCGCCCGCGCATTCTGGTATTTCCGGTAACCCCCATGGCCCTCTTGCGCTAGTCTCCGCGTGATTTGCAGTTCTCCATAGGTAGATCCTTTGCATTTCGGTGGCAAGAATGTCGATCGGGATACCCGCAATGGAGCAGGCTGCTCGTACGAAATTGTTCGCTAGTTCTAGGTCGGTGGTTTCCATCCAATCCTTGATCCTGGCGATCGCTTCGTTTGCTTCTGCATATACCTCGTGGATGTGATTGGCCACTGTCACGACCGTGATGTCGTCAGCAAAACCGATCACCTTGCCTCCAAGTGGCAGCGTTAGTCTCAGTACTTCGTCGTACATTAAGTTCCACAGGATGGATTCTAGGCCTAAACCCTGTGGAACACCTGCCGAGACTTCGTGAAATTTAATTCCTTCGTCAGTCGGGTATCTAAGTTTCCTGTTGGTGAAATAGCTGACGATTATCTTCCCGAAGCAAACATATCATCCAATAAGCGTTAACATCAGCTAACCATGAAGGAAATGTTCGGAGGCACAAGAATTTCCTGTCATGCGCTGATATTTATAAATAAATACATTCGCAGCGATTTCATGAACGAAATACACACTTTTATGTTAGATTCGAAAGTTACTTATTTCAAGTTTGTGTTATTCCATTTCAATTCACGGTTTGAAATCGCAGCTTAAAATCACTGTGATTAGAAAATCACAATCACTGTTGTATCTGTGAATAAGATCACAGCTTAGACCAACTCTAAATTAATTTCTTGGTCTAGATGTGTACTCGAATGGGAGTGACATACTGCCAACCTTAAACTTTAGACATACTTTCCTAAATTTGTAACACTAAAACAACCAACTCAAGTCTCTCCAAGCGAACCGACGAGATAAGCATTTGAACATATGTATAATAAACTTCGTGTCCCGTCAAATGTTCATATTAAGAAAACCTTTCGTTTGACTTACTTTTACGTTTTGTGTGTTGAAAAAGTGGCAGAGCTACACATCCAAAGACTGTTTTGGCGAGTTAACTTGAGTATAACTTACAGGTAATTTATCTTTTGAAAATATCGGAATAACATTCACCGCAATATATGTTTATGTTGTTAGCTATGTCACATTCGCACGTGTTGCTGAGAGATTAACCCACTGAAAAGTATCAAGCAAAAATTAACCCCGAACAAACACCCACACAAAAAAGAAACACTCATATTATAGCACTGAAGTTTTGTACATATATTTTAAAAAAATGTTTCAGTTACATATCTGGTTATATGTGTACTTCATACACCTCTAAAAAAAAATAGGCCTACAATATCTTATAATCATTAAAATTGCACTAAAAATTTAACACAATCATAAACAAAATCTGCAATGAAACAACTTACAATTATAACACTCTCCTTTTTAACGGGAACGGAAAAAGACAGGAATACAAATTATGATTTTAATTTAAGTAAATCGTATAATACGTAAATATATACGGTTAATGTTTGCAGTGAAAACTAGAGAAAATAATGACATTTAATATAAACGCAACATCTGTTAAATGAAAATAATATGCTTTGAAGATAAAACTTAAAATCACAAATCTACATATATTAACCATTTGATGGCAAGACTGTAGGCATAAAAATAGTATTCCTCTGCATGGATTAAGTGAAATGAACTATCGGCGCCACATACCGGCACCCACGCCAACTCCAATGCCTCCAGACGCAACACCGCGTCGCACGGCTTCCATTTCATCTTGACGACTATCACGATATGCTCGTTTGGTGTCTTCGAATTCACGCAGTCTTTGGTTGTATCTGTCAATTTGTTCGCGCAGGATAGCATCTTCGTGTATGGCACGTCGTTCGTCATATTCCAGACATCCGACACCATCTAAGCGTTCCAGATCTAACCAACCTCTAAATCGGATGCAAACCCCATTCATTATGAAGTGTGACTTAATATGAACCTGGAAGAAAAAATAAATGGTAAATTAGACTGATGTAAAAAATAATTCTTTATTTCAGAGTTCTATTGTTACACAATTTGTCAACCCGGTTCGAAAGTAAATGTAGCACTTTTGCAATTAATATGCAGGACTGAATAAAAACTTATTTAATTGTTAAAACAATGTGTTTTAATTAATTAAACAAGCTGTACTGTAATGGTTGGCTGGATATTGGGAAATCGCACACCCGCGCTGCTTTAAAAACATACTGGAAACAAATCTGCCAATGAGTTTAATTTTTTATAGCGAGCTAAGCTAGTATGGCAACTATGATAATGACGGCGTGGTTAACATCGTGAAAGGAGCGTGAACTACGCACGCAGATTTTGCCTTTTTCCGGATAATGTAACATTAGACTGGACTCTGCAAAAGATGGATTACTAGGGAAGAGAGGTAATGCGTTTGTTTGTGAGGCGCTTTTAATAGTTGGTGCAAGAGCTGATTAATGGTTCCTAGATTCTGGAGCGAGTGATCTCATGACTAGAGCATCATTTGAATTGAAGTTCAATGGATAATGTTACTAATATTGGAAAGCTGTCGTCTGCAATTAATGTGCCATATATACACTCATGCTCATATAATTAAGCCAGTGGTCCTATTGTTTTGTGCGTAACTGTATGTACATAGGTTAAGTTCGGTTGAGGCGGTTGACTGCCGCGCATAGGGACAGCAGACACACTTAGACCAAGCGAAAGCCCATTGGCTGATTCTGATGCTGCTCAGTTCAGCCAGATTAACAAAGAATTGGACCCCCAGAAGTCTGAATCTACGGGATGAGAGAGCGCTGCAGCTAAATAGCAAGGCCTGCTTAATCTGATCAACATAAGCGATCGTTTGGAATCGATCATATGCCAGAGTTGTTTGGTAATGAGGCATCTGTGCCTGATATCCATCCGCGGTTTGTTTGAGCAAGCAAGGATGGGTTTCCACCCGGAAAGAGTACAGAATTTGTGCCCTCTCGCGTTCTTCCGCTTCGCAATTCTCTGGAATGTCACAGTGTTCCGGCACCCACATAAGATGGATTTTAAAATACTTAGCCCTCTCATTAAAAGATAGGCTGCAATTGAGGGACGTCTTTGAGCTAAAAGTGACTGAATTCAGAGATTTGATCGCTGCCTGGCTAATGGAACAGATGACGATATCTGTGCGCGACATTACACTGATTTTTTTTAGCCAGGACAAGCTTTTCTTAATCGCTATAGTTTCAGCCTGAAAGACGCTACAGTGATTAGGTAGACGGAAAGATAGCTGGATATTTAGATCCTTGGAATAGACGCCAGCACCCACACCTGCATCCATCTTCGATCCATCTGTTAAGATTGGCAGTGGACCTTCCAGCGTCCGGTGTACAGTAAGATCTGAGCGGTATGCTCGTGAAAAAAGGAGCTTATGTATTGTGAGGTCTATACTCTATACTCATAGAGGCATACCTGCGTAGGTTCGTTGAATGTCTAGACTGCAGTTCTTTCCGCCGTTTCTGATCGCTGTCCTAGCTGCTGTCTGTGTGCCAACTAGTTCTATCGGTGGCAGGTTGAAGAGTGTGTTTAGTGCTTCGGAGGAGGTAGTCTTTAGCGCTTCGCTAAGCTGTATGTCCATAAAAATGAATCAACGTTGAACGAAAAAAATGTTAATTTTGCTTTCTTTTTATATTTTTGAAAAACCTCTATCCCGCGGGTGTCCACTTAAGAGAGATTTCACTGTATTTATATTCTCCATATATAAATCATTTCATTTTTTATGTATTTTTGGTACAGTCGATCTACTCATTAACTTTTCATTTCATTCTGTCATCTTAGGCAAATCGTGTCCTCGTTTCTTTTTTTGATTAACAAAGCCAAAAGGTTGTTTTTTGAATACATAATGCATAGTGGGATTTGAGAAAAACCGCAAATTAAGCAGGAAGCATATGAATAAGGTTGCTGCCTTAGTAGGACATAATTCAATTCCTGTTTCTCAAACTTATAACCGCTTTGTCAGTCTAATATATTTTAACAGAGCATAAATCTGTGACGAAACAAATTGCCTGTCTGTCGATTAAAACATGTATCCGAACATAAGATAAACTCAAAATGGCCGAATTCAGACGCAAAAATATCGATTCGCATACACACCAGATGAGAATTGAAGTAATTCTAGATAAATATATGTACACTGTATCCATGGTGCTTTATTCTGTGTACGGCAAAATTAAAGCGCATGCGAACTTTCACTCAGGACTTATATTTGGATACACAAGTATATAATCAGCCATCTTGAAACAGTGTATCGAATTTGTATAGCTTTATACATGGGCGGGGTGGCAACAACGAATACAGATACATACAACATCTTTTGTATCTATCAAGCTTTGACTCTCGCATTCAAGTAAGAGGGATGCACCCCCTCCCTAAACTAGCTATTAAACCAGCAAATTGTACATGCTCCTTACTTATGTATCAATTTGTGAGGGAAAAAACAAACAGGAAGAAAACAATGCATTCATGCCTGAAACATGACACAACTGCAAAGTATTCGTTCACTGTAATTTATTATCGAAACTGATGGTGGTCCAATGACCGAACTACCTCGAACTGTGGACCCACACAGCTTGATGCCACTTTAATTATCCAACATATGTTTGACGCGCCCTTGGGGAATTGCACTTTCACACAGCAACTTGCCGACCTGTGTACGGTCCGACACCTACAACAGGACCAATTAACTAAAATTGCTTAACGGTCAAACGGTTCACTGATTTTGTGCAATCATACGCCCAGGCCACGCCAGGCCAATGAAGCATCTGTACTTGAAGTCATATGGTTGATTTCCTGCTTGCTTAATAAGACTACAATAAGGAAGGCGATTTCAAACGATCCAAAACACTTTACTGCCTTTTGAAGGGATAAAATGGTTCCTTCGTTTCCACTTTGATTGCTGTAATTTAGCCTCTGACATATGTATCTCCAACAACTGTCGTTCGCGTGCCATCGAACACGTAACTTAAGAAAGTCACTTACAGCAGGTAGGTGGCATTTTGGGAAGTATTCGATCTCTTGAAGTGCAATTAGACTTGTCTTTACTCTTCTCTCATTGCCGCGGAACATATCGAATTACACTATATAGAATTTTCGGTTCGTTTGTTTGTTTTCTTTTGGAACCGGCCAGGCGTCTGGTGTCTTTTGCCCTGGAGGTACATATTTTGCAAAACATGATTCGAAATGGATGATGGAAATTTCAGAAATTAAATATAGTGAAAGCCCCCATATGCGAACAGCAATGGTCGCAAAGTTTTTTACTGGCTAAGAGAGGTGTTCGTCCATGCGAATGTAGAACTTGAATTCATGCTCCACGGTCTTGAGAAATTGGCAGTTCAATAGGATTGTACGCCTAAGAGAGTTGTTCACTGTATGCACAACTCCGACTATATGCCAAAGTTGGTGGAGTGCCTGCGACTGGTTAGCGGGGTCCTCGGTCCGTATCCCAGTGAAAGCAAATTTAATGCGCTTTTATTTGGTCTTCAAATCTGGTCCAGTCACTATTTGCCGTTGGGATCAAATAAACGGCACTGTCACTGGAGTGGTCAATCAGTGGCAGTAGCCTGACTGTTTGTATCACAATGGACCAATATGGTCTTGCTGCGATAAAATGATTCAGGAGTCTACTGCCATTATTCTATAATCGAAATAAGTACATACACAGTCAGTCCCAAAAGTGAGCATACAGCATAAACGTGTCTGCGTCCTCATCAAAAGTTTTAAATGCAATTTTCTAAGGAAATTATGTACAAAAAATATATGAAGATAACTCAAAAACTACAGGCATGGGGATATACACCAAAAACATAAAGTTTATATCACCAATACATGTCCCTTCTTAGCTTTGCATGCAAACGCTTATCACACAGGTTACTCTCCAGGTCGTTCAAGTTACCACGGGAAATACCAGAATGGGGATTATGGGTGGTGTGAAAAAACTAAGAAAACACTCCGAGTGAGCACTCATGAGTGAAGTGCTATAGGCTAAAGTTAAAAATGAGTACCATAAGTCGAAAGAAATGTAAAAAAGCACCCTGTACAAAACTAAAGCTTTCGACCATGCATTCAACGGCATCTTTTAACAAAACTAATATTCGGACCATCTGATCAGGTACTGACGTTGTGCTATAAATACAGGCGGAATGCAGTTTCCTTTATTCTTCTCCTTGTTGCAAAATAACGTTAACGCCTAGTGTCAAAACAAGTGTTTCATATTTCCACCCACCTCCGCCCGCTTTCTACAGTGCTTTTGTTAAAGAAAACACTACATTTTTTGTGAATAAAAATGTTCCTCAAAGTAGGATCTTTCGTTCAAGATGACGTTTGAAAACTAGAGATCTTGAAATGAGTGGGTGCAAGTAGGTATATGCAATAATGTTTCTAAACACGCAAATGCGAATACCAAAGAACAATTCACGTCGTTTCGGGGACAGGATATAATATCAAGAACATATATAAATTCTAGTTTCATTACATGGCATGCGTAAGTAATCAGTTCCTCTCCGATATTCCTGAAGAACCCAGATACCAAGAACTGAGAAGATGAAAGAATTCCTTCGGTACATTGATGACGGATTCCAAGTTGGAAATGGTGAGGATTGGGATTCATAGATCCAGCAAGTTGATTTGTTGTGCTCAGAGATAATGGAGGATAGAGATATCCAACTTCCGCCATTTTACCCCTTGTCCATGGCGGCATTGAGCCGTACAAAGAGTGTAGAGGAATGCTCTTATGCATTTCACACACTTTTACAAGATTCACAGCTGTCAGATCAAGGGGCAAGGGAGGGAAAAGCTGGATGTATCTGCCCTCCATTGTCTCCTGTGTGCAAATGCAAATCTCGGGATGATTTTTTCTTCCACAGCCTCCTACGCAACATGCCTGAAGTTTGGTTTTTTTTTCAGCAAGCATGGATAAAATTGTTCAAATTTTATGATGTCGTCTTCTTCCATTCCAGATTAAGTAATCCTTCGAAGAATTCCTCTTCCGAAACACATACCACACTATGGCAAACTTCTGTACGTGATTTGCAGTGGAGAACAGCTTCAGTTTTTCTGGTTTGTCATCAATAAAATTGTTTTCATACGAAGAATTCGATTGAAATTTTCAGTTTTCGTTGATCTGGAAGCTATTGATTTTGAATCGTTTATAGTCTTCTACAATTCAGCTTCAATGTTCTTTGCAGAAATTTATTCGAGCCTATATTTTTCTTATATATTTTTTTCGGAAAGTGCAGTTTTTTTTTTATTTTTTGTAGTGCGAAATTCTACCGAGTTTAGTCAACTTTAAAAGTCGACTCGGGTAATGTAGACAGTTTCCTCTGGTGTTTTGACATCAGTTTTTGCTATATCGATCTCAATAAGGCGAGGACTAACAGTATCGGGCACCCAACTTTATTATGCACGGTCTCAATATGTTTTCCATTTTCGTACGTTATGTATTGTGCGATGGCATATACTGAATTTCTGTGCTACATCCCATGATTAAATTAGTTTTTGAGACAGCAAAACGATGTTGTTCTCAATATTTTTTACACATTTCTTTATATTGTATTCTTTTAAATGTACAAAACAAATAATGAAAAGTTATAAAGTACGTGCAAAACTGGATACATGGGATCCACATGGTGTTTTGTTTATTTCAGACGTTGTATCTGTCTTTCACTGATCACTCTTTCTTTAAATAATTAAGTAAGAAAACAGCTCTGAAAATTTCAATCAAATCTGTCGTAAGTATACAATTTTATGGATGAGAAACAAGGAAAACTAAAATGTTGTATCCAGTTTTGCTCATCTGTACGTGGTATGCGTTTTATGTTTTATGACACGTTGTACCTATAGTTGTTGGACTATCCTTATAAACTGTTTGTCCTTTTATGTATTAGATACATTACTAACTACTATAAAAATCCAAATTATTTTTTTTTTCCTTGGAGTCCCATTTGAAATTGACTATTGCTGAGAACGCAGGCTCTTTTATGATGTGTTCACTACATCATTATCAGTTATAGCTAGAGATAGGTACTATCATGAATTATTGTGGTTGACCGTAAAGCGTGAAACCAATAGGTTGAAGTAAAGCTTGATGTATGAACATGGCTTGGTTTGCACACAATGTCGCCATCATCCGTAATCAAATCTAAACAAAATAGTACCGCATTTTATAGGGACCGAATTCACCAAAAACGTAGACAAATGTCCATTGTGTGCGATATTACAACACCAGTCCAATATACTACTAGCTACAGTGTCCATCGTGGTAATAATTGAGAAATTCAACGCCCCTTAGTTCCGTAACAAATTAATTGAACACACATCTCAATACAAATCTCCACTTCAACGTTCCCATCAATCAAGATATAATGCCAAAATGTCAGTTTTTTTTGTCCAATTATACACAATTATGCAACGAAATTCACTGGAAATAATCACCTACAAAACATCACTCACCTTTCCGTGCTCCTTATCGAAATCACATTCCTTGTCCTGAATGTAGGGATTTTGATTGGCATTGAAAACTAATTGCAGATTCGTTCCGGATGCAACAAAAGATATTTCTGTGTGTCCCTCGCGGCAACCATTCTGAAAACGTATCTGCCTTTCCTCCAAAGCACGCTCTCGATAGCCAGTGTAGCGAACCTGTAAATCAATGTAGACAAAAAAAACATCATTTACTACGGCATTTACGATAATTTCTCTCAGTCGTGTTCTCGGATATTATTTCTGAGAATAAAAAAAAGAGCGCAAAACATGCTAAAAGAAAGTGACCTTGTGCCGAGAGACTGGAACCAACCTGTGCAACACTTAACAAAAACGAGAAACAATCTACCTTGGATTCTCGGAACTGATCAACACACAAATTTGTCAATAAAAGGCAATAAACCTATTTCCAATGAACTGCCAACGGTCGGCGAACGTCAAAACAACTTTAACGTACGTCAGTGTTGGCGAAAAAAAAAATGTGGAACCTAACACAGGTAACAATCTCAACACATTTGGATGGGGCGAAGAAATGCTCTGAGAGGGGTAAGCCACCATTCAACATCATCGTCATCGTAAGTCAACTAGCTTGTGCTTGTGTATTTTTCGTGCTTTTTTTTTGTAGTTTGGGCCTTCCACAGCACAAATGGAATCCCCCTGTGTCGCATGAAGGTGATGCCGTTGATAGCATTTAAATTAGATATCATCTGTAAAATTGGCATGAGGGGAATTTCCATTTCAGTTCTATAGAAATTTTATATGTGACGATTGTCGCATAAGTTCAGCTGGACAAAAGGGTGATTTCTCATAATTCAGTTTCGTGATTGAAGTCATGAATCACACCGTTCATGTAAGCTCGGATGAGAATTGCCCGTGAATCACTGGTTGAGTAAGCGAAAGAACCGACGTATAACGTCTAGTGGGGAAACGTGCATAACATTAAAGAATTGGAATGACGAAATCTGGTAAATGGTTTATTAGCTGAAACGTTGGCTTGGGAAAGCATGGTTTGGGAAAAAATTTTTGCAATGTGTGTATCATTTGAAAAATATTGTTTATAAAGGACTGAAATAAGCGTGTGGGTTCGATGTTTTGAATTGTAGATAAAATGTTTGACCCCTGCAAAGAGGAGATGAAGCGACGGTCTTTATGAGAAATACGATTTCGAAACAATCTGAACAAATAATTGAATTAAATTAAAAGTAGCTAGCATTGGGGAAATCCTTATACATTAATTCCAACCTATCTACAAGCTTTTTACGGTGTACTGTTGTCAAGGGAAATACTCATTCATGCAAAAGAATAATCGGAAGTTAACACGATAGCATAGCGTACAGTATTTATATGTTAAGTGGAATATAATAAAACGTAGACGGTCCATTCAAATCTCTTGAGAATCATGCCCTGCTTGCATATGCAGTGTATCACACAAATAAATACACAATTGTATGATTATCAGAGCAGAGGTTTTTCTCTTTTGTTAAAACTTAACATATGTAAGTACATTGCTTTGTAATGTAATCTCTATTCTTTGAATTTTAGATTTACAATTTACAGAAATAATGATGCAATTAAAAAAATATATGCATCAGACATCAGAAGCATATGTCAAAAACGCCTTCTTCGAATTAAAGTTATAGGTTATCATAAGAAGGGATTACTGCCAATCCAATCACATATCGGGCACTTACCTCACTTTCTCGACTCAGTCGTCGAAATAGCTCATCACTTTCGAATTTTGCCTTCTGATCGGGCACAACTCGCGGCATTTTAAAGATAAATCGTGGCTTTGGCTGTTCATACAAGCCGATCGTATCATAGGGAATCATACCGGCTAAAGCTGCTGCGTCATTCATATTGAGGAACGAAATTTTGTTTTCTTTTTTTTTTTCTCGAATTTATCACAAAAGAAAAATAGCACAAATCTTATGAACACAAACCGCAGAGATTTTTGTTTCCCTCTAAACCCGCAACACTCACTTCCTTATCAGTATTTTTTCTTTTTTTTTCAAATATCCTGTTATCAGAGATATGTAACTGGAAAACACAAAATGTTCACACAGCAATTTGCTTCACGTATTCCACACACAACCGACTGCGGAGACGACTGAATAATAACTGTTCAGTGCTCATCTACTCAGCTAACCCTCGGTATGTGTGACACATCCATAGTCGCTCCTCCATCCTTTGTTTAACGTGTATATAGAGAGTATGGCAATGTACACACAACATATTTAGGGATGTTACGTGTATACATAACATCGAAATACAATAGGCTTGCCTTTGGCACAGGGGGAATAGCAATTTTCAGAGACCCTTTTGATAAAAATCAGGATTTTTGAAGGTATTTTGAATTGAGGTATTTTTTCCCACTGCATGTTAATTGCAAAAGGGGCGGAGTATCACAGAGTAAATAGAATTCTAAGCGATTTCATTGGATGACGTCCGCTCTACTTACGAGTGTGTATCTTTATTCGGATGAGTGCAGCACATTTCAAGTTTACTGTCAAGAAAAATATAGTCTTTAATTTCTTGCAATAATTTTTGTAGGTATCAATAATGTCAAATAATTGCGTTGCTTCAAATTATTCACCCACTTTTCAGTGGTAACTTACTGTGTCATTAATGTCAAATATATTTATTTGATTTTTTCATTCTTCTGGAATTTAGGTAAGTATTTTAAAGACACATATACAGCAAGAACTTGCATAGCTCTAGATTTTTCAAGTTACTGTGATTTTTCACTCTTTATTTTGCTACCGCTTTGCAGTTGTTCCTTTATGGGCTATGGAGTACATCATGTGATGTTGGAGAAGAAGCACGCAACGATATGTACTGTTGTAAGCGTACATCAAATATGTACATGTGAATCAAAATAACGTAATGGTTTTCTTCAATCAATCACAATATTGAAACCTTAAGTGTTTAAGAATGAACTGTAATATATTTTTTTTTTGTTTTATATCGACATTAATTTTTTGTCAAATTCTTAAAATTTATAAAGTAAATGTTATGTAAAAAAATAGATTACATAAATGAGTATGACATTCTTCCAGTCTAACGACTGGTTTTTCTACCAGACAAAGTTCATTTAAATGTACATAACAAGTTAACGAAAGAGTTAGCTTACCGTAACTAGGCTTTTATGTGCTCGGTGTGAGCTTCTATATTTGCGCCCTCGTATGCGTGTAATTGATGTTGGTTCTGGTCATTTTTGCGCCGTCTTGGGACTTGTGCTTCACTGGCACCCTCGTATTTACAACACTGGAAGCAGATACAGTTAAGTTTCGAAAACTCGAACCATCACTTACCAGAAAAAATTCGAATTAGCACTGACACTTAATGACACGTGATCTTAGACACCCAAGTCTTAATTAATGATTTTGAAAAAATTCGCTCACACAATGCGAGTGAGACGGATATTGTAAAATAAATTCCCATCGCCAATAACAGACTCGGTAACGAGTCTGAAAAGTCCCACTTAACAATGAAGCTTACAAATTTAAGGTCTGTCCAAATTTCTGGATCGTTGAAATTTATTTTTGCAGCTACCACGTGATGCAGTGATTGTTCGATTTCCAAACTGTTAGCTATGTATATGTCGAAGTAAGCATTGGAACAACAGCAGCCAGCTCTTCTTCCGTTCGGTTGGTGAGAAAATTGACGAAATTGTTTTGTTTAATTTGTAAAATATACATATAAATACAATTACTATAATTAGCATTATCAACAGTCACTAAGAGAACACATAACAGAAAAAAGAATTTAAAATTAATGTACAAAATATTAATACAGTTAATATAAGTAAAATATGAACACCAATACTCAAAAGTGAGACTTCGTGTCCAAACAATTTGGTTTAATAATAAGATGGATACATATATAGTTACAGACAAAACAATAAGACCAAGAAAATTTCATTTTTTAAAAGGTGGCGAATTAACTATTAAGCCTGGCTGCGTATTTTCCGCTGTTCGTAACGGTACCTCGTTCGCATCAGAAGGGATACCATATAAGCATGAATGTATAGAGACAACTGTTCAGTAAACGAGATCGACTTGTAAAATGGTCCAGACAAAATAAATTTTTTTATTTATTTTTGTTTAATGAAAATTGCAATACAATACTACGAAACAATTCGTCTTTTGGAAGTATGGATTTTAAAATTAAAAGTTTTAAATAATTGTTTACAGTTTATAATATGATTTTAAGTAGAATCAATATAAGAACATGCCAAATCATCATCTTTTTTTTTGAAAGGCGATGTATGATTTGATTATCTGTAATCGATGCGGAAGATTGTCCCAGGCACGAGTTGCAGACACGAGAAAGGATACTTCACCAATACAATGTCTGAAAGAGGGTATTATAAGAGTTTACCCTCTACTAGATTGTGCAAATTGTATCATTACAAACATATAACTAGATGATTTACTTTCATGACTTTAAACAGCTTAAAGATATTCCGAAAGTTCAAATATAGCCTCAAACCAAAAATAGACGATGACAATTTGGACACAGTAATACCATCTTCCATTAAGCCAATAGGACGCGAAAGGTATATAATTACGTCATCGGCATACATGTGTATTTAAGAGACAGAATAACGGAGGTCCTAGTACAGAGCCTTGAGGAATTCCCGATCGAACAGCTTTAGGATTAGAGTTACCAAGTTCAGTGATAACCGTCTGTACTGTATTTCGCAGATATTCACTACACAATTGAAGAGAAGAATTCGAGAAATTAAATTATTTTCACTTTCGAAAGAAGGAGAAAATGGCCAATGCAGTCAAAGGCTGTAGTAGGACTGCGACACAAATATCATTTCCTTAGGAAAACCCTTAGGACAGCAGATTCGCAGCTGTGCTGACTCCGAAAACCAGATTGGCATTTGGAGAGTAAATTATTTTCTTGCAGAAATCTGTCTTTGATAGAGAACAGAAAATTCTAATATGTCTGTAGTCAGCAGAGTACTGGGGATTTGACTTTTTAGGAATAGGAATGATATTTGCTCTCATCCATACTAGTGGAAATTTAGTGTGTATATAACAAATAATGTGATGGAAAATAAGCTTTAAAAACGGGAGGGGGGGGGGGGGGGGAGAGAAATAATATCAGGTCTGCATTTGATTTAACTGAGTTAATGGCGTTGAATACATCAATTTCATCAACATATTGAAAACAAAAATTCGAGGAGGACTCATTCGAACTCAGATCATAATTAGAACTAACTACAGGAGGACACCTAAGTTTTTCAGACTTTTTCCACAATTGCTTAGAACCCAAATTCGGTTCGAGCTTATTTACAAAATCAGACTTCTTGGCATTGCGAATAACAGTGACTTCATTTCTTAAGGAAGTATATACAAGCCTTTTTTCCAGCTTCTACGTTTAAATTTTTCATAAAGACGTTCTCGTTCGGTAATTTTATATTGAATTGCTCTACCATACCATGAACACGGACGAGAATTAATACGTTTAGTTACAACAGTCATGAAATTATCAAATAAGAAATTGACTAGTTTAATAAAAATTAATTTATTATTAAATATATTTATTTTTGAACTATAAGTAGTCATTGTAAGTATAAAAATAAACAATATCTGTATACTAAGATGCATAGTATGATTTGTGAAAACAGTAAAATGCTCAGTTGCGACCACTGCCCTGTTACCGAAATAGATTTGACCCTGAAACGGACGAAATAGGGATCTCACAATGAGATGTGTTCAAACTCATTTTAGGATCAAAAGCACTTGTTTTTAATGCCCTACAGCCTCCAAAATCTCACATGTCATGAGGTGGATCATTAGAAACATCTCTAAAAGATGGTGACCATATAAAAAGATGTCCAACAAGAGGTCAGCTGCAGAGATTATGGTTGAATTAGACTTCCTAGTATTTTCTCCAACAACACAAAGATTACTTGAAGAACAACATCTCTTTGGAAGAAGTCCGACAGTACCGCCGGTCCTTACCAAAAAGCACAAGAACAACCGTCTTAAATTCGCTGAAGGCAAGAGGTGGATATGGCATCAAGAAAATGCAGCATACAGGCATCAGCGTCTTGGAATGAAATATAAAAAGATGTTTGGTGGTCCTATTGTTTTGTCCGTAACTTTAATAATCGAAATCTAAAGGCTATCAGTTGTAGGACATACACTCATGCTCATACAATTAAGCCACATATGCGATAAGGAAGTACTTGCCGCAATTATTGCTAATGTTGCAATGAATCAGTCTGAAATATGTTTAATAGATAAATAGTTTATCGATATGTCGATACAGTGGACAGTATAACCAAACCAAACAAAGGGAATAAAGCGGAACGGCGGAAGTAGATGTGGGACAGCAGGTACTTCATTATAGCATGTGTGGATAAATTGTATGAGCATGAGTGTATACATATGTATGTACATCATAAAATCGGCGGAGGAGCGGATCTGTAAATGATTAATCAAATGCGGCGTTATAAATACTTCTTATATTTTGTACAAAAATTCTTAATACTAGCTTAACTATCTTAACACATCTTTTTACGTCTAACCTGCACTGACAATGGTGGCAACATTTCCTGATGACATTGTTCAATTAAATTCTGGAAAATATCTTCAATTTACAACATCCCAGCTACAAGAAACGCTGGACATAAAAATAGAGTGGATTAAGACGATACAAGCTATTTACACAAACAGGACAAAATTTACACCTTTATATTTAGCCATCAATAACAAACATATATCTATTAAGCCCGTCGCGAAGTACCTAGGAATTCACCTGGACAGCAAACTGACTTGGAAACGTGCGCTGATAGAAATTTAGACAACTAAATTGGCTTCCATGACTGCAATCAATAGTTTCGACAAACCTTATATTACTCATCTATAAGAGTATTACACTGAACCAAAAAGGTACGTAAATATAACGAATATTTTCACTGAGCCAACGAAAAGTTCATTAATTCTTGTCCGATGAACTTGTTCGTTGAGCCAATGTTAATGTCTGTTCGTAAATTTAATGTACATAGTAATTAGTACATTAATCCAACGACCATGTACATTAACCCAACGAGTACATTCTCTCAACCAATGACTGCATTAAAAAATAATAGCCACTTTACCTCTTTTTCATTGGAAACTGAATTTGTATGCGAAATTGGATATAATATAAAAAATATAGTGTATTTAAAAACACACAAAATCGCTGCGTCTCGACAATCTATATAATAAAATACTCATTATTAGATATATATTTTGAACGGAGTTATTAAAATAGTACGTACATTCATTTCAATTAGCCAAAAAATGGCATTTTTAATTTGTCTTCCGGAACTAGCCGAAACATACAAATTATTAAAATCCATTTCAGTCTAGGAAAAAAAGGATTTGAATTAATAACTACGTTAAAAAGTGAGTTTAATAAGTACGTACGACCTTTGATTGATGCGTAATTGACTGTATTCCTTCCAGCAGTGGTCAAATCGATTAAAATAATTGTATACTAAAATAAAAGATACATGTTTTCTAGTATTTGCATTAACTATAGTACATACTTGCTGGTACTCCTGTGTCGTCAATTGTGGAGAGTTTTTCTGTTAATTTCTGGTTCAAATATTAATATTCCTAATATATTGAAAACTAAGAAAGGATCACATACCAACTTTTTTTCCTTTTAAAAAAGGTTTGGTTATGACGTCGCAACACAATTCACAACAAATCACAACTGAGGAAGAACGCTTATGTACACTATCGCGCTCTTAGAAGCAATGAAAAATTTCGTAGGCTCAACCAAATCTTTCATTGACTCAACGAACACCTTCATTGACTCAACGTACGATTTCATTGGGAAATGCTTACAGAGATTTTTAACTTTTAATGAACGCTAGTTCGTTGTGTCAAGGAATCGTACATTAAGCTACGTTCATATATTTGTAAATTTATTCGTAATATTAACGAATAGTTCTTTGAGCCAAAGAAAGTGTTAGTTGAGGCAACGAAAATGACTTTTTTTTTTGTTTTTTTTTAATTCATTTTTATTTTCGGAATTCATGAAGACTTACATACTAGACAAAAATGCTTAAAACTAGTTGGACGAACATTTTTACTATTTAAAAAAAAAAAATAGAAAATGACTTTAACGAACGCTGTTCAATAATATTACGAACAATTTTTGGTTCAGTGTATGAATATATGACATATTATATCCAAATTTGGGGAACAGTAAAGATGAAGCAAACCTGAACAAAATCCAAAAACAGCAAAATAAAATCCTAAGGACGATGGACCACCAACGCAAAATGGTATATACGAAACTACGATCTGGAAATCCAGACAATTGACCAAGAAATACAAAAAATAGCTTAGAACATTTATTCAAAATAATAAATCACTCCAATAAGGACATAAACACATTACCTGAGGGAGAAACCCTTAGAAAATACCTATATATCTAGCTGTCCAGTCATTAAAACTATTTCTTGAATGTGTTATGTTGATGTACTATATATATTTACCCTTATGAGTCCGATTCACTGCTAATCTTTCAGTCCATGCTATGTCCTAAGAGCAGATATTCCCTGTCGTTATATTTCTGTGATAAATATAATTATGTGTTGTAGATATTACAGTATACTAAATTGACATCAAGGCCACAACAACAATCGAAAAAAAGCGCTCGGGGCTAAAAAAACCTGCAACGTTTCGGGTGACTTACAGTTTTTTAGGACAATGGTCCAAAATTATGTTTATACCTCCCAACTGTATGTTATACGAACCAACAGTTGTAAAATACATTAAGGGAAAAAAAACCTACACTGATATTCCGATTTAAATTTTATTGTGCTTTTCGAGTTTCGAGTTAGATTAAGTTTATTTAAGTCTTTAATTACAATCTAGTGACAAAGATGACTGGACAAAAACTTGACTAGGACATCCGTGGTGCACACATGGAAATGCCCACTCTCTTCGATTAGCTTGGGTAATAAGTCGAGTTTCGTGAAGAAGCTCATACTCAGTTAGATGGCTCAGAAAGTTCGACGTCGTTAGGACAGGCAAATATTGAATGCTCCTTGAGATATACTGCGTTAAGACTGTGTGAGTATGTATTTACAAAATTACAAACTCATTAGATTAATGCTAAGGAATTAATACTCTTTATGGATCGTAAAAATAATATTAAAGACATTTTAAATCCTTCTGCGATTCAGTGCAAGTGCCTAATTGGAATGGAAATAACATGTACATATCTACCAACAGTATGTAGACATTGAAAAGTTAATACAATGATTCTATTACATATGTATAATTTATTCGATAAACTGACACAAACATCCTTTGGAGTAAATTATTTACAAGTCCATATGTTCTCTCTACTCAGATTGTTTATAACTATGACCGTTGAATTCGCATAAAATTTTAACGATGTAATCATCATCCAGCTAAAGAGTTAACAAGTAAAATTTTTATCTAAATGCATTCAGTTTACATTTGTATTCAGCGCTACCAAAGCTGATCATCATGTTTTGAAAAACAACAAACGATATTTCCTCGTGTTTGGAAAAGACACTCGCATTGTCATAAAACGGGAACTGAATAAACACACATCACATCCCGAATGAAAGCGACTCATAAAATGTTTGTATGCACGTACTCATGATATCGCCTCGCTCTAATGCGCCGATGGCACACAGGTCGCACAAATTTATATATGAAGATGTATAAATAGGGTGCTTTAGAGAGGGCACGCTCCTTGGCGCTATTTTGACATGTTAAATCCTTTGAAGATGATTGGCTCATTTTACCAAGAGGGGATTGTAAATGTTCCGTGCATACTTTAATGCGCTTCCATGCACAGAAACCAATGGGTATAGACAACTGCTTTGAGATTGTTGCCGTCGGCAAACGGGAGCGGCACTAGTACTACCCAATTGTGTGTAGGTAGAATATGACGATTCGACGGCAGTCGACAGATGTTCTCCTCGACGATTTTGGAGTTATATATTTTCGTCGAATACCTTTTCGTGCAATCAATAGGTGACCCTATTAGGAGAAGTCAGTCGCTTAGGCACTCGAATGAGTTTGCTTTAATCCTGTTAATATCACCGGATTAGAAAGGATAAACGTCGCTACTGATCATGTCAGTGATATATTCTTCTAAATTGAAACAAAAATAAATATAAATTATTCGTTTCATGGTAAATGTGCGTATATTTGTTTTAATATGGAATTAATAGGAAGGAGGCTTTTTTATGCGTTTTGGGTGTTGAAATGATATGTATAATCTGCATCGATGCAATGTAGTACTGCAGTCGATTGTATGTCGAATTTGTTTAGGAACGATTGGGCGAGTGGTCCTTCGACACTTACTCCAGTAGAGACTTGTAAAACTTGAACTTGTGCAATCTCTGAATTCTGCATGATGTGAGTTTATGAAAGCACGCATGCTTTTACCGTCGGCCATTGTGTAGATAGGCCTTTGATTTTAGATCTTATCAGATTCCACGAGATTTGCACGAGATCACTGTTCAGTAGTTTGTTCCGAAATGTTAAGCGATTGTAATGCAATCCGTGATCTTTCGGACTTTCGCGAAATATATCTTTGATCAACACTGATCCTCGTTTTAGCATTCAGCTGTATTCTGCAGTTATCTATATACTATGACCTTAACAAACCTATCCTGGTTCCAAAGATGGTATAAACGTGCAGTATGCCAAACAAAAGTAGGTGATTTTATACACTTCTCGTTTCTGACTTTAATGTTCATACATTGATATCTTTGAATGTACATACAGTGTTGGCCAAAACCAAAGCAACTCAAACTTGCTTCCATAAGTCGGATTATAAAAAAGTTCGTTTTGTATTATTCCTTACATTTGTTTCTTCTTTATTCGGCGCTACAGTCAGGGTTGGACCTTACATATTGTATATCAATATTACAGACAGCAAAAATGGATTCACTTCAATGATAAGGAAAGCAGTACAAAATATCAAGAAGCCCCGAATGCAGGTCGCGCCAATCGAGAAAATCAAAGAAGAGTGGGCAAAAAGTGATAAAGAAAAGGCGGATCTTTCGGATGTTCCAAGTATAAATACTATATCTGACACTAGTATAGAAAGCAGAAATGAATTATTACAGACATGCCCGGCTTCTACCTCTCTTATCCCTTAAATGTTTGACAACTGGTTTTCATAACGTCTTGTTAAACCAAATTGACCAATCAGAGGACGGAATTTACGTTACTTCGTGAACAACAGTCAAACATTTATGAATATCTGTCAAAAAAGTACTCAAATTCATCGATGGATGAGCTGTGAAGTCGCCTATCTCTGTAATACTTCATTTCTGATAGAAAGAGTATCGCTAAACGAACTCTGCCAGGCAATTAAAAATCTAAAAAAAAAAAAAAGCCTTCTGGCTTTTATCTTATAACGGGATAAATTTGAAAAACTTACCGAAAAGGCGGTAGTTAACATCCTCTACTTAATTAACGCTTCCTTTATTGACTATTTTATGTTCCAGACTCATGGAAAGTTGCAGAAGTGATTATCGTTCCAAAACCGAGCAAACCGTTAAGCAACAAAAAGTAGTAAAGATCCTTGGTGTCCTTGAGTCCTCAACTCAACTGGAAAACTGCAACGAGCTCTGGACAAAATAAACCAATAGTCAAAACGCTGGCTCATTGCACCGAATGAAAACAAATCAAAGCATGAATTTTACCTACAGAAATATTGAAAAGCTACCGGTTTTCATTAATTCTGTACAAATACCGTACGCTAATGAAGCAAAATATTTTGGTATGACTCTCGATGCGAAACTCAAGTGGAAGGCCCACGTGAGAAAGAAACGGAATGAGCTCGAACACCGGATTAGAAAAATGTACTGGTAACTTGGAAGGCACTCCAAGTTAAGTATGTACAACAAACTGATATTATACAAGCAAGTACTGAAACCTATATGGACTTACGGCATACAACTATGGGGTTGCACCAAAGCAAGTAACAGAGGCTTTATTCAGTCCTTTCAAAATACAATTACACGGGCTATTGTGAAAACTCCCTGGTACCTCAGGAATTGTGATATACAAACGGACCTAGGAATAACTACCTTCGACGAAGAAATAACAGACTCCGCTCAAAAGCTAAGAATCAGACTTCATGGTTATTGTAACAATGCCATCGTCTAAACTTTGGACATGAGACGTTTAGTACTACTCCAATGTACGAGACCGCTCGTTTTGGCGCAATAATAATAAACCAACCTAACGATGGTTATGGCAACACACGCTAAAACATCTTTAAAAGTAAACTACTAGATAAGGAAACCTAGTTGTAGTACAGAAAAACTAAAAAAAAGTCACTAAGAATCTGACATTACAATGTGGATACGGGCCACGTGTCTTAAAAAAAAACTTTAATGAAAAACAGAACAAAATGGGTTTATACTCATTTTTAAGCTGGCCAAACCAACTTCGCCAACGCTCTACGCGTTGGCTTATAATGACTTAAAAAACTAGACCATTACGTCATCCATGAAGTAAAAGAACAGATAAAGTTTAGAACCAAGCGTTAGGATAATTTGCAGAAGAGTTGTTGTTCTTGACTGGCATCTTTTTGTTTTCTTTACCAAATCACAAACCAGTACAGAGTACAGAGGTATATAAAAAACATTGATAGAAGTAATAAGGTGAAATAGACAACATATAGGTCTCATCAAGGGTCATACGATTTCAGATGCCTGCGTAAAGCGTTCAGACCTTTGGACAGATTTGTGTATTCAAACATGCTTTCAAATATTCGAAGAAATGGGGCAGCGACAGTCATTGCCTGTTGATTTAACTTAGCGGCGTCTAACGAAATGTACGTAACGTACGAATACGTACATTCGCATAAATTTATATAACAACTTAATAATTTCAGTTGGCTTTGCATTATTCCTCAAAAATTAATTTATCATCACATTTACGAGGGTGTAGAAAAAAGTACATTTTAGTTACCTCTTAAAAACGCCCAAACAATTACCTCAACAAGTTCTGAGAATTCTGTTCATGAAAATGGTCTCTTTTATTTAAGTGTGGTCAAATCAGATTGGTTGATAACAAGCTATAGACAGCTTTCTTAAAAGAGCATACAAATCAGAAATGAAGACAGAGACACTCGACTTCACAGCTGATTGCCCTCCAGTTCATGGATGAATTTGAGTACTTTTTTTGACAGATATTCATGAATTCAATTTGGTTTTAGAAAACGTTATAAAACCAGTTTTCAAACATTTTAAGGGCCAAGAGAGGTAGAAGTCGGGGTTCTCTGTAATACTTCATTTCAGATACAAATTATCCAAATGTTAATTAGATTAGGAGGATGTAAGCTAGGAGCAAGTCTTGGCATACAACAATATTCCTCACAAATGTATTTACTTTATTTTTAACTGTTTTCCAATTATTTCTAGCAAAACGATTTCATCTGCCTGTTTAATTGTCCCTTTCCATTAGTCTTGGGTATGCCCACTCCAGTCATCCAGTCATCAAGACCTACTTGTCTTGCGTCTACGATTACTTGGACCGTAGGCCCACATTCGGCCTTTGTCGCATTCTTAAACAATGAGACTCGGATTTGAAGATCGAACTAAGGGCAGAATGATGCTACACACTACACGCTTATCAACCAATCTGGTTTGAATACATTTAAATGAAAGACAGCTTCTTGCATTTTGCCCACGTCCATTTTTATGAACGGAATTCTCAGAACTTTTTGAAGTAATTGTACATATGTTACTCCTGCTATCGAAACAAATGTATGCTATTGAGTACTGAATATTATATATTGGTTTACTTCCCCTCCTCGCCTCTGCGTATGCAGACGTAAAGACAATCGAGGTCATCTATCACCACAATCTAAAATAAACCTAATCTCATAAATAGTGATTTTAAGTATGTTTCATTCTGAGAATAAAAAAAATAGACAAGAAAGTGCAAAAAAAGTGAAGACTGACTTGTAGTTTCTGGTCTGACACTACAGTCCGGAGTCCCTGGCAGCAGCCATAAAGCCTCTTTTAGCTGCCATGATTCTCGCCAAGTTGGTTGAGTTCCTTCTCCACTTGTGTGCGCGATCGATTTCGTGGAACTCCTTTAACACATTGTTCCACTGGTGCGGAGTCGAAGACTCTTCGCGTTGGAGCAGTATTTTCCATGCGCTCCAGATGGCCTCGGAATCTTGAGCGTTGAATCCATACACGCCTGGCTGGACAGATCTCGCATGTGGAATGTTCTTCTCCCAACAACGCAAGCAGGACCATAAGATTGAACGCAGAACATGTCTCTGTACAGGCCACCGCGCCATAGATCAGGACACGGATGACCGTAGACCATTCAATTACTAAAATCGTTATTTTGAAAAGTCTTTTAGAACTCAGTTATACATCTTATCCCTGAATAAATAACTTTTCAAATAACAGAACTACTACTGCTGCAATGGTTTGTTTTGATTGCTTTTACTGATGACTTTCAATGAAAATAATTCATTTCGATTTAACCCTCCTTATCCGCTCTCTATCAATAGAGGGAAGATTACGTCCAACATTTCCCCATTTAAACAATTATTCATCGAGTCTCGCTTCCTAAGCTGACTAGATGAGCGAAATTAATCCGCAAATAACTTTGTGTATAGCATGTAAGTTACATTACACAGTGGCAAGTGTTAAAATTCACATGTTAAATTCTCCTTTTTTGAATTAAATGTTCCTTTCCAGTCGCTTATGCGAATTGTTTGACAAAGTTCTTAGGCCTACACGAAAACTCTGAAGCACTAAGCAACATGAAGGGATGCAAATAGCTTTCTATAAAATAAAAAAACATACGGCCAGATAGATATGACGACATGCTTTGCATCGCTGCGACGTGTAACGGCATCATTCAGAGAAGGGGAACTCGGAAATGTCAGGCCTTAAGGGGTGAGTGTTGAGTGACTGACAACTTAATAGGGCAAGCAATGGGCCATAGCGTTTGAATGCGAAGAAAAATTGAGACACGCGTTAGGGGTTGTTTTTCTGCAAGTACTTCAGATCATTAATTACTTGCAACTGGGAAGGGAAAAGAAAATTGATTTTACACAACATGCATTCCTTTCCGATCTGGTATTCGTAAATTGAAAACTTAGAAAGAATTCGGATTTGTTTTGATGAATATAAATACATACCCACAAGCATACAATGTGTGTACTTGATCTAGTACCCTTGCTCTATTAACGCCTCTGCATCCCGTATTGCTTTTGATGAATGCAATGAACTTGTCAGTAATTTATGGGATTATTCAAATTTAATTTAACTTTTGAATTTGACATGGACACTGGGTGGAAGGCGACTAACGTAGGTTGTGAAATAGAACACATGTTTCGCCGCGATTAGCATATTGTAAAATTCACAGGTGATAATTTAGATTTAGCTACTCATGGTGGCAAGCATATGTGTCTTTCATTTAAGGTCGATTAAATTAGATAAGACAAAAACCACCGCAGTGATTTCATTACTTCAACTGTAAACTTTAATTCTAGGCTCTAAAAACAGTATCTACCAGACGCTAGTTCAAATCGCCACCCAAGGCCGCCTATGATTCAGCGTGGATTAAGACGAGCTAGTTTTGACATTCCTGTCAAACTCCTCAGGTTGCGCAGGATGACGATGGAGAATTCTCGCTGCTCCATCAAGGTTGTTAACGAACTTACCGAGACCAACAAGGTTAAAAAAGGATTTAGACAAGACGACGCGCTGTCATGTGACTTCCTCAACTTCATTCTGGTGAAGATTATGCAAAACACACTTGCCAACACAAGAGGTCGATCTTCCAGAAGTCCGTACAACTGCTGGTATACACGGATGACATTGTCGTCCGTCACGCAACAGAGGACGCCTGCGCTTAAGGTGCGGACCCAGGTGGAGAATGAATTCAATCAACTTGCCGTGAGACATTGGAGGCAGCTGCCAGAGATCGCGCTAATTTGAGTGACTTCTTGGTTCCACTTAGGGCTGTAGCGTAAGATAAAGAAGAAAAAGAATTGTTTACTTAAATATTTCAGTGAATTCTACACAAAACTATTCTTTTTTTCTTTAAAAAACGCTAAATTTCGTATGTACAGTGGACTTGTCACGTCGAATTGTCACGGGATACCATAATGTGTTCGAGTTAGAGAGAGTTTGGCTTAGATATAGGTTTTGGTATGGAAAAAGTTCGAGTTAGAGAGAGTTTCGACTTACTTCGTTTGATTTGGGGAGAGTCCACTGTATTTCCATGATCAAAATATATGTATCTATTTTATTTATATGTGTTCAGTCATTCTGATCTGATTTTCACATCCCTTGTCGTGTACTCCGAATCTTAGATAAAATTATTTTAAATTAATCCGTTAGAAAGTTGGCACCAACAAAATATATCCCACATCGAGCAGCAACTTAATGGTTCATCAACTGAAATGAGCAATTCAATCCAACCCTTTATCGATAACAAAACATGTTTACACCAAACCCAGCGCGATACCTTCTTAGTGACTGTTCGAGTTGAAAAAAAAAGAAATAAGTCATGCTACACCCCTTGGCAGAGTTTACATTTCCAGTTCACTGAACCGAGTTCGATTTTTAACCTATTCTTTTTTTTAATTTCAATATCCAACGAAGTGGTATTTACACTTCAGAGTTTTTTACTCGCTGTTTCTGATAAAAGAAGTTTACAATGTGATAGTTTGAAAAGAGAGCTATTTACATTGTACATTCAAATTTAATACATACATTAAATGCTCGATGTTGCGCATTTGTGTCATCTGAGAGACGTGAAATACTCTTAAATTCCGTAATATTTTCAAATAAAAAAAGGTTACAAATCCTGTCACGATTTGTAATCGACAGCTGTCAATCAGTCTAAAGTGATGTTGACATCCTACTCAGCGTTTCTTTGAAAGGATCCGTTTGGATTTCTCATTGAATGTACCAGTAGATACATATTGTTCCTGTAGTTTGCAAAAATATTGTCAACAGAAGGATCATTGTACTCCATTACATAAAAAGAATGACGGATTCATTTGACAGGAGGAAAAAAAAAATACCCCGACTCCTGTTAACTAAATTATTTATGGGTTGCTATCCTTCTGCACCTAATAACCTTCAATAGTTTACAGATCAATGTCGAGGACACCTTTTTCCTTGGATCCTATTACCGGATTCAATAAAAATATTTTGCTAACTTCTGTCGGAGATGTAACAATAGAGATTACACTGCTGCATATGTGCCCATTGTAGAGAGGTACTCACCAGGTACTCATTTATAGTGAGGTGCCGGAAAAAGGACATACGAGTACAACGGTCTATTGTGAAACGAGTTTGCCTTGTTATGGAATTCCCTTCGTTGTGCTTTGTTTATTATGGAAGATGGCTTAGGATATGTATGTGTACATCTATATTGCTTACTTCATACATAATAGATATTCATACTTCTCTGAGCATACAAACATATTTACTGAAAAAGGTTGATTTATTACTGTTTATCAAGGCTTCAAGATGAGAGATAGACAAGGTTGTGTAACAGCATACCTGATCCGGAAGTATTACAGGATAAAATATATGATTACAAGATCTTTATACACATAACACATTTCTGCGTCTGACTGTCGGATATGTGTCTATGGTACTCTGTCCTTCATCTAATGTAATGATTTTGTAGGTGAAAATTGATTTGGATTTAATGGATGGGTAGAATAATATTAGGTTAGGTTAAGTTAGGTAGGGTGGCTTCTAGTGAATTCACCAGCGCACTAACATCATGTTGGTCCATTGTGATACCCAGTCCAGACAGATTGGTTGACCACTCCAGGTAATATTACCCAACGCACATTTGATAGCATGCACTAGTGCTCGAAGAAGATAAAATCTTAAGCAAAAGTCCAACCATAATGTAATGTGTATGTATGTGTTAATTATGAATCACACCTTAACGTCAAGTTTTCTTGCCCAATTTAATTTGACATTTCTTTGTTTCAGTGATTGACAAATTCAACCATGGAGAGGTACACAATTGAGCAATGCGTTAAGATTGTTGAAGCCTTTTACGAAAATTGGCATTCAAATCAACCGATGCATCCACAAGGAATGACTGGCGGGCTGACGGCGTCATCGGGCCGTACTTCTTCGAAAACGAGGTCAGCCAAGCAGTTACCGTGAATGGTGATCGCTATCGCGAGATGATAACGGACTTCTTGTGGCCAGAAATTGAGGAAGTGGACCTAGACGACATGTACTTCTAACAGGATTGTGCCACTTGCCACACAGCCAACGAAACAATGGCTCTTTTACGCGAGAAATTCAAAGGCCGTGGTATCTCACAACGTGGCGATGTTAATTGGCCGCCACGATCATGTAATTTGAAACCGTTGGACTTCTTTCTTTGGAGATATTTAAAAGAGGAAATGTACGTCAATAAGCCAAGAACAATTCAAGAGCTAAAGGATGAAATAATTCGGCACATTAACGACATTGAACATTAATTATGTCTCAGAGTCATGGAAAATATGGAACAGCGGATAGAACATGTCATAGATTGATGATATCAAAAATATTAAGATTATTCTCCGAAAACTTTTTGTATTATTTACAATTATAATCGAGGGTTTTCGTTGGACCACCTTTTATAAGGTCTATTTAATATACAGTGAACGCTCTATATAGTGAACAATCCAATATTGTGAACACAATATTTTATACAGGCAATTCTAAATAGTGAAAAAAATAAAATCTCGTTATAGTGAACCCACGTTATTTTATTCTCTTTCAACCTTTCAGCATACAAAAACACGTCTAAAACTCATTAGTGCTATGCTGTCGACAATGTCCATACAATCGGCTAAATTTACAGTTTGTTCTATTCATTGTGTTGTACGAGAATCTTGCACGAGTATTTATGGATATGGTACCAGCGTTACCAGATTATTTTGTTCAAACCTGCTAAACCTAGGACGAAAAACTATTTACAAGGTTATTAAATGAAGTTAATCTGAATCATCATAAAGAAGATTCGAATTCATTAAAGATTTAATTGTAGGAATGAAGTTTTATTTCAGAAGTCCTCTGCCTGTCCTGTCCTGAGAGATGGTTAGTTTCTTACACATTTACATGTGGATCTTTATACTGAATCTCATTGTTGTTAAAAGATCTCATGCATATTTATCAAATTTTATTTGCCTATATTCGTGGTCAATTTTTCGAGTACAGCTTTCTTGTACCAAATGTAAACATTTCAACAATGTGTTATCATTTATACCACTTGCGGAAAATTAAAGGTCTAGTAAATTGTCAATGGGTAGATAATCTGGTCTTCAATTGTACTTCAATGAAATGAATGAAATAAAAATACTGTGAAATTGCTTTAAAATATAGGGGAAGTATATTAACAGAATCTTTTTAAAATTGCTAAATTGATAGAGTAATACACTAATATACCTTAATTAAAGAAATTAGATGCAATGTTTAGTAACGTAATAATTATCAATCTGGCAGACGGCAAAGTCATGCTAATTGATTTTATATAATAAATAAAATCTGGTTATATACATAGTTCAATTAAAAATTAATGAAAGCATTAAAAAATCTTTATGAATTCTTTATTCGACGCATGAATATTAGTAATCTACATCGGCACATTAACAGCTAAATATATTTCATCTGCTTTTTAAATCTGGTAACGCTGTATGGTACACATGTTTGGCGTTGTTTGCAGTACCGTTTTTCTTGGCAGCAGCTTGGGACAGATAAGAAGCTTCAGTCTTTAAAGCTATATATAGTAAGCAAAGTATGTAGTCATTAAAGCTGGAAAATAGGAATAAGTGATTAATCCTCTGAACCATAAATGAGACTAGCACATAGAAGTGACTTACAGTTAAATGTCGACTGCCAACGGCCAAGTTTGAGAATGTTTTTCTAGACAGTTATTACTCTTTGTGCATTGTCAATGAATCGAAGGAGGTGGGACCGTGAAATTTATTTTTAGTAGTACCGGCCGGGAATCGAACCCAGGAAACGAGGTTACGTTGCGTTGGAGTCGACGCACATACCCAAAACGCCACGGCCACCAGAAGGCGGAACAAAGGCGAATAAGAACAGCTACCAGGATTAGATCGTACGATTAGTTCAGAGTCTTCTAGATATGCTATTCAATCATGAGAAAGAACTTGAATGGACAACTAGCAATAAAGTGGACAGGGAAACGTATGTTTTGGTCCTTACAAGGTTACAAGAATAAGCGATATTAGCTGACATAAATTGAAAGAAGAGGCAAATGAAGATCGTTAGATGTTTTAGCACACCTTAAGTTTATTTGTATTTTTTTTAATTTTTTGTTAAGAATAAAATTTTCCTTAAATATTGCTTTTTTGGGCAAGACAAGTTTTTGCACAGACAAATTGTAATTATGTTCTATCTTTGATAAGCTGTGCCTTAAAACATACGAATTTTGATGAAATCTCCTTCAAGGAGCCCACGCTCGTTACAATAAACAAAATCGTTCAAGTGAAGAGTCCGGTTCTTATTAGGCTTATTAGTTCTTACTACTGCTCTTAAAATATAATATATGTACGCCATACATCCAAACAGGTTTTAGGATTTGCTTGTATACAGTTGTAAGCAGTTTGATGTCAATACTTAGCTTGGAATATTTACCAATAAGCCAGTACATATCTTTGTAGTATAGTTTCGTGAATATGTATTTTTATATATTTAGACATACTGAAATCGTGAAAAATTAATTTCTGTTCACGTTATAAACCAGTCGATGTAAAGGGGTTCACATTTCTAATGTTGACTGTAAATTCATTATTTTTCCAACAGACGACCTTAGTATCTAATCTGTATCTCGCATTCTATCCTATCAGATCAAATTAAATGCCGACCGAAAGATGAGATTTCATACTAAAAAAAACTTTACGGGCAGTTTTGTGATTAATTAACTCAGTTTTGCTTGAGGAATACCAGCAACGGAAGAAAAAATGTACATATTATGCAAAGCAAGCTGACATTTTTGTAATTACGTATTTGAATTTTTATTAAACTACCAACATTTCGTGTGAATAATAGTATACACACTGAAACTAACTCGTACATGCTTTTACAAATGTTTTACTATTCGATAATTTATATTTTTTATCAAATACAATCAAATGTAATTATAAAGGGCTGCGTCACATTCCAGTGACAAAAGAAAATCTCCTCTTTCAATAATATCAAATTGAATTAAAAAGAAAACGGTCCCCTTTGAAAAATTCACGGCATGGACACATACTGAGTATTTATATTTCGAAAATTATAGAAAGGATTCGCAAGTTACATTATTTAGAGTCATGCTGTTTTATTTGATCCAGAGGCACCACACGTCGAGATGGGCGAAATGTTACAACTGTTAAGCAGAACAAAGGCCACATGCGCATAAAGGAAACAGATTCGAACAGAAAAGTGTTGGACTAGCAGAACAACTGTATTATGATTATGAAAGGTGTTAAATTATGGGTTTTTAAGTTGAGAACGCCTTGACCAATGGTCATTCAATATCTGGCTAATGTGGTAAGAGGCTACTGTTATGAGTTTTTAATTTGATTGATGTACATGTGTTGGTTGGTACTTGCGCATGGTTCTTATTTTTCTGGTCAGTTGTACTACAACAGTTTTTCACTTGGTGCCATGCAAACTGAAGTCTAGGATTTAAGTATTGAAAATAAGACCACGTCTATCATTATGAAACACAGTAATTACAAAGGGAGTAATAAAGTAAGTGCATTGTGTTACCACAAAGATCTAGTAGATCCTAATACGAGAACCATCCGGAGCTTTTAAAAAAGTTGACTGATGCAAATTTAGCTTAGTTCTGTCAAATCATAGAAATATGGGCAAGTGACTAAGTCTGCGAGATGAGATGATGTGTGTCTGATAAAACGGTCTACTTTTGGTGTGAGCAAGCGTTTCAAACTTTAGTAGATGTTTCGTAGTAGCGACAGCAGTTCCAGTATTGAAGTGGTGCCCATTTAGCGAGTACATCAGAAGTTGAAATATTTGGCCATCTGGTTACGAGATAGGCGGCAGTTGAGGGACTTCTTGCAGTTAAATGTGACTGCACTCAGAGATTTGATCGCTGCCTGGCTGTCAGAACAGATAAAAATATCTGTACCTAATATTACATTGTTTTTTAGTCAGGAGAGGGCTTCTTTAATCGAGGACTAAGTATTGAGTCTCTGCCTCAAATACTCAACAATGAAAAGGTAGTCGAAATGACAATTGAAAATTCCCCACACCCACTCCTTCGCCTATATTCGAACCATCTGTGAAGATTTTCAGAGGACCGTCTAGCGTCTTGTATTCAGACGTCCGTAGGGATGGTAGTAGGGATCCAAATTTATGGGGGATGGTAGAGTGTTCTGTGCTAAATACGCATCGATTTCAAGCTAATGCCGAAGAGATCTATCGGCGGAAGGTTGAGGAGTGTATTTAAAGCTAGTGAAGGAGTAGTTCGCATTGCTCCGCTGATGGAAATGCACACCATATGCTGTACCCTTTCGAGTGGTTTACAGTTGGTGGCCTTGTCTTACGCAAAATCGCAGAAATCGCAACGCCGTACAGTAATATGGGTCTGATTACTGATACGAATAGCCACCACTCGCAGCTGTAGACCGCATTTGCACCCTATATGTTTTTTTTACAGCAGTATAGACCCGTACAGGATTTTTGCGTCCAGAATAAGGCCCAGGAATTTGGCCCTGTTGCCCAGTTTTAGGGAAAATAGGAAGATAGGAATTTTTTATTTCTTAGCAATAGAAGATTAGATCTGTTTTCTATTATATTTATTAAATCGACAATAGCCGACTGAATTATATCCCTAATCGTGGATATGAATTTCGGTGCTGGCAACATATCCAATGCTTCATTCAATTTTACGTTCCACCTCATGGAATTCATTTATTAACCAAGCATGAAGCCGATTGGTCTAAAAAGTTGATGGGTGAGTCACAAGAATTTTTCGATCCCGAGTCGGTAGAGTGCTGAGTTAATTGCATGGGGTTCGATATTGTAAAAAAGATTTTTCTATAATGCCAACTGGCCAGTGAAGGGCTGTTTCTACAAATTTTTCCATTTTACATTTTATTTACCGAGACTGTGCTTCTGATTTTTAGAATGTTTTGAGCAGGAAGGACGATAGACTGATTGATAGGCCCAGGTCCAGGTTCCGTCTGCACTTTAGGCACATTTGCACATTAGGCAGTGCTTTTAGGGATTGATGCTAGTACATTCCAGAGTCTATAGGCCTCGGAGACTTCCTCGATCTTCCCACAGAAGTGTCTCCAAGATGATCTCTTTACATTCCTCAGCTGAATTTTGAAGGTGTAGAGAACTCTATTATAAGATCGGCACAACTGCGGGTGCTTTTGGCTTTATTAATTAAGTTTCTGCAACCCTTGCCAAGTTGGTCTAAGTCTGTTCGCACTCAGAGGGGCTTGGGTGTCCCCCCTACTTTGGGAGAGGAATTAATCAAAGTGTGATTCATGACCTCGGTGAGTTTCTCCGCTGAGTCTTACGTCTGGTATTATGTATAGGAATTACAGCGAACACGAATTACAACCAGCCAAGATGCCGTTCATATAAGACATACAAATTAGGCTATAGCGTTATTTGCGATATCTAAGTGGTTTAATGGGAAGCGGGTGAAGTGAGAAAAATATCAGCATCTGTAGGTAATTGGGAAATGTTTTCAGTAGAAATGGCAGTTGTTATTTTTACTGTCATACCTTAAAAAATTGCTTTCTTATGTTCGACATTCTTATATCCGTCATTTACTCTTTCCGGTGAATTTCTGTGAGTGTGTTTCTATGTGAAGAAGTATCTACAAAACAAGAAATAGCTTGACCCAATCTTGTAATTCTTAGCACAATGCAGTAGAAAAAACATCGAGAGCAAATATGAAAACAAATAATATAAGGAAAAACATATGTTAATTGCATTACTTAAATCTACCTACATTAAGTTTCTCTAATTCTCCCACACCAAACACATTATTTCACACATGTAACCCTATTTTCTTTATTTATATATACATACGTGTACATGCACATGTTTTACAACTTTGTTTCCAAACACTTTCATGGATTACTTCACTCGCTTTGAAATTCTCCCGACCTTCGTTTTAAAGGATATTAAACGGCAATAACTGTCTAAGGGGAATGTTCATGGATGTTCGCGGAAAAGATAAAAGAACACCATCGAACAGCAATCCCTTCTAACGTATGTTGTAGGTGTACACATACACGCACATCCATGAACGTCAGTCGGCATGAGTGTTCAAAGTAACGACGGTAAAAGATACCTTCTTCTAACGATTGCTGATGTTATACAGAGTTTCTCTTCAAGGTTACAAATTTCGTGAAGCTAATTTGTTTTAAATATGAAGTTCATTGTAATATTGCCACTCCCCGTGTCCTGTAGACGTCTCTGGAGGTTATTGATTTCAAGTCACGCCAGAATTTTTATGGTTGATTTTATGGAAATGTTCCTACCTGCCTGTGTAGGTGAGTTTCTTTATTCTATGCTACATTTGAGTAATACGTTTATTGACTTTAACTTGCTTACGGATTATATTCAAGTAATTAAAGAATGCAGGTTCAGACTGTTTTTCCTATTAAAAGCTAAAGGCTAATTTCGATTTTTGCAACTAATAAACAAGACTTGTTGCCATAATCGAATAGATATATTAACACTAAGAATCTTAGGCAAAAGCAAGGAAATTGTTTGCCTGGACCATTCAGTGGGCAGAAAATGATAATGCATCTGAAATGAATATCATTCTACTAACGAGGTTACGCCAAAAAGCCGAACATAAAGACGCACTTTTCTGCTCTTTTGAAGATTTTTGAACTGCGTACATTGTGAATACATACATTCTTACATACATATAAGTTTCTATAGGTGTTTAAAAGTTGCCGATTGTCCACATATCATGTTGTTTTTTCTCCATACTCCGGACACAGCCGTAACTTTATGTGTCCGGACAGCGAGGCTGTACTGTACTTAATTTTTGCACGGAACTGTGTCATTATGATGTCGTCAACAACGTAATAATAGCATAGTAAAGCGTACACGCATATGTACATAAATGTATGAATGTTGGTATATATTTTGAGGAATACAATTTCACAGTTGCGATAATGGAATACTTTTTTCTATTTGTTGCAAAAATCAAAAATAGGTTAGTCCATTACATTAGTTGCAAAAATCGAGTGTTCCAATAATCGAGTCTGCACTGTATATACCTAGATATTTATTGGCAGGGCATATTTAAGAAATTGACAAGTTATTTGTAATAGTGTTATCTCAGGCAGGAGTAAGCAGATCTAATTTAAATTCAATTAATACCTATTCTAATTGAATCACTCGTGGTGGCAGTGGCATTGTGGGTGTGAGCGAACCACGCAACTTAACACCGCTGCCATACATTCGGCCGGTATGACTTAAAAATAATTTTCACGGTCCCACCTCTTTCGAATCATTGACAATACTCAAAGAGTAATAACTGTCTAGAAAAAGCTTCCTAAAATTTTGCCGTTGGGATTCTGCATAAAACTGTTGGTCCCTTGTCGTTGGTTTTTGTAGCATTATCCTCTGTGGTAGTTTTCTTGGGGCAAATGAGAAGACTGAGAAGACTCACCGTACACCGCATCCAAGCGCTGTTTGGTTTTGCCGCACGATTTCATGAATTGATTTATCGACCGATATTGCCATTTTTCCATTTTTCTGAAATCTAAATAAACGCACACGCTGTCAAAACAATACTACGAGTCTGATTCGACTGAAGACAGTAGCCGTCTATGACAAACACGATAGTAGATTTCTCTAACAATAGTAGGGCCATCGTGCAATTAGGACCACCCTTAATCAAGCAATTAAGACCACAATGAAAGTGTTCACAGCAGCAAACCTTGTACGTTTTACAAATAAATGTGAACAAATTGTGCATATCGTCTAATTAGAAACAAACCACTGCAGTACAAACATTTCAGTGCATCTTGTCCGCTTAAGTGAATTGTCCACTATGACTGTAATTCACTAGTCACTGTAAAGGGTTAGGAAATAGCCTACATTTTGAATCTAAAACTGAACATAATACCAATAGCCCTTATTTTCCAAAACTATTTAGTTGTATAAAAAATGAATGATCACTAGGAAGTACGGTGTTAATCACAGGCCTAACCAGCAATCCACTCCAGCACTCTTAGCATTATCTCCTGTGACCTGTCCAGAGTTCTACATGCCAAGATGCGGGTACCAACTAAATCACATTCTTTTCTTCTTTTTTTTAAGAAAAGTGACTAATAACACTTTGAAGTGATTCTATAAACTGTAAATATTTATTATATCAGAAAAAGAAAAATAACCTACTTAATACACAATTCATCTTTATCCAACAGATTTCATCAATTAATCCATTTATGTGTTTATACGAGAGCTCTACGGGTAGCATATCGAGATCAATTTGAATGCCGAAGTAAGAAGCTCTTTGTCCCAATGAAACACGTGTTTGGTTTACTGATTGCAGTCAGCACGTGAGAGGCCTTTGTTTTGAACTCATTAACCACCCTGTGTCGTGCTTTAGATACCACGCTGTTTATTTTCATAAAACAATTGTTAAATCCTATTTAGCGAAGAGAAATCTGGTGAGTAAAAAAGAAAGTCGTATTTAATCGGAAGACGTCGTTCGGGTCGTGCTGCGGAAATAATTAGTGATTTCAACAACGAACTGTGGATTTTCCATTAACATGACGTAGTTAATGATGACAGAAAAATCGTTATTTGGTAACAGGAAACTGAGAGTATTCTAGTACAGGTTAATACAAAGCTGCGAGGATTATTTGTTCTGATGTAAACAATAAGGAAAAAAATAACTTTTAAATTTAAGATGAGATACAAAGTCGTTAACAATTTCAATATTTGTAACATTTGGAGTTTTAAGTATATCATATATATTTAAGTCTTTTAGGTAATTTGTTGGTTTCTACAGCTACTTAATAGGTGTTCTAGATTCGTTACCTGTTGGCGAACAGACTGGGCGTGAACCTTACCCCAGAGAACATAATCACACAGATGCTAAGCATACAAGAAGTTTGGGAAGCAGTCATTGAAATCGTGGCCACCACCATAAAGGAGCAACGGCGACAGGAACGACAACGAAAACGAAAAGAAGTGCAGGTGGGTTTAGTGGGTGGAAAACCCACACTATTACTTTGCACGGGCTGAGTTTTGACTTTGAAAGACTCCCACCTCCTGCGAAAAAAAAGTCCTTTAATCTTCCCCTGGTTCTTTGATGGCATCTTTCTCTTTTAATCCTTTTTTGATTTTGAAGGTCTCAGTGAGAGTTCTCCATCGCCTGCAAAACCGGACGAGTTTGGCCGGAATGTCAAAACCGAATATAGCGGTATATAAATCGTAAGTCTTTTCTAGGATCTGTCTTAGTGGGAGGATTTGATATATCGTGGATTTTCCTGCCCTGAGGCCGCACTGATATGGATCTAAAACGGTAGAGAAGATTTTGTAGGCGACATTAAGGAGACATATTCCTCCCAAAGGGGTCAGCTTTGGGTATCGGGAAAACGATACTGAGATTCCACTCGTCGATTGTTAGCCCTAGAAATCTGATCCTTTTTTTACGCAATTAATGCATATAATTTTAAATATCCACAGACAATAGCACGCATACATATCTGTGTATGTTATTTGTATGCTAATACCAGTTACCCTGCATAACTAAGGTAAACAAGTTTTTGAAAATGGGGATGAAATTAGCCCAGCCTTCTTTATACACACAGGCGTACCTTTTCTCTTCCCGTCTGCTCAGACTACATTTCCCCTAATTGTGTGTGCTTCGATAAAATAAATAAATGTCTGTTGACTGTGTTATCTTCATGCATACATATGTAAGTCCACTGATATAATTTTGATGTGCTCTTATACATAGTTTTATTTAATAGCTGAAATCGTACGTGTTCATCCAAGGACTATGTGAATTTCATAGATTTAAGTTCAAAAAATGGAAACCATTTACCTCCATAAGAGTTGTGACAGGATCAAATTAATGCCCTCAGTCATTTTTGTATGAGTACTTCTCGTTCTGTTTGTTTGTTTTGTCAAAATAAAGGTACCCCTAGGATCAAATCACATAGATCATTATTTAATGTTCGATTTGAAATAGAGAAATGCATAAAGTGTCAGTTGCAGACATTTTTTTTTTGTTTGGCGTGAATGGGCGTTCTTCTACTGCACTCGACGAACGTACATACACATCAATGATTCCTAACGCCAGCCAAAGAATAACGGAAGATAATGAAAATAAGATGATGCATTTATGATGATTTTCTTACAGAAGCCTTTAACACATACCAATTGGATTAGCCCCAAATTATATGCTTGATGCAGGAATTAGATTATTATGATGTCAAAGATAAATGTGTTGTTATGAGTAGAGAAAGACGCTTTCAAAATACATTAGTGTCTGGGTAGCGCGAACACTCCGTTGGCGTGAACACCCACTTTTTTTATAAAAAGTACTCTGTAGCGTGACCAATAGAAACAGTGAACCAAAAAACATGTTCATTCGTTTTGAATACAATCAGAACAGTGCAGTGTAGACAAGTGTTTATTTGCAAAAATGTCTTTTAAAAACTCTTATCATTGAAAGAAAAAAGAGAAATTGGAGAGTGGTTAAAGCGAGTTGAGTTTTTCTTGGCAGTACGGTATAGCGAAATCCACAACTTCAGCGAGAATAAAAAATAAGGACATAATCTTGCATACGGACAGCAGACTCACTTAGGCCAAGCATCTTACCACTCGGATCAAGGGTACCTATTTCGCAAACCAATTTGTGCTTTTGATAAAGCGAAGAAGAGGGCTGATTCTGATGCTGCTGATGCATTTCAGCCAGATTAACAAAGAAAATCATCCTCGACCATGCAGATAGGTACGATGAATCATTATAGGAAACGCCAATAAGAGATCTGAGGTTTGGCCTGCTTAATCTGGTCAAGCTAAGCGATCGTTTGGGATCGATCATAAGCCAAAGTTGTTTGGTAATGAAGCATCCTGTGCCTGATATCCATCCGCGGTTTGTTTGAGCCAGAGTTTCAATCTTTAGCAGATGTTTTATAATAGCGATAGGCACGGAGGGTGGATCTCTACCCGTAAAGAGTACAGAGTCTGTGCCCTTTCTAGCAAGTTCGTCCACTTTGCAACTCTCTGGAATGTCACAGTGTCCCGGCACCCACATAAGTTGGATGTTAAAATACTTGGCCATCTCGTTAAGAGAAAGGCGGCCAATAGCTAAATACTTGGCCATCTCGTTAAGGCAAGGCGACCAGTTGGCTGAGAAATGCTGAAGGAAAAAGTGAAACTGCTGCACACCCAACTAAAGGAAAAAGAAAGGGCCTTTAATGCCAGTCCTGTTTGGCTAAGTGGGTTCAAGCCACGTTATGGAGTTCGGCTTTTAGAAAACCTGTGAGGAAAATCATTCATCCGATCGTGGCTCAGTTGAGTCATTCAAAAGTAATTCATGAGCTTCAGATTCAACCAAATTTATGACGCCGATAAGCTGGGTTTGTTTTGTATGATCTTGCCTGGAAAAACACATGTTGCCGGTGGTGAAAAAACCAGACCGAAAAACAGAGAAGGATTACGTTCTTAGGGTGTACAGATTCTACTGGCCTTCACATAGTAAAGCCACGAAGAATCGGTCTATCAACGATAATAGCGGCTTAAGCTATTCCAATTTGTGAGAGCTGAAAAAGTGGGATGAATTTAATATCATGGAGTATTTCGACATACTATTGTAAAATAAAAAAATAAAAACAGAAAAGTATAAAGTTTTTTTTTAAATAGAAATTAAATCTTAATAAATATAAATAAACGTACGTCTTCGATCTCAAAATCATCCTCATCAATGTGATCCTCATGCGGTGCAACATCTGAATTGCTTTCATAGATTTTATCTAAGAGTTTAGTTGGGGTGAGAATATCGAACTTTCTCGAACTATTGAAATCTTTGCTATATATCAGTACTCACCTTGTCAAGGAGGAAAATAATTTTCGCCGCAGTTCGTGTTCATTGCATAAAGTAGCATCTACATATATTTCCGTCATCAAACATTATTTTTTTTTATTTTAAAAGTTTTTAACATACATTTTTGGCATGTCAGTCTACATATTCATCTCGTTTTTCTGTAAGGATTTATTTTTTGAGCACATTGATTGAGGTTGAGTCCTTCTGTTTGCAAGTATACAAACTTGGTCATCAGTTGCTTCGTACAGTACTGGTTTCCAAAAGCTAAAAACACAGAAATGAAAACGAATGCAATCCTATTAGCAATTCTCCTGACTCCGTCCGTGTGTTTAGGTTTTCGCCTATCTCGGTCAGTTTTGCCAAGGTATTAAAAATACCCTCATAAGGGTTGCAGGTATTCTTTACTGCATTAACTCTTGCACTTTATCTTGTTTCTTGCAGACTCATCTGATCAGTGAGATCATGGAAATTGGAATTGAAAAAGGTTAGCAACTGGACTCCAAGCTGTGGTCTAGGTATCTACCTTAGCAAGACGGAAATGATGCTGTTCATGGAAATACAAAATACCCACCTTCAACACCCTGCCTAAACGATAAATGACTCCCTCAACTAATACTAGGTACTTAGGAACTATCTAGATGCTAAACTCAGATGGAATATGAACATAGAACAACGGATTAGGAAGGGATGCATGGGTCTCTGTGCCTGCAATAAAACTTTTGGAAAAGGGTGGGGCCTTAGACCAAACTTAACTCCATGAGTTAAGAAGAAGTAAGAGCATAGAGTAGCTTTTCTAGCAGAGGCAAGAAGTGCAGGACAGTTGCAGAGAAGGTGTTGTACACTTTCCTCTTCTTCCTCGTATCGGCAACTTCTGCAGAAATCTTTAAGAATATATTCTTAGTCTTTTTGCGTGTAATCCCATAAGGCAGTTTCCGGTGATTATACCCACTGCTGTGATAACTTTAGGTCATTTTAATGATATCAGACTAACAGATCTTTTGAAGTACGCACGTATTGCCTGTGTTTCATCTGGCATTGACTTCTAGTATGCTTTGGTTAGTGAGATGTAACTTAAAGAAAGCTAGAGTTTCCCATACGTTTCTCAATGTCCTATCCTTACTTATGGGTCTCTAGTTTTGTGGCCGTTCCTTGCGAAAAAAATATAATACTGTGAAGCTCAACAAGATACAGATGTATAGATACGGCTTCGAATAGACTTGCACCTAAAATAGTCTTTTCGGGATATATCGATGTACTACAAGCGTATAGGCCTCATTCCAGATGAGAGTGTACACCCAGACGGCTTAAAGATGAAGTGCGGAGTAAGTGCGGGGATTTACTCAGACTAGGCTCGCCCGTCGTCCAAATTCGACGATCATCGGGGGTAACGCAAACAGAAAAATTGGCAGGGGTTACATAAAATTGTAAATACAGTGGACTCTCCCTAAGTCGAACTCTCCTTAAGTCGAAACTCTCCCTTGTTCGAACTTTTTCGCCATACTTTACATACATTTCCCTCAACTTTCCATACAAAAACCTCTCTCTAAGTCAAACTCTCTCTAACTCGAACAAATTTTGGTATCCCGTGACAATTCGACTTAGGGGGAGTCCACTGTATGTTGTAAGATAACCTAATTTTGTACATGTGCTTACCAAGGTTCTAATCAACCGTTCGGCAAAACGTAAATAAGCAAGTTTCATGGTATTCAGTTGAGTAGAACGGTGTATAAACGTACGACAGAAATGGTCAGCATGTTTTTATATATACATAGATACTCTCAGCATTTCTGCAGCCTACAGACTCCCTAATTGTGGCAGTATCTTCCGAGCGGAAATCCTTGCCATTCCCTAATGGCGTGTCGTCAATCCATCCAAAAATAACGTCAATGTGTCGTTGACAGCCAGTCTGTCATAAAGACAGTTTCATCGACCTTCATAACATCGAAAATATTACAGGAATGCCACAAGCAGCTTGCAGCAGTCACGGCTAAGTTCAAAGTAATTAAAATATGGGTTCCAGGGATTATAAGTGTTTTCGGTAACGAAAAAGACGATGAACTGACCAAACAAGGACCTGCCGGGCCAGTAAAAGTATGATTTACATCACATTTCTCAGATAGACTCGCTTAACTTACTGTGCAACATCTAGGAAGACATGACCAGAGTACGACACATAACGAACTAACGATCTTCTAAATAGAATTCGCACAGAAATTGCTAAAATAATAGCGACCAGTACGCTCGATACGGGATCATACAGTTAGCCTAGGGATTCCTCATAACACACATTGTCTTAGGTGTAATAACACGGAAGAACCAGAGTCATTGAATCACCTCCTCTGCTCTCGTCCAGCGCATGCCGAAGCAAGACAAAGGGCTTTAGGCAAACCCTTCCTTAAATCTCTCGATGAAATATACAGACTAGACGTCAAAGAATTGATGTCGTTAGCGCAACTTTTAGAGTTCTGGTTTTAAAATCGCACTCAGTGCTAATTGGGTTCACAAAGAATCACCACCACACACACATGCAGATTTGGCTAGATCAGAATTATTTGAATTCAATATTTTAAAGACAGAAGAAACAGGTTAGGTTAGGTAGAGGATGCTAATGAATTCACCAGCACACTTAGACCATGTTGGACCATTGTGGTACCCGCAGTTAGACTACTACCACTGATTGAATACTCCAGTGATAGTGCCGTTAATTTGATCCCAGCGGCAAATGGTGACTGGACCAGATTTGAAAACCAGATAAAAGCGTATTAGGTTAGGTTAGGTACGTAGGTTGATGCGGTGGGGCCGCGCCACACTGAGGTCCAATTGGACCATTGTGATGCCTTCTTTTCTGGGATTCGATCCGGGGATCCCGCTAACCAGGGGCAGGCACTCAACCAACAGTCGTTATGACGAATAGTACTGAATGTCAAATATTAAATTACATTTTATTGTTTAAAAAATGCATTACAACAATCATTGAACTTTTGCGCATACGAATTATTTAGTTTACGGGCACAAATTGTATCAAACATTTAATGCGTCTTAGCAAAGCTTCAGTAAATCCCTTATCTGCTACTGCTTGGCTTTGTGCTGTCGATATAAGTTGTTTACTGAAGGTTTCGTTGAATATCGAAATTAGATTCTTCTTAAGAAAGCTTATGTCCTCGGAAGAAACGCGCCAACTTGCCTCTGCAGACGATGCAACAAAACCTAAGATTAAAAAAAATTAAAATTAAATTGTTTATTAAATTTGATTTTCAGCTTACTATCCGATGATGAGGGTACGGATCTATTAAATTGAAGAGTGTTAGCTGGAATTGTTCGTCTCATATAGAAATCAAGATGTGTCCACAAAAGATACAAGCACTGCTCACTAATAAATGCGCAATGACTCAATTCATATTGTTTTTCCGTAAGGCGTTCTGAAAGCTCTCCATAACTAGTGCGTGCTAAAAATATTCTTAATTAAGCATCAAGTACTTTAAATGGTTCACTTTATTTTACCCGAAGAATCGAGGCCAATGTTGGAAAGAGAAGCACGTTGCCTGAAGAGATTATCATATATTGACTTTTGTCTATTGTAATATCCTACAGAACTTTTCAGCTGATTGAGGACTATTCCAAGACTGGGGGAAATTTCTAGGGATCCGGTTCGATTTTCATTTCTGTAAATTGCTTTATGTGATTTTCATATTAAGGGTGGTAATTGTAAATTGGACAAACCTTTGTATTGAATCAGTAATACTGGGCGAGAAAAGTATGGCCGCAGCACGATGATCGGCTGAATGATTTGCAATGGCATTGCGACAGTAAAGTGCTAAATTCGATGCAGTTTCCAGAAAGTATTTCACCTGCAAAGCCTTATTTTTGTCTGTCGGAGCGTACATCATGTTCTCTGGTTTCAACATTTCTTTCAAAGTTGTCTCGCTGATTATAAATCGTGGGAAAAGGGACAGCATAAGCCGCTGCATTCGATAAAGATGTACGCCCACTTCTTGGTTGAAACTGGGATCAGCCATTGAACAAATTTCCTGCACGATCCTCATATAAACAATTTGTGTTCAAACCGAAATAGAAAAAAAAATACTTACTTGGTTTGTAGTTCGGGCTATTAAACCTGTTATGGCAGAAAGTTCCTGGAGTAAACCCAGGTCCAAAAATGGAGTCCCAGCACGAAGTATGATTTCAATCATATCACCGTGTGATAGTAAGAAGTGCATTATTTGAGAAATTGCCGAATGATTCTCTGGGCCCAAAGTCGAGATTATGGCATCGCACAAGTTCAACGCGGGAAATAGGATTTGTTGATATCTTGCTTCAATCGGTGGGACAAATGAATCTCCGTTCTTATCCCGTGTGAATGTATTTATTTGGAAATCGGGATGCATGTCAAAGACTTTCATACTTGAGAGGATGCCCAAAATTTTGTCCTCCAACAAAAGTTCAGCACCTATGTGCGATCCTGCTACACGCGATAGCATCGCCATTTTGGATTCGTACACGTACAATGCTCGCATATTTTCTGGAGTGTTTCGCAGAACTTTACATAAGCTTTCATCTGATTTCAAAAGGCTGTCAATGAGATGAGACAGGTACCCACGCTTGGCTATGAAATTTATAAAACTTGTAAGCGAGTCCAAATCTAACAAGCTGTTGATGCACGATAAGGCCGACATTTTGCAGATATCATGCCCGCCAATGCAATCGTGACACAAAATATTAATTAGCTTATCTCCAAACGATGTAAAGACTTCTATTGTCATCCGAATCTGGTTAGATTCACTCATATATCCATTCTCTTCTGTGCTGAACATTGATCGGTCAAGTCGGGAAATGTAACTAAAAGTGAATACAATTAGAAAATAAGGCATATTTACGATATAGTTACTTACTGCTCGTCTTCGGTTTCAATTGATGTCACTTCTGTGGAATTGCTCTTGATAATGTGCATGAAATTCAGAAGTGATGCATACAAATTTATTCTTAGTTTTTGGGATGCAACGCCGCTCACAATAATCCATTCGACAATATTTCTTAAGATGTATTTAAGACTAAGAGTGTTTGACTTTGAGAATGTCGACAATGTTTTACCATTCCCACTGAGGGTGGATAGGTGTCGATTATCATTTTGATCTGCAAATAGGAAGAGGAAACATTTAGTTGATGGTACACAATAGATCATGTGTAGTTATATGAAAATATTTATAAATAATCCAAGCTGTCCCCTACAAAAACTGCGTAAGCATGCAAACATTTGCCTGGCCTTTAACGACTGATGAGCTATTAATATTATATACTCATTTAAACTAATATTATAAAGCTGAAGTGTTTGTTTGAACAAATTTAAAACGTTAATAAGGGTACTTTAACTAAATATTGTTGAGGCTTGATTAAAGAATATAATAATAAAATGGGTAGCGCTATAGCCCATAGACGGGCTGGGCCTAGCTTCTCAGCAACCATTAGTGTGCTGAACGCGGTGCTATTATTTTCACACGAGTGAAAGGAACCTACAGTTTTATGCCGACTCCGAACGGCCAAGTTAGAGAAACTTTTTCCAGACAGTTATTACTCTTTGTTGCGTAGGGGTCGACGCACTTACCTACAACGCCACGGCCACTCAGGTTAAATCGATAAAAGCAAAATTCGATAATTCAATGACGAAAAAAACGAAACATAGATCTGTGAATTTACTAAGTACTCTAAATCATGACTCAAACATATTATTATTATTATTGTTGAGGGTTTGCACCGCGACGTTTAGATCTATTGTGTCCTCTTTTCATACCTTTGCTTTCTTAAAAGCTCCCCTCCCATGCAGCTCTTTTCAGAGTCGTTGTGAGAGTTATATGCTCCTATTGCGCGAAGGTGGAAGAGATTTTTCCTAGAGTATTCCGTCTAAGCTAGTTTCCATTAGGAATCTGAGAATGAGAGCTGGTTCTAGTGACTTCAGTTCTTCCTCTGATATTAGGTGCTTGCCCACATATCGGTGTCTTTTGTAAGCTAATGCCTCTAAAAATCCAGTATATGTACTGAAATTTCGTTAGATTCTCCGCAGAATCTGCAGAGACCTTCTTCTGATACTCTTAGTTTCCTTAGGTACTCCCTAAGTCTACAGTGCCCCATTAGGAAGTTTGTTAGGATACGGAGGTTGTTCTTATCGAGACCTTCGATGTCAAAGAAGGATTTAGGCAAGGCGATGCGCTGTCATGTGACTTTTTTAACATAATCCTGGAGAAGATTGTGCAAGACTCACACTCCAACACTAGAGACACGACCTTCTAGAAGTCCATACAACTTTTACGACGATGACATTGACGTGATTGGCAGCCCTTAATGGCATTGAAACGGAAGTAAAGTTTTTTTTTTTTTTTTTTGTTTTTATAATTTGCGCGTGCTCAAGGGATAGCTAATACCCTTGTGTCCGCGGTCAAGACACAACACGGGCCGAAGGTATAGAGGGAGAAAGGGAGAGGAGGTACCTGTGCACATTGGTCTTAAATATCTGCGGGTTGTAGTCTGTGGGAAATATTAGCTTGGGAAGAGCATTCCATATTCGTGCAGTGCGGCTGAAGAACGAGTCTGAATTTAACTGTGCGTCCGAAAGTAGGCTTAAGGGTATACTGATGGGCATTCCTGGCGAGACGAGTATTGCGGGTGAATTCATGGAGAGGAGGAATGCAGTTGGCTAGCTCACTTGAGCATCGTTTGTTGAAATAACGATAAAACACGGACAAAGAAGAGACGGTACCTCGATGTTCGAGCGAGTCTAATGACTCTGCGATATTGTTGTCTCCTATAAGTTTTATCGCTCGCTTTTGGATTCTATCAAGTAGGTGCAGTTTGGTCTTGGGGGCACCAGACCAGATATGAGCGTTATACTCAAGCTTTTGGCGGATGTACGCCTTATAAATTAAAGCCAAATCAGAAGGGGTGCGTAAAACGAGATCAGAACAAAGTATTTGCTTTTATGAAGGACGCACAACATCTACGACTTGGCCAGAACGTCACTGTAGGCACGTTACAACTTGGAGGTAGTCAAGGACTAGCTCGGCTCCCAAGTAAACACTACGAACAACACCAGTACCGAGATTAAACGCAGAATAACTCTTGCCCATCGGGAGTAGTAGAGCCGAAGGATCAAGCTAACACTACATTACACCTTGATTATCCCTGTCCTGCTCTATGGCGCGGAAACATGAACAATCGGAAGAGCAGATGAACAAGCCCTTGGTCTTTTCGATAGATAAGTTCGGGTGCGATCTTTGGTCCCGTTTGCTTTGATGGCATTTGGAGAAGCTTCAACCACGAACTGTAAGGGTTGTTGAGCGACATGAGTGGCGCTACGGATCCCACGCCCATGTATGGACAACTTAGTTCCGGCCCAAAGAATCTTCGTCTCTGAGTCGTCTCTGAGCCGCCTCTGAGTGGGACAATACAACAGAGCACGTCCACGTACACTATGTACCACAGCCGCCTTGTTGTGCGAAACTTGATAAAGCCGGCGAGAGATTGGGCCGTTTAGGCCCACGTCCACCTGGGACTGTAGCGCACCAAGAAGTTTTTTTAATACAAATCCCGTTACTATTGAATTTAGGGAACGTAGGAAAGTAAAGGTAATTTGTAATGTAATATAAGAAAATATTCAAGGATAAGGAAAACATACAAATACAAATACATAGCATACAACGGTAAATTTACACCGAACTGCCGACGAAAACAAAAATAAAGAAATTGTATTTAGAGCAATCGTTATCTTCTTATTTAATTATTATTTGGAGTAAAAACTTACTTGGTTCCTTTGGAAGTAAGGACTTTTGGACATAGCAATACCGCAAGTTGACTAACAGCAAGAGTACTGTGCCTGACGATATATTGGCAAGTTCCAATAGCACCTGGACCGGAACAACTTTACTTAAAATGGATTGCAGTATTTCAATTATAAGTTCTTGTTTCATTTCAATTGGCAGCGCGGGAATCGGTGCACAACTAAATAGTATTTCGGTAACCTAGAAAAACAAATCAATGCAATTCATCGTTTATATTAAAACACAATATATTCTCACCTGTCCCCAGGCTTCCATAAACTTTACAGAAGCAAAACTTTTATTCTTCTGTTCATTCACTTCGAGTGCAAACAAAAGAACCGATTCAATTTCCTTAAGAATTAGTTGCCTCTGCCCAGATGCGATTGTATTCTGAACAGTGTGCAGCTCATCGTTGAGGATATCGTGTAGTTTCTTGATGTTGATCAATTTTGGACCAGTCTCTGATTTTATTTCACATTCTTGTAAAATTTGTGAAGTAAGGTTATTATCGAAGAAATCCCATTTGGGATGAGTGACTGATTTTGCTTCAAATTCCAAACAGTCTAGGAGATAACAAATCAACAGTTTTATACTCTTATCTGACGAAGTTTTTACTTCGTTTAGAGGGTTGGAGTAGTAATGGCTCAGCTCTAGGGGGATATTTTCCTGAGTAGAACTTCCCGATACACCTGACAAAAATGCATAGATAAATAAAAGTGTTCAAAATAAGTTGTTGATTATTTTACCCAAAAGTATTTCGCAAAGATGCTGGAACCTCGTTATTTGACTGTTGGCTGCTGTAATTTTTAGTTCAATAGCAGTACACTTGAGCAAATGACTCATTTGATTAAGCACTTGCGAGCGCTCGAACTTTCTAAACGGAAGAGCAGAGATATGTCTGCATAAAAAATCGTTGCATGTTCGAAGGAATCGCAGAATTGCATCAGATGTTCGGTGATTTAAACACAACGAATACAGCAGACTATACGCCTTCTCAATTATCGTTTCATATGCCGTATCGCATTCTACACCAAGTTTTAGCGTCTAAAATTGATTTACAATGATTAACTCATAACAGATTAGGATATAACACTTACCTCTAAGTGGTTATCCAAAAGATATACGAGAGATTTTGTGCACGTTGTCGGGAAATCCAGCACCCCTGGCTTTTGTAAGAGTGTCGCGCGGATATCTTTTGTTATATCAAATCCTAATAAAAAGTGGGCTACGTTCGGTGCAGGTTGTGGCAAACAGTCCTGAAGTAAACCAATAATAGCTTCCTGTGATAAAAACCAAACGTTAGAGATCTAGTGGGTAAATAATCAAATGCGTACAACCTTCATCTCTATTTCTATTTTCCCCTCACTACGGCCATCGTCGTCAACTTCATCGGTTAGAGATGTTGGAATTTCACCTTCGAGGCTTTCGACGAATCCATGTCGAATTTCCGTCTGAATTCGTTCACTTTGAGTAAACATACCTAAAATTTGTGAACTAACATTCGGAAGGCGTGACACAATGTTCAATATCTTGACGGCCACCAGAGCATGACGCGGCAGCCAGCTATTGTATGTCACGAATTTAGTGGTATTTAATATGTGATCTGGCTTTCCACTTCTTGGATTGACATCCAACATTATTTTGTTCAAGCCAGAAAGCAGTGTTGAACAATTTGCCACCGAATGCGCATCGAAGTACAAGTCTTGATTTGACAGTCCTATTTCCAAGATGTTTAAACAGTGAAGAGCACACTCTTCTAGTTTTGACTTCCCAGGGAAGGGATGATATTGGTCAAGACAATTGCGTGCTTCATCGATGATGTGGAGCAATAAACGGAGTGTATCTGATTTTGTATGCAACTGTAACATTATATGATAACCTGGTGGTGCGTTTTCTTCCTTGTTCTCAGCAAAGTCAGTGGGACTTATTTGGTAAGTTTTAAGAAAATAATAAATTAACCGAAGACATTTTTCACCCACTTCCCACTTTTCGGCAGGATTTTTGTAATTTCTGAAATTTATACAACAAAACGAATGATTTGATTATACAAGCAAATTTTCTTTGATTGATGATATTTACCTGTTATAGAATTTAAGTAAAATGGAATCAATGATGAAAGTTAAGTATGGGTCCAACCCAGGCTTCCTGGGGCCACCACCAAGATTTCTGGGAACCGCAGTCGACGTGATTGTGTAAAGTAGTTCTAAAGCCGCTTGTGATAAAGGATAGGTCTCATTTCGCGACTCGTTCTGCTCAATTTCAACTTCCAATCCACATAGTACTGCAAAACAAAATTTTTAGTTTGCGTCAAAGAAAGCAAATGTTTTTTACCGTATGTGTTCGTAGTAGGTATTGTGACAATTATTTGGGACGCTTCAAGATTGTTCCACAACTGAATGGCGGTATCTTTGGATTTTCCTAGAGCTGTCAGTGTCAAAAGAACGTCCGCTTTCAAGTTAATTGGAACAGAGCAACTCAGAAGTCCTGAAAGTATATACACTTTTTTATACAGTATATAAAAAGATATTAGGATTGTCTCACCTAACAGAACATATAAAGGTGCCCAGTTTGGATGCTCACAAAGTGCCACTCTAGCCATTTCATCATATGTCGCAACTGACCGTATGACACCAAATACAGCATGCAATCCCTCTATCTCTTGCGGGTTAATACTTCTGTTCAAAACACGATTCCTATATACTGTCTCACTGCCTGGACATTGTTCCTGTCGCAAATTTCTAGGGTGTCGAATAATGATTAGAAAATCTCAATACAAATTTAAAAATAACTTCTGATATGATACGTACGAATAATATCGAGCCAGTGAGCTAAAAAAGTGTTCCCACGACAATGTTGCACTCCCAGATAGACCAGATCCTTGCTTTAGTAAATTAAACGTATTGCGAGCCGATTGTGCGCAACTTGACAGCCCAGCTAACATTTTCAGATACGGTACAAAAAGTATTGGAGGTAGAAGTTCACCAGCTAAGCGAATAAACTTGAACAATGAAACCGAGCGTGACGTCGTCTTGGCATAATTAGCAGGAATGTCCATTGGTCCCCAATATTCAACGCTTAGTGAAAGGCCAGCCCTATTTCCGTTATAAAATTTACCAATCGAAAGCATCAGCAATTCAAAATTGTGGTCTAGATTCGGTGGTGGGTCTAGACCTTCTTTGGCAAATCCCTGAACAGTTCGTGCTGTCTCATCGGCCCGTCCCCTCAATTCGGTAACCTGTACATTTGAAATAATATTTAAAAAAGGCTTTCAAATATGAAATATATAGTACTGACCTTAGAATGCATAAAATCAATAAAATCTGTAAACAATGAGTGCACTCGTCGATAGAAAAACTCAGTTCTGAAAAGAATAAGGTTAAGTTTTCTCTGCTACTGCGTAAGACAGTAAAAATACATACTTAAAAAGCATTTCTCTATCCAATAGGTAATAATGTATGAAATCGAAAACTTTCAACGAAATAGCTTCATCCACAAGCTGTTCATCACGATCAATGACTCTGGCAGAGGAGATTTGAAGATTTTGCGGAGCTTGCCTTAGGCTCGCCATCGATAAGCCAAATGCAAATGTTACAATAGACTTCAATCGGCTTTCCCACTCCCAATTCTTGTCGGATTGCAATTCATCAAATATATGCTGTGCATATCCATTTTCATTAATGATCGGTAAATTTTGCACACTTCTCTCGTTATCCTCTTGTCTTTGTAAAACACTTGTGTCAAAGGAATAAAGTAGGGCCATTAACAATGTCGTTGTAACGTCATCCATGCCACCAGATGACTCAGTCGGCTTGTATTTCGAAAGAGTTTCCATTAACTTTGATGCAATATTTTTGGGAAGACCACATTGCGCTGACCAATTGAATAGCGCCGTTGCTAGTGCCAAACGGATGTCATCAAACAGATCGAGAACTTGTCGGCGATGCTTCGGTGAACCAAGTGCACGATTTTTCGTTAAAATACTTAACTGAAATTGTATAAGCATGAATATCATCGAGGAACATGTTAAAGGTCTCTTATTTCATTACCTCAGTGGATATATCCAATTGCTCGAGAAGTTCTATGATACGACTTAAAACATTTGATTCCTCCACCAGACTTTGAGAAAACGATGTTATCAGAAAGGTAACCTATAAAAACCATTTACTAATGCTTATCAAAACTGAAATAATTATATATTACCTCGTTTGGCGCATCTGTACACCAAGAAACGCCACTGGTTGCTTGAAATAAATCTCTCAACGAGCATGCAATTGCTTTTCGACCATCATAGTACAGCAAAATAGCCACCAATCCTCGAGGAAGACCTGGATGTTGCGGCATTTGGCGTTGTGCGGTACACAGTAGCTCCAAAGCAATAAATTCATCCACATTAAACATATCTGAAATGATAATGCTCTCGTCGACCAAATCCTTCGAAAGCAACATGTGACCGTGTCCTGGTATATTAACACCATCCGTTATGCCCTGTCTAAGCTGAGAGCGATTGTTCTCGTTTTTCGGCTGAAAAAGACCAACACTTGCACTTAATCAAATAAATCAAAATATTAATTTCTTCTTCCTTACTGGATTCCGCAATATACTAGTAAAGTTTTGTTTGTGTTTCCTTAGTACAGACTCCAATTCTGGTATGATTAATTTGCTAGGATTAGCAATTGAACTTTCAATAACCCTGTATAAATGCTTATACGGAGTCCACATATCTTCTGGCATGGCTGTAAGCAAAACAAGAAATACAGTATCCTGTTCTAACAAATTATATTAGCTTGCGTACATTCACCCATTTTATTAAACTTTTCTAAATAGTATCAAGAAATAAATCCAACGACTCTGAATATGCTTAAGTTTACAACGTACAAAATGCGGTTTGCCGCCAGTCTGAAATGTCACAGCAAAAAAAAAACCGGTCGAAGTTACAATTGTAAATACAAACAAACGGGTCCATTCAAAATAGTCAAATTAAAGTAACAGCTTGGTAAAGAGAACTCTCCACAAAAAATGACAAAAATTGTAAAACTATAAATTATGGTACGTGAAAATATGCATTCGTTTTCTAAAGATATAGAAAGAGTGCATTCAAATATGGTATCAAACAAATTTTTGTTCTTTTTTATTTAATGTTGATTAAATGGGGCACCTCTCTCCATTTTATTTGTTATATATATTTTTATTGCTAGTAGTAAATATGAGCATCGAACATAATAGCCGTTTTTTATCGCTATAGATAGGCAGTAGGTTGTTGTATGTGCTTTACGTGCAAAATCCACTTCACTATTTATAGGTTTTTGAAGAAAAAACACGGCTAATAAGAATATATGTTAGCTAATGTATATCATCCATAAGTACAGTACACAATTATCGTATATATAATTTCTACTTTACTGACACAGTGCACGCCAAGTGACGTCACACATCTGTGTGGAATATTGAGCGGCAAATTTCTTGCCGCACGAGATGCCGCTCGTTTCGACAGAAGGAAAACATCTCCCAATCCTATACGTATGTGGGTACATACATTAATTCATAACCTTCCAAAGAACGGAAGGTCCGCCGTTTCATAGTTCCTTTAGTCCAAAAAACGATTCCTGTGTGGTGTGTGGTTTTGTTTGCTCTAAGTAGGATTTCAACGGGATACCATGATTTGTTCGAGTCAGAGGGAGTTTGACTTAGAGAGAATGTGTTTGTATTAAAAATTGAGGAAAATGTATGTAAAACATGACGAAAAATTGTGTAGACATCCAGTAAGGAAAACAAGGGTGTGGGACAGCGAAATTCGTCGTTGCTGAAATCTTCATGTCAACAAATTTCGGAAACTAATGAACATTTATTCTTTACACACTAAAAAACAAATGCGGATATTTAAAAAGAAAATTCTCAGCTCCTTATAGCATTGGCCCGTGGAAAAGACAATTCAAGAAAACATAAAAATGGGTAATGAAAAAGAGACAAAGAAACCAAATCTTCTGAAGAAGCAAGCAACCCAAGTTGCAACCGTCGCAGGTCTAACCAATCCAGACCAAAGCGATACAAGGACTCTCCTTCAGAGATAGCAGACTGGTACGGCTACCGACGACGAATTCTTGGCTTCGTCACAGGTTAGCAACACCATCGAAGTGGACTCTGAAACCGAGGCACAGCGCCTGGAAGAAAGGATTGATCCTAACGCCCCAGGTAAAACGGAAAAAAGGCAAAAGGTGCGAAGACATTGGCCTAGAAAGAAATGAACGGCTACAAACGGTCGATGAGATTCATCAAGAAGATGAGTGCCAGAGATCCCTCTACGCTAAGAAAGCGGGATATTCTTAATAAAGAAGCACTGGAAAGTGGTAGCCAAATTTGAAAAGAAACTGGTTCCCAACTCCACTGATGCTGCCAAAACTGACACAGGGCAAGAACAGAAGCCATCGAGAACGGCCCCTATCGAACCCACAGTCCCAAATGAGAACCGACAAAAGCCAGCAGAATCGGTCACTGTGGAAGAAAGTGCACAACAACCGAGCACCTCCAAAGGATACACTGCCTCAAGATAGAGGCAGAACGTCAAGAGGCGGCGCTCTGGTGAAGAGATCGAAAGGGAAGCGAAATAGGCCAGCTTCGACCTTCCCATGAATCTACAAGTAGCCATTGTCGATCGTTCCAACCCTGATGGAAAGATAACATCCGACAACTGGCTCACAGTAGAAGCCAAAATATTCGATGTAATGCATTCCGAAGATGGTAGTAGCGACGAAATTACATTCGACGGTGCAGGCTGGCAGAAAGGAGTTAAATTCGTCGCTTGTGCCAACCAGAAGTGTCTTTACTTCCTAAAGCGCCCGATCGACAACTGCAGTGAAATCTGGCAGAACGCGAAACTCGAGGTTGTCCCCCGCTCGATGCTACCGCTTCGTACATTAGTTTCAATATGGATTCCTCCGCCGGTTCCCGAAAAGGACGAGTTCATATAGAAGCTGATCAATAAGCAAAATAAGAAGCTTGACACTCAAATCTGGAGAATCATTACTTTAACCAAGAGCAAGAATGGAGTGGGAAAGGACCTCATGTTTAGAATTGACCAAAAGTCACTTGACCACATTCGCAGCAGATGGCATGGGCAAGGGATCCCTGAAGGCGAGGCTCCCCAATGAAAGTGAAAAGTCACAGGAAGCCACTAGTGGTGCAAATTAATTCGCACCCCTATAAAACAACCACCGACGACTTGACTCTTGAGAGTCTAGAGTTAATACTATTCACATACCGAAGCTAAGTTACGAGCCTGTGTAGTAGCCAAAAAATACGTTAATTTTTTTTTTACCAGGTATATACAGCAATAGAGACCTAACTGCTGTAACTCTCGAACTACAGGACAAATCTGTTTTGCTCCTATCGTACACGTACTTACTTTACGATGAAGAAGAACCACCGCCAGACGCAGCCCGAACACTTGTGCTACGCGGCAAGTCACGCTGATTGTGTCTATTGACCCCACACTCGATGGGATCACCGTGGCGTAGTGGGTTAGTGCGTTGACTCCTACGCAGAGGGTGCCAGGTCCGATATCCGAATTTACCACCTATCATTATTCACGGCTTCACCTCTTTCGCGTCACTGACAATGCTCAAAGAGTATTCCTGTCTAGAAAAAGCTTCTCAACTTCGCCGTTCGGAGTCGACATTAAACTGTAGGTCCCTTTCACTCGCGAAAGAACAATAGCACGCACAACACACGTGGTTCTGAGAAGCTAGGCCCCAGGTCCACCTCGGACTGTCGCGCCACCCATTTTATTATTATTATTATTATACTATTCATCAGCGGAGATAATATTGAAAGTTATGTGAGTATTATGAAACAAGACTTAAAACTGTTGACAACTAATTAGAAATGACATTTTTTACTACATATGCCTGTTGCCGCCGAAATAAATCAACATACAACACGTTACCGCAAAAAAAAAAAACAACCTGCAACATGGTGCAGACGAAATAAATTAACGCACAACTAACGTATTCTACACACACTACATTATTTTCTTATAAATTCCTATCCAGACTTTCTTGGAAGATCAAGCATTTCCTGAATAATGTGTCCCATAAGCATGCTACTCATAGAGAAGAATATCGTAGATAACTTGGGTAGTTGCCAGTTGGTTTCAGACAAGGAAGGAAGGAACAACTTTGTTTTAAAGCGCCTTACGCGTATGTAGTGTAAAACTAATATATTTTTGAAAAATAAAGTGAAGCATTTTCTGAAGAGGCCAACAACAATGCCAGTGTTTTTTCATTTATTTCATTATTTTTTCGATTAATGTTTTTTAAATAGTCATTGAAACTTAGAAAGATAAAAAAAAACTAAATTCATACATTTTCTTTTTCGAAAATATATTCTTAGAGGTGTTGCTCTAAAACTCAATTTTGAGCTATGACAACTAATTAGAAACGCTGGAGAAATAACAAAAATATAAGATAATCTTTACAAATCATGTCGAAACTTACCATATTGTCTTATTATGACTAGTGCTTAGTTGGACAGCCGCTTTGCTCCAACACAGCTTCGCAACGATTCTGCATAGTCCTGATTAGGCTTCGGCATCTCCCAACTGCAATGGCATACCACGCTTCCTTCACTTTCACGAAGTTGAATACGCATCATGGTGTAAAAAACACGAAAAAAGGGAACTACTTGACTTCATAGAAGAGGTGAAAGTAGACTAAGTATTTCACAGCAACAATGAACATGATTTAACATCAAAAATTGAAGGATGTATATGGGAATATGTGATGATTTACAATAGTAACATAAAAAATCACCAGCGTAATTATTTTCTAATAGGTTAAATATAGCCAAAAGATATAAAGAGGTAAAATAATACAGCGGATAGAAAACAAAGAGCTGAGCATTTTGATATTAATGCAGGAGGTAGAGTAAAGGTAAGTAAAAACATGACAAAGCAAAATAAACCTGAAAAGAGGTGGATATAGTCATAAGAAACGGCCAAACAGGACAGACATTTAGAAGGAATATTGTTCATACTGGAAAAAGAAAAAAAAAATGACATTGAAAAAATAATTGAGAATTGAATCATGACCCTAAATGTTAATTAATTTGTGTACTAAAATAATTGTATACACTCTGTTTTTACATTAATGGAATGATAGAAAAAACGTAAATATTGTAACGGCTGGTAACTGAAATTGTGGAACACTGAGCAGACACCACTGGATAAAAAACACAATTTAGAAAAAGAGTATCCGAATGAAAGACAATAGTTATTAAGTTAAGCTTGAAAAAGAAGCAGAGAAGAAAAGGAGCTTGTGAGCGATACATCGATTATTTTGTTTCCTCTAAAACTAACATTTTCTTCAATAAAATAACCAACGAAGACTTTTTTGTAAGAAGAATCGTTTTATTTTTGCGACCCCTTCGCCAAACGATACAATATTAACATGAAAGTGATATAGTGTGTATTGTCATTATGGGCGTAGATGTTCTTCGATATTTCATAGTACTCATGACGTGCATCTTAGCTCCTTTCGTTGTTGTTTTGTGTTGATGTCCAATCGTCTCTCTAGGCAATGATGCCCGATAAGTGGGATAACCAGCGGGTAATACGAGAACATGGGATGCCCTGACGAGATCTCATTTGCATTGAACAAAATGCCCATTTGTTGTAATTTGGAGCACTAGTGCAAATAATTATTGACTTGCGGTGCTCGTGGGAATACAATTTCCACCAAAAAACCAAATAAGGTGAGAGACAACCCTAATCTTCTTAATAATAAAGAGGATGATGGAACCTTCACCACCAAGAACCGAAGAGTGAAGACGTGTCCACTCAATACAAAAAAAAATAAGTGTCCAAGAAAAGCAAAAAAGGTTCAATTGAAACAGGGAACAAGGAAAAGGCTCGCATTTTTTAACAAGGGAATGAGTATCGAGCAAGCCAAAGAGGAGGCTCTGAAACCCATACCGGGAGCTTGCAAACCGGCTCCAAAAAGAAGGAGATCGGAGAAGATACCTCCAGCCCTCCTTGTCGGCTACTTTATAAATGCTGCCGGCACAATCACCGAAAAGATACTTAACTTAGTGCAGACACAGAATGTAGGTATCAAAGCCGACTCTTGGCGAATTCTAAAAAGAGTTCTCTTCATGTACCAAACCATATCCAAAAGTCTGGAGGGAAGACGCAGCTAGATTTGCTTCGTATTCCTGCTATATGGAGCCGAAAGTTGGAGTTTCTGGGCAACATGTGGGAACGTATGTCTATGCACATTTATACCCCCAACATTTTTTACAATTAATTCTCTCATTCACATCTCTACTGATTATACAATTTGTTGACTGTGTACTAACTTGGTTAAGTATCCATGTGTGCTGCAGCACACTGGACAACAGCAGTTTGCTCTCAGCGTAGTGAAGGATATCAGGAAGTTCATAAAATGGGTTCTTGGGAATTCCATCTGCCTGCGTGCGATGTGCACTTGCTCGAATTGAAGTCAAACTTCATAAACCAAGAAGCCTATGTTGTTGTTACACAACACTATGTGAATAGTCAAACTCTCAAATTTTATCTAAATCTTCAAATCCGTAGAAGTTTATATTCATAATTTCAGCAAATGAAATGGATCTTGGATCGCGTCTGCCTCTTTGTACATTGCGTCTCCCTCAGTCTCACGCGCGCTCTCTCTCTATCTCTCTCTCTAATGGCACTTACAATTCTATTACTGTGAATGACAAAGTAGATATTGTGAATAATTTACAATTTAAAAGTTTCAATCAATAAAATCACTGCAAATATTCCTAATAAAATATCGACAACAGACGTTTATCAATCGGTACTCGCAATAATAATTTTGTTATAGTATTTTGAATAAAAATATCAATATTTTTGAATGCTATTGTGAATCGTACCTGTCCTTTTAATTTGACACTTCGAGTTAGCAGACATTTTTATGGCGCCTACATTCAGATTCAACTGTAGTCAATTGTCAAATCAATTTGCATTTTGGTTCAATCGTCTTAAACATATTATTCAACATTTATTTTAAGATATCAGCAACAAACCGTTGTCAATTTAAATTAATATATTGTATCAAGCAGTTTATTCATATATCATGACAAAATATAGCGAAATACGAAATATTAGAGTGCTCGCATTTCTAGATGCATATGAAAGGCATGAATGCCTCTGGAACCCCTCATTGGATAGCTACAAGAATAAGGCCGATCGTGATGCAGCTTATTTAGAAATAATAAAAGAACTAAACATTCCATCGCTTACAGTTCATGATGTAAAACAAAAAGTGAAGGGCATACGAACGACATATACTAAGGAATTAAGAATCCTGAACAAACACAAAGAACAGGGCAAACTATATAAACCAAAACTGTTTTGGTTTTCAAAGGCAAATGCTTTTTTAAAAAGCGGATGTTTATCAAGGCATAGGAAAAAGGTATATGATAGTTAATTTGTTTTATTTTTGTTTTCAAGACTTACTTTAACAAAATCAATTATTTTCTTTTTATTACAGTCGTATTCAAAAAAAGGCGATACATCGAGTCAAATTGAATTTAAGGATTGTACAATTGAATATATTAGCGATGTCGAAAGTACAGAAAATGATGAGGAGAATGAGGACGTCATGAATAATTTGTTGGATAATGTGTCCAATCATTCACAGCAGAATGAAAGTTCAGTTGATTTTAAGACGTTTGTACCTGGTGACTCAAAGAATAGCAAACTTACAGGGAACATAGACAAAATGCCAACAAACCAAACATGCCCGGAATTAGACACCTCAGTGCGTAGCCTAAAGGACGATACTGTTGTGGCCTCTAAATCAGATGAATTCGATTTGTTTTGCCAAAGTGTTGCTGCACAACTGCGCTCTATACCAGATTCGTATTCAAGATCAGTTGCGAAGCTTAAAATACAGCAAATCCTTTTTGAAGCTGAAACCGGACACTATAAGAGCAGTCCTTGTATAACGATACCTATTGCACAGCAAATTGTTGAATAATTTAAACAAAAAACATCTTCCATATTCTACTTTCTAAGTCACTTTTCTAATGAATCTTTATTTATTCTTATCAATAAAATGCTTATAAAAGTACGTACAAATTTCAGACTGTGTCATTGAGAAGCTTTAGGCCGATTTTCTTTTTGTAGAAAGGGTTGATAGGGCTTGGCATCGCATTCGGTTTGAGCAATCCTTTTGTTGGTTTCTTCTTTGCGTCGTATGGTACATTGGGTGAACTTTTAATTTGCATGATGTACTCACTTGGCTTTTGAATTGTGTTGCGTTGTAGCACGATTTTAACACGTTTAGCAGGGGTGTATGGACTGGTAATGGAATTATTTTGAGTCTGAAGTGATTTTTTTGCTTTTTTTCCAAGTAATGTTTGCTTTGGAGTATTTTTTACCTTTTCCGAGCTCTGACCTATTTTTGCGAATGGATTTGGAACAATATCCGACAGTTTTTCGTTGGCATTCTTCAGTTGAATTTTTCTTGATGGAATAAAGTATTCAATTTCACCTTCCTCAAGCGGCTTACCCCATTCGTTTTCATTCGTATTTGTGGTTTTAGCGACTTTGGCCTTATCAACATTTTTTTCCTTTTTCTCTTTTTTTGAATTCACTACACTGTTTTCTTCCACATCATTTGATGGGGTACTATCATCGGGTTTCTGCACTTTCTTAGGAGACACATCAACTTCTTCTTCAACCCAGGACATAGAGGGAAGTGATTTCCGTTTTCTTGCCTTAACTCCATTTTCTGGTGTTTCTGATAGTTTACTTTCGATCATTTGCTCAAATGTATCTGCGTCAGCCTCGTCAAAGTTAAGTGATGCCAGAAATTTCCTCCGTTTTCTTTTATTCAGTTTTTTCAGTTTTCTTGTTGTTGAAAACAGATCATTCTCCAGGTCCTCCAGAGCTTCAACTTTGCTCTTAAGTAGTGGCTTTTCCGATTTGAGATTTGTCTTCGGCATTGTTTGTACCCCGAGTGGGAATTTTCCGGTTTGATATATTTGATACCTAGAAGTAAGAGATATAGAGTAGATAAAATATTTTCCAAACTAAGACTACGGCAGATCTGCATACTTGTCTAAAATATCATTCAATAATTTACGAGACCGAGTGGATGTTTCATCTTTGTAGATTAGGGACTCAATCTCTTTTATAATATGTTTAGCATCAAATGGTAGCAGCGGAATATATGCATCGACGTTTCCGGCCCTCGGATCTAATACTTTTCCGTCTGGAGTTTGTTGGACTTCTATAAAATGAATACCCATTTGTATACAAGATTCATAAATTATATTGTTCGACACATACCTTCGACACCTGTGTCTGATGATGTCTCAACCTTTTCTATGTCATCAATTGACTCTGTCGGGAATCCCATCTATGAAAAACAATTTATGTTTCTATTCACAAGATATGATGGGCACAAAATTAATATAAACCCTTACCAGCTTCCATGCATTATATCTTTCAACATAATCCCGTCCCAATTCACTTTGGTAAAGTAGATGATGAAAAATGCGATTTCGGCAATAGCCCAATACTTTAAAATCATTCTGACGGGCCATAAATTTTACAAATGGCTTTATAAACAGCCCGACAGTTTTTGCAGTTAGTTCTCCTTCAGAGACTTTGGCCAATTCATCAAAGAATACATCCATGAAATGCATTGTTATACCGCTTGAAGCATTCCCCGCCAGGACTGTGTCAAAAATGTTGTTATTAAATTCCTTAATACCCGTTACGGACCAATCATCTTTTTTCAATGCATGAAACATATATCTCATCATCCGCCTTATGAGCTAAAAGTCGTAACAATTAAAAATGAATATGCTGAAAAAGATTTAATGAACTAACCATTAAAAATTTATCCATTCGCCATTGATCAACTCCAAACCATTCTCTGCACATGGTCTTCATAAACGCGCCAAAAAATTGTACTCCTGACTTGACATCTGTAAAACAGTTGATCAGCTTGCCCAAATCTTCAGCCAACTCCTCTTGCACCAATGGTTTATCCGACATCCACATCATATAATACAAACCCTTCCAAATACGAAGAAAATCCTCCTCGGTAAATGCTGTTGACAATTGATTCGTTATTTTCAAACACTATTCGCATATTTTCATCAGATACTCACGAAATGAACTATTTGCTCTTAACGATAACCAACGTCGTAACTTTTTCAGTTGCTTAGTCCTTTGCGACAAATCGTTACTAGCCAGCGCTTTTATTATTTTAACTTCCTGCGCTATAACCAGCACATCATTTGGTAATTTTTTATTTTCATCCGATTCTGTAGCACTGTCAGCCATGTCATCAAGCTTTTTATTATTTGCAATTTTTGAAATCATATTTAATTTAATATCTACAATAGTAATCAACAACTATTTTGTCCTACTCCGCGTATTGAATTCTAGTTGCCACACGTGGTTGACTGTCATACGAATGACATTCCAATGACATGTGTGAATTGTACTACAAGTAGAAATGGTGCTGTCACAGTGATGTGAGTTCATTATTTGATACAAAATGGAAGTTAATTTATTTTAATTAAATTACTTGAAATATTGAAATAATAATAAACAACAATTTAAAGCAATTTTTGAGCGAGTAAAATATCAACTTTATAAATTCCTCCCTATATATGAATGCGTGTATGCAACTCCTACAAAATGTAATATAGTGGAATGATTTGGGAAAATGTTGCAATGCGGTCGTGGTGTAACTAAAGAGAATAAGGGAACTTCATATATTCAAATGTCAACTAAAACTAATAACTTGAAGAGAATTTTCTTGGGTTAGGTAATTTTAATTCATTGCTTCCCAGAGATTGTGTTCAAAATAACTTTAATTTTAACACAAATGTTGAAAACAGCTTCTCAGATTGTACGTGTGTTTTTAGGTAAAATAATCGTGGCTACTGACATGCATGACAATGATATATATTTGTTGAACTTTTGCAGAAACACCCACGTCCTTAAGGATACCTACTGCTGGACTCAAGTATTTTCCACCACCAATTAAATATGAAAGTAATACCCGTTCACTAACTTTGATATGCAAAATATTATATATTTATGATTCTTGTAGATATTGAAAAATATGAACGTCCAAAGCTGCGTGTCGTTGAGAAAGTTCCACAATACCCGCCTAATCTTCGTCCACCGAAAATGCAAAAAAAATTGAAACTGATGAGGGGGCCCGAGCTAGTTCATAATAGTTTGATTCATAAGCAGTATGGGATTATAGCCACAGGTGGAGGCCGTTTGCGCTATGGACATTATGAAATGTTGCGTCTCACAATTGGCAGAAAAATGGATATCACCCGAATGTTTGCAATTTGGAGAGTTCCAGCACCGTGGCAACCTGTTACGAAGAAAGGCCAAGGACAGAGAATGGGCGGAGGAAAAGGATCCATTGACCACTATGTAACTCCAATCAGAAGTGGGCGTGTTATTGTCGAAGTTGGAGGAACTTGTGAATTTGCTGAAGTCAAACCTTTCCTACAACAAGTTTGTAATCAGCTTCCATTTAAAGCAATGGTAGTCTCCGAAGAAATGATGCAGCAGATGAAAACCGAAGAAGAAGCATTGCAAAAAGAGAATAAAAATCCATACACTATGAAGTATGTATTTCAAAATAACCTTAACGGATGTCATCGATGGATGTCACCCGTAGATCACAAGTGGTTTGGAAAGTATTTGTAATTTGAAAATAAAGTCTAGTACATTTCAATAGATAAGACTTTCAACCTAAAAAACTAACAACAGGCGAACGTGTTGGGTGCTTTAGGGCACGAAAAAGAGGCATTTGGGTATGGGGACGATAAACGTTGAGACTGTAGCACGACCCATCATGAAAGGTATTCCATGCAATAAACAAGGTCGTCAAGAAAATTCTTTAGTAGTAAAAAAGCAATTTTGTGGAGCTAGGTGTAGGCTACAATTTCATTTTTGTGTCTCTTGGAAGAAATTGAATTTCACAGCGCTGATACTGCGGTTCATGCAGACACAAGCATCTTAGTCTCATTTATCGAACTCCTACTCTCACCACCACATGGTGAAATCTAGGAGTTGAGCGTCTTGGGTATCTAACTTTCTTTTGACATTACTGGTCACCTCCTGAAAACGTAGGAGGTGGGAGGGTGAGGATGTACCAGAAATCGAGTACTAATACTAGATTTCAGATCTGCTGTCTTTAAGGCTGACAGAGGAGGAATTGATCAACTGATTGACCAACGACAGCGTCCAGAACTGCAGTTAGTACAAGCTATCGGGTGCTCATTCATTTTGGATCTACCACGATATTTTTTGAGCTAAGAGTCTTTATGCTTTAGTGCTACTCCAATACATTGTTTAAATTCGTTAAAGATAGTAAATTTGATTCAAATCGAAATAAAAAGAAGTATTGTTAACATATATCTTCAATATTCTTTTGTGTTAGCACAATTAATACAAATGTACTTTCACTTACATAAAGCAAGTATTTGGTTTAAGTAAATTATAACTATCACGATCATTGAATTTTAAGTGCACATCGAATTACGCATCTTCTCCATTCTTTGTCATCATTATCCTCTTCTAACCCGCTTGATCCACTCAAGTGGTCGCGAGGATATTTTGATTATTTCCTAACTGTAATCGGTGCTCGTTGCTTCGCTAATAAAAATGGTACTAAGACCTTTAATTCTTGAGGAAACGCAAGAAAAGATAAAAATGTTCCCTTTAAACTTTTGCAGCATTTGAAATTTGTCTACAGCATTTAACTTCGTTATTTTCGACCAGTTTCTAATTCGTTGGCGTACAATTCTGTAAACCTAAATAGCATAACCTTTAACACCTAAAGGCGCTGCAACGGATAAAAAGACCGGAGGACGGGAGGGTAAGAAGCTGGATCTATCTGGAAAGTATTGCAAACTCCCAACTCAAGAATAGGGAAAACCAGAATCTAAGGAAAAGGTAAATAAAATAAATAATAAATCTATATAAAAAAGCCAAAAGGGTTTAGGAAAAAATATGGGTCTTCAAAGTTTCGAGGTTGACCTTGTTAATGACCCGTATAGTGTATAGTGTATAGTGGATGTATATAAGCAGTATTCCCAACATCTTCTTAACGTGCTTGATCTGGAGGATAGGGCAGAATCATAAGGAACCAAGAAATCCCAACTGCAGTCAACGAAGTAATGCTGTAGAACAATCAGATCCCTTCATGGCAGGTAGCAATGCTCTATTAGGAAGAAGAATATTTAATATGCCCAATTCACAAAAAGGATAATTTCTTGCAACAACTATTGAGGTACAACCGAATATAGAACTGGATGAGAATATTCTTCTTTCAGATTGCGCCGCCATCTATGTGTCATAACGGACACAGCTTTAGTGAAACTAATGAAATTTAATTCAAAAATGAATGTTTTAATGTTACGTACTACGCAAAAGCATATATAATCTGCAACATAATCGTCAAATTTATTTGTATTTATTGTAAAAATAATATAAAATAAAAACCTCAGTATTTCGGACAAATTTTTACCCATTTTATAGTACGTACATCTTATTGTATGTAGATGTAGATAGTAATTAGAATACCCAGATCTCATACTTTGGAACTGGAAATTTGATGCCCCACAGGATGTAATAAGATATGTATAAAGAAATGTAGGGTTTTCCAATAGGGACTTTTTTATTTATGGTATTCGACGATTCGTTCGTTAAATTTCAAAGCGTTGATGCAGCGTTTCATTTATCTACAGGCATCTGCACATAGACTCTGTCAACAAACTCCTACTCCCACCTACACGTGGTGACATCCGGGAGTCGAGCACCTTCGATTGAATATTGATGGTGGTGGGGGACACGAGACGTCGTTTGTGGCTGCTCTCTCTTTATGGATAGCGGCGGAAGAGCTGGATCATTGTTTGTAATAATTGTAGTAATTTGTAAACTGCAGTCAGCTGGAGCTACCTGGTTCGCTTTTCTTCTAGAACTACTTCGATATTATCGAGCTCAGGTTTAAAAGATTTTCGGCTCTGCACGTAGAATGTGTGGTCCCATAACAGACCACATCCAGGAAGCGCAAGGGATGAGGCGGGTATAAAGAGGATGAAAAACTGCTCTATCTACCACGGTGATTGCGACAGAGTGATGCGCTTTTTTGGAATTGCATTAGTTGTTCGAGGCTTATTTGTAAAAGCGAACGCCTCATAACAATCCGCATCGAGGTTAAATTCCCACTCCAAACAGCGAGGATGACTTCTATGATTTCCTAGAAAGGACATACGAACAATGGCCCAGTTTCGACAACAAGATGAAGACATCTTAGTCATCAAAAAGCACGGCTTGCATGGCACCAATTCCTATAACGTACTCAGGCTGATGTCCTTTGTCACGGGACGTAATAACTCTGTAGTTAGCAGGCTGTTCCCGTACTTCAAGATGTATATAGGGACTTAGCGGTCCCCGGATAAACCAACCGTCAAACAGATTGATTACGTTGCAATCGTCGTCAGGCACTCCTCCAGAATATTTTGATGTCCGAACGTTGCGATGAGCCTACATTGACTCGGACTATTTCTTTCTTATTTCTTACGATACCACCAAAGAAAAACCTATTGTTTGACAACTAGTGCAGGAAGGCATGTGCAGCGAAACTGGAGGCCTACACAGCAACGCTGCAACGAACAACGAGAACTGTTCGTGAGCTCTACAAACATCAGAGAAGAGACCCGGCTTAGTACGAGAAGCGCGATCGAAGAGATAGAAAGGTTGTACGGCAGGAATGATGTCCGAAACTTTTAGCAGAGAGCGAAACAGTTATACAATGTGTATAAGGCTCGTGCAGAAGGCTGCCAGGCTGAATATGGAAAACTTGTAGTAAATTTGCAGTCGATGCTGAGAATCTGGAAAGAAAAGGTCCCTCCTGTAGACTGTTAAACGCCGATGAGGACCCAAATACCGGCGTCAGGCAGAATGTTCCACTCAAACTGGATAATTATCGACGCGATCTGATATCCGTCTATTGGTCCTAGGCGTTGGCAAGATTGTAATAGGTGCGGACAAAGCTGTTGAAGCTGAAGATAATATATGGTAGGAGCAAAGCATAATCGACGAGTGGAATTTCAGTAGTTTCTGCTAGTTTGCTGCCACAGTCTCTACAGCGTGCGTAGAGACGAGCTATACAACGATATACGATATTCTAAAAGTCGTTAAAATTGCTAGCATACGCGGACAACATTCACGTGATTTGTCGAACACAACTAGCCGCCGAAGAGGCGTTTGTTGGTATGGAAACGGAAGCAACGAAAATGGGTCTGATGGTGGACGAGGGAAAAACGAAGTATATTCTGTCCTCGAGAGATGACGCACTGTGAAGGACTACGTCTACATCGACTCTACCTAGGACTACTCTGATATATTCGGAACTCATGTTTAAAAGATTTTTCCAAGCTCAGGTCGGGGCCTTGGAAAGAATTGTATTATATTAGGGTTCTGCGTGAGGTTTCCTCCCTCAGCACATACAAAATAAGTAGTCACACAGGCCTCGGATACGGACGGACTTCATTTGGACGACGGGGAATTAAGAATAACGATTTTCGGTTCTGCATGTGGAATGTGAGGTCCCATAACATACTACTTGCACCCATTGAACTTGCGGAAGCCCTAAAAGCTTACAAGCCTGATATCAACACAAAACAGGCAGTGCGGTGGAATATGCCGGGCAAAGAGGCTGGAAAACTACGACATGTAACACGGTGTTTGCGACAGAGATATCAACAAGCCTGCCTGAAATCTCGCACGCCAAGTTAGTTGACGTCCTTCTCCATCTAGGTGCAACACGCTTTCGTGGTAGAACTAGAAAAAATTAACAGGTAGAGGGAAGGAGGTAGTTATATGGTATTAATCACTGCATTGGGGACACGTGTGCCCTTTTAAAGTTAGCTGGCGAGACAGGGCCCATATTTAAGTTAGTCCTCTTTCTGATTTCGTCCTTTTTTAATCAGGTTTATATTCCAAATAATGCAAACGCGCATTCAATTTAGTTAATATCTCTTTTATTTCTTTCTGTTTTCATTCCATTGAGTTGTATTTGACTTTCATATTTTTAATATTTACAGAAATAGTGCAATAACGAGTTTTTTTTTAAATAAAATCTTAAATTACTACATTAAACATATGTATTCATAGATAATTAATTACTTTCTTTTTTCAAATTCTTTCTTTTATAATAAATATTTTTGGAAATAAAATTAAAATTACTTTGCTATACTTCTTTACAGCGTTTACTCTTCTTATGTATAAAAAGGCTTTTAAAACAAAGCAAATTAAATTAAAGTGTGGTTTTGGTTTCAATCAATCGTTTAAATAGAAAAAATCATACAAACAATTAAAAACATAATACTTTATATATTTTGCAGTCAACATAAATACGATACGATAAAAAGTAATTTGATTTTTCAATTACTGATTGCTTTACATAAACAAAATAAATATTTAAAGCAATAGTACCGTCTTTTTTTTTAAATTATTAAATATATTGAATATGTAAGTGATTAATTAATGCGAAAAATTGTTTGTAAAAGATTAAAATAATAAATATTTTTCCATGATTTGAATACTAAACAACAGTAAAGCAATTATATGAAATATATTTCTTCGTACATGTATGTTTTGGTTTACATAATAAGTTTTTTTTTTGTTTGCTCCAATCAGTTCAATATTTATTCCTTTGTGTTTTACTTACTAAGTTTTTTTTTTCAATAATATATAATAATTTTGTTGTTTGCTAATAAAGGTACATAAGCATCATTTAATTGGCTTTGATAATTATTAGTTATTATAATGCATTCTTCATACTTCTCCAGTTCTTTTGTAGACAAAGATAATACCTAAACCTTGAGCTTAGTATTAATTTTTTTCACATTTTCTGAATATTTTTTGTTTACCATTCATATGATTTTGGAATATATTTTTATTTATTAGTATTCATGTATATGTCTTTCAAAAGTATGCCATTTGTATAAGTTATATTTCAGCTGTTTATGTTTAGTTATGTTATTTAGCTGTTATAATTTTTATAGGTATGTCTGCAGTTAAGCATAGCGTATTGTTTATCATTTCATGTTCATTATAAATTGAAATCAACTCTGCTTACGAAACTTTTATAAATATAACATTTTTTTTTATTTTTTTGTTTGTTTATATTTCCTTTTATATGAAGCATATTTGAATAATGTTTTGTTTTTGTTTTTGTTTTTGTATGTGTCGATTTTACGGAATACCATTACACAATAATTCTATAAAATACATCGCACGCCTGTTATACAACTATATATTATTCTTTGTCATCAATTAACTAGTTAAATAATTACCTATTCATTTAAAGTGATTTTTTTTTTTGTTTTTATTTTCGTTACATCCTGTATATGGCTTTATATTTGTTTTCAATTTTATAGCAAATTTAACTGGCCAGATATCGTATGTAGAAATATATTCTGTCGCAGCTACCACTATGCATCGTATTTACTAGTTTCAATATAAATAGAGTAGTTACATTTATTACATTTTGCTCTCGAATGTATGATTTGTAGCAGTATTATAGTATACATAAAATGCTTCATTTTCTGACATAGGTGTAAATGTATGAATATTAATTACATGATGTACATATGTTTTTGATGTAATTTAGAATAAACAGCAGAAGTAGACAGTGCAGTGTTTTATGTATGCGTTAAAATTGCACATAGAGTAGGATTATTTCTCATTTATGGACTTAATGTACATCCACATTTGTTAGCTCTTTTTGTACAGATAATATTTTTATTGCGAAGAAGTTCATGTTTACATATATTCTGTATATCATTTTCAATCAAATGCAAGCATTTTTACTTCCTACAGGCTTAGATTTTCAATGCTTTTCTTTTAGACCTCCGACGAAAATTTAAAATTTTTTTTGTTCAAATCAAAGATTTTTAAAAAATATATAAAAAGCTAAAAGGTACAAAAGATATGTGCCACACAAAATATTTTTTTTAATGATTTACATCAATAATACAATCATTACGCAATTTACATTACAAATTTAATATATTATAATTATAATTTTCACATGTCTTGTACAAAGAAACTGTTGAGACAATTTAATGCCAACCTCGACTGAATGGGATAAGCCTCGTTTGAGCTAGTAAAATTGATGTAAATTTATATTTCTTTTGGAGATAACATCAGTGAACATGTGTTCAATGGCACTGCTTTAAGAACTGTTTTCACAATCGTATGAATCATCGACTTGTCTTTTACATTCAACATTGAAGGGAATACTAGTTGGGGGATTTTTAAGCAAAAGTATCGTACTAATTTTTATTGAAACAATAATGGACACTTTTTAACATATTGTGGATTAAAGTTTGGGGTGAGGAATTTTCGAAATGTCACAAATATTATCTTTAGGTATTGGGATATATTTAAATAAAACAATTCAAAATAAAAAAAACATTTAGTATAATTGAAATAATATAACAAGTAAATACATACTTAAACAAAAAAAAAAAGTGATCACAAAAACAAAAACATGAAATAAAAATAATGAGGTAGTTTTGAAAGCATTAAATCTAATAAGCATAATGTCTTATTGGTTACTTTTCATATTTTATTAATAATAATAAGTCATTAAATACAAATTTAACAAATTGATGCAAGCTGTTTTCGTTCGTGTATTAGAATTTTTTTTTTTTGTGAGATTTCAAATATCTGATTTAAATCAGATATTCTTTGATCCAATTCTAGGGATGTTGCTGTCAAACAAAATGAATACATATTATACACATATTTCATATGATAAACATACATAAATATAAAAACAAACCAAAGACAAAAAAGCTGTATATATTTAAAAAACGAATTAAATGGATTTTTAATAATCAACTAAACATTTTCTATAATTTATGGCATTTTGTGGTACTCAGTCCATTTCGCATATATGCTTCTTATAATAATAGGAAAAAATAATATAAATATATACAATCAATAAAACAAAATATTTAAACAATTATTAAAAAAAAAACGTATAAATCAACAATAAATAAAAGAAATTAATAATATTTAATGTGTAGCAATTATGATATAATTTAAATTAAAAACAGTTCTACGGTTCTCATTTTCGATTGATTTTTTGCTTTTGTGTGTGTATGACTAGAAATGTAGTTGTTTTGATTGTTTTGATTGATTCACTATCAATTTAAAATGGGATGAGATTTTCAAAAGGAATAAAAGCTTGAACGTTATCTCATTTAAAAATATTTACAAATTTTGTGCGTTGATTTATCTTCCAAAATTTCAAGGAAAGTAAAGCATGTATATGAGTATGGCATTTAATATATGTAGTGAAGATGAAGTTCATCAGCTGAACGTTTTTATATTACAGAACTAAATATTTTTACTAATGAAATGGACGGATTAGGGTAAGCTTTTCACATATCGAATCATAAGAATTTTGCATATAGAAAATTGAAACACTATTAACAAAGAAAGCTCTTTTTCTTTTTTTAAAAAAAAAAAATGAGTCGATGTTATTTTACAATTTCTTGAAATCTTTCGAATGCTTGACCCTTATCTGGTATAGTACCTGTGGCATATAGAGTATGGCAAAAAAAAAACAAACTAAATATCTGCATCTAAAAATAAGACATCTGCACAAAACTTCATTGCACAAACACTTTAAGCTTAAGTGTATGCATACATGGGATGGGTGATTTCATAATGAGTGTTGGCCAAATTGACATGAGAATAGGATATATGTTTTAACAATGATGTGGGTATTAATAATTGGTATTTTCAATGAGGTATGCAAATAATTAGATGATTGATATGAGTGTTTTTGTTTTTTTTTTTAGATTGTTTCTTAATTATTAAAGGTTGTTTTTCTTTCATTATCGTTACGATCACTGCAAAGTCGCGTTACCCAGATGTTATTGTTGTTCCAATTGTATTGTTTAGTTTTCAGTTTTTTTTTCTTTTTCTTCAAATATATTGCCAAAGCGAGTTGTTACACTTTTGATACGTAGGTGTAAAAATAATTATTGAAAACATTAATTATTGCAATTGACTAGCTGAAGCATTTCCGATGGTTACCTCTGTTTTTCAGTTTTTCAGTTTCTCATGCTAAAAACAATACGTCTTAGTAATAATATCTTTTGGGTTGATTAGACGAAGTAGTAGAATCAATACATTTTTTATGCGTATGATTCATTTAACTGGTCGAAAATATACTCAAAATTCGGGTCATCAACATTAATTTCTGGACTAACCGGTGGTGGTAGAGCAGCACTTCGATATTGCTGCTGAAAAGTTGATAGTATTTCGCGGATCTTTGCAATGATCTCTTGCACTCAGGCATTAGATTCCTGCATGAAATGAGATCAATGGAAAAAAAGAAAAAAACAGAATTTAAATAAATAAAAGCTGCGTTTAAGCGGTTGTGCTAATCACAACAATTTTTTTAAAACATTAACAATTGCTACATATTTACCTTAAGATTATCAAAATAATGCATAATTTGTTCGTAATCCATGTCCAAGTCATCAAGGCCAAGACTTTCACCTGGTCCAATGTCTCCATCAACTGTTGTCGAAAACATTGGATTGCCAACGACTGTGGCACGTTTAACTTGATTTCTTCTTAGCTTATTATCATCGGTGGGTGGTGTTATGAAACCACCATTGTCGTCAGAACTTGAATTAATCGTATTTGTATCGGGAAGCGATGTAGAAGTCACATACGACGTTGGTTGTTTTTGTTGCCGTCGCTTTACTTCGATATTTTCATCTAAAAATATGATTATTTAATCGAATTAAAATACGATTTAAAATTATAACAAGTGCAACGTTTTAAAGTGTATGGCTTAATTCATGACTCGAGAGCTTCTACAAACAATTTTTTATTGCAATTTGTATGTCAAGAAGACTTGGAGTAACACAATTGCCACAAGTAGGTCTCTATGAAGCGTATGACACAAGCCCCTACGCTCGAGTGTAAGTGAATGTGAAAGTAATTTCTTTTTTAAATTATGCACAGGAAAATTGAATGTTAATAGTAAAACTATTTGTATTTCTCTTCTTGAATCTATTAAAAGTGATCCACCCAAAACTGCGTTTTGCGACCTTTCCGTGAATAACATATTTTTCTATCGAACATATTGCATTGATTGCATCTTTCTACACAGCTTCGAAGTAATTACGTCGTCAGTAGTTCGACGTCAGAGTTTACACAAATCCTTTGCCGTATTTTTGTGATAGTTTAAAATTGAATGTATTCAGTTCCGATGGGACGCTGTCCTTGTTTTTCCAGGACTTTATCCGCAGAACTATGTTTAAGTCGGATCCATGTATCAATGGGCGGCACAAATAAATGTATGATCGATAACAACATTCCGAAGGAAGTAAAAATCGATGCTGACATTCTGACGTCTCTGGATGTCGACCGACTACTGTCATATCCTAAACTGTTGTACACACGATTTACAGATCAAGAACCTGCAAAAGTTGATCCGTATAACTATCAATCCGCAATAAAATTCTGTCTGTGATTTTTAACACAACACCAATGCCTAAGTAAATATAATTTTCCGGACGAAATATCAATTCGATGTACACGAAAAACTTACGGACCTCAGATGGGATTAATCCATATGAGCCAGAACTCATTGACTTACACCTACTTTGTGGTACAAGATAACAAGTGAAGCTGACAGTAATTCGCCGAATCACAACCTGAAGAATAGAACCCCGTTGAACTTGAGCCTTGAGTTCTGAAAGAGTGGCTATACTTATAAAATTTTATCAGTTCGGATTCATGGCGGAACAAAAACAGTGCACGCATGTGTGAGGTTCTCGTCATCAAGTTGGTCTTCAACTGCAGTCAGACAACTCGGCCTTTTTTGTTGGAATTTATATTTTGATAAAAGATATTTTTGTAACATATAGATCTTCATGTAGATAGATCCTGACAAACATATGCTCTAACGTAGGCAAAAAAAGTGTGCTGAGACAAGGTGGATGTTTTAAAACAGCGTTGATACCAGTGTGAATTTAAGTAATTTGCTACATGGCCCTCGTCCACGTACAATCGTATATGAGCACAAGAAGTTTTATTTTTACGATGTCCTTCAGTCGCCTGATTTGCGATTCTCAAATGCAATCCGGGTTATATCTGCTATTTTTTTTTCAAACAGATAATGGAAATAGAGGAAGGAAGCGGTTAACAGCTCAAGAAGAAGACATCATTTTTAAAGTCATAGAAGCACTTCCACCTCGCACAAGCACTCAGTCAAGACTCACTCCTATACACAAAGAGAAAAGATTGCTATTTGCTAGAAGAACATGACGCTACACAAAGCAACAAGAAGAAAACTGTATGCCTTTGAAATGTGGATCTACAGGAGAATACAGCGTATATTAGGATAACCATTGACGAACTACTACGACGAATAGAAATGAAGAGAGAGCTGAATTCTAAAATTTCAAAGAGAAAACTTGAATACCACGGGCGCATCTTGAGGAACGATGTAAGAAGATCGGTAGGCAGACAAAGGTTGGCATGGCTATCAAACATGCGGCAATAGCTAAACCCTCATCGGCAGCAAGGAGAGGTGTACTTTACGTATTCTCACAATGATGACTTCCAACCTACGGAGAGGAGAGGCATTTTAAGAAGAAGAATTACATAAAAATAATTTTTTAGTAATTTTTCAGACGAAAAAAGGTTTAATTTATATTGCTCAGATTCCCATCTCAGCTCCCTGAGGGTGACCAAAAACACAGACCTGTGGACCATCAATTCCTTTAAGCCCTACAAGATGGCAGGACCTGATGCCATTTTTTCCGGCAGAACTGCAAAAAGTTGGAGACCTTATCTCTACCTGGCTGCTCAACATCTTTCAAGGATGTTTAGATCTAGGCCTTCATACCCAAGACACACACACATATGTTCACCTGTCAACCCAAAGGATTTTCAGCCTATAAGCCTATCCTTTTTTCTAAAGACTTTGGAAAAATTGATCGATGTATTCATCCGACACTTAGTCACAGACAAACTTTCGATCTCTTAGCATGCTAAAAACAAGGGCAAATCTGTGGACACAGCCCTGCACTCACTTGTTGGCACTATAGAAAGATCCCTCGATTTCAAGGAATTTACTCTCACTGCCTTTGTCGATACCGAGGGAGCCTTTAAAAACATAGAACCTCAGGCAATAACCTCCCCACTCAACAGACTTGGGATCGGAAAGCCTATAGTGAGTTTTATCCACTGGCTTCTCAATAACGGAGTGATAAGGTCGAAGCTTGGTGATACCACGATCCGCAAATCGGTGAACAGAGGCACACCGCAGGGTGGTGTACTCTCCCCTCTACTGTGGACCGTAGTGGTCAACGAACTACTTGTGAAACTAGATGGGACTGGGTGTAAGGTCATTGCCTATACAGATGACATTGCCATAGCTGTATCTGGTATATCAATCGCTCTCTCATCCCGTAGATTCAGACTTCTGGGGGCCCATTTCTTTGTTAATCTGGCTAAACTGAACAGCATCAAAATGAGTCCTCTTCTTCGCTTTATCAAAAGCACAAATTGGTTTACGGAATAGGTAGCCTCTGATCCGCGTGGTATCACAATGGGCATAAGTGTGTCTGCTGTCCGTATGTGCGGCAGTCAGTCACCTCAACCTAACCTAACCTAACCTATAGTTCAGATTGCTACAGCTGGCTGGTATAATCTTTTAAAATATGGTGTTCCTAGTCAAGACGGAATATCGCTCGTGGTAGTTTTATAGTATGTGAAGCCTTTGCTTGCAATTTAAATCTGCAGATTTGCTTTGTTTACACATAAATGAATTCTCAGATGTAGAAAACATTACTCGATGCTGTTGCACCTTTTTGGACGAACAGGACCGACAAGAGTTTATTTATCAAGTAGAAAATGTTGTTGGGATTGGCCAGGACTCGCTTCTAAGGAAACACTATTTGATTCAGTTTAGAGCTCTGAAAAGAATATCGACGAGAAATTGGTTTCAATGTTCTTAAAAATTGATCAATAGCAATGCCATGTAGAATATTTTGATGTCATAAAAATCAACGACTATCACATTAAACTTTGAATGCATTTTAAACGCATATTTCACTAAATAAAAAAAATTAATTGAATTTTAAGTGTAGGTTATGACTGATATGACTAGCAACGTCACTTGTATTGCAACTTCAACGAAGCTCATAGACTGACTGTCAAAAAGATTTGCAATTTCGACGACGAAAAAGCTGTGAAGTCGGTTATGTTCTCTATCCATACAGTTATGCCCCCATTAAAAAATAAAAATAAAATCTGTCTCATGCATATAGTAGTAAGACATAATTACCGATTTTCAAGGCATTAAGTTGAATTTCTTCATCTGTTGACAGTGAATTCGCTGATTTATTACCTCTATGAGCAGCAGTCTCTCGCTTTGGTGTAAGCGAATCGAATTGGAATGCATTTTTCTGCTGTTGAGCTGCACTTTCAACAAGTCTTTCGGCCATATGCAACTCATTTTCAGCATTTACTTCACCTCCATCTGTCTGCAGCAGGTTCTTTTTCGGTGACAACGATGTTATTGGGGAAAATTCCTGCCGTTGAAATGCGTGGTTTTTCAAAGCCACATTTAGTTGTTCTTGTGTGAAGTTCAAATGATGGTCTGGAGGTCTATCATAGCAACGAATGAGGTCGATATTGCCATGAACCTGAGAACGTCGGTTGTTTGCATGGTTTGAGTTTCGATGGTGCTTATGGTGGAGACGCTTTTGAATGACAGGAATATCCGCTGCAGCAGAATCCTTCAAGAAATTCTATGTAAGTAAAATACATATTATGCAATCATAAATAACATTCAAAATACCTTGTCAATGCTTTCATTTTCGTTAATACTGTTGACTAGAGCTGTTACTCCTATATTTCGGTGTGGCGGTACTGGTGGTCTATATTCAATTTTTGGATCGGTATTTCTAGAATGGGGTGGTAACGGTGGTGGAACACTATCGTTGCTACGTAAGATACTTATTAACAAATGTTTTTTCTTGTGAAGAATTGTTAGGAAATGTAAATATGATATATGCTTATTGACTTACGTGGGTCTTCTTTCGTTTTTATTGTACGTAGCGGAATTAACAATATCTGTACAAATATTTGGGTCTGGGGCACTCAAATGATTGTCAAAAGTTGAAATGTTATTCACAGCATCATTTGGATCAGAATAGTTTAAAATAGGATTGCTGGTAATACGAATCCTTGAGTCTAAAAAAAAAAATACATTTATTTTCATAAATATAAAGAATGCTATAACATCCAATTAACCTCTTGAGTTTTCAAAAATATTTCCATTAACAGAATCTTGAGCCACTGATGATCTGTCCATTGTGGAACGACCTAGCCACACCCAGTCGTGAGCATTGGTTGTTGATTCTCTTGGTCGGCGTGAGTCTTTTAACAAACCACCTTCACTGTATGTGTCTTTGGGCAGGTTCTCTAATCCCGATTCAATGGTGATTGGGCGGAATTTAGACGCATATACCACGCAGGATATGACAAAAACAATAATCGCGAAACAGAATGCTGTCAGCAAAACGTACATTCCAATTTCCATAGAGGTCATATCGCCATGTGATCCAACTTTGTGTCTTACTCCACTTACAGAATTGATGCTTCCACGATGCTGCCTTGCTTGCACAGTAGGCTCGTAGTGATGACTAGCATCCTTTAAGGGAATTCCTACTAAAAAGAAAAATTACAATTTAAGCAAGTGTGTATATCAAAATGGCGTGCACATGTTGACTATTTACCGATAATATCCGCTAAATCGCCGCTCTCACGGAAAACCTTTCGATCGCCTTTCATTATTCCATCATTTTGCACTGTATCGGGTTTGCTTACACTTTCGCCTGTGTTAAAATCAACTTGTACCGAAGCCAATGCGCTTGCTAATGGGGCAGGATTTTGTTTCGATTGTTTTGGCATACTTCGCCGAATTCTACAATCTTCGGAGAGCAAAAGTGTTATGCGCAAAAGGTCGCCATTTCCTTCCCCAACGGCAATCACACGAGGGTGATGAGAGGCAAGCATTGGTGCGAAAGCGACAACTTCCGTGTCCAGACTTTCTACTAAGAGGAAGTAATCATCAACAGAAATGTCCCTATAAAACAAAAAATATTACACACTAAAAAAAAAAACCTAACATCAAATGTTTACCTAAGCGGCGTCCTCGCTCCATCGGAAAATTCCAAGTCAATGTCTAAAAGCCCCTCCTGATACTGAGCGGTCAGTTTTCGAGTAACCGATGTCTCTGCAATGTATCCATTTTCGATCGTACTATCGGGGTTAATGGTCAACTGAAGTCCAGACACAACTCGTACAACCAATCTTGTCAAACTGACTTTATCGCTTCCCACTCTAACCTCTTTAGTTCCAATCACCCTTCCCGTAATTGGCGAAAGAACCTTATAATTTGAGTATAAATTATTTTACGAATCGAATTTGAATTTCATATCTTACTTGCACATCGGTTCGTCCCATTGATTTACCTTGTAAGATGCGTCCTTTAAGGCTTGCTATCTTAGGATCAGCCACCCTCAACAGTGGTTGAACAAGATCCGTAACTCTTAAGCCTGTTCGACGAGATATGAGGTAACTTGTTCTCCCCGAGTTCTATAAAATTGTAAGCATTTTGTGAGATTAACATACATACTTGTACCAGCAACATCATACCTGATCTATTGCTACGAATCGTGCGTATACTTCGACGGGACTCTGTTGATATCGCGCACGACATGTAGCTTTGTCAGGACTGACTACACTCATTAAGTCGTCGCTATGCTGATTCCAAATATATGATCGTTTTTTTCGACGTCGTGTTTGTTTTGTGTGACTGCAATGTGGGATTTTAATTAATGTTAAGAAATGCCTTACCACATGAATGTCTTACGTGAAATGATGTTCATCAGGTACTTTCCATCCCTTTATCTGTGATAAACGGAAATCACAAACATATACCTCCAGAGGAATCTCCGGCATCCAAACAATAAACTTTGCCAGACCTATATATGTCCCATATTTTACAATTATGGATGCATTGGGTGAACCACGTATTTCCGAGCCATCAACATAAACAGAACTGCAGGAAGACGATACCTAAGAAAAAATATCTAAATCATTTCGATTCCAATCAAGCATGGTTGTACAATATCCTTACTTTAATTACACTTTCATCCTCGGCATGGCAAGAACTCTGAAGAGTCACATCAGCGACTTTTCCGGCTTGTGATACAATAAACACTTTCATGGTTTGAGCCACTTGACGTCCGGTTAAGACAGCTGTGTTCATCAATTCCCAATTCTGTAAGAAATTATAAATGTAATCAGTTATGAGTTAGTGCTTTTTATCAAATTTAAACAATTTGCTTTTACTTTTATTTCATTTTAATATCATTAAAAAAAGTGCTTTATTTCCTATAGTTTGTATCGTTCTGTCATTAACCGAAAACAGAAACCAAATAAAAACCTTTTGATTCTTCCTTGACGGAGGTAGGTGGATGTGGTGGGTACCTAATTAGAATTGTGTGCCGTTCCAGCAGCTCTTCTACCTTGTATGTCAAGTGTTTTCTTTAGATACCTCTAAATTCAACCTGGGGTATTTAAGAAGGGCATTAGTCATCATCAAGCGATTTGAAGAACGCTTTTCCAAGTGCTCGCTGTCTGACTCTACCAAGAGCCGGGCAGGTGAAATGAAATGGGTTAAGGTCTCCCTCTGAGTTGTTGCAACTGCGAAAATGTGTGTTGCATGTGATACCATGTTTTGGGGTATGATCTCCTATAGGCCAGTGTCTCGTACAGACCGCCACAAATCTAACGATGTCATGTCAAGTTCGCCGAAGGAGATTTTTTGTTTTGGATCGGTTGTTGGATTGGGTTAGGTTAAGGTGATTGTCACAACTGTAACGTTTACTCACTACCCGGTGCTTTGCACCGGTTCCTCTCTTATTCAAGGGAACTACACTAACACCTGATAGCTACTTAATGGTATCCTAGTGGCCTATCTTGGATAATCCACTTCTGCGCTGGCCTACAACCAATTTATTTTCCTAATAAATTTAGCTATGTCCTGAATCTTTAACTGTGACATTTCCTCTAGGCTGCTCAATAAGCAGTTGCTTGATATTTCATGGATCGGTTGTACTCAAGCCACATTTTTCTTGATGTAGCACAGTTTGCCAGTCTGTAAGTCATTTCAAGGAAGTGCGTAGAGATATTAGCCTTGACTGCCAGCATTGCGATGTGCACCTCCTCCGCAAACTAGGAGGAGAGGAAGTGCATCCCTCCCTGCCTAGGCAGTTCATCGGCCTTCTCATTTCCTGGGATGTCACTGTGAGCTGGAACCCAGATAAGAAACCTGGCCTTTCTAATGACGCTAGTTCAGCCATTCCTGTAGTAGCTTGGAGTATGGACTAAAGGAGACAATTGCTTTGATGAATGCTTGGCTATACATAAGGCAACCTTCTTCATTGGCAAGATATTGGGGTGTATTTTGACTTGACGACATCCTTCCCGGAATGCAAATAGTTCCGCTTGGAACACAATTGCCCGGCATTAGAAATGGTCAGGAATTTTGAGATAACGCCCGCCACGACAACACCGCCCATCTTAGAGCCGTCAGTGTGGATGGCCTAGTTAAAATTCCTGCACACGCTGTGGCCGCTGTGCGATTTCGTTCTTAAAAATAATAATATGGGTTTTACAGTCCAGCGCGGATCTAGGCTTATCTTCTAAATCAACCTCTCGAGTTGTCCGTGGTATTGTTCTCTCACGAGTAGATGGGACGGCGAAGATTGATAAGCTTCTTCTAGACAGAAGAGGTGGAGCCGTGAATAATGAAGTTGGAAAATTTAGGAATCGAAGCGCCAGCTTCTGCGTAAGTCTCCACGCAGCCACGGCGACCTTGCTCTAAATATGAATAGAAAACCGAGAATAAATTCATGTGTGTTTCTGGATATTTCAGAGACGATCTCCTGATTATTTGCCAGTGGCAGGCCCAACCCTGTTCTAGCTAGCTCTTCGAGTATTTCATTGCCTGGAATACCACTCTGCACAGGGACCCAGCATAGAGTAAAGTTGCACCTGACCGCTATCTCCCGTCCATGATTGTTGCGTTTGTATGTTTTAATGCTTGAGCTAAGAGCAGAACGTGTCTCATTACGAAACAGTTATCCTCTATACTCTAACGCTCATAGGATTTAAGCGGACTGAAGAGACCTGCATTTATCGGCGTTGTTACTTTACACTCTGCCATTGGTTGACGGAGAATAGAAAATGATCAAACAATTTCACCTCACTTGTAGAGAAATAAATCGTTCTTTACGTATGTAAATGTTACTTGATGTTACTTAAGTCGAACTTTCAGGGGATACCATGCTTGGTTCGAGTTAGAGCTAACTTGACTCTAGAGAGGATGATTTTGTATGGAAAATTGAGGGGAAAGACAGAGAAGAAGAGAAAAAGAAAAATTCCACTTAGGAAGAGTCCAGTGTATTTATACTACTGTATTCGAATTTGTCTTGATTCAATTCAATGAATCGGGAGAGTGGTGCTCAGAAATTATTGCATCCGCACTCCGGAATTGTACCAGGAAATCCGGAAAAATGTCAAATTTGATGTATATCAAAAGAGCAATGGAGGAATTAGATCCGCTGTAAATCGCCTATAATAGCGACCCACTTATATACTTATCTCAAATAAAGTCCACCGACATTCATACTTTTGTAGTCATGACAAAACGGATGCCAAATACGATTGAAAACACCGGAATAAAAGGAAAAATGAAAAGTGAGTACCGGAAATGTGATAAATTGAAATTGTTGCAAGTTTTTGTGCGATTTGCTTTCGCCATTTTCACAATTTACAAAGCACAGTCCAATCGTTAAACGAAGCTTGTGTTTTTAATGGGCTGAGCTCTAGAGTGACAGCTCCAAAGGCACATCTTAAGCCGTTGTTTACCGACAAGCTTTTATTTGACAAATTATAATTAAACGCAAGCTACGAAAACAATTGAAATGATCATAATGAATAGTTTTTTTTAAATATGTTAAATCATCTTAATTATTATGCTTACACACCTTTGATATTGGAAGAACTGCTTGAATGTCATCTTTATTGATTTCGAGTTTTGCTATCAACTTCTTTCGGATTTCTTCTGGAGTCGATCCGGTAATTTCAGGAGATGCATCTTTTAATTTTGGACTTTCGTAGACATAGTTAACCGACCAAACAATCTTGCCGCTTTCCCAGTTTTCTTTCGTATCATTTGCAACTTCCAACAGCCAAGAAAATATTTCAATCACCCTTAAACCAAGCACCATCCATTAGAATTAACAGAAAACTAAGTGTACAATAACTTACTTTGTAGCATTTTCACTTTTGAGGTCTTTACCCGTTCTGTCTGTATCCTGCTCCTTTCGAAAAGCTGTGACTCGAGCTACTGTGTGCTTTGGATTTTCTTTTTCAACTGAAACATTCCATTCTTCTGATGATGATGATGCTCCCAGAATGCGTAAGCCAGCTTTTATGCGCGCTTTGACAATAAACATCGCAACATTCTGTTCTGTTTGTTGGTGCAAGAATACTGGAACGTGGATTTTGGACATCGGATAGAGTGCTCGCTGTGGCAGTAAGATTGTTAAGGAATCGTCTGCTCGTATCTCCTTGTATGAAGACTGTGCAGCTACGAGAGGTATTTGCGCGAATGACGTCAGTGGCTGGATTTGAACCTTTGGTTCGCATTGTTCTGGATTACGGGACGGGGGCTCAAACACACTATAAGATACTTGTACTAAACGCTGTGGTACTTTCGGTGCAACACGCACCGATTTTTCAGGTGGGGGCAATGGTGGCCACCAGTTCGACGGTATAACAACCTATGACGTATAAATCTCTTATAATACATTGTATTCTCTTTGAATGGTATAAGTACTTACCTCAGCCACACAAACTCCATCTTCGCCTTCAGGCATACATCGACCTTTCAATGGCGTCCGCGATCCCATTGAAACATGTAAGAGAACACAAATCTTTTGCCTCTGCAAGTGACCACCTGGATCAGCGCCAGCATGAAAGAGCACCCTTAAAACGGGCGAGTCGCGAGGTATCGTCGAACGCACCAAATGTGCTGATATGTCCAAGTGCAGATTCGTTTGTTGTAGTTCCATAAGTGCAACTGTTGTATTCTGTATATGGAATTTAATATATATGTATACATACACAAAACGTAGATCAAACATCAATCAATCAATTTAAATTTAATTTATCCAACAATCTCCATTGAACTTACGTTTAAATGATCTCCCTGGGATTCCATTGCATCCGGCACGATGTATCGGGCAGGCACCGTCTGTTTGGTGGAAAATGGTCCATAACTTGCTCTAATCGAAACAGGTTGAGTTGTCTGCACGACCGTGAATCGATCGACAGACAACACTGAGTCTTGGGATACCCGATGTCGGGCGGATGATTGTCCATTGGATATTTCTGGAGCTACTGGAGGTTGCCGAGGGGAATGCTTTAGGAAAAATCCACTGTCAGTCGCTTCGAAATGTACCTCGATTGATCGACATTGATCTGCAAAATGTAAATAAGACGAAATCATTTTTTTAAAAGTTTTAATAAATGTTACATTATTTTTATATAATTGTGTATCATGTCAGGTCAGATTACGGGAAATTTTTAATCGCGCAACTATTAATTATTCATTCAATCAGATGCATTGAGCTAGCAGACAAAATATAGCAGAGGCTTAAGAATATATAGCATGGATGGCGTTACATCCCGTAGAGGACCAGGACTTAGCTTCTACAGCAACCACTCGTGTTTTGCTATTCTCTCAGCGGCCAAGTTTCAGAAGCTTTTTCTGGTACAAAACCAGGGATTAAAGTGCTGATAAACGATTCTGTTTTAGCAGAGGAATAGGTCGGAAATTATTCTAAGTGGAAATATTTGTGGTGTCAATTATGGAGGAGGTTCTGGCGGTCAAAAAAGCAGCTAGAATGAAATTATTGTTGGAAATACCACCGGCTGATATTACCATACTTTTTGACAGTCAAGGGGTCATTAAAGCTATTTCGGCTATAGAAATCAAGTCGCGAAGAGCACGCAGCATTCGATTACTCTATGCTGGGTCCCAGGTCATAGGGAGATAACCGGCAACGAGGTAGCAGATGAACTTGCCAGGAAATGGACCAAAACCGGCCCAGCCCAGGCAATCCCATGGCTTTATCTACTTCTATCTGACATCAAGAGCAAAGTGGACAAAAGAATAATGGTGTCAGCTCATGAAAGGTGGAGCTCTCTTCTCACATGTGAGACCTCCTGTACGTTATGACCTGAGTTCAACAGCACAAGGACCGACATACTCTTCCAATGCAGCAGAAGGTTGCAGCGGATGGTAGTAGGAGCGCTAACTGGTCAAAATCAACTGAGATACCATCAACACAAAATGGGACTTACGCATGACAACATATGCAGAGGCTGCGGGGATAAAGAAGAATTGGCAATACTCCTCACTATCTTTGTCTATGCCCCAGGTTCTGCCCATTGAGACAAAGAACACTGAGAGAATTTTTCTTCCAAGACATTCATGAAATATCAGATATCCCAATCAAATTTCTTTGCAGGTTTATCAGGATCTCTGGATGGCTGGACGGAAGCATACGAGAGGGACTGGAAAAGTTTCCTCATGGGGATCGCACTGTAAGTGTGAAGTGGCTCCGCCACGTCTACCCACCGACCTAACCTAACCTAAGTATAGCCTGCGTTCAACTTTGCACGCTACAGCGGAAAAAGTGGAGATATTAAATAATATTCCTTTATATCAGATATCCCTTTCACTTCGGCAGAGAAATGCCAGAGAATAAATTAATTTGTCAATAAACCTATTTATCTGATGGACGCCTCACAATTTGTGAAATTTTGTACGAAACGTTTTCATTTGTATTTAATTCAAAAATTCAATAATGCTTTAAAGCTCTAAATATGAGCCAAAATTCTTAGTATATATTGGACTCTTGCTAACTTAAACAATTTAAATTATTCAATAAACATACTACAGTGGGTTCTCTTTAAGTCGTCACATTCGAAACTCTCTAACTCGAACTTTTTTTTTCTATAACTCAAACAAATTATGATATCCCGTGACTATTCGACTTGGGGAGAGTCCACTGTATTTGATAAGGTATCTTACAACTTGAACAGACAGTTCTTAATATTTGGTAATTTGAATTTTGTCATTATGTCTTCTATAACTTGAGCAACGAAAATATGTATACCTCTTTAACTTGAACAAATATTACGTGACAAGCAAATCGTTTTAAATTGGAACCTCCTTTTGAAGGGTTTTTATAAAAGGGGATCCCTCTTTCCTACTGTGACTCGATAAAGCCATCGAATGGGCCAGTCAAAAGCGAATAAAAATTCTCGGAATTGACAGTTCTCCAGAGTTATCGAGAATAGACTTTACAAAACATAAGTATTGCGCAAGGCCAAGCAATGCAATGCCACGTTCCCATCAAACGAAACCGCGAGGTTTCATGAATTTTTTTCCGAACCTACCACACATACATTTTCGGGGTCTGGAAACGTCGGGGTTTCTGATAAACCTCTTGTTGTCAATAGGTTGTCAAACCGAACAAGCGTACAGAGTGTATTTCACACACTATCATTTCCTGTCAAGAGACAGCTGTTCTGGAGGCCATTTAAAATTGAGAGCAAGTGACATTTGTTTTGGCGAGCTATTATACATTGAGAGCGACTGACTCGAAAGTTGAGAGCGAAACCACTTCAACCTCGGTGGAACGGCCTATTGAAGTTTCAGTAAAAGTTCATCCGAACCTCTCGGTTTCGGTTCGGTGGAAATGTAGCATAAAACAACAATTTTTGTTTTTAAATTTATCTCAAAAATATGTGCTTTATTATTTTAAATCAAAAAGAGGTCAAATGTTTTCTGACTGAATGTCCAGTATTTTGAACAACCCACTATCTTGAACGATCCTGGTTTCATACGAGTTCAAGTTAATGAGAGTGCTCTGTATATATACGGTGGACTCTCCCTTAGTCGAACTCTCCCTAAGTAGAACAAATTATGGTATCCCATGACAATTCGACTTAGGGAGAGTCCACTGCATTTCCTGTAATTTGTGAGCAATTTCGGAATGTAATTACCGTCACCAGATACAAGTGGGCACATATATGCATATGTATAAATAATACAAGAACCTGTCAGTCATAAGCTCTAAAATGGAGTAGCTGTCGTTCAAGTCTTGATAAGAAAAAGCGGTTCAATATTTCTTGTAGTAACAGCCTTGCAGTCATTGATACGTTTCAGACAATTGTTAATTGACACTATTTCGATATATCATAATGATGATAGATACATTGTTGGAGCATTATCAGTTACTTGGTGCAGATGGTGTGGACAAACAAATTGAGTTAAATTTACGTACCACTTTTGAAGCAGAATTAAGCAAATAATGGCGAGTATTTCCGATAACGAATTATTAAACAGAGGTGAATATATATTTCTTAACCTATTTCATCCTATGCACCCCAATTTATGCCAAGCCAACTTTCTTCATTTCTTACAAGCACTGCAGTGGGGATAATCACCGGATACTCCCTATTACGTCTACAGGCAAAAAGACACGAACTTTTCTCGAACGATTTCACCAGTCGTTGCCTGGATGAAGAAGAGGAGTAAAGTGTACTCGCCTCAACCAGGAAGGCAATAATGGGCTCCTACTTCTTCGACAATCTAAGAGACCTCAGTAAAGTACCAGTCAAATCAATACTGAAATTAATTGATAAATCTGGTTAGCTGTCCTAGTTACCATGTCAACCTAATCACCAATTTGTTAGCCCACGTGGCGGTACAACGGGCCTGCTTTGTCTAAGTGTATTCTAGCCACCTATAACCGCACCTAACCTATTTCTTATCAGAAATGTATATAGTTTACGTCGACTCCAAATTGTAAGGTTTGAAAAGCTTTTTCATGATACTTCGGCTCTCTGTCAGTGAATCGAGAGAACAATGGAACTGGGATCTTTGAAACGCGGGAATTGAAAGTAAATCCCCGCATAGAAATCAACACAACTATTGTGTCAATAGTCGGCGGCGACTTCAGTACATGTGCATAAATTAAGTTACCTTTACATCCAATGAATTTTGAGATCTTAAAAGTTAAACAACTCAGCATTTGAATAACAATTGAGCAGTTGGGTTTCTATCACATTATTAGTCCTACATAAATTGCGTTACAGCAATACATATGTACATATGAACACAATGTTAGAGACTGTCTATTGGCACAATGCCGATATTCACCCAGAGATGACTGGAAAACTCAATCACTTACCGCGTAATACCAATTTCTGATCTACATAGACGGGTCTAAGCTAGACCACGGTATAGTCTCTGCAGTCTTCTCGATGAATTTTCTCTAATTCTTACCGTCTCTCAGATCACTCGAGTTTTTTTCTGGGCTGAAGTGCTAACGATCAGAAAAGCGTGTTAGGTAAAGCCGCAGCTATCTGCAACGACAGCCAAACAGCCATGAGGGCCATCTCCTCAGTAATCACTTCCTCTAAATTTGCCAGTAGCAGGTTCAGGTGAATCACTCTCTTGTGACTCCTCCTGAAATGAGATTGCCCACGAACTGGCTTCAGCCAACGCCCCCACTGAAATGGTGGGTCCCATAATTAACCACCTCAAATACATGATCTACCAACACTTCCTGTCCTTAACTAGTAGAAGGTGGACTAGAACATCCAAGTTTAAATTCTCTAGGAAAACCTGGCCCTCCTACATGAAAAGAGGGACTTGAATTTTAGTGAATTTTTCAAGATAGCTATTCAACGTATGACGAATATAATCAAATTCCTAAACTCCGAAGGTTGGATTTAGCTAATACGAGGTGTGGTATCAAAACGGCGTACATCGCGCTACTTGTACCCTGATTGACCCCAATCGGTTTACCAAGCCAATTAAACCAACCAACCAACCATGTATTGACTACGTACATACTTTCCAAATGAAACAAATGTTTCCTTTTAAAATCGAATGCAATCTAAGTATTGCTCATTGGCTCAAGATTTGTTCGTCAACAACTACGGCCAAAATAGTCCATAGTAATAGATACATATGTATATATTCCATACCTATGTTCTGTATTCCACTGAATACATTTAAGTTATATTTGTATACATAAGCGCCCTCATGCACTTCTAAAGCTTCTACCTACGCATATGAAACCTTCAGTAATTCGTACCTACTGACACAAGCCCACTATATACTTTTCCGTCCCAACGTAGCCATCTCCCATTACGTATTAGCTAGGAGACATATCATCCATTACTAATTACTTCAAAAGTTATATACAATATACAGTATGCCCCACTTAAAACACCATCATGTCCTTGAACGTTGCACATCTCTATATGGCTGCCTAAAAACTTATTCTAAGATATCATTATCCGCCAAAGGGATCGCAGATCGTACAGCACATAGGAGGTATCTCCAGTCAACTGGATCCTCCGCCTACCCTATTCAGTTATGACCAAGCGGAACCAAGTGAGTTTTCGGACTTGGTTGAACCACCTCATCCTGGATCTGCAAGTAGTCGCCGGATGAAAACATGTGTCATTTATGCCACGTGACCAAACCATCGAAGAATATCCCTTTTCGTATGAAGAAGCAACTGTAACTCCCACAAGAGCACGGAGAAATCTCGTCTCAGCAGCTTGTATTCGCGATCTGATTCTTTCGGTCCTTACCCAAATGTCATGACCAAAGGTGGGTTTAAAAAAGCTAACTTGGCTTCGGACACCGAGCTCGACTTTCCTGATGATAGATCTTCCAAACTGTTTCAAAATTCACTCAGCTTTGCCAGTCTTACAGGAAAGCACAGCATTACTCGTTAAAATGCTACGAAAAAATATAAGGCTTGTACTCGACTTTTTAAATAAAGCAATATTCACTATCTAAATCTTTAAAAAGCCATAAATCCTTGTAACCAGCGCTAACTTATGTGCGCATATTAATCTGAAGTTTTAATTGAAGTGTTCATAAATTAAAATAACAATATACACATATGTGATGTAATGCAGCAGCAGATCACATATCATTTTTATTTCTTTCATTTTATTGCAATAACGCTGTACAAGATAATCTAAATAAAATCAAACGTTTAAGTTTGCACAGGAACATCTTTTACAAAATTGAGATATTATATAATATAATGCGTGCGTGTTTTACCTATGCGACCCCTTTAGTGGATCATTCCGCTCGGAAGATGATGATGATAAATTAGCCGAAAGCCCTGGCTATCTTCAATTCTATAATTTACTTGCGAATTTACAAAGATGTTATAATAATATAAAATGTCTTAGCTAATAGTAAGGAACGGGGAAGGAAAAAATTTGTAAACGGCACTTGCAGGTAATATGTCCTGATCGGCAACTGAATATTTGAATCGTTGGCTCTCCGGGCTAGGTGGTTTAAAAAATACATTCACAAATGTGATACTTCGAGACTTGTCCAATGGTTAAGCGGACGCACAGCCTCTAAAAGACAGGTAAAACCTGCCACGTCCAAAAAATCTGTATGTAATGTTATAGGCCAATGAATTAAGATCTCCCAATACCTAGTTGGAGCTTTGGACGACTGGATGGCGCAGTTGGTGGAGTGCATGCCCCTGGTTAGCGGGGTCACCGGATCGAATCCCAGTGAAAGCAAGGTTAATACGCTTTTATCTGGTTTTCGAATCTGGTCCAGTTTAGTAGTAGTCAATCAGTGCTACTAGTCTGACAATGGGTCAATATGGTCTAAGTGTGCTGGTGAATGCACTAGCAGCCCCTCTACCTAACCTAACCTAACCTAACCTAGTTGGAGCTCAGGCCAAACTACGTAGATTACGAGTCTGGGGTAACATTCCTCCCTGGATGGTAACATTGCATTATTATTTATTATTTAGATTAAACTCCTCTACGTTCTGCATACAACAGTGCTTTATGTTCGAATCATTATCAATTCGAATGTAAAATTAATTTCATCAGAAGAAATGAAATAATTGAATGAATTAAGTGTTTACATTTATCACTTTTACACATTCGGAAAAAATTAATTACATTTTAACTGTGCGTACGCAATACACAACGGGACCTATAACCTATAACTGATTAAAAATGGAAACCTTGTGTTTCATCAGATGTGTTTCTGTATACACTTATAGAGTGTTCTGTAGAAGATGACAAATAGTCTGGCAATTGTTGCGGTCTCGTCCAATTGATGTTGGTTGGGAGAAGAATTTGCTTGTTCTAGGCAAATTAACTTAGGTGTCCGACAGGGAACCAAGAATGAAATATCATGGTATGTTGGTTGATAACAAAGTTTTATTTTAATTCTTATGCCTTTATATTGGCATGACATATCTGTAACAAACCACTTTATTCATCATAAAATCCCTAACTGGTGTTTTATTACATTTTAAGTGAGTGTTTCACAACGGTAATATACGGCTCGATGGATTTTACCGTATTTTTTACACACTGGTTTGGGGTTAGCTCTGTAAAAAGTTGTACGAAGGATACTTCCTAAATCTAATTTCTCTACTCTCTTTTTTCGCCTTAGTTTACATATACAGTCGAACTTCGATAACTCGAATGAAATTGGTTGGCAATACCGTCAAGACTGAAATTTACATGTAATTTAAATTTGATAACTCTAACTTCGATTATTCGAATGTCTTGATAACTCGAGCAGATTATTTGGCGTCAACTTCGATAAGTCGAATTCTGAAGGGAAATTCGTAAATATTGCGTATTCCACAAGTTCGTTTTATAAGGAATCGCTTTCGGGACACTGCGTTTGTATGTTCCGAAGAGGCTGACATTTCTATGATTTTCAGGACTGAACTCCCAAACGAAAGAAATGCGGAAGAAATTCAACTGCAGATGGCATTTGAAGCTTGAAGAAGATTCAGAAAAATAGAAAGTGTTACTTATTGTTACTTAGGAGTTTCCACAGCTGAAGATATTGTCGACATACTAAGATGTGAACCCGAATCTTCTCTGCTCGACAATAACGACGACACCGACAGTGACGTAATTGAGAAAGTCTAGGCGATAATTGAGGATGATTGCATTCAACCACCTTCAAACGAGTGGGTTGCAAATTCATTATTCATTTTGAGTTTATATTAAAAGACTCATGAAACAACGAAATATTCTATGTAGCTACCTACAGTGGTTTCAGTTCCATTGAAGATGTTTTTTAAAAAATAAAGTAAAAAATCCGCTCTTCAGTCATGTATAACAGACTATTTTAAATAATAATAATGCTACTCTAAGTTTTATGTGTTATATCGTAAAATATAAATTTATATTGTAATCTCGGCAATAGCTCTTCTAGGTCTCCACTCTCCTCCGGAGAACTTCCTCTGACAGCCACTTTGCTTGATTCTCTACCGCTCGTATAGGCAATGAAGCAAACGATAATAATGCAAGTGAAGTTGTTAAGTAAAACTCCTTGGGTACAATTTTAAAATATTTATTTAAAAACAGTAATATTTATCAAAGTGGCAAATTCTCTTAAAGACGCAAGTGTGGTATTTTTCCTTGGACGCTGGGAGAACTTCCCAAGTTGAAATACCAAATCTGAATTGTTGTTCACTGATCAGGCGGTTGCTTTTAGACTCCTTCTTGTGGAAGGTCCCTAACGAATCTACTTCAAATGCGGATCGGATCTTCAAAATGTTCCAACCATCTCATCCTGGGTCTGCCAAGTGGTCGCCTACATGATGGAATCGTATTCAAGGCACGCCTCGGAAGTTGTGCTGGTGGGTCCATACGTGCTAAGTGACCAAACCAACGAAGCATACATCTTTCCGTTCGGAGAAGCGACTGCTCAATGTTGAGTTCCTCGCGCACTATCGTGCTTCTCACCCTATCCCGGCGAGTAATTCCCACAACAGGACGAAGAAATCTCATCTCAGCAGCTTATATTCACGATCTTATTCCCACAACAGGACGAAGAAATCTCATCTCAGCAGCTTATATTCACGATCTTATTCTTTCGGTCATTACCAAAATTTCATGACCATAGGTGAGAGTTGTAACAAATACAGAGTTGAAAACTGCTTACTTGGCTTTCTAACTATGCTCGTCCTTCCGGATTACAGATTTTCCAAGCTGTGTCAAAACTTACTACACCTAATATGATTTTTTATGAATCTGAATTGTTAAAAACTTGTTAAACAAATAAATATCTATCCATCCAAATGTTCCATCATCTTTAATTTATTATGCCGGTACAACATATTTTTAAACGACACTAAGCTCCACTAATGAGATCAACAATTTTGCCAATCTAGACTTGTTGTTGCGCAACATTTCAATTCTTGCAAACCAACTTCCCGTTTGGCTAAACCATCTAAAAGTATTTCGTTTGCAATATTTGGCAGCAACAACTTTTCGAATGACGTGCACATACTTGTTGGAATTTCGAAAAGCGATCGTTCTTTGGTTTAAACTTGATAACGGCATACATATGCGGCGATGATTAATTCCAAAATTAACATCAGATGTGTCCAAGGTTGACGAGTATGCACAGAATTGCTTCATGCGGAATGTTGTTGATATAAATTGGATAACAAGAAATGTCACTTGTTAATAGATTCTGTATGCCGTTAATGACGCGGACTAGAATGTGTGGAGTCGATTGTATCTTGAGAGCTTGAAAAGATTGAGAGGTGGTAAAAGATGAAAATTATTATTTTTCGACACAAATCTAAATTTTCGCAGGAAAAGACGTACGTCAGTCATTTGTCTGGACAACCGCTTTCTTGAGAGCATTTACCCACTTTGGGTATGAATACCACGTAAATGAATGTTCAGGAATAAGGTGAACGACTCTAATCTAGGTAGTTCTGGATTATTGTACTTCAGACCGCCACCATGCTTGATAGTATTCTTAGTGAACTCTGCGTTGGACATCCACAGACATCTTCATCCGTTGTTTATCAAGCATCGTAGTGGTAACTCTGTGGTATGAGCATGTTCCTCTAAGTACGGAGTTGGTCGCTCAATCCTAATGCATTTAATTACGACGAAAGAATCTTACACAAATCTACTTGGAACAGTACTACAGTGTAATTTCGATTATTGCAACTAATGAAAACATGACCAGTTGCACTAATCGAACAGATATTTTAAACACTCTAAGTAATCTTACTTACTTACAATCTACACTTACTTACAAATTCATTAACATAGTACAAAAAACTCAGCAGTTGCTTTGCAAAACATCGCTGAGCAGCAGCCTTATTCGCATATTTAGCGGTTACATTTTTTTTTGTCCTGCCCACTACAAGTTTATGATTTAGCAATTTATCACGACTTCTGATTACACTTTGGCCTGTAAACACTATCATCGGAAACTACTTCTCTTCTACGTTTTGTTAGAATTTCGGCGATCTACTCAGAGATGTCATCGCTGCCCATATCTTAATACCTGATCTTTCTGACAAAATTTGATCCCAAATTAAAAGCAAAGGCACACAGTCTTCTTCCTCCCAATGATCAGACGTTCTGATAACTTTTTCCAACGTTTAGTGATGGTAGTCGCTCTTAACACTTCCACGAATGGAGTGACGAGTAGAGTTTCGTGAATACCGTCAAAAAATCACTCAAATTCGTCGATAGGCAAGGGGACAAACGGTTGTGCAGTTGGCCATCTCTATAGTATTTCAATTCTACATTGAACTATGTCTAGGCGATTTTTGATATCGTCAACAGTTCTGTCCTGCTACTGCATTGCATAGTAAACCGTACATACATACACTCATGCTCATACAATTAAGCCACATATGCGATAAGGAAGTGCTTGCCCTAGCAATTGTTACTGTTGCAATGAATTAACCTGAAATATGTTAAAACTGCTAAAGTGCAAGAAAATAGTTTATCTATATGTCGAACAGTGGACAGTATAACCTATAATAACCGAAACAAAAAAATGAAGCAGAACGGCGGACGTAGATGTGAGACAGCAGGTACTTCATTATCGCATATGTGGCTTAATTGTATGAGCATGAGTTTATGAGTAAGAATGTTCGTATGTTTTGAGCGAATGCATTTGTTGCAAAAATCGAAAATAGGTACGTCCATTACATTGGTTACAAAAATCGAGTGTTGCAATAATCGAGACTGCACTGTACATACTAATATTTTCTGAAGAGGATATGCCGCTGATGTGGCTATTTCTACAAGATAACACCGAAAACGCACCGCCAAATTGAAAAATGAATAATTTGCCTCCAATGCTGTGTTGCTTCCAACGAACAGAAATCGCGAGGTTTGGATGAACTTTAGCTGAAACCTAATATGCCGTTCCCACCGAGTTTGAAGTGTTTTCAAAAGTCAATTGCTTGCAATTTTGCAGTGGACGGAACACAAGAAAAGAGAGATAAAATGAACAACAAAATATACGTTAACAAAATATAATGAAGTTAACGTTGTAGGTTTGTTCGGTTTGATAACCTCATGGACGGACGAACATAATGGGCTTTCAACCAGCTTAACACCGAGAGCGAGGTTTCGAGAGAGAGAGAGAGAGAGAGAGAGAGAGATGTATGTCTAATCCTCGGAGGTTTGAAATTTTTTTATGAAATCTCGCGATTTCGTTTGGCGGGAACATAGCATACAAGGGATGAACTTAAGAACTGGCCTGCTCAACTGCCGGATCTCATTCCGATAAAAGTATGTGATAGCATGTCAAAGATGCTTTTGGGACTTTAAACCTCAAAAATAAGCAGCCAAAATTATTCCCAACTTTCATGTTTACTGTAAAAATGTACATATGCGAATTAGCACAATTAATAGAGGCTATTTTTTTGTCCACCACTGTCTGTAGCACTATTGAGCTCTACAGGAATATGTCATTGGGCAGAAAAGGTATTTTTGAAAGAAAACAAACAGCTGACTGTAATATTAATAGATTTGATTGTTTGTAGCATTTGCCCACATTTCACAATTCACATTCATCAAGATTAATGCCCACAATTTTAAATGCAGCAGTTCTTATTGCATGATTTGAATGTGTGCACTTTGAAGTCATGCACAAAAAAGAGCTTATCATAAAGCCTGCTGGCAAGGATAATATCATGGCACTTTTGCATACGGCCAAGAAAATAATTTAGAGGGATTTTTACAAACTCTACGGTACAAAAGATAATGTACGAGAATGTATAAATAAGCTCATAAGAAAGATTCAGTGCATCACGTTGAGTGTTTACCGAAGAAAATGAAAAAAGATAATAAATAAATAAAAGTAAAAGCTGGAAAACAGAAAATCATACTCCTTCGGTGCACCGGTACATGGCGTACCACACGTAAATGCATGCCTACGTATATGGATAGCTTCTAGAGGGGCAAATGACCTCGAAAAGAAGATACTCCATGTACTCATATGTGACGCGACACTTCCTGGAACGTATCACATCATAGTCCCGTCCCTCTAACCCGATCTCATGTGGATGGTGTGTTCTGTGCAGAATCCAATGAATTCACATTCACCTGGTGTAATGTGGAGAGATGAATAAATAACTTATTTTTTTGGAGGAGAGTAAACAGTACCAGAAGTCAAGAATACTCAGTGGAAATATTTACAGGGAAAGAATGAATTCGTCTCCTAACGAAGTCACTCATCTGTACAGGCACAGCGCACTTGTATTATCGTGACCGAGTGTAGTTTGATGTTTTCTTTTCTCTGTATAATAATTTTGTGCTCAATGGTTTTACTCTTGCTGAAAACAACGCTTTGCACCCACATGTGCTTAAGTCTTGAGTGAGTTGATTACATTCGCGGCAACTTCACCATCCCAAGGTGGTTATGTACATTCTGACGCCATGGCGTAATACTTCCTTTTGAAGTTTTTGTCGCATTTAATAAAAGCTAGAAACAGAGGACATACACGAATGTGTGTATGGAATAATGATGGTTTACGGCCATAAAATATACTGCCTTTAAGAACCTCACATCGGTATGCGCATATGAACACGTATACATACGTTATGTACATGTTAACTCATGCAGCTTGTACAGTGAAGCAAAATTAGTTAATTATAAATCTGTCTTGCGGTGCAGATGTGGTAATTTATTTTATAGAAAATGTTGATACAGTCGCCTTCCTCTAAGCCTTCACGAGATATCAAATTTAGTTCGAGTTCGACTTGCATGGCAAATTTAGGGGAATGCCATAATATGGCAAACAAAATCGAGGGTAGAGGCAAATTCGACTAAGATGTAGGCGACTGTATTGATTGAAGAAATGATAATGAAGTACAGTGGACTCCCCAAGTCAAATCAAATTGTTACGGAATACCATAATCTGTTCCAGTTAGAGAGAGAGAGAGAGAGAGTTTGACTTAGAGAGAGGGTTTGTATGGAAATTCGACAGAAGTCCCAGAGAACTTTCGGTGAGTTTTTAGAGACGTTATTCTTTATTTTTTATATTAGGACTATCCATTTCCCAGTTGAGCCTTTTATAAAACTCTTGTAAACAGTTTTTGAATTTTCTCAACTCTGAGAGTATGAAAGACATGTACTGGATGCCGAACAGTGTTGCAATATTCTAGGAGAGACCTGACGAACGCACGGTAAAGACGTGCAAGGATCGTGAAATTTTTTTGAATTGCGCAGAATAAGTCCCAGCATTGAATTTACTTTTTTAATCCATTTTTTATCAAAAATTACCCCTTAGTCTTTTTTAAAAGCTGCTATGTACAGGGGTTTATTGTTAATTTTGTAAGTAAGTATTAAGGTCTAAGGAGTTGGATAAACAATAATAAGAATAATCATAATATGGGGGGGGGGGGGGGGAAGGCGAAGGTGAACCTTGGCCTAGCTTCTCAGCAACCACATGTTGAGCGGGCTGTTGTTCTCTCACGATTGTAAGGATAAGGGAACGGCGAAGTTGAGGAGCTTTTTCTTGACTCGAAAGAGGTCGAGCCGTGAATTATGAAAGGTGGTAAATTGGGTTTCGAACCTGGCACCCTCTGCGTAGGAGTCGACGCACCAAACTACTACGACACGGCGACCATTCACTTTTTTAATTTAAGCACATAAAAAAAAAGCCAAAGATAGCTATCGATATTGCAAATGCTAAGAAACCATTCTTGCGAATAATTTCGTGTCATCTGTGATTGGCGCCATCTATTGAAACCCCATTCAAATTCACTTAACATATTAAAAATAAGTAAAATGACATTTCAAATCGAAGTGAATTTGGTAACATTTAAAAAAACCGTGTTCGGATTTAATATTTACGAGCAACGTGGATAAAGTAGAACATAAGGTTTAAGTGGTGGGCTATGAAGCAGATTTAAGAATAGTATCAGCAAACGGCCCTTAATACAGTCGTTTAGGAGACAAACATTTGCTTTACCATAAATTTTAAGGTGTCACAAGCCGACATGGTTGCCAATTTATCATTTGCCAAAACCATCATTTCATTTTTAAAATTAAAATTGAGTTCCATAACATTTTAAATTTAGATCACAGTGATTATTTAAACTAATTTTGCATAGGTACGCTTTATAGTAGAATTTGTCTAAAAATATAGAGTGTTTAGGAACAGATAATTTAATTCACACGACAAGAATGACAGCTTTGCGAAACATATGCTCACCAAAATAAAGTTCACCTTGAACTCTTTATGCACGCAAATAAACAAAGTAGTGCAGCAGTGGCAATACGTTTGGCACAGTTGAAATTCGACTCTTAATTTAATTTACTTTAGTTTAGCTAAAGAATATTTCGTTTTCACACTCAATATTTAAGGGTAGTTTAGGTAAGCCTGACCGGACCGGCATTGTGAACTATTGAATCCACCAACCATGTGAACCATGAACAAAATAGTGATTGTGATTGATCGCGGATAGTATCTTGCTGGAGAGGAATGGAAAAGTGAACACACCTACTCAACAAGCGAATGTTCATGCATGTAAGGATATTGTAATACCATATTATGCGTGTATCTATTAATTTCTGTGATTTACCGGAGCATTGTCAGACAAAATAATTGGTTGCTTATGTGTTTTGGCAACTACATATGTATTCTCTGGATTGACACTTAAGACATGGCAATCGGTGGCGGTGAAACCACTATTTAAGTGGAATCTATCATTTGACTTCCACTGTGGAAATGAAATTCCTATTGATTCTGAGTTTAGCGATGGTTTGTTGTTTTTTTTGTTTAAATATTCCCGTTTCATTGCAGCTAGCCCCACCCGTGGTAAGATAGCAAAGCTATTTACCTAAATTCATTGGGGAACCCGTATAAGGACCGATCATCCACCTCTCTCAGTCAAGATATATGAACCTTGGCTATCGCCGTTGAGGCAGAAGTCTCATCGTTAAACATGAAGTATATCCATTTATCTTTTAAATATATGCAACGAATAAAACGTTTTCAACATTATTGCAACTGAATAATATGGATTCACATAATATGGATGTACACGTATCTATGAAATAGGCGTTCTAAGGAAGACAAATAAATATTTTAATCTAAATTTAAAAAAATGTAATAATAATAATGCTTTTCATAAGACGATTTCTAATTAAACCCAACAAATTCCTTCTAAGGATCTTTTGGCACACCCTATACAAAACAGAAAAAAAAAAACAATAGCCTTAACATCCACGAAATACTTCCGAGAATGGGGACTACAAGACAGCATGTCTGTTTTGGACTTTGACATGACTGAAAAATAATGCAGCCAAAGTATTGATTTTTCGAAGAATACACAATGTAGTGGCATTAGTTTATTGCCCCAAAAGAGCCAGCGAATAAGGATCGGATGGGTGAGATTGTTTTTCTATGTGCACACACAACATTTTATCTAGTCCCATGTGACCCACATTCATTATTCGTCGATGAGAATAGAAGACATAAAGAAGAGAAGAAAAAGCATTTCATCTAGTTAGCTTGCGAGCCAAGAAATGCAAATGGGAATTGGTTGTCGTTTTTAATTCCACTCTTGGAATTTAGAACGCATCAAATGGCTTTATCAAAGTGCATTCAGCGAATTTATCTCCGAAGTTGACATCTATGTACTGTGCATGTATACGTGTGCTTGTATTTTTAACACGCTTCCCACGTAAATATAATTTATGTTTATAGACCATTATATTTATAGTCCAAGGAAGGTCAATGGTTCAACCACATGGGGATGCTCAAGCCTACTAATTTCAAGGTACCAATTAGTTTTTTTATGAAGTGAAGGATACTACTGATGGTCACCGCACTGACGTTGAAGTGGGGTAGTAAATGTAGTTACTATTTGTAAATAATAAAGATGGTGCGGTGCGTGGCTTAATAGTGTTTCACCTACCGCTGTAACACGAAACAAGTGACAAGTGTGGAGTAACCCAAGGGGCTTCTGGGTGCCTGAAAGTGAGTGAAAATGTAAATAAACGGTACAGATGTTGTCTCTAACATATCTTTGCATTATAGATGCAAAGATGATAAGGGAGGCGCCCATTCAAGAAGATAGCATCATCCAATCTCTCCTGATAAGGCTATGCTGTTTCAATGCTCCAAAGGTGGTTTGTAATGGTGTACGTAGCTACTTTTGTCTTTCGGAAATCAGTCAGCAGAGGGTTTTAAAATGTACATTCTTAGAATTAAATGTTACTGGTCTTCGATCATTATTCACTTGATATCATTATTCAGATGTTTACGTTACGTTAGGTTAGGGAGCGGCGGCTTAGCCTCACATAGACCTGTTGGTCCATACTGCTACCACTAAACAGAATAAACCTAGTAGTAGCCCCCTGTAGCTTTATTTAGCAAAATATTCCAGCTGTTTGTGCAAAATGTATAAGACGTTGTGGTTTCACGACTGTCACATCATTTAGGGGTTTAAAGAATGATTGAATTAGAGGCTTGTATCGAGCTTTGGCTAAAGCCGGGCAGAAACAAAGAAACTGCTTCAAAATGTTGTCCGTTTCTGCATGTATTAGCGGGGATCAGACCTATGTGCATGGTGACCCACCAGGCAATGGCCTGTAATAATCTCTACTGCAGTTAACTCTTAGCAGCGAGATTACGCCATTGAGTACTGGCTCTAGCCAGGGATTCGTCTTCTAGCTTCTTCTTTGTGGAGCTGAGGCGTATCCGCGTACAGGATTGGTAGAGATTTTCCCAGCTCCGAGCCCTTCTTCTGCCTTTCACAACATTGGATTCCAGAGTGTCCCGGTACACAAAAGAGGGTCACCGAATTCCCCAACGATGTCTCGTTGACGCTTTGTCTGCACAGTCCAACCAGCTTCGATTTCAGAATTTCTGAAGCTATAACTTGTATTGCCGCTTGGCTATCAGAAAAGATGGTGATCGATTCGCCTGTAACTTAACGCTTTGGTCTTTCAGCGGCCAAGGCTTAGGCAGCCGATTTGTAGGTGTACCACACTTTCTTTCGCCTGATCAGAGTGCATACAGATTTCTGCATTGACAAGGCCCATTTTATGGAGGTACAGTGGACTGTCCCTAAGTTGCACCGTGTCCTGTTGGTGCTCCACATAGCAGTCTTAGGTCAGTTTTATTACTTTCTAGAACTTCTTGGACTCGGTTGGAATTGTAGTTTTGTTCCATGATCATCATTGATGGTTTAATACCCTTCTGGTTGTACCAAAACAGGTTTATTTGTTTGAAGATATATTTGTGTAGATGAAGATTTGTGGCCATATTGTTGAATCCGTAATGAGGTGAGGGCCCAGCTCAATGAAGGGTTTCTGAGCAGATGACATGGCTTTTATGTCAGAATTTTCATTACTGTGATTGTCCTCATGTCCTGGAACCCAAATCAGCTTTAGTCTGTTATTTTCAGCCAGCGTTTCAATATTACGTGACATCCCCAGACAGCCTAAGCGTTAAAAGTATAACACTTTAGTGCCTTAAGAACCGTTTGCCTTACAGCAGCCATAAAGTATGTTCGGTTAAATTATTTGATTGTAGATCTACATACTCTCATTTCTGGGTTTTTGCCTGCTAGCTGTTTTAGGGACTATCGTCAGCATATCCAATGGCTGTGAAGCCATTACGATGTATGATATTTTTATGTTAAGTTTGTACTGTTTGCGTCTGCAATTTCCCTCGTGAAAGAGGGACATACTATTGCGTGTCTGTCGCAGGTAAATCACCAACAGATGCAATCCAAACTATAGCGATCATAATGGAAAAACATCGTGATTCCTTAAAAGATTTGCTAATGGTGCTGGTTGATTTTGATAAAACGTTTGATAGACACTTAAGATCTGAGATAGGTGGCAGTAAGAAAATGAGGTACAGATGATCGTTGAAATGTACGAGGGACCAAAGACGATAGTAAGATGTCCTGCCGGTGCCACCGAGGAGTTTCCAATCAAAGTCGTTCAAAAAAAGTCGTCAAAAAAAGTTTATTGTTGTCTTTGATTATCTGCCTGAAGGAAATTCCAAAGGTCCATCAGTTATTCTTTGCTGACGATGCAGCCATCATTAGTGATCTGATGTGCGAGTGGATTTTCTGCAGGAGAATGGGAACCGCTTTAGCCAGAAAAAAACCCTGAGTACCTGTGTTGCCCATTTCTCGATGCACTCAGGCTTATTCCACGCATTTATTTACATGTGATTTCTAAGAGCGAAAAATTCAAATATCTGGGATCTATGATCTAAAAAGAAAGAATTTGTGATTACGATATAAACCATCACGTAGGTGATTAGTGGACGAAGCCATTTTCTGTGACCGAAAAATGTCCCCCAATCTAAAAGAAAAGCTCTTCATCGCAGTTGTACGTCCGGTGACCACATACGGTTGGTTCACAATGTTAGACAGCGTACAAAAAGTATCCAGCAACTGAGATGAAGATGCTTCGAAAGACAGCAGGAGTAATAAAGCTCGATATAATAAGAAGTTTAAAGATCCGAGCAAGCTTTCACGTCTAAGAATCTCTTAAAAAAGTTCAACGATCGGCTTAGTTGGTATTTTTATGTTCAAAGGAGCGCCCCGTTAAAAAGGCGATATCAATCAACGTTCGCAAAAGACGCAAGCGCGAAAGAGAGCCAGACATAAAAACTCCTGGATCACACAAATGCGAAAGCACCAGCATCTGATCGGTCTCAGTGATGTAGTGGTCCGAGACAAGGTCTGCCGATGTGTCTTGAGGTCGAATCGGTGGACCGCACAGGCGTCCCCACAATTCAGATCATAACCTCGTCGAACAATAAGAGAGACTGTTCCACAATGCTGCAAGAATGTGCAATAAATCCAAAACCTCTTTCCCATATTAATGTAACCACCCTCAAATTTGCTTATAGGAAGATGCACAATCGGGTTCAACTTAGTGAATTGTTCAGCAGAATTGTGGAATAGATTGTTTGTTGTTCTAATATAACCATCAATCAAATAGCTATTATTAAACGCATAAGAGTATATGAGACTATTATAAAGCGTATTTAAATGTCTAAATATAAACTACAGCTTTCTTAAGCACATTTTGATAGCTTATTGTATATAGAGGACAGTAAAATACCATCTAAACGATGACCAAAATCAGAATCCAAACAGACGACTGTAGCACAAAAAACACTTTACATAAATGCAGTAAGACATTTGGAATGTGTCCAATAATAATTCCATAATAGCTACAGATGCATATTCTCATCTGTTACATAAATATATACAAACACAGGCATAAATTCATGCCTCAAGTGGAACGCTCAGTCATCAATTGAGTCTTAGTCATTAATAAATGCAGTGCAACCCTACACTATAGCAGTGCATATGGCGATAGTTAACACTTCGGCGCGGCGCCTTCTGTTTTTTTTTGTGAAATTCATTCGTGATGTGAATGCATGAGAGATTAATGTATAATGAATTTTAATTGAAGAATCAAGAGCGAAACAAAGGAAGCGAAAACGTTTCTGAAAAATATATACCAATTGTCATATGCATATAAATACTACATACATTCCGATAAAGACTGCAGAGTATGTACCGCTCATTCGGTTGACCGATTCATAATTTAGTTGCTCTAATTGTGGGGGAAATGTAATAAATTAGTAACTTTAGGGTCTGGCTTTCATCTGGTTATATGCGCTAGTGGTCGATTGGAAGGCCCGCAGGCAGACACAGTAAGAATTATGTATGTTTTCAAAATAATTCTATTCACGCTTATTGGATGCATCACGCGTCATAAAATATTAGAACGCTGTTAAGCTGGAGCCAAAGTTTTGGATAGGGAACATTCACCAAGAATTTCACGGTACATCGCCATCTCAGTGGTGCCATGATAAGGGGGAAGCGCTGCTGCAATAAGCGAAATGTGGAACTGTTGATGGGATTCGGACTATATATCTAAATTTCCCGGGAACCATCGGCGCACAGCATAGCTCCCAACATACACGGCCCTTTAGCAAAACCCATCCCATGCTGTTACGACTAATTTTCCTGAGCCATTCCCCTCCATAAGACCGTAATGACGACAGACAATCTCCAGATATGGTGGGAACTCCAGGTCTGAGTGGTCAGTGCTCTGAGAACTTATCCCTGAGACACCATGATCGAAATCCCACCCAACACACAAACAACCGAGAGATGTGTTACTTTGGACCGATAGTGTTAATAGAACTCCAGGGAACATATTAACCCATTATAAACACCGCAATGCCACAATAATCAAGCTTTGAGAACAGGCTTCTAATCTCTACCGAGTGACAACTGCGCGTTTAGAAACCGTGACAAATGAGGAACCCTGACAAACACAGTCAATCCTCTATAAAACGAGGCACTCATTATAACAAAAGTCTGAGCCTACATTCTACATTCCTCTTCTGCGTTCACACCACAGCTTTCCATTGTTTAAGGATCTGAAAGTTCTACCGGTCCGACGAGTATATTGTTTTGAGGTTATAATGATATTTTTCTTCAGATCAGAAAATATGAACTTTAAAATACTGGAGAACTATAATTTGCTTTGAAATGATATGCATTTTGTATCCTTGCCCCATTTCCCCACTACGGCCTTTAGAAATTCGTTCAAGCTTGTCGTCTCTTTAATAACCTTCCTCACAGTTGTTTGGTAATGAGGCATCCTGTGCCAGATGACCATCGGCGGTTTGTTTGAGGAAGCGTTTCAAGCTTTAGCAGATGTTTTTATAGTAGCGATAGGCATGGAGGGTGGGTCTCCACCCGGAAAGAGCATGGAGTTCGTGCCCTTTCTAGCGAGTTCGTCCGCTTCGCAATTATCTGGAATGTCACAGAGTCCCGGCATCCACATAAGTTGGATGTTAAAGTACTTGGCCATCTCGTTAAGAGATAGGCGGCTACTAACCTTAAAGCAAGGCCAGTCAAATCTGGTCTCCTCACTACGACAATCACTCACAGCGTATTGAAGCTGTCCAACGTAGATTCCTAGGTTTTGCATTACGTGTTCTCCCGTGGTCTGATAACCGTGCTTTACCACACTACACTGACCGACTATAGTTGATCGGCTTGCATATCCTAAAAAAACGTGAATTAGCTGACATAATATTTCTTTACCAAGTTGTAATAGGAACTATTGACTCGCCCGCCCTTCTGGAAATAATTCCACTAAACGCCTACCCCCGTCGCCTCAGGTCTGTTTCTCTTTTACGACCACCTCTCCATCGTACCAACTACGGCCTGTATGAGCCCATCTGTAGAATGTTGCGCTTAGCAAACTTATCCCAAAATTCCCTTGATTTTCAATTCAATCGATTAGAAATTCATTATTCACCTCTCCATAACTAGCCCTGCTTTCTTCACATGCTATATATATCTATTTATGTGAGTTTGTAAGCACATGTATAATTTTTTTAAGTTCACGCTTGTACTAAGGTAATAAATTATATAGCGTTTGTACAATATAGTGTATGTACCTATGAAATGAATTCACATGTTCAGGTAACTGATAATAAAAATATTATTAAAGCATGAATGGCTTAATTTAAGAAGTTTCTTTGCTCACATTTCACATTTTACAAAAATAGCGACACAAATTAATTGCACCATTTTATTAATTAACCATTTTATGCATTATTTATAGTTGCAATATCTTGCTATTGTTCTTTTCAAATTATTTAAATTGAATTCATGAGTTTGCAGAATTCATGAATTAAGCGTGTACAGCGGATTTCATTTTTCGAGTTAATTTGTTATGTATGGTTTATGAATAGGCTGTATATATATATGTTTATTTAAATATTAAATTGAGGTCAAATATTGCAGTGCATGTTTACTCACGAAAGTGCAGATTACAATTTGAGTATATGCTCTTAAAAATACGAGTCAGTTTGTGAACACCCTCCGAACAACGTGCATGGATCGTACATGGATAGTGGGCAAATAGAGCAATCTGCCGCCATTTTTTCCCTCTAAATTCACGAATTTGCCGCCATTGCGTGGTGGATCCATGGTTTGGGTAAAGGTTGAGGTGGCTGACTGTCGCCCATACGGACAGCAGACACACTTAGGCCAAGCATAGACCCATTGTGTTACCATACGGATCTTAGGCTACCTATTCCGCAAACCAATTTGTGCTTTTGATAAAGCGAAGAAGAGGACTGATTCTGATGCTGCTCAGCCAGCCAGATTAACAAAGAAATGGGCCCCCAGAAGTCTGAATTTACGGGATGAGTGAGCACTGCAGCTACATAGCAAGTGTTCGATGGTTACAGAAATCATTATAGGGAAGGCCTAGTCTAGAGGCGTGAGTTCTGATAGCACATTACCCTGTTAAAACGCCAATAAGAGATCTGAGGTTTGACCTGCTTCATCTGATCAAGCTAAGCGATCGATCGATCATAGGCCATAGTTGTTTGGTAATGAAAAGGTTTGTCCAGGCGTTTGAAGCTTTAGCAGATATTTTATAGTAGCGATAGGCATGGAGGGTTGGTCTCCACCCGGAAAGATCACGGAGTTTGTGCCTGTTTCGGGAGTGTTGACCCCGAAGCTCTATCTTGTTGCTCTGGGAAGAAGTTCTCAGACGTGTTTGGATGCTATGATGATCCGTCACGTATTTTCTTTTTTTTTTTGTTGGGAAGTAGATCAGGATGTACCACTTCCCGGTATAATTATCAAAAACTTTAACACTTGGTTACGACACGTTATAAAATCTTTATTTGTAGTGTTATCTTGGCGCTCACAATATTTTTTTTCTTTATTTGTAAGCACTTCTATTTATACAGCATAGCTGTTTGATACATAGGTATTAAGACGTCATACACAATGGGTAAGTTGACACAGGTTTCTCAATTATACAATATAATATGTGTGGTTAAAGACTTCAATACAAAGTTACACTCAAATATAACACTTAGTATAACAATTACGTGAAACTCATTGTGAATTGATCACCTATTCAAGAATTACATGCAACGACCTATGCTATCCCTCCTTCTTTAGCTCTTGTGTGTGTCCTTACACTAAATGTTGGAAAGAGACAGTTCACATGCGATCAACACCCATATTTCGCACATTTGACATTTGAGTTTGTTTTGATTCTTCAAATGTGTGAAGTGCCGAAATACCTGAATTTGTAAACAATTTAATAGTTTAATTGTTCGGCATCTTGTTTGTTGTGATGCAACAGTGCCTTTTCTAGCGAACTCGTCCGCTTCGCAATTTTCTGGAACGTCACAGTGAGCCGGCACCTACATAAGTTGAATGTTAAAATACTCGGCCATCTCGTTAAGAGATAGGCGGCAAATAAGGGAATTCTTGGAGTTGAACGTGACTTAATTCAGAGATTTGTGCGCGATAAAACATTGTTTTTTTTTTTAGCCAGGACAGGGCATTCCTTAATCGCAATAGTTTCAGCCTGAAAGACGTTACAGTGATTAGGTAGTCGAAAAGATAGCTGTATATTTAGATCCTTGGAATAGACACCAGCACTGTCTGTGAAGATTCGCAGTGGATCTTCCAGCGTCTGTTGTTCAGCGCCTCCTAGTAAGATCTGGGCGGTATGCTGGTTGAGAAATTCTTCTCGAAGGAGGAGTTTAGGTAAAGTGAGTATCTATGGGTATAGAGGCATACCTGCGTAGGATCGTTGAATGTCCAGACCGCAGTCCTTTCCAGCTGCTCAGCGTTATTAATCTAATCGCCGTGCTAGCTGCTGTCTGTCTGCCAATTTGTTCTATCGGTGGCAGGTTGAGGAGTATGTTTAGTGCTTCAGCGAAGGTAGTTCTTAGCGCGCCGGTAATGCATACGCATGCCATCGTCTGCACTCTAAACAGTGGGATGATGTTGTTGGTTTGGGTTAAAGTATTTTTGAAATACATAAGAATACCACAATTCTTGCATTTTTCTCTAGCGTTGACTAGGGGAAAAATGGCCGAAGTTGGATATACCTATTATCCCTTATCTTTGAGGAAAACACACGGATGCGAATATATTCCCTCCGGAAACAAGCCGCCGTTTTCCAAAATCGACATGATAATTTATTTACAGTAAATCATTTATTCAAATAACATAGCGCAAATTATCCAATTTTAGGTATTATAAAATACACAGCGACAATCAGCGAAATTACTAAACTGAACGCTATTGACAAACAATATAAAATCGCGATATTTACTACCAGATATATTCTGTCACGGCAATACACACGTTTGTCTTAAAACACTATATGTGCAATTCTTTCTTGACTTGATGATAATCGAGTTAAGTTACTTCCTCTTCGTTTTGTTTACAGTTACAAAAAAAACAAAAAAAAACAATTAATTGAGTTCCGTGCCTCACGGAAGTGTAATATGTTGCATTACCGTAGGATAGAAGAGGTTATTTGGCACGTACAACGTTTTTACATCAGTTGCATATGAATGTACAGACGCCGCGTATTTAATTTGAAAACATTTGAGTATGTAGAATACTAAACAAACACACACGATCCACGACCAATATTATTGTGTATCCGGACACCTGTAAAAATCGTAATACGTAAGTGTTTTTGGAAGCACGAAAAAATGCTAAAGTGTACGTGAAAATTACTTCTGCTTAGATAATCAAATTTTTCTCGTGTTGAATGTGGTTGCTCAAAAACGAAAATCTTATGTAACAATGATTTCGTGCATATGACACATAAATTCAAACGAGTATTTATGTATTCTTAATCCGATCCAGTGTTTAATGTATTTCATGAAGTTCAGTTTCAATAAATAAAAACTGAGTCTTTAGTTTTTAAAATCCAACTTAATGTATTGACCGACCAGGCGGCGTGTGCGATCCGTAAATATTACCAAAACTGTAACACCGTTAATGTCTTTTCTAGGTTCCTATTTTTGGAGTCTCTTCGTATCTATCAGTATTCATAAAACGCGAACACGGTAGGCGCGTTCTGCAGCAACAGATTTGGTTCCTTCTTAACGGAATGAACACGAGAGTCTGAGGGTAGGCGAAACACGTACAGCAGATCTGAATCCGGAATACAATCGTCTTGCATTCCGCTGCAATCCAGCTCTTGATTAATTACAGTTCACACCGCCATCGTTGTCCAGATGAGTCATGTGTTTACCCACCGCCAGGCTCAAGTTCAATAAGAAAGCGTATGGAATGCCTTGTGCTGGTGGAGAAATCAATTTGCCACATTTTGAAGTGCCACCAGAGCCATTGAGTACTCTAGTCGATGGATCTTTCGCAGAATTATTTCAAACATCAGGAAATATAACTCGCTTCCAAATGACGTCACATTCAATTCATGCCAACTTTTATAATCCAAGACAAATCCCTGCTCCCGTTCCCATATGGGGACCATAAATTCCTTCAAATGTACTTCATCGGCGATGGCAGAGATGAAGTCGATGTACTTTGTGGAATGCATGCCTCGCTAAGAAGATGCGTCATTTCGCAACTGCAGGAGCACCGCCACAAATGGAACAACTTGTTGCGTTTATTCAAAACGGCAATTGATATGTTTGTTGCTTGCCCGCTGGGGAAACATGTTCGGAGATATAATGTTCCCACTATAGACGAAGTGGCAATTGTCATGGCTGGAGATCAGTTACAACCTAGAGAAGTCGTTACTCATCGAAGGAACGATCAATTGATCAACGAACCTCACCGTTGTTGCGATGTGGTACAATATCGAACTATATTCTAGTTGGTGCTGATGGATATCAATTCAATGCGAAGTTTATGAATCCAGTCAATGGTGCGGAAAATATAGTGGAACAACCTGTGCATTGCATGGCACATGAACTCGCGTGCCGGTATGAACTCGGTGCCGTACATCCCCCTCTCTAACACTAGAAAAAGTTTCACCTTTCATAAAAGGCTGCGGCTTCTTCGTGAAAACAAGCTAACTATAGAGATTTGGCCAAAATCAAAATAACAGATGCCCGGGAAAGAGACATGGTTCTAGTAGCATCGCACCTACAACCGATTATTCTCCCTATATTGGCTTCACCCTCCAAATACCCATTCTGTTCCCCGACAGAGACAAGTGGCATTCGAACATCGTTATCAACGACCACCAGATTGCCCTTTTCACCGACGAGTCAAAAATGGACACTGGTACTGGGGCTGGATTCTACTCGGACACCGTGCACAAACAAGAATCATTTACACTCCCTGATATGTGCACAGTCTTCCGAGCAGTGATTCTGGCAATAGAAAAAGCAGCCAAACACATACAGGCAACCGATATCCCACCATCAGATATCACCATATTTGTTGACAGCCAGGCTGCACTGAAGTCAATATGATCCTGTATGATGTGATCAAGGGCCGTTACGAACTGCCGCGACTCAATAAGGTCCATCAATAACCACAGGGTCAAACTGTTAGGTCTCTGGCTACAACTAAATAGTAGGAATGAGACCCAGCGGACGAATTGGCCAGATTAGGGTCTGAAATTCACACACATCACTGCAACTACCGATCACTGCATTATCCCATTAAATTATGAACCTTACGAGATCACGTAGTCAACTGCATTGCCTTTCCGTCCCAGATTCAAAGCAAATGATCACACAATTTCACAAGACTTGACCGACTTCTTGTAGGAATATGAATCCATTTCAGTATCTGCTTCTGAAGCATCCACAACCTCGTCTGTGATGTGACAAAAGTCACTCAGACTTATAACGCTTTGATCATCTTCCAACAAATTCTTATTCGATCCTTGATGCATTCAACTATTGACCAAGTACATCACATAACTGATGTTATAGAAAAATCGTTTGAACAAAAGCAAGTCTACCCAGGTGTATTTCTCGATGTTTCTCAAGCCTTTGACAAGGTTTGGCACGAAGGCCTGAAACACAAGCTTCAACAATTCCTCCCGAGAAAACTTTGCACAATTTTATCGAACTATCTATCGGATCGAATCTTCCGTGTGAAATATAGGAAAGAATACTACTTATTTCAATCCATACAAACTGGAGTACCACAAGGAAGTGTTCTTCGTCCCCTCCTTTACTTATTGTATAGCAACGATATACCGCAGGACGTAGGCACATTTGCTGACGACACCGCCATTTTGGTAACTGCCAAAACGGTCGAAGAATCCACTAGAAAATTGCAATGTGCTTTAGACCGGATACACGAATGGACGAACACTCAGCGAATTGAGCTTAACGAAGTTAAATCCGTTCATATAAATTGTACGCATAAGAACGTGAATAACTTGCCCGTTTTTATAAATAATGTTCAAATACCCTTCGAAGCGAAATACCTCGGAATGACACTCGATGTAAAGCTTAAATGGAAGGAGCACGTCAAAAAGAAACGTGAGGAGCTCCAATTAAGATACAAAGAAAATATTCCAAGCTAAGTACTGACAACAAATTGCTTATATACAAGCAAGCGCTAAAACCCGTCTGGGCGTATGGCGTATGGTATACAACTATGGGGTTGTACCAAAGAAGGTAATAGAAACATACAAACTTTTCAAAATAAAGTGCTAAGGGCCATCATCAACGCACCCTGGTATGTACGAAACAACGATATCCACAGAAATCTTGGAATTTCATCAGTCCAAGATGAAGTTACGAATTTTGCTCGGAAGCATAAGCGTCGCCTGGAAGAGCACATAAACTCTGCTGTCCTTCCAATTCTAGACGAAAGAAACTCTTTTCGTCGTCTTCAAAGGACTAAACCCCTTGACCTAGCACGGTGAATTCAACTCGCGTTTAGCTGCGGTGTTAGCAAGAACTCTCAATGGCGAATCTCTGCTGGATAAGTGTAAAACTAAGTTGCAGTGGAAATATATTTTATTTGAAGGGAGGTGTTTTTACTGGATTGAAAATCCCTTTCGCTATGTGGGAACGATCCATCTTTTGAAGACTTTCACCTACCCTCGCAAAAAAAAAAATCGGTTCATCGGTTTGAACGTTGCTTACTTACTGGGTTTTATCTAACAAGCGAAGATTAATTTTGAATGGCGACCAATGGCATGTCGTGCTCTTGGGTAATGTCCTCTGTTTTGGCGAATTGATTGCACAGAAACCACGATTTTTGTTTTCCATTTTGATGTTGAAGCTGGTCAACCATTCTGTCATTATCAAATTTGTCACCCTAGCTCACTTGTTAGAGAATCATTTCATGTAAAGACAGTGGACTCTCCTTAAGTCGAGACTCTCGCCAACTCGAAGAAATTATGGTATCCCGTAACAATTCGACTAAGGGGAAGTCCCCTGTACTTATAATAATAATATAGGTGGCTCTACATCCTGTAGAGGGCCTGGACCTACCCCTTCTACAATAGCCACTCGTGTTGTGCGTGCTATTGTTGTTCTCACGAGTGAATGACACCTACAGTTTTATACCGAATCCAAACGACCAAGTTTGAGAAGCTTTTTCTGCACAGTTTTTAGTCTTTGCGAATTGACAGAGGCAATTCGATCGAGGGAGGTATGGCACTGGAAATTAGCAGCGAAGTTCAGTTGCGTAAGGTTCGACGAACATACTCACAACGCCACGGCCACATACTGATGCGTGGTGAGAGAAGTCAAATGGCTCATTCACATGTGTATAAAGTATATCATCCATTAAAAAGTATCTTTTTATCCAAGTCAATGTAAAAATACAATCCATGTCCACTTAAAAGCATCGTCGAACTAAGAGGAACTAACACAGAGGCAAAATCATACCAGTGAACCAATGCAGTACATCGTGTCCGTAACAATTTTTAACAATTAAAATTAGTTCAATTAAATAACAATAGACGTTGCGAACACACACACACTTTGAAGAGCCAATGACTTCTAGTTACGAACATGGTGTAGATTGGGTTAGGTTAGGTTGAAGTGGTTAACTGCTGCGCAGAAGGACAACAGACACTAGGACAGGCCCATTGTGTTACCACGCGGTTCTAAGAGCACCTATTCCGCAAATCAATTACTGATTTTAATAAAGAGAAGAGGAAGGCTGATTCTAATGTTGCTCAGATCAGCCAGATTATCAAACATGTGGGCCCCAGGAGTCTGAATCTACGGGATGAGAAAGAACTGCAGTTGAATATATGCAAAAATATAAATATGAAATCTGAGATTCGGCCAGCTTAATCCTATCGTTTGATGGCCACAGCTGGATCGATTATAGGCCATAGTTGTCTATTCGCGGTTTGTTTAAGCAAGCGTTTCAAGTTTTAGCATGGTAGCGATAGCCATGGACACGCATGGACACCAATGCTCCAGCTAAGAGAGTCTTCGAATTCGATTTCCTGGTTAGAGAAGGAGAGGATGACCGAATCTCCGGCAAGACCAAGTAATCGCGAATGCAAGACAGCTTGGTCTTGATGACTAGATGTAGCGTGCCCAAGACCGTCAACAATGGAAAACAGCTATTGCTCAGGCTCGGCTGATAAGTAAGTAAGTAAGTAAACGGAATGTGGTACTATTTGTCTTTTGTGTTTGCTTTACTTTTTGTTTAAAAAATAATTAGAACATTTTTAACGTTAGAAACTGATTTTTTTCTTTATTGTTTAAATCCTTCTAGAGTAAAGTAATTTTTTTTTAGGATATTTCGTTTCTCTTACCTGTTTTTTTTTTTCATATAAGACATTTTACATCTTATATACGTTGTCTTCATACAAGGACAACTCGGATAAAAGCATATAATCCAATATTTTGTATTTTAGATGTTTTTTATACTTGTCGCCAACTGCAGTATTTCATAAGTATGTTTTCTTTAAGCGCTTTTGTGATCTCTAATAAGTCTTTTAAAAAATTGTGACCTAAATTTTCACATTTCCAGCTACTCACTTTGAATTTACAATTTTCAACATTTTACAATACAAATAAACAAGCTTTTCGCCAAACAATTCAATTTAATGGCAAATTTACATTGAGAATGAGATGGTGCCAAGATGAATCCTGCAATTAATTTGTGTTAATAATTAATTGATTGCACTTACAAAGGGACGAATATAATCTACATTTGCTTTTCCACAAGCAATTCAAAAGAAGCTGTGCTATGATATACATGAGGCAACTTCTGAGAAAGAATTAAAGGAAATAAGAGAGATTATCTCATGTCATATTCATCAAATGACTGGCATGAGTGATTTATTCCTTTGAGAAAATTTCCAACACTCTTCTGAACATATCCGCCGGAATATTGCCAACTTTTTTTTTTGTGGGAGGACTTTATACTTGAGCTCTCAGACTTAAGAACTGGTCCTTGGAACTTGCTTCTTTGATGAGGAGCCCACATCCTCAGCTCTTAACTCATCAGCACTGAATTACTGCCACTTGTTCTGAGCAAAGGTTGTGCTGTGCCAGAGGAACTCTGCAGTGTCGTCGTTTTCTCCAAATGCGTGGCAAAGGATTTCATCGCTAAAGCCAAGCACATTTAGGTCTTTGGCGAAGATCCAGAACCAGTACGCCGGTCTCTGTCAAGAGATAACATTCCTATGATTTCATACGGACGTTTGCGCATGGTCTGTCTACAGCCTGGAAAGTGATGCCACCTCCGATGTGCTCTCGAGAGTTCCAACCTTCTACGGAAGCCTTTATCCCCTATGAAGTTACTTACAGGAAGCAAGTGATCACAGAGCAGGTCCTTAAAGTACCTCTTTTCCTGAACTTGCTTTCCGAACGACCAAGTTTGAGAAGCTTTTTTTACACAGTTTTTAGTCTTTGCACATTGACAAAGACTCGAGGGATTTAGCAGCGAAGTTCAGTTGCGTATGGTATGACGAGCATCCCCACAATGCCAAGGCCACACATTTGCCTTCACATAACTGATGCGTGATGAGAGAAGAAAAATATCTCATTCACCTGTGAATGACTCATATCGTCCATTAAAAATATCTTTGTATCCAAGTCAATGTAAAAATACAGTCTTAGAGAATAGAATGAGACTGCCGATCAAATTCAGATGAGACTTGCTTTCCTGAACTATGTTGGAATTGGTTAAAGGGTTCAGCTTGTACCACATCTTGACTGTCGGTATAGACACAAATTTGTCGCTCCCTCCTACTGTTATTCACAATATAGCTTGAAAAACCTACGCAAATTTACATAAGGAGGTGTGGAGACTATTGTTGTCGAGAGAGATCCTTCATTGGTCTTGGAGCGTGAAGATTCGACACTACTGTTCTTTCTTTGCTCAGATTCTGACCAGAGCCAGTTTTGAATGCAGGGAAAGTCGACTTTGTACGTCGCAGAGTGATAACTGGGGTCCGTCCGTCAGATATATATATGCAATACGACTGGGCTCAAAGGAAATGCGGTTTGCAAGGTCATCGAAGCTCTAGTGCGAATTGTACCAAAGACCACTTCATTTTAAGCGGAAGATATCAAGTGCGGATATTGAGCAGTACAAGAGCAAAACCAGGCGTACTAGGGAAGACCTCTAGGCAGCCAAGACTGACCGACCATTTTTTAATTTTTGTAGTTTCTCATCAATCAAACTGTTTCCTGACGGATTTGAAAATGTCCGAACAGTTTTCTTATTTCATTACTAAAAGGAAGAGGCATAAGTGAAAGAAATCGTACGGTTGTAAGGGCTGAAATTAAACAAAATCCAAACAGATCCCATGTATCCAGCTTTGTACGTTTTAATTTGTCCATCTTTTTCCACCGTTAGGTTTAAACTTGGTGTTTCATACTTTAGGTGTTTTTTTGCAATACGCTTAAATGTATATAAGCTTAAATTTCAATTTCCATGTAAAATACATTAACAACAAATCCTATATCCGCTTAAGTAACTCATCATATCTATCGCCGCTTATGAAATAAACGCGGATAAAAACAATGTTTCCAATCATTATTTTCTGTGTGTTCATTCCTGAATTTATTGGGTTGCTGTAAGTGGCTTACGATATTAGCCCCTGATCGCTTTTGTTCACACATTTGTAGGAGCGGTTGATGTATTAGATAGTTTTAAAATTTTTTTGTATCCATAAGTATGGAATTTTTGTCTGTGCTCTACGATTACGATTCTTTTCATTGCTTCTATCATTCGATGAAAAATGTGTTTCAATTGATAATAATTAAGTGTTTTTGCATTTAAAGTGATGGTCACGATCAACTATCACTTTACACGATTCTGTCATAAATATCTCCGGTGATGCCAAGATTCTATGAAATTATTAAGCGCGGATGGTCCGTTTTTTTTGTGCACTTAACAATTAAGCGTATATAAACTTGCAAAAACATACCTTTTGATATATTTCGTCATTCTGAAAAAAAAAATGTTATAACGACTGGACGGCTCAGTTGTTAGGGAGCCTGTTCCTGGTTAGCGGGTTCCCCGGTTCGAATCCCAGTGAAAGCAAAGTTAATACGCTTTTATCTGGTTTTCAAATCTGGACCAGTCACCATTTGTCGTTGGGATCAAATTAACGGCACTGCCACTGGAGTGGTCAATCAGTGGTAAAAGTCTGATTGTGTGTATCACAATGGACCAATATGGTCTAAGTGTGCTTGTGAATTCACTAGCAGCCCTCTTACCTAACCTAACCTTCTGAAAAAAAATTTTGATTTTCCAATAATAATATAAAGATAAGCCCGACTAAATTTCTGCAAATAACTTTATAGCTGAACTCCAGAAGACTATAAACCAGGTTGACAGAAAGTGAAATTTTCAATCAAATCCGTCGTATTGGTGCCTGAAACACAATAGTGCGTTTGCGCTGGCGTTGGCTTTCAAACAATTCAATGGCCATGTACAAAACACAGCGTCGGCCTGCGTTAGTGAAAGAGGAGAGAGATGAGAGGATCGTAATAAAACGTAAAAAATCGCACGTCATAATTCAACATGTTGGATATTTTTTGACAGAGAGTTGCGCTGTGAGGGATTCTTTCTCCCAAATTGTGACTTTTCTTCCAAATTGAGAGTATTTTGTATCAAATGTTATTTGAGAAATGAAAACAGCTGATTAAAAATAATTTAAGGCAAAAGTCATTTCAAGTGAGTGTTTGCAGAAGGGCGGCAATATTTTTCATTTGCTAGATGAGAGAGAGAGAGCTGATAAATTGAGTAATCATTTCAACGCAGTCCGTCATCACACTCTCTTCGTAACATGAAGTCGGCTGGCGCAACGCACTATTGTGTTGCAGGCATGATGAATAACCAAAAAAACTGATATTATGTACCCAAATTTGCTCTCCACTGTTTTTACTTGAAAGCTTTGTTCCACCAAACGACGGATGCATAGCTCCTCGCCTATCACAGACGTGTTGAACCAAGGGGATAGACCCTAACCTTGTCTAAAATTGTACCTAGGATAACACCGAGATATTAAGATTCAGCTTGCTGAGACACTTATACCTAAGACCTTCAGATAAAGTTAATTCATTTAACAGACAGATTTTGATGAAATCATCAATAGTAGAAAACTCATACTCATGCATCGGTTTATAAAGGGCATCTAAACTGAAGTAACTTGACTGCCATCCGTAATCTGTCGCTCGAATTTAAACCAATCTTTAGAGTCAAGGCATGTGTCTAATTGTCGACCACTTATAGAACATTAAAAATTTCTCGTAAGAATCATAATTGTGTAATCGAATTTATGTAAATTCTTCGACCTAATTCACAAGCCATGTGGTGGACAGGGTTTGTATTCCATATAAACGACATGTTGCGATTCTAATTAAGAAAATAAAAATCTCATGTACAAAATTACGATTTGTTTTCTTAATTGCTTAGCCTCATTATATTCGTTCTGACATTTTAACTTCGTCTATTGATTTCATCCTTCTGATTCGGCAGACGCATTCAGAAGCAGCCAACTTAGCTGAAATGAAATGCCAATGCGTAAATGAGTTTTCTGTGAAAGCAATTAATTACACCACAAGGTAATACACACAATTTTTCCCCGCTCAAGAACATCCAAATAAAAACACTGATAGGGATGTGTGAATTTGTATAAGTAAGATGACAACAGCCCACAATTCGTATGGTTAAGTGCTCCATTGATCTGAAGAAAAAAAAAATGCTCGGCACCCTTTAAAACTCAAGTGGAACTACAAGTGTAGTTATGCGCCCGGTACTATGTTGGAGAGCTCTCAAGTATCTCCGGGTGAGTAATGTGCATATGCAACAGACTGAATACGTGTGTACATCTCGAAGATGATTAATTTTCAAACGTTTTTGGATCGGGTTCAACGCTGGCATTGAGTAGGTCCCTAATAAAATTTAAGTATATGTACTATAACACAAGCCGTGTACACCCGAAAGTGTTGAGTAAAATGTATTGAAAACCATACTGAATCACGGACAAAATCAAACGCGAGTAACGGCAATTTGACTTTACCTAATGAAACACACATGTGAGAAGAAACTCCAAACATATGTACACAAGTATATATGTATGTGCATGATACCGAAAACAAGAACCACGTTTCTCTTAGACTCTGATGAAAATAGAGAGATGCTTTTTTACGAAACTATTTAGTTGGACGGTAGTTTAGAATTTTGGAGGCACTACGAATAGACAGTTCTATTTATAAAACCATGATTTGTTTACGGCATTCTAAACTCCAACCAAACAATTTTAGCGCAGCTTCGTATTTTATATTTGAGTAAGGTTGACGGCACAGTTTATATTTGCATTTGTTTATTTGTGTCTCAGGTCAGTCATGTGATACATAGTAAATTGAACTGAATCTGGTTACGTGTATATTTTGCAATTGATTACATGCCCATTACACAAAGGGATTAACGTACATTTATTCGACAGAAATGCGAAAGCTTCAAGGACATACTAATTCGATGAGGATTACGTAATATTTAATCTGCATACTATTTAACTGCCCACAAAGAGGTATGGTAATAACTCAACGTAATAAAATACCTCTCCTTGAAGTTTAAATAGTCGAAGGAATTGTAGACGAACATTTAAAATTAAAAAAGGGATCATAAATGCAACAAAAGTTGTACAAAATGTGTTTCTAAAAACAAGAATTTTTGATATAATAAGAGGGCCAACATTTAAAAATATTAAATTACCAAAATACGAATAAAAATTAGATGCTATGCTGTTGGATAAAAATAATTGGAAGTCAAGACATGTTCCAAAGAACAGCAATTTATTTACAGTGATAAGAGATTGGGAACCATTTCTGCATAAAAAAGTCCATCTTTCTGGTTCCCTGAAATAGTGCAGCAAACGAAAATCAGTCAAGTTGACGGTCACATTGCTTTTATGAACGAAGCTGTCCACAGCTGGCATGCATAGTTCTCCTTGCAGTTCCTTTGTTATTTGGACAGTAACGTTTATGTACTCGGCCGGTTTTATAAGGTGGTTAATGCGGCTAAGAACAGGAAAGAAGTCGTGAAGAACCGATCCGTCACAAACAACTTGTGCCAACATATAAAGATCGACAGCATAATCGTAATATTTCCACGATCACGTTGTGGAGTTCAGTTCCTGAAAATTGGGTAGTAAACTCCACAAGCATCATAGTGAAGATCCGACGTAGAATCACCCTTAGGAACCGGTGCTACTCTGGTTTATCGAAACAAATGGGCTCAAAACGCCTGGCTGGAAGGAACAAGATCATTGTTTACAAAACTTTTTATGGAGCCGAAAGCTGGACGATAATCAAACCTAAGCCAATTCTTGGTAGCCTCGAAAGAAAATTCTACGTCATATTTGTGGTCTTTTCTGTGAGGAAGGTGAATGGAGGAGAAGACATAACTGCGAACACTACAAGCTCTACCATGATGTTCGCCTTCTTTGACTGGCGTATCAGTCCGGGGACCTGCGCCTCAGCCAAGATGCCTCTCCATCTAACACGGTCTTGTGGTAATTGCTTCCAGACACGCACGTTCAGCTGATTGAGGTCCTTTTCAGCTACGTGACCTACCGGAGTTGAGGTATTTCTGTACCGCGTTGTCCCTCGGGGTTGGAGTCGAAGACTTTCCGAGCCGGAGCATTGGTGTCGCTCTACATGGCCAACTCATCTGAGACGAGAAACTCGAACTCGTTTGACCGATGTGGCTGTACGTTCGTCATTTAGTCTCCTCCTCCAAACACCCTCACTACATACGGGACCAAAGATAATACGAAGGACTTTCCTCTCGAGGCGACCAAGAATCTCTTCGTAAGCTTGGGTTAGTGTCCATGCTTCGGCGCAATACAGCAGGACTGGGGCTATCAAGGTCTTATATAAGCATATCTTGGTTCTGTACCAAGATGTTGCACTGGCAGAAAACCCTCGACTACGCTATCTTGGCTTCATCCAGCACACGTTCATCAATTCTTCAGCTTAGAGGATGTCCGAATTCCGGTCTCCTGTTTCAAGAAGGGGAGAAAGACCGAATTTCCGGTATAAAGTCCAAATCATCGCGGGCAAAAGGCTGCTTGGTGTTAATGACGGAAATCAGCGTGCCCAGGTCTGCCAATTATGGAAGGCAGCAATTTTTCAGACTCCATGGGTAGTAAGCCTGCTAAGTAAGCAAGTAAAATGGTTTCAAGGCCCGCCTCGGAAGTCGTGATGGTGGGGACATACGTGGTACGTGACCAAACCAACGAAGTACAGCTCTTTCCGTTCGAAGAAGCAGCTGCTCAACGTTGAGTTCCTTGCGCACTGTCGTTTTTCTCACCCTATCCCGGCGAGTAATTCCCACAACAGCACGAAGAAATCTCACCTCAGCAGCTTGTATTCGCGATCTTATTCTTTCGGTCATTACCCGAATTTCATGACTATATGTGAGAGTTGGAACAAATACTGAGTTGAACACTGGTAACTTGGCTTTCACACTAACCTCGGCCTTCCTGATTACAGATCTTCCAAGCTGTGTCAAAACTGACCCAGCTTGACCAATCCTACAGAAAAGTTCAGCATTACTCCTCCCATCATTCGTGAGGAAGAACCCGAGATTCTTAAACTTCGCCACCTGCTTCAATTGGACTCCACTAACATGTAGAGTGCATTGAACAGGGGTTCTGGAAATTACGATAACCTCTGGTTTGTCCACGTTAACCATCATCCCAGAATCAGCACATACGGCCACAAACCTATCGAGTGCGCGTTGGAGTTCCGTCTGGGAAGATGTGAGGATAACTAAGTCATCCGCAAAAAGAAGATGACATACCTTCAACTCTCCCAATGTGAAACATTCCTCGCCTCGGCTGCGGCTGCTGCATGCCAAAGCAAATTGTTAGATTAGACATCCCAGTTGGCTAAATCAATTTATGTTTAGCTATTTGACCAATCGATCCGACACATCTGAATCATCTTGTCTTATCTACTCCTATTTTTTGTTAAAAATGTGCATCAGACTATTCTTTTACGGGTGAGCCTGGAAAAATGCACATTGCTGATGATACTTCTTCCCTAGGGACCGATCTACGGCCAAGTGTTGCGATACAGAAATTTCCAGGAAAGAATAAATGTCCTCGTTGAAATTTTGTTTTATGAAGTGGATACATAAAATCAATACTGATAAGAGTGATCACACATGCTTCCGAAATTTTAACGACATGGAAATTATTTAACACTTACAGAGACTGACTGTAACTCTTGTGCGTACTCTACGCTGGAACCCATAAGGTTCTAGATGTCCCGGGGCGCCAGCTAGAACATCGGTTTTGAAGGAAAGTCGATCTGAATTGTTACTCTTGACGTGAATTTACAATACCTTCATCGTCGGCAAGTCGATGATTAAACTGATTTTACTACAAAAAGTCCCTTATTCACTAAAAAATTATACCCTCATAACGGTAGACCTGTCGGATCACCAACTCCATCCTCATAAACTGCAGAGAATCCTGGTTCGAGAAGGATATGAAGGCCGAATCTCCGGAAAAAGCACTAAGTTATCGCGAACGCAAGACAACTTAGTGCTGATGCCTGAAAACAGCGTGCCCAGGACCGTCAGCGATGGAAGGCATATATTGATTGCTCAGACCCTCTAAGGGTTGTTGGCCTGGTAAGTATGTTAGCATTGTTCAATGGAGGAGAGGAAATTGTACAATAATTTATTGGAAAATGATTTTTCTACAAGGTGGCGCAAAATTAATCATCCAATTTTGTTTTTAAGTTTTTTTTTTACTAAATAAAAAAATACGAATTTGAATGATGGAAGTCTTTATTTCGATATTTGGTCAAGTGGCTTCCGTTAGTTTAGTTACACACTTGACCCGTTGTATCGCATTTTCCATGGCTTTACACAAGTCAACTGTATCCATTTTGTTGATCATTCACCTTAAGGGCTGCGGCTTGTTGGCATAAACCCACGACCTCAAGAAGCCCCAAAGAATTAAGTCTGGGATGGTTAAATTGGGCGATCTTGCTGGTCATGCTAAATCACTAAAACGGGAGAAACACCACCGACCGATCATTGGTTGAAAAGATTGATATAATTTTTACATGCTCTTGCGGAGTATAGTACTCCATTGTTTGTCTGGATATAGTGCAGCTGACTAGTTCACAAATGTCATTGACGTACGACACCATTTGCAAAAATTGTAACATCTTCCGATAGGATGATTCATTTTGTGCCACCTTGTATGAGAAGAGTGAAGGCACTTAACAATTATGTAATTATTTGCGAATCAGTTAAGAGTTCAACTGACTTGCATGACTTATCTTAACTAAGACGCCTACTGACACATCGACAAAAGTTAGATAGACCGCATATATTGCTTAAGGAGCAAAGCTTCGCCCAGAATGTATTCAGAATCAAATATCGCTGTTTGTGGAGAGCCTCAGTCAACTTGAGATGCGAATATAGAGACGGCTAATAAGGGATCCTTCCAGTAGTTCAGTCATCTAGTTTGCAATCTGGACTTATTTCTGACTAAAGGTATTGACTAAACAATCACCTGCTTGATTGACAAAGAAAGAGTAGAGAAGCTGGAAAGACATGCGCCGGAATATGGCATGGGCAAGATTAATCATCGATATTGCATCACAGAAGGATGTGTGCAGGAATGAGTCTAGATTCGTCATATTTTCTTCATGTGTATATCACGATGATGCCTGATGATGACAGGAACATACTTAAATCACGACTGCCCCTCATACGTAACTTTCCAGTTTAACAACGCGTAGAAAACCAGAGAGCAAACATATTTTATCTGAAAAAGATTTTTTGAGAAATATTAATCAATACGAAGAAACAGTGGAAATACCAAAAAGAGTTCTACATGCATGTACGTGCTAAGTGCGCTCGTGTTAAATTTATTCATAACTGCAGCAGTCACATGTGAATGCGGCCTTCTACATTATATAAGAAGAAATGTCAACTTAATCCCTTTTTTGACACTTTTGTTCTTCTACATTGCATTTGCTATTCTTGATGGTCTGAAGTTTACAGTCTCATTATAATAACGTACTTGAACGTTTTTACAATGTGAATGATGCTGCAGACATGTCATAAGTCAGTGTAAATGAGGTACATCCACTATTCTTCTTCGCTTCTTTGCTATACTAGTAATGAGAGAATCCAGTCGGTCAAGGACTTTCAGCGAATTAATATAACATAATACATGCTTGTTGTTTTGTTGGCGTTGTCAACATGGTGAAATGTAATTTGACATTTTTAGAGTTGTCATGGAAGCTGCACATTTTCAAATAAACATAATCAAAAGAAGACAATGGGATACTGAACAGTGAGTGTAAAGATAATTATTATGTTTGATTTGATACTTATTCTTATTTTGCTAATATAGCCTTCATAAGTAAACATGACGTATTCTGTTGTTGATCTCTCTCGAGTGGAAGAAGTTGTATGTCAGTACCAATAAGGAATTGAGCACCTTCTCATTTCATCTTCAGTCCCTGACTATATTCTTATTTTTCTGTTATAGATAAAAGATTTGTTGTCGACATCGATTTCTCTCAACAATTTTCATCACCAGTCAACATAAGGAGTCGTAAGAAGAAAATTAAGGAATGCTTTACGTGCGTCAGAGACACATTGACAGATATGACCCATATTCTTATGGCTGGTGACACACAACCCAACGCTGACGCCATGGGTGTAGCTGCTCAACTTTTAATTTGTCTCTCTCTTTCAGCGCTGATAGGCGCCGCTTTTCTGTGATTTTTAAAGAATTTGAATTTTAAATAACCAACCGAAAGCAAATTGTTGTTGGTTGAGGCCCAGGCCCACTCCGGACTGTAGCGCCAAATAAAGAAGAAGAGCGCCATAAGAAGAAGGACGGAAAGCAATTATCAGAATTTATAAAAATATCAAAGTTTTGTAATTATGTATTTATAATAATGCACAAATTCATTCAATTGAGCATTAAAAACCAAACCAACTTAGATCTACAATTGAAGTTTGAAACTGTCAAATGAAATCAGCTGTGGATTGAAATATTCATTGTGTCGTCCATTGCATCACGTACTTAACCCTCAACGGATGCTTTGACGCTTCGCAACCAACGTATTCTATGTGTCGGAGTCTTTATACACTGTGACAACACTTCACTCAGTTTCGTTGAGTTTGTTTACTTTTGGTTACTTAATTGGGATCAAAGTGAATCGCCTATTACATAAGTAAATAATAGTTGGTTTGTTAAATTTTGAGTAAGTTCCCAGAATCCATTACGTAAACTTCGTAAATTTACTATGCTTCTGGCTAATTTTCGTTAAGTCAAGGCACACGTTTCTTCTTCTTCTGGTGGCGCTACAGTCCGGGGTGGACCTTGGCCTCAACCAGTAAGCCTCTCCAGCCGGGACGATCTTTAGCCAGCTGTCTCCAACTGCGCACACCAAGTCGATTGAGGTCCTTCTCAACCTGGGGGCGTCATCGGTTCCGTGGGCGTCCTCTATTGCGTTGTCCAACTGGTTCGGAGTCAAAGACTCTTCGGGCTGCAGACGTGTGCGCTCTACATGGCCCAGCCACACACGTTTAGCCATATCAATTACGGTTGAACTTTTATACATGTATGTTCTTAATAGTACATAAAGTACAAAAACACGGATGGTATGTAGAAAAACCTGACAAGTGAATTTAGGTCCTTCGCTTTGTCAAAAGAACTTGTATTCGACTTTTGAAATGAAACAAAGAGCGTGTTTTATAGCATGCTTATCGACTAAGAATATTAATAAGGACAACATACACCCTTTAATTACTACGCCTACTTAGATAGATAGGCAAGAAGTGGAATTAATGCACTTAGTCCAAAATAAGCAGTTTGTACCCCCACGTGGGCCTTTCAATTAGAAAGGGTTGTCGTGATTACGACAGCAAGAAAGTTTTGTCAAAACGACTGGATGGCGCAGTTGGTTGAGTGCCTGCCACTGGTTAGCGGAGTCCCCGGTTCGAATCCCAGTGAAAGCAAAGTTAATACGTTCCTATCGGGTTTTCAAAATTTGGTCCAGTCCCCATTTGCCGTTGGGACCAAATTAATGGCACTGTCACTGGAGTAGTCAATCAGTGGTAGTAGTCTGACTGTGGGTATCACAATGGACCAATATGGTCTAAGTGTGCTTGTGAATTCACTAGCAGCCCTCTTACCTAACCTAACCTACGAATTTTACCAGGGCGTTGACCGGTAGAGGTTTAGAGGCGTCGTTTAGACTGTCGTAGGAGAGTATAGAGGCTTTCCAATCGAGGCATTTTCAGGATAGTTGCGGAGAAAGTGCTGGAGGTGCTTTCCTCCTAATCCTCGTCCAGGCAAATTCCTGCAGAAGTCTTCTGTTGGTCTTTTTGCGTGAAGGCCTAATAGACAGTGTGTGGTGATTATTCGCACTGATCATGCTGCTTGATCTTTTTGTATCGAAAGAGGCCAGATGTGTTTTGAGGTTCGGCAAGTGATGCCTGTCAACCATCTGGCATTGAGTTTTTGTGTGTAGAAGTTATTGATGATTGAGTTATTACTGAATTACATTTAAATTACAATCGGACTTCGACAGCACGAATATTTGATAATCCAATTAAAGACTGAAATGTACATGTAATTTGTCTTCGATGACTCGAATGTTCTGATAATTCGAACAGATTATTTGTGGTCACCTTGGAGGAGTCAAATTCTGAAGGGAAATTCAAATTCTGCGTATTCAACAAGTTCGTTTTATAAGAAATCGCTTTCGGGGCAGTACATTTGTACGCTCCTTTGATCTACTATAAAGAAAATTGTGGTTTTTGGTGAATATTCTAAGCGGAAGGAAGAGGATGACATTCCTTTGATTAACAGAACAGTACTCCCAAACGAATGAAATGAGGGAGAAATTCAACTGCAGATGAAATTTGTAGCTTGAAAAAATACCAGAAATATATATAGGTTACAAGTTCTTATAATGATTTTCTGCAGGGGGATGACGAGTTTTTAGGAGCTTCACACAGACGAAGATATCGTCGAGATATTTAGATGTGAATCCGAATCTGCTTGACAGTAACCATGACGTAATAGGAAAAGACGTGGGATGTTTAAGGATGATTTGAATGAACCAATTTTAAACGAGTTGGTTGCAAATTCATTAATCATTTTGCGTTTCGTTTTAAAGATTCAAGAAACAACAACCGATTCTGAGTACCCACACCGGCTTAGATTCGAACGAGGTTTTAAGTAATACACGTGTGATTCGTCTAACGTTAAGATTATGACTGACACTTTATTGGTGGAAATGTTTGAGTATTTACATGTATGTGTGTACAAATGACATAATCTTTTCTCTACAAAATAAGGAACAATATCAAAATAGCACGAATAAGAATTATATCTGAGAGTTCATGTATACAACATTGTTTAACTTTAAGAGATTTATATGTGAAATAGGAACTAACGGATTTCAATGAATATTTTTTTGAAAATCGAAATAAAAGACCCCGTCTTCAATCATGTAAAACAGACTATTTAAAATTTTAAATAATTATTACTTCCTCTACATTTTATGTATTGTATCGCAAATAAATAAATTTGTATACAAACTTTCAATTCTACTAGATAACTCGAATTTTGTTCTGGCAAGTGATGGACGCGTAGCTGTTGGTGCTAAGGGCCCGTCATGCCAACTCACATGCAAGTACCAAATAAACATACATTTGTGTATCTCTATCCGACTAACTGGTTCTCTATTTAGGTGGTACACTCCGTCCCAAAAATGGGGATACAGTAGACAAGGTCCTGAGTTCTTAACGAAAAAACAATATCAAACGAGACTCCAAAAAAATCTTAGGGAATTATTAATGTACATAAAGGAGAAAAAATATGAGGTCTCAAAAATTGTAGGCACAGCGAGTCATAATCCAAACAAATTAAGCTAATATATACATTGAGGTATCATCTATCGTCTCATCAAAAAAAGAATGTTTAGGTTTGGTTGTGTGCACTATCTGTAGAGTAACCTGCGTAAGCTTGGAAGGCCATTTATTGGCGATCTAAATTTCGATACACTTTGGTTATGAACATGCGCATAGTTTTTGATATATCCTCGTATTTTTAGTATATGTACTTTAATACTTTTAATAACTAATTGCTTTAAAAAGATTTTTTTCTTTGACATTTAAATTCAATATCTACTGAGAACGCAGAAAACGTATACCTATGCTGTATTCTCTCTCTTCAACTGACTATATACACATAGGAACGTGCAGTCAAGAACATCACACGAGTACAAGTGAAAACGATGTTGATACTTTTCTTCTTAACACTTTATCGCCATTTATACAGATCATAAACATTCTATGAAATACTCATAGAACGCCGACACTGCAGACAAAAGACACTCATTAGTTTGCGGATGGATAATCGAACAACACAAAAATAGTTGAACTCGCATTCTGATTCTTATAGAATTTTCTTACTGAACAACGAAAATTGTCTCAGTCCCCCAAAGGAGAAATGACATCCATTAATTATGTGAACACATCTAAATGCGTGCCATATGCAGTACACATTTGAGGGAGCTCTAACAATGACCGTCTGTTCGGAAAACATTATTGACCCAAATGTAGGTCCTTAGATAACTCTCAGATAAGTAAGTTTTTCAAAAACTGTAGTAGATCAATAATTGTTAGATAATTTTGTTCAAATTATATTTTTGCAAAAAATCATAGTAAGATGTAAAGTTTGTGTAAGCGAGGAATGAACAACCAAAAAACAGTTTACGTTTATGTATATCTTCCTTGTTTCGAGCAAAAGACATTTTTCTACTTGTCCCTCAATAACAAAAACCAATTTCCATAACTGGTATAATGATCGTTACCGACAAGAATGTCTACATATATGTATGTAAGAATGTGTAGCACCATAGAATGAATAAGCAACGCGAACACGCAATCATTAGCATACAGAAAACGAAATGATTCCACTTTATTATCGATTGATTTAGAAAAACTCAATCCCATTAACCCATTGTTGTCCTATATCAATGGGAACATCCTCCAGATCCAAATGACGAATTATATGCGTTAGGCCGTTTAAAAAAGCATAAAAGACAAGCCCAGTATTAACTTATTTTTATAAGTTCACTTATTGTGTTCGAATTAGTATCGTCTACCTATCGCCCTTTCCAGCAAAGTACAAAACACATATCGCTCTATTTTATACATATACTTCCACGTTTCGCAATTCTAGTCGTATTGATGTATGTGCGACCGAATTTCATTAACTGATGTAATTAGTCATTGTTGTATTAATAAATACTTTTGTGCATTGACAGATAACGATAGTGGCTACGATTGTACATGCGAATGCGTTTTTTCGTACCCCTAAAATAACTTCACATTTTAAATTAATATCACGATTTTTACTGCCAAAATTTATTGGGATGGAGGACAGTGAAAGGTTAAAATTTTTGAAAGAAGAAAAGAAAAAAAATAAAAACGAATACACACTTACAAACCAAGTGAAATACGTTAAAAAAAGGAAACTCCGAAAGTCATCCGAGGGTGACGACTACATTGAAAACTGAAGGGCGGGGTTATCAATGGGGGTGGTGACAGTGGGGTTGGTAGGACAGTGGGCCAAATTTTCACATTCTAATGGGCAATATCCTATCCTCAGTTGGCATAGAATTTTCCATTATGTCATACAAAGAAACTTTTACCATTGACAAAATGCTCTGACACTGATTCTTTTGCTAGAATAAATGACATTTATTTAATCCATACAGACGAAAGGCAGGGAAAAAAACGCAGAAAAATCGACTCTGGAGAACCACATCGCCTGCGCTGGTATCGATTGTTTACCACTACTTTTCACAGCCACTTTCTTGTTAGTTTGATCGTACAAGTATTTTACGTTTCAGGTACATTTTCGGATTTCGGTTGCGAGTCCAGAACGAAATGTATTGGGAAATAAGGACTCGCATTTACTACAACCACTTACCTGAAATTAACAGCAGGAAAAGCAGCCGTATCCAAAGAAAATATTTCATTTTGTGTGCGGGTATCCTTCTATTGGTATTTTCCAAAAAATATAAGGTTATTTCAATCTTTTTTTTCTTGTTGTAGCTTGAATGTATTGAAACTGGTAATAGATAGATCAAGTAGTATTTGCGTCGATGCGATATTTTCTTTTGATGTTTTCTAATCACCGTACAATTAATAAAAACAACTGCTTAATGGAAATTTAGGAATATAATTTATGGATATATATATGTATTCAAGTACACATATATTTATATCATGTATAGCACTTCGCCGAAAAAAACTGGCCTTTATTTCCAAACGGTTTTGGTATATCTATTAGTTTTCGTAACGAAGTTCTCTCTCATTCAAATACACCAGAATATATTATTTGACAAATTTACAATTAACCCGGTCCGTAGAGTAAGGAAGCCATTGTGACTCCTACTGAAGGTACAAGTGAACAACTACCGCAGTAACACAACACATCACATTTCAACTATGAAACGTTCATAGTGCAAATGACAGGGAAGTACTACTTCCTCGAATAATGAAAATGATTTATTCATACACCATATATATATGTAATATTTTATTATTCTTCTTTCCTCCAAAACAACACTTAATCCCTTTTTTCTATCCGCACAATCAAAACCCGTCTACACTATCACACCACGGCTCAATTGAAAAATTCGAACTGCCCAAGAAAATGTTCTTGATGCTGAGTGAATATGACACAAAAAAAAAACTGCGGCGAATAATCGTTGTTATTGCAATACAACGTGAAGAGAGAACACAAAAGTATCTACTCATTGACAAAGAAGGAAAATCTTCGACTATGATGAGGGTATGAGTAAAAAGCGAAGAAAAAATGTACAACAGAAAGATTTCAAGAGATTGTGTCATGAGTTCGTGAGAGCAGGATAGAAGCATGATTTTCACTCATTTACTAGTGACGAAGTGAGAGAGCAATAATGTGGAAGCGCTCTATGGTTTATTTTTTTTTTAAATAAAAATGGCATGCCTTCTCTCTGATGTTGTATATTCGATAATGAATCTGACTATATTCGTCTCTTTCTTGCACATGGGATTTAAGGTGACTTCAAATATGTATTACATTTCTGAAAAGAGGATTTAAGAGAAAATTATACCACTTCGACCAATTCGAACATTGCGAAGCAGAAACAACGGGGATGTAACAGTGCAACAGGATATTAAAGACAAATTTCGGTCCTCAAATAAGAATTTCTTACCCACTTTTTAAGCTTGTCATATTTAAAGTCCTTATTTTATTTATCAATTGCTCATTTTTCATATTACACAAATCCAAAAATTCAATAACCTTACATTTTAAAGAAAAATTACAGAAACTCGCATTCCGAACAAGTTTTCCACACACAGCTGTATTTGATTCTATGAATATTTCTTGTGACCAAATTGGGTTCTATGAAGAATGTCGTAATACGTGTGGCTGAACTCGAGTTTTGGGAAGAACGCGCAGTTCCATGAGCTCGAAATTTGAGTGTCCTCTTCATGAAATTAGTATTTCCTATTGTCTTCCTCTTAATTTTAATATTTTTCTGATAGATTTAATGTGTTCAAAGGCAATGAGAAAAAATTCTTTCTAAAAACTTCATTTCATGTCATGATTAATTGCTATAGCGCTCTCTCTACGGCTATGTCATGACTGAGTAATCTTACATGATATTTCACAGCTGTTTCTTAGTTTCTTTTTGGAAATCTCGTCCTTTGCCTCAGTAAATTGACTTTTGATGCCGGTGATTGCCTGTAGCGTAAAACGCTCATGGCTCCGGCACATAGAATAATCTACTTGTGTACCGTTAAAGCATCCGTTCATGCTGAAGTAACTGACGCTGGGGATGACACAGTCAATACTTTAACGCACAGTTGATATCACTTGACAGTTTCAAGTTCCATCTGAAAATTCAAGTTATTTTGCTTATTAATGCACAGTTAAACTATATATTTTACTAAAAATACTCAACTAAAAAAATATATTTATATATTTATGTATTCTGAACTTTGCTTCGACGAGAACCAACTCCCAAACTTTAACATAAAATCATATTCAATAGAAGTGTCACAATTTGATGATTGTCAATACTGAAGGAGAGATAAGTTACAAGCTGTGCAACTACATCTGCCGTGTCGGCGTTCTCCTTATCTGACTACTGTCAAAGTATCGCTGACGCTGAGGGAAGTAAAGTGTTCTGTGTGGCAGAGCCTTAAAATCAATAATTACCTCCCAATGTTTCCCGTGTCGTTACGATAACAAATGAAATGTCATAACATTTTCCGTCCAGCCCAGATAGAAGAATATGTATCGTGTCGTCAGACATTTATTTGACGAGAAAAAATTTCTAGTAGTGTAACAGTTGTCTTATGTCTCGCGACATACTCGTTTTGACATGAATTCGAAAATCGAAATTTTGACAGTTTTCGAAATTGTGTTTGTTTTTGAAGAGTATAAAATTGAGTTTAAAATTCGAAATACGAACAGCTGACTTTTGTCTCACGTCAAAGAAAAATAAATAAGTTCAAAATGAACTTGTATAATATAAGAAGGATCACTTCATTGCAGAATCCTATTTTTCGACGCGTAATTACACAATTAATACAATAGAATTACCTTGATTTAATCGACTGACTTCATAGTTTTCAGTGAAAAGCAAGCCAACACAAATCGGACTTGCCGAGAAACCCGAACCACATGAAGTAGACACCGATTATATTGGACCTCCTGATAAGGATTCAAATTTAAGGCCATACGTACGATGTATTCCCAAAGATGAGACACGTTTAGCATATGAGCTTCGTACAAAACAGAACGAAGTTGAACAATGGAATCAAGAGTTTTGGGCAAAACATAACAAAAGGTTCTATGATGTAAGAATTTCAAATTCCCTCACATACCCAAATGCAGGTGTACAAATTTGAAGTGTTTTTTTTTTATTTATTTCATAGGAAAAAACGGACTTTATAAGATTACACAACGAAGCTGGAATAGAAGACATTTCGTCCGATAAAATGAGCGAGTTCTACAAATCGTTTTTAGATAAAAACAGAAAAATGCATATATACTACAATATATCGTGGTATTTAAAAAATTTCGATTTGCTTGTTCTTGCTGGGCAAGTAAATTTACAAAAACTGTGGAAGAAAATTCGGAATTAAAGCCACTGTCGGAAATCAATTCAAGATCTGAATGTATTGTTTTTATTTTCGTGGGTATAACATTATTTTTCAATGTACATTTGCTGAGTTCAGATCTTTAAAATTCACTCAATACTATTGTTTGTTAGTTTTACCTCGCAATAAATTCATTTCAGCCATAGGTGGTCTTATGCCTCCTATCTTACAGTAAATTTCATAGAAGCATACATTACGGGGTGTCACTCTAACCAATAATCGCCTTCAGCCAGCTAGCTAACTGCCTCCAGTTTCGCGCATATGTTGGTTTAGGTTTCTTTTCCACCTGCGTGAGTCGTCTGAATAGCGCTATTTCTCTACTGCAACGTCTCTCGGAACCCGTGGGTGGATTCCAAGACATTCCCAGTCGGAACATTGGTTTCCATGCGCATTAGATGACTAGGTCACCATCTCAATCGTCCTATTTTTACTCTTCTGCCTAAGTCGATGTCTCATCGCTCAGCTCGTACAATTAGTTGTTATACCTTCTCCTCCACAATAAGTCTCTGCAGACGGAAACAGCGGATGAGGTAAGAGCAACCTCATACGCTGACTGCTTTTAACAAAGTCCATGCTTCTGCGCCATACAGCAGGACTGTGACGATTAATGTCTTACAAAGGGTTAATTTGGTTGTGCGAGAGAAGGCTTGTTTATCAATGCGTCCTTAGCCCCAAGAAGCCAAGAAGCCGAGTTATTCTTCGTTTGATTTCAGTACAGGTGTCGTTGTCTGAGTTGATATCGATTCTTAGGTAGACAAAGTCTTTAACTCTCTCAAATATATCTGTCTACTCTGTCTACTGTGACGTTTTGTCCGAGACGTCGTGTTGGGTGTCCTGTCTCGTTGACAGGATCTGCACGCAAATCTGCAAGAAGTCGTAGTAGTCCTCTCTGATAGTCTTCAGCCGTGTGCACATATGAGGTTATTGTTGGATGCGAATCACAGCCAGGCGATCAGTTATCGGCTTAACTATTTCTCTACAACGAATCCGCATTCCAGTATGTGCAACCTTTTGTACACCTGTACGTCGCACTCTATTTTTTCCATCATCATTCTTTGTCCTATCCAGCGCATGTACTGAATCGCAGTAATATTCGCCTTGTACTACTGTTCCAATCGGCTAGTCACAAATCATAGTCTTTTTTTTCGTTTTGTCGTTACTGAATGTCCGTCGGTTGATACGAGGCTGGATTCGGTAATCATAATGATATGCTTTTTTGTGTGGGCGTGTTGTTAGCCCTCCGATCAGGCTTACTGACTACGGCAATGTTTTTCAAGGTCTTGGCGTTCAAGGAAGTGACTAAAATGATATCATTGTTGGAAATCCCACCGGCTGATATTACCTAATTGACAGTGCCAAGCGGCCATTAAAGCAATTTTGGCAATATAAATCTTGGCACGCAGCATTCAATCACTCTATGGTGGGTCCCAGGTTCTACGGACATAGCTGGCAATGAGGTAGCTGATGAAGTTGCAAAGATCGACACCCTTCTTCAATTCAGCAAAAAGCTGCTGCGGATGGCAGTCGGAGAGCTTACAGGACTTACCCATGACCCCATACGCATAGGCTGCGGGGACGAAGAGAAACAAGACAGAAGACACTTCTTTGTCGATGTCCCAGTATCTGTATATTGAGACAAAGAACACTGGGAGAATTCGTCTTCCAAAACCTTCAAGATATTGCAAAGATACCATTACAATCTATTTGCAGGTTCGTCAAGGCTTCTGGATGGCTGGATAGGAGTAATGCAACAACATCTGTAAGAATTCTTCATCCCCCTCAGTACCACAACGGGCCCAACGGGAACATAAGTGAGGCGTGGTTCCACCACGTCTACCCCCGGACCTACCTAGCTCTCCGCATAACCGTCGGACTGGTTGGGTTGGAGATGCACCCATTCGCCTATAGTGTGTTAGCTGCATACATTTTTTCATCTCACAACCGGTGTTGTGAAGGCTACCCGTGGGGTGCCGCGAGGAGGCCTTATGTCAACTTGACCTGCGCAATAATCGTTGTTGGCATCCCGCCAAGTTAGGGGCAATCAACATGCGCATGCGAAAGCACTGCCTACGTAAGGGCCGGGGTGTACCTACTCAGCTCAAACTTTTGACTGCTGCAGCGCTCTATTAGGACTACATTTGACTTTTGCTAAGTTTTGGTGATGTTTTCTTACGTGTATTAACCAGATCAGATACACCTTTTTTTCTCTTTCGTCCTGAAGCCAGACGATGTAACAATGCAAGGTATCTTCTCTCTCTTTCATATTGCACAGGCAACAAAGTGTTTGTACATCTAGACATAGTTTAGTTGGACAAGTTCACCTCTCATTTTAAATATAGTATTTATTTTTTCAACTGAGTGATTACCAAGGAAATACGATTTTTCATTTAAAAAGTGGTTAAGTTTTCTATAGTATTACTATATAGTGATGATTCGGCTTCTACCACATTTCTGCAAAATTAAGTTAAATTTTTCTCTTAAGAGATTGAGGTTGGTCGTTCTCTTGAAGAGTCAGGTTTATTCCGCTTTCAGCTGCCACTCTCCGCCATTCTTCGCAAATATTTCCATATGTTCTAATTATACTTTTTAATACTACGTTTGGTATTCTTGATTCATTCATCTCTAGTACTTTTAACAATGTGCATATAGCATATAGTTAGGGCTATTTTTTGGTAGCCGCAATATCCTCTTCAAGAAGTACCGTAGCAATTTTTCCACCGTGTCATAACTTTTGTAACCCCAGACTTGAGCTCTATATAGAATTATCGAGACTGCAGTCGAGTGGGGCTTTGCAACACGTATTTGCTTTTGAAACAACGTTCCCAAATCGCACATAAAACTCTTTTAGCATCAGCTAGTTTTTTTTCAAAATGGGGTCTTAAGCTTAAATATGACGATACGAGGATACCTAGATATTTGTATCTGGATACTATCTCAACTTCTTTGCCGTCAAAGCATGAATATCTTCCGCATACCTCAATGCAGGTATTGTTACACCACAGAATCTTATTCCACCTCTTACATCATCAGTTATGTCACTGATGTATAGTATAAAAAGGAGTGCGCTTAAAATACAGCCTTGTTTAACGCCTATTGAAGTTTTGAACTCCTCAGAAATCAAGTCTCCATCCCACATATATGCACTATTATTCTCATACAAGGCTCGAAGGATTTGAATTATTTTAATCCATACAACTGATGTGGGTTGTATAGATATGCCTATCGCTACTATGAAACATGTGCTAAAGCTTGAAACGCTTGCTCAAACAAATCGCGGATGGATATCTGGCACAGGATACCTCATTACCAAACAACTATGGTCTATGATCGATCCCAAACGATCGCTTAGGTTGATCAGATTAAGCAGGCCAAATTTCAGGTCTCTTATTGGCGTTTTAACAGGGCATTGAGCCATGGGAACTTGCACCTCTAGACTAGGACTTCCCTATAATGATTTCTGTAGAAGCTGCATGGACGAGGATGAGGAAGAAACCATCGAACACTTGCTATGTAGCTGCAGTGCTCTCTCATCCCATTTCTTTGCTAATCTGGCTGAACTGAGCAGCATCAGAATCAGCCCTCTTCTTCGCTTTATCAAAGGCACAAATTGGTTTGCGGAATAGGTAGCCTAAGACCCGCGTGGTAACACAATGGGCCTATGCTTGGCCTAAGTGTGTCTGCTGTCTGTATGCGCGGCAGTCAGCCACCTCAATCTAACCAAACTTACTCTATACACCGATTTTGAACAGAAACAGAAAGCATACAACATTTTTTTATTACTCTTATAATATTCTGCGATATTTGTTAGGCAAATTATCTGATCGCTTATAGAATACCCTTTTCTAGACCCAGCTTGAAATTCGTTAAGAATGTTGTGTTCCTGTACCCATTTGGGCAATCTTTTATATATCATGGCGGCAATCAGTTTGTTTTAACACTCCTGTATCTTAGATTTAAAAATTAACACACATCACAATGATGTTGTTTCGGCGTTTCATGAGGAACCATTTAAAAACCCGGGAACCATTAAAAACGGTTCTTCCATTTTGAGGAACTAAGAAATGAAACACAGCAGACAATGTTATAAAGCATGCATGTTTCTACATACATACACACGTATGTATGTCGCAAGGCATTCGTTAAATCGAGCATAAAATATCGAGAAAAAAAATCTCATTCGTTACAGTCATGGCTCCTGGCTGTGAGCTAATAAGCGAACAAATCCAAAAGAACTTGCCGAAAAAGGCGCTAATTAAACTCCTCTAGTTAATTAACGCTTCCTTTGTGCTATTATATGTTCCATACTCATGATTATGGTTCCAAGACCGGGCAAACCGTTGAACAACAAAAAGTCGTATGGACTCATATCGCTTTTACCAATAATATCCAAAATTTTTGAAAAACTTTTGTTAGAACGCGTTCAAAAATTTATAGAAGAGAAGCAACTAATAGCTGACCACCAGTTCGGGTTTCGATCAAAATTGACCAGGTATACAGAATAACGAATGAAATTGAAGGAGCATTAGAGGAGAACAGGATCTGCTCTACCGCCCTACTTGACGTTTCCCAGGCCTTCGACAAAGTCTGGCAGAATCTTATCTCGAGGATATTTAGAGTAAAACACGGAACTGAATACTCCGATTTTAAAGAAATCCGAGCAGGAGTTCCTAAAGGGCGTGTCCTTGGCTTTACATTGTACCTGTTGTACACTAGAGACATACCTCAAACTGAGGGTACACTTGTGGCTGCATTTGCGGATGACACAGCGCAACGGAATGACACAACGCAACGAAAAGTTCAGTTGAGTCCTCAACTGAAAGACTGCAACGAGCTCTGGACAAAATAATCGAATGGTCAAGATTCTGGCGCATTGCTCCTAATGAGACCAAATCAACGCACATAAATTTTACCTACAGAAATATTGAAAAGCTACTACTAGTTGTCACTAATTCTGTACAAATACCGTACGCTAATGAAGCAAAATATCTTGGTATGACACTCGATGCGAAACTCAAGTGGAAGGCCCACGTGAAAAAGAAACGGAATGGGCTCGAAAACCGGTATAGAGAAATTTACTGGTTACTTGGCACTCCAAGTTAAGCATGTACAACAAACTGCTATTATACAAGCAAGTACTGAAGCCTAAATGGACTTACGGCATACAACAATGGGGTTGCACCAAAGCAAATAACAGAGGATTTATTCAGTCCTTTCAAAATATAATTATACGGGATATTGTGAAAGCTCCCTGGTATCTCAGGAATTGTGATATACAAAGGGACCTAGGGATAACTACCGTCGACGAAGAAATAACAGACTCCGCTCGAAAACTAAGTATCAGAATTCATGGTCATTGTAATAATGCCATCCTCCAAACTTTGGACATGAGACGTTTAGTACGCCGACTCCAGCGTACGAGACCGCTCAAATTGGCGCAATAGTAATAAACCACACTAACGATGGTTATGGCAGGTGATTTTACCGAAGGTCTAACTGCAAAACATGCGAAAACAACCTTAAAAATAAGCTACTATATAAGGAAACTTAGTTGTAGTAAAGAAAAACCAAAAGGGAAGGGTGTTTTTAGTCAGTAAAAAGCTGACACTACTATGTGGACACGGGTCACATTGTGTCTTGTTGAAGATTTTCACAAAACCAAGTAACAAAAAAAAAATCGATGTATTGTAAATTCGTTAAATCGAGTATTCGTTAAGATCAGACAATAAGCTGTTATATAAAATTAATGTTTATTTTTTCCATCTTTTAAAAAAAATTCATACTTTGAAGTAAACAACTGAATAAGCTTTACAAAAATTACGCTCTTTACAAGGAAACCGAAAGCCTCGAATTTGCATCTACCAAAGGGTTTAATACGATATTCAGGAAAAATGATTCGGCTGAAATCAATCCAATCTAACTGTGGAAGGGAAAAAGTTAAGAGCATCCAAAAGCACACACTTCGTTAGAAGCCAACTTACATTTGTCCTTTGTGAATTATTGCCTTTGATGCACAAGACTCCAAACCACCGCTCAACACGATTAGCCTTGAATGGAACCAGCGCTGCTGCAACAACGAGGATTAGAAAGTTGTACAACTCCGTGGTGATAATCTGCTCCTCCTTATCATTTCTATAGCCAAAGTACATCTGTCTGTAGTTGGTGACAACGATCAGCACAAAGTACGACAATGCCATGAGCCAGAATGGAGTTAGAATATGCAGCTGCAACTTTCGAAAGCAATTCCGTAGTTTCAGGTACACGTGATTAATTTCGTCTAAGTGTATTCCTTTGCCCTCGATTTGCCTATCTCTGCAGATCCGGTCGTGATTACTTTCCAGCGTTAACCAAATGTTATCGAACATCGCCCCAATCATCAAGTAAATAACCATAAAGTTCAAGTAAAGGAATGACGATATAAGACTCGTGAGGCTAATGGATAGTCCTATACCTCCACGAATGAGAAACAGGTCCCAGTCAACTGACTGCAATTGATGTGATATCAGCCTTAACTTTACAACGAATAAAATAATTAGTACATAGTCAAATTGAAATAGATTTCGGCGAAATTTCCTATGTATCATTCGAAATGTTTTCAAAAGCGTCAACGAATAATGTTTGATCTTGTGATGGTGTTTGAGATTTATGCAGAATGCCATTATCGGTGTTCCGGTCACATACAGAATGTGGGTGAACGTTTTCACTTTAAACTCAAAGTCCACGTAACCTCTGTAGACATTCAATATCATTAAAGTGAAAAGCGAATACATTACGCCCAGAAGTATGAAGAACAGCGAAAGGCCTTTTGACGATAAGCTACTTTCGAAAACGTTTTTACTCTCAATGTAGCGGAATGGAAAAATGCCAACAATATAACTGAACGATATTAAAATCTTGATGAAACCGATAACAATGCGATTCGTTTGAATATCCATGATGACGACCGACTGAATGCTTACTGAAGGGGAATGCTTACTCAGGCCAATAGTCCGAATTGTCTTCGACTATTTGTATCTGCAGTTGAATGAATATCCAATTGTCTGAATTTATCATCAGCTGCTAATGGAATTGAGTCATCGACTTAATGTTGATCGGGCGTTAATCAATTTGAACTGGTGGTGCAAATGACCTACCGATAAAAGGGTTAAAGGCAGGAAACATTGTTCAGCTTACGTAAACAACGGATATAAGAAGAAGCTGTTTTAAAATTAACCCAACTTGCCCAATCCTATCAGGAAACCCAACATTAAGCGCCCCATCACTCGTTAAATATACCCTGAGATAATAACGTCTCCTTCTTCTGCTTCTGGCTCCACAGTCCGAGGTGGACATTGGCCTCAACCAACTAGCCTCTCCAGCTGGCACGATATCGCCGTCTTAGCCAGCTGTCTCCAACTGCGCACGGCAAATTGGTAGAGGTCCTTCTCCATGTGGGTACGCCATCCGATCCGTGGGCGTGCTCTATTGCGCTGTCCCACTGGTTTGGAGCTGAAGACTTTTCGGGCTGGAGCTGTGTGTCCATGCACTTTACATGGCCTAGTCATCTTAGGCGTTGAATCCGTAGTCTCATGTCGTCGTACAGTTCATGGTTGAATTTTCTTCTTAAAGAACCACAACGCAAACAGGACGAAATATAGAACGCAGAACTTTTCTCTCGAAAATATCATCCGCTGTTGAGATTGTTCATGTTTCCGCGCCATAGAGTAGGACAGTGATGATCAAGGTGTTATGTAATGTTAGCTTGGTCCTTCGCGGGAGGGCTCTACTACTCAATTGCCTCTTGAGCCCAAAGAAACAGCGATTGGCAAGAGTTATTCTGAGTTTAATCTCGGTACTTGTGTTTTTCGTACTGTTTACTTGCGAGCCGAGATAGATGAAGATCTTCACTACGTCGCTTTATGTTATAGCTGCCTATGCTGACATTCTGGCCTAGTCGTCGATGTTGTGCTTCCTTTCTCGATGACAGCATGTACGTCGTTTTGTCCTTGTTCATCGCTACACCCATTTTGGCCGCCTCCGTTTCAATACCGTCGAACGCTTCATTGACGAATCGCTGTGTTCGATCAATCACGTCAATGTCATCCGCGTATAATATGAGTTGTAAGGACTTTTGGAGGATCGTGCCTCTTGTGTTAGCGAATGAGTTCTGCATGACATTTTCAAGAATAATATTGAAAGAGTCACATGACAGCGTGTCGCCTTGTCTGAATCCTCTTTAGACATTGAAGTTCTCTGTGAGCTTGCTTCCGACCTTGGAGCATCGAGAATGTTAAAACTAGACATGACGTTGTATAGCTAGTCTCTATGCAGGCTGTCATATGCGGCCTTGAAGTCGACAAATAAGTGGTGGCTGTCGATCTGCATCTCTTGGGTCTTTTCCAGGATCTGATCTGATTCGATGGTGGACTTCCCTCTGAAGCCATAGATAAGATATGGACCTACCAGGTTATTTATAAACGGCGTCAGGCGCTCACACAAAACGGCAGAGAAGATCTTGTCAGCGATGCTTAGGTGACTGATTCCTCTGTAGTTGGCGAAGTTGAAGGGAACTCCTTTCTTGTGGATCGGGTGAACGAAGAGCCACTCGTAGGTCATGCTTTACTCCGACCATATCTTACAGATGAGCTGGTGCATGCGCCCAACCAGATCATCTCCACCTGCCTTAAAGAGGTCTATAGGACTGTATGTAGCCTTATTCGACTTAAGTCTCGATATCGCTATCTTGACTTCGTCTAGGTAAAGGGGATTTCTTGCAAATTCTCGTCGATCATCGTCTACATTGAGTGGATCATTCTGCTGACAGCGGTATTGGGGTCTTCATCGCCATTTAACAGTCTGCAGAAGTGATCTTTCCAGATTTTCCGTATCGGCTGCGACTCTACTACAAGTTCTCCATTGTCGTCCCGGCAGGCTTCAGTGCGAACCTTATATCCATTGGATAGCTGTTTCACTCTTTGATAAAACTTTCGGACATAATTCTCTTCTCTTTCTTTTTCCTCCTGAGAAGCCGGATCTCTTCCCTTCGTCTCTGTTCGTAGAGCTCACGAGCTGTTCTCGTTGTTCGTTGCAGCGTTGCTTTGTAGGCTTCCAGCTTCGCTGCATGTGCCTGCATGCACTTTTTGTTAAACCATGGGTTTTTTCTAGGTGATGTCGTAAGACCCAGCACATAAGTGGCAACTTCTATGATGGGTTTTTGATAACGCCTAAAATCTTGCGCAGGCGCGGATGAACTTAGCGAGAGATTCCGGGAGACTCGATCGGCAAAGACCTTAGTAGTCCGTTGCGATTATAGATTTCCGACGTCAAACCGTGGTGTCCTTTCTCGTCTCCGCTCTTCTCTTGATATCCCAGTTCTTACCTTGGCTACAGCAAGGGAACGGTCTGAGTCAATGTTGGCTCCACGGAACTTTCGGACATCAAGTATGCTGGGAGAGTACCTGACGTCGATCGCAACGTGATCAATCTGGTTGACGGTTGATTGGTCTGGGGACCGCCCAGAGAGGTTCGGCCCCGTAACAAAGTCCACCAGCCTGGGTCCGTTTTCGGGCGTGTTGTCATGCAGGCTGTGCTTACCCATGACTCTATCAAAAACCTCCTCTTTATTACAGGTTAGCGTTAAAATCTCCTAAGACGATCTTGGTGTCGTAGCTGGGGCATTGATCGTATGTTCTTTTAAGGAGATCATAAAAGTCATCTTTGTCCTCTGTTGGAGCATGGGAGCAGATTAGGCTGTTCCCGAAGTTAGCCTTGATGCAGATTGTTGGGAGGCGCACACTATCTGCTGTCACTCAACCGAACCATTGATATTCAGCCATTATGCATGAATGGCGCCTGTGTCGATGAAACCGGAAAACTTTCCATCCTCGGTTGCAATAAAAAAAAACAACACTTAGTTGGAACGATCACATATTTAAGGTAGACAAAAATGCTGGGAAATGTTTAGGTTTCCTTAATTGATGTACAAAATATTGCAACCGCTCTGATTTGGTTTCTCAGTGAGCGATTAAGCTTATAGTAGACCACAATATCACAGAGTCATTAGACTCGCTCGAACAACGACGTACAGCCTCTCCTCTTATCGCTATCAACAACTACAACAAACGATGCTTAAATGAGCTAGAGAATTACATTCCGCCACTCCATGAACTTACCCGCAATACCCGTCCCACCAGGAATGCTCTTGTTTGCCCTTACGCCCGGTTTCGGACGCATAGTTAAATTTAGAGTCTCGTTCTTCAGCCGCACTACACGCATATGGAATGCCCATCCCAGCCTAATATGTCCCACAGACTAAAAGCCGCAGTTATTTAAAACCAATGAGCACCCATTCTCCCTCCATACTTTCGGCCCGTTCTGTGTCTAGATTCCGGACACTTCAACAAGGGTACAAAAATAAGAATTGGAAAACCAAAAAAGTTTGTTGAAGGCATATTTCTTATTTTGCTCTATAGATGGCTCTATGACTGTTCCTAGGTCAAGTTTAATTTTTTAGCAATTTGTTGACATGTATGTTGATGTGTTTCGTAAATATATGAGAGAAACAGTTGAAGCTGTGGTTGGTACTGTTTGAGTGCGAGTTATCAGTGTTATCTTCAAGTGCCTCATTTCGCCTCTTCATTGTTCATTGAGGTCAATCAAGTCTTGAAATTTCCCAAACAATAAGAAAAGTATACGCGAGCAAATCATTCAGTCGATGTGTTGTGTCGGTTGTGCTTGTCACGAGCTCTTGCGCAGATAACCTCTGAGTTTCTGAAGTCGATAATACCAAGTTCTATGAATTGATGCTTTATTTTGAATAATTTACAAGTGTATAATGGTGCTGCAAAAATTCTTTGTATTAATTGCGTTTTTTTGTGTTCAATTATGTCAAGTGCGTGGACAAGGGAGACCTGGAATGGTAGACGGTGAATCTAGTAAGTTAAGTCCTTGCGTATATTGATTTTGAAGAATTTTTTTTTACAAAATTTTCTACAGTAATACAAGTTGTTCAAGTCGGTAAACACACGAAAGAAAACTCTACTTTGAACTACATACTAATGAAGTAAATGCTCATCTCCTCGATTTTCACAACGCCAAAGTCGTCACACGTCTTGCCTCTATAAGTGCAACTTCTTAAAACAGTGACCTCGATTAGTGCAACATCTTGTGTATATTCATCCGTTTTTTCCTTTTCGTGCATCATTCCTGCCGGTGTTTTACAGTGTTTCTTTTCACGGATCAAGACATACTTGTTAATCGACACACACTCACAACTACTTAAGTATTTTTCATCAAGTGTGCCTTCATTTAGATCAGAAAATTCGCTCAGCGTGGGCGTCAAAAACAATATAAAACGCTTATTTATTAAAAAAGGAAGCCAAATTTTGTTCGAAGTAGATAAGAGGGTGTCATTATAAGCATAGGTTAGGTTAGATAAGAGGTCTGCTGGTGCATTCACCAGCACACATAGACTACGTTGGTCCATTGTGATACCCACAGTCAGACTACTACCTCTGATTGACCACTCCAGTGGAAGTGTCGTTAATTTGATCCCAACGAAAAATGGTGTCTGGACCAGATTTGAGAACCAGATTAAAAACGTATTAACTTTGCTCTCACTAGAATTCGAACCGGGACTCCGCTAACCAGTGGCAGGCACTCACCAACTGCGCCATCCAGTCGCTGTATTAATTTTTTAAATAACATACAGAATGAGGATCATCATCATCATCTTCCGACCCGCCACTAAAGGGGTCGCGGGGTAAACCACGCACGAGAGATCTGCAGGCAATACGATCCTCCACCATCGACTCTAACTCATCAGGGGTTATGTCCAAGCGTAACCAGGCGAGCTTATGGACTTGGTCCAACCATCTCATCCTGGATCTGCCCAGTGGTCGCCTACCTGATGGAATAGCATTCAAGACCCACCTCGGAATTCGTGATGGTTCTATGTGACACCATCATTCGTGCAATGTGAAAAAACCAATGAAGCATAGCTCTTTCCGTTCGGAGAAGCAGCTCAACGTTGAGTTCCTCGCACTTTATCGTGTTTCTCACCCTATCCCGGCGAGTAATTCCCACAACAGCACGAAGAATTCTCATCTCAGCAGCTTGTATTCGGGATCTTATTCTTTCGGTCCTTACCCAAATTTCATGACCATAGGTGAGAGTTGGAAGAAATACTGAGTTGAAAACTGCTTACTTGGCTTTCACACTAAGCTCATCCTTCCTGATTACAGATCTCACAAGCTGTGTGAAAACTGACCCAACTTAACCAATCCTACAGGAAAATTCAGTATTACTCCTCCCATCACTAGTGGAGAAGAACCCGAGATTCTTAAACTTCTCCACCTGCTTCAATGGAACTCCACTAAATTACCATAACCTCTGATTTGCCCACGTTAACCTTCATCCCAGAATCAGCAATACGGCCACAAAACTATCGAGTGCATGCTGGAGTTCCGTCTGCGAAGATGTGAGGATAACTAAGTCATCCGCAAAAAGAAGATGACTTACCTTCAACTCTCCCAATGCGAAACATTCCTCTCCTCGGCTGCGCTGCAACATCCAATCGATATAAACAATGAAAATGAGAGGTGGCAAAACGCAGCCTTGGCGAAGTCCAACGCCCACGGTGAAAGGTGTTGATTTAGCACCGTAAACCCGAACACAGCTGCTACAGTTTGTGTATAGAGACTGAATGGGCCTCAAAAGAGGCCCCCAATCGTATACTCCTGCAGAACACTCCAGAGTTTACCTCGAAGAACTCGGCTGGTGTATGTATTGATACATATAATATATACTTACTTATATATAGTGGTTTTTATAAATTTAAGGATGTAATGCTGTTTGTCTGATACGTCTTCAAGGTTGTTGAGGAAATAGCTGCTTATGTTTTTTTTCTTATCTCTGCAAGGGCTGGGCAGGTTCCGAGCGTACTGTGTGTAGCACGGTTTCCTCCCCCTCTGCAGCTTCTACAGAAGTCATTGTAGCGTGCTCCAAGCCTCCTGGCCTGATTGCCAATTAGACAATGGTCAGTAATTACGGGTACGGCTTTACTAATGTTCCTCCTGTCCAGAGGATCTAGTGCATGTCACATCCTTTTCGATGTCCTACAAGTGTCCAGTTCCGCCCATCTGCGATTGGTTGTGAATATTGCATCTTTCAATAGCATTGATTTTAGGCGACAGAGTTTGGAATGGATCGATGGTGTTTCTAGAGCCTTTATGGTCGCCTGAGTATCTATGTAAATAACAATAGATCTTCCGTCTGTTGGAGTTATTGATAGCCCTAAGGCTGCTTCTTGAATAGCTGCTACTCCTGTCCGGAAAACACTGCAGTGGTTCGGGAGCCGCATGGCTATATTCTGCTACGGCGAACTGACTTCCGACTTGGGGGTATTATTGTTCTGTGCTTGATTTCGAAGTCCGCAAATGACGTTATGTAGTCCATTTGTTGAGGAAGATTCGAGTTATGAAGGGGCTCCATATGAACTTTGACATGGATGGATTTCTCTATTGCTTCCCTCAGTCCCTCAGTCTTAATGGTACATGCGTGGCAAGTGGTAAGTTGCCCAAAAAAGGGAAGAAGATTGACGAAGATTTCGAGGACTGCCGTGGGTGTTGATCTAAGTGCTCCTGTGATGGAGATGCATGACGATCTTTGTGTTCTGCTTATTCTGATGTGATTTTACTCCGTAAGTTAGAACTGGTCAGAATGAACATACAATAAAAAATTAAGGAAACAATTATCAAACAAAATGTTCAAAGAAAGTAATGTTATCCAGTAATAGAAGTAGTTAATTTCATACTAATAATGGAAAACATGTTCGCTTATAGCTTTTACTGGAATGTTAATTTTGGGTCCAATCTCGCCTGGTCCAGCCTAGTAGTCAGCCTCCATGATCTTTAGATTTTGGTGGAATCACTCGCCCTGTCCATCACTGTCTGCATCTAAATTCTGCGGGAAGTCTGGGCTGCACGAGATAAGTTTCCACTGTGGAGGAGGACACACTTCAAGTTCCGATTTGAGCTATCAATAAACAGAGGAAATTCAGTAGCGCTATAGTCTAGAATTCCCAACTCTTACATTTACTACTCCTATTTGCAAGTATTTATCGTGAACTCTTGATGCTAAGAGCTCTGAAGTCAAATAATTTAACTACTTCCGATCAAAGCCCTAATGAATTCTTACAAATTCTTTCATTTCAAAATCTGCGACGTTGGTGTCACTTCAAACTCCAACCTACTCATATTTTTGTAATAGGGATGGAAGTGACGCTTAAAAAGGGCTTTTAAAAGTGTTGCATATAAAGGAGAGAAGATAACATTTGTTGTGAAGTGAAAATTGACGAGATTAGGAGCAGCAGAACATTATGGAGTACCACAGGGCTCTGTTCTAGGTCCCTTACTGTTTTTAATATATATCAACTCACTCTTTGATCTAAAATTCAAAGGCTCCCTTACCCCTTTTGGCTGTTCCTATGCTTCAAGCAGTATGTTAAATTTAATCTGTTATATGATTTTTGACTTACATTTGTTTAGAAAATGGTTTTCAGAACATGGTCTAGAAATAAGTTCTAAAGCTAAGTGTATGTTTTTTTTATCTCTCATAATAAGTTCTAAAGCTAAATGTATGTTTTTTTATCTCTCACCACAAGAAAGCTGTGACCCCAACCTAGTCTACCATGCACCTGAATGCCCTAGATTCATCTTGTCGAGTTCTTCTTGTTCTTCATGTTATCCCAGACAAACGTTCTGTCCATTCACTGATTGTTTTAATAAATGTTTTCAAATTGAAAGAGTCGATTCGTTAAAATATTTAGGACTTATCATTGATTCAAAGATGTCCTTCTTCAACCACACTTATGCTTTGAGACAATATTTCAGCTCTACACTCAGACAATTTTACTATCTGTGTAATGTTTGTCCTCGTAGTCTTCTAAAAATAATTTACTGTGATATTTTTGACTCAAAATTGCTGCGTTTACAAGAAATCTTAAAAAATGGCTGTTTAGCTTAGATATAATTAATTTGGATTAAATACTTCGGGTCCAGTAGTACAATGTTTAAGTCTGTTTTCTTATATTCTGGTGCATTTTACTTCTATTTTTTATCTTTGTAGTGTGAACTTGGTCTCGTAAAATTGTTTTGTTTTCAATTCTGTATAATGCGGTTTTTTTAGGGCCACGACACCCGCCAAAAAATAATAACGTGAAACGCAAAATCATTAATTTTTTCACATTCTTATTATTGTTAATTGTTATTAAAGCATGTTAAGTCAAATTAAATTAAATTATTTAATTAAATTTAATTAATTAATTTATCGATTGAGAAAAAAAAAATATTTCTATTTAACTGTTGAACGTACAGGGAACAGTGGTATGGAATAGTTAAGCAATAAATATAAAATATAAATTAAGTTTGAGTTTTCTTGAAGTAACGATAGTTTTCGTTAAAGTAGTTCTTCGAGAACTGGCACTGGCATTTATTCTGAATGAGATACTATGGGTATCGCTGATGACAAACTAGGATACTCTAGCTTACATTTGCTTTTCTTTTTATGTCCGAACGTCTTCACTATACAGAAGTTACAGTCACTTGAATGATCTTTGATTTATACACATTCGTAAGCTTTCAACACACTGTTTGCTCACCCCAGGACTCCACTTCTCTAATTCACTATAACAGATATTGTAAATGCATGGATCGAAACACGAAACACGGTAATGGCTCTGTGGCGATAAAACTTGACTTGAGAGATGATCACGTAATCAACGTCTCTTACTTACTTATCAGGCTGACTACCCATGCAGGGTCCGAGCCTGAGCGATAGCTGCTCTCCATTATTGACGGTCCAGGGCACACTGCTTCCAGTCATCAAGACCAAGTTGTCTTGCATCCGCGATTACTTGGTCTTTATACCGGAGATTCGGTCTTCCTCTCCTTCTCGAACCAGGAGGCTCGGATTCGAAGACCCTCTTAGCTGAAGCATTGTTGTCCATGCGCTCGATGTGGCCGAGCCAGTGCAGTCGACGGATCTTTGCCTTCCGGACTACATCCACATCCTGGTACAGCTTGTAGAGTTCGCGGTTGTATCTTCTCCTCCATTCGCTTTCCTCGCAGACGGGACCATATCCGACGTAGCATTTTTCTTTCGAAGGCGCCAAGAATCTGCTCCGCAGTTTTGCTTGTCGTCCAGCTTTCGGCTCCATATATCAGGACTGGCAAAATAAGGGTTTTGTAGAGCATGACCTTAGTTCTTCGAGTCAGGAGTTTTGACGCCAGTTGTTTTCACAAACCGAAGTAACACCGGTTGCCAGTGTGCGGCGGTTCTACGTCGGATCTCCACAGAGAGGTCGTTTGTTGAATGTACGTTTGCCCCGAGGTAGACAAACTCCTTTACTACATCGAAATTGAAGCTGTCGATTGTGATATTTTGTCCTAGGTGGTGTCTGACGGATCGTTTTTCGGTCGACAGCATATAATTAGTTTTATCCTCGTTGACCTTAAGACCAGCTCGCTTCGCTTCTTATTCAATTGTCGTAAATGCTTCCAATAGGGCACATTGGGAACGCGCGACGATATCGATATCGATGTCGTCTGCATATCCCAACAGTTGGACTAACTTGTACATTCAACGTATCTATTTAACTTTAAAACAGGTAAAAAATGCAACACAACTGACATTTCTTTTAAACATGTTCCCCAGTGGAATATTTATAAAAAAAAATAACTGTACATCTGACGTTGTAACGTTTTCGAATATATTTTTAACTAGATATTATTACAACAAATAGTGATTGCGATTCAAATTTCGGTCCTGGAATTTGCAAGGACTTTAGACAATGTGATGCGATTCTAAGCAAGGAAGTATCTTACAGTAGTCTAAAGCGCTGCAGGCGCATTCCTGGTGGGACGAGATTCGCAATCTGTTGTCCAAAAGACATTATAAGACCTGACGAAATATGGACTCAGAATGAGTAAGTCATCACTGATAATAAAACTGCAAGTAATAATTTTCAATCCAGATTTATTTCTTTAGCAATTTAAGGATTTTTTCAATGGATGACGATTCTAGTTTTATCAAATTCGAAAATCAGACGAATAATCTAGACGAGGGAAATTCTTGTCGATCGAAATCTGGTGTAGGCATCTGTAGACGCAGCGAAAATTGCGAAGCTCTGTTGTTGAAAAAGGTCGCATACTCAGATGTCACACGCTGCAGCTTTAGTGGCAACATTGAAATTATTTGCTGCCCAGAACCAGCTAAAGAGAGGTACGTTAAAATGAGACACTTAATTGTATGATACTGGATTTCTTTCTTTCAGACCGTCTGTTATTGGTAAGTCATTTGCCATTGTTCTCCATATCATATGTAAGAATATTTCCTGATGTCCATTTCAAACTCAGCGTGTAAAAAAATTAAGGAAGCAAATCCTGGTAGACTGACTTCACATATTATTGACGGCACGGAAGCAAATCCTGGTCAATTCCCACACGTAGGAGCTATGCTTTATGCATCCTCCAAGGCTGGTGAAAAATATGTGTTTAACTGCGGTGCAGGCTTGATAGCTGCGCGATTTGCTCTGACAGCGGCTCACTGTGTAATCAAGGGATGGCCAGAACTCGTACGATTTGGTACAGTGGAATGGAATCCGCCAAGTCCCAAAACTTACAGACTCGATGCAATAGTCAAGGTAAGACTCTAGTCAAATAAAATCACATTGATGATATTATCATGTTGCATGCGAAAAGTTTGTTTCAGATGATTTTATTGTATGTAATTAATATTGATATGGTTTCCTCAACTTTTGGAAACACTCTCACAAAATAGTCATAGAGAAGCTTCACATGAACATGAACATGGGAAATCTATTTTTCGTCTATGACCGTCATTACGGTCCTCATGTTAAGCTGATCATGTAGGTATTATAAAGGTGTTCCAACGAGGACTTGACAACTCTTTTTTTTCTTTTTTTTTTAAATACAACGCAAACCATTTGAGATATTTCAAACAATTTTGCTATCGGCTTGGAGTACAATCAAAACATTTATGAACGGAACTCGATTTCGTTCATATGGCCATATGTGCACGCGGGCACGTTTGCAACGGTCGAGTATTTGGACCCAATTTTCAACGACTCGGCCACACATTTCGACCGATACTGCCGCTATTTCATGTTCATTGTTGGCTCTGAGTTCTTCCAACGTCGTCGACTTGTTGGCATAAGCTGATGACTTAACGTAGCCCGTCAGAAAATAGTCAAGCGGCGTTTAATCGCACGAACAAGGCGGCCAATCGACTGTCCCATTTCTTAAAACGTGTGCTGTGTGGCTTATGGCACAATCCTGTTGAAACTACATGTAGTACAAGTATATCAAGTATCTTCCAATTCGGAATATAAAACGCTGACCATTCACAGTAATGTGACGTTCGTTATCGTAGACGAAAAAATGTGGCCCAATAATGCCGCCGGCATGCAAACCACACCAAAAAGTTATTTTTCGTGGATGTAGTGGTGATTCATGAAGCACATGTGAAAATGGGAGTTAACGCTCTTAAAGTTGCGGTTACCGACTCTGAATTTCGATAGAGAATGTTTACTGGCTCGTTCGTGTACTTTACCATGATAAATATGTTTAGTTTACGAATAAATTGACAGCGACAGTTTGATGATTAGTGAAAGAGTGTGTTCACAAATTAAATTCAAAGTTGTCAAGTCCCTCTTGGCAAACCCCTTATTAGTGGCCTTAGGCCACTAACCCGCACGATCGTCAGCGGTAGCGGAGGGAGGAAGGTAGATAGGTAACTGAGTGACTTAGACTAACATGTTGAGTCAACTGTGCCCTTGAAATTGTATTGCATTTCCTACAGACATTTTCTTACCAAAAACCATCCTGGTTCCTTTAGAAACGTCAGGAGGTTTTTCAGCTCTACATCACACACACGTCGTCCAGCTCTGCGAAGAAGTAATTTCCCAGAAATTGTTCTCTTATCCTTATTAAGGCTGGACATTCGCCATTCACATGTTGGATAGATTCAATTTCTTCGTCATACCTGCTTCTTATTTATTTAGCCATGAAGGCTGTAGTGTGCTTAGTTTTCAAGCTAGCTTCAGCTTAGCTTCAAGCTCTCGTTTAAAATCGAAACTACCATCTCGTGGGCGAAAATACAAAATTTTGTGCAGTCAATATTTAAGATCAGAAAAACAAACATTTTGAATATGTACTTTGCTCTTTTCAAATTTCGCACGTGTCTTGTGTCTTTTGTCCTCTAACAACCCAGGTCAGCCTCAAGGTGGTTTTAGGAAAAAATCAGGATATTTGTTGTTGGGTGCATACTATCATATGAAACTAATTTCAATCAAAACAAAAAATAAAGCACTAGAGGGGTTAAAAAAATACATAATTTATACAAATTAATCTGATTTGCTGGAACCGGATGGAAGATGTGGACTTAGTTATTAAGAGAAGCAGGGTTCCTGATTCCGAAAATTTTGTTGTACTGAACTGCTCCTAGGTATATCATCATAATGAGATGTCCCATGTTTTTTCCCAAGATGTTTTACCATCCAGTTCGATGGACCAATTGTGCGATATGCAACTAAAGTGTTGAATGATTGTTCTGTGCCTACAAAATACGTGCTGCAACTTTGCTAACATTTTTGTGCGCACAAATACATTTCTACTAAGCCAATGGCTCTATTGAAGAGTCACTTGTCCATACAAATTCTTGAATTGCTTGACTTGTATGTGATTAGCAAAATAGCAATACAAAATGCAATTTCAATTGACTGACTTACCTTTTCAAATTGCCCACGCCACGCTACTTATATCCGGTATTAACCCTGTTTTAAATATGCACTCGCTGGGTATTTACTCGTGGCACATCCCTAATAGTAGTAAGTGGTGAATATTGGGCGGGGTAGTGCATTCTACATCGGCTAGTGCGGCTAAAGAACTAGTCTCTAAATCTGACTGTGCATCCGAAAGTAGGATGATGGGTAAAGGAATGCAATTGTCAATCTCACTTGAGTATACAACAGGGATAAAGAAGGGATTGTACGTCGGTGATCGCGCGAGTGAGAAGATTCTCTCTTAACATACGATTTTGGAACGGCCAAAGAGCGGAGTCTTGAATCTAGAACGAATATGAGTAGCTACGAAGTGGGTGGCGAAGTTTCGCTCTTTTTAGGACGGGCTGGACGAATGCAATTTTCCATTGGCTCGGAAAGCGACCTGAGGAGTAGGGTAGATGAAAAAGCTTACTCTTCAGAAGTATTGGAGAATACCACCCGGGTCAACGGATTTATGCACATTGAGATCTTTGGGTGCTCATGTAACTGTACGAGTGCTAAGATGGAGACAGATTTGCACTTTTGAGCTGGTTACAAAATGTGCCGCAAGCAGATTGGTTTTACCTAAATAGCTGGCAGCTAGGATGCCATTGTAAATGGGCGTAGATTAAAGACGAGGCGGAATTTAATTAAAGTTAAAGTTTAAGTAAACTTGCCACCCTTGGGACATTGACAGAATTTCACAGGTCTGATAATTGCTTAACAGCAAAGACCTTTAATATCAAGTACACGCCATACAAAATTTTTTTTCGGAAATTTTGTTCGGGGGGTTCTTTAACACGAACCCAAGCTTTTTCTTCTCTTTAAAGTTCTGCTGTTCTCAGAGCTTTAACAGATTTGTCTATGTTTCTTATTGAATCTGCACGTTTGCTGAGAACAGAACCGAAATTTCTTTTGTTCTTTTTTCATTTTTGTTTCCTCCGTACCTGGAGACTGGAGTGTGGATTTGCTACAGAGGGAACATATCCTTCATGTACACAATTAAGCCACATATGCGATGACGAAGTACCTGTTGTCTCACATCTACTCTCGCCATTCCGCTTTATTCTCTTTGTTTGGGTTATTATAGGCTATACTGTCCACTGTTAAATATATCGATAAACTATTTTCTTGCTCTTTAACAGTTTGAACATATTTCAGATTCATTCATTTCAGCAGTCGCAATTGCTACGGCAAGTACTTCCTTATCGTATATGTGGCTTAATTGTATGAACATGTGTGTATATTCCCGCTATTGTTTTGCCATTGGTGCCTATCCCGATCGCTCATTCACATCCCCACGTACTGACGTAGAATTATTTCTGTATGGTGCAGCAAAACATAAATAAAATACTACTCTTTTCGATCGGACAATTTTCACACAGTATGGTGGAGGATATCAGGAGATTCACTAAAAAGGGTTCTTGGGAATTCCATCTACCTGTGCGCGAAGTTCACTTGTTGTGCGAATTGAAGTCAAGCTTCATGAACCAAGAATCTAAGCCTATCCCTAGCCCTTGTACAACATAATGTGATTAGTTTATCACTCGAATTTGATCTATATCGGTCTAACCGTTCAGTAGTTTGATGTTCATAATTTCAGCAATATTGAATGATTCTGTTGAAAAATCCTTCCCGCATCAGAAAAGTAAAATATTGTATCTGCTCTTGGATAAGTGTGTCTTCACATCCATACCTGTGTTTGTGTGTAGATGCATAAATAGTTTGGATATGAAAAGATAAGGAAAGGACAAACATCTCTTTTATTTTGCTTTTAAGAAATAACTTTCCTCTCTCTGAATGTGATATCCTTCACCCGAACGTCCGTGCCATGTGAGAGCTTTTAGCAACATTTTTCAGATTCACTATATTGGTATTATATGGTCTTTGATAACAGTACTTTTTGGCCCGTTTAAGACTTATTCCAAGTTTCCTCAGTAGGGTTTGCTTTGTATGCACGGAAATTTAGCTCTCTCATCCTGGTAGCCTCTTTAAAGCTGGAGTCATACCATGCATTTGCTTTAGGCTTGATACTCTTCACTGTATGACCTCTGATCCAAACTTAAATTATGTAGGGGTTTATTGCATTTATTGTAGACATTTCAAAAATATTTTTATATACATACATATTTATTTTTATTATTATTTTGGTATAAATGTGTGTACTTGCATCCACAATTTGTTAATAAAGCACTATTTTTATTTCTACAGAATGTTTTTATTCACGACGACTATATAGAATCACAGGTATATAATGACATTGCATTAGTAGAGTTCACCGCCGACGTTACTACTTCCCTGTTGGTCGACTATGCCTGTTTATACACAAGTAAAGAGGATTTGCCTTCATCTGTGGGCGTCCAAGTTGCCGGCTGGGGTCGAACTATTGCAGATGGTAAGAAGTTCCCATCAGCATTGAATGCTATATTTTAAAAGACAATACATAACAAAATTGTATTTTATTAGTAAATATTCCGAGTCCCTATCTTATGAGTGTAAATTTAACTACGGTTCCATTGAATAAATGCACGGAGGAATACAAAAACGATGGAATTCGTTATTCATATGCAAAAGGAATAGTTGAAGGACATTACTGTACCATTGATCCTACGGAAGCTCCGAAAAAAGATGCATGTCGAGGTGATTCCGGTGGGCCACTGATGATTGAAGCAAACGATTGTTGGCAAATTATTGCGATTGTTTCGTTTGGACAAGGCTGCGCGACTTCATTGCCAAGTGTTTACACTAGAGTCTCCTACTATCTAGACTGGATTGAAAAAATCGTTTGGCCGAATTTATAGTTTGAAAATTTGCAACAAACCCATCCATACAATGGGGAATACTTATTAGTGGTTCCGAGACCTACTTTTGTAATTTATAACTTTCAAAATAAATTTTGACTTTTAAAAAAAAACAAAAAGAGTTTGATTCATTAGTCAGAATTCAAATTGATTATTAATACTAATTCGTTAATAGTTAATAATATATAATATGGGTGGCGCTACAGTCCGAGGCGGACCTGGGCCTAGCTTCTCAGCAACCACTCGTGTTGTGCGTGCTATTGTTCTTTCACGAGTGGAAGGGACCTACAGTTTTATGCCGACTCCGAACGGCGAAGTTCTAGACAGGAATACTCTTTGAGCATTGTCAGTGACTCGAAAGAGGTGGAGCCGTGAATTATCAAAGGTGGTAAATTCGGGTATCGAACCTGGCACCCTCTGCGTAGGAGTCGACCAACATAGTTAATAATAATTATAAATATTACATGTTGACACTAGGTGTACAGAAATTAATTTCGTCCAGTACTGAAAGGAGTGTCTGGACACTAGGTGTACAGAATTAATTTCACCTAGAGTCCAGAAACTCTTTTCAGTAAGGGCCGCAATTAATTAATTTCTCAAATTCTAGCATATGGTATCCTTGTTTAGTCGCCAGCAAATACATTCAATCTTAGAAAGATAAGCAGTATACAAAGATCTGCGGATGCACTCCGCTCCACACCTTCAGCTGCCATGGAAACAAAGCTATAACTACTTCCTATGGACATTTACGGGAAGTTGGCGGCTACCAAGGCAGCGACAAGGTTGAGGGAATGCAACCGCTGGAGCAAAATGCACAGTTTAGGTCAAATGGAAATAATCAAGAATGCGAACATCGCAATGGGTATAAAACACTCATCCCAAATAGAGAAGACTGGGCATCAGACGTAGTCAGAGAAGCTATCTATCTGGAAGTATACACAGACGGATTCAAAACGGAAGAAGGCACTGGACTAGGAGTATTTGCGTCATCGCAGGAAATATCCTTCTCTCTGTTACGTCGATTGTCCAACCATTGTAGTATATTCCAGGCGAAAGTAAAAGCTATCCAAGTGGTTGCCCGGTTACTGCCAATGAACAGGCGGTCTTTGAGGCTCTGGATACACCATCAATCAAATCTAAGATTATACAACTTTGCCGTCTATCTCTTAGGGAGATAGCGGTCAGTTACACTGGGACCAGCATAGGGTAAGGTCCCTGGGTATAGTGGTAGAACATGGGTGGGTTTGCCAATGTTAAGTAATCAGGACACCCCCTACCCTACTCTTCAAGTAATAAACACTTCGTTACTTACAGATGCCATCAACGCCTCCAATCGGAGGTGGATGGAATTAAAAACTTGTAGGACTTCAAGGCTAATATGGCCTTCAATAAATCCCAAAAAAAACAAACACACTCCTAAATCTAGTAAGGAAATCAGCAATGTAGTTGGAATTATTACTGGTCATTGCCTATTAGGCACACACGCAAGGAGAATGGAACCCTCTACAATGACTTTTTTAGATGCTGTAGGGGACTAAGAGGAAGAAGAAACTAAACTTCACTACCTCGGCACCTGCCCAGCACTTGGAATGAAAAGGAAAAGTACGCTAGGCAGCTATTCATTCAATAGCCTTGAGGAAATGTCTGGCCGTGGCGTACAGGGTTAGTGCGTCGACTCTTACGCAGAGGGTACCAGGTTCGATACCCGAATTTAGCACCTTTCATACTTCACGGCTCCACCTATTTCGAGTCAATGACATTGCTCAAATAGTGTAGGTCCCTTCCACGAGTGAAAGAACAATAACACGCACAACACGAGTGGTTTCTGAGAAGCTAAGTCCTGGCCTTCTACGGGCTGTAGCCCCACCCATATTTTTATATTAAATGTCTGGCATTCAAATTCTGGGCATAGCAAAATGTATAAAAAATACTAATTGGCCGTAACCCAGCAAAGGAGTGCATCATCCAGCATATGCCATTAGCATACCAGCAGGTATCTTGAGGTTTTTTATTTAGTTAGTTTCCAAAGAGGAACCGGCACGTAAGCTGCCGATTAGTGATATCACAATGGATTCCATCAATATCTAAGTGTGCCAGAACTGCTTTAGTTGTGACAATCACATTAACCTAACCTAACCTAGGAGTCCAGAAAGTAATTTCATCCGGTACGTGTACACTAGTTGTCCTTTTGATATATGTATAATGTATAACACCATTTATTATCAAGAAGAAGTTACAAAAAAAGTTATGTACATATTTTTAGTTACTATTTTCTTGAAGCTTAAGACCATAGATCATCAATTTAAAATTAAGAATTTATGTAACTGCTTCATACTTAAATGGGACTGTTCTCAATGTTGCCTTTGGTGACCAAACAATCTTCTCAATCCAGTCCAGGTAGTACGAAATTCTAGCGAAAACATTTGGCAGTCTCACTCCGCAGGGATTCGCATAAGATGTGACGCCATGAGACACATTACTGACTAGTGCTGATATTGAATTTACTCCAACCGGCGACCTGAAGATTAACAGATGATGGGAGGTCTCTCTGTTCAGTCCGCAAGCAGGCTGGTGTCACAAAGGGACTAAGGGGTATATCCTCGGTGAACTCAATCACTGCAATGTCATGCAGTGGAAATCCCGTTCGATATCCACTATGCTTGTGTACCGTCTGAATGTGAATGAATGTAAATGAAATCGGTACACAATTGTCCCGAAGTTGAACAGTTAAAAACCTTTATCCTGGCATCTACGTGATAGGTCTCCTTTTTCACGTTCCACTCTGTCGACCGAAACGCACCAGACTTGGCATTTCCTTATCCACGCATACTGCTGCTGTTAATGCGAATTTTTCGGAAATCAGCGATGCCTCGCATCCAATGGTAAATGTTGAATATGCATAATAAATCACTGCACCTATGTGCGAAAATTCTCCTGTAGCCGCACGCTTCTGTCCGAACAGTCTCGATGTAATCCTATCAGGGCTTTTCTCACAGAAGGCATCACAAGCTGTAATCAGGTCATTTTAATTTTAATTTACTCGTAACTAGACTAGCGTCTCAATTTACCTATCTTTGCTGGCCTTCTTCTTGGACTAGGTTCTGCCTTGTCTTTGTTTACTGAACTTTCCCTGTAAGAGTAGAAGACTTGCCTTAGTCATTTCATACAATCTTTGCAGGTTCAACTTACGTCGTTGGTATAAAAGGTGCCATCGTACTAGGCGCCGGCATATGTGGGCAACAGATCAGTTCATTTCTTCCAACGAATGTGCATCTTTTTAAATCAGCATATCTAATTCTTTTTGTTACAAACGGTTCACAATTTTTGAGGAAGCTGCACACACCCTCTTCTCCGGAGTTCACTTGACAGATACTGCCTTCTGCGATAAGTACGACAAACAGAGAATTCAATTTATTTATTTTATTGGTGTCCATAGTTATTATCTAATATATAAAATTCTCCTATCACAGTGTTTGTGTTCGTACTCCTCCAAAACGGCTGAACCGATTTGAATGAAATTTCGTATATACATTCGTTAGGCCTGAGAATGGGTTTTTATCTATTTTTTATATTCATAAGTGCAATTGTTTTATTAATTCTTGCACTCGGCTTGCTGGAAGACGACAGCCCGTGGGAGTGTATGCTTGCTGAAGCAGGATTAAACTGTATAGCAAAACAAATTCGTCTATTATTCGCTATAGTGTTGAATACATGTTTTCCAACTCGAACACATATATTGTGCGATAATCACAAAGATTCAATAACTGATGATATATTCCATCAATATCGTACACGGTGCAATGATTTAACAATATCATTTAGCGACGCTATATACAATCAAGCATAGATTGCAATTGAGGATCTTTGCATCATCATTGCCAACTTACCACTCAGTCATTTCGGTATGCATTCGCCTAATCGGAGTACATCTGATTTGATAAAAAATACAAAATACAATTCTGTAGAAATGGCAGCAATTGTTACTCGCAATGTCCCATTAACGAATGAGGACCAAAGAACCATTTACGACTGCATTATGCTCGCAGTTTCAGCAGGACAAAGTGGGTTCTGTTTTTTAGATGCCCCAGGTTGAACTGGCAAAACATGCCTTATTTCGCTAATTCTCGCCGAAGTACGATCTAATAATGGCATCGCACTGGTTGTTGATGGAGGCAGAGCTGCTCATTCAGTGTTTAAATTGCCACTAAATATTTTCAATAACCCAGACGCAGTGTGTAACATCAAACAACAATCGTCCATGGCCACAGTGTTGAAACAGTGTAACATTATTGTCGGGGATGAATGCACTATGACACGCAAACATTCGCTGAATAGGACATTGAAAGATGTAAAAAAACGACGACAAACTATTTGGCGGTACTCTGATATTCCTTTCAGGTGATTTCAGACAAACACTCCCAGTTATTCTGCGTTCAACATAGGCTGATGAGATCAACGCGTGCTTAAAATTATCGCCACTGTGGCGCAGTATTGAAAAATTGGAAGTGACAGTAAATATGCGCGTTCAAATGCTGCAAGATCCATTGGCTGAAACATTCTCAAAACAACTGTTAGATATCGGCGATGGAAAAGTTACTACGGATGAAACTGGGTGCATTCAAGTACCGGCGGATTTCTGCACAATCGTTAATTCGCAGGATGCTCTCATTGACCAGATATTTCCTGACGTACACGCACAATACACTAATCGTGAGTGGCTGGCTGAAAGAGCAATTTTAGCTGAAAAAAATGTGGACGTTAACGAATTGAACTTCAAGATTCAACAGTTGATGCCAGGAGACTTAGTTTCATACAAATCTATTGATACAGAGTTTGTGTTCCAGTTTGTTTGTGCTAGCTAATATTTTTGGCATTTAGGGATTAATATTGTTCTTTAGTAATACTGTAATAACAAATGATGTATATAAAATTTTAAAGAACCAATTACAATAAATTAAAAAATTAAATTCTTAGCGTTTTATATTTTTCTTTATTCGTCCTCGATCACAGCGCTCCATGTCTCTCACTCATATATCCCATCCTCGCACACTCACAATAAATTAGTTACTTTTTTCTTTCAGTTAGTTTTTCTGTACTACGCATAATAAAAAATGGTACCAAAACTTTTTGCGCAGAAGTCACTAAAGGCAAAAGTTCTCTGTCTCTTAGCATTTCAAAGTCTCCAAAGGACATACAAAAAACAAACATTGCTTGCTATATATATATAGATAAATAGGTAGACGCTTTTTGAGCCCTAAACTGTGACGCTGCGGTCAGTAGAAGGTAGGAAAAGCTATCGGTAAAACTTGTGAGTGCTGACTTCTCGCACTTGACCATTGGAAAGTTGTCGATATATCGAAAACGGTTTTGCCTGCCGTCGGACCTTCCTTCTAGAGACATCGATAGAGGGTCCAATGACACGTCATATATGCCAACATTTTGCCTCTTAACATAAGATGTCGTAAACAGATTTCGATCACTCAAAATCATTTTTTTTTTTGTTTTTTTTTTTTTTTTAAAGTACATAATTCAAAAGTGATTAATTTTGCGCCACATTGTAGTTGAACGTTGTGAAAAGTCTTCTTAGGAACGATGGCAAAGAAGCCAGATGACAGCCCGTAGTCTTGTCTAAAACATGACTTGACATTAAAGTTCCTAATGGTGTTGATTGCGAAAATTCTCCATTTTCACACATCACAGCCTGTCCAGTTTGACAGAAATGAAAGAACTACAGTGCTGTGGAAATTAAATGGGGCAAACGAGGTTTTCAGGATATTATGCCTTGGTAGATTGGAAGCAGCATTTGTGTCAATCTTTCGGTCCCTTGACATCGATATACGACACTCTTCGAGTATTCTTGATGTCCGAACGTTCTCAGGTGGCAACATGTTCAATTCCATGTTGGTGTCGAGTTAAAAAAAAAACTGGATATCGAGAGATCAATGAGGACGGGGAAGGTAAGCACTGTTTGACGTTGGAAAGCTATCGCAATGAACATTTTCGTTCAAAACCAATCAATATATCTATGTATCTATGTAAGTTGTCATGAACACAACAAAGAAGCTACCACTGATGTGCTGAATGAAGCGACACCGCCACAGAAAAACGCTTGGGTAGACAACAGGTCCAGGTAGTCACATAAAGCTGGAAGCTGGACGCTGGAAAAAATTAGAGTTGTTCGTGGGGACGAACAAAGACAAAGGAAAGAATCCCGGCTGCTCAGAAGGACAAAGAAAGAGCATGATTGAGTACATGCTGACACAATGCAGGAAAGCTTACAGTTCCCACTATGGAGAATAAATAGAAATAGAAAAACATATTACAATTTGTGTAGAAATCTGAAAACTTTTGTGAGTCGACAAGCTTTAGGTGCAGTAGGTTAGGTTAGGTTGAGGTGGCTGACTGCCGCGCATACGGACAGCCAAGCATATGCCCATTGTGTTACCACGTGGGTCTTAGGCTACCTATTCCGCAAACCAATTAGTGATCTTGATAAAGCGAAGAAGAGGGCTGCTTCTGATGCCGCTCAGTTCAGCCAGATTAACAAAGAAATGGGCCCCAGAAATCTGAATCTACGGGATGAGTGAGCACTGCAGTTACATAGCAAGTGTTCGATGGTTTCTTTCTCATCCTCGTCCATGCATCTTCTTCAGAAATCATTATAGGGAAGGCCTAGTCTAGGCGCGTGAGTTCCGATGGCACAATGCTCTGTTAAAACGCCAATAAAGGATCTGAGGTTTGGCCTGCTTAATCTGATCTAGCTAAGCGATCGTTTGGGATCGGTCATAGGCCATAGTTGTTTGGTAATGAAAATGTTTGAGCAAGTGTTTGAAGCTTTAGCAATATCGATAAGCATGGATTGTGGGTCTCCACCCGGCAAGAGCACGGAGTTTGTGCCCTTTCTAGTGAGTTCGTCCACTTCGCAATTCTCTGGAATGTCACAGTCTCCTGGCACCCACATAAGTTGGATGTTAAAGTACTTGGCCATCTCGTTAAGAGATGGGTGACAATTAATTAAAATTAAAAGTGACTGAATTCAGAGATTTGATCGCTGCTGGCTATCGGAACAGATGACGATATCTGTGCGCGATATTAAATAGTTTTTTTTAGTCAGGACAGGGCTTCCTTAATCGCTATAGTTTCAGCCTGAAAGAAACTTCAGTGATTAGGTAGTCGAAAAGATAGCTGGAAATTTAGATCCTTGGATTAGACGCCAGCACCCCCACCTGCATCCATCTTCGATTCAGTAGGTGCAGTAAAAATAAATTCATTATTTTTCCACGAAACTGAAGGCTGTATTTACCATAGGCCGTATTTATGTCATATGCGGCGTTTTATTGGATTATTTGTGCCCATTTTAAAGGTAACGGCTTCATCCTTTTCTCGTAAGAGTCCTTGGCGAAAACCTGAGAGAGTCTTGCTGTAAAAGCCACTATTGAGACGAACATTCCACCAGCAAAATCGTTCGCTATGGGCAGAAACAGGTGGTAATCAATTGGCGTCAGGTTCCGGATCTACAATGTGGATTCATGAGGACCTTCCAAAAAAGCCAACGGAGTTTCTGGTGAGTCGCTGATGCCCTGATGGGACACAATTCCTATCCTTTGGACCAAAGCTGGCGGCTTCTGAGCTATTCTTTCTTCAGTCAAGTTCAACGACATACGTCTAGAGTCTACTTTAAGATGACTATGAACAACAAAAAGCCTATTTTTATTTATGTCTTAAAGGCGACTTTAATGGCTATGAATTTGCGCCAGTGAATTTCTTTTTACTGCACCTAATTTTGAGGTCATGAAGTTGGCTTACACACAATCCCGTGTACCACAAATAAAGTAAATTCTAATGCTTAAAATTCATCTCACCTCACACATTTATGATTTTCTCGACGTATGTACTAAAATTAATAGCAATTGTATAAGGAGATATTCTTATGTTTAATTTTGTGGTGTGATGATGACTATATTCATTGTATAAAATTACTTACCACCCCTTGGCGTATATTTCCATGATTGTGTGTTTGCACTACAGATCGAAAGCAAAATCAAAATGTAGCCAAGCATCGCAATAGGTTATATTTGTGACACACTCTTATCAAAATCCGGACTCTACTCTGACCAGATCGAAGCAAATACAAGCAAAGACTGAATTAATTTCGATTTTCGCAAAACCGTAGATCAGAATATATTAAATTAATATGAACTCAATGATAAGACATAACAACAATCGCAATTTACAATAATCAAAGAAATTTTCTTATCAATAGTGTTTTGTGTGTGGCCATGGTCATCTCGTGACGTGTTTAGTGGGAAAGTCCGCAGACAATAAAGAATTCATGCGAAAAAGTGATTGTGTACAAAAAATTAAAATTAGTTCACCAGTTTTGTAGGTTTCCTTGTGAACAGTGTAGAACACACGAGCCAGACGTGCTGATGGCTTGCAAAATTAAGTTGAACCAGACTTGCAAACTCTGGTACAAGATAACTCGAAGAGATCGATCACAATCTTTGCCAGGGGGCGGGGTGGCTCTCTCAATCGAAAAAGGCCTTTGTCATAAGGTCTTGTATAACAGTGAAGTGCGAAGATTTTAAGCGTGTATCGCACGCATCCATCTCCAGGATGGAAAGCAGTTGTATCTACGTAACCCGACAGTAAAGACCTCAATCGTTATTCCATTTCTGAGCTCAATACTTTATACACTAGCCTGCGACTTAGCTCGGCGGAAAATTATTATATCATAGCCGGGGATTTGAACTCCAAGCATAGAGAAGAGGCAATATAGGGCAATAACAGGGGAACCCCTTTGTGTAACTGGTTAGCAGAGCACAATATTAAGTTCAAGCTAGATTTGCTTGCAGCCGATAACCCAGCCTTTCCCAGAAGCGGGTCCTATCTGGATCGATTGCTAATCGACAGACGACTGAAAAAAAAAAAAAGTCAGTGGGAATCGATGGAATTGTGCTTCGTCATCTCCCCCACGAAGCAGTGCAGATTTACACAACACTGTTCAACAATGCGCTGAGTAATGCATCTTACCTCTACGCACTGGAACACAGCTGTAGTGCAACCGATCCTTAAACGGAACAAAGACAAGTCCATCCCGACAAATATGCGGTCTATCAGTTTTCTTCCTTGCATAAGCAAGGCTTTTGAAGACATAGTCAATTGAGTTCTGAAACAATGGGTTGAGGAACATGAAATCATACAGGAGAATCAGTTCGGGTTCAGGGCGGGGCATGAAACCATACATACCTCGTCCAAACTGGTATCCGACATTCAATGGAATAAAGGCAAAAAATAGTGCACGGGTGCCTGCCTGATTGACGTGGAGAAAGCGTTCGGCATCGTTTGGTTGGAGGGCCTCTTCCTCAAGCTGGTCAGGCTCGGCATAAGTAAATCGTAGCTATACATGATCTATGACATGAGTACAGGTAGAAAGTTCGTCGTGAAAAGTGGTGATGTAACGTCTGCCATGGTCCTTGAGGTCAAATATGGTCTGCAATAGGGCGCGGTTGGTTCGCCGATCTTGTTTTCAATATTCACTGCAGATCTTACAGGTTCTATGCCGCACTTAATTGCGTACGCCTACGATCTAGTAGCGTACAGATCTGGTCCGAAGATCGAAGTGATAAATTAATTATTGCAACGTGACTTCGATAAAATTCAGCGATCTTGCGTCGACAGGAAGTTGATTATCAATTTCCTGAATTGTGAAACAGTGCTTTTCAGGACCCCGTTGTACATGGCATCCTAGGATAAACGCATAAACTGGCGTAAGTTCGGCATAGTGGACCCGCAAGGACGGGCCTAGCATGTGAAAAGTGTAGTAAAGTATCTTGACAATTGGTTGGATCAATATCTGTACTTTGACAAAAATATAGATATTGCTCTGACAAAAGCTAAAAAAGTCTTTGCTGTGGAAAAAGGGGTTGTTTTACAGCGGCCATCTTGATACTAGGGTGAAAGTAATCTGCTACATGGCCCTTTATGGCGTACGATTGTCCCCTGAAAGAACCTGGAAATGATGAGGTTGTTCGAGAGGCAGTATCTTCGGACCTGTCACCGGTTGTATCGTACACCCGAGTCGGAGTATAAGAAGTTCTATCCTAACGAGGTCCTGTACAATGAGGCAAACAAATAGGATTGATAATTTTATTATTAAGTTGAAGGCACATTGCACGAGCTATGATTTCTTCAAACAGTCTGATCCTTGGGGCTTACTACCGCAATATTATGCACAATGAAAGAGTACGCCTCAATGGCTTTGTTCCACTTGAAGCATTCCTAAATTGGATCCTGGATGAGACACAATTGGTCCCGTACAGGATTCACAAGGATGTCCTGTCATCTTCCATGTCGTACGCCGAACAAAAAAAATATAAAACAAAAAATCTAAAAAAATAAATAAATAAAACAAAAAAAGGTGCATCACGGCGTATAGATTATATATGTTAGCCATATACATAACATATACGCCCTGGAGCACGTGTCCATACTGTTATAGAAATATTTAAGATAGTCTTCATACATTTATACAAACATTTGATTAGCCTAGAGTACCCGTTTAGGGTCAGTATGGGAGCACCTACGGCAACTAGGACTAGGCCAATTGTTAAGCTAGTTTTAAGTACTTTTTCCTAGCAAGTAAGAAAATATATTAGAATAAAACAAAATTACATGACAAAAAAAAAACAGTTTTGTAGAATGCCAAACAGTTGACAGCTCACAAAAAAAACCCTCAAGGGAAGCATCCCAACCTGCTTAACTGCTGCAAAAGAGACGTTGGGTGTAGATAAGGACTGCAACTCCGAATGGTTCACTGGCTATTTACATCCATAGTCAGACCCATACTGCTGTATGGTGTCGCAATTTAGGGGACCGCACTCGATAAGAAAACCAACATCACCCCACTCTCTAGTGTATAGAGGATGGCTTGGGTATGCATTAGCGCAGCGCTAAGGACTACCCCCTGCGAAGCACTAAAACATACTCCTCAACCAGCCACCGATAGAACAAATTGGCAGACAGACGGTAGCTAGTACGGCGATCAGAATAAGAGCGCTGAGCAGCTTGAAAGAACTGTAGTCTGGACATTAAACGATCCTACTCAGGTATGCCTCTATACCCATAGATACAGACCTCAATCTACCTTAACTCCTCTTCGAGAAGAATTTCTCAACTAGCATACCGCCCAAATCTTACTGGGAGTCTGAACATCAGACGATGGACGGTCCACTGCGAATCTTCACAGATGGAAGCAGGTGTGGGTGCTGGCGTCTATTCCAAGGATCTAAATATCCACCTACCTTTCCGACTACCTAATCACTATAGCGCCGCTCGCGTCGTTGTAGCAAGCTCAGTTCTGGTTAAAAAAAAGCAATAATATCGCGCACAGATATCGTCATCTGTCCCGATAGCCAGGCAGCGATCAAATCTTCGAATTCAGTCACTTTTAACTCCAAGACTTCCCATAATTGCCGCCTATTTCTTAACGAGATGGCCAAGTATTTTAACATCCAACTTATGTGGGGGCCAGGACACTGTGACATTCCAGAGAATTGCGAAGCGGACAAACTCGCTAGAGCGGGCACAAATTCTGTACTCTTTCTGGTTGGCGATCCATCCTCCACGCATATCGCTACTATTAAACATCTGCTAAAGCTTGAAACGCTTGCTCAGATAAATCGCGGATATCAAGCACAGGATGGCTAATTATCAAACAACTCTGGCCTATGATCAATCCCAAACAATCGCTTAGCTTGATCATATTAAGCAGGCCAAATCTCAGATCTCTTGTCTTCTAACAGGGCATTGTACCGTCGGAGCTCACGCCTCTAGGCTTTCTTTACAATGATGTCTGTCGAAGCAGTTTCAGTTGCTCTTGTAAATTCTGTTAATTGCCTTGGTTTTCATATTAACTTTTCACTTACCTGTTGTAATGCTATAAGAGACATGCTGAAAAAAGTTTAGTGTGGACTTTGTAGATTGCGTTACTCGGCGAACTTCTTGCATCACCTCGCGAAAATAAGATTAGTTAAGACGCTTGTAATGCCTTACATTTTGAACAATTGCTTCGTGTTTCCTTGGCTTGACTCTGTTTGAAAGCTAAGATTTTGCTTGTTGCGGCTGGATGGCGCAATTGGTTAAGTGCTTGCCCCTGTTAGCGGGGTCCTTGGTTCAAATCTCAGTGAAAGCAAAGTTAAAACACTTTTATTTGGTTTTCAAATCTGGTCCAGTCAAACTAAAGGCACTATCACTGGTGTGGTCAATCAGTGGTAGTAGTCCGTCTGTGGTGACAGAATGGACCAATATGGTCTAAAAGTGCTGGTGAATTCACTAGCAGCCCTGCCTACATCACGCAACGAGGATGCGTCTAATGACTGTGTTCGTTTTATTTATAATGTTCCTAGGTCCAGGAGTGTGTCCAGATTTTCATCCTTAATTGAAGTTCTGGAGCGCGATCAGTATTTAAACTTCCGTATGCGAATTGGGATTTTGACAGGGATGTTTCTACCACAGAGTCCAGTATGTGATTGTCCAGGATTCGTTCGAGAACCTTTAAGATGAAGGAGAGCATGGACCTGAAATCTTTGGCAGGGCATGAAACCATGTCTTATAAATCTTATAGATGAAGACTACTCAAACGAGTCCACAAATCGGGGATGTGGTTATAACGAATACAGCTTCTATAATTCGGCATAAGCCATGGGATTGCTAGGTCTTGCAATTTTTACAGTAGTATGTCACCCAGGCCTTGAGATTTATAAGGATCGAACCTGTTATTATTATTAATATTATTGTTGAGGGTATATTGCACTGCGACCTTTAAATCTATTGTGTCCCCTATTCATATCTTGGCTTTCTAAGGAGCTCCCCTCCCATTCAGCTCTTTTCAGAGTTGTATTGATATATATTATATGCTCCTATTACGAAGGTGGAAGAGATTTATTCTAGAGTATTCACTCTAAGCCAGTTCCTTTAGGAATTTGAGAATGAGAGCTGGTTCTAGTGACTTAAGTCCTTCCTCTGATCTTAGGTGCTTGCCCAGATATCCTTGTCTTTTGTGGCTTAGTGCCTCACAAAATCCCAATATATGTTCTGGCATTTCGTTAGATTCTTCGCAGATCCGCAGAGACCTTCTTATGATACTCCTAGTTTCCTTAGGTGCTCCCTAAGCCTACAGTGCTCCGTAAGGAAACCTGTTAGGGTATGGAGGTTATTCTTGCTCATTTTGAAACATGCCTCAAACCTCTTTCGGATATATGGACCCAAGAGTTTCTTGGCCTGCTTCATGTCATGAGCGCTGTTTTAGGCATCAGCCGGGATCCTTCTTTGTAGTTCCCTGAACTCCTCCCTGAGGTCATGATCTTCAACAGCCTATAATAGGGCCTGTAATGGTCCAGGGCCTATAATAGGATCCGGTGCTCTTTTCCTATCGAGGGATTCGGCCGTCTCATTGCCAGTTAGCCAGCAGAGTTTTACTCTGTTACTCCTGCTCAGCCTCTTAAGCTTCTGTAGACATTCCCACACAAGCTTGGATTTGATGATATAGGAGTCTAGTACCAGGATAGCGGCACGACTGTCTGACATTATAGCTATGTTGGATTTGGTATACTTCCTGTCAAGATTGTCCAAATACCCCTGTTCCTGTTCGTTAATCAGTTCTTGATCCATTTGTATGCCATTTTACCGTGCTGTTGTTGTCAGTCTGTGTACTATGGGTTCATTGCTGCAGTCCTTTTTGGCGCTAAGCTTAATTTATAGTAAACTCCTTTTGGAAGTTGAATTTACGAATTATGCCATCGTACGGAATGGCCAAGAGTGGTTGCTTATTGAGTAGTGCATTGAATTGTCTCGATGTAATGCACCTGTCTTTTCCTATCCATTCTTTTGCCATTCTCGTGATTGTTTTGTTTAGACATTCTGCAACCTTTAGATGCAAAGAAGTCAGCTCCAGTAGCACCTCCATGGCAGGTAATCATAGCCCCCATAGTAATACAGAGGCGAATGTGGTATTTGCCCAAGATCCAATCGAGGATAAAGTGTGAATCGGTAACAAAATGTAAACGTTTTCCATTGTTGTACTTCTTTTTCTTCCTCTTCATTGACTTGCGGTACAGTCCGCCGTCGATGTAGGACTCAGCTAGTACGTTCAGCTAAGATCCCTTTACAGGTACGTACGGGACCGGTGTGCCGTGGTCTTCCTCTACTGCGTTGTCCTTCGGTGTTAGCGTCGAACATTTTCTGGACCGGAGCAGTGTTGTCCATTTGATCGATGGCTTAGATGCGAGTCTCGAACTCATTTCACCAGATCGATGTCGTTGCACAGCCCGTACAGTTCGTCGTTCAGTCCGGAGGAGTCCGCTAGGCATAGTACATATCGGACCAATGGTAATACGAAGGACTTTCCTCTCGAAACGACCAAGAATCTCTCCGTCCGCTTTGGTGAGTCCATTTATCCACACTTGGTTAAAACGAGGAAATAACTACTGCCCATTGACAGCTTTCCCGACCTGGGAATTACTAAACTTTTTTAACTACCGTCAGTGTTTGCAGCTCATCCCCTCTCTTCAAGAATACTACAAATGGCTACAAACGCTAGGCATATCCACGATTGAGGCAATAATCACTTAACACTGACTTGCGATAAAAAGCAAAAAAATAAACTACTCCCCGAAGCGAAGGAAGCGCAACATGTGGCAACAAGCATCAACATAAACAACCCCCATTTCGCATGCGTCATTTCCCCGCCGAAAAAGCTCGACCGTAGCATTGCCAGCGCGAAACACCCCTCGAAACTGGGTTAATGCATTGGGAAATAGTTGTTCTTGTGATCACAAAGCAAACGGTTGCTTGGTTTAAAGACACCCACATCCGCAGTGTGATTTTCAGTCTAACGCGGTCCTTCGGCATGGATACATCGGTCTTAGCGGCAAATCGAAACAGTCTCACCGTCCCTTAATAGTAAACTCAACACCGCTGTGTGGAGCAAAATTGAAGTTGGATATCGATAGAGAAAGAAAATCTTCAAAACGTAGTGCTGATTCTGCTTTAAAATGGGCTGAGACGAGAATCCTTTCCATCACAGTTGTGCCCTTTCTCAACGTGTGTTGTGTGTTGTACGTGCGCCTTTTCCGGCCAGTGAGTGCTTGTGTTTTCATCTTCAAATAATCATTTAAGTGGTGATTATAAAAAAAAAAAAAAACGTAAAAATTACAAAATACATTAGGATTATCATTTGAACAAGGATAACGCTTCTTGACTTCTTGGTGTACTACGAGCAAGCTGACCGTTCATTTCTTACGGATTAACCTGACGTGTAAGTCGCATGGAACTTAAATATTCACAAAATAGTATCTAGCGTGTGGCTGATCGTCGAAACGGTGGGTTCATTAGTCCACTGTGAAACGTGATTACAGGGAGTTGGTCTGTTGTTGGTTGGGGCGTGGGCTTGCTGTTACGTGGGACGCCTTGTAAAAGGAGGACTCGAACAACGACGAGAAATACATACAAAAATTAATAAATAAATAAACCAGTTCTCGGCTATCATGACATGGGGTAGGTAGGCTCACACGTGGGGACACGAGCCGGACCGGAAGGGGCGATGCGTAATATGAGGTCGTAAAAACAGGTGTGCTGTGGAAGTTCGTATGTTTGTGTGTGCGTTTCTCGTAGGAGTTGTGAATATTCACATTCACACGGAATTCAATGTAAATTATCCTTTTAGCCCCACCTTTAATGAGGATTCTTGATGGAAATGCACACACACACACACACACATCCGTGTCCTGAATACTGAGGTTGAAATAAAATTATTTGCGGTTATATGCCAATTATTTTCAACGTTTCGAAAGGATTTTTATGTCAATTTATGGCACGGATTTGAACTGGAAGCCATCGTACTGGTCATTGAGTGTTCGTCGTAAGGTCAGCGTGGTGGGCTTATCGCATTATTTTCCTCCCTATGGTTACAGGCTTTTAATGCGTTAATGAACGTGCAGTATAATGAATGTGTGGTTTAAGTTAAGCAGTTCGGTAATTAAACATTGCATACTTAAAATCTCCCTGCGCTCTGAATGTTAAAGGCATGTTAAGGGATACAAAGTGACAGGAAATATCATGCATTTGTGAAAGAAATTTGTAGTCCCAGTTATGCAATACATCCGTCGTTTCAGCTTTTAAGAATGTATTTTAACCCTTTAGTGGGTGAAATTTGGATCAAAAACTTTGCCGACTAAGTATTGGTTCCAAATCATTAGTTCTTAATTTTGTCTCATTGTTTGTTCATTATTAAAATTTGGTTTGTGGCATGTATGGCACATCCTGTATTTAGCTCTAAAAAAAACTCGAATTTTATTTATCCATACTATTTATTGTGGCAGTAATGGCGTTGTGGGTATTTGCGTCGAGGTCTAAGCAACTGAACCTCGCTGCCGGGGTTCGACTCCCGGCACGACCAAAAATAATGTTCACGGTTATACATCATGCGAGCATTGGCAGTAATGCTCAAAGTACTTCTTAAAAAAAAGTCCTCTCATGTCTCTCACTGTTGGTTCTTTCCACTTTTGCGAGAACAATAGAACGTACAATACAAGTGGTTGCTGCAGAATCTAGGTCCTCTACGGGCCAATATTATTAATATAAGTTTTGTAACTTTAAAGCCTATGTATATTAATAGAAACATCTACTTTTCTTCTACTTAACAATTCTTGTGTTTGTTAAAACATAGTCCAACTACACATTTGCGACGTTTTGAAAATGTTTCGAATTTGCATGATGATGGAATTTACACGTCTGGCGATCATCTTCCTAAGCCTGGATATGGTTGTTTCCATCGTGTCTCAAATCTGTTGAGGACTTATGCCTCTTTTGTCAGTCCCAAGTGAAAGTTCCTGACTTCAGAAAAACCTTCCACTTTTTTATAAAGACGATGAGCTGTTACCAACGTTGCACAGGGTTTCTCAGAAAGTTTCAGTTCATCATCGTTTGGTAGCTTGCAATTTGGAATACTTACCCTGATTTCCTACGACGTAAGGGACACGACAAAACGCAATCGGTATTCTGTATGTGGTTTTGTGGTGCCCTCCCAATCGTCGGATGTCGTTATCCTAGTCGCCATTACATTTTTACCAAAGTTGCTTCGAAACGACATTACGGCGTAAAAGTGAATAAAAATATACATACATTTGTACTTAAAAAAACATATATAAAAAGCACCTTCATCCAGCCCGAGGCTTTAACAGAAGAATAAGAGACTTATGTGAACCGTGAATATTCAGCAGTGATAATTTAAATCTGTTTTTCAAAAGTGTTTTATTGCTTAAGCATTATTCACTAAGACAAGGCAGAGAACATTTACTATTTTCGTAGCTTTTAGTGGAACGTAAAAGACCGCGAAAAATATTTTTAGAACTCAGAACAATCCCTCAATTACATTTGTTTGCTCTTGAGTGCACCGTGTTGAAAATACTTCCTGGACTTTTGCTCTTGTGTTGATCTAGGTGTTATGAGATAGTTTATGTTATTGGTGTTACGCGCACTGATTTCTTCAAATGCCCTTCTATCGACTTGAGCACGTGAAAGACTTCCATTGATGGACAGAATGAACGCATAAGTCTTATGAAATATAAAAGAATTAATTATATGTACAGAGCTCCACAAAAGTTTGCGTACAATGATGCAATTTGGAAAAAAATGGTTGTCATTCACCTAATATAAGCTAAAAATATTTTTGAAAGGTAAATTCCAATAAAGCAACGTCTCTTATTTGTTTTTTCAACAAAATAAATTAAAAATTATTATGTAATGTAAGTAAGTCAAACAAACATGCATGCTTTGCATTTACATATGTACTTTGAATTTGACAAATCAAATGGATATATTTTCTGTCGCATAACTTTTTTTTTAACTCTCAGCATTCTTTTCCTCTTACTTTCCATTTCTTCATCTTCAGATGAAGATGTGCTAAAAACATTTCGGTGCATTTCATTGCAAATCTCTTATTTTAATCCATTCAATTATCAAATACTCCTAAGCAATCCACTTGAAACTTACTTTTCAAATTCTGACAGTAAAATCATGAGTGCTGCCATTTTTTCATAATGTGGAAATCTACTTCTTATTTGACGCGTCGTATAAGTTACGGAATGCCGATGAAAAAACGACACCACAGAAAAAACGAGAGTCATGCAAAACCACAGACGAGAGTTGAAGAGATGTGTGGGAATTATCAAAATAAATCTTGTCGATATTAGCGCACAAAAAGTACAATGTATTAGTTTTTGAGTCAAAGTGTTCCAGTGTAGTGTTTAAAAATCTCCTACAAAAAAAGCGCACAACTATATTCCTACTTGCTCCCAAGTGCGGCTCTGTGTGTAATACACGTTCAGCAGCAATAATTTGTACTGGAATTTATACTGGCCCCCCTCTGTTCAAAGTCTTCGCAATGACTTTACGAATATCGGACTCAACCCCTCCCTTATAGACTGTATAAGGTGCCCAAGCTCGTACCCCCAACCACTACAACCACGTTTGAAACATTATGCGTCCAAGGATTAAATGATATTGAGCTCACAATTTCAAACATTCCTGTATGAACACCAGCTAAACTAGGAAGGTAAAAGTAAACACTGTTTATTTAATTAGTATTTTGTGGGTCATCCCTTATCTTGACTGTCAGTTTTTGCAACAGTAGTATATATGTATAATTGAAACATAGTATTCAACTATTATCAAGGAAAATCGTTTAGTTTTCATTACCGGAATTATTTCTGGTTTGGGAGGCCAATACATTGGCAATGGATTGGTTGACAGATAATATATAGGTATATACACGCCAGTGGAACTTCAGTTGTGTGTTGGGTGAATGCTTGTTGAAAATACAATCGCTATCACAGAGGAATCTGACAAATTGTTTCGGCGTGCATTTTAGTCATGAATTATATTATATAATATTTCATTCTAAAAAATAAACAATTTCGGACTTGTAACGCAGCAGATTACCGAGCCAAGGGCAAAATGGCAAAAAAGTTGTGAGAAAAAACACGTTGACGACGAGTGTTAGAAAACTACGTTGCACTGGGCTTGTGATGGTCATTTAGTTTACAACTGTTTTCTCACAAGTTAGTTGAAAGTTGTGAAGATAAGTGTAAAAAATTTTGACTTCCCTTACATCTCACGGCACTTTGTGCAATTGGGACTAAAAATACATTCAAACATTGCAGTAAAGATTGGCCATTGAAATTGTCATCATTCCTATTTGGCGTCTCTTCTTCTTCATTTGTATACACTCCGAGAGAGGTATCCGCTTGTGCCGTGAAATTAGTTAGAATGTTATATTTCTTGATGCCTATTGCTTTCGGATACAAACGTAACACTTGCTATTATTTTTCGAGTTGATTTGTTTACCGATTTTCTGCATCAATCGTGGGATGGGATTCTCAAAATCGATGCAATTTATTTTTATTTCTTATTTATGTTTATAATATAATAAAATGTTTATACCCATAATATATGTTTACAATATAATAAAATAATAAAATAATAATAATATGGGGACCTCTATAAACCGTAAAGGGCCGGGTCCTAGCTTCTCAGCAACCACTTATGTTGTGCGTGCTCTTGTTCTCTCACGAGTGGAAGGGACCTACAGTTCTCCGCCGACTCCTAGCGGCCAGTGTATTTTTAACCGATCTATACCCAGAGTTAAATTTAGAGATTTATTCTTCAGTCGCACTGCACGAATATCGAATCCTCTTTCCACCCTAATGTTTCCTACACACAATCCGCAGGTATGCCCAATGTACACATGTACCTTCTCTGCCTTTCTCCCTCTATACCTTCAGCTGGTATTGTGTCTTGACCCCGGACACTTTATACTAATATTAATACCTTGAGGGCGCGCAAATTATAAAAAAAAATATCTTGTTGTACCCACGTGAGACTGCTTGAAGTTAAGTCTAAAGCTGTTTGAAATTTTGACGATTTAAGAAGAAAGAGAAAAAGTCACTTCGCAACCCTTGAACCCACTCTTCGAGGCTAATTTACATACGCACTGCAGAAGGTTGATATAGTCAGGCCTATAAACCGGCATACAATTAATAAATTGCTTTCGATGCCTATCGTCATAGGGAGATTCAATTTCGCTGCTAGCATCTATGTTTATTTAGTACCGTCTACTTATCCCTAAACATGAAATTCATTATGAAGCATATTTAATGCGTATTTTCAAAAATCGAACGAACAATTTTAATGGCATTATCATAAAACCTTTGCATATGCTTTCGTGTTCATCAGGTCAACATAATACAATAATACATATGGCGCTCCAACGACTCCGAACAAGGCTACAGCCACCCATATTAGGTCAACATACAACTTTTAAAAAACTAAATTAACAATCATTTTACAGAATTTGTGAACACATCTTCATACTATCGGTTTAAAAATTCCGTGAACAGTGAACGTGAACATTATGGTAATGACCACCAATCCCAAGCCAATGAAAAGTGTGTTATTGTTATTGTTAATGCAATGTTTTTTATCAGTCGAATGGGCTATATGTGATCTAATTATTTCAAGAATTTGGTCTTAGTTTATTCTTGGTCGATATATTTTTTATCAACACTTACGTCTTGAGTTCCCGCAGACTTATTTTCAATTATGTATTTTGAATTCATGTGACACATACTAATGTGACCAACTTTTCAAAATTCTGGGTATTACAATTAAATAATTGCTATAAAACCAACAAAATCGAAATTTATTCCAATCTCAAAAAAACATTTTAATCTTGATCTTTTACCTGACATATATCTCAACAAACCTCGAATTAAGGCAGTTGAGTCTACTAGCCTTGGATATGTCGTAAGTCGGTACCTCTCTGGCTAAAAGCACACAAACATGGTAATTGGCCGTATTTATGGCTGTTTGCGAAAACTTTGGCTCTTTGCTTATTTTGCTCCGCTAGCTAACCTTGGAACGTATGCCGAAGTAGTATATTGTAGCCTCGACTCACTAACTCAACGTATGTTACAAGTAGCTTTCCATGATGCTGTACGTTATGTCTATGGTATTTGTTGATACGAGCATATTTCTGTGTACTCTTGTGACTTGCTGGGCTGTAACATGCAAGGAATTGCATATTTTTACACAAAATAATAAATAATCCTTGTCTGCTGTATTTATATAAAAGACTTAATTTCACTCGTTCTCTAGAACTACTAGGTTAGGTTACGTTGAGGTGGCTACCTGCCGCGCATACGGACAGCAGAGTCACTCTAGAACCACTAACACCCTTCTCGTAGCCATAATTTATGCGCCTCGCGCTTATGTTTTATTCACACTGTTAGACTGTGGAATTGCTTGCCATTCCACGTAATCAATTTCAAACCCGTACAATTTTAAAAGTGCTACCTTTCACCACTTTGCTACACATCAAAAATGAACCTCAATTCCAATTCTTATAAATACACATATATATTGTATACTAGTTTTAAGTTTTAATTTGAATTTGGTAAATCAATGTACTAAGTACAAAGAAAGATAAATATCTTAGTGCACGTTCCTATGAATAAATAAATGAAATGAAATGAAATGAAGTGAAACCCAATAATAAATATAATTTGCTTAATATCATTTGTGCAACTTCCGATATGAGAAATCACTTTCTGTACACCGACCTATTTCACCATCTTACAAATTTGGAAATGATATATGCAAAGTGCGTGCAAATTCAGCGAAGAAGTGAATTCAGTTTTATTGAGCTTAAAAAATGTGGGCGAAGAAAGGTCCTAGTGACCCAATTGAATGTTTGATTACTGAAGTTTGTTGGAAGGAACAAATCAGTGTCCTTTTGTGATGTGGCTAAAAAATGACTGACAATTGTGGGCGTAAATGTCGTATGACAGCTGCTTATTATTATTATGCCGGGGAATTCTGTTCGAATGATGTTTGTGCGTTTTTGACGGTTGGTTCTTGACAACTCATTTTTCATTTGACATTCCCATTTCATGCCGTACACCCAGGCAGACTAGACAGTATTAGATTTCATATTAAAAATGCTTGAATTGTGAAAAATGTTTTCGCAAAAAAAAAGGTTGGACACAATTGGACATCAAGACATCCCTTATGCATAGAGTGCGCATAGAGGAAAACATTGCTGCTGCATCCCCAATTTCAACGAATACCATGATTTGTTCATTCGTCGCCTTTAGCAGGGATTGTTACTCGCTACATTCCCTCTAATGTTCAAGGATTTCGAACTTTTACTGCCCATGATGCACGATGAAACAATTGAGCAATGCATCTGGTGAGCAATTTAGCTCTGGATGTCGATCGGTGAATGGAGCGAATAGGATTGGAGAGGATATTTGAGAGAGATGAGATTTGAAGCCTGTAGACTATTTTAAATCAAAGCACTCGTCTATGCCAATAAGCCAGAAATTGCAGCATTTAAAGCAAAAATGACTGGACTATCGAATCAATTCCGTAGTCGTGATTTGAGAATGTATCACAGACAATTTCCTAGTTTTTTTTGGTACATAAGATCCAACGCTTAAAAAGTTTCTCTTTACTGGTGGTAGTTTTATACTTCCGCGCTGCAGTTGTCAGTTTGTACCAATTCGCCGAAGTCTGAATATTTCAATTTATATTTCGTGTTCAAGGAAGTATACACACATACGTGCTAAGAACAACTGCATTTGACGGTAGTTCTGCTTTTCTTCTTCAATAAGGCGAAAAATGCTGCTTATTAGCTTATCGAGTGTTGCCGGAAGTTTACGGAGATCATACTCCGTCGTTGAAAAGCGACGTGTTCTCATTTCGTCGCTATAAAAGCAGAGATAACCTATAATAGAGATATCCAACTTCTACCTCCCTTGCCCCTTGATTTCATCTGACAGCGTTTTTTATACGCTTTTTGTCCCGTATCTGTGAATACGTGTGAGCTCTTAAGAACAGCTGTGCAACAGCTGATACACATCCCCACATTAGTAATGGGGTGAATTAGAGTTCTTATTTGAAAATTCGCTCGTTATTGGAACGTTTTTTTCCAATTTCGGTGTTAAATTTTCAACACTGTGTGGAGGGGTAAGCGAACGGAGAAAGTTTATGTTCATGAAGTCGATTCATTAAAACTTTGAGCAATTTACAATCTGAGATACTAGGAAATAATTAATGAAACAACACAGCGTGAATTTTTACATATGAATAAAAATTAATAATATATTCACGCGTTTAGGTAGCTAATAATAAAAATATTATTAAAGCGTGAATCACAAACAAGAAGTTTTGACAACCATTTTTATGCATTAGTAATAGTTGCAATATCTTACCATTGTTCTTATCAAATTGTTTAAATTGAATTCATGATTTTTCAGAATTCATGAATAAAGCGTATAAAGCGGACTTCATTTTTTGAGTTAATTTTTCAAGTATGGTTTATGAATAGGCTGTATATACACTTAAGAATTAATTTTAGGTCAAATAGTTCCACTTAAATGGGCATTGCAACACATTTTTATTCACGAAAGTCCATATAACAATGTAAGAAAATTCTGTTAAAAATACGAGTTAACATTTGAACACCCTCCGAACAACATACGTGGGTATCTTACATGGATCGTACATGGATTATGGGCAAAACTCACGAATTTTCCCACTAAATTCATGAATCTGCCGCAATTTTCCACAAAATTCGCGATTCGGCCGCCATATTGTGGTGAATTGACGAGCGTTGTAAAAGTGAAAGTGAAATACAAGGGAGTGGCCGAAGTTGGATATCTCTATCATCCATTAACTCTGTATAAAAGTAGAAATTTAGAGGGTTAAGCCAGTCTTGCCAGAAGTTATGAGCGAAAATCCCCATCACAGATTTCGAAATTCCCCTTTTTCCCTGATGAGGTTCCCCATGAATTCCCCACAGTAATTTTTCTTTGAACCTTGCTGGTATAACGCAAATGTTTACTCTATTTCAAACAAAAACTAAGCAAAACATTTTTCAAGCTAAGCATCAAACACTTTTTTGGTTCGAAATGCCAGTACCTTCATCAACTACAACTAATAAGGCGATATCCGCAGAATTTCTACAAAGCATTCTGTTTCAATTTAAGCTAATACATTTTCAATGATCTTAGATCAAATTTGTAGTTCTTCCTAAGCACATGCTAGCAAAATATTTCTGAGCCATCACATTCATCACAGGGAATTTACAAAACATCACGTTCTCTTAGTATATGAATGCCCTCAGCATCGTTATAAGTAACTGATGTCTGCTGCATGATTAAGAATCGTCTACCAATTTAGCATTTCTCTGATTATTTCAATAAAAAATAATTCTACTAATCTGAACCCATAAAAAAACATACATTTTTAAATTCAAATAGAGATAATATTAATTCAATTTCGTTCAAGAGTTTATTAAATGTTTTTATGCACCTAGAAATAGATTCATTGCGACCAAAACGTGTTCAATGTTTGCAATCGAAAAGTATATTCCCCACCCGAAGAGAACTTTGGGGAGCATACATATTTATAATAGAAGTCAATTGTGGAGTATTTGTTATTATGTCGCGAATAAACATGGCTGAAGATGCCTTCCGCTTGAAACTTAAGTTTTGCAAGGCAAGGATGTTGCATCTTTTTGTTGCATGAATTTGTCAAACATGTTCAATTTACTCTGTCGAATTTAAGTCCTTGAACACTGTATGGGGAATCCCAATAAATGAAACAGTAAGTATTCTAAATGAGCCTTCATCAACGAGCACTGTAAAGTTTTAAGGCTATAAGCCTATGTTCCTACATCTTTTTTATTAATTCAGCTGTTGTAATATTTTCCTCGTTGGCAAGAGATCTCTTTGTTGAAAATTGAAACAATAAAAGCTATGCAACAATTGCATTCATAACAAATTATTTACACAGGTGATTTGCCATTTTAAAGTGCTTGATTAACTTGGTCCAACCGGTCATCATAGCTGAAATAAAGGACATTACATTAAAAAGTCAGATTCAAAAATCGAGATTTCGGTCAACCATATTCCAAAAGTTGTGGGTAACAGGAATTTGGCAATAATACGTAATACAATGCAAAATAATTATTTATATAATTATATATAGCCAGCAACGTGACAAGCCATTCTATCATGTAGCTGGATTTGGACAAACAAATATTTTAAAAGCCTGGCAGTACGATTTTTAAAGACTATTCACATCACGGCAATTCTTGAATTAGGACACTTCTAGCCTTAAATTCTAGAAGTTTTAAAAACAAAAATACTAATCCGATATTCGAGAAGTAAGCCGTGCGTACAATTAGCATTTGATTTAAACGGTACGGAAAAAAAACAAAACATTTTAAAAACTTGTTCAAAGTATACTAGATGGATGGATATATGGCCTAATATGGCTATGATCGACCCCAAGCGATCGCTTAGCTTGATCATATTAAGCAGGCCAAACCTCAGGTTTCTTATAGGCATTTTAACAGGGCATTGTACCATCGGAACTCACGCCTCTAAACTAGGCTTTTCCTATAATGATTTCTGTAGAAGATGCATGGACGAGGATGAGGAAGTACATGGAACCATCGGCCACTTGCTGCAGTGCTCACTCATCCCGTAGTTTCAGACTTCTGGGGCCCATTGAACTGAGCGGCATCAGAAGCAGGCCTCTTCTTCGCTTTATCAAGAGCACAAATTGGTTTGCGGAATAGGTAGCCTAAGATCCGCGTGGTAACACAATGGGCCTATGTTTGTCTGCTGTCCGTATGCGCGGCAGTCAGCCACCTCAACCTAACCTACCCTAACCATACTAGATCTAGAAAATGTGAATGACAATGAACTATGATTGGCGAAAATGAAAATTTCATTGAAAAGGTTTCTTCTAACAAATTATTTGAGATTCCCCATATTTTGTTCTACCAGATTATAGATTCCCCTTTTACCAAATTTCAAATTTTCGGAATTCCCCACAATCTGGCAAAACTGGGTTAAGCCCGAAGGCAAGGCATATTTGACTCTTGAGGATCAGGTTTCCAACATGCCTTCCACTCCGAACCTGTGGGACAACGCTACAAGGATGCCAACGTTTAATGTGGTGCATAGAGGTGGAGAAAGGTCTCAGTTAACTGGGTGTGGAAGCGACTACCCAGAGATAAGAATAAGTCAAAGAAGAAGAAGGTCTCCAACATTGCTATCTATAAGCGCTACAGCCCACTTGTTGTTTGTTGGGCTAATGCTGTTCTTGTTCGTCCACACGTTGATGCTTATACTAGAGGAAAAGCTAATTTACAAAGTAGACCAAATTGGTTGACATCTTTGTGCTTCTCCATCCCAAAGGTTCGGATTTGAAGACCCTTAGGATAACTCAAGGTAACCTAAGGATAACTCAAGTTATCCTTGAGCTCCACATGGGAGTTTGATTCGAATTTTAGCAGTGGTTGGTAACCACTGAGGCATTCGGACCTATCGCCAAGGGTGAAAGAAAGGGAACTGTCCTCTCAGTTGGAGGTTGTGCGGAAAAAATTGTATCAAATTGGTGTCGGTTTGAATTGATGATAATTTAGTTTTATATCGAACACATACATAGGGATGATTTTCAAGGCACGTGGCTGGCAATCGAACCAATTGTGTGCGTCACTCAAAAAATATGTGTGAACTTTCCTTAACTGCAGCTTTTTTAAGTTTTAATACAAATTTCGAAATATGTCCTAAGTGATAGAACTATTTTCTTTGTTCATTAACAATGGCAGTGGTCTAATTGTGACCCACCAGTAGGCATTGAGAAGTGTTTTTGGATTTTTGGAGGAGAAAACGTTTGTGTCACATTCACTTGTGAATTTCTCAAACAGAGAATCCAACAATTTTTGCAATGAAAATAATAGTGGTTGTGTTGCTGCTTTCCATTCCTGATGGTCCTGGGCACGCTGCTTCCAGTCATCAAGACCAAGCTGTCTTGCATGCTCTATTACTTGGTCTTTATACCGGAGATTCGGTCTTATCTCTCCTTATCGGACCAGGAGTCTCGGATTCGAAGACCGTTAGCTGGAGCATTGTTGTCCACGCGCTCGATGTGGCCGAGCCAGTGCAGCCGACGGATCTTTGCCTTCCGGACTACATCCACATCCTGGTACAGCTTGTAGAATTCGCGGTTGTATCTTCTCTTCCATTCGCTTTCCTCGCAGACGGGACCATATATCCGACGTAGAATTTTTCTTTCGAAGGCACCAAAAATCAGCTTCGCAGTTTTGCTTAGCGTTCAGCTTTCGGCTCCATATAGCAGGTCTGGCAAAATAAGAGTTTTGTAGAGCATGATCTTAGTCCTTCGAGTCAGGAGTTTTGACGCCAGTTGTTTTGACAAACCGAAGATTCACCGGTTGCCAAAGGCGGTTCTACGTCGGATTTTCACAGTGATTTTGTTTGTGGAGTGTACGTTTGCCGCGAGGTAGACAAATCCCTTTAATACCTCGAAATTGTAGCTTTCGATTGTAATATTTTGACCGCTTTGTGTTGCCAGAATGAAAAAAAGTTCACATCTTGAATCCAGTTTTGGGTCACACTTTCAGATCACATGCGTTCCGTCATACCATCGTTTATTATCCTGGCTGTCAAACTTTATTTCGCCATTGACAATCAAGCCACTAACTATGAAGTTCACATTATTCAATTAAACAACGTAGAAATGTCCTAATTTTCAATTCAACATGACAGTGTATACCTTTCTTTCCGATGATTGTTCAAATTCTTCGTTGCGATTCGTCTGCCTACGGAAGCTATCTCGTCAACAAGTCGACGCTATCGCCCGTCTATTCCCAGGATATCCAATCACAAGCGGAAAAACTTCCAGAGATATCCCGCAAAATAAACGGCAACGCTCTGGTTGAAGGAAAAGAAGAACCCTTTTCGACCATAAATCAAAACTTTCCGAAGATGCAGAGGAAGTATTGAACAAAAAAAAGAATGGCTGCACTGCATAAATTTATAAAATTTAACTGATGGCTGTTGTTTGTTTTGGGTTGCCATTAAATAAAAGTTATAAGCCCCTCTGTCTGGATACTGTCGGAATGGATTCAGCGCTTGTGGTGGATTTTTGTTGGGATGTTTTGAAAAACATGCTATTTTAATGAATGTTTATTATGCCTTCTGCGTGCAGGTTAATCCTCTAAGCTGAAATGAACTTTGAAAGAATATTAACGACTTGTGGGGGGACTGTGTGATGGAAAAATGCTTTTTTTTCGATCACGAATCACCAGTTAGAACTTCGACTAATCCTTTTGCTTAGGTAAGATAGGATGGAATTGCTTTTGTACATTGTTTTGGAAGCTGAGGATTTTTTCCCTGATACCTAGGTTATAAATCGGGAAGACATTTTTCAATAAAAAGGACGCCAGTCGGGAAGAACTGATATTGTTGTCTAGCCAAGCCCCAAGACTGTTATCACGGCAAACGACTATTTTATTACTTTCTAACTGATGTTGATTGATCTTTGACAGCTTTATGAGTAACTTTTGAGTTTTCGTAGAAACTGCTAGGGTTATTCAGGTGCGGAAATGCTTAAAGGTTAATCTTATTAACTTACACAGCTGGTGTCCGTCCCATTCTCACCAACGGCTCTCTAATACGGTGACTCACCCTAAGCAAAACATGCAGCTTTAGCAAACTCAACAAAGTCCAGAGATCGGCAGGAGTCGAAACTACCGGGGCTATGAGATCACGCCCTACCGAAGCACTGAACGTACACATACTCCCACTGGATCTTTATATCAATTATGTAGTCACGTGCAGCGCCATCAGACGACCGTACGGCCATAGCCGAGCTCTACAACTGCAACTCCTGCCTGACCACCTCTCCCATGGATTACATTACCCCCATTCTAGACTTCGACAAGCCGGAACAATGCCGGTTTCCATCCAGAGACGACTGGAAAACCAAATACATACCTCGGAATACCAATTTCTGATCTACAGAGATGGTGGCGGTCTTTTCGACGGTAATCATTTCCTCTAAATTGGCCAGCAGCATGTGCAAATTCACTCTCCTCTGGGTTCCAGGCCACAGCAACATAGACCGAAATGAGATTGTCGATGAAATGGCCAAGTAAGGAGCTTCCGGAAACGCCCCCACTAAAATGGTGGGCCTCCCAGTTAACCCTCTCAAATTCATCATCTACTTGATCTTAGCTAGTAGGAGGTGGACTTGGACATCCAAGTATAAATTCCCTAGGAAAACCTGGCCCACATACATTGAAAGAAGGAATGATAACCTACTCAAAAGAAACCGCTCCGAAAAACGTAGAGTAGTGGCAGTAAGCAGGCATCAACGCTGCTTGTATCGGAATACCGTTCAACCGTCACTGTCGCAGTTGTCTCGATACTCTCAGAGGAAAGTCTACCTCACGTTCTCTGTGACTGTCCAACTTTCCTTAGTGACCACTCCGAGATCGCAAATCAAGGTATATGGAACATAATCGAATTCCTAAACTCAGCAGGTTGGATTTGGCCAATCCAAAAAAAACCAATGCCGAGGTGTAGTACCCAGATTGAGCATAATCGGGTAACCTCTTATACCACCCAACACCAACATAGTTACTTGGACTAGCTCTCTTTCCACAAACTCCATGTAGCTTATAGTGACGAGCTACGGTATATTCAGGGTTGCAGCTATACAACTTTAGTCGCAATTTGACCCTTGTTTGACGCCCAGAGACCGTGAAGCGACTTTTTAAGAACACTTCCATTTTGAAACTTTTTATATTTGTTTGCGACTTTTGGAGACTATTTTATAAGAGACATTTTTTCCATGTAACATATTCGAGATCAGATCAGTATCATTTGTGGATTCTGATTAAATTTTCAAAGGTTGGGAAATGTGATTTCCCTGCATAAGTGAATATCTGGACCCAAAGCGACCATTTTGTAATGTATATTAAAAATTTTCTCCGAGTCTAAGGAACCATTTAAAGCATAGAAACATATGGAACAAATTAAATTCGTCCAAGAAAATCAGAAAATGCAACTATGAAACTGCACTACTCCTAAGCTTAATGAAACGTAGATAATTCAGAAGTCAAACTGGTCTTTGTATGCTCTGAAAAAACCAATACTTTAATTGGAGCTATTGCTCAACCTGTTCGTATGGTCGATTGACTCTGCGAACATTTCGCTGAAGGTTAATTAGTTGTTGGGGTTTTAGAAGAAGAAGTTTTAGCAGATCGTGGAAAGACCAAGGCGTTGAAAATTTCATTCTTTCCTTATTAATTGTTCTTATTGCGAATTTTTTGATCTGTGACACTTTTTTGCGACTTTCTCAAATTTTTCACCGGCAACACTGGGTATATTCATATGTGCCGTGAATGCGCGAGAATTCCTCCTTTCAAAAGATCGAAATAATATTTACCTGCAGAGTGTAGCCGTCGACGAGTGAGTTTCGAAAAGTTTGAGCGGTCCACAAGGAGTTCCACAGGAATCTACCTCAGATCCGAAACTTTCTTGAATTTCCAAAATATTCGATGACTGTTCTTGTCACATACCATCCAAAAATGCCCAAATCTATATCAGCGACCCACATTCGGTGACAGTGCCATAAATGAAATCCAAAAAAATTCAAATCTTGCGAATGAATAATTAATTTGGCGCTGAATATATCGAAATCGCACTGAATATTTAAAAAAAATATCTGGCACGCACTTAATTATGAAGAAACACTTGCACCATGATGAACGACTACCATGCAGAGGTGGAGAACTAACGATAGTCCCTGTCATCTGTAATAATTTTCAGTTTGGGCGAGTCTATCGATGGTTTTCGCTAGTTTCTCTTTCATTAAAAATGTACGCGTATTTTTGAAATCAAAGTAAAAACAAATAGATGTGAAATTTTTAGTTGTTAAGCCACTCGTTTTCATTTAGGAAAGTTAAAATATACACATTTTTTGGTTTAATACCTAAACATTATTCGGTTGCTATTTGACCACTTACACCGAAAGTCGTCTGAAACTCTACAGATGAAGCTGGGAAAATTAACATTTCTTCGGGCATTAGTGTGTGCATGAATTGGTGTAAAGATCTTCCAAATGTTCTTTAATAGAAAATTTGCTGGAGTAACGTATTTCGGATTGAGAAGTTGAACAAAAGCTCTAAATAAAAATCGAATGGTTGAAAATCAGTGGCTATCACTCAGGCCATGATGAGTTCGAGTACCTTTCTTTCTCTAGTCTCAGAGAGGGTTCGTATTGTGTTGCCTTTTAAAAAAGTGAACTGACTGAACGCATATTGGAAATCGTACATTTATTTCCAGAAACAGAATTGGGATAAATTGAAATATTTGAATTCTCATAAGAATTCGGATGGTATCGTCTTAAACGATCAGACCATACTGCACATAGAACATTTTGCCAATTTGCCATCTAAGATTTCTTCAAATAATTCCATACGAGGTAATTGGCTTTTCTTTATAGCATTTCTTGCTCTTTTTCTTTCTTGATCGGAACATTTCTATTCGCATCGCAAAGAAAATAATTCTATCACACACCGGCTGCAAGTACACGAGCGAATGACTGTTGTCAAAATGTTTTTTTTCTTCCTCTTGCTGTCATTTGAAAAAGGGTTTTCCCCTATTTGAACTCGAATTATTGATAGCTTGAGATAAAAACTGTTTAATTAAGTTTTAAACTGAGGTTAATCTTTAGTATTCCCTATTAAATATTCTGGTTTTTAGACAATTAATTGCTTACATAAATCTGCATGAAAACTATTATAATCTATATTGCTATCGATAGCTTTCCACCTCTACTACCATCATAAGAAAGCGAGGATAAAACAAATCGCCGGGTGTGGTAACATTAACTTCTACGTCTAAAACTTGATCATGTCTCCCAATTCTCAAATAAGTTCCTACAACGTTGATAATATAAAGTGATAATGCACATGCTCCGGCTATATTCAGAAAAAAATTCCAGAACGAGTTTTTTCGTGTTTTGGCGGTGTGGCAAGATCGCCTGATTTTTTGCCGTCTTGGAGCCGTCTGTAAAGTATTTGCACACAATGCGTTAACTCGTGACGCTTTGAAATGATGTGTAAGAGGCTTCGTCCCTAATGGTAAAATGTTTTTGATAAACATATATTTCAACAAAATCATTTTTCCGGTAACCCTGTTGCGATCATGGACTTGCATAAGCTCCGAAAAGGCTTTCAAAACACACACATTCAATTAACTAATAAATACTTAGAATAATAAAAATTATATAAAAATAATATAAAGTATACATAAGCCGTGGCGCAGTGGGTTAGTGCGTCGACTCCTACGCAAAGGGTGCCAGGGTCGAATCCCCAATCTACCAACTTTCATAATTCACGACTTCCACCTCTTTCGAGTCACTGACAATGCTCAAAGAGTAAAGCTTCTTAACTTCGCCATTCGGAGTCGGCATTAAGCGGTAGGTCCCTTCCACTCGTGAAAGAACAATAACACGCACAACACGAGTGGTTGCTGAGAAGCTAGGTCCAGGTCCGCATCGGACTGTCGCGCCACCAATATTATATTATATTATTATTATTATTAATATAATAAAAATTAGAACGATCAAACTCTTGAATATTTAAACAGTTTAAGCTTCTGCATTCTGCTTTGTTCTTGTTAAAGATTGTTCAAGGCATCATACATAATTTACTATGTTCGATCTTAAGTCAGTCTTAGTAAAGCGCGCAACAACCCCGCCATACTTTCACTTCAATTGGACTCCGTTCTGGAAATAACCATAACCTTGAATTTGTCCACGTTAACCTTCATCCCAACCTCAGGATACACGGCCACAAACCTATCTAGGTCACCTCCGAGTTCTGTCTGAGAGGAGGTGAGAAGCTGATTTACCCTCAACTCTCCCAACGTGAAACATTCTTCGTTTCGGCTGGAAACAAATTCCAATTCTACTTAAAGAAGCATTATGTTACCTTAATTGACCAGCAAACTCAATACAAAAGCACTCCCCTCAATGAATTTGTTGTATCAAATGCTGCGAGAATTTGAGTTCCTTTCTACTAACCCCAACCATTTCTCCGAACAGTGTGCCATTAGTCTACTTACTGGTCAACACAAATATTCTCCAACTCCTCGAGCCTTTCATCAATGCCATTCAATTCCCAAGAGTAGGTCTACCCACCATGACTCATCTCTGCAATACCGTCTGACCCGATGGAGAATCCATAATGAACTTAAATGTCATTTCGATTCCCTTTAAACACTACGGTCATGGTTATTCCTCGCACAAACAGGGACACAAAAACAAATAAACAATTCCAGACACACTGACGAGGAGTGCTGTCCTTCTTGTAGGACGTGACAAGTTGATCAGATAAGAACTCGTTCGGCAAAAGTTTGGACATACAATAGTGCTCCGAATAAATTTAATGAACAGGCGAACGTAATTGGAATCAGAGATGCATCTGCACTTTTATTTTTGTTTTCATTCTCTTGCGTTCTTCAGCGTACTCATCTGTCTTTTACAAAAGATAACTTCAGGCACGGAAGGGCAGTGCTCAAGTTGAAAAAAAGGACTTTCGGAAATAACTTCACTTTCCAAGAGATTTATATAAAGTCTTATTTAAGAGAAGAAAATTGTCTTTATCTACCCGAAACGGTTGCCGTTTGTTGCCGCAAGTTTTTTTGTTTTCAAAATGGAACAAGGTTTGTTTTCTTTGTATTTTCTGGTGGTTGCGTAAGTTGAATGGCGAGACTTAAGCAGAATTTCCACATGATCCGGGCGATAGAAGCATTTTATGTTGGAAACTAAAACAAATTTCCCTGATGTTGCAGACGCAAAACTCAAATTGCAGTAAATTTTTAAGCCTTGGAGGATATTAATCACAATGAATCCGAGTATGACTGCAATTGTTGAGATAGGAGAGTGGTTTCTCACCGAAACCTCAAAGAGGAAGAAGAGAAAATGGGGAGTAACTTATGCTTACATAATATAACAATCTAATAATACAGGTGGCGCTACAGCCAGTAGTGGACCAGGCCAAGCCTTCTCAGCAACCAATCGTGTGTGCGTGCTATTCTTCTCTTAGGAGTGGAGGCGAGCTAAAGTTTTATGCCGACACCGAACGGCAAAGTTTGAGACGCTTTTTCTAGACAGTTATTAGTCTTTGAGTATTGTCAGTGATTCGAAAGAAGTGAACATTATTTTGGTCGTACCGGGGAGTCGAACCCAGGCAGCCATGTTAAGTTGCGTAAGGATCGACGCACATAGCCACAACGCCACGGCCTCCACATAGAGTCACATGTACTTTTTTCCTCTTGTACAACCCATGCCTTGAAGGCAACGATACCGCACCCAGGATAGATCCATTGTAGGAGAGTTGGAGTTAAATAAAAAATGAACGTCCATTGTAGTAGAAGTTAGTATATCCTTATGGCCGCCAGACATTCGAACAAAATACGCTCAGAAGTCTTGTCCTCTTCGACGTAAAGCCAACGGAATTTGTCCTGACATAGGTTTAATTTGATAAAGTCGTAATTGAGGCCGCAGTGGCACGTGAGAAGTCTTGTTAGCAATCCTATGCTTTCTCTATTATTATTAAGTGTTTCCTTATATGAATAAGGCCTGCTTAATAATTTGGATTGCCTAAGACCATGACCAAATGTCGACTGGGCTAGGCGAAGTTTGTTGTCGTTAATCAAAGTTGCAACTGCTGTCCAGTTCACGTTACAGTCCGGTTCGGGACCGATGAACGCAGATTCTCTGCCAGATCTGGTGAGCTCATCGCGGTTTCGTTGCCTATCACTTCCATGTGTCCAGGGATTCAGCCAAGCTTCACTTTCTGGCAAGGGATTGAATATTTCACTCTTTTTTCGTCCAGATTTTACGAAAGTGTCTTTAATGCTGTTTCACTGTTTAAAAATATCTGTGTCGAGCGCAAATCTCGTGGCCATGGATTTTGGCTTGGAACACTGTAAACATTCGACCCCAACGTACGGAAATCCTTGTGTTAGGTCCAATTACTCCTGCCCCTACTATAGAATCCAACTTTGATTACCGTCTGTGTACCATACTAAACTTTTACGGTCATCAATAGAACAGCTTTCGCGATCCAATATTTCAACTTCGAAAAGACTACCGAAACGATACTGACTAGCCATAATACCCTGCATTGTACATTTTCAATCATTTTTAGGGATTGGGTAGACGATGTTAAGGAGATTGGTTTATAATTATACTCAAGCTGCAGCTTGAGGGCATATCAAACAGCTAGCTTCCTAACGATGATTGGTAAGGGAGCTAGCCTGACTACAGCTTCTAGAGCTTTTGCGAGGCAGGTGCGCTTGGCAGCTGTTATTCCAAGACAAGTAATTCGTTGTAATTTCTGCAACTTATTTGGCGATATTAGGAGTTGATGTTGGAGTGTATTAGGCCACCTAATGGATAATGGGTCTCGCCAATTTATAATTTTGGGAGAGAGACCCCTAGTCCTGCCGTATAGACGTCCACTGGCCCACAGTGCTCTAGTCGCACGCTCTATGGTGGGCTTAATATGTGCGTTTCAGTTGAGTCGTTAGTCCAGGATTACTCTAAGATATTTAACCACGCTGAAATAGATATGGGTAGTTTACTATGGGTCCAAGGTTGACGCGTGTCCTCAGTGAGAAGGGCACGAGACCGGCCACGACTTGAAGTACAGCGCTTTGCATTGCATTTGATACCGTCTTTTCGTTTTCTCCTTCTCCAACCAGGAGACTATGATTCAAGAACCCTCTTAGCTGGAGCCCTGGTGTTTTTGCGCTAGATGTTGCCGAGCCAGTGGCTATCCAGGGGGCTATATGCAACCACAAGGTTTGTTGCTGGCATCCCGCCAAGTTGGGATAGAGTATAGATTTTCGCCCTGTGTGCATTTCACCACGTTCCATGAAAGTCTAAAGGTATGCAGACTGAAGCAAAATTTCGATGCACTTAACTTTAATGAAAAATTGATTGGCAAGATAAGTGCCGCTCTTACCGACTGTGGATCAAAAACAAAGCAAGAACGTCAAAGAACGTACATCAACAAAGAAGAAACTGTGGATAGATTTATATTTTTTGACATTAGCTTGTCGAATAGCATGTACAAAGCCTCTCCAAAACAAGGGAGCAATGAAACACCTATTTTTTTAATTACCACAATTGCATTCGTAGCTTAAGAAAATAACGTCTACTCATGGTCACGTGTTTGGAGATAGCCCTAACATTTTGATTTTATATCTAAACCAGACCCAAACTAGCCCGTTCGCCAGGGCTTAAAAAGCAGGATCACCTATCGTTCTACAACGTTTTTTCTGGCTATCATCTTTGCATTGGAATTATCTAGATTTTTAAAATCCAACTAAATTGGTTGAATATAGCGCGATACACACGCATTTTGTCACTGTTCACACACACAATGTACGTGGCACATGATTTACTAATATTTATTTTGACTAATATGTATGTATGCAAAAGGACGAAGCACGTACTGTCTCTTCCTAGCTATATTAATTTCTAATGTTCGATCGAATATCGATTTATCAAGCATTCGACTGACTACACATTTCACAAACTACTCACTTGTGCCTATCAAATTAAGGCAAATTTAAATTGAACATCAATCAAATGAATACTTAAATTGCAAGTGATTCTCGTAGTCATGGAGTCTCCCTTTCTACTCACAAAATCAGAGGCAAAGTGAACAATTAATACTTCCGACACAAACAATGTATCCACTCATTCCCATTGCCACACCAATCAATCAGCATTTCCGCCGCAGGGAGTGCTCCTACCTACCCAACACTAACCTCCTTTCTGAATTTGTTCCCGGTTTGCTTGTGCAAGGACACTTCTGAGCAGAGAACGAAATCGATAACCGCTCCACTTGCGGTCACCGTAAATGAGTGGTTAGCAGGTTTTAAAAGATGATGCCATCTATGGACATTAGTTTTAATGACTTAATGTAATTATTTCCTGTTTTCTGTTCGGTCGTGTTTACATTTTGACTTATGGCAATGAATTACATGTGCCCCGACACATACGAGATTAACGACGTCCCCACACGACATTTCATTCATTTTCATCTTTGGTCTCTTACTGCGAACATGAATTTTACTTACTGCTCTCCTGCTAACAGTTCCATTTGTTGCTGGACTTGGTTAAATTATTCCCTCCGGATATCCCCTCATGTACGACCCAGCCATAATCGCTTTTTCAAATCCTTTTTTTGTGCATTTTGTGCAGGGAATTGTGATTTATCTATTGCACCAACAAGAAGCACCAACTTAAAGCACAGTTTCAAGGCTCCTTAAATGTGCGCCACGCATTGGCTCCTCACATGCTCTTAACATTTCTTTCGCTCTTAGAGCTCTAATACATAAATTTTTTGATTTTTTTTTTTCTTTTTCAAGAAGTGAGTGAGTGAGAGTATTTCTTGAATTCTTTTCGCCCTAAGTATTTGCACAACAGCAGCTTACATATACGAAAATATCTGATTTGAGAATGTGCCAGAAATGGACCAAAGTATTTTAGAATTTTCGTTCACTTTGATTTTTGTGATTTAAAGGAAAACGTTCGACAACGACAACGACAACGTCAACGTGCTAATCCAGAATACAGGGTGGGACCAATACAAGTTTCTTTCTTAAAATGCAATGAAATGAACAAAATTAAATTTATGGCTTTATAAGTAAGATTAAACATTGCCCTTAATTATGAAATACAACTTCGTTCAAGTATTTGTCTGGGCTGGATTCGCAGTAGTGCATTCTGTCACCCCAATTTTTAGAGATTTGCGATATTGGCCTCCGATTGCTTGGATGATATTGGCTTCAAGTGGTATAATGGTCTCCGGATTGTTGGCACAACATCGGTCCTTCATGGTTCCCCACAAAAAAAATTCCAAAGGTGTCAGCTCCGAGGTGGCCAAATGACATCGCCAAAAGGGCTGATAACAAGATTTGTAAATTTGGGGAGCAAAATATCAATTGTGGCATGGGCTGTGGGGCATGGCGCGCAATCCTGCATGAAACAGAGGTCGTCAAAATCCATGTCATCAATTTCAGTAAAAAAAGGTTAACATGGTTCTGTAATGGCCACTGTTGACCGAAACGTTGTTTTCGAGCTCATTTTCGAAGGAAAATGGTCCAAAGATGCTCTCGGCCACAGCAGCCACATTCTCATCTATGCACCTTACTACGACGGGGACCATGAGAGTTGTTCACTTCAGAACTTTTAACACAAACTTGCGTCAAAATTTCTTTTCAAAAAACGCACTGATTGGGCTACACAGCACTCACTTTGGAAATAAGTTTTCAATATTTCCAAACGTTTTTCAATAGTAAAGCTAATCATTTTCATCCACGGAGGTATGACACCGACTTTCTATCAAAATTTCGAGTCGGAAACAACTTTCAATATTAAAATGACCTTTGCTTAAAAAAAGATGGCCCACCCTGTATAAGAACGCTGTATATATGGTCAATGCATCATCCGGCTACTGAGACCTGCCAGTTCTTATGTAGTTGCGTGTTTAAAGATTAAGGACTCTCAACTTTTGAACGATTAGTGTTCAATCGATCCAACTATATAATATGTAAGCATAAGCAAAACTTAGTGTCCAAGCTATTAGGACAACATTATCTTGTGAATTTTATATATGCATATGGGCAAATATCAAAACCCTCATTGGTTTTATAACCGGGCATTGTTCCATCGGAATTCACGCCTCCAGACTAGGAAGGCCCCACATAAACTTCTGTAGAAGGTGTAGAGATAGAGTGCAGGATGAAACTATCGCACACCTTCCATGCAATTGCAGTGCTCACTCCTGCCTAGATTTAGTCACTGCACTATATACGCCATAAACTTAACCGACTTGACAGAATTAAGCAGCATTGGTATTAGTCATCTTCATCGCTTCTTTAGAAGCTTTAAATGGTTTCCCGAATAGGATTAACGGGTCTACTATAGCTTAAATGTGACCACTACCCATCGTAGTCCCTACTCTACCTACCTCACTCTAAGTTAGCGTTAAGAAAACGTCTGTATGGCGCAGTTTGCAGAGTCCCTGCCCCTGGTTAGCGGGGTTCCCGGTTCGAATTCCAGTGAAAGCAAAGTTAATACGCTTTTATCTGGTTTGCAAATCTGGCCCAGTCTCCATTTGCCGTTGGGATCAAATTAACGACACTATCACTGGAGTAATCAATCAGTGGTAGCAGTCTTACTGTGGGTATCACAATGGACCAAAGCCCCCCTATCTAACCTAACCTAAGTTAACTTAAAAATCAAAGAAAAAATCAAGTAAATCAAAATTTTGTAGGATTAAACAGTTTTAATAAATATGTATGTATAGTATCTTGAAAAAGTGGACAAACAAAATTCATTTGTGAGCGATTTGTCACACTGTGAAGCAATGAATACAGAAATGTCCCACAACATGTGTTTACTATTGTCACATTCTCAGTGATAGAAGCTTCTTTTGGGGAAAGTACTCTGATGTAAGAATAGAAGTAAGACAGAGATACACCTTGGTTTTTTTTTTGTAAGGAATAGAGAATTTTTAGAATTAAAATGAAAGCCCAATGAGATTCTTACAGGGGAAGGAGATTGTCGAATCCAATTTCTTTAAAATTTTACTTATAAAGGCGGCGAACTTTACATGGAAATGAAATGCAGAACAATGATCTTAATATCTATGAAATTGAATTTGTTTGTCAGATCATTTTATGGCATTAATCCCACACGGATTGACTAACTCCTGTGTAACTGGAATCAATTGGCGCTAGTGATACAGCGGTTAACCTGTTTTAGGGAAACGTTATCTAACTCGTTCAAATAATTAAAAACAATAGGGCTTTGACGTGGCTGAAAGAGTGGCGGTGACGTGTTGTCATCTCCTTCTTATTTTTCTTCTGGTAGCGCTACAGTCCGGGGTGGACCTAAGCCTCAACCAACAAGCCTCTCCAGCTGGCACGATCTTTAGCCAACTTTCTTCAACTGCGCGCTCCCAGTTGGTTGAGGTCCTTCTCGTGGGCGTCCTGAATTGCGTTGTCCCACTGGTTCCATGTTGTCCATGCGCTCTATATGGCCTATCCATCGTAGGCGTTGAGTCCGTAAACTCCTGGCTGGGCTCATGTCGCTGCAAAGCCCGTAGAGTTTGTGGTAGAATCTTCTTCTCCAAAAACAATCAAATATTGAACGCAGAACTTTTCTGTCGAAGAGACCAAGGGCTTCTACTCCTCATATATGCAGCTTGCGCAGAAATCACATATCCTACCTCCGTGAGGGCCATTTGCCAAGTGCTTATGACTCCGATGAGAATCTTGATTATTGGCTTGTAGAAATTGTAAGTTGTCGCTAGAGGCGTAGAGGATCTATTTACTATTGGTGAGAGAGAGAAGGGGTCGTAGCACACCAAGCGGATGATCGGCTTTGAATTTTCCCAGTGTGTCGCAGTGTCCCGGCACCCACTTCAGGTTTATATTGAAATGATCAGCCATCTCGTTAAGATGCACGATCTAGTTAGGGTGGGTTAGGCTAAATAACATAAGAAAGACGTCTTAAGGTCATTAGCAGGTTTGGAAAAGTTGTAGGTCCTTAAGGTTCTCCAAAATCGTCGTATTGTAAACATTTTTGTAAGCGCGCAAGAGTTGGGTGATTGTGGTATTGTTCTGACTCCTGATGGAATAATTTAGTCTACTCAATAGAGGCTTTTTGTAGTTTCTTTATATTGAAATTGGTGACCTCTACCCATGGCTAGACGTGGGTTGGTACGTCAACTCCTACCCAGAGGGTGCCAGGTGCAATCCCCAAATTTACAAATAATTTTAATTCGCTTTGGAGTCACTGACAATGTTATAGAGAATTTCTGTCTATAAAAATCTTCACAAATTTCGGCATTCGGAGCAGCGTTATCAGATTCAGCGGTTTCCTGCGATTTTATCAGGATTTGGCCAAACAAATAAGATGCAGCATTTTTAAAAATTCTGCAGTTTTTAGTAGTTTTTAAAAAATTGAAGTATAAAGGAAAAGATGTTAATATGGCGATGCACATTAGTAAGCACACTTTAGCACACAATGTAACGAAGAACACAGTATCCATGCGTCGAATAAAGAAGGTATAAGCATTTTTAATGTTGCCATGCATTTTTAATTAATAATATAATAATAATATGGGTGGCGCGACATTCCGTGGACCTGGGCCTAGCTTCTCAGCAACCACTCGTGTTGTGCGTGCTATTGTTCTTTCACGAGTGGAAAGGACCTACAGTTTAATGCCGACTCCGAACGGCGAAATTGAGAAGCTTTTTCTAGACAGGAATACTCTTTGAGCATTGTCAATGACTTGAAAGAGGTGGAGCCGTGAAATATGAAATGTGGTAAATTCGGGTATCGAACATGGCACCCTCTACGTAGGAGTCGACGCACACACCCACTACGCCACGGCGACCACTTTAATTCAACTTTCTATATAATTCAAGTCCAGACTACACACTGACAATTTACTAATTCGAGACATTACATTTTTGAATCCGCAAACCGCAAATCCTTAGGGAAAAATTGGAAAATGTCCACATTTAGAGATACTAAAAAATTTACGACGAATATCGGGCAATAAACATTGATATGCATGAGATCTTTTGACATCGGGTTTCGACAATAATGAGATTCAGTCAGTTGAACAAAAAAACTTTTCACATGTAATTTTGTTTGAAACTGACGCTTCAGTAACGACAATTTTGCATCAATTTTGTAAGTAATTCAGGCGATTCTGAAAGTAAAAGCTATTATGAATTCGATTCAGAATAATTTCAGTTAATAACTTTGTAAATATGTAAATTTAGAAATTATCATCCTTTATAAATTAGCATCTTCTATGACAGTAACTATTTATCACTAATAACAAATGAATAATACCTACTGTTTTATGCCGACCCCGAACGGCCAACTTTTCAAAGCTCTTCCCAGACAATTATTACTCCTTGAGCATTGTCAGTGCCTCGAAAGAGGTGGGCTGGTCCGTGGAAATTATTTTGTACGTACCGAGAATCGAACCCAGCCAGGTAGGTTCAGTTGCTTAGAAGTCGTCGAACAGACTCACAACCCCACGGTCGCCGCAGTGTGTTCTTAATACAACTGTGTAAATGCGCTAAAATTAATCTAAAGAATAAGAATAAATGTATTTCTTAAGGAGAAATCGATCGCAGTTTTTTTTAGCATTTTTTCGTTCTTGTCTAGCCGACTTAGCAGTTTTTTGTCCTAGGTTTAGCAGGTTTGAACAAAATAATCTGGTAACGCTGATTCGGAGTCGACATAAAGCTGTAGGTCCCATCCCCTCGTCCAGAACAATAGCACGCACAACACGAGTGGTTGGTGTTGAAGCTATGTCCAGGTCCACTTCGAATATCGCACCACCCATATAATTATTATTATTAAGCTTTACGCATTCGATTCGAATATACTTTTTGCTACATTACCGAGAAAATATCGATAAAGTTTTTAGGATGTGCGCACCTGTCCACAAGGATACAAGTTAGAACATCAAATCACTTAATAGCTACCACATCTTGAATGCCGTTGTGATGTGTTTCTTTTCTTTAATAGGTTTCGAATACTACGACATCTGCACCATTTGTGTGGCACATTCAATAAACCATAAGAGCTGGACGACATTCGCTATACTCAGACTTCTCGTTCAGATTGCTAAACTTGTGATTGAAGGAATTCGGTAGTCGAAATGTTTTCAAAAGCCAAATGTTGCCATTGTATATTGAAGCAGTCAAATTTTAAGGTGAACAGATCTCTGCTTTATCTAAATATGTTTGCATATGAAAGCCATCTGAAACATATATAACTACTTGGTGTCACGCTTTCAGATCTTAAGGACCACCTCTGAAAAAAAGGTCTTTCAAAATCTAGGGAAGGAAGGGAGTAGTCACTTTCGATTTGTTCAATCTGTAGGCTATTAAGTATACATGCGTGGCCTTGGGTGCTGGGGCGCAAGACTTTAGATTGGAAAATCCTAATAGCGCTCATAGCAGCAGTTTTCTGCAAATAGAGGTCAAGTGAGAGAAGACCCAGTAGAAGGGTGGTGGAGATTGCTCCTGTCAGTTCAAGGCATGCACGTCCTTTTACAGTAGATAGCAGTTTGATGTTGGTGGCTTTGCGGCAAGCCTGCCACCACACTACGCTGCCGTATGTCAAGTTAGGCCTGACAATCGCTGTGTACATCCAGGGGATTGCTCCAACTTCGCTTGCTGTTGATAATGATACCCAGAAATTTCACACTGGCGGTATGTTGTAGAGTGATGCCATATAGCGTGGGAGGGATTTTTTGCCTTCTAGGAAATAGTACAAGATCCATTTTTTGGATGTTAACTCTAAGGCCGCAAGTTTGTGTCCATGCTTCCAGCGTATCGAAGGTGTTCTGGATTATGTTCCTTAAGGTGGAGAAGAATTTACCAGATCGTAGGCACAACATTTCTCTGTTTAATTACAGCTCAACAGTTCTCGACCTACAAAGGATTTGCATCTTTTCTCTTAACGCAGGGGTGCCTCCACCCATATACTCCAAGGCTTTCGAGGCCAAAACACATGTGAAACCTTACACATCACTTCTCGCGTGCGTGTTAGATTCAGGCTTTTGAGAAACACTGCACACATGCTCGTGTTCCGCACTTGTATGGCTGATTGACTTCATTCCTGTGAGCCACCACAAGTGAACACTGTTGGTCGTAATTGCCTATCACAATCTGTGAAAGTGTACACGAATGTTTTATAACTTCCAACCCGACGACAGCTCACCACAACGATTGATCGATTTTTAGAAAAACAAAGTCCACGTCGTCGTCCAAATGGATTGCAGCACACAACCACCCACCTTGTGGGATGGGAATTGGGTCTGTGGCAACCACTATTATCAATACCATAGTGAAAATTTAATTTATGGGCGGACTTATCGTATCCTTTTGCCGGCATGAGAGGAATGGTAATGGTTCTGGCTTTTGAGGGTCATGTGGGACGAGTGGGGCGATAGTCGGACGTTCGACGGCGATTATCTTTATGATTTAACTATGAGAATATCGGCTGGGAAATCCAGGTGGCATTAAATTGGAATTTACCAATACCTGAGTGGTGAGAGTACTGACAGTTGAAGGTTCTTTGCCTCTTGATGTTATTGATTGCCGGGCAAATTTATGAGGTCCGACCTACTGGGGCTGGTGAAGAGAGAGGGCGAAAAATTACTTTGTTTGAAATGGAAGACAACAATTATAACTAGAGATAGGGCGAGCATAATGTAGCACAATCTTTATAGGTTTTGGATGTCATTTCCTTGACAAGATTATTGATTGAAATATTATGTTAAATGTATTTTCTAGAGAAAAGGGTGATTGGTGAGTTAAAAAGCTAGCTGAAGGTTGAATTTATATTTGAAGCGATTGAAGTCAAGGAACAATGTATCCAATCAATGAACACTAACCCAGTTTGTGAAAAGTAAATGTTATAACAGTATTGGTGCCTAGCCACCCTGGGTTGTAGAACAACAGAAACTTTAGTAAAAAGGAAACTGGAGAGTGAAAGCGTGCAGTGCAGTGTTCTGCGAGTGCATTTTTATGTCTTATGAACGAATTTCACCACGGGTAGTCTCCTACCTACACAGATGCTAATGAGACACTGACATTGATGATAATGATGATGAATTTTCATCTTCATTTAGTTTATTTTAATTGACTCAGTAAGCGAACTTTTCGATATAAAATTACATTTTGTGGGAAAGCGGTTCACTTTACGGACAGACTTACTAGTTGTGAGGTCGGTCGGCATCATGACCCTCTGTTTGCGCCCGTACCGTAGCGAAACCTGTACGATGCCGAGAAAATAGGGTAATTAAAATATAACGCTAGTATTTGCTTTGCAAGACTAAAACAAGAACTTTATTAAAGCGGAAATAGAAAGAACAGCTTAATTTATAAATATCAAAATTACTTTTCATATTAAAAAAGAAAAATAGAAAATCTTAAGTTAAAGCCACAAGTAGGCTGCGACGAACAGCTAAAGGGCCATTCATATGAGCCGCGAACGCAAACTTTCAGAAACAAGCAAGTTCCACTGAATATAAACAAAAAGTTATACTTCTCAGTATAGAAGAAGATGGGGACTGAGTTATCGAGTTTTTCTATCAACTATAGTCTCAACAATAATTAGTTTAAGTATCCTTGAGAACGATTTTAAATTTTTTATCCACGAATCAATTATTCTCTTTGCGAACTGCCAACCTGAGTTCACAATACACATGAGAGGCAAACGCGATTCACACATTCACGACAAAAAATTGGCGATCATGTATGTGTATGCTCAAATTTTACCAGCGGGACTTCTACCATTTTAATGGTATTTCTATCACTTGTTGCAATGTTGAAAAACCTACCAGCCTTAACTCTAAATCTACCACATTTTGCCCATTGCACATCATATCCCTAGTTACATTGTTCTAATTATGTATTAAGATTCGAGAAACATTTGGTTTGTTAGACGCTTAAATTAAAAATACCGAGCTTATACAATTTAGCCTGAACAATGCCACCAGTTATTGAACTTATCGGATTTTTTCCATAATTTTTCCATAACACAGTGAATATTGATGATCTTAATGTAGAGTTCTATTGAAGGTTTTTTGTTGTACTTTCCTTCAAATTTGTTTGTTCCAATTCATACTTATTTTTATAGATTTCACAATAATGTAAGCACTTTTTTCAGAAGTAAGATATATGATATATCAAATCTCTGTATTAAATACTGTGCGCTAGCTAAAATCAATGTAAACATTTTATATCGAAATAAATATCTATCTATCTTAATGTAGAGTGGATGAAATTTACAGGCGCATGAAAAATAATAGAAATAACTGATGATGACAATGTGCCTTAATGGAATTATTAAAGATGGTATGTATTTGTGTTCATCAAACATGTTGCAAATTTGCTATTTTCGATACCTTGTCCTCAGCAAAAAGGATACCATGTAAGCATGAATGGATAGAGAAAATTGTTCAGTAAACGAGATCGACTTACAAAATGGTGCCAACAAAATAATAAGACCGGGATACTTGTTTTTAATTTTTGGTTTGGGTCGGGTTATTTTTTATTTTATTTTTGCAGTAATTTTTAATGCCCTACAGCCATCAAAATATCAATTGCCATAGTAAGCCCACGAAAAACATTGCTAAAGGATGAGAACTAAATCAGAGGTCGCCCATAAAAAGCCTTTTCAAATCAGCTTCAGAGATTATGCTTGAATTAAACTTACTAATCTAATCTCCAAAAAAACAAAAAAGACTTGAAGGACAAAATTTCTTCAGAAGATGTAGTAGAGTAGGAAGTTTGCTACTATAAAAGGGTGCTTCGTTGGAGGACAATTCTTTGATTATAGAATAGGTGATAAAAATGTCAAAGTGGCCGGTAAAGCTGTTCTCAAGTTACTGTGATCACTGTCTTCGAAACATGGTTTCAAGAAAAACGCATTAAAAGTACGATAAAGATACAGATAGACATGGCTCCTCTCAAAGTTATTTATTTCCATAAATAATGGTCTGAACTGCCTAAGATTTTCAGAGAAGACTTTATAAATATTTTACTTTTAAAAAAATAAAAAAAAAACAATTTTTTCTATTTTCTCACACTCCCAACTCGGCCAACCATCATAAAGGAAGTGAATGTTTTGTTTTTGTTTCAGGACTTTTTGTAATCCAGGGATTCGATGATATAAGCATTTTATGAATAACACTACAAAGCGGGAACATCTCTTAGTACATTTTATGAATTATATAATGCTTATCTGAGGGACAGTGGCGCTGCGTAATGGGTTGGTCTGTCGACTCCTACGCCGAGGGTGCGAGGTCCGATCCCCGAATTAACCAAGTTTCATAACCCGCGGCTCCACCTCTTTCGAGTCGCTTTCTGCTTCCGTGGAACGAAATTGTCTTAGGATAGGTTGAAGTGGCTGACTTCCGCGCATACGGACAGCAGACACACTTAGGCCAAGCGAAGGCCCATTGTGTTACCAAGCAGATCAAGGGTACCTATCTCGTTTACCAATTTGTGCTTTTGATAAAGCGAAGAAGAGGGCTGATTCTGATACTTCTCAGTTCAGCCAGATCAAAGAAGAAATAGGCCCCCCAGAAGTCTGAATCTACGGGATGAGAGAGCACCGCAGCTGCATAGCAAGTGTTCGATGGCTTCTTCCTCATCCTCGTCCATACAGCTTCTACAGAAATCATTATAGGTAAGGCCTAGTCTAGAGGCGTGAGTTCTGATGGCACCATGCCCTGTTAAAACGCCAATGAGAGATCTGAGGTTTGGCCTGTTTAATCGTAATCCTTGGAATCGATCATAGGCCGTACTTGTTTGGTAATGAGGCATCCTGTGGCAGATTTTCAAGCCTTAGCAGATAGTTTATAGCGGACGGCGTGGAGGGTGGAAAGAGTACAGAGTTTGTGCCCTTTGGAGCGAGTTCGTCCACTTCGCAATTCTCTGGAATGTCTGAGTGTCCCGGCACCCATATACATATGTAGCTATAAATGTTAATTTAAAGTACTGACATTGCTCCACTTAAAAAACACTTGCTACCAAAGTTCCAGGTGCCAAGTGGTCTGAGAAGTAAATGATGCTTAAACCATGATTGGATCACTTTTCATTAGCCTTAAGAAAAACTGGATCTCCCCTTGGCGTCTCTTGGAGCTTTTTTCGAATGGCCAACAAATATGAAATCATACCCATGCACACCAAAGAGTGTACTCAATTAACTCTTTCCGACGCGAGAATTTGGTAATCGTCGTGTGCCATCCGTTTGCGTCCATTGGCAAAAATAAAATTTAAAAATAACTTCTACATGCCTTAAAATTTATCCCGACTAGTGCCAACAGCAAAAAATGTGTGCTCCAAAATTCAAGCAATGAGAAGGAGAGAGTTAAGTGCCAATATGAAAAACGATTTATGTACATTACAGATCAAATATAGGACTTCCAAAACACATGCTAATCCTTTCACCGAATTCTGAAAAATATTTAACACCAAAATCATCAAAAAAAAGATATACTGTTTATACTATTCAAAGATATAACTTTGAGCTATCGGTACAACTGAACGAACAGCCGAAAAACGATACAATTTTGGGGTTATCAGTTTTCATATTTGAAAATCGAATTTTGGAGACATGATAAGGAAAGTATTTAATTTTTTAGCTATTTTTTCTTATATGGAACCACTGCGTGCCGCGAGCATCCATCTTGATGCCACTCGGCTATTTTTTCTGGGGCTACGTCAGGTCCTTAGTCCTTAGTGGAAGAGCTCAAAGCAAACATTCCAGACATAATTCTCATATTGGACGAAGTCATGAAGAATACATGCATTTTTTTGCTAGACACACGTACTGTTCAATATAACTAAAAACCCCTTAGACATTTTCAGTTTAATTCTCCTCACTTATGTCGCAACATTTAGGTCACGTAACAATTTCAGTCAGATCAAATTTTAGGAACTCGCCTTTATTGATTTTACTTCAGAGTTGAAAAGAAATCAAGTCAATATTGATTGATAGAATTTAGATTTGTGCTTTAAAACGCAATGTTGGCTAGATGAGCCTGAAAATAAACCCAGAATTTTGTATACACTGGTGTTGTTGTATTTGAATTAATTTTCATATTATTCTTGTCTAGAGCCTATTGGGCGGAAACTATTGACATTATGGAAACTTGTATAGGCTCAAGAAAACTGTGATACCAAAGAGAGGGAAGGAGATCCAGCCATATGTTCGGACAGTCAGACGCTGATGTATTTCAGTGCCAGTCCGCAACAAACAGCGACTTCCTGCGGATGCATTTTTACATACGCTTCTCGTGTGCATTGTCATCGGCCCAAATTTGTCAACTTTCTCTATAAATGTATCCGTTCTTCCATCACTCTTCGATATTTTTGGGAGTTCCTACGTTTCGTTGACGAACAGGTTTTGGCATTCACTTAACCGATATACAAAAATTTGGTCCCGAAATATTGACGTGTTTGTACAAGTGTCCGTATGCGTCCGCTGTCGGTAAGCTCAGGGAAGCCAGACCTTGAAAGAGTCATTTTAGAACTGAGCTGTATGTCAGGTCAAATCTGGAGAAAGCTGCCCACCGGCTCTGAACGTCAGCGGTGGTAAACCAGTTGATCAGCTCTTCTGCCGCTAGCCGCAAGGATTGGGACTACCCGTGTGATACTCACTTTCTATCGGTTGATGTCACCAACGATGTATGTACAGCACGTGAAATGAGAGTATACAGAGGTTAAGTGCTGGCTCCTGTAAATGCTTGAAATGGCATTTACAGGCTTTAAAATGCCGTCAAAATACATACCAGATATACACAATAATATTTGCACACTTCAAAAGATTACTAAGTTAAGCCAAAGTAGTCCAATCGTGGCAGCATCAGCTCGCAATTAAAATTGAAACAAATTAGTGCCTTCTCGGTAAATGAAATCCTGACTCTTTGAAGCAGAATGAAGGGAAGCCAAACCTCGATGTTCAAGCAATTTCATCCAGTTCCGTGTTGATACATCTGTATACCGCCCACTTAATCCTAGTGATAAGAACTACTCAAATCTATCTTTGAAAATGGTAAGCTAACAAAAAAAAAACCAGCAAAACCATCCCAATGTTACAAAGTCAATTTTTTCTCTTGTAGGGAACTCTGGTCATTAGCCCCAACGTAACCTCGAGCAACTATCCAACATCAAAGGACACATAAGTATCCTCGACCGCATTCAACATGCTACCACCATCCGCCCATTTAGTTTCCATTTTTCTAATTTGATTCAACACTTAAGACATTTCGTCCGCCTCCGGTCGCGGCAAGGGCGACCAGGTTGTTCAGCACCGTTGCACAAACAAGGGAAACGGTAATTGGTTCTATTGTGGGAGTCCAACACCGCTTCTCACATCCCATCGATAATTTGCCATGAATATCCATTTAGGATGGGTGTCAGAGAGGAGCTCTCTTGAATATTGAAAGGATATTTGAAAACTTTTTCCGCACAAAGCGACATCACGACGGACAATGTCATTCAGCCAAATCGAAACGATGGAACGTTGTTTTGTTAGTGCTTATTAATCCGCGTCCACAGCGGCGTGTATGTATGTGATTGGCTGCAGTGCAGCGGATTGAGGACAGCCCACTCGGAGCAAGGACATGGTCTGGGATTGTGTGCTGTACCCTACAACGGACGCACGGACACGGATACGGATTAGTGCGGAAAGTGAAATATTGATTTTGATGTTAGCAATATTTCATTATTTACAGCAAAGTGGTGAGTGCAATGGGGAAAGCGGAAAATGGAAGGACAACATTCCAAGTTATGTCCTGGATTTATCTTTGGCGCTAAGTCAAGGGAGGTTTGTTCGTGTGCCGAGAAATCCTCGCATGGATCATAAAGTTTTACGAGGGCGACTCACACGATGGGTTTTTTTTTTTCTTTGCGAAGTGAAAGTTGATTCGGTCAAGCATTCATCGGGTAAGTGGCAAAATGGAATCGAACAGGCTGAGATCAAATGACTTCCTGAGGGTCTTCAACTTGTGATGTCGAAACTGTGTCGCACGATGGTTGGGTGTGGATGTGGTGGTGAAGCATTTTATGTTGTTAATCGGATTGTGGGAGACATCGAGGCCGAATGTGAAACTGATGCGCAGTATAATGATGTATATTTCTGCGAACATCGGGATTATTCTTGGAATCTGCAAACACACAACCATCTGAAGTGGCAGTAGTATAATTTAACAAAATTTTGGTTACCAATTCGAGGACATAAGCTTGTTATTAGAGTTCGAAATAACATTTCAGTTTGCAACACTTACTGAAACTAGGAACTCTTCTGGGAATAATTGCCTTAAATTTACATGATTAAGGCGCTTCTGGACGGTTTAACGGAAGTAAAAATAGCGACAAAAGTTGGCACACTTGTGTGAGTGGCTTCATGTAGCCTGATGAGAATACCATTTATTTATTTATTTAAGTAAGTAGGTAGGTAGGTAAGTAGGTAGTAGACGGATTAGATGCACTTAGGCCAAAGTAGGCCCATTGTACTGCCACGTGGCTTTGTCTGAAAAGAAAGGGGAATGGGCCGGCGTGGTTGTTACGACAGGCAGCCACATTTGTCGATGAAGTCAAATAGCGATTTGATTGATGTCTCTCTTAGTTCGCTTAGATTATCGAAGAAGTAGGAGCCAAGAGTAGCTTTGCTAACTGAGGCAAGTGCCTGGCAGTTGCAGAGAAGGTGTTGTACACTTTCCTCTTTTTGCTCGTGTCGTGTCTCCTGCAGAAGTCGTTTGAAAAAAAAGTCTTAGTCTTTTCGCGTATAAGCAGTGTCCGGTAATTATACCCACTGCCGCGCTTACTTTGGGTCTTTTAATGATAATGAAAGACTGGGTCAATGAAAGACTGGGTATTTTGGCACGTGTTGCCTGTGTTCCATCTTGCATTGACTTCTAGTATGCGTTGTTTAGTGAGTTGTAACTTAAAGGAAGCTAGAGGAGTACCTAAGTTACAGAAGGATCCGTCACCTGGCAGTGTTATGGCGATTTTTGCGAGTTTGTCGGCTTCGCAGTTTCCCATAATCAACACAGGCGAATTCGAAACTGTTCGGATATCTCATCAGAAGATGTGCAACAGCTTATGACTATTTTTGAGTTTGTAGAGAACGATGTTAGGGATATGATTACTGGCTATCCGTAAATATGCAGATATCACGGGCGGATATCACGTTCCACTTCAGCCAGGACAAGGCTTTGCTGGTCGCCATTATTTCGTCTTGGAAAACGCTGCAGTGATTAGGTAGATGGATTGATTTATTGAGATTAAGATGTTTAGAGAAAATTCCACTGTCTACTCCTTCCGTATAGGATCCGTCTGTGTAGAAATGTATGGCGTTACCGAATGGTATGTTGCCACCATACCACAGGTCTATTTTCGGTATTAGGGCTTTGCAATTTTTCTCAGAGGAGTAAAAAGGAGAAGTGTAATCCAGATTAGTTGAGGCAAGTCCTTGTTCTATTAAGATATTTATTTATTTATTACTAGCTGTAAAAAGTCAGCATATACATATGTGTAAAAGAAAACTTTTATTTTTTTTTATTGAAGTGCTGTTGGATATTTTGTTTTTCCGTCTGGTGCATAAACGAATAATTCAGAAGGTTTTCCGGACACGGACTTTCGAAATTCATTTTGTATACATGGATATACCTACATATAATGTATATGTAGTTTTTTTTTTATATATAAGCATACGCTACAAACAGTAACTGTCTGCACAGTAATCAGCTGTTTATGTAATCTTGATTACTCACTACAGCACATACGATTTTATTAGAGATGTTCAAAGGTATCGCCCTCTCCCCAAAATATAGACTTCTGTTAACCATTTGTATACAGATAACAGATTACATTTTGTATTCATTATGAAAGATTACAATCAGTCAGATAAGGCTAATCAATAAATCAGATTAAAAATTTGATCACAAAAGTACTCAGCTTACGGTCAAATATCTAATGAAATACATTTCATCTGTGTATGAAATGTAATCAATGACGAAGATAAATTGCAATAATAAGTTTTATAAATTACTAAATTACATACATATGTACTACCAAACATGATGACATACATAGAGTCATGCTCATACATGATGTATGAGCATGAGTATGAGCATGAGTGTACATGCAGGTTGCTTTAAAATGCCATGATGAGCACTTGTTCCTTTACTTTCATAAATGCATATGTATTTTCATACACAACTCACAACATAAAGTCGCATATAAAAACGTCTCCCAACATTCTTTCTCTCAAAAAATTGTCCTACCAAATCCCGATACAATGTGTTTATGTATTTGTATATAGTCAAAGCCCAGTCAAATATACGGAAGAGAACTTGTTGTGGCTTTGTGAGTGTTCTCGGAATGGATGTCCGTATGCGAACTCCACTGGTGGACTATTGATTGCAGTAATCTACGCACATCTGTAAAATATGTGAATCTCAAATAATTACATGTTTGCTTATTACTTCTGTTTTAAGAATCGCAGAAAAATTACTGATACGATCAATCTCTTCCCCAGGAGATGTACTAACCGAAGAATAAAGTCATAGGGTGATGGTGCCAGTAGTCGGCCTCTTAGCTCTTTTTTCGTTTAATTTGCTCTAAAATATCCCTTACTATAATAAGGAATATAATGTTCACCATTTCTGATTAATTGGAATGTGTTAATTATGAAATTCAAGGTATTTTTAGTCTATTTACTACCTAAAACAAATTATTTGCAAAAATCTTAATGAAAACATCATTTTTGAGCAGTCGGTCAGTTGAGTATTTAGTAGTCGAGCCCGAGTTCTTACACGTATGCTTTGAAAAATCCAGGCCAGGGCGGCCGACCTTAGAAAAATCACTCAAAAAATGGTCTTATGTCGGCCTCCTCTCTTTTTGCTTAAAAAAAAAGAAAATTTAAGATGTGTTCCATTAACAGTAGAAAGAACATATTTATAAGACAAATATAATAATATAACACACTTCTGTCAATATTTCTCTGATTTTAAGACATTTCTGTAAGCACTTCTACTATTTTTTTTTTCTACTAAAATCCCGAAGTTTCACATCAAATAAGATGTTGACTCAAAGTAATAATTTTAATAAAAAATCTAGCAGGCAATATTTTGCTTACAGACAGAAAAACTGTTAAGCTTTTGGAAAAAAAAAATATATATATGCATGTGTGTCTTATAAACGGATTAACAATTACGCATCATTTCTTGGCGCGGCGGCCGACTACTGGAGTTGGCCGACCTTTCATCCCATCACCCTATTCAAATTTGTTAAGTCGTTTTGTAGTAATATGTGTGTAGAACATAGAAAAAACGGTTTTTTAGTTAAAAAAAATCATAAAGGGGGTTCGGGGGTTTAAAGCCCCAATAACGGAATTAGGATACTAAAAACCAAAACCTATTTCACAGAATTCTGAGAAAAGTTGCCAAAGACAACAGTGCTCTATCTTTTATCATTTAAGAGTTCATAAAGCCCAAACAAACAAACATTGAGTTTTAAATATAGATATAGAAGAAGAAGAAAATGAGAACAGAGGGAGTTGTCCGATCCGTGTGGTAGCATAAACGGCCAACTAAGTGAACAGGTCTTTCTTCCGATGGTCAATACCGGGCATTGACACAAAGCGTGAGTGACAATGTCCTCCTTCTGTGTAGTCTACAGGTATCCCCTTCACACCATGAATAAGACTTTTCTCTATAAAGGGAATTTTATTATCATTTCTGTCTGTGTTCATCGTCCCATGGTTGATCTTCTTTCGTGTCCTGCCTTGACCCATTGGCTGCTCAGGAATTCAATCATTCCTCTGCTTAAAGCAGCAAATGATTCCGGACCGAAATTGATTGGAATTAGCATTTGAATGCGTATCCTCGCTCAAATCAGTTACATACGATGTTTGGATACAATGCCAAGCAGACAGACACGTAATCAGCAAGCACAGAAGACGATCGACGGATTCAATGGCTAAATGAAGACCATGGCTGAAACCAGGCCGAGTGCACACATGATTTATTCACAATGGTTACTTAACTTTCTCGCCTTTTTGTGTGAAACTGAATTTCCCTAATCAGCCAACTAACTAAAACCACAGATCCTATCTTTTATCCCCTGTTGGCATGGACAACTTTTGAGATTCATCGGTATGTACACATGTTTGTACAAACAAATCCTTGAATCAAATTACTGTCTGCATCTGAAATCCGCAAAGGAAATCAGAACAAATGGCCTAAACAATGCACACCACTCGCGCATTATCGCCCCACTTATGTAAATTCAAAGTTTACGCGGCGCATTACTGGGGATTAACGGCGATTTACGGCAATACCCCCAACACAAGTGTTGAACTTCGAAGGAAGCCAGACAATCGGTGAACACCGTCACATCTTGAAGCCCTTGAAAATTGGATTTTATATCCATCACCGGCTGTGTCCTTGGCTTCGTAATTTTAATTAGTTACAACATTACTTTGGCCCGCTAAGGAGCGCTCGTTTATGTGTACTTGAGATTTGTTGCGCAAAAGACGCGCTGCGGCTTAACAATTTCATTCCACAAAAGGTGTTTGGCGCCAAGCAATATTAACCTACTCAGGGGATGGTTAATCGATTTAAATTGTAAGCCCATTAGACTGAATTAATTTGAATTGCGTAATCCCCTGATAGATGGCCCTTCGCCCGTTTCATTGTGTACTTTTTGCGTTGTCGTAGGCTCTGTGGGGCTAGCTATAATTAAAAGGGGCTTACTTGCTTTCGGCTGTTGTTTCATTTTAACAGAGCTTTTTTTAACAAGCTTGTTGTGAAGTGAAAATATCTTGAACAGTGAACTTTGAGAAGGGACTGTAGAGGGGAATTAATTATCAACGAAAAGAGTGAGTGACTGATTCGTCCACTCAATCATTCTTATGTGTGATTTTTCTTTCATCGCTTTCGTTTCCTTTTTTTTCACAAAGTCCGAGTGTTGATGCAAGTCCGAGTGTTGATGCACTTGTAGGTTAGGCGGTGTTGTTGTAGTTTTTTCTTCTTATGGTTTGCCCCATAGGATGTGGAATTTTCCTCAAGATTCTGGCAACTCGTGCTACCGGCCATTCGCGGGATATTATTCTGCTTTTTCCTCAAGCCTACGTCTTAAACCAAACCTCTGCACACTTCTACCACTCTCCCCGTCGTTAGGTGTTACTTCGCGGGGCTGGTTAGTATACCACGCTATGTGATCCATATTTGCCAATTCGGCTTTTCTTTCGAGCCTTCTTAACTCGATCTGCACAGTCGTTATAAAGGAGGAGATCACCAGCATTCTCTCAGCTGACTCCGTCATGCAGCTAGGAGCTAGAAGTTGGTAGACTTTTTCTCGCCACGGGAAAGCGTCTGCAGTGGAATATTGCGTGCTTTGTGTCTTCCTCTTCGCCCGCGCATTCTCGACAAGCGGGTGAGCTGTTGCGACAGAATCTGTGGAGTTATTTCCGGTAACCTCCATAGCCAGACAAGAACTGCAATAGTTGCAGTTCCCTTGAGCTCTCGTTGAGAAGGCTTCTATTGTGGGTATCAAATTATGAGTCCATCTTCCCTTGGTTGTGGCGTCTCGTCTGGCTTGCCCCAGTCTCATAGATGTTTCCGTTTCTTCGTTCTTCAGATATCTAGCACTAGACTTGCTGTTCTCCGTAAGTAGATCATTGCATTTCGGTGGGGAAAATGTCGATAGGGAACATACCCGCAATGACGCAGGCTACTTCGTCCGAAATTGTTCGGAAGCCGCTGATTGATCTTATCGCGCAGGGCGTAAGATTGCTTGCTGTCTCCATGGTAGCGAGAGCTTCTGACCTTACTGGTGCAGCGTAAAGAAGGATTGAGCTTACCACTCTGGAGAGGAGGATCCTTCTCGAGTATCCAGGTCCTCCAAAGTTTGGCAGCATTCCGCAGCTTTCCGCGCTGCCTGCATTCTTCATGCTATTCAGCTGCAGTACTCGACGTGAGTTTTGAAGTTCAGCCGCTTGTCGAGGTATTTTACAGTCTCCTTTGATCGAATTGTCTGGGAACCAACCCGGAAGTTCGAGTATTCTACTGTCTTTTGACTGGTTAATAAGACAGCCCCGGGCTTGTGGTCAGCTAGGTCTAGGTTGGGGGATTCCATCCAATCCCTTATCCCGGCGACCGCTTCATTTGTGTCGGCTCCCACCTCGTGGATGTGTTCTGCCCCAGTTACTACTGCAGTATCGTCAGAAAAGCCATGGACTTTGACTCCTTGTGGTAGCGTCAATCACGGAGGAGACCTTTTAGGGAGAGGTGTAGTTGCTGTATTTTCTACCACTTTAGTAGCGTCGATGGTAGAACGCGTTCTTGTGAAGCCGTACTGGTGATCGGATAAAGCCCCTCTATCCTCAGCCACAGCCGCTCGTATATGATGCTTTCCTGGATCTTTTCTATAGTGTCTAGCAGGCATGTCGTCCGGTACGACGAGGGTTCTCCAGGTGGTTTGTTCTTTAAAGTAGTAACACAAGATGTTGTCCATGATTCCGGTTCAAGGCACTTTTGCTCGCCTCGCCTCGACCGCTCGCTTTGTTCCGGATGCCGTCGGGTCCAGTCGCATTTCTGTCGGATATTTTCCTACATGCTTTATGCAGTTCTTCAGGTACAACTGGCGGGATTCATTCCGGACTGTTTCCGCGCGTGATGGTAACCAAAGTAGGTGGTCTATAGGGGTTTAAGTGTACTATAATCCGTCTTAACATTGTTGGGCAGAATATTTGTGGGAACCAGCAGCCTTTTAGCATCAATTGATTGCTAGGTGTCGGCAGTGTATTGGCTACACTACGGTAGAGCGTGGGAGGAGCTCTTCGATGTGTAATAATACTCATGACATGCATCTGAGCTCTTATATTTGGTGTTTTGTGTGCATGTCCAATTTTGTCTCAGATCAGATGTGATCACCATTGACGAGCGCGTATGCACTGGCTAAGGGACTATGGGCTAAGTCCACCAACACTTCAGCTTTTATTATAAGTCGGACATCATTAAATACGAAAGGAATCTGACCTTTCAAGCTGTTGACCGGTAAAAGATTTTGCTGAATAACAAAGGCGGAAATGGTATGTAAAAGCCGAGAAGGGTTTAGTTGAATAATACATTTGAAAATGCTCCATTCATCGCTATGTCCGAACTCCCAGAATGTTTTGTAATATGCACTTAGAAAACTTTATTTGTTAAAGTAAACAAAGTAAGGGAAAGTGCGAACATTGAGGAAGGTTACATATCCATTGGCTGGTGACCACACTTGTGTTTTGGGTAACTTTGTAAAGGCATTAAGGCAACCTCTGTATGCTATCTTCGCATACAGGAGCGATATGGTACTTAGCGTGAACCCAGGCATTTGTCGACATTTGGGTGGCATGCCAGGCAAATGAAATAATGAATGGCTAAACAGGTACGTTCCCTGACATCGTGGATGTCAGTAGCTTGGGGGAGTTGAGTTGAGTCACTTGAGCGCCAATTATGGCGTTTCCCTAAAAGTGATTGGATTTGATGGTTGGGAGGTATAAAGTATACATAACATAAATGTGGGTATAGTCCAAAGCTGTAAAAACTAAATGGTGTTGCATCGCAGTATTGGCATATCAAAGAAGAGGTTGCCGGTTTTCTACGCCTATTGGTGTCTCACACGTTGTCTATGGAAGCCGCTGTGGTTCTCATGAGAGCGGCATCACTCCACTCTAAGGTTATCCACCGGAAGAGCATGGTAGTTTCGATCAAGAGAGGGCTACAGCCGCCGCCTGTTGGAGGACTTTACAGTAGGGATATGGAAACACTGACGGCCACTCAAACTGCAGAGTAAAATCCCGCTTCACTCCTTCATCATCCGATGTGTGCCTACTGCACTCTAACAAGAGAAGTCACTGCAATGAAGATCAGCAAACGGGTTGTATGATATCAGTTAAGTTCTCCAGTCTTTTGAAAGTGCCAGAAGGTTCAAAATATTTTCGAGGCAAATGTGGACATCAGAGCAGAATGGTTATCTAGCCGGGGTCTGAAACCAGTGTAGAAGAGTAGACCAACGTTCTAGAGTCCCATAGCCTGACCGTCTTTTTGGCCCATTGTGGGAGCCTCGTCGTGACGGAGGCATATACCACCGCATCACGACTACTACTCGAGTTGTTCGTATATCAGAGAACAGCATCTAATCATGAACTTCCATCAATCAAACCCATGACTGCATGCATATGTTGATAAATGAGCCATCACCGACAGTTAACAATAAAAATAACAGATTTAATGTATTCAAAATATCTTAACAAAAATTCCAGGAACGAAGTATATACCAGAATATTTTCAGAATACAGTAGACGATCGATTTAGAGAACTAATAAAAACAGGGCATGTGACTGACTCCATGAAGCAAGTCTCATCAAAATGTGTAACTCTTTTAAGCACATTCATTAAAAATGGAATATAATTACAATTTCGCTTTGTAATTTTGTACTAAAAACAAGTCAGTATTTATAAAATACACAGAATATTTGTTTAACAAATAAAAAACTCTTCCGTTAAAAAACCTCGAACGCAACTAAAATAATATATTCCATGTACTTTAAGAGAAAAAAATACAACAAACAAGCAGTGCTTAAGTAGATAGTCATCTTGCCATTTTTTTTGAATTGATGTCAATCAATATCGCCTTTTCTTGTACCCTTTTAGGACCAAAATATTGGTGTTATCAGCTTTACACTTTGCTAGTCAGGCTTTCAAGTAATTATAATATAATATGGGTGGCGCTACAGTCCGAGGCGGATCTGGGCCTAGCTTCTCAGCAACCACTCGTGTTGTGCGTGCTATTGTTCTTTCACGAGTGGAAAGGACCTACAGTTTAATGCCGACTCCGAACGGCGAAATTGAGAAGCTTTTTCTCGACAGGAATACTCTTTGAGCATTGTCAATGACTTGAAAGAGGTGGAGCCGTGAATTATCACAGGTGGTAAATTCGGGTATCGAACCTGGCACCCTCTGCGTAGGAGTCGACGCGCTAACCCACTACACCACGGCGACACACCTTTCAAGTAATTGCTCAAATAAAATTTAACAGAATCTCTGGAAGACACTAAGCAAATCGGATGATCTATATCCAGTTGTTGTTCTTTATCCCCTTGGCTTTCAACTTCTGTAATATACCTGATTGTCTTTTTAACTATTCAAATCGGCTGACGTATGTATGTGCTAGTCCTGTTTATGCCACAGAAGTTTAAGTACATCTTTCGTGGCCACTGTGCTATCACTGCAACAGGACTTTTGTATTTGCACTACCCGATGCGTAGAACGAACGGTCCATTTGGATGGTTTTATGGATACTGCCGGCTGCATAGCATTATTGAGTTTTTGACTCGAAGGATCAAGATCATGGTCTACAAAATTCTTATTTTGCCAGTCCTGCTATATGGAGCCGAAAACTGAACGCTACGCAAAACTGCAGAGCTGATTCTTAGTGCCTTCGAAAGAAAAAAGTCTAATATATGTAAGCCGGTGTAAATTTAATGTAATTTATGCCCGAGAAACAAATTTCCCTATTTTTGTCCAAAATTTCCACAAATAAGACAAACCGATCTGAATTAACATGAATTTTAATTTACAATTTACATTGTGCATAATCGCCCTACGCCACTTTTCTGTAGGATGAACGGATGTTAAGATGTAAGCGAGGTAAGACAATATTCATGAGTTCTGGTTGTTCACATGGGACTTTTGACAGCTTATATCTCGAGAACGGTACGTCCTACGAAAAACTTCCGGTATAATAGCTTACGACTTGATCTACAGAATGGAATTAGATAATTCACGGACTCACCGTTATTTGGGAAAATTTTTGACAAAAACAGGGAAATTTGTTTCTCTGGCGTAAATTATATGAAATGTTATATCGGCTTATGTTACAACGCCATGTCTAGTTTTGACATTCCTGCCAAACTCGTCAGGTTGTGCAGGATGACGATGGAGAATTCTCGCTGCTCCATCAAGGTCGGTAACGAACTCACCGAGACCTTCAATGTCAAAAAAACGCCAACACTAGAGGCATGATCTTCCAGAAGTCCGTACAACTGCTAGCATACGCGGATGACATTGACGTGATTGGCAGAACACAGCGAGCCGTCAATGAGGCGTTTGCTGGCATTGAGGCGGAGGCGGCCAAAATGGGTCTAGCGGTGAACGAGGGCAAAACGAAGTATATGCTGTCATCAAGAAAGGACACACAACATCGACGTCTTGGACAGAGCGTCACAGAGGGCAGCTATAAATTCGAGGTAGTCAAGGACTTCGTCTACCTCGGCTCCGCAATAAACAGTACAAACAACATCAGTACCGAGATCAAACGCAGAGTACCTCTTGCCAACCGCTGTTTCTATGGGCTCAAGAGGCAATTGAGTAGTAGAGCCATCTCTCGAAGGACCAAGCTGACTTTATACAAGACCTTGATCATCCCAGTCCTGCTGTACGGCGCGGAGGCACGGGCAATCTCAAAAGCGGATGAGGAAGTCCTTGGTATTTTCGAGAGAAAAGCTCTGCGTGCGATCTTTGGTCCTGTTTGCGTTGACGGTTTCTGGAGGAGAAGATTCAACCACGAACTGTACGGGCTGTACAGCGACATGAGTCTAGTCAGGCGTCTTCGGATCCAACGCCTAAGATGGCTAGGCCATGTAGAGCGTATGGACAACTCAGCTCCGGCCCGGAGAGTCTCCGAACCCGTGGGACAACGCAACAGAGGACGCCCGCGTTTAAGGTGGCGCACCCAGGTGGAGAAGGACCTCAACCAACTTGGCGTGCGACACTGGAGACAGCTAGTCAGAGACCGTGCTAGCTGGAGAGGCTTGTTGGTTGAGGCCCAGGTCCACCCCGGACTGTAGCGCCAAATGAAGAAGAAGAAGTTATATCGGCTTTGAAGGCAGGTCGATATGAATTGTTGGTCTTGACGTGAATTTTCATTATGGAAATTTTCCTTACCCGCCATCGTCGGCAAGTCGACACTTAAACTTTTTTTTTCCCAAAAAACTCCTTATTCATTGAAAATTATAGCCATATAACGGTAGATCCTTCCGTCTTCCAACTCCATCCTCTAGATCAAATCATAAGCTACTGAAATTTTTAAGTAGGATGCACCGTTCTCGAGGTATAAGCTGTCAAAACTTCAATGTGAACCACCAGAAACCCTGCTGAAATTTCTGGTGGCATGGTGTCACAGAAAAATGTTTGCTGCGAAAGGAGATTTTCCCGACATTGTTCGCCAATTTTGTAGGTTATGACGATCTTTTCGTTTTCCAACTCCATCCTCTATATCAGATGGAGTTGGAAAACGGAAAGATCGGCTGTACCAGGATGTGGATGTAGTCCGGAAAGCAAATATCCGTCAACTGAACTGGCTCGGCCACATTGATCGCATGGATACCAAAGCTCCAGCTAAGAGGGTCCTCCTGGTTCAAGAAGGAAGACGATATAAAGATCATCGCAGACTCAAGGCAGCTTGGTCTTGAAGACTGGAGAGTGCCCAGGACGGTCGACGATGGAAGGTACTTCCGCATCGAGATTTTTTTTTTGTTCACTATTTAGAACAGTCTGAATAAAATATTGTGTGTTCACATATCGATGTTCACTTCATATAATCTCAAATCTTGCTTTTTTATATGATCATTATTAATAACGCGCAGGAGGCGGTGGTACAAGTGACAGTGGCTGGTATCAAGCCTTCCACATACTCACTATGTCATCAGTGAGTGCGTCTTTGGCCACAATCATTCCGACAGGTACACTAATTAACTGCCAACTATGAACCACGTCCATTGTGTATATCTGTGTAGTGCTCGAATCGATTTGAAATCACTTCGGATAAATCCGAGTTGAGGAATGTGAGCGACAAAATGTGTAACATCCTTCCAACACCACGAGTATTATTTCAAATTGCACTAAGCACAAGTGCATCAACTCGACAACAACTCTCGATGTGAGTCGTCCACTAATTGTAATTTATTTTTCCACCCGAGCGAACTTCAAGTACAGCATTCCCCGCTCCACACTGATAGCTTTATACCCTGCGTACATTTTCACGGACCATAAAATTCAGCACAAACCAAACCAACTCAAAACAGGAACTTTTCCAAACTATTAGTCCGTGAATAACATTACAAACTTTTCCAATTTCACTCGTACGACCGGTTGAAACCCCCAAAAGGCAGGACACGGGTTGTACTCAGTTGCACACAATCCAACTCCCAGCGGGAAATCCAATTTGTTGTTGGTCGAGACGTAAACGCTCCAAAAAGGAGTGATTACCAACCCATCGGCAACCAAACACACCAGACAGCAAAAACGTACAATTCCCCAAAGTGGTCATCAATGATTACACTAGTCGTATTCCGTACGTATGGAACAAAAACAATGTCGCCCTAATGGCAGAACAAGGATCCGTCTGCCCGAAGCCACATCAGTTCACTCCCAGGGAAGGTTGAGTGATTTGGTGGAACGATTTGATTCACAGAAGGAGTCGAAGTTAATTAAAACACAAGTTAGTCTTCCCAAGAACGGCAGAGGACTCGTGTAAGTGTAAACTTATGCCTCTGAGGACATAAGTCTCACCCACATCCGCGGACTCAATGCGGATTACTCAGACTGGCCCGGATGTTTGTGCAGCACACACCAGCTTACTGCGTATTTTTTCACGATATCGAACGACGCACGGCCCGGTGCGAGTGGACGTCTGTCCAAGACTTCGACAATGCCATTCGCTATCACTTATTTTCAGAGAATTTATGGCCTGCCATCTGTTTTATTAATTATGACAAACTAAACAAAGAGTTCGGGTGTAGTGGTTTAGTTTTGAATGTGTGTCGCAGTCTATTTTGAAACCAAACATAACCACTAATTAAGAATAACCTTTCATGTGAACATTGGGTTGCTTGAGGGGACCCGTCATGACAACGCGTGCTCTAAGGCTACACGTGCTCAGCGAGTGAGCATATTTTGTCGAAAGGTTAAATCTACTGTAGTTCACGGGAGCGCGTGTGCGATTTGAAGCTACGCCGGAAATACTACAAGTGGTAATTTCCTTGGAAACCCTAGCAGCAGTAATCCCGGAATACCTTGGGAATATGATTTAATTTATCGCTTTGGCTTTGAAATTCCTCTGATAAGACCTTTTTTGGCGTAGCAGATGTTTCTTCTTAACATTTCTTTGTATTGTAATGAGAAGCCACTTGTTAGTTGTTGACAGTGATGTATGTGTTGTATTCTATCCTTAAACGGACGATGTACACCGTCACATAAGAAGCACCATTTTGCCATCAAGTGGCCACTCGTTCGTCACTTCAAGTTCAAAGAGAAGTCTGAACCAAATGTAGGTGCCGAACAGGAGTTTGCTGTTGCTCTGCTGTGTTCGTTCTAATCGAAAACTCTTAAGAAATTTTTCGATATTGATCAGAATTGGAACTTGACGAGTGTGAACGTTCATTGTGAGTGAACTGTCAATGTGAATACATTCGAAGAATGAAAAAGGTTCACAAATAATTAAAATTTGAACCACACTTACAGCCTTAACGCCAATATTTTTTTGTACATAATTATCGCCATTTCATAGTCTCTTGAAAAATGTTTCTTTCTTCGGTATTTTAACTTGAGTCTATTTTCGATACTCGATTGTATCGTGTCAGTGAGAAAAGGGGTCGTTTGCGAGAATTTTGCTTTCGTTCAAACATCTTGTGCAAATGAACATTCGATTCCACGGCGTTCTCAAGAAATTATCTTTGCCCGCACTCTTACCTAACCAAACATGATGATAACTTGAAAACTGAAGCTACTCGACGGACGTTCTCGGCTTGTACTCTACAAATGTGAGAAGAGCACTTTTAGTGTTAAGTGATGAAACGCATTTTTGGCTAAACAGTTGTCGTTGGATCCTTATTTTTCGTTTATGAAAACTACAGTTACGTTACGTCACTACAGTTACGACCTCAGGCCGGAAGAATTACAACACGGACTACACATTCTATCCCCGTGGCTAAAGTCTATGTCTTACAATTTTTTGAGACACAGCTACACTGCAGAACTGTGGAGGAAAGCTAAGGTGGTATTCATACCAAAGTGTGGGAAAGCAACGCACAGCTTAATAAAGGACTTCTGGCCCATTACCCTCTCTTCAAAGGATAGTGGATCTACATATTAGGGAAAGTACAAGCTTTAACTCCCTATCACCGACCCAACATGCCTATCGCAAAGGATATTCAACAGAAACGGCACTTCACTCCCTAATCAGGACCTACTCAATGATTTTTGATGTTTGATAACAAAGATTACACAATGGTTGCTTTCCTTGACATAGAGCGGCTTTTAATAAAGTCAAAAGTGAAGGGATAACTAACGCCATAACTAGACAAAAAGTATTAGTGACTGGATAAAAACTGTCTTATCCCGTAGAAGTATCCAATCAGAACTTGGAAATCACAGCATTACCAGAAGATTTTTCAGGAGCACCCCGCAAGGGTGAGTACTTTCCCCACTTCTCAGGATACTAGTGGTAGACGAAATTCTTAATGAACTTAGTCATGGCGTATGCACGCCAATAGCCTACGCAGACGACATAGTCTTAGTCGTAACAGGCAAATTTTCCCAAACTATTAGAGACATTATGGAAACCTCTTTGGACGAAAAGAGTTGGTCTAGATGTTAACTCATCCAAGACGGAACTCGTACTGTTCACAAAGAGATTCAAATTACCTCCTTTAATCCCACCAAAGTTGAAGAACAAGGCACTAAGTTTTACTAGTCAGGCCAAATACTTAGGCGTAGTATTCGACAGTAAGCTAAGCTGGAAACCAAATATATTCAGGACCGTATTAGGAAGACGGCGGTAGCTATGTACACTCGCAAAAGGATCCTCGATTCCAAATGGGGGCTCAATCTGAAACTGACACCCTGGGTATATACAGCAGTCGTCAATAACATATGGTATCTTTGTTCGGTGGCCAGCATTACGAAATACATCTAATCTTAGAAAGATAAGTAGTATACAAAGATCTGCGTGCATTTGTATTACGGGTGCACTTCGCTCCACACCTTCAGCCGCCATGGAAACAAAGCTACAACTACTTCCCATGGACATTTACAAGAAGTTGGCGGCTACTAAGGCAGCGATCAGGTTTAGGGATTGCAACCGCTGGAGCAAAATGCACAGTTTAGGTCAAATGGAAATAATCAAGAATGCGAACATCCCAAAGCATTCAGATTATATCGCGCCCGTTGTAGACTTTGAATTTGGGTATAAATCACTCATCCCAAATAGAGAAGACTGGGCATCAGACGTAGTCAGAGAAATATACACAGACGGATCCAAAACGAAAGAAGGCACTGGATTAGGAGTACTTGCGGCATCGCAGGAAATATCCAGATTTACCTTCGTGTTAAGGATCGTCAAGATTGTATGTACGTTCAAAATGACTTAAATATGTTATGCAATTGGTGCGATCTCAATGGACTAAGCTGAAATATTACTAAATGTCATTCTTTTTCTGTTTACCATGTATTGTCACCCGTAATATATGACTATTCGATAGGTGGAACTTGCCTTACTAGGAAAACGGAAATAAAAGACCTTGGTGTAATTTTCGATACGAAACTTTCCTTTTCATTTCATATCGACTACATAGTTGCAAAGTCTAATTCAGTGCTTGGATTTTGATGATGGCGCACCCAGGTGGAGAAGGACCTCAATCAACTTGATGTGCGCAGTTGGAGACAGCTGGCTAAAGATCGTGCCGGCTGGAGAGGCTTACTGGTTGAGGCCCAGGTCCACCCCGGACTGTAGCGCCACCACAAGAAGAAGAAGAAGTCCACTTTGGTGAAGTTTGTTAATTTAGCTCCAGCTGCTTGCCTTGCAGTTGTTGACATACCCTTAGCAGAGCGACGAAAAAAATGTTTAAAATCATGTTAGCGAGCGAAGCCAGCCACCCGCACCATATTCCTAAAGTTATTTCCTAAAATCGACCTTTTTTCGATTTTGAAATAATTACAATTTGGCCTTAATTCCATTTTCATAACGAAATACGGCCAAATTTTACATTTGGTCTTATTTTGTTGGGTATGTATAAGGGCGGGCATGGTGCAACCCTCCTGGATCATTACAGAGTATGGGGTATGTTCGAGGTTCTATTCCTATTGCACAGAATTGTTTAGTTAAATAAAAATGAAGATTGGTCTTAATTCGAATAACTATATAATACCCAATTTAAACTTGTTCGAGGGACAATACTCAAATAGTAAGCATCTCAAACTGGGCCGTTCGGTGTAGGCATAAACGTTGGGACCTGCAGTTTCCACTCGTTAGAGAACAATAGCACGCACAACACAAGTAGTTGCTGTAAAATCAAAGCCCTGGCCCTCTACCGGCTTTAGCGCCACCAATATATAAACATATATATAATGGTAATTATGTAGGTACTCTCTGGACTGACACTTAAGCCATGGTAATCAGTGGTGTAAGTTAAACTACTACTTAAGTGGATTCTGAGTTTATCCTTGGATCGACACTGAAGCTCGCACTGTGAAGACGGGCATTAGTCTTTAACTGCTTCCGTTATTCTTCAATGTTTACATTGTTGCGAACAGCTTTCTCAAAAATACCATCCGACATTTATCATTTCGATTGGCAGTCCTATTTATTCTCCAGTCAATCAATTTGTTTCCTTCCCACAGTATCTTCAAGCTTGAGGATTACGCCTTCCAAAAAACGAACTCCTTGTCGATTATCGGTGGTAAAAACTTGCTGTTCAATGGAAGAGAAATTTCATTCAATGGTTATTAATCATCTGCTTGAGTTTAGAGAGCAATATTTTAAAGTGAGTGAGTGAGTACCGGTGCAATAATGTACGGGGTTACGTTGAAGTTCCATGACGCAGCCGGTAATTTTCTCGCAGACAACTAGAATAGAATTACTCTCCAGTCCATGCTTGCAAGAAATATGATTCTGAGATGACGTTGGATGCTGAGATCAAATTCAGAGGTAGTTTCCAAGAAATACGAATGGACATGTGAAATTCCAATCAGCGTTGTGCAATGATTCTGTTAGACACTTTGATGCGTATCACGAAGAAAGGCGTGCGGTACAGATGGTTCACGAGTCGAAATGCATTTAGAATTTTTGTTGAATTTTTACAAACAAAACGACGACAAATCGACGGACTTGTCTTGGAATAATTTGAGTTGAGTTTGATTCGAATTACCTTTTTTTTTCCCATGTATGCAGCAAGATGAAGTGTTGAAGTGAAGGTCGGTTTCGAAATTGATTTTTTAAGTCAGCTCGGCGGATATTGGACGGTGAAGCAAGTCACTCGGTGTAGGTCTTTCCATAAATAATGGCAATGCTAACTGAGCACACTCAAATTTAACTCATGACGACGGGCCGACTAAAATACAACTTATCAACATTTTAAAAGGATCGGTCATTCAGAAAATTGTGTCTGTAGGCACACACACGATTTAATTTCATATAAATTATTCTCGTATATTTTTCAACTTTCCGCGAGAACAAATGCTTAAGTCCTCTCCTATCGATTTCGTTGAAAATCTAAAACTATGAAACAGCGACAACCATGGAACACAACTCAAACTGCAATTGAGTAACAATCTCTCTCTGAATACCAAGTTGACCCTGTATAAGACATTGATCATTCGGAATGATGGAAATTAATAATGGTGGTAGATAACCAGAAAAAAAGTGGTTCAAAAGTGGTAGCAGAAGCTAAAAAAGGTTTCCAAGTTAATTCACTTATTTATTTTTGCAAAATAAACAGAAAACACATGTATATAGAATTTGAAGAATATGAATAAGAATATGAATGAATATGGACCCCCGAGTATTTTTAGAAGATTCCATTCCAAAAAGCTGAAGTCTATGTGCTGCATTTTTTGATGCCAATTCCCGAATTCGCCTTTGTCTTACCAGACTAATGAATATTTAAAATTTTTTTTTTTGCTTTTTGAAACTTAAGTGGTCTTCTGCGAATTTAAGACGGTATATCCTGTGCTTTTGTCATTTCCATTGGAACATTTTCCGAAGTCATTTTCTTCTTCAAGTCCTTTTTTATGTTGTTGGGGATTAGACTAGTAAGTTTATTTCAACCACAATCTCTGAAGCTGATTTGATGGGGCTTTTCATGGACAGACCTTTAATTTGGTTATCATCTCTTAGCGATGTTTTTCGTGGAGGGCCTTATGGCATTTGATATTTTGATGGCTGTAGGGCATTCAAAATTACTTCACAAATAAAATAAAAAAATGACCCGCCACTTATTATTTTGTCCGCACCATTTTATGAGTCGATCTCGTATACTGAACAAATTTCTCTACCCCTTCATGCTGGCATGGTTTCCCTTTTACATGGTACCCTAAACAACAAATTTGCAACATGTTGCACTGCAATCTGTTTTGTAAGGATAGTTTTCCATTCCATCTTTAATAATTTGAAATAAATTCCATTAAGGAACACTGTCATCAGCAGCCGTTTCTATTATCTTCCGTCTTAAAATTTCCTCCAATCTGCATTAAGTTCTTGAACATTCACTGTGTTTTGTGGAAAAAATCTGGTAAGTCCCACAACTGGTGGCATTTTAATTTGAGCATCTAACAGAGCAAATATTTCTGGAATTTTAATACGTAATTATATTACATTATTATGCTAGGGATATGATGAGCAGTGGGCAAAATGTGGTAGATTTAGAGTTGAGGTTGGTAGGTTTTTCAAAATTATAAAAAGTGGTAGAAATACCACTTAGGTGTTAGAAGTCTCATCACTGATCATTCCTGTCCTGCTCTGGTTGGCCATGTAGAGCTTATGGAAATCTTAGCTTCGGCCAAACAATCTTCGACTCTGATCGAGTGGGAAAACGCACCAGAGGACCATTCACGTACAAGGTCGCGCAAGTCTTGGAGACCTCAGTCGGCTTGGTGTACGAAACTAGTGACAGCTGGCGAGAGATCGGGCCGGGTGGAGGGGCATGTTGGGTGAAGCCCAGGTCCATCTCGAACAGTAGCCTCTAAGAAGAAGAAGAAGACCTTTAAGGTAGCTGGTACATGCATCAACTCATCTGTACATGCATGATGTACATCATCATCTGTACATCATTGGTCATATCGACCAAATCCTCACATTGCGGCAGATCCTGGAAAAGACACAAGAAATGCCGATCGACACCCACCTCCTATTCGTCGATTTCAAGGCCGCATGTGACAGCGTTCATAGAGACGAACTATACAACACCATGTCTAATTTTGACATTCCTTCCAAACTCGTCAGGTTGTGCAGGATGGCGATGGAAAACTCTCGCTGCTCCAACAAGGTCTGTAAGGAACTAACGAAGACCTTCAATGTCAAAAAAGGTTTGGGACAAGGCGATGCGATGTCGTGTGATATTTTTTTTTTAATGTGTACATATGTTCCTTAAAAAGTATTAAAATTGGGGAAAACAAAATTAAGCTATACATTTTAAAGTGAATTCTTACTAACTACTGAAAACAAATTAGAGCAAAAAACGAGCATAAGAACCAGACTTCTCCTGCACCTGCTCAGCAAACCCCATAAGAACCAGACCTCTCCTGCACCTGCTCAGCAAACCCTAAAACTAACACACACTAGAAGGTGCATTGCTCAACATGGAGGTTTATATTATCTCTTGCAGTAAAATATCCCACTGTGTGTTGTGACGGTAGGTCGAGATGATAACAATGTCTCCACTGATATACCTGGTTGCGACTTGTCCTTGAACTTCTCACATTTGTGATCAATTTTTTTGTATTACCTTCCAAGAAATTTCCAAGTCAATAACACTCAAAGTCAACAAACATTCGTGTACGGGCGAATTATAAACTTTTAATTCATAGTCTCGCCAATTCCATCGCAAAATGTCTGCAGGGGTGTATATAAAAATATGAACCTTATGTACAAACAGTTACATCAACTCATGAATGCAAATTTAAATTTCAGATTGCTACCTGTCTATTCAATCACCTGCTGTGTCATCCATGAACGACTACACCAAGGCTATGAATAAATGACTGAGGGAATACCCTCCGAAGGCCATTGTATTTTCAGCGGCACACGTGCCTAGGGAACATTTGCCAAAACCAGCACACTGCCTGTGTTTATTGCAAAAAACCACGGATTCACGATGAGTTTGTCTTTCACTGGCAGAGGGAATTTGCCTTGACACCAATAAAAAATAAAATAGACAAATCCTTTGGTTGGGTATTGCACGCGTGTGGTTGAAAGTATGGATAGTCTATGAAGACATTTGGAAAGATCTGGGTTGATTGAAAAGACTTGACAGAGATGAGAATTCGCCATTCCTTATTTCACGGAAATGTCTTCACGAGAGAGTGTAGTAAAAAAGAGGCCGTAGGGTAATTTTTTTTATGCATCTGCCTCACCCGAAGGGAGTATCCTCGAAATGTATTCATCTCTTTAGCCATGATAGCTGCGTAAATTCGACGTTGATTTGAATAAAGTTCCCAGATAGGATGCTCTAGACGAACTCTTTCACTTATGAACCTTCGGAACAAGGTATGGTCGACCATGTTGAAAGAAAAAAAAGCTACGAAACTATAATTAATGCAGCATTGAAATAATATACAAGCACAAGTTATAAGACTTGTTAGTAACAGCTTAACTTGTTAGATACAGACTTGGATAACATCATTCCTTTGTTTTAGCAGAGAGAAAATCCTGCAGTTAATCACTTAATAGCTAGGAATAATTTTAGGTTTTAAATTCATATGTTGCTTCTTCTTTGTCTTAATATTCTAGCAGAATTGCTCATCAAGTCTTAGGGTTTTATTAAATGCTACACATACTTCGAAATGCATTCAGATGAAAAATTGTACAATTATGTTCTGTTAACTGGTAGCATTCCTACTATTCAGTTGTGGCCGTGGTGTTGTGGGTACTTGCGTCGACCATTCGATTCCCGACCGGTACGACTAAAAATAATACGAGTCACTGACAATAATCAAAGACTAATAATTGTCTAGAAAAAGCTTCTCAAACTTAGCCGTTCGGAGTCGGTTTAGAAGCTGTATTTCCTTTCCACTCGTGAGAGAACAATAGCACGCACAAGAGGAGTGGTTGCTGTAGAAGCTGGGTCCAGACCCTTTGCGGACTGTAGCGCCACCCATTATTATGTTCTTACTACTCTTGGAATACTATTAAAAATTCTTTAATCTGAAGATATAATCAAGGTCTGTAACCTGTCTCGCTTCTTCCATTTATTAGCAAGATTTTGTAGAAAATATTTAAAATTAGAGTTGTTAACTTTTTATAAAATAACAACTTTTCAGTTCTGTTCAGTTTTAAACTTCGGCTCAATTAATTACAAGCCTAGATAAAGGCTGCCCATGGTTTGTTTTTCGATAATACAAAGGCCTTGCATATGGTCATCCATGATTTTCTGCTGTGATTGAGGGTTTTATGTTTGGTGAGTTTAGTGCTTACCTGAAAAATAGGTCACAGGGAGTTTATATTGGTAATATTAGGAGTGGGTTGTTATACCTTGACCTGGTTGTTCCAGAAGAATTTGTGCTGGGGCCAATACTCTTCCTCATTCATATCAATTCTCTGTTGGGTTAAGTTTCAGAGGTGTTTCCACTGCACTTGCAGATAAAGTGGGCAGCTTCGAATGGTATTATAAATCGTCTTTCTAATATAGATTTTCATTTAAATATTCTAAGGTACTAGTTTGCAGAGCATGGCTTAGTGATACGTTCCAAAACCAGCATTTATTTGCTTTATTAAATTTTTCAGCACATAGTTACGAACGGGACCTTTTTTACCATGCACCTGATTGCTAAAGGTTCAAGTTGTCCAACAGCTCTTGTAGCTTCCGCTTTCATTTGTGGACTTTCAATAAGAACAACTTCAGTAGTAACAAATGCTTCAAATAGAGAAACATAAATGTAGATATGTATTTGAAACTCAATGTTTTGGCACAATATTTGCGTAGCTCGTTTAGAAATTTTTATTATTTGCGAAGTGTTTAATCTGCTAATCTTGTAAAAGCAATTCATACATCATGGTATAACTAATTCCAAACTACTATATGACATTAGTTGTTGGGGACGTACACATTTTAACATAAGAATTCGATGAATTACTTACAGAGAACATCGTAAGCTCAGTTGCAGTTTTCCATTGGTTAATGATTTGCAAGTTCTACCCGTCTGGCACCTATTATTTTCTTTTAAGGTATCAATGGTATTTTCCTTAAGGTCAGGAAATATGAACTTTAGAATACTGGAAAACTATACTTACAAGCCAATGAAAGCATATGCATTTTGTATCTGTTCCCGATTTCCTCACTACAGCCTTTAGAAATACGTTCGCTGTGGCAGTGTGTTTTTAATATTCTTCCTCAGCCAATCACACGTACAGTACCAGCCAATGGTTTCTAAAAATTCATCCACATAATTTGGAGTCTCTACGCAGATTGCAAGATAAATTCGTATATTTTGGTTGTATGATGTTTAGGTTATGTCTTTTGGTGCTCCATATGTATTCCCCTTATCTTTCTTTTATTTTACATTGTATGGTTTTGAACTTTTGTATACCACCCACCCATATTATATAATATTAAAGTTTTTATATGGAATTTAGCACTATTTCCTTACGTATAAGAACATGAATAACTTGCCCGTTTTTATAAATAATGTTCAAATACCCTTCGGCAATGAAGTGAAATACCTCGGAATGAATGTAAAGCTTAAATGGAAGCACATCAAAAAGAAACGTGAGGAGCTTCAATTACGATGCAAAGACATGTACTGGCTTATTTGAAAATATTCCAAGCTGAGTACTGACAACCAATTGCTTATATAGAAGCAAGTGGTAAAACCCGTCTGGACTTATGGTATACTACTATGGAGTGGTACCAAAGAAAGTAATAGATACATACTACAAACATTTCAAAATAAAGTGCTAAGGACCATCGTCAAGGCACCCTGGTTTATACGAAACAACGATATCCACAGAGATCTTGGAATCTCATGTGTCCAAGATGAAGTTACGAATTTTACTCGTAAGCATAAGTGTCGCCTGGAAGAGCACATAAACTCTTTTGTCCTTCCGATTCTCGACGGAAGAAACTCATTTCGCCGTCTTCAAAGGACTAAACCCATTGACCTGGGACTGTGAATTCTACCCGCGCTTAGCTGCGGTGTTAGCAGGAACTCTCAATGGAGAATCTCTTGCCAAATGCGTCTAAACCAAGAAAGTAAGACTGCTGGATAAGTGTAAAACTTAGTCGTAGTGGAAATGTATTTTATTTGAAGGGAGGTTTTTCCTGGGTTCAAAATCCCTTTCGCTGTGTGGAAACGGTTCTCATAGTGTCTTTTGAAGACATTCACCTACCCTCGCAAAAAAAAAAAACTATTTCGTTTTTATAAAATACAAAATGTCACCGTTTTAAAAAGGTATACTAACTAATTTTCTAAAAAATCTTTGTTACGATATCGTTCTTCTTTTAGAAACGAAACAAAGGTTAATGGTATAGATCCATTACAAGATACCACATCAAGCGATTCAATCAATTACAGAAACATTTGAGCAGATTTTTAGCTTACATTATCGAACGTTTGAAAAAAAAAAAACAATTAACGTTCCCCATGCCTTAACTCGAAAAGCGTTTTAATTTTTGGAAGTTTTAAAAAATTCAAATTTGGTAGAATTCAAGTGAAGTGCTAACAATATCATCTCCACTTATAAAACCAGAGCATCATATTTACAAGTGTTCCATTTTGTATTAAGTGCAAGTCAGGAAGACCAGGTTCCCAATGAAGTCATTGCCCTTAAAATTGTAAACACAATACCAGCAATAGAACCTCCAGAACAGAGTAGTTTTTCAAAACTCAAGATGTAAAAACGTCTTTATATTTATTATAAATTTAAATATTGTTATAAAAAGGAAAAAAAATAGACATGTTTTTTTCATTGTAAGTGAAGTGAAGTAAGATTCTGAAAAACGATCCGAAGTGGCTTTAATTTTTATCTGTCAAAAGATATGAAAAAGAAATTTTTCGTTCGAAATTGATGTCAAAATGTATGAACAAAATTTGAAGTCAAATTCTCATCGGCAGCCAATTTCCACTGCCGATATTATAGGCAGTAGGTTGTTGTATGTGTTTTACTCGAAAAATCCTACTTCACTATTTGTAGATTTTTCAAAAACACAGCTAATATTTTCACTCTTTAGACTATGGATGACCTTATAACAACGTTTGATAAAGCGTTAATCAGAGGTTCTGGTAATTTCCGAAACGCCTGTTCAATGCACTCTACATGTTAGTGGAGTCCCATTGAAGCAGGTGGAGAAATTTAAGTACCTCGGGTTCTTCTTCACGAGTGATGGGAGGTGTAATACTGAACTTTCATGGACAAGGCCGAGCTTAGTGTGAAAGCCAAGTTAGCAGTTTTCAACTCAGTATTTTTTCCAACTCTCACCTATGGTCATTTAATTTGGGTAATGACCGAAAAAACAAGATCGCGAACAAGTTGAGATGAGATTTCTTCGTGCTGTTGTGGGAATTACTCGCCGGGATAGGGTGACAAACACGATAGTGCGCGAGGACTCAACTTAGATCAGCTGCTTCTCCGAACGGAAAGAGCTATGCTTCGTTGGTTTGGTCATGTAGCACGAATGTCCCTATCATCACGACTTCCGAGGCGATTCCATCAGGTACGCGACCACTTGGCAGACCCAGGATGATATGGTTGGACCAAGTCCATAAACTCGCCTGGCGACGCTTGGGCATAACCCCTGATGAGTTATAGTCGATGGCGGAGGAACAAGTTGCCTGGAGATCTCTCGTGCCTGGTTTACCCCCGCGAACCCTTTAGAGGATCATGCGGGTCAGAAGATGATGATGATGATAAAGCTTAGGTAGTTTCCTGCCAAAGCTGAACTGGGTATTTGGTTAGGACCGGCCGCAATCCTGAGAACCAGAGATAAAATACATCTCACTGTGTAATGTCATGACTAGCACGCTTAAAATTTCATTCCTGGTATGTTTCTTATCCGTTTTCTGATTCCGAAAAAATAAATAAATTGAACATAAAAAATAAACTCTTCGTTGCACAGTTTTACAATTCATATTATAAAATGTTGGCAACATTTATTCCAAAAGCCCGATTTTCCCTCAAGCTCTCTATTTGACATTTGCTCCTTTCTATCAAGTTGATAAATTGGAAGTTTTGTTGAAACCACATGTGCTCCTCTACCCTACTTCCATACCTTCGATTTGAGGATGAACCAATTCGTTTAACATTCGACTGCAGTGAAGAGAATTGACGGTTACGTCAATTACGATTACTAATGGCAGTGAAGTAGGATTGCAATTGATATTCCATCGACTGATCGGCTTCGTTGAGTGCTTCGGTCATAATATTGTGAGAATTGACATATCATCGACATATTGTCAACCGCATTTTGCAGCATTAAATTACTCCGATATACTTTTATATTCGCATATTGTCATGATGTCCTTTATTCATTAACATCCTGATGCCATAATGCTTCGCTCATGCATTGCGAAAGTCCCCGTCACGTCCTACGAAACGTGCTGCGAATGCCATATTATCGGTAGGTGGCCTCTTAGTGGCTGTGGGATGATTTAGTGGGTCAAGTCCGTAATTCTCGTGGGCTTGCTTGGTCATTGTTCATGGTAAGTTGGAGTTGTAAGGGAAAAGGTAGATTGGAGGGCCCTCTACACCTCTACAACGCCGAGACGCCGGTTCCAACGAAGATATATGGGGGCGAGAAAACATAATAAAAATTGGAAAATTTTAAAATTAACCGCGCTATAATGTTTTTGTGATATTAATCAATATCTCGCATATTTATCGTTTTGAAAAATGCAGAGGATTTGGTGCGAATTGGTTTTAATGGCGGTCGCCTTCAAATGGGGTTAATTTGTTCATTGATAGGACTTATTAAGTAACTAAGGAAAATCAACAATTCTCATAAAATATTTTTATTATTGGAAAAACTTGTTATTTATGGAAAACTTTATATCTTTGTTTAGGACATCCGGTCCAGGCAAAGTCAACCCGAAAAGGACAATTGAAATTGAGTTGAATGTTTGACTTTCGAATGTTAAGCAAACGTCCCAAGGACAGAGCCTTTCTTAAAAGTAAAGTAAAATTATTGTGACATGGGTTGCACTTCATACGTTACAGAGCAGTTAGAGTACATTAGGTACATAGGTAGATATATGGAGGTGTCTTGGATGTAAGAATGTAGGTTGGATTTCACTTAGAATCGAAGTTACAGTACAGCCTCGCTAGTTCGGGTGGGTCCGGAATAGCGAAAAGCCCGGGCTATAGATAAAAATTTAAATGAAGTGGACAACCGACAACTTTTCAAACACCTTTTCAAGGATAGAAATTTCGTGGGGATGTATGTATGCACCATGTACGCATTTCAACAACCTTTAAAGAGCTAGAAAGTACGTGTTTGTTTCGCAACGGCATTATGTCTAGACTAAAGGAGCCGACTACAAGCGGCACATCTAGTAGCGGAATTACCATTATAGTTTTTGTAAAACGTAAGTATATACTAAGGGAGTCAGCATATGTACTCATTTTACTACTCTCTCCAGACTGTAGAGGGAACTTTTGAAGGTTAATGAAATATTGAGGTGTCCGAAATACTGTACTTTACTTACATCTGATCATTGATCGGTAACGTAAAGCCTTTGCTGCGGCTGATTACCACATTGCAGCGATGGGACATGATTTTCTGAGCAGAGTTTCATTTCTTGAAAAAGTGTTATGAAATCGGCTTGAGGACTAACGCAAGGGGTTTTCTTGGCGCAAAAAGTTCTCTTGGCCAAAAGGAAGATACTTTCCAGATTTACTTTTCCAGATGTTCTCTGGATCATGTTAAATTATTTAACGAAGAAATTGTGTCATAGTAGATACTGTAGATACTACCAAATTTGAAGCGAATCACTAGTTTGATAGAAGAATTGAAATCATTGATATATTTTATCCAAGACAAGACATGAAATAGCCCATTAAACCTCGCTTCAGGACTAAAATTTCTGTGGCCCATGTAGGGCACTTGATTATGTTGGGTTACAGCGCTAGCAAATGAGACTTGAACTATCGTCGTAAGTACAGGAACAAAACGCAATAATATCGATATTCTTTAGTTGTCCTCCCGGTGCTCTCTTCTTGCATTCAGAAATGACAACTCCTTGGATTTCTTGGAAGTCTTTCCATGTCATGGATCATTTTCTTACAAGTGGAATATTTCTCTGACAAGTCGTGAAAAGTTGACTAATGTGTGTGTAGTTTCTTTCGCCTAGCCACAGCGCCTACATTTTTAAAGGTGATAATTATATGCGCAGTGTCTAGTTAGTGCGCCTCATAAATAGCACTCTAAGGTCCGTGTTGTTAAATTCTATAGCTTATTGGCTTGTTTAGGATTGTAGTTTTGTTCCATGATCAGTATTGAGTGCTTAATGCCCTCCTGACTGTTTTAAACCGTTTTATTTGTTTAATGACTCATTTGGGTAAGTGAAGATTAATGTCCGTATTATTGAATCTATAAAGTAGGGAGGGCCCTGTAAAGTGTAAGTAATAGTAATAGTACCAATACTATAGACACTTCTCGTCTGTCTCGCTTTATGGACTATGAAAATGCTTCGTTCCTGGTATATTTTTTTTTTCAAAGTGCTTCACTTGAACTTGGTCTTTTAATTAGAGTTTCCTCGTTCTTATACATTTCTTTTGTTGCTGTTTTTTTGGAGATAGCAACAATATGTTATGGAGAAAGCACTTGGCGTCATCCATTTTTTGGAGAGATTGTGAAATGATTCGTTGCGGCAAAATCATTTGGAGATAACATTCGCCGATAGGTGGTTCATTGGTCATCGAATTGGCAAGAGTCTTTTCGGAACTATTTGTTTTCTTCATTCCCACTCAAGGGGCAACCAAGGTTTAAAAACATTCAGAGTAATGTGGCGGTCATTACCAAACCACTGGCCCGTGCCAGGTTCATTTAAAAATAATCCTATGTTGCCCAAAACCATTCAATAAACCCTTTGGAACCATTCAAACACAAAGCTTTGGTTAAACCACTGTTAAAGTGGTTGAACATATTTTCCAGCAACCACGCGGAGCAAAATAATAGCCCAAGCTGTAGATGTTGTTTTCTTAATGAAAATTCATAGAACGTGGTGGTCTTATAAGACCTACCTGCTATGCCGTGGGCACGACCTGCTACCGACAAAACATATTACAGCTTTACTACCAGACCGGCTGGAAATTTATACATTCGTCTATTCGAAAGTCCGCAAATATATTTGATATTCGTAGGGATAAGGACTCTTAAAGGGATCCTTATACAACACCTGTATCCCATCTCTACCTCATCCAGAGTCTGTCAGTTGTCTACATGTTGGTATATGTCATTTAAGGTATTTCCCTCTTCCACCCGATGCATCATTTTCCAATTGTGTGCCGTGTATAGTTGGCGGTCGTGGTGCTGTGCCTGGATGCCTGGGTTCGATGCCAGGTACGACCGAAATAATTTGCATGGATAATGCTCAAAGACTGTCTGGAAAAGCTTTTCAAGGTTGGCCGTTCGGAGTCGGTATAAAACTTATAGGTACCTTCCACAAGTGTCCAATAGAATGCTCAACACGAACGTGAGGTTGTCATAGAAGCTAGGCCCTAGTAGGGCCATCTGTATACTATATACATAACATTGAGCCTTAAATGTTTGTCGCCGATTCACGCCTTTTTTTCATCCAAACTCTCGCACATCTTTGGTATTGGTCTGTGTATGGTTTGCATGAAGTTTGCTTAAAATCGGTAAACGTATGTGTAGTTAAGCTATGGTTTATGAAAGACCTCTGCGATCATTTAATTAAAAACAGCTTTAGATAAAAAGAAGAAGATATGTATAAGGAAAAACCGACAGTAAACCGTTATATTAATGTGATCTGTCTAGCGAAGTAGGCACAGGATTTACCTTATGATAGGATAATCTCGATCAAACCGGAAAACTTTCCATCCTTGGTATGTGTATCAACACAACACTTAGTAGAGGTCGCCAAAAATGCTGCGATATGTTTAGGTTTCCTTAATCGATGCAAGAAATATTTCACCTCCTCTGATTAATTTATAAGGCGTATATCCGCACCAAGCTTGAGTACAACGCTCGTATCTGGTCTGGTGCCCCCCCAACACCACCCTGCACCTACTACATAGAACCGAGCGTTAAAACTTATAAGAGGTAATAATATCGCAGAGTCATTAGACTCGCTCGAACATCGATGTACCGTCTCTTCTTTGTCCGTGTCTTATCGTTATTTCAACAAACGAGCCAGCGAGCTAGACAACTGCATTCCTCCTCTCCATCAATTCACCCACAATACCGGTCACGACAGGAATACCCATCAGTATACCCTCAGGCTTCTTTCGGACGGACAGTTAAATTCACAGACTCGTTCTTCACCCGCACTGCACGAATATGGAATGCTCTTCCCAGCCTAATATTTTCCACAGACTACAACCCGCATATATTTAAGACCAATGTACACTGGTACCTCCCTCTATACCTTCGACCCGTGCTGTGTTTTGACCCCGGACACATAAGGGTATTAGCAATCCCTTGAGCACGCGTAAATTATAAATAAAAATGCCTTAGGAGACACTATCAAATCCCATTTCCGACGAAATCTTTTGTAAATAATTTTCGATGGTTACCCTCAGTTTTACAAATTCAACTCAACTGAACCTGTTGTGCAATCACATGCCACAACAAGTCAATTAATCTGAATCTTACAGCGGTCGAATGTCCTCTGGTCAACTTACAGAAAAGTTTCAATGATTTATTACTCTCCCCACGACCACGAAAGCCAGTCCCAAGGAGGCCCCCATTTCAAAGAATTCCCTTCAAGTGTAGATTACTTAATAAACACCACTTCTGCCTACGCACAAGAACTTCTATCACATCCTCACTATTTCCTTCAAGGCTATCAATCCTCACTTATCGCACTTTTGCTAATTTCCTCTTCACACCCTTATGCTAATGATATACCTCCCACTGGCATCATATTCGCAAAGTTTGTTCTGCACAACTCAAATTCGCCGGCAGGCGAAACAACTTCTGTTGCCTAATGAGTTTTTTTTTCTTATTACCTGAATCGTATTGAACACGTACCATCGGAATGATGTAAAACTTTTTCAATTTCGTTCCTCGTCCGGATTTCGTGCTTGTGCTGGTTGGAGATATTGAAATTGGAAAACTAGGGATTTATCGGTCGATCTGACTTTACGATTGGTTCTATGTGTCGTCGTCGGTATGATCCTCTGAATTGAATATTGCAGTACATATAGTCCAGGAGACAGACTACATTCCATAGATGGATTCAATATTCCCGCTCTATGCATGCGAATTCATGTTGGTTTGGGGTAGTGGGAGTTTGGAATGTCACGTTTGTTGAATATGGTTTTGAATGACAATTCCAATTGGGATCAACAAGGTACACACACGAGTGCTGCGATAAAAAATAAGTCCATTGCATGGACTGTGCATTTTTTATCAATAGAATTTGAATGGAACAGATAACAGAGTAGTAAGGTAGCATCAACTTAGTTGTGTCTGCTTTGTCGATGGGACAGGATAGTCAAAAAAAGGATTAATAAGAAAAGGTAAACGAAAAAAAGTGGCGGCCCTGGTGTTATGGGTATGTGCGTCGACACCTTGTTATGGGTCTGTGTTCGATTGCCGGCCGGTACGACCATAAATAATGTTCACGGTCACACCTCTTTCGAGTCACTGACAATGCTCAAAGAGTATTCCAGTCTAGCAAATGTTTCTCAACTTCGCCGTTCGGAGTCGGCATAGAACTGTAGGTCCCCCTTCCACTCTTGAGAGAACTATAGCACGCACAACGCGAGTGCTTTAGAGGCTTGGTCTTGGCCCTCTACGGGCTGTAGCGCCACCCACATTATTATATAATTATGCATAATATATGTATTAAGATTATTTGGGGTGTTTTCCCTACTAGACTTCTTCATACGATCTATAAAGCCAAATTAAGATGTGCACTCCTACATAAAAAATAATTCTATTATGAAGATAATAGGAAGACACTTACTGCGGTCGAAGATGGATGCAGGTGTGGGTGCTGGTGTCTATTCCAAGGATTTAAGTATCCAGCTATCTTTCCGACTACCTAATCACTGTAGCGTCTTTCAGGTTGAAACTATAGCGATTAAGGAAGCCCTGTCCTGGCTAAAAAAAAAATGCAATATAGCGCACAGATATCGTCAACTCTGAATTCAGTCACTGAATCTGAATTCCAAGCCTTCCCTTAATTGCAGCCTATTTCTTAACGAGATGACCAAGTACCTTAACATCCAACTTATGTGGGTGCCGAGACACTGTGACATTGCAGAAAAGTGCGAAGCGGACGAACACGCTAGAAAGGGCACAAGCTCCGTGCTCTTTCCGGGTGGCGATCCACACTCCACGGCTATCGCTACCATAAAACATCTTTTAAAGCTCAAGCAAACGGCGGATGGATATCAGGCACAGGATGCCCCATTACCAAACAGCTATGGCCTATGATCGATCCCAAGCGACCGCTTAGCTTGATCAGATTAAGCAGACCAAGCCTAAGATCTCTTATTGGCGTTTCAACAGGGCATTGTGCCATCAGAACTCACGCCTCTAGACTAGGCCTTACGTACAATGAATTCTGTAGAAGCTGCATGGACGAGGATGAGGGAGAAACCATCGAACACTTGCTATGCAGCTGCAGTGCTCTCTCATCCCGTAGATTCAGACATCTGGGTGGCCAATTTCTTTGTTAATCTGGCTGAACTGAGCAGCATCAGAATCAGCCATCGTCTTCGCTTTATCAAAAGCAAAAAATTGGTTTGCGGAATAGTTAGCCTAAGATCCGCGTGGTAACATAATGGGCCTATGCTTGGCCGAAGTGTGTCTGCTGTCCGTATGTGCGGCAGTCAGCCACCTCAACCTAACCTAACCTACTGCGGTCCATTTGGCCCAGCTCGTATAACTGACGGGATTTAAATAAGCTCTGTCAAGACCACCACTGTCTTGCATTGGTTAATTTTTACCTTAAACACATTCGTTAAAATTACTGCCTTGGTTGTCTATTTGACAGTCGGTGGCATACTGAGCTACTCGATACCCGCCACTGATTTCATTCTCTCAGCAGCAGTGACCTAACAAGCCCTGTGAAATGGAGAGATCCATTTCAATATACAGTCTTGATGGATATAGGCATAGGTAAGTACAGTGGCTGCCTGATTAAGAGAGAATCATGCCCATTCGCTTGTTTCACTTTTGTTAACTCTAAGTTCGTGCGAGTTAAATTTGCTGACACCTTAGTTTGCTATGGCCTATAAAATTGCCATATTTAGCGTGATCAATGAATGTTAGTAATATTTGGCATTATATTTTCCAGCAGGAGTTAAGTCTTGGAGGGGTACACATCAAGTCCGACTCTGTCTGTCAACTTTGCTTATAATCTAAGGGACATCGCACATTCCCATGTCATGGCTTTTGCAGTCCCATTGAACAATCACTTCACGCTCAGGGCTCTCATCGAGTAACTTTTCAGACGACTATCGTCCTTTTGATTCACTTGATGATTTGCTTCATGTCAGACCACCACTATCGTCTCGCCTATCGTTACACTTTGAGTGATCTGAAATTAATAACACTCACCCTTAAAAATGACATAATAATAATAATAATATGGGTGGTCTACTGCTTGGGATTTCTACACAAATAAGAAGAGAAGGACAGGAACCAACACAGTGTTCGTGACTGAAAGCTTCTATCCCGTATTTGCACCAGCCAGAGAGGCTTGTTGGTTGAAGCCAAGGTATATCTCTGACTGGTGGTTAAATTCCTCAAATAAGAGATTGAATACAATTACATGGAGGTACAAGGCAATTTATGTCCGGCAGAAGAGGTAATATTTCCTGGAATTATTGAAGAATCCTCCGACTCGGCCCTGATTACGTTCCCACTTTCGGCCATCAGCGCATGCAGCTGAACGAACTTCTGGCACATAATTGCATAATTATCCGTTTACCATTTAATACATTCTTTGATAATTACTCCGTGCCTATGTAACGCACTTGTTTCATTTATTTTTCTGATTCTTGAAGCAATTGTAGGAGTTTAATTCCGTATATGCCATCAATTCCCGGAGTGATTCACTATTGACCCTTCATGTTTATTCTTATTTTACACGCACTAAAGTTACCCTTTGTCGGACTCTCTAAACTGTGGTTATCATGCACGTAAGATTTCGAAGTTAAACTCTTATGCCCAGTTTCACAGTGCAAGGTTAAACTCCACTGTTGGTTTAAACTTCAGTAAACAACAATTTATTCGATTTCATAGTTTGGCTTAAACCTTGAGCCATTATAATAAACTAGTAGCTTATCAATCATAATAATATTTGTGGTGCGACAGTCCGAGACGGACCTGGGCCGTCTTCTTAGCAACCACTCGTGTAGTGCGTGCTACTATTCTTTCACGAATGGATTGGGTTTACAGTTTGATGCTGACCCCGAACGGCGAAGTTGAGAAGCTTTTTCTAGACAGGAATACTCCTTGAGCATTGCCAGTGACTCGAAGAAGGTGGAGCCGTGAATTATGAAAAGTAGTTAAATTCGGGTATCGAACCTGGCATCCTCTGCGTAAGAATCGACGCACTAATCCACTACGCTACGGCGACCCAAGTTAAAATGACATCTGTGCTCTAATTCCTCTTAAATTTCACCAACCCATTCTTATTTCAGTCTGGGAACAAAACTAATACAAATGCGACCTATCACTCTTAAAATACCTCAAAAGTGTAGAACAAGAGATGTATACACAATTTGTTCTCATTTAATAGGAGACGATACTGAAATAGGTATCGCCAAAAATCAGTCGTCGAGACGATAGTTAATGACAGTTTTCAGTCTACGCGAGTGTACACGTCCGATTTTCCTGAATTACCGGGGTGTGAATTTTTGCTATTGATGCGGCTGTATTTTCATCTCATGAGCTTGCTTTTAATATTTAGAACAATCTGAAAAATGCGATGGAAATTTTGCCAAAGCACCTCACTAAATGGAATATTGGGCTAAATGTAGACAAATTGCAAGTGATATTTTTCACACGAAAAAGAAAAGCTTGCTTTCTTCCTTCTTCTAGCCTACAGGTAAATGGAGTGGATCTGGAGTTTAAAAATTCCGTTCAATACTTAGGTATTTACCTTGACAGTAAACTGACATTTCAGGGACATATCAGACAGACTGTTAATAAAGTAAAAATCGCAACGAAAATGCTTTACCCATTCATTGACCGAAAATCTTCTTTATCTCTACCAAATAAAATAATAATATTGAAGTCATTTTTCAAGCAATACTTCTTTATGACTGTTCAGTGTGGGGAAAATCAGCAAAATGTCACCAAAAAAACTGCAAGTGGCACAAAACAATGTTCTAAAACTTATGTTAAACCTAGCGTGGGATTATCCCACTTCTCACCTTCACAAAAAAGCGGGTGTTGAACTGATATCTTCGAAAATAGAAAAACAAACAAATAAGTTTCTCAATTCCTGCGCTTTTGCCGACAATCGCCTTGTCAATGCCCTATTTGAAACAACTAGCAACTAGAGCTATCTAAACCATTATTTCTGTACTTATTTGCTCTTGTATATATTTTATTTACTAATTTAAAATTTGTTTATCTATTCTTCTTGTTAGTTTGATTATATGTATATTTATTTATCTTTATTTATTTATTTACTTATTTATGTATTTATTTATTAACTATTTATTTATTTATCTACTTACTTTTTCGTTCATATTGTGTGTGTCATGTGTTTTTTTTTTTAGTTTTTTCTTTTATCTCTTCTATTTTTTTCTTTTGCTTATATTGAAGGTTTTTTATCGTATTTTTCTTCAAAATCCAAGCTAATAAATGAAATATTTAATGTGCCTGTACTTTTGCAATAATTTTCCAGAAGAAAGCAATAAATGTATCAAATCTCTGTATCTTATGCTGTGCGATTACTAAATTATGTACAAATTTTAATACGAAATAAAGAAATCTATCTATCTGTCTATCAGCCTACGCGAAGCAGGCAAAACCCATCTCTCTCAGATGCTACCGTTTTTTATGCTTACATTACTCCAGCTCCACATTACTCGATTGTCGCCTTACGTGATTAGAGCCCTAGTCACATTAACATCTATGGATTTTCTAAAATGTACATACTTGATCAAGTATTTGACTACAATTCCTGGAGCGACTGACTACCCAGCAACATAAAAATCTGGCTGCATCTTTTAAGTATTTTGAAGCCATTATCACCATATCCGAGGCGGGCGTTGAATGCGATTCCCTCTGGTAGGAGACCGTTTGGTTGGACCAAGTCAAAAAATCGCCTGGTTGCACTTGGGCATAACTCCTGTTCGGTTCTCTCGTGCGTGGCTTACCCCCGCGACTCTTTTAGTGGATCATGCGGGTAAGAAGATGATGTTGTTTTATATTCCCCAAGGCCTTAAACGACGTCGTTCATAAATAGATTAGATGTAACTGATTTCTCGATGTTGACAATCAACTTTGAGTTGTTGCATAAATGAATTAAATCATAGTCACGAAATCGATCTTAGGTCCTGACGATAGCTATCAATTCCTCCACACACACTGCAACAAAAGCTTTTTCGAAGTCAACAGAAAGAACACCCATGCATTGTTATTTCATTGTATGTCTTACACAAGCTTTGATGTTATACATAGTCTCCTATTCCTACTTTTGACAAGCCTTTTAGGTACATACCCTCATATGTGCTGTGAGCTGTGTTAAGCACATAAAATTCTGATAAAATGGATGGGATGTGGATAATAGGATGTACATAATGGAGATGCCCTTACCAAACAAAGCTTGCATGTGGCCCTGTAGCTACCTTACTTGTCCCCATCTCTATTGGGGCAATTAAAGTTTAGTCAAATACCCCCTTTATGAGCGTCGTACACACATAAAAGAAAACCGCAACTGCCAGGTAACAGTAACCTCTGCCACTTGACGCCAAGTGTGCACCACAACCATCTGTGCTAATTCATAATATGCTTTATCAGCTTCCAGCAAATTTGAGCTCAACGTCTTGTGAAATTGCCTCTCAAATATCACTTAACAGCCACGCTTCGTGTCATACATGGTACGTAGTTGACACCCGTAGACCCAGTATCAGATGTGCCCCATCCATCACGCCCACTTCCATTTACTTCTGCACATCACGAACTTGAAATTCTACCACCCTTCCCGGGAGAGACACGCATGGAACCCTGCGTTGACGTCCGACAGACAACTCAATTTAATCAATCGCTCATATCGAGCGTGCTCAATACTCCCCGGCCGTGTGATCAAAATTTCAAATCGAGTGTTCTGGTAGATGTTTGCCGAGCCATAAAAACCATTTCTTCTTCCTATTTTCCAATCTAAATTACGATGTCCGTAGATTTGCGGTTCAGCTCGAGACGCGGGAGCAACATTTATCCTTCTCAGGGAGCATTTGGGTTTTGAATTCGGGCATGTGCGTGAGTGTGAATCTTTATTGAACGGTGTCTTGTGGCTTTTATTCAAATTGTTATTTGGTATAGCGACGAACATGTGAGAAGCGAGGGTGGGAGAGCCGATGGTATGCAATGAATGCTTTTGTTTGCCTTTGTCTCACAAAGGAAGGGATTTTGAAGCCTTAAGGGATTTTAAATAAAGTGATTCCTGAAAGGATTATAAGCAAATAACAAATATTTTGCAAACATGCCTAATGCGTAGTTCGAAGCAACTATTTACCGTCTCAAAGGTTTGTAATCTTTTTCTCACATGAGTGCGTTGACGGATGATGGTCTGTGCTTTGGGAGAATCTTTTATTTTTACCCTCGGGGAGGTAATATGTAACCAGGCCAATGGCAAGGATAAGTGGAAAGTTGGAAAGTCATCGACTGGGATATTATCTCTAGATTACCAAGCAATATAAAAGGAAAAAAAAAGGGTTTTGAATAATTAAAAACAAATATTTTCCAGGGTTTGAATTGGAAATGAATTGTTTGACAAGTCCACTCCTACACTCGGGGTCTATTCATCTCAACCGAATGCAATCGGACGTAAGTGGATACCACTTCGGGTCAGCTGTTCATCCGCAACAAGCAATTGTTTCATTCCTACCGGTTATAGTTGGTCAATTTATTTTTTGTATTGCAGCGTTTTATTGAAAAACCAAACTAACGAAAACTATGTAAAAATTTGAAATTTAGCTTTGAGTAGGAAATATTGATTAAAGTGAGCGTTTGAAATCCAATGAATCGATTGAAAATCTTTTTTGCAATTTTTGCGATGAAAGCAATGGTTTTTCCGTGCAAATCGTGATTTGTATTTACATTGGTAAACTGTAGTTTTATTGTATTAAGTTTTATACTCAATTCTAAATGGATTAAATGGAGGTTTTTCTTCATAGTTTTCCTCCAAATTTTTACTTTAATTTAGCGTACTGCATTACTTACAAAACCATTGTATTTTCAGTAGTAAGGTTTTATGTAACCATATCTGTGCAAGCTTGAGCAAATTATACCACTATTGATAAGATAATGTTATACTATGTAAGATATATAAAATAAAATAAAAAAAATCTAAATGGATTTGACCCGCTGTGCAGTAACTCGTGTAGTAGATGATAGCAAAGAAAAAGGTCAAAAACTTCAATGTCGTGATTCTAGCTGATTGGAAATTGTTAACAACATCCTAGGTAGGAAAGTTGGAAGGAGGGGCATCTTGTTAAGTCACCAGCCCACTTAGACCATATTGGTTCATTGTGATAACCACAGTCAGACTACTACCACTGATTGAACACCCAAGTGGTGCAAAACAACACACTATGTACTAATATTACAAAAATAATGTTTATAAAAACTCTCTTATTTCGGGAAGAAAACCATATCCAAAGTTTTGCAATGCAGGGAGTTCTTCTACACACATTTGTTGGTTTCGATTGCGCGACTTTAACTATTGCATCTTTATTGTTAAGTAATTGATGTACCTATTTAAAGTTGGACTGATGAATTCAATACTTAAGGGCAGGGTTGCCGCTGAAAAATTGGAGAAAGTAGCAAAAAAAAGTCGCAATAAAAATAAATAACAAACGACGAGATCTTCTCTTCTCAAACTTAAAATTTTATTGTAAATGAAGAGTTATGGAAATCTAACCCCATCAACTAATTAAACTTCAGCGAAATCTTTGAAGAATAAACCGATTATACGAAAAGGATCCAATTAAAGAAATGTTTTTTTTTCAGAGCATTCAAAGACCAGTTTGACTTCTGCATTCTCTACGTTTCATCACGCCTAGGAGTAAGGTAGTCTTTCAGTTGCATCTTCCTAATTTCTTGTGTGAATTTCATTTTTCCCAATGTTTTTTGAGCTTTTAATAGTACCTTGGGTTCGGAAATAATTGTTAGCATACATTACAGATACATGGTCCCTTTGAGCCCAGATCTTAACTTATACATGGAAATCACATTTCTGACCCTGTTGTGATCACAACAACAGATGATATATGACGCCAACTCATATCGCACACAGCACTGAACACACAGCACACAACTGCACATATTCAACTTTTATTTCCACTATTACTCTAGTGCACATTTTTCGTCCACCTGTACTCACTTCTTTCGCTTCTTATTTCTTCCTATCAAAAAATGAACGTATCTTGTAATATAAGCAAAAATGAAAATGTAGAATTAGCACATTTATACTATATAAGTAATGATATGCACAAATAAAGTTCAGTTCCATACAAAATCCTGTCTAGTAAGTTTACTTCCCCCACCAGCGCTAAGGGGTCAATAAATTATTATTCAGGCATTAAGAAACACATTGGTGCTTTAAGCATTCAGACCCTTTGAAATTACTCTTCATTGGAATCCAAAAAAGATACTATGATACTATTTTACATGGAAAAAATGTCTCTTATAAAACCGAGACTGTCGAAAAGTCGAAATATAAAAAGTGTAAAAATGGAGGTAATTTTAAAAAGTCGTGTCACGGTCTCTGGCCATTAAAAAAGGATAAAATTGCGACTTAAGTCGCATAGCAGCAACCATGCTTCAGGGTTAGTATAATTTTTATAATGTTTACTGTGAAGGTAATGTCATTTGGATTTTTTTTTAAATCGTAAAGTAAAAACCACTATCCGTTTTCGGGAAGTATAAAGTTGTGTGGTAGTTTTATTAGTGAATTTCATTTTGAGAATTGTTTCAGCCGGTACAACGCGATTCAACGAAGACTCAACTCACTTGAATAAAATTCGACTTATATAATGTCTCAGAAGAAGCAATAAGGAACATTAGGTACTTTATTATATTAATTGAAATGAAATGAATTGAAAAAACGTTTGATAAGTTATGAGCATAATAAGCAATAAGCATTAAAATATAATAATGTTCAGAGAGCATATACTAGATGAACCGTTGTGCGCTGATTTGGTCCACATCATGTGAGTATTTCAGTGACACTGGTTCCGCTTCACCATAACTTCATTCTTGACTCAGATCACCAAGATTGGATGAAAGACCGTCCAAATGGCCGTGGAGGATGTGTGGCTTGCTGCTCATATTACAACAAAAATGCTGGAAGTGTGAAAACATGTCTTCATGTGCTCCACGTAGCTTTCAACCATATTGCTTCAAACTTGTCTCGCAGACAATATTGTGCAATTCAAACGAATTCGTTCCGGGCTTATTTTCAATATCAATCATATCCTCTATCATCCTTTTATGCGTGTACCATCAAAAATTCCGGATTTCGGTATGTAGTCAAATTACGGAACTTCCTAGAGGTTCATTTAAAACAATCATCACTTTTGTTCAGAGTCTTATCAAGTTCTTTCATTTGCCTTAGTTTGATATGCAAAGGCAGAATTATACAATCCCTATGCACTAGTCTAGAAGCCCCGAGGTTTCCAGCTTAGTGACAAAAAAACCTTTATAACAAGCACGCAAAAATAATAATCATCCTGGTGATTTGAAAGATGGAATGGGGTAGTTTCTTTCTCGCGAATAAACTCAAAAACTCTACTTATGTTATACATACCATAGAAGGTACTCAGAACTTGTGGCGGATGTAAACAGAAAATCCAAAGTAATCAATGTACACCAGTTTTACAAACTCCGACACACTTAGTATGCAACTACAGCATATTCACCATAGCTGTTAGAGAATTAGTTCGGACCATTTTTACTGATATGTCTAGAAGTGGAAAGTCTAAAAGATAGAGGCTTTTTTAAGTCTTATGAAAGTTAAGTGTAGCTAGTACAAAACATGGACAATAGATGCATCTTAAATACAAGACCTGATGGAGAAACATCGAAGGCAGATTTGAAACCAGCGGCCTCGCGACCAGCAGAAACTTGTAGATCAAATTTCATGTTCCTTAATAAGAAACGCTCATTACTCTGCTAACTTTTTTTTGTCATTTTTTCGGCTCAATATTTTCTAAGCTATTTTAATTTTTTTATACGAAATACTATTTTTTGAACAGTTTTTCCATATTTATGGTTGTAATAAATAAACTGTTTCACACGAAAAGAAATTATTTTGAAAGGCATCTTCACCCTATAACAGGAAGAGATAAAAAATGATAAGATAGAAAAAAATATTTTTGTTCCGTTGCAATGTTGGTCTAAAAAATATTTACAAAATTTATATAGTCAACAGTTGAAGAAATGTTAAGGCGGCGTAATGACATAAGCCTCCAGTTTGAGCTGCACACCTGCGTATGGCTTCTAAAAAGCTTTTCCTGCAACTAAAAGCAAATTTGATGGGTTTCCTGCTTTTTTTTATTCGTTTTCAATATCAAATAATTCAGAATCATCCAGAATCGGCAGTCACTACTGTTACTGTTCTTACTGTTACTTTGCCTACGTATTGCTTTATTGTATAGCAAACCTCAATGCCTATATGGAGAAAACTTATGACTTGTATTTTTTGCCTGCTGCACTATAGAATAGTATGAAAAACAGGACTCCGAGTAGCTCCAAAAGCTGCAAAAGGGGCAGCTTATTTATTAAAAGCCATTTTGAGGCAATCGGGGACGTGATACAATTATCCATTTTAATTTGTGGTTAAGGAGAATAACAGCTACTACACAAAAATGTTTTATGTCGTTGTTCAAGACTTCAAGAGTTTCGCAATGTCACTGTGGCCCACTAGTTGGACAGATTTACTTGGAGCCATAATAATAGTAGTATATGGGCGGCACGACAGTCTGAGGTGGGCCTAGGTCTAGCTGCTCAGCAACAACTCGTGGTGTGCGTGCTATTGTTCTCCTCAGGAGGGAACAGGGCCTACAGTTTAATGCGGACCCCGAACGGCGAAGATAATAATAATAATAATATGGGTGGCGCGACGGTTCGACGTGGACCTGGGCCTAGCTTATTAGCAACCACTTGTGTTGTGCGTGCTATTGTTCTTTCACGAGTGGAAGGGACCTACAGTTTAATGCCGACTCCGAACGGCGAATTCGAGAAGCTTTTTCTAGACAGGAATAATCTTTGAGCATTGTCAGTGACTCGAAAGAGGTGGAGCCATGAACCACGAACGGCGAAGTTGGGAAGCTTTTTTCTAGACAGAAATACTCTTTGACCTCGAAGAGGAGCCGTGAACTATGAAAGTTGCTAAATTGGGGATTCGAACCAGATACCCTCTGCGCAGCAATCGGCGCACTTAGCTACGGCGACTCACTACACCGTGACATACTACTGAACGGAGAAGTTACCTACTTAGGTTAGGTTAGGTAGGTGGGCATTCACACCAGCACATAGCATAGTCAGACTACTACCACTGATTGACTACTTCAGTGATAGTGCTGTTAATTTGATCCCAGCTGCAAATGGTGACGGGACTAGATTTAAAAACCAGATAAAAGCATATTTAACTTAGCTTTCTCTAGGATTCGAACCGGGACCCCTCTAACCCGTCGGCAGGCACTTTAACAACTGTGTCATCCAGTCCCGCATATATATGTTAGTTTACAGTGGCTAAGGCAGTCACATACAGCCCAAGGTGAACTTTCCTACTTGAACTTAACATCGTCACGGTGACTGTTCTAGTTTTTTCTTGATTCCTCCTTTCTTGCTTGATTCGCGGGATTAGGATGCCTCCCTACGTCGGAGTGTGCTTTTGAGCAGCAAAAGCCTGGTAGAGAAAAGATATATCCACGTAGCAAGGTCCAATGTTCTCATATATCGTGGTTACTTGAGTGGGAATTTCAGTTTTTCTTAAGAAGCGCCACTAGTCCTTGGTGGCATAGCACGCTACTAGGACTAAACATTCGGCTGCGAAGCTTGGCGATGTCAGAATATCCTGATATGGTGCTGAATAACACAGAAATTTATAACCGGTTTCAGTCAGACCAACGGGATGATCCCCTTGTGAGAGCAGGAGGGTGAACAATTGATACCAGCGCCACATGGAGTTTATCACGACTGTAGAGAGGGTTTCTTCAAAAAGACATGTACTCAATTCGTACCTCAGGAAAAAACTTAAGGCCTTGTCCTCGACCCTCTTTGCTAATGGACCTGATTAGAGAAACTTTGATGGAATGATGTATGTTTGCTCATCATCATCATGTGAAAGCTTGGCATACCTTCAATTTGCTTAATACAACACACTTCTTCCACTACGAGTAGTTAAATCACATCTGGACTTTCAATATCCCTGAGTGTTGAACCAAAAACGCCTGAACATGATTGATATTCCTAGAAAGGTCTATTATTTGTAGCTTTTAGTAGAATTGGTTTGCTGGTAATCAATCTGATTCTCCGATTGTATTTGCTTTTGTCATGTATTTTTCAAGTTCGAAGCAACATTTAGGCAGCAATACTCTCATTTGCTTGTCTGATCCGTCTTCAAATTTATGGAGAAAAATGGCCGTGGGTGTTAACAATGATAATGAATTTGAATTTAACACCAGAGTCCTGTAAGGAGGGCATCAATCCTAAAACAAATTGAGTTTCAATAAGCTGATTCGTAAGGGATCTGGATTTATCTGTGATTTATTGTGTATCGATTGGGGAAGCTATTGAAACTGCTGGGTACTGTACTCAATGGTGGGCATCGCACACTGGGCGTGCAACAGGATTCTGATGAGATTTAAGTACAGGGGTGGTCATTTACTGAAATGGGATGATAAAATAAGGTTCGAGCTGTGGAATGGCAAACAGTTTAAATGGCACGTTTTCTATTGGAATTTGTGAGACCCATTTAAATTCGGTTAATCGATTTTGGATTACTTAGTTATTTTAAGGTGTTATTTTATTATTCTTTTTTTTCCTATTTAATAGGAAGACACATTAGAACTGCTTTCTGTCTAAAGTCGAGTCTGTGTTCCTCGAATCACATTAATGGAATTGGCATATTCTAGATAGGTGGATACATGCTGACTGTAGTGCATATGCACACTCAGGCCGTTATATACGTATTGTGTTAACACGGATCAGATAATTCCTCCTCTGAAAATAACCCTGTGCCATAATGGCTGAGGTCAGGTATCGATCGAATCCCGTTTGAATTCTACAAAAACTGCTGAACTGAATTTATGCAATTGCTAACAATTGAATTTAACCAAATATTTAACTCTGCTAATGTCTCCGAAGCAATAATCTTTCCTTTACATAAAAAAGGCGATTATAAAGACCCGAAGAACTACAGAGATATTACACTTCTGAATAATTCAGCGAAACTATTTGCCGCTCTAATTTATAATAGGTTATACGAATGGGTCCATGAACATAACATTCTTAAAGAGTTCCAAGCTGGTCTTAGAAAGGGTTACTCCACAATCGGCCAGATATTCTGCCTAACAAATATCGCGGATTGTTATAAAAATAAGAGAAAATAGTTGTACACATTCTTTGTAGACTTCAGAGCAGGCTTCGATAGAATATCTCCGGCACTCTTTTACAAGCTATCCAAAATCGGTGTATCGAGCAAAATTATTCAACTCCTTCGAGCCTTATACGAGAATAATAGAGCATATGTGTGGGATGGTGAACAAATTTTTGAGGAGTTTGAAACTTCAATGGGCGTCAAACAAAGATGTATTTTAAGCGCGCTCCTTTTTATATTATTATCAACAACATAACAGATGATGTTCGGCGGAATACAGCTCTCTAGGGTACGAAAACCCGCTTTGATATATGCGGATATATGTGACTCGATTCAAGGAATGCATTTGAAGATAAACTTAGCGCATACTGTAAGTGTTGGAACCTCACTATTAATCTTGATAAATCAAAAATGATGGTATTCAGAATAGCAGGTGGTCGCTACTCTCACTTGGAAAAGTGGAAACTAGATGGCGAAGAAATTGAAATAGTTTCCAAATTCAAATACCTAGGCATCCTTATATCATAATCTTTAAGTTTAAAAGCGCATTTTGAGGAAAAATTAGTTGAAGCGCTATCTGTGCCATCTGGAAACGTTGTTTTAAAAGTAAAAACGTGCTACAAAGTGCAAAGCAAACCTTGTTTCATTCAATTGCAGTCTCGATATTGCTATATGGAGCTCAAATCTGGGGATATATAGCTTATGAGAAACGGCTACGATATTTCTTAAGGAAGATGTTTCGGTTACCGAAAAATACTCCAAACTATATACTGCACATCAATACTGGTTCGCCTCCATTATTATTGAATACGCTGAAGACACACTTAAACTATATTTTAAAAGTACTAGAGATGCATGAATGCAGACCACAATACCAACAAAAGTATTAGAAAGTATAATTAGAAAAAATGGAAATATTTACGAAGAATGGCAGAGGATGGCTGCAGAAAGCGGAATAGTTCTGACTATTCAAACGAACGAACAACCCCATCTCTTATAAGCACAATTCAACAAAATTTTAGAGAAGGTTAGTAGAAATACCTACGACCAATACGTTGACGAAGCAAAATCATCTTTATACAGAAACTTCTATAGAAAACTTAATCACTTCCTAAACGAGAAATCCTATTTCCTCAACCACTACTCAATAGAAAAAATAGGTACTATGCTTAAAATGAGAAGTGAACTTGTTCAACTTAACTTTATTCCACATCGTCCTGTTTTACCAACGAGGGAGGATATCTTGCATTTTCTTGCTGTCTGGCCAATTCTAAAAGAAATTCGACTAGCAATTTTTAGAAAACATAACCTGGTAGAAGAGGAAATGTTACATATCTTAAATGGAGAACAAGGATGGGACGTTCTATATACTTACGCAGTAGCAGTACTTCAATATATAAAGCGTATAATAGACGGTGACTTCTAATATTATAAATATCTTAACTTTACATTTTGTCAACCTGGTAGGCGGCCATAGGCCAAATCCATTATGACTCATGCTAATATCTTTTTATTGTAACATGTATATTTACGGAAATAAAAATCAATTATAACTAAAAAACATTAGTCAATTAAAACTAACTAATGGCTGATGCTAGCTGCGCCTGGCCTAGAAGTCCCGACAGGAGCAATGAAAGCATTTTATAGTTCTACAGAGATCGTTATAAGAGCACGTTGTCGGCCGAGAATTGGATTGTTCCATACGCCATTGGCATTTTCTAGAACAACGCATTTAAAGCTTTGCGTCCTTGGTACTCCGGATCTGTGTGAAAAGTTGTTTTTTTTTTCTTACTTCGAAGTCTTATTATTTTGAAAGTGTTTTGCCAAACCGCTAACTAGCTATTTTAATTCGTAAGAGTCTACTTTTTTGGCCTGTTCCTCACCTTCTGCATTTTTATGCTGATTTTATTCCCATACACATGGAACACAAGTAAAAGCTATTGAAACTGCTGGCTGTACTCAACGATGGGCATCGCACACTGGGCGTGCAACAGGATTCTGATGAGATTTAAGTACAGGGGTGGTCATTTACTGAAATGGGATGATAAAATAATGTTCGAGCTGTGGAATGGCAAACAGTTTAAATGGCACGTGGCATAAACCAATTCTAAACTTTTGTTTGCGATAGTGTCCTATATACACAGCCTTTCTTTGGCACATGCCGTGTGAAATGCGCGTTCAACAAATCAATTCTTGATATAGGTAACGCTTGCCAGGCATGGTTTCCACATGGTTTCCACACGATGGTTGGTGCTTTCTACATAATATCCAGAGTAGCTGGTCAGAGAAGCTCTCCAAAACATTTTTAAGGATAGGGCAAACTGTTAAGAATGAATCATGTCCAGTTGACTTGTGTTAAGCTTAATCTGGGTCGGCAGGGATCGACCCTTACTTTTAACCACCTACTCACCTATCGGTTACCTCACATTTCGGATGAATACCGATCTGCTGAATCAGAGGAGAATCTAGTGCTCACTGTGGTCGCATATCTGTGGTTATCCTAGCAATTTGGAAGGTTAACGGCACTGCTAATTTGCCCTGGATCAGGCCTATCTGGCCGAAATAGACGAATGCTTTCGAGGAGATAAAGCCGTTAAGGCGAACCTCTCCGTGGTACCTGTAAGTGGGAGAGTAAACCCCAGAAATTGAGTTGTTCGCCGCGAGCATAAACCTTGCCAAGACCGAATAGACCTTGCATAGACCAAAATTGCCCAAACTGTAATATAGGACCTTATTACTCATTAGTTTGTACTGGGACTCTGAATCATCTCCATCAAACTTGCTCTCACGTTGAACCACATAAGACAGACATGGGTAAGCATCGGCCAAATAAGAACCATGAAGCAAATTATCTACTCTTACCTTTCTTGCCCAGATTTCAACTATGTCGAACTTGCCACAGATTTTGCTGTAATCAAGCTCAAAGAAGACACGCGAGACATTTGCATAGTTGTACTCGAGTTATGGACTAGTGAATTGTCAGTGTCGTGTAATTAGAATGGTTTTCGTTGGAGATGAGAAAAGTCATTCGCCGGCATCACAGCGCTGGGACGCCAACATTCTCCACCTCATGGCAGATATACGGCCAAGTTATGGGACATTTATTATACATTATATGACTCTAAGTCTCTTACCATCTCTGTCGGCCTTCTGAGCAATTTGAATGCTCCAGAGACACCACTCCATTTAAAAGGAACATGGAAGTTCGATTTTTCTCACAACAAAGTTTTTATTTCAAAGCAAAATCGTGTACTCCCACATCATTGCTGTTATTCCAGATGACACGTGGCCTCATAGTTGACTTTGATTTACTTTGAAATCAAGAATTTAAAGCAGCATTTTCGTATTCAGTCATGTACACTTTGTAACTGTCAAGCATACAACGAGACATCACTGAAATGGGTATGAACAGCACTCAGGGGAGCAACGTGTAGAAACGAAAGCAAACACTATCTGCGGTCAGGATATAGTCGGATGTAACGACGCTGGGAGGGAAAATAAGTACCAGGTATTTTTCGGGACGATGTTTGGCTAATTAAACATCTTTTGCTGGAACACTTCATAAGCATACATGGCATATTTTGGGAATCTTAGCAGATATGTACGATCAAATAACTTTGGGTATACACTAATGACATAAAATTATTATCCTATTAGAGCATAACATCTCATGTGCTTATTCTATGTACTCCTCAGAGGAATATTTGTAAACAAAGCACGACATCCTGCTTCAACTCACGTGCATTTATTAATGCTATGGGCATTGGCCTGATTTGCTGCTCCTGCTGAGTGTGTTTGTTTTCTTTGCTCCCACCAAAAGTGGTTCCGGGAGATGTTTCTTCAATTTCCTTGGAATACATGATGCAGATGCAAAATTGAAGGATTACTTACAGTATTAACTTCAAAAAATTATTTAAAATTTTGGTAGAGATTATAATTTCGTTTAGCGGGGATATGGGATTCTTATGATCAAGATCACCCATCTTTTTCCGAAATTAAATTTAAATAAAGGTGGGTCGCCGGGGCTTAGTGGGTTAGTGCGTCGACTCCTACGCAGGGGGTGCCAGGTTCGATACCCGAAGTTACCACCTTTCATATTTCACGGCTCCCCCTCTTTCGAGTCACTGACAATGCTCAAAGAGTATTTCCTGTCTAGAAAAAGCTTCTCAACTTGGCCGTTCGGAGTCGGCATTAAACTGTAGGTCCCAGCCACGCGTAAGAGAACAATAGCACGCACAACACGAGTGGTTGCTGAGAAGCTAGGCCCTGGCCCTATACGGGCTGTAGCGCCACCCATATTATATTATTATTAAATTTAAATAAAGCTCATTTTGGTCAGCAATTTACTTTATGACATTGTGTAAAAGCATTGCCATTCCAAACCCAGCTTGCTTGTGGTTTGACAAAGACTCTTTAGAACTTAATGTAAACAATGTCAATCCATAACCTTTTGCCCAGAAATGATGTTTTGCAGTGATAGCCGACTTCACAGCCCTAGTCCATCGACGAATTTGAGTGCATTTTTGACAGATATTTATGAATTTTTGACGGTTATTCAAGAAGTCTGACATCTCGGTAATGCTTCATTTCTGATTTTGCCGTAAACACATCTCTCTCCAAATAGAACCAAATTCTTTCAAAGATTATATGCCCTTAGTCTTTAAAATATTTGATTTGGCTGTAATTATGACAGGAAGCTATACTTCTGCTTGCACATTGATCACACTATACTCCAAGCCAACTTTTCTCTTGGCCTTATGAAACGCTGGTCAAACCGATATTTGAATATGCTAGCCAAGACTGACCACCCTTTCCATCAACTCAATGACTTAGAATTGAAGCTGAGCAGTGGAAACAGGGCCGTCGGCTTTAAACTACTCCCTACAAGGATCGGCTTAAATTCATTAGCTAGAATAACGTCGTGCAGTCTCTGACATATTGTTTGTGCACCAGATTTTTGTTTGACTCGTTCCCCTACATTACAAAGAATGATATCCCTCCATAGAAACCCATGTAACCTTAGTCCTGTTCTCCTCTTTCGTCTTCCTCTTCACCGCACCAACTATGCCCATTTCGAACCAATCTCCAGAATGCTACGGCTGGTAAACAATGCTCATATCTTCCTTGACTTCCAGTGCAGTTTGTCCTTTCTCAGAAATTCTCTCTATTCCGTGCTGCACTTCCTAGGTATTTGTAGTTTTGTGCCATGTTTGGTTGCCACGTATTGGGCTGCTACACTAGTTGGGGTGAGCATGAGGGGCCTAATCAGGTCCGATGTGGAGGACACTGATGTAATGGTGGAGGGTTTAGGGGGTTCTAACGTGTGACTAAGGTTCGGAGAGGATTTGGATACGGTTTCCTCTTGTTTTTTATTATTATTATTATTAGCTGTTTTTGTTTTAGTGAAGAAATCTTGGTCCCATGAGTATCGGAGGAGGGAGGTGGGCTAATACGACCCCCCTTCTCCACAGCTCTTGTTAAATTAATGATAGTTTTAGTTGAGGTAGTTTAAGTAAAAATAGCTGAAGGTTTTATAGCTTGTAATAAACATTAATTAATAAATAAATAAACGCAATATAAAAACATCCAATTACCCTCCACGGCATTTCCTGCAAGACACAATTATATCAGGGTCCTTTTCCATGACTTTTACAAGAATCTTAATTTCCAAAGCTTCAAGAGTGTACGGGTTGTGTGGCCTGTACACATCACTCGTATACAATATTCCTCGTTTCCAATTTTACTCTTGCAATAGATTGAAAACGGTGCGTGTTATGTGGGATGTGGTCCCTTTGTTTTCCACACCAATATCTTCGTTTTGAGTCCATCTATAATCGATTATGATTTAGAGATTAGGTTAAATGCGTGAATTCATCGGCAAAATTTTTGTCCATTGTGATACCCGCAGCCAGACTACCACCAGTGATTGAAAACTCAAGTGGTAGCTCGGTTTAGTTTGATCTCAACGCCAAATAGTGGCTAAACCACTGTGATTCGAACCTGGACCCAAGAAAGCAAGGGCAGGCACTTAACCAACTGCGACATACAAGCGTAATAACGACAAAAATCGGGGGTGACAGTTACACCCACCTCATTTTCGAAGCATTAAACGGTGATTTTTTAAACGTTTCGTTTTTAACTATCGAGAAAGTTGGGAGAGAGTACAATTTTTTTTGAGTTAAATCAACGCTCTTCGTTTTCTCTCTCAAGATTGTCACTCATTTATCAGGCCATCGACCCATAGAGGCTCTGATTCTGAGCAATCGTTGCCTTTCATTGCTGACGGTGCTTGTCACGCTGATTCCAATCATCAAGATCAAGTTGTCTTGTGTCCGCAAGACCGTCGTTTTGGTTCTCCTCTGTTTCTCAAACTAGGACACTCTTAGCTGAAGCATTGATGTCCGTGCAGTCAATATGTTAACGGCTTTTGGTCTAATAGACTAAATTCATTGTTGAGTTCGCTGCTTTGACTTCTCCTCAATTCACCTTATAGAAGGGGCCATGTATCCAAGAAACATATGTCCGGAGTGTATTATTTCCCGTAAATATTGACCACGACTATGTTAGAAGTGGTCCATAAGAAGAGTCCAATTTTAGGACACTTTTTGGAAGATTTTGCCTGGCACCTCAATAACTACATGTGCAATGCTGGTGTAATGTTTTCTTCCAAGAATGTTATATAGACTAAATTAGATTACTTTTAAGGTGCGATCAAGTCGACAGTGAAATGTCCAAAACGAGAGATAAATTCCTTATGTTATTGGAAGTACGTCTTCACCGCATTCAGCTTGTACATTCTTGGGCCAACCAAGTAAAATAATTCGAAAGATGCCATCTGCCAAAATATAGTCCCGCCGGCCCGTACACCACACTAAGGGGAATTTTGTTCACCAAAAGTTGAATATAACTTTGAGATTTTTCTCTTCAACTTCTGGATTTGCTTTCATTCAATCAAATTTGATGGTTTCAACTTTCAATTTACAACTCATCAGTTCATCAAATCCTCATTTCTTCAATTTACGGCAATAACAGAATTTAAAATATGAAATGACGGATTTTGCTCTGTCGCTGTCTCTCTCTCTGTTCGCCTGCCTGTGTTTAGGTACCCAAGATGGAATGATTGCCATTTCATTTATCGTTTTCGTCTATCAAAGTGAACAAAAACAATGGTGATCGAACTAATACAGGATTCATTGCCGTAAAACGAGAGAAGATACTGGCCCTGTGTAAGGACTACAAATGTGGATATTCGCTTGTACTGTTGTCCATAACATAGTCGGCAGCAACTGAAAACCAGACCCTAAATAGTATATTTTCGTATATTTTGGGTGAGTTGGCATCCATTTCTCTTACCGGCTAAATACGACAGTCCTGTTTATTAATAATTTATAAATCATCCTCTTCAGCCTATGATGATAATTTCTCACCGCCACCATTTGTGCGAATCACCGCGATCCTTTCACAACCGTTTTCGATTGACGTTGTCGTTTGTAAAACCCCTTAGTCACCATTCGCCATCCACCTCGAAAATGAATTCGATGTTTCGATTCAGCAGAGATTCACATACGAAAATTCGGCCAATCTTCTTTTTGTATTCAGTCTTGTTCAACTGGATCAATCGGTTTTTGTGCATAGTCTAGCTCCTGGGCAGTGTAAACATGATGGTCAGACTCGATGATTTTTATGTTTTTATCGACATGTTCGACAATTGATTAACGGAATTGAATCGACGGAACCAAACCCACGCATAATTTACTGTTTCAGCATAAAGAACATTAAGCATTATTCACACTTTTAGCCACCTGGCTTGGGTTTTTTTCCGCCTCTATGAATAAACAACTAAAATATGGGATATTTTCTCTTTACTGTGACAATCATTGACACGCGCCCAGACAATATCTAAAACAAATCGATCATCTAATCTTTCTAATGGGACTTAGTTTGGTCCGATAGGACGTACACAACCTGAGTTTGGGAAAATAATGGAATTCTTTTTATTCCACCCACCGAATATTTTGACAGTAATCGAAATTAACCACAACGCCTGCTTATATTTTTAACATATTTATTGCCTTTCAAATGAAACAATATAATCGCGAATGGATGTTTTCTATATTTCTACATCAACGAACAGAACCGATCGAATATCGCACTCAGTCCACAGATCAGGGTACGAGTAGAAAAGGACTCTTTATATTTATGCATTGATTACATTCTGGTTCAAAGTGGTAAGCCATACTCCTGAAGTAACCATTCACACTGAAACATTTTCAGTGACTGATGTTGATGTGATTGCAAATGAATTGAACTTAACACTCAGCGTGGGATCTGACTTATATATCTATAACGGCACGGTGCCGCCCACCATCAGTCTGAAGGTTGGAAATGCATACCCCTGTGAGAGTGTCTCATCAGACACCAACGTTCACTGCACGAGTGTGGATTGCATCTGAATAACAGCGACATTCACGCGTTTATTATGAAATTCCAATTCACGCAATGTAACCTTTCAATGACGGAAATATTAAAAATTCCATGCATATGAAAATGAGCCATTATTCGAAGGCATCTTCAACGAAAACGAATCCATTGTTTGCTCACAAGTTGCCTTCTATTCTTCCGCTCGAGCATTATATTCCGCCTTTTTCCGTTTCTCAGGAAGCAAAAATCAAGCGCAATAATGTAACATCCGTCCCATTCCAGGAGAAGCCGTATCCTGTTCAAGGACATCCCCTTGAGTATCGACTAAAGTTGATTTATGTGTTCCATCGTGGCGCCTTAAACGCGGATAATGCTTTGGAGGTTTTGTTCTTAATTCAAGGGGATCCCTTTTCAATCTGTCACTTCTTCGCCTCGGCGAAATGTAATTAGGCGATTCACCGAAGCCGACGACATGGTGCTCTGCGCTTCTTCCACAAATTTGAGAGGTGTGTGCGTGTACTTCGTTCGCCGCAGGATGTAAATTACCCGAGGCACGAATTCACGGAAAGAGGGACACTTCCGCCTTTTTCTCCCTGCTCCACACCGTCTTGCTCGGTTTTTATGCTTCTTTAGCATGCTTGGAAGTTCCATAATGAATTATTGCATGTCGAGGTATTAAGAAAGCTTGAGCAATGTTGCTAAAGGGGGGCAATAACCGCTAGGTGGCTTGTTCGGTCAAAATCGTTAAGCGTATGGCGGTGTATACAGATAAGGATAATCTTTTATTTTTGTACTTTATTGCATTGCTTCCGTAATCAACAAAAGTGTTTCCAGAATATTAATTTTACTCATCGGTGGTGGGTTGAACATTTTTGCCATAGCAGACTGACGACAACTATCACAATTATCTCTTTTCCTGTAGACGTACAGTCGGTTGTTGAGGCGGGTTCTAGTGGAGGTCCTTACCTTTGTTAATTTATTTTTAGGGCAATCATGAAAAATTATAGTACCCGGAGGGTACGACTTTTCAAGTTCTCATAAACTCAGAAAAGGAAGATTGCCGATAGACACAATTCTAATTTGTTTCGACATCTAGAGCAGACAACACCCGAAGGAAGGTACGTGAAAGTCTTTGCTGAGGTAAACAATCTCACTCGGATAGTAAATGAGCCCACACGAAAAACTGGAATTGTATTTCAGTTCGCAAACACCTAAAGCTGTCCCTCACCTTGAAATATTGTCAACCCTAGGCTCGTCTGACCACTGCGTTGAACAAGTTTAGTTGAAACAATTACTCAGACACCAATACGAGAATTCTAATTGGAGTGAACCTATCAATTAGTTTGGCAATTTATCAATCCACTCTGCTGATCCAAAATACATTACTTTGCAGGGTATGAGATCGTTCATTATTATCATTCAGATTATACAAAAGGAAACAATTCTGTAATGAGCAAAAGTTGAGGCAGAAAATGATTTAATGGTCTAAGGGTAGCAGGAACTCATGGTAATTTGTTAAAAATGCAAAACATCCTCCTCGTCTTCAATTCACACATGATTAAGACCGGCATGTCCACCGAAGAGACTTCTCAACAGAGACAGCACCACACTCTCCCAGCACCATTGAAAAATTATTTGATATGGCTTCGCGTTGGTAGCTTTCCTAGACATAGAGGCTGTTTTCAACAATGTCCAATTCGAAGCGATAGGAAACGCTTTACAAAACTCGAATATTTAAATATGTATCAAAGAGTGGATAAATAACGTCTAGTTTAACAGAAAAATTGAATCTCAGCTAGGCAAGTATAGTGCAGAAAGAAGAGCATTCACAAGCACTCCTCAAGAGGGAGTAGTATAGTAGTTGATGATGAAGTGTGACGGAATGAGAAACCCATATCCTGATGCAGATGATATTGCATTCGCTATCAATTGAAATGGAATCAGCCCTGAAAATGTCAGCTAGATGGACGGACAGTGTCGGACTTGATGTCAACCCATCAGAGACTGAGCTGATCCTGTTCACTAGGAGAGAGATAATTCCAAACATCACTCCCCAAAGCTGAAAGGGAACTTTCACTGATCGAGCGAAATACTTGGGCATTGTGTTCGACCGCAAACTGGATACATGACATTCATTAGCGTACCAGGAAAGCATCGATTGCACATCCGCCTTAGAATAAGACACTGACTCTACACAGCAATAGTAAGACCAGTACTGACTGCGTCCCAGTATAAACTAAAAAAAATCTGATCAAAACAAGCAGAATACAAAGATCGGCACTCAGATCTAGACGCACGGCGAGGCGGCCCTCGCAGTCTTACTTAATCTCCTTCCCATCGACATTTACAGGAAGCTTATTGCTACGCATGCGGCATTAAAAATAAGGGAATGGAAACAATGGTGAAAATCACACATCAGAGGACAAATGGAGCTACTTCATAACTCGAAGATTGCTAAACAAGCGGCCGATATATAACTTTGTGAGGCAAGTAATGATTTCCACAAGAGTGGAGTGGGATGAACAAAAGGTGTGCAACTCGATAGCCATGGATAACTACACCTACGGCTCCAAGTCAGCGGGAAGTCACAGGCTGCGGTGTGTACGCCGGATCGCCAGAGCTATCAATAGCGATGCGGCTCACGAACCATTACAGTGTTTTCCATGCAGAAGTAGCAGCTATTCAAGAGCCAGTCCTCCGGCTATCAATGACTCCCATAGATGGTAAAACTCTGCCGCCTATTTCTAAGGGAGATAGCGGACAGATAAAACCTTACCCTGTGATGGGTCCCTTGGCAAAAGGGCATTCTGAGCACTGGAAGAGCCGATGAATTAGGGCGCTTGTCTCTCAAGATACTCCAAACACCCCATTGAAAGCTTTAAAAACAATGCTACTGATAGAAGCCATTAACAAAACCAATAGTAGATGGCCGGAATTTGACACCTCTAGTACATCAAAATGATGTGGGCTACAATAGATTCATCGAAAATTAAACCCCTCCGAAAACTAGAGAGGAGCCAATTCAGAGAGTAATTACTGGCAATCAGGCCATAAGACTTGGAACGCCGTACAATGACTTCTGTAGAAGCTGCAGGGATAAGAAGGGGGGAGATACTGTGCTACATTATCTCGGGAACGAAGTCCGGCCATTGCAGTAAAAAGGAGAAAACATACGGGCAGCTATTTCTCCACCAGCCTTGAAATATAAAGGACATCCTTTAATTTTTAAAAACCACTAACTGGTTGTATGTTATCAATACCACCAACAGAGGAATATTGCGAACAAAGCGAGTAGGTCTACAGAGCTACGGGAACAGGAGATGAAGTGACAGCATTCACAAGCTGTCACTCACTTAGACTTTAAAGACTAAGTGAGTAATTCCCCCGAGCAGTTTCTGCCAGTCACATCTACCTACCTACAATGACATCCTAGTTTTAGACAAAGACAATCTGCATCCTCAGACGCGAACTCGACGCTGCCATATTACAATTTGTCTTCACATGTACTCGTGCAAGTTATGTATATGAGCAGAACAACAGGCAAAGCTGACTTGAACCTAGTCAACGAACTTTGCAAAGTGCAAGCTCAGCCAAACCGCTTGCTTGGTGATCACCTTGAGGTCCGTTCGTTGACATCAGGTTAAGTTGATGAGTCAATATCATGTTGGCAAGTCAACGTATTGTAAGCGTAGGCCATGAGTTAGATTAAAAAATTAATGAATAATTAGTCAATATATAGACTCGACACTGTGTTGTTTATTATTTTATTCGGGTTACGAATTTAACTCGCACGTTGTCCACCAAGGGAAGAAATAGTAGTACTCTCAGAATGTTCATATTCGTTCAAAGACTCACAGCCCTGACCGTAGAATAAGTACGACAGCGTATGTTAAGTCGTATGATCACTATTCACGGTTTCCTAAATCCATGCAAAAAATATGCCCTCTGAATCGGCTAAGCTTGAGTGTAACGTTAACAATTGTTGTGGTCCCACCCAACTTAGGCTACACATCACTGCTTTTAAGAAATCCGTGGTATGATGGCGAGTGCAAGGAGAAGAAACATACAACCGATGTGGCATACATGAGACTAGTTCAGGAGAAGTATCTGGGTAGAAGACGGAAAAGAATCGCCTACGCCTGAAGAAAGATCTGTTGTACAATGAAATCGAGGAGTTTCAGGAAAAAGTGCTAGGATTATAAAAATAAACCAAGCTCTAGGTCACAAGCTATAGGAAAAGCTTGCACACGTTCTTCAAAATTCAGAATAATCATATTACCCGCCCAACACCCAAGTACACGTGAATGCATTTATGCAGTGAACTCAGAGAGAAATCCCAACTCTTTTCTTTTGCAAGCGTGTATACGCTTATATTTCAATTTGCATGTAAAACACTAACAACAAATCATATATCCGCTTAAGTTACCCGGGACATTTTTCGGCGCTTGTGAAGTAAGCGCGGATAGAAACAATGCTTCCAATCATTATTTTCTGTGTGTCATTCTGTGTGTCATCGGTAATTCATTCCTGAATTTATTTATTAATTCATTAGGTTTTTGTACATATTTACAATATTATGCGCAGAAAAGCAATTTTTCTTGTATTTTTTAACATTTGTACGGGTGGTTGATGTATTTAATAATTTTGAAATGATATTGCGTAAAAAAGTATGCAACTTTGCTGCTTGTCTGGGCTATACGCTTCATTCGTGTTGCGTAATCGATTCGATTCTTTCAATGAAAATTATTTTTAAATTGCTAAAAACTAAGTGTTTTTGTATTTCAAGTGATGATCACGCTACACAATCTCAAACCGTGCCCACTAGCAATCAACCATCACCTTACAAGACTCCACCCCCTGACTACCACAAATGTCATTAATGTCGTCAGTGCTGTCAACTTTTTATGTTGAATTATTAAGCACCGATTTAACGTTTTTTTTGTGCACACATAATTTAAGCGTATATACGCCTGCAAAGAACACACACCTAAAATAGTCCTTCCTAATCTAAATCTTACTTTTATCACTGCCCATTCCATAGTAAGAGCAAACTTCTAATTATTTTCCAAAGAGTTTATCGGGGATCATCTTTTAAGTAATCTGCTAGACGTTTTCGAAGTCTGTTTGAGTCGAAAATCATCTTCTAATTATTGCCAATGTAGTACATATTGTTGGCCATACGCTGCAGAATTAGATATTGTTCCATTATATAATTAATGGAGGTGACCCACAGTATTCTTCCATCGCAGATCGCAGATATACCCCGTCGTATACTCGTTGCTTGACCCCTAGACATCTAACTGTGGACATTTGTTCTGCACTGATTATTTTTAATATTGTATCAGTCAGCCATAGCCACAATGGAAACTGTCACAGAAAGTACATAAAGAAACATATCCCCTCGTGCAATCAAACGTGACCTTATGACGCCTCAGACTCGGCAGAACGATTGCAGTGCCATAAAAGTACACTCAAGGTTAAATGAAGTCTGGATTGGTGTATTGTTTGTATGAATGGAGATTGAAATTGCATTGCTCAGATGTCTGTCGTGATTCTGATAATGGAACGTTTGTGGGCATTTTCAAGTGATATGTGTCTCTAGTGTTGCACTTGACACCGTGATGAATGCGAAAGAAGGAAAATAGCTGTGGAACATAGATCTTATCCTCGCGTAAATACGTGTGAATTTGTAGAAACCTATATGTACTTTGTGTGGTAATAATAATATGGATGGCGCGACAATCTGAGGTGTCCTATCTTCTACAGCAACCACTCGTGTTGTGCGTGGTATTGTTCTTTCATGAGTTAATGGGACCTACAATTTAATTCCGACACCAAAGGACGTAGTAATTCGGGTATCGAACCTGGTACAATCAGCGTAGGTGTCGACACACCAACCCAGTACCCACGGCGACCCACTGTTTTAGGAGACATAGCTTGGTCAGCTATACAGCTGTCACCCTCTCGTAGTGTGTGACCAATCTGCTGGCACTTCCTCCGTTGTGTGGTGATGCCTATTGGTTCCTAGCCCATTCTCTCGTAAAGATGTTCATTAGAGATGCGTTCAGGCCAGAAAATTCGAAACATATTACGTAGGCATCTGTGGACGAGTGTTTGTAACGTTCTCGTGATCACTCTCCACGTGCTGCATGCATAAAGGAGTACGGATAAAACGATGGGGTGGAACAGTTTCAGCTTGGTTTTGATCCTGGTTACATTGCAATGCCAGATTTTGGATAATATACTGAATGCGGCTTTTGCCGTAGCGATTCTTTTGGTAGAATCCAGTTCGGTTGATACATTGAGACGGCCAGCAATGTGCACCCAAACCAGACTGAGTTTTCCGGTACAAGAATTGCCCGAATTCGCACCACTTTACCCAGTGCAGACGAATCTCCTTCAGCAAGGCGATGAAGGGCAACAAGGTTGTATGTCCTGACGGCTTCCCTGCTGAGCTCCTACGAGTAGAAACAAGACTGCTGAGCAGACTTATAGAGAAAACCTGGGATGCTAAAGCTTTCCTGGTTTCCTGCCTAGAGAGGGTGATTTAACGCTCTGCGAAAATTGCAGGGGTATGTGCTTATTACCTGCTGTAGCTGTGTATTACCTGCACCTAGAAGATATACTTGATGCCGAATAAGCAGGTTTCTGAACTGTATCCTCCTATGTCGACCATATCAACTATCACTGAGCAATGAGGTGAATACAGTGGAGTCAGGCAAGGCAGTATCTTATCACCGATCTTATTTCTTTTGCTGATAAGTGATGTGCTTCTAGCAGTCCTGTCGACTTTCAACGAAGGAATATGATGGGTGTGTATGGACGACATGGATAAGTGCGATTGAGAGGAACGCTGGTCCTTGCGAACTGAGAGTGCTAAATGATTATTTTCTGCGCAAATGTAATGTCCATAAGGAACACCTTTTGTCCACACAAAGGCACACGTAGTACCGTCAAAGTCTTCATCTGAAATAGTTGATATATCCGATATATATCCGATCCAAAAATCAAGAAGCCAACAGAGAGTAGAAGGTGTGTATGATGGCCATTCAGGTGGAAATCCGGCGCCTAACTGAGCACTGAGGATGGCAGACCCGCAGTCTTAAGTGGTGCGGAGAGAGAGAGAGAGGAAGTCGTTTGGGCGATTGAATCTGAAAAGTTCAGTCGGCGTGGATGGAATCCGGCCAAAAATGCTTAAGGTACAGTCTAAAGAAAGAGTTTTATGACTCTCTCGTGTCATTAACGTGGTCTGGGAACGCGTTGAAACAACTTGTGATTGGTGTTGGAGGCGCGTTCTAGAGCTATGGTCGAGACCAGTTTGAAGTACAACCGACCAGCTTTTCACTCTAAGAATGATACTTGAGAAAGCTTGGTATTATGCCATACCAATTTAGATTTGGAAAACAGTGGAGAGGGACTGGAGTGTTCTGCCGAAGTATGGGATTTAATGTTCTCTTTTAAGGCCCATACAGACTCTATACACAATCTGTGGCAGCTATGTTTGTGTTAACAGTGCTGAATCAACACTTTTAACCGTGGTCGTTGGATTTCCCTGGGGATGTACCCTGTTACCTCTCCTGTTCATTATATATATATATATATGGACAAATCGGGAAAGTTGAGTTGTTTTCGCAAATAGCTTAGTTATCCTCACATTCTCTCGGGCGGAACTCCATTTTGTAAGAGCGCATTTGATAGAGTTTGGGCCGTTTGATCTGAGATGGAAGGCTAGCATGGACAAACTAGAGATTATGGTAATTCTTAGAGCACCTGCTAAATGCTCTCTACATATTACTTGAGCCTCATGGAAGCAGGTGGAGAAGTTTGAGTATCTCGGTTTTATTGCACGAGCGATGGAATGCTGAGCTTTCCTATTAGACTGGCGAATCTGGGTCAGTTTCGAAACAGCTAGGAAGATCTGTAATCAAGAAAGACTGAGCTTGCTGTCACAGCTAAGTTGGCGGAAGTCAGTATATGCTCCAATCTCACAAACGGTCATGAAATTTGGGTAGTGACCGAAAAAATAAGATCGCGAACACGCTGAGATGAGATTTCTTCGTGCTGTTATGGGAGTTACTCGTAGTGAAACGGTGAGACACACGGCAATACGGGAGGGTCTCATGGTTCTTTGAACGAAAAGGACCTTGATGGTTTGATCACGTGGCACGAATGTCCCAACATCACGACTTCCAAGGCGGGCCTTGAATGTAATTCCATCAAGAAGGACCCCTTGGCAGACTCCGGAGTTGGTTGGACCACGTCCAAAACCTCGTCTGGTTACTGAAGTATAACTCCTGATGATTAGTCGATGGCGGAGGAGCTGCCAAGAGATCTGTCGTACGTGCTTACCTCCGCGACCCTTTTTAGTGGATCATGCTGGTCACAAGATGATGATGATCATGAATCAGGTGCATTTCCTTCTTGTAAGTTCGTAGACCTCTTCTTCTTCATTAATTGCTACACGATTCGGCTAAATTCCTTAATTTCAAGCTCCGAATTCATACTAGCTTGACAAATTTCTGTATGAAGACGATGTCTGGTACGAGTGCACTTCTGACTGTACTGCTAGTCACGAATGTGGTGATATTTAGACATGCGAAAAGAAAGTATGTATTTGCAACGTAACTTGTTCGGTAGTTGGTCAGATAACTTTTGCCGTTCCATGTAATATTTACTCTAGAATATATCACAGCGACTTAATGACGGTCTTAAAAGCCATAATCATAATGGCGGTAAAGGTTTATATTATACCTCTCTTCTATACACTCACATTTCTTTAAAAAAAATCCCTTGTAAGGACTACAGTATCTTCGCCATTGTTAAGAGCTCAATAAATGATAAGAGCCACATGAGGAACTTTCTAAAACACTAAATGTGTAGAGTATGTTTTTAAGCCATTGCAATTATGTTTTGGCTTGTGACTGCCATAGCAGAAGCACTTAACTTCTTAACTAACTTTCCTCTATTCACTCTTAAAAGGCGCCCGCCATAAGTGCTTTAACTTTTCCGTCAAAATAACAAACCGCAACCATAAGCTAAGCCGATATAAAATTGTTCAAATGCTACCCATCAACGTTGCTATCAAGGTTCTTTCATCCTTTGCACTTTCTTTTCGCAATTACTACCTCACATCGAGGAGGATACTGAAAACGCAACGAACGCTGTTGACAGAATTTCAAAATTAGTATTCAAACCCCTCAACACGCTTTGGCCATAAAGATTGAGCCAAAGAGTGTATATCTTACCGACACCCGACAACCACGCCCGTGCAGAGGAGCCCATTTCCATATTTAACGGTTAAATAATTAATTTCAGTCGTAAGAGAGTTTTTAGGATGTCAATGCTTCTAGAGCTACTATACGCACTTAAGTGATTAAAGGATCATTTGCCAGAGTCCTTTTTTTCTCTCGACGGTGGCGGCTCCCTCGATGGCGGAGCACAACCAAATCCATTCATTACGTGTACGGGTAATTAAAAATCAGCCAGGGCACAAGCACACCGAGTGAGTGTGAAGCATGCGTTAGGAGTCATTAATTTACACTCAGAATGAAATTGGGCCTTGCAGACCCACTTGTGTGCATGGGGGTGGTCTTTATTCCAACGCCATGATAGACATTAGATTTACAATAATTGCACAATTAAATCCTCGGCAGTAAATTAATATAACAGCCTCTCGTACTGCTCCGTGGCAATAATGCAGGTAGCCATTCCAGAGCACTCGACACAACTCGAGTTGAAGCTGCTCGTAGGGGTTATGTGAATGAATCCGGTCAGTGAATTGAATTAATTCCTCATGTTTGGCGAGATGTTGGAAATTGTTCTAATTACTGCGTACCTGCAGCTCTTGTGTGAAGGAGTTTCTTTGATTGCGAGCAAGAGGGTTCCCAGTCTGGAATGAAACCATGAAATTGTGCTGGAGATTTAACGAACTCAGGAGCGGGTAATAAGCAGAGTGCTTTACTCATTAGGATGGAATGGTGTTCATTTGAAATGTGCTTGCCTCTGGTAATCTTAATTTGGAGAGTAGGATATTCTTTCTTGAGTAGTGTCTTTACGAGTACATTCTATGGAACAAGCCAAGGCATCGTTATGAGTCCCTACATAGGACTCATAAATGGAAATATTGATGTTGGCCCACCTTTTTATAGATCGAATTGAATTACATTTTTTAATGTCATTTCCATCATTACAAGCGCTTAACAACGTTCTTGGAAACCGTTGTTACTTTCGTTGGCCGAAACAACTTTGCTCAAAACCCCTGACTCGAATGACCATAATCATTAATCATGCTCTACAACACGCATATTTGGAAATCCTACTATTCCGAGTCTAAAAGATGGGGACAAGCAAGTCTCTTCGAAATGGCGTTCTACTTCGGATATAAATACATGGGGCCCCGTCTATGACTGCGAACTTAAGAACTGCATAATGTAGTTCTGAAGGAAAAAAAATGCACCGACTACACTGACACTACACCACATCGAGTCCATGGTCATACACGATCTTCCTAAGGGGGTTTTTTTTTTAAATTCTATGGAGAAGGATAGAAAGACCCGGTAAAAATACCAAACATTGTGGACGTAAGACAGCTTGGCCTTGATGTTACGTCCTCGTGACAGAAGCGAAGGAAGCACCCGGCTATGGATCGCAGTTATGCTAATTGAGTACAGTCTTAGGTATGTTGGTAGGTAAATTGGGTACCCTGACGACCTATTGACCGCGTCTGTTCGTTAAAAATTATGATTTTTTTGTGGAAGAGATGGGAAATTTCGTCGGGTCAACGAACAATTTAATTGATTCAACCTACTCGTTAATATTACGAATAAATTCATTAATGAATGAAAGCATTTAATGTCATAACAACCGTAACTAAGAGACAATATCTTCGACGAATTGAAAAAATAAAATACGCGAAAAGTTACCGAAATACTGCAGCCTGCTGGGGTGGCTACGACCCGAACCAATATGGATTGAGGCAAATCGATTTGGGGTTGGTTTCGATTCGGCATCATATGCTCACACCGGGTTGTACCGTCTACAGTTTTTTTTATGTATTCGGTTCGTTTCATCGGTTTGAGTCGGTTTAGGTGTAACCCGGGTTAATTCAGTTTTTTAACCCGGTTTTACACACCACTAGTACCCATTTGCTACCAAATTTACTAGCAGTTCTCCTACCTTCAATGCTGGTGAGGTGAGAGCTGATAATGCAGGCTCCTCATCACAGAACTCTTAGAAATACTAAGAAATTTGCGCAAATTTAGATTGCTGCCTGTTAGTACAAAGGGCGAGGTTGTGAATCTAAGTGCTCCAGACTAGTGTTAAAAATCTCCGACAGAAAAACACCTCACAAAAGATGTGTGTCAATAGCAACACTAATTTGCATTATTCTGTCGATACCTTAAGTACTAAATTAGTAGGCTAACAAGTATTTTTTGAAAATAAGAAAACCCAATTTGAACGCCATTTTAAAGAAGTGTATAGCTGTGGAATAATATAAGAGCACATCGCAAGAATTAGTAAATTTTCTCAGAAGTAATAAGTGTCGTCACTTGTTTTCGCATTTTTGAATTTCCCTCCATCTACTTCTTAAAAAATTTTGATCAGCTATGGACTTTACTATTTACTATTTATTTCTCTCCTTACAGCTATGATTTAATTCTCAAAAACACGAATGATTTTCCACCAATTATTCATAAATACCCCGGTCAACCCAGGTGCTGGTGCTTCGCTTCGGGCTCAATTCAATAAAATGACATTAAATACAAAAGTTCCTTGATCTCTGTACAACTGGTGCCATTAAATACAGGATCCGTTTCAATTTCCTTCTACTCCTTCTCAGTTGTAGACTCTTTTCTTTCATCATTCATTAAACCAAAACAAATGACAGACGCATCCACTGGATTCGTTGTCTGACGCAGCCGGAGTGTAATTGAATTTTAAATTCGTTTCAGCAACTTCAGTCAGCAGAAAGTCAACTGGTAGTAATTATGTATTTCCTTCGTCTCTGTATCATTGTGGGTGTGAGAGAGGGAAGAAGAGAAATACGTTTCTTGCCGCTAATTGAGATTAATCCAAGGATAACTTCTGCGGGAAAATTCTGAGGAAATCATTTGAGATTTCCCTGATTTTGAATTTTTCATTACGATCCGAGGGGTATCTTGCTCGCGGTTGCTAATTGAATTAATTCATTAATGAGCACAGTATAATGGTTAAGGTAAACGAAGGGCTATGCTAACTAATTAGTTGCTAGGTATTGAATAATTTATTTAATTATGAAAGAAAACGTTAACAATTAGACCTGGCAAAAAAAAATATTTTTTTATGTGATTAATATTTAGAAGACTGCAACCAAGCAAAAAATGTAATTCAAGGGAAATCAAACCCGATTTGGTCTAAATCGATTGATTTGCATTGGTTCATTATCGGCAATTTATTTAGTCAATTGACCTCCTACGAGCACTTTTAGAGCTACTGTTAGAGCTGGTCAATGACATATAATGTGAAAGGTGATTTGATGCTTCACTTCCATAATATGGTCAAAACCGATGTATGGAGTCACAGAATGATCAAATGCCCTCGAGAAGGCTGTCAACTAAATTTATTTAAATCGAGTGCACGACTGGCCTACATGTTCATGAGCGGTGCACTAGGTAGGTAGGTAGGTAGGTGTGACTGACAAGTCTCTCCAGGAAGTTACCTCACTTAGACCTTTAAGGTCCATGGTGCTGCCACTCTCATCGGTTTTTTCCCCGATACTTCGTTGACCTACTTAAGAACTTGATCTGCACTTACCCTCTATTGGTGTATTTGTTGACACTTATAACCAGTTGGTGGTTTTTAAAAATTTAAGGATGTCCTTTATGTTTGTGCCTGCTACGTTCTCGAGGCTGTTGAGGAAATAGCTACCCATGTGGTTTTCTATATCTCTGCAAGGGCTGTAAATTATGCAGCCCATCTTGAATTGGATTGATGGTGTTTCCAGAGCCTTCATGGCTGCCTGACTATTTATGTAAATAACAATAGATCTTCTGTCTATCGGGGTCATTGATAGCCAGAGGGCTACCTCTTGAATAGCTGCTACTTCTGCCTGGAAAACCCTGTAATGGTTCGAGAGTCTCATGGGTATTGACAGCTCATGTGGTCCAACGTACATACCGGAGCCTGTGCCTTCCCCTGACTTGGAAACGTCAGTGTAGATTTTTATTTCTTTGGCTCACCTATTCTTCATCCGATTCTACTCTTGTGGGGATTATTGTTTTCCTCACAAGGTTTATATAAGCCGATTTCTTAGGAATGTTCCAGTTATGACGTAGATCCATTTGCCCATTGATGTGTGATTTTCCCCATTGTCTTAATGCCTCATGTGTAGCAATAAGCTTCCAGTAAATGTCCATGGGAAGGAAATTAAGTAAGATTTCAAGGGCTGTCGTGGGGGTTGATCTGAGTGCACCTCTATTCTGCTTATTTTGATCAAACTCCATAATTCTTACTTTTGTAGTCTAGAGCTAGTACGTTATTCTAAGTCGGATTATATATTTGGGTCCGACAATTTTATTGTAGGTGTAATCTGCAATCCAGCTTAGTTTGTTGTCGACAATAATACCCAAGTACTTCGCTCGATCAGTGAAAGTTAAATTATTCCCTTTCAACTTTGGTGGAGTGATGCTTGGAACTGTACATCTCCTTGTGAACAGGAACAACTTCAGTCTTGGATCGATAAAAGATAACATCAAGTCCGACACTGTCCGTCCATTTAGCTAAAGTTGTCAGTGCTGATTCCATCATGTTAGGAATGCTGTCTAGGAATTTACCCGTGATAGCTAATGCAATATCAGTTGCATATAATATGGGCTTGCATCCAGTTTCAGATAATCCAGAGAGGGTATACAATATCTGACAATATGTTCGAAAAAGTTATTCAAAATCTCCACATGGACTTTAGTGTCACGATATGACGGTTCCATGGAACATCCCACATAGGTGCCACATACTATGTTTTAAGCAGGTCACTTTCTCCAAAGAGATTTCCTTTAAGCCTAGTCATGAACTTCTCCCATACTGCCCAAAGGTGACAGATATCGCCGAGATTTTAGACAATCTAGCAACGGAGGAAGGGTTGTCATCCTAGATAACTAACACAGGTTTACAGCTAATGTTCTTTCGTTTTCCTCGCCACATGATTTTTTCTTTCTAGATGGTGATTAAAGAATGATATTCTGCACTTCTGCGGCGTATTGATCTTAGTTCCTGTGGCTAGCTTCTTTAAAGTGAATTTGTGAAGTTTAAATGCTTTTATCCATTCATAGAAATGCCACGTCTTGGACAGAGCGTCACAATGGGCAGCTATAACTTCGAGGAGTCAAGGACGTCTACTTTGGCTCCGCAGTAAATATTAAGAACAAAATCAGTACAGAGATGAAACTCAGAGTAAGGTTTTTGGAGAAGATTCAACCACGAACTTTACGGTCTGTGCAGCGATATGAGGCGTCTACGAATCCAAATAAAGGAGAAATGACTGAAGGAAAAGAGGCCTCACTATTCTCACTGTTAAATTTTATATGACAGTATAGTATGTAGATTACAGTTATGCCAAGATATAACATACATATAAATGTACATGTTAAAACAGCAGGATGTAGCAATAGCCATGTATGGAAGGTTTTAAGGGCAAGCGTGTAAACTCAGGCCCCCTTGATTTGAAGTACATTAACTTGTCGCCAAAGCAGGACATTAGGAAAATGGTATGTTGACTAGGAACAAGTAAAATACTCTGCCCTTCTTCTAATATTCATTGATGTATTCGATATGGGTCGTCGTGGCGTAGTGGGTAAGAACGTCGACTCCTACGCAGAGGGGGCCAGGTTCGATACCCGATTGTACCAGCATTGATAATTCACGGCTCTACCTCTTTGAAGTTATTGACACTACTCAAAGAGTATTCCTGTCTAGAAAAAGCTTCTCAACTTAATCGGAGTCGGCATTAAGCTGTAGGTCCCTTCCACTCGTGAGAGAACAATAGCACGCACAATACGGGTGGTTGCTGAGACGCTGGCCCCAGGTCCGCCTCGGACTGTCGCGCCACCCATATTATTATTATTAAATTATTCGATTCAAATAGTTTCAAGACTCTAGACTGAGGAGGTGCTCTTAGAAGCATTGCAGCACTAATTGCTTAAAGTTCTGTGATCGAATATGGATCTTAAGGGATGTATTGTTTCACAATAAGAAATGACACAATAAGCATCAACCTGTGTGACCCTTAAGTTGATTGGAAATAACATTATTCACGATCGGCATTAAAACTCTTCTTAAAGCTTATTATCTCCAAATTTTTCCAAGCTACTAATAAATGTTCATCAATCTGTATTTTGTGAAGTCGTTCTTTGACAAGACTTAATTTTGAGTTCTTTCAGTTCCCTCCTTGCAGATATGGGTCAACGCGGATACTCATTGTCCTGCTGTAACTTGCTTTAATGTTAAATTGAAAAAATAACTTTCCGCAAGTCACTTGCTCGGTGCATCTCAGCTCAAGTTATCTCCTTCAACAGCTCTTTGGCATCCCTCCAAAGTATTCATTCCTGACACTGGAATAGTCTTCGTCATCCAATAAACCTCCACGGAAATTTAGAAACTCACCATGAGAACCTCATTTCAGTCAACCACTTCCGCATCCCTCCAATTTCTTAGTCACTCTACCGTGAAACTTTATCAATTCGAATTCTCCTGAAATTGAAAACCTTCTCAAACTTACCGGTGAACTGTGAAAGTAGTCCCTTCTTCTCTGCCTCGTCTAGTCCACGTTCAAGGAAGAAGCAAATCAAATTCAGTCATCAACCTCCATCAAGTCGCACAGACTCTACCATAAATCACCCACTCCAGCACAACACGTGCTCGTCGTAGTGTCAAGGATTTGCGATTGACTACCTAATTCGTGAGTCCATCTGGAGGACGAAGGATTTGTCAAGAGCAGTTATAGAGTGGCTCCATAAATTAATCTCTTTAATATCCATCAAAATGTTAATCCCCGACTTCTCTGCTTCGATTTCAGATACTTGAGACAGCGCCATGTCAACTGGTGATGTAGGCAGCCATCACAATGCTGGTGTTCATGGCAGTGGTGGCGGTGTCGGAGGCAGCAAAGTCACCCCGGAACTGGAGACAAAGTGGAAAGAGATACCCGACAAGTACTTGATGATCATCGCTCATTTCCTCTCGGGACACATCAACGACACTGATGCCTACGACAAGTACAATGGTCCGGTAATGAAATCAAGCATCAAATCGGTTTACTGGATTTTTCTAATTCAATATGCCGTGCTGGCGATTCTTGGCATATTTATGAATGTTGCCATCATTGCGTATATAATGTATCACAAGCTGTACAAGGACGTGACGCACTCCTTCATCATCAACCTGGCACTGTGTCACTTTGTGCAGTGCGCCATTGTCCTGCCCATCTCGCTGATGGTGATGATGATACAGAACTGGATATTTGGACAGTTCCTGTGCTTCTTTTTGCCAATGTTGCAGGTAAGTGAACAGCTTAAATTACTGCTTTTAGAGCCTTAAATTGTGAGTTGGGCAATAAGATTTTATTTGGGTTGATATTGAAAAACAACCGAATAGGAATGAGGGTTTAAATTCAAATTGGAACTAGACGGTGCGGGGCACTTCTAGCTAAATGTTTATTTAAAACAAAAGAGTCCACCGAATTATGATTGGTGCAGGTTTGTACATAAGCTTTGGTTGTGTAAACGGCTTAGGGAGAGTTTGCTGTATTTAGGTTTTATTATTACAGACTGAGTGTATGACCTGACCGACAACAAATATACATAGGCTGGCATGGCTCTCATCTTGGATATGAATCATGTACAGCCCTTGCAGTTCGTGGCTGCAAATTTTCTCAAAATAAAAGAACCAAATATTGATCTTCAACAGAGCCAAAATGACTGCCCAATGGGCCAACAGAGGGGCTCATCTAGTAGATTTATTTTTTAAATCATAGGTTATTTTGACACTGACAGTTGTTTCCCAGTCAAAATCTTGACAGAATGTCAGTATCATACCTCCTTCTAGGAAATATTGAAAATTTATTTCCAAAGTGAGTGCAAGTGCAAACAATTTTGAAAATAAGTTTTTGCCTAAATGAAGCACCCGTTGCGGTGGGCAATACCTAATTTTGAACAAAATGTTCTTGAGAATATGAGCTAATGGACAACACTCATGGTCTCTCTCTTCGTACACAAGAGAATGTGGCTGCTGTAGCCGAGAGGATTATTGGACCATTTTTCTTCTAAAATGAGGCTGGGAACAAAAACCGAATTTTTTTTACTGAAATTGTATGGATTTGGACGACCTCTGATGGGATGGCGTGTTATGCCACACAGCCCATGCCACTATCGGTCTTTAGCGCACCAATTTCTCAGATCGTGTTATCAGCCGTCTTGGCGATGTCAGTTGGCCGCCTCGGGGTATAGATTTCACCCCTTTGGACTTTTTTTTTTGTGGGGAACCATGAAGGACTTGTTATGGCAATAATCCGGAAACCATTCAACAGCCCAAAACCATCAACAATGTCTTGAAAAATTGGTGTTACACAATGCGCTACTGCGAATCCAGGCGAGGTAGCCACTTGAACGACGTTGTATTTCACAATTAATGGGAATGAACAAACATACTAATAGAGCCATAATACATGGTAACATTTTTATTTTGGTAATTTTATTGCATTTTAAAAATAAACTTGTACTTGCCTGCCCTGGATAATGGCCTAAGTGCATTATAGTGGCAGTTGCATTGACGAAAACCTAACATAACAAAATTGGACCCACTTTAACTTACATTGCTTTTTTTTTAAATATTTCTCATGGATGACCTATCTTAAATTTCCTCGATAGCACATTTGTTGGTGCCACTACTAATGATGAAACAGGAATCCCAGCATAATCACTGAATTCCTGTTTAGTATGTAGGAAACAGTCTCAAAGAAAGCTCACCCCACTTTTCCAATACTTCACATGCAGACGAGTGTTTACGTCTCGCTACACATGTCTCTTGTACCACAAACATAGTTTCTGTTTGATGAATTGATTAACTACCCATCCAACTAATGTCAATGGGTGGGAGTTTCACCGATGACACTTCACGTGTCTCTAATAAGATTCCCTCTCATTGAGTGCGTGCCTATTTCCTAATTAACACGATTAACTGGTGATGCCATTAAGAGGGATCATTGTTGACCTCGTCTTCGTCGGTTTTTGTTTCTCGCTCATCAGTTTATTCTTCGCACGATATGAACTGCAAACACAGTCACACCCTTAACTACTGCGCCAACATTGTGGTGGCACTCTGTCTATATATAGCTCATTTGGGAATGAATATAGAAGCCTTCCACGGCACAGATTGTGGATTCCTATATACATTTATAAGCAGGGTTAGGATTTTGTTGACACAAGAAAGTAAGAAAAGGTAAAGGTAAAGAAAATCACTTCAAATGGAGAAAAAGGAGATTTTATCAAAACATAAGAAAATTAACGCACATTTAATTATTGAACAACCAACAGACTGAAGCGCCTTTAAGGAACTAAATGACTTTGCTACTTCAACTAAAATGAGTGAGGCTCATTTAAAGCTTGCGTTCAACACTTCAACAGTCGCCGTTCATTACAGATAAATTATCTGCTTAATAGTCTTCCTTTCAAGGCTTCCTTTAATGGCTGCAGCGAGAGTCGAAGTTAAGGTAGGGCACAAGTTAAAAATAACTTGATCTGATCTGGAGAATCGATTTTCGTCGCATATGTGTTACGCAATATTTAATTGTTAGGAGCGGGATGATCAAAACATTTTTTCAATCACCAATGATAAGAATTACCTTGGGTTCTTTCACCAGATAGATAATAAAGAACATATTTGTACACAAAACAAGATAATTCTTGATTGAGCAATGAACTTCCAAAAAACAACTGTACCAATTGTAATAATACCACTCTGTCCACGAGCGTGGGACCAGACCCAAAAATGTCACACATATCTTGTTTCCAACGCGAAATATCGCAAGTCATATTTATCAAGGTGAATTTTCCGATAAGCGTCTGTTCTCGCACTCGTGGCGGAAAAACAGCTTTGTAAAACCTGTTGCGGTGAAGCAAATGTGAATTTGAAGTAGCTTTTCATTTATTAAGTGTGAGTACCCGTGGCGTCGTAAGTGCGTCGACTCCTACGTAGAGGGTGCCAGGTTCGAATCCCCAATCCACTTCCACCTCTTTCGAGTCACCGACATTGCTCAAAGAGTATCCCTGTCTAGAAAAAGCTTCTCAACTTCGCCGTTCGGTGTCGGCATAAACTGTAGGTCCCTTCCACTCGTTAAAGAACAATAGCACGCACTACACGGGTGGTTGCTGAGAAGCTAGGCCCAGGTCCGCCTCGGACTGTAGCGCCACAAATATTATATTATTATATTTCACTAGATAGTGGGTCGCGCTATGGGGAGAGTAACCAAAACATATGTCTAAAGTTTTTAAAAGAAATTATGACGCGGTTTTAGTATAGTTTTGGAAAGAAGCTACTTAAGATCTTCTTTCTCTATAAATGCTAATGTAACTACATAATTGTTATATATTTTTGAAAAAGTTATAGAATCTAGTTTCAAGAAAAATGAATGTCGACGTTGATCCATTCAACCATTAAGAAATGATTTCTGATATGTTTTGAAATGTTCGGTTGTTTAAACTTCGTGTAGACTTTAAGACCTGTTTGCCGCTGCTAAGGTGTGGAATTTTATTCCTTACTTCATTCTAGACCTATTAATGTATCATAGGTCACATTAAGGAAAAAGTAAGATTGCTACAAATAAATAACGGTACATTGATAAATGAAGGTCGTGGTACATATGCACATTCAATAAATGAAAATCGAATGAATTATGAACGGTGAATTTAAATGCAGTCCATCAACATCTGAAGAAAACCTTCAAAGCCTTATAGAAAGGAAAAAAAAACACACAACTTTTATTATTGCAAATATTCAAGATTATGTTAGACCAAGCTTCACCCTTCTACCACTAAAGACAAAAAACTTATAGATTTTTGAGACGTGGAGTTGTGTGGCTATATTGGCCAAACTTTTCGATTATTATCGGTCATCGATGTTCAGCCGACGATGTTGACATCGACGTTTTGCCAACATCGAACATGGCTAATTCAAACTATAGTGCGTTACCACACACTTCACGTTAAAAATAAAGAATAAAAGAATACATAAAATACCCAGAAACTCAAAGCATTCTGTATACTCGGAAAATCAAACTTTGTTACCAAACTCAAGTCGAAACAATCCATGAAGCAATTCCAGGTACTGATCAATGGTCTTTCTACGAAAGGCCTACGTCACTATGATGAAATTCCAGAAAATTATTCAAAATATACAGTTAATAGTTGGTTTTCTTTTGCTAACATCGAGGCCGATGTTTTGTGCTTAACATCGATTATGCAATAATTTACGAATTTTAACATCGGTATTTGGTCACTCAACATCGATGTTTTGCCAACATCGATGAAAATCGAACATCCCTAGTCTGTGCGTCGATTCTCAGTCACTTGAACCTCGCTGCCTGGGATCGATTCCCGGCCGGGACGACCAAAAATAATGTTCACGGTCCTACCTCTGTCAAGTCACTGAAGAGTAGAAGAGTAATAAATGTCTAGAAAAAACTTTTTCAATGTGTCCGTTCGGAGTAGGAATGTTCGATGTTCAAAACAAAACATGGATGTTGAATGACCAAATATCGATGTTTTGACATCGATGATTAAGTTCTTAAAATATCGCATAATCGATGCTAAGTACAAAACAGCGGCCTTCCCTGGTAGCCAAAGAAAATCCATTATTAATTGTAGATTTTGATTATTTCTCTGGAATATCATAATAATAACGTGGGCATTTCGTAGAACGACCACTGATCAGTCACTGGAATTGGTTCATCTAAAGTTTCGACTTGAGTCTGATAACAAAATTTAATTTTCCGAGTATACAGAATGCTTTGAGTTTCTTGGTATTTTATGTATTTTATTATTTTTGATGTGAAGAGTGGGATAACGAAGTATGCATGTATTTATTTGTATTTTGTATAACTATTACTTGGAATTACAGTTGAACCCGGGTAATAGCACTTCAACCGTGCAACAAAATATTGTGGCATTAAGCGGGTTGAGCGTTAAACCGACGTTACATGCAAATAGTTTAAAAATGCGAAAAATACTATGCAGGAAAATTTGGTTTACCAAATTTCAGCAAGCTCGCATATATGTACAAAAACAAAATTGTAGGTAGGAAGTCAAATACGGTGTAAATTATAAAACACACATATTAAGTTATTTCAGAAAAAAGAAATGTTTCCCCGAAAATCACATAAATTAACGCTTTTTGTTGGATGTGACAATAAGGGGCCAAAATTGTACGTGAGCTGTTTGTTTTGTCATTTATTTATGTGATATTAAGCGGGTTGTGCCATTAAGCGATGTGCTATTATCCGGGTTCGACTATTTATAAATTCATTCTATAGCATCGATGTTAACGAACATCGATGTTTTGAGTTCGATTATTATCGGTCATCGATGTTTAGCCAACGATATTGACATTGACTTCAACATCGAACATCCCTAGGTCGGAGTAGGCATAAAACTGTAAGTCCCTTCCATTCGTGAGAGAACAAAACCACGCACAACACGAAATGCTGCTGTAGAAGCTATGACCTGATCCTCTAAGAGCCCCGTCCTACGATCAATACTTTACTTTTACAGTTTTAATGAATTATTTTTTCAAATATTTTTCTAACAGAATTATTTATTTATGAAACGGTTTTGTCTCTATCTATCAATAGACATTGTCTATATGCAGTCACACATTGTCTATATGCAGAACTTACTTCCAGATAGAGAACGTTCCCATTCTCTATGTACCAGCCCGATATGACATTGATTTCTAGAAGGTCCGTCTCACAACTCAATCAAGGCGGTTGAAAATGTGAATAATGTTTATGGTCGTGCCTGATACACTTAAGACAACGCCAGGTGAAATCCGTTGTGGTCGAATCGACAGGAAGGTCTTTCTGTGTGTTTTGTGGGATTTGCAATCACATACTTTGAGCTTATCTTCTGTGGCGAAACTCTTGTAAGCAATTCGATCGTTGGATGGAAGCAATCGCTCAGAAGCAGTCTATTATGGTCCTTTGGCAACGCCATGCCACTGAGCTTGGTTGGGAGGTCCTTATGCATTCACGTTATAGTCTGGAACTAGCATCAAGTGATTACCATCCGTTCCTGTTCCTGGAAATTATATTCGAAACAGTAGAATAGTTCCTTTACAACATAAATTTCTAGTCACTTACTCAAAAGCTACACTCTCACATTTGTATTTTGCTTTCCTAGAAACATTATCACTGCGCAATATTTATGGCTTCCCTGACTTCCGTAGTGCTTTCAACGCAGTGTGCATGTATTACTAGCAGAGTAATTGCGTGCGTCAGCATAGGGGGATCATGTGTGGTACACGATACTTTCGATTTTCCTTGGGAAAGTGTGTTACATTCTAGTGTAAGGCGAGAATGGTCGCGGGTTGTTTCCATTCGAATATGTTACGTATTCGCCATACGCCAAGAAACAGTTTCATATATTTCATGCGCATGGATAAGTATATGCTCCAGCATAGTGTCGAAATTTTCAAATCCTATTAAGGACCACTAAGAAGGTTTCGGTTAGCGACAAGTGTCATGAATGTTGTTCAAAAAAATAATAAAAGCAGTAATATTGAACTGATCTTTTGTTTGCCTGCACTTGACACATGTTCAAAGATGGAAATTCAACACCCATTTCCCGGAAAATGTCCATAGTGGAATTGCAGGGGGAAGCAAGCTTAAGTAAGTATGTGCACAATTTACAGTTCATTAACTCAAATTTTCCATTCATCATAATTTCAACTACAAGCAGAAGGGGGGTTCATTTCTTAGTATTCCTACACTCACTCGATTCGTGTTTGGCAGTAATTGAAATGACAGCGTTCTACTCAATAACTCCTAAATGATTACAAATGTAATGGGACTGCTTTGATCCATTGCCTTGCAGTAAGCCGTGTAAAGTTTATGTTCCTAAATATTCAGGTAGATGTGAGAGAACTCCCTTTTTCTTGTCACAACAAACATTTGAGTCACTGACAAAGCTCGAAGAATAATAACTTTCGTAAAGCTTCTTAAACTTGGCCGTTTGGAGTCAGCTTAAAACTGTGAGACCCTTCCGATCCTGGCCTGGCGTTAGTCGTGGCCATCTAAGGGCTGTAGCGCCACCCATAATACTATATTCTATTAGGTACTACACATAACTTAAAACTACAGAAACTTGGACTGTGCTTTCCGTTATATCCTCGCGGCAACTCAAATAAATTTTTACTCAGCACCCTTTTCTCTTCATTGGAATTGATAATTTTCTGAAATGAATTGAAAATAAATAAATGGTAGGAGTTTTTTAAAATTTTTTCTAACCTACCTAAATTTTTCAAAGATATCATCCAACTCATTGAGACTCGATGTAGAATTCAGAACATCGTCGTTTCACGAATACCTTCTTTGCAATTCAGCAATTACTCCAACGCTTCGAAACACTCAGACTCAGAGTTGCATTTTTTTTTTCAATTTTATCAAACTATGCACGAGCAGTTAACTAGTATATTTTAATTTTATTTTTACCTATAACATGAAAGCTATTAGAGAAACTTGCTACTGAAACGAATACAACCACTTATAGAAGAAAGACGCCTTATCCCCGATCACCAATTTGGATTCAGGAAGAGTCCTTCTACAATTGACAAAGTATTTAGAATAACCAACGAAATCGAAAAAGCACTAGAGGAAAAAAAGGTTTGCTCCAGCGTTTTCCTCGACGTATCCCAGGCATTTGACAAGGTTTGGCACGACGGCAGGATATTTCGAAAAAATCTATATTGCATTTAAGAATCGTACCTCAAGAATAGGATATTTAGAGTTAAGCACGGGACGGAATACTCGGAATTTAAAGACATTGCCGCTGGGGTCCGGCAAGGGAGTGACCTTGGCCCTGCTCAGTTTTTGTTATATTCCTGAGACATACCACAAACTGAGGGCACAATAGTAGCTATTCTAGCCACGGAAAGCACACTTGAGTCCTCTACCGTAAAACTGCTGCACGCTGTAAATAAAACTTGCGATTGGACAAAACTCTGGCCGATTACCTTAAATGAAACCAAATCCATGCATATTAATTTTACCTACAAAAACATAGACAATATACCCGTCTTCATTAACTCGGTACAAATACCGTACGCAAATGAAGCCAAACATCTCGGGATGACGATGGGTGCTAAGCTTAAGTGGAAGGCGCACCTAAAGAACAAACGTGACGAACTTAAGAATCGATGTAGAGAAATGTACTGGCTACTTGGACGACATTCCAAGTTAAGCGCGTATAACAAACTGCTTATATATAAGCAAGTGCTAAAGCGTGTGTGGACCTACTTTATACAACTTTGGGGTTGCACTAAAGCAAGTATTAGAGAATTCATACAGTCATTCCAAAACAAATTTATAAGGGCTGTCGTGAATGCTCCCTGGTATCTACGAAATAATGTTATAGGAAGAGATCTAGGGATCGCAACCGTGGACGAAGAAATAAAAAACTTCTGGAGGAAGTTAAGAATTCGAACCATTGTAACCATGCCATACTCTAAAAACTGAACATGAGAAACCTCGTGCGCCGTCTTCAACGATTGAAACCGTTCGAGTTAGCACAATGAGTACAGGCCGCTATAAACGGTTCCAGCAGGTGATCTTATCGAAAATCTACCTGTCTCACGCGTAGAAATACTGAAGTGAAGACTACTGGATAGGGAAACCTAATTGTAGCAAATAACAAAAACAATGGGAAGGGTGTGTTTAGTCAATAAACATCTGACGTGACTATGAATACACGGGTAGCACAGTGTCTTATTGAAGATTCACACCAACCCCTGAAAAAAAAAAATAGTCGTCTTATTTTTTATTTTCGCATGTCCTCTGTTACTCTTCCAATTAAGCAAACAAGAGGCAAAGTTAGCAAAATTCCATCCCTATTTATAAGACTTTTGTGCCCTGGAAAGCAAATGACCACGACCATAACGACGAACATATCATCGTTGCGTCAAAGAGTGTACTCAATCGAGTTTAGTATTTAATATTAAGTGTTCAGACATGGTAGTCACCAGTTTATTCTCCGACTACTACTGACCTTTATGCTGTATACATCTATAAGTGAACACAAACCAATTTCTAACGCACCTTTTCAGGCGCCCTTTTATTTCATCAGCTAAGGCAACAAACATATGTACAAATTTCGTTATCACGAATGTCCTATTGAGTCCTATTTATTGCCTACATTCTGTGTAGTTGTAATTTTGTTCCAGACAATATTATTTCAGTATTTTTTCATTACTTCGTTTCACGGTAGATTTCCCCATTGCCACCTGGGGTTTTTAGAACGAATGTTTCCCCACGTTGTTTGGTCGCTACACAAGTAACGAGAAATTACTAATCTGATCATCAATTTAAATGGAATCATTCAGACTGACAAAGGAAGTAGGTACGGGGTTGATTTACTTTTGTAATATTTCGCTCATGCGACAACGTCTATTTATTTGATTTTGCTTTTATCTCTTGGTGAACCCCGCTTGGACAGAACAAGTGCGGCTGTACTCTGAAGAATTGTGTACTCTGCGGGATGTTATGCTTAATTGAAATCTGTCTTTACTTTCGTACTCAGAGCACAAAGGCCCAAAGTCATTTATCTATGTAAGTCGTGACTGTATGCCGCAAAGACACCCGCGTACCTACCTGCCTATATTATTAGTTATGAATCCCCGTTTTGTGAAATTATATTGCAGTAAACACTTGAATATTTATAATAAAAAGTACACCGAACAGTCAACATGCTTCTAAGCCATTTTTGTGAATTTTCTGGCTTCCCTCACTTCATCTTTTCTTTCCTGTTTGTTCTTTCTACACTACTACATTCAAATTGTATCCTTTCAAGGGCTTTTTTTTGCACCACAGTTTCTGGAACGCATGGCATCCTCATATAATGTGGTAAACAAATCTGTCATTTTATAGAATGACTTTAAATTCTCCATAATATTTGAATTTTGTAAGCATGAAGCTGTAGCTAATTCTTTCAACCACAAATGGTTTGTCAATGATGTCTCACGAACTATCTTATCTACTATTTACGTAAAGAAGTGGAACTACCGTAGTATTGTGTTTCTCGCGCGAATCTCTGAATTTACTCATTAAAGAGTGCCACTCTTACCGATTCAGAGGAGATCGTGAAATCATAAATAATCATGTAATTATTAAATGATAATAAAATTAGAATAATCTTCCGAAAATTAAAAACTTTATGCAATGTCACTCGAATTAAACTGTTCAACTCAACGTGATCCAACAACATTAGAACTTGTCGCCAATGTGGGAATACTGAATGCGACCGGAACATAGTTATAGAATCAGAATACATATTCATAAACCAGATTTAGTCGAGCAGCCGAGTATCGTATTCTAATTGATTTCGGGATACTATATGGATCGCTTTTTTCAGACATTTCAATGAAAATCGTTACAATGACAGGTTCGAATTAAGAGTTTTGTCGTATGAGATTAACTCATTTAAGACACACAGCAATAACGTCCTGGCAGTGGCCACCGTTTGACTCATCGCATGTTTGCTTCAAGTTATTCAAATCTGACCACTTACCGCTGGTGGGGGGAAGTCAAAAGTATAGCTAGATGATTCGTGACGAACTCAAACTTATTTAAAAATAATTTTTCTTTACAAAAATTTACATGGTAGATGAGCAGATTTACACGTAAGATGAGCCGAAAGAAGTGCATCAGCGTCGCAGCAGGTAGTAAAATGCTGACGTTGCACATCTTGTCATCATATTGTGGAGTGCGAGTCATGCACACTGCTTCAAAAATGGGTCGCTGTTGTTGCGAGTCTGCAGTGATACACAGATGGAAATTCGGTCCATTATGTTCTTTGATTTTATCGAAATTTTTGACGATTGGACATGGAAATAAATTAGGAACGGGATGGACGAGACCAAATCTACTCATAATTTGCTGTAACAGCATCAGGACCATTAACATTAATCGTATTTTGCCTTGCTTTTTCGCCTTTATTGAAGAATACTGCACATTTTCTCTTTGCTGGTATACATCTTTGACGCGTTTATCAGGCCGCCTATATGATATAATCACTTTCAATAGCGGTTTAGGAAGTCGTGATATAAATTGTGTATATCAAAATATAAAATCAAACGTGGAACGCAATAAATTTGCCCGAAGTCCAAAAAAAATGGGGGTTTGTGTTGATCGCAGCAGCTCTATACTGGATTAATAAAAAACAAAAAAATCAAAAGTCCTTAGAAGAGAAATTTAACAATTATGATTTGTTATATATAATGATTTTAAATAAAAAAAATCGTCCAAATAAAATCCTTCGTTCACCCGGAGGAGTGTATTATTTAGAAAAAATTATTCAAACTGCAAAATTATCGATATAGCCGTTCTCAATTTATAGTGAGTGTTTAAGCATGAATGGAATGAGATTAGAGATTTCTGCACTCACAGGAGTATTGAAATATTCTCCTTTTAAAAAATTCAAAAAAATACAAAAAATGGCCCCTTAACTTGATATAAAGGGGTTTTGTTTTGCCCAATTAGGATTTGATAACATTGAAATAAAACCAATGACTAAACTCAATATCAAAACATTCAGTGAGACTTAATTTTGATCGTCGCCATAGCTGCAACCATAAATGAAGTATTACAGAGATGCCCGGCTTTTACCTCTCTTTCCCCTTAAGGTTTTTGGCAACAGTTTTTTATAACGTGTTTATAAACGAAATTGACCAACCAGCAATATGCTGGATAATTGCGACATTTACGTTAAAAATTCATGAATATCTGTCAAAAGGCACTCAAATTCGTAGATGGACTAGGGGCAATGAGCTGTGAAGTCGGCTATCTCTGTAATACTTTATTTCTGGTTGCAACCTAGTGTTGTCGAAGTTTTCGAAATTCTTTCCACCTCCTCTAAAATTGAAATATGACGTAAAGTCAAAAATGGAAGGCACTCAACAAACGTTCTCTATTTGTGGCGTTGTCAACGATAATTGCTTTCTAGGAATCGACCAACCCGTCGTGAACACATAAGCGACTTAGAGTTCCATATAAAATCACAGAAATCGGAAATTTTATTCGTATAAAGTGCAATCTTTATTTCGTCTATGGTATTATACATATACACCGTCGCCGTGGCGTAGTGGGTAAGTGCGTCGACTCCTACGCAGAGGGTGCCAGGTTCGATACCCAAATTTACCACCTTTGATAATTCTTGGCTCCACCTCTTTGGAGTCACTGGCAATGCTCAAAGAGTATTCTTGTCGGCATAAAACTGTAGGTCCCTACCACTCGCAAAAGACCATTGGCACGCGCAGCACGAGTGGTTGCTGAGAAGCTAGGCCTAGGTCCGCCTCGGACTGTAGCGCCACCCATATCATTATTATTATTATATTATACGTATATATAGCTAATACCTATTTCATCATAGAAAGTGTCTCTGTATATTTTATAACACTATTAAAAATATGTAATTATTGAATAAATTTTCAACCGAATTCAAGCGTGTAATGCGAAATAACATGTGTCACTGTCACCTTGAATGCCCACGGACAGTGTTTGGACTTAACATTTCCAAAATGTGGTAGACCTAGAAGAAAAATACTGATTCGATTTGAAAAACTCGAGGTAGATCTTGTTTACCTGTGCAATTTCTAGGGAACTTCACATTCTAAGTAAGTTCACTTCTCATAAGCAACTGCACATCTCATAAACAATATGATATATTACATATCCACATACAATATATTTTGTAATACTAGCTGGGTTTTTTTGCAAGCGTATATACGCTTAATTTTCAATTTGCATGTAAAATACACTAACAACAAGTCATATACCCGCTTAAGTTACTTATTATATCTATCGCCGCTTAAGAAATAAGCGCGGATAAAAACAATGCTTCCAATCATTAATTTCTGTGTGTTCATTCCTGAATTCATTCATTCATTGTTTTGGTTGCTGTGTGTGGCTTACATCTGCAGGTTTGGTTGATGTATTAGTTCATTTTTTAATTTTTTGCCTCCATAAGTATGCAATTTTGGTACACCCAGAGTGTCTCTGCTATACATTCCGTTGAGCTCTCGTTATCGATTCTTTTCATTTGATGAACATTTATTTTTATTTTATAATTATTAATTGTTTTGGCTTTTAAAGTGATGGTCACGCTACACAATCGCAAACCGAAGATTGTGACAATTAACGATCAACTATCACCTTCCCTGACTGCTTCGCAAATGTCACAAATGTCGTCGGTGCTGCCAAGCTTTTATGATGAATCATTAAGCGCCGATGATGGTTTTTTTGTGCACTTCAAGATTAAGCGTATATACGCTTGCAAAAAAACAGCTACTGTTGTCACTTATAATTTCAGACGCTTTTTGATATCGGGGTGTTATTTCTTTCCGATTTTTCCGATAATTTTTTCTTCCATATTACACTGTTCCTTCTAAATTATTTGCAGTAAAAACAATAACTGCAGAAATGACACTAAACCACACCTTAGCTTACGGAATATATTCATTGTAAACATACCAACTTTGAACTAGGCGCTGCGTATTCGATTATCTGCAAACATTGAAATTTACAATTTAATTTAGACCTGTCAATTTAGATGACTGATAATTTAAGGCGAACTCGATTTTGCTAAATTGTCAACTTATACACATCCTCACAAAAGTATTCGCACAAGACTTCATTTAACGAAATAAGCTAAATTCCACTAGCTTAGTAGAGAAAAATGAATTCAATAAAATTAAAAAAAAAATAGAATTAGTAAAAGATTAATAATTAGTACAAAAAAATCAAATATTAATAAATCCAAGTAGGCAAAAACGAAAATAAACAAACTGACTTAAAAGTAACACAAAATTATTCGCACAAAAATAAAAAATATGAAAAAATACATAAAATAAAGTAGGTGAGTGGCACATCAGTATCTAGTTGCACCACCCATAGCATCAATAACGGCTCTTAGTGGTTTTGACATACTCCCGACAAGTTTCTTGCAAAAATCTGGGCGTAAAAGTTCCCATTCTCGTTGTAGAGCTTCTTTAAGAGTAGCTTTGCTGCTGATAGCTCGATTTCCAATATTTTGCTCATTTTCCAATTATAAGCTCAGCTCACAAATGTTCAATGGGGTTGATGTCGGGTGACTGTGGAGGCGTTTTAAGCTGCGAGCGAGCATTGAAAAGCAGCCACATTTTGACATTGTGAGCAGTATGCTTTGGGTCGTTGTCTTTTTGAAAGACATAATAGACCCTAGACCCATTTTGGTAGCGCTTTGCAAATTTGCAAATTTCTTTTTAAGATGTCGAGGTAGTCATATTGGTTCATTCTATAGTCAATGAACTCCATTTTAACCAACCCCCGCGCAGACATACACCCCCACATCATGATATTACCACCGCCATGTTTCACCGTCGCTTGAAGATTAGCTTCATTCAGCTCAGTATTTGGTTTTCGCCAAACCCTTTGCTTCCCGTCATTGCCAAACAAGTTAAACTTGCTATCGTCACTAAAAATAACAGTGTTCCAAAAGTCTAGATACTCTGGCGAACGGGAGTCTTTTTTCTTTGTTAACTTTGGAAATAAAGGGTTTGAGACGTGCAACTCTACCGTTAAAATTATTTGACCTTAAAGTCCGCCTTACTGTTTCGACAGAGAGTGGTTTTTTTTTAATGATTCCTGACACCTCTGCGGTCAATAATTTTGCTGGCGTCTTAGGGTTTTTCTTGATTTTCTTGACAATATCCTCACATTTGCCTCCGATAATGTTTTTTTTCGACCCCTTCTACTTTCTTTTTTTCTAAACAACCCTCATTTCTGAACTTATGGACAACATCCCTAACTACGGTATAGGATCTTCCAACAAGTTCACCAGTCTCTCGGTACGTTTTGCCTTCGCAAACTAACTTTAAAATAACCTTTCGCTCTTCTATAGAAGTTTCCGATGTTTTTCGTCCCATTTTGATCTTTTCTTTCCTTTTTTTTAATTTCATTTTCTCAGAAATATCCTCCATCCTTCTGCATTCACTCGATCACAGCCTTCAACAGAATGAGCGGTTATTATAACACAACGCTCGAGTTTGTGCGGATAATTTTGTGTCTGCTTTCCTCTTGCCGCATTCGGAGAAGTCGAAAAAAATACCCTTAGGGTTGATTGCATCAGTTTGAACCTTCAATATGACTATTGAATATTAAGAGCAGATGTATAATACAAAAAAAAACAGTTACTTTTTAAGTTGTACATAGAAAATATTAAATAAATTCGGCTGTAAAGTCTTTGTGCGAATAATTGTGTGAGGATGTGTATAGCGCGTTTCTACAGCCGACTTCATGTCCGTCCGTTGGCGCAATCAGTGGATAACTCAATTTATCAACTGTTTTCTCTCAAAACCAGATGGATAATTTAATATATAATAATTGTTTCCATTTCTGAAATGTAGGTTGCCACGAAAAGCTCTCAATGTGGAAGAAACAACATCTCTCTATTTCTATTTCAAAAATATCCGACATGTTCGAAAATGACGTGAGTTCAAGTTACATTTTTCGTTTTATTAGGATCCTCGTATTTCACTATTTTTGAAAAACGCAGGCTGACGCAGTACTCTGTGCATGCCTATTGATTCCGTGCGTTGAAAGACGTCAACAGCGCCAACGCACTACTGTGTTTCAGGCATAAAGCAATCATGAGCAATATTCTGGTTGGCACTTGAAGTATGGTGTCTGCCCTTCATTTTCTAAATTCATAAAGTCTTTCCCATCATCAAGGACTTCCTGTTTTCATTTACAAGCTCATCGTCTCTCTCAATCCATTCGAATGAATACTTTTTGCTGCGTGGGATTTGTTTTGAACCGAATAAGAGAAAAGGGGCCCTTTGGAAAACAGTAAATTCTCATCACCTGCAGGTGGTCGGGGGTAAAGACCAACCTACGCGATGCTTTGTTCCCTTAAGTATAATGAAAGAAATAAGCTTCACGTGTGGGAGGCCGTTCGTATCAGATAAGTAAGACATTCCAAATTGTTCGGATTCAGGACACCGTGTGCCCTTGCGCACTGGGACCATTAATCTTTTCGCAAACATCCGCTCAATGCCTGTCCATTAACGTCAAAGATTATCCGGCGAATTTAAAGATTCCCACTCGCACGAAGGCACGATTAGAGTATAGGTATTTTAGTTTAGTCACGCATTCAACCGGAATACCTCGCACGGAATAATAAAATCCCGAATCATATTGATTGCTTTCATCCCGCAGAAATGTTCATACGAGTTTATAATTCAATGGGTTCTAGCACGCGCCTAGTAAACCCCATCCCAACAACATACAATGCCTTTAATAATTCCTAATACAATTGTTTTCGCTTCCTTTCTTTCTCTTTTTCATGTACACCTGGCTGCCGTTTGTGTCGTCGTAAACAACAGGACATACCACTGCATGTGGCTATGATTTCGCACATCCTCATCGCCTGGGACAGGATGAGATGGCTCGGAGATCCGATGAGGGGGCGTTTGCCGGCGTTCGTTTGGTGCTGTGCGACATGGCTGACGGGGATGGTTATAGCGTTGCCGTATCCAATTTACACCATGTACGTCGAGATTGGGGTAAGTTCACATCACAACACACGCCTTCGGTTATCTTTTAAATTCGCTTACATATGCCTGGCAACTTGTGGAGGGGGGATTTCTAGATTAAATGCTCTCCAGGGTGTGGCGATGAGAGTGCGTGGGGGTTTGGGTCATTGCGACATGATGGATTGATGCTCTGTGTGTTCTTTGTGTTTCTGACTTTTGCGTCACCGGCGATGGAATACGTTTCAACTGTCTGAGGAGGAGCGGTAATACTTTCCATCAAAGTGACTGTTCATTATTTTTTCATTTGTCGAGTGCATTGGCATCATCCCTGCAGATAGATCCTATTAAGGATGCTTGATGTATCCAAGCGACGTGGACGATTAGCTGGTCTGTTCGAAGTCGTAAGGTTAATGTAATCGAATACGTTTTATGGATGAACTACATGCGAATCGCAGTCTCTTTGTTTCTTGACGCATACGTTGATAATTGGATGCTTGAGGGCGTAAACATTGTTGAGAGAAGTGTCAGTGTCAATGACTCTTGATGAAGCTCGGTATTCTGGATTAATTAGTGTGAAGCTCTTGTGATTCCAATCAATTAAACAGTACCCTAGGGGATTTTCAGCAATAAAATAACAACAAAGCAATTGACTTCGGGTTGCAACTGGTCGTAGGTCAATTCCACGACTTGGACTTCAACAGGAATGGGTAGGAAGAGGTGTGGACTTTGATGAAATGGTAACCTCATAGGCCCCCACCAGTTGTCTATTATTGTGAAATGAATCAAATTCAACTCATTGTAAATTTGGCAAAAATTGGCAGACAGATACCGCTAAATAATAACAGTCCTCTTCTTGGCTTGCTTCAGTGTTCGAATGATCTTCCAGACATTTCTTTATCTGATCAGAACTAGAAATTGCACATCCAACCCTCGACTATAACAGTTTACAAAAAATTGCCTTATGTGATTTTTTTAGTGCACAATTAAATGTTTCTCATTTCATCTGATGGAATGGAAAATCTTTGACTCACGAACAGCTGCAGGCTTCTAGTATTAAATTCTAAATATTGCTACCACGGGTAAACCAATGACCGTACCCTTTGCCGATCCAACACGATTGCCAATGCAAGTCCTCTCTGATTCACCCGATCGTTGGCTACCCTATTTTTCACTCCAGAGGGTAGTTTATGTTGTTGTGGGTTGAGTCGATTGAGGAAAGGGATAATTTTTACTCCTCGTGCAATATCGCTCAACACTAGGCATGTTGAACAAGATTATAATAATGATCCAGAGGCTGAAGCTGAAACTAAAAGTGAGCAAGATCCTCCGTCGATCGAATACCATTTGCCGGGGATACGTTTTGCCAGTGCTCTTCATTTCAAATACAGTAGACGACGAATATAAGAAACAACTAAAATACACAAAATGTGTTTCTTATATCCGACTTGCTGTTACAGGAAAACCAAAACAAGAGAGAAATTAAAATTTCTTATAGAACTGACTTAATAAATAAATTACTCTAGAAGGATTTGATGTATGTAATAAATAGTAAGTGGCTTAGATGCACTTAGGTCAATGTAGGCCCGTTGTACTGTCACTTGGGTTTAAAGAGAGGGGAAGAGCCGGCGTAGTTTTTACGACAGGCAGAAAGATCTGTCAAGGAAGTCAAATAGCAATTTGATTGGCTCTCTCAATTCGCCTAAATAGGAGCCAAGAGTTGCTTTCTTAGCTGAGGCAAGTGCCGGGCAGTTGCAAAGAAGGTGTTGTACCTTCTTGTACCTACCTCATTTTCCTCTTCTTCCTCGTCTCGTTTCTTCTTCCTCATAGTCTTAGTCTTTTCGCGTGTAATTCCAAAATGCAGTGTCCGGTGATTATACCCATTGCTCTGCTAGGTAGCTACCTGCCTACCTAGTTGGGCTGCTTGTGTGTTCACCAGCGCACTTAGACCGTATTGGTCCATTGTGATACCCATAGTCAGACTACTACCCCTAATTGACTACTCCAGTGATCGTGCCGTTAATTTGATCCCAACGATTTGAAAACCAGATAAAAGCGTATTAACTTTACTTTCACCGGGATTCGGGGACCCCGCTGACTAGGAGCAGGCACTCTACCAACTGAGCCATGCAGTCGTCTTATTGCTGTGCTTTAGGCCTTTTTAAAGATATCAGACTAACATATCTTTTGCGGTTAAGACTGGGCCAGATTTGTTTGGTAATTTGGCAAGTATTGCCTATGTTCCATCTTATTATGCTTTGATTAGTGAGTTGTAACTTGAAGGAAGCTAGAGGAGTACCTAAGTTAGAGAAGGATCCATAATGTCTCTATGGCCCAGGACCCAACACAGGCGAACTCGAAACTGTTCGGATATCTCGTCAAGAGATGTGCGACAGCTTATGACTATTTTCGAGTTTATAGAGAACGATGTTAGGGATTTGATTGCTGTCTGGCTATCCGTAAAGATTCAGATGTCACGGCCGGATATCACGTTCCACCTCAGCCAGGACAGGGCTTCGCTGTTCGCCATTATTTCCACTTGGAAAACGCTGCAGTAATTAGGTAGATGGATCGATTTATTGAGATTAAGATGTTCAGGGAAAATTCCACTCGATTCGATGTAACCGATGTAAGAAAAAGTCAGTTTCAAACGTTAAACGTTTTTTAATTCATTTTTGAACAAAAAGTAAACATGTCAGCTACCGTTTGTACGTAGTACTTGTATACATAACAATTATTAATAACCACGGATAGGACTGTGCCAACTTTCCTCTTAATGTAATCGGAAGACAGCATCGACTTCATACAACCACGTTTCATGCAACCCTGATTCCAAATATATTCCAAATATTTTGATTTTTTTTCCTTTTTATAACGTTATTGCCTTTTTGTGTAGTTGTTGCTTGTTTTACCCATTTTGGGGTTGAAAAAAATCCTAAAAATTATACGCATTTGCATGTATCTAAGCAAAGTTGTGGAAGCATGCTTCCTACTCACAATACGTCATACACATACCTAACTTCCTAGAGACATAAAAAAATAGGACTGGCAAATTCGGGGGTTGAATCTGGCCCACTCTTTCTAGAAGCCGACGCATCAAGCCCACATTTTGCCACGGCGAATCACTTTTTGGGTTTCTGGTCGATCAAATAACGAATTTTCGAAGACTTACAGAAAACAGACATGCTTGTGGCGGTCTGACGGCAGCCTTAAGAAAATATAACACCAATTAGACAGACTCGAAAAACTTCAGTCGCAAGCCGATAAGGTCCGGCTAGTCCTTTCGTTCTCCTGGTGGGCTTTTCCGTTTTTTTCCTTCTTCTTTTTCAACCGCAGAATGATAAACGTGGCCCCGGCTCTCCCAAATGTCTTAAGCAAATCGAGCGGAACATCATCGAGCCCTGTTTTCTTAATTTAAGGAATTAGTATTGTTAAGCTAATTGTGTAGAATTTATACTTAATAATATAAAATAAAATTTATTGCAAACCCTAAATGTATATTAAAAATCTGTTAGTAGTTCCATGCTACTTTTTTAGCGTTATTTTTTGTCCTTTCTAATTTTTTAAGATAAAGAGAATCCTAACCCTGTTAATAACCACTAAACCAAGAGTCAACACAAAATATTTGCGATTTGGTGAGCTTTTCTATTGGACACTGTACTCGTAACCATAATGTAAGGAAACAATATTTGCTGGATAGCTTGCTGAAAAATTTGGATGAGTTCACTTTTGAGTTTGTTACAATGTAACCACTTTAATTTTTGGTCCTTTGGCTTCTTTTTCCGGTTTTTGCCACTTCTGCTTCTTTCCACGAGTCTGAAACTTTATAGGAGGCTGAGCGTTTTTATTGGTAAATTTTCAAGGGTTTTAAATTATATTCATTAAGGGGCATATTAATATTTCATATGTTTATTTGCCTGCAGAGTTCGGTTCGCGACCCTCGTTTTATTCTCAAGTTGTTAAATCTCAAGTCATATTTCTCTCCATCAATACCTACTCATCACGGGCTCAAATGTTTATTCTGAATATTTTTTTTGCCACCCCTAGCCCATGTACTAATAGGACCAGATTGGATTTGGAGCTTTTAGACATTTTCCACAGCTTTCCATAGTGAGTGGATTGAACTCGGATGAATCAAGTCATCTTCACTTTTATTCGTCCGAATTTCGGCGTGTCAAATCACAAAGCAGAATAAGTACATGTTCCAATTAGAGTGCCTTACCCCGAGAGCTGCCTGTGACGAAAGAAACTGCTTACAAAAACAATGACTTTAATTTGGAATTACAAAGACTCACATTTAACAACAGGTATCACATCCAGTACAAAGCAAAAGAGGTAAAGTCAATTAAATTCTCATACCTGCTCTAAACGTTCGTCTAATTAAAGCCAAGCCAACAATTCTAATTAAACACACACTCATCGTGTAAGTGTCTCCTATTGTCACCCTGACAACCGATAAATTGCAGACGGCTTGGCGGTGGCATAATTTTAAAATGAAAAGTCGTTGTTGTTGTGCACTCACGCTCACGCTACACTGTTTTTTTTTTTTTTTTTTTTTTTTTTTTTTTTTATTTCATTTTTATTATTCAATTCATAAAAAAAACTTACATACTAGACAAAAATGCTTAAAACTAGTTAGACGAACAATGTTTTTATTTCTAACTTACTGGCCCTAGGCGGGCACTCTAAGCTAAACTTAATCTTAATTTATGTCTTTCGACCTAACCTAAAAGAGTGAAATGCAAATGGAAATTTAAAAAGAACAAGTTACTATTAAGAAAAAATTGGAAAACTTAATGACTGGACGGTTTTTATAAAAACTTACAAGCTACCTTACATTCTACCTTACATTCTACCTTAAAATAAAACTTACAAGCTAACTTAAGCTAACCTACGTATATATGCATATACACATGTGTATACCCCTATACCCATGTGTATGCGCATATATCCTTAATATACACAATGTATACATGTATCGTCGTGTATACACATATACATTCTTGTTTTTTTTTTTTTTATTTTTTTATTTTTTTTTTTTTTTTTTTTTTTTTTTTTTTTTATTTTTTTTTTTGTAGTTATATATATATATATACATTTTTACAGCTTACAAACTACCTTAAAACTACCCTAAGATATATAAGTCGGCCGTAGGTTGCGGCTGATAGATTTCTATCTAATCCGCCGCAAGACAGAGACCGACTGCGCCCCATAAGGGGGAACGCACTACCCTCTTTACCCCGGGTCTAAAGGGTTCGACGCTGGAGTTCCCTCGCTCCCCAGCCACCAGAAATGCTGGTGCTGCCTAGCAACATCCCTAATGTCCCGCCTGGATACTGCCGTGCTGAAACGGAGGAGACCCTCCTCAGCTCGTTGTGCGACGGAACGGTCGTGGTTGAGTCGCCCATCCACAGTCGATCTGGCGATGTGAAAAATGAGCGGTACCGCATTCATATCTTGTAACAGGCCGTACTTATCTAAATGGAGAAAAGCCTCTGGGGGAACGAAGCCGTTGTGGCGTACCCTTTCGTGGTATTTTGGATTGGGGTAGTAAGCCCCTGAGATCAAGTTATTGGACGAGTTCATCGCTCTAGCAGTATGACCTCGAATCAACTTCAACAGGAAATTGTCCACTCTTATCAGGTTTGCCCTGTTGTATAAGACCTCATTGGAATAGTATTTTATGTACTGGGACTCTGGAGTTCGATAAAGGCGAAGGCAAGCCCTAAGACAAGCCCTCTCGAACAACCGAATCTTTTCCATTAAGCTTGCACTCACGTTGAACCACACGGGACAGCCATAGGTGAGCATTGGCCGGATGAGGGCCATGTAGCAGATAACCTTCACCCTCGCATCGAGTTGGCTGTTGTAAAACAGTCTCTTTGTAAGGGCAAAAGCGCCTCGGGCCCTGGCCAGAGCAGCATCTACATGTTTATTAAAATATAGATACTGATCTAGCCAGATCCCCAGGTATCTGACTACAGTCCTTTGCGCCAATGGTTCCCCGTGTCGTCCAACGATTGAGAACTTTCGCCAATTCTTTCTCGTATCCGCCGAGGCCTTATACAACGGCGTCCTGAACAGAATGGTTTCCGACTTCCGGAAGTTGATACTCAACTTCCAGTCATCGCAACTTCTCATGAATGAATCGAAGTCACCCTGCGTGAGAGTAGTAATTTCCTCGATCTTTTTGCCTGATCTGTACACGATCAAGTCATCGGCATACGCAATTGCATGAGGAAGAGATCTTAACAGATCGCTCAAGTAAATGTTGAACAGGATCGGCGAATTAACGGCACCCTGTTGGAGACCATTTTTAACCTCAAACATACCTGTGGAGGTCACGTTACCATTCTTGACGACGAAGCGTCTGCCGGTAAGCATGTTACACAGTAGGTACAGCAGTGGTTTGCTAATGCCTAGCCGATTGAGCTTGTAGAAAAGACCTTCTAACCATACGGTGTCGAAGGCCTTCTCCAGGTCAATCAAGCAGGCACCCGTACATTGTTTCTGGCTCTTGTTCCATTGGATATCCGACACCAGTTTCGACGCGGCATGAATAGTGTCATGCCCCGCTTTGAAACCGAATTGGTTATCCGGAATTATATTTTTGTCCTTAGTCCAGTTGATCAGAGTTCTATTGATCACCTTCTCGAATACCTTGCTGATATTCGGCAGGAGACTTATTGACCGGAGGTTGCATGGATTCGAAGAATCTTTTCCTCTCTTGGATATGGGTTGCACAATAGCCGTTTTCCAATGCTCCGGATAATGTGCATTATTCAGAGCATTGTTAAATAGGATTGTGTACATATTAACCACTTCCAGGGGGAGGTGTCTTAGCACAATGTTGGAGATCCCGTCGATTCCAACAGACTTTTTCTTCTTTAATGATTCGAAGACCGCTTGGAGTTCTGTCTTCGATATGAACGGGGGTTGAACCCCTTCGTCGGCGATGGCATTATCTGCCATGTTATCATCATTGAACACGACAAAGCCAGTGTTCTCAGATCGCCATTGTTGCATGTCTTCTCGAAGTTGAGAGTTGCTAGCCAGTACGCGGTTATCCAAGTCGTGGTTCGGGCGAACGCTCTCATTCACCTTGTACACTTCTTGGAAGACCGCGCCTAGTACCTCCATTTTTTCTTGCGGATCTTCGACCACAAAGAAGTTATCGTCGAGTACGGCATTATCTGGAGTGATACCTGCTGTAGTCAGTATACGTTCGTTGTCCGTCGTTCTGGGAAGTTTAAGACACGGAAGATCGCTATTTTTGCTACGGAAGAATTTGTTTATTTGCGGGAACATGCTCGGATTGTTAGATCTAACAGCCCGAATCTTATCATTCCAGTAAGAATTAACAGAAAGTCTGTAATTCTGGGCAATTAATGTCTGAATGTTCTTAATTAGCGATTTCAGTGTCCTAACTTCCTCACTACGTCTGTCAGTAAACCGCCTGTACAAGTTTTTTAATCTTGTTAGGAGTCTACTTTTTTGTTGGTGTAGTGCGTCAATTGTCGCATTGCGGTAAATGTCTTGGTTGTTTGTACGTATATACCGTGGTATCGTGCTGTCCATCGTTCGTTTGATTGTCTCGTCCAATTGAATTAGATACATGTCAATCTCTTCGTTTGACAAGTTTCTATTGGACGGTATGTGGAGCTCGTTCGAAGAGAGTGCTCGCGTCATTTGTCTGGAGAAGCGTGTCCATCGAGCCCTACTGTAATTGTAGGGGTACGTTTGAACAAACTCTCCGAATTCCGCAATATCGTTAGGGATCTTGATTTCGGCACTGAGTCCGCAATGGTCACTGAGATACACGAATGTGTTCAAACAGTTTACCGTTTGTGCGTCTGTGTCTGTCAGCTGCAGTCTTGCGTCTAACAACAGGAGATCCAGATAAGAGCCGCTCCTGGGATAGGACGAGATCTCTGTTGCCTTCAAATCGAGTCTATACTCGACACTGTGCAAGCAAAACCAGCTGTAAAGCTGGTCCCCTCTATTGTTGGAAATTGTGTTTCCCCAATATCCATGTCGGGCATTTAAGTCCCCGGCCAAAATAAAATAGTTCTCCTCCGAGTCCAGCCTTAGGCATCGGAAGAGTGAATCGAGCTCTGATATAGTCGTTCTGGAACTAGGGTTGCCGGAGGAGTAGACCGACACCGCATACAACCTCCTTCCACTGCGGAGCGAAATGCACACGATGCAGGCCTCCAACTCCTGAAACCTTCGTACTTCACCACTATACACTACTTTATGTTTTATGTTATTTTTAATGAAGATCGCAACACCGCCTCCACCACTGGAATTGGGCCGGTCTCTTCTAATAACACTATAATTGCTGTGCTCCAGTATGCCTCTCCGAGTTAGCTTGGTTTCGCTAATCAGCATCAGCTCTGGGCTTTGGTCATCCAAAAGTTTATAGAGCTCGTTCTTTCGAGGGATCCCTATCAATGAATTTGCATTCACTGCAAGGATCTTGTAAGATAACTCGTTCGTCTGCGCAGCCATTAAAACGGTTGACGTGGTTGGTTCTGCAGTAGCGCCAGAATTTGGTCTACCCGCTCTTCTAACCGATCCATACGCCTTTCAATGGAGGATTTCCAATCCGGCGTTGGCTCGTGTGCTCTTGGCACTGCAGGTTGCGGCACTACCTTCGGTAGTTGCTGCTTTTCCGTGCTCCTCGGGCCAGACGCCATTTGGGCGTAGGTCACTTGAGGGGTGACGGGTATGGCTGCCCCGAGTGGATTTTTCACTGGGGGCTGCTTCTGCAGAACCATTTTTGATTTTCGCTCTTGGAATTTAGGGCAACCCCGATAGTTAGCGGTGTGCCCCGCGTTCCCGCAGAGTACGCATTTGAGCTGACTCTTGTCAGCTGCTCCCTTTTGCCCCAGAGGACAATTCTCCGCACTGTGGTTCTCACTGCACTTTACGCATCGAGGCTGCATTTGGCAGTTCGACGCGGCGTGCCCGAACCTTTGGCAACGGAAGCATTGTGCAATGCCATCGCGCCTTCTTATATTGTCCCACTCGCACTTGTGGTAATCTAAGAACTCAATTTTCTTTAGATTATCCACTTTGCTTGTGGATGTAACCTGCACAATATAAAAGGGTAATTTCCGCCCCTCTCTCTTTGCCTTCACTGTGGTGAAAGGCTTGACCCCGACGTACTCAATTCCATCGCACACTTGCTCTTTGAGCAGTTGGAGGACCTTTTCCGGTTCGAGCGGGCAGTTAAGCTTTAACAGCCGAGACTGGCATTTTTCGCCTTTTGGAGTAAACGAAAAGAACTCCAACGTCGATCTCTTTAGGAATATTTTTAGAGTGTTGTAATCTTCCACTGTCTTGCAGTGGATTGCGTTCTTATTAACGCCTTTACATCTACTGATAAAAAAATTACCTGAACCAACGGCCTCCTTACACATCTTGGCAGTTTGTTCAATATCCGCCTTGTAGATATTGATTGGCGGCACCTTTTCTTTCTTCTGCTGCTGTTGCGTTGCTGGTTGCTGCTGTTGAGTTGCTGATCGCTGCTGTTGTGTTGCTTCTTGGCGTCGCTGTTTCGTTGCCGGGCGCTTCATTGTTGCGGGTCGCTGATGTTGCTCAACCGCTGGCAGCTGTTGTGTTGCTGGCAGTTGTGCAGTTTCTGTCCGCTGTTGTTGTTGTTCAGCTACTGGTTGTTGTTGTTGCACTGCAGCCTTTGGTTGTTGCTGCTTCTTTTTTTGTGGCGGCATATTTGCCACTTGTTGTGGCTTTTTCTGCTGATCCAGCATTCTCCTCGCTGTTGTCTTAGCTTTCAGCTCTCTGATTTCATGCAGGAGTCGCTGAATTTTCCCCTGCATGTCGTCAACTAGCGTCTCCTTCATGCGAAGAACACGCTCAATTTCATCTTCCGTGTCGGAGGAGAGCGAGTCAAAGCTGTTGCTGCTGACAGCGAACAGTCCTTCCCCTCCATCCGACACGTACTGAACGGCATCCTCCTCAGATTCGGCTGCTGATGAACTAGCCGCCGCTTCACTCTGCTCTTCCCCTTGCATCCCATCGGGTGTTGCATTTGTGTTGCGGCGCTTCACATTCTTGGGAGAAGTCTTCTTTCTCCTCCTTTTTGTGCCTTCTTGGGCAACTGTTGACTGGTGGCTTGATTTTGCCACCGGTTGTTGTAGGTCATTGTCCGCTTCTAAGAGCGCGGACCGCTCGTTCGATTCCATTGTCTCCACTCCTCTTGTTATGTAAGTGATTAACACAATACGAGGATAAATGAAAAAAAAAGTCTTTTTGGATTTGCCGCCCCCACTGGGGCTCGAACCTGGGACCCGGCGAGTCTAGAGCACTGACTCTACCTATCCGGCCACTGATAGTTATTCTGAAACAGCGTCCCTACGCTATATCACTACTTTTTCACTATTTGCTTTAATTGTTTGAAGTCGACACTCGCGAACTATCACTGCACTGCTCAGAGGTCTGTGAACGACTCACGCTACACTGTCCTTTGTTACTCATGCAGTCAAAACAGAAAAAACGGCACACGCTGCAGCATTCGTTTTATGCGCACGCTGTCAACATTCGTAACAGGACGAATTTATTTTTGCAATTTAACCGAATCCAAGTGAAATTGTTATTTGCGAAATATTGTTTTACCTCTCTGATGTTCTTTTTCCCTCAGACTGCATACATATTTATTTTAAATTTACATTTTATTATACACATCCTCATCTGAAGTGGCATGCGTTGGCACATGACAAGGCTCTTATCCTTTCATTGTGATGTGATGGAATTTTTGGCGGAGGCAGTTCGATGACATCTTCTGCAGATCCATATACGCATCCTTTAAATATGTTCACCGAAAGCAAAACAATAACTGTGTTCTGCGGGGATGGCGGCAGTGGCATGCCTTTTCGAATACAATTACCATATATTACTTTTTTTTCTTCAACTCTGGGTTGCTCCCGCGAAAAGTTTAATGTATTCAACATGTCAATTTGGGTGTGGCAAGCGAGATGAAAGGGATTCACGGGAATCTCAGGAGGTTAAGGCGCTGCTGCTTGTTGATAAAGTATAAAATTGTGTACGCGTGCTTCGGCAAAGGAGGCTACTGCTGCTGCTGTATATTTGTTTTGATGGATGAAATGGGAAGTTTCAGCTTGTTTACGTGTTTTTATTTCGAAATCTCTTGAGGGTAGACGTGATCTGTGCAGACAATAACAACCGTAATGCCAGGTCTTATGGCTTCCCCAAGCAGTTGACAAAGAGATGCTCCTAGTTGAATTCACGTGCACTTCTTTATTGTCTGTGTTGGGAAAGGTCGTTTCTATAGATTTACACACGAGTAAAGTATTCTCACTGAAGGTGAGTGGAACATGTTGTTACACCGTTTTGGATGAATGGAAAATTGGAATCGATGCGGCTTAAACTGAACATCTCTTGACTTCCTTCCACGTCCCTTAGTAGCTATCGATTCTAATTTTGTCGAATTTTATTGATCGACGCAAAGACATGAAGTATCAAATTTCAGGGATAAATTGCAACTTTAAGTGAGCATTATCTTAAAAGGACATTGCACCAGTGGATTCGGTTGATATTAATATTCAGGGCTCTCATCGTGTATGACGAGACGACAATGGTCCCGCGTTGGCGTTTAAACTATAGTTTCGCTACATGTAAGCAATACAAAACGTGAACGTCTGGAAGCTGTCATTCATTATCGCCTCGACCACGGATTTTTGAGGATAGCTGTATCAGTATCGTCTCATTAAATCAGAACAAGGTTAGGTTAGGTTTGGGCGATTGCCACCACTGTAGTAGCTGTGGCCCACTAAGATCCTGGTTGGATCTTTTGCGCTATCGCTACCCGGTGCTTTCCACCGGCTCTTTTTAAAAAGGGACTACACTAACGAAAATGAAATAAACCTAGAGACTGTCCAATGGTATTCTAGTGGCCTACTTTGACAAGTCCACTCTAGTGCTAATTTACAGCCAATTCGTTTTCCTGATAAACTTGGCTATATCTTGTATCTTTAAATGTGACATTTCCTCTAGGTTTCTGAAAAAGTAGTTGCCTGGTATATCTTTTCTGGTTTTTGCAAGGGCTGGACAAGTGCCGAGGAGATGAAGCGTATTTTCTTCCTCCTCTTGGTCACCATAGCTTCTGCAGTAGTCGTTGTGGGGGGCTCCCATTCTTCTGCAATGGATACCGAGAAGGCAGTGGCCGGTGATAAAGCCCACTACGTTCCTTATTACATTCCCGTTTAGTTTTAGGAGTGTATTTGTTTTGTTTGAATTTAGTGAGAGCCAAATAAGCCTCGAAGTCTTACATGTATCTAATTCCATCCATCTCCGATTAGCGGAGTCGACGGCATCTGTAAGTAACATGGTATTTATTACTTGGAGTGAGGGATATGGGGTGTCTTGATTTTTTGACAGTGCCAGTCCCACCCATACTCTTGGATAGTTGTAACTTCTGCCTGGAATACACTACAATGGTTGGGCAGTCGAAGGGACAGGGAAAAGGATATGTCCGGCGATATCACGAATACTCCTAGTCTGTTGCCCTCGTCTGTTATATAATCTGTATGCGTTGGTAGGCTTCATTTTTGATTATCTCTATATGGACTCTGATTGTGAATCAGAACAATGAGTGGGGGCTGTCCAATTAGGGGAACCAGATTTTCACGTAGAAAAATTAAGAAATAACGAGGATCGAGTTATTTTTTTAAGGAGGTCTTACATATTTGCCTGCCCTATGTTAGTGGGTTCCCCGGTTCGAATTCCGGTAAGAGCAAAGGTAATACGCTTTTGTCTGGTTTTCAAACCTGGTCCAGTGAACATTTGCCGTTGCCACTATCACTAGAGTGGTCAATCAGTGATAGGAGTCGGACTGTGAGTATCACAATGAACCACCATGGTCTTAGTGTGCTGGTGACTTCCCTAGCAGCCCTCCTACCAACCTACATATTTTCTATCACTCGACCCCAACAATGTAAACTTAAACACGTCGTTTTTTTTCCAAGCTTCTTGGGGTTTTTCGGTGAGTGGATTTTCAATCTGAATTCGTCTTTTAAAATTTTTATTTTGTACGTGTGGTTTTTTCTAAGCAATCGACGTCTTACTGTTCATTTCTATGTCCTATCATTCAACGTGCATTTGGTTGGAAGTCTTATCTTTGCTAATTCAAATGGGTTTCTGCGCTGGACACGCTTTCTTTAAGTGCCGATTTCGTTTCACATCTTCCACGATAATGATAGGTCGCCTTAAAAGCAAAGAAAGTCTGCGTTATTTTAGGCATTTCACTTGCTGACCCTCAAGAAAGTATTCGAAGACTTTGTGACCAGGTTTGCCAAAAAATAAAATCATCAAAAATACTTAAAAATATTTATCAGGTATGTGCGTTCTGGTTGTACCAGCTATTCCTTCTCGTAAATGAAAAACTCTGTTCTTAAATTATTTTGATGAACTTTTATTAGATGTGGCTCTTGCAATAAATTTTCCTCCACTAGGGGACAGGCCTCGTTTCACTTAATCTTTTCATTGCATAGTTAATTGATACACTGCTTAGTACATACAATGTTATCATTTCTATTCTGTTGTTGCAACTTAATTTATTTGGATCTTATTACCCTGGACGAGACGAATTGCATGCCTGGAATTAATTTTTAAATAAAACGTAAAAATTCCTTAATCATGAAGGACGAGGCTTTGACGCTAAAGCTAAGTCAGTGGGTGTCCTTAGGTTGCATTTAGGTTTTCAGATAAACATAATTTTAAAAATATAAAATAAATAAAATAAATAAATTTAATAATAATTTACTTTTGAATGTGGGGAAGCTCCATCTGCTTCAAATGATTGGTGCGTTGGGCCTACATGCCCACCTCATGGCATGTAGGCCCATCCATATGGGGACTGAGTCAACGCACGGCGAGTTTTCATTCATTGGCCCCCTTGCTAATGTGACTTGACATCGCCCTATTATTTTAGTTGGATCCACGCCAACCCCTTTGTACCAGTTCAAGGCCAACATTCCAGACACTATTGTCAGAATAACACCGCATATTGGATCGAGTTGAACAAAATTGAACGAAGAGCTTGAAGTACTGCCATCAAACATCAAAGTCTTAGAGGCCATTGGAATGATGTGCTACATAATGGAAGTAAAACAAGCCCCTGAAAGGGATTCCCAAAAAAATCGCGAACACCAGCCCTCAGGCGGGGCCAACTGTTCGACTTACGAATAAAATAAAATCAAAGTCGAAATATCGTTACATATTTAATTTATTTCGTTATCTCCGATCGACTGACTGCCCTGCCTGCCTAGCCTTTACTCATCACCTTCCATCGCTTGCCGGGTCTGCTGACTGATGCAATCCCTGGGTGGATCATCTTTCTTCTCGTGGTCGCTTGATCGGCAATACATGCGAGTTGCGCGGGAAAGCATTTCCACAAGGTCAAGGCTATTGGATCGTATTACTGAAATTCGTTGGTGCTCGTATCGTGCTAACCTGGAATGCATTTAGCTTAAAAACAATTACAATATGGTTCCCTCAACAGTCCGAGGTTGGACCTGGGCCTAGTGTTGTGCGTGTCATTGTTCTATCAAGAGATAATTTCAAAATAAACCACCAGCCTGTACTAATGGTGACTGCCTTAATTCGTGATCTGCATGTAGCACGGGTTATGCCTTTGCTAGGCTAGATTCAAGTGACATGTTTTCGAAGCCTGAAAATATGCTTCATTTAGTGCATTCATAAAACACACATAAGGGAAATAATTCTGGTATGACAGTTTGGTTTCACATATTTGAGTAATAATAATATATTATACATAATTGAGTAACAGTGATGTCCAATTCATGCCACTTCTTTTATGACCCTGCATATGTTAACATAGCAAGCGAGTGATCGGAAATGATGAGCAATTAAGCACTACGAACGAGATCAGTTCAATTTCAATGCATCTAGTTCAACGCTTGTGCTTTGACACTTCGACCACCTCAGTTGCATTTATCGAAGGAACCAACTGATATGCCAATACGCCATATTCGCGACGACCCGTCTAGTCTTCTCAGTTTTAAAGCAATTCTTTGACGTTAGGCAAAAAGGCCTTAAGTCAAGAAATTGAATTTGTGTTTTTGATTGGCTTGAAAACAATTTTCTCTCTCAAAACTCGTTCGGTTGGTATTAATGACTTAGTGCTAGCGTATATAACTAATAATTAGGGCTTTAGGATAAGTCAGAAAAATGTAGATGGGGCATGGTATTAACGTCATAATACCATGCGTCTTTCCGTCATCCAGTTTCTGACCTTAGACGTTATTGCCTAAGGTCAAAGAATTGTTAGCGTAGACTAGTGAAGAATAGAGAGAATGGAAAAATTAAGTGAATTCATTCATCGCACCGAAATTGAGCCGTACGGTTAATGTGTTGTAATTAACGTATACACATGTTACTTACTTACTTATCATCACATACATATTATATAGACCCATTCATGGTCCGAGCCTGAGCGAGCACGCTGGTAACCAGTTAACCAGGTTACCCTAACAGTTTCGAAGAGCCTGGGTGCCTTTCCTAAAGCCAGCGTCAAGGCTTTTGCCTTTTTTGTAGAAGCCCGTATTTACTACAAAAGTATATATATGAAAATTTACATCGGCTTTGAAGAAAGGTCGCTCTGAATTTTTGCTCACGACGTGAATTTATATTGTGCAAGTTTTCATCGCCCTCCATCTTATTTTACCACAAAAAGTACCTTATTCATTACAAATTATACCCTAATAACTGTGTATCTGTCCGTTCTCCAACTCCATTCTCTAGATCAAGTCATAAGCAACAAAATCGGTCCACGCCCCTTTTTACTGTAGGACGCACTGTTTTTAAGATATGAGCAAGGTAAGGTAACATTCGTGAGTTTTCTATTGTCAGGAAAAATCGACTTTTGCAGCAACTAGGGGGATTCTGGTGGTGCCCATGGGACGTTTGACAGTTTATATCTCGAGATCGGTACAATATTTTGTAACTTATGACTTAATCTAGAGGATGGAAATATAAAATTCCCGAACTTACCGTTATTTGTACTTAGTTTTATCCTCGTTGACCTTAAAGCCAGCTCGCTTCGCATCTTCTTCAATTGCCGTAAATGCTTCCACTACGGCACGTTGGGAACGTGCGACGATGTCGAGTCGTCTGCATATCCCAACAGTTGGACTGACTTGTAGTAGATAGTGCCTTCCTTGCTTACAGCTGCCCTCCGCAGTATCTTCTCCAGAACCAAAAAATCCGGTGCAAATTTCAAAGGACTCGGAAGTCCTCGAGCCGAACTGCACGGTGCATCGCGTATTTGTTAGCGTAGTGCGACACAACCGGATCAATTTTCCCGGGATGCCGAATTCGGCCATAGCACCAAATAACTCCTAGCGATGAAGGCTGTCGTATGCGGCTTGAAAATCGATGAAAGCTAAGCTTGGAAATCGCTTGTTTTCTCCAGGATTTGCCTTAGTGTGAAGATTTGGTCTATTGTCGATTTGCCGTGCCGGAAGCCGCACTGGTACGTACCGATTAGTGCGGTGCAAAACGGCTTTAGACGGTCACACAGTACGCTGGACGGGATCTTGTAGACAACGTTGAGCAGGGATATACCTCTATACTTCGTGCTAGGAGGGAGGACTACTTCATCGACTGGAGTTGGTTTCTTAATTCCCAAACACTCTCTCCGGGTAAGACCCGTTGTTGCAGCTGTTGGATGTGCTGCTTAAACACATCCACAATTCCCTGCGGGTCATTAAACAGGTTATCTTACCGTTTCGAAAAGTGTGAGTGTTTTTTAGAAATCCCGTATTTTATGCTTGTTCCTAGACTCTTCGATGTCATTCAGCTGGGAGGTTGCGAGAGATCTTTTCTTCAGGCGTAGAAGCTTTTTCTCCTCTCTTCTCCTCGTTGCAGCGCCTTTTGGTATGCCTCCTCAGCTGTACGTTTCCTTTGCACTCACACTCGCCATCATACCACGGGTTTCTCGTCGGGGGTGATAGAAAGCCCAAGATGGTTCGGCCACCTCTTTGATGGCCGAGTTATACACATGTACTAATACTAATTATTATATAAAACTTAACATTATTCTCCTATGGAGTTTTAGAAGTACAACTTTTTTCCGAAATAGTAAGTGAAAATCGTGCTGATTATGGATAAATTTCCCCCCGAACTTGGAAGGTAAATAGAGAAATATTTCAGCCCGAATACCGAATTGGTTTTCGAAAATTAAATGACGATGGTTTACTCACTTGTTCTTAATAAGCTAATTTGTGCCCTTTATCGTTGGTTACATTCACAGTCAATTTCATTCTTTTATACAAAATATATATACCGCAGCAAAATCCTGTCAAAATTCAGTCATGTCATTTAGCTAAACTAACCCCTGTCAGTTCAATTTAATTTTTTATCATCGAAAATTAATTTAGGTCCCATGAAATAAATCGAAACCCTTTAAGGCGTCAAAAGTGAAGGGGTCCGGAGTCATTTAATGAAATCTAAACATGAGTACCCTTAACTGTCAATGTCTGTCATAACGAATCCGAAAATGAAGATAGGTCTCCCGAAAAAAAAGGACTTAACCCATCCAACTCTGTGAATTCTAAGTGAGAAGTCCACTCGGGGGGATCATTTCATTCCTCCATCCACCCTATCCCCAGACGGTTCCTTTTCTCGAAAACGAATAAAAATATGAAAATGATTGAAATCACAATTCACTCGTCGACAATAAGATTACTCCGATCTTCATTTTGACATTTTCTTACTTGCGTCCCATCGCAGCCCATTGTTCATACAGAAATCCTGCATTCAAAAGGGATGAGCGCAGAAACTCTTTGGAATCCTTATTTCAATGGCGCGAATTGGCACACATGAGTGAGTTCACCTTTGTTAATTTGGATTACACGCGGCACGATGGGTGGAATGCTTGAGTACGCTTTTATAACCGCTATCTTCAATGATACGAAGAAAAAAGAAACTTTGGTTTTCAGCGGGAGTCGGAAGGCTTTTTGATATTTTGGAGCAGGAATGTTTGGATGGTTAATATGATAGATACATTTTGTGGGAATATCGCCATCATATTCGGCACAATTGCCATGGTTAACCAAAAAATATTTCATAATTGATTCGACGGTAAGGTGTTCTTAGCGAGAAGTGTGTACTTTGAAACTATTTGTTTAATACACGAAATTAAATTCTAATAGACACAACTATGCGATTAAAAAGTACACTAGCAGCTTTTTAGTTATTCACTCACTATGTCAACACATTCCATTGAACTTACATGACGGGTTGAAACTTATAGTAATTCTCGGAAAAAGAGTAATTTTAGATTTATCACTTGATGGGTAACTAAAGAAAGGGTTGGTGTTGAATTATTACGTGATATAACAGGAGCTTAAAACCGCAACCTTGTCAACCAGAAAGCTTAGGAATGCTGACTACATGACCAAAATAAATGAACAACCTACTGTAAACGCACAACATTTATTTAGTTTGTCTTTGCTGACCTACCTACATTTATGTATGTTACTTATTTACTTATCAGGCTGTCGAACAATGGAAGGTTGGAGCCTAAGAAATCGCTGACGGTCCTGAGCAAGCTGCTTCCAGTCATCAGGACCAAGCTATCTTGGATCGGCGATTATATATAATAATATAATAATATGGGTGGCGCTACAGCTCGTAGAGGGCCAGGGCCTAGCTTCTCAGCAACTACGTGTGTTGTGCGTACTATTGTTCTTTCACGAGTGGAAGGGACCTACAGTTTAATGCCGACTCCGAACGGCGTAGTTGAGAAGCTTTTTCTAGACAGGATATACTCTTTGAGCATTGTCAGTGACTCGAAAGAGGTGGAGCCGTGAAATATGAAAGGTGGTAAATTCGGGTATCGAACCTGGCACCCTCTGCGTAGGAGTCGACACACTAACCCACTACGCCACGCCGACCCACGGCGATTACTTTATCTTTATACCGGATACGGTCTGATTCTCCTTCTCGAACCAAGAGTCTCGGATTAAAGGACCCTATTAGCACGATTGTTGGTGTTTATGTGGTCGATGTGGCCGAGACAGTAAAGTCGACGGTGTCTTGCCCGCCGGACTATGTACATCCACATCAGCTAGTAGAGTTCGCGGTCATGTCTTATCCTACATTCACCTTCCCCAGATGGGACCATGTATCTGAAGGAGAATTTCGTTTTGCTTATCGCCCAGCTTTGGGCTCTATATAGCAGGACTGGCAAAATAAGAGTTTTATGAAGCATGATTTTTGTCCTCCGAGTCAGGAGTTTTGAACCCATTTGTTTCGACAATCCGAAGTAATATTGGTTGCCAAGGCCGGTTCTTTGTCGGATCTCCACTGTGATGTCGTTTGTGGAGCTTACGTTTGCCCCGAGATAGACAAAGTCTTTTACTACCTCTAAAATTATAGTTTTCAGTACAACAGTGAAGTGTATTACAATTAGAATGAATGTCTTGAAATTGGTGTCAAGTCATTCAGTGCAGACCTTTAGTATGAGTGTGGGAACTGCGTTGTTGACTTACATTTGTTTCATTGTCAGTATAGTCGAGGCTGTCTTTTACAAATATCGCTGAAAAAGTTTAATTTACAGCGTCTCAAATCAGACAAAAATCACAAATTTTACGCAATAAATTGTCCTTCCTTCAAAACAATCCTCACTCTCAACACAATTTGTCTGTGTGGTTATGACCGTCTCAAATTACGATCTCTATCAAAAAAGATTACACATTGGTGCAATGCCTACTGACTCAAGAAGATGCAAGTAGACTCAAGACCACCAATGTCTTGGATAAGTTGTTTTAATGATAGCATCTTCAGTGTATCTCCCCAGCACAAGCTAATTTCAATATGGAAACCGAGCGGCACTCAATATGGACAGCAAATAAACTACAATTCATGTATCGTCGAACGTCTACTTTCCATAAACCGCAAGTGCCGGATACCGTGAGCTTTAACGTTGCACATCAATCATTCTAAATTAGGTCCATTTTTTCTTATTTCCAGTCCAGTCACCTACGAATCATTGGTTAGCTGACTTTGCTACTTTTTTTTATATAAATGCCATGCCACTCCAGCGACTTTCTTATAAAACCTTCCCCCCAAAGCGCTATTTTGCAAAGAACTAAGTTTTCGACCCCAGGGTAAAGCCATCGTTTTACTGCTTCAGTGTAATCCCACCACTTCTACAACTCAGCTAAAGTTGTTCTTTTTACTTTTGCACATCTCAGTTGAAACACCTGATGCGAGGGTATTACTCATAAATCTCTATTGCTTTTATTCTCGACGAACGACCCAGAACTTCAACACTTTGGCAGTAAACGAACACAAGTTACGACTGAGCAAAAGTTATATTCAAAGGGAAATACGCCGCCTTTTTTTTTTTTAAATCCTCTCCAAATTCAGGCGAAACCGTCATTGACTCCTGCGAAAGGGAGTCGTTCACCCTTTAAGGGTGAAAGTACTAGAGATTCATAACACTTCACTGACTTCTTGAGGAAATTAGTTACACATGCAGCAGGTACCTGTTAATTGCTCGAAGCAGCTAAAAATAATGAGCTTCTAGGGAGTTTTCTAATGAAGGCACAGCCTAGTGTCAAGCGATAGTGATTCGCGATAGTAATTGAAGCACTAACTAGATTGCCAATCAATTATGGAGACTAGGCTGCCTCCCGTGAAGATTGGATTTTATTAATTGGCCTGTAGCGTGCACTTCCTCATAATTGCAGTTTTCGTGTCAACTCTTAATTTGAAAACAACACGTTTTTTTCGCTTTAATTAGCTCACGCGAGGTGTTCAACAACCAGAAACGGAAGTTGTTCAATTGCTATAATTTGGGGTGCACACTTTTAATCGGAAAATCTTCGAGTAAGCACGTCGGAATAATGAGAAGTAAGCATTTCTGTTAGATTCTACAAGCGATAATTTGCAAATTAGAACGCAATTCAAACTCATTTGACGTGACACAGTGGCACACAAAGAAGAGAGAATATGTATCTGATGCGTATTTGAGATTTATTGCGTTCTTAGGAGACCGCAACCAACTTGGCGTGCGACACTGGAGGCAGCTAGCCAGACAACGTGCTAGTTGGAGAGGCTTGTTGGTTGAGCCCCAGCTCCACCTCGGACTGTAGCGCCAAACAAAGAAGAAGGAGATTAATCGCATGGAATCTCTTTGAATAACATCTGTGAGTGTTCGTCTGACGAGCTTAATTGTGGGTTATATGCAGTCATTTGATTTCTTCTTTCTTCTTCTTCACCACAATTCATTTTGATTGTCTGGACAATGATTTCAATTTGTCTCAATGATGCCAGTTTGGTTTCTTTGTTGGTTAGAAGAAAAGTGACGGTAAGGGCTTGTTTGATTGCTGCTTACACCTACGAGCTGGTTACAGAGGTATTCAGACGGTTTTCGAGGAAACACTTTATTATTCGGTCGGAGTTTCATTAAGATGCAATCTCGTCCGCAATTTGCCGTTTGATGTGAGGTACTCTTAATTACATGGATTGAAGACACAAAGAGCAAGGAGTTTGGTGTTCAAATTTCATGTCAACTGGAATAAGAGTTATTTAACTTTTGTATAACTTTGATATCAATTTCAAAAATTTAAACATCAGAGTTTGGAAAGCAATAAAAGTGTTAACAGGTAGAATCTCGGAAGCATGACCGGTTCTATAAGATGAACAATCCAGAAAGCTTAACGAATTTGTAAGACAGCTATTTTCCTACGACAGTCTAACATAGATAACTTTCATAAGCAACTTTTCTTTTTCGTTGTATTTTGTCTATTTCTTTGTATTTTTAAAATAAAATTAAATGTTTCTTTGTGAATATACATACGTTCTAATTTAGTTCTCGAAAAGATGAACAATTTGAAAAGATGAACTTTGCTATCTATTCATCTTCCTAAGATTCTACTGTATGTACATTTGAGGGAGTGTTGATATTGCACTAGACTTAAGACTCGACTTTTTTATGCAAATGGGGCTAAGTAATGATTGTATGTTAAGCCTTTTACTTGTCACCGTGTTTATCAATGAAAATCGTTTTATTTTTGACAGATCACACGTGATTCAAGGGATGAATCAACAACACTGTTACGACGGGATGGCTCTCTTTCTTTTTCTTTAGCAGGCGCTAAAGTCCGGGGTTGACCTGGGACTCAGACATCATGACTCTCCATCTAGCACGGTCTGGTGCTAGTTGCTTCCAGATACGCACGTTCCGCTGCCTGAGGTCCCTTTCCAGCTGCGTGACCCAGTCGACACATGATTTCCCTTTACCGCGATGTCCCACTGGGTTGGAGTCTAGGCCTCACCATTGATGTCCGCTCGTTCTACATGGCCTAGCCATCTGAGACGGGAGACTCGAACTGGTTTCACCAGATCGCTGTCTCTGTACAGCCCTCACAGTTCGTTCTTCACCAATGATAATTCGAAAGACTTTCCTCTCGAAGCGACCAAGAATCTCCTAGTACACTTTGGTTAGATTCCATACAGGACTGGGACTATAAAGGTCTAGTATAGGGATATCCTGGTTCTTCGAGAAAGGGCTTTATTCCTCCATTGCCTTGCAATCCCAAAAGCACCATTAGTGGCAAGGGTGATCTACCTTATCTTCGCTGTCGTGTCATTGCATGAGTTAACTTCTGAGCCAAGATTAACAAAGTGTTTCACAACTGCGAAGTTATAGATGTCTATGGAAACGCTTTGCCTAAGATGTCGATGTTGGTGGACATATTTTGTGGAGTAAGGAAGCGGCTAAGATGGGTTGTTGCTGAGTCTTGCAGCATATATATACTTTCTCTTCCTCATTGAAAGCAAGACCCAGCAAGAACTTATATTAGGCGCTTCTTTCTCGAATGTCACAAACTGACAGCCCGTTGTATTCTTCCGAAGACGACAATGTCCTCGACATATGCGAGTAATTGCACATATCTCTGAAAGATCGTGATTCTCCTGTTGACGTTTGAGTTACGCACGATCTTGTCGAGAATTATGTTAAAAAACTCGAATGACACTGCGTCGACCTGTCTAAGACTTTGTGGGGCATTAAAGGTCTCGGTAAAATTTTTACCGACCTTGATGGGCATTCTTGGTCGTCATTCTACAAAGGCGGACGAGTTTGGCAGGGATGACAAAACTAGTACTAGACAATGCGCTCTACAGATCGTCCATATAAATACTGTCATACGCGGCCTTAAAGCCGATAAAATGATGGTGAGTATCGAGTTCAAACTCCTGGGTTCTTTCCAAGATCTGTCGTAATTTTAATACTGGATTTCGCCGTCCTGAATGGTCACTGACCAATCAAGCTGTTGACGTAGGGTTTCAGGCGCTTACACAAGACGGCAGAAAAGATATAATACGATATAATCAGGAGACTTATCTCTCTATAAATGGATGGGTTTAGGGGATTTCCTTTCTTTAGGATCAAACGATGATGTGATTCCATCCGTCGGCTGTACTTTGAAAAGTTCGTAAAGAAGTCCATCGACACCAACTGCTTTTTTCGACCATAGTTTTGTAATTATGGCCATACTATCACTGATGTCGGTAGAGCGGAATGTTTGTCCATCATTGCCAATATTGGATCGATTATTCGGCCTGACACAGACTTTAATTCCACTACTAGCTTCCCATCCTGATCCCTAAAAGCTCGTCTTAACTATCATCACCAAGTCGGTTGTACTGTGCTATAGCTCTTGACTGCCTATGTGAACCATACCGCTCATGTACTGACTATTGGTTTTAAGAATTAACCCTTCTATGTCCCTGTGTCAGACGACTGGATGGCACAGTTGGTAGAATGCCTGCCCCTGGTTTGTGGGGTTCCCGGTTCGAATCCCAATAAAAGCAAAGTTAATATGCTCTTATCCGGTTTTCAAATCAGGTCCAGTCACCATTTGCCGTTGGGATCAAATTAACGGCACTATCACTGGGGTAGTCAGTCAGTGGTAGCAGTCGGACTCACAATGCACCAATATGGTCTAAGTGTGCAGGTGAATGCGCTAGCAGCCCACTACCTAACCTAACCTATGTCTCTGTGTGAAGAATTAAAAAGACAAATTTGATTAAGGAAGTGGTTCCCAAGGAATGCCTTATGCAGTTGCTGCAGAGACGAAATGGAGGAGGAGGCCATTTACCACCTCCCCTCAACTCATACAGGGCCCACGATTATCGCAGGAAAACACATGTAGAAATGAATGGCTTCATAGTAAGCACTAAATGGGAAGGATTAGGGAAGGATTAGAGGTTATTCAAAACGCGTGGTCAAAATGGACACAGACCTGGCCTAAGTCTGACTTCTACTCGTAATAATGCACTTGTACCAATCTGAGTGTCATACCAGTTAGGGACTTAGACTACAAATTTACCATTAAATCTTAGATATCTCTTCCAATGAGATATGTACCTCATGTTCGAATTTAGTTCGAATGTAGTTTATAAAGATTGTCGTAACGTAGTGCATAGGTCTACGTTGGATTTCTATTCCTATTTATATATAAGAGCTCGTAATGAATACATTCATTTGCTCTGTCTAAATGAGTACACTACTTCAGTGTACTCTATTCATTGTACTTATTCGGTATAGAGTACACCGAAAATGAGTACACCTATTTTCGAAACAAACACTGTACAACATTCGATTGCCAGATAACGAATTGAGTACTCTGTTTGATTTCTGTATCATCCATCAATGCTTAACTCAAATGAAACGTATCCATGTCACTGTTCAAATACACTGAGTACACCGAGTGCACCGAGTATACTGAGTACACCCATTCAAAACAAAAGAAGTCGGTTGCTTAGTCCGTCTTTTACTTTAATCAAGGCTATGTGATTAAGAAAGAAATATGTACATGCATTCAAATATATATTTATTTCAACAAATGATTCCGATATTTCAATGGTGGGGGAAACTGGGTTTTTAAATAAGTCAGCGAGGTTCAAATAAATAATAAAAGAGACAGAAATCAAATTTGGGATGTGTGTGCTGGCAAGATATTCTCACGACCAAAGGACGGATACCTTTCCTCTCAAAGAGACCAAGGACATCTTCATACAGTTGTGATATTGCCAATGTTTCCACTCCAATGATGATGAAGGTGTTATATAATGGTTATTTGGTCCTTCCACAGAGGGCTCTACCACTCAGTTCCCCTTTGGACACAGAAATAGCGATTGACAAGAATTATTCTGCTTTTTATCTCGGTACTGATCATATTCGTAAAAGTAATTGAAAAAGCCGATGATAAAGGTTTTGCAGATTTTTACCACATGAAGAAGTAAACAAGGAACTCCCCGACTCAACACAACTATGACTGACTACGACGAGTATAATGTTTTACATTGCTGGCATTATGGTTTATGTACACGTATTAATTTGTATATATTTTGCACAGCAAAACAGAGTACCACACTACAAGGGCCCGTAATTATTGCAGAATATTCCATAGTCTGATACCAAAATTAATTTTCAACTCTCTTTCTCTCCTCCTGGTTTCCAACCAGGTTTGGATTCCAACAGAAATAAGTAAGAAAATTGAAATGAATGAATTCAGTGTACTCAGTGTAGAGTACACTGATTTTATGAGTACCCGTTATAAGAATACTCACTTCATATGAGTACACTACACTGAATGTTTCGTTGTACAATAATAATAATGAATAATGATGTGAGTTATAATCAACTATCAGATGATGCATTCATTTTACTCATTAGGTTGTGAGTACAGTAAAGAAGTGTACTCGAAATAAAATTGAAACTGGTTTAAAGACATTCATTGCAGACCTCTAAATTATATATTTTACCGAACCTCCTCTCTTGCGTAAATGGCAATGTTCACGATTAAATCTGCTTTAAGTCCGTGCGCTTCTCGAGACACAAATTTTCAAGTCACTGGAAACGAAACAATTCGCGTTGAAATATTAAAACAGTCTTAAAATAGTTACTGTCACTTTCCAGTGCAAATGTCAGCCTACAGAAGGCACTATTTGGTGTTGTCAAGGTTGGACATGAAAAGAAGAACACTCGTGTTTGTATGGGAGAAACGCATAAGACTCAGACAGCGTAGGAAGCACATGGATAGGTACCTAAGGAAAAGAAAACGTCAAAAAGTTAAATAAAAGAGCCCTCTGAATTCTTCCAGCTCAGATGAACCGCAGAGTCACAGAATTAATGGAAAATAAAACCCAGAAATTGATGCCAGCCTTGTGCCAAATGAATGTGAACTCCCGAAAAAAATTTGTTTTTGAATTAAGGTCATCCCCCAGGGTGCATATGCCAAGCAGGTATGGTCGAAAACTAGGTTGCCCAAATAAGACAATTCACAGGAGATGACTAAATTTGTCTGAAATCCGTTTGAATTTTACGAGAATGATGTAGCAACCTAACATCGCCCACTGTCTGGGAGCTGAGCAAATACTTAAAGACAGACCGACGAACTTAGCCTTTCTGTGCTCCACGTGAAAATGCAACCGAGACGGGTGGCTCGCCATAATTTCACTCAAAATGATCAGCAATAAAAAAATTCCCATATAAAGGTCATCAAAAAATTATTATCGCCCTACTACGCCTTTCATTTGGCCATGACACGGCGATATCTTACTATCGTCTCCTAAATAATTTTATTATCCTCCAAGGAGCACGTTTCCTCTCTCGCCACTCGGCTAGTCACCCACACACTGCGATGGGCGAAATGAAATGCTCATAAGAACGGATTTCGTTGTGTGTCCCTTGGCGGGTAAGACCAATCCTATTGCATTGTTTTTTATTTTTCGCATTCCTAAACGTATACTAATTAATTCAAGCTTTATCGTCATGTGCCTGGTACTTGAGAGCTCAATTCATCATTCCCTGATGGATGGGCAAAACCACCACGCCATGGGGGCGGAGGAGTGTTTACGAGTCCTTGCGATGTATGGTATGCAATGAAAACTATGCTAGTAAAGAACTTGAATTGAGTTTGTTGACAGGAACGCACATATCCTTAAATATTTTACTCGTCGTTGTGTTTAATTTGTATAGTCTGTGAAGACTGTTTCGCAGCCACCTTGGAAGCAAAGCGCCTTAAGGGTTGAAATATTTCAAGAGGGGTTTATATTCATGAATTCTGGCTGAGAGGTTCCATGACTGGCACTTGACGCACTGATTGATGGGTAAAGGGAGCACCGTGACTTGGTTGTATTTTTTTGCCGAAATTAATTCACCCATTCTGGGTGCACCATGAATTTGCTTCAAATCATCGCAACGTTTCAGTATAATAAAAATTAAATGTCGAAACTGCTTTAAGGAGAGAACTTTCGCTGACACATTGGGCGCAGCTTAACTTACATTTCGAAGGTCGACGCAATAAAAGTCGAGATGAACATTAAAATACCATTACGGAATAATTTGTCTGTGGCCAAACTGAGAACCATGTCGATGAAACTTCCACCTAGAAATTGTGACAATTTTTTAAATAATTGACGACGTCTGAATGCCCATGTACGTACACTGCCAGGACGAAAATGGACAACTGGTAGTCCGAAATCAACTGATAAAGAATCGTGTTCTACTCTTGCAGCCACATTTTTTTTTGGGACAGCTTGTTGTTTTTGCAGTGGCTGCGAACATGTGAGATGTGCTTCGAATAGCTCCAAGTTTCCCCTTCGAAATAATGAGTTCAACTAGAGCATTTCCTTGCAAAAAAAACTGGCGATATTTTTCGCTATTCACAATAAGTTAAATTAATGTTAATTGAGAGATTCTCTAGGCGGGGCCAAGAACGCAATAACGAGATGATATTTTCTCTGTCGTTCTGTGTGTTCACCTCCAGCCGTTCATGAATAAGGTCTAATCCACAAAATGACAGGACGGTGGTGGTTAATCCCTACCTACTCCATCAAGACAGGTAACGAATTCACCGAGACATTGAACTCCCAATAGGTTGACTCTTTGTCTGACTCCTTCAACATCGTTCTTGAAAATTTTGTGGAAATCTCACACGTCAACAGGAGAGAAACAATCTTCCAGAAGTCCCCTCAGCTTCTTTAGACTACAAGTTAAAGTAAACAATATTTTCTCCTTTCGATCCAATCTATAACTGATTGATTTTATTCGTAACTTATTCGTAACTTTCCAAGGGAAATATTCGTTGCATGGGGTGGATACCTCAAAAGAGCTGATTGTGTAGGATTGGGTTGAGGTGAATGAATTAAGGGAGAATTTGCTAGGAGACTGAAGAGTGTGACGAAAGTGCAGTGTTTGATACTGGCTAAGGAATATGTGATTGGTTGCGACTGACTTACGCACAACAACTTACTTTCTTCTTCTGGCGCTACAGTCCGGGGTGGACCTGGGCCTCAACCAACAAGCCTCTCCAGCTAGTACGGTCTCTGGCTAGCTGTCTCCAGCGTCGCACGCCAAGTTGGTTGAGGTCCTTCTCCACCTGGGTGCGCCACCTTAAACGCGGGCGTCCTCTGTTACGTTGTCCCACGGGTTCGGAGTCGAAGACATGGCCTACCCATCTTAGGCGTTGGATCCGAAGACGCCTGACTTGTACAACCCGTACAGTTCGTGGTTGAATCTTCCTCTCCAGAAACCGTCAACGCAAAAGACCAAAGATCGCACGCAGAGCTTTTCACTTGAAGAGACCAAGGACTTCCTCATCCGCTTTTGAGATTGTCCATACCTCCGCTTCGTACAGCAGGACTGGGATGATTAATGTCTTGTATAAAGTCAGCTTGGTCCTTCGAGAGATGGCTCTACTAATCAATTGCCTCTTGAGCCCATAGAAACAGCGGTTGGCAACAGTTATTCTGCGTTTGATCTCGGTACTGATGTTGTTTGTACTATTTACTGCGGAGCCGAGGTAGATGAAGTCCTTGATTACCTCGAAGTTATAGCTGCCCATTGTGACGCTCTGTCCAAGACGTCGATGTCGTGCGTCCTTTCTTGATGACACCATGTACTTCGTTTGGCCCTTGTTCACCGCTAGACCCATTTTAGCCGCTTCTGCCTCAATGCCAGCAAACGCCTCATTGACGGCTCGATGTGTTCTGCGAATCACGTCAATGTCATCCGCGTATGCTAGCAGTTGTACGGACTTCTGGAAGGTCGTGCCTCTAGTGTTGGCGTGTGAGTCTTGCACGATCTTCTCCAGGATGATGTTAAAGAAGTCACATTGCCTAAAACCTTTTTTAACAACTTACACTACACTAATATGTACGTGGATGACATTGACATAGTTCGCAGGATGCACCGAGTCGTCAATGTGGAGTTTTTGTAAGATTGAGGCGGTGAGAGCTGGAATGAGACTGGCAGTGGACGATGACTTAAAACATTAATACATTTAGACAGAGCTTCAATATGGCAGCAATAAATGTGAGGTGATCAGTAATAAGAACAGCAGTACCGAGATCTAACCTAAAATGAATCTCGCTAATCGCCGCTTCTTTGCAGTCAAGACGCAATTGAGTAATACTATAAATGAAGTTAACCTTAAACAAGACATAAATCATCCAAGTCCGACTATACGGCGAAGCATGAACTACATCAAACCTAGATGAAGAAGTCCCTGTTCTCTTGGAAAGTTGAGTTGCATGTTGTGCGTGCAATGTATGTTCATATTTGCGTTGGTGACTGGAGAAAAAAATTCAACCACTATCTGACGAGCTGTACAACAAGATCCAGGCCAGGCACCCACAGGTCCAATGCCTATAGTGGCTGAGCCATATGCACAATTACCATATGCAGTACGTGCACAAATTAACTCCGGCCCACAGTGTCTCCAATTTCGAGCCTGTGGGACAAAGCAACGCGGACGTCCACACCTTATGTGGCACACACAACTGGCAAATACATTTCGTTTGCGCCTGCCCAGCTCTTGATAGAGTTAAAAAGCATGCGGCTTGTAGATTCTTCTATAACTCCTCTCTGCAAAGGATACTAAGAAATTGATGTGTTTCTTAAACCCCAAACGTTAGGAAAGAGAGTTTTAGTAATAAAAACATGTACATATGTGATAACAATTGAGATATAGTTGTGTTTTAGTAAAGTACGTTTAACACACCTTAGAAGCACATACGGGTGTCCTTGTGGCATGTTCTTAGATATTCCACTCAATTGCTGGTTTATGGCTGATTAGTTTTCTTAAAGAATTTTGTTATGTCCAGAATCTTGATATTTCACATTTCCGACATAGGCTGCGAATGAATAGTAGTCTAGCGCGCTTTTCCTTGTTCCTGCAAGAGCTATGCAGGTGCCGAGGTATATAAACGTAGTTTCTTCTTCTTCCGATCGTCATCATGGCGGGGGGGGGGGGGGGGGGGGGGGGAGGGGGAGGGGGGGGGGGCTCCCACTGTTATAGCGTCGGTTATATGAGCTACTTACTTTGTGAACGCGACTGGGCGAGTTATATAAGTTTTCAACGTTAAATCTGATTTCTGATCTTGTCGCTAAACATCGCATTTAACAATGTTCATTACTCATAGGTCTTTTCAACTACCCCGTTGGTTCCGTCGTCATTGTCTTCTGTAGGGGCATAAGCGCATATAGGGCGTATGTTGGCGAATTTAGTCTTGATTTCGTTGACAGACTGGTCTCATTTTAAAGCGCTGGATAAACAAACTTGTTGACATAAATTTTATTGTCAACAAGTTGTTTTGGAATAGCTCTTGTGGGATCTCCTTTACCCGAATTTCGTTATCAACAAGTTCGGAGTTGTGTAGAATTTGTTCATGAATGGAATCTTACGCGTGCCTTTGTTATGCATAATAATATGTACTCTGTACTGTACTAATATGTAAGTAACTCGTATGTGTCAAGTTTAGTAGTGTACTTTTTTCGTAGTTTATTGAAGGTCAAATTTGCCTCGAGGTCCTGCAAGTGTCTAGTTTCATCCATCTCCGATTGGTGATATTGATGACATCTGTAAGTAACAGTGTGCTTATTACCTGAAATCAGAGGTAAGTGTTCTCCTTATTGTATGCCATTGGCAGTCCTCTCGTGTTCAAGCTAACTCGTCGACTCCTTCATTACCTGGAATACCACTATGCACAGGGACCCAGCAGAGATAGACGACAAAGTTGCATCTTCTTTGATTTAATTGATGGTATTTACAGAGCCGTAACGTCTGATGGCTTAAGTGTCCAGTGAGTACATAATTCCCATTAGTGTATTAAAATTATTGTCCGGCAACGCTTCAGATTTCAGCCTTTCGTGTATTGTAGTTTCTTAGCCCAACTGTTGCTCGGTTTCCATACACACTCACAGTTTTTGATTGCACACACATTCGAATACAACCACTTCACACTCAATCACAATCACTTCTTTTCCACAAATGATTCAACTGAGACATGTACCTTTTTTGTGATGTCTTGTTTTTATATATAAAACGCAATGTTTTCTTAATAAAAACTTTTCTTTTTTTATAAGAACATCTTTTTCTTGTATCAGTTTATTGGATACAAGCACATTTTTTTCTTACTTACTTACTTATCAGGCTGATGACCCATGCAGGGTCCGAGCCTGAGCGATAGCTGCTTGCCATTCCTGCCGGTCCTGGGCACGCTGCCTCCAGTCATCAAGAGCAAGCTGTCTTGCATTCGCGATTACTTGGTCTTTATACCGGAGATTCGGTCTTTCTCTCCTTCTCGAACCTGGAGGCTCGGTTTTGAAGACCTTCTTAGCTGGAGCATTGTTGTCCATGCGCTCGATTTGGCCGAGCCAGTGCAATCGACGGGTCTTTGCCTTCCGGACTACATCCACATTCTGGTACAGCTCGTAGAGTTCGCGGTTGTGCCTTCTCCTCCATTCGCCTTCCTCGCAGACGTGACCATATATCCGACGAAGGCACCAATAATCAGCTTAGCAGCTTTGCTTATCGTCCTGCTTTCGGCTCCATGCAGCCGGACCGGCAAAATTAGGGTTTTGTAGAGCATGATCTTAGTCCTTCGAGTCAGGAGTTTTGACGGCAGTTGTTTTGACAAACCGAAGCAACACCGTTTGCCAACGGCGGTTCTACGTCGGATCTCCACAGTGATGTCGTTTGTGAAGTAGACAAACTCTTTTACTACCTCGAAATTGAAATTGAACGATTATTTACTTCCTAGAATTACCAAGTGTAGGCTTCCACTATAAATGGAGTTTTGTTAGAAACTATTGTCGCAGTTCGCATAATGAAGATTTTTATGGATTGGACGCGGATGACTCATCTGTTCTTATTAATTGTCTTGTTGTTCTTTACGCACATGCATATGCATTATGTCATATGAGTAAACACTTTTTTTAAGCCCAAAAAAACGTAGTGGGAGTGTCCATAAGTAACTTCGACATGAATGAACAATGGTACCAAGAGCAATTGTGACAAGTTTCAAGTTCCTAACATTCCTGGTTGTTTTAATGCCACCTTTTTGGTATCATTAGAGCTCTTGATACCCGCTTACCCGGATACCATGATGCTCACTTTTCGGGTATTTCTCCGTGTTTGTAATTCGAATGTTTATATGTACTCACTCCACATCAGAACACACTAGGAACGATCACGAAACAAAACATTATGATATTCACTAACAGTTGAAGCATAGAGACGTGTCTTTAATTTTGTATAAGCTCTTTTATTTATTAAAACCTCCGAAGGTCTATACGAAAGCAGTGTACACAACAAGACAGAAAAAAGGCAGACCAGACACTTCACGGCAAGACAATTCGATACCAAATCATCGTTGGGTACTTCACTAGTGAGTTATGTTCATCGCTTTCTTCGCTGTTCACCAATAAAGGTACACGTTATTTATTTTTCTATTGAATAAGAGTATTTGTTGCCCTGTGTACCCGCGACTGGATATCAAGCAGATTTCCCCGCGTACTTAGGTTATTGTTGAAGCGTGTATAACCCGGGTTGGATCAAGAGCAATTGTGATCATAGTTCTTGGCACATTTATCCCGACAATCAGTCAGATAGTGGAAACCGCTATGACCCTATTCTGATGGCCGAAATCCTGTGGTCTAGAGATCAACCGGCAAAAACATTTTCCAACAAAAAAGTCACTCTGCAATTCAATATTTATGAAACCTGTCATTGTTACATGAGCTAACATTTTTTCCGAAAATTCCTGACTGGCAGTTTTCAAGCGGGTGTCCTGGCAGTCAAAGACGTGCCCAGAATAATATCAATATCAGGAACAACATCATCTTATATTACCATTGTACTTCACAATGAAGCGGCCATCAAAGCAATTTCGGTAATAGATATCAAGTTGCTCGAATTTCGCAACCACATTTCAAGGGCAAGCATGTTTGATTGGACGTGACTCCCTGAAACCCAAAATTCACTTAATCCCCAACCCGTGCGGCGTGCCTACTTAAGAATTCAATTAAACTGAAAATATGGTTTTTGAATATCTTCGTAACGAGGGTCAAGCCCACTACTGCCATCTGCTGTGTCCTCTTAAACGCTATAACAACACACATCGACATCATCAATGAAGGTTGCAAATTTGTTTTGCTTGCCAAAGTGAAATATAGACGTTCATTAGCAAACAAGGGTCTACTTTCAAGAGCCCTCCATTAGCCTGACGGTCCGTTGTCAGGCCACCCATAGCTAACTCGGCCATAAATAGCATTAAATTCCAGCATGTGTGTGACATTATTTGACATTACTTTAATTTCGGATCATTGTGTGCTTAACTATGTCGTAGGAATCGAAAGTCCTTTATTGATTCACACAGGTGGGTCTAATTTGATTACCCCAAGATGATTGAGTACGGCCGTGTTGTCAATTCATGTATACAATTCCGTTGGAAAAGGGACTACCACGGGCAAGGCATATGAAAGTTTCATTTCATAATTCCTCAAAATTGTATCAATAACTTTCAATAGGGGTGTCCCCAATTTGCAAAAGAAATTGCTATAAATAGGTATATTTTTTTTTTTGTTTTCTGATTATGGGTAATTGAACAATGAGAAATGATTGACTTGCAAGGAGAGTATAACAGGATTTGTTTACAATAATTGACAAAGCCTCTTCACAACGATTGCTAAGCTAATTTCGAAAGTAACATGGGAGGAGATGGAGCTTCAGGTTGATCGTTTGGATTTGATTGAGCGTTAAAAATAACTCCTGAGACAGAAATACTTTACGTTTCTGAGAACAGTTGACTTGAGTGCTCCACTTCGCTCCATAAATACCTCGGCTGGTTTGGTAACTGTCAGATGTTCGTTGTCTTAAGCTAATGGAGAAGGTGAATTTATTGTACTTTTAGTACACTAACAAATTTAAATAAAACTTGTACAAAAATTATGGTGTTATTCATAGCTTCATCCATGGGGAGGGAATTTGAGTTTTTTTTATTTAATGGCAACTTCTTGGGCATTCTGGCCCACAGTGAGATGTCGGCGTAGGCAATTTTTTTTTTCAGAGTAGGTTAAATTCATCTGATCCGCCTGGAAGCACAATGGTCTCTACAGTCAGGCTCTTCCACATACCTTGACCTGCCTTCTTCTCAAGTAGTTTCAGAGCAATCGGCTTTATTCCATTGAGATAATAGCTCTATAGCTATTCTCTAGCGACGTATTTTCTTTGCAGTGCTGCTGACTACCAAAGAATGACTGTTTCATACCCTTGGCAGTAAATTCTCAATAGCCTTTTTCTTCCATAGCGTTATCTGCCAATGCACTTTAACCCCTTCAATTTCTGTGTAGGACATGCACTTAAGAAAGAAATTTCTTTTAATGTCACTCAGTTGTACAATTATCCGTTTTCGCGAAATACAAGCCCTTGACTACTGCATTTAAGTCAAATTTTATTTTTCCTCCCAAGTGCAGCACGTTGTCAAGTTACAATATGCACCAGGCATCGAAAAATATCATCCAGGATATGCGAATTCACATTTGTCAATATCTCAAGGATAAACACACATTTTTCAATCTTGATGGAAGTGTGCTTGCAAGCAGTCATCGATGGAGAGAAAAGTATAACGCATTGAGGGGAATTTCCCAGAGGATAAGTAAGTTCAAGCAATTCATCTTCACAGTGAAAAGGCACACTCTCTCTGGTTCCGCTCTTCAGTTTATTCCTGATATCCTTTAAAAGGGGGCGAAAACTTGTTTGAGCAGGGGAAGTAAACATTACTCTGTATTTAAATTGTTTGCTCTCAAACAAAAAACCAGCAATTGTTCTAAAAGCATAGTATGTTCTAGTTTGTTTTTGTATAGTGGCCTCTCTAGTTTTTTGTGTGGCACTACACTATTCAGTAGAATTTATGTGGACGTGCTGTACTAATGCCACTGGTCTGTTACATTATTTATAAGTATTTTTTTTATTGTACAGTATATATATAACAAAGTTCAAAAATTCCAAACAATTTTTTCTTTATACCCAATAAACGGATATAAGAAAAAAAATATCCAGCGTACTGTGCGAACGTTTAAAGCCGTTTTGCACCGCACTAATAGACCAAATCTTCACACTAATGCAAATCCTGGTGAAGACTAGCGATTTCCAAATCGATATACTCTAGCTTTCATCGATTTTCAAGCCACATACGACAGCATTCCTCGCAAGGAGTTATTTGGGGCGATACCCGAATTCGGGATCACGAGAAAACTGGTCCGGTTGTGTCGCACTACGCTAACAAATACGCGATACACGGTGCAGTTCGGCTCTAGGACTTCGAGCCGTTTGAAAGCTGCACCGAAATTCGGCAAGCAGATGCGCTGTTGTGTCATTTCTTCAAATTGGTACTGGAGAAGATAGTGCGGCGGGCAGCTGTAAACACGGAAGGCACTATCTTCTACAAGTCAGTCCAACTGTTGGGATATGAAGACGACGTCGACATCATCGCGCGTTCCCAACGTTGCGTAGTGGAAGCATTTACGGCAATTGAAGAAGATGCGAAGCGAGGTGGTTTTAAGGTCAATGAGGATAAAACAAAGTATATGTTCCCGACCAAGAAACTATCCATCACAAACCACCTAGGACAAAACATTACAATCAACAGATACAATTTCGAGGTAGTAAAGGAATTTGTCTACCTCAGGGCAAAGGTAAACACCACAAAAGATCTCACGACGTAGAACCGCCTTTGGAAACCGGTGTTACTTCGGTTTGTCAAGACAACTGGCGTCAAGACTTCTGACTCGAAGGCCTAAGATCATGGTCTGCAAAACTCTTATTTTGCCACGCCGTATATATGGTCCCGACTGCGTGGAAAGCGAATGGAGGAGAAGACACAACCGCGAACTCTACGAGCTGTTACAGGATGTGGATGTAGTCCGGAAAAGCAAATATCGGTCAACTGCACTGACTCGGCCACATCGAGCGCATGGACAACAATGCTCCAGCTAAGAGGGTCTTCGAATCCGAGCCTCCAGGTTCGAGAAGGAGAGAAAGACCGAATCTCCGGTATAAGGCCCAAGTAATCGCGAATGCAAGACAGCTTGCTCTTGATGACTGGAAGCAGCGTGCCCAGGACCGTCAGGAATGGAAAGCAGCTATCGATCAGGCTAGGACCCTACATGGGTCATTAGCCTGATAAGTAAGTACGTAAATAATCGTTCAACTAATAACTTAAGGAAGCTTTGTCAATATTTATTTGCAAAAGTCTCCAAGATACTAATTTTTCCAGGTTTGGGGTAGGAGTTTTTAACACTCCTGAACAATTTTGTAAGGAATTCTTGTTTCGCGACTTCAATAATCTTATAAAAAAGTCATTTTCCGTGGTCAACTTCTCGCAACCGCGACGAGCATCTTCGCTTGACATCTTTAAAGAATTTTATTCCACCGATTTCTTATTATAACCTGTCCTTCCGGTCCCTCACTTATTTGAGTAGCGGAAACTAGTGTGGATTCTCTTAATTTTTACTTTCCATTATCTTAGAGGGAAGTCCTTGGTCATCCGCGTTTTTGCCCAGGGCAACGGAGAAATGAAATGGAAGTTTATTGAAAAAAATCGATTCGTCTTTGTGCTTTAACCCAATGAGTTTTATACTGAGATTTAACATGGAATAATTTTTTACTTAATTAAGCTTTTATTATTGTATGATCGATTTTTAAGTTCTTCCGTTAAAAGTAGAAATTGTTGATCTTATATAATATATTTATAAATAATGTTCCAATACCCTTCGGCAATGAAGCGAAATGCCTCGAAATGACTCTCTATGTAAAGCTTAAATGCAAGGAGCACATCAAAAGACACATGAGGAGCTCCAATTAAGGTACAAAGATATGTACTGGCTTATTGGTGAATATTCCAAGCTAAGTACTGACAACAAAATACTTATATACAAGCAAGTGCTAAAACCCGTCTGGACGTATGGTATACAACTATGGGGTTGTACCGAAGAAAGTAATAGAAAAAACTAAAAACTTTCCAAAATAAAGTACTAAGGGCCATCGTCAACGCACCCTGGTATATACGAAACACCGATATCCACAGAGATCTTGGAATTTTATCAGTCCAAGAGGAAGTTACGAATTTTACTCGTAAGCATAAGCGTCGCCTGGAAGAGCACATAAACTCTACTGTCCTTCCAATTCTCGACCGCGCTTGACTGCGTTTTTAGCAAGAGTTCTCGATATAGAATCTCTTGCCAAATGCGTCCAAACCGAGAAATAAAACTGCTGGATAATTGTAAAACTTAGATGTAGTGTAAATGTATTTTATTTGAAGGGAGGTGTTTTTACTGGGTAAAAATCCCTTTCGGTATGTGGGAATGGTCCCCATAGTGTCTTTTGAAGATTTTCACCTACCCTCTTAGTTCCCATTCACAAATCGGGCTCTAAAAATAATGTGGAAAACTATAGAGGAATTTGCAAACTCTCGGCAATTCCAAAATTATTTGAATGTATAGTCAAGAATAAGACTGAATTTCTTAATCAAAGAGCACATATCGGAAGCGCAGCACGGTTTCATATCTGGACGATCGACTTCTATCAATTTATTCTTCTTTCGTGATCAATGAGATTGAAAACAAGAAACAGGTTGATGCAATTTACACTGATTTCAGTAAAGCTTTTGATTCCGTCAATCACTCGCTTTTAATAAACAAACTCAAAGCGTTTGGGTTCCATTCAAATTTTCTAAATTGGATATCTTCCTTCGTCCAAAATAGAACCCTAAGAGTTAAAATTGGTAATTCCTTATCAAAGCTAATTCAATGTTGGTCGGGTGTACCGCAAGGTAGTCACTTTGGCCCTTTATTATTTACAATATTCATTAACGATATTACTCTCTCAGTTAAACACAGTTGATGTTTGCTATATGCTGACGACATGAAAATATTCAAAACAATTCGAAATGTTAATGACTGTATCATGCTTCAATCAGATATAAACAGCATCTTTGATTGGTGTGTAAATAATGAACTTGGTCTTAACTTAAGTAAAAGCAATTATATCTCTTTTACGAAATCAGCTTTTCAAATCCAATTTAATTATTCAATTGGTAATTCATGTCTTTCGACTGTAAGCAGTGTCAAAGATTTGGGTGTTATGTTTAACTCCCCATTTTCATTTCAAAATCATATCTCTCATATTTTAGCAAAAGCCAACTCAGCAGTCGGCTTCATCAAACGTAATACTAAAGGATTTACTGATCCATTTGCCTTATTAGCACTGTATATTTCCCTAGTCCGAACTTTCCTTGAATATGCGGTCGTAGTCTGGAACCCGGCTTTCCGAACGTATTGAAAAAGTTCAAAAGCGATTCACCAAGTACATCTTCTTTAAAATGCACTGGAATTTTCATCCTAGCTACAAAGCTAGATGCCAACTGCTTGGTATAAAGTCTCTATCAACTAGACGCACTATCCACGATGTTATATTTGTCAGGGATATACTCTGCAATCATATAAAATGTTCATGTCTCTTATCTGAGATTGAATTTCATATGCCTTCAAGGTCACTTCGTACTTGGGATTTTTTATTTGAAAGGTTTCATAGCACAGACTATGGTAAAAACGAACCATTAACAAGAAAAATTCGTGTTTTTAACGAACATTCACAACATTTGGATCTGTCCCATACCAGACAGAACTTTAAAAGTAACCTTTTAAGCCTTTTTACTTTTTAAAATGTATTGAGATCTGAAATAAAGTATTAACTTATCATTAAATATTGTACAATTATAAAACACTTCACAAAATCTGTTAATACATATGTAATTTGTAGATTTTAGATAAATAAATAAATAAATAAAAAAAAAAAAAATATGTATATAAAACTTCTCCGTTCGAGTAATAAATACGGTGTTAATCCTCATTTCTGAGGATACAAACATTTCGTTAAGAGCTACAATAAAACGGCCTAAGATCTTTTTAAGTTACATTTATTACAAAAAAAGTCGCACGGCAAGAGATTCAAAAACGAGCACCCCATTTTAAGTGCGTAAGCAATAAACAATGGAAAACATAATGGTTGGACGGCTTTGAAACATGACCGATTTAACCAATGTTGACAAAAAAAATCATAAAAGTACATTCACTACACTTAGAACTGCTAATGTTACAGTAATTTACAAATAAAAATATACGTTCCTTCACAGACTATTGTTGTTCAACTTAGCACGTACTCGATGTCTCTATACCAAACATTTCGGTATTCTACAAGATTTCAGACAAAAAACACTTAACTTTTTTAGGTAAGCACTTGCATGTGAGCAGATATCGGTGGTACCGATTAATTTGTCGTGGAGTGTGACTAAAACAACGGCTTGGGACAGTCAGCTTGTGATGAGTGGGATATTTGAGTACTCGAAAATTAAACTAGTTGATCCTGGGAGGGAATTTGATTTTTTTTTTTATTTAATGGCAACTTTTTGGGCATTCTGGCCCACAGTGAGATGTCGGCGTAGGCAATTTATTTAGACCTCTTCTAGGAGTTCGTTAATGACACAGAAAGGGGTGAGATAACTCCCCAATTGAGTGTAGTCCTTAAGGGTATGTTAATGGATTGCATTGATCAATCTCTTGCTGAGCAAGCTTACATGTAAGGTCGTAAGCGATTGTTCAACTATGGCCTTTTCAATTTAAAGTTGAATTGCCTTGAATTTAACGTTGTTGAATTCTCATTTGATGGCAGGGAATGTACCATGTTTTATTTGCTTTTCTACTTAGGATATTTTCTAAGGTTAAGCCTTTCCTTATCATACACGGGTGTTAGTTACATGACATTGTGTTGCTGTTGAGTTAAGCTATTCAAACGTCTTTAAGACGAATGAAGTTATGACACATCTGAAAACATTATTATGGCAAGATCCATTCTGAAGTGCCAAGTTTGGATTACTGCTTTCAGCATTTCGACCGATTATGCGAGTATGTTGGTGTCCAATTGAAGACTTGTTGGGGCTGGCTTATTGAGCTCGAAGTTAATTCGATCGCGGGTATTCGAATAATGTCATCTAAGAGACCGTTTTTTGGGTGGTACAGGCAATAACGGACTCGAAAGGCCGATGATCCACATATGGTCGAAGTGCATGAAAAATATTTTGGACACCACGCTGATTTTCGTAACCCCGCTGAATAATTTGGAGTCATTGTTGAGGTCCACGCGTGAGAGAACAATAGCACGCACAACACGAGTGGTTGCTGAGAAGCTAGGCCCTGGCCCTCTACGGGCTGTAGCCACCCATATCATATTATTATTGTTGAGGTCTGAGTCTTGTGAAACAATTTTGAATAAAAATAACAAGTAAGCGTGACGCAAAAAACCCTTAAAAAAAAAACAAGTCTTAACGAATCACCCGATAAACGACTAATTGAATAACGTAATTAAATAAATCAATAAGAATATGATAAAATAAATATATTAATTCATCAACTAATTAATAATACATAAATTTATTATGAATATCAATATTCGTTTAAGAAAGGAACAATTAGGATGTGCCATTGTTTGATTAAGTTGCATATTATCAGCGTCTGACAACGGATTCTATATATGGCGGCTAAATTGTTTATTCTAATGTATACAAAATCTACATTATCTTATCGGGAAGTCGATTATATTAAAGTGGCTTACTGCGAATAGCAGTCACATTTAGGCCATTTATCTTATGGGCTTGCCATCAAATTGCCGGTTATCAGTTATGACGGTGATGAAAACACTGAGTGCTGGCCTACTTAGTCTGAGTAGAAATAGTGGACGTTTGAGATTAATTGTTGCTCACATCTACTTTGTCTTAAGGCCCGTAGTACCTTCAAATGTTTTCTGATTGGTTATCTTGATACTGCGTATCTTTTTGGGGTGTTAAGCTGTAGTTAGTGGCGTAGGGTATATGTTTTCTCTTGTAGCAATTGTCTGGTATGTCATAATGTTCCGCTATCTACAATGCGATGTACATGGAAGTATTCACCCAAATCATCCAGATACCACCGACAATTGTCTTTTTTAAACATCTGTCGGCACGCGAAAAACTAACTCATGTTTCGCGAAGTCAACCGACATGACGTTATCACGCTATCTAACGCAAGGAAGTCGAGCTACCGGTAGGGAGAGAGAGACTAAAAAGCCAGACAAGGGGAAGAAGCCACAGAACCGAAGAAAGCTGTGAAGAAAATGTAGAACGGATGAATTCCACTGTAAGGGAGAGGGCGAACGAATCGTTGGTTGTAAGTACGACGATTTAATGGACCGCTACATTCCGGTATACACGATGTAGTTAGGATAGCTTTGAAAACAGAGAACACACATGCGTATGACTTCATACTCTCTGCCTTGTCACTTGACGAAATCTGGGTCAAAACAGTCGGTTTAAAAGTTATGCTTGGAATTGTCGAATTATATTACTTATGTCTTTGGCTAGACTCGAGAGGACAAGGTTCAGTAGCTGCAGTCGGCTTGCTGAACTGCATGCCTTAGCAAAGATGTCTTCCCTATACAGTTCAGCATTTAAATCCCCAAGAGGCAACATAAATCGAATAAGTAAGCGAAAGAAACCGGTAAATTTAACGTCCCACAAGCAGGATATGATATTGAAGCGCCATTTGTATTGCTGAATAACTTGGAGTCATTGTTGAGGTCCACGCGTGTGAGAACAACAGCACGCACAACACGAGTGGTTGCTGAGAAGCTAGGCCCTGGCCCTCTACGGGCTGTAGCGCCACCAATATTATATTATTATTGTTGAGGTCTGAGTCTTGTGAAACAATTTTGAATAAAAATAACAAGTAAGCGTGACGCAAAAAACCCTTAAAAAAAAAACAAGTCTTAACGAATCACCCGATAAACGACTAATTGAATAACGTAATTAAATAAATCAATAAGAATATGATAAAATAAATATATTAATTCATCAACTAATTAATAATACATAAATTTATTATGAATATCAATATTCGTTTAAGAAAGGAACAATTAGGATGTGCCATTGTTTGATTAAGTTGCATATTATCAGCGTCTGACAACGGATTCTATATATGGCGGCTAAATTGTTTATTCTAATGTATACAAAATCTACATTATCTTATCGGGAAGTCGATTATATTAAAGTGGCTTACTGCGAATAGCAGTCACATTTAGGCCATTTATCTTATGGGCTTGCCATCAAATTGCCGGTTATCAGTTATGACGGTGATGAAAACACTGAGTGCTGGCCTACTTAGTCTGAGTAGAAATAGTGGACGTTTGAGATTAATTGTTGCTCACATCTACTTTGTCTTAAGGCCCGTAGTACCTTCAAATGTTTTCTGATTGGTTATCTTGATACTGCGTATCTTTTTGGGGTGTTAAGCTGTAGTTAGTGGCGTAGGGTATATGTTTTCTCTTGTAGCAATTGTCTGGTATGTCATAATGTTCCGCTATCTACAATGCGATGTACATGGAAGTATTCACCCAAATCATCCAGATACCACCGACAATTGTCTTTTTTAAACATCTGTCGGCACGCGAAAAACTAACTCATGTTTCGCGAAGTCAACCGACATGACGTTATCACGCTATCTAACGCAAGGAAGTCGAGCTACCGGTAGGGAGAGAGAGACTAAAAAGCCAGACAAGGGGAAGAAGCCACAGAACCGAAGAAAGCTGTGAAGAAAATGTAGAACGGATGAATTCCACTGTAAGGGAGAGGGCGAACGAATCGTTGGTTGTAAGTACGACGATTTAATGGACCGCTACATTCCGGTATACACGATGTAGTTAGGATAGCTTTGAAAACAGAGAACACACATGCGTATGACTTCATACTCTCTGCCTTGTCACTTGACGAAATCTGGGTCAAAACAGTCGGTTTAAAAGTTATGCTTGGAATTGTCGAATTATATTACTTATGTCTTTGGCTAGACTCGAGAGGACAAGGTTCAGTAGCTGCAGTCGGCTTGCTGAACTGCATGCCTTAGCAAAGATGTCTTCCCTATACAGTTCAGCATTTAAATCCCCAAGAGGCAACATAAATCGAATAAGTAAGCGAAAGAAACCGGTAAATTTAACGTCCCACAAGCAGGATATGATATTGAAGCGCCATTTGTATTGTGGGCAAAATTGGACGAATTAATAGTCAGTAGTCTGCCAGTCCCTCTGGCGGCTCCAACAGTAGTCTGAAAGCATGGCTGCATATAACGTTCCTAATACCTTACAATTTCTTGTTGGAATCATTCATCGTGTTCATCACTTACTGACCGGAATAAACTTAAATGAGAGTGTATGAAATTAATTCCCAATGACGATTATAATTCTTACGAAAATCTGGTGATTTATGATTACCGAGGGTATTTTTTGTGACGTCTACAAAAGCCAACCATGTATTTTTTTCAGTAGGTTTAATATGATTATCATCATCATCATCTTCTGACCCGCATGATTCACTAAGGGGATCGCGAGGGCGATCGTGACGGTGGGTATATTCGTGCTTCGTGAGCAAACCATCGAACACAGCTACACAGTTTGTGTATGGAGACTGAATTGAATTGACCTCAAAAGAGGACGATCAATCCCTTAATCCTGCAAATAACTCCAGAGCTTACTTACCTCGAGGAACTCGGTAGTATGCCTTTCCCAAATCTACAAAACAGCTGTAGATGGGTTTGCTATTTGCTTCCAAGCCTTCTCAAGTACCATTCTTTGAGTGAAAAGCTGGTTGCACTTCTGACGAGATGAAAGCCGCACTGTTGATCCCCCATCCTAGGCTCTACCCTAGCTCTATAACGCAGTTACAACACCTTAGTGTACACTTTCCCTGTAGTTGGAGAAGTGTCTTCTCTGTCCCTTCTTCTTCTGAAATGAGGGACAATCACCCCAGGTTGCAAATCGCCAAGTGTCTCACCGCGTTCCCAGGCCACCCTAGTGAAACGAGAGGGCCATAAAACTCCCTCTTTACACATTGCCTTAAGCATTTGAAGCTTTTGAAAACAGTTGCTATCATGTGAAGGAGCAGTTGCAAGTAGCAGCCTTTTCTGACTTTTAGGACTACATAGACCACAAACACAGCTACCAAGGTTTGTAGGCATAGACATCAAACACAAACATATTGTTGTGCGTAACTGGGGGCAGCTAGCCAGAGACCGCGCTAGATGTTTTTGGTTGAGGATCAGGTCCATCTCGGACTGTGGATCTTAATTTAACACGAAATGGTGAATTAGAGATTGTCAACTAAGTGACTGGTACGATTATGTACGATCCCTTTTCTAAAATGAGATATTGCCTTCCACCATAACATAATCGCAACTTATTCTGCAAAAAAATTTTACTCCAAGAAGTGATACACTGGTGCAATTTGCAATGAGACAGATTCAATTCATAGTTGGGATCATTGGTGCTTATTATTCCCAGCGTAAGCATTCATTTCCCTCGTACACAAAGGAAAAGTGTCCAATGAAGCATGCTATAAAATATGGGACGAAGATGAAACTTTTTTTTTCCAGCCTCATAAAACTGCACAGACTTAATTTATATCATGCAACTTCCTTGCCGTGACATATAAACCGAGTCATAACAAAATGAAGTGCAAAACAGTGGAATGCCAGTGAGATTGGGTTCATAAATCTTCACAGCCCCTCCGGCATTCCGGCATTCCCAGTGCCCGCAGAGGTGCTCAAAAGCCATCTATTGCCCTAGGGTTAGATGACTGTGTCATATTTGGGCCGAGGACACAGTGGAACGTACGGCATATACTCGTACAGTAGCACATCGCCCTCTTCCGATCTAGTTTTGATTAAATATAAAAAAATGCCATCATCACCGACGGTGTCGGTAGAAAGTGGTGGCAATATTTTTTAAGCCACCCAACCAGCAATTTAATAAACATGAAAGTGAGAGAGGATGTATTATTTATTAAATTTCGTGTCTCTGTTTCTCTTTTCAGGACTACGTACCTCGACTGAGTGGCATTGGACTTTGCGTGGTCAATTTAATGGATGACATGCATGAGTACATGCGAGGACTGTTCGTCATCATGTAAGTGATTAATAAAACATTAATTTCATTGGACATTAGTAATAAATAAGGTAATTAAGGTGGTCAACCACATGGATGCCCATGTGCGTTGTCATCGTGTGAATTCCAGAGAGAATGAATTAAACATTACGCACTGCCATGCCATGCGTTACCAGGAGGACCCAGTCACTTGTGCTCGTACATCTCTTAATCGGAATATTATTAATTAATGAAATTGAAATGCTGTGGCAGGATGTGTGTAGGTTCATATTAATAAACTACCACCGACGTTCAGTTGATTCACATATGATCGAAAAGACTTTATTCGTTTAATAGGTCAGCTCCGTTTAATGGGCGCAATTTATAAAGTGGAATGAGGCTTTCAGCCTTAATCGGTTGAAGTGTGAGAAATTACGGCAGATCGGCTTTAATTTTATGATAATTTAGCGATTGTTTTGACAGGTGGCGAATGCGAAAGCTTATAACAATAACCTGGGTGGTGCTAGGGCCCGTATAAGGCCAAGGTATAGTTTCTCAGCAACAACTCGTGTTTGGCGTGAGATTGTTCTTTCACGAGTGGAAGGCGCTTCAATTTTTGACATCTATATTTTTAAGTTTGTGTACCATAAACTAAACTAAACATATTCCTCTTCTAGTGGCTCTATATAACCGGGGTGGACCTGGCCCTCAGCTAATAAGCCTCTCCAGCTGGAAGACTCTGCGGGTTGGAGCAGTACTGTTTAAGCGCTCTACATGGCCCAGCCATCTTAGGCCATTAGACACCTGATTAGGTTCATGTCGCTGCTCAGCCCATGGTTGAGTCTTCTTGTCCAAAAACCATTAACGCAAAGTGGACCAAAGATGGCATGAAGAACGTTTTTCTCGAAAATATCAAGGGCTTCTATACCTGCTTTCTTCATCATCTGAGCATCTCCCGACTTCCGCGCCACAGAGCAGAACAGGGATGATTAAGGTCTTACATAATGTTAGCTTGGTCCTTCGAGAGAGGGCTTGACTACTAAATTGAGTCTTTGAGTCCGTAGAAACAGCGTTTGGCAAGAGTTTGATCTCGGTACTGATGTTGTTCGTACTATTTACTGGGGAGCCGGGGTAGAAGGCGTCCTTGACTAGCTCGAAGTTATATTTGGTTGATCTGACGTTCTGGCCGAGTTGTCAGTATTTTCCATACAATTTCGATGACATGGCCGCTTCCCTCTCAATGCGATTAATCGCCTCATTGACGGCTAACTGTGTTCTGCCAATCACGTCAAATTCATCCACTGACTTTTGGAAGATCTTGCCTCTAGTGTTGGCGTGTGAGTCTCCAGAATGATGTTGAAAAAGTCACATGACAGCCTGTCGGCTTGTCTAAAATCTCTTTTTGACATTGAAGGTCTCGGTGAGTTCGTACCGATCTTGATGCCAGAATTCTTCATCGTCATCCTGCATAACTTGATGGGTTTGCCAGAAATATCAACTAGACTAGACATAGCGTTGTGTAGGTCTTCTCTATGTACGCTGTCATATGCGGCCTTGTAATCGACGAATAGGTGGTGGCTGATCTGCTTGGGGTTTTTTTCCAGGATCTGCCGTAGTGTTAAGATTTGGTCGACGCAGAGCCTCCCCGGCCCGAAACCGCACTGATAAAGACCTATCAGGTTATTCACTAATGGCTCCATATCTGGTGAGTGACGTTTAGGAGATTTATCCCTCAGTAGCTGGCTCAGTTGAATGGGTCTCCTTTCTTGTGGATCCGGCAAAAGATACGGAGATTCTACTCGTAGGACATACATTCCTCCGAGCATATCTTACAGACCTGTTTGTTGCATGTATCCTACCAGCTAATCTCCAGCTTTAAGAGTTCTGCGGTCAGACCGACTGTGCCACCAGGTTTATTCGACTTTAGGCTCGATTTCACTACCTTGACTCTGTCTAGGTCGGGGTTGCGGAGTTCTCTTGTATCATCGTCCATTGTGTGGAGACGAACATTGTGCCTGACAGCGGTATCTTCCTCGCCGCTTAACAATCATCAGAAGTGAACTTTCCCGCTTCTCAGTATCGACTGCGACTCTACTAAGAGTTGTCCCTCTGCGTCCCAACAGGCTAGTGTCCGAAGTTTATACACTTTTTATAGTTGTTTTACACGAACTTAGAACTTTTGGGCATCATGTCTTCCGTAATACCTCTACATATCCTCTATCGCGCGCATCTGATGTTTCCTTTTTCCTTTTGAGGACCCTGTAATCTTTCCTTTTTGTTCATAGAGCTCACGCTCACTACTTTCGTCCTTCTGTCCACTGTCGCGGCTTGGTTCTCTCCAAACCAAAGGTTTCATCAGAGTGGCGTTTTAAAATCCAACACACCAGAGGTGGCATTTTGACTATAGTTCTATTGTTCATCGACTGTTTCGCCTTTCAGGGTTGGCCTCTTTGAGAGCTTCATGGAGATGGGCAATGGTCCGGAAAGTTCCAGACTGCAATAATTTACTTCATTTTAAACGGTTTTGTAAATCGTATATGGTTCACTTTGCCTAGAAAAAAGATTCTCACCTTCGCCGTTCGGAATCGGCATAAAACTGTAGGGCCCTTCCACCCGTGAGAGAACAACAGCACGCACAACACGAGTGGTTGCTGAGAAGCTTGGCTCACGTCCACCTCGGACTGTCGCGCAACTCATATAACAAAATAAATCGGCATATCCACTCGCCATCACATTGCATCGCAACGATTTATGATTTCGTAACGATTCCAGGTCACAAATATGTCACATTAGTTTTTTTTCCAATTTCGATTTGTTTTATCACTTTCGAAATCTTCAGACTACGATGAAGGCGACTAGTCAGCAGATTTCACGTAGATATGGATTTTATTTGATTGTCTTTTTTTCTGAAAGATAAAATGATATGTTTAGATATATTTGAATTACAACAACATGCCAAAAAACCGTTCACACATCTTAATGACGAACATAAAAGCCCCCGTTAAAGGGATTTAACTAGAAAATGGACGGTCATTGCAAGTCCATTCTGATTTATCTTTATTGCAAGGGAATTCAACGAATTTGACTTTAAGTATTTTGTTCATTTGTTGATTTCAGTGCGGGGGTGAAGGCAAGTACAATCTCTAATGTTGCTGTCATAACTACTGAACACACCATTGTCGCCAAATTGCATCTAAAGTCAGACAATTATGCCAATTAATGTGTGATAGGTAGTTGGGGTGCTAGTGAGCTCTTATTACATTGGTCCATCCTTTAGGCAAACCCTTTATCGTTTGCTGTTGGGTGGTTTCTGAACATGTCTGTTTTAGAACTTTATCAGAATCATATTAACGACCGAAATGATATTACGCCTTAGAACTATTGCAGCTACTTAGCCTTGTAAGTTTATATGAACATTAAGGTAATTTTTATTATATTACTTCATCTAATGCTGCGGCTGATGTACATCAACAATCTCCACTGCATTCAGTTGGAGACAGACGTTTTATCTTGAATAGACAGTCCCTCAACATCAACTTCTTTCTATGTAATAAGACATGTTCTTCACATAATAATTACATTCCAATAGGAAACATTACATGCTTTGTTGATTTCAAAGCAGCCTTAGATTCTGTGAACCGTAATGCCTTATTCTACAAATTGTATGGAATCGGAATGTCATCGAAATTCGGAAGGGTTCTCCTAAACCTGTACAAAAATAGCAGGGCTGCGGTATGGAACGGAGCTGAGTTATCCGATTGGTTCCAAACGGAAACAGGAGTATGGCAGAGTTGCCCACTAAGCCCAACTTTATTTGCTCTATTTATAGAGGATATTGTGGATTTTCTTCCTGGATGCGTGGAGTTAGCAAGCTCATTAGAGCTTTCATGTTTCGTGCTGCCAGCGAACTCACCGGAATCCTTGCAGTTGATGCTAAATCGATTAAGCGAATACTGCAATCTATGCAGTTTAATCATTAGTCTAAAGATAATGATTTTTGAAAAAGGTGGCTGGAGAATTGCCTCCACCGAGAAGTGGCATTTTAGAGGGATAAACCTAGAGGTCGTCAAAGAGTATAAGGATCTAGGAATATAAAAAGGCATCTGAACGACAAACTTACACAGACTAAAAATGCCATCAGTGTAGCCGGGAAGAAATGTTTCAACAATCCTAATATCCAGCACAACAGCAAGTTTAAATTATACGGAGCTGTATCCGAGACGATAATGCTATACGCGGTGCAGGTTTGGGGCTATACGGCTTATGACGAGGTGGAGAAATTGCAGAGCTTCTTTGTTTAAAAAAAATGTTTAAACTCCCTACTAAATGTAAGACTCCGAACTGCATGCTCATGGTTGAACCAGGCATATCTCCACTATATATAAAAACACTAAAGATGCAAATGAATTACATAATCCGAGTACATGGCAGACAACAGACTCCCAAAGATAGTGGCGATGCAAACCGTTCGAAATAAAACTGCATGATTCAAAGAGTGGATTAAATTAGCTGGTGAATGTGGAGCTGTATTGGACGCAGATGGTAGTAATTGGGGTAACTCACTATGCCAATTAATAAAGCAGGTTGACGAGCAGGCAAGAATGCAGTTCTTAGAAAAAGCGGCGGGATCAATACATCGCATTACATACAGCCGGCTCAACCACAACCTGGGGAGTCAAAATTACTTTAAAGATATCCATAGCATCCAGGAAATTTCTGTGATGTTTAAACTTAGAGGCGAACTTCTAAAACTAAGTTTTGTACCGCATAGAGAAGATCTCCCTATACTCTGCAGTATGTGTAATTTGCAAGAGAGAGAGAAGAAAAACTAGAATATGCGTTCTTGTGCAGAACAACTTATAGGAACAAGAAATCCTATCACTGCTAAACGAAATGGCCGTAAGCAAGTTGTTTAAATATTGCAAACTATCACAAAAATATAGATAATGTCCTAACAGTGAACTAACAGTGAAATTTGCGTTTTTCCACGAGAGCTAATAATTATTACTCGTATATAATAAACTATAGTCAATCCAGCAGACGGCAAAGCCATGCTGATTTTGATTATGTTAAATTTTTGTGAAAGGAACATTATTCCAAATAAGAAAAATTCAATCTATCTATCTATCTAATAATGGCTCTCAATTTTGTCTCCCGAATAACTTGATTTGTGGTAAAAGTGTTTGTATAGTCTCATTTTCGTTCTATGATACTACAGATCATTATGGCCAGTTAGTGCTTTAACAATCATCACTAGCAACATTTTGCTCTTTTGCTCAGTTCAACTCGGACGAGACCATCCGAATCTCTCAGGTAGTTAGATATTGCATTAGCTTGCTTTAAGATTGTTCCGTCCACCTCTCTCTTGAAAGTATAGTATACCTAAATAAAGGAATGCATTCAAAGAGGGCAGAAATGTCACTTTTTTGGAATAACTACATTTTTTTACGTCTGCTGTTCACTGTGGGAGTTAATGGAGTATATGTAATGTCAATTCAATGTGAAGTGAAGATTGTGAAAACATTCTTAAAACATTACGAAATCCACACGTATCAAATGTGGATAATAAATTAATCAAATCGGGAGTTTAGTTTATTCAAAAAAATAAGCTATCTCTGAATGTATTAATTGGTATTGCCTGGTATTGGTCGGGAGCCGATCCTTTCCTGGCAAGTTTATCCACGGCTTCTTAACCGGCAATGTCTCTACAACCATTGGATCCAGTGTTGCGTGCTCTTAGCGGAAGCGTGTCACCATCTTGGCCTTGATACAGGTTGCCGAAATGGCTTTCATGGCCAGTTGTCATGATTATGTCAGTTAGAATGGTAATAACAGCCGGTGTCATTTTCAACATTAATATCATTGCTGCCGCTTACTTGACTGCCGGATACAAGATACATACTTTTACCTTTTCTATATTAGATCCATCCGTGTATGTACGTAAATAGTTGATAGACTCATTTGTGCTCCACCTTACCCTTGTTGGGAAATAGCAGTGGAAGAGAATTTCAATTTTATGAACGATTTCGACTTGTTCAACTTGTAGTCGATCTAGTATACTTGCATGTCGAGTGGAATTTGTGGGCTAACTGAGTTTGCCGATCCTGGCAGTAACTACCGTTTTTTATAATTTAAAAAGTACGAATAGAGTAGAAGCCTGAACTGATTATCAATGCGGTTTTTATTAACTTTCAAATTGGTGATCATGGGTGGAAGTAGGGGTCTCATCGCGTAAGACGACGATCGTCTGACGACGTCGTTTCGACGATTGTATTACTTCGTGTAACGCTAAAATTATTGAATCATCTAGTCGACGTCATTTTTGATGATTCACTATTTTCAGTTTTCGTATAACTCATTGAACTGTCAAAAGCCGACGATTAAACGATTGTGATTTCATACTTCGTGGTTTTTTGTTGTTTAGTTTCGTTTTTGAATTTTTTAATAAAAAGCAAATGTGTTGTTTTGTCGACGACTAAGAAAGTGAAAATTCTGTTGGACTATTGCGAAAGCGAAGAACGCTTGGAGATGAAAAAATATTATTATTTTTAAGCAATAAACATGCTAAATTGTTTTTTTGGGGTTTTAGTTTTATTCAACGTTTTCGCTTATCGTTTGTACTAGTGCTAGAAACGGTAAACCCAAGGAGCAGCTCACGTTCAATATATATTCCTTGGACTTGGTGCTACCTTGGAGGTCCTAGCTGGAGGTGGCTACCAATGGTTGGTTCGCATCTTCATCCGTCTCACAGTTCGCTCTGTTCGGCTCTCCGTGCACTTCGACCGCACCACAGCAATTCGAACTGGTACCTGTCACAGCACTACGAAGTGTAGCCATCTGAATTGCTTTTACCTCCATCTCGGATATTGGAATTTGATCAGATGTTTTCTGCTTTTCTTAATGAAATCAAATTTTGGCTGCTTTTGAAATCTATCCACACCTTCAACAAATTAATTAAACTTTTAACTTGAACTTGTGATGTTTATATTATGCACTTACTTTGCTCCGAACAAACTTTTGAGCCAAATCTGCCCACAGCTTATTAATAGACTGCCTGCCTTGTGTGGTTCGTGGCATGTAATTTTTCCCCATTTCAGGATGCTCGTCCATGTAATGAATGAGAACTTCAATTTGCTTTTTCGTTGCTGACCTAGTGCGTTTATTAATAAATAAATTATTTGACAGAAATTTATTTAATACTTACATATTTTCGAAATTGGATTTCAAATGAATAGGCGAATCATCAATGAATTTTAAGAGTGGCAGCATAAATTCCGTTCTATATGAAATTTAACGCGTTTAGTAGTTCTGAAATTGCCTATTATTTTAACGATTGACGACACGACGATTTAATACAATCGTTTGAACGACTTAAAGTTACGCGATTAGAGCCCAGATTGATCACGGTCACCTTAAATATTCCTTTAACACTCCGGTGGACACTCTGGTGTAGGCAGGTACATTTAATTTTTGAGCGTTATTTACCAAAATTCCAAGTAGCTTCCTAAAATTTTACTTTCTATCGATTTATGGAAAACCCTCTTCTACACTCTAACGAGATCCTAGAAGAGGGCAAACAATGAAAAGAAAAAAAAGACACCTTCGGATGGATACAGGGTGTCTGGCAGGACTCCTTTATAAGTATTGTGTATAAATAAATTGAGTCACAGGCATTTTGACAATTCTACTTATTTTTAACGCAACTTTCATTATCAAAAGCGAAACAAATCGCTAAGCAAGAGATCTGGCACAAAAATCGAATGAATATAAATACCTAATGATTTGACGAGCACTGAATTTGATTCATTTGTTGGAATACTAATAATATGCAAAAATCGGCAGTGCTGTAAGAAATTCATAAAACATACCTGCATCTTATTTAAATTGGTTTCTTAGTGGCACATATCTCCAAATAAATGCATGTAAATTGATAGAGGTCTAGCCAGACACCATGGGTCCCTTGGAGGGTGTTAAAATAAGTGTCCGACTGAGGGTTAATTGGCATTTCACTCATTTTAATTTAAATATATTTAATACGTCTATTTGCTTTGAAGAAATTTTTGAATATTTTACATTTTCGTTAGGTATTGCGGGCCAACAATTCTACTTGCGTATCTCTACATACGAACGTCACAGGATCTCAGACCGCCTGACGACCCCTACACAGTGATGATGTTTGAGCACCGAGCAGATATACGAAATCGACAGAGGTAAGATCTTAAATTTTGTTTTATTATATACAGAATAAGGCCATAATCATTTTGCTGAAATGTCGTATAGAAACTTATATAGGATGGACCATTTAGTGTTTTTTTTTTTAAATCATATGTTATTTCGACCCTGACAGTTGTTTCCCTCTCAAAATCTTGACAGAAAGTCCGTATCCTCCGAGGAAATTTGTCTATGACCAAAATTAATTTTACTAATACCAAGGTCCATAGCTTAGAGGGAATGAACTTCTGGCAAAATTGATTTTTGTCTCAGAAAAAGTTCCTTGTTGAAATCTTCCTTGTTTTAAGTCTCACCATTAACTAGTATATTATACCTGCCACAACAAAACGAACTATATTTTTTTTACACAAAAAATAGGCAACGTACCATTTCAATTTTCAAAAATACGCGACTTGATCCGTCTGGGACATTTCGCTTTAAAATGTCCGACTTGACCACACTCGTAACAACGTATCTGTTTCCATGCGGGGGCGTTTTGTTGCAGAGCCTACGTGTGGTAATTCATTGAATTTTCGTATAAATGAGCAAGAAGCCGCTGATGGTCTGGTTTTTGATTATGTGTTTCACAATAGACATTTATCAATAGACGATAAACGGTCGACCAAGTTTTGGACCGTCTCGAGCCTAACGAATGTTAACGAGTTTCGCAAACCAACTTTGGAAATGTTTCCGACTACAACCCGAACAATCACGTTCTCGGTGATTTCGAACGGTATCCGGTTTATCTGGGAAACCTTACCCACCACGAACTCAGTGTGTGCGAATTCTCTGGCTTCCGAATTTGCTACTTTTCGGGGTTCTTAGACAACATCAACACCACTTGAAAATGTGTTCCTTTAAATCCATCCAGCTGTAATGTTGAAGCCCATATTTCCTTTATCAAGATTTTGCCCTCTCTAGTATGGCATTTTCGAGGTAAGATGTCAAAACTCTGCAACTGGTTCCAATTTACTCTAGCGACAACATCAACGCACCACTTTTGAACATAGACGCGGGAGTGGTCAGGATCAAAGCAAGGAAATCCGGTGATGATTGCAACATGCTGGTGCACACCAGAATTCAACATTTGCTTTATAGCAGCCGTTGCATTGATGTGTGTTTTTTTTAATTCCTTTTCTTCTTGACATTGTTTCATTGTTTTTTATATTTCAAATTCAGGGAAAAGGGAAGAAACCTTACCAAACCTTTTTGTTCAACCTTATTTTTCATATATACTCACTTTGTTTTTTTGACGAACACCAAAAACTGATTTTATACACTATCGCAAATACGGATACAAATTATTCAATACGTTAGTGGGGATGTATCCCACTTCTGATGATAAATAAGGTTCTGAAAGCAAATCTGCGGCATCTGGTCTCTAGGTTCCCTCGACTGCAGTACTTTACCGACTACTACGAATAAACTCTAAAAACACTCGCAAGCCTGATGATAGTCAACTTAGGGTCTGACATGCTTAGAGGCACTCTATCATGCTTACACTCTAACATGTATATTTAATACTTATTTCCAAAGTGAGTGCTGTGCAGCAGTGATGGGACTTTTACCACTTAAGTGGTGTTTCTACCACTATTTCCACCGTTGAAAAACCTACAATGGCAGCACCTTTTGGCCATTGCTCATCATATCCCTAGCATTGTTCTGATTATGTATTACGATTCGAGAAAAATTTGGTCTGTTAGACGCTAAGATTAAAATTTTTAAATGCCGAGATCCAAAAAGGTTGTAGCTTGAATAGTCCCACCAGTTATGGGACTTAGCAGATTTGTTTCCACAAAACACAGTGAATATTGAAGATCTTAATGTATAGTGGATGAAATTTATAACCGAATGAAAAATAATAGAATCGACTGATGATGACAATGTGCCTTAATGGAATTTATTTCGAGTTATTAAAGATGATATGGAAACCTATCCCCAAAATCTCAACATCAGCCCAGAGTAGCGCCGGTCTTTACCAAAAGCACAGGATAAACAATCTTAAATTCGCAGACCACTTAAGTTTCAAAAAGAAAAACAATAGAAAATATTCATTGGTCCGGTCACACGAAGGTGAACTTGGATTGATCTGACGGTCAAAGGAAGATACTGCATCCAAAAAAAATGCAACACACAGACTTCAGAGTTTTGGAACGAAATCTACTAAAGATATTCGGTGGTCCTATGGTTTTGTCCGTAACTGTACATATACATTCATATTTTTGTATATGATCATCAAATAAATAATAATAAAAAGTGTAATCTTTGGAAGGCGAAAACCAAAGCAACCAAAGCAAAAACAATAATTTAAATACTTATCTGCAAAAAAAGAAACAAACTCTGGAAGGCGGTGAGGGGGTTAAACAAATCTGAAGCACATAACGCGTCAATCCGAAAGAATGGAAACGAGTGGTCAAAAGAAGATAAAGATAAAGCTAATCTCTTCGCAGATTACTTGGAAGAAACGTTTAAGTCATTCGACGGTCAAACTCTTCCTGTCACTTACAATGGATTTGACATATACGACGACAATTATGTTCTGAGAAGTGCTACCTTGGCAGAGCTCAAGGAAGAACTAAAAAAGCTCAAACCGACAAAAGGTCCTGGTTACGATTTAATTACAAGAGAAATTCTTAAAGAGTTACCTAGCAAAACGTTTAAGTTACTCTTATTAATAAAATATATACTAATAAATACTAACAAATACTAATTAATGCCGCGATTAGACTTGACCATGTCCCTAGTCAATGGAAAGTGGCAGAAGTTATAATGGTACGCAAACCCGGGAAACTACCAAAGATGAAAAGTCCTATAGACCTATCCCACTACTCCCGATACTGTCTAAAGTATTTGAAAAAAATTCTGCTTAGATGCTTAAGTCTAATTGTGGAAGAAAAACAGCTCATACCAAATCACCAATTTGGTTTCACAAGTAAACACTCAACCAAGTTCATCGTATAACTGATGTAATAGAAAAGGCATTTGAACAAAAGGTCGTTTGTTCAGTCACATTTCTAGATGTTTCTCTAGCCCTTGACAAACATGAAAGGCACGAAGGCCTGAAATATAATCTCTGCCGATCTCTACCGGGGAAACTGTATAGCATTTTAGCGAAATATCTCTCTGATAGGATGTTCTGTGTGAAGCATGGAAATTAATACTCCTCTTTTAAAAATATAAATGCTGTGTACCGCAAGGAAGTGTTCTTGGCCCTCTGCTGTACCTACTGTATACTAGTGATTTACCACAAGAAGAACACCCTGTTCTAGGCACATTTGCTGACGACACCACTATTTTGGTAACAGCCAAAACGGTTGAAGAGTCTACAGCAAAATTACAACGTTCACTAGATCAGATACACGAATGGATGAACTTCTGGCGGATTGTTCCTAATGAAAGCAAATCAGTCCATATTAATTTCACTTGTAGGCACGTTAATAACTTGCCATTTTTTTATCTAAATCGTGTCCAAATACCTTTAGGCAATGAAGCAAAATACTTCGGGATGACTCTTGACGTGAAACTCAAGTGGAAGGAGCACGTTAAGAAGAAACGTGCAGAACTTGACAAGAAATATAAAGATCTAAACTGGCTTATTGGTAAACATTCCAAGCTAAGCATTGCCAACAAACTGCTTGTGTACAAGCAAATCCTAAGACCTGTTGGGACGTATGGCGTACAACTTTGGGGTTGTACCAAAGCAAGTAATTTGAACATAATACAGACTTTTAAGAAATAAGGTACTTAGAACTATCGTTAATGTACCATGGTATATCAGAAACGACGATATCCACAGAGATCTTGGAATATCACCACTACAAGATGAATTTACGAACTTCGCTTATAAACATAAGCGCCACCTTCTGATCCGCGAGGAAATTAATGTCTTGCACCGGCTACAACAGACTTGACCCCTTGATCTCGTGCGATAATCTACACCCGCACATGGTTGCGGTGTTAGCAGCAACTTTCATTGGAGAGTAACCTGCCGATCAGTACCTAAATCATGAAATACAAACTACTGGTTAAGTGCTTCACGTAGTTGTAGTCTCAGGGAGATGGTTTTAGTGAGTAAAAATCTCACACTTCTATGTGCGAACGTTCGCCATAGAGTCTTGTCGAAGATTTCCACCTACCCACGGAAAAAGAAATAAATAAGTGAATTAACACGGAAACCTTCTTTGTCTTTGCTACCACTTTTCAGCCACCTTTTTTCTGCTTATCTACCACCATTATTAATTACCCAAGTCACATCACTGCTGTGTAGCCCAAACAGTCAGCATTTTTCTTTTCATTTTGCTTCGAAAATGAGGCTAAGAACAACGTTTCGGTCAAAGGTTGGAGTTGCAGAGCCGTGAAGACTTCTGGTTCATACAGGATAGCGCGCTGTGCCACACAGCTCATGCCACAATTGATCGTTTGGTCACCAAATTCCCAAAGCGTGTTATCAGCCGTCTTGGCGATGTCAATTGGCCGCCTCGGAGCTGCGATTTAACCAATAAATTATAATAGTAAACACAGATGAGGCACTAAGGCCTGAGGTGGATATGAGGCTTGCTTCTACAGGAAGCGTGATGTGCCTGATATTGATCTACCTTGAGTTGTGGGTAACTACAGATTTATTCCAACTCCAATTGGAAATTATCATTCATTTGTCTAGACAGGCACATATACACCCCAAATGTTAACTCTGACTCGAGAGATATCAAGCCGTGAATTGTGATATTTGTACGTGTCGGTAATTGGATGCCGTAGTAGACACGCAGCGTAGGAGTCGACGTTTTCCATTTTCCATTGAAAGAAGAAAGGCAATTTCGATTCAGCCTCATTCATACAAAATCAACACTGCAACAAAAGGTCAACAAACACCAGACGCCCGTTAGACGATATGGCATTCTATTCTGTTCCGAACAAATACTACATACGTACTTTGTGAATGTCTATAAAAATTACGAACGCCTAACGTGAATTCCGAGTATGTCCATATTCTTCTGGCAGTTTATTAAATTTCACTCTTTGATGTTGATATGGCCGTTTTTCTTGTCGACTTCTCTTCAAACCACAAAAACGTTTAATCCCACGCCTTAAAACTGAGTAAATGCACAAATATTTGCTTCTTGTTGAGTGTATGTGCGACATGATCTTATTTTGCTGAATTTGCTATTCACGTTGGGCAGGGATTGTTGAGGCTATTAAAATGGGTTCTTAACATCAATCCAAATATGGATATGGACTTCATAAAATGTCCAAGTTAAAGTAGTTAAACATTTCCACGTTTAACAACATCGCTGCGAAAGAGGCCACAATTTTTGCTATGACTTCGAAGACAGACTTGAGCAACCTGTGTAAATGAGCTTTTAGTTTTCCTCATTATTAATTATTTTTTAATTAGTTGAACAACGTCCAACCCTGGCAACCAAATCTGAAAAAGAAAGCATTTTAAATATCCTAGTCGCTGGTGGTTGTGGAGAACTATGGCTACACGTTACGTCCTTGGGTAATTTATTAAAAGCAAGCGTACATAAGCCGATTAACAAACAACAAGAAACATTAATCAAATACCTAACACGGCGTCTCTATGATATATCTATAGCATGCGGGTAATGGTTGGAATTTAAATACAGCCCCATCTAGGATCAGGTGGCGATGTCAATCAAATTATGCCTTGAGTGTGCGCGTGACTCGGCGAGGGTTAAATTCCGCCGCTATTGAAGTAAATGCCACGCTTTACAAGCACACGTTTCAAATTGAAATGATAATCATGTTTTCCCAATGAGAACGCCGAAGAACATCTAACGATTGTATCGCTAGGATGGGAGATTATTACTAACGTTCACAAAGTGAATGCCTGCGGGAGCTACGTTGATTTAAGTAAACTTTTCATTTCCATTGCCGCGATGGGAAATCTTACGGAATTTCTAATAAATGCTGCTTCTCGTTAAAATCATTTAAACCTTCTTCGTTCCTAACCATGGCACCGGTTAGTTAAAGCAAACACCCAATTACCCTTCGACCTATGAAGCATAAGCGTTTGCGGTGGAAATGCGGAAGAAGTTAGAAACCAATTCTTAATCCAAAACTTGTTGGGGCGGATTGGTAATTAATTTTGCATTACACTAAAAATAATGAGCTCTGAGGCGATTGGTGATTTACCTTGAAGATGTTGCCTAGACCTTTCCGGGTTGTGAAAGTCGATGAGGACTGCCCGTGATTCGGTATTCATCGGACTCCACTTAACCTTTTCTACTAACAACGGGCCGCAAACACAGCAATCAGGTTTCTCTCCACATTTGAATGGTCCACATGGGTATATGGGAACGTAGAAACCTTAACCTCAACCTACAAGAACTTTGAAACTTTGTTTCCCAGAAAGACCCCTTTTCGAAACTCCCTTCCCTTCAGGTGGTTACATGTCCAGAGAGGGGTAGGCTACGCTGTCTGTCTTAATGACGAAGAGATTTCATTGCAGTGTTCTTCAGGCGCGGATCTTGGCGGGGCATTAACTCTGTTATAATGAAATCACAATAAAAGATATTTGCATCTCCGTAGATAGACAAGCTGTCGTCAAGACTCTAGACATGATGGCTTTTAATACCAAACTAGTTATAAGCAGGATAAGGCGAAAATCCTGTTTAAAATACAGCTTTTGGGTACCTTGAGAAATTGTGAAGCCCTTCTCCCCTAAAGAAAACTGCATAAAGTTTCCCCTCACCACATGTAGACTTCTACGGCGGGTGTCAACAGCACCATGTGCATAATAAGAATGATTTGGTCTAAACTACACCCCGGGCGGCCCAAACAGCCACTAACGCTAAGCAGGCATAACATGAGTATAGTATAGTGGTCAATAGTGGACACTGTCATCTGGAAGCTCATGCAAGGAGCTACAGAATCAGTGCGGAAGATTTCTGTAGAAGTTTTCATCCATCATGGGGTACTGTAAAATTGTTTGCCTTCGTCCTAGGAAAACGCCTAATTAATGCATTGCAGTAATTTCCGGCTCTTTCCTAAGTTTTTGTGAGCATTGTCCGATTGTAGTCGGTTCAGGGTTCTTGGAAACCGACACGCAACAGATATACTGGAGAGGAGTCGACAAGGAAACATTTTATTCACTTGTAATTTCATTTATTTGTTTCAGTGGGTGGTTGAGCAAAAGGGGCCGCTTGTCCTTTGTCCGAACAAACAATAGTTTCGGTGGACATTGGCCTAGCTTCTACAGCACCCACCACCACATGGTGTGCGTACTTTCAAGAGTGAATGAGAGCTACTCTTTTATGCCACCTTTGAACAGCTAAGTCTGAGAAGTCTTTTGAGCATTGTCTGTGAATCGAATGAGACGGAGTCGTGAATTATGAAATTTGATTTCGGCGTTGACGCACCAACCCACTACGTCACAGCGACCCACGATTCCAAACGAATATAATAATAATAATATTGATGGCGCGACAGTCCGAGGTGGACCTGGGCCTAGCTTCTCAGCAACTACTCGCGTTGTGCGTGCTATTGTTCTTTCACGAGTGGAAGGGACATACAGTTTTATGCCGACTCCGAACGGCGAAGTTGAGGAAGTATTTTCTAAACAGGAATACTCTTTGAGCATAGTCAGTGACTCGAAAGAGGCGAAGCCGTGAATTATCAAAGGTGGTGAATTCGGGTATCGAACCTAGCACCCTCTGCGTAGGCGCACTTACCCACTACTCCACGGCAACCACCTCCAAACGAATATGGCTCACAAAAAAAGGAATGCGTTTAAGGATATCACTAATGCTAATGTGCGAGCTTAAGTGCCGATCCAAGGACAAACTCAGAATCAATAATATGTCCTTTTCACAGTGGAAGTTTAACGATAACTTCCACTTAAATTGTGGCTTAACTTAACCCACCGACTTGGCTAGAGCTTAACAATGGCAAGACAAAGAATGTTCTCGCGTTGGACTATAACTTGATACGTCTCCTAGTCGGAGTGATCACATGACACTGGTCCAAGGGAGCAATGCTACGGAAATGGAATGCGGAATACAGCGATCTCTGCCGGAGATGCGCCGACGAGGAAGTGACCGAGACGATCCAATACCTGCTTTGCTATTGCTCAGCTCTTCAAACTCGGCGCCTAGCTTCGCTGATTCTTTACAAAAAATGCGGTCTTAGCAAATGCTGATATATCGGATCTCAAAGAGCACGGGGTGCTTTAAGCCATCACGTGACAGGATAGGTTAATAATATGTGTACTCCACAAATGAAGGGATTCACAATGGACCTTAATGTGATTGTGAACGGATTTTTATACTATGAAGATCCTATTGCTGACAACCATGGACAACGTTTTTCGGGTCTGCACGTGCACCTTAATAGACCAAGTGCAGCTGAGGAATTTGTAGAGGCTCTATATACGCGCTGGGAAGTGCCGAGCAAAAAGAGAATAAAAAAAATGAACATAGGCCAAAGTTGTTTTTAGCTGTAAGCAAGTGCAAAACGAAGTCTAAGCTGTCATCGAGAAAGGTCGTAAAACATCAACGACTCGGCCAAAACGTCACCATTGGCAGCTATAACTTCGAGGTAGTGAAGGAGTTAGTCTACCTAGCTCTCCGGTAAATAGTACGAATACCACAAGTACCAAATTAAACGCGAAATAACTCGAGCAATAGAGAACTCGAGGCCTATCTCGAAGGACCAAGCTATCAGTATACAACAGATGTAATTATACAACACATGTCCTCCTCTGCTCTATGGCGCGGAAGCGTGGACATCCTCAAGAGCAGTTGAAAAAGACCATGGTATTTTCAGAAGAAAAGTTCTACGTTCAATCTTTGGTGCTGTTTGATGGCTTTTGGAGAAGAAGATTCAAGCACAAACTGCACGGGCTGTACAGCGACACAGTGGGTAGGTAGGAATGAAGGGTGCTAGTGAAGCCAAAAGCACACTTAATCCATTTTAATACCAAAAGTCAGACTATTACCACTGATTGACCACTAAAGTGGTAGTTAGTTAGTTTGATCCAAACGGCAAATGGTGACTGGACAAGAGATTTGAAAACCGGATAAAAACTTTTCACCGGGATTCGATCTGGGAACCCCACACTTAACCAACTGCCTCATCCAGTCCTAGCGACATGAGTCTAGATTCGACGCATTAGATGATTAGAGCATGTAGAGCTCATGGACAACACACCTTCAGCCCGAAGAGTGTTTGAGTCCGACCCAGTGGGACAACGCAATTCGAGGACGCCCACGAAACCGAAAGAAGAAGAAGATTATTCTGTCAAGGTTTGAATTCAATGTGATTAATATATGGTGCCGTTCCGATTGGCAGGGTCGTTGGGACGAGTAAATACAGAAATTTAAGAGTACTGTCATCAGTGAGGTATAGTAGGGCTGCTTACTCTAAACCAATCTCAGGGCCATGCCGCATCATTGTCGAGACTAATTGTATAAGGAATGCAATTTATTGGCTCGATATGACCACAACTCATGGCCCAGCTATACATTTTCGGAACAACACCCTTGATAACATGACTTATTATTGAGACACAGATTATAGATAACCTCGTAGGCAAAGTCGCCTTTTCGACAACCAACAAATCAAAAACATCTCTCAAGAATAATTGACAAAAGCAAGTAGTGCAGCTATAAATATTTTTTTTCCCTTAATCATCACGCATGGCAAGACTAAGACTCATTTTTAGCCCTCTTAACACAGTTTGTACTACTTTAAATCCCGCTGCTAAGTGAGAGATAAGTCCCATATCATCAGCCTTGGCAACAGCTTCCTTTCTTCCCCTTCAAATCTGAGCTGCATTTTTTGGTAATTACTTGATTATCATCAGGGGTCATGCGTATGCACTGAAGAGGAGAAGTTCAATAATGAGGACAACAGCCAGCTTGTTCATCCTGTTTTGACAAAAAAAAGGCAGCTCCATCACATCTACCTGATTCTGTAGGAAGATCAACTTTAAACTGCTTACTGCAAAGGAGTGCAACACAGCATTCCCTTGAAAGTTTTTTATTAATAATTAGAACGCTGTCATTTCCATTACTTTTAAACATGAATCCAATGAGTCAAGGAATACTAGGAAATGTACACCTCCATCTGCTTGTTGTTGAAGTTATGATGAATGGAAAATTTGAGTTAATGAACTGTAAATTGTTCACACAATTACTTAAGCTTTCTTCCCCCTGCATCCACTATGGACTTTTTCCGGGAAATGGGTGTTGAATTTCCATTTTTGAACGTGCTGTCAAGTGCAGACAAACAAAAGATCAGCTCAATATTACTGCTTTAATTATACTTTTGAACAACATTCATGACACTTGTAGCTAGTCGAAACCTTCTTAGTGGTCTTTAATAGGATTCGAAAATTCAACGCTATGTTACACTTATACACTTATCCATGCGCATGGAATATGGGAAACTGTTTCTTGTAGCTGATACGTGTGGCGAATACGTAACATATTCAAATAAAAAACAACCCGCGACCATTCTCGCCTTGTACTCGAATGTAACACACTTTCCCAAGGAAAATCTAAAGTATTCTGTACCACACATGATCCCCCTATGCTGACGCACGCAATTACTCTGCTGGTAATACATGCAAACTTAGTTGAAAGCACGACGGAAGTCATGGAAGCCATAAATATTGCGCAGTGATAGTGCTTCTAGGAAAGCAAAATACAAATGGGAGAGTGTAGCTTTCAAGTAAGTGACTGAAAATTTATGTTGTGAAGGAACTATTCTACTGTTTCGAATATAATTTCCAGGAACAGGAACCCTAGGCTTGGACCAAGAGATGAATCAAAACCTCCCAACCAATCTCCCGCAGCTTCTGGTGAGTCGCTACCGATGTGTGTGGCCCTGATTATGAGCGATTGCTTCCTTGAGAGGGTAAAATTGTTGCCGAATAAACAAGATCAGCCCAAAGCAGATGATTCCTTGAATTTCCACAAAACATACAACAACACCGTCGACGTCGTCAGAAGTGTTCCACTATTGGTCAACAGTCACTACCTGCTTCAAAAATGGGTTGATTTTGTTGCCATTCAGCAGTGATTCGCAGATGGTAATTCGTTACATGAGGTTCTTTGGCGTTAACTCGTGTGGTACTCGTACATAGAACTTCTGTTTTGTACTCAGCCTTCTTTAAATGGTTCCAAACGGTTTTTTTGTGCAAGATTTAGTTTTAAATCGCCCTATACATTGGCGATGGCTTAAAAAAGAGCGCGGGAACAGGCAATTTTTGTGGCTATTCCGAGAAACCACTGGCACTAAAGTAAAAAACTGCGGCGCTGAATATGAAGTGGCTGTAATACAGGAGGCAACACTCGCACACACAATCAAGTCGAGTTTACAGGGGCAGACTGGAATCCAAGAAAACGAAAAAGTACACACAAGTACAGGAGGGCGAAACTCTCGCAAAAACAAAGGATTTGAATTAGGAGAATCTCCAGCAATCCCGTACCCGTAAACACCACTTAACGTCGTAAGGCATGATAACTAGAAGATGAAGCTCTGGATAGAGACAAAACAGCATGGCTTGGTCTGAGTGTTGGAGCAACAGCAAGGGCTCTATGGCCGACTATTGATCTTCATCTTCATTTAATCGCAGGAATTAACGCATGATGATAGGAGGCATTACCTGACTCTGTGCCATTTGTAGATGATGACTTTTGCAAAAGCTGCAGATACGAGGAACAAACAGAATCTATCCAACATCTATTTTTTTGAATGCCCAGTCCCAGGAAAGATGCGCCGCAGTTCAAAGGAACGCACTTCTTCGAGAGCTGGAGGACTTGAGCCACCCATGCCACACTAAGATCCACCACACAACAATGACGGTAGATTCTTAGTGGGAACTGGCGACAGATTTGTGAATTTAATTGCGGCTTTTGCTGAATTTTCCATGTACAAGAGTGTTCAAAAGTTGACTCGTATTTTTAAGAGCATATCTGTACTTATATTGTAATACGAACCTTAATGAATAAAAATGTAACGCACTGGACATTTAGCTGATACTATTTGACCTCAATTTAGTACAAGTATATAAACAGACTGTTCATAAACCATAACTGAGAAATAAAGTCAAAAAATACTTTATATCCTTAATTCATATGCAGAGGACATCGTCGCGCGTTCCCAACGTGCCGTAGTGGAAGCATTTACGGCAATTGAAGAAGAGGCGAAGCGAGCTGGTCTTAAGGTCAATGAAGATAATACTAAGTATATGCTGGCGACCAAAAAACGATCTGTCACAGGACAAACTATTACAATTGACAGCTACAATTTCGGGGTAGTAAAGGAGTTTGTCTACCTCGGGGCAAACGTAAACTCCACAAACGACATCACTGTGGAGATTCGACGTAGAACCGTCTTTAGCAACCGGTGTTACTTCGTTTTGTCAAAACAACTGGCGTCAAAACTCCTGACTCGAAGGACCAAGATCATGCTCTACAAAACCCTTATTTTGCCAGTCCTGCTATTTGGAGCCAAAAGCTGGACGATAAGCAAAACTGCGGAGATGATTCGTGATGCCTTCGAAAGAAATATTCCACGTCGGATATATGGTCCCGTCTGCGAGGAAGGCGAATGGAGGAGAATACACAACCGCGAACTCAACGAGCTGTACCAGGATGTGGATGTAGTCCGGAAGGCAAAGATCCGTCGCAAGAGCGCATGGACAACAGTGCTCCAGCCAAGAGGGTCCTCAAATCCGAGCCTTCTGGTTCGAGAAAGAGAGGAAGACCGAATCTCCGGTATAAAGACCAAGTAATCGCGGATGCAAGACAGCTTGGTCTTGATAACTCGAAGCAGCGTGCCCAGGACAGTCAGGAATGGGAAGCAGCTATCGCTCAGGCTTGGACCCAACATGGGCCGTCAGCCTGATAAGTAAGTAAGTATATTGTGCATTCATTACTTTTTTTTTTCTAGTACTCAACATTTATGCATCGACTTCATGAAAAAAAAAACTTTGTTCTTTCGATAATAGCTGTTCACCCACTGTTCACAAGAATGCAGACTTATTCACAGACGAAAATCATATAAAGAACCCTCTCAGATGAAATCAAAGGGCTCTATTATCCATTATCTATGACTTAAGCGGTATTGATCTGAAAATTCTAAAATGCGCATACTGTGCAAAACTCGATAAACGCCACCCTCGATTTGCGCAACGCCACGATTTTCGCAGCACTAAAATATCCAATTTCATTAGAAAAAAACTATTGTTTTCGTACATCAATTCCAACATTTCGTTTTCTAAAAAACTATAGTTTTCTTGTAAGAACTATGATCCACAATAATGATTTGCTTTCGATTCAAAAATGTGTTTTTTATCACATTGTCACTTTCTCTATACAAACATAGCTAACATGACTAATATATCGTTTGAAAAAATGTGACCCAGTAAGTGCAACAATCTCGGTTAGTGCAACTGCCTTAATTGCTATTATCTGCATAACTCGAGTTCGTACTGTAAATAGATCGGATTAGAGTTAAGAGTGGGTCTCACGTTAGTAAACCTTCTCCTAGTAAGTGCACTGGACCCAACAGAATGGCCGTAAATTCGTCAGAACATCCATATATCTACCCAAGACTATGTACGCAAAAATAAAATATAATAAATCAGAATAGACAACAATGAAACCAACAAAATTGAAATAAATAAAGCAAAACTCATCTAATAAACCTGTGAATTGTTGTTCAAGCTACTTTAAAGCTGCCACAAATGTATTCTTAGGTCGACGAAAACTGATTTCAGTTAAAAGAGCAGACTGAACAGTTGGCGCTGTTCAGCACATAGCTACAAATGTCTCTAAAAACGATAGCCAAGCCTCTGTAAGACGATCATGCTTAAGACGAATTTTTCTATAAGTTGAACCAAATTTGTTAAATGCTTCAAAAGTTGGAATTCAATTTTCCTATATTGTACTTTCCATGAATCGAACATTCCATAAATCTAACAAAATATTTTCTCCTGTGATTATTCAACTTAATTTCGAATAGTCACTGTAACATAACTGTTGTAATTTCCTTCGACTGTAATTTATTTAAAATAACAAATTTAAGACCAGGGTGTTACTTACTTTTCCTTTAAATTTAAATAAAACCTAAGTCACAAAAGTCTACGTACACTTAGGTGTTAAAACCTGAAAGGAAAAAAAGGCGTTGGATTTTCTTTTGGGGATATTACTATAATCGTCATTTTTACCATTGATTCGACCATTTTTTTGGTAACTGAGGACTCAATTTTGGTCCATTTTTTCTCAAGTACCTTCCTTAAATTTTTCTTCGTTATACCTGACTTGCAACTTCACATTCAATTATAAGAAGAACTAAACTGAAGAGCAACTTACATAACTTCACTACACAAAAAGGAAACAGTTACACTGATGTACATAGACTTTTGTGATTAAGTGCACACACAAGTGTCCACATGCATATGAAATCAGATTCCAGACTTGTAAGACACGAACAACATTTACCCAGCTTCATCAGTAACCACTCGTACTTTTCGTCTTAAATTAAATCAGGCGTCGAATCACCGCATCCGTGAACGAGTTAATAATAATTAAAACGCTGTCGAAAATCCTGCATTTGGGATTACAGGACACGTGAATGTAATTTGGGATCATACCACATGTTATCGAGCACCTGAATGAATATCACAGTAGACAGTGAATGTATTGATTTGAATAGTAAATTACGAATTGGAAAATTATAAATTATATGAGTAACAGTTAAATTATAATAAGTACATACATAAAATGCAATGACGATATTTTTTGGGATAAACTTAAACAACATAAATCCCTTGCAAAATGAGTCGATGTCGACAGCGAAATTGTCGATTAAATTGTCGAAATTTAATTTCGTGACTTGATCTAGAGGATGGCATTGGAAAATTCACGAAATTCCCATTATTTGAGCAAATTTTTGAAAAAAAACAGGGAAACAGGCGTAAATTATATGAAATTTTACATCGGCTTTGAAGGAAGGTCAATCTGAATTGTTGCTCTTGACGTGAATTCACATTGTGCAAGTTTTCATCTCGCTCAATCACCGGCAAGGCGATAATTAAAATTATTTTCCCAAAAAAAGTGCCTTATTTATTAAAAATTATACCCTTATAACGGTAAATTTTCCCGCTCTCCGAGCCCATTCTCTAGATCAAGTCATCAGCTACAAAATCGCCCTGCATCACTTTGCTGTAGGACGCACGGTTCTTGAGATATGAGCAAAGTAAGACCAACATTCATTATTTTTTCAATGTAGAAAAATCGACATCTGTAGGGGTGTTGGCGGTTCGTATGGAATTTTCGACAGCTTATTTCTCGAGAACGGTGCGTCCTACGAGAAAAAACGTGTACATATTTTTTGTAGCTCGTGACTTGATCTAGAGGATGGCATTGGAAAATTCACGAAATTCCCATTATTTGAGCAAACTTTTGAAAAAAACAGGGAAATTTGTTTCTCTGGCATAAATTATATGAAATTTTACATCGGCTTTGAAGGAAGGTCAATCTGAATTGTTGCTCTTGACGTGAATTCACATTGTGCAAGTTTTCATCTCGCTCAATCACCGGCAAGGCGATAATTAAAATTATTTTCCCAAAAAAAGTGCCTTATTCATTAAAAATTATACCCTTATAACGGTAAATTTGTCCGCTCTCCGAGCCCATCATCTAGATCAAGTCATCAGCTAGAAAATCGTCCTGCATCACTTTGCTGTAGGACGCACGGTTTTTGAGATATGAGCAAAGTAAGACCAACATTCATTATTTTTTCAATGTAGAAAAATCGACATCTGTAGGGGTGTTGGCGGTTCGTATGGAATTTTCGACAGCTTATTTCTCGAGACCGGTGCGTCCTACGAGAAAAAACGTGCACATATTTTTTGTAGCTCGTGACTTGATCTAGAGGATGGCATTGGAAAATTCACGAAATTCCCATTATTTGAGCAAATTTTTGAAAAAAACAGGGAAATTTGTTTCTCTGGCGTAAATTATATGAAATTTTACATCGGCTTTGAAGGAAGGTCAATCTGAATTGTTGCTCTTGACGTGAATTCACATTGTGCAAGTTTTCATCTCGCTCAATCACCGGCAAGGCGATAATTAAAATGATTTTCCCAAAAAAAGTGCCTTATCCATTAAAAATTATACCCTTATAACGGTAAATTTTCCCGCTCTCCGAGCCCATCCTCTAGATCAAGTCATCAGCTACATAATCGTCCTGCATCACTTTGCTGTAGGCCGCACGGTTTTTGAGATATGAGCAAAGTAAGACCAACATTCATTATTTTTTCAATGTAGAAAAATCGACATCTGTAGGGGTGTTGGCGGTTCGTATGGAATTTTCGACAGCTTATTTGTCGAGACCGGTGCGTCCTACGAGAAAAAACCTGTACATATTTTTTGTAGCTCGTGACTTGATCTAGAGGATGGCATTGGAAAATTCACGAAATTCCCATTATTTGAGCAAATTTTTGAAAAAAACAGGGAAATTTTTTTCTCTGGCGTAAATTATATGAAATTTTACATCGGCTTTGAAGGAAGGTCAATCTGAATTGTTGCTCTTGACGTGAATTCACATTGTGCAAGTTTTCATCTCGCTCAATCACCGGCAAGGCGATAATTAAAATTATTTTCCCAAAAAATTATGCCCTTATAACGGTAAATTTTCCCGCTCTCCGAGCCCATCCTCTAGATCAAGTCATCAGCTAGAAAATCGTCCTGCATCACTTTGCTGTAGGCCGCACGGTTTTTGAGATATGAGCAAAGTAAGACCAACATTCATTATTTTTTCAATGTAGAAAAATCGACATCCGTAGGGGTGTTGGCGGTTCGTATGGAATTTTCGACAGCTTATTTCTCGAGACCGGTGCGTCCTACGAGAAAAAACCTGTACATATTTTTTGTAGCTCGTGACTTGATCTAGAGGATGGCATTGGAAAATTCACGAAATTCCCATTATTTGAGCAAATTTTTGAAAAAAACAGGGAAATTTGTTTCTCTGGCGTAAATTATATGAAATTTTACATCGGCTTTGAAGGAGGGTTAATCTGAATTGTTGCTCTTGACGTGATTTCACATTGTGCAAGTTTTCATCTCGCTCAATCACCGGCAAGGCGATAATTAAAATTATTTTCCCAAAAAAAGTGCCTTATCCATTAAAAATTATACCCTTATAACGGTAAATTTTCCCGCTCTCCAACCCCATCCTCTAGATCAAGTCATCAGCTAGAAAATCGTCCTGTATCACTTTGCTGTAGGACGCACGGTTTTTGAGATATGAGCAAAGTAAGACCAACATTCATTATTTTTTCAATGTAGAAAAATCGACATCTGTAGGGGTGTTGGCGGTTCGTATGGAATTTTCGACAGCTTATTTCTCGAGACCGGTGCGTCCTACGAGAAAAAACCTGTATATATTTTTTGTAGCTCGTGACTTGATCTAGAGGATGGCATTGAAAATTCACGAAATTCCCATTATTTGAGCAAATTTTTGAAAAAAAACAGGGAAATTTGTTTCTCTGGTGTAAATTATATGAAATTTTACATCGGCTTTGAAGGAAGGTCAATTTGAATTGTTGCTCTTGACGTGAATACACATTGTGCAAGTTTTCATCTCGCTCAATCACCGGCAAGGCGATAATTAAAATTATTTTTTCCCAAAAAAAGTGCCTTATTTATTAAAAATTATACCCTTATAACGGTAAATTTGCCCGCTCTCCGAGCCCATCCTCTAGATCAAGTCATCAGCTACAAAATCGTCCTGCATCACTTAGCTGTAGGACGCACGGTTTTTGAGATATGAGCAAAGTAAGACCAACATCATTATTTTTTCAATGTAGAAAAATCGACATTTGTAGGGGTGTTGGCGGTTCGTATGGAATTTTCGACAGCTTATTTCTCGAGACCGGTGCGTCCTACGAGAAAAAACCTGTGCATATTTTTTGTAGCTCGTGACTTGATCTAGAGGATGGCATTGGAAAATTCACGAAATTCCCATTATTTGAGCAAATTTTTGGAAAAAACAGGGAAATTTGTTTCTCTTGCGTAAATTATATGAAATTTTACATCGGCTTTGAAGGAAGGTCAATCTGAAGTGTTGCTCTTGACGTGAATTCACATTGTGCAAGTTTTCATCTCGCTCAATCACCGGCAAGGCGATAATTAAAATTATTTTCCCAAAAAAGTGCCTTATTCATTAAAAATTATACCCTTATAACGGTAAATTTGCCCGCTCTCCGACCCCATCCTCTAGATCAAGTAATCAGCTAGAAAATCGTCCTGCATCACTTTGCTGTAGGCCGCACAGTTTTTGAGATATGAGCAAAGTAAGACCAACATTCATTATTTTTTCAATGTAGAAAAATCGACATCTGTAGGGGTGTTGGCGGTTCGTATGGAATTTTCGACAGCTTATTTCTCGAGACCGGTGCGTCCTACGAGAAAAAACCTGTGCATATTTTTTGTAGCTCGTGACTTGATCTAGAGGATGGCATTGGAAAATTCACGAAATTCCCATTATTTGAGCAAATTTTTGAAAAAAAAACAGGGAAGTTTGTTTCTCTGGCGTAAATTATATGAAGTTTTACATCGGCTTTAAAGGAAGGTTAATCTGAATTGTTGCTCTTGACGTGAATTCACATTGTGCAAGTTTTCATCTTGCTCAATCACCGGCAAGGCGATAATTAAAATTATTTTCCCAAAAAAAGTGCCTTATCCATTAAAAATTATACCCTTATAACGGTAAATTTTCCCGCTCTCCAACCCCATCCTCTAGATCAAGTCATCAGCTACAAAATCGTCCTGCATCACTTTGCTGTAGGGCGCACGGTTTTTGAGATATGAGCAAAGTAAGACCAACATTCATTATTTTTTCAATGTAGAAAAATCGACATCTGTAGGGGTGTTGGCGGTTCGTATGGAATTTTCGACAGCTTATTTGTCGAGACCGGTGCGTCCTACGAGAAAAAACGTGTACATATTTTTTGTAGCTCGTGACTTGATCTAGAGGATGGCATTGGAAAATTCACGAAATTCCCATTATTTGAGCAAATTTTTGAAAAAAACAGGGAAATTTGTTTCTCTGGCGTAAATTATATGAAATTTTACATCGGCTTTGAAGGAAGGTCAATCTGATTAGTTGCTCTTGACGTGAATTCACATTGTGCAAGTTTTCATCTTGCTCAATCACCGGCAAGGCGATAATTAAAATTATTTTCCCAAAAAAAGTGCCTTATCCATTAAAAATTATACCCTTATAACGGTAAATTTTCCCGCTCTCCAACCCCATCCTCTAGATCAAGTCATCAGCTACATAATCGTCCTGCATCACTTTGCTGTAGGGCGCACGGTTTTTGAGATATGAGCAAAGTAAGACCAACATTCATTATTTTTTCAATGTAGAAAAATCGACATCTGTAGGGGTGTTGGCGGTTCGTATGGAATTTTCGACAGCTTATTTCTCGAGAACGGTGCGTCCTACGAGAAAAAACGTGTACATATTTTTTGTAGCTCGTGACTTGATCTAGAGGATGGCATTGGAAAATTCACGAAATTCCCATTATTTGAGCAAATTTTTGAAAAAAACAGGGAAATTTGTTTCTCTGGCGTAAATTATATGAAATTTTACATCGGCTTTGAAGGAATGTCAATCTGAATTTTTGCTCTTGACGTGAATTCACATTGTGCAAGTTTTCATCTCGCTCAATCACCGGCAAGGCGATAATTAAAATTATTTTCCCAAAAAAAGTGCCTTATCCATTAAAAATTATACCCTTATAACGGTAAATTTTCCCGCTCTCCAACCCCATCCTCTAGATCAAGTCATCAGCTACATAATCGTCCTGCATCACTTTGCTGTAGGACGCACGGTTTTTGAGATATGAGCAAAGTAAGACCAACATTCATTATTTTTTCAATGTAGAAAAATCGACATCTGTAGGGGTGCTGGCGGTTCGTATGGAATTTTCGACAGCTTATTTCTCGAGACCGGTGCGTCCTACGAGAAAAAACGTGTAGATATTTTTTGTAGCTCGTGACTTGATCTAGAGGATGGCATTGGAAAATTCACGAAATTCCCATTATTTGAGCAAATTTTTGAAAAAAACAGGGAAATTTGTTTCTCTGGCGTAAATTATATGAAATTTTACATCGGCTTTGAAGGAGGGTTAATCTGAATTGTTGCTCTTAACGTGAATTCACATTGTGCAAGTTTTCATCTCGCTCAATCACCGGCAAGGCGATAATTAAAATTATTTTCCCAAAAAAAGTGCCTTATCCATTAAAAATTATACCCTTATAATGGTAAATTTTCCCGCTCTCCGAGCCCATACTCTAGATCAAGTCATCAGCTACATAATCGTCCTGCATCACTTTGCTGTAGGACGCACGGTTTTTGAGATATGAGCAAAGTAAGACCAACATTCATTATTTTTTCAATGTAGAAAAATCGACATCTGTAGGGGTGTTGGCGGTTCGTATGGAATTTTCGACAGCTTATTTCTCGAGAACGGTGCGTCCTACGAGAAAAAACGTGTACATATTTTTTGTAGCTCGTGACTTGATCTAGAGGATGGCATTGGAAAATTCACGAAATTCCCATTATTTGAGCAAATTTTTGAAAAAAACGGAAATTTGTTTATCTGGCGTAAATTATATGAAATTTTACATCGGCTTTGAAGGAGGGTTAATCTGAATTGTTGCTCTTAACGTGAATTCACATTGTGCAAGTTTTCATCTCGCTCAATCACCGGCAAGGCGATAATTAAAATTATTTTCCCAAAAAAAGTGCCTTATCCATTAAAAATTATACCCTTATAACGGTAAATTTTCCCACTCTCCGAGCCCATCCTCTAGATCAAGTCATCAGCTACATAATCGTCCTGCATCACTTTGCTGTAGGACGCACGGTTTTTGAGATATGAGCAAAGTAAGACCAACATTCATTATTTTTTCAATGTAGAAAAATCGACATCTGTAGGGGTGTTGGCGGTTCGTATGAAATTTTCGACAGTTTATTTCTCGAGAACGGTGCGTCCTACGAGAAAAAACCTGTACATATTTTTTGTAGCTCGTGACTTGATCTAGAGGATGGCATTGGAAAATTCACGAAATTCCCATTATTTGAGCAAATTTTTGAAAAAAACGGAAATTTGTTTCTCTGGCGTAAATTATATGAAATTTTACATCGGCTTTGAAGGAGGGTTAATCTGAATTGTTGCTCTTAACGTGAATTCACATTGTGCAAGTTTTCATCTCGCTCAATCACCGGCAAGGCGATAATTAAAATTATTTTCCCAAAAAAAGTGCCTTATCCATTAAAAATTATACCCTTATAACGGTAAATTTTCCCACTCTCCGAGCCCATCCTCTAGATCAAGTCATCAGCTACATAATCGTCCTGCATCACTTTGCTGTAGGACGCACGGTTTTTGAGATATGAGCAAAGTAAGACCAACATTCATTATTTTTTCAATGTAGAAAAATCGACATCTGTAGGGGTGCTGGCGGTTCGTATGGAATTTTCGACAGCTTATTTCTCGAGACCGGTGCGTCCTACGAGAAAAAACGTGTACATATTTTTTGTAGCTCGTGACTTGATCTAGAGGATGGCATTGGAAAATTCACGAAATTCCCATTATTTGAGCAAATTTTTGAAAAAAACGGAAATTTGTTTATCTGGCGTAAATTATATGAAATTTTACATCGGCTTTGAAGGAGGGTTAATCTGAATTGTTGCTCTTAACGTGAATTCACATTGTGCAAGTTTTCATCTCGCTCAATCACCGGCAAGGCGATAATTAAAATTATTTTCCCAAAAAAAGTGCCTTATCCATTAAAAATTATACCCTTATAACGGTAAATTTTCCCACTCTCCGAGCCCATCCTCTAGATCAAGTCATCAGCTACATAATCGTCCTGCATCACTTTGCTGTAGGACGCACGGTTTTTGAGATATGAGCAAAGTAAGACCAACATTCATTATTTTTTCAATGTAGAAAAATCGACATCTGTAGGGGTGCTGGCGGTTCGTATGGAATTTTCGACAGCTTATTTCTCGAGACCGGTGCGTCCTACGAGAAAAAACGTGTACATATTTTTTGTAGCTCGTGACTTGATCTAGAGGATGGCATTGGAAAATTCACGAAATTCCCATTATTTGAGCAAATTTTTGAAAAAAACAGGGAAATTTGTTTCTCTGGCGTAAATTATATGAAATTTTACATCGGCTTTGAAGGAAGGTCAATCTGAATTGTTTCTCTTGACGTGAATTCAAATTGTGCAAGTTTTCATCTCGCTCAATCACCGGCAAGGCGATAATTAAAATTATTTTCCCAAAAAAAGTGCCTTATCCATTAAAAATTATGCCCTTATAATGGTAAATTTTCCCGCTCTCAGAGCCCATCCTCTAGATCAAGTCATCAGCTACATAATCGTCCTGCATCACTTTGCTGTAGGACGCACGGTTTTTGAGATATGAGCAAAGTAAGACCAACATTCATTATTTTTTCAATGTAGAAAAATCGACATCTGTCCAGAATTTTCGACAGCTTATTTCTCGAGACCGGTGCGTCCTACGAGAAAAAACGTGTACATATTTTTTGTAGCTCGTGACTTGATCTAGAGGATGGCATTGGAAAATTCACGAAATTCCCATTATTTGAGCAAATTTTTGAAAAAAACGGAAATTTGTTTCTCTGGCGTAAATTATATGAAATTTTACATCATCAAGTTTTCATCTCGCTCAATCACCGGCAAGGCGATAATTAAAATTATTTTCCCAAAAAAAGTGCCTTATCCATTAAAAATTATACCCTTATAACGGTAAATTTTCCCACTCTCCGAGCCCATCCTCTAGATCAAGTCATCAGCCACATAATCGTCCTGCATCACTTTGCTGTAGGACGCACGGTTTTTGAGATATGAGCAAAGTAAGACCAACATTCATTATTTTTTCAATGTAGAAAAATCGACATCTGTAGGGGTGCTGGCGGTTCGTATGGAATTTTCGACAGCTTATTTCTCGAGACCGGTGCGTCCTACGAGAAAAAACGTGTACATATTTTTTGTAGCTCGTGACTTGATCTAGAGGATGGCATTGGAAAATTCACGAAATTCCCATTATTTGAGCAAATTTTTGAAAAAAACAGGGAAATTTGTTTCTCTGGCGTAAATTATATGAAATTTTACATCGGCTTTGAAGGAGGGTTAATCTGAATTGTTGCTCTTAACGTGAATTCACATTGTGCAAGTTTTCATCTCGCTCAATCACCGGCAAGGCGATAATTAAAATGATTTTCCCAAAAAAAGTGCCTTATCCATTAAAAATTATACCCTTATAACAGTAAATTTTCCCGCTCTCCGACCCCATCCTCTAGATCAAGTCATCAGCTACAAAATCGTCCTGCATCACTTTGCTGTAGGACGCACGGTTTTTGAGATATGAGCAAAGTAAGACCAGCATTAATTATTTTTTCAATGTAGAAAAATCGACATCTGTAGGGGTGCTGGCGGTTCGTATGGAATTTTCGACAGCTTATTTCTCGAGACCGGTGCGTCCTACGAGAAAAAACGTGTACATATTTTTTGTAGCTCGTGACTTGATCTAGAGGATGGCATTGGAAAATTCACGAAATTCCCATTATTTGAGCAAATTTTTGAAAAAAACAGGGAAATTTGTTTCTCTGGCGTAAATTATATGAAATTTTACATCGGCTTTGAAGGAGGGTTAATCTGAATTGTTGCTCTTAACGTGAATTCACATTGTGCAAGTTTTCATCTCGCTCAATCACCGGCAAGGCGATAATTAAAATTATTTTCCCAAAAAAAGTGCCTTATCCATTAAAAATTATACCCTTATAACGGTAAATTTTCCCACTCTCCGAGCCCATCCTCTAGATCAAGTCATCAGCTACATAATCGTCCTGCATCACTTTGCTGTAGGACGCACGGTTTTTGAGATATGAGCAAAGTAAGACCAACATTCATTATTTTTTCAATGTAGAAAAATCGACATCTGTAGGGGTGCTGGCGGTTCGTATGGAATTTTCGACAGCTTATTTCTCGAGACCGGTGCGTCCTACGAGAAAAAACCTGTACATATTTTTTGTAGCTCGTGACTTGATCTAGAGGATGGCATTGGAAAATTCACGAAATTCCCATTATTTGAGCAAATTTTTGAAAAAAACAGGGAAATTTGTTTCTCTGGCGTAAATTATATGAAATTTTACATCGGCTTTGAAGGAGGGTTAATCTGAATTGTTGCTCTTAACGTGAATTCACATTGTGCAAGTTTTCATCTCGCTCAATCACCGGCAAGGCGATAATTAAAATTATTTTCCCAAAAAAAGTGCCTTATCCATTAAAAATTATACCCTTATAACGGTAAATTTTCCCACTCTCCGACCCCATCCTCTAGATCAAGTCATCAGCTACATAATCGTCCTGCATCACTTTGCTGTAGGACGCACGGTTTTTGAGATATGAGCAAAGTAAGACCAACATTCATTATTTTTTCAATGTAGAAAAATCGACATCTGTAGGGGTGCTGGCGGTTCGTATGGAATTTTCGACAGCTTATTTCTCGAGACCGGTGCGTCCTACGAGAAAAAACGTGTACATATTTTTTGTAGCTCGTGACTTGATCTAGAGGATGGCATTGGAAAATTCACGAAATTCCCATTATTTGAGCAAATTTGTGAAAAAAACAGGGAAATTTGTTTCTCTGGCGTAAATTATATGAAATTTTACATCGGCTTTGAAGGAGGGTTAATCTGAATTGTTGCTCTTAACGTGAATTCACATTGTGCAAGTTTTCATCTCGCTCATTCACCGGCAAGGCGATAATTAAAATGATTTTCCCAAAAAAAGTGCCTTATCCATTAAAAATTATACCCTTATAACAGTAAATTTTCCCGCTCTCCGAGCCCATCCTCTAGATCAAGTCATCAGCTACATAATCGTCCTGCATCACTTTGCTGTAGGACGCACGGTTTTTGAGATATGAGCAAAGTAAGATCAACATTCATTATTTTTTCAATGTAGAAAAATCGACATCTGTCCAGAATTTTCGACAGCTTATTTCTCGAGACCGGTGCGTCCTACGAGAAAAAACGTGTACATATTTTTTGTAGCTCGTGACTTGATCTAGAGGATGGCATTGGAAAATTCACGAAATTCCCATTATTTGAGCAAATTTGTGAAAAAAACAGGGAAATTTGTTTCTCTGGCGTAAATTATATGAAATTTTACATCGGCTTTGAAGGAGGGTTAATCTGAATTGTTGCTCTTAACGTGAATTCACATTGTGCAAGTTTTCATCTCGCTCATTCACCGGCAAGGCGATAATTAAAATGATTTTCCCAAAAAAAGTGCCTTATCCATTAAAAATTATACCCTTATAACAGTAAATTTTCCCGCTCTCCGAGCCCATCCTCTAGATCAAGTCATTAGCTACATAATCGTCCTGCATCACTTTGCTGTAGGACGCACGGTTTTTGAGATATGAGCAAAGTAAGACCAACATTCATTATTTTTTCAATGTAGAAAAATCGACATCTGTAGGGGTGCTGGCGGTTCGTATGGAATTTTCGACAGCTTATTTCTCGAGACCGGTGCGTCCTACGAGAAAAAACCTGTACATATTTTTTGTAGCTCGTGACTTGATCTAGAGGATGGCATTGGAAAATTCACGAAATTCCCATTATTTGAGCAAATTTTTGAAAAAAACAGGGAAATTTGTTTCTCTGGCGTAAATTATATGAAATTTTACATCGGCTTTGAAGGAGGGTTAATCTGAATTGTTGCTCTTAACGTGAATTCACATTGTGCAAGTTTTCATCTCGCTCAATCACCGGCAAGGCGATAATTAAAATTATTTTCCCAAAAAAAGTGCCTTATACATTAAAAATTATACCCTTATAACGGTAAATTTTCCCACTCTCCGAGCCCATCCTCTAGATCAAGTCATCAGCTACATAATCGTCCTGCATCACTTTGCTGTAGGACGCACGGTTTTTGAGATATGAGCAAAGTAAGACCAACATTCATTATTTTTTCAATGTAGAAAAATCGACATCTGTAGGGGTGCTGGCGGTTCGTATGGAATTTTCGACAGCTTATTTCTCGAGACCGGTGCGTCCTACGAGAAAAAACGTGTACATATTTTTTGTAGCTCGTGACTTGATCTAGAGGATGGCATTGGAAAATTCACGAAATTCCCATTATTTGAGCAAATTTTTGAAAAAAACAGGGAAATTTGTTTCTCTGGCGTAAATTATATGAAATTTTACATCGGCTTTGAAGGAGGGTTAATCTGAATTGTTGCTCTTAACGTGAATTCACATTGTGCAAGTTTTCATCTCGCTCAATCACCGGCAAGGCGATAATTAAAATTATTTTCCCAAAAAAAGCCTTATCCATTAAAAATTATACCCTTATAACGGTAAATTTTCCCACTCTCCGAGCCCATCCTCTAGATCAAGTCATCAGCTACATAATCGTCCTGCATCACTTTGCTGTAGGACGCACGGTTTTTGAGATATGAGCAAAGTAAGACCAACATTCATTATTTTTTCAATGTAGAAAAATCGACATCTGTAGGGGTGCTGGCGGTTCGTATGGAATTTTCGACAGCTTATTTCTCGAGACCGGTGCGTCCTACGAGAAAAAACGTGTACATATTTTTTGTAGCTCGTGACTTGATCTAGAGGATGGCATTGGAAAATTCACGAAATTCCCATTATTTGAGCAAATTTTTGAAAAAAACAGGGAAATTTGTTTCTCTGGCGTAAATTATATGAAATTTTACATCGGCTTTGAAGGAGGGTTAATCTGAATTGTTGCTCTTAACGTGAATTCACATTGTGCAAGTTTTCATCTCGCTCAATCACCGGCAAGGCGATAATTAAAATTATTTTCCCAAAAAAAGTGCCTTATTCATTAAAAATTATACCCTTATAACGGTAAATTTGCCCGCTCTCCGACCCCATCCTCTAGATTAAGTCATCAGCTACATAAGCGTCCTGCATCACTTTGCTGTAGGACGCACGGTTTTTGAGATATGAGCAAAGTAAGAGCAACATTCATTATTTTTTCAATGTAGAAAAATCGACATCTGTAGGGGTGTTGGCGGTTCGTATGGAATTTTCGACAGCTTATTTCTCGAGAACGGTGCGTCCTACGAGAAAAATCCTGTATATATTTTTTGTAGCTCGTGACTTGATCTAGAGGATGACATTGGAAAATTCACGAAATTCCCATTATTTGAGCAAATTTTTGAAAAAAACAGGGAAATTTGTTTCTCTGGCGTAAATTATATGAAATTTTACATCGGCTTTGAAAGAAGGTCAATCTGAATTGTTGCTCTTGACGTGAATTCAAATTGTGCAAGTTTTCATCTCGCTCAATCACCGGCAAGGCGATAATTAAAATTATTTTCCCAAAAAAAGTGCCTTATCCATTAAAAATTATACCCTTATAACGGTAAATTTTCCCGCTCTCCAACCCCATCCTCTAGATCAAGTCATCAGCTAGAAAATCGTCCTGCATCACTTTGCTGTAGGCCGCACGGTTTTTGAGATATGAGCAAAGTAAGACCAACATTCATTATTTTTTCAATGTAGAAAAATCGACATCTGTAGGGGTGTTGGCGGTTCGTATGGAATTTTCGACAGATTATTTCTCGAGAACGGTGCGTCCTACGAGAAAAAACCTGTACATATTTTTTGTAGCTCGTGACTTGATCTAAAGGATGGCATTGGAAAATTCACGAAATTCCCATTATTTGAGCAAATTTTTGAACAAAACAGGGAAATTTGTTTCTCTGGCGTAAATTATATGAAATTTTACATCGGCTTTGAAGGAGGGTTAATCTGAATTGTTGCTCTTAACGTGAATTCACATTGTGCAAGTTTTCATCTCGCTCAATCACCGGCAAGGCGATAATTAAAATTATTTTCCCAAAAAAGTGCCTTATCCATTAAAAATTATACCCTTATAACGGTAAATTTTCCCGCTCTCCGAGCCCATCCTCTAGATCAAGTCATCAGCTAAATAATGACGCATCACTTTACTGTAGGACGCACGGTTTTTGAGATATGAGCAAAGTAAGACCAACATTCATTATTTTTTCAATGTAGAAAAATCAACATCTGTAGGGGTGCTGGCGGTTCGTATGGAATTTTCGACAGCTTATTTCTCGAGACCGGTGCGTCCTACGAGAAAAAACGTGCACATATTTTTTGTAGCTCGTGACTTGATCTAGAGGATGGCATTGGAAAATTCACGAAATTCCCATTATTTGAGCAAATTTTTGAAAAAAACAGGGAAATTTGTTTCTCTGGCGTAAATTATATGAAATTTTACATCGGCTTTGAAGGAGGGTTAATCTGAATTGTTGCTCTTAACGTGAATTCACATTGTGCAAGTTTTCATCTCGCTCAATCACCGGCAAGGCGATAATTAAAATGATTTTCCCAAAAAAAGTGCCTTATCCATTAAAAATTATACACTTATAACGGTAAATTTTCCCGCTCTCCAACCCCATCCTCTAGATCAAGTCATCAGCTACATAATCGTCCTGCATCACTTTGCTGTAGGGCGCACGGTTTTTGAGATATGAGCAAAGTAAGACCAACATTCATTATTTTTTCAATGTAGAAAAATCGACATCTGTAGGGGTGCTGGCGGTTCGTATGGAATTTTCGACAGCTTATTTCTCGAGACCGGTGCGTCCTACGAGAAAAAACGTGCACATATTTTTTGTAGCTCGTGACTTGATCTAGAGGATGGCATTGGAAAATTCACGAAATTCCCATTATTTGAGCAAATTTTTGAAAAAAACAGGGAAATTTGTTTCTCTGGCGTAAATTATATGAAATTTTACATCGGCTTTGAAGGAGGGTTAATCTGAATTGTTGCTCTTAACGTGAATTCACATTGTGCAAGTTTTCATCTCGCTCAATCACCGGCAAGGCGATAATTAAAATTATTTTCCCAAAAAAAGTGCCTTATCCATTAAAAATTATACCCTTATAACGGTAAATTTTCCCACTCTCCGAGCCCATCCTCTAGATCAAGTCATCAGCTACATAATCGTCCTGCATCACTTTGCTGTAGGACGCACGGTTTTTGAGATATGAGCAAAGTAAGACCAACATTCATTATTTTTTCAATGTAGAAAAATCGACATCTGTAGGGGTGTTGGCGGTTCGTATGGAATTTTGGACAGCTTATTTCTCGAGAACGGTGCGTCCTACGAGAAAAAACGTGTGCATATTTTTGTAGCTCGTGACTTGATCTAGAGGATGGCATTGGAAAATTCACGAAATTCCCATTATTTGAGCAAATTTTTGAAAAAAACAGGGAAATTTGTTTCTCTGGCGTAAATTATATGAAATTTTACATCGGCTTTGAAGGAGGGTTAATCTGAATTGTTGCTCTTAACGTGAATTCACATTGTGCAAGCTTTCATCTCGCTCAATCACCGGCAAGGCGATAATTAAAATTATTTTCCCAATAAAAGTGCCTTATCCATTAAAAATTATACCCTTATAACGGTAAATTTTCCCGCTCTCCAACCCCATCCTCTAGATCAAGTCATCAGCTACATAATCGTCCTGCATCACTTTGCTGTAGGACGCACGGTTTTTGAGATATGAGCAAAGTAAGACCAACATTCATTATTTTTTCAATGTAGAAAAATCGACATCTGTAGGGGTGTTGGCGGTTCGTATGGAATTTTCGACAGCTTATTTCTCGAGAACGGTGCGTCCTACGAGAAAAATCCTGTACATATTTTTTGTAGCTCGTGACTTGATCTAGAGGATGACATTGGAAAATTCACGAAATTCCCATTATTTGAGCAAATTTTTGAAAAAAACAGGGAAATTTGTTTCTCTGGCGTAAATTATATGAAATTTTACATCGGCTTTGAAGGAAGGTTAATCTGAATTGTTGCTCTTGACGTGAATTCACATTGTGCAAGTTTTCATCTCGCTCAATCACCGGCAAGGCGATAATTAAAATTATTTTCCCAAAAAAAGTGCCTTATCCATTAAAAATTATACTCTTATAACGGTAAATTTTCCCGCTCTCCAACCCCATCCTCTAGATCAAGTCATCAGCTACATAATCGTCCTGCATCACTTTGCTGTAGGACGCACGGTTTTTGAGATATGAGCAAAGTAAGAGCAACATTCATTATTTTTTCAATGTAGAAAAATCGACATCTGTAGGGGTGTTGGCGGTTCGTATGGAATTTTCGACAGCTTATTTCTCGAGAACGGTGCGTCCTACGAGAAAAATCCTGTATATATTTTTTGTAGCTCGTGACTTGATCTAGAGGATGACATTGGAAAATTCACGAAATTCCCATTATTTGAGCAAATTTTTGAAAAAAACAGGGAAATTTGTTTCTCTGGCGTAAATTATATGAAATTTTACATCGGCTTTGAAAGAAGGTCAATCTGAATTGTTGCTCTTGACGTGAATTCAAATTGTGCAAGTTTTCATCTCGCTCAATCACCGGCAAGGCGATAATTAAAATTATTTTCCCAAAAAAAGTGCCTTATCCATTAAAAATTATACCCTTATAACGGTAAATTTTCCCGCTCTCCAACCCCATCCTCTAGATCAAGTCATCAGCTAGAAAATCGTCCTGCATCACTTTGCTGTAGGCCGCACGGTTTTTGAGATATGAGCAAAGTAAGACCAACATTCATTATTTTTTCAATGTAGAAAAATCGACATCTGTAGGGGTGTTGGCGGTTCGTATGGAATTTTCGACAGATTATTTCTCGAGAACGGTGCGTCCTACGAGAAAAAACCTGTACATATTTTTTGTAGCTCGTGACTTGATCTAGAGGATGGCATTGGAAAATTCACGAAATTCCCATTATTTGAGCAAATTTTTGAACAAAACAGGGAAATTTGTTTCTCTGGCGTAAATTATATGAAATTTTACATCGGCTTTGAAGGAGGGTTAATCTGAATTGTTGCTCTTAACGTGAATTCACATTGTGCAAGTTTTCATCTCGCTCAATCACCGGCAAGGCGATAATTAAAATTATTTTCCCAAAAAAGTGCCTTATCCATTAAAAATTATACCCTTATAACGGTAAATTTTCCCGCTCTCCGAGCCCATCCTCTAGATCAAGTCATCAGCTAAATAATGACGCATCACTTTACTGTAGGACGCACGGTTTTTGAGATATGAGCAAAGTAAGACCAACATTCATTATTTTTTCAATGTAGAAAAATCAACATCTGTAGGGGTGCTGGCGGTTCGTATGGAATTTTCGACAGCTTATTTCTCGAGACCGGTGCGTCCTACGAGAAAAAACGTGCACATATTTTTTGTAGCTCGTGACTTGATCTAGAGGATGGCATTGGAAAATTCACGAAATTCCCATTATTTGAGCAAATTTTTGAAAAAAACAGGGAAATTTGTTTCTCTGGCGTAAATTATATGAAATTTTACATCGGCTTTGAAGGAGGGTTAATCTGAATTGTTGCTCTTAACGTGAATTCACATTGTGCAAGTTTTCATCTCGCTCAATCACCGGCAAGGCGATAATTAAAATGATTTTCCCAAAAAAAGTGCCTTATCCATTAAAAATTATACACTTATAACGGTAAATTTTCCCGCTCTCCAACCCCATCCTCTAGATCAAGTCATCAGCTACATAATCGTCCTGCATCACTTTGCTGTAGGGCGCACGGTTTTTGAGATATGAGCAAAGTAAGACCAACATTCATTATTTTTTCAATGTAGAAAAATCGACATCTGTAGGGGTGCTGGCGGTTCGTATGGAATTTTCGACAGCTTATTTCTCGAGACCGGTGCGTCCTACGAGAAAAAACGTGCACATATTTTTTGTAGCTCGTGACTTGATCTAGAGGATGGCATTGGAAAATTCACGAAATTCCCATTATTTGAGCAAATTTTTGAAAAAAACAGGGAAATTTGTTTCTCTGGCGTAAATTATATGAAATTTTACATCGGCTTTGAAGGAGGGTTAATCTGAATTGTTGCTCTTAACGTGAATTCACATTGTGCAAGTTTTCATCTCGCTCAATCACCGGCAAGGCGATAATTAAAATTATTTTCCCAAAAAAAGTGCCTTATCCATTAAAAATTATACCCTTATAACGGTAAATTTTCCCACTCTCCGAGCCCATCCTCTAGATCAAGTCATCAGCTACATAATCGTCCTGCATCACTTTGCTGTAGGACGCACGGTTTTTGAGATATGAGCAAAGTAAGACCAACATTCATTATTTTTTCAATGTAGAAAAATCGACATCTGTAGGGGTGCTGGCGGTTCGTATGGAATTTTCGACAGCTTATTTCTCGAGACCGGTGCGTCCTACGAGAAAAAACGTGTACATATTTTTTGTAGCTCGTGACTTGATCTAGAGGATGGCATTGGAAAATTCACGAAATTCCCATTATTTGAGCAAATTTGTGAAAAAAACAGGGAAATTTGTTTCTCTGGCGTAAATTATATGAAATTTTACATCGGCTTTGAAGGAGGGTTAATCTGAATTGTTGCTCTTAACGTGAATTCACATTGTGCAAGTTTTCATCTCGCTCAATCACCGGCAAGGCGATAATTAAAATGATTTTCCCAAAAAAAGTGCCTTATCCATTAAAAATTATACACTTATAACGGTAAATTTTCCCGCTCTCCGAGCCCATCCTCTAGATCAAGTCATCAGCTACATAATCGTCCTGCATCACTTTGCTGTAGGACGCACGGTTTTTGAGATATGAGCAAAGTAAGACCAACATTCATTATTTTTTCAATGTGGAAAAATCGACATCTGTAGGGGTGTTGGCGGTTCGTATGGAATTTTCGACAGCTTATTTCTCGAGAACGGTGCGTCCTACGAGAAAAAACGTGGACATATTTTTTGTAGCTCGTGACTTGATCTAGAGGATGGCATTGGAAAATTCACGAAATTCCCATTATTTGAGCAAATTTTTGAAAAAAAACAGGGAAATTTGTTTCTCTGGCGTAAATTATATGAAATTTTACATCGGCTTTGAAGGAGGGTTAATCTGAATTGTTGCTCTTAACGTGAATTCACATTGTGCAAGTTTTCATCTCGCTCAATCACCGGCAAGGCGATAATTAAAATTATTTTCCCAAAAAAAGTGCCTTATTCATTAAAAATTATACCCTTATAACGGGAAATTTGCCCGCTCTCCAACCCCATCCTCTAGATCAAGTCATCAGCTAGAAAATCGTCCTGGATCACTTTGCTGTAGGACGCACGGTTTTTGAGATATGAGCAAAGTAAGACCAACATTCATTATTTTTTCAATGTAGAAAAATCGACATCTGTAGGGGTGTTGGCGGTTCGTATGGAATTTTGGACAGCTTATTTCTCGAGAACGGTGCGTCCTACGAGAAAAAACGTGTGCATATTTTTGTAGCTCGTGACTTGATCTAGAGGATGGCATTGGAAAATTCACGAAATTCCCATTATTTGAGCAAATTTTTGAAAAAAACAGGGAAATTTGTTTCTCTGGCGTAAATTATATGAAATTTTACATCGGCTTTGAAGGAGGGTTAATCTGAATTGTTGCTCTTAACGTGAATTCACATTGTGCAAGTTTTCATCTCGCTCAATCACCGGCAAGGCGATAATTAAAATTATTTTCCCAATAAAAGTGCCTTATCCATTAAAAATTATACCCTTATAACGGTAAATTTTCCCGCTCTCCAACCCCATCCTCTAGATCAAGTCATCAGCTACATAATCGTCCTGCATCACTTTGCTGTAGGACGCACGGTTTTTGAGATATGAGCAAAGTAAGACCAACATTCATTATTTTTTCAATGTAGAAAAATCGACATCTGTAGGGGTGTTGGCGGTTCGTATGGAATTTTCGACAGCTTATTTCTCGAGAACGGTGCGTCCTACGAGAAAAATCCCGTACATATTTTTTGTAGCTCGTGACTTGATCTAGAGGATGACATTGGAAAATTCACGAAATTCCCATTATTTGAGCAAATTTTTGAAAAAAACAGGGAAATTTGTTTCTCTGGCGTAAATTATATGAAATTTTACATCGGCTTTGAAGGAAGGTTAATCTGAATTGTTGCTCTTGACGTGAATTCACATTGTGCAAGTTTTCATCTCGCTCAATCACCGGCAAGGCGATAATTAAAATTATTTTCCCAAAAAAAGTGCCTTATCCATTAAAAATTATACTCTTATAACGGTAAATTTTCCCGCTCTCCAACCCCATCCTCTAGATCAAGTCATCAGCTACATAATCGTCCTGCATCACTTTGCTGTAGGACGCACGGTTTTTGAGATATGAGCAAAGTAAGAGCAACATTCATTATTTTTTCAATGTAGAAAAATCGACATCTGTAGGGGTGTTGGCGGTTCGTATGGAATTTTCGACAGCTTATTTCTCGAGAACGGTGCGTCCTACGAGAAAAATCCTGTATATATTTTTTGTAGCTCGTGACTTGATCTAGAGGATGACATTGGAAAATTCACGAAATTCCCATTATTTGAGCAAATTTTTGAAAAAAACAGGGAAATTTGTTTCTCTGGCGTAAATTATATGAAATTTTACATCGGCTTTGAAAGAAGGTCAATCTGAATTGTTGCTCTTGACGTGAATTCAAATTGTGCAAGTTTTCATCTCGCTCAATCACCGGCAAGGCGATAATTAAAATTATTTTCCCAAAAAAAGTGCCTTATCCATTAAAAATTATACCCTTATAACGGTAAATTTTCCCGCTCTCCAACCCCATCCTCTAGATCAAGTCATCAGCTAGAAAATCGTCCTGCATCACTTTGCTGTAGGCCGCACGGTTTTTGAGATATGAGCAAAGTAAGACCAACATTCATTATTTTTTCAATGTAGAAAAATCGACATCTGTAGGGGTGTTGGCGGTTCGTATGGAATTTTCGACAGCTTATTTCTCGAGAACGGTGCGTCCTACGAGAAAAAACCTGTACATATTTTTTGTAGCTCGTGACTTGATCTAGAGGATGGCATTGGAAAATTCACGAAATTCCCATTATTTGAGCAAATTTTTGAAAAAAACAGGGAAATTTGTTTCTCTGGCGTAAATTATATGAAATTTTACATCGGCTTTGAAGGAGGGTTAATCTGAATTGTTGCTCTTAACGTGAATTCACATTGTGCAAGTTTTCATCTCGCTCAATCACCGGCAAGGCGATAATTAAAATTATTTTCCCAAAAAAGTGCCTTATCCATTAAAAATTATACCCTTATAACGGTAAATTTTCCCGCTCTCCGAGCCCATCCTCTAGATCAAGTCATCAGCTAAATAATGACGCATCACTTTACTGTAGGACGCACGGTTTTTGAGATATGAGCAAAGTAAGACCAACATTCATTATTTTTTCAATGTAGAAAAATCAACATCTGTAGGGGTGCTGGCGGTTCGTATGGAATTTTCGACAGCTTATTTCTCGAGACCGGTGCGTCCTACGAGAAAAAACGTGCACATATTTTTTGTAGCTCGTGACTTGATCTAGAGGATGGCATTGGAAAATTCACGAAATTCCCATTATTTGAGCAAATTTTTGAAAAAAACAGGGAAATTTGTTTCTCTGGCGTAAATTATATGAAATTTTACATCGGCTTTGAAGGAGGGTTAATCTGAATTGTTGCTCTTAACGTGAATTCACATTGTGCAAGTTTTCATCTCGCTCAATCACCGGCAAGGCGATAATTAAAATGATTTTCCCAAAAAAAGTGCCTTATCCATTAAAAATTATACACTTATAACGGTAAATTTTCCCGCTCTCCAACCCCATCCTCTAGATCAAGTCATCAGCTACATAATCGTCCTGCATCACTTTGCTGTAGGGCGCACGGTTTTTGAGATATGAGCAAAGTAAGACCAACATTCATTATTTTTTCAATGTAGAAAAATCGACATCTGTAGGGGTGCTGGCGGTTCGTATGGAATTTTCGACAGCTTATTTCTCGAGACCGGTGCGTCCTACGAGAAAAAACGTGCACATATTTTTTGTAGCTCGTGACTTGATCTAGAGGATGGCATTGGAAAATTCACGAAATTCCCATTATTTGAGCAAATTTTTGAAAAAAACAGGGAAATTTGTTTCTCTGGCGTAAATTATATGAAATTTTACATCGGCTTTGAAGGAGGGTTAATCTGAATTGTTGCTCTTAACGTGAATTCACATTGTGCAAGTTTTCATCTCGCTCAATCACCGGCAAGGCGATAATTAAAATTATTTTCCCAAAAAAAGTGCCTTATCCATTAAAAATTATACCCTTATAATGGTAAATTTTCCCACTCTCCGAGCCCATCCTCTAGATCAAGTCATCAGCTACATAATCGTCCTGCATCACTTTGCTGTAGGACGCACGGTTTTTGAGATATGAGCAAAGTAAGACCAACATTCATTATTTTTTCAATGTAGAAAAATCGACATCTGTAGGGGTGCTGGCGGTTCGTATGGAATTTTCGACAGCTTATTTCTCGAGACCGGTGCGTCCTACGAGAAAAAACGTGTACATATTTTTTGTAGCTCGTGACTTGATCTAGAGGATGGCATTGGAAAATTCACGAAATTCCCATTATTTGAGCAAATTTGTGAAAAAAACAGGGAAATTTGTTTCTCTGGCGTAAATTATATGAAATTTTACATCGGCTTTGAAGGAGGGTTAATCTGAATTGTTGCTCTTAACGTGAATTCACATTGTGCAAGTTTTCATCTCGCTCAATCACCGGCAAGGCGATAATTAAAATGATTTTCCCAAAAAAAGTGCCTTATCCATTAAAAATTATACACTTATAACGGTAAATTTTCCCGCTCTCCGAGCCCATCCTCTAGATCAAGTCATCAGCTACATAATCGTCCTGCATCACTTTGCTGTAGGACGCACGGTTTTTGAGATATGAGCAAAGTAAGACCAACATTCATTATTTTTTCAATGTGGAAAAATCGACATCTGTAGGGGTGTTGGCGGTTCGTATGGAATTTTCGACAGCTTATTTCTCGAGAACGGTGCGTCCTACGAGAAAAAACGTGGACATATTTTTTGTAGCTCGTGACTTGATCTAGAGGATGGCATTGGAAAATTCACGAAATTCCCATTATTTGAGCAAATTTTTGAAAAAAAACAGGGAAATTTGTTTCTCTGGCGTAAATTATATGAAATTTTACATCGGCTTTGAAGGAGGGTTAATCTGAATTGTTGCTCTTAACGTGAATTCACATTGTGCAAGTTTTCATCTCGCTCAATCACCGGCAAGGCGATAATTAAAATTATTTTCCCAAAAAAAGTGCCTTATTCATTAAAAATTATACCCTTATAACGGGAAATTTGCCCGCTCTCCAACCCCATCCTCTAGATCAAGTCATCAGCTAGAAAATCGTCCTGGATCACTTTGCTGTAGGACGCACGGTTTTTGAGATATGAGCAAAGTAAGACCAACATTCATTATTTTTTCAATGTAGAAAAATCGACATCTGTAGGGGTGTTGGCGGTTCGTATGGAATTTTGGACAGCTTATTTCTCGAGAACGGTGCGTCCTACGAGAAAAAACGTGTGCATATTTTTGTAGCTCGTGACTTGATCTAGAGGATGGCATTGGAAAATTCACGAAATTCCCATTATTTGAGCAAATTTTTGAAAAAAACAGGGAAATTTGTTTCTCTGGCGTAAATTATATGAAATTTTACATCGGCTTTGAAGGAGGGTTAATCTGAATTGTTGCTCTTAACGTGAATTCACATTGTGCAAGTTTTCATCTCGCTCAATCACCGGCAAGGCGATAATTAAAATTATTTTCCCAATAAAAGTGCCTTATCCATTAAAAATTATACCCTTATAACGGTAAATTTTCCCGCTCTCCAACCCCATCCTCTAGATCAAGTCATCAGCTACATAATCGTCCTGCATCACTTTGCTGTAGGACGCACGGTTTTTGAGATATGAGCAAAGTAAGACCAACATTCATTATTTTTTCAATGTAGAAAAATCGACATCTGTAGGGGTGTTGGCGGTTCGTATGGAATTTTCGACAGCTTATTTCTCGAGAACGGTGCGTCCTACGAGAAAAATCCTGTACATATTTTTTGTAGCTCGTGACTTGATCTAGAGGATGACATTGGAAAATTCACGAAATTCCCATTATTTGAGCAAATTTTTGAAAAAAACAGGGAAATTTGTTTCTCTGGCGTAAATTATATGAAATTTTACATCGGCTTTGAAGGAAGGTTAATCTGAATTGTTGCTCTTGACGTGAATTCACATTGTGCAAGTTTTCATCTCGCTCAATCACCGGCAAGGCGATAATTAAAATTATTTTCCCAAAAAAAGTGCCTTATCCATTAAAAATTATACTCTTATAACGGTAAATTTTCCCGCTCTCCAACCCCATCCTCTAGATCAAGTCATCAGCTACATAATCGTCCTGCATCACTTTGCTGTAGGACGCACGGTTTTTGAGATATGAGCAAAGTAAGAGCAACATTCATTATTTTTTCAATGTAGAAAAATCGACATCTGTAGGGGTGTTGGCGGTTCGTATGGAATTTTCGACAGCTTATTTCTCGAGAACGGTGCGTCCTACGAGAAAAATCCTGTATATATTTTTTGTAGCTCGTGACTTGATCTAGAGGATGACATTGGAAAATTCTCGAAATTCCCATTATTTGAGCAAATTTTTGAAAAAAACAGGGAAATTTGTTTCTCTGGCGTAAATTATATGAAATTTTACATCGGCTTTGAAAGAAGGTCAATCTGAATTGTTGCTCTTGACGTGAATTCAAATTGTGCAAGTTTTCATCTCGCTCAATCACCGGCAAGGCGATAATTAAAATTATTTTCCCAAAAAAAGTGCCTTATCCATTAAAAATTATACCCTTATAACGGTAAATTTTCCCGCTCTCCAACCCCATCCTCTAGATCAAGTCATCAGCTAGAAAATCGTCCTGCATCACTTTGCTGTAGGCCGCACGGTTTTTGAGATATGAGCAAAGTAAGACCAACATTCATTATTTTTTCAATGTAGAAAAATCGACATCTGTAGGGGTGTTGGCGGTTCGTATGGAATTTTCGACAGATTATTTCTCGAGAACGGTGCGTCCTACGAGAAAAAACCTGTACATATTTTTTGTAGCTCGTGACTTGATCTAGAGGATGGCATTGGAAAATTCACGAAATTCCCATTATTTGAGCAAATTTTTGAACAAAACAGGGAAATTTGTTTCTCTGGCGTAAATTATATGAAATTTTACATCGGCTTTGAAGGAGGGTTAATCTGAATTGTTGCTCTTAACGTGAATTCACATTGTGCAAGTTTTCATCTCGCTCAATCACCGGCAAGGCGATAATTAAAATTATTTTCCCAAAAAAGTGCCTTATCCATTAAAAATTATACCCTTATAACGGTAAATTTTCCCGCTCTCCGAGCCCATCCTCTAGATCAAGTCATCAGCTAAATAATGACGCATCACTTTACTGTAGGACGCACGGTTTTTGAGATATGAGCAAAGTAAGACCAACATTCATTATTTTTTCAATGTAGAAAAATCAACATCTGTAGGGGTGCTGGCGGTTCGTATGGAATTTTCGACAGCTTATTTCTCGAGACCGGTGCGTCCTACGAGAAAAAACGTGCACATATTTTTTGTAGCTCGTGACTTGATCTAGAGGATGGCATTGGAAAATTCACGAAATTCCCATTATTTGAGCAAATTTTTGAAAAAAACAGGGAAATTTGTTTCTCTGGCGTAAATTATATGAAATTTTACATCGGCTTTGAAGGAGGGTTAATCTGAATTGTTGCTCTTAACGTGAATTCACATTGTGCAAGTTTTCATCTCGCTCAATCACCGGCAAGGCGATAATTAAAATGATTTTCCCAAAAAAAGTGCCTTATCCATTAAAAATTATACACTTATAACGGTAAATTTTCCCGCTCTCCAACCCCATCCTCTAGATCAAGTCATCAGCTACATAATCGTCCTGCATCACTTTGCTGTAGGGCGCACGGTTTTTGAGATATGAGCAAAGTAAGACCAACATTCATTATTTTTTCAATGTAGAAAAATCGACATCTGTAGGGGTGCTGGCGGTTCGTATGGAATTTTCGACAGCTTATTTCTCGAGACCGGTGCGTCCTACGAGAAAAAACGTGCACATATTTTTTGTAGCTCGTGACTTGATCTAGAGGATGGCATTGGAAAATTCACGAAATTCCCATTATTTGAGCAAATTTTTGAAAAAAACAGGGAAATTTGTTTCTCTGGCGTAAATTATATGAAATTTTACATCGGCTTTGAAGGAGGGTTAATCTGAATTGTTGCTCTTAACGTGAATTCACATTGTGCAAGTTTTCATCTCGCTCAATCACCGGCAAGGCGATAATTAAAATTATTTTCCCAAAAAAAGTGCCTTATCCATTAAAAATTATACCCTTATAACGGTAAATTTTCCCACTCTCCGAGCCCATCCTCTAGATCAAGTCATCAGCTACATAATCGTCCTGCATCACTTTGCTGTAGGACGCACGGTTTTTGAGATATGAGCAAAGTAAGACCAACATTCATTATTTTTTCAATGTAGAAAAATCGACATCTGTAGGGGTGTTGGCGGTTCGTATGGAATTTTGGACAGCTTATTTCTCGAGAACGGTGCGTCCTACGAGAAAAAACGTGTGCATATTTTTGTAGCTCGTGACTTGATCTAGAGGATGGCATTGGAAAATTCACGAAATTCCCATTATTTGAGCAAATTTTTGAAAAAAACAGGGAAATTTGTTTCTCTGGCGTAAATTATATGAAATTTTACATCGGCTTTGAAGGAAGGTTAATCTGAATTGTTGCTCTTGACGTGAATTCACATTGTGCAAGTTTTCATCTCGCTCAATCACCGGCAAGGCGATAATTAAAATTATTTTCCCAAAAAAAGTGCCTTATCCATTAAAAATTATACTCTTATAACGGTAAATTTTCCCGCTCTCCAACCCCATCCTCTAGATCAAGTCATCAGCTACATAATCGTCCTGCATCACTTTGCTGTAGGACGCACGGTTTTTGAGATATGAGCAAAGTAAGAGCAACATTCATTATTTTTTCAATGTAGAAAAATCGACATCTGTAGGGGTGTTGGCGGTTCGTATGGAATTTTCGACAGCTTATTTCTCGAGAACGGTGCGTCCTACGAGAAAAATCCTGTATATATTTTTTGTAGCTCGTGACTTGATCTAGAGGATGACATTGGAAAATTCACGAAATTCCCATTATTTGAGCAAATTTTTGAAAAAAACAGGGAAATTTGTTTCTCTGGCGTAAATTATATGAAATTTTACATCGGCTTTGAAGGAAGGTCAATCTGAATTGTTGCTCTTGACGTGAATTCACATTGTGCAAGTTTTCATCTCGCTCAATCACCGGCAAGGCGATAATTAAAATGATTTTCCCAAAAAAAGTGCCTTATCCATTAAAAATTATACCCTTATAACAGTAAATTTTCCCGCTCTCCGAGCCCATCCTCTAGATCAAGTCATCAGCTACAAAATCGTCCTGCATCACTTTGCTGTAGGACGCACGGTTTTTGAGATATGAGCAAAGTAAGACCAACATTCATTATTTTTTCAATGTAGAAAAATCGACATCTGTAGGGGTGTTGGCGGTTCGTATGGAATTTTCGACAGCTTATTTCTCGAGACCGGTGCGTCCTACGAGAAAAAACCTGTACATATTTTTTGTAGCTCGTGACTTGATCTAGAGGATGGCATTGGAAAATTCACGAAATTCCCATTATTTGAGCAAATTTTTGAAAAAAACAGGGAAATTTGTTTCTCTGGCGTAAATTATATGAAATTTTACATCGGCTTTGAAGGAGGGTTAATCTGAATTGTTGCTCTTAACGTGAATTCACATTGTGCAAGTTTTCATCTCGCTCAATCACCGGCAAGGCGATAATTAAAATTATTTTCCCAAAAAAAGTGCCTTATTCATTAAAAATTATACCCTTATAACGGTAAATTTTCCCGCTCTCCGACCCCATCCTCTAGATTAAGTCATCAGCTACATAATCGTCCTGCATCACTTTGCTGTAGGACGCACGGTTTTTGAGATATGAGCAAAGTAAGAGAACATTCATTATTTTTTCAATGTAGAAAAATCGACATCTGTAGGGGTGTTGGCGGTTCGTATGGAATTTTCGACAGCTTATTTCTCGAGAACGGTGCGTCCTACGAGAAAAATCCTGTATATATTTTTTGTAGCTCGTGACTTGATCTAGAGGATGACATTGGAAATTTCACGAAATTCCCATTATTTGAGCAAATTTTTGAAAAAAACAGGGAAATTTGTTTCTCTGGCGTAAATTATATGAAATTTTACATCGGCTTTGAAGGAAGGTCAATCTGAATTGTTGCTCTTGACGTGAATTCACATTGTGCAAGTTTTCATCTCGCTCAATCACCGGCAAGGCGATAATTAAAATGATTTTCCCAAAAAAAGTGCCTTATCCATTAAAAATTATACCCTTATAACGGTAAATTTTCCCGCTCTCCAACCCCATCCTCTAGATCAAGTCATCAGCTAGAAAATCGTCCTGCATCACTTTGCTGTAGGCCGCACGGTTTTTGAGATATGAGCAAAGTAAGACCAACATTCATTATTTTTTCAATGTAGAAAAATCGACATCTGTAGGGGTGCTGGCGGTTCGTATGGAATTTTCGACAGCTTATTTCTCGAGACCGGTGCGTCCTACGAGAAAAAACCTGTACATATTTTTGTAGCTCGTGACTTGATCTAGAGGATGGCATTGGAAAATTCACGAAATTCCCATTATTTGAGCAAATTTTTGAAAAAAACAGGGAAATTTGTTTCTCTGGCGCAAATTATATGAAATTTTACATCGGCTTTGAAGGAAGGTCAATCTGAATTGTTGCTCTTGACGTGAATTCACATTGTGCAAGTTTTCATCTCGCTCAATCACCGGCAAATCGATAATTAAAATTATTTTCCCAAAAAAAGTGCCTTATCCATTAAAAATTATACCCTTATAACGGTAAATTTGCCCGCTCTCCAACCCCATCCTCTAGATCAAGTCATCAGCTAGAAAATCGTCCTGGATCACTTTGCTGTAGGCCGCACGGTTTTTGAGATATGAGCAAAGTAAGACCAACATTCATTATTTTTTCAATGTAGAAAAATCGACATCTGTAGGGGTGTTGGCGGTTCGTATGGAATTTTCGACAGCTTATTTCTCGAGAACGGTGCGTCCTACGAGAAAAATCCTGTATATATTTTTTGTAGCTCGTGACTTGGTCTAGAGGATGACATTGGAAAATTCACGAAATTCCCATTATTTGAGCAAATTTTTGAAAAAAACAGGGAAATTTGTTTCTCTGGCGTAAATTATATGAAATTTTACATCGGCTTTGAAGGAAGGTCAATCTGAATTGTTGCTCTTGACGTGAATTCACATTGTGCAAGTTTTCATCTCGCTCAATCACCGGCAAGGCGATAATTAAAATGATTTTCCCAAAAAAAGTGCCTTATCCATTAAAAATTATACCCTTATAACGGTAAATTTTCCCGCTCTCCGAGCCCATCCTCTAGATCAAGTCATCAGCTACATAATCGTCCTGCATCACTTTGCTGTAGGCCGCACGGTTTTTGAGATATGAGCAAAGTAAGACCAACATTCATTATTTTTTCAATGTAGAAAAATCGACATCTGTAGGGGTGTTGGCGGTTCGTATGGAATTTTCGACAGCTTATTTGTCGAGACCGGTGCGTCCTACGAGAAAAAACCTGTACATATTTTTTGTAGCTCGTGACTTGATCTAGAGGATGGCATTGGAAAATTCACGAAATTCCCATTATTTGAGCAAATTTTTGAAAAAAACAGGGAAATTTTTTTCTCTGGCGTAAATTATATGAAATTTTACATCGGCTTTGAAGGAAGGTCAATCTGAATTGTTGCTCTTGACGTGAATTCACATTGTGCAAGTTTTCATCTCGCTCAATCACCGGCAAGGCGATAATTAAAATTATTTTCCCAAAAAAAGTGCCTTATTCATTAAAAATTATACCCTTATAACGGTAAATTTGCCCGCTCTCCAACCCCATCCTCTAGATCAAGTCATCAGCTAGAAAATCGTCCTGGATCACTTTGCTGTAGGCCGCACGGTTTTTGAGATATGAGCAAAGTAAGACCAACATTCATTATTTTTTCAATGTAGAAAAATCGACATCTGTAGGGGTGTTGGCGGTTCGTATGGAATTTTCGTCAGCTTATTTCTCGAGACCGGTGCGTCCTACGAGAAAAAACCTGTACATATTTTTTGTAGCTCGTGACTTGATCTAGAGGATGGCATTGGAAAATTCACGAAATTCCCATTATTTGAGCAAATTTTTTGAAAAAAACAGGGAAATTTGTTTCTCTGGCGTAAATTATATGAAATTTTACATCGGCTTTGAAGGAAGGTCAATCTGAATTGTTGCTCTTGACGTGAATTCACATTGTGCAAGTTTTCATCTCGCTCAATCACCGGCAAGGCGATAATTAAAATGATTTTCCCAAAAAAAGTGCCTTATCCATTAAAAATTATACCCTTATAACGGTAAATTTTCCCGCTCTCCGAGCCCATCCTCTAGATCAAGTCATCAGCTACATAATCGTCCTGCATCACTTTGCTGTAGGACGCACGGTTTTTGAGATATGAGCAAAGTAAGACCAACATTCATTATTTTTTCAATGTAGAAAAATCGACATCTGTAGGGGTGCTGGCGGTTCGTATGGAATTTTCGACAGCTTATTTCTCGAGACCGGTGCGTCCTACGAGAAAAAACGTGTACATATTTTTTGTAGCTCGTGACTTGATCTAGAGGATATCATTGGAAAATTCACGAAATTCCCATTATTTGAGCAAATTTTTGAAAAAAACAGGGAAATTTGTTTCTCTGGCGTAAATTATATGAAATTTTACATCGGCTTTGAAGGAAGGTCAATCTGAATTGTTGCTCTTGACGTGAATTCACATTGTGCAAGTTTTCATCTCGCTCAATCACCGGCAAGGCGATAATTAAAATTATTTTCCCAAAAAAAGTGCCTTATTCATTAAAAATTATACCCTTATAACGGTAAATTTGCCCGCTCTCCAACCCCATCCTCTAGATCAAGTCATCAGCTAGAAAATCGTCCTGGATCACTTTGCTGTAGGCCGCACGGTTTTTGAGATATGAGCAAAGTAAGACCAACATTCATTATTTTTTCAATGTAGAAAAATCGACATCTGTAGGGGTGTTGGCGGTTCGTATGGAATTTTCGACAGCTTATTTCTCGAGACCGGTGCGTCCTACGAGAAAAAACCTGTACATATTTTTTGTAGCTCGTGACTTGATCTAGAGGATGGCATTGGAAAATTCACGAAATTCCCATTATTTGAGCAAATTTTTGAAAAAAACAGGGAAATTTGTTTCTCTGGCGTAAATTATATGAAATTTTACATCGGCTTTGAAGGAAGGTCAATCTGAATTGTTGCTCTTGACGTGAATTCACATTGTGCAAGTTTTCATCTCGCTCAATCACCGGCAAATCGATAATTAAAATTATTTTCCCAAAAAAAGTGCCTTATCCATTAAAAATTATACCCTTATAACGGTAAATTTGCCCGCTCTCCAACCCCATCCTCTAGATCAAGTCATCAGCTAGAAAATCGTCCTGGATCACTTTGCTGTAGGCCGCACGGTTTTTGAGATATGAGCAAAGTAAGACCAACATTCATTATTTTTTCAATGTAGAAAAATCGACATCTGTAGGGGTGTTGGCGGTTCGTATGGAATTTTCGACAGCTTATTTCTCGAGACCGGTGCGTCCTACGAGAAAAAACCTGTACATATTTTTTGTAGCTCGTGACTTGATCTAGAGGATGGCATTGGAAAATTCACGAAATTCCCATTATTTGAGCAAATTTTTGAAAAAAACAGGGAAATTTGTTTCTCTGGCGTAAATTATATGAAATTTTACATCGGCCTTGAAGGAAGGTCAATCTGAATTGTTGCTCTTGACGTGAATTCACATTGTGCAAGTTTTCATCTCGCTCAATCACCGGCAAGGCGATAATTAAAATGATTTTCCCAAAAAAAGTGCCCTATCCATTAAAAATTATACCCTTATAACGGTAAATTTTTCCCGCTCTCCAACCCCATCCTCTAGATCAAGTCATCAGCTAGAAAATCGTCCTGCATCACTTTGCTGTAGGCCGCACGGTTTTTGAGATATGAGCAAAGTAAGACCAACATTCATTATTTTTTCAATGTAGAAAAATCGACATCTGTAGGGGTGTTGGCGGTTCGTATGGAATTTTGGACAGCTTATTTCTCGAGAACGGTGCGTCCTACGAGAAAAAACGTGTGCATATTTTTGTAGCTCGTGACTTGATCTAGAGGATGGCATTGGAAAATTCACGAAATTCCCATTATTTGAGCAAATTTTTGAAAAAAACAGGGAAATTTGTTTCTCTGGCGTAAATTATATGAAATTTTACATCGGCTTTGAAGGAGGGTTAATCTGAATTGTTGCTCTTAACGTGAATTCACATTGTGCAAGTTTTCATCTCGCTCAATCACCGGCAAGGCGATAATTAAAATTATTTTCCCAAAATAAGTGCCTTATCCATTCAAAATTATACCCTTAAAACGGTAAATTTTCCCGCTCTCCGAGCCCATCCTCTAGATCAAGTCATCAGCTACATAATCGTCCTGCATCACTTTGCTGTAGGACGCACGGTTTTTGAGATATGAGCAAAGTAAGACCAACATTCATTATTTTTTCAATGTAGAAAAATCGACATCTGTAGGGGTGCTGGCGGTTCGTATGGAATTTTCGACAGTTTATTTCTCGAGAACGGTGCGTCCTACGAAAAAAACCCGTACATATTTTTTGTAGCTCGTGACTTGATCTAGAGGATGGCATTGGAAAATTCACGAAATTCCCATTATTTGAGCAAATTTTTGAAAAAAACAGGGAAATTTGTTTCTCTGGCGTAAATTATATGAAATTTTACATCGGCTTTGAAGGAAGGTCAATCTGAATTGTTGCTCTTGACGTGAATTCACATTGTGCAAGTTTTCATCTCGCTCAATCACCGGCAAGGCGATAATTAAAATTATTTTCCCAAAAAAAGTGCCTTATTCATTAAAAATTATACCCTTATAACGGTAAATTTGCCCGCTCTCCAACCCCATCCTCTAGATCAAGTCATCAGCTAGAAAATCGTCCTGGATCACTTTGCTGTAGGCCGCACGGTTTTTGAGATATGAGCAAAGTAAGACCAACATTCATTATTTTTTCAATGTAGAAAAATCGACATCTGTAGGGGTGCTGGCGGTTCGTATGGAATTTTCGACAGTTTATTTCTCGAGAACGGTGCGTCCTACGAGAAAAAACCTGTACATATTTTTTGTAGCTCGTGACTTGATCTAGAGGATGGCATTGGAAAATTCACGAAATTCCCATTATTTGAGCAAATTTTTAAAAAAAAACAGGGAAATTTGTTTCTCTGGCGTAAATTATATGAAATTTTACATCGGCTTTGAAGGAAGGTCAATCTGAATTGTTGCTCTTGACGTGAATTCACATTGTGCAAGTTTTCATCTCGCTCAATCACCAGCAAATCGATAATTAAAATTATTTTCCCAAAAAAAGTGCCTTATCCATTAAAAATTATACCCTTATAACGGAAAATTTGCCCGCTCTCCAACCCCATTCTCTAGATCAAGTCATCAGCTAGAAAATCGTCCTGCATCACTTTGCTGTAGGCCGCACGGTTTTTGAGATATGAGCAAAGTAAGACCAACATTCATTATTTTTTCAATGTAGAAAAATCGACATCTGTAGGGGTGCTGGCGGTTCGTATGGAATTTTCGACAGTTTATTTCTCGAGAACGGTGCGTCCTACGAGAAAAAACCTGTACATATTTTTTGTAGCTCGTGACTTGATCTAGAGGATGGCATTGGAAAATTCACGAAATTCCCATTATTTGAGCAAATTTTTGAAAAAAACAGGGAAATTTGTTTCTCTGGCGTAAATTATATGAAATTTTACATCGGCTTTGAAGGAAGGTCAATCTGAATTGTTGCTCTTGACGTGAATTCACATTGTGCAAGTTTTCATCTCGCTCAATCACCGGCAAATCGATAATTAAAATTATTTTCCCAAAAAAAGTGCCTTATCCATTAAAAATTATACCCTTATAACGGTAAATTTGCCCGCTCTCCAACTCCATCCTCTAGATCAAGTCATCAGCTAGAAAATCGTCCTGGATCACTTTGCTATAGGCCGCACGGTTTTTGAGATATGAGCAAAGTAAGACCAACATTCATTATTTTTTCAATGTAGAAAAATCGACATCTGTAGGGGTGTTGGCGGTTCGTATGGAATTTTCGACAGCTTATTTCTCGAGACCGGTGCGTCCTACGAGAAAAAACCTCTACATATCTTTTGTAGCTCGTGACTTGATCTAGAGGATGGCATTGGAAAATTCACGAAATTCCCATTATTTGAGCAAATTTTTGAAAAAAACAGGGAAATTTGTTTCTCTGGCGTAAATTATATGAAATTTTACATCGGCTTTGAAGGAAGGTCAATCTGAATTGTTGCTCTTGACGTGAATTCACATTGTGCAAGTTTTCATCTCGCTCAATCACCGGCAAGGCGATAATTAAAATTATTTTCCCAAAAAAAGTGCCTTATCCATTAAAAATTATACCCTTATAACGGTAAATTTTCCCGCTCTCTGACCCCATCCTCTAGATCAAGTCATCAGCTACAAAATCGTCCTGCATCACTTTGCTGTAGGACGCACGGTTTTTGAAAAAAACAGGGAAATTTGTTTCTCTGGCGTAAATTATATGAAATTTTACATCGGCTTTGAAGGAAGGTCAATCTGAATTGTTGCTCTTGACGTGAATTCACATTGTGCAAGTTTTCATCTCGCTCAATCACCGGCAAGGCGATAATTAAAATGATTTTCCCAAAAAAAGTGCCTTATCCATTCGTCCTGCATCACTTTGCTGTAGGCCGCACGGTTTTTGAGATATGAGCAAAGTAAGACCAACATTCATTATTTTTTCAGTGTAGAAAAATCGACATCTGTAGGGGTGCTGGCGGTTCGTATGGAATTTTCGACAGTTTATTTCTCGAGAACGGTGCGTCCTACGAGAAAAAACCTGTACATATTTTTTGTAGCTCGTGACTTGATCTAGAGGATGGCATTGGAAAATTCACGAAATTCCCATTATTTGAGCAAATTTTTTAAAAAAAACAGGGAAATTTGTTTCTCTGGCGTAAATTATATGAAATTTTACATCGGCTTTGAAGGAAGGTCAATCTGAATTGTTGCTCTTGACGTGAATTCACATTGTGCAAGTTTTCATCTCGCTCAATCACCAGCAAATCGATAATTAAAATTATTTTCCCAAAAAAAGTGCCTTATCCATTAAAAATTATACCCTTATAACGGAAAATTTGCCCGCTCTCCAACCCCATTCTCTAGATCAAGTCATCAGCTAGAAAATCGTCCTGCATCACTTTGCTGTAGGCCGCACGGTTTTTGAGATATGAGCAAAGTAAGACCAACATTCATTATTTTTTCAATGTAGAAAAATCGACATCTGTAGGGGTGCTGGCGGTTCGTATGGAATTTTCGACAGTTTATTTCTCGAGAACGGTGCGTCCTACGAGAAAAAACCTGTACATATTTTTTGTAGCTCGTGACTTGATCTAGAGGATGGCATTGGAAAATTCACGAAATTCCCATTATTTGAGCAAATTTTTGAAAAAAACAGGGAAATTTGTTTCTCTGGCGTAAATTATATGAAATTTTACATCGGCTTTGAAGGAAGGTCAATCTGAATTGTTGCTCTTGACGTGAATTCACATTGTGCAAGTTTTCATCTCGCTCAATCACCGGCAAGGCGATAATTAAAATTATTTTCCCAAAAAAAGTGCCTTATCCATTAAAAATTATACCCTTATAACGGTAAATTTTCCCGCTCTCCAACCCCATCCTCTAGATCAAGTCATCAGCTAGAAAATCGTCCTGCATCACTTTGCTGTAGGCCGCACGGTTTTTGAGATATGAGCAAAGTAAGACCAACATTCATTATTTTTTCAATGTAGAAAAATCGACATCTGTAGAGGTGCTGGCGGTTCGTATGGAATTTTCGACAGTTTATTTCTCGAGAACGGTGCGTCCTACGAGAAAAAACCTGTACATATTTTTTGTAGCTCGTGACTTGATCTAGAGGATGGCATTGGAAAATTCACGAAATTCCCATTATTTGAGCAAATTTTTTAAAAAAAACAGGGAAATTTGTTTCTCTGGCGTAAATTATATGAAATTTTACATCGGCTTTGAAGGAAGGTCAATCTGAATTGTTGCTCTTGACGTGAATTCACATTGTGCAAGTTTTCATCTCGCTCAATCACCAGCAAATCGATAATTAAAATTATTTTCCCAAAAAAAGTGCCTTATCCATTAAAAATTATACCCTTATAACGGAAAATTTGCCCGCTCTCCAACCCCATTCTCTAGATCAAGTCATCAGCTAGAAAATCGTCCTGCATCACTTTGCTGTAGGCCGCACGGTTTTTGAGATATGAGCAAAGTAAGACCAACATTCATTATTTTTTCAATGTAGAAAAATCGACATCTGTAGGGGTGCTGGCGGTTCGTATGGAATTTTCGACAGTTTATTTCTCGAGAACGGTGCGTCCTACGAGAAAAAACCTGTACATATTTTTTGTAGCTCGTGACTTGATCTAGAGGATGGCATTGGAAAATTCACGAAATTCCCATTATTTGAGCAAATTTTTGAAAAAAACAGGGAAATTTGTTTCTCTGGCGTAAATTATATGAAATTTTACATCGGCTTTGAAGGAAGGTCAATCTGAATTGTTGCTCTTGACGTGAATTCACATTGTGCAAGTTTTCATCTCGCTCAATCACCGGCAAATCGATAATTAAAATTATTTTCCCAAAAAAAGTGCCTTATCCATTAAAAATTATACCCTTATAACGGTAAATTTGCCCGCTCTCCAACTCCATCCTCTAGATCAAGTCATCAGCTAGAAAATCGTCCTGGATCACTTTGCTATAGGCCGCACGGTTTTTGAGATATGAGCAAAGTAAGACCAACATTCATTATTTTTTCAATGTAGAAAAATCGACATCTGTAGGGGTGTTGGCGGTTCGTATGGAATTTTCGACAGCTTATTTCTCGAGACCGGTGCGTCCTACGAGAAAAAACCTCTACATATCTTTTGTAGCTCGTGACTTGATCTAGAGGATGGCATTGGAAAATTCACGAAATTCCCATTATTTGAGCAAATTTTTGAAAAAAACAGGGAAATTTGTTTCTCTGGCGTAAATTATATGAAATTTTACATCGGCTTTGAAGGAAGGTCAATCTGAATTGTTGCTCTTGACGTGAATTCACATTGTGCAAGTTTTCATCTCGCTCAATCACCGGCAAGGCGATAATTAAAATTATTTTCCCAAAAAAAGTGCCTTATCCATTAAAAATTATACCCTTATAACGGTAAATTTTCCCGCTCTCTGACCCCATCCTCTAGATCAAGTCATCAGCTACAAAATCGTCCTGCATCACTTTGCTGTAGGACGCACGGTTTTTGAAAAAAACAGGGAAATTTGTTTCTCTGGCGTAAATTATATGAAATTTTACATCGGCTTTGAAGGAAGGTCAATCTGAATTGTTGCTCTTGACGTGAATTCACATTGTGCAAGTTTTCATCTCGCTCAATCACCGGCAAGGCGATAATTAAAATGATTTTCCCAAAAAAAGTGCCTTATCCATTTGTCCTGCATCACTTTGCTGTAGGCCGCACGGTTTTTGAGATATGAGCAAAGTAAGACCAACATTCATTATTTTTTCAATGTAGAAAAATCGACATCTGTAGGGGTGCTGGCGGTTCGTATGGAATTTTCGACAGTTTATTTCTCGAGAACGGTGCGTCCTACGAGAAAAAACCTGTACATATTTTTTGTAGCTCGTGACTTGATCTAGAGGATGGCATTGGAAAATTCACGAAATTCCCATTATTTGAGCAAATTTTTTAAAAAAAACAGGGAAATTTGTTTCTCTGGCGTAAATTATATGAAATTTTACATCGGCTTTGAAGGAAGGTCAATCTGAATTGTTGCTCTTGACGTGAATTCACATTGTGCAAGTTTTCATCTCGCTCAATCACCAGCAAATCGATAATTAAAATTATTTTCCCAAAAAAAGTGCCTTATCCATTAAAAATTATACCCTTATAACGGAAAATTTGCCCGCTCTCCAACCCCATTCTCTAGATCAAGTCATCAGCTAGAAAATCGTCCTGCATCACTTTGCTGTAGGCCGCACGGTTTTTGAGATATGAGCAAAGTAAGACCAACATTCATTATTTTTTCAATGTAGAAAAATCGACATCTGTAGGGGTGCTGGCGGTTCGTATGGAATTTTCGACAGTTTATTTCTCGAGAACGGTGCGTCCTACGAGAAAAAACCTGTACATATTTTTTGTAGCTCGTGACTTGATCTAGAGGATGGCATTGGAAAATTCACGAAATTCCCATTATTTGAGCAAATTTTTGAAAAAAACAGGGAAATTTGTTTCTCTGGCGTAAATTATATGAAATTTTACATCGGCTTTGAAGGAAGGTCAATCTGAATTGTTGCTCTTGACGTGAATTCACATTGTGCAAGTTTTCATCTCGCTCAATCACCGGCAAATCGATAATTAAAATTATTTTCCCAAAAAAAGTGCCTTATCCATTAAAAATTATACCCTTATAACGGTAAATTTGCCCGCTCTCCAACCCCATCCTCTAGATCAAGTCATCAGCTAGAAAATCGTCCTGGATCACTTTGCTATAGGCCGCACGGTTTTTGAGATATGAGCAAAGTAAGACCAACATTCATTATTTTTTCAATGTAGAAAAATCGACATCTGTAGGGGTGTTGGCGGTTCGTATGGAATTTTCGACAGCTTATTTCTCGAGACCGGTGCGTCCTACGAGAAAAAACCTCTACATATCTTTTGTAGCTCGTGACTTGATCTAGAGGATGGCATTGGAAAATTCACGAAATTCCCATTATTTGAGCAAATTTTTGAAAAAAACAGGGAAATTTGTTTCTCTGGCGTAAATTATATGAAATTTTACATCGGCTTTGAAGGAAGGTCAATCTGAATTGTTGCTCTTGACGTGAATTCACATTGTGCAAGTTTTCATCTCGCTCAATCACCGGCAAGGCGATAATTAAAATTATTTTCCCAAAAAAAGTGCCTTATCCATTAAAAATTATACCCTTATAACGGTAAATTTTCCCGCTCTCTGACCCCATCCTCTAGATCAAGTCATCAGCTACAAAATCGTCCTGCATCACTTTGCTGTAGGACGCACGGTTTTTGAAAAAAACAGGGAAATTTGTTTCTCTGGCGTAAATTATATGAAATTTTACATCGGCTTTGAAGGAAGGTCAATCTGAATTGTTGCTCTTGACGTGAATTCACATTGTGCAAGTATTCATCTCGCTCAATCACCGGCAAGGCGATAATTAAAATGATTTTCCCAAAAAAAGTGCCTTATCCATTAAAAATTATACCCTTATAACGGTAAATTTTCCCGCTCTCCAACCCCATCCTCTAGATCAAGTCATCAGCTAGAAAATCGTCCTGCATCACTTTGCTGTAGGCCGCACGGTTTTTGAGATATGAGCAAAGTAAGACCAACATTCATTATTTTTTCAATGTAGAAAAATCGACATCTGTAGGGGTGCTGGCGGTTCGTATGGAATTTTCGACAGTTTATTTCTCGAGAACGGTGCGTCCTACGAGAAAAAACCTGTGCATATTTTTTGTAGCTCGTGACTTGATCTAGAGGATGGCATTGGAAAATTCACGAAATTCCCATTATTTGAGCAAATTTTTGAAAAAAACAGGGAAATTTGTTTCTCTGGCGTAAATTATATGAAATTTTACATCGGCTTTGAAGGAAGGTCAATCTGAATTGTTGCTCTTGACGTGAATTCACATTGTGCAAGTTTTCATCTCGCTCAATCACCGGCAAATCGATAATTAAAATTATTTTCCCAAAAAAAGTGCCTTATCCATTAAAAATTATACCCTTATAACGGTAAATTTGCCCGCTCTCCAACCCCATCCTCTAGATCAAGTCATCAGCTAGAAAATCGTCCTGGATCACTTTGCTATAGGCCGCACGGTTTTTGAGATATGAGCAAAGTAAGACCAACATTCATTATTTTTTCAATGTAGAAAAATCGACATCTGTAGGGGTGTTGGCGGTTCGTATGGAATTTTCGACAGCTTATTTCTCGAGACCGGTGCGTCCTACGAGAAAAAACCTGTACATATTTTTTGTAGCTCGTGACTTGATCTAGAGGATGGCATTGGAAAATTCACGAAATTCCCATTATTTGAGCAAATTTTTGAAAAAAAACAGGGAAATTTGTTTCTCTGGCGTAAATTATATGAAATTTTACATCGGCTTTGAAAGAAGGTAAATCTGAATTGTTGCTCTTGACGTGAATTCACATTGTGCAAGTTTTCATCTCGCTCAATCACCGGCAAGGCGATAATTAAAATTATTTTCCCAAAAAAGTGCCTTATCCATTAAAAATGATACCCTTATAACGGTAAATTTTCCCGCTCACTGACCCCATCCTCTAGATCAAGTCATCAGCTAGAAAATCGTCCTGGATCACTTTGCTGTAGGCCGCACGGGTTTTGAGATATGAGCAAAGTAAGACCAACATTCATTATTTTTTCAATGTAGAAAAATCGACATCTGTAGGGGTGTTGGCGGTTCGTATGGAATTTTCGACAGCTTATTTCTCGAGACCGGTGCGTCCTACGAGAAAAAACCTGTACATATTTTTTGTAGCTCGTGACTTGATCTAGAGGATGGCATTGGAAAATTCACGAAATTCCCATTATTTGAGCAAATTTTTGAAAAAAACAGGGAAATTTGTTTCTCTGGCGTAAATTATATGAAATTTTACATCGGCTTTGAAGGAAGGTCAATCTGAATTGTTGCTCTTGACGTGAATTCACATTGTGCAAGTTTTCATCTCGCTCAATCACCGGCAAGGCGATAATTAAAATTATTTTCCCAAAAAAAGTGCCTTATCCATTAAAAATTATACCCTTATAACGGTAAATTTTCCCGCTCTCTGACCCCATCCTCTAGATCAAGTCATCAGCTACAAAATCGTCCTGCATCACTTTGCTGTAGGACGCACGGTTTTTGAGATATGAGCAAAGTAAGACCAACATTCATTATTTTTTCAATGTAGAAAAATCGACATCTGTAGGGGTGTTGGCGGTTCGTATGGAATTTTCGACAGCTTATTTCTCGAGACCGGTGCGTCCTACGAGAAAAAACCTGTACATATTTTTGTAGCTCGTGACTTGATCTAGAGGATGGCATTGGAAAATTCACGAAATTCCCATTATTTGAGCAAATTTTTGAAAAAAACAGGGAAATTTGTTTCTCTGGCGTAAATTATATGAAATTTTACATCGGCTTTGAAGGAAGGTCAATCTGAATTGTTGCTCTTGACGTGAATTCACATTGTGCAAGTTTTCATCTCGCTCAATCACACGCAAGGCGATAATTAAAATTATTTTCCCAAAAAAAGTGCCTCATTCATTAAAAATTATACCCTTATAACGGTAAATTTGCCCGCTCTCCGACCCCATCCTCTAGATCAAGTCATCAGCTACAAAATCGTCCTGCATCACTTTGCTGTAGGACGCACGGTTTTTGAGATATGAGCAAAGTAAGACCAACATTCATTATTTTTTCAATGTAGAAAAATCGACATCTGTAGGGGTGCTGGCGGTTCGTATGGAATTTTCGACAGTTTATTTCTCGAGAACGGTGCGTCCTACGAAAAAAACCCGTACATATTTTTTGTAGCTCGTGACTTGATCTAGAGGATGGCATTGGAAAATTCACGAAATTCCCATTATTTGAGCAAATTTTTGAAAAAAACAGGGAAATTTGTTTCTCTGGCGTAAATTATATGAAATTTTACATCGGCTTTGAAAGAAGGTAAATCTGAATTGTTGCTCTTGACGTGAATTCACATTGTGCAAGTTTTCATCTCGCTCAATCACCGGCAAGGCGATAATTAAAATTATTTTCCCAAAAAAGTGCCTTATCCATTAAAAATTATACCCTTATAACGGTAAATTTTCCCGCTCACTGACCCCATCCTCTAGATCAAGTCATCAGCTACAAAATCGTCCTGCATCACTTTGCTGTAGGACGCACGGTTTTTGAGATATGAGCAAAGTAAGACCAACATTCATTATTTTTTCAATGTAGAAAAATCGACATCTGTAGGGGTGTTGGCGGTTCGTATGGAATTTTCGACAGCTTATTTCTCGAGACCGGTGCGTCCTACGAGAAAAAACCTGTACATATTTTTGTAGCTCGTGACTTGATCTAGAGGATGGCATTGGAAAATTCACGAAATTCCCATTATTTGAGCAAATTTTTGAAAAAAACAGGGAAATTTGTTTCTCTGGCGTAAATTATATGAAATTTTACATCGGCTTTGAAGGAAGGTCAATCTGAATTGTTGCTCTTGACGTGAATTCACATTGTGCAAGTTTTCATCTCGCTCAATCACCGGCAAGGCGATAATTAAAATTATTTTCCCAAAAAAGTGCCTTATCCATTAAAAATTATACCCTTATAACGGTAAATTTTCCCGCTCACTGACCCCATCCTCTAGATCAAGTCATCAGCTACAAAATCGTCCTGCATCACTTTGCTGTAGGATGCACGGTTTTTGAGATATGAGCAAAGTAAGACCAACATTCATTATTTTTTCAATGTAGAAAAATCGACATCTGTAGGGGTGCTGGCGGTTCGTATGGAATTTTCGACAGTTTATTTCTCGAGAACGGTGCGTCCTACGAAAAAAACCCGTACATATTTTTTGTAGCTCGTGACTTGATCTAGAGGATGGCATTGGAAAATTCACGAAATTCCCATTATTTGAGCAAATTTTTGAAAAAAAACAGGGAAATTTGTTTCTCTGGCGTAAATTATATGAAATTTTACATCGGCTTTGAAGGAAGGTCAATCTGAATTGTTGCTCTTGACGTGAATTCACATTGTGCAAGTTTTCATCTCGCTCAATCTCCGGCAAGGCGATAATTAAAATTATTTTCCCAAAATAAGTGCCTTATCCATTAAAAATTATACCCTTATAACGGTAAATTTTCCCGCTCTCCGAGCCCATCCTCTAGATCAAGTCATCAGCTACAAAATCGTCCTGCATCACTTTGCTGTAGGACGCACGGTTTTTGAGATATGAGCAAAGTAAGACCAACATTCATTATTTTTTCAATGTAGAAAAATCGACATCTGTAGGGGTGTTGGCGGTTCGTATGAAATTTTCGACAGTTTATTTCCCGAGAACGGTGCGTCCTACGAGAAAAAACCTGTACATATTTTTTGTAGCTCGTGACTTGATCTAGAGGATGACATTGGAAAATTCACGAAATTCCCATTATTTGAGCAAATTTTTGAAAAAAACAGGGAAATTTGTTTCTCTGGCGTAAATTATATGAAATTTTACATCGGCTTTGAAAGAAGGTAAATCTGAATTGTTGCTCTTGACGTGAATTCACATTGTGCAAGTTTTCATCTCGCTCAATCACCGGCAAGGCGATAATTAAAATTATTTTCCCAAAAAAGTGCCTTATCCATTAAAAATTATACCCTTATAACGGTAAATTTTCCCGCTCACTGACCCCATCCTCTAGATCAAGTCATCAGCTACAAAATCGTCCTGCATCACTTTGCTGTAGGACGCACGGTTTTTGAGATATGAGCAAAGTAAGACCAACATTCATTATTTTTTCAATGTAGAAAAATCGACATCTGTAGGGGTGCTGGCGGTTCGTATGGAATTTTCGACAGTTTATTTCTCGAGAACGGTGCGTCCTACGAAAAAAACCCGTACATATTTTTTGTAGCTCGTGACTTGATCTAGAGGATAACATTGGAAAATTCACGAAATTCCCATTATTTGAGCAAATTTTTGAAAAAAAACAGGGAAATTTGTTTCTCTGGCGTAAATTATATGAAATTTTACATCGGCTTTGAAGGAGGGTTAATCTGAATTGTTGCTCTTGACGTGAATTCACATTGTGCAAGTTTTCATCTCGCTCAATCACACGCAAGGCGATAATTAAAATTATTTTCCCAAAAAAAGTGCCTTATTCATTAAAAATTATACCCTTATAACGGTAAATTTGCCCGCTCTCCGACCCCATCCTCTAGATCAAGTCATCAGCTACATAATCGTCCTGCATCACTTTGCTGTAGGACGCACGGTTTTTGAGATATGAGCAAAGTAAGACCAACATTTATTATTATTTTAAAAATGTAGAAAAATCGACATCTGTAGTGGTGTTGGCGGTTCGTATGAAATTTTCGACAGTTTATTTCTCGAGAACGGTGCGTCCTACGAGAAAAAACCCGTACATATTTTTTGTAGCTCGTGACTTGATCTAGAGGATGACATTGGAAAATTCACGAAATTGCCATTATTTGAGCAAATTTTTGAAAAAAACAGGGAAATTTGTTTCTCTGGCGTAAATTATATGAAATTTTACATCGGCTTTGAAAGAAGGTAAATCTGAATTGTTGCTCTTGACGTGAATTCACATTGTGCAAGTTTTCATATCGCTCAATCACCGGCAAGGCGATAATTAAAATTATTTTCCCAAAAAAGTGCCTTATCCATTAAAAATTATACCCTTATAACGGTAAATTTTCCCGCTCACTGACCCCATCCTCTAGATCAAGTCATCAGCTACAAAATCGTCCTGCATCACTTTGCTGTAGGACGCACGGTTTTTGGGATATGAGCAAGGTAAGACCAACATTCATTATTTTTTCAATGTAGAAAAATCGACATCTGTAGGGGTGTTGGCGGTTCGTATGAAATTTTCGACAGTTTATTTCTCGAGAACGGTGCGTCCTACGAGAAAAAACCTGTACATATTTTTTGTAGCTCGTGACTTGATCTAGAGGATGACATTGGAAAATTCACGAAATTGCCATTATTTGAGCAAATTTTTGAAAAAAACAGGGAAATTTGTTTCTCTGGCGTAAATTATATGAAATTTTACATCGGCTTTGAAAGAAGGTAAATCTGAATTGTTGCTCTTGACGTGAATTCACATTGTGCAAGTTTTCATATCGCTCAATCACCGGCAAGGCGATAATTAAAATTATTTTCCCAAAAAAGTGCCTTATCCATTAAAAATTATACCCTTATAACGGTAAATTTTCCCGCTCACTGACCCCATCCTCTAGATCAAGTCATCAGCTACAAAATCGTCCTGCATCACTTTGCTGTAGGACGCACGGTTTTTGGGATATGAGCAAGGTAAGACCAACATTCATTATTTTTTCAATGTAGAAAAATCGACATCTGTAGGGGTGCTGGCGGTTCGTATGGAATTTTCGACAGTTTATTTCTCGAGAACGGTGCGTCGTACGAAAAAAACCCGTACATATTTTTTGTAGCTCGTGACTTGATCTAGAGGATGGCATTGGAAAATTCACGAAATTCCCATTATTTGAGCAAATTTTTGAAAAAAAAACAGGGAAATTTGTTTCTCTGGCGTAAATTATATGAAATTTTACATCGGCTTTGAAGGAAGGTCAATCTGAATTGTTGCTCTTGACGTGAATTCACATTGTGCAAGTTTTCATCTCGCTCAATCACCGGCAAGGCGATAATTAAAATTATTTTCCCAAAAAAGTGCCTTATCCATTAAAAATTATACCCTTATAACGGTAAATTTTCCCGCTCACTGACCCCGTCCTCTAGATCAAGTCATCAGCTACAAAATCGTCCTGCATCACTTTGCTGTAGGACGCACGGTTTTTGAGATATGAGCAAAGTAAGACCAACATTCATTATTTTTTCAATGTAGAAAAATCGACATCTGTAGGGGTGCTGGCGGTTCGTATGGAATTTTCGACAGTTTATTTCTCGAGAACGGTGCGTCCTACGAAAAAAACCCGTACATATTTTTTGTAGCTCGTGACTTGATCTAGAGGATGGCATTGGAAAATTCACGAAATTCCCATTATTTGAGCAAATTTTTGAAAAAAAACAGGGAAATTTGTTTCTCTGGCGTAAATTATATGAAATTTTACATCGGCTTTGAAGGAAGGTCAATCTGAATTGTTGCTCTTGACGTGAATTCACATTGTGCAAGTTTTCATCTCGCTCAATCTCCGGCAAGGCGATAATTAAAATTATTTTCCCAAAAAAAGTGCCTTATCCATTAAAAATTATACCCTTTTAACGGTACATTTTCCCGCTCTCTGACCCTATCCTCTAGATCAAGTCATCAGCTACAAAATCGTCCTGCATCACTTTGCTGTAGGACGCACGGTTTTTGAGATATGAGCAAAGTAAGACCAACATTCATTATTTTTTCAATGTAGAAAAATCGACATCTGTAGAGGTGCTGGCGGTTCGTATGGAATTTTCGACAGCATATTTGTCGAGAACGGTGCGTCCTACGAGGAAAAACCTGTACATATTTTTTGTAGCTCGTGACTTGACCTAGAGGATGGCATTGGAAAATTCACGAAATTCCCATTATTTGAGCAAATTTTTGAAAAAAACAGGGAAATTTGTTTCTCTGGCGTAAATTATATGAAATTTTACATCGGCTTTGAAGGAAGGTTAATCTGAATTGTTGCTCTTGACGTGAATTCACATTGTGCAAGTTTTCATCTCGCTCAATCACCGGCAAGGCGATAATTAAAATTATTTTCCCAAAAAAGTGCCTTATCCATTAAAAATTATACCCTTATAACGGTAAATTTTCCCGCTCACTGACCCCATCCTCTAGATCAAGTCATCAGCTACAAACTCGTCCTGCATCACTTTGCTGTAGGACGCACGGTTTGTGGGATATGAGCAAGGTAAGACCAACATTCATTATTTTTTCAATGTAGAAAAATCGACATCTGTAGGGGTGTTGGCGGTTCGTATGGAATTTTCGACAGTTTATTTCTCGAGAACGGTGCGTCCTACGAGAAAAAACCTGTACATGTTTTTGTAGCTCGTGACTTGATCTAGAGGATATTATTGGAAAATTCACGAAATTCCCATTATTTGAGCAAATTTTTGAAAAAAAACAGGGAAATTTGTTTCTCTGGCGTAAATTATATGAAATTTTACATCGGCTTTGAAGGAGGGTTAATCTGAATTGTTGCTCTTAACGTGAATTCACATTGTGCAAGTTTTCATCTCGCTCAATCACCGGCAAGGCGATAATTAAAATTATTTTCCCAAAATAAGTGCCTTATCCATTAAAAATTATACCCTTATAACGGTAAATTTTCCCGCTCTCCGAGCCCATCCTCTAGATCAAGTCATCAGCTACATAATCCTCCTGCATCACTTTGCTGTAGGACGCACGGTTTTTGAGATATGAGCAAAGTAAGACCAACATTCATTATTTTTTCAATGTAGAAAAATCGACATCTGTAGGGGTGTTGGCGGTTCGTATGGAATTTTCGACAGCTTATTTCTCGAGAACGGTGCGTCCTACGAGAAAAAACCTGTACATATTTTTTGTAGCTCGTGACTTGATCTAGAGGATGGCATTGGAAAATTCACGAAATTCCCATTATTTGAGCAAATTTTTGAAAAAAACAGGGAAATTTGTTTCTCTGGCGTAAATTATATGAAATTTTACATCGGCTTTGAAGGAAGGTCAATCTGAATTGTTGCTCTTGACGTGAATTCACATTGTGCAAGTTTTCATCTCGCTCAATCACCGGCAAGGCGATAATTAAAATTATTTTCCCAAAAAAAGTGCCTTATCCATTAAAAATTATACCCTTATAACGGTAAATTTTCCCGCTCTCTGACCCCATCCTCTAGATCAAGTCATCAGCTACAAAATCGTCCTGCATCACTTTGCTGTAGGACGCACGGTTTTTGAGATATGAGCAAAGTAAGACCAACATTCATTATTTTTTCAATGTAGAAAAATCGACATCTGTAGGGGTGTTGGCGGTTCGTATGAAATTTTCGACAGTTTATTTCTCGAGAACGGTGCGTCCTACGAAAATCTCGCTCAATCTCCGGCAAGGCGATAATTAAAATTATTTTCCCAAAAAAATTGCCTTATCCATTAAAAATTATACCCTTTTAACGGTACATTTTCCCGCTCTCTGACCCTATCCTCTAGATCAAGTCATCAGCTACAAAATCGTCCTGCATCACTTTGCTGTAGGACGCACGGTTTTTGAGATATGAGCAAAGTAAGACCAACATTCATTATTTTTTCAATGTAGAAAAATCGACATCTGTAGGGGTGTTGGCGGTTCGTATGAAATTTTCGACAGTTTATTTCTCGAGAACGGTGCGTCCTACGAGAAAAAACCTGTACATATTTTTTGTAGCTCGTGACTTGATCTAGAGGATGACATTGGAAAATTCACGAAATTCCCATTATTTGAGCAAATTTTTGAAAAAAACAGGGAAATTTGTTTCTCTGGCGTAAATTATATAAAATTTTACATCGGCTTTGAAAGAAGGTAAATCTGAATTGTTGCTCTTGACGTGAATTCACATTGTGCAAGTTTTCATCTCGCTCAATCACCGGCAAGGCGATAATTAAAATTATTTTCCCAAAAAAGTGCCTTATCCATTAAAAATTATACCCTTATAACGGTAAATTTTCCCGCTCACTGACCCCATCCTCTAGATCAAGTCATCAGCTACAAAATCGTTCTGCATCACTTTGCTGTAGGACGCACGGTTTTTGGGATATGAGCAAGGTAAGACCAACATTCATTATTTTTTCAATGTAGAAAAATCGACATCTGTAGGGGTGTTGGCGGTTCGTATGGAATTTTCGACAGCTTATTTCTCGAGAACGGTGCGTCCTACGAGAAAAAACCTGTACATATTTTTGTAGCTCGTGACTTGATCTAGAGGATATTATTGGAAAATTCACGAAATTCCCATTATTTGAGCAAATTTTTGAAAAAAAACAGGGAAATTTGTTTCTCTGGCGTAAATTATATGAAATTTTACATCGGCTTTGAAGGAGGGTTAATCTGAATTGTTGCTCTTAACGTGAATTCACATTGTGCAAGTTTTCATCTCGCTCAATCACCGGCAAGGCGATAATTAAAATTATTTTCCCAAAATAAGTGCCTTATCCATTAAAAATTATACTCTTATAACGGTAAATTTTCCCGCTCTCCGAGCCCATCCTCTAGACCAAGTCATCAGCTACATAATCCTCCTGCATCACTTTGCTGTAGGACGCACGGTTTTTGAGATATGAGCAAAGTAAGACCAACATTCATTATTTTTTCAATGTAGAAAAATCGACATCTGTAGGGGTGTTGGCGGTTCGTATGGAATTTTCGACAGTTTATTTCTCGAGAACGGTGCGTCCTACGAGAAAAAACTGTACTTATTTTTTGTAGCTCGTGACTTGATCTAGAGGATGGCATTGGAAAATTCACGAAATTCCCATTATTTGAGCAAATTTTTGAAAAAAACAGGGAAATTTGTTTCTCTGGCGTAAATTATATGAAATTTTACATCGGCTTTGAAGGAAGGTCAATCTGAATTGTTGCTCTTGACGTGAATTCACATTGTGCAAGTTTTCCTCGCTCAATCACCGGCAAATCGATAATTAAAATTATTTTCCCAAAAAAAGTGCCTTATCCATTAAAAATTATACCCTTATAACGGTAAATTTTCCCGCTCTCTGACCCCATCCTCTAGATCAAGTCATCAGCTACAAAATCGTCCTGCATCACTTTGCTGTAGGACGCACGGTTTTTGAGATATGAGCAAAGTAAGACCAACATTCATTATTTTTTCAATGTAGAAAAATCGACATCTGTAGGGGTGCTGGCGGTTCGTATGGAATTTTCGACAGTTTATTTCTCGAGAACGGTGCGTCCTACGAAAAAACCCGTACATATTTTTTGTAGCTCGTGACTTGATCTAGAGGATGGCATTGGAAAACTCACGAAATTCCTATTATTTGAGCAAATTTTTGAAAAAAAACAGGGAAATTTGTTTCTCTGGCGTAAATTATATGAAATTTTACATCGGCTTTGAAGGAAGGTCAATCTGAATTGTTGCTCTTGACGTGAATTCACATTGTGCAAGTTTTCATCTCGCTCAATCTCCGGCAAGGCGATAATTAAAATTATTTTCCCAAAAAAAGTGCCTTATCCATTAAAAATTATACCCTTTTAACGGTACATTTTCCCGCTCTCTGACCCCATCCTCTAGATCAAGTCATCAGCTACAAAATCGTCCTGCATCACTTTGCTGTAGGACGCACGGTTTTTGAGATATGAGCAAAGTAAGACCAACATTCATTATTTTTTCAATGTAGAAAAATCGACATCTGTAGGGGTGTTGGCGGTTCGTATGGAATTTTCGACAGTTTATTTCTCGAGAACGGTGCGTCCTACGAGAAAAAACCTGTACATATTTTTTGTAGCTCGTGACTTGATCTAGAGGATGACATTGGAAAATTCACGAAATTCCCATTATTTGAGCAAATTTTTGAAAAAAACAGGGAAATTTGTTTCTCTGGCGTAAATTATATGAAATTTTACATCGGCTTTGAAAGAAGGTAAATCTGAATTGTTGCTCTTGACGTGAATTCACATTGTGCAAGTTTTCATCTCGCTCAATCACCGGCAAGGCGATAATTAAAATTATTTTCCCAAAATAAGTGCCTTATCCATTAAAAATTATACCCTTATAACGGTAAATTTTCCCGCTCTCCGACCCCATCCTCTAGATCAAGTCATCAGCTACAAAATCGTTCTGCATCACTTTGCTGTAGGACGCACGGTTTTTGAGATATGAGCAAAGTAAGACCAACATTCATTATTTTTTCAATGTAGAAAAATCGACATCTGTAGGGGTGCTGGCGGTTCGTATGGAATTTTCGACAGTTTATTTCTCGAGAACGGTGCGTCCTACGAGAAAAAACCTGTACATATTTTTTGTAGCTCGTGACTTGATCTAGAGGATGGCATTGGAAAATTCACAAAATTCCCATTATTTGAGCAAATTTTTGAAAAAAAACAGGGAAATTTGTTTCTCTGGCGTAAATTATATGAAATCTTACATCGGCTTTGAAGGAAGGTCAATCTGAATTGTTGCTCTTGACGTGAATTCACATTGTGCAAGTTTTCATCTCGCTCAATCACCGGCAAATCGATAATTTTATTTTCCCAAAAAAAGTGCCTTATCCATTAAAAATTATACCCTTATAACGGTAAATTTTCCCGCTCTCCGACCCCATCCTCTAGATCAAGTCATCAGCTACATAATCCTCCTGCATCACTTTGCTGTAGGACGCACGGTTTTTGAGATATGAGCAAAGTAAGACCAACATTCATTATTTTTTCAATGTAGAAAAATCGACATCTGTAGGGGTGCTGGCGGTTCGTATGGAATTTTCGACAGTTTATTTCTCGAGAACGGTGCGTCCTACGAAAAAACCCGTACATATTTTTTGTAGCTCGTGACTTGATCTAGAGGATGGCATTGGAAAATTCACGAAATTCCCATTATTTGAGCAAATTTTTGAAAAAAAAACAGGGAAATTTGTTTCTCTGGCGTAAATTATATGAAATCTTACATCGGCTTTGAAGGAAGGTCAATCTGAATTGTTGCTCTTGACGTGAATTCACATTGTGCAAGTTTTCATCTCGCTCAATCTCCGGCAAGGCGATAATTAAAATTATTTTCCCAAAAAAAGTGCCTTATCCATTAAAAATTATACCCTTATAACGGTAAATTTTCCCGCTCACTGACCCCATCCTCTAGATCAAGTCATCAGCTACAAAATCGTCCTGCATCACTTTGCTGTAGGACGCACGGTTTTTGAGATATGAGCAAAGTAAGACCAACATTCATTATTTTTTCAATGTAGAAAAATCGACATCTGTAGGGGTGCTGGCGGTTCGTATGGAATTTTCGACAGTTTATTTCTCGAGAACGGTGCGTCCTACGAGAAAAAACCTGTACATATTTTTTGTAGCTCGTGACTTGATCTAGAGGATGGCATTGGAAAATTCACGAAATTCCCATTATTTGAGCAAATTTTTGAAAAAAAACAGGGAAATTTGTTTCTCTGGCGTAAATTATATGAAATTTTACATCGGCTTTGAAGGAGGGTTAATCTGAATTGTTGCTCTTAACGTGAATTCACATTGTGCAAGTTTTCATCTCGCTCAATCACCGGCAAGGCGATAATTACAATTATTTTCCCAAAAAAAGTGCCTTATCCATTAAAAATTATACCCTTATAACGGTAAATTTTCCCGCTCTCCGACCCCATCCTCTAGATCAAGTCATCAGCTACATAATCCTCCTGCATCACTTTGCTGTAGGACGCACGGTTTTTGAGATATGAGCAAAGTAAGACCAACATTCATTATTTTTTCAATGTAGAAAAATCGACATCTGTAGGGGTGTTGGCGGTTCGTATGGAATTTTCGACAGCTTATTTCTCGAGAACGGTGCGTCCTACGAGAAAAAACCTGTACATATTTTTTGTAGCTCGTGACTTGATCTAGAGGATGGCATTGGAAAATTCACGAAATTCCCATTATTTGAGCAAATTTTTGAAAAAAACAGGGAAATTTGTTTCTCTGGCGTAAATTATATGAAATTTTACATCGGCTTTGAAGGAAGGTCAATCTGAATTGTTGCTCTTGACGTGAATTCACATTGTGCAAGTTTTCATCTCGCTCAATCACCGGCAAATCGATAATTTTATTTTCCCAAAAAAAGTGCCTTATCCATTAAAAATTATACCCTTATAACGGTAAATTTTCCCGCTCTCCGACCCCATCCTCTAGATCAAGTCATCAGCTACATAATCCTCCTGCATCACTTTGCTGTAGGACGCACGGTTTTTGAGATATGAGCAAAGTAAGACCAACATTCATTATTTTTTCAATGTAGAAAAATCGACATCTGTAGGGGTGTTGGCGGTTCGTATGGAATTTTCGACAGCTTATTTCTCGAGACCGGTGCGTCCTACGAGAAAAAACCTGTACATATTTTTTGTAGCTCGTGACTTGATCTAGAGGATGGCATTGGAAAATTCACGAAATTCCCATTATTTGAGCAAATTTTTGAAAAAAAACAGGGAAATTTGTTTCTCTGGCGTAAATTATATGAAATCTTACATCGGCTTTGAAGGAAGGTCAATCTGAATTGTTGCTCTTGACGTGAATTCACATTGTGCAAGTTTTCATCTCGCTCAATCTCCGGCAAGGCGATAATTAAAATTATTTTCCCAAAAAAAGTGCCTTATCCATTAAAAATTATACCCTTATAACGGTAAATTTTCCCGCTCTCTGACCCCATCCTCTAGATCAAGTCATCAGCTACAAAATCGTCCTGCATCACTTTGCTGTAGGACGCACGGTTTTTGAGATATGAGCAAAGTAAGACCAACATTCATTATTTTTTCAATGTAGAAAAATCGACATCTGTAGGGGTGTTGGCGGTTCGTATGGAATTTTCGACAGTTTATTTCTCGAGAACGGTGCGTCCTACGAGAAAAAACCTGATCATATTTTTTGTAGCTCGTGACTTGATCTAGAGGATGACATTGAAAAATTCACGAAATTCCCATTATTTGAGCAAATTTTTGAAAAAAAACAGGGAAATTTGTTTCTCTGGCGTAAATTATATGAAATTTTACATCGGCTTTGAAGGAAGGTCAATCTGAATTGTTGCTCTTGACGTGAATTCACATTGTGCAAGTTTTCATCTCGCTCAATCACCGGCAAGGCGATAATTAAAATGATTTTCCCAAAAAAAGTGCCTTATCCATTAAAAATTATACCCTTATAACGGTAAATTTTCCCGCTCTCCAACCCCATCCTCTAGATCAAGTCATCAGCTAGAAAATCGTCCTGCATCACTTTGCTGTAGGCCGCACGGTTTTTGAGATATGAGCAAAGTAAGACCAACATTCATTATTTTTTCAATGTAGAAAAATCGACATCTGTAGGGGTGTTGGCGGTTCGTATGGAATTTTCGACAGCTTATTTCTCGAGACTGGTGCGTCCTACGAGAAAAAACCTGTACATATTTTTTGTAGCTCGTGACTTGATCTAGAGGATAGCATTGGAAAATTCACGAAATTCCCATTATTTGAGCAAATTTTTGAAAAAAACAGGGAAATTTGTTTCTCTGGCGTAAATTATATGAAATTTTACATCGGCTTTGAAGGAAGGTCAATCTGAATTGTTGCTCTTGACGTGAATTCACATTGTGCAAGTTTTCATCTCGCTCAATCACCGGCAAGGCGATAATTAAAATGATTTTCCCAAAAAAAGTGCCTTATCCATTAAAAATTATACCCTTATAACGGTAAATTTTCCCGCTCTCCAACCCCATCCTCTAGATCAAGTCATCAGCTAGAAAATCGTCCTGCATCACTTTGCTGTAGGCCGCACGGTTTTTGAGATATGAGCAAAGTAAGACCAACATTCATTATTTTTTCAATGTAGAAAAATCGACATCTGTAGGGGTGTTGGCGGTTCGTATGGAATTTTTCGATAGTTTATTTCTCGAGAACGGTGCGTCCTACGAGAAAAAACCTGTATATATTTTTTGTAGCTCGTGACTTGATCTAGAGGATGGCATTGGAAAATTCACGAAATTCCCATTATTTGAGCAAATTTTTGAAAAAAAACAGGGAAATTTGTTTCTCTGGCGTAAATTATATGAAATCTTACATCGGCTTTGAAGGAAGGTCAATCTGAATTGTTGCTCTTGACGTGAATTCACATTGTGCAAGTTTTCATCTCGCTCAATCACCGGCAAATCGATAATTTTATTTTCCCAAAAAAAGTGCCTTATCCATTAAAAATTATACCCTTATAACGGTAAATTTTCCCGCTCTCCGACCCCATCCTCTAGATCAAGTCATCAGCTACATAATCCTCCTGCATCACTTTGCTGTAGGACGCACGGTTTTTGAGATATGAGCAAAGTAAGACCAACATTCATTATTTTTTCAATGTAGAAAAATCGACATCTGTAGGGGTGTTGGCGGTTCGTATGGAATTTTCGACAGCTTATTTCTCGAAACCGGTGCGTCCTACGAGAAAAAACCTGTACATATTTTTTGTAGCTCGTGACTTGATCTAGAGGATGGCATTGGAAAATTCACGAAATTCCCATTATTTGAGCAAATTTTTGAAAAAAAACAGGGAAATTTGTTTCTCTGGCGTAAATTATATGAAATCTTACATCGGCTTTGAAGGAAGGTCAATCTGAATTGTTGCTCTTGACGTGAATTCACATTGTGCAAGTTTTCATCTCGCTCAATCTCCGGCAAGGCGATAATTAAAATTATTTTCCCAAAAAAAGTGCCTTATCCATTAAAAATTATACCCTTATAACGGTAAATTTTCCCGCTCTCTGACCCCATCCTCTAGATCAAGTCATCAGCTACAAAATCGTCCTGCATCACTTTGCTGTAGGACGCACGGTTTTTGAGATATGAGCAAAGTAAGACCAACATTCATTATTTTTTCAATGTAGAAAAATCGACATCTGTAGGGGTGTTGGCGGTTCGTATGGAATTTTCGACAGTTTATTTCTCGAGAACGGTGCGTCCTACGAGAAAAAACCTGATCATATTTTTTGTAGCTCGTGACTTGATCTAGAGGATGACATTGAAAAATTCACGAAATTCCCATTATTTGAGCAAATTTTTGAAAAAAAACAGGGAAATTTGTTTCTCTGGCGTAAATTATATGAAATTTTACATCGGCTTTGAAGGAAGGTCAATCTGAATTGTTGCTCTTGACGTGAATTCACATTGTGCAAGTTTTCATCTCGCTCAATCACCGGCAAGGCGATAATTAAAATGATTTTCCCAAAAAAAGTGCCTTATCCATTAAAAATTATACCCTTATAACGGTAAATTTTCCCGCTCTCCAACCCCATCCTCTAGATCAAGTCATCAGCTAGAAAATCGTCCTGCATCACTTTGCTGTAGGCCGCACGGTTTTTGAGATATGAGCAAAGTAAGACCAACATTCATTATTTTTTCAATGTAGAAAAATCGACATCTGTAGGGGTGTTGGCGGTTCGTATGGAATTTTCGACAGCTTATTTCTCGAGACTGGTGCGTCCTACGAGAAAAAACCTGTACATATTTTTTGTAGCTCGTGACTTGATCTAGAGGATAGCATTGGAAAATTCACGAAATTCCCATTATTTGAGCAAATTTTTGAAAAAAACAGGGAAATTTGTTTCTCTGGCGTAAATTATATGAAATTTTACATCGGCTTTGAAGGAAGGTCAATCTGAATTGTTGCTCTTGACGTGAATTCACATTGTGCAAGTTTTCATCTCGCTCAATCACCGGCAAGGCGATAATTAAAATGATTTTCCCAAAAAAAGTGCCTTATCCATTAAAAATTATACCCTTATAACGGTAAATTTTCCCGCTCTCCAACCCCATCCTCTAGATCAAGTCATCAGCTAGAAAATCGTCCTGCATCACTTTGCTGTAGGCCGCACGGTTTTTGAGATATGAGCAAAGTAAGACCAACATTCATTATTTTTTCAATGTAGAAAAATCGACATCTGTAGGGGTGTTGGCGGTTCGTATGGAATTTTTCGATAGTTTATTTCTCGAGAACGGTGCGTCCTACGAGAAAAAACCTGTATATATTTTTTGTAGCTCGTGACTTGATCTAGAGGATGACATTGAAAAATTCACGAAATTCCCATTATTTGAGCAAATTTTTGAAAAAAAACAGGGAAATTTGTTTCTCTGGCGTAAATTATATGAAATTTTACATCGGCTTTGAAGGAAGGTCAATCTGAATTGTTGCTCTTGACGTGAATTCACATTGTGCAAGTTTTCATCTCGCTCAATCACCGGCAAGGCGATAATTAAAATGATTTTCCCAAAAAAAGTGCCTTATCCATTAAAAATTATACCCTTATAACGGTAAATTTTCCCGCTCTCCAACCCCATCCTCTAGATCAAGTCATCAGCTAGAAAATCGTCCTGCATCACTTTGCTGTAGGCCGCACGGTTTTTGAGATATGAGCAAAGTAAGACCAACATTCATTATTTTTTCAATGTAGAAAAATCGACATCTGTAGGGGTGTTGGCGGTTCGTATGGAATTTTCGACAGCTTATTTCTCGAGACCGGTGCGTCCTACGAGAAAAAACGAATTTTTGTAGCTCGTGACTTGATCTAGAGGATGGCATTGGAAAATTCACGAAATTCCCATTATTTGAGCAAATTTTTGAAAAAAAACAGGGAAATTTGTTTCTCTGGCGTAAATTATATGAAATCTTACATCGGCTTTGAAGGAAGGTCAATCTGAATTGTTGCTCTTGACGTGAATTCACATTGTGCAAGTTTTCATCTCGCTCAATCTCCGGCAAGGCGATAATTAAAATTATTTTCCCAAAAAAAGTGCCTTATCCATTAAAAATTATACCCTTATAACGGTAAATTTTCCCGCTCTCTGACCCCATCCTCTAGATCAAGTCATCAGCTACAAAATCGTCCTGCATCACTTTGCTGTAGGACGCACGGTTTTTGAGATATGATCAAAGTAAGACCAACATTCATTATTTTTTCAATGTAGAAAAATCGACATCTGTAGGGGTGTTGGCGGTTCGTATGGAATTTTCGACAGTTTATTTCTCGAGAACGGTGCGTCCTACGAGAAAAAACCTGTACATATTTTTTGTAGCTCGTGACTTGATCTAGAGGATGACATTGGAAAATTCACGAAATTCCCATTATTTGAGCAAATTTTTGAAAAAAACAGGGAAATTTGTTTCTCTGGCGTAAATTATATGAAATTTTACATCGGCTTTGAAGGAAGGTCAATCTGAATTGTTTCTCTTGACGTGAATTCACATTGTGCAAGTTTTCATCTCGCTCAATCACCGGCAAGGCGATAATTAAAATGATTTTCCCAAAAAAAGTGCCTTATCCATTAAAAATTATACCCTTATAACAGTAAATTTTCCCGCTCTCTGACCCCATCCTCTAGATCAAGTCATCAGCTACAAAATCGTCCTGCATCACTTTGCTGTAGGCCGCACGGTTTTTGAGATATGAGCAAAGTAAGACCAACATTCATTATTTTTTCAATGTAGAAAAATCGACATCTGTAGGGGTGTTGGCGGTTCGTATGGAATTTTCGACAGTTTATTTCTCGAGAACGGTGCGTCCTACGAGAAAAAACCTGCACATATTTTTTGTAGCTCGTGACTTGATCTAGAGGATGGCATTGGAAAATTCACGAAATTCCCATTATTTGAGCAAATTTTTTGAAAAAAAACAGGGAAATTTGTTTCTCTGGCGTAAATTATATGAAATTTTACATCGGCTTTGAAGGAAGGTCAATTTGAATTGTTGCTCTTGACGTGAATTCACATTGTGCAAGTTTTCATCTCGCTCAATCACCGGCAAGGCGATAATTAAAATTATTTTCCCAAAAAAAGTGCCTTATTCATTAAATTCAAAAATTATACCCTTATAACGGTAAATTTTCCCGCTCTCCGACCCCATCCTCTAGATCAAGTCATCAGCTACAAAATCGTCCTGCATCACTTTGCTGTAGGACGCACGGTTTTTGAGATATGAGCAAAGTAAGACCAACATTCATTATTTTTTCAATGTAGAAAAATCGACATCTGTAGGGGTGTTGGCGGTTCGTATGGAATTTTTCGATAGTTTATTTCTCGAGAACGGTGCGTCCTACGAGAAAAAACCTGTATATATTTTTTGTAGCTCGTGACTTGATCTAGAGGATGACATTGAAAAATTCACGAAATTCCCATTATTTGAGCAAATTTTTGAAAAAAAACAGGGAAATTTGTTTCTCTGGCGTAAATTATATGAAATTTTACATCGGCTTTGAAGGAAGGTCAATCTGAATTGTTGCTCTTGACGTGAATTCACATTGTGCAAGTTTTCATCTCGCTCAATCACCGGCAAGGCGATAATTAAAATGATTTTCCCAAAAAAAGTGCCTTATCCATTAAAAATTATACCCTTATAACGGTAAATTTTCCCGCTCTCCAACCCCATCCTCTAGATCAAGTCATCAGCTAGAAAATCGTCCTGCATCACTTTGCTGTAGGCCGCACGGTATTTGAGATATGAGCAAAGTAAGACCAACATTCATTATTTTTTCAATGTAGAAAAATCGACATCTGTAGGGGTGCTGGCGGTTCGTATGGAATTTTTCGATAGTTTATTTCTCGAGAACGGTGCGTCCTACGAGAAAAAACCTGTACATATTTTTTGTAGCTCGTGACTTGATCTAGAGGATGGCATTGGAAAATTCACGAAATTCCCATTATTTGAGCAAATTTTTGAAAAAAAACAGGGAAATTTGTTTCTCTGGCGTAAATTATATGAAATCTTACATCGGCTTTGAAGGAAGGTCAATCTGAATTGTTGCTCTTGACGTGAATTCACATTGTGCAAGTTTTCATCTCGCTCAATCTCCGGCAAGGCGATAATTAAAATTATTTTCCCAAAAAAGTGCCTTATCCATTAAAAATTATACCCTTATAACGGTAAATTTTCCCGCTCTCTGACCCCATCCTCTAGATCAAGTCATCAGCTACAAAATCGTCCTGCATCACTTTGCTGTAGGACGCACGGTTTTTGAGATATGAGCAAAGTAAGACCAACATTCATTATTTTTTCAATGTAGAAAAATCGACATCTGTAGGGGTGTTGGCGGTTCGTATGGAATTTTCGACAGTTTATTTCTCGAGAACGGTGCGTCCTACGAGAAAAAACCTGTACATATTTTTTGTAGCTCGTGACTTGATCTAGAGGATGACATTGGAAAATTCACGAAATTCCCATTATTTGAGCAAATTTTTGAAAAAAACAGGGAAATTTCTGGCGTAAATTATATGAAATTTTACATCGGCTTTGAAGGAAGGTCAATCTGAATTGTTGCTCTTGACGTGAATTCACATTGTGCAAGTTTTCATCTCGCTCAATCACCGGCAAGGCGATAATTAAAATGATTTTCCCAAAAAAAGTGCCTTATCCATTAAAAATTATACCCTTATAACAGTAAATTTTCCCGCTCTCTGACCCCATCCTCTAGATCAAGTCATCAGCTACAAAATCGTCCTGCATCACTTTGCTGTAGGCCGCACGGTTTTTGAGATATGAGCAAAGTAAGACCAACATTCATTATTTTTTCAATGTAGAAAAATCGACATCTGTAGGGGTGTTGGCGGTTCGTATGGAATTTTCGACAGTTTATTTCTCGAGAACGGTGCGTCCTACGAGAAAAAACCTGTACATATTTTTTGTAGCTCGTGACTTGATCTAGAGGATGACATTGAAAAATTCACGAAATTCCCATTATTTGAGCAAATTTTTGAAAAAAAACAGGGAAATTTGTTTCTCTGGCGTAAATTATATGAAATTTTACATCGGCTTTGAAGGAAGGTCAATCTGAATTGTTGCTCTTGACGTGAATTCACATTGTGCAAGTTTTCATCTCGCTCAATCACCGGCAAGGCGATAATTAAAATTATTTTCCCAAAAAAGTGCCTTATTCATTAAAAATTATACCCTTATAACGGTAAATTTGCCCGCTCTCTGACCCCATCCTCTAGATCAAGTCATCAGCTAGAAAATCGTCCTGCATCACTTTGCTGTAGGCCGCACGGTTTTTGAGATATGAGCAAAGTAAGACCAACATTCATTATTTTTTCAATGTAGAAAAATCGACATCTGTAGGGGTGCTGGCGGTTCGTATGGAATTTTCGACAGTTTATTTCTCGAGAACGGTGCGTCCTACGAGAAAAAACCTTTACATATTTTTTGTAGCTCGTGACTTGATCTAGAGGATGGCATTGGAAAATTCACGAAATTCCCATTATTTGAGCAAATTTTTGAAAAAAACAGGGAAATTTGTTTCTCTGGCGTAAATTATATGAAATTTTACATCGGCTTTGAAGGAAGGTCAATCTGAATTGTTGCTCTTGACGTGAATTCTCCGGCAAGGCGATAATTAAAATTATTTTCCCAAAAAAAAGTGCCTTATCCATTAAAAATTATACCCTTATAACGGTAAATTTTCCCGCTCACTGACCCCATCCTCTAGATCAAGTCATCAGCTACAAAATCGTCCTGCATCACTTTGCTGTAGGACGCACGGTTTTTGAGATATGAGCAAAGTAAGACCAACATTCATTATTTTTTCAATGTAGAAAAATCGACATCTGTAGGGGTGTTGGCGGTTCGTATGGAATTTTCGACAGTTTATTTCTCGAGAACGGTGCGTCCTACGAGAAAAAACCTGCACATATTTTTTGTAGCTCGTGACTTGATCTAGAGGATGGCATTGGAAAATTCACGAAATTCCCATTATTTGAGCAAATTTTTTGAAAAAAAACAGGGAAATTTGTTTCTCTGGCGTAAATTATATGAAATTTTACATCGGCTTTGAAGGAAGGTCAATTTGAATTGTTGCTCTTGACGTGAATTCACATTGTGCAAGTTTTCATCTCGCTCAATCACCGGCAAGGCGATAATTAAAATTATTTTCCCAAAAAAAGTGCCTTATTCATTAAATTCAAAAATTATACCCTTATAACGGTAAATTTTCCCGCTCTCCGACCCCATCCTCTAGATCAAGTCATCAGCTACAAAATCGTCCTGCATCACTTTGCTGTAGGACGCACGGTTTTTGAGATATGAGCAAAGTAAGACCAACATTCATTATTTTTTCAATGTAGAAAAATCGACATCTGTAGGGGTGTTGGCGGTTCGTATGGAATTTTTCGATAGTTTATTTCTCGAGAACGGTGCGTCCTACGAGAAAAAACCTGTATATATTTTTTGTAGCTCGTGACTTGATCTAGAGGATGACATTGAAAAATTCACGAAATTCCCATTATTTGAGCAAATTTTTGAAAAAAAACAGGGAAATTTGTTTCTCTGGCGTAAATTATATGAAATTTTACATCGGCTTTGAAGGAAGGTCAATCTGAATTGTTGCTCTTGACGTGAATTCACATTGTGCAAGTTTTCATCTCGCTCAATCACCGGCAAGGCGATAATTAAAATGATTTTCCCAAAAAAAGTGCCTTATCCATTAAAAATTATACCCTTATAACGGTAAATTTTCCCGCTCTCCAACCCCATCCTCTAGATCAAGTCATCAGCTAGAAAATCGTCCTGCATCACTTTGCTGTAGGCCGCACGGTATTTGAGATATGAGCAAAGTAAGACCAACATTCATTATTTTTTCAATGTAGAAAAATCGACATCTGTAGGGGTGCTGGCGGTTCGTATGGAATTTTTCGATAGTTTATTTCTCGAGAACGGTGCGTCCTACGAGAAAAAACCTGTACATATTTTTTGTAGCTCGTGACTTGATCTAGAGGATGGCATTGGAAAATTCACGAAATTCCCATTATTTGAGCAAATTTTTGAAAAAAAACAGGGAAATTTGTTTCTCTGGCGTAAATTATATGAAATCTTACATCGGCTTTGAAGGAAGGTCAATCTGAATTGTTGCTCTTGACGTGAATTCACATTGTGCAAGTTTTCATCTCGCTCAATCTCCGGCAAGGCGATAATTAAAATTATTTTCCCAAAAAAGTGCCTTATCCATTAAAAATTATACCCTTATAACGGTAAATTTTCCCGCTCTCTGACCCCATCCTCTAGATCAAGTCATCAGCTACAAAATCGTCCTGCATCACTTTGCTGTAGGACGCACGGTTTTTGAGATATGAGCAAAGTAAGACCAACATTCATTATTTTTTCAATGTAGAAAAATCGACATCTGTAGGGGTGTTGGCGGTTCGTATGGAATTTTCGACAGTTTATTTCTCGAGAACGGTGCGTCCTACGAGAAAAAACCTGTACATATTTTTTGTAGCTCGTGACTTGATCTAGAGGATGACATTGGAAAATTCACGAAATTCCCATTATTTGAGCAAATTTTTGAAAAAAACAGGGAAATTTGTTTCTCTGGCGTAAATTATATGAAATTTTACATCGGCTTTGAAGGAAGGTCAATCTGAATTGTTGCTCTTGACGTGAATTCACATTGTGCAAGTTTTCATCTCGCTCAATCACCGGCAAGGCGATAATTAAAATGATTTTCCCAAAAAAAGTGCCTTATCCATTAAAAATTATACCCTTATAACAGTAAATTTTCCCGCTCTCTGACCCCATCCTCTAGATCAAGTCATCAGCTACAAAATCGTCCTGCATCACTTTGCTGTAGGCCGCACGGTTTTTGAGATATGAGCAAAGTAAGACCAACATTCATTATTTTTTCAATGTAGAAAAATCGACATCTGTAGGGGTGTTGGCGGTTCGTATGGAATTTTCGACAGTTTATTTCTCGAGAACGGTGCGTCCTACGAGAAAAAACCTGTACATATTTTTTGTAGCTCGTGACTTGATCTAGAGGATGACATTGAAAAATTCACGAAATTCCCATTATTTGAGCAAATTTTTGAAAAAAAACAGGGAAATTTGTTTCTCTGGCGTAAATTATATGAAATTTTACATCGGCTTTGAAGGAAGGTCAATCTGAATTGTTGCTCTTGACGTGAATTCACATTGTGCAAGTTTTCATCTCGCTCAATCACCGGCAAGGCGATAATTAAAATTATTTTCCCAAAAAAGTGCCTTATTCATTAAAAATTATACCCTTATAACGGTAAATTTGCCCGCTCTCTGACCCCATCCTCTAGATCAAGTCATCAGCTAGAAAATCGTCCTGCATCACTTTGCTGTAGGCCGCACGGTTTTTGAGATATGAGCAAAGTAAGACCAACATTCATTATTTTTTCAATGTAGAAAAATCGACATCTGTAGGGGTGCTGGCGGTTCGTATGGAATTTTCGACAGTTTATTTCTCGAGAACGGTGCGTCCTACGAGAAAAAACCTTTACATATTTTTTGTAGCTCGTGACTTGATCTAGAGGATGGCATTGGAAAATTCACGAAATTCCCATTATTTGAGCAAATTTTTGAAAAAAACAGGGAAATTTGTTTCTCTGGCGTAAATTATATGAAATTTTACATCGGCTTTGAAGGAAGGTCAATCTGAATTGTTGCTCTTGACGTGAATTCTCCGGCAAGGCGATAATTAAAATTATTTTCCCAAAAAAAAGTGCCTTATCCATTAAAAATTATACCCTTATAACGGTAAATTTTCCCGCTCACTGACCCCATCCTCTAGATCAAGTCATCAGCTACAAAATCGTCCTGCATCACTTTGCTGTAGGACGCACGGTTTTTGAGATATGAGCAAAGTAAGACCAACATTCATTATTTTTTCAATGTAGAAAAATCGACATCTGTAGGGGTGTTGGCGGTTCGTATGGAATTTTCGACAGTTTATTTCTCGAGAACGGTGCGTCCTACGAGAAAAAACCTGTACATATTTTTTGTAGCTCGTGACTTGATCTAGAGGATGACATTGAAAAATTCACGAAATTCCCATTATTTGAGCAAATTTTTGAAAAAAAACAGGGAAATTTGTTTCTCTGGCGTAAATTATATGAAATTTTACATCGGCTTTGAAGGAAGGTCAATCTGAATTGTTGCTCTTGACGTGAATTCACATTGTGCAAGTTTTCATCTCGCTCAATCACCGGCAAGGCGATAATTAAAATGATTTTCCCAAAAAAAGTGCCTTATCCATTAAAAATTATACCCTTATAACGGTAAATTTTCCCGCTCTCTGACCCCATCCTCTAGATCAAGTCATAAGCTACAAAATCGTCCTGCATCACTTTGCTGTAGGACGCACGGTTTTTGAGATATGAGCAAAGTAAGACCAACATTCATTATTTTTTCAATGTAGAAAAATCGACATCTGTAGGGGTGTTGGCGGTTCGTATGGAATTTTCGACAGTTTATTTCTCGAGAACGGTGCGTCCTACGAGAAAAAACCTGTACATATTTTTTGTAGCTCGTGACTTGATCTAGAGGATGACATTGAAAAATTCACGAAATTCCCATTATTTGAGCAAATTTTTGAAAAAAAACAGGGAAATTTGTTTCTCTGGCGTAAATTATATGAAATTTTACATCGGCTTTGAAGGAAGGTCAATCTGAATTGTTGCTCTTGACGTGAATTCACATTGTGCAAGTTTTCATCTCGCTCAATCACCGGCAAGGCGATAATTAAAATGATTTTCCCAAAAAAGTGCCTTATTCATTAAAAATTATACCCTTATAACGGTAAATTTGCCCGCTCTCCGACCCCATCCTCTAGATCAAGTCATCAGCTACAAAATCGTCCTGCATCACTTTGCTGTAGGACGCACGGTTTTTGAGATATGAGCAAAGTAAGACCAATATTCATTATTTTTTCAATGTAGAAAAATCGACATCTGTAGGGGTGCTGGCGGTTCGTATGGAATTTTCGACAGTTTATTTCTCGAGAACGGTGCGTCCTACGAGAAAAAACCTGTACATATTTTTTGTAGCTCGTGACTTGATCTAGAGGATGGCATTGGAAAATTCACGAAATTCCCATTATTTGAGCAAATTTTTGAAAAAAAACAGGGAAATTTGTTTCTCTGGCGTAAATTATATGAAATTTTACATCGGCTTTGAAGGAAGGTCAATCTGAATTGTTGCTCTTGACGTGAATTCACATTGTGCAAGTTTTCATCTCGCTCAATCTCCGGCAAGGCGATAATTAAAATGATTTTCCCAAAAAAAGTGCCTTATCCATTAAAAATTATACCCTTATAACGGTAAATTTTCCCGCTCACTGACCCCATCCTCTAGATCAAGTCATCAGCTACAAAATCGTCCTGCATCACTTTGCTGTAGGACGCACGGTTTTTGAGATATGAGCAAAGTAAGACCAACATTCATTATTTTTTCAATGTAGAAAAATCGACATCTGTAGGGGTGTTGGCGGTTCGTATGGAATTTTCGACAGTTTATTTCTCGAGAACGGTGCGTCCTACGAGAAAAAACCTGTACATATTTTTTGTAGCTCGTGACTTGATCTAGAGGATGACATTGGAAAATTCACGAAATTCCCATTATTTGAGCAAATTTTTGAAAAAAACAGGGAAATTTGTTTCACTGGCGTAAATTATATGAAATTTTACATCGGCTTTGAAGGAAGGTCAATCTGAATTGTTGCTCTTGACGTGAATTCACATTGTGCAAGTTTTCATCTCGCTCAATCACCGGCAAGGCGATAATTAAAATGATTTTCCCAAAAAAAAGTGCCTTATCCATTAAAAATTATACCCTTATAACGGTAAATTTTCCCGCTCTCTGACCCCATCCTCTAGATCAAGTCATCAGCTACAAAATCGTCCTGCATCACTTTGCTGTAGGACGCACGATTTTTGAGATATGAGCAAAGTAAGACCAACATTCATTATTTTTTCAATGTAGAAAAATCGACATCTGTAGGGGTGTTGGCGGTTCGTATGGAATTTCCGACAGTTTATTTCTCGAGAACGGTGCGTCCTACGAGAAAAAACCTGTACATATTTTTTGTAGCTCGTGACTTGATCTAGAGGATGACATTGAAAAATTCACGAAATTCCCATTATTTGAGCAAATTTTTGAAAAAAAACAGGGAAATTTGTTTCTCTGGCGTAAATTATATGAAATTTTACATCGGCTTTGAAGGAAGGTCAATCTGAATTGTTGCTCTTGACGTGAATTCACATTGTGCAAGTTTTCATCTCGCTCAATCACCGGCAAGGCGATAATTAAAATGATTTTCCCAAAAAAGTGCCTTATTCATTAAAAATTATACCCTTATAACGGTAAATTTGCCCGCTCTCCGACCCCATCCTCTAGATCAAGTCATCAGCTACAAAATCGTCCTGCATCACTTTGCTGTAGGCCGCACGGTTTTTGAGATATGAGCAAAGTAAGACCAACATTCATTATTTTTTCAATGTAGAAAAATCGACATCTGTAGGGGTGCTGGCGGTTCGTATGGAATTTTCGACAGTTTATTTCTCGAGAACGGTGCGTCCTACGAGAAAAAACCTGTACATATTTTTTGTAGCTCGTGACTTGATCTAGAGGATGGCATTGGAAAATTCACGAAATTCCCATTATTTGAGCAAATTTTTGAAAAAAAACAGGGAAATTTGTTTCTCTGGCGTAAATTATATGAAATTTTACATCGGCTTTGAAGGAAGGTCAATCTGAATTGTTGCTCTTGACGTGAATTCACATTGTGCAAGTTTTCATCTCGCTCAATCTCCGGCAAGGCGATAATTAAAATTATTTTCCCAAAAAAAGTGCCTTATCCATTAAAAATTATACCCTTATAACGGTAAATTTTCCCGCTCACTGACCCCATCCTCTAGATCAAGTCATCAGCTACAAAATCGTCCTGCATCACTTTGCTGTAGGCCGCACGGTTTTTGAGATATGAGCAACGTATGGAATTTTCGACAGCTTATTTCTCGAGAACGGTGCGTCCTACGAGAAAAAACCTGTACATATTTTTTGTAGCTCGTGACTTGATCTAGAGGATGGCATTGGAAAATTCAAGAAATTCCCATTATTTGAGCAAATTTTTGAAAAAAACAGGGAAATTTGTTTCTCTGGCCTAAATTATATGAAATTTTACATCTGCTTTGAAGGAAGGTTAATCTGAATTGTTGCTCTTGACGTGAATTCACATTGTGCAAGTTTTCATCTCGCTCAATCACCGGCAAGGCGATAGTTAAAATTATTTTCCCAAAAAAAGTGCCTTATCCATTAACAATTATACCCTTATAACGGTAAATTTTCCCGCTCTCCGACCCCATCCTCTAGATCAAGTCATCAGCTAGAAAATCGTCCTGCATCACTTTGCTGTAGGCCGCACGGTTTTTGAGATATGAGCAAAGTAAGACCAACATTCATTATTTTTTCAATGTAGGAGTTAGTGCAGTAGAAGATGTGGTTCACGTTCAAGCTTAGAGAGAGCATGTTTTAATGCTCTTTATTCTAGCGAAAAAGTTTGATGAATTTGAAAGTATATATGGTCTAATATATTCGTATTATTGTGTTTCAAATCATTCTCACGATTTGCTTGATTCTTCCATAGGGTTACTTTTATTTCTTTACTGCTTTGAAACAATCTTTCTCTAATAATAATATAAATATCATCTGAATCAGAGGAACTCAAATAAAGTTGCAAAATAGAATCCATCGCTTGTTACAATCGTTATATTTACATTAATTATTTCATAAATGACACATATTTGAGGTTTAAATATAAATACATTTACAACGCTTCACTCTATTATAATACATCCTACACAGAATAATTACATTCCGTCAGCATTCGTATGACATGATCCCAATACCTTCGTTCGTATGACGAGTAACGTAATTTGTGTTCGTATAATGGACGATCGGATGCGGTGATTCAACCCCAGTTTCTGCGACCACCAGTAAAAAACACTCAAGCCCGATGTTACCTCTCTCTCCACAGAGATTTATTAGTTTCATTTTAATTAATTATTCTCATAAATACCGAAACGAAACAATTTTATCGGTAGGGAAACATCCATTGATTATTCATCGCTTAAAATGTATGCTTCGATTAAAAACCCCGCCCGCTAGGAGAACAACAAACATCTCCAGCCCTTTCGTTATTGTTATATCGTGAATTGTTTCCGAAGTAAAATATTTGGCTAAGGAAAGAAATGATTGGTCGGTCGGAGTAGGAAACAAGGAGGGGGGGCATTCGGGGGAGAAACCAAATAGAAAATACAAAAATAAATGCTAAGGAAATCCTTTCAGACCGGTTTCCCTTGCGAGGGAAAATATTTAAAGGGGTCTCTGGCAGTTTTATTGTTTCCCCCCCCCTTGAAAGTGGAAAAATAATGATTAATACATTCCGGCTCCCAGACTTTGCGAAGAGTTGCAATAAAAGCAATATTTTTCAGAACTTTGTACGAAATGGTCCATGCTTGGATCAGCCAGCTCTCTGTTGGTAGCGTGGGGTCAAGTACTAGGCGAAGCAAGGCAAAAATATCGCCCTCTTGAATTCAAATAGAAAAATGGTCACTGGCAATGGTGTGAGAATGAATACTTTTTTTCCAGGAATTTTGAATGTCGCTGATAACTTTTCCTCTGACTGTAATAAAGTCTTCTGTGGAAAGGGGATAAGATCATTCTTTAGGAAGCTAACTCGCTATCCTTTAATCACGTTCAATTTGTTCTTGGGTTTGAAGTAAAACACATAATCTAACTAACGAATCACAACCTTCATGTTTAAGAAGAAATGGTTGAAAGGTTAGCAGTTAACAATGTCGACTGCTTTGCACACAGCAGCTTATTCGCTTTAGTCTCTCTGACTATTTGATTTCGACTAGGTCAGGGGGTGGAATTCTGTCCTATCATTGTCAATTGTGTGGAGATAGTCTTGTCTATCTCGGCTCCGCAGTAAATAGTACGAACAACGATACATCAGTACCGAGATCAAACGCAGTGTTAATATTGTCAACCGCTGTTTTTTTTTTTTTTTGCTCAAAAGGCAAATGGATAATGGGGCATCTAGTGAAGGACAAACCTGGTTTCAAAATCTCAAAAAGCGGATGAAAAAGTAAATGGTCTCCTCGAGAGAAAAGTTCTGCGTTCGATCTTTGGTCATGTTTGCATTGACAGTTGTCGGAGCAGAAGATTCAACCACGAATTTATGGACTGTACAGTGACGTGTGTGAGGCGTCCACGAATCCAATGCTTAAGGTGGACATGTATGGATGAAGAGTCTTTGAACACGAACCTGTGGAACAACTCAATAGGGGGTTCAGGCGCAACAATTTGCTGACAATTTGCTTGATTGGCGGGGCAATTTGATGCAAAATGGCGGGTATACAAACATTTTGATTTTTTAGCTTCACTGCCCTACATGTAGTTAGGTGTGAACATGTGTTGTACAACTTGCGTACATTTTTAAATTTCTGATTGGGATTTTAGTGAGAGCACATCGACGGATGCTTAATCTAGGTTAGGTTAGGTTAATGTGATTGCCACAACTGAAGCAGTTCTGGCCCACTTAGATCCTGATTGGATTCATTGTGATATAACTAATCGGCAGGTTACGTTCCGATTTCTCTTTGGGTACTTACTAATTAAAACAGCTGAAGATACCTACTGGTATCCTGGATGACGCACTCCTTTGCTGGGTTACACCCAATTAGTATTTGTTATAAATTTTCCTATGTCCAGAGTTGTAATGGCAGACATTTCATCCTTGCAAGTGCTGGGCAGGTGCCGAGGTAGTGAAGTATAGTTTCTTATTCCTCTTCGTCTCTATAGCTCGAACAAAATCATTGTAGGGGGTTCCCATTCTCCTTGCGTGTGTGCCGAATAGGCAATGACCAGTGATAATGCCAACTTCATTGATGATTTCCTTTCTATTTAGATTTAGGAGGAATATTTTTTTTGTGGGATTTATTGAAGGCCATATTAGACTTGAAGTCATTCAAACATCTAATTCCATCCACCTCCGATTGGAGGCGTTGATGGCATCTGAAAGTAACAAAGTGCTTATTACTTTAAGAGAGGGGTATGGGGTGTCCTAATTACTTGCCATTGACAAACCCACCCCTGTTCTAGCTAGATTTTCGGCCCTTTCGTTGCCTGGCATACCACTTTGCGCAGGGACCCAGCCCAGGGTAAGGTTGCATCTGACCGCAATCTCCCTAAGAGATAGACGCCAAAGTTTTACCATTTAAGATTTGATTGATGGTGTATCCAGAGCCTTGATGGCCACCTGACTGTCTATGTATATAACGATATAGCCCGTCTATCGGCTTCATTGACAGTAACCGGGCAGCCTCTTGGATAGCTTTTACTTTCGCCTGAAATATACTACAATGGTTGGACAATCGACAGGACATAGTCCAGTGCCTTCTTCAGTTTTGGATCCGTCTGTGTATACTTCCAGATAGGTAGCATCTCTGACTACGTCTGATGCCGAGTCTCTATTGTACAACGCGAGCGATATATTCTGTATGCCTATGATCTGCGAAAATTTTGTCTGTTTCCATAACTCTTAGAGTTACACTTCGTTTGATATATGAGCTTATATTCCTCAACAAGTCTTCACACATCTGTGTACCCATTCGTATATAATTACGGGGCTGGTTAGCATATCGCCCATAAGCCAATATAGCCAATTTGGTTTTCCTTTCTCTTTCGAGCCTTCTTAGCTCGATCTGTACGCTCGTTATAAAGGAACAGGTCAGCAGCCATTTGTCAGCTGACTCCGTCATATGGCTAACTAGGAGCTCGGGGGTTGGTAGACAATAACTGCGTGAGGTGGTAGTTGCAGTTCCCGGGAGCTCTCGTTGTCCAGCCTTCTATTCTGGGTATCAATTTATGGGTCCATCTGCCTTTGGTTGTGGTGTCCCACTTGGCTTGCAACAGTGCCATTGCGGCTGCCCTTTCTTCATTCTTCAGACCTCTTCGCGCTTCTCCGCATGATTTACAGTTTTCCGTTGGTAGATCCTTTGCATTTCGGTGGCGAGAATGGCGATCGGGACCATACCCGCAATGATGCAGGCTGCTTCGTACGAAATTGTTGGGCTTCAGCAGGATCCTTCTCGCATATCCAGGTAATCCAATGCTGGGCAGCGTTCCGGAGAGCGCTGCCTGCATCCTTGCTGCTTTTTTGCTGTAGTACTGGACGTGAGTTTTAAACTGCAGCCGGTTGTCGAGCATTACCCCTAGGTATTTAAAGCCTACTACGATCGAATTATCTGGGAACCAACCCGGAAGTTCGCGTATTCCACAGTCTTTTTCCACAGGCTGGTTATTAAGACAACCTCAGTCGTATGGTCAGCTAGTTCTAGGTCGGCGTATTCCAGCCAATCCTTGATCCTGGCGATCGCTTCGTTTGTGTCTGCTTCCACCTCGTGGATGTGCTTGGCCACTGTCACGACCACGATGTCATCAGCAAAACCGATCACCTTGACTCTATGTGGCTGCGTTGGTCTCAGTACTGCGTCGTACAATAAGTTCCACAGGAGGGGTCCAAGGACTGAACCCTGTGGAACGCCTGCTGAGACTTCATGGTATTTAATTTCATCGTCAGTCTGGTATCTAAGTTTCCTGTTAAGTAAGTAAGAGTTAAACTTGTTTTTGATGTCCAGTGTAACTACGGCACAGTATATTTTTGTACTGCCCCTCCATCTTGAACCCGTTATCGCTTCGCTTGATGTGTGTACCACCTCTTTGGCGTCTATGGTAGAGCGCGATTTCCTAAAACCGAACTGATCGTCGGACAAGGGTCCTCGCTCCTCCGCCACGCCGATTAGCCTGCCATATATGATACTCTCCAGGATCTTTCCCGTGGTGTCAACCAGGCAGATTGGGCGATACCCTGACGGCTCTCCCGGGGCTTATTGCCTTTGGATATCGGTCAAAACTGTCACTATGAAAACTGAAGTCTGCCAAGCATTTTTTGTGTGTGAACGCTAAAAACAAAACCAAAGCAAGCAAATAGTAACGACTAATTGTTGTGTCTGAACGACTTTACGGATTCCCGCATTTAAGGTGGCGTACGCGCACCGATATGGAGAAAGACCTCAACCAAAAGCGGTGGCAGCTAGCCAGAGATCGTGCTAGTTGGAGAGGCTTGTTGTTTGATGCCCAGTTCTAATCAGGGCCTTAGCTGCACATGAAGAAGAAGACTGATAGTTGTTTTATCCTTTGGAAACCTTCGGAAAATCATCTCTCCATCTCAGGAATAGGACGCTTCTCTTGCTCTTTTTCTTCCGTCTGAGACGGCGGACCCCTTCAACTCCGCTCTCTCAACCCACCCTGCGTGAGCTTCTAGATTCACATGTGCTTGACTTTAGTCCAGCTGTGTGTTTTTCTTTTGTGATGTCGTTAAGCCCAGCACTTCAGTGGCAGCTTCGTTTTTGGCTTCTTGACAACGTCTCCAATCTTTTTCTATTATTTTTGCAGCAAGCGTAGAACTTGCAGATAATTGTTGGGAGACTCGGGAGATCGGTAATGTACGTTGTACGTGGCGATTTCATATTTCTGTTGTCGTCTCTGATATTTTAAGTCGATCTGAATACCACTTGGGGACTTTACGAAAGTTGTGTGGAGGTGAGGGAGGTATAAGGAGTGGAAGGCAACACTTATTTGCGGAGATAATGTACTATAATTCGGATGGTGGCAGCCATGCGTCGACGACACAGAGGGTCTTGGGTACAATCCTCAACACAAGCAATTTTCATTACTCATGGCTCCACATCTTTCAAGTTATTGACGATGATCCAGAGGTCTGCCTAACTACAAAAAGCCTCTCAAACTACGTTCTTTCGGAGTATGTATAGAATTGTAAGTACCCGCCAATCATGATAGAGCAATAGGACACACAAAACGAGTATTTGTTGAAGAAGCTAGAACCAGGTTCATTGGTCCATAGCGTCATTCATGTATGAAGGCAGTATTGTGACATTCACTGTTGACTACTATTGGGCTTATGTTAAGAAACTCGGCTTCCGACCGCACTACTAGCCAAATCCTCTTAAATTTCTTACTGATTTTATTGATTGTCATAAACCTTCATTTTAAACCCTTCCAGTATCTCTCCAAGGGGAAAGTTCGAAAGGAACATTGAATGATAATGTGTACTTGAACAGGGCAATAACAACATTTATTCTTCAATTTTTCACATCAATCTATTCTCGCATCATACGTCACTTCATATTTAATCTGAGAGCTTGTGCTTCTCGAAAAACAATTCCTCTGATTTCTTAACGCCTAGGCGTCTACCACACGTTAAGCAAAATCCAATTTATCAAGCAAAATAAAACATCATCACTCAAATTAGTAGCTAACTGCATAATTATCCTTTCACTCTTATTTCATTTTCTTGTAGGCACTCATCGTCGTCATCTGTTGAACGTGGCCATGGCAGGTCGGCACCGACGGCATTGGACAGTGCAACAACAAAATCCTATGATTTGTACAACGCCGAAATGGACGTCAACCGAGAGAAGAGGAAGCAACGCAATCTTGGATCGATGGCAGCTGCTCAGGTCCTCTGCCTGTGTCCTCTTATGATACTTCGATTAGCCCGCATGGTCATGGTGGAGACATACGAAAACACTAAGCATTTCGACTTCACCTACTTGATGTTTGTTTGGATTGCGTTCCTGCCAACAGTTATTTTTCCATGTATCTACGCATCTCAAATATTACCTAGGTGAGTTGAAACTTATTTCTTCATTAAGCTCGCATGAGCTGCTGGGGGCAGCCCTCCGGAGTGGGCGTAATAATTGCCCTCTGTCTAAGGAAAGTTCCACTGATGATACAGTGGCACTGGCATGAATTGAAATAGGGATCTTATGGTATAATAATCTCCGTGATTCTCAACCTACAAGGGGGGTGGGCCACAAAATAAACATTCCTCATCGATGATGGGGGCTGGTTTCAAGGCGTCGAAATGTCACCGAGATCGATGGAAGCTCGATGCGGGCCCTTTTGGGAGGTGGCCTGCGTATGCCAGAAGCTAGTCTACACTCCTGCCTAAGGGGAATGTGTTGTCAGCAACTTTCGAGGATTTGAGTGGGAAGTTATTAAAACTTCTTCTTGATTTTGTGACAACTTTTGTTGTTGTTTATCACTTGCGTATGCAAAATAACAAAATTCGTTTGTATTTTTGAGAAGTCACAATTTATTTTCTGTTTTCGTTGTCACTCAAAAGTTTGAAGAAGTCTTTGATTTGTGTACCTAAGCTGGTGAAGATGAACTTTACCGCCCAATGATGATGTTATTTTAGGAGTGCTTTGTATGTTCGTGAGAGGTGTACGTTTTATTGACAAATTATTTTCTTTTCAATATGACTGCTTGTGTATATCTGATACATGGCCATGGTGTCACTGATTTATTTCTTTTCGTGTGAGTTACACTGTCTCGAAGCTTAAATGTGGCACTCAAATTCTTTACCGAAAACCGAACAAAAAAATATAGGTCACACTATGGTTTGGGATGGAGTAGGAAATCTGGTATTTTATCGGGGCTAATATGGACTTTATCGAGTGTATGTGGGTTCTCGTGGAGTAGTGGGTAGGTACGTCCACACCTACGCGGAGGGTGTCAGGTTCATTCGCCGAATTCACGAACTTTCTTAAGTCACAGCTCCACGTCTTTCGAGTTACTGCCAATTGTCAAAGAGTAATTCTGTCTGAAAATAGCGTATTGAACTTCGTCGTTTGTAGAAGTTCTAGGTCCCATCCACTCGTGCGATAACAATAGCACGCCTAACACGAGTGGTTGCTGATAAGCTAGGACCAGGTCCACCTCCATTTTTTACTGTTTCATTTTTATTAATTGTTTTTATAGATCATAGACCATAAATGACTCCCATGCTGATTCACCCATATGCGACACTCGTTCAGGGAATCAATTCATTGCGGCCTGAAGGCTTAGAGTCGGGATCGGGCAAGTCTGGTGCAAGGGGCTTTGGATGCCAGTGACAAATGCAGTTTAAATACTTATTTCTTTGGGAGTTTTCATTGGAGCTCCGAAATAACCGGTCTGGCTATGTGGGCTGTTGCTCCATCACGCTTCAACCAAATGCTGTTGAAAAGGACACTTTATCGCTTAAGTCATCTTGAATTATTCTTTGAAATGACCTTAAATTAGCGCCGATAAGTATCGAGTCGAAACGCTTGGATTTGCCTGAATTTACAATGATACTAGGGGATACTAGGATTGATTGACAATAATACTGTAGGGATCTCAATGGCACGGTCTTCGTGGGGTGCTGCCAGACTCGGCGCAATTGTTTACCCGCCTCAAAATGGTCCATTTTCTCGGGAGAATGCTCCCAAACTCCCGCCTAAATTTCATTTAGAAATGAAGGACTGCAAAGCATGATTTGTTTTTGTAGGACGATTCATGCGCCACCCTGACCACCCACCCTGTCATTAATATGTGCATGGACATTTTGAAACAAAGTTCTAAAAAACTAAATATTTAAAACACTTTGTATGTGTCAAAACAATTATCTTAAGCATAAATCGGTAATACTGGAATCTTAGCTGATTGAAACTGCCCTCACGCCATTAAAAACCGCCGCCACAATCCCCAGACATCAATCCCATTGAACAAATATTGATCGCGAAATTCGAAAAAAAAAAAATAGATATGATCAAAGGCAAAACTAATAAAAGCATTTTGGGACAATGGGGACTTTTTTCTTCGGAATAGACCAAAAAGCTTCTGGAATTAATGGCGAGCAGACGAAGGCGGTAAAACAAAAAGGATAGCCGACAAAATATTCATACCATTTTTATTAAATCCAGCACTACACATACTTTGAGTTGTGACATTTTGTTTAACGAGACAAAATTAATTTAAATGTTAAACGAATGATTTACGTATTTCTTTAACATTGTCTGCAATGATCTGTTAAAAATGTTTGATGTTTTAAGACAAACTACGCCTTAGTGGAGTAAGTAGCTAAGGGATCTGAAGAGAAACGTCTACAACAGGTGCAAATTCTACTCGGGAATATTTGCCCCGAGGGAGTATGGATGGCATACGATAATATAAACCGGACAAGTGAGAGGAGAAGAAAAAAACAAAGCCAAACAACCTTCTGCTTGTGTGTCGTTTATTAACAGCAGCCAAATTGTATGTCCGCTGAGACATTTATACTTTTCGTTAGACATGCTAATTACAGTACATTGAATGTTATTTAAATCTTTGGAGACATTTCGGGTGAATCATACGATCAGATAGCCATATATGGTGTAATGCAAAAAGAGAACAAATACAGTCTCGCAACAAAGTATGCAACCAAAATATTTAAATTAATTTTTTTTACTACAGAACTAATGATGATGAACTGGAGTAGTATCCTCAAGGGCGAAACTCCAACCAACCATTTAAATTCACGAAGAATCAATTCAGAGGAAATTTGGGATGAAACTTTGGATGGATACTGATTCTCTTTAACTCACTCATAAATGTTGTTCCATCGTCCAAGCGAAAATACTTTGTATGGTGCATACTAGGCACATACACGTGTATGTATGACACCGGCAATGTTGGGACTTAAAATGTTCAAAGTGTGGTAGATTCCGAAGAAAATGACTAGCAGATTTGAAGAAAGCGTGGTAAACTGGATTTTCCTATTCAATTTAAATTTACTCTACATATTCGACTTGGGTCGCCGTGGCGTAGTGGGTTCGTGCGTCGACTCTTACGCAGAGGGTGCCAGATTCGATACCCTAATTTACCACCTTTCACATTTCACGGCTCCACCTCTTTCGAGTCACTGACAATGCACAAAGAGTATTTCCTGTCTGGAAAAAACTTCTCAACTACGCCATTCGGAGTCGGCATTAAACTGTAGGTCCCTTCCACGTGTGATAGAACAATAGCACGCACAACACGAGTGGTTGCTGAGAAGCTAGGCCTTGGCCCTCTACGGGCTGTAGCGCCACCCATATTATTATTATATTCGACTTGGAAATCGAGCTGTGAGAACCGTTAAAAAACAAGAAACAATAAGAAATTGCATAATGACGAAGAATCATAATCCGTGATAGATTTTGCAGTAGAGGTAGCTGATAGATGTGGTAGATTTGAAAATTTCGCAAAATAGAAGACCTACCACAATTGTGGTAAAATCACAATTCGGGAGTGAGTGTTATCTCAGCATTTTGAAGAGAACACTCAATTTGGTATGAATAAAAGTAAATCTCTTTAAGTTCAAAGAAAACCCTTCCCTCAAATTTTTTGACAGATGACTTTTGCCCCCTTTTTGGTGTGAATAAAGACGTAATATATAGAGTGGACTCTTGAATAAGTGGAGTGTCTGTTCAATTTAAGATGTAATCAGTCGTGCTCAGGTATTTCAATAAGATCAGATAATTTCTTGTAACAAACCGTGTGACCAGAATCCCCCAAATGAGTTTACGCTTCTCGTGTTTTTGTAGCAAAGATAATTTGACACCAACGCAGTCGGTCGCATGGTGATTTTGATGTCTTTGCAATATTGTAAGCACAAGGTGCAATTTGTTGTAGAGCGCGACGTAATCTGTAGTGTGAATCCAACGGGTCAACATCCAAAAAATAAAAACCGGAAAAAATAATTGTTTTTTTCACTTGCGCATTTGCAAAATTGAACAGTGTGCATTGGAGGGAAAATACTGTTTCAGAAGAGTAATGATTTGCAAATTAAGTGAAAAACAATCAAAACAAGCAAATTTGAAATGTAGACGATCTCATAAAATCTTGTAGTTAGACATGTTGCGTTGGAAACCGTGGCAGAAAAAATTCATCTATAGATTTGCTTTTGCACATATTGCACAACACAATTAAAGTGCCCTCAGGAACTCTAACTTCGTGTCACTAATGTATCGAAGGAATATTTTCATTTTCTCCAATGCATCTCCAAGGCATGGCAACACAACGCGTTTCTTCAGGAATATCGGAAAGGAAATGATTATTTAACCATTCTCTACTATCAAACTCGAATCTAGACAGGTTCTTGCAAACACAGTGAATTATAGTCCTTTCGTTTTTAAAAACATTATTGCGTATACTTTGCAAGCAACTTTACCTGTACCACTTCGATGATATCGTCGATGATTTGCTTCATGTAAGACCATCGTTAAGACGACTGGATGGCGCAGTTGGTACAGTGCCTGCCCCTGGTTAGCGGGGTCCCTGGTTAGAATTCTTGTGAAAGCTTTCGCTTTTATCTGGGTTTCAAAACTGGTCCAGTCACCATTTGCCGTTGGGATCAAATTAACGGCACTATCGCTGGAGTAGTAAATCAGTGGCAGTAGTCTGACTATGGGTATCACAATGGACCAAAAGTGTGCTGGTGAATGCACTAGCAGCCCGCCTACCTAACCTAACCTAAGACCATCGCTATTGTCTCGCCCATCGTTACAGTTTGAGTGCTGTGAAAATGGCATCTGTACTCTAACTCCTCTCAAATTTCACTAACACGTTCTCATTTCAAGTTTGTGAAGAAAACTAATTCAAATGCGACCAATCACTCTAACAATGTCTCAAAGGTGTGGACCAAGGTATGTATACACATGTATAGTCTTCTTCTTCTTCATTTGGCGCTACAGTCCGGGGTGGACCTGGGCCTCAACCAACAAGCCTCTCCAGCTAGCACGGTCTCTGGCTAGCTGTCTCCAGTGTCGCACGCCAAGTTGGTTGAGGTCCTTCTCCACCTGGGTGCGCCACCTTAAACGCGTGCGTCCTCTGTTGCGTTGTCCCAAGCAATGATGCAGCAATGAGCAGTCGTCGAGACGATAGTTACTGACAGTATTTAGCACCAATGAAGTACATCTCTACGTATCTTGCCCCTTAAAGTGTTTGACAACTGTTTTTTTATTACGAAAAAATTTCCCTAATTCTCTTCTTATTCAAATATGAAAAAGTGAGCTGTACAACTACTTATACATTCTACACTGTATCCATAGGTTTTACCCCACTTAGTTGAGGGATTATGAGTTATTGGGTGGTGTGAATAAAATTCAAGGGACTGAGGAGTGCAGTGTGTTCGTTAAGAGGAACACTCAATTTGCCAAATTGACCAATCAGAGGACGGCATTTACGTTATTTCGTGAATAACCGTCAAAAATGCATGAATATGTGTCAAAAAGGTACTCAAATTCTTCGATGGACTAGGGGGCAATCAGCTGTGAAGTCGGCTATCTCTGTAATATTTCATTCCTGGTTTTTAGCTTACCCAAAGCAGGCAAAACGATATCGTCCAGGCGCTATCGGCTTTTTATGTTTACATGAAGCGAAACTATCGTCGAAACACGTGACGATTGTCGACATACGCGAAGAGAGAACTCTAGTTTTCAAACGTCAACTTGAAGGAAGGAACATGCTTTGATGAAAATGTTTATTCACACAAAATTGAGTGTTCCTCTTAACGAACACACTGCACTCCTCAGTTCCCTTGAATTTTATTCACACCACCCAATAACTCATTATCCCTCAACTAAGTGGGGTAAAACCGTATGGATACAGTGTAGAATGTATAAGTAGTTGTACAGCTCACTGGTTCATAATTGAATAAGAAGAGAATTAGGGAAATTTTTTAATGAAGGTTTTTCGGTTGCTTTTCCTTTTAAGATCCTAAATAGTTTATTAATATATTTTCTTGTAATTTATAATAAGTTTTCAGTAGTAAAGTAGTGTATACCGTATCTCTGTAAATTTTGCAATGTAGTTTTAAGAAAAAGCGACTGTTGTAGATACAATAAAAAATCAATCTAAAAGAATAATTTTAGGTTATTGTGAAAATTTAATGTTTTGACACTTTTTTTTACTTTTGTTGATTTATACAACAAAATGAGTTCCACCACACTACTAGGTAGATAGGTGTGACTGTCAAGTTCCTCCTGGGAAGTTGTCTCACTTAGACCTTTAAGGTCAATTATCACTCTTATCGGCTATTTTCCCAACACATCGCTTACCTACCTAAGAACCTGATCTACACTTACCCTCTATTGGCGTATGTATTGATACTTGTAACCAGTTAATGGTATTTATCAATTTAATTACGGTCTTTATGTTTGTGCCTGCTACGTCCTCAAGGTTGTTGAGGAAGTAGTTGCCTATGTTTTTTTTTTTTTCTTACATCTGGACAGGTTCCGAGATAGTGTACCACGGTTTCTTCTTTCTCTTTTTCCCTGCAGCTTCTACAGAAGTCACTAAAGCGTGCTCCAAGCCTCCTGGCCAATCAGGCAATGGCCAGTGATTATGCCTACTAGTTTACTAATGTTCCGCCTGTCCAAATCTAGGAGGGCTATAGTTCTTGATAGATCTCACGGAAGCCACATCGCTTTCGTTGCCCTACATGTGTAAAGTTCCGCCCATCTGCGCTTGGTTGTTATTATGGAGTTTTTCCATAGCATTGATTGTAGATCCTTCATTGAAGTGTTAGCTGTCTTCTGATTTTGTGCCAGTGTTAACCCCCCCTATTCTAATTTGTTGGCTCTTTCATTGCCGAAATATTCTTGTTAATATTCTTGTTTCTCCCGTGGAGATAGGTGGCAGAGTTGGGGGGGGGGGGGGGGGGGGGGAATATTGCAGATGTAGGAGCCAAGGCGAAGGACTAGTCCTTCATCACATAGTATTGTTTTGTTCCGGATTTCGAAGGCCTCAAAGTGAATTGTGTTTTGCTGAGGAAGCTTCGGGTTATGTAGTAGCCGTATACCCTTTGATGGGGCTTTTACCCCATTGTTTACATTCCCTCAGTCTTAATGTGCATGAGCGACAGTAATGCATGGTGGTAGGAAACTTCTCGCAAATGTCCATGGAAAGGAGACTTAGTAAGATTTCGAGAGCCGCCACGAGTGTTGATCTTAGTGCATGCCGATCTTTCTATTCTGATTAATCTGATGAGATTTTTCTCTGTTTCTTGTGCCTTCCACCACGCTAGTACTCCGTAAGTCGACACCGCTAAAGTTTCTGTGCAGTAGACAGTAGATTTAGCATTTATTAAATTCTTGATTCACTTAAGATAATATTACATCTTTTTTATAGTGTGAACAAGCTTTTGTATATATTTTACTAATTAATGTACAATTCATTTCGAGACAAGGAAAAATCAGTAATAGTAATAATAATTATGAATTAAAAATAAATTAAATTTGAAACTCCATGTATAAAAAAGTAAGAAAAAGAAAGAAAGAAAGAAAGGAAAACACTGAGCTTTATAGTAAATTTCATTACATTATTCAAACATTTTCTACATAGCACTTAAAAACTTTTTTTTGTCTTGAAAGCGTTTGTGTTGCTAGTTCGCTTTGTTTCAAGGGGTAAATGATTCGAAAGTTGAACCGCATGAACGAAAAATTGACGGCAAGTGTTGAGGTGTTTTCCTCTAGGAGCTATTAATTGCATAGTTCTTTGGTTTCTTTGCAAATCTAATTCTTTCAAACAGATATACTGGTTCTTTGACGATCAATATTCCGTGCAGTGACATCATGGTTCTGAAATTCATCAACCCCATTAACGAACATCCGGTAATTTGTATATTCGGAGATATGCTCGTATCTGCTGATACTCAATATATACCTCGCGCAACTAATGGGTAATCGAAAAAGTCCTTTCGTATTTTGTCAATAGATGTCGTTGGAGTCGTACTACATACGTTCCAATACTATATGACTATATTGTGTCATATAGTATTGGAATATAAAAAAATATAAATTCGGAGAAGTTGAAAAAAAGTTACAGCTGTTCAAAAATGAGTGAAAATAATGAAGAAATTCGCTATATTTTGAAATTTTTGTATAAAAAAGCGAAGAATGCCACGCAAGCCACCAATGAAATTTGTTAAGTTTACAGAGACGATGCTGTATCAGTTCGTGTAGCACAACAGTGGTTCGCTCGCTTCCGTTCTGGAATTTCGATGTGAAAGCTGCACCTCTCTCTGGTCGACCTATTTTTCAACGATACGATGAAACTATGGAAATTGACCAGGACCGTCACAAAAGCAGCCATGGAATGGAACAAGGAACTAAACATTCATCATCAAACGGTTTTGAACCATTTAAAAAGGGCTGGCTACAAAAAGAAGTTGAAGTTTGATTAGAAGTACGAAAAGACTTTTTCGACTACCCATTATTATAGGGACTCGTGGTCCATGTTAGAAAATATTGAGTGAAATCGCTAAGTATGTCACCATGTTGATTCCACATCCAATATGTACATAATACATCCATTAATTGAATTGAAATAGTTTCCAAACATTGTTCAAAATTCTGAATTATTTCTCTTGAACTTTTTGTATTGGCACCTGAGCTTTATTTAATATCCCCTTGAAAGCATAATGAAATTGCAACACATGCGATTGATATACGATATGAATTCAATTAACTGAATTGGAGCGATATCGATTCTATAAATCTGTCCGTGGAACCTATTTCATCACTGCCAAATCATCGACACTTGGCTTAGGTTACCGGAGGCAATTACGTTCTCATGCTAATGATGATGTTGGGCTCGGTTAATTATGGTTGCGAGTAAATTACTAATTGTGGTTGATTTCCGCAGATAAAGTACCAGTCTGATTTATTTTTATTTCAATTGCATACATAGAGTGTGTGATTCATGTTACACTTTAACATGGTTGCGAATTTGAAACTTAATCAGAACGTAATGCACTTGAATGCCCCAATCGAATAATGAAAAACAAATTCAATTAAATTACGGAAAACTACGAATCAGATAGAGCCCATTAAAAAATTTAAGAAATGGAAACCTTAAAACCTCACTTAATTAACTTTTTCATTGAAGTCTGAATGTATTGTAAATTTAATTTAAGTTTGAATGAATAAATAAATGAAAAATAAAATGTCACTTTAAGGTGCTTCGTTTCTTATAACATATTTACATCTGTCTACAGGCACATCCATCTACAAAGCGAACTGTTACTGCAAAGGACATCCTTAATTAAAAAAAAATAACAGTTCGATTGCAAAGTTGTTTGCATGTCCCCGCGACTTATACGAGCACTGTTCCCACTCAATTAAATATACTGGTACCTCATTTGAAACTGAAACTGCCCCCCATTTGAAGACACTCCTCTGAGTCGCTGCTAAAGACCTGATGTCTGTGTACTAACTTAAGTTGAATAATAAAAAAGTGATTCACAAAAGGAGAAGTCCATAGAAGTGTCCTCCAACCGGGGGGAGGTCTTCAACATATCGCCCTCCAGCTGTTTGCCTTACTTGGGCTGCCTGAACTTTATTCTTTGATTTTAATTTCACGTTTGTTGTTCCTCGGATTTTTCTTATTTTTACTTTTTCGTTGTGTATTTATCCATTTGCGTCCTTTCTGCGTAATGCGGAGCAAAGAGAAGTACTTTCAAATGTCATGCGAAAATTAGAGTCTGCATTCGTGTTTACGTTCTGTTAAAATACATTTTTAGCCATCTACCTTTGCTCATTGAACTTATTGTCCTCGGCATCTTGAAACAGATTGTGTTCTTGAGAGTTATTTTAATGTTTTTGACAAGTGTTGATTTTTATGGGGAGTGGCTAGAAAGCAACGAATTTGATACGAAATAAGTTTGGTGAAATTGCTTTAATCAATTTTCTGTCGGATTTCGATTGGTTTTTGTGGGAAGGGCGGCTCAAATCTTAATCGATATTCCGATTTGAATGTCACTCAAACTCATAGTAACCGGAAATGGATATGCACGAGTGTTGGCGGAAACTTAAAGGAAATCGATTTGAACTTGGGATTTCTCGGCCTTACGGAAACGTGTATCCGGGATAAGGAAATGTTTTGGTCATTCGAATGTAAATTGAAGAAATTGATGTTCTTAACGAGATTATGATTGCAATTTATTCAACCTGTAGCGTCTGACAGTCCGAAACAGATGCGAAGAAATAACCGTGGGGAATATAGCCTAAGGCTTCATCGCTCTGGCTTTACAGCTAACTTGTAATTTTTACAATTATATGTTAGCTTTTTAAATAAATAAATAAATAAGTAAATAACCGTGAGGATATATTAAAAAGTATTAGATAAAAAAATGTAGTACACCCAATTATATTTTCACACGTTCTTTTTTACATGGTTTTGATGACATGGTCGAGAGTCGAAAGCTGATTCTGTTTTTACACAATTTCATTCCATGTAGCACGCTTAATATTGATTGTAATTTTGAAGAAAAATATTTTTAAATACCTGATGCCCGCAACTTCGCCCGCATGATCCATGTCCTACCGGCACGGCGGCGGCCGGCGGCGCCCGTTACTCTCGCCTGGCTAGCGCCCGCCCTTAACCCTCACCCGACTAGCGTCCTGTAAGTCATGCGAGGGTGAACCCGAACATACCTTTTTTGTTAGGAGTTATCTTAAAATCATGATATATCACTTATGATGATTAAGTTGATTGAAATCAAGTGAAGTCAAGAACAATTTTGTTCAGAATTAATTACTTGTGATTAATAACATATTTATTTGAATAAGGATTAATATTATGTTGATAAGACTCCTTCCCAAATAATAAATTAATTTCGAACAAATTTGATTACCTTAAAAAAGTTATGGTGAGTCAACCTTAGTCAGTCTGAAATTTCTGGTGGTCAGGTGTCCTTGAAAAGTCGATTTTTTGGGTCAGACATATGCTGTAACAAACTTTTTTTTAGAACTTTTTAAGACGAACAATTCCACATGACTTTAACTTAAACCGTTTACGCAGCGCACGCAACGGAAGCTCTCAGAAAGGAACAATTTTTTTCCGTTGTCCAACTTTTTTCATTGATGCTTCGCTTCAATTGGTCGCAGTGCAGCGTTACCAGATTTAGCAGTTTCCTGTGATTTTAAGCAGAATTTGACCATAAAAATCAGATGCAGCGTATATTTTTAGTTAAGTTTTTTTTATTATTTCTAAGCATTTTTGAAAATTCTGCAGTTTTTAAAAAATTTGGGTTTAAAGGAAAATGTGTTAATGTGGCGAGGCACATTAGTAGGCACACTGTAGCACACAATGTAGCGAAAAACACAGCATTCATGCGTCGAATAAAGAAGGTATAAACATTTTTAACGTTTCCATGTTAAAATGCATGGATTAAACTTTGTATATAATTCAAGTCCAGATTACCCATTGACAAATTACTAATGCGATGATAAAAAAATGTACGGCATATCGTTCTGTCATCGGTTTTTAACAACAATGAGATTCAGCCAGTTGAACAAAAAATATTTCCATATGTAATTTTGTTTGATACTAAAACCGCAATCGCTTCGGTAACGGAAATGTTGCATATATTTAAGTAAATAGAAAGTAATTTTTGTAAATATGTAAGTTTAGAAATGATCATGCTTTATAAATTAACATCCCATATGACAACAATTATTTATCACTAATAACAAATGTATTATACCTACTGTCTTATGCCGACCCCGAGCAGCCAACTTTTTAATTACTTTTACTTTTTATTGAACATTATCATAGCCTCAAGAGACACCACACTTTTTTTGAGGCACTGACAATCCCTGAAAATTTTTTTTACTAGGTTCAGTTGCTTAGAAGTCGACGAACAGAACCACAACCCCACTGTCACCGCAAATTATACTTAGTACAAGTGTGTAAATGCGCTGAGATTAAACTAAACAATAAAAATAATCGTATTTCTTAAGGGGAAATTGATTGCAGTTTTTTTTATCATTTTTTTCGTTCTTGTCGAGCCGATTTAACAGTTATTCGTCCTAGCCTTAGCAGGTTTGAAAATAATAATCCAATACCAGATTATTATGTCGCAGTGTGCTATTATAAAACCTAAGGCCTTGCTCCATAAATGATCTATCCAACAATTCATTTAAAGCCAGTTATTCCTGAGATCAACGCGTTCAGTTAAATAAACTCTTCTGCTTTATAATATTAGTTTGGATATAGATAATCTTTAACAAATTTAGTTACGGAATTTCCCTTTTTAATTTATTAACATACCAGCTGCAGTACGGATAGGAATTAATACTTTCTGTTTATGTACTCCATGTTCTTTTTGTCGGGTTGTTGGGATTTGTGCGACGTGCGAGTAGGATAATGCCGCTGTGGGAAATGCTGAGTCTAAGGTTGCACAATGTACGATCGTCACGGAAGTGGCAACGAGGTAATCGAAGGGCAATGGGATGAAAGTCAAGTTGCTGCGGTTAACATATATATATATATGCATCGCGGCCTTCAGATCTATTGTGGCCGCTTTTGGATACTTTCGCTCTCTTTCGAGTTCCCCTCACATACAATTCTTTTCAGAGTTGCATTGAGATGTATCGAGTCCTGTTACGCATAGGTGGAAGAAATGTATTCTAGTATCCTTAAGCCAGTTTCCTTTAGGAATCTGAGAATGAGAGATGGTTCTTGTGACCTCTTTTCTTCCTCTGATTGTAGGTACTTGCCCAGATATATTCGTCTTCTGTAGGCGAGAGCTTCACAAAACAAAGTTACTGCGTGTTGTCCCTCATTTTTTGCTAATTTTAAAACAAGCTTCATACCTCTTTTAGTTTCTGGGAATGCTTCATGTCATGAGCTTTTTTCTCTTCTGCCCGGTTTCTGTCCGATACCTTCTTCCTCGTTCCGTAGAAAAAAATTATCTCCTGCAGCACAGAATGGTCTGAAGGCTGTGAATGGTTCTGATGCTCCACAATGGCAGGTCGACTGTCCGACATTATTGCTGTCGTCGCAGGTGGTATAGTCAAGATTGATTTCAAGGCATCTGTTCAACGATCGGGAAAGTGAACGCCACCTTAGTTTGACTACATCACCACACTGGCTACTAGACGGTAGACACGTGTTTGCATACATCGCTTGGGCAACGCTTTGAACGTGTTCGAGTATGAGTCTTTTTAATGCGCTTCATTACACTATCAGATGTTGTGGACACAATCTTGGTTTTTCCAACTCATTTTATGAATTGTTTGAATTGCATTTTTAAGAGTCTAATTGTATTCCGGCTAATGCCGGTTTCCCTAATAATCCAACCGAGGAAGGCGAGGATGCTTACTCAACACTTCTTAAGGCTCCGCTAACACGCATGTTGGCTAATCGTTGTACTCGTTTGTCATTACAGTTGACAGTTGTCAATCACTTATACGGCTGAACCCTTTTGACAGATTATTATTCTTTGTCAGCAGGACGACTTCGACTGAACTGCGCCAAGTCAATGCTTAGACAAGCTAACAAGAATCGCAGCGTCCTTTGTGAGAATCATCGATTCACTTCATGTGGAAGAACACAGGACTTTAGTTTACAAGTGGTAGAAGAACTCACCCGACTTGGAGTTCAATTTTTGTCCAGATTCGGGATAAACAAGGACAACAGAGGACATTAAGGACGCCCACCAATTGTCTTCAGTGAACTTGAGTTTATATCACAACGCTACGAAAGCCGCCTTCTGTCTTCTTCTTCTGACAGCAGAAATCATTAAGGCCGCACCACAATTGCCTTTGGGAAACTTATGCGAAGTCAGAGTCAAACGAAGAACAAACAAAAGTATGGTAAAATTTCCAAGAGCCCATTTTTCATTCGTGGACCTTTCGCAAAATATAACACTGTCTTCCATTTACGTATATACAGGGCGATTGATTGCGCTCCGACTTATGTAAGCAAAAGTGAACGAAATTCAACGAAGTGATTATTATGGCCACAAAGCATGGATAAAATCATGGAAGTCTTTGCTTGATGACATTTAAGTTAGGCATTTATTTTCCTAAAACATTCTCTACGAAGACAATTACCACTCTTTTAACAGTTCCTTAAGTCGGCTAAGAAATTCCCCATTCTTAGCTCGAAACTAACCTCTTTTGAAGAAAAAATCTCACTTTTGAGATTCCTCCACTTGGCATCAATGATTGCGAGTGAATCATTCTCCTTGATAGGGCGCGGTTTTATTGCACCTGTTACATTCAGCCGACCTAAGCTCTGTAAATCATTTTAGACCGGCTTTGTACTATAGGCATTCGTCTATACTGGCGCACATAATTGAGGAAAGACCTTAACCAATTTAGTGTACGTAATTGAAGGCAGTTAGCCATAGAGGAGGGGCTTGTTGGTTGGGGCCCAAGTCCATCCTGCCAAGGACTGTCGGGCCCACCAACCGATGAAGATTAATCCATTTTTCCTCTCAAAGGCCCTTTTTTTAATCCATTTGCGAACTGGGAACTCATATGGCATTTTACCCGCGCTTTCACGATATTAGAGAAGAGTGGCATTAGTGCTATATGTCGATAGAAAGAGAATGTCAAAGATGCATCCATTTTACTGACGGAATAGAGAATAAGAGAAAAAGATGATGGATTACGAATCTCGCTCAGTGGTTTTAATATGATGCAGTACATCTCAATATAAGTGTAAGAGAAGCACACCAGGAGTAGTAGATTGGTGCATGTAGGTAATCATAAGTGCTATTGAAAAATGTATGCTCTCAAATAAGGGGAGAGACGGATAGAGATGGCTGTGAAATGTCAGACATGCAATTGAAAATTGATGACCAGTTGCATGTCATAGCAAATTGAAGTTGAACATAAACCAGGGGGAGTTACTTACGTTGACTCTTGTTTTATCATTTGCAGAATCTAATACGAAACCTATATTCTAAATCTTTATTTAGTGGAAAGGAGCTAGAAATTAACTTTAACCTAGTTTCGAAAGGGTTTCCCAAAATTCTTGCAAGGTTTAAATGTGTCGCATGCCATACAGCCCGAGTATTACAAGAATTGAAATACTCTCTGGCCTTGTTGATTAGAATTGGATTAACACCATTGGATTCATTTGTGTGGAGATATTTAAAGTCTAAGGTCCAAGCCAACAGACAACCGTGCATTGCAGGAATTTCAGTGCTGCATCATAGAATTTCGGCCACATTTTTACAGAATGGCCAAGAAAAGAGCCCGTACAAGCCAGAAAAACCATTAGTTGCATTTACCCGTTGTGTTGTTTCATAACCCTGTTGTATGTACGTTATGATTGTGTTAAAAAAATGTTAGTCTGAACTAGAAACTGTGTTTTATATTAAATTCAATTGCGTACATTTTGGGCCACCCTTTGCTTACTTCTCATGCAAGCACCTGCTTCTGAACAATAAAAGATGTCCACCGTTGACGGTCCTGGACACGGTGCTATCAGCCATCAACCTCCCCTGATGAATTAGTCTTTAAACCGGAGGTCCGGTCTTTCTCTCCTTCTCGCTGGAGCACCCTGTTAGCTGGAACATTAGCGCCCATGCGCTTGACATAGGTGAGTCAGTGCATTCGATTAATCCTCCGGACTAAATCCACATCTTACTACAGCTCAAGAAGTGGTTATGTCTTCTCCTCTATTTGCCTTCCTCGAAACCGTATATCCTTTCGAGGGCGTCAAAAATTGGACTCTATTTCGACAAACCGACTATCAAGAGCGTTTCTGAGTCTGTCCAAGTCCGATGTCGTTTTTGAAATTAACGTTTACTAACTTGAAATTGTAGTTAACGATCGTGATTGTGTTTTGTCCCAGGTTGTGTGTGTGGAACGAGTTTAGCTCGACAGCATATATTTTGATTTTTTATAAGTATACCAACATATTTACTGGTATAACTTGAGACTTCTACTAGAAGCTCTAATTCGATATAACGGAGTGAAAGCCGCAGAAAGAGGATCTTAGGTTCGTCTTTAGTCAGGATCACACTTTTAAGGATGGGCCAGAATTCCCTTAGTCTTCGTCTTCCAACGCATGCATAATACTAGAACATCACCTTTTGAAGAGCAAAAGACCAATGAAGTCTTAGTCTTTGTTTCTCTTCTCTATGAAAGCTGTGAAGATTTTTCTTCTGGGAGGTAGGATCGGCTGGTTGGGATTGCTAGGACTTCTCTCAAGCTCTTCTGGTCAGGTGCACATAAAACATACTCGGTTAGTGTATAAGTGCATTCACGTTTACTTGGGTGTCTGGTGGGTTGAACGATTATTATCAATCTTAAGGTACCTGGACAGGCTTTTCGCAAATAGCTTTTGGTCAAAAGTTTGTCTCTTTTTTAAAAAGCTAGTATTTTCTTGCCTTTTCGAATACTTTGATTTGTGAGTTCGCTCTTCCACCTTCTAGTGCGATACCCCTCTAGAACGAGCTTTATTTCGTTTTTGCATCATTTTATTTATTTGCCTTTTATATTTATTATTTATATTATTTTTCTCACACTCGCCATCACGCCAAGAGTATCTTAGAGGCAGTGATGGGAAGCTTAAGTTGATCGTATCGTTACCGATCACTTTGCCTAACATTCTATTCGTGCTGATTTTGGCGGTCCACCGGTCAGTGCACGTATTCCTTAGGCGTCGGCCAACGACTATAGAATCAGCAACATAGTTGGCAGCACGATCACTTATCGGTTTAAAGTTGGCGACCTTCGATCGTCACCATTTTCCCAAGACGTGTTGGCATCGCAATATGTGCAAGCAGCTAAATGTATGATGTAACCTCCTTTCTTATCATCTACGGTGCGTGAGTGTCCCTTCTAGTTGATGAGCGACTCTCAACCTACAAATCTTCCTTTCACGCGCTGTCTCGTTGTTGTGGGTTGATCCACTGATCTGAGGCACTTTGCTCTTTCATAGCAATAGTTTTTTGTACGTGAGTGTGTTGTTGACCCTCCGCAAAGGGCACATGGCACATGGATGCAGGAGCGGCCTTCTGTCTAGGACTTTCACTGCTTATATTATTTGCGTTGCAATGGGAACTGCAGGAGCTGTCCAGCAGCACTGAGAGTCTGTGTACCAAATTGTGTAATGAGCATTAAGACGAAGGCATGTTAATTGGAAGCAATCAGCAGATCTGCCACACATGCATTGGCTCGCCTACCCTAGTACTAGCGCATTGCATGTTAAACTGTCTTCTAATAAACTTGAAAGTTGCAGAATAGCCTTAACTTCGTGGTAATTGCATAAAGAGTTCGCAATTCTTAAGAATGATGAGGTCACAGAAAATGACGGTATTCATCATTGCTGAACCATAGACATTACAAACTTTGCACGCATATTGGCACATTGCTTCATATCTATAGTAGATTACTGCAGAGAGAGTTTGGGGCTGCCTGTGGCGAGGGAATGGCGTTCGTACACGAGTTGATGCATTATTTCTCTCCATCCAACGTAGATCTGTTACTACCAGAGTTCCATTAACAAGTTACACTTAGCCCGATACACATGACTTTTTACAAGTGACAACAAGAAGAGCGACATACTACAGTCACCCCTCACAGCCTTAGAACAAAATTATGCCTTTCGATTCACTCTGTGCGGGGGCACACTCCACATGTTGCCATCTATCCCATTATCACAACTAATATTCCAATAACCAAACAAAAATGTTTTCTCATTCACAGAACCGAAAAAGAACGTCTACGTGGATACTTCCGCTTATCAACAAAACGTTTGAAGAAATCCCGTCAAGACAGCCAAGAGGAGTCCATCGAAAAGGACGACGTAACTACAACCACTCAAACAACAACAATAATTCAAAATGGCGGAAGTGGCATTCAAGGAGGTGAGTCAAAGCAGAAACATCATCGCAGCAACACATCATCGACGGGATCTAGGGACACCACTCTAACCCAAGGAGCCATTAAAATCAATGTCATCGGTGATGGTTCCAAAAAGACATCCTCATCCGCAGGTGGACGTTCAAATAGCCATGGAAGCGGAACACACTCGAAGGCACCCAACCACAAGACAATGAATGGCCTCCGCCCGGCAGCTGGTGGCCGGAGGGGAAAGAATTCCATCGATTCAGTGAACAACTCCTGCTCCAACATCACTGCAAGCACATATTGCAATAACAGTAGTATTAACGACGCAGGTAGTGGCTACGATGGTGAAACCTCATCCATCGTCAGTGGCATGGTGAGCTCAGCTGACAAGGATATTTATTTCGAGAAGAAGTGGGAGAGCGTGAACGGCGTCCCACATCATATACGCCACAAGGACGCATCCTTCTCCGACTGCGGGTCGTTCTCAAGGATGGATTCGTCTAGCACATTGGAGCGCGATTTGGAAATCATCGATTTGTTGGAGCGTGAACGCAGTATGGACATTCAAGACACAATTGAGCGTGAGCGACGTGGCGAAAGCTTTCGACGACGACTGCCTGATTTGGATAAGATCTGCAAGTCCCCGAAACCGAAAATTGACGCCTACTCGTACGAGAAGGTGGGACCTGGAGGTCCGTCCATCCCATCAACCCCACTGCAGCCACTTGGTGAGGATGGCGTTATCGCCAATAAAGGTGCCGTTGACAGAGCTGTTGATAGTGAAGAGGTCGGGGCAAGCGACTTTTTCAATGACGAGTACCAACCACCACCGGCATCGAACTCAGGCACCTCGACATACTTCCACCATCACTCGCGGAGGTTGAGCAGGAAGAGCTCTCATCACAGCAACCATTCGAACCGATCCAAGAGGGACAGCTTCAATTCCCTCAACGGCGACCTCATGGCAGGAGCATTTGGCGAACTAGATCCCACCCAACCGCTGAGCAAGATGTCTGTGATAGAGAGTCGGATGCGCAGAAGCAGTGGACGTACCTCGAGCATCTCGTCCTCTGGCCGGAGCTCCCTCAAGTCAAGGGACTACCAGCCCCAGCACTCTCATCCCGAACTGGACTTTAGAGAGAACATGTTCGTTGAACTGTAAGAAGAGTGGTGGTTTTAGTTTGCGAGCGACATTTTTTCCAACATCCTTTGTTCATGGTTAGGTTTGAGGGCGACTGAAGGAGCAGTGTGTGTAGTCCTATCCACAGGCGAAATCGTCTCCGTCATCCACCCTCAAACAGGCTGATTTTTGAGACATGTATGCGTCGGTCATTCCCTCTTCTGTATCCGACAAACAAAATATTAAATGAAAACAACAACAAATTTCTTAATAAATATTTTTGCGATAATGGCGTCTTTTAGTAGACATTTTTTTACGATGAAAAATAAAAAAAAAATAATGTGAACGAAACAAACAGAATAAATATTTTTTTACATTTTCAAAATTTGCTAAAAATAAAATGAAACCAAAAAAAAAAAAATATTTTGTATAAAAGATTATAAATAAAATGTGTAAATTGTGCGCATGATAAACTACAATAGAATTTATTGTTCGTTAAAAATATCGATTAAAAGCTAAACATTTTTCAAACTCTTATTTGTGACGTACATAATATTGTATGCATGAATAAAATAATTCAGTAATATATACATAAGTCCAGCTACAGCTGTTGTTATAATAATCAAGACATAACATGGAATTACTTGAAATGTTATTCTAAATGTTTAAATGTGTTTATGAATAAATACATAATGAATAATTGACAAATTTCTTTCAACTATGCATAAAAAATCTACGAAAAAAGTAGAGATAAATAATTAAGTAAGAACATGCTAAGGATAGTAAAAAATAAACAAAACATTTTTTTATTGTGCCAACTATTTAAGTGATAAATACTAAATTTAATGTAAACTTTGTATAACAGATTTATGTGGTAAGCGTGTTGTGGAATAAATAAAATTAACAAATATTTCAAAATTGTAACTAAACTCAAGAGCTGTGTCGGTTTTTTCTTTCTTTTGTGAACAATTAATTAGCGTAACTAAAGAAATTCTATGAATACCAGTTGAAACATGACAAAATGAAATATTATATAAAACTTAAAAAAAAAACTAATTCTTATGAGCCCCAAGAATTAAACAAAAAAAAAAAAATATATATATATATAACATGTATGTAAAATCTCTTATATCAACTTAACTTCGAGTTACATAATAAAATTGTTAAATGATACAGATACTATAAAACGTTGGATGAAAATTAATGAAAATAAAAGTATTAAATATAATTGTGTTTGATTGTTGTTTTTATTGAAGGGTTTAGCTTCGAACTGTCTGTTTTCGTTCTTTGAAAAGCTTGATGAACCTTGGAGGGTCCGAGCCTGAGCTATAGCTGTTGTGTTCAGACATCAAGACCAAGCTATCTTGCATCTGCTATCTGCGATTGGTCTACATACCGGAGATTCGGTCTTCCTCTCCTCCCGAAGCAGGAGGCTCGTATTCGAAGACCATCATAGCTGTAGCGTTGGTGTCCATGCGCTCGATGTGGCCGAGCAAGTGTAGTCGTTGGATTTTTGCCTTCCGCACAACATCCACATCCTGATACTGCTCGTTGTCTTCTCTTCCATTCGCCTTTCATGAAGAAGGGATATTTTTCCTACCTACCACATCTGCATCTCTGGGTCTGGTCATAAAGCATGCCAACAGCTCTCGTTAGATTTTTTTGTCGAAGGTTCTTAAGACTGCATTGGAGCACTCTGATAAACACTTGTCCATTGTTGTACCAGGCAGCATCCTCCACTTAATGGAATTTCTTGTCTGCCTTATTCTTTCGGAGGCAAGCATGCGCTTCTGTAATGATGACTCTACATCGTACATTCTCACCTAATCAGCACCGAATAACCGACACCCGATCCGAGCAAAGGAACAGTGGCAGAAGATGTGCTCTGCAGTGTCATTGTCTTCTCCACAGGCCACAGGCACTGAGTTATTTGTGTAGTGACCAGTAACTTCTTTGGTAAGTCTTCTACAGCTAATTTTTTAAAGAGATAACAAGAATGCCGCGAATTTCTTACAGACGCATGAGAGCATGCACTTGGGCTGTCTACATACTGTAATGCCACCTTCGGTTGTGCTCTCGAAAGATCCAACCATAGATGGAAAGCCTAGGAGGTTCTTGTCCTAAAAGTGTCTTCTAGGATCCTTGTCTAGAAAGTTTATCAAAGGTCTTATACCCCCCGATCCCGTGGTGACTAGGAAACCAGACATGTCCTAGCGAACTTAGACTGATCAATTTTAGAGAAGACTTACATTCCTGAAACTGTCCTGGATGTTGTTAAAGGGTTGAGTAAAATCTTAAGAACAGCTTCGTTTCCACTAACACACATCGCCTGGTCCACCTGTTCCTGTTCCTCTCGGAAAACCGACGTAAATTTACCTAATAGCTCACAATGCAGTCTAATATTGTCACCCCCAACAATGGCGACCCTTTATTGGTCTTGGATACGTCCGTGCATATTCAACTTCAGTTTTTTCCTGCGACAGATTCTCGCCAGAGCCAGTCTTAAGTGCTCGGAAAATTGACTGTGTAAGTACGTCGAAACTGGATTATTGATGTCCGTGCATTAGACGGCATATCAATAACACTCGTGACAAAGTAAAGATCATCGAAGCTCCCAGTGCGACCCCTTATGTGGTTATCAAGAGCAGAGCTAGGCGTTCTAGGAAAGACCCCTGTGCAGCAGTGTCAGACCGTTCTTTGAAGCTAGGTGAAAGCAGCAGTTACGTATTACGCTTATTCCACCAAACGACCAATGCATAAAAGAGAAGGGTCCTCAACTCATCTTTTGAGGAATAATCCTCAAGACTTACCGAGAATTCCCTTACTTTGCCAGAACACTGACAGCGCCCTGGCGATTTGTTTTTGACTCGAATTGTTTGTACCAGTGATGTTTCCTATCTAGAATAAGACTTGGATTTTGCTTCAACAAAATATTTGGTGGCGACAACACGTAAGTTTCAGTTGGGTCAGACCAATCATCCAATTTCATCGTCCTCGTGAAGAGAACAGCCTCGTTTTCGAGAGAGATCTAACTACAGACCCATTTATGTGACACCTGTCCTTTTGATCACACATTCGCTAGGCATGACACGGTGGACAATACAGTTACATCATCCGTATTGGCGTAACATTCAGAGCCAACATGCAACATGCACCATAGCAAATGAGACAAAATGCCGCTCAATGCAGTCAGCCCCTGTTTAGCCCCCAATTTTCAGTGAGGTGGTTACAAGATGTGTTGAGTGAGACTCAGACTAAGGCCGAATAGTATTCTGCAAGAAAAAAAAAAAAAACTAATGACCAAAAGTTGAAAAACATCAACCTCACATGAACGACTAATGATTCTTCAAAAACTGTTCCACATTTATTCACTATCAGGCGGCGACCTCAGACGATTGTGTCTTCAGCAAATCAGCTCTACTCCAACACAGGGTATAAACACGGTCTATCTACCCGCTCTTTGTTGTATATCCACCTCGTCTACAAAATTTAATGAATACTCTTGATATTTCATCTTTATGAGTACTTTTCCGAAATCGCATTATTCTGTGTACGAGAATACTGAGTGACACTTCTGCATTCACAGTCATTTCAAAAATCGAATGTCTCGATTATACGAAATACAAGCACGTGATGGGTAATCCTCATGGAAAATGTCCAACATTTGATTTGTCAATGACTTTCTCATAACGTATGGAAATTTGATTTCGTTTTTATCGATCATCTCATGAACTTTCTTATGAGTCCCGTATGTGAATGGGTCCATAAAACCTCTTGCATGCGCGACCGAAGGACAAGGGCTCTATTTCGATTTGAGAATGACTCTTCTTTTTGTGGAAGCATGTGGCAGTGGCTTTTAATATCCTAGTACGCTTTAATGCATTCATCTGAAGTGTTGGAAGAACGAATTGATGAAATGGTTGAAGGTAAGAATCGGGGGTGAAGTATAATCAATATCCTTTCGGAAATCAATTATTCTTGCGGTGGTCCTTTAAAGTGCCTATTTTCTATGAGAATGGTAATTTCTTTTTTAATTTTGAGCTTTATTTCGTCCGCTGGTACTATATAGAAAAGTCACATGGTTAGGATTAACGACTGGATGGCGCAGTTGGTTGAGTGCCAGCCCCTGGTTAGCGGGATCCCCGGTTCGAATCCCAGTAAAAGCAAAGTTAATATGCTTTTATCTGGTTTTCAAATCTGGTTTTATCACCATTTGCCGTTGGGATCATATTAACGGCAATTTCACTGGAGTCGTCAATCAGTAGTAGTCTGACTATGGGTATCACAATGAACCAATATGGTCTAAGTGATAAGTGTTCTGGTGAATGCACTAGCAGCCCGCCTACCTAACCTAACATGCGTAGGAACTAAATGGCTTCCAAACGACATTTTCAGATTTTCTGTACCAACTTATGAAGGGTTTCACGCTAAGCTCCGAGGATGAGATTGCGAATATACTCTAAGCCTGGTCTTAGCATATTGTCTGATAAGACCGGGTGGACTGGGCCAAGTTAGTGGGTGTTGTCATGTTGTCCTAAAGGAAATAGCTCAACTCATTCGTACACATTCTAATTCAGTGTTACATCAGTGGGTCATTGAAAAAAGCTGGTAAAGCCTGTTTTAAGAAACCGATTGTGACTGGTTATTGCTCTTCCCTGAGGGATTCTGAAACTAGCCACGAATAAGCTAACCCCTGGATATGCCTAAATAATTGTTAGACCACGGATCAGCAGCCAATGTGTGCGGCAATATCTAGGAGAGGCGAGTTTCTGTGACCACAGTTTTCCTAGCAAATCAACCGAAGACTGGTGGTGGTAGGTATTAGAATATAATACCTACCACCACCAGTCTTCGGTAATTGACTTCACATCTACGAATGGTTTAATAGGATTTTTTTAACAGGACGACAATTATTAACGATCAGATGTAATTGGAGATTAGAGCCTCGTATAGTACCAGTCGCTTACGCAGTGATAGACTGGCGTTTTAGATAGGATTTAAGTTCGCCACCTACCTCCTCTGGACATATTCGAAAAGAGAAGTATTGGTCTGTTTTGAGGTTAAGATCAAGATAAATCTTGATCATGAACTGAACTCCATCATAATCACTACACTCCATCACCTCCTACAAACACTAAAGTTTCGGTAAGCGGTCTATAGAGCTTACGAAGTTCAACTCACCATAGAACAAAATTGTTTTACGAGTGTTAAAAGCCTGAGATTGTAGAAGTAACCCTACCTTAAAATTAGTGCTCGCGCTTACGATATTACGGTCACTGAACTATCAAAGCGCGACCGCTGCATTGTGACTTGCTTAATGGATTTACATACATCCTTCTTAAAAAGTCCTAGCCCGACCGCGCGAACGTGACATTATGATATGGGTGTAAAGGTATATGACAGATTAATATCCTGATCAGAAATGGAGTATTACAGATATGACCGACTTCACAGCTGATTGCCCCCTAGTCCATCTATGAATTTGAATGCTTTTTGACAGACATTCATGAATTTTTGACGTTTATTCACGAAATAACGTGAATGCCGTCCACTGATTGCTCAACTTGATTTGATAGATAAAAGATATAGAAAACAGTTCTAAAAAATGTTAAGGGGCAAGACAGCTTAAGTCTGCCATCTCCATAATACTTCATTTCTGATCCTCATATCATGCTTCACATCCTACTACTCTCTATGGGTTTTTTGCCGTACAGTCAAATCTTCAAATCGGCTATGAACTTAATATTTACACACAAACAAATTCTGGTAAAGACTAGCGACTTTAAAATAGAGAACCATTGAGACGGGAATATTTCTTTGATTTTACCTACTAGTCTAGTTCTAGTCTGTTCTGAACGAGTTGAACTGGAGGTAAATAGACGAAACAAAATATATTCTCTCGAACAAAAATTAAACGGCAATGTACTCTATTAGCTCTACACCGATGTGGATCAAGCAATGTGGAGGTAGTCCGGAGTTAAAAAATCCATCGCCTTTCATTTGGAATTTTGAATCAAAGCTCTATGGATTAAGCAGTAGAGGAAACTCTAATCTGTAGTAGAAAGAAATGATCGCAAACGCATCGCAACTTCATCTTAATGAGCGAAAGCGTCGTGCTGGTAAGTCTCGGTAGTATAGTCTCCGATCGTCCACGGCCACTGTCATGAGAAGTAAGCAAGTACGTAAGTATAAAAAATGTTTTCTGATCTGGCCAAGCCATAAAAATTGGCATTGGCTGGTACACCACCATGGTGGGAAATTTTCCCTCTGCCTCACTAACATATGTTATTAATCAGACTCAAATGAATCTCTTGGAAACCTCATTTGGATCGTTATCAACCTCATCATATTCAATGGGCCACATGATCCGCTATAAGGGTAGCGGAGGTAAAGCACACACGAGCAACCAGGCGGCCTTTTGGACATGGTCCAACCGACTCGTCAAGAGTCTGCCAAGTGATCGCATACCTGATGGAGCCACATTTAAGGGAAGTCGTGATGATGAGGAATTCGTGCCACGTTAGCAAATCATCGAGGCGTAGTCCTTTCAGTTCAAAGCAGCAACTAAACATTGATCTCTTCGCGTACTGCCTTGTTTCTCATGATGTCACGGTGAGTGACTCATATAACAGCACGAAGGTCGTCTGCTGTTATGGCTAGTATCATATTCCTTCAATCGTTAGTCATTACCCAAACTGCATCACCATGAAAATTGGAACAATTACGGCTAACATGGCTTTGGCACCAAATTGGGCCTTCCTGATTACGGATCTTCCGAGCTGTTTCGAAATAGAACCAGCCTGGCCAGTTTTCAGGTAAAGTTCAGAATTACTCCTTCCTTCACTCGTGAAAGAGACCACGATGTATATGCTTGAACTTCTCCACCTGCTTCAATGCTCTTCCAGTAACATGCAGAGTCTATAAATAAGCATAATTTCGGATTTGTTATATTAACCTTCATCCCAGCTGCAACACATATCAGCCACAAGCCTATAATAAAATTCTCATTTGCTTACGGTCATTCCGCTCCAAAAACACAAGAGTGGTGGAAACTTAGAATAGTACATGTTCTATAAATCTTATTCATCACCTCTAACATTAACACACTTATCAATATTCTTCACTTTGATAATTGGCGTTCTAACCGCCACCGATGTAAATTCAGGAATCTACTAATAATAAAGCATACATAGTAAGCATGTCAATATGTCACAGCTATACCGAATGTGGTCGATGAAAAAACTCTGAAACTAATGTGCACAGGTTGTGCCTTCGAATCCGGCGGGAAGCAATTTATTTTTTTCTTTTTTATAGGCAATAAAACATTTGTTGCTTTATTTTGTTAATGTAAAATAAACCTTCCATATTCTTTCCCACTATTCGTTTGAACTTCAGTTCAACGTGAGTTTCATTCCATGAACTGAGTTCAATTTGTAGTACAATGAGATTGTACTCCCGTAAGTAGACGCAGAAAGGCAAATAGATAAGTAAGTATAGATTATTTTAGAGCACCTGCGAAGAGTCAGTAGGATAGATTTTAAGAACATGAATTGCTTAGATATTAACATAGATTTAATTATTTTTGTCTAGTTTTAAGAATCAGAAAATTAATTTTTAAGTTAAAAAATTGTACTCCCGTTTGAAACTAATTTCTGCAATACAGCTGCATACTTATTCTTTCGCTCTTACAACTGATCTTCGATAATGAGATTCATCCCTTCCTCTTTTTTCCTCATTTTTCCTCCTTTTTTATTTTTGACATTTGATGAAAAATTGTTTGTCCCTTTTTATGCACAGAGACTAGGTAGTTTTTACTTAAATTTTGTATTGTTTGCCTTTCAATGGTCATACTCAGGGATGGATTGTCTGAAGTGATTTGTACATGTTTGATATCTAAGTGCGTCGACTCCTACGCAGAGGGTGCCAGGTTCGATACCCGAATTTACCACCTTTGATAATTTACGGCTGCACCTCTTTCGAGTCACTGACAATGCTCAAAGAGTATTCCTGTCTAGAAAAAGCTTCCTCAACTTCGCCGTTCGGAGTCGGCATTAAACTGTAGGTCGCTTCCACTCGTGAAAGAACAATAGCACGTACAAAACGAGTGGTTACTGAGAAGCTAGGCCCAGGTCCGCCTCGGACTGTAGCGCCACCCATGTTATTATTATTACTGAACAAATGAAGTTCAACTGAACGTTCAGATCTCACTGTGAAACCGAACGTGTTAAAGCGCCAAATTTTAACTCAGTATAAGGTTCTTCACTGTGGAAAAATTAAGTTTGTCGTAGAAACAAACACCTTATGGCAGCGACGCATAAGCCTTAGCAAACCCGAAAGAGAAGTACAACAACAACACATTACCTTCGGCAAATGATTACAGTAAGGGAAATATATATCCACGAACAGGGATATTATGCAATCTGCCCTATCCAAACTAGTGAAATGGACTAGCGAAAGCGGCCTAAACGTCAAAAAACAGATCTAGTCCTCTTATCTAGAAAGTATATAATCTCTAACTTTGACCCTCCCACACTATGCAGGACTGCCCTAGTGCTAAGTGACAGCGCTAAATTCGTAGGTCTTATGTTAGACACGAAGCTAAGGTGGAAACTAAATATCCAGGAACGTGTCACGAAGCTAAGGTGGAAACTAAATATCCAGGAACGTGTCACGAAGGCCTCCACGGCTCTTTACTTCTGCAAAAGGGCCATGAGGCGCAAATGGGGACTGCAACCTCGAATGGTTCACTGGCTATTTACATCAGTAGTCAGACCCATACTGCAGTATGGTGTCGCAATTTGGTGGACCACAGTCGATAATAAAATCAACATCGACAAATTCGCTAGAGTGCAGAGGATGGCTTGCGTAAGCATTAGCGCAGCGCTAAGGACTGCCTCCTCCGAAGCACATACTCCTCAACCAGCCACCGATAGAACTAATTGGCAGACAGCAGCTAGCACGGCGATTAGATTAAGAGCACTGAGCAGCTGGAAAAAACTGCAGTTAGGACATTCAGCGATCCTACGCAGATATGCCTCTATACCCATAGATACAGACCTCACTCTCAACCAGCATACCGCCAGATCTTACTAGGAGTCTGAATACCAGACACGAGAAGGTCCACTGCGAATCTTCACAGATGGATCGAAGATGGATGCAGGTGTGGGTGCTGATGTCTTTTCCAAGGATCTAAATGCTATCTTTCCGAGTACCTAATCACTGTAGCGTCTTTCTGGCTGAAACTATGCCGATTAAGGATGCCCTGTCCTGGCAAAAAACAATGTAATATCGCCAACAGATAAATTTCACAGATATCGTCATCTGTTCCGATAGCCAGACAGCAATCAATTCAGTCACTTGTTATTACAAGACTTCCCTTAACTGCCGCCTATCTCTTAACGAGATGGACAAGTATTTTAACATCCATCTTATGCGGGTGATGGGACACTGTGGCACTCCAGTGATAGGTGAATCCAACGAATTCGCTAGAAAGGGCACAAATTCCGTACTCTTTCCCGGTGGAAACCCAACCTCCATATCGCTGCTATAAAACATCTGCTAAAGCTTGAAACGCTTGCGCAAACAAACAACTGAGCAGCATCAGAATCAGCCTCCTTCTTCGCTTTATTAAAAGCACTTATTGGTTTGCGGAATATGTACCCTTGATCCGCGTGGTAACACAATGGGCCTTCGCTTGGCCTAAGTGTGTCTGTCCTTCTGCGCGGCAGTCAGCCACTTCAACCTAAGCTAACCTATCCTACAGTCAGGTATATGATATGTTTACAGTCTGATTTATGTATTTGCAACGAATATAGTGAATGTTATACTTTATAAAGTATACTTTATAAAGTATTGACATTGCTCCTGTCGTACGACAGGCTTTTCTACTAGTCACTAGAATAAACTAGATATGCTAGGATTTATTATGGCGCCATACGGTCAAACAAAATGAAATCGTGACCTAGAACACGAACTTCAAATGTGCATTGTTTTATCGATATACTGATGTGAATCTCGGACATTTACGCCAAGGATTTGAACATTATCTACGGACATGAATAGTTATCGATTTCATTGGCAAGCATGTCTGGAAATAATTATACACAATATAAGCACACAATAACATAAACATTTGCATTTGTAAATTAGCAATCGCGTCTTACACTACAAATTTCGATATGATTACTACATCCACCTACGTCAGGAGTGAGAAGTGATTGGAAGATTATTACTAGATATACCTCTAGGCAAATGTTGGCAATGGCCAGCGGAAGATTATATCGTAATTGCTGAGTACACATTTGCTCTCCATCTATTCCACACCTCATGTGTTGATTTGCGTAACCGATACAAAGCAGGCTTGTAAATGCATTCTCGTGGATGACACAATGGTCTAGGGGTTCCATTAAGCCATTTCAGTTTATCTAATCATACACTTTCCCAAATTGCTCTTGCTTAATCGTGATTAAATTGAAGGTGTAAACTCAAGATGGCGTTGAACGATGGTTACTTAGGTTCCAGTCTCTCTGTCTTTCTTATTGTTGTAATATATTATTTACAATTTAAAATGATGAGTTTTTAGGCACAGCATTTTAGCCCTTTATAGTGGCTGATAAAACGCGCTACCAAAATAAGACGCAATGACTTTTTAAACATTTTTTTTTGTAATTTGTAGAATTTCATTTAGATTTAATTAATGAGAATGGGCAATTAGGATGATGAAACTCGAATTAGGATTATACGCCGCTGCCACGCACTGGAGGCGGTTGTTTCCGATCATTGGGAGTTTCGGCATTCCACTCAGCAGATGGACCATAATGCGGTTGGTAAACTCTTTTGCCGAGCGTGGGACAGCCGCTCGAAGGCTTTACCACGGAAATCCCGTACAGACTACTCCTGGCGTTGCGACAAGAAATGTATCAGCAGACAGACAGTTCTGCACACTGCATGGCCTACTGGCCGTGGTTTACTTAGACCAACATGTTGGGTCCAATGTGCCCAAGCTTAGGAGTATTAAGCTATCGTAAGGCCCACTGCAATTCTAAAACCAACCAGACTCATGTGCGAATCCTAGGAGTTTTTTCAAATCAAAACAGCTTAAGTCCTCCACCTCCGAGAGGAGGCGTTTTCCTAGGAAATGCCTTCTTTTCATTGCTAGGGCTGGGCATTCGCAGAGCAGATGTTGAATAGATTCTTTTTCCTCCCCGTGTCTGCAGCGCCTCTGCACAAATCGTTGTGATGTATGTTCAGTCACATCATATGTATACCACAGTGTCCCGTAAGGACTCCTTTTAATGTTCCTACGTCCCTGCAACTACAGCCGATCACTGACGTTGACTTCTTGTTCAGCTTCGGCCATAGTGCCCTTGCTGGAGCTGCAGAGGTCAGGCTGAGGCAGCGAGTACTGGTCCTATCCAGGGCTTCGTTTTCTAGCTTTTTCTTTATGGAGCTGTGAGATTCTCCCAGCTCCGAACTCCGGTACCAAACAGAGGGTCACCGAATCATTCAAGGATATCTCGTTGAAGTTTTGTCTGTAAAGCCCAACCAGCGTAGATGTCAGAGATGTATGGCAGTCACTTCAGCTTGAAAAAAGTTGCTGTCGTCTCTAAATGCCTGGGATTTTTCAAAGAGGGCGCAGAGGATCCCTGTCCCAGTATCGTCGGTGTATAGGGCGATCTCTCGTCTACTGTCCCCGTTTTCGTTTTTCCCATTGTCCACCAACTAATCACCAACCATGCTAATCTCCATTCTCATGTCTAAGTAGCCCACTTCGACTTGAACGGCAATGTCAAGAAGTAGAATTGTCAAATATGGAATGACTCAAACCAAGAAATTCGCCATGAGACGGAACTTCATTTAGCTCGAGTCACAATGTGGTGTCCAGTTTCCCCACGCTGCATTTTTGGAAAACGGTCGCACTGTAACGGCTTTCAATGAGATTTAAGTTAGCCATCAAAGCTTTGTCAAACCATACATTAATTCACTGATGCCAACACATAGTAATGATAATATGGGTGGCGTTACAGTCCGTAGAGCTAGAGCCTAGCTTCTCAGCAACCCCTCGTGTTGTGCGTGCTTGTCCGAATGGACAAGTTTGAGAAGCTTTTTCTAGACATTATTACTCTTTGTGCCTGTCATTGACTCTTAAGAAGTTTGACCGTGAAAATGATTTTTGGTCGTACCGGCCGGGACACGAACCCAGGCAGCTAGGTTAAGTTGCGTAGGGGTCGACGCACATACCCACAACGCCACGGCCGCCATCGAATGAGACTTATAGACCATGTTATATGATACGTTCCCAACAGTGTTGTGCTTTGAGGGCAGAATGACCTAGAGGCAATTGCGAATTTCATGATAGGCTTATGCCTGATAATTGCTGAAGCAGGGGTTAACACATCCGAGAAAATGCTTATTTCCAGATCTGATGTTCTATGCACTCTACATGTTAGTGGAGTCACATTGCAACAGGTGGAGACGTTTACTGTGTGCTGGTGTGAAGTGTTGACGCCTACTAATAAATGTCTCTATAGGAAATATTTATTGTGCACGGGCCTTGCTATTATTTTTTTTGTTTAGTTGCTATAACACCAGAGAGGTTAAGTTGCGTAGGGATCGACGCGCATACCCATAACGCCACGGCTATCACACTGATGTGTATAATCTGAAGAAATATCGGTTAGATGCAGTCCCACCAGTGAGCAACAGTTTTTTACATTTTATGCGTAAAAATCTGTAAATAATGGTTGATAACGTGTAAAAAATTAAAAAAATCTGTTCAAAGTGTAAAAAACTGTACAAAAGGTAAAAAGCTGAGCACTCTCTGATGCCGTCCACAACAAATTTCAAAAATTTAAATTTGAACTGTTGTATTCCATATGCGAATTGATAAATGTTCGCCAAAGTCCAGTTACATCTTTAGCAGAGCATGCTCCAAAAACAGCTACCCCTACAACACCATATGTAAATTTGACTGATTAACTTATAATAGCTGTGTTTTTTTGCAAGCGTATACACGCTTAATTTATAAGTGCACAACAAACGATCATCGGCGCTTAATGATTCATCATAAAATCTTGGCAGCACCACCGACATATATGACATTTGCTAAGCAGTCGGGGTATAGTCGTGGAAGCTGATGGTTGATCTTTGATGGTCACAATCTTCGTTTTCTGAATGTGTAGCGTGACCATCACTTTAAAAACAAAAACACTCAACAATTATAAAATAAAAAAAATGTTCATGAAATGAAAAGAATCGTTTACGAAACCTAAGCGGAATGTATAGCAGAGACACTCTGGGTATACCAAAAATTGCATACTTATGGATGCCAAAACAATTAAAAATTATCTAATACATAAACCACACCTGCAAATGTAAGCCGCATACAGCAACCTAAACAATGAATGAATGAATTCATGAATGAACACACAGAAAATAATGATTGGAAGAATTGTTTTTATCCGCGCTTGTTTCTTAAGCGGCGATATATATGATGAGTAACGTAAGCGGATGTTGTTAGTGTATTTTACATGCAAATTGAAATTTAAGCGTATATACGCTTGCAAAAAAACACATCTATTGTTGTATCCTTAAAACATTTTTAATCTATTTTCAATTTCAAACAAAGATAGTTTCAAATATAAAAACAAACAAAACAACTAATAATATATGCCGGAAATGTATTAATTCATATGAGTATTCGCACACATGATTTGTTCCGTTACGCAAATAAGTGTTTGATCACATTATACCGACGAGGCTCCCATATCTCCCTCTAAATTATGGGACCTCAAGAGCTCAAGAGCAATTATGGGACCTCAAGCGATATTCGTGTCCTCAACTGTCAGACGTGTACAAATTTGTCAACACTCGCTATCGGGGCCAATATTGTTTATTTTCAATAAAGTAATTCTTTTTCTTATGAATTCTTATTATTTTTTCAGTTTTTTTAACCACATTAGTGGTTCGTTTGCACAGTGTTTTACACTGAGTTTTTTCCATGAAAAAAACCGAGCAAAATAATCTCGATTCAGCAACAAGGGGTATCACAACGGATCCTTGTTGGTGTAAGTGATTCATACTTGGTCCTTACGACCAAGTTTAGTCCGCTTTTGCGCAGATTTTTTACTCATGATTTTTACAAATCCTCTTTTGTGATTCCAATTCAATTGCCCAATACAGAAATATTTCCTTCTGCGAGTCAAATTACCTACCTTAGTCCGGCCATACACAACGTATAGTAATGAGTAGTGCTACACTGCTGTTAAATGAAACCACAATAAAGATTCCGCCACTAAACAACGATTATATGTATATATATATAATATATAATATAATATATATGGGTGGCGCTACAGCCCGTAAGGGGCCAGGGCCTAGCTTCTCAGCAACCACTCGTGTTGTGCGTGCTATTGTTCTCTCACGCGTGGAAGGGACCTACAGTTTAATGCCGACTCCGAACGGCGTAGTTGAAAAGGTTTTTCCAGACAGGAAATACTCTTTGAGCATTGTCAGTGACTCGAAAGAGATGGAGCCGTGAAATATGAAAGGTGGTAAATTCCGGTATCGAACCTGTCACCCTCTGCGTAGGAGTCGACGCACTAACCCACTACGTCACGGCGCTACTAAACTAAACAACGATAGACAAGTAAAAATGAAGGGCACATGTTTGTTAAAAATTCGAAGTTCTTAAAATTTGTTCACAATGACAAGAGCCCTTCAACTGAATAAACTCATATTATGAGTACGGATAGTAATAAAATTCGTTTCTGAAACAAATAAACAAACCAACCCAGCATAAGGTTCGATTGCATCTGACCGATTTTTCCTCAAGGTATACACGCCAATATCTTAGCCTGAATTGATGGATGGGCTTTGATGGGCAACTAAAATCATGTTGAGTTAAATTGCATCCGCGCTGATTGGCGCATGTGGCGCATTAAAGGGCAATTAGCCGAAAATTCTTCCTGACTGCCCGAAGGGTTAGTCGGTATTCAAATATTGATTCAGTGTTATTTCAAATAACTAGAGTGTGTTTGTTTGTCAACTTCCTGTTTGCAATAGAAATGTCTGTTTTGGAGAGCTATAAATAAATCTGGGAAATAATAAGAATTTTCAGCACAATCACAGGCCATCTAAATGTTATTGGAAGCTGGACCCAATTTCAATATAATTATTTTCAACTCTGAGTTCTGCGAACCATAGATGGAAATTGACCCTAATTAAAAACGTATGATTTCTATAACCTTGTTTGTGTTGTTTCATCACGATAATTATATCAGGGAAATTAATGGCAATATTTTTAGGCTAACTTTTTTTGATTCTATCAGCCTGTAGGAATGGTGTCGATAACTATTTTGGTTTAACATGTGAACCAAACACTGAAATTTGAATGAGATTATTTGTGTTATGAGTGGGGTTTTGAGGGCTTCGAAGAAATTGTGTTCTCTGAACAGGATAGAATAAACAGTTTATTTTAATTATCGGTTTACCAGAAAAAACATTGTGTAAATCACATGCACTCGCGTTAAAACACACCTGCTAATGAGAAAGCTGTGGTACACATTGATTTATGCAAATCAGGTTGATTACGTAATATGACTTACACTAACTTAGCGAGAAATGTATAAAGGAAATACCAAAATGTGGTGGTTTTTTCCCAGGTCCTGGATTACGTTTCTCATTCCTAGGGTTGATTCGTTCCAAGTAAATACGAGTGATGCACTCGATACTTTTAATTCGATACAATTTTGCTATTTTGCTTAATGTAAGAATCGAATGGAGTCAACGACTGGATGGCGCAGTTAGTTGAATACCTGCTCTTGGGTAGTGGAGTCCCCGGTTCGAATCCCAGCGAAAGCAAAGTTAATACGCTTTTATCTGGTTCTCAAATTGGGTCCAGTCACCATTTTCCGTTGAGATGAAATTAACGGCACTACCACTGGAGTGGTCAATCAGTGGTTGTAGTCTGACTGTGGGTATTACAATGGACCAACATGGTCTAAGGTTCGCTCTGTTCACAATTGCTCAACTTGAGTTGAACTGGAGTTGATCAACTTCCAGTTTGGTCTCAACTCTTTATTTAATCAGCGAGTTAAAAATTGATTTTGTTCACTATTTCAACTCACTCACTATATGATATTTTAGACAATTCATACGATGTCAGCAGCGATAGTGGTTGCATATCTCTACGCTTCATTATCTGTGGTAATAAAGTATGCATTCGCCTATTGAATTGATCCGAGCGAATAATAATATAAGTCTATTACTGCCCACAATTCACGGTGTCTGTTAAATAATGAGAAAGAATCTATCAAATACTTCATTGTTTCACATAATATCGAATGAGCCAGTACCTTCTCTCGTTTCAAGGGAATGAATTCTTTATTAGTTCGAGCACCATTATTTTTGTCTGCTTTGAGAGACGAAAACGATAAATGACACACAGAATCATCCCATCGTGTATACACATATGGGCAGGCAACTACAAAATGGAAGAAAATAAATAGAGAGAGAGCAAAATCCCCAATTTCATCCCTTAACTACTATTTTTTCCGTATGTTGATAAAAGGAGAAGTTGATAAACTCATGGGTTGTAATTTGAAAGTTTAAACCATAAAATTAGAGTGAATGAAAGCAAATCCAGAAGTTGAAGCGAAAAATCGCAAAGTTGGGCTTAACTTTTGGCGAACAAAATTACCCTAAGTGTGCTATTGAATGCACTAGCATCCCCCTACCTAACCTAAGTACCGATTTAAAAATATTATTATCATTCTTTATGCGATAATACGCTTGCCGCTTATCTGTATGGGTTTTTTTCTTTATTACTACACTACTTTTGAAAAAGATAATATTTCAGAACGGAATTCATGAACATGATTTTTTTTAATTACATTAATTTCAAATATTAACTGAATAAATAATACATAGTATAATATTTGTGTTATTTAATTCCCGTTTAAACTTGATGTGATCCTCAGAACATTCAAAAAAGAAAGTACACGTTTGTTCCAATACGTGAAAGATTCAATACTCCACGGGAATCGATACCCTGTTTCAAATACTGTAATTAAAACTGATATCAGTACTGACCTTGTATCGGATGAACACTACTCATTCCTTATTATTAAGACATACAAATACATACATTGCGAGTGCGAAAAGTGTGGAGCTTCAAATATAAACTCCATCAGCAAGGTAAGACTTCGTACTCAAAAAAATATGCACGGACTGTTTTGTGATAGATTGATTTAGTGCTTTTTTATCGCGAGTTAAATTTTTTGGGACGACTTCCGAAAATGTCCATCAAAAGCGAAATAAAATTTAATGAAATGCTTTCAATATTCTATTTCGACCTTCCCTGTTAAGATTACAAGCCATGAATGACTTTCTCGGATGTCATATGCACCGACATCGACCCTTGCTATTTACTTGCTAAATTTGTTCTTGTCAGCAAAATCGCACGATCATCGTTGCAGGTACAGTGTCAGCGAAAAGTATGATCATTGAAAATATGCTCTCAGGTGGTCGTTGAATCTCCTCCGGTACTTCCGCTAACTCGATACTTTCTCTGCTTATAACATGCGTGTCAAAGCTGGACATCAGCAAAGAAAAAATAAGCCAGATATATATTGGGGAGTCTTCCTGCATACATCCTTATCAGCACCATTGTATTGTAGCAGCCCTTATAACGAATTCAGGCACTCTTCTAAGAAAAAGAGATAAACATGTAAAAGGGACTACCGGTGTGAGAGCAGTGAACATGAATAATGATCGCTCTTTTGTAGTTTGTGAAGCGATACGGAAGCGATACGGACGTACTTATAATAAAGTAATAAAGTTGATCGTTAAGTGTATTATTATTTCTATTTTCTATCGGTTAAAGTATGTAAAATCGAAGTGGAAAATCAATGTATCTAAGAATAACGATGGGAAAGACGTTTTCCTAGTGAACCATGTGATGCGGAGTACAGGCCGGCAACAGAAAAATTTCCTTAAGGAAGTATCTTTAAAACTGCTTCACAACATGCCACTGCATTCCCTCAACCGAGTCCGCTAGAAAAACGATGTCATCGGCCTGGTATTCGCGAACCTCCGAACTCGATTCCGCTTCCAGGTTAGGTTAGGTTAATGTGATTACCACAACTAAAGCAGTTTTGGTCCACTTATGTAGATCATTGTGATTGGATGCATTGTGATACCACTATTCGGCAGCTTACGCACCGATTCCTCCTTAAGGTACTAACTAAGTAACTGAAAAAACCTTCTGATATGCTGATGGCATATCCTTGGTGATGCACTAATTTGCCGGGTTACAGCAAATTTTGCTGTCAACAATGTTTATATCTGACTTTTCTTCTGAGGATTGAATGAAAAGCTGCCTAGCTTGCTTTTCATTTTGCTTGCAAGTGCTGCACAGGGCCGAGGCAATGAAGCGTAGTTTCTTCTTCATCTTCTTCCCTGCAGCTGCTGCAGAAGTCATTGTAAGATTCACCCTCTAACTTCCTCCAAAATATATTATAGAAACAAAATAAAGACCAAAGTACTCACTTTATGAAAGCGTGCTGTATATTAGCCTTGGGGGCATATTGTACACCGTGATTGATAACAAAATAGATTTGGGATGACAGAGAAAATTAATAAAATAAAATGCCTGCAGTGTACAACACACCCTCTTGAAACACGCTTTAATTTATTTAATTAAAACTGCACTATACATCGCTCCATCTGTTAAAATCTCCCAGTAAAATGCAGAAGCTAATAAACCCTGCACCAACTATTCGTGTTAATTTAGTCAAATTATCCCTCTGACCTACGACCAAGGACAGTCATGCCAACAAAGGCTCATAAACGAATTACAGATTGTGAAATTGAGAAAGTGCAAAATATTTCCGTACTGATTAAATTACCCCAGATACTCGTTTACACCATCACATGTGCTGGGGCGACACTTAGTCACCATCAGTTTTGAGTATCGAACCCAGAAGCAGTGGAAATTAAATAAGAGCACATCAGAGAATAATAAAATGTGTCCATGAGTGCATGTTATCGACGTACGTGCTCATAACACATCTGTCCATTCATCACTGGTTTGTGGAGTGAGACTCTGATTAAATGATTAGCATTCAACACATGTAGTCGTCCCATGGTGAAGCGCTTACAAGTGCTAATGATCATGATAACAGTGTTCGTACCCTATTAAAATGAAACAAAATTATCTGAACACATTTGTTGTGGCTGTCGATATGCCTCCCTTTAACAGTGAGAGCAAAAAGTTTTCCATACAAGACGAAAGTAATAAGCGGCGTTTTATTTTTATAGGAATTTAAATTCGGAATCGCATTGTTTCTATGATACGACATTCATATAAATTTATCGCAACAGAAACAATGCGATTCCCATACTATAAAAAAAAACCTTTTTACTACGATTTTCAATAAACAAATATTCTGGCGTTATTTGATTTTATTTTTGACCACTTTGACAGAAGTGGCAGATCTTTTAAATTTTTTGTAAAATGAGGCAAGTGCCTAGAATGTCACTAGGACCCAGTACATGTGTGAGTATCTTCTGCCATTGGAGCTCAATACCAAGACGTTCTTACTCACAGAGTCTGGAACAAAATTTGGTTTGACCGAAATACCAAATTTGAATATTAAAAACGCTCATGCTTCCGTGGAACACGCGTCTTTCGTTCGTATAAGACGGCCATGGTATTCCAAAAATTATGACGGATGACACACTTTTCACTGCAAGAACCAAAATAACCATCTTACCCGTCATAACGTCTTATCCAGCTGTAAGTCCATAGGCATCATCAGATCTCAAACTCAGCTAGAAGATATATGTTGACCAGCGAGTTAAGAAAGCATGCATAGCTTTATACCTTCTGTAAATAACCTTCTGTAAAATAGGCCACTGGGATATAGGCATTCTACGGCCGACTCCGTCAGAGCCATCAGGCTGAGAAGGTCTGGATGATGGACTTCAAAGCCCTATGGTTATAGCACTATTCTTCATCTCATACCAAGATATCGCGTATCATCCCCAACAGACTGTACGCTCGCTAGACTTAGTCCATCAAACGGCTTTGACACTCTTATCCCCGAAAGAATAGAGTGGTAGGCAGGGCAGATGTGCTGGGTAATCTACAATGACGGCTCTAAGACCGGCAGCGGAGTTGTCTTTGTTCTCTACATTTCTGAACTCTAATAGACTGGCAACAATTCAGGTGGAACTTTTTGCAATCCAGGTCGTCAAGCCAAAATGAACCCACATATCTTGCCAAGGCACACGGTTGCCATATGCGTTGATAGTCAAGCAGCCATCAAAGCTATTTAGCTTCTGATACTACTTACTAAGCAGGGATTTAACCTCTTTTTTCAAAATAACATCTCTGGAAATGAAACAGCCGATGAACTGGCTAAGCAGGGATCTAACCTTCAACAGAGGAGGTGCACATACCACTTCAAGCAGGCATGGCTAGAATCCCAATGCACTTCCTTGCTGTTGCAGACTGCAAATGGGTCTGACTGACAAGCTGTGCAATATCAAGAAACTATGACCAATTTACAACCGATCTAACAAAAGACAAGTGGGTTTGTACGTGGCCTTGGGCGATAGGAGATTATGTTAAACTAGGTATCCCGTACAACATACTATGTACATTGTCGCAGTTGGAATACCATTGCAAATTTCATTTGTGCCTTCTCGGCTCTTGCTAGACCCACACAACGAGCTCTTGTTCTATATCTAATATATGTAGACATATTAATATATTTAAAATGTGTCGTCGATTGTTGAAAATAAACAAATTAAAATGGAAGAAAAAGGGAGGAATCCATGAATTTCATCGTACATCAGTTGTCTTGAAATAAAATGCTCTCGCTCTCAAAGTAATAATTATATTTTTTTTATATTTTTATTAATAATATGGGTGGTGCGTCCGAGTCGGACCTGGGCCTAGCTTCTCAGCAACCACTCCTTGTTGTGCGTGCTTTTGTTCTTTCACGATCTTGCCAACTCCGACGAAGTTGAGAAGCTTTTTCTAGACCGGAAAACTCTTTGAGCATTGTCAGTAACTCGAAAGAGGTAGAACTGTGAATTATCAAAGTTGCTAAATCCGGGTATCGAACCTGAGACCCTCTGCGTAGAAGTCGCTCTCAAAATACCGGAACAAAGTGCAGATTTGGTGCAGAACTGAGGTTTAATCGGAAGAATACTCTCGTTCAACTTGAACGACACATAGTACTCCCCGGATTGTAGCATATACGCATGAGCATAAAATTGTGTTGCTTATAAGCGGGTTTTCAATGAAATTCATATTAAGAGGGGATCTTAGGCTTCAGATGGTGTTGGTAAGTTTCAGCTGAATATAATTTGTTGCTATTAAAAGGGTTTTGCTATTGAAGGGGTAGCGTTCGTACAGTATTGAACTTATTTTAAGTGCACAGTGAGTCGTCACTCCTACGCAGAGGATGCCAGGCTCGAATCCCCATTATTCACGGCTTGCACCTCTTTCGAGTCACTGACAATGACTTCTCAACTTCGTCGAAGTCGGCATTAAGCTGTAGGTCCCTTCCACTCGTGAGAGAACAATAGCACGCACAACGCACGGAGTGGTTGCTGAGAAGCTACGCCCAGGTCCCAGGTCGAATTGCAGCGCCACCAATATTATTATTACCAAATATATTATTAATAACTAGTTTATTATAATGTGTGGTTCAAGGCTTAAACGAAACTATGAAACCGAAAATAAATTGTTGAACTGAATATTAAACCAAAAGTGGAGTTTAACCTTGCACTGTGAAACTGGGCTTAAGAGTTTAACTTCGAAATCGTAAGTTCATGATGACCATAGTTTAGAGAGGATGTAAGTTTATATATGGATTTTTGTTTTTATGGAACCTTAGTGCGTGTAAAATAAGAATACCCATTAAGGATTAATAGTGCATCACACGATTGAAACAGAATCACTCCGCGAATTGATTTCATATACCCAATTAAACTCTTACAATTGCTTCGAGAATTAAAAAAATAGGTGAACCAAGTCTGCTACATTTGCACGGAGCATATATCGATATTAAGTAGTATACAAATAGTTATGCAATTATAAGCCAGAAGTTCATTGAGCTGTATGCGCTGATGGCCGAACGTAGCGGGCATCAAGCAGGCATTTTTCCGCAATTGAGACGAAAACTGCCTTGTAAGAAAGATATACAAAGACATGACATAGTCTCATAATAGGTAGCTTTTCTTCGAGGTTGTCAGGGAGCGAGTTTGGGGATTCTTCAGTGGTTTCAGAAGACATTACCTACTCTACCGTACCCAAACTGCTTTTGTAACTCTATGTAATTGTATTCAATCTCTTATTTTAAGAATTTAACCAGCAGTCCGGGATGGACACTGGCTTTAACCAACAAGCCTCTCTGGCTGGTGCGAATGCAGGGTAAGTGCTTTCAGTCGCGAACACTGTGTTGGTTCATGTCCTTCTCTTCTTATTTGTGTAGAAATGCCGTGCCGTAGACCACAGTCATCCTATGAAAAGAAAATGTTTGGTCCGAAGCCAAGTACTCCATGTGTTTTATATGTTTCCATAGCCTCAGGCAACGTTTTCGAGGACTCTTTTCCTCAATTACTTCTCGAACTCAATGAAACAGTGGTAGTCAACAGTAAGTCAGCGTTTGATCCTGGTACTGACTTTGTGTCTATAATTTATTTATGTATTTATTTATTATTTCTAGACTGCTTAGTAACTGTAAGATACAATATCTTATAAGCTAATTTCTACAAAAGCAGAGCAAGTTTAGAAACAACAATTTAATATAATTAAAAGTAACAATGAATTCAATTAAAATGTAGTTAAGTTTAATTACACATTCACTGAGAACATTTTAAAACCCTTTTTAACACTTAAAACATTTTGATTTTCTATACATAACGCGGTTGAAAATTAGACAGACGGATAGGGTGTGCGAAGACTTGACGCTCGGATGTTAAAAAGCGATGGGGAATCTGTTTGGGACTGTGATTCTAATTTTTTCGAAACGATAAGTTGGTTGGCGAGTAAACAGTATGTCAGATAGTACGATGATCAAGAGACGTGAAAATCAAATACTCGATGGAGCCTTCGCGTAGCACAATTGTAAGCAACATTGAGCTTTCGTTTGCTTATATAATTACAGTTACAGTAAATTTCACAAAATAAGAACTACCAATGTTTTCGTAAGAAGTATACGTGTTTTTGCTGGTGTAAAAATTGGGTTGCCCATAACTCGATGTACCTTGCCTACAATTATGTTAATGTGGTTATCCCAAGTCAGAAACCGATTAAAGGTCACTCCGAGGTTTTTGCGCGATATTGACGTATTCCATATTCCAGGATGATCGGAGGAAAATATAATCGATCCAAATATTTTCTCGAGATTGCAATACATTTGGATTTTGTAGGATTTAAGACAAGACCATTTAATTGCGACCATTTTGAGATTTTCTCAAGATCATCGTTGACACAGCAAACTGCCTGATCAATCAGCCCAAGTGCACAGCTATAATATAATTGGGCATAATTAGAATCTGAAAATGCATAGTTTTCTTTGCTTCTGAGTATATACATAACTGAAACCCCAAAGTCAACATACTAGTCCAATAAATTCAGCCAGTTCCAGTGACTGTCACCAATCAGAACCTTAGTTGATGTCATAGCGTGTTCTTTTAAATGGACGTACACAACTTCATTTGCCTTTAAAAACCTAGTGTCATTATTGAAGGACTTTTTTCTCACTAATATGTTGAGCGTGTGTTTAAAGCTTATGCACTTTTCGAAACATGTTTCCCTTCTCACGTGTATCACTACATTATTTTCTGTCTTTTATATTTTGTTTGAACCACTAATGCTGTGTGTTAGATAATGTTCAGAATTTTAATTATTCCACTCCACATTAAATTCTCGAAACACGCTATCTATTCATTTAGTTTTACTCTTTTGTAATTTTTATTGGCGCATGTTTGTCGCTGGCAAGGTGACACTTGATATATACTTGCAAAACAGGACGGCAACAACAGATAACAACGCGTTGATTAAATTTATTGCAAGTGTTTTTCTGTTCTACAGCACCACTCTGTCGTGTGCCCCATATTCAGTAATATGAGTTTCCCATTCATTTCTTTTTTCAATTTTACTTTTATACCACTTCGTCAGGAGCGCTCATATGCAGGGTACAGCAAACAACAGTTGTTACTGAAAACCAAGAGGTGTTACAGCTGAGAACATTAAATCGATAGGGTTTATAACAAGGGGAATTGTAGTTGGATTGATGGCTTGTGACATTTATGGTTTTATTGAGTTTGATGGAAATTTATATTGAAATGCGCTGTTTGCGCGTTCAGAGTTGAAGAATCTGAACTAGAATTCGAAGAGTCCGTGCTGATACAAGTACCATATATCGCCGCCCTGCTTGCATTCACTACAGAAGATCTAGTAAAAATGTCGGGGATTCAATATACAGGAGCGAATAAACCAATACTAAAATATTTACTGTCCGTTTTAAAGTATAGTACGGGTATGTACATGCGACCAACCATGGCAAAGTTGGCGAATCTGCAAATTTATGCAATAAGACTTCACTAACTCAATTAATAATGTACTAAAATTAATAATGTTCTTACAAAAAAAATTTAAAACAATGGCTGGCCAGACACCGTGCCAGCTGGAGAATCCTTTTGGCTGGACTGTTGTGCCTTTGGAAGAACAAGAAGAAAATCGGTCTATGCCTTTTGGAATCTATAACACTGAAGCTTTATTAAGAGGTCTATTGCAGCGAGTACAAGTTCCCCCTCAGTCTCTATTAGGAAATGTTGGTTAGTCACAGCGTCCTTTGAATACAAATGCACGAAACAGTGAAGTTATCTGCAACATCGCCATCAGTTGTTTGCTGCCATATTCTGTTTGAGGTACGACAGTCAAATCGTCACTGTATTCGGTTACGTAATTCAGTTCAATTGGAGAGAATGGGGAGTGGGATTTTCGCTTCATGTAAACCGATAAGACCTTCTTATCTTGTTAAGTGAAACTTAAATTTCTAAGTTATCGAAAAAACTATGGGTTAAAAACCAAATATCCAACAAAATGACAATTTTAAGCCTTGTTTGCAGACGCTTTTGACGCATGCAGCTCCTAAGATTGTTCAAATGACCAACCCAATCCATTTATTGATCAGTGGATACTTAATTGACCACGCTAGATGTCGCCATAGTTCCTCCAATTATGGCAGATCACTCTGTGATTAACATGTCTATTTACAAACTTACCCTTGTGATGTCAATTTTGCTTAATTTTATGGAGATCTTCATACTTTTTTGTCTGAGGTGCGTAACTAATTTCAGATATTTTCCATTAATCCCGCTTCAATTCAATTTTTGTTGAAAACGTATATTTACAACTTTGCTAATTGACTCCATCTAGTGCGACCATGATTATGTGCAACGACTGTAAGGCAAGGATTTAAAAAGACTTATTTCTTTTCCAGAAATAAAGAGGAGCTCCAACTTCTAAAATGTCTATCAATTTCGCATCATCTTCACGAAAATCGTGTAATTCGAACTCAATAATATAATTTTGAAATTCATACTTCTGAATTTTTATTTACAAATTTCCCCACGATTATTTGTCAGTTTCAGTGTTAAAGTACAACTTTAGGGCTTATGATCCACAATTTCTTACACTTTCAGATCGACTTTTTGAATCACGCAAACCGATAAGACCTTGTCGTTAAGTGAAACATCCACAGTGGATCTGGCAATGTGATAGATACCGCATTTACGTCTTGTATTGGACCGTGCTTATCCAAATAGAGGAATGCTTCTGGAGGAACGACGCCATTGTGACGTACCCTTTCGTGGTATTGATGGCTGGGGTAGTAAGCTCCAGAGATCAGATTGTTGACCGAGTTCATAGCTCCGGCAGTATGACCTCGAATCAAATTCAACAAGAAACTTTTCACTCCTATCAGGCTTGCCCTGTTATATAACACTTCCTTGGAATAGAATTTTCTGTACTTGGATATCGCTCAGCTATCGGTCAGACTCGGACCCTGCATGGGTCGTCAGCCTGATAAGTAAGTAAGTAAGTACTGGGACTCTGGTGTTCTGTAAAGGCGAAGGCAGGCTCCAAGGCAAGCCCCTCAACAATCGAATCTTTTCCATCAAGCTTGCACTCACGTTGAACCACACGGGACATCCATGGGTGAGCATTGACCGGATGAGGGACATGTAACAGACAACCTTCACCCTCGCATCGAGTTGGCTGTTGTAAAACAGTCTCTTTGTAAGAGCAAAAGCGCCTCGGAATCTGGCCAGAGCAGCATCTACGTCTAGTTACTGGTCTAGCCAGGTTCCCAGGTATATGACTACAAGCGACGACTCAACGAGTGGATTTTGTCCCTGTGCACATATGTATCAAGCTAAACTCAAGGAAAATGTTTACTTCCACAACAAATGTGTCGTGGTTTATCGCATTGTTTTGCGCTAACTCTTCGGTATATTTGACTGGGCTTTGCTTATATATATATATATGACATATATAGTCAAACATAAATATATAGATTGTATAGGGATTTGGGAGCGTACATTTTTGCGATAGAGTTTGTTACAAAGGAGACATATTGTATGAGAGTTTTTTTTTGTGGATGAGAATACCTTGAAAATACACACGTGAGGAAAGCGTTTAATGTCTCTTCATGACAATAAATCGAGCTTGGTGTATGTTTGTTATCATGTTTGTAAGTGTTGTATGAAAGTATGTAGGTTTATTATTTATGGCACTGATTATTACAACTACTCTTCGTCATTTATTGCATTTTGCGTGTAGAATATATTTCACAGAATTTATTCATTGAAGTTCTTGGTTTAACGCCGCTGAACTAGCTAACTGAGAGGATTCGCCACATGAAATGGCTCTTTATATATTCGTTAAGTTCAGTTATGAAGTTCGCTAAGTATAAGCATAATGATATAAGCTTTTTTGATACGGGTGTGGTGTTTCCTAACTGCCCGCCATTGGAATTCACGCCTCCGGTCTATCTAGTTCCTCGTACTTATCGTTGCCGCCAATACCGCTATGCTGAAAGGTCCAGCATAGGGTGAGATTAGCATCTGACCGATATCTCCTTTAGACATGCGGCAATGTTTTTTAAATTTATTAAATACCCATCTTGGCCAGTCACCTTTGGTGGTGGTGTCACTAGTCGTACGAGTTAATGATATAAGATCACTCTAACCGCTCGCCTTGAATTTGGGACATACCCTTAGATATACATTGCAGATACTTCAAGCCAAGGAATGGTTTGTTGCATGGAACATTGCAAATATTATTGGACAAATCTTCTCGAGAACCGGTAGCACCTTGGTGTCGCCGATTGTGTTTTTATTTGTCACTCTTACAGAGTGCGAGCTGCTTGTCATTAGTGTCGTAGAAAGGGCAATGAGGTTGGTTGGTTTTCAACGTGACCTTATGAGATTCAGAACAGCTCCCATCTGCCGTCTTGCGTCCGTTGTGAACACAACAGCGTCACAAAACGCTGTGATAGTGACGTTTCTCTGATGCATTGTATAGATTTGAAGAAGCCAATCCGTTAATTCTTTTCACTGAATCGAAATCCACTCTTCAGAAGTTGTTAAAAACTTAATCGGCGGACAGATTATTTCTTTATAGAAATCGCTGCGGCAGCCGTGTCCATAACTGAATTCTTGTCATTAATATCCCTATTACCGATGGCGAGTCGAACGTTCGCCTGCTACCGAACTGTTAGGCGAATGTAGCAAGTCGAGCTATTAAGGTTCGCGAGTTTCTCAATTCCCCCGAATTTTACAATTGCCACCATGACAATGAAAAACTGACATGTAAAATGGCAAATGAAATTTATATATAATGTTTTTAAAATAAAATGTTTATTTAAACCAGATTTTTTATTTAAACAGAATTAAAAGTGATAAAAATACGTAATTCATGTATGCTAGTTTATTTCTATATATTTGCTTCGCAACTCTATTTGCTTTGTTTCGGCGTGTGTTTCAGTTTGTTGCTCAAAGTTCGCCTAGTGGTCATTTCCTTTCGAGTTTATTAACCAGATCTGAAAATCAACAAAATGGTATAAAACATTGCACAATTTGTTAAAAATCGTACCTTGTGCATATTCTTTTCCACCACATGCAGGTGGTTAAAGTGCGATCGCATATGTGTCCCGATGTTCTCTTAGGATTTTTTGTGTACTACTTTCTGCGAATATTCGTCAACCGCAATATGGTGATCTTGCATTTCGCTTAATTTCTGACACTTGAGGCGAATGCGATCTGTGCGAATCGCGAATGGTAATACCAATTTTCACCATTTGGCGAATTTTTCGTTCGACTCGCCATCGGTAATAAGGGTAAAAGACATCAACATCCCCTAGATCATACTGAACATCAGACGCGAAATGATCCCCTGCTATTCTTCACAGTTAGATTGAAGATAGGAGAAGACGTGGGCCCGTGTCCATTCTAGGACATCTAAATACCCAACTCTCATTCTGACAACTAACTCACTGCAGCGTGTTTCAGACCGACACTTTCAGACAGATGAAAGAATTTCTGTTCTAACTTAAGAACAATGAAATATAAAGCACAGATAAATCATATGCATATCATCTAATAGCCAGGCAGCAACTCTTTCAACGCAGTCAGATTCAACGTGAAGACTTCTCTCAATTGCCACCTATATCTCAACGAGATGCATTTAGCATCCAGCTCATGTGGGTGCCGAGATATTGTGACATCCAGACAAAGTCGCTAGAAAGAGCACCAGTTTCGTACACTTTCCGAATGGAGAATTTTCATCAATGGCTGTTGCTACCGCAAAACATCTAGTGAAGCTTAAAACACTTACTCATACAACTCGTAGTTGGCTTACCAGCACTGTTTGTCTCATAACAAAAAAATTATAGTCTACTGTCTATCCAAACGTCTATACCTCGGGGCAAACGTAAACTCCACAAACGACATCACTGTGGAAATCGGACGTAGAACCACCTTTGGCGGTCATACTTCGGTTTGTCAAAACTATTGACTCGAAGGACTAAGATCATGCTCTGCAAAACTCTTATTTTTCCAGTGCTGCTATACGTCAAGTATATGGATCCGTCTGCGAGGAAGGCGACCGAGAACTCTACGAGCTGTACCAGTATGTGGATGTAGTCCGGAAGGCAAAGATCACTCGGCTGCACTGGCTCGGCCACTGCAAGCGCATGGACAACAACGCTCCAGCTAAGAGGGTCTTCGAAAACGAGCCTCCTGGCTCGAGAAGGAGAGGAAGGCCGAATCGCCGGTATAGAGACCAAGTAATCGCGGATGCAAGACAGCTTGGTCTTGATGACTGGAAGCAGCGTGCCCAAGACCGTCAGGAATAGAAAGCAGCTATCGCTCAGGCTCGCACCCTGCATGGGTCGTCAGCCTTATAAGTAAGTAAGTCCAAGCGAACGATCATACTGCCTGATCAGAATGAGTAAGCTGAATCCTAGCACTACCGAAGGATCACCGAAGAAAGTACCTTGTGGTGTCATAAGCGGACACTGCGCCATTGGAACTCACGCTTCAATATTAGGCAATCCATACAAAATCTTCCGCAGAAGCTGCAGAGACGAAGAGGAGGAGGAGATTATTGAGGACCTTTTTTGTAATTGCAGCGCTCATTCCCTCGGAAGAAATCACTTAGTCGTCTACTACTTTCACAACCTGCCAGAACTAAGTAGCTTTTAGTATTAGTCAACTCCACCGCTTTATCGGATGCGCCGACTGGTTTGCGGAATATGATCAATTAGTTCGCGTGGTAACACAGAGAGCCTACGACGGCCTAAGTGTGACTACTGTCAATCAGCAGTCCGCCACTCCGAACTAACCTAACCCTAGGATACTACTTCTACTCATCCTATGGTCGCACAGGTCAAGAGCTTTCGAACCGTTGGGTTAGCAATAAAGCCAACTGCATCTGATTGCAGCCAGGTTCAGGGCACCTTCCTAGTTTGAAAAATAAGCCAAGTAGCCACAAGTATAATTTTACAAATGTTTTCTCTTTCGTATATTTCATCTACGGCATAATTTTTTTACACAAAAAAATCTTCTAAATTTAATAAATAGTGAGACAAATGCTACCCGAAAACGTTAAATCGAATTTTTTTCCCAAAAAAGAAATATCAGCGCGCTCCTGTCAGTGATCAGGCTTAGAAGTTGTAGGCAAGGCCGTTGCTGGAGAACTTCACACTGGACACCTGATTCGATGGTGAGTACTGCACTCCGAGGAGGGCGTTGGTTGCAGCGGCGTCCGCTGGCTCAGCGGCTGCCTCAACGTTGCTTTGGGTCGAGGCGGCTGCTGGCTGCTGTGCTTGAGGTTGAATAGTTTCAGCCTGATTGTAGAGTTGAGATTGTTGCTGTTGTTGTTGCAGATAGGTTGAGTATTCCTGAGGCGAGAGATATTGTTGATCCTGTGCCTGGGCTTGTGGTTGAACTGGTGCTGGTGCTGGTGCTGGTGCTTGTGGCTGAGCTTTACCTTGCTGCGAGAAGAATGGACTCTGATAGTTTTGTTGAGGCTGGTACTGCTGTTGTGGGTACTGTTGTTGTTGTTGAGGGTACTGCTGTTGTGGGTACTGTTGCTGTGGGTACTGTTGTGACTGGTACTGTGGCTGGTATTGCTGTGGTTGATATTGTTGAGATTGTGGTTGATATTGTTGAGATTGTGGCTGGTATTGACTCTGTGGCTGGTACTGCTGCTGCTGCTGTGGCTGCTGTTGGGAGTAGTATCCAGGGTTTTGTTGTTGATACTGGTTTGGCTGCTGATAGCCGTTGTAGTTCTGTGAGGATGGGTACTGAAAGAGAATAAGCAATTATTAATTTACGAGCAGACAGTCTGATGTCATTGGCATTTTTTCAGCAAATAATTGATGGCAATTAAGCCGACGAACATGTGATGAGTTAACGTGTCTGAATTGTATGGCCACGCAAAAAACAGTGAATGCATGTCGAATATCTGATGGCAATTACAGCATAGCGGGATCGGAAGTTGATGCAGTTTTTTATCCGTTTTAAAGGTCGGTATATATAATACCGACGCCGGCCGAGATGGATCTAGTTCAATCACTCTATTCGACATGAAGTTAGAAGTCGTTTGGAGCCAGCTTTGGCTGGTCTGTGGATTACTGGTGCACTGGAGTGAGGGAAAGCCTTTCGATGCGGATGTAAGTGCGAAATGCACAAAATTTATTTGAATACATTATTCGATGTCTTCTTCCATTTCAGACCATCCAAGAAAACATGGAAATGGCCGCCTTGAATGCAGCCGGAATAGCCATGGATGCGGCTCAAAATGTGAAAGCCAACGGCATGCTTAAAGGTGCACTGGGATTTGGGGGAAGTGGGTCAACTTCATCGGAAGAAGATCGAAAACGTCGCCGCCGCTCGCTCGTTGATGTTGAATCGGCAGCATTGGAAACTCGTCAGAAACGATCACCCTGTGGTCGCCGAAGACGTATGCAATCAACTCAAGCGCCAGCAACCACAACAGCTGCTGCCGACGCCGACGATGAAAACGAACCCGATCTGCGACGTCGGCGCCGACGATCAGTGGATGAAAATGAAATCGATGTGAATGTCGAAATCATTCCAGTCCAGAAGAATTTTGAACAAGATGTCCAAGACATAAGAGAGAGAATCCGCAAGGCAGTAAGAGCAGCTCTAGACAACATGAACGCCATGTTGGAGGCAATAAGTAAGAATATTCAAAAGTCGTTCGACAAGAATGAGCAGGAGCCTGAAGAAATGTAAACAGAATTTATATACCTATGTATGCATAGCAAATAAATCACAGAATTCATTTCAATGAAAAATAAAAGAGCGTTTATTGAATCCTGCTCAATGTGTATTCCGAACACTTTTCATTGTTCTTGGAAGATTATTCAACGTTGATGATTCGTCTCGTTTGGCAAATGAATTCGGGCGAATTTTAAGTTCAGATGACATAAAGTAACGACGAAAATAAATGGATGATAAATTGAGTTAAAAAGGAGCTCTTAAGGGATCGACAGAGGGAAGAGTCCTCGATGAGGTAATTAAATCGGAAAGGGAAGGGGTTGGGTTGGGTGGGAGAAAAGTCCGAATTGCAAATGTTTCAATTTAAGTCTCCTGTGGAGGAAGCAGGGACGACGTCGGGGACGTTTTTAAATGTTTAATTATGTGTCATAAGCGAGATTATTTTTTTTTGTTTGTTGCTTGAGGCAGTATCCTAAGATTAGGGCTTTGATCCTGTGGCAGACATTCATTCGTCTGATTCAGATCGGTTACAAGAAGTGGAGAGTATTCTGCGTACTCTACCAGTGAAGTATCACGCTTTTCCAGAGTAAATTATGATGAAGTTTAAAAATGCCGTACGGTCTTAAAAACGGAGATATGTGTAGTGCCGCTTGCTCTAATCAGCTCGACACTCGGACTCGGCAACATTGTTTATTCGATGGATTATCGGTTTTCTTGCAATTGAAAAGAGACGATCTCAAATTTGTGTTATTGACACCACTACGAACTACTCCAGTCTAAGTCCTTACCATTCAGTCACGTAGGTAGTTCCAATTGACCAAAATGAGTCAAAGAAGTATGCACTAAGTGAATTCTAACTCCCTTACCCATCTTCGTCAGGAAGACAGCTGCCAGACATATCTGGCCAAGTTGCGGCTAGAGCATAAATACAATTCAAGTGACGGGCCACCTTGACCTACTTAACTCAATTCCTAAAAGAGACATGTTTTGTACATTGCCTGCTATTGTGATTAGGCAGCATTATTTCGGCAAGGGTGAAAATTGGACCCTGAGAACTCGATCAATGGTGTCCGAACACTAGACCCTAGAAGTATGGTTTGATACATAGACGCCACGGCGATGGACTTTGAGCTTTGTGGTAGAGTCTTTGGACTCACGACAAGGATTTCCGTACCAATGGGGTCGAATCCTTCTGTCTTTCAAGCCGAAATCAACGCCATCGACATATGTACCAGACAAAATCTCGCCAAAGGTAGTGATAGTGCTCCGAAGGACTATCATTCATCCCAATGGACTCCATAACAGTCAAATGTTCCTTCGACATTCTATAATCCCTTGGCCAAACTATAAAGCGAAACCCTGTTGGATTGACACGAGGGGATAGACAGCAGACAATAAGACCGCAGATGAGATGGGTATCTGCGTTCTTAGGTCACACACCCAAGGTTAGGTTGCTATTGCATTCACTAGCACACTTAGATCCATATTGTTCCACTGTGATACACCTAGTCAGACTACTACCAATGATTGGCCACTCCAGTGATAGTGGCGTTAATTTGATCACAACGACAAATGGTGCCTGGACCAGATTAGAGAAGGGATTCGAACCGGGGACCCCGCTAAACAGGGGCAGGCTCTCTACCAATTGCGCCATCCAGCCATCGGTCTCGAACCCTACTTGAATGTCAACTGGACAGCAGCTACAACGGCGATTAACGAATAGAAAAGTCTTGGGCAATCCTAATTATTAAACAGACTTATAAGGGAATAAGGAGAGTATAAGATTGTTAACAAGCCTTATTACTGACAACTGCCGCCCGAATCACCACCAAATCTGTCGGCCTTGTGTCCAAGAGGATGAGGCATGCGAGCACGTGAGAACGTTCGCCACTTATCTGATACTAACTTCTGTTGATTTAAAGAATTCCACTACGCAGGACGATACAATAAATCTCTCCTGGTCGCTGTATCGTTCCCTGCAGAGCATGGGTTAGACAAGAGGAAAAAACAAAATACATGAATTCTTGCTGGACTTGGCCACTACTGGACAGGCATCTAGAGGATGTTCCCGACCAACCTTAATTTGTGGGTATGATACCGAATAAGACAGTGCCTCTGGTGAATGTTGATTAGTAAGAAACTCTCAAGACTAGACAGTGAAAGAATGCTGGTATTAATGCTGTTATTAGAGGCTTTGTGTGACCCAGCTTCCTCTTTACCTCTTTCATTCCCATGAATACCCTGGTGCCCTAGGCAAACTGTATCATTGCGACGAAAGCGAAAGCTATGTTTGGTTTTAATGACTAACCGCAGAGAGATGTTTCACACTTAGTTTTCCTATTACAGCAGTGGAGAATGATATCAGTCCGATTAGTTTTGCAAAGTTGAGACACCTAGATAAGGATTATAGGCTCATCCGGTGTTGTGGCTCCATACAGAGCAAAAAAACAGGGGCCACAGCTGATGAACTTACCAGGAAAGGATTTGAGACTGACCCATCCCTATGGATTAAGACATCTCTTGCAGCGAAAGCACTCGTATGCTTTGGCCAAAGTTGAGCAAAAACATCAAGAGAATCATGCAGCGCGACAAAAAGTTGCTAGCGATTGTAGTTGGATCACTCTCAGTCCACAAGTACTATGGAGTACCAACGACTATGTATTTATGCAGAGGTGACGAAGAGGAAAATGAAGATAATCCTCATTACCTCTGCACATTGCCCCAGTCTCTGCAAGGTGATACACAAAAAACTGTAGATGTATAAAAGCATCAGGTGGTTGAACAGTACACTTTCTCGGTACGGTGAAGGAGTATGGAGGGCATCACAATGGTGATGCCCTCCATACTCCATAGGTGAGACGAGGGACATCACCACATACACCAACCTAAGCAAAAAACATGCAACCAGCAATCTGCCCAATTTGAATATGATCTTCAAATTGCTGGTATGATTGGTCCTTCAGAAAGAGACACATTGATAGCCAACCTGGTCAAGTTTCAATTTTCAGAGAAAACAATCCTTCTCCTTAAACAAGGTCTACAATCTCACGTACTCTTCGGTGCCTCTTTCAATTGCTATTGTTCTCTCCCGGGTTTATTCGACCTACAGGTTTAAGCCGACTCTGAACTCTCAACAAAAGTGTTGCTGTGAATTATGAAAGCTGATTAATTCGGAGAATGAACCTAGGACCCCCTGCGTAGGTGTCCACTACGCCACGGTCATTTGACAAGTACATGTCCTGATCACTATCACTAGCTAGTTGTGCATGGAATCGCCTAGAAGCAACACCACTAGAATCAGGTTTTATAGATTATAACATCTCGTCCGACAAAACAACGAACATATCTCTCAAATGTTTGTGAATGGCTTATAACATCTCGTCCGACAAAACAACGAACATACCTCTCAATTTTTTGTGAATTGGCATTGATTCTGAAACGCTGAACAAGGACTACGTTACCGCACCATGCAGAAAAGAGACACGTCAAAATAGTTCGTGTACAACAAACATACATGATTGTACATACTTGCTGCGGCGGCGTCTTTTGTTGTCAAGCCTGCTTGGCACAAACAACCTGTGCTTCGGTTTGGGCAGACTGTACCCGAACTTTGTATGATGCATCCGCTTAGAGACCTGTGTCTATGTATGCATGTTTATAAACATATTAAAATGTTTATATGCTGCTACTGGAGAGCATGTCACTCGGGGAAGACCTCCCATCTTCGTTTCCAGACCGGAAAAAAAGATGACTGCACAGTCTTTCAAGTCGAAGTTGGAAACATGCAGCACTCGCGTCCAGAGACTAAGATTTATTAGGCAAATCGAACACCATTCTTTCTGATAGTCGAATTGCAATAAAGGTCATACCATCGACATTGAACCAAAAAGAGATCATCAGCATTCATCGGTTGTATTCACAAGGAAGTACACTTGCTAGTAGAAGTCACTACCAACCACATAGCTACACATGCAATGTGACTAAACATACCGCATAATGACTTTTTCAGAAACTACAGAGATGACGAAGAAACACAGTATATCCGTTACAGTATATTAGAACTGCCAAGCCATCCAAGATACGAAGACAGTTTCCAGTAAAGCCCTTCAACCAGCTAGCAACCAACTGTGCAATCCGATTAAAAGCATGCACCCAGTGGCAAGATTACACGGCCGGACATGTCAGAATCCTAATAGAACAAGGACTTGTCTCTACTAATCTGGCTTACACTTCACCTGTCTACTTCTCAGATGAAAACTTCGAAACCTTAATCCCGGAAAGAGTCCTGTGGTATGGCAGCAATATACCATTCGGTAACGCCAAACATTTCTACACAGCCGGATCCAAAACGGAATATGAAGTAGGCAGTGAAATTTTCTCTGAACATCTTAATCTCAATAAATCAATCCATCAGCTGCAGCGTTAAGGTGGCGATCAGTGAAGCCCTGTCCTGGCTGAGGTGAAACGTGATATCCACCCGTGATAGCAATTAAATCTCTAACATCGTTCTCTATAAACTCAAAAATAGTCATAAGCTGTCGCACATCTTTTGACGAGATATCCGAACAGTTTCGAATTCGCCAGTGTTGGGTCCCGGGCCATAGAGACATTTTGGGAAACTACAAAGCTGGCAAACTCGCAAAAATCACCACAACACTGCCAGATGACTAATCCTTCCGGAACTTAGGTACTCCTCTAGCTTTCCTCAAGTTACAACTCACTAACCAAGGCATACTAGAAGTCAATGCCAGATGGAACACAGGCAACACGTGCCAAATTACCAATCAAATCTGGCCCATTCTTGACCCCAAAAGATCTTTTAGTCTGATTCTTCGATAATTTAAGTGATCTGAGAGAAACATCAATCAAATCGCTATTAGACGCCGGCCCTACCCCTCTCATTTTATGTAAACCAACGTGGCAGTACAACGGGCCTACTGCACGCCTAAGTGCCTCTAAGCTACTTACTATCTAAAGCCATGCTTCGTAGAACTGGGGATCTTAAGCGGTATGGAACTGAAGAACCTCCTACGGTTCATAAATGGAGATGGTCTCAGGATTGAAACTATGCCTCATTGTAGTAAACTGTGACCTTAAAAATGCGCAGCACGATGGTCTAAGTGAGTCACCGGAATAAGGGCATCGGAGCACTCACATAACCCGCGCATTTTTTTTTTTTTATAATTTGCGCGTGCTGAAGGGAATACCATGTATCCGGAGTCAAGACACAGCACGGTCCGAAGATATAGAGGGAGAAAGGCAGAGGAGGTACCTGTGCGCATTGGTTTTAAATATCTGCGGGTTATAGTCTGTGGGAAATATTAGGCTGGGAAGAGCATTCCATATTCGGATAGAGCGGCTGAAGAACCAGTCTCTGAACTGTGCGTCCGAAAGTAGGCTAAAGGGTATGCTAATGGGCACTCCTGGCTAGACGGGTATTGCAGGTGAATTCACGAAGAGGAGGGCACACTCTTGGTATGGTGGATATAAGTGAAAAAAATCTGAAACCACTTGCATCTTCTCGTTAAATTGGGACTTGAAGGGACGAAAGGACATATGAAAGAAGGGAATAGACGGCAACAACTAGGTTTTCTCTGAGTAGTGATATCCTTATGAACCAGGAATCGTCTATGGAATGTCCAACTAGAGCAGCCAATATCTACATGATGTCGTTGGTGAGTGAAGGCAATGATCAGTGATGCTCAAGACAATCTAGATTTACGTAAAACGACAGAGACTTTCACTTTCGGATGACTTCAGTTGAAAAAGTTGTAAGACGAGTTTAAACTCACAATCCGGTCAAAATGAATGACCTAAGGGAACGGATTAAACGTCAACAACTCTCACTATAATGGTCAAGTGAGAGGGACGCTCTCCAACAAAAGAAATATGTATATCTGCAAAAACAGTCAACAGACAGCAGACTAATCGTGATCCGGTATTTGTGTATGAATCAAATTTGGTCCAGCGCACGAATAACTCTAATGGCTGCCATACTCGTAAAATTTGGTTTCTCGGAAAATTTTCATTTGAATTTGCACTCAATTTCAAGTCGGATTGTCAGTAGATGTTCGCAGAAATACGTGAAACCCCAACCAGTGCACATAGACAAAGTTTTTTCTTTGCAAACTCTGATTATTACTTGGACATCAAATTGGAATTAATTAATCCCAGTTCGCTGGCAGCGCAAATTCACGTTTGAAACAAGAAGACGAAGGATGACAGCCTCGATAACGACATGCTCATATTCGTATCCACAACTGACGAAGCTTATCGCTCTTCCAAACTGAGGAGTGAAGTTGGACACAGATTTGTTTTTAATGACCTGCCCAGTTGGCACAGTGGTGGACTCGTGCCATCTCCACAATGTAAAGTATCTGTCGTCATATTGGGGCTTTCAAAGATTAAAAGATACCATGCAGCAGAGCTGACGACATGGAACGTGCTTGCAGTTGAAAGGCGAAGTCGGACAAAGTTAGTCATTTTTGAATACTTTAAAAGTTGTTCTCTGCGAAAGCTAATGGCGAAAGGGATTCAGTTTGTTTCTCAGATCTTTTCCACGACAAATGGTAGGAGACAATGATTTGCTTCTCAGATCCTTTGACCAACTTCTTGTAACTTTTTCAATGATTCAACTTTAAACTTTTGAAATTCTTGTGCGTTGGAACAGATATAACTTACGTTTGATGTAGCAGACCGAATGACTTAAAGAGCAATGAACTCGCCGTCATTAGCTGCCGGTGAGTGGATGCTTTTTTTGACAAAATTAATTGGGCACCATATTGAAGGCCGCTGAAAAGCTGGATGGGAATGCAAGACCATCAGTTCAGCTTACAATATAGTGGACCTGGGCCTGGGTTAAATAGCAATCACTAGTGCTGCACGAATTATAGTTCCATTTCAAATAGAGGTCGATAGTTTTAGGTTGCGAAAGGGCGATGTTTGAGAAGTTGTTTCTACACAAATGTACTGTCAGCGAGTCGGGAGAATGGAAGTTGTTAGTGTCGGGAATTGAAACCAAAAACCGACGCAACAAAGAACAGCTACACTTACGCCGCCAACCAATCACATACAAAACCTAACTCATCGAAATTATTGATGATGCGACATGGAGGGAGCCACATGAAAAACCCGCTCAAGAGCGGCAGCATATCACTCTTACCGTGAGAGAGTCGGAAGCAGGTGAAAAAAGTAAGACAGAACAAGCGAAAGGGTTTCACCAGGCAGACGACCGTCATCAATCATTCATCTAACCCATCACATCCTTTCTCAAACCGATTTGGCACTTAAGTGCTTCCAACAGCGACACACAAAAACTCATGACATGTTAATCTCCATTCACATTTTGCTGACTTCACCAGGCAATTAAGGGGCAACACTATATTCTGTTTCATACCTGAGACTGGGGTTGTGGTGATGAGGCTGCAAACTGCTGCTGTTGTCCCTGTTTTGGCTGACCGCCGAAAATCCTCATGAACGACTGCTGCAGACTGGGTGTCTTCAAGGTGAACGAATTCGAATTGGCATCCGTGTGAAAGGACAGCTGCGCCGTCGACGATCCACACATCGCGGCAAGGACTAAACCAGCCACTAGCAATGTTGTTGCTTTGGAGACCATTTTTTGCTTTTGTTTGTATATCCTTTTACGACTGCAAAAAATTGATTTTTATTTCGCTGTACGAACCACAAATCCAAGACACAACTCACACAAAAATTTCCCGAAATAAGAGAGTTAATCAACGCCGTGCACTCGGTTTGAACTTAAGCTAATCACGTTTAAGTGGTATCTGACTTTGATCACCTTCGAACGAGTGGGTTTTATATTATTTCTTCGTTAACCCGGCAATTAGCTGACACTGCCCCCCTCTCCATTGAAACAGTTTCCAACCCCCATCCATTCCCAACCACATCCACCCACCCACCGACCATCCTCCCATCGAGCAGTTGTGGTTGGCCTTTTGTTTTATTCATGACGGGTTGTCACCGAAGAAAAAAAGAGAACCACAAGCGGTGGCAGTAGGAGGAACAAGAAGAAGATGGATAACAAGAGGCACCAGCTAAAGTGTAATCCAGTGTTTTTCACTTTCGATTTCGTTTCTGCTCTTTAATCGGATTTTCTTTGCTCGCCGAGCACATAGAATGGCGCAACTACACTCGGACGCACATACGAACGAGACCAGGCAACCGAAAAAAAAAAACAAAAATTGTCTTGCTGCTTAATTGCGGCGCGGCGCGGCGCTGAAGCCCGGCTTCAGCAGTGCTCACGTACCCAGCGGCATAATGATACTTTGATGGCCCAAATGGTGCGGTCATTGTTTTGCCATATCATATTCGTGTCGTTGGCTATTTTGAAGTAGGAAATGACAGTTTTTGAATATTTATGCTCCAAATTGTGGAGCAAACGAATTGACTGTGGAATTGGCTACACCAACGAAAGTTCGAGATTCGCATGCGGGTGTGGTGTGGTGCGATGGACGGACGAGAGTTTTTAAGAATTCCTTTCAGAGTCGATCGGAAAGTGATGTCCTTGGCGAGGAATTGCTTAGTCAGTGATTTGGCACCAATGATGGGCTATTTTGATCGTCGCCCGACCTGCTTTGGTATGCTGCCAGAGTAGGGTGGGTTGGAAGCGGCTACCTCTTCCACATACTGATGGGCTTTGAGAGATTGTGTTTTGTTTCGGAAAATAAAATGTATTCCGTGAACTAGATTTTCGAAACGGAAAGTCGTTAAGTCGTTTGATTGAATTTGAAGCGGACTTACTTCAGCAGCTGACCGCGAGTGACTGATTGGGATCTTTCGCTGCAAGATCCCAATCAGCACTTGTTCAATTCATAAAAATGCTTGCGAAGACCGTCTGCAGACAGTTGACACATCAAAGACGACGATGGCAGTGTTGGTGACGATTTTATTAGGAGGAATAATGTCTACTCTCTAATTCCAAGAGTAAGGTGTTCAAGATTAGAATTCAGTTCGAAATTCACGATAAAATCATGTTTCACGTCACATCACGAACTATTGCGCTGAGTTTAATCTCCTATCTGTCGAATTAACTTAGAGTACTCGAGGTGGGTACTTTGATGTGGCTGATGGGACTTGACTGGTCCATTGTGTTCCCACACGGGTTGACTAGAGTCAATCCATCAATCTCTTCGAGGAGGAATCATGCTATACGACGCACAGGATCTGCCACAAAAAATGCCTTTAATCGCCTTTCAACTACAGCACTCTCCACGTCACAAAGGTATTAGACTAGGAAACCAAATCACGTCTGAGCACCGGCCACGTCCACAAGTGGCGTCCCCGGTGGCGTGGGGAGAAATACAAGCTTGATACATTGACTTTGTACGTTTTCCCAAAATTCATTTGTACATGCATAGAGACGGCATGAATCATGAATCATCAAACATCGGATTTTGATTCATTGACTTGAGAGAAAGTCATAACGTCTTGCAGACAATGTCCACTCCTACGAATGTCATAAAAGTATGATTGTAATTGGTCATGTCATTGAAAGTGATCGAAAGAAACCAGTTGAAAAGAGTGGGTGGTGGGGTTTTAGAAAATGAGTTAACACTACGTTAGCTGGTTGTTTTCAAAGCACTGTTAAGCGTAAATTCTAAGCAGACCTTCTCAAGACTTTATTATTGCTTGTAATACACCCCCTTTGAAGATTTATAATTACACGTGCCAAGCGTCAACATAACGCGAGGGAAATGGGAAATTGGGTCTGGTCCACAAAAACACCCTGTTCCCTAAAGTCGACGATATCACATTTCTCCTACAAAAGCAGACAGAGTATTGATGAACAGCTTCTCACCTTGCCTCAACCAACAAACATCGCTTAGCTTAGACAGTGAGTCACGTTAAGACTATTGTGGTTCGAGATACTCTGTCATGACGGTTCTTACTGAGTGATTTAAGAACTTGATTCACACTGCTCTTAATCTCCAAACTCTTGACTGGAAGGACCAAAATCGTCCTCTATAATTTTTTTATTGACTCGGAAGCAGGGCGCTAAGCAAAACAGCACAGCTGATTCTTGGTGGCATCGAAAGAAAAATTCTGTGTCGCCTATATGGTCCGGTCTGCTAAGAAGGGGAATGGAGGAGATGATACAACCGCGAAATCTTCGAGCTTCTTCAGGCTGTGGATTTAGTCCAGAAGATACAAATCCGTCGACTCGGCCCCATCGAGCGTATGGACAACAACGTTCCAGCTAAGAGGGTCTTCGGATCCGAGACTCCTCGTTCGAGAAGAAGAGATTGACCGAATCTCCGGTGTGGAGACCAAGCAACCGCGGGTGCAAGCAAGCTTGGTTTTGATGACAATGAAAGGCAGAGATTGCTCAGGTTCTGACCCTCCCAGGGTTGCTGGTCTGATAAGTAAGTGAGTAAGTAATTTGATCCATTCCCATAGCCCACTGGAGATGATAAACTACCAACCGAACTAATTTCTCAAATGCCATCGATCAGCGTTCTGTCTGGCATGTTGTGCCGACTAGCTGAAACTAATTGTCGATGTCAAATCATTCAACGATAGGACGGTAACGTTCTCCTCACGGCAGTGCTTGAAAGAAATGTGTTCTAAAGATTCTGTATATTGTTTAGCTTGCGCTACAATCCGGGGCCTCAGCCAACATGTGTTTCGCCACTTAGAAAAACTGGGACTATCCAGGTCTTATATTTAGATATCTGGGTACTTCGAGAGGAGGACATTATTTTCCAACAATTATTTTCCACAAAGGTGATCCTTAGTTTTATCTCCGCGATGATGTCATTGATTATATTCACTCTGACGCCTAGTTAGACAAAGTCTGTTACCACAAAAAAGTTATAGCTGTATATCGACGCTTTGTCCAAGACGTCACTATTGGTGTACATTTTTGTAGACCGTATATACTTTGTCTTAAACTCATTCACCGCAAGGCCTTAACCGCTTCCTCCTCGATACTCACAAAAGTCCCACTGACAGCCCGCTGCGCTCTTCTGATGATAATAGTGTCATCGACATTTATTCAATCCCAGGTTAATTTTTATTTCTTTAGTGTAGTCCCCTTGAACTTAAGAGGAGCCGGTGGAAAGCACCTGGAGGTGATAGCACAAAGGATCCAACCAGAAACCTAACCTAGCCAATCAATTGCAAGAAGGAATATCAAAGAAGTAAATTATCAAGTAAGCCGAACGTAACAGCACATTGCACAAGTGAGCAACCTACCTTGATTCAGTGAAGTGACAAAAATTGGCAGGTAATGTACATATGTATCCAGACGATGTGTCAACGGAAATTTTGCCATTACCATTGTCGAGCAATTGTCTAGGATTTTCATATTGCATTTCGACGTATTTCTATAAAATGGACAACTTTAAAAATGTTGATCATGGAATCACTGGCAATGTTTGTCGAAAATAATCTCACTTAATGTCTCCAAGGATTTTTTGTGTGCCATGCATTCCAAGCGCTCAATTTGCTTTGGTGCAACACTTTGGCCATCGCGGAATTCTTCGAATGGTTGCAAGCTGGAGTTTCATTATTTTGCATGTGCAACGGCAACTTGAGTGCTGAATGGGCCGTTCGACTGCCTTTCAACAACGTAGCTGCAATACCTGATGAAGCAATTGCAAGTGCAATTCCATTTTGCGATTTAATCGTTTCCAATATCCAGTTCCACCGAGAGTATCTAAGAGAAAAAATTCCATCAGTTCCAGCGTACACTTCATTCAATAGCATATCGAGGGAATATCTTTGTTCCTGATTTAAGAGGAAACGTTTATTTGAATGGCTTCGCTCAGTGCTTCCGAGTCGTATTGGGATTCTGGGCTCTTGATTAAATGCTCCGTCCATTGGCGATTGGGCATTGGCATTCCATTTTATCTATCCTTTGTTGATAAGCATCAACGCGTGCCCTTAACTATTGTGAGTTTGTCCGTTACTTTGCAAATCTGTATTTGATGGTCTAAGAGGCATCGGATGCAATATGTGTTCGGACATGTGTCGCACAATATAACATTAGGTTAGGTTAGGTAGGAGGGCTGCTAGTGCATTCACCAGCACACTTAGTCCATGTTGGTCTCTTGTGACACCCACAGCCTGACTACTAGCACAGATTGACTACTCCAGCGATAATGCCGTTAATTTGATCCCAACGGAAAATGATGACTGGACCCAATTTGAAAACCAGATAAAAGCGTATTAACTTTGCTTTCACTGGAATTCGAACCGGGAACCCCGCTTACCAGGGGCAGGCACTCAACCAACTGCGCCATCCCGTCGTTGCGTCGTTCTTAAGGGGAACAGAAATTAATTTATACTTATAGATTACTACACACTGAAAGCGATCATCATCATCATCATCTTTTGAACCTCATGGTCCACTGAAGGAGTCCGGAAGACAAAGCAAGTGACATAGATTTCCAGGCAAATCGATCCTCCTCCATCACCCTTAAAATATCAGGAGCTACGAATGCCCAAGTGTAACCAGGCGAGTTCTTGGCCTGATCAAAAAGACCCCGAGGTACTTAAACTTCTAAAGTTGCGTAGAAATATCTATATTATATCTTAACAATCATCAAATGCACTTCTCTGCAGACAAGCCACAAAGGCTTCGCAGACAATAAATTTTTATATAATTACGTGTTGCAACAAGTTTCAGCTTCTGCAACATAGCAACATTACGTTACTAGTCCCCATATTTGTTTACGTTCTTCCCTATTGTTCCATTCTCCTATTTGCTTACGTGTTTAACATCAGTAGTGTCCTTTTCCATATTTGTCTCCACTTGTTTGTTTGTCTAAACTAATGTTAACTGTTGTACATGAATACTGCTGATGCATAGGTGCTGGGATCAGTGAATGGTAGACCAACGACAAAGTCGGTGTTAAACAATAAAGAATTCAGTTTTGTTCAAAATATTTAATGTCGTTGTGTATTTTATTTAAATGTTCGTTTTCGCTGCCGAACGTAACTATATGAAAATTATTATTGAATAATAATAATTGAAAAAAAGGAAAACATAACTTCTGATTTGTCCACGTTAACTTTCTTACTAGCTCAGCACATACGGCCACAACCATATCGAGTGGAGTCCACTGGCGTTCCGTCTGGAAGGATGTGAGGATAACTAAGTCCCTCATGGCCGTTTGCAGATTCCACACTTAAATCTACTTCATAGCCAAGTTACACTTAAGCCTTAAGTTCAATTTTACCTATTCTGCGATGATCGTAAGTATTTAAGTCGGGCTTAGATATATATTTCTTTAAATGCAACCAACTTTAATTCGATTTAAAATGTCAAATTCTTTTTTTTAAGTAAACGAATGTGTAAATGTGTCCCTTTATTGTGGGTTACATAGATGGAGCCAATCACTAAAGGAAACGAGGGTATTCGAAAGAAATGTTTCTTGGCATCTGCCACAGTTGTCTTCGGTAATCTTGTGTGTTTATATCAAAGTGATCCTGAATTCACTTGAAACATGCATTCCTCCGAAATAAAATCCTCTGTTAAATAAGTCCTTATCAAATAAAACAAAAATGTGACAAATGTTGATTGATGGATATAATCGACTTATTTCTTGTAAATGAGTGTTCATTAAAAACAAGCATTAGGAAATGATAAGGAAAAGGTTAGCCGAAAGCGTTTGCAAAACAAATGTTCCTTAAAGCTATACAAATGTTTATTTCCTTCCACAGTATCTTCAAATGATTCGAACTCCATACTTTAATTTTCAAATTCAGTCTTCCTTTTGTAATTACAAATTTCTGCACGATCTTATGTCACTGTCGGTATTAAAGTACATCTTGAAGTGTTACGATTTACAATTTCTTCCACTTAGTTTAAGTTATACTTAACGGAATTAGGATCTACTTTTCGATTCGTACAAACCGATAAGTCCATCTTAACTTGTTAAGCGAAACTTAAATAGCTAGGTTGAGTAGCAGGAAACGGCCGTAAGCCACACTCCTGAGTTTACCTCGAGGAACTCGGTCGTATGCATTTTCTATGTTTACAAAACAGCTGTAGATCGGTTTGGCATACTCCGCAGCCTTCTTATGTATCATTTTTAGTGTGAAGAGATGGGTCGCCGTGGCGTAGTGGGTAAGTGCCAAGTTTGATACCCGAATTTACCACCTTTCATATTTCACGGCTCCACCTCTTCCGAGTCACTGACAATGCTCAAAGAGTGTATCCTGTCTGCCGTTCGGAGTCGGCATTAAACTGTAGGTCCCTTCCACTCGTGAAAGAACAATAGAACGCACAACACAAGTGGTTGCTGAGAAGCTAGACCCAGGTCCGCCTCGGACTGTAGCGCCACCCATATTATATTATTATTAAGATGATCGGTTGTACTTCTGCTATGTGTATCTCTCTTACTGGGATCGATCACAATTCTAGAATGCGCTATTGTAAAAAAAAATAACATTCCTTTTACTTACACACGCAAACTACCAGTCCCAACTAACCCACTCGCAACAATCCACCTCGGCAAGCCATGAAATTTATTAGTAGTTGCAGAAGAAACATTTTAGCCTTTGGCTCAAACTAGAGGTTTATGCCATATTTTGTAGGAAAATACCCCACAGTGCACAGCTTGCTTACCATGTGGCGACGGAATTGTGTATGCGTCTGCGGACAGGCTAAGAAAGTGTGATCGAATCGACTTGGCTCTCAGTCATACTCTCAGCTACGTTCACGTGTTGTAGACTTCACATAGACGGAATAGATTTCAGTGCCATAATTTGTAAGTCAAATTGGCTGTTAGTTATCCAAAATGATATTATCTTAAAAGTGAGTCGGCAATTAGATTGTGACCCGTAGTATAGTTTGTTGCGACAAATGGTTGCAAATATTTGCCATTTATTGCATTAATCTTAACTTTGTTGACACTAAATTTTAATTTATTTTTATTTGCTCCAATCTATAATCTCCAATCTAACTTACTTCTAGACGAAATTTTTATTTCTAGCTTCACTTTAAGAATTCATTTGAACTTATAACTAACTTACTGACCCTATGCGGGTACTCTAAAATAATCTAGTCTACTACTCTAATTGCCTTTCGGCCTATACTATCGTTTTTTCTTTTTGTTCTGTCCGAGACGTTTCAAATTTTTTTTCTTCATTGCCAAGAAAGCTTGAAAGCTTGGCGCTTCTATGTTGACACTAATCTATCTATATATGTACTTCCCCAAAGGCTCTAGCTTTCCTCACTGTCTCAACTCTATGTTAAAGCATTACGGTGAACATTTTTTCGCTTAAAGTCTTAAATGCGATTCGTTTAATGTCAGTCAGTGCGATTGTTGTTGTGCACATATATTATATTTATGTAACCATCAAAATTTACAAATTCTACAAATAAAATGTTTTATTTGAATATACGGAAAAGTTGCTCCTATGGAACATGTAGCCGTTACAGGGATTCCGTGAAGGATTTCGCGACTCTGTCTTGGGCCAGCCATGTCTCTTCCGGCAAGGATTTGCCGGCCTGTCGATGCTCTTTCCCCACGGACCGTTTGCAATTTGAGCGTGGTCGACCCCGAGTGCGCACTTCTTGCACTATCCAAGTGAGGGCCATCCGTGGGATGTCCGTTCCCGGTTTACGTAGGATGTGGCCTACCCAGCTCCACTTTCGATATCGTATCTCTGCTGCGATGGGTTTCTGCGAAGCTCTACGCAACAGTTCTTCGTTTGTTATCCATTCCGGCCAGAAGACCTTCAGATCACGTCTCAAGTATTTGTTGAAGACGACCTGAGGCTTGCGAATAATGATGGTGGTTGTCTTCCAAGTCTCGGATCCGCGTGTTGTACAGTGTCTATATTCTTTTACAACCTCTTCATTATTATTCAACGCTTGGATTCATTATGCAATTCTATTTATGGCGTTGCATTACATAATACTTTCCACTCGCCCCCAATGCATCTTTCTTGATTTGCTGAAACTCCTTCTCGGAAGAGATTTCCCGGGAGAGTTGCAATGAATCTAAAAATAGTTCAACCCTTCACCCTTAGGGATAATTTTCGCAAGCCATGGCGAAATCCTCACGTTTACCTTCCTTGTCTGCTGCTTGACTGGAGGGTGTATTTGCAACAGCGACTTCTCTCAATTCGCAGCAATGATGTAAGGGGGCAACTACATTGATTGAACACATCCACAAATGTCACAATATTTAATGCTGAACTAGCGCAGACGTGAGGCGGAAGCATCTGCGTGGATGTATATGTGTGCATGGGTTGGGGACAATCGTAAATGGAAAAGCAATAAGTCACTTTCATACACTTGCTGATACAGAAATATGAAATGGAAATTGGATTGTGCTTTGATTCCTTTGGGATCGAAGGTACATAGCACGTGTGGTAGTTTGAAGGGAATCTTATTCGTAAGGGACAGGTGCGAAGGTCACCACATCGCTACTCTTGTGGTGGACTTGTGTCTTGTATCGCTTCTTAGGGATAATCTGCATTTAAAATGCTTGATACAATCGAACTTTAAAAACGTATGAGAATGTGCCAGTGAGTCACTTAAGACATTTACTTTAAATTATGATTGTTGTAAATGTAATGCATAACACGAACATGATCAACAAGGAAATAGGGTTCGTTACCTTCGTGAGCACTAAAAGAGACATAAAGCAATTGTAATGAGTTGCCAGGGAAGATAAAAATCGATTGCTTCATCATCAAACAAATCGAAATGAGTAATGTCGCATGGAACTGGTCGGCCTTCGCTACACTAGTCGTATTGAATGTTCATGACTTGTTGGCACCGTAGGCAAACATGGACGGCCATAGGGGTCAACATCCGCCAGGACTTCGAAAAGTGGGTGGAAATATAGAGTAGGACCATTGCGTTGCCCCTGGAATTGATTCGGGAGTCAATCAGGAAGTCAGTTGAACCTTTTGATGGAGCGAAGTGGATACTCTATATATAGACGTACCCTTCATATCATCATACGAAGTGGGCTCCGAAGTATTCAAGCCATTGATTTACATAAGCCTAGCCGGAGCACAATCTGTGTTGGACTGCTCACAACAGCCCCTTTAAGTCTTCCTGCGTGTTCGCTGACTCGGCGCTGAACCTTCAAGATGCCCTTTCAATTACTAAGTTGAGATATGTAAGGAGATAGGGATAGGCAAAAGTAGGTCCATTGTCCTGCCACGTGGGTGGTCAAATTATAGAGTGTTTTTTTAGTTCGTTAGTTTAGTTAACTATTTATTTTACAAAATGCATAGCCTATATAGTTTGGCTTAGGCTTTAGGCTGAGGGCCGTCTACCAGATAAACATTTAAATTATTTATAAGTTCACCTCCATAATACATTTTCTATAGCGCAGTACGTTTATTGCATACTTGTACAATAGATCCCAGCCTCGGTCACCGTTTAAGATGTTTATCGCTTCTTCAAGCCAGAGTACATGTGCTCCAAAGAAGTGGCAGCGGAATTCTTTAAGAATGGGACATATAGCGATGCAGTGGAATACGTCCTCTTGTTCCTGAAGGTTGCAAAGGTTGCACAAAAGAGGGAGTTCTGGGCGATGCGGTATAAAGTTTAAACTTATCAGTTCACCTCTTCTTTTAAAGATGTTGCTTATCATATCCGTTGTGGAACTTGCCATGAAATATGTTCTGTCTTGTATATTGTGGTTCAATTTGCTGTAATATGTCCTGTATAGCGACGACCTGGCATCATCTACAAATTGGTTGAAGATTCTATGACTTGTTTTCTCCTACAGTGTGTAGAACTTATGCCTTAAGTGGATTTACTGCTTGTCTGGCGCAACTCGGAGATTAAAATCACAATGCGATGCTAAGTTTTCCAATTCTCGGACACATTTTCCACCGTTAACCAGCATTTGTGTAAGCACTATTTTCGGAATCCTTTCTTGATTCATTCCCATGACTCTTATCACATAGTCGAAGTGAAGTTTGAGGGTTTCCAAAAATAGGGGCGCTACTTCAGTTTCCAGGTGAAGCATGTATTCGGCCGAGCCACTTGGTAATTTAAAAACTCGCTTGATGAAATAGGGTAGAAATTTTTCAACTGCTTTAAATGATCGATATCCCCATACTTGGAAATATTTTCTGATTCGAGAAGCGGGTGATGTTTTTATTGTTGATACAACCACCCCAAATGGAACAAATAGCTTTTTTCGCTTCAGTTAATTTGGTTTCCAGGTGCTTGTTCATATTTAAATCAGGCGTAATCAAGACACCAATATACTTGTATTCCGGCTCACCCTGAAACTTCCACTTTTCATTGCGGGAGTATCTACCCCCACCATCAGTGAATATCATCATTTTAGACTTTGATAGGTTGACTGTCAGATTTGAAGTTTTGCAGTTTTCGTCGAGGCTGTTTATCATTAACTGCATTGTGTAATTAATAATAAAAAATTATAGAGTGTTGCTGAGATTTATGATAGCCAGCCAGTTTTCTTAACAAATTTTATTAGTACATTGAATGGTGTTTGAGGTCATAGAAGTAGAACCCTGTGGTGTCTTTCATAGTTGAGGCAAGAGCAGCAAAAGCTTTCCTCCTCCAAATCGTCTAGGCAGCTTATACAGAAGTCGTTGGAGAACGGGCGCAGTCTTTTTGCTTGAAGGCCTAATAGGCAGTCTCTCGTAATCTCTCCAACTGCAGTCCTTGTTTTAGGTCTCTTTGGGGAGATCAGGCTTTCTGGTATTTTTGCATCGAATTGTGGCCAGATTGGTCTCCGATTCGGCAAGTGTTGCCTGTCAACCATTTCACATTCATTTTCTTTGAGTAGAGATTATTGAACTGTCACTTGAAGGTAGCTATAGGGGTACCTATTTTATGAGAGAATCCATTAACTGGTAGTCTAGTGGAGTGTTTTGCGAGTTCATCAGCTTTGCAATTTCCCGGCATATATCTATGATCTGGTACCCAATATAAACGAATGTGAAACTGTTCAGAGGGATGTACGACAATTTATGACTACTTTTGAGTTTATAGAGAAAGATGTAAGGGACTTAATTGCTACCTGGCTATCTGTAAAGATAAGGTTATAGCGGGCGGATATCACGCTCCACCTCAACTCAAGCAGGAGAGGGATGTGCTAATCCGCTTGGAAAATTCTGCAGTGATTAGGTAGTCGAATTGATTTATTTAATTTAAGATGCACTCACTCTTCCATTTTGGATCAATCTGTGCAGAAGAATATGGCATTTCCAATGGGTATTGTGTTATTGGTCAGGAGTGAGCATGCACGGCACCCAGCCGTGCACTTTTTCGTATGCAGAACAATTCGCAAAATATAGCGTGTGTGCTCAGCCCTAATCTTTGTGGTATCTGCCAGCTCGCGCACCTTCACTTTGCCATCAACCAAGACCATTTCATGTTTTTTTGACATTGTCCTCTGCAACCACATCGGAGGGCCTGCCTCTGCGGACTTGATCGGTAGTGGAATTGCGGGCACCACGAAACTCTCGAAACCAATATTTAACGGTGTAATCTGACTGAACATTAGCCCCATAATATTTATCATATCGCCGTTTTGCCTCTAGTAAAATAACGTTTTATGAGAGAACGAAAAGCGTTTTTCCACAAACACGTCAACAACAATCAACTGTCAAAACAAAACTAAAGACAGCATCGTACTGAAGTTTGGCATGTCTGAATAAATATGAAGGAACTTCAAGGCACTATAACCTTTTTTACAGTAGCTGCGCATTTTGGCGGTCAAGGAGGTTACTTTTCACCCCACCCATTGCCGCAGCACTACAGTTTTCTTTCCAGTATCAGAGTTTCGAAGTTCTTCTCTGAGAATTATCTAGGTGAAGTGTAGTCAAGGCTGGGTGTAGGTAAGATGCTGATCTTGTACAAATTTAGCATGTCCAAATGTGTAACATGCATACACCATTGAGGGCGTGCACAGTCGAATTGGATAGTTGGTTACGATTGGCTTACCAAATATATCTAATTGAGTAAGGGTTTCGAGTCCATCAGTAGGAGTGATTCTCAAGGCTTCACTTATTCGATTTTTTTTTTTCGGAGGGTATTTGGAAATCTTCGACAAGACTCCAAGCGAACGTTCGCACGTAAGAGTATGAGATTTTTACTCACTAAAACAACCTCCCTGAATTTATTAAGACTACAACTCAGTGAAGCACTTAACCAGTAGTTTGTATTTCATGACTTAGGCAGAGATCGGCAGGTTACTCTCCAATGGAAGTTGCTGCTAACACCGCAACCATGCGCGAGTTACATCTCGCAACACGTCCCACCTTCGGCAACATATGCTGGCAACATTATTTCCAAATCTGTTTCACCTCTCATTTGTTTAGGTATTATCTCTTAGCATCTTTTCCAAATTTTCTAAACCCTTCATTTATTTACTTGCTTCTAATAGAGTCTTTTTACCTCTTTTGTCTCCTCCTGTTCCTATATTGTGTTGCTGTTGTGTAATGGATGGAATGGGTAGTTCATCTTAGACCACCGAAGAACTCGGATGGTTCTTCTTTTAGTTTGGTATTATTTCGATTTTTATAACATGAATAAAATATTAATTTCTTCCCATATAATGTGTTTAGTGTTTTAATTGTGCGAGTTGCTCCCAACTCGTCGTAGACTATCGCACGAGATCAATGGGTCTAGTCCTTTGTAGTCGGCGCAAGACATTAGTTTCCTCAAGGATCGTGTAAACTGCTGTGTTTAGGTGCTCTTCTAGGCGGCACTTATGTTTATAAGCAAATTTCTTAACTTCATCTTGGAGTGGTAATATTCCTAGATCTGTGTGGATATAGTCGTTTCTGATATATATTCTAATATACCTTATTTTGAAAAGTCTGTATTATGTTCATATTACTTGCCTTGTACAACCACAAAGTTGTACGTCATACGTCCAAACAGGTTTAAGGATTTGCTTGTATACAAGAGGTTTGTTGTCAATACTTAGCTTGGAATGTTTACCAATAAGCCAGTACAGATCATGCTCTGCACATTTCTTCTTAACGTGCTCCTTCCACTTGAGTTTTACATCAAGAGGCATCCCGTGGTATTTTGCTTCATTGCCAAAAGGTATTTCGACACGATTTAAGAAGACTTGCAAGTTAAACCGCTTATACAGATGCAGCCTTGCCGTTGTGTCTTCCTTAAGACATTGAGATGTGTGCCAATGCTGAACATGGGCACCATACTGCTATTCTTTATAAGAGGATGAGTCTGGTTACAGCTGTGAAAAGCAATGTTTTGTGTAAGGCTTAATACCCCATCTATACCCATGGATGGGCCGTGATGGCTTCTCTTCATCTTTTCGGTGTATTGAGCTTCTAATTTAACCTTCTTCTTCTTTATTTTGCGCTACACTCCGGGGTGGGCCTAAGCCAACAAGCCTCTCCAGCTAGCACGGTCGCTGGCTAGCTGTCTCTAGTATCGCACGCCAAGTTGGTTCAGGTCCTTCTCCACCTGGGTGCGCCACCTAAAACGCGTGCGTCCTCTGTTGCGTTGTCCCACGGGTTCGGAGTCGAAAACTCTTCGGGCCGGAGCTGAGCTGACCATACGCTCTACATGGCCTAGCCATCTTAGGCGTTGGATCCGAAGACGCCTGACTAGACTCATGTCGCTGTACAGCCTGTACAGTTCGTCATTGAATCTTCTCCTCCACAAACAGGACCAAAGATCGCCCGCAGAGCTTTTCTCTCGAAGATACTAAGGACTCCTCATCCGCTTTTTGAGATTATCCACGCCTCCGAAACAGCGGTTGGCAAGAGTTACTCTACGTTTGATCTCGGTACTGATGTTGTTTGTACTGTCTACTGCGGAGCCGAGGTAGACGAAGTCCTTGAATACCTCGTAGTTATAGCTGCCCATTGTGACGTTCTGTCCAAGACGTCGATGTGGTGTGTCCTTCCTTGATGACAGCATATACTTCATTTTGCCCTCATTTACCGCTAGACCCCATTTTAGCCGCTTCCGCCTCAATGCCAGCAAACGCCTCATTGTCGGCTCGCTGTGTTCTGCCAATCACGTCAATGTCATCTGCGTATGCTAGCAGTTGTACGGACTTCTGGAAGATCGTGCCTCTAGTGTTGGCGTGTAAGTCTTGCACGATCTTGTCCAGAATGATGTTAAAGAAATCACATGACAGCGCGTCGCCTTGTCTAAAACCTTTTTTGACAGTGAAAGTCTGGGTGAGTTCGTTACCGTCCTTGATGGATCAGGGAGAATTCTCCATCGTCATTCTGCACATCCTGACGAGTTTGGCAGGAATGTCAAAACTAGACATGGCGTCGTATAGCTCGTCCTTATGCACGCTGTCATATGCGGCCTTGAAATCGAAAAAAAGGTGGTATGTGTCGATTTGCATTTCTTGGGTCTTTTCCAGGATCTGCCGTAGTGTGAAAATCTGGTCGATGGTGGACTTCCCCGGCCTGAAGCCACAGTGATATGGACCTATCAGGTTATTTATAAACGGCTTTAGGCGAGTACAAAAAACGGCAGAGAAGATCTTGCGTTATATGATTGCCATCACTGTAGCAGATGTGGCCCACTTAGATCGTGGTTGGATCCTTTGTGCTATCACTACCCGGTGCTTTCCACCAGCACCTTTTAAAAGGGACTGTACTAACGAAAATGAAATAAACCTCAAGACTGCCTAATGATATTCTTGTGGCCCACTTTGAAAAGTTATTTTTCCTGATAAACTTGGCTATATCTTGTATCTTTAAGAGTGACATTTCCTCTAGGTTTCTGAAAAAGTAGTTTTTGCAATAGATGGACAAGTGTCGAGGGGATAAAGCGTATTTTCTTCCTCCTCCTCATCTCTACAGTTTCTGCAGTAGTCGTTGTGGCGGGCTCCCACTCTTCTGGCATGAACACCGAGAAGGCAGTGACCGGTGATAATGCCCACTACGTTCCTTATTACATTACTGTTTAGTTTCATGAGTGTATTTGTTTTGTTTGGATTTAGTGAGGGCCACTAACTAGTCAGGAGTCTTTTTTTTTGAGACATCTGTGCAGATTTGCAGGTACTCTGGTTTTCTTACCAGATCGTTTTTTCCCAATCTTCTCTATCTGGGATAAGTGTTTTGAACCAAAACTCGAAGTCTAAAGCGGGTGTTGTGTAATCTGTATGCGTTGGTAGTCTCGCATTTCTGATTATCTCTGTATGACCTAAGCTATGTGAACTGCTCCAGCGGGTCCACTCCCGTAGCCTTAACCCTGCCTTGGTGGCTATCAGCTTCCCATAGATGTCCATGGGAAAAAAGCTGTAGCAATGTTTCCATGTCGGCTGTGGGAGTGGATTGCAATGCCTTTGTGTTGCAGATACACGCTGATCTTTGAACACTGCTTACAAATTTAAGATTGGATTGTTATTCAGTGCTGGCCACCGAACAAGGATAACGTATGTTAAGATGGGTCTAACAACATCCGTATACATCCAGTAAGCCATTCTTGGCTTAATTCTCCATGTGGGGCCAAGGATTCTCTTACCGCCTTCTTAATACGTTCCCTAATGTTTGGTTTCCCGCTTAACTTGCTGTCTAAGAGTACTCCTAAGTACTTGTGGATACTCCTGAGTAGTGAAGCTAAGTTCCTTTATCTTCAACTTAGGGAGGTATAATACGTGGACGAGTTAACGTCCAGTCCTGCATTTCCCTTTGCACTTCTCTTTTTCTGCTGTAAGGGCATGTAAAATCACTACTTTCATGACACACACAAGTGGAGCATTCACAACTTGAAGTGCCCAGCAATGTACGTCTCAGCTGGTGGAGTTTTTGTCAGTGTTAGAGGTAGTGAGGAGTGTCCTCTCTTTCCTCTTCGTCACACATAGCCCCTTCATATGTCATCGATGCTGAGTCAAGAAGTTGAATCATTATAACTAGTAATTTGTCATCGCTAGGATTTTTTTTTCATACAGAAGGAGTCTGTTTGTTTTTGCACTGTCTAAACTGGTTCCAAGCATCCGATTTGCTTCACAACTGATTAGAGAGCCTCTCTAATCCCTCCCCTCACTCTGCGCTACCTCGATGATTGTGCCGACCACCTCTTACTTGATGTCTACAAGTTTGTTCCATGTCTAGGATGCGTCAAAATATGTCACATGCCTCGCAAGTTCATCATCTGCATCATGATTTGGGACCCGTACCCTGCTGGGGGTAATTGATCACTGCGTACTAGGACAAACGAATTACGGCGACAGCCTACCATGGCCTTTGGTTGGATTGTAGAAATTATATTGAATGACTGCTTGTTTGTCAGGAATTAGTGCTATCAGCTGGTGGTACATATTTCGAACATACACATCATTCTCGCTGCTTCTTTGCTGTTGTTCTCGCTTGGAAGCTTGCTGCGACTGCATCCTCTACTCTTTTCTCCTTTATTCGGTTGCATTCCATCGCCTGAGAATGAGATTCAAATCAACTTTCAGCGCAATATTTGCTTGCAAAATGATATATTCAGCCATTCAGGCAATTTCCATGGCTCGCATAATTTATTACAGAATATTGCCTGTTGCCTCTCACAGGTTTGTCGCGAATTGCATTTCTCAGTTGACTTTCAAAATCTCAATGCGCTGCTAATTCGCCAAACATTTGTGGAATCTGACTGCGATTTAGTAGCACAATAAAAATCGCACCACTCAGTAAAACCACTATTTGTCAATTTAAATTGCCCCTTCATTGCTTTCATACAAGAGCAAACGGTTGTGTCTGCAGTCTCCATCATTGTTGGCGCCATTAAACTCTGGAACAACATGTACGTGCCTTCCGACAACGAAGCCAATAAAATCACCTACTTCGTTTTGTCTCCTCCGTTATTGGACTTTGAAAACTTTCTACCATTTTTCAGTGGAATTGGAATAAAGGAATCCGATTGAAAGGGTGTCTGGACTTCACCATCCGTCGGCATTCAGTTTATTTGATCACCTTTGCTTGTCTCCACTACAAAATATGGAATGTTTGTCCTTTAGCTGACAGAAAACCTCCACAGTTTCAAAGTTAATTTAAGAGCGAAAGTGCCATTGAGCTTAAGTTTAGCATGTTCTTCAATCACCGTGAAAGCTTCCAGCGATAGTTGAATTTAAGATAGAGCGCAAGTAAAGTGTAAGTTGATCTGATCGGTTAAATCGATTTTATGTGTAAACGCATAAGGCAGTACTTAATTGTTTGGAGGGAGAGGAGGGAGATGATCAAATTTATACTTCGGAGAGAGAAATTAAGATTTACACACACCTCCCTCGCTAATCGGCCAATGAAGATGGCGGACTTAAGCTTTTTAAGGCCGGCGAAATATAGAGCCTAATCATGCCAAAATCCTGACGCGAAAAACAAGGTGGATTATAGGAGTTATCGGAGTGTCGAGCTGCGGATGAGCGAAAGAGTACTGTATTAGGTACCAAACATAATTTAAAATTAGAGAATTGAAAATAATAAAGACCTTCCTTAAAACAATCGAATTTCGATTCGTCATATCATTAAATGGACGAGTTCATTAGACTTCATTTAGATCTATTGGGTGGTGTGAATAAAAAGTGAGAAAACACTCCGAGTAAGAATACATGAGTCGAGTATTTTTGTTAAGAAAATACTCAATTTGGTGCGAATAAAAAATTTCCTCAAGCTATGTACCCTTCCTTCAGTTGACGTTTGAAAACTAGGATTCTTGGCGCTCAAGGGTGAGTGCAAAGGCGGGTAAAGGTGGGTGCAAACAAACAAACAAAACAAAGAATTATAACTCATGTCCTTTCGGGGACACAGGGGATAAAGAAAGAACGTTCATAGATTCGATTTTGATTACATGGCAAGATTAAGTACTCATTTCCTTTCCGATATTCCTGAAGAAACCCGTGGAGGTGCCATACCTTTAGTTGTTTTTTGTTCTTTTAATGTAATGGGAAGATTGCTAGTCTTTTTCTTATCACCTTTTGATTTGACGCGGGCCTTCATGTTATAAATTTTTTTCTTTATTTGTGAGATGTTCAAATGAAAGCCAAGCCATTTTATTTGAACGCAGATTGCTTTTTATTTCTCATGTCTGGAGTTTCGCTTTTAACCAGCAAGCACGGATAAAATTGCAAACACTTGATGAAATCGTCATCGTCCATTTCACATTTTTGGTTTTTTTTTTTTAGGATGAAGGTTTAATCCATCAAAGTATTCCTCTTCCGATGCAGTATTTTCCATTTTTTCCAATTTTCACTTTTTTCTCTCTTGAAGTCACCTCCTATGCATACTCACCTTCTACAAGCGATATCTGAACACATTCCATCTTTATTCACACCAAAACGGAGGTAAGTCTCAGCTGTCAAGATATGTGAGCGGAGAGTATTCATTAAACTTAACGAAATAAATGTTTGTTCACACCAGATGTAGCATTTCCTCCAAAATGCTAAGGAAATGCTCACACTCTGTTTTTACTCACACCACCCATTGACTCCACTTCAAAGGCTAGAAACACCACGCCTGCAATTCTATGGTGACCATTAACATCTCAGAGACTTATTCATAGTAGGCAATGTTGAAAATGAAGTTTCACACACGGCAGTGCTGTTCTATTGTTTGCACATACATTTGCTAAACGTTTGTTTTCAGATTAGATTGTTATTTATTTTTAATAAATTCATGAGACAATACAATTCAATAAAAGATGAATAGAATTTAAAAAAAAGGTGACATTCGATATTTGTACACAAGTAAATATCAAAGTTCATACTCTCTCTGTCCTCTCCCTTCCTGTACAAAACTTGCATTGTGCTTTCCGATTGAATAAAATATGAACTCCGCTTCAACTGAATAGGTACAACATTTTTCAAATGTATATGGTTCAATATTTCACGTGAACGGCGTGGATTTATCATTTTATGCTTTAAATAAATTTTAAAGATAAATCGAAACGCACCATTACTTTGCTTGTGGCCCTCTTGAAAAGTAATGCATACCAAAAATATCTGTTTTTCCGTGACGATTAGTCCAATATTTCCTTTGTTTGTGATTGTTTTGTGAATATTGACACGTTTAATGAATTATTAAAGTATTTTGATAGTTCTGTCACATAGTTATGGCTTATGTATGAAAATTGGACTTTTCGTGCGGAATTGTAAGATGTCTGTTTTGGGGTGAAAATTATTGAGAAGGATAGCAAAACCCAAAATCTTTCTGACGACTACCGCAACATCGGAAGGAAGAGCATAGGTATCATTTTTCACCAAACCTTTTCCAATAGGACGTCGAGTAGCTGCATTGTCTTTGGATCTGGAATCTCATCTCTGGAATGATGTTTTTCATTGTCAATTTCCTCTCCGATCACAAAAATGTACACTAAACTTAGAGCTAGATATGTAGGTATGTTGGTTAGGTTATAGAGGTGGAGAACTGTCGATATTCCCTGCCATCGATAATAATCAATTGTTTGTTCCAGACGATTTTATTTGCAATTAAATATTCCGGTTTTCGGACAGTTAATTGCTTTTATAAATCAATATCAAAAATAATCCATAGTAATAAAAAACTATCATTTAATCGATAGTGCTGTAGATAGTTCTCCACATTCTAGTAGACAAATTATTTGCCCTGGCAGCCTGCTTATCCCTCCTCACTTAGATCAACGTGTTCGGTGCATTGTGCCTATGTTACCATATTAGGGAGCGTCAAACTACCGTGATATTGCTGTTCTAAAAGCAGCCAGCTTAATGTGTGAACCCTAGGAGGTTTTTCAATCCAATACCGCTTAAGTCCTCTCGCTCTAAGAAGTAGTTTTATTTTTATTGCAAGGGCTGGGCATTTGCAGTGCAGATGTTGGATGGATTGGTTTTTTTCCTCGTATACCTATGGCACAGTGCCCTGTAATGACTGCTATCAGCTTGCGTACGTCCATGCGACTAAAACCAATCAATGCTCTTGATCTCTTCTTGCTCAGTTTACGTGAAATGTCCCTTGCTGAAGTTGCAATGTTCACGCCGAGCCAACAAATACTGAATAGGTAGGCGAGCCCAGGACCCACTCGTCATGCTGTGGCCTTTATTGTCGCTTGGCTATCAGAAAAAATTGCGATCGATTCGTCGGTAAAGCCGTCTTTCTGGAAGCCACTTCAGAGGTCACTGAAGATCCCTGCCTCTGTACTAGCGCTGTATAGGGCGATCTCCCCCATTGCTATTCCACTCGTTCCTTCCATTATTTCCGATTAGAAACCCTTCTCTAAAGCCAGGGTTGGTGGAAAGAATTTTCGACTACACATCGCTACCAACCAACAGCACTGACAATTAATTGCAACATGTAATTAGCTGTCGGCTTTAAGATTCTCAATAATGTTATTATTAAATTTTCGGATTCCTCCATAAGCATGAATTGCAACACATCAATTTGCAAAAGATAATATTTACATGTTTAGTCCCATGAACTACTTTCTCCGGTACCAGATTGTAGAAAACACGTGTTAGCTCATCTCCTTGCCGACACCCGTAGCAAGTGTGCGGATGTGTGCGCCATCCGGTGTAAGTTTAAACATTCATACATCACGCTAGATATTAAAGTCGACGTTGAGTGAGGATCATATTATTGGACGACAAACCTGTCAGGATTGATTTGAACGCATCTGTCAATGGCATAGATTTCATGTATTCAAAGTATTTTGCCCGTGGTCTATATACCAGCGCGCTTGTTCCTTCATCAGTTCTTGATCCATGTGTATATACTGGTGCGTCGAATTGTCTCTCTGTAATGCATCTGTCTTATCCTATCCCTTCTCCGCCATTCTCCTGATTGTGTTGTTTGCACACTCGCAAGCACTAGATGCAAGGGAGTCAGCTCCAATATCACCTCTTGCATCTAATTGTAGGTCCAATAATAGGGTTCTTGATAGCATGGTGCAACAGACCCAGATCAATCCTCCCCATCGCATTTAATTGTTCCTTGTGGTGAATATTGTCATAAACAACCTTAAAATAGATGAATAGCTTGTGCCTATCGATCAGGACTTCGCTAGTCTTTTCCAGAATTTGTGCGAGTTTGAATATTTGGTCTACGCAAATGAATGCGCTAGGAAACTGCTGTAGAGGTTCACACAATATGCCGGAGAACATATTAAAGACTATCATTCTTATATTATTGTACGATTGAAACAGATATCGCGACACTATGTTAGATAAAACTCAATCAATAAACACTTCGACCAGTGATGGGCTTCCGCCAGAAGATAGCCGTACAGCCACGAATCATAGCTAAATGCTTACACAAGGCATCGAATATCATCCAAGACAAAATAATCAAATAAAACATTCGCGGTTAAGTTGTAGGTGCTTACAAGAAAAATAAGCAACCTTTCATGACAACGACACCATAGTACAAGAACAACTCCTTCTAGTTAGCTAAAGCAATAGAAGTGGAACTCCTTCGAGAAAATTCTTAGCAAAGTACACTAAAGCCTCAAGTTGCCATTCACTTGCTGCCATGATGACCGCTATTCACATTTTCGTCTAGATTTAACTACCCTACCCGCATACGAATAACAATTTGGTGAATTCAAGTTTTTTTCTCCCCGTCGACGTTTTTATATTTATCCACAACCTTGCTCAGGGGCATGCGAAGGTTAGCGCTGTTTTGCTTGGTTAATCCGATTTGGTTTCCAATTTGCCATTTATACCAGGCGATATTCAGAGAAGCTTGCTGATTGGTTAGCACAGAGAAATTATTCAACGAGAGCCACGCATCATATGTAGCATGCCAAGTGTGCATGCATAACACCGGTAGCCGGTTGATTTCGTAAGGCCGACGAATTACCCGTATTTTGTTTCCGGCACAGACTATTTCAATGCTCGTATTATTGACTTTGGATTGAGTGGATTCAAATTAATCTGATTTCGTCTGTTGAACCAAAGGTGCGAATAAATGTGCAGAATTCGAAACATAGATCAATTTTCCAAACTGATTTGGCATGTAGTTCAGGTCTTGCTGCTTTACAGTGTGACATTAATTGCGTGTGTTCTCTGATACTCATACGAATGAGAGATTGCTGGTAACGATTGGAGTGCTATGTGTTAACTGTGGTTCGAAGTCTTCAGAGGTCTTGAAACTTTCTTGTCTCCCATTAGTTGCTCCTCAGAGATAAGACCTAACTAGAGAGGATGGAGATTTTGCATCAAAAGCGTTGAAAAACTCTCTTTGTTGATATACGACGGCAAGGTTCATTACGTGTCAACGATTCACTCGTGACCAAGATGAGCTTCGATTGAAGAGGAAATGATCAGATAACCCATGTCGAGTGCCACAAATAGGGAAACATTTTTGTATCTTCACTGATTTTATGGTTTAGGACCGATTTTATGGGCGGTGAACGTGAACTGCGTTTCATTATTGAATGCTTCGTGCCTCACACCAATTCTATGTATCTACCACCACAAGCCACACGAAGCCATCCATTCAGATGCACGGTTTATGTCTTCCGAAGTGGGATGAGTAGTCAAATAACTAGCAAATTGGCATGCCGAACTTGCTTGATTGGTGCAGACAAGTGACAAGTACTGCATACTAAGTGATCATCTTCATGGTGCCATAGGATTTATGATAAGTTGTTTGTTTTTTCCAAAATTAATGAAATGAGCTTATAGTTGTTTTCGACTGGTAAACACGGAAGGAATTCTAGAACTAGCTCTGTATCCCATTCCTATGATAGGACACTCGTCACCCCGTCTGCTTGATCGGAATGGGAATAATAAACTGATGCGAGTTATCACGTATTTGTCATTTCATCATCTAGGCCTAATTATGTCCTTTCATTCGTACACAGTCTAATATGTGATCACGATGAAAGCAGCACAATTGAAGAGTCCAACTTGAATATGCGGGTGTTCATAAAAATAATAATATAAAGCAGCGAAACCGCACTGCAACCAACAGCACCCGCGGGCTCTGCATCCATCAACGACGAAGACTAACCTGCAATCCAACGGTATCTTTGTGTCGCGTGTGGATCTTTTTGTGATTGACATGAACTATCGCTTTCCTTACAAAGCTCACCTTCATTCCAACATGCGTACAACCACAGAAGATCCTTGGAAATGGAAAAAGCAATGAGAAATCCCTTAACTATGAAGAATACAGCATAGTTTCTTCTTCCAGATACAGAAGGTGCCTTCAACCCTATTTACCCACACGCAATCAGACTGATAGAACAACATCTACAAGCTGGACTAGTAGCATTAATAAAACAAATACTCTAGTCCGCAGTTCCTCGATAAGCTCAACCAGAAGAAGTACACCTTAGGAGGAGGAATTAGGTTAGATTAGGTAGAGAGACTGCTAGTGACTTCAATGGCACACACTTAGACCATATTGGTCCATTGTGATACCCACAGTCTGACCAATACCACCGATTGACCATTCCAGTGACAGTGCCGTTAATTGAACCCAATGGCAAATGGTGACTTGACTACATTCGATAACCAGATAAAAGCGTATTAACTTTGGTTTCACTGGGATTCGAACCAGGACCCCGCTAACCTGGGGCAGGCGCTCAACCAACTGCGCTATCCAGTCGATTTTCACAGTACTTACTGGAAGAGACAGGCTGCAAAACGATTGCATATGCGGATGATGTTGCCATTGCCTTCTCGGGGAAGTATCCCCAAGTACTGAAAGATCTAATGCAACATAGTCTCCCTCTACTCAACAAGTGGGAGACTGAAAATTGGTCTGAACATAAATGCACACGAGACCGACATCGTCCTCTTCACTCCCACCCTAAAGGTCACTAGTCTTCAAATCTTGAATAAGGCGAAATACCTTGGCCATATAATGGAGAGTAGATTAAATTGGATGCACAAGAAAGGAGACCCCCTTGACTGCGCCAACTTTAGAGGGATAAGTCTCCTGAACATCGTTTACAAGATCTTCTCGGCCGTTTTGTTTACTCGCCTAAAGCCGTTTATAAATAACCTGATAGGTCCATATCACTGTGGCTTCAGGCCGGGGAAGTCCACCATCGACCAGATTTTCACACTACGGCAGATCTTGGAAAAAACCCCAAGAAATGCAAATCGACACATATCACCTTTTTGTCGATTTCAAGGCCGCATATGACAACGTGCATAGGGACGAGCTATATGACGTCATGTCTAGTTATGACATTCCTGAAAAACTCGTCAGGTTGTGCAGGATGACGATGGAGAATTCTCCCTGCTCCATCAAGGTCTTTAACGAACTCACTGAGACTTTCAATGTCAAAAAAGGTTTTAGACAAGATGACGCGCTGTCATGTGATGTCTTTAACATCATCCTGGAAAAGATCGTGCAAGACTTACACGCCAACACTAGAGGCACGATCTTCCAGAAGTCCGTACAACTGCTAGCATACGCAGATGACATTGACGTGATTGGCAGAACACAGCGACCCGTCAATGAGGCGTTTGCTGACATTGAGGCGGAGGCGGCTAAAATGGGTCTAGCGGTGAATGAGGGAAAAAAGAAGTATATGCTGTCATCAAGAAAGGACACACAACATCGACGTCTTGGACAGAACGTCACAATGGGCAGCTATAACTTCGAGGTATTCAAGGACTTCGTCTACCTCGGCTCCGCAGTAGACAGTACAAACAACATCAGTACCGAGATCAAACGCAGAGTAACTCTTGCCAACCGCTGTTTCTATGGGCTCAAGAGGCAATTGAGTAGTAGAGCCATCTCTCGAAGGACCAAGCTGACTTTATACAAGACCTTGATCATCCCAGTCCTGCTGGATGAGGAAGTCCTTGGTATTTTCGAGAGAAAAGTTCTACGTGCGATCTTTGGTCCTGTTTGCGTTGACGATTTCTGGAGGAGAAGATTCAACCACGAACTGTACGGGCTGTAGAGCGACATAAGTCTAGTCTAGTCAGAAGTCTTTGGATCCAAGAGCGTATGGACAACTCAGCTCCGGCCTAAGAGTCTTCGACTCCAAACCCGTGGGACAACAGAGGACGCCCGCGTTTTAGCCAGAGACCGTGCTAGCTGAAGAGGCTTGTTGGTTAAGGCCCAGGTCCACCCCTGACTGTAGCGCCAAATAAAGAAGAAGAAGAAGATGTGTAGTTGATTTTAAATATTTATTTTTGCTTTATCTTTTTCTTTTAAAATTATTAATTTTTGGCTTTTCTTTTTCACTGCCAGTACTAGAGTTATGTTTGTTTTAAAGCACATGTAGTTTTCCTTCAAACTGTAACAACATTTTCTCCATTTTGTTTACCAATTCGTAAGACCAGGTGCTTTAGCTAAGCCAAAGGAACCAAGACCTTAGCTTTGCACAGCTAATAGAGTTGTCAGTATCAGTATTCTCCCTCCTTCACGTTCATCCAACGTAGAATATCTTTTTGAGGGTGGTAACAATCAACTGTCTCAGCTTCGCGTAACAAACATGATTTTGTTCCTTCGAGCTGGGTTTATTGAACCTAAAATATTATTGGGTGGGGGTGAAAATGTAAAATATACATCTTCTCTTTCAACTTCGCTTTTAAGAATCAGCAAACGTGCCATATAAACAGCGCAAGAAGTCTTCCTTTCTATTTCAATGCGAATAAAATTGCTGCCAAATTGCTGCCAAACCCCCCAAATATTACGGAAGCTCCTTCGTTGAATAGATCCTCTCGTAAAGAGAACTAGGATTCTTAGGATTCGAATTCCTCATCTGTAGTTTTAGTTCATGTTCTTCCTTCGAATATTAATAAAATATTCGGTCTAAGTGCATTCCTCGTCGAACCACCTACACACCTGGACATGTGTTAATAATAAACTTAAGACGATTAACACGGAAGCATTTATAACATCTGTCGATGTTCACTTTACGACGATATGTCCCTTCAGGTGTCTGCACTCGGAATCTCACCAGATGCATGCCCGTGTGCTTTCACCTCTAAATTGCATGCAGACAATATATACAGGCGATGATATACCAAATATACGTTGCACATACGTTCTCCGACATCGCCGCCGGAGGAAGCAGATGGATGTACGTTTTGGTATCTGCTGCTTGATGAATCTTGGATATGCTCCATTTGGGATTAGCATTCTGCTTAATGCGACCCACAGCTTGTAGGGATTAATTACGTGATAGCCGCGAGATGTGTCTACCTTCTAGCATTAATAAATCAGGAAATGTGTGGCGTCTTACCGTCCCCAAGTTATATACTTGAGGGAATGAACAAGGACTTTATCGGGTGACTGCACACGCAAGTGGTCAAAGAGTAAAGTTGAATGAATCTTAAAGATTTCTTTTCGTTCGTCGTAAGAAAATAGAAGAACAAGTTTTGATTAACTGTCATATTAAACAGTTGACAGACCGGAAACCCACTTCGTTGCAGTCATGTGGCAATAAAGCGCTGAGCACGAACTGTTGGTTTCATCATCACGCAGCCCTTGCACAGGATACCTGAAACGGCATGAATAGCTGAGATACTCCGGTGAATACAGAAATGAATGTGATTTATGGCTTGAGGGCATTCATACACTCGTGCCGAAGAGGAGGACAGCATTTGAAGGACTCCTCGCTTGGCCGGACAATGTGGTGAAGCAGTTGCTGGAGTGATGAATATTTTCTGTCAATCGCAAGAGATATTTCAGGTATTCCTCTGATCAGAAGATATGCCATGGATTTGACTTAGTATTTCTATTTACGAAGTGTTGACGTAAGCACTTCAATAGACGGTTATTTCAATGGATGTGGGAAGTTATTTTGGTATGTCACATGACATGACATGTTAGTTGGGCATGAATCGAAGAAAATGCCCCGAGGGGAATGAGATTTACTTGTGATATAGGTATGGTCATTGTTGTGCGTTCGTGTATTTGAACACATTTGTAATGGGTTGACATGTCACAAAAGTCCTTGAAGACGCAGTCGGTCGTTAAGGAAAAATGAGAATCTCTGAAATTGTTTCTGCGGACAGGACAATGACGACTTCTATTGGTAGGCTGTGGGATGTACATATGTATGGCAATTAATAGACAGGGCAGTGAATCACGATGACACGACAAACCAGTCAGCATTGATAAGAAAAACATCTGCCGTATTAGCTGGACAAGGGGATTGCGAATATATTTATTTAAAGTCATTCGTTTAAGGTACCACAAGGAATGAGAGCATTTAAGCTTCAGTTTGAGAATGGACGGTCTGCGGTAGCTTTTAAAATGCTACTTTACATCGCGAACAAGACGTATTTTTTACATTTAGTGTACCCGAAGCTGTTCATGAACAATCTGATAAGTGCTTCTCAGTTCTCAGTTATCGCTGCACCATCAAGGTCAGTAACTAACGTTCAATCCCAGGAAAGGTTTCACACAAGTCGACGAAATATTCAGATTGTGATGGAAAACTCTCTATTCAACGTTCAGCAAGGTCTTCCAGAAGTTTTAAAAGCTGTCAGCCTACGAGTCGACTAGAGTCGTTCTCGGTGAGTTCACGAGAAAGCTTTAACGTCATTGAGAGCAGCTTGACGCGCATGCAATCGAAACAATCGGAATAACGATGATGACTTTAATGGCTTTAATATCAACTGCGACAAAAAGAACACAGTGCGGTCAGTAAAAAAAGAATAGGAGTAGAAGGACTAGGAAAAAAGGCGCTATTGCAAACAAGTGATCAAATGAGACGAGAGCGTCGAACTTACACAGAGCATCTGGGATAACTCGAGTGAGAAAGATTAAAGCTGTCTGTGTCAATTTTACCCTTAAATATATGTATCTGTATGACTGCAGACGAGTATAACTAGTATGTTATTGACATGCACTAACAATTTGTCTTTTGAAGGCACCAAGAATCAACTCTTCAGTTCTGCTTATCGTACAGTTTTCGGCAGCACACAGCAGGATTGGCAAAATAACTTTGTCCTTCGAGTCAGGAGTTTTGACGCCAGCTACTTCGACAAATCGAGTTAGCATCGGTTGCCAGGGATGATTCTGCAGCTGATCTCCACCAAGATGTCAATTGTGAAGTTCATGAGGTAGACAAACTCCTGTCGATCTGTCGATTGTAATGTTTTGCCCTAGGTGGTGTGTGACAGATCATTTTTTGGTCGACAGCATGTACTTTGTTTCATCCTCATGGACCTTAAGACCAGCTCGCTTCACCTCTTCTTCAATTGCCGTAAATACCTCCATTATGACACATCGGGAAAGCGCAACGAAGTCGATGCCATTTGCATATCCCAACAGTTGGACTGACTTGTAGAAGATAGTGCCTTCCGTGTTTACGGCTGTCCGCCTCAGTGCCAAATTGCAAGCGACAGCGCATATCCTTGCCGAAATCCGGCGCAGGTTTCAATCGCCTCGAAAACCCCTGACCAAACTGCATGGTGTGCATCGCGTATTTGTTTGAGTGGTGCATCGAATATCACCTTGCGATGAATGCTATCGTATGCGGCTTTAAAATCGATGAAAAGGTGGTGCCTATCGATTTTGAACTTCCTGGTCTTCTTCCGGCTGGATTAAGACATAATGCTTTTATTCAATAAATAGTTAAATCTTCTTCGTCTCTCCTCCATCATCTTGTCTAGTGGTCCACCAAGCCCTAAACAAAAAAGGCCCTCAGCTAGTGCGATCATCGGCAAGCTGTCTCCAATACTCCAATTATGTGCATCACCTTAGATTCGAACGCCAACTGTTACTTCAACGCCTTAAATAAAGTTAAACTTTCAAGACACGCCTCTATGACTCAATTGGATCTTGGGTCTCAAAGGCGGTTATTGTGCGTTTGATGGAGTTACATTTAACTGGAGAGCCGAGGAAGATGAAGCAACGAAATTTAGGATTGTCATTTAGCCGAGAGGACATCATAGGTTTCATTTGCGTTCCCCTTTTTCACAGATTTTTGTCTCAAGTCCAGAAAATACCTCATCGATGATTCGTTGTAAGTGACTTCAATCCGACCACATCCGCTTAAGCTAACAAATTGCATGGACGTCTGGAAAATGTTTGCTCTAGTGTTGGCATTTGAGCTTTGCATGATCTGCTCAGGAGCAAAATTGATGAAGACACATGACAAAACATTGTCTAAGTAGCCCTTTATTCGGCTCTGCACTTCTCATTTTATTATATGTTCCACGAAGGTTGCAGAAGTGATTATAGTTCCAAGACCGGGCAAACGGTTGAACAACAAAAAGTCTTACAGACCCATTTCGCTTCTACCAATAATATCAAAAAAATTTGAAAAACTCTTAGTAAAACGCTTTCAAAAGTTTATCGAAGAGAAGTATTAGAGACTAATACCTGACCATCAGTTTCGGCTTCGAGCAAAATAGTCGATAATTGACCAGGTATACAGAATAACGAATGAAATTGAAGGAGCATTAGAGAAGAAAAAGATCTGCTCTACCGCCCTACTTGACGTTTCCCAGGCCTTCGACAAAAACTGGCATGAAGGCCTAAAATAAAAATTAAGCAGGCTTCCACCGACAAGCTTGTATAAGATAATATAATCTTATCTCGATAACAGGATACTTAGAGTTAAACACGGAACTGAATACTCTGATTTTAAAGAGATCCGAGCAGGAGTCCCTCAAGGGAGTGTCCTTGGCCCTATATTGTACTAGAGACATACCACCAACTGAGGGTACACTTGTGACTACATTTGTGGATGACACAGCGATCTTGGCAAGGGGAAGTTCAGTTGAGTCCTGATCTGAAAAACTGCAACGAACTCTGGACAAAATAAACGAATGGTCAAAACGCTGGCGTATTGCTCCCAATGAGACCAAATCAACGCACATTAATTTTACTTAATTCTGTACGAATAGCGTACGCTAATGAAGCAAAAAATATCTTCGTATGACACTCGATGCGAAACTCAAGGCCCACGTGAAAAAGAAACGGGATGAGCTCGAACAATGGCACGGCACTCCAAATTAAGTATGTACAAACTGCTATTATACAAGCAAGTACTAAAGCCTACATATATGGACTTACGGCATACAACTATGGGGTTACACCAAAGCAAATAACAGAGGATTTATTCAGGCCTTTCAATATAGAATTATACGGGATATTGTGAAAGCCTTCTGGTATCTCAGGAATTGTGATATACAAAGGGACCTAGGGATAACTAACGTCGACGAGGAAATAACAAACTCCGCTCGAAAGCTAAACATCAGACTTCGTGGTCATTGTAACAATGCCATCCTCCAAACTTTGGACATGAGACGTTTAGTACGCCGACTCCAGCGTGCGAGATTGCTCGATTTGGCGCAATAATAACAAACTAACCTAATGATGGCTTGATATTTTACCGAAGGTCGAATGCATCTTTAAAAGTAAAATACTTCATAATGAAACTTAGTTGTAGTAAGGAAAAATCAAAAGGGAAGGGTGTTTTTAGTCAAAAAAAATCTGACACTTATGTGGACACGGGTCACATAGCGTCTTGTTGAAGATTTTCACCAACCCAAATAACAAAATACAAAAAAAAAAACGTCTCATCCACCGCTACGGATATAAGTGCAACTTTCCAGACAAGTCTGTTGAAGACGTTCAGTAGGTTGTCAGCTTGCAGCTTCAATGTTTATATGTGTAAGGGTGCCAGTCGTTAGTCCAACATAACCACGTATTTTGACTTGTTTTGATATATTTCCATTCATAAAGCATCGTTTCTACGAAATATTGATGGCAGATTTCGCCTTTGGAGTTTTTCGTTAAAAGGCTACACCATACTCAGTGTCGGTGAGAAAATTACGTTTTCTGTGCAACCTTGCCGCACCCCTTACATAGATAGTTGCAAACCAGTCCAAAAGCTTCCGTTCATTAATACAGTCTGTGTCTCTTTGTACAATTTTTCGAGATTGCGACCGAACTTCAGTAACTCGATTCAGCCAAATAATGTGTAGAATGAAAAACCACAGTCGAGAATATTCCAAGTTGCTTTGAAGTCGATAAGGACTTCATACAATTTCCTTTCCGGTAAGATGTTATCTATTGTAGAGTACCAAGCTCTGAATCCAACTTATGACTGTTTCAGCAGGTCCTGAGTAGTAATCTATCTTATGAGGAGTTTACGCAACATCGTCGTAAAAATCTTGAAGGTTGCATTGAGAAATAAATATTTTTTATAAAAATAGTTTGAGCAAGCGGCATCGATGTTAGAGAGAAGGATGGAATTTTTACCATTTGAATTAGAAGTCTGAGTGTTCTCAAATATGCTTCTCAAGTTCACGACATGACGTCCAACAAATAGGGGCAGAGAACCTTTAGATACCCACAACAATGTGACTTCAACGAAGGTTAATGCTAGCATTCAGCTATTAAGAATTCAAATAAGATTTACAGTCGCTGGAACATCGAAACCATCGAGAGCACGTTGAATCACGGCGAACATTAAACATGGGGATTATGGCATCGAAAATTGTGCGAAGAAGTTCACACACTTAACTAGATTTTCTCTTTATGCTCTTCTCCTCGTGTCAACGGCTTTAAAGTACAACTCAGCACTCACGAAGAAGATCATAACCGAAATTAAGTGCCCCAACAAATGGGTCCCAAGAGATGATATGCTTATATTACCACAAATTCGTTTCATCGGTTTGCCAACGCACCACGCCTGGATAGCAGTTTATACCTGCTTCAATCTTACGGATATTACAGTGCGGATTACAGCGGCGGCAATAAAATAAATCCCATCTTATATGGGCTGACCCTTACATCACTGCCTTACTATCGTTACCATTAAATAGCTACTACAGTACCCAGCAACCGTCCACACATTAACTAATATCTCGGTGGAGCGCCATAAAATACTCGTGCTGGCCACATAAGCTGAACTTTTAATTTTTTAAACAGAAGCCGACACTTCATCGTTATGTCACTCGTTCGTTGTGTTGTTCACATTGGCAATCATTTCCCCCACCCCGAAGGCCCACACATGACCGACGTCGACAAGCGAAGTTTCACTGTTTCACTTTGTGCTTGTAGCCTGTATGCTCGGTCGACGGGGGGAAATGAAAAAGTGTGAACATTGAAGATAACAATCCAACATTCTGGTCACGTAATTTGTGCCACCAGTGTGTGCCATCATGTGGCATACCTATTCACCTACAGCTCCATACGATGCAAGAGTGACTGCATTAGCTCTGGTCAGGTACACCCGCTGGTCAAGAGATGTTTTCCCTTTCAATTGTGTGATTTATGTGCAGCTATGTTGGTTGGATTAAGGATGGAAATTGGGTGGCTCGCATGATGGGATGGACTTGCGTCTGCCATCCTTGGTTACATGTTGAGCCATATGTCGTCAAGTTTGATTGCAGCTAGGAGTGTGAATGGTGTTGGAATTTATTAGTATGCTTTCCCACAATCACATGCAATCATCTAGACACACAAATGTGTATGTGAATGGGAGTTACTTTCGGTAAGACGATTTCCTGCAAACGAAGAAGCCACATGGCACAGTCGCTTTGCTGGAATGTAATATGACATCATTTAAAGACTTTCTTCCCGGCACAAAACATGGCGACAACTGGTTAACATTGAAAGTGGTTAAAACAGTGATTGCGGCCTTGACTTTGACTTAAACATCTTTGTTCAACTCCTTTGCGAACTAATCAGATAGCAGATTGGGGCACTTATACGAAGTTGATGCGTGAAGAAATAATCTGAAAAGCTGGCAACATGGATCGAAGAAGAAATCCTAAGTCAGTTCGTACCACCAGCGTTACCAGATTTAGCTGTTTCCTGTAATTTTAGCAGAATTTGACCATAAAATAAAGACGCTGCAGATTTTTAAGCATTTTTAAAATTTATGCAGTTTTTAAAATTGACTTTAAATGAAATATATTTAGGTGTTAATGGGGCGAATCCCTACTCCGTCACTATGTAAATTAAAAAATGACATCTTCTATGACAATAATTACGTATCATTAATAATAAATGCATAATAATAATAGTATGGGTGGCGCTACAGCCCGTAGAGTGCCAGGGCTTAGCTTCTACAGCCACCTCTAGTGTGATGAGTGCTCAATAGTGGAAGGGACCTACAGTTTTATGCCAACTTCCAACGGCCAACATTTAGAAACTTTAGACAGATGTTACTCCTTGAGAATTTTCACTAGCCGTGGTTTTTAATACAGATTTTTCAAAAATCTATTAATAGTGAAGTAGGATTTCTCACGTAAAACACATACAACAAACCATTGCCCATAATATCGATAATGAAAAGTGTCTGCCTGTAAAAATTCGACCTCGAATTTTTTGCATGTTTTGACATCGATTTCGAACAAATAAATTTATTTTTCAGTCACTGCAAATCGTTTTTTTTTTTTTTCTTAATTTTACTTCACTTCGCTATCGATGACAAAAAAAAACACGAAAAGAACTGGGGTCGTAGAATATTTTTATATTGGTCGTTCCGGGAATCGAACCCAGGTAGCAAGGTTCAGTGGCGTAGAAGTCGCACTGACCCACAACGCCAAGGCCGCCGCGTTGTGGGTCAGTCCCAACTTTAGCAGGTTTAAACTAAATAATCTGGTAACGCTGTGTACCACATCGAATCATCATTCAGAGATTGGCGGAGAAAAAATATCTTATCTCCTGAAAGTCATGAGGACTCACAAGATCAGCCAGCATGAGCTTCCCGACTCCCTTGCCTTCTACGAACCAGACGGAAAATGACAACTATGTACTGTTAAGTATTTCTTTGAAAAACCTTGCCAAGATTAGATTTTCTGAGAAGTAGAATTGACAACTAATGGCTTGGTATAGTGAATGCTAAATGGACATGGGTCAACATGCTGTGAGTTGAAAATAAATAATATGAGAAGACACATTTTGGGAAGTGGCAGTAGGCCATTTAACAAATTGTTTAAAGAGAAATTTCCATGAATTGAAGGAAATTCCCATGTGAATATTAATGAAAAAATGATTTACTTGCAAAAACCATTTACTAAGTACAGTGAACTAACAACGTCTGGATGGCGCAGTTGGTAGAGTGCCAGCCCCTGTTTAGTGAGGTCATCGGTTCGTGTCCCAGTGAAAGCAAAGTTAATACGCTTTTATCTGGTTTTCAAATCTGGTCCAGTCACCATTTGCTACAGTGAAAATTCTCTTTACGGATATCCTTCTATAGAAGAGACATAGCTATTTTCGCAATGGTCCTGGAATGAAGATATTCGTGTATATCAACCGCTTTAGAACGGACAGTCATGAGAGTTCCACTTTTGCCCGATGCTACTTCTTCTTATTTAACAGAAGTAACTTGAAACGTTTAAGGGAAAAATAGTAAACTTATCGTGTGACCTTAACCGAAATGTTTCAAATCAAGAATTTGTTTGTCGCGGTATGGAGCAATTTTCACAATCCCAATCACAACTGAAAAAACCTAGATAGCTATCCATATTTGACGCACACTAATGTTATTCTTCGTCCCATCGAAGATCGATCTTGAACTCATCTTTTTATTTATTTTTTTATTCCATCTACTGAGTTTCACTTACAGATTTCGGAACCAAATGATAATACAGGTGTCCCTCGTATAAAGCAGTGGTTACATTCCAGGAAAATTCCGCGTTATGTGATTTGCGTTATATAAGACTTAGCTTTCATATAAATTTGAGGGTTATGTTGCAATAAGCTCTTTCCAAAACAAATTAGGTACTAAATTAAAGATGTATGTACGTTTACAACTCAAAATGAAAATTCATCTTTATTAAGAAAATTAAAAAATATAATGAAAAAAACAATCGGAAAACATAAATATTATTCATTAACAAACTTCATTTTTGTGCTTTCGCTATCACTGTCACTGATCTGATGATAGTGAGATCTTTGGGCGTATAACTTCATCAGAAGAAATTTCCTCGGCAAAGTTTCCGTCATTTGATAAGAAACATATTGTTCGCAGTTCTCCCAATGGTTGTGCGATTGTGAAATCAGTTTGGTTTTTTTAGCTGTTTTTCGATTTCGTAATAAGGCGCTAGATTCATCTCTATTTGCCTCTTGAATTTGCTCGATCTCTCCATTGACGGATCATTATCGGAAAAAAAAGAGTTTTTCTCTCACAAAAATTTAAGCCCTCTCGTATGCGCTTTAGGTTGAAATCTGGAATTAATTCACAGATATTTTGTAGTTTTTTCTAAATCGCGTTGTAACGAAAACGCGCTGTAGAAGTACCGTGTTATACGAGGGATACCTGTATTTATAATCTAAGTACATAATAGAAATATTTTAATAACCGTAAATAAATAAATATAGGACAACAAAGTATTAAATAATTATATGAACAAATAGATTAAGTAATAAATAAGTATATGAAGAGTACATCAAATTGAATAAATATATTTTGTAATAAGTAATTATACATAGATAGTTAAATTAATTAAGAGAAATAGTTAGAAATTTGGAATAGACTATTTAAATTTCTGCTTATCATCACATACACAAGTCTACACAAACAAAATTAAATTGCCTTATACATATACTTAGCGGTTCATTAAAACCATAATTATACAGGTGTCTTGGTTGTAATAAGAATTTTCGGCATCGAAGAATTTTTTCGGTTGCAGAAATCCTTACATTTTGAAGGATCTCAGAGCACTCTACACGTTACGAGAAAATATCATGAATGAACATTATGTAATGAACACTTCGTCTATGTTCTAATGTATATAAACCTGTTAATGCACATCTTGTTAGATATGGGGCATGATGTTAAGATTCCACCCCATTAGTTTTTTAACAAATCTAGTAAATGACTTCTGAACTTTTTCTAGACGTACTATAGAGTTCATATTTAACGTATACCATATTACTGAATAATAATCAATATGCAGAAGTACAATGGACTTATAGACTGATCTTCTAACTACTTTAACTTAATTAAATCTTAATTTAACTAAAGTTATTCTCAGTAGGTCGCCGTGGCGTTGTGGGTAAGTGCGTCGACTCCTACGCAGGGTGCCAGGTTCGATACCCGAATTTACCACCTTTGATAATTCACGGCTCGACCTCTTTCGAGTCACTCACAATGCACATAGAGTATTCCTGTCTAGATAAAGCTTCCTCAATTTCGCCGTTCGGAGTCGGCATTAAACTGTAGGTCTCTTCCACGCGTGAAAGAACAATAGCACGCATAACACGAGTGGTTGCTGAGAAGCTAGGCCCAGGTCCGCCTCAGAGCGTAGTTTTTTTATTATTCCCAGTACTCCTACAATTGTTATACGAAAAGTCGACCATAAGGGAAGAGTTTCTTTAAATTAGTGTTCGTCGATTCTACGAAGTATAACCGTTCGGTGTTGTCTGGATATTCGTTTCGACAGAAATAATAAATAATATGACTTGGTCTAGAAATTAATTGAAATTCAAATTATTTTAAGTCAGCTGTTAGTGCAGCGGAACCCATGTGAGTGATAGCTCAGTATGATATTCACGATCCCCAGAAAATAGTTTTGTCTTCCTTGGCTACGCGACGTATCGTGGGATAAGCCTCTCTGAAGCATCGTCTATAGTAACCTCTGTACTATTGTGTCTGATCAGTGCGGATTCAACCCCGGGGGGCCAATGATCAAATCATTACACTTCAACAGAATCAGGAAAATACAAGAAACTAAACTGACTAAACTCAGACACCCATTTGTCGATTTAATTAAGACCAGTTGAAGAAGCCATTGTTTTTTGCGATAGCGTTCAATCCTTTGCTCTGATTGCGTTGATGGCATTTGATGAAGAAGATGCAACCACGAGTTGTATGGAAATCTGTGAATCTATTCCATAAAGCGTTTGGAGCAACCAATCAGAAGACTCCTACTTGGTGCCGTGCGCAATTAAAACAATAAATTAAAATAAAAATAAATTTGGGTTGGGTAATTGGAGAGAAATTGGAGAGTGGTGACCGTGATGTTGTAGGTATGTACGTCCACCTCTACTCAACCTCACTGCCTAGGTTCGATACACGGCCGGTTCGACCGAAGAAAATCAGACGACACACAGCACCCATTTGTCGACTTCAAGCCAGCATATTAATTTTTCATTTCTCATTTCCATTCAAAAGAAAGGATGTGGAAAGGGTTAAGGCCAGACTCATTTCAACATCATTCCTGAGAAGATTGAGACCCCAATACAAGGGATAGCTAACATATGCGGATGACATGTTGTGATTGTCAATGGCGTTTGCCTGACATTGAAATGGAAGTATCCAGAATGGGCTCACTGGTGAACGAGGGAAAACCGAAGTATACGCTGTTATCGTCACGGCCAAAAGTAATTTTCACGGTCCTAACTCTTTCGAGTCACTGACAATGCTCAAAGAGTAATAACTGCTTCTCAAACTTAGCCGTTCGGAGTCGGCATAAAACTGTAGGTCCCTTCCACTCGTGAGGGAACAAATAGCACGCATAACGAGTGGTTGCTGAGAAGCTAGGCCCTGACCCTCTATGGGTTGTAGCGCCACCTACATTATTATTATGTTATTATCAACTGGAGAGAACTAACAAAAGATCTTGCCAAAATTAGCCATTATATACTGAGTCGAGGTTATGATCAAATCCGTCGGAAATTGATATCAGAAAACAAAGGATGTGAAGCAAACGGCATAGTCCCAAATTTTATTTTCAGAAGAATCGCGCGTCTTGCTGATGGTCCGTGAAATATTTTCTGAACGTATTCTTTCTTTAAAATTAGAAATCGTACTTTCAATTAAAGTTAAATTTTCAGAACTCTTCGAAAACACACCGTAATTATTTTACTTGAATGTTTGCTCGTCAATGGTCCAAATCTTGCTGGCGCGCACTTTGCTTTTCAAATAATCCCACAACCCTTCAAGTCTTCAGGGCCCCAGTCTGTATATCTGAGCAGCCAGTAACGGGGATTTTCGATGAAAAGAGCGCATTGTTTGCTTTGCAGTATGAAATGACGCACCATCTTGTTGAAGCCAGCACACCCGATCAGACCTTTTTCAAATGTTTGTAAACACTGCACAGACATCGTGAGGCATCATCCACTGTTATCGATGCACATCGAACCAAAAATGGCCCAACGATCATTTTGGCAAAAACACTGGCATGAACGGTCACTTTTTGGTCATGCAGTGTATTTTGTGTTCATTCTCAGTTCCAGCTTGCCGGCAATTTCACATGTAAATGACCCTAGCGAGTGTGATATGGCCCTCGTCGGTATAAAAGTTTGCTTAAAAAAACAGGTTCAATGTCAATCATTATGGCAACTGTATGGCCACATTCCAGGCGACGGGCCGTTTAACGTGAGTAATATTTTTTGATTTAGTTTTGCACTTTACATTGCCCTAAATGCAGATCATCCTTCTTGATGCAGCGCACCGGGAAGTGGTTCCACTGAGTCCAAACTGCAAAACGTGGTCACGATACGACACATACGGCAAGGGTCACTCTTACCGCTTCAACCAGTGCATTGGAACGTCTTTGGCGTTGATGAAAGGCATGTCGCGTACTCAACAAAATTTGACACCAACGAATGTCGCCACGATATGCACGTCAAGTTAATACAACTGAACGTTCTATTTTCAATGTCAAGCGACACTATTTTGTTTCGGTGTGGAGTTATTCCTTATCAAATTTTTACTGAAATAATGTTTCAGGTTGATAAATGTCAGCATCACATAATCCCAACAAAAATGATGTAGCTATCCAGTTAAGAGCTCATACACTTGAGTACATAGTTATTCAAAGAACTTCTCCATAACAACGAACTTGTGTTCGCTGGCAAGAGTCACAATAAAGGCACAACACAAGTCCAGCGTATTGTACAGAAATCTGAAAGGGATTATTTCTTGGATGGGTCCTACTCGAAACCGAAACGTCAGTTGTGAAATATTCACATGAATCCTTTTCCACTTAACATATCCTCTGCACTCCTACAACACAGTTCATGGACCGTTCACAATGGATTACGATGAACCTTGCAATGAGTGCTGGGGGTACTTCTAGAGTTTAATTGTAGCGTGAGGCGTACAACGAGTGCCTCACCAACTGGGATAAATCAGTACGGTAGACAGCTTTAATTTTGAGGTAGTAAAAGATTTTGTCAACCTCGGGACATATATGAGCTGCGGACGCAACACAACTTAGTCTTTGCCACTGGAAGCAGCGTGTCCATGACCGTCAGCAATGGTAGGCAGCGATTGTTCAGGATCCGATGCTCCGTAAGAACTTACTTAATTACTTATCAGGCATACGACCCATGGAGGGTCTGAGCTTGAGCAATTGCTGCCTTCCATCGTTGACGGTCCTGGGCACGCTGCTTCCAGTCATCAAGACCAAGCAGTCTTGCATTCGCGATTACTTGGTCTTTATACCGGAGACTCCTTCTCCTTCTCGAACCAGGCGGCTCAGATTGGAACACCCTCTTAGCTGGAGCATTGTTGTCCATGCGCTTGATGTGGCCGAGCCAGTGCAGTCGACGGATCTTTGCCTTCCGGACTACATCCACATCCTGATACAGCCCGTAGTGTTCGCGGTTGTGTCTTCTCACCCATTCGCCTTCCTCGCAGACGGGACCATATATCCGACGTGGAATTTTTCTTTCGAAGGCACCAAGAATCAGCTCCGTAGTTTTGCTTATCATCCAGTTTTCGGCTCCATATAGGAGGACTGGCAAAATAAGGGTTTTGTAGAGCATGACCTTAGTCTTTCAAATCAGGAGTTTTGATGCCAGTTGTTTTGACGAACCGAAGTAACACCGTTTGCCAAAGGCGGTTCTACGTCGGATCTCCACAGTGATGTTGTTTGTGGAGTTTAAGTTTGCCCCGCGGTAGACAAACTCCTTTACTACCTCGAAATTGTAGCTATCGATTGTGATGTTTGTCCTAGATGGTGTGTGACGGATCGTTTTTCGGTCGACAGCATACACTTAGTCCTCATTGACCTTAAGACCACCTCGCTTCGCCTCTTCTTCGATTGCCGTAAATGCTTCCACTACGGCACGTTGGGAACGCGCGACGATGTCGATGTCGTCTACATATCCCAGCAGTAAGACTGACTTGTAGAAGGTAGTGCCTTCGGTGTTTACAGCTGCCCGCCGCCCTATCTTTCCCAGTACCAAATTGAAGAAATCATACGACAGCGCATTTCCTTGCCTAAATCCGGTACAGGCTTCAAACTTCGAGCCGAACTGCATGGTGCATCGCGTGTTTGTTAGCGTGATGCGACACAACCTAGTCAATTTCCCCGGGATCCCAAATTCGATCATCCCATCGAATAAATCCTTGCCATGGATGCTGTCGTGTACGGCTTTGAAATCGATAATGGGCCTATCGATTTGAAACCCGCCGGTCTTCTCCAGGATTTGCCTTAGTGTGAAGATTTGATCGACACCATAGGCAGTTACAACTTCGAGGTAGTGAGGACTTCATCTACCTCGGCAAGTGAACAGTACGAACAACACCAGTACCTAGCTTTAGCGCAGAATTACTCTTGCCAATCGCTGTTTCTTTGGGCTTAAGAGACAATTGAGTAGTAGAGTTCTCTCTCGAACGACTAGCTTACATTATATAACAACTTGATCATCCCTGTCCTGCTCTATGGTGCGGAGGCATGGACAATCTCAAAAACGGATGAAGAAGCACTTGGTCTTTAGAGAAAAGTTCTGCGTTTAATCTTTGGTCCTGTCTGCGTTGATGATTATTGGAGAAGAAGATTCAACCAAGTACTGTACGGCTGTACTCCGAACTAGTGGGACAACAACAACTAGAGGACCCCCACGGAACCGATGGCGCACCCAGGTGGAGAAGGACCTCAATCGACTTGGTGTGCGCAGTTGGAGACAGCTGGATAAAGATCGTACCGGCTGGAGAGGCTTACTGGTTGAGGCCCAGGTCCACCCCGGACTGTAGCGCCACCAGAAGTAGAAGATTTGGTCTATTGTAAATTTGCTGGGTCGGAAGCCGAACTTAGACGATTAGCGCGGTGCAAAACGGCTTTAGAAGTTCACACAGTACGCTAGATAGGATCCTGTAGGCGACGTTGGGCAGGAATATACATCTACAGTTGTTGCAATAAGTAGGATCGCCTTTTTTGTGCATGGGCCGTATGGAGTTTACATTCCAGTCGTCGGGCATGCTTCCTACCAGAAGATCGCCAGCGGCCTTGAAGAGCTCCGATGGTAAGCCATCTGAGCTTACAAATTGAAAGATTATCTGAGCAACTACATATGAAAATTCAGATTAGTTGATGATAATAAATAGAGACGCGATTTAAGGTAAAATTAGTGTATTTCTGTCATTTATTGAATTCGCTATCAAATAGTTATTGCTTAAATTTAAAGCCGAAGTCAGCTTTAAAGATGTCGTCCGATAGATGTTCATTAAAGCGAGCCACTGTGCTTTGGAATACCGAAGGGAACCCAACGTCGATGCACCCCCTACCAGGGTAGCTGCGAATTTGATCATTGGCCACGAAATTCAGTGTGGCTTCATTGACAACACGATTAATTCCCAGTGTGGGTGTGATTATCCCTTCTCAGCTGGCAAATATGTAAGTATGCTCACCAAAACACGTCTGACCTGCGGCTTCTGAAGTGGCGTGGCCTGGTTTGTTGACCAAAATTGAAAATGCAAACTATGCTAGTAGCTGCCGGTTGAATTATTGCGTAGATTCTAGAAACATGGAATGCGACACAGCGTGCGGTGCGTAGCTCGTGATGTATATGAGGGTGGTTTATTGTTTCGGTGTCCGAACGCGAAATAATGCAAATTTTTGTTCGTGGTTGTTCGGATAATCTTATAGTTGTGATGAAATTGTTTCCATCCGACCGTACTGTGGAATAATTTCCCTCTGGTGATCCGTGTCTCCATGGAGTTAGATGATAGTGTTCGTTTGTTGTTTTCAGGAACTTTTCCCATTTGCGGATGGATTGGGTGAAGTTATGTGGAAATGGTTGTCCCAAAATTGGCTTGTTTTAGTATTATCAAAATAACCATTTGCAAAATTAACTACCCACTCGTGGCGTCTTTGTTTAAATGGCATGACATGTTCGGTTAGCTTTGCACTGGTTTCCACGCAAAATGTCATGTAGTCAAAAAAAACGGTTACATGTTCAATCTAATACTAAATTGCTAAATTGTCATAATGTCACTTTAAATTAACTTAATTGACTTGTCGCAAAAGAGCGCACATATCTGAGAGTTTAGTTAACGCATTGCGATAGAGGGACTATTTTACATTGAACACCTGACGAAATCGGTGATAGTCAGAGACTAGGGGGAGTGATGAAACCAAACTTCTGTGTGGGCAATGCTATCCCAAATTGGGAGAGCCAAATTGGAATTGTCTGAACCAACAGTTTTGTTAAAGTATTTCCCTACAAGGGAGGAGTGGAGCTCAAATGAACCCATCACTGACTCGAGTTCCATCCATGTATATACGGACTGGTCAAGGATGGAAAATGGAACAGGCCCGGGCATATTCTCCGAATTGTTAAACATGCACTGCTCTGTTAGATAACTTGACTACGGCAGTGTTTTTCCGCCGGAAGTCCTTGCATTGTTGGAAATATCACCAACTGACATTACTTTCTTAATTGACATGCCATTAAAGCAATTTCGGCTATTGAAATCAAGTCCAAGCTAGTCGCAAGCTGTCGCGAAGAGCTCAAGGTTCTTGGCACATAGCATTCGATCACTCTGTGCTGGGTCTCAGGTCACAGGGACATAACACCGAAAACTAGGTAGCAGATGTACTTGCCAGGAAAGGGGCTGAATCCGACTCATCCCAAGCAATCCCATGGCTTTCCCCACCTCTGTCTGACATCAAGAAAAAGGTGGACAGTAAAATCAATCGATTTTCGCCTCCAATGCAGCCGGAAACTGATGGTTGGGGCTATAACTGGTCATAACCATCTGAGGTATTATGAACACAAAATGGGATTTACCCATGACACCATTTGCAGAGGCTGTGGGCACGAAGAGGAGATTGAGGACACATCCCACTATCAATGCCCCAGCTTATGCAAACTGAGACAAAAACCCCCGGGAGAATTTTTCTTCCATGACCTCCATGATATATCAGATATCCCACTAAATTCTCTTTGCAGGTTTATAAGTAACTCTAGATAGCTGGAAGGAGGGCGATAACCAAAAAACACCTTGAAGTCAGGAGTCTTCATCATTCGAGGAAACGAACTACTCTTCGATCACCGTCTGAAAGAAGTGAAGTATTCTACCTGAAGGCAGTAGGTAGGTAGGTGGATAGGTGGATAGGTGGGCAATTGGATGCCCTGACAGCCTTCTGGCCGTGGCTCATTTAAACAGTCGTTTTGGGTCCATAGTGCAAGTGTTATCGAGTTATAAAACCAGCCAGATTCCTGAATATAATAATATATATATATAATAATATGGGTGGCGCGACAGTCTGAGGTGGACCTGGCCCTAGCTTCTCAGCAACCACGTGTGTTGTGCGTGCTATTGTTCTTTCACGAGTGGAAGGGACCTACAGTTTAATGCCGACTCCGAACGGCGAAGTTGAGAAGCTTTTTCTAGACAGGAATACTCTTTGAGCATTGTCAGTGACTCGAAAGAGGTGGAGCCGTGAATAATGATAGGTGGTAAATTCGGGTATCGAACCTGGCACCCTCTGCGTAGGAGTCGACGCACTAACCCACTACGCCACGGCGACCAGATTCCTGAATAGGGTAGAATATTAAGAGGTTTTTCAAACCAACGCCGCTTAAGTGCACTAGCTCTAAGAAATACTTTCTTCTTCCTTTCCTAGGGCTGGACATTCGCAGAGCAGATGTTGGATAGATCCTATTTCTTCCTCGTCTATGCATTATGTTCAGTGGCATTACATGTGTACCGATGGCACAGTGTTCGGTGAAGGCTCCTGTTAGCATTTGTACGCCTTTGCGACTAAAGCTGATCAATGATGTTGCTCACCTTCGGCTATAGGTTCCTTGCAGCACTCACAGTTAGCCAGCCAGGCTAAGCCAGTGAGTGCTCGCTCTGTCCCAAGCTTCGTCTTCTAACTGTCCGAAAGCAGTACTGACTTCACCGCCGTCCCTATCGACTACAATTGTACCACCAGTTGTTTCATTTTTCTGCCGTCAGACATCCGATTCTTATATTCATTTTTCACTTTCTGCAAAGACTTTTTCAAGTCCTCTACCACCTCGAATGCCTCCTTCTAATGCGGGTACCTTCATTTCTTTTCACTTCATTTTTCTTTCCACTACGAAATTCCTGTAAAAATTAACAAAATTATAGTTAGAAGTTAGAAATATAGATACCACGGGTAAACCAACGACCATACCCTTTCGCCCATGCCTTTGTTGCCTAGTATATCACTTCTAGTTTTTGCATTGACTGGACAAGTGCCGAGGAGGTGAAGGGTGTTTCCTTCCTTCTCCTTGTCTCTACGGCTTCTGCAGTAGTCGTTGTGGGGGGCTTCCATTCTTCTGGCATGGATACAAAGAAGCCAGTGGCCGGTGATAGTGCTAACTACGTTCCTTATTACATTCCTGTTTAGTTTTAGGAGTGTATTTGTTTCGTTGGATTTACTGAGGGCCAAATAAGCCTCGAAGTCATACATGTATCTAATTCCATCCATCTCCGATTGGAGGATTTGACGGCATCTGTAAGTTTATTACTTGGACTGAGGGATATGGGGTGTCCTGATTATTTGCCAGTGGCAGTCCCACCCCTCTTCTTGCTAACTCGTCGGCCCTTTCGTTGCCTGGAAAACCACTATGCCCAGGTACCCAGCATATGGCTAGGTTGCATCTAACCGCTATCTCTCTAAGAGATAGACGGCAAAGTTTTACCATCTTCGATTTAGTTGATGATGTATCCAGAGCCTATATAGCCGCCTGACTATCTATGAAAATGGCGATAGATAGCCCGTCTATCGGGTTCATCGACAGTAAACGGGCAGCCTCTTGGATAGCTTTAACTTCTGCCTGGAAGACAATACAATGGTTGTCGAAGAGACAGGGAAAATTATATGTCCGGCGATACCGCGAAGTCCGGTGCCCTCGTCTGTTTTTGAGCCATCTGTGCAGATTTGCAGGTACTCTGGTTTTCTTACCAGATCGTTTTTTCCCAATATTCTCTGTCTGGAATAAGTGTTTTGAACTCAAACTCGAAGTCTAAAGCGGGTGTTGTATAATCTGTATGCGTTGGTTGTCTCGCATTTCTGATGACCAAAGCTATGTGAACTTCTGCATCGGTTGCACTCCCGTAGCCTTAACGCTGCCTTGGTGGCTATCAGCTCCCCATAGATGTCCATGGGAAAAAAGCTGTAGCAATGTTTCCATGTCGGCTGTGGGAGTGGATCGCAATGCCCTTGTGTTGCAGATACACGCTGATCTTTGAACACTGTTTATCAATTTAAGATTGGATTTGTTATTCAGTGCTTCTCCATGTGGGGCCAAGGATTCTCTGACATAGCTGCCGCCGCCTTCTTAATACGTTCCTTAATGTCCGGTTTCCAGCTTAACTTGCTGTCTAAGATTACTCCTAAATACTTGGCCTGAGTAGTGAAGCTAAGTTCCTTTTTCTTAAGTTTAGGGGGCTCTATCGGAGGTATGATACATCTTAACGTGAAAAGTACGAGCTCTGTTTTGGACGGGTTAACGTCCAGTCCAGCTTTTCCTGTCCACTTCTCTATTTTGTTTAGTGAGACATTCATAATATCCCTAACGGTGTGAAGAAATTTTTCCTTTACAACTAGGGCTATGTCGTCTGCATAGGCTATTGGCTTACAGCCTGTACGACTTAGTACCTTAAGAATTTCGTCCACCACCTGAATACCCCACCCCTTGTGGGGTTCCCCTGAATATTTTGTCTGCTTATATTGTGGTGACCTAATTCGGACTGGATATTCCTTCGGGATAGGACATTACCAATCCATCTACGGATACTATATACATTGAGGCTATCTACGGCGTTACTTATTGTCTCAAATTTATCGTTGTTAAAAGCTCCATCTATATCAAGAAAAGCAACCATTGTATATTCTTTGTTAATGCGAGACTTTTCAATGGTGCTTACTAGTGAGTGAAATGCTGCTTATGTAGAGAAACCTTTGCGATACGCATGTTGGGAAGGTGATAAGTATCAAAAGTTGATACTTTCCCTGATCCCTAATCCACTATCCTTTCCAAGGGTTTCAAGCGAAAAGAGGAAATGGTTACCCTAGCTCTCCTCCATACTGTAAGTAAATCATAACCAGCTGTTAAAAATGGCCTTCAGCCCCGGCGATAATGTGTCCAGTCCATGCTGTAATTCAGCCGGTCTGACATCATTTTTTTTTAGTGATAAGCACGTACCTTTGTTTGCAAATTGGACTACATATTAATTTCGATGTTGTGAGTTATAGGGAAAGTGAATTAATTTTCTTTGGCCTAATTTTTGGATGAAGGAGTATCATGATCTGAACTCTAAGTCAATATTGAGGTAACTGAATCATCGGAAAGCAATTTTAGTGGACGTGAAAATAAATGGGTGCCTGCCGAAATGATGGCGTTAACAAATGGTCAACGAAGTTATTCAATAAAACCTTTTGAATAAAGAAGTGAGAGGAAATTTTTAAACTAAAAATATTATAAACTTGAAGTTTCTTTCTAAAAATACTGCCAATAGACATGTTATTCTTGCTCACGTTAACCTTTATGGCGAATGAGGAAGACAAACTATATCAGTTCATCGTAATTTGCGATGTTTTGTCCCAGGTGACAAATCGATTTGTGCTTGACAGAATATACTTCATCTTTTTCCCCATTAAACTTACGACCCGACAGTTTCACCTCTTGAGTCGACTTTTGAGCTTTTACATTGCGCTTTGGGAAAGTGCGACCTTGTCGAAGACACCATGCGTAATCCAACACATGGACTCAATTGTAGAATATAGTGCCTTGCCTTGCCTATAGTGCCTCATATTTACTTCTGCTTGTCGCTCTTATTTCTCTAGTACCAAGTTAAAGAAATCCCGTAACATGTCATCTCCTTGTCAAGATTGAGTGCTGGTTTCCAAAATGGCTCGGATGTCCTGCAACCGAACTGATCCCGAATTCGACCATCGGATAGAATAGTTCCTTGCTAAGAATTCTGCCATATGCGGCTTAAAAATCTATAATAGGATGGTGTATATCGATCCGAAACTCGCTAGAGTTTTTTAGAAGTTGTCATAGTATGAATATTTATAATAATTGTTGAGTATACAATACATTGCACGGCGTCTTTTAGATCTATTATGTCCCCTTTTCATGACAGTGCTTTCTTAAGAGTTCCCATCACATGCAGATCTTTTAAGAGTTGTATTGAGGGTTATGGACTCTTGTTGCGCGAAGGTGAGAGAGATTAATTGAGGAGGATTCTCTCCAACCCAATTTCCTTTAGGCTGAGAATGAGAGATAGTCATAGTGATTCAATTCTTCCTCTGATGTTAGGTGCTTGCCCAGATATATTCGGGCAATATATAATCCCAGTACATGCTCTGGAATTTCATTTGATTCTCCACAGAATCTGCAGAGACTTTCTTCTGATAGTTCTAGTTTCCTTAGGTGCTCCTTCAGTCTGCAGTGCCCTTTTAGGATACGGAGACTGTTCTTGTTCATCTTGGGTCTGACCTTATCGGACATATTGACCCATGAGTTTCTTGGCCAGCTTCATGTCGGGAGCGTTGTTCCAAGTTTCTGTCCAGTTGCTTCTTTCTAGTGTCCTTTATTCTTGTCTGAGGACATGGTCTCCTACAGCGCAGAATTCTTAGTGTCCTATAAATGGTTCCGATGATCCTTTCCTGTCCACTGGATCCACTGGATCTGAACCTACATAGTAAGACCAATATTATTGTATGGTGGCGTATTATGTTGGAAAGGCCTGGAACAGAGATCAACTGAAGCAAAGCTTCAAAGGCTACAGCACCTCATGTGCATTGGAATAACAGGAGCTCTAAAAAGTACATCCACAGCGCCACTTAACATGATTCTGCACCTACTTCACATTAGCCTATTTGCCAAAGGTAACTACGCAGTCTCAGTCGTATGGATTCCAAGACACATGGGAGTCCAGGGACACGAATTAGCTGACGTGCTAGATTAGCGCGGCGTCACAATGTCATCTGACAGACTAAGCATCGTAGCTCCGGTAAACTTGTTCTTCAATGAACTATTTATTAAAAATCTGGCCCAAATACAACAGCAGTATACTTGTAGAGATCATTACAGGTCACACGGTGATGTGTACAGTAACTTAGATGCCGCGAAGGCTATACCTTCTTCAGTTTCTGTTAACAATTCGCTGTTTTTACACACGTACCTAACCTCCTGTTAATCTCACTTAAGTTTTCATTGTGAGTTCACGACCTTACCTATGGCCCGGTCACCGTGGACGGCTGCAAGCGCCGCTGATTACTGACTACCTAAGTCAGACATATAAACTAATTCCACAGTACGTACCGTCTTATTTGAATTGACAGCCACAAAAATTTGCCACCGTTGAATTTAAAAAAGAATTCACAAATGAAGCAAATCCTTAGGTGTCTCCTCACAGATTTGCATCCTCCATCCTCAGTCTACAAATTTTGATTTGGCAGCCCATCACTCCACTTGCTGTGGGGCTCTTGAAGGTATGTAGTCATCGACGCCGTGCTCAGTGCAGCAGGACTCTCATACCCACCCCCACCCACCTCCATTTAAGTGACGTATGGTGAAGTAGAAAGCTCACTTTCAACATCTGCCGGCTAGATAAAGTTCATAAAGTGGCACAATGCATCTTCTCCCCCCGTAGCTGATGCCAGCACTCATTAAATTGCTCGCTTCCGAGGCCACCACAATGGTTCTCACCGAGGCACGAATATCATGTAAATTGTGAGCCCATGGCCCACCCATAGATTATGCAAATGATAAATCCAGAATAGACTGCGAAGCGAATTGTTCATTTTTATCAGGGCTCCTTCTTGTCCCGTCCCCGGCTTAGGGGCTGAACAGCACAGCTGAACGTTGTGCACAGACCACGAAGATGGCCGTGCCACTGCACCATTTCAATGGACTTATGGACATGGACATGTTCAGAGGGAATTTACAGTTTTGGCTTCTATCCAAACACGACTACGAGGCGAATGGGATCCTTATTGTGCTCCGCTCGATGGTCCTTTGGTGTGTGCACACGTAACGAGGTTTATGTTTATTTCAGAACGAAGACTTAACAGTAATGATGGAGCCGGGCGAACGGACGGAGTGTGAAACTGAAAAGAAGAAAGCTATTTAAGCAAACGCAAGCTATTTGGCTTGGATACCCATGCCAGAGGATGTGTCTTGTTTGTGCTGTGCTGTCCTGGGCAACGGATGAAATTCAACAAATTGTATTAAGGTATGCATTTGATGGGGCTGCACTGAAGCGACACAATTCCGATTGGAGCTTATTCAACATGAATCTTCTGAAATGGCTGACTATAGGATTTGTTGGGATCAAGATAGCAAGGAAAATGCAAAATGAATATGAATTTGGAATGGACTTGTATGCCACAAGGCCACAACGAGCTGCATTGACACGGAGTACATTTTTTAACGTGAACTACAATACATGAGTGAATAAATATGGGTCAGGCTATAAGCACGCATTTGGAGCGATGATCTAAAGTGGTCTGTAGTCAGTTAACAATCATTCTTCACTCTTGGTGTCGAAAACCATCTGCTTACATGCCCAAATTTAAATTCCTTGTGCAAACTGCACAATCATTCATTTCGGGGAGAAAAAAAATAATAGACTTCGTTATCTTGGCAGCGAAGGCCGTTAGTGCTCACACGAATTTTTAGATTCTTGTCGGTGAAAACCTCATAAGAAACGGTTGTCGAATATTTTAAGGGGCAAGAGTGGTAGAAGCATGGAAGAGAAAGTCCAGCAAATAGCCCAAGAAAACCGAGTAGATTTGAAAAATGTGGAGCAGAGAATGAAAAAAAGTCTTTTTGGCTGAAGTGCGACGAATATTAGGTGTGGTAAATATAAATTCATTATGTTTACAATAATAAACTTCTCAATAACAAAGTGATAAGCTCGAAGCTTCGTGATTCCACGATCAGTAAATCTGTGAACAGAGGCACACCGCAGGGTCGTGTTCTCTCCCCTCTACTGTGGATCATAGTGGTTAACGAACTACTTGTGAAACTAGAAGGGTCTGGGTGTAAGGTCATTGCCTACGCAAATGACATTGCCATAGCTGTATCTGAGAAATATATATCCACGATCAGCGATATTACGCAATCTGCCCTATCCAAGCTAGTGAAATGGGCTAGCGAATGCGGCCTAAGTGTCAATCCGCAAAAAACGGATCTAGTCCTCTTTACTAGGAAGTATAAAATTCCTAACTTTGACCCTCCCACACAATGCGGGACCCCTTGGTAATAAGCGACAGCGCTAAATTCTTAGGCCGTAAACTAGATGGTTCACTGGCTATTTATATCGGTAGTGAGACCCAGACTGCTCTGGAGAAGAGAATCAACATCACCCCACTCGTTAGACTGCAGGGGATGGCTTGCGTATGCATTAGCATGGCGCTGAGGACTACCTCAACCTGCCACCGATAGAACTAATTGGCATACAGACAGCAGCTAGAACGGCGATCAGATTAAGATCGCTGAGCAGGTGGAAAGAACTGCAGTCTGGACATTCAACGATCCTACGTAGGTATGCCTCTATACCTAAACTCCTCTTCGAGAAGAATTTCTCAACCAGGATACCACCCAGATCTTACATGGAGTCTGAACCCCAGATGCTGGAAGGTCCACTGCGAATCTTCACAGATGGATAGAAGATGGATGCAGGTATGGGTGCTGATGTATATTCCAAGGATCTGAATATCCAGCTCTCTTTTCGACTACCTAATCACTGTAGCGTCTTTCTGGCTGAAACTATAGCGATTAAGGAAGCCCTGTCCTGGCTGAAAAACAATGTAATATCGCGTACAGATATCGTCATCTGTTCCGATAGCCAGGCAGCGATCAATTCTCTGGATTCAGTCACCTTACATTTCAAGACTTCCCTTTATTGCCGCCTATCTCATAAGACACCAAGGCACTCCGTGCTCTTTCCGGATAGAAACCCATTCTACATCGCTACTATCTGCTAAAGCTTGAAACGCTTGCCCAAACAAACCGCAGATGGACATCTGCCAAAGGATGCCTTATTACCAAACAACTCTGGCCTATGATCGATCCCAAACGATCGCTTAGCTTGATCAGATTAAGCAGGCCAAATCTCAGATCTCTTATTGGCGTTTTAACAGGGCATTGTGCCATCGGAACTCACGCCTCTAGACTAGGCCTTCCCTATAATGACTTCTGTAGAAGCTGCTTGGACGAGGATGAGGAAGAAACCATCGAACACTTGCTATGTAATTGCAGTGCCTACTACTTCAGGGTTCTAGGGGCCCTTTTCTTTGTTAATGTGGCTGAACTGAGCAGCATGAAAATCAGCCCTCTTCTTCGCTTTATCAAAAGCACAGATTGGTTTGCGGAATAGGGAGCCTAAGATCCGCGTGGTAACACAATGGCCTTATGTTTGGCCTAAGTGTGTCTGCTGCTTGTATGCGCGGCAGTCAGCCACTTCAACCTTACCTAACCTACAATAAGAAAAATGGTTCGACTTAGGTCAAATATGCGCCGTCTTTTTGAATTTTTTGCTGGTCTAAGAGGGTTTACAAGCCTCTCTTGAGACAATTTTTTCATCTGCGAAATCTTTCGAACTATATGGTAATCATTAGGTCCTAGGTTGAAAATAAAAAGTGGATGCACTGCCATTGTGCCCAGGTCGTAATGGAACACAATTCCTCTCCTATGGATATTCGATTGCTTCCTTCAGGCAGTCCAATTGTTGTAAATTTTTCGGTTGGATATCAGCTAATATGAGGTAGAAAGACATTCCTGACCGTAAAATATTCTATCAAGGTCGTTTTTGTCACCAGTAAATGGGTCGATGTTGTTCCGATTTAGCAGGGATTATCAGGAAATTCGGTCCATGACGTTATTTGTCGTTAACTCGTGTGGACCCACATATCGAGCTTCTTTTTGTACCCAGCCCAGCTGGTGCAGACGGACTGTCTGCAGAACTGTATAAGGCAGCTGGAGATGAGCTGGTAAGGTACATGCAACTCATCTGTAAGATATGGTCGGAGGAAAGCATGTCCGACGAGTGTAATCTCAGTATCGTTTGCCCGGTCCACAAGAAAGGAGACCCCTTCAACTGCGCCAACTACCGAGGGATAAGTCTCCTCATCATCGCCTATAAGATCTTGTCTGCCGTTTTGTGTGAGCGGCTGAAACTATTCGTCAATAACCTGATAGGTTCTTATCAGTGCGGTATCAAGCCGGGGAAGTCCACCATTAACCAAATCTTCAAATTTCGGCAGATCGACACCCACCACCTATTCGTCGATTTTAAGGCCGCATGTGTTAGCGTGCATAGGGACGAGCTATACAACGCCATGTCTAGTTTTGACATTCCTGCCAAACTCGTCGGGTTGGGCAGGATGACGATGGAAAATTCTCGCTGCTCAAGGTCGAAAACGAATTCGCCGAGACCTTCAAAGTCAAAAAAGGTTTTAGACAAGGCGACGCGCTGTCATGCGACTTCTTTAACATCATCCTGGAGAAAATCGTGCAAGACTCACACGCAAACACTAGAGGCATGATCTTCCTGAAGTCCGTACAACTGTTAGCATACGCGGACGACATTGACGTGATTGACAGAACACAGCGAGCAGTCAATGAGGCGTTTGCTGGCATTGAGCCGGAGGCGGCTCAAATGGGTCTAGCGGTGAATGAGGAGGAAACGAAGTATATGCTGTCATCGACAACATCGACGACTTGGCCATAACTTCACCATAAGCAGCTATAACTTCGACGTTACAAAGGACATCGTCTACCTCGGCTCCCAAGCCATCAGTACGACGAACACCAGTTTCTATATTAAACGCAGCATCATTCTTGCCAATCGCTGTTTCTTTGGGATCAAGAAGCAGTTGATTAGTAGATCCCTCTCTCGAACAAGCTTATACTATATAAGACCTTAGGTTGGGTTACGTTAGGTACGGGGCTGCTAGTGGAATCACCAGCACACTTAGACCATGTTGGTCCATTGTGATTCCCACAGTCAGACTACTACCACTGATTTGATCTTCCACAAGACTCTATGGACGCTCGCATATAGAAGTGTGATATTTTTACTCACTAAAACCACGTCCCTGTATTTTTTGTTTATGACTACAACTAAGTGAAGCACTTAACCAGTAGTTTGCATTTCATAATTTAGGTAGTGATCGGCAGGTTAGTCTCCAATGAAAGTTCCTGCTAACACCGCAACTAGTCCTTTGAAGTCGGCGCAAGACACTAGTCTCCTCAAAGATCGGGTGAACTGCAGTGTTTGTGTGCTCTTCCAGGCGGCGCTTGTATTTATAAACAAGTTCTTAACTTTATCTTGGAGTGGTAATATTAAAAGATCTCTGTGGATATCGTCGTTTCTGATATACCATGGTGCATTAACGATGGTTCTAAGCACCTTTTTTGAAAAGTCTGTTGCTTGTGTATATTGCAGTTTGTTGTAAATACTTAGTTTGGATTGTTTACCAATAAGCCAGTACAGATCTTTATATTTCATGTCAAGTTCTGCAGGTTTCTTCTTAACGTGCTCCTTCCACTTGAGTTTTACGTCGAGAGTCATTCTGCGGGATTTCGCTTCATTGCCCAAAAGGTATTTGGACACGATTTAAGAAGACTGGCAAGTTGTTAACTTGCCTATTAGTGCAATTAATATGGACTGATTTGCTTTCATTTGGAACAATCCGCCAGAAGTTCATCCATTCGTGTATCTGATCTAGTGAACGTTGTAATTTTGCTGTATACTCTTCGACCGTTTTGGCTGTTACCAAAATGGCGGTGTCGTCAGCAAAGGTACCTAGAGCAGTGTGTTCTTCTTGTGGTAAGTCACTAGTATACAGTAGGTATAGCAGAGGGCCAAGAACACTCCCTTGTGGTACATCAGCATTTATATTTTTTAAAGCAGAATATTCATTTCCATGCTTCACACAGAAGATCCTATCAGAGAGATAGTTCGCTAAAATACTATACAATTTCCCGGGTAGAGATCGGCAGAGTATATATTTCAGGCCTTCGTGCTAAACTTTGTCAAAGGCTTGAGAAACATAGAGAAATGTGGCTGAACAAACGAGCTTCTGTTCAAATGCTTTTCTATTACATCAGTTGTACGATGTACTTGGTCAATAGTTGAGTGTTGACTTAAACGTCTAAGCAGAATTTGTTCAAATACTTTAGACATTCTAGTGAGTAGAGAGATAGGTCTATAGGACTTTTCGTCATTTGGTGGTCTCCCGGGTTTTGGTACCATTATAACTTCCGCCACTTTCCCTTGACTAGGGGCGTGGTGAAGTCTAAGCGCGACAGTAATTAAGTAGAGTAATTTAAGAACGGCTTTCTTGGGTAAGGTCCTGTAATTAAATCGTAACCAGAAACTTTTTGTGGTTTGAGCTTTTTAGTTCTTCCTTGAGCTCTGCTAAGCTAGCACTTCTCAGAATATAATTGTCGTTGCATTCGTTAAATCCATTGTGACAGGAAGAGTTTCACCATCGAATGACTTAAACGTTTCTTCCAAGTAGTCTACGAAGAGATTAGCTTTGTGTTTATCCTCTTCAGCCCACTCGTCTCCATTCTTTCGGATTGGCGCGTTATGAGATTCAGGTTTACTTAATCCCTTCACCGCCCTCCAAAGTGAGTAGTTACTCTCTTTTTCTTGCAGATAAGTACTTAAATTATTGTTTTGAATGCTTTGATTTTCGCCTTCAACGGATTACACAATCGGTTAAGACGAGTTTTATGTTGTTGCGAGCGAGTTTGTTGCCATTTCTTGCGTGCTTGCTGTTTTTCCTTTACCATTTTCCTTTACGTCTGGTACTACCTCTCATTGATCACACCAGTGATAGTGCTGTTAATTTGATCCCATCGGCAAATGGTGACTGAACCAACTTTGCTTTCACTGGGATTCGAACCAGGGACCCCGCTGACCATGGGGCAGGCACTCAACCAACTGCGCCATCCAGTGGTTTTATATAAGATCTTGATCATACCTGTCCTGCTGTATGGCACGGAAGCCTGGGCAGTGTCAAGGGCAGAGGAAGAATCCCTTGGTATTTTCGAGAGAAAAGTTCTGCTTTGAATCGTTGGTCCTGATTGCATTGGTGGTTTTTGGAGAAGAAGATTGAACCACGAACTGTACGGAATGTACAGCGACATGAGCCTAGCTAGCCGTCTTCGGATCCGACGCCTAAGATGGTTAAGCCATGTAGAGCGTATGTACAAAACAACTTTGGCCTGAAGAGCCTTCGACTCCGAACCAGTGGGACAATGCAACAGAGGACGCCCACGGAACCCATGCCGCACGCAAGCTTAGAAGCACCCCAACCAACTTAGAGTGCGAAATTTGAGGTAGCTAGAAAGGTATCGCTCTGATTGGAGAATCACGGCCCGCTTTAAATAGTAAAGAAAATTAAAAAATAAATAGAAGAGACCAGTTAAGCTAATGGTCGTATGGCCATAGATTGCCAACTGCTACATTTAATCCATACCTCTTAAACAGCACATTTCGTTACGGACCACTGGACTTAGTATCCATTCTGAAAAACTCTTATCGATTATATCTTCAGATAACCTGCTTTTTTCCCGGTCTGGAGAAGGATACCCTTCCAGCGTCACCGTAATCCTTCTCAAATTGGACAAAAAGACCAGAGAACATAATAAATTCTTGTTGAAGCAGCTGTCAATGGGTATATTTAATTACAATAATAATTTGTATGCTGCCACAGTTCAAGGTGTACATGAACCTAGCTTGTACAGCAACCACTCGCGTTGATCTGTAATAATAATTTCCAATTGACATTAAACCAATGGGCAGTCTACTTCACGCACATATTGGTCAATGAAGCAGTTTATATACAATAGACACAACGTCGTGTGTGGACCCATTAAATCGACATCTATATGTTCCTTATCCTTTGTTCCCAGTCCTTTATTTATACTAAATTGCAATTCAAATGCACATTTCGAATCGCAATAACATATTCTTTTACAACTTTCAGTGAGCCTTTGGTCCCAAAAGATCCCCTCAAGTACCCATCAACGCGCCTTATAAGCGTTCAAAGAAACCAAGCACTCTGCGGCTGAAACGCAAAAGTCTCGTTCGGATAAGGCAATTATACGAGCTTCGAACTTCCTTCGAAATGCGACTCATTCAGTTCCCAGTGTTGTTAACTTTATGACCAGTCGCCTCGTCAAAATTTCATTATGCCGCCAACCGCCACAATAATACGTACGTGCAATGCTTCACCAACAAGGCAACGAGCCCACGTGTGCATGTGGCTCTTCAGAATCGTGCCCAGAGGAGCTCAGTAGGTCGAGCCTAAGGACCGAATCGCAGCACCATGGGAAAGTGAAGGGAAAAAATGCACATGCCTGCTGCGAATGTGAGCAGTTAATATTTCAATCACGACTGATGGAAACCCGAATTCGATTCGTGATGACCCGCAGGTAAAGGAAATTAGCTTGCGCCCCGGGCATCATAAATATCGATCATGTCGTCACAAAAATTCCTGAGGTCAGGTTTTTTTTTTTTTTTGCAAAATTCACTTTCATCAGAAATAAATCAAAGCGAGGAAATCTCGTCCTTCGCGTACGTGCACGCTCAGTTGTTCAGCTTCACATGCGTCCTTATTGATACTGAAGGCTCACGAAACAGGCACTCAGGACTAAACTGTGTCTGCAGCTGAAATGCACGTACGGTCATTTAGTTTGCGAACGAAGGGAGTGCACGCCACGGAAAGTAGTCGAGCGGCGCGGAGGCGGCGGTGGTTTTGCCATGCCAATCACGTACGCATACGAAGTATCTAAGTATCTACGAACGTATTTACTAGCATAATGTGTTTCTTCATTTCCCTTTGCTGTGGGAGCAGGGCAGTACATGTTTAAGGTACAGTTGATTCATACACAATTGGCACGTGATTCAGGTGTTTATCAGCGAATTTCATTTTCAGCTACGCCCTACAGACTGCAAAGAGATACCACACAAAAGGGTTGATGGAAAATAAACTGTGTCAGCCATCTTTTCGTCGCATTGTTGCATTTTAAATGCACTTCCTCAGTTTCAAAAATGGAATTATGTCACGCGAAAATCCACTTAAGCAAACATTGTACACTATCATGACTTAAATGATGGGACTGGGGCTGTGGCTGAGGCTGGAATTTCAGTTGCCAAATTGTCACGGAAAAGGATTTCGCAAATTTACGTCCGACTGGTGTGGATAGTGGGAGTGGGCCAGCAATGCAAGCAATGTCCGAATGCCCTGAATTTGATAATTAAGGCTGGAACGGTTTTCCTTGATGGACATTTTCAGTTTAATGAAAGAAAATGTATGTATCCGGTTCAGTGGTATGGGAGTTGATGTATTTTGGGTATTTGTGCGTCCTAACTGTCAGGGCTTTTGGTAATTCCGAATGAATGCGTGTTCTAAAGAAATGCTACAGAAATTAATTATTCGTTTTAAGATTTGCTCTTCGTCCGGAAATATGACACCAAGTTTCAAAGGAGCAGTTAAGCATTTAATAGGCGATGAGTCGTTTTAGGTTTTGATGTCGGAGATGTACCATGCTCTGTTGTTGAAAATGTCCATGACTTCATGGAAACCGCCGAATCTGACCGAATGGGTTTATTGCCCATGAGCTAAGCATTGCACAACATTTTTGATAACATTTTCAAATTTTTCAGGATAGTTCTCCAGCCATCTCGGGACAATAGAATCTTCATTAGGAGTGTTTTTTGCAAGTGTATAGTTAGCATCACTTTTTTTTCATAAGTAAGGTACAATAACCATATCTATGTTCTTCTCAATTGTAAATATGTAAATTGTTGCTAATAAATGAATACATACATACATACTCAATAGCACTGACGACATTAATGACATTTGTGGCATTCAGGGGTGGAATCTTGTAAGGTGATGGTTTATTGTTGGTGGACACAATCTTCAGTTTGCGATTGTGAGCGTGACCATCACTTTAAATACAAAAACACTTAATTATTATCAATTTAAAACCATTTTCATTGAATGAAAGAAATTTATTACGAAACATAAATGGAATTTGTAGCCCAGACACGCTGGGTATACCAAAAGTTGCATACTTATGGATGCAGAATTATTTAAAATAGCAACCACCCCTACAAATGTTCAAAAATACAGGAAAAAAATGCTTTTAGGCGCATAATATTGTGAATATCTACATCAACCCTGTGAACGAATGAATAAATTCAGGAATGAATTATCTATAGCTGTGTTTTTTTGCAAGCGTATATACGCTAAATTTTGAAGTGCACAAAAAAACGATCATCGGCGCTTAATGATTCATCATAAGATCTTGGCAGCACCGACGACATTTATGACATTTCCTAAGGATTCAGGGGTGTAGTCGTGGAAGGTGATTTCTGATCTTTGATGGTCACAATCTTCGTTTTGTGACTGTGTACTTTAAACCACGTACGTGACCATCACTTTAAAAGCAGAAACACTTAATAATTATAAAATAAAAAAATGTTCATCAAATGAAAAGAATCGATTACGACACATAAACGCAATGTATAGCAGAGACTCTGGATATACCAAAAATTGCATACTTATGGATGCCAAAAGAATGGAAAATGATCTAATACATCAACCAAACCTGCAGGTGTAAGCCACATATAGCAACCTAAACAATGAATGAATGAATTCAGGAATGAACACATCGAAAATAATGATTGGAAGCATTGTTTTTATCCGCGTTTATTCCTTAAGCGGCGATAGATATGATGAGTAAGTTAAGCGGATATAGGACTCGTTGTTAGTGTATTTTACATGCAAAGTGAAATTTAGGCGTATATACGCTTGCAAAAAAACACAGCTATTATTCTTCGGATTAACCCTCGAAAGACATAGATGGTCCCCTTCACCAACAAAAGAGTCATTCCGCCTTCCAATCTTCTTAACTGAACGTTAAGGAAAGAGCAAATAAAGCGGCCTGTGGATGCGCAAATCGATTGTAAGGCCTATCTTGACATACGACAGCATAGTATGGTGGCAGGCTTGCCTGAAAGTCTCCAACCAGAAGCTGTTAATACATATGCAGACACGTGCATACCTGAGTGTGACAAGAGCAATCTCCACTAATCTATCAGCGGACTTAGAGGTGTTACTGGATCTTCTTCTTGACCTCTATATGCAGAAGGACCGCATCTGCTGCAAGGACCGCCAGAAGGATTACCCAATCCAAAAGTTTTCTCGACAGATTACAAATTGAACAAAGAGTAAGTGACTACTCCCTCCCCGCTCTTGATTTCGAAATACCCCTCAGGTGTTACTTCCTTACAAGGGACGATTGGAACCCATCAACAACTCAACATCCATTTATGTACGGATGGGTCAAAGAAAGAAAGAGGCACTGACGTGGTCATATTCTTCGAATTGTTAAGCATGCACCGCGCTATCAGACTTGCTAACTACTTACTTACCCACTGGTGACCCATGTAGACCCATGTCCATTGCTGAAGGTACTGGGCACGCTGCTTCCAGTCATCAACACCAAGCTGTCTTGCATCCGCGATTACTTGGTCTTTATACCGGAGACTCCTTCTCCTTCTCGAACCAGGAGGCTCGGATTTGAAGACCCTCTTAGCGGGAGCATTGTTGTCCATGCGATTGATGCGGCCGAGCCAGTACAGTGGACGGATTTTTGCCTTCCGGACTACATCCACATCCTGGTACAGCTCGTATAGTTCGCGGGTGTGTCTTCTCCTCCATTCGCCTTTCTCGCAGATGGGACCATATATCCGGCGTAGAATTCGAAGTCACTAAGAATCAGCTCTGCAGTTTAACTTATCGTCCAGCTTTCTGCTCCATATAGAGGGACTGGAAAATAAGAGTGGTTTTGATCCTTCGAGTCAGGTGTTTTGACCGAAGTAACACTAGTTGCCAAAGGCGGTTCTAATTCGGATCTCCACAGTGATGTCGTTTGTGGGGTTCACGTTTGCCCTAAGGTAGACAAACTCGATTGTAATATTTTGTCGTAGGTGTAGACATCTTTGGGTGTGTCTCCGTTAAGAGATCGTGAACCAAGCTCACCAAGCTTCGAGCTTATGGCTCTATTATTGAGAAGCTGGTGAATCAAAGCCACTAATCACGACACGGTCTATATCAACAAGAACAGTATGGGTAAATTCCTAATGCTCGATGGATTTTTCTATAGTGCCAACAAGCAAGTGAAGGACTGTTTCGACAGATCTGCCCTCGTTGTAGGCATACTGAGAGATTGACATATTGTCTAAGTCTGTATGTCTAATGAATAAGTCAATCAGTTTTTAGTTTTTCTAAAGAAAGGATCATAAAGTTATGGGTCTAAAATCCTTTATTTGGCAACAACGCGCAGCTATAAGAGCTGCAGAGCTGCGGATTGATAGATTATCCCGAGTTCGCATGTTTCGATTCCCTTGTTCGGACAATACATTCCAGCTTTTTCGGTTGGTAAGGTTTGTTTTTGTACCTTAGAGACAAACACATACACCCCGGGAGTGGGTATAACCGAGCAGTGACCACTTAATAAAGAGTAAAAAATCACCATGTGCCACCCGGCATCTTCTCAGAATCAAGTATCTAGGTCTAGAACATCGACCAATTTAAACATATTCTTATTCAGGTTTAAATTCAATATCTATCATAAATTGAACAACTAACTTCCTTCTACCCCCTTTCCAATTACGAAGGTTTTTTTTCGCAACAACAATTAACCTCTCACCGGCACCACAGTGGTGCACGTAACCACAGCCACCTCTTAATATGACATGTGCAGTTCACGGTAAGTGCACTGTGCCATTTACCGTCATTTTCAGTGCTCTTGTGGCATTGAGGGCAAGGTGCAAGGACGATATTCTTACCGCACCATGCTTTCCGCCTGCTGTTGAATGGGTGGAATAATTGTTTCGAAAATTGTTTGTGCGATTAATTGCTCTTATGCTGGTCGTGTTCGCAATCCTGCGAGGAGCATGTGTATCATGCCTATGCGTGCAAAGGATTTGCTTGGCTTCCTTTTTTTTATGTGTTATTTCTTGTTCCACTTGGTCACGGCTCTTTGTTGAGAGGAACACTGTTTCAAAGTGGCGCCCGGCTTAATTTGAATACACATGTGAACGGAGACTGCATCGGGCACGAATCTGGATTTTGTTGATTTTTTAATGGCGCTCGAATTGAAGGACAAACATATGCCGAACATGTTCGAAGTGATTAAATTGTTTACGCTCTCTGCATTTTATTTGTTTATGTTTTACCTTTCAGTCTTTAAAGCACCTGAATGGTTTGAATTGCTAAATCGAATATTGCCATTGTTTTTCGATGCGAATTTTATATTCGCCACGGTATTTCTGGAGATACTGGTTTCAGTTCAGTGATCTCACTGTCAATGATTAAGTAATGGGGATTCGGGACCAACGATAATGTTTCAACGATCCAATCGCAGTTTGATGAACACAGACGATTCCATACGCAACGTCATGAACTGTGTTGCCATTGACATATTGTAAAAGGAATAAAAACAATTAACAAGCAACAAACCCATGTACAGTGGATACCGCTCTGCTTGGACACTTCGGGTTTAATTGTTGTTTCCCCAATTGGGCGGCTGTTCCAATAATACGAAGTGAGGTAAGAATAAAAAATGAGTAGAAAATGTTAGTTAAGTTAGGCAGATTTCCGGATTAGGCGATGTCCTAATAAAGCGACTGTATTTAACTACAAAATTGCAATACACATATTATTACGTTTTCCAGAAAAGTCACGAAATTTCGGAAATGGTCGGAAGAATAAGATTGCGAATACATGTAGCTGAGATGAGATTTTTTAGATTAGGTTAGGTTAGGTAGGAGGGCTGCTAGTGCATTCACCAGCACACTTGCACCATATTGGTACATTGTGATACCCCTAGTCACTGGGATTCGAACCTGAACCCCGCTAACCAGAAGAAGGCACTCTACCAACTAGGCCATACAGTCGTTGAGATTTGTTATCAACGATTTCAACAGAAACTGTGTAAAACAGCTGTAGATGTGCTTGGCATACTCCCAAGCCTTCTCAAGGATCATTCTTAGATCTCGACCCATAGCTCTAGAACGCGCTTCCAAGACCTTTGCGAATTCTTTCCCGGGGAGACTTAAAAGAGAAAAAAGAGAAAAGATCATATTATCCTATACTTATTTTCATACTCTATCCAGCTCTTAAAACAATCATGGTCCTATAAGGCTCAGATCCTACAAGACTATTCTTCTTCACTTGCATGGTCCTATAAGGGTCATATCATGGTCGTTTAAGGCTCAGATCTTTTAAGACTATTCTTCTACGCTTGCATGGTTCCTTAAGGCTCAGACCTTTTAAGACTATTCTTCTACGCTTGCATGGTACCTTAAGGCTCAGACGTTTTAAGACTATTCTTCTTATCTTGCGTGCTCCTATTAGGCTCACATCTTTTAAGACTATTCTTCTACGCTTGCATGGTCCCTTAAGGCTCAGACCTTTTAAGACTATTCTTCTAAGCTTGCATAGTCCTTTAAGGCTCAGATCTTTCAAGACTATTCTTCTTCACTTGCATGGTCCTATAAGGCTAAGATATTTTAAGACTATTCTACTAAACTTGCATGGTCCTTTAAGATTCAGATCTTTTAAGACAATTCTTCTACGCTTGCATGGTACCTTAAGGCTCAGACCTTTTAAGACTATTCTTCTACACTTGCTATAAAAGGCATGTGTTTCATTTTTTACAAATGTAAACATACCCTTAGTACACAATATACATGACATATCGCTGCACAGATAGCCGAGCTGCATAGGTTTCACGGAAAAAATAAGATAAGATAAGTAAAACTACATATTGAACTGTCGAATCAGCATTTGCTTGTTATCCGACAACTTTACATTTATTCATTTTGGACTTTTTTTTTCAAATTCGTTGCGTCTTGGAGATTAGAAGTTATTTTTGTCAGTTTTAATATAATTTTGATTATCAACGCTCATTTACTCAAGTCGGAGCACAAGTGAATTGAGTTAAATATAAGTGGTAAGTTATTTAGTCTATCAAGTAGAGCATGCATGCAAATTTTTCATCGACACTTATCGTCTTCTTTGTTATGAACGGTGCCGCCTCAAATTGTTCAATAGTTCGTCACTCCCTGGGTGTGTTCGTCTAAGCATTCTACGCTGAATGAGAGTTTCATTACTTTGTTAGTAAGATCAAAAACGTAAGTCAAGTTATTACTAGTCAGGTATACTCAATGACTAACAAGGTCAAATGACATTGTTGAACCGTTTATATGTATATAAATATAAATGTATTATTATTTATTGTACGTGGATACTGTAACCTTGGCATCAAACAATTAATATATCTCAGATATGTGCGTGAGTTAACGATTGTCGCGTATAATTTCGAAAAAAAAAATTCAACCGCACAGAAGATCTGTTCCAACTGGGTTGGTCTTGAAGTAAGAGAAGGTTTTAGCAAGCTATAATTTTATTTTAATATTGCCTGTTGCGGCTCCCGTTGACATCTAACTGTACAATATTTATTTACTTAAAATCTAAGCTCGTTCAAGTTCGTACATGCCCTGCCGAAAATGTAAGCGATGCGTTTGGGTGCTGGGCGAGCGCGTGTAGGATGTCGATTGTGATAACTGCGTGCATTGTTGCTATTTATGTGGTCTGTTATCAAATGTTTATTTTCCTCGTTCCACGAAACGAGTGTTGCCAGTTTGTATCAAAAACTCGTTGATAACATAAGTAGTGTTGTTACCTGTCATGACACCACTCAATCGCCTTGCGAATCAGGGAACCTTAATATCGGGGATTTAGGGAAGATTATATGCTTGATTAACATCATCTTCATTATATACCTTGGAATGTTGGGAAAGTGGGTCGCCGTGGCGTAGTGGGTAAGTGCGTCGACTCCTACGCAGAGGGTGCCAGGTTCGATGTGCGAATTTACCACCTTTGATAATTCACAGCTCCACCTCTTTCGAGTCACTCACAATGCACATAGAGTATTCCTGTCTAGATAAAGCTTCCTCAACTTCGCCGTTTGGAGTCGGCATTAAACTGTAGGTCCCTTCCACGAGTGAGAGAACAATAGCACGCACAACACGAGTGGTCGCTGAGAAGCTAGGCCCAGGTCCGCCTCGGACTGTAGCGCCACCCATATAATTATTATGTTGGGACCAATAAACGTCTCTGGTTAAGGATATTATATTGAATTATATTTTTTGGGGAAAATGAAGTTTGACTAACATTGCGACCTAGTACCTAGGTTATTAATCAAAATACCTGCCATACAATCATCGGTGGTTTGTAAAACAAGGTTTATTCCTACACAATCATTGTTTGAAATATTCAAAAAGCGGGCAATAACATGGTCTAAACAAGTTCCAGTCAAAGGTCAAAGAAAATTGAATTCATTCCATACTCAGCCAAGACTGTGTAGTAAAATTCAGTTACATCGCTTTGAGAAAACAAATCAAGATTAAAATCACCCAGGACAATAAGATCCTTCGCATTTTCATGGCTTAACAACTTTGAAAATTCTTAAACAAATATTTCTAGGGAATACGATTGCAGTTTATACAATTTTTTACAGTTTTCAAAATTTATACAATTTATGTGTCAGGCTAAATAAAACGACCGAAACTTTACTTCAACATTTATTACGATACGAACGAACATTGATTGAGTTAAGGTAAAGACAAACGACACGATTGGTACAATGGTTCAGCGCGAACTGCCTTGACCTTGTCATCATTGGCATTAGACCATCGACGTCAGTGTTGCCGTTGACACATGTCGCTATAAAACTTACATTGCCAATACTACAACATGATTTCGAAATTACATTGTAAGTTACATTGATTTCACTTCTAACAAAAACACCAACACCACCTGCAGTATAGCAATCATTTGGGAAAGCAAAAAATCTGTAACCCGGAAGGATGAAGTCATTAATTTCAGACACAAAAATGAAGTCCGATCTTCTGCTGAAAGTCTGAATGTCAGACTAAACAGACTAATATGTCAACACTTTTTCTGAGGCTTCTGATATTTTGATGCACAATCAGTAAGGACCCAATAGCGAAATCATAACTAAAAAAGTTTCTATTACTAAATGTATCAAAGGCAGGGCTCTCATCGCGTAAGACGACCATCGTCTAACAACGTCGTTTCAACGATTATATTACTACGTGTAATGTTAATTATTGAATCGTCTAGTCGGCTTCTTTTTTGACGATTCACTATTGCTTCGCCTTTGAAGGCCTTTGAATCTAGGAGCTTAAGCACGGCATGGAATGGGATGGATAAAAACAAAAGCAGGGCTCTGCTTGGCATACTTTGTTGGCATTTCACGCAGACCTTTTGTGAAGCTTTTAAAGAAGGAGGCACTTTGAAATTCCTTTTAGATTTCTACTGGGGATAACTTTGATTTGGATCTTAGAAAGACGTCAGTCATCAACCGAAATAAGCTCCAGTCTTAGTCTTTGCTTGGCACTTTCGTAAGCCCCCAAGGATGAGATCGTTGTCAGCTCATACTCCTGTTCAATAAGTCCGAAGGGTGTAAATACAGCATTCAATCATGCGGAATGATTTTGGCTTTTGACTGCGGGTACATCCATCAACACAGATATACTTTACTTACTCTCAAACTGAGCTTTCAAAAGCCGACGATTAAACGATTGTGATTGAACGATGGCTCTTTTACAATCATTTCATACTTCGTGGGTGATTGTGTTTTAGTTTTTGAATTTTTTAATGAAAATCGAAAAAAATTCTGTTGGATTATTGGCGTCCTTCGCCGCTTAGAGATGCATCGGATCCTCTTTCACTTTTACATGAAAAGGAAAAAATGTTATTATTTTTATGCAATTAACTTGCTAAATTGTATTCTGCATTTTAGTTTTATTCAACGTTTTCGCTTACAAAAAGTGGCGTTTGTACTAGTGCTAGAAACAGTAAGCCCAAGGACCGGCTCACGGTCAACATATATTCCTTGGACTTGGTGCTACCTTGGAGGTCCTAGCTGGAGGTGGCTACCAATGGTTAGTTCGCATCTTCATCCGTCTCACAGTTCGCTCTGTTCGGTCCGTGCAGTTCGACCGCACCATGGCAATTCGAACTGCTACCTGTCACAACAGTATGAAGGGAAGCCATCTGAATTGCTTTTTCCTCCAGCTCAGATATTGGAATTTGATCAGATGAGCACGTCCTGTTTACTTTTTTAATGAAATCAAATTTTCTTTTTTAATCGATATTTGAAATATATCCACACCTAAAAAAAATTAATTTAACTTTTACCTTGAACTTGTGATGTTCATATTAAGCACTTACTTGTGTGAATGAATGGTGACATTATGCGAGCGTCTGGTGGCCGGACTGTACCGCTCGGCAGCCGGTCAGGCTTAGCCTACGAGCAACCCGCCAATGGCCTCGTGAGCCATTACGGTGGTGGAGGGGAAGTCACTCCATGCACACAATTTATAGTGTGAATAGTAAAATTCCAAACTATTCAAATTTTCCAATCATTCATTCAGATTTTTGACAACACTTGCAACGCCATCCAAATAATGCGTATGGAAGTCATGTTTATGTGACAAATCTTACACCTCAGATGATGAAGGACATTGTACCACTTCACACTCTGATATGAGTATCTCATAACTTCCCAGCACTAGCAAGGTACCTTGGATCTGTAGTTTGAAAAGCAATGAATAAAAACAAAACGAAAGTCATACAATTTTGCAGGCTAATGTTGCTTCTGTAAACATTCCTAAATATTGCATCATGATTAATGAATGTCTTAAATAAATCTTGTCTTATTTATGCATTTTTATTATATTCTTCTAGATCAGGTGAAAACAATAATGTTCCTAACAGCGTGCGACGAATTAAGCGAGTTAACTGAGCTCCATAGCATACTTTCCACAAGGAAATTTGAATTGGATACAACGAATATATCAGACTTCCTCCTTTATCAAATAAATGAAATGGCAAGCTACCTTATTCCGGCCTGGATAAAAATGGAACAGATTGACCTTGAATTCCTAAGATGTCTTCAAGAATACAATAAAAAATTCTGCGAAGAAACCATCGCGAAGGCATTCAATGACGTATGCGAGACAAATCAATTAGATAAGGCCCTAGGTGTGTTCTCAATTCTAATCAAAGAATCGTACTATTCCATTTTCATGGTCGGCTTGAATGCGATATGCAACTACGTTGTAGAAAAACGATCGGCTGTGGATTGTTCTGAGCTCATTGAGAAAATCAAGGGCTTTATTCGGGAGCATGACACTGACAAGTTCCCCACACTATACAGAGATCGGATGATAAAAACTGGTGAAATGTTGTCCTCTTAATACATGTAAATAACTCAAGGGAGTTTCAAAATCCAAGCCAATCTATTTATTAATGCGTGTACTTGTAATTTGTTCTTGAAAAGCTAATAAATACTTTGATACCAGATAGAGTGCATTATAATTCCAGCAGGAGGCTTAATGTGGAGGATGACGATGGAGAATTCTCGCTGCTCCATCAAAGTCGGTAACGAACTCACCGAGACCTTCAATGTCAAAAAAGGTTTTAGACAAGGCGACGCGCTGTACTGTGATTTCTTTAACAGCGAGCCGTCAATGAGGCTTTTACTGGCATTGAAGCGGAAGCGGCTAAAATGGGACTAGCGGTGAATGAGGGCAAAAGGAAGTATATGCTGTTATCGAGAAAGGACACACAACATCGGCGTCTTGGACAGAGCGTCACAATGGGCAGCTATAAGCTCGAGGTAGTCAAGGACTTCGTCTACCTCGGCACCGCAGTAAACAGTACAAACAACATCAGTACCGAGATCAAACGCAGAGTAACTCTTGCTGTTTCTATGGGCTCAAGAGGCAATTGAGTAGTAGAGTCATCTCTCGAAGGACCAAGCTGACTTTATAGAAGACCTTAATCATCCCAGTTCTTGCTGTACGGCCCGGAGGCATGGACAAACTTAAAAGCGGATGAGGTGGTCCTCGGTATCTTCGAGAGAAAAGCTCTGCGTGCGATCTGTGGTCCTGTTTGTGGAGGAGAAGATTCAACCACGAACTGTACGGGCTGTACAGCGACATGAGTCTAGTAAGGCGTCTTCGGATCCAACGCCTAAGATGGCTAGGCCATGTAGAGCGTATGGACAACTCAGCTCCGGCCCGAAGAGTCTTCGACTCCGAACCCGTGGGACAACGCAACAGAGAACGCCCGCGTTTAAGGTGTGAGGAAACCTCAACCAACTTTGCGTGCGACACTGGAGACAGCTAGCCAGAAACCGTGCTAGTTGGAGAGGCTTGGTGGTTGAGCCCCAAGTCCACCCAGGACTGTAGCGCCAAATAAAGAAGAAGAAGGAGGCTCAATCTGTTTCAAAAAGAGTACTGAGTGTGAGAAACATCTGTTTGATGCAGTAGAATAATGGATGAATCTTTTGGGCCTATGTCTAAAGCCATGTACAAATGGATAAGTTAGAACTGGCACGAAGTCTTCAATTTTCCGCCTGTGCGACAACGCTGACGAGAGCGCCTGCATCTTATTTTCTAACAATGTGTAAGAAATGCAACATCGCTCAAATGGTTGCCTCTGTTGGCTTTACAGTAGCGCATCTTGTCATCCCTATTTTCTAACATCCTGTTGATTGTTTCGGGCTGTAGTTCACGGATTGCTGGGATGATGTTGATCTTAAGTACTTTCCGGATTAGTGGAATAACATCGGTCCTTCATGATTCCCCACAACAAAAGTCCAAGGGAGTGAAATCGCATCGACGCGGCTGATAAGACGATTTGTGGATTTGATGGTCAAGAGATCTATTTTGGCATGAAATATATGGCATGGCGCGCAATCCTGCATGAACCAGAGGTAGTCCAAATGGATGTCTTCAATTTAAGTAAAAAAAATTTCGGTTAACATGTCTCTGCAACGCCCACCGTTGACCGAAACGTTTTTTCCCAGTCTGCATCTCGAAGAAAAATGGCCCATTTGATGCTCTTGGCCGCAGCAGACACATTCTCATCTCAGTGTTGCCCACTAGCTTACAAGCCTTACGAACTTACGGCATAAACTTACGTATGTAAGTCAACTTAAAAATAAAGCTTTCAACTTAAAAATAAACTATGATTTGAAAAAAAACTATATGACCCAACCTGTGTGGCAAAAGAACCAACGAAAGAAGCGTAGGCAGACCACCAGTGGTCTGTATGGTAATTTTGTACCAAATTTGGTAACTTTATTCTTACTTTTTGACTTTTGGTAATTTGTATCTTCATGGCATTGTTTGGGAAAAAAGACACATCATCAAGATAAGTTTTTATAAGTTCAAAAAAAGTTTGCACTTGGGTATAAATCTTCCTTCCAAACTATACGTGTTCTTTGTTGACTTCCACGCGGCTTTCGATTCTATTGCGCGTGAAACACTCTTCTATAAGCTATCCGTGATTGGCCTGTCAAACAATGTGATAAATATCATAATAGCATTATAATCAAATAATACAGATTATGTGTGACTGGGATGGAATGACTATTTCCGGTGAATTTGAAACTGCGGCTTAGACAAGGGTGTACGCTGAGTGCTCTGCTTTTTGTCTTATTCATAAATAACATAACAGAGTCCGTGGGAGGTGATATCGCGTTCGGAGGAGCTTAGATACCAGCCTTATGTATGCAGACGACATAGTTTTCTTCTACCGCCAACCTTCGCATGAAAAAAACATCTTGAAGCAAGGTTGAAGGAACCTATGAGAGCAATTTCAGCAGTATGGAAACGCTGCATCAACAAAAAAAATACATTGAGCATAGCGCCAAGTATAAACTTGTCTAATCTACAGCATCGTCTATCCTTCTGAATGCGCACAGGTTTGGGGATATATTTCTTTCAAACCAGTCGAAAAATGTCTCCGATACTTCATCAAAATAATGTTTTGTCTCCCACGGGCCAGTGCGAATTATATGCTGTACCTTGAAATAGGCCTCCCACCATTGATTATGGAAACGCTAAATATGCATTTCAATTCCATTGTTAAGATCTACGAAGTGAAAGATGAAAGATTGCCAAAAATTATTCTGAAGAAGGTAATACAATCCTCGAGAGATACAGCAAATAGAATATATTTTTATTTTGTTCTTAAATATTACAATGGTATGCCACCACACAATTTACAGTTCAGAGATGTGAAATGTATCAGTATATCTTACAACTGAAATAAATTTATTTATAAATTATAACGTTAAGCAATCAAAATTTTACCAAAGGGAAACAACAACAAAACCCTTTATTTATGTAAAAAAAAATAATAATAATAAAATAAAATAAGTAAATAAATAGGTAAATAAGCAAATAAATAAATAAATATGTAAATTAATAAATATATAATAAATAAATAAATAAATAAATATAAAAACAAGGAAATAAATAACTAACAAATTTATAAATAGATTCATATATAACAAACAGATAAATTTATATAAAGATTAACAACAAACCATGTATGTGTACACATGTATATATATAAATAATAAAATTTCGCAATTTTATACCGAGAAGAAAATTCGCACATATAAAGTACAGAAAAGAGGATTAACAAAAGTATGTTGAGTCTAGTTTAGTCTGGTCTTATATGAATAGTACTCAGTTCATTTATTAAGGGGTTTTCAGGGAGGTTACATCTGATTAAAAATGTTTCATTGAGCTTGCGTATTCTATCAGAGATCAATTCAACGTTAGCCTTTTTATGAAGATCATGGGTTGAGTGGTGCCAAGGGAGATTGAGCATCATTTTCAGCAATTTGTTTTGCTGTATTTGTAGTCCTTTTATATGGCTCTTGGCACAAGAACCCCATGCTTGACAACCATACAGCAAAATTGCTTGAAAAATGACTTTTTGCATCAACATTTTATTTCCATTTGACTGTAAGGACCTACTATTTATAAAGGGGTAGAGCAACTTAATTGCTACACCTGCTTTGTGTAAAGTTTTTGAAATATGTTCCTTGAATGTGAGTCTTTTATCAAGATATACTCCTAGATACTTCACATGTGACTCCCATTTTATACATTTACCGCTTATTATTAATTGGTTTGGCGGTAGAAAGCAAGACTTTCTTTTACTTGTGAAAAAGATAGCTTGCATCTTTTCCGCATTTACTTTAATTCTCCATTTGCTTAGATGTTCGATAAATTTTTCTGTCGCATACTGTAAATTTGTCACAATGTTAAGACTTAATATATGCGACGAAAATATGATATCATATATGAATCATCAGCATAAAGAGCAAATTCGCAGTCCGGTAAGTGCGGGATGTCAGACATGTACAAACTGAACAAAATTGGGGCAATGACCGATCCTTGGGGAACACCTGCTGCAACATTTATTACACGTGAGGGACTGTTATTTACGAACATTTTGTACGTACGATTCGACAAAAAACTCTGAATATTTTGGAGAGAAATGTTGGAAAATTAAATTGAATCATTTTGTACAACAGACCATTGTGCCATACGGTATTAAATGCCTTCTAGATATCAAGAAGAATCATTCCTGTAGATTTGCCAAGAGCACGATTTTTTTAATTCCATTGCAAATTCTTAATATTTGATGGCTCGTGCTGTGGTGTCTTCTAAAGCCAATTTGTTCATGAGGAAAGATAGAATTTTCATCAATAATTTTTTGCATTTTTTCCTTCAAGATTTTTTCGTAGACTTTACTCAGGCTGCTTAACAGACTAATAGGCCTGTAAATATTAGGCTCGTTGACAGTCTTGCCTGCTTTGGGAATGGGGACAACTTTTGCTTCCTTCCAGTCTGTTGGAAAGTACTGCATTCTTAGGCAGGCATTGATAAAAAATGCTAAGAATTTGATGCCAGTTTTAGGTAAGTTCCAAAGAAAGACATTCTGTATCCTGTCAATAGCACTAGCTTTCCTTATTCTTTGGTTATCTACAATATGTTTAACATCGGCCTCAGATACATATGCACTTAGTGGTGTATCAGATGCTGAATCGTCCAAAGCAAATGAATGGAGAAATCTTGATGCCGTTTGTACTTTGGATCTAAATGTAACACAAAACGAGCCCCTGGTTAGTGGGGTCTCCGGTTCGAATCCCAGTGACAGAAAAGTTATTACGCTTTTATCTGGTTTTCAAATCTGGTCCAGTCACCATTCGCTGTTGGGATCAAATTAACTGCACTGTCACTGGAGTAGTCAATCAGTGGTGGTAGTCTGACTAGAGGTATCACAATGGGTCAATATCAGGTTGGTGTACTCTCCCCTCTACTGTGGAACATAGTGGTCAACGAACTACTTGTGAAACTAGATGGGACTGGGTGTAAGATCATTGCCTATGCAGATGACATTGCCACAGCTGTATCTGGGAAATATTTATCCACGATCAGGGATATTATGCAATCTGCCCTATCCAAGCAAGTGAAATGGAATATCGTCTTTACTAGGAAGTATAAAATGCCTAACTTTGACCCTCCTACACTATGCGGGACCCCTTGGTGCTAAGCGACAGCGCTAAATTCCTAGACCTTTTACTAGACACGAAGTTAAGCTGGAAGTTAAATATCCAGGAACGTGTCAAGAAGGCCTCAACGGCTCTCTACTGCTGTAAAACGGCCATTGGGTGCAAATGAGGACTGCAACCCTGAATGGTTCACTGGCTATTTATATCGGTAGTGAGACCCATACTGCTATATGGTGTCACAATTTGGTGGACTACACTCGACAAGAGAATCAACATCACCCCACTCGCTAGACTGCAGGGGATGGCTTGCGTATTAATTACCGGGGCGCTGAGGACTACCTCCTGCGAAGCAATAAACATACTTCTCAACCTGCCGCCGATAGAACTAATTGGCATACAGACAGCAGCTTACACGGCGATTAGATTAAGATCGCTGAGCAGCTGGAAAGAACTGCAGTCTGGGCATTCAACGATCCTACACAGGTATGCCTCTATCCCCATAGACACAGACCTCACTCTTCCTAAACTCATTTTCGAGAAGAATTTCTCAACCAGCATACCACCCAGATCTTACAGGGAGTCTGAACACCAGACGCTGGAAGGTCCACTGCGAATCTTCACAGATGGATCGAAGATGGATGGAAGGTCGAATAGGCAGCCTAAGATCCGCGAGATAAGACAATGGGCCTATGTTTAGCCTAAGTGTGTCTGCTGTCCGTATGCGCGGCAGTCAGCCACCTCAACCCAACCTAACCCATTGGAAAGGTAATTTCGCGTTGATGTGCACAGTGACGGTTGAGTAGAACCTTGGGATCCTTTATGCTTCCATTGTAATTGCCAACAATATTAACACAAGTATTTCCGAATATCGTTGCTGTAAATTTTGTTGACATTTTTTGTATAAAAACGAAACAATCGGCGTACAAACCAAGTGGTCGCAACATCGCGTCACAAAGGCAGTGATGATTACGCGCTACGCATTTTTGCGAATCACAATCATTTGCGAATTTATTTATGCTTGCAACATCCTGTCAATTGGCAACACACTTTACCCTTTATTTATTTGTCAGCACGCCCTCCAACCTATTAAAGAAGACTTCAACTAACATCACAACGAATGCCACGCTGTATCCCAGGACAAGTGCAAACAGCGGCCCTGATATGTTTGCTACAGACAAGGTCATCGGAGGAAACTTTTGCAAATGTCCTGAAGCCAGACTAGAAATTATTCCCTGCGTCCTCTTGTCCAGAAAGCGCGACACAAGCTGGAACAAAATCGTGAGACTAGAGAAGCAAGATGTTAGCATTGATTACCTGCTTCTCCCAGTAGTTGTAAAGGCCGTGGTCCAAGCACCACAAAATATGTGTATTCAAGACGTCCATCAGTGGCCACCCACGGATTGTGAAGGCTCGAGACCAGTCATAGTACAAGTCATCTTTGGTTATCTAAAATGGAACCAGTTTCAGATGACGAATTCTTAGGGTATGGCTTACAAACAATCATCTGGTCCAAGGCACCGTCCTTGACGTAGTCACCAAAGTTGTAGGTGCCGCCGTGCAGGCGCTCAAGTCCGATTCCATAGCGGCCCGTGTACGAGGCGTTCTTCAGCTCGTCGTAGGTGAGTTCCTCAAATTTGTCCCTCATTTTCGTTTCGTACGAGACATCGGATGAAGCTATAGAGAGGATCCAAGCTGCTGACGGAGAAGCCCACTTCCAGTCGGTAGCCGCGAACTTCTTGATCGTGTCCACTGGTTCGGTGAGGGCCGGAATGGTCAGCAACGACTGAGGGCCGGAATGGTCAGCAACGACTTCAACTGGCCACTGTATGTGTTCTCCAAGGTGATCCCAGCCAGGAGCAGGGCGCTCAAGAAGAAGCGAGCAGCGAATCGATCCAACCTTGGTTTTCCGAATAATTGATAAATAATCACAAGGACTTGTTTTCAAATAAAACTGAAGGTACATACTTGGATTGAGAGAAAGACTGCTGAAAGAATATGGCAACCATTTGAAGGAGAGTGAGACGATATGAGGACAAGTGCGCGAAATCCTCCTGGCGATGGTCCATAAAAACCGAAAAGTACTTAATACCGTGCATAATGAACGAGCTGACAATGATCGACAGGATTATGAGGCTCCATATCAACTTATTAAACGGCAGGATAATTGTCATGTACGCTGGGTAGCGACTTGAAAAAAGTAAGGACATGATTAGGGTGTTCAAGTGTGACAAAGTTTCACTCACGAGGGCGCTGGGACAAGGATTGGTACAGCTGACTTGGCGATTGCTATCGACGTTTCAAAGAGCTCATTGTACCAGTTGTAGTAGCAACCGATACCCAATTCCGCTTCGTGCCGATACACAGCGCCGATCATTCCGTCAGACGAGTCGTTGTCATAAACGCCTCCCCAGTTATCGCTACCAACTGAAAATTAAATTAATTCACCAAGAGTGACCTGAAGCAGTGGACAACAACTTACACGGCGTCACTTTTACGGTACAGTTTCTGAGACGACAAAATGTAAGGACTATGTTGGCCTCAGAGCCTGTATAGACGATACTCTGTTTCGGTTGATTTGGATCTAGACTGTCTACGTTTCCACTTCCTTCAGGCTAAAAGACAGAACAAGGTGGATGTGAGAGTGGGGCTAGTTATAACAGCAAGAAAAAAAAAAAAACAATGTTCCTCTCGGAATTAAGAAATACGTAATAGAGAACCCTGTTTGCTTTTCCATTGCTACGCTTCCAGGCTGAGTCACGCTAACATTCCTTATCCAACATTTCCTCTGCATCTCGCTCTTCTTCTTCGACAATCTGGCCCAGCCACAGATGCTTTACAAATAGTGCAGTCTCAACTCAACGTCACGTTTTCAGCCAGTCAATACAGTCAATAAGTGACATAAAACTATCCGTATGGACCACTTAGAAATAGAATCGTGAGTAACACTTTAGAAATTTCTCTGTGTTTTTCTTGACAATTAAAAACTCAACACTCAACTCCAAACAATCACTCCTTAAATATCAATCTTCTGTGATAACCAGTCAAATCCACTCCGCTACCAACAGTACTGTCTTATTGACTATTAACTCATTCAAAAGCGGCAGATTCCGAGCAGAGCTCCAGAAGGTTGTGGACATCATCTCTATTTGGAAACAGCCCTTCACTTGCTTGTTGGCACTATTGAAAAATTCCTCAAGCATATAGAGTTTACTATTACTGCTATTGTTGATATCGAGTCTGCTAAAAGCAACAATAACGTCGAATCCTACGCGATAGTCTCAGCACTCAACAGCCTCGGGATCGAAAAGTCCTTAGTGGCTTTTATTCACCAGCTTCTAAATAATAGAGCGATGAGCTCGAAGCTTGGTGAGACCACGATCTGCAGATCTGTTAACAGAGGCACACCTCAGTTTACTCTCGCTTCTCTTGTGAAACCTACTTCGTTCCGAACAGTGAACGAACTGCTAGTGACAATAGAAAGATGCATCCAGTTCTTCAAAGATGCATCCAGGTCAGAGCCCATGCAGATGGTATCGCTATTGCAGTATCTGGACAATTTGTCTCATGAAATCTGCTCCTTCCAAGCAAGGGAAATGAACTCGCCCATGGAGCCTAGGCGTCAATCCTCAAAACTGGACCTAGTCCTCTTCACTAGCAAGAAAATCTATAATTACAACCCCCCCGCACACTGGGTGGGGCCCATTTAAAGCTAAATGATAGACCAAAACATTAGACACTAAGCTTAGGTGAAAGCTGAATATCGAGGAACGTGCCTGAAGGCTTTCACAGGTCTCCACTGCTGTAAGAGAGTAATAGGGTACAAATGGGGACAACGACCCCAGATGGTCCACTGGCTATTTGTTTCAGTAGTCAGACCCATACTGTTGTATGGTGTCCCAATTTGGTGGACAGTATCTACTCGAAAAGAAAATCAGCCTCATGACACTCGAAAGAGTGCAGAGGATGGCATGCGTATGCATCAGCGGAGCACTAACCAACCTTTTCCGAAGCTCTAAGCATACTCCTTAACCTACCACCAATGGAACTAGCTGGTGGAACTAGTACGGCAATCAGACTGAGATCGCTTCATATCTGGAAAGAAATTCGGTCTGGACATTAAGCGAACCTCAGCAGGTAATGTTCATCTATTTCAAGAACTCCTCTTCGACATCGAACATCGAACTTATGTGGGTGACGGGAAACTGTGACATTCCAGAGAATTGCGAAGCGGACGTATTCTCTGGAAGGTGTATAGGCTCCGTACTCTTTCCGGGTGATCCATCTTCCATGCCTATCGCTACTATCAATCACCTACCAAAACCAGAAACACTTGCTCAAATGAAGCGTAGGTGGTCAACTGATACAGAATGCCTCACTACCAAACAACTCTGGCCTACGCTCGACCCTAAGCGGTCGCTTAGTCTGATTAGATTGAGGAGGCCGAATCTAAGAACACTCATTGGCGCCATCAGAACCCACGCCTCTAGACTAGGCCTTCCCTACAACGACTTATGCAGAAGCTGCAGAGACGAGGTGATGGAGAACCTATGCAACTGCAGTGCTCACTCGTTCCGTAGATTTAGACTTTTGGGAGCCTACTATTTTGATAGCCTGGCTGAACTAAGCAGCATAAAGTTAAGCCATCTTCTTCGCTTTATGAAATGCGCCGACTGGCTTGCGGAACAGGTATTCATTGATCCGCGTGGTAGCACAATGAGCCTATGCTGGCTTAAGTGTGGCTGTAGTCTTCCCGTACAGCAGTCAGCCACTTCAACCTAGTATTCACCAATTTCCACTGTGACACCGTAAGTAAAGTACCAACTAATTCCAATTATCATTACTCATTGTCAAAGGAAATGCATGTTCGTCCCCAACTCACCACAGAATAACTAACTAAATAAGGAACGTAAGTAATAGATGCCACCGTCAAGGCCCTTCCTTGCATATTCTGAAGCTTGTTCGGGTACAAATCCACGTTTCGCAAGAAACTTCCATTCACATAGAAAGTATCCAATTGAACTGCAGCTGAATTGTCACTTGAGCCAATAAACTTCTGTGTCCATAGCTCTGATTTATTAGCACCATCTAATGTCGACACGAGCAAATGGTGTGGATACACTGAAAAGACTACACATTTGTATTCTTGCACACGAAGCCATTGTACTTACACTTTAGGATCCTCTGAGCCAGGACATCTGTGGGATCCTCATTCTCGGACAGAAAGAGATAAAGCTTATCCTTCAGCCGGAGTGTTGAATGATCTGTGGCATAAAGGCGGGCCCTGAGAAACCCAACTACACTTGGTACAATTGTGATGTATCCCTGTTGGGATACCTTATGGGCTTGGAAATTGTCAGTTGAATCGTGTGACTGCTTACCTCTACACCTATATCTGCAAACTGCAGCAACATTTCACAGAAAACGGAGTCATTTTCCAGTTTGGCGATATTTAGCCAATGCAGTCCCGTGGGCTGGCCCTGTTCAGTGAGGTTCCGAAATGATTCATCCGCTCCTCTCAAGTATGATTCTGCGATGGCACTCGTTGAAGCCGAATCGTGTACGATGAGTACACGAGATAAATTAATAAAGTATTTTGCAACTGAAAGAAAAACAAAGTCGTCTAGAGATCTCAAGACAGTCGACGGAAATACTTATCAGCCCCACGAGCTTCGCGGGGAACATCTTGGTAATCTTCTGTCATTCGCGGGTTGTGAACGGTCTTTTATCATTGGCTTATGTCAACAGCGACCATCGAATTCACTGACAAATTGATTTGTCAACACAATTGAAACAACTTCTTTGTATAATTTCATGGAAAATGATACGGGAAATTTTGACTGTACTCAACTGCTACTGTGACATGTAGGAACGACCTATGAATAACTCAAGAGTTGAAGGATGGCCGTGACAAATCATTTGGTTATCGTCTGCATGCACCGTGCATTGAATTTGAAATAAGACCGATGCAATGTGCAGTGTCGAATTGAACAATTTGTGGCGGTCAGTGGTTGGTTTCCATTTTAGATGACAATCACTTGGACCATCACGTTTTGTAAATTATTTCCACATGAATGAATAGAGGTACGAGTAACGTGCAGTTAATCGCCGGAGATTAGACGTTGTATGTTAAGTGGCTCTTTTGGTTTTGTCTAAATAAACTATCATTCGAATAAACATTTTTAAAAGTTATCAAGGCAGACTCTAGTGCTTGCCTTCTCAACCACTCCTATCTGAAGATGAAACATTGATATACCGGAAATCAGTCTTGTGTTGAGCAATTGTGGAGCTACATCATGCTGGTAAATGGTGGAAAAAATAGTTGTTTTGCCAAGGTATAATTACTACTTCAAAGGGCACTGAAAAAAGGGGTAACTTATTTTTGCAATACAAACTTAACTATCTATCTGTGGAGGGTCTGAGGCTGTTATAGCTGATGGTCATGAACACGCTGCCTCCATTATACAAGCGCTCCATGTGGCCGAGATAGTAAGGTCGACGGACTATTTTGCTTCCGGACCACATCCACATCTTCGTACAGCTCGTACAGTGCGCGGTTGTGTCTTCCATTTCCATTCGACCATTCGCCTCCCTCGCAGACACGACCATTTATACGACGTAGAAGTTTTGCTTATCCTCCAGCTTTCGACTACGTAACAGGGGTTGCAAAGGACGATTAGACGTTGGATCTCGATTAAGACGTCGTTTGTGAAAGTTTACGTTTGCTCCGAGGTAGACAAGCACTTCAAGATGAAAGCGGTGGTTAATCGAGCGACATTACGAAGATGTTTCCTATTCGATGAAATGTTTTTACTGGCACAAATCCTAGGTACTCTTGACTTTGTGGTAAGCCTTGTAAGGCAAGGAACGTATTTCCTGAACATAGTTCATTTAACAGAGAGCGTTAGCAGCATCGATCACCCTCTTTATACCAGTCGTATAACAGAATTTCTGTCTCCATACTTGCACGGAATGCAAGATTACATGCACATGTACAGTACTGATCGAGTGAACGACCTTAAGTCTGCACCAAGAGGGATAACACCAAATCGATTTGTATAAATAAACAGACCTTTAACGGCAGTGTGAAAAAACAAAAGAATAAGCAATAAAAGAAGATGTCGCAGTGTGAATTGTTTTTGTGATTTCTTCGATGGTTTCGGCGTACGACCCATGGAGCGTCTGAGCCTGAGCAATTGCAGCCTTCCATCGCTGACGGTCCTGGGCACGCTGCTTCTAGTCCTCAAGACCAAGTTGTGTTGCATTCGCGATTACTTGATCTCTATACCGGAGATTCTGTCTTCCTCTCCTTCTCGAACCAGGAGGCTCGGATTCGAAGACCCTCTTAGCTGGAGCATTGTTGTCCATGCGCTCGATGTGGTCGACCCAGTGCAGTGGAGGGATTTTTACCTTCCGGACTACATCCACATCTTGGTACAGCGCGCAGACGGGACAATGTCTATATATCCGATGTAGAGTTTTTCTTTCGAATGCACCAAGAATCAGCTTCGCAGTTTTCCTTAGCGTCCAGCTTTCGGTTCCATACAGCAGGACTGGAAAAATAAGAGATTTGTAGAGCAGGATCTTAGTCCTTCGAGACAGGAGTTTTGACGCCAGTTGTTTTGACAAACACCGTTTGCCCTCATTCGTGGAGTTCACGTTTGCCCTGAGCTAGACAAGCTCCCTCACTGCCTCAAAATTGTAGCTATCGATTGTGATGTATTGCCCTAGATCGACAGCATATATTTCGTTTTATCTTCATTTACCTTAAGACCAGCTCGTTTCGCCGGTTCTTCAATCGGCGTGAAAGCTTCCACTACGGCTGGTTGTGGACGTTGCACGCGGCGATGTCGATGTCATCTGCATATTCCAAGATTTGGACTGACTTCTGTGTTTACAGCTGCCCGCCGCACAATCTTCTGCAGTACCAGATTGAAGAAACCACACGACGGCGCATCTCCTTGCCACAATCCGGTGCAGGTTTCAAATGGCTCAGAAGTCCCTGAGCCAAACTGCACGGTGCATCGCGTATTTGTTAGCGTAGTGCGACACAACCGGATCAGTTTTCCCGGGATCCCGAATTCGGCCATCGCATCAAATAGTTCCTTGCGATGTGATGAATGCTGTCGTATTCGGCTTTCAAATTCGTGTCGATTTGAAACTAGCTAGTCTTCTACAGGATTTGCCTTAGTGTGAAAATTTGGTCTATAGTTGATTTGCCGGAACGGAAGCCGCACTGGTACGTACCGATTAGTGCGGTGCGAAACGGCTTTAGACGTTCACAGAACACGCTGGACAGGATCTTGTAGGCGATATTGTGCAGATGCATGTATGTTTGAGATAAAGTGTACATCATTGTGAGAATTACAACAAATTAATTCCAGAATTACATTAAGCATTATTGTTTGAGTGTATTTTGAAGGGCGCGGAGTAAAACGATATTTTTATTTATTTTTTAGTTGTCGCTGAAAAATTGAACGCTTGCAGACATCGGCTTCCTAATATTGCATGGAGAAGCTGGCAATTATGGAAAAGAAAATACTGTAAGTATGTAAAATACAAATACTTGACAGCGACCATCGAAAGCACCAAAGCAACAAGAAGCTTTATGACAAACAAAGCATCAACCTCTTGCAACACTACATTTTGATACTTTCAGAAAGCAGTTTTTAAAAAACAATAACCATCCCAACGAGGCCATCAGGATCCTGAGAAATACGATCCCGGATAACGTTGAATCTGTCGAACGCCCAGAATTTCCCATCGACATCGAACAATGACTAGGCATGCTTCTACCAGAGAAGTGATAACAATCATCATCGAGTCTTAATCGTCTACCACACCACCACCCTATCCCAAAAGGGGAAGCATGAACACACGGATTTGAACAACCCGATGTAAACGCTGGACATTGTACGATACAAAAACTAAACCAGACTTCTTTCAAATGTTCAGTTAGTTTTAAGTCTTGTGGTAATCTCAATTGAAAAAGAATAAATGTCTGTTAAAATGAATTTTAAATCTCTTGTAAGCAATCGTACATTGAAACTCTAATGAAACTGTTTTCTGATTTAACAAATATAAAGAGGAAATGTTTCGAACAGAACGTCACTGTAGACAGATATATCTTTGAGGCAGTCAAATACTTTGTATACCTACTAACCGCTATCAATTCAGACAACGACACCAGAGCTGAAATCAAGCAAATAATAACTCTTGCCAACCGCTGTTTCTATGGGTCCAAGAGGCAATTGAGTAGTAGAATCATCTCTCGCAGGACCAAGTTGACTTTACACAAGACCTTGATCATCCCAGTCCTGCTGTACGTCGCGGAGGCATGGATAATCTCAAAAGCGGATGAGGAAGTCCTCTGCGTGAGATCTTTGGTCTTGTTTGCTTTGACGGTTTTTGAAGGAGAAGATTCAACCACGAACTGTACGGGCTGTGCAGCGACATGAGACTAGTCAGGAGTCTTCGGATCCAACGCCTAAGATAGCTAGGCCATGTAGAACGTATGGACAACTCAGCTCTGGCCCGAAGAGTCATTGACTTCGTACCCATGGGACAACGTTAAGTGGAGCACCCAGGTGGATAAGGACCGCAACCAACTTGGCGTGCGACACTGGAGACAGCTGGCTAGAGACCGTGCTAGCTGGAAGGGCTTTTTGGTTGAGGCCCCGGTTCACCCCGGACTGTAGCGGCAAATATTTGCTTGCTCTTGCCAATCGCTCTTCGAACAACGAAAATAACCCCCTATAAGACCTTAATCGTCCCAGTCCTACTATATGTCAAATGCCGATGGCTAGTTTAAGAGGTGAGAAGTATGACAACGAACAGTACGAGCTGTTCAAAGACATCGACTTAGCCAGAAGATTGAAGATCAAACGATTGAGATGGCTGGATCATGTAGAGCGGATGGAAACCAATGCTCCGGGACGGTCGCCCACAAGATTCTGTCCAGTGTACTGCGTGAACGTCTAAAGCCGTTTTGCACCCCACTAATCGGCACGTACCGACGCATACGACAGCATTCATGGCAAGGAGTTATTCGATGGGATGATCGAATTCGGGACGCCGGGAAAACTGACCAGGTTGTGTCGCATAACGCTAACAAGCACGCGATGCATAACGCAGGTCGGCTCGAAGACTTCCGAGCCGTTTGAAACCTGCACCGGATTTAGGCAAGGAGATGCGCTGTCCTATAATTTCTGGAATGGATTGTACTGCAAAAGATACTGCGGCGGGCAGCTGTGAACACCGAAGGCACTATCTTCTACAAGTCAATCCAACTGCTGAGATATGTCAAAGCAACTGGCATCAAAACTTCTGACTCGAAGGACTAAGGTCATGCTCTACAAAACTCTTTTTGCCAGTACTGCTATATGGAGCAGAAAGCTGGACAGTAAGCAAAACTGCGAAGCTGATTCTTGGTGCCTTCGAAAGAAAAATTCCACGTCGGATATATGGTCCCGTCTGCGGGGAAGGCGAATGGAGGAGAAGACACAACCGAGAACTCTACGAGCTGTACCAGGATGTGGATGTAGTCAGGAAGTCAAAAATCCGTCCACTGTACTGTCTCGGCCGCATCAATCGGATGGACAACAATGCTCCAGCTAAGAGGGTCTTCGAGTCCGAGCCTCCTGGTTCGAGAAGGAGAAGGAGTCTCCGGTATAAAGACCAAGTAATCGAGAATGCAAGACTGCTTGGTCTTGATGACTGGAAGCAGCGTGCCCAGGACCGTCAGGAATGGAAAGCATCAATAGCTCAGGATCGGACCTTCCATGGGTCGTCAGCCTGATAATTTATTTTTTTTTTTCCGAGACGTAAAGTCTTCGAATCAACCCCCAGTAGTGGAAGACCTTGACTCAGGTGGCGCTCGCAAGTGTAAGGGTACCTCAACCAACTGGAGGCAGCTAGCTAAAGATCCAGCTGACTGGAGACGCTTGCTGTTTGTGCTCCACTTCCGACCCGCACTGTAGCACCACAGTAAGTAAGTAAGTAAAGAGCAAATGGGAGATGCATGGGAGTCTCGACAAAAATTATATTAATGCAAAACGATACACTGGATAAAGTGCTGAAGCCAAATGATAGGATATGGTTACTGATCTATTGAAAAAAACACATCACAAAATGGCTTTCTACTACTTATCGATTTACAGGATCTTACAGAGTTACAGGAGAAAACAATTTCATATCTTCTCTGCAGTTGACCTCACCATACTTCTTGCGAAAACAAGTTCCAGAACCTTATTTCTTCAAATAATTGATGGACGAATCCGATATCAACGTTTGGCAGAACACTCTGAAAATTCATCCAGAGTTATAAGTGTTTCCAAGAGTAACGACCTACATCGACTCTGAATGGCAGTACAATCGACTACTTGGTCTGATTGAATCCCATTGTATTCTATACGTACATATGTGATGCCAGCCAGCAGACACGTGTATTAGTTTTAAGCTCAAATACGAAATAAACTTGTCTAACATTCGACAGCATACGTCATTTGTATTGGAATGTAAGCCAGACATTCAAGGATAATCGGAAAACTGATTTTGTTTTCAAAAAGCTCTCCTGCATTCCACTCCGAAGACGATACAAAGACACAATAGATGCCCAAACAGACTGGGAAACCTTATTGCATTCCTATTGCAATGCCATGGGAATGAGTAGAGAGCGAGTTTACAATTTATCTAAGGATTTATTTGGACCTAGCATATGGTGGTGGCCAGTCAAAAGAACAGTTCCACGGACAAAGATCGATGACACAGAACTCCAGTAATGCATTTCAGTTCGAAGCACAACTGGAATAGGAAGACGTGTACGAAGCACTGACCTCGATTGCATTGAGTATGTTATTCTTAAATATGAGACAGGGAATCTTTAAAGCTGTCTGACGAATAACAAACTTTTTCATTGCCATTGTTTCCAGCTCGTTGACCTCTGCGGGAGATGGGGAATATATTTGGAATGAGGACTGTAATGACATTTGTGCTCCTGGATGATTAGTTTGGCTGCCATTTTCGTCTGTATGTCAATCGTGGTCAGTGGTCAAAAGCACCTCATTATGGGGCCGCTGGTAACCTTCTGAAAAGAAAAAACTCATTCATTTCCACATGTATTCGATTGCCAGCGCGGCCGGCGGACGTGTTTCATTTTAAGGGACGAAGAACTTTTCGACTTGCCGGCAGAGCATTCATTTGTTGGACACAGAAGATATCAATGCGGCAAAGACCAATGCACTCTGGCAAAATATTTGCGTAGTTCGCCAATTGTGCCGACGACATCATGATCATGTTTCCAAAAATTCGCCTGGTTGCGCTTGGGCAGAACTCGTGATCAGTTGGGGTCGATGATGGAGAATCGAGTAGTTTGGAGATATCATCCTTTTGGAAGATAATGGTTGGTGTGAATAAAAACTGAGTGTGAGCATTTGCTCAGCATTTTGGAGTGAATACAAATTTACTTCGTCAAGTTTAACGAATCTTCTCCGCTCAGATATTTTGACAGCTGAGTCTTTCCTCCGTTTTGGTGTGAATAAAGATGGAATGAATGGAGTGATCACTTGTGGAAGTTGAGTGTGCATAGGAGGTGACTTCAAGAGAGAAAGGAGTGAAAATAATTTAAAATAATGGAAAAATGCTTCGGAAGAGATATACTTTGACAGATTAAATCTTAATCCCCACAAAAGAAGGAAATCTGGAATGGACGATGACGATTTCATGAAATGTTTGCCATTTTATCCGTGCTTGCGGGAAAAAAAAGCCAAACTCCAAACATGAAAAATAAAAAGCATCTGAGTTGAAAGCTATGGCAGAGGAAATAAAAAAAGTCCATGGATTTAATTTGACCATCTCGCAAATAAAAAAAAAATTGATAACATGAAGGCCCGCGTGAAATCAATAGGCGATAAGAAAAAGACGGACAATCTTCCCATTACATTAAAAAAACAAAAAACAATCAAAGGCATGGCACCACCACGGGTTTCTTCAGGAATATAGGAAAGGCAATGAGTACTTAACCACTCCATGTTATCAAACTCGAATCAAAAAACCTTCTTGAAATTATCCCCTGTGTCTCCGAAAGGACATGACTTATACTTCTTTGTTTTTCGGGTTTACATGCTTAAAAACGTTATTGCACATATTATTCACCCACCTTTACCCGACTTTGCACTCTCGCTTAAACGGGCAGGCAGCATTGCTCCGGCATGCATTTTAAAGCTGAAATATTGGATGGCAAAAACTGGACCTTCTTCTTCTTTTTCTGGAGGCGCTACAGTCCGGGGTGGCCCGGGCCTCAACCAGTAAGTCTCTCCAGCCGGCACGATCTTTAGCCAGCTGTCTCCAACTGCGCACACCAAGTCGATTGAGGTCTTTCTCCACCTGGGTGCGCCATCGGTTCCGTGGGCGTCCTCTATTACGTTGTCCCGCTGGTTCGGAGTCGAAATCTCTTCGGGCTGGAGCAGGGTTGTCCATGCGCTCTACATGGCCGAGCCATCTTAGGCGTTGAATCCGTAGACGCCTGACTAGGCTCATGCCGCTGTACAGTAACCATCAACACAGACAGGACCAAAGATTGAACGCCGAACTCTTCTCTCGAAAACACCAAGTGCTTCTTCATCCGCTTTTGAGATTGTCCATGCGTCCGGAGGCATAGAGCAGGGCAGGGAGGATCAAGGTGTTATATAACGTTAGCTTGGTCCTTCGAGAGATGACTCTACTTCTCAATTGCCTCTTGAGCCCATAGAAAGAGCGATTGCCAAGAGTAATTCTGCGTTTAATCTCGGTAGTGGTGTCTTTCCTTCACTACCTCGATGTTATAGCTGCCTATGGTGACGTTTTGGCTAAATCGTCGATGTTATGCGTCCTTTCTTGATGACAGCATATACTTCGTTTTGCCCTCGTTCACCGCTAAACCCATTTCGGCCGCTTCCGCTTCAATACCAGCAAACACTTCACTGACGAGACGTCAAAAACTGGACCTACATATGTATATTTAGGGCGCACCCACTTAGAGAAGGACCTCAACCAACTTGGCGTGTGACACTCGAGGCAGCTAGCCAGAGAACGTGCCAGTTCGAGAGACTTGTTGGTTCAGGCCATCCTTACTACACTATATGAAGATATATCAGTCAGTTCCATCAGATGGATCAAGGGTGCACTTTGAAGTGAGTGCATGGCTCCCCCAACACCTTTTGGGGTACAATGTTCCAAGCCGAAATCCACGCCATCGAGATGTGCGCCAGATAAAATCCGCAATTCAAATATGTTCAGACAATCAGGGAGCACTAAAGGCAATCTAATGGATTCTAAGGCAGTCAAATGTTGCTAAACACAACATAGTGAAGCTTGGCTGGGTCCTGGACACAAAGGGATTGCAATTGATTGGATTGATTGAATCCGCAGATGGGCATCCAGGACTGGCTCGAAATCTGCGATCATAGGTCCGGTCGGTATTTTAATGCCAATTGGACAGCAGCTACAACGCTGATTAACGACGAATGGGAAAGCAAACTTCGCCTAGACCAATGGACCGTGATGGTCTTAGACAATCCGAACGTTTCATCAGAACTTTTTCCTATGAGTAAGGACTCTATCAAAACAAAGAAAGTATAAGCTTTCTAACCGGTCAGTGCGTCCTTAATTACCACCTGAACAAGTTAAACCTGTATCAAGTAAATGTTCGGCGACTTTGTCTCGAAGAGGTGTCAACATCTTTCAAGCATATTTTGTATGAATGGCCGGCACTAATCTGGTTAAGGAATCGCATCTTCCTTAGGGAGATACTAACTTCAATGGAATTAAAGAACTGCACTACAATAGTAAGTATCTTGGTTCTACTCCATTCCTTTAATACAATAGGTACCTACTGGTCACGGTGTTATTCCCTTAACGTCCATGCCGTTGTACAATCAAAGAGAAGAATAGCAAAAACTCATCAAATTGAAGTAAAAAAGAGACCAGTTTGATTTTTGTATTCGTTTTATTCAAGTTTATATTCATTTTCAATTGTTTCGTTCATTCAACCGCGATTTGATTGGTCTATACTTAACAATAATGGAAATAATATAAAAATATATATAAAACACACATCCTTCTATATCCTATACATCCTTTTTTGTCTTGGTTCTGAGTGTGGGTGCTGTATCAGTGCACGAAGTAAAGCAAAATCCTACATCTTAGTACGCATAATGGACACCATGTCCGGCAACTGATGTATGCACTAAGGCTGGGGCGGCAACGGCGGCTCTGCGCGATGTAAGAAGAAAAATAGAGATAAAGATAAAGGATTAACACAAAGCCCACACAAAATAATATAAAAACAAACTTTTGTAACTTACTTAAGGATTGGTGCTGGGGCATAAGCTGGGGCGGCATAATGAGCGGCAGCTAATCCAAGACCAAGTCCGTGACCGGCCAAACCAGCATAGCCGACTGTTCAGAGAGAGAGAGAGAGAGGGAGAAAAAGTTCAAATGTAATTCATGTTGCGCAGCGAAAAACCAAGAATCCACAAAAAACAAGACACAAAACGCTTAAGACTGGGATGAAAACGACGTTAAACATTTTGTGAACAAAATAAACAACAATTACGCAACCACAGCCGCTACTGACTGTCTCCTTTAACTCGTCGACTGGAGTGTTTTTTTGTGTGTTCGCTAATGATAACTTAATTTTATAAGGAATGAGTCCCACAAAAAAAAGTGTTTCAACTTTATCCTGTCCAGTAGTTCCCCGTTCAATGCGTTCTTCTCTCGGTTAATCGCGACCTTTATGTGGAATGCTTGAATAAATGCACAAGCAGCAACGTGGACGAGCTCGGGTGTGCTGCTTAACCTGTTTGAAATGATGCGGATCCTAATGACAAGGATACCAGATGCAAATTGTTTCCTCGGAGGGTATTTTTGTGTTTTAATTTTTTTTCCTGATCCTTGTTGATGAAGTTAAAGAGAATAAGAAGTTCTTGTCGGTAATTTCGAGTGGAGAGTCAAGTTTGGCGTTTGTTCTTTTGTTTTGTGATTCTTTTGAGAGATTTCTTTCTTTGGAAGTTCTGGGGAGAAGAGGTAAGGGAAAGGAGACAAATCTCGAAGAAGACGTTTTTTCAAAGTAAGTCACGGCATTCTTCTGTGTGGAAGTCGAATGAAATTCGTTGAAGTTTGTCGGTTCTCTTTTCAAATGAGCGTCATTCGAAGCGATTTTTTGATTTTTTTTCCATAGAATACTCTTAGGCGCTGTTTAAAATAGAAGTAATTTGTTGATGCAAACTATAGCAGAGTCAGATTTCAGAGGTTTTTAGAGAAAAAACTGAGGCAGTTATACAGTTTTGTAGGGTATAAGGTTTGGCGGACACTGAGGAGAATGTAATGTCTGGACTTGAGCTTATACACACAATACAGTAAATATGTCAGAAATGTTCCCAAAGTTTGGACTAGCGTTGCGGCGTTCGACACTTGAGACAGGCAACATGAATTTGAATTCTCATCTACACCCTCTTTGACTTTAACTCACTCAAGATCCAAATGATTATGGAATGCGCTGATAAGGTGGTTGAACATCAGCGTTTGGATGATAAATTTTTATCGGACATGAAGGACATATTTTACTCCCTCAGTTGATACTTTTACAATTCAAATTTTCAGTTTTGGAAAAGTTTAAGTGCGACCTCTGGCACTGCACGGAGTGCAATTTCATCTGGTGGCATCACAGATGTCCAAAATCTTAAAATTCGAATCAGTAGCAACTGTCATCGTCTTCTTGGTTCAACCAAAAGTTAAGCATTGAATCGACGATGCGGACATCGAAAGCAACGACGTATCGAAGAATTGGTGCCACATCTCAGACAAAAGTATCTGTTTTGACTTTATCCACAAGACAAGATATAAACGATAAGACAGATTATTTCGCGCTATGGCGATGGGAACTAACCACGTGGTGATTCCGAAAATCTGTGGGTTATTGACACCTCGAAAATGGTTTCATCAAGTCATGGTCGAGCTGCTTAAGGAAATGTCTCACTGACATTGTGAAAATCGAACTCCCGGGAAGGGCAATGATGTTACATTCCATTCATAATGGCAGCGACTCGAAAGAGCTGAAGCCGTGAATTATGAAAGGCGGTAAATTCGGGTGGCACCCTCTGCGTAGGAGTCGACGCACTCACCCACTACGCCACGGCGACCCACTATATTCTGAAGGAAAAATTTGGATCGAAATTGAAATCATAAGAGAATTTCATTGGAATATGCTTTATCATGAATCAGAAAATGGATGACTCTGTGTTTCTGTGTAGTGGCAGTTCTAAACGAAAACCCCAAATATTATCACACGCCATTATGATACCGCGGAAATGGGTGTTAAAAGGTTAGTTCTTACAATCATCTTGTAGAGTTTAAGAACAGCACTAAGCCCTTGATGGTCATCTTGATTAGTTCTTCAAGAGCTTCGATGAAATGTAGAAGTGGCTATTGCTGGACAGATAGAAAGAAAGTGGTTGAGGGTCTGACTTTCTGAAGCGACAAACAGTGATCATTTGACTGCATATACGCCTGTTGGCAAGTGTCCTGTGATGATCCCTACTGTTATTGAGACATCGGTCCGAGATCTGTGAAAAATGTCTGTTGTTCCAGTCTAATTATAATCTGATCAAGTTTTCCTAGATGTTGCAAAGTTAAACTGGCCTTCCTAAGTCTGGTCATCTTCAGGAAATGCCCTTATATTCTTGTCTTGATCAACACGAGCGGGATCGATTCATCCATTGCGGTCGAACGATAAAGTACAAATCACAATCTTGTGAGCAGACTCTTTATTCCCGAGAAGGTTAGTATGGCCTGAAACCTAAACTAAGGGGACATTGCAATGTTCCTTCAGCAAAGCCAGGTCATAGCGAAGCTTGAGGTAATGCAGAACGATTCAATTCCCCCAATTGTAGATTGACCGTCGAACATATATAAGCATGCTACGATCATGTCTAGTGGACTGATGGGAATTAATGGTACGACAAGCCTCCCGAATAGTGACCATTTCCGCTTGAAAAACTCTAGCATAGTCTAAAAGTCTGATAGAAGTGGATATGTTCACATCTGAGACGAAGATGACTTTTTCACTCCATTCACGAGTATTATTGTACCGTGAAACCTGCATAAGCCTGCGGTCAACGCATTTTTGGCCAATTTGGAGAGATCGCCTTCTTAATCGAGTGCCAGGTTTTGTTTTCTTAGTGAAACACTGAAGTCATTCACAAACAATTTATACAATTACCGCTATATCTGTCATTCTGTTCTGTGCATTTGTATACGCACAATAGTGAGTCCAAGTTCCAAGATGGACAGGTGGCAATGGCCAACATACAGGCTTCACTGTAATGAGATCTTTTTTTGGTATTTGGCTGTTAGGGGTTCTATTTTTAGATCCAGGTCATCCCTAACGTTTGCATTTCACGATGAAGAAGAAAGCTGAAGGCCGCGCATGAATATTTGGATTATCATCAAAATTCAAGCACTGGAAGTAATGTCTCCAGGGGCTAAGTTCACTTTTGAGCAGCACTGAACATTTTGCTATACATCACTCCGTCGGACATTCACTCCAAGATTTGATACCGAATTCTTCGGTTTGTATGGAAGCTGTCTCCCTTAAAGCAGATTGTTGATATATCAGCAAATATAAACAAATGTATCGAAACAGAAGAAATTATTGACTTCTTGAGTTTTGCTAACGCAAAAATTAGTCAAAATAAATTATAGAAGGTCTATCCCATCCAGGCAACAATGGACAACCATGCTAAGCAGTAATTGCGCTCAAAAATCCATTCCAAGTCGGACACGCCTTCTCGTGGCCATTCTTAATGCAGAAGTTATGGATATTTGCGAAGCTATATATTCAGGTGGGTACATGACGGGGTTGAACATCGGTTTTTCATTCCCATACTCAGTCAGCAACTAAAGCACTTGATTCATTAGGTTTGAGATTTAAATTGGGGAATCATTGGCAGACATCTTCAAGGGACAACTCCACAACGAAATCATCTTACACCTCGAATTGTGCTGAATTCACAATGGACACGCCCGGTGGAAGCAGTCGAACTGCCCAGACAAGGCACTGCAATGATCTTCTTCACCACAACTGCATCTGTGACGTTATGCATCCTAGTGTCTAATTTTTGTGAGCAGGACCTTATACATAAAAGCGAAAACAACTTGGATGCTTGTAGCACAGCGAGGATAATTTGAGCAACATCTTTGAAAAGAAGGTTGGTTATGTGGCCATTTAATGAATCCTGTAGTCGATGTATGGACGAAGCGGAGCGGGAAAATCGTACACACCTCCTCTGCCTTGTCTGGCTTCTTCATATGGAAGAAAGCATATTCTTACTTCAAACTTGCAGTACTCCCTAAAGACCTGTTTGATATCTCCGACATGGAAATTAAGACTATCTGGAGATTTATCCACCAAACAAAATGATTCCAAGAACCACGTCCCATAAGGCAGATCAATGAACTTTCTGGTCTAAGTGATATCATGGTGCTGGTCGAGAAACCTTACCCAACTCTCTGTCTTTATTGAACAACTTTGTGGATGAATGCTTTCATGTCCACAATAAAGTTATGTCCTCAGGGAATCACAGTCGAAGAACAAAAACAAAAAAAAATCCACAAAAGAACCCAAACAAATCGCGACTTCTCGGCCCTTCTGCAAAACTTCATCACGAGAGAATGTGTGGAACCCATTTGTTCACCTCACTTTAACGCATCCATACCCCACTAAATCTCCGAAAAGTGAGTGTGTGTGTTTTCTGGTTGAATTCCGTTTACCTAATGACCCGAAACGAGTGCTTATCCTTTTCGTTCGAATGTATCGTGACTCATATCCGTATCCATTTGAACGTTTCACCGCCTGCAATTGTGTGGCTTTTAAGATAAAACGTTTTCATTCGTTGGAAATCAATTGGAACCGAAAGACGGATCCCATTTTAACTGTGTGCTTGCTGTCCTGTAACTTATAGTTTATGAGCGCTTATTTTTCTATACTATTTATGCATTGTGCAGTGTAAGCGTTTGTATTTACATATTTACATATTTACAAGTACTAACCGTTGGATGCATAGGTGACAGCGGCTGGGGCAGCAGCTACCTTGTAAGCAGCTGGAGCCGATGCCACATAACCATGCGAGTAGGCCGGTGCAGCAGACAAATATCCGGCAGAGTATGCGGGAGCAGCAGCAACCTTGTATGCACTTGGAGCCGATGCATAGTACGATGAGTAAGCTGGAGCAGTATAACCATGGGAGATAGCTGGTGCTGATGCTACATAACCATGGGAGATGGCTGGTGCTGAGGCAATGTAACCACTAGAAATAGCAGGAGCAGCGGCGGCATATCCGTAGCCATGCGACAAGATTGGTCCACTTGAGATAACTGGACCGTGTGCAATGGGTGCTGCAGCAGCAACTACATGACCTTATTTACAAGGAGGGGGGATTTGAAAATTTCGTAAGCAGTGCATGTGATTAAGCTTCTATGTTCTACTTAAGCCTGTGCAGCTATATAGAGTATGAGCGAAATAATTGTTTCTCATTGGAGTACTTACCGCCGTAGCTGGGGGCATAGCCGACAGCATCATTGGTGGTGCTGGAACGGGAGACATGTGAGACAGCATGACCAGCGGTCACTGAGCTGGAATAGTCCGATTGGGAGTTTTGTCCATAATGACCCTAGGGGAGAGTTACGGTTTGAAAACGGACATTTTAAAGAGGATTCGCGTCTACCTTGACAGTGTGCTCCTGTGAGTTTCCAACGGATCCATGATCAATGCTGGGAGAGGAAATTGAGTATGCAGCTGGTCCTCCGGCTTGGGCGCAAGCAACAAGGGCAGCGATAACGAATACAATCTGCAAAAATCAAAGAAGAATGGAAATGGGTAGGGGTTAGATGAGAGGCCACAAATCTCGACGTGGACTGGGTGGGGTTACCCAGGATAGTTAAACTTTCAATTTATCAATGTGTGCTAAGTGTAGAATGATACTTTCATGAAATCCGACCACCGGCCCGGGGCTTGAGTAAGTGGGTGTCCGAGTGCCCTGGCAGACAGACGCGACCCACTTCAGACAAGTGTGTGTGTTCACCTTGATTCCTTCCTATCTCCGAAACCCACAAGATAGATGTCTGAACCGAACTCCCGCCAGCAAACGTAACACCCTTGAGACTAAAAATGATATCACAGGGTTGTCATATAGGACCGTCGCTGTTGATTCCAGGTTCAGACTCGCCATGGGTTTATGGCTCTATATGGGAGTTTCGTCCCCGGAGATTGGCGGTGCGAATGCATAGTTAGGTTAGGTTAATGTGATTGCCACAACTGAAGCAGTTCTGGCCTACTTAGATCCTGATTGGATGGATTGTGATCTTACTCATCGGTTCCTCTAAAACACCTGAAGATACCTACTGGTATGTTAGTGACATAGCCTGGATGCACTCCTTTGATGGGTTACAGCCAATTAATATTTTTTATAGAAATTTAATGCCAGACATTTCAGAAGACATTTCTCAAGGCTATTGAATGAATAGCTGCCTAGCGTGTTTTCCCTTGTCCTTGCAAGTGCTGGGCAGGTGCCGAGGTAGGGAAGGGTAGTTTCTTCTTCCTCTTCGTCCCTACAGCTCCCATTCTCCTTGCTACATTGCTGATTCCCTTTCTATTTAGATTTTGCAATGCATAGTGGTTTGCTACAGATTTCTTCAATTCAAAACTCTCTTTAACAAGACTTTCTCTGTACTCAGCTAAGAGTATATATGTGTGTCATGATTCCCTGTATAAGCTGATAAGCTTCCTAGCTGGGATATCCGATGAAATCCCTTTGATTAGAGCTTTGATCGGTAACTTTGAGTTCTTCATATATCACAGCTAACGTGGTCTGACAAACCCTACAGTCCTCTCTTAGTTTCAGGGACCTGTGGGTTTATTCTGGTGCCACGAGAGAAAAAAGTCTCTGAAACCGAATGGTTATGGCTGTGGTTTAAACCCAAATCACTGAAACATATGGCTCTTAATAACAACGCTTCATGGAGGTTATCACGATCACCATGTCATGGTCGTGTGAGTCTTTGGGATGTGAATGGAACTAACGCCTTGAGTTCGGTACTTAAGCACCAATTGAGTTCACGCTTATGGACAGTTTCTTCACTTTGGGAAAATGAGAAGATGATCTTAAGCCTCTTGGTGCTCGTTGGGATTCTCGATCTAGAGTCATTGGTTTAAGAAAGGTCCCTACTCCAGTGACTCGAAGAGCAGTAAGAAATGTAAGGTACGCCTCGCTGTTAATGAAAGGGTAGGAGGCTACATTTGGTAACGGACGTAAGGACCCCGTGGTGAAAGCTCTTAGCTAGGAGATCACGATACCCCAAGCAAAGTGAATAGAGCGACATCTGGCTATACCTCTAGTCCTTTCCGAAGCCAGTCTTAACTTTTTTTATTTTTTGTGGCATTATCTTCGGCTCTTGGATAGACCGTGATGATGCCAATTACAAATAACTGGCAGTGTGTGGTAAGTAGCGGTGAACACACCCGAGTTGTGGTGAATTTATTGCATTCAGCCTTCTCGCGTTGTGTGCTGCCACCACGACAGTTGAAGTTGGCTGCATTGTAATTCCTCGTTCATTTTTTTGGTTTTTGAAAAAAGAGCGCGCAACAAGTGGAAGATTCCCTTCCTTTTGATTTCACAAGCGACTTTAAAATAAACCTGCGAATGCAACGATGCCATCAAGGAATTATTTGCCGGCGTTGGATAAGAAGTAGATAGGTAGGTAAAAGATGGCTTTGCATCGAACCGAGTGTAGTAGGCTTCACTTAGACCAAAGTTAAATAAGTAATCTCGTTAAGAAGTTCTCCCACAATCCTTTCTAACACGAATACCCTAATTGTGAGGTGGTTTTTAATCCATCATGTGCCTGAATCTTCCGCAGGCTTTATTAAACGTGTTACAGCATGCAACATCGTGGAGACATATTTACACCGACGAGGAGATGTTTAAGTAAATAAAACTCCACAGCAGACATTTCTACAGAAATATTGATCCTTCCTCTCTCATGGACCACTTTAGCTGACACCAAGCTTATTTGTCAAGGTGTGTCTTTGATAGGAAAACAAACTGCTCACTTACTTGCATTGCTTATGCACACAAATGATCCACCGCCTAGTTTTGATTTGTTTACCCAGGACTTCTATCAAGTTTATTCAAATAGAAACACCATCCTCTCCAGGGACATACCACATTTGATCAAAATACACAAATTCTCCCCATAAGTCCTTCTCTTCTCTGTGTTCCCTTTCTAAGCACACAGTTCACGAAAACTTTCCACAAAACAAGTTTTTACAAATTGTCGTCGTAAATTTTCAAACAGCATCCGCATAGCCGTACACGTGTGTGGTCTTACTTAAATATTCTTTTGAAGTTGCACACACAAGAGGACAAGAAATCCGACAAAAGGTCCTGCTGGCCAACCTTTGATGAATCAACAGAGATGGCTTCGTTGTGAGAATACAGGTGAATGTTTCCCGGGTGAATTTCACTTAGCTTCCTGTGTGTTGTTCCCATCGACGCACGGTTGTCAGAGTGGTTAATGGATTCTGAGTCAGAATGGATTTTCTTATCTCCATCAACTACGAGTGCTATGTCAGGGTATAACGATGGGGCGCACTTTTATACAATTTACATTGAGGCATACCTCAAGTGGGCTCCATTAAAGCATTAATTTTGAGTCATCTTATGAATATGGGAAGGTCGTCGAGGGGTAGTTGTATAGTGTGTCTGGTTGGCTCGGCTTCGATTCCCGGTAAGGAATGCATACAGTGAAATTTTTAACCATCTCAGATGCCCCAGGAGTATTTGCGATTGTCACAACAATCGCTTCCCAAGAGTTCCATTCGAAGTGGAACTTGCTAACCAGAGGCTATATATTCTGAAATCACACCCTTGAAACTAACAGCTGGTGTCAGCCCCTCCGAAAGGTTGCCACCTTAGAGGAGGGCCGTTGTGGCTGTGATTATGATCCAAATTGCTGGTAGAGCTGGAGATGAATACCAACTCTGACTATAGCGTTAATTAACCTATCCATCAATAGAAGCATTTCGCGTCGGCTTTGAACCTGGAACTGAAGGCAGAATAATGCAATTAAAATGAGCGTCACAGCAATCGAAGGAGAAATCACTCTTCGCCGTTATTGTACCTGCGAAATTAATTGGAAGTGGCAAGAGTTCTTTCAGCGTAATCACAGGATTTGGCCCATTTAGCTACAGAATCAATGAGTTTTCTGTTTCACTTACTTTTGCAACTCCATGCCATATTTTATTTTTTTTTATGTTTGGCAATTATAGCGCATATTTTTAAACATCAGTGGCCACCATTATAACAACAGAAGCAATCAGAAATCTTTCCTGTTGTTTATTTTGCTTGGGGCCATTTTTCCTGTTTGATATTAATTAAGCGAGTTAATTAAGGTAAATTAAATCAAATAAAATTGAAACTATGTATTTCTGTTGATTTCGATTTCAATAAAGCGTTTGTGGCCAGCGACTTAATTTGTTAATCAGTGCAATCGATCCATACAATGCTTTTTTTTACCTCTTATATGCTAACAGAAAAACTGATGAGTGGATTTTTGTTTTATTTATCCATGACATACATCGGAAAGGGAGAGGACTATACGGACTCGAATTGTGTGAAATTTGTGCCGGGTCGAACACAGAAACTTGATTATGTAATTTTTTTTTCCTACTTTAAATTGAGAATGCTCCTTATGCCATTTTTGCTTTTTTTTCTATATCCATTTCTATTTCTATATCTTTCTTTTGCTTACTTTTTTGTTTTGTTTTTCTTTTTCTTTCTTTATTTTCTCTATTTACATTTTAATTGTCTCTATCGATTTATGCATTTTTAAATTATATTTCTATATTTTTGTTCTCTATTGTAATATGTTATAGTTTTAATCTGAACTGTACATATTTTTAAGAAAATTTCTTGCATGTACAGAAACACTCAATAAATACAAATACGAATACAAATAGGAAGTGAGTGGGTACAGCAAAGGATGTTCCACATTTTAAGTAACATGCCTATTTACATCATCGTCATCCACTTCAAAATGCAATGGAGGAGCTTGGCTTACCTAAGAATTTGACTTTAAGGAAGTAGCATACGCTTAGAACATTTCTCTACATGAGGGCACTTCGACAAGCCAGTTACTTTGATGCAAGATGGCGCTGAGATAGCATAGAGGGTTTTTTCGGACTCTTTGTTTCTTCCTGGGCATAGACACATAAGCTTTCTACAATCAGCGAAAGATCTTGTGCTTATGAGATTTGGCCGGAAGAGAAAAGAAACAACTCGTGTTTTAAAAAGAGACTGATGGCTCAGTTCGGCATATTTAGGAGACTCTGCTCCCTCACATGGAATGGTGCTCAAGTGATTGTGTGGAAGATGATGAGCGGCCGGGACATTCATATCAAAGTGATAGCGAAAGAAATGGAATCTGCAACGATCAATCATCAAGGAACTACACTTGTGAACTATGTGCCCACTCGGCTGGCAAGGTTTTCTGCAACGGAAAATACCCAAATCGGACCATTCGCATGTGACTCACCAGTTCACGAAAACTTGGCACAAATTAAGTTTTTACAAATTGTCGTCGTAAGTTTTCAAACAGTATCCGCATAGCCGTACATGTGTGTGGTTTTACTTAAATATTCTTTTGAAGTTGCACACACAAGAGGACAAGAAATCCGACAAAAGGTCCTAGTCGAAGTCGTCAGACCAATTCTGTCCTGGCATCCATGTTTGGTGTCCATTGTTAAAACAGAATCCAGAGATCTGCTTGTATTTGCATTACAGAGGCCTTTGTTCCACACCATCAACCGCAAAACAATGCTACAACTACTTTCCATGGACATTTACGAGAAGTTGACAGCTACCAACTCATCGATTAGGCAGCTTAAGACAGATGGAAATAATCACCAAAGATTTAGTGGCAAATCATTTTTCTTTGAAAACTTCAGCTAATGCTAAAAATGTAAAAAAAGTCCCAACACTCAACAACAAACACATTTATGACCATTTATGTGCATGCCAGCCCTCCGAGAACTGCAGGAGTTTCACGTGCCATTGTCCTCCAGTGAAGCCAATAACGCGACTTTGAAAGCTCATAGGTATTTGTCACCTTCTCAAAAAGGTTCATCATTCTTGACAAACTCAAATCCTTCACATGTTCCATTATCCAATCAATCTAGAGACAAAATGTCTATACAACACACAAAGCCGCCTAGATAAGTCCCAACGAACGAATTCGTCTGCATCCACAAATTTTCTCTGCACACACACAGCCACCTGACTCCCAACCCTGACCTCAATCACACCGAAGCCTATATGTATGTTTGCAAGGATTACCAAACAATATAGCCACACACACAGGACCCGTGCTCTGATGTAGTCACAGTAACCAACGTGATGAGTGAAAGTGTCTTGATTTCTGTTTGTCATGAGCACAGGTTAATCCGTTCCGAGTGACGGAGCATCGCTTTCAGTAATTGAAATTGAATGAAAAGGATAACCCTCGAATGGATCAGCATGTCTGAGGCATATTTACTTTGCTTAATTCAATCTTTTAAATATCAGTTTTTTGTTCGACGTATTTAAGTTTCTCCTTTGTTTGGTGGACGGTCTTTGTCTCACATTGAAGGGGGGTAACCGCAACCAAGCTACAGGGTTAACATGGGAGATAACCTCGCTCGGTAATCAATGCGAAAAATCATGAAACCAATCCTCCTGCTACGGGGATGAGATTAATTAAATCTCGATTCTGTGTAATTAAATCGATGGATACAGTTTGCTGTTTGTTGTCATGACAAGTTACCCTTTTCTTGGCGCTTTTTTGCTTTTCTTGTGCTACCTTGGCTTGATGTAAATTAATTAATTACCTAGTGACATGGCCATCGTGGAGGCTGCTCAGGATTGATTTCGAATGGATTAGATGGGATAAGGAGGAATTATGACAGCAACTCGAAGAGGGATATTTATGAACTTGACCGGTTGTTGACAAACTTCGTGGACATAGAAACTGAATTGTGTCGTGCACAACAGAATTAATGGCGCTGCTGATTAGTGTAAATTCAATTAACGCATCAACATGAGGTGAATGCAGTCAATGCGCCTGAAACATCTCTCGGAAACCCGTCATGTGTTCAGCTTGATTTAATTCCGAGAATTTTCGCGATGGCTGTAATCTCATTCAGTTAAATGTCAGCCGATTGGTGGAACTAACTTCGAAAGTAATTAATTTTTAAATCATCAATTGTACTGTTCGTGGAAAATATTGAAAGTGGTTCCCTCGAAAACGTCAATACAATGGAGTTTTTAAAATTTCCGAGATGCCGTGTCACCAGTAAGATACAATGCATCTCGTTTCAGTGAAATGCTGTCAAACAGCCAAAAGATGTGAACGTAATTTTTTTTTGCGTAAAATTCAGCACAACATCATAACAGTGACCACATCAACCCATTGGTCAAAAACTCTAGTTTTGGTGGGAAGCCACATCGACCGGACGATTCACGGACCATGGAAAGCTAAGAGGAACCAACCGCGAAGCCATCTGTCAACGCACCTACGGCCACAAACCGGAATCCAAGCAGGATTCAGTTGATGGTACATTTTAAAGCCATGCTTAATAGCGATTCCAAAATAGGAGAATTTTCGGATGAGGAGAACAATGTACGACTCTGTCAGGTTCTAATAGGAGGGCTGATGTTGAGTTTATTTTTTCAGCCGAAATGCCTGCGGGGAGTGACCAGTTAGGGGTAACCGCTCCCATACAGCTCGTTCGTAATACACCCAATCTCAAGAAGGAGAAACTGGATACGGAGGAGCAGTGCGTAACGGAGGAGTCGACGGGATTAGGCGACTACCTTTATAATCCAGTACTACTGCAAGAGCTTGTTGACAAGTATCCTCCGACAAGCCTCAGCTGGGCCACGAACTATCTCTAACCTGGTGCACGCTAATGAACTCCAGAACATGAATAATGTGGGAAAGAAACGAGGACTGAAAGAAGTTCTCAGCGCTACGACAACTGTGATAAAAAAAAATTAAAGATCTACAATGCCAAATGCTCAACTGTACAGGAATGTAGGTGCTCCCTGGAATGGACAACTCAAACTACATGTTGCCAAACCTGATCTTTGATATATCACAATATTTTAACCTTTTTGAATAGTGGTAATAACTGCAACATGATAAACAAAGACGAATTCTAATACAAATTTGTCGATCACCAACCATATCTACACTTCGGCGGGTTTTTCAAGTTTCCAAAGATTCCAACATCGTCTAAGGACCACCGATAATCGTTCGACATGGAGCTTATCGCATCGAGATTGAATCTTGTCCTCCTTTTATTTCCCAGGCAAATGTGACCTGAACTGTCTAAACTAGTTGTTGAACGAGGAAGTGATTCGACAGGCTTTGTCCTCATTCACATTCAATATCCATTAGTGGCTGCTTCCCGTCTCACTATCCTATGAACAACAGAAATCCAATGCAAATTCGGAAGGACGCCGCACTGCACTGAGCATAGTTTAATTTGTAGCGTTTACACCAAATTTTGTCAGATTCTATCACTGGAGAAGCCCCCCCTTCCTAACCTAACCTTGTAGGCAAGGGAAGAAAAAATTGGCTTACGTATAATCATCAATAAGAGCTTTCGAGTAAGAATTCGCAGTTTTCCATTCTCTTTGTATTTTTGTTCTCTGCCTTGAGTATGGGAGGCGTATAACACATATGTGGGAAACCATCATATGCTATCGAAATTTGACCGTGTATTTGATGCGACTTAATTTGGTCGTGTAAAGGCGGGTTTAATTGGGATGAATACTGTAGTTCACGGCACTGAAGGCAATAAATAAATGAATATTTGTTTGTAATGTTTTGTAAGTATGATTATGATGATCTTTGAACCAAGGGTTGCATTCATACCTGTAAGCACGCCACAGACGTTCACACAGTCAGTTAAACGTTACCTTTTAGGCGACACTCAGGAGGAATATGCCTTCATAGTTTTTGGCGAATATATTTCTTGGGGGCGACAACATTTTTGTGTTCTTAAGATTAAGGTTCCTACAATGATGAAAAACACACCAAAACAAAGCACCTTACTGAGTAGGAAAGAGTCAATGGTCTTCTCGCCCCTAATGCGGTAAATATACGCACAACAGGGTTCCAGAATAAGTCTCCTATTATACAGAACCATTGTCTTTGAAAAAACGACCATTCCGATTTTGAAACTATGGGTTGAGAAAAATTGCATTATTATACTCCAGACAATCAGTCTGGATTCAGGGCAAGGTAGGAACCCTACATAATCTCCTACGGAATATCCTCAGAAGCTTTGAAGAGCCCTGATGGAAAGCCAAGAAGGATTACTTCATATGGAGCTGCGGCCCCTAAAACTCTTTTCGGATTTGAATTGACTCTGAGAGATAAATTCCTTATGTTCTAGATTAGGACATAGACTTACAACGAAGGGACGCAAAAATTCCATTACGTTTTGTAAACGAATCAAATCACCACCGTCCCCTGTGTTGAGCTCAAGTTGTTGACATGCAAGCACACAGGGATTGAAAATAATGTAGACACCCTTCTTGCGATTCATGCCAATACCAGATTATTCACTGTGTGGGTTGTTGCTCAAATTTGGTCAATTATAAGAAGCCGTTAATAGGGATCTTAAGACCCGCTGAATGCGTACGTGATGTACGACTCGTACGCGTTCAAATTAAGTCAAGGACTGACGCCTGGTGATCATGTGAATCATTGAAGCCACATACACTGAACTCAGATCTATTATCTCCTGAAAAAATGAATTGTGGATTGTGATTGTGGGTCACCGTGACGTAGTGGGTTCCTACGTTGACTCCTACGAGGAGAGTGCCAGGTTCGACACCCAAATTTCACGGGTTATAAAAGTCACTGACAATGCTCAAAGCAAAGAGTCTAGAAAAAACTTCTCAAACTTGTCGGTATAAAACTCTAAGTCCCTTCCACTCGTGGAAGAAGAATACCACGCTCAACACGAAAGGTTGCCCAGATCTGCTGACGACTTTCCCACAGCTTAAGATATTATCGATCAGCTTAATTCAGTAGAAATGCCAGTTTTGCACTCCAACATTTTCACGCATTCCATATCAACAATCGAACTCTTGTTGTGCAACCCAATCTGTGCCAAGTTATGCATTTGATCTTCGGATTGCGTCAACAATCATTTTCACACTCACTCATTTCGCACTTTCTAGCGCACATCTCTTTCTTGCATGGTTTCAAATGCTTGTTCGCCGCTGGGTGACCTACATTAGTCTCTCCCATTCGATAGCCTTGTTCACACCGAACAAAGACGATTCATGGCATACATGTTGTTGCGTACACAATTTTAATTGCGTGCAGTTTACGGATACCAATTGTTGATGGATTATTCAATGGAATTCGATTAAATGAATAATGACTCACTTGTAATAGCCAGCGAATGCTAGGAAAGAATGATTGCACATGTAACCGTTTGTTGTTTAATTTTTCACGTAGGCGCACCTGCATTTGCGTGTCTATTGCCGACAGTAAGAAATTGTGCGTAATATTTATACTTGCACGGGTTGCATAAGAGAGCGTATTCTTTTTGACGACAGCTCTTTGGGAAGGAAGCGACTCCTTGGTGCGTTCGAGGGGAATCTGAAGAGAGAGAACTTTTGAAGAAACTCCACTTCGGCAGTAATTTACATCAATCATAGCCAAAAAGCTTCAGGAAATCTATGAATTTGTTAGGGTGGTACCTCCAATTATGTCATCAATCTCTGTCTCCCTCTCCCCCTCGTGCAGTCAAGTTAAGTGAACATTGTTCGCACAGTGACGACAGAATTTTGAGGAAAAACTTAGATGAAGATTGAGCCAAAGCAAGGACGGAGTCGAGGAAAGTATCCCAAAACTTTGTGGAGGCATATTGTCACACTTCGTCAGCACTACACCAAGGAATGTGGAATAAGTTACAATCGCATGTCTCCATAGAATTAATTTCCCTCATCTGATTCAATAGATATGTCATATGTGTCAGAAGAATGAATATCCCTCAAGTGCTTCAGTTCATTCGATTTCACTTCACACGACAATGTTGTCATGTTCTCTATCTACAGACTCATCATCCACTCATCCATCTCAATTGGAATAGTTGTGAGACTTTAAATTTATACACGTCAAAATTACTTTCATTTGCAAGGAGAAACTTAGACACTAGAGCTCATCCCTTGCGTGGGAGGGCACCGCGCACATCCTTTATACTCATCAACGAACAAAGTTATTAAAGCAAACTTTGTTAATTTTTTATTTAACGATCCATTCACGATATGAGATACTTTTTTTTGTAAGGAGTTTTCCAACTTCCAAAGGTTTTAGTGCGTGTTCTTGGAAATTCGTTGCAAAGTTGCAGAATACTACCCACTTGCTCTTTTATAGAATGAAGAGTTATGAAGATGAGTACTCAAGAAATGTGTTCATAGTGTTGGCTTTCCTAGCTGGTGAAAGCACTTAAGGCTGGAAGAACAGAGATACAGAAATTGTATTCGACTTGTTGTTGTGTTGTTAGCAAAAACAGGGTTCTGGACCATTCATAATTCTTGTAATTAAAATCTCTTCAAACTTCACTAAATTAAGTATGATGTACTGAAAGAGGTGAAAAAAGGACTTATTTTGGGGTGCGCCGTCAATGGTTTCCCGAAAGTTCTCAAGCTAACATGGGTGGCGCTACAGTCCGAGGTGGACCAAGGCTAAGCTTCTGCCGCAGCCACTCGTTTGAGTGATATTGTTCTTCAAGAGTCGGGGGGACGTGCAGATTCTTGCAACGTTTGAGAAGTTTCTTCTCTTGTTAGTGCCTCTAAAGAGGTGCAGCTAAGATAATGAACGTTGCTTGTGTAAGGGGATTGAAACCAGAACCCAGAGCGTAGGCGTCGACGTACCATTAAAAAGGCCATTCTGCAAGGCAATTACTCTAAGAAAATACAACAGTCTACGTGAGACGCCCAAGGAATACAGAATAAGTTAGTACGAGCATACATTAGAATTGTGGTAATTAGAAGCTCTTATCGAGGTCTGGGCTTGTTCAATTTCTTGAATAAATTGCTTACTGTGGCTAACGAACACCTTCTAAAAACAGTGAAGTCTTCTTAATGGATAACTCTTGAAAGGAGTGCCATAAGTAGTGGCTTGTATCATTTTGTTCGTGTTTCTCTTATCTCAAGAAGAGGATTCAGATAAGTCGACAGAGGCTATCCAATCCCTAGCACACCCTAGCTGATTCAAAAACATGCTGAAAGCTTATCTACTAGTCAAATTATGGACGAGTTCGGATGGCTTTGTTGCTATATTAACTGATTAGTCAGATAAGATGAAGAAAAATGTGCGCAAGGACTGTGAAACCATTTCGCTAACTACGCGTAGGTTGTGGTCGACCTAATCATCGCTCTGAGCATCTTATAATGAAATTTCTGGACAAATTCGGAGTGACTGGTTATATTTCTGGTGTTTTTAAACGTATCCACCATGAAATGAAATGTAAGCATTTCTGAAAATATAACTGCTGTTAGTGCGTTGAAGAAGATTAAAATCGATTGATTTCATGGCGAGCACTGCATTTAAGCTTCCCCTGGGACTGGTTATGTCGTATTTTATGTTTGGATTGTAAATACAGAACCTGTATGTTGCACCTACACTTTACAATTCCCTCAAAAATGTAAATAACCTTAAAAAGGAACGGCTCGGTTGGATTGAACGCCAGTGTTAAGAGAGCCAATTTGCGATTTACTTTTTTCTTAGCGATGAGGCTGACCCGTTGGACACGGAAATACCCAAATTATCGCATATGGGAACTTGAAAATACAAATCTGACATTCGAAAGACCATTGTAATTGTAAACAGTGATAAAAATTTGGTCTGGTGCCGTCGTCATTGAATACTTTCTCGAAATTAACATGAACTGAACATGCACTGAACATGAACTAAACATGAACCGAACATGAACTGAACATGAATGCACCTCAAGAATTGAAACTGTAGCATAGAAATAATACTGAAAATAAGCTGTTTAAATACATTTGGAGACTGACAATAATTTGGCAATCCTAAACGGTATCTTCACAATTAAAAGACTGATTCATAGGAACTTTTCTGCAAGCCCACGATCAGATGTTGCCAAATTAGAATATATCTTCATTAGACATTGGGCAAGAGATACGCATTCTCGACCAAAATGTGGCAAGCTTTTGCTGAAAGCTACCACTCCAACACTTGAATTTAGGAGTCCAAATTTGAGAGCGATCCAAAAATCAAGACTCTGTGTTCCTGGACTTGGCCTCGGCGACTATGTGCCAATGGAACTCAGGACACTCGCGTCTAAGTTGACGCAAACGAGTCGAGAAGGATCTGAACAGAGTCCGAAAATCAAGGCGGGTAACTGCAGTGATATTTGTTGGCTGGCACCGAAGCTCGCCCAAGTCTGAAGCGCCAGACTAAGTAGAAGAATTCCTTGTCATACTGACTGGGAGTTAAGTCACCAACACTGGCATAGGTGCATTAAAACTTAAAAACGCAGTCCTCAGTATCGTCGGATGACAAAATTCGTCCGAATACTGAGTACACATCCCTCCCAGGTTTGAAAGAGTGGAACCAATTATCCTTATCCTTCAACTCAACTCCAAGATCCCTATGCAATCACTTTCACAAATAAACTCCCCCTCCCCCAACCTCTTAAGCACTAAATATTCACTTTAAAAAAATATCGTACCTTGAATGCCATTTTTGTTAAAATAGTTTTTTCTTTTTATCACAAAAGTTAAGAGAAATAGACAAATCCACAGATGCGTTGTTGAGTAACGAAATTGAACTGATTCAAAGTTGATTCTTACGGTTTTATTTATAGGTGGCTTGGGCTTGAATCAAAAGATCGTTTGGTGGCGCGTCTAACATCCACACCACGTGGTATCCAGAGAGGTGGTAGAAGTGATTTTACCCACCACCACTGTATCAAACTCAACCGACCACCAACACACCATCACCACAAGTAACAAAAAAAAAATAATAAATAAACCCAATGGAACTAGCGCACATGCGGAGAGACTAACCTACCTGATGCCGCCGTGTAGCTATAGGCGTACATCAGTAGGTTGGCCTAAACGGATATCGGACTCTTATGCTCCGGCTAAAGTACGAACCACCGTCGGTTGTATGTAGCCGCAGCAGGGAGATACCCATTCAAAAAGTTGATCTTTGGGAAAATTACGATTAAATCGGTGTATAGTGTGTTTTCCTTTTTTCCTCCTTTGCAGTGCTCTTTTTTTTCGTATCTCCCTGGTATTGTCGTTTGTAGTTGGATTTGTCTTTTTTTTTTGCGCTGCCGTATGATTTTCTCGTTACAGATACACTTTTGTTTTCGTTTATTTATCTTGCCATTGTGTGGTGCAGTGCATGCAAGCGAGCGGCCACCGGCTGGGTGGTGGCAGGAGAGGAGAGGTGTGCTTAATGGTCATGTGAGGCGGTAGATTAAAGAGCCTTGCCAGCTGCATTTGCACGTATCTCCGCATACTTGAATTTATTTTGACCCAAATTTTGATGGTTTTAGGCCTAAATCAGAGCTTGTTATAAATCTATCGTGTGGTGTCTGTGCTTTGTCTTCGCGGAGATGTTGGACCCATTTCCACTGTACTCGTCGCATTAATTAACAGCAAATTGGAAATTTGTCGCGTAATGCTGCCTTGAGAGGCGCACTATGCGGTGGCGGTGGCGGTGGAATTAGAATTTTGGGTTGGGTTCGTGTAGCACCAATCCCCGCCGTGACGTGACGTGACAGTTTGAGGAATTTTCATGGATACACTGACAGTTTATCAAAAGTGTTGGTTGTTGGGTCCAGACACACACTTTTTGGCGGATTTATTATACAGTCACTTGAAAGTTGTTTGGGTGGCTAACAGAGGCACGGGATCCGGCATAGGCATAGATTTGAATGGATTCAGCCAGCGCACTGCCAGCCGACATGGTTAGTGCAAATAAAGATTACTTATCTGACAGGGGTTATGACTTCAATACCCACCCGGGGGGATGGATTTGGTATTCTGTGGCAGAATGAATGGACGGGTTAGTAACATGATATGACATTCACTCGAATACGTGGAGAGAGAGAATGTTCGAACTCGAAAACTAGAAAATAAAGTGCATCCAATTTTTCTAAATGAATTTCTAGCTAAGCCACCCCCGCCAAGAGGTATTCTTTCTCATTGGATGATTGGCTATCATCTATAAGTTATCATTGCGTGGATCGCGTTAAGGAAAAAGTAAGAAAGGTGGAAAGGATATTCTATATTTAACACTGCTCACCTAAGAAATCCTACACTCCACTTTTCCCAACTACAATTAATAGCATCTCATTCAACGTAATGTTCCAGAAGAAGGGGAGTGAGTTTTCCACCTTGTGCTGGTCCTTTATTATCAGATCAGCTAAGGGAATATTTCTCCTTTGACAGCCATGAGCAATATGAATGCAATTCTGGGTAGTCATTTTGTGTGTGCCGAAAATAGATAATTGTAGAGCAGATCATGGATGTTGACAGGCGAAGTGAAGCACAGTGATTCGGAGTGTTTCAATAAATAGTGCTAATGCGTCACATTTATTGAAAGTGTTTCAAAGGCGGTTTATGATTGTTCGATAAGCTTCTGCTTAAATGGTGGAAGACATTTCCAAAACACTATAAGGAACACATAGAAGCAGATCTTTTTTACTCCACGGAAGAATGAAGTGCATGGTGTTAAATTGAAATGATGTTAAATTGATGATGATTTGGTGGTCATGATTGGATGGTCATTACGGCATTCAAGTCTATGCAACGACGTTCAGTTGCGTAGAAGTGAACGCACAGTTCCACAACGCCACGGTCGCCACAAAATATTAAACTATTTGAATTAAAAAAAAGATTAAAATGGATAATTTTCCAACTCTGCTGTAGAAGATATATGTAAAAAAATTAGTATCCATCTAAACGCTGGATTCAAAGAATATTTCTGTCGTGTCAAACTGCACTCCAACACTGTATCAGGTATTGTTTTTCTTAAGCTTAGATGATAATGTGATTTCGAACATTAAGATGTGGCATAATATAAAATAGTAAATGAATATTAAAATGATTTAATTCACGTAGGTATTAGGTGTACTATCCATCAGACCAAACTGTTTTGCCTGTTCACGGACAAGGTGGTTCAAGATGGACACAAGCAAAGAGTTTTCTCTTTACGCCACATCCCACAGTTTCTCTTCGATAAAAGCGAAAACGGAGGCCGGGCGGCTAGAAGGCATCACATGGCTTAAAACAAAGGAAATATGCCTATCACTGAACCCTAAACGATAGCTCAATCTGCTTAGACTTCAGCAGATCTTCTCTCAAGGCGTTCATCGGCGTCATAACCGGACACACGCCAATTTGTATTCCTGCCGGCAGGATGGGTGTCCCTTACAATGTTTTTTTTTGCAGAAGCTGCATGCATGAAGAGGAAGTAGAAACCAAAGACCACCTACTTAGCTCGTGTAGCGCTCTGGCAAGTCCTCGGTGCCTGCACCCAGGGGTCTGCTACTTTAGTAACCTAAATGTACTAAATAGCATCAGCATTAGCTATCTAAGCTGCTTAATCACAAGCACCAACTGGGTTTAAATGGAAATTAAATCGGCGTAGTATCACGAGGGCTTAAGTATCTAGGCTTAGTATCCAGGCGGCTTAAAATGTGAATAATGCTTATGGTCCGGATACTATAAAAGTATGTTTTGGTTCTGTGGATTCCGCTCCAGTAATATCAGAGTCAAAGGTGCACCACGATCTGGAAGGCCAATTTTCGTAAATGTCGATAAAATCACGGGAATCGGTGAGTGTTACCGTCATGTAAGGACCCTATCGCTTGCCCAGGAGCACAAAAAAACTGTTTGGAAACATTTGGGTACGAACGAGATGACGCCAAAGAACACCATCGATCCATTTTTGGAGCGGATGGTTACCTGTGACCTGAGTGGTATCACGTCCTCACCACTTTAAGCGAAATGGGTCGTAGTCGAATCCATTGACGACTATGAAGGTCTGGCTGTCGGTTTGGTGGGATTTGCAGGGAATCATCTGATATGAGCTAAACTTCTACGACAAAACCCTTACTTCGGACCTGTATTGTCAACAATGGGCCCATCTAAATGTAGCAATCGCTCAGAAGCGTCCAGCTTTGACCCATTATTACTTCGTCCATAAGATCTATTGTGCCCTATTTTCATACCTTTGCTTTCTTAAGAGCTCCCGTCCCATGAAGCTCTTTTCAGAGTTGCATTGAGGGTTATATACTCCTATAGCGCAAAGGAGGAAGCGATTTATCCTAGAGTATTCTCTCTAAGACAGTTTCCTTTAGGAATCTGAGAATGAGAACTGGTTCTAGTGAATTTTATTCTTCCTCCAATATTAGGTGCTTGCCTAGACATGTCTTTTGTGAGCAAGCGCCTCACAAAATCCCAGTGCGTTTTCTATAATTTCCTAAGATTCTCCACAGAATCTGCAAAGACCTTAGGTGCTCACTAAGTATGCAGTGTCCTCTTGGAAATCCTATGGGGATACAGAGGTTGTTCTTGCTCATCTTACCTCAAGCCTCTTTCAGTTGTGTTGACCAAAGAATCTCTCGGCCTTCTTCAGTCCAGATTTCTGCCTGGTTCCTTCTTTCTTGTTTCCTGAATTCTTCTCCGAGCACATGGTTTCGTACAGCGCAGAAGAATTCGGATCTTATAAAAGGTTTCGATGCTCCTTCCCTGTAAAGAAGTCAGGCACTAGAGCAAGCTTTCAGCCATGGGAGATAGTGTTTTCTTGTGTAACACCAGGAAGCCAGGCCACACATTTCGAAGATTGGTTTTAAGGTCAAAAAAATGGTCTCTCAAGTTTTTACCCAGTAGGTATAGTGGCTCTAACGAGAGATGGATATCCTTATTTTTTAACTATGCTAATAAATGCGGTAAAATAATGGAATTAATTTTATATAATAATAATATGGGTGGCGCTACAGTCCGAGGCGGACCTGGGCCTAGCTTCTCAGCAACCACTCGTGTTGTGCGAGCTATTGTTCTTTCACGAGTGAAAGGGACCTACAGTTTAATGCCGACTCCGAACGGCGAAGTTGAGGAAGCTTTTTCTAGACAGGAATACTCTTTGAGCATTGTCAGTGACTCGAAAGAGGTGGAGCCGTGAATTAAAGCCGTGAATTAAAGGCGGTAAATTCGGGTGTCGTATATTCAGGTGGTAAATTCAGGTGGCATCCTCTGCGTAGGAGTCGAAATAATTTTAATACATCTAATATATATATAAATACGTTCTGCGTATTTTTTTTTTTTACGCTTATACACTGTTCTACTCAACCGAATGGCAGAATACACCTTTGAGAAGGTACTTTCGCGTAGAAGTGCAATGTGTCGTTCTTGGTTGAGTAGAACCTTGATAAACACGTGTACAAAAGTTGACCAAGTACATCCTATAACTAAAGTAATAGAAAAAACAAAAGCACGTCCGTTCAGCCACTTTTCTCTATGCTTCCCAAGCCTTTAACAAAGTTTAGCATGAAGGCCTGAAATATAAACTATGCCGATCTCTACGGGAGAAACTTGATAGTATTTTAGGGAACTTCGGTGTGTATGAAGTATGGAAATCAAAACTCTACGTTTAGAATATACTGTATGCTACCGCAAGGGAGTGTTCTTGGTCCTCTGCTATACCTAATGTATACTAGTGATTTACCACAACAAGAACACACTCTTCTAGGCACATTTACTGACGAAACCGCCATTTTGATAACAGCCAAAACGGTTGAAGAGGCTTCAGCAAAATTACAACGGGCATTAGATCAGATACACGAATGGATGAACTTCTGACAAAAGCAAATCAATCCATATTAATTTCACTTATAGGCACGTTAATAACTTGCCAGTCTTCTTAAATCGTGCCCAAATACCTTTAAGCAATGAAGCGAAATACCTCGTGATGACTCTTGACGCAAAACTCAAGTGGAAGGAGCACGTTAAGAAGAAACCTGCAGAAAGTTGACATATACTAGCTTATTGGTAAACAATCCAAGCTGAGTATTGACAACAAACTGCTTGTGTACAAGCAAATCCTAAAACCTGTGTGGACGATAGTACAGACTTTTCGAAATAAAGTTTATTAGAATATATATCAGAAACGAATATATCCACAGAGATCTTGGAATATTACCAATCCAAGATTAAGTTAAGAACTTTGCTTATAAACATAATTCGACTGGAAGAGCACACAAACACTAAAGTCCTTGAGGAAACTAATGTCTTGCCGACTTCAAAAGGACTACCCCTTGATCTGTTGCGAAAGTCTTCACCCGCGTAACCTGCCAATTGCATCTAAATCATGAAATACAAACTACTAGTTAAGTGCTTCTCTTAGTTGTAGTGAGTGGTTGTAGTGAGAAAAAAATCTCACACTGCTATGTGCGAACGTTCGCCATAGAGTCGTGTCCACATACCCTCGGAAAAAAAAAACGTGTACAAAATTAGGTATTACAACATATTTACAATTTTACGTAACCGCTGTCACCGCTGCTTGCGTTACCCTTAATGGTCGTCTAATTTCGACCACGGGCCAGCCAATTATGTAAAAAGTCTTTCAATGTGGATTGAATGGGGACAAAAGCTTTTAATGGGAAGGACCATCTAAGTGTGTTAGGATTGTTTGTTTCCGCTTGTTTCCGTATTTAAATTACATTTGACATGAAAATTCTTGCGATTCCGGCATCGTCCAGCGCACCTTTTTCCCTACAAATGAGGCTACATTAACGACTCGGAAAAGGCGTTTAATCCAACTCAAGATCGATTTTCCTTCAATCATCGTCAAAGCGAACAGGACCAAATGTCCAGCATTGAACTTCCTCTTCACACGACCAGGACTTCCGTCAGCCGCTATTGCGCCATACCTGCGTAATGTATGTATGAAAAAAATGAACAAAATCCAAAATATTGGAATCCACCTGAAGTCACGAAAAGTGCACTTCAACATCCATTCATCGACTTTGCCACCGCAAATCCGTTTGAAATCAGTAGCAGCGTAAACCCAATTCCCGCACTAAATCTCTCAGTACGACGGGGCTATATTGAAAACCCCATAAGAAATTGGCTCCATCCTACAAGTGGGAGGACTGCCCCTGGCTGCTGTACTCACTTCTATTCCCCATCAACTTCCTGCTTTTCAATTTGAGTCCCCCTTTGGGACGGCTGCCCATTTGTCCCATTCAATTGTTTTTGGTTATCGACGTTCCTTCAATATTTTGAACACTCGAATCGGATTTCCGGGATGGACAACTCGTCAAGGAAGTACCATCGTCGCTAGTGACTGCTTCCGTAACTCCTGCCATAAACAGTAGCACATTGCAGCTTTCCATCGTTCCTGCAATGCGAGAAATGCTCCGCCAACGCGCCGCCGATGAGAAACAACGTTCCTTATGTGACAATCACCCATTTGTCAATACGAGCAGGAGTGCCAATAAACGACCGCGACGATAGAAATCTTTGCAGGCGACTGTGACGGACGATAACTGCTGCAGCGTAGCGCCTTTGGAGAGTGCATTTGCGACAAAGTAAAAGTGTGTTCAACTTCACTTTCAACATGCGCTCCAGATTAGTTAATTAAGGCAAATAAATATCTTAAGGTACGCCACACACTCCATGTCTTGGTGCCTCTTGTTTGCATGCGGCGAGGTCACATCGAGGTCTCTACACATCCACCTAGTGAATCACTGCGGAGGAAGGTGCAAGCTGTGTTAATGGCTCATTTGCATGCTCTCTTCGATGACTGTGTGTGGGGAAGGGACTGCTGCTAGTTGTTAACATTTACGACTCCATTTGCGATAATTTCGGTCACAATGATAAGCGAGACATATGACATGAGGGCATGTGGGCATGTGACTTGACATGTGCACACAACTACGCAGCACTGCGACTGTTGGTTTACTTTCGTTGCGGACAGAAAGGCAATAGCTCGGTAGTAGTAGTGTTGCAACCATTGAAAGGTGGATTTACGGCTAAACAGTGGGTAATGCGATTATGGGTTGTCCATTAAAGGCTAATCCTATTTCTTGGTTTTGATCAATTGAGTAGCAGCAGATGAAAGGAAACATTTCATTACTGCCAAGTTGCGGGGAGGCATGATGTGTTGGGAGAATTGTTTTCAATCTCACTGACAGTAAGCTTTCCATTTTTTCTTAGTATTCGCTTGCAGTTAGGTCTAGGGATTCTGCTTTGTGGCTACATGCCTGCTTTAAAGTAGATTCTGATGAGATCTTGTGGTAATAAACCCTGTGGTATAGTATGCAGAGGGACATTGTCGGTGAGGTGCAAATGAATCCCCGAATTCTGTCATATGACATTAAAAGACAGCACTTGTAAAACACATATTTCTTGATGGCAAGGAGAAGCATTTCACTTTTCACCGCATGCGGATGCTGAGACACATTGACAAATAGTGGTGATGTAACTTCTACCACGGTCTTTGATATCAAAAATGGTCTGCAACGGGCAAATGGTTCGCCGATATTGTTTTCAATATTCACTGCAGATCTTGTAGGTTCCATGCCGTACTTATTTGCGTACGCCGACGATCTAGCAGCGTAAAGATCAGGTCCGAAGGTCGAAGTGATAAATAACTTGTTGCAATGTGCTTTAGAACAAAGCCAGCGATTTTGCGTCGACTGGTTGAAGTGTGAAACAATCCTTTTTAGGACCCCGTTGTACATCTATCTTGAGATACACGCATAAACGGCATAGTTGACCCGCAGGGACGGGCTTTGGATGTGAAAAGTGTAGAAAGGTATATTGGCACTTGGTTGGATCAATATCTGTATTTTGACAAACATATCGATATTGCCTTGACAAAAGCTAAAGAGGCCTTTGTTGTGGCAAGAGGGCTGTTTTACAGTGGCCAACTTGATACCAGGGTGTAGGTAATTTACTACATGGCCCTCATTCGTCCAATTATGGCGTACGGTTGTCCCCTGTGGTGAGTCCTTCCCAGATGGAAAAGATGAGTTTGTTCGAGAGACAATGTCTTCGGACCGGTCTCTGGTTGTATCGCACACCCGAGTCGGAGTACAATAAGTTCTATCCTAACGAGGTCCTGTACAACGAGGCAAACTTGAATAGGATTTGATAATTTTATTATTAAGTTTACCAGAAGGCACATTGCACGAGCTTTGATTTCTCCCAACTGTCTGATCTTTTGGGCTTCCTATATTTCGACACAATTGGCCTCATACACATAATGTACTGGCGACTCCAATATGAACCGGATATCGCTCGCATCCACGAGGACCTTCTTCGGTTCAGTAGAGCGATCCCCGCTCGAAATAGGAAAGAGTCCGCCAAAGAACACCACAATTCGACTGGTGGTTATACCAAAACCAGTCTCTGCCACCGCTATCTTTTCTTAATGATCAGGTAGTTTACCATAGTGGCCAGCTCACATAGGTTTTAAGGTATATTTTAAGAAAAAAAAGTATATAAAACAAAAATCAAATCCAAATATAAATATCAAGTCCAGATAAAAAAATAAATAAAACAAAAAAAGGTGCACCACGGCGTATAAATTATAAATTATTAACATATACTCCCTGGTGCACGTGCCCGTACTGTTTTGGATATATATAAGATAGTCTCAAGTTTTATATCAGGGTAAGTTAGTATAAGGTAGTAGGTTAAGAAGTTAAGTTTGGCCATGTTTTTTATATAAGTTTTCTTCTGTCTTCAACGGCTAAACAAAAAAAACGAAGACTAAGCCGAGGGCCACATTTATACCAACATTTGAGTATCTTAGAGTACCCGCTTAGGGTCAGTAAGTTAGTATTAAGAGCAATTGTTAATTGTTAAGTTAGTTAAGCCAGTTTTAAGTATTTCTGTCTAGGAAGTAAGTAAAATCGATATGAATAAAACAAAATTACATAAAAAAAACATATTGACAAATATACTCGACGAACTCCTAAGATACGTTACTGCTTAGCCTTTCCATTTAATAAAGGTCGATGGGTGGAATTTACCAGTTGCGACCGGTCTGATTAAAAAATGAGCCTAACTACTTAGAGTGGAACCGCGCTCAATCAGCATTTGAGAATTGATATTAACATTCTGGTGGTCATCAAGACTAGTCACAAATCCAAGCTAGTCTAAGAGGCATAGAACTTTTGACTCGCAGCACTCATTCAGTGCTGAGTTCCCGGTCACTGGGAGATCACCACCAATGAAGTAGCTCATGAACTTGCCACGAATTAGACAACACAAGCCCATTCGAGGCATAATGTGCTGATATCAAGGAAAACGTCAACGACATGATCCTGGAGGTGGTTAGGTTGAAGTGGTTGATTGCTGTAATGAAAGACGACAGCCACACATAGACCAGCATAAGCCCATTGTGCATAAGCCCTATTCCAAACCAATTAGTGATTTAAATAAATTCGAAGAAGGTGCCTGGCTTTTAGTTCAACCACGTTGTCGAAGTAATAGGCGTTCAGAAATCTTAATCTGCGAGATGAGAGTGCACTGCGGTTGCATAGCAAGTGTAACTCGCTTCTGCAATTCTGCAGAACTCGTTGTAAGGAAGGCCTAGTCTAGACGCGTGAGTTCTGATGGCCCAATGCCAATTTATAACGCCAAGTTATGACCCTCAATCTAATCAGAGTAACCGATAGCTTAGTGTCGATCGTAGGACAGAGTTTTTTGGTAATGACCCTTCCCGTGTCAGTTTCCACGATTCATTTGAGCAAGTGTTTCTAGATGTTTCCAAGTGTTTCTTACTTACTTACTTATCAGGCTGACGACCCATGCAGGGTCCCAGCCTGAGCGATAGTTGCTTTCCATTTTTGACGGTCCTGGGCACGCTGCTTCCAGTCATCAAGACCAATCTGTCTTGCATCCGCGATTACTTGGTCTTTATACCGGAGATTTGGTCCTTCTCGAACCGGGAGGATCGGATTCGAAGACCCTCTTAGTTGTAGCATCGTTGTCCATGCGCTTGATGTGGCCGAGTCAGTGCAGGACTACATCCACATCCTGGTACAGCTCGCAGAGTTCGCAGTTGTGTCTTCTCCCCCATTCGTCTTCCTCGCATACCGGACCATATATCCGATGTAGAATCTTCCTTTCGAAGGCACAAGAATCAGCTCCGCAGTTTTGCTTATCGTCCAGCTTTCGGCTCCATATAGCTGACAAAATAAGGGTTTTGTAGAGCATTATCTTAGTCCTTCGAGTCACGAGTTTTGGCGCCAGTTGTTTTGACAAACCGAAGTACTACCGGTTCCCAAAGGCGGTTCTACGTCGGATCTTCACAGTGATGTCGTGTGTGTAGTATACGTTTGCCCCGAGGTAGACCAACTCCTTTACTACCTCGAAATTGTAGCTGTCGATTGTGATGTTTGTCCTAGATGGTGTGACGGATCGTTTTTTGGTCGACAGCATATACTTAGTCCTCATTGACCTTAAGACCACCTCGCTGCGCCACTTCTTCAATTGCCGCAGATGCTTCCACAACGGCACGTTGCGAACGCGTGGCGATGTCGATGTCGACTGCATTTCCCAGCAGTTGGACTGACTTGTAGAAGATAGTGCCTTCGGTATTTACAGCTGCCCGCCGCCCTATCTTTCCCAGTACCAAATTGAAGAAATCATACGACAGCGCATCTCCTTGCCTAAATCGGGTGCAGGTTTCAAACGGCTCGGAAGTCCTCGAGCCAAACTGCACGGTGCATCGTGTGTTTGTTAGCGTAGTGCTTCACAACCGGATCAATTTTCCCGGGATCTCGAATTCGGCCATCGCACCAAATAACTCCTTGCGATTAATGCTGTCATATGCGGCTTTAAAATCGATAAAGAGGTGGTGCGTATCGATTTGGAACTCGCTGGTCTTTTCCAGGATTTGCCTTAGTGTGAAGATTTGGTCTGTTGTGGATTTGCCGGGCCGGAAGCCGCACTGGTACGTGCCGATTAGTGCGGTTAAAAACGGCTTCACACAGTACGCTGGACAGAATCTTGTAGGCTACTTGGAGCAGGAATATGCCTCTATATTTATTGCAAGAGATAGGATCGCCTTTTGTGTGCATGGGCCATATGGAGGTCATATTCCAGTCGTCGGGCATGCTTTCGTCCTTCCAAATTCTACAGATGATCTGGTGCGTGCTCCTTACGAGAACATCGCCACCGGTTTTGAAGAGCTCTGATGGTATGCTATCTGAGCCTGCGGCTTTGTTGTTCTTCAGCCTTTCGATGGCTGTGCCGACTTCTTCAAAGCTAGGTGGGAGGACTACTTCATCGACTGGAGTTGGGATTTCTTGATTCCTTATCACTCTCTCCTGGTCATGCCCGTTAAGCAGCTGTTGGAAGTGCTGCTTTGATACATCCACTATTCCCTGCGGGTCAGTAACGAAGTTGCCCTCACAGCTTCGAAGACCCTGTGTGCCTTTCCTAAAACCAGCGGCAAGGCTTTTGGCTTTTTTTGTAGAAGGCCCGTATTTTTTGCTTGTCCCTAGACTCTTCGATATCCTTGAGCTGAGAGGTGGCGAGAGACCTTTTCTTCAGGCGTAGAAGCTTTTTCTCCTCCCTTCTTCTAGCCCGGTACTCTCTTTGTTGCTCTTCGTAGGCTCTGGCAATCTCAGGTGTGCTCAGGGGTCCAGAGTCAAAACTCCTCTTTATTGGCTGGTGCAGCTCTCTGACATTGGACAGTCGAGATCTGAATCTTGCTGCTATGAGGAAATGGTCAAAGTCGACGTTTGCCCCCCTGAATGTTCGCACATCCAGGGGGCAAACGGCTCGCGTTCATGAGCACATGGATTTGGTTGGCGGTTCGACCGTCCGGATCTCGCCAGGTTGCTGTGTGGATTCTTTTCCGAGGGTGCTGCTTATGACTATATTACGTGCTGCCGCAAAGTCCTTGTGAGTCGGAAGCCGTTATCTGGTGTCGTGTCGTGGAGGTTGTGCTTTCCGATCACTCCGCCAAATACGTTTTCTTTACCGATTTTGGCATTGAAGTCTCCAAGCACGATCTTTACATCGTACTCCGGACAGGCTCCGTAGGCACAGTACAAGAGGTCATTATAGTCCTCTTTGACAGAGTCTTCAGCCTCGTCGGTAGGGGCGTGTGCACATATGAGGCTGATGTTGTAAAATCTGCCTTGGATGCGGATCACAGTAATATCAAATCGCAGTAATATCCGCCTTATACTGGGTGAGGATATTTTCCAGTTTATGAGCGGGTCCTGGAGTGTAGAGTGTTCTTAAATTCCAGGAGCACACTCGCAAATCATTGTCCTTTTTCGCGCCGTGTCGTCGTTGTAGGTCCGTCCGTCTATCCGAGGCAGCTTGCTCTCTCATAACGGTTTTTCTTTTTTATTGGTTTTGCAGATGGTCTCGGTCACTTGGATCTCGACCGCAATACCAAACACATCGTTTTTTGTTCTTAAATATTGTAATAATTATATACTTGTGAATTATCTATTAGTGATTAAGATACAAATTTATTAATTTATGTTGTTCAAGTAATTTGTTGTTCAAAAAGAGGATAGTTTCAGTTGACAGTGACTAATTCAATATGACTTTTAAAGCATAGGAAAGTCATGACCTAAACCAGCTCTTTAAGTTAAATCCAGTTCAATCAAGCCATTGAAGATTTCCTATTCTGAAAAGATTTCAGATTAAAATCTGTAAGAGTCGAAATGTTAGGATATAACATGTGTGTACTGTCACCACTATTGTTTCTGGTGGTTATCAGCGATGTACTCCATGCAGCATTGACGGACGGAAATTGTGGCATTCGATGGGCTATAACGTGTTACCCTAAGGACCTACGCTGACGACGTTTATCTACTTTGGCATCGGATAATGGGCCTTCACTTATTGGGCCACTATCTAGAAGCTGAGGCAGACAAAGTGGGGCTATAAATAAATACAGCGAAAGCAAAAGCCCGAAAACAAAAGCCCAAAAGCAATTACCCAAGCATGTAAAACATTAAAACGCCATAGAAAACGTGGCGCAGATCTGTTGAAGAGGAATCGAGTCCTTTAGGAATGAGTTGGAGATGGCGCGCAGGTAGGGTTGACGCCCTATGCTCCCCAAGGGATGGATAGAACAAACAACGAACCATCTATTTTCGTTCCCTTAGACGTCTAGCCACCTGATTTTATTCTCAAGTTGAAGAACTGTCCAAAGCGAAGTGGTATCTCTCACTCTCACTCGATAATCCTGCCTCTGTTTTGAGTAGGACAGTCAAAATTAGATAACTTGCAATCGTTCTTATTAGAGCCATAAACCCCACTGGTGGTCTACAATAATCTAACCGTTTTTCCACAACATCCCCTGACTGCCAAACCGGCCCTGTTAGACCTACCGATGACTTCTGCGCACTTTTGGTTGCCTTTTTACGTATATTAATCGAATCCGAGACTTTGGATTGCGTAGCCCGACATCGACATTTTCGAATACAATTTTACCTAGCCCCTGGAGGTCGATTTTCGGCAGTTCTTCAAATTTCCAATCTCATTGCATGTAAAGAAAGTAGTTTCACACGAACTTGATTTTTGGCTTACTAACCAAATCCATGTTCTCGTCTCCCTGACATCCCTGACATGAAAAACCACGCTGAAGTCTTATGCTTTTTTCATGGAATCGACCAAGAAGCGATCGAATAGTTGTTCGTGTTCTAGAGCTCAAAGGGGCGTAGATTTCTTGGACAAATGTCAAAAAAGCGGGGGGGAAAAAGTTTGCTTTCATCAAGTGCTTCTTCACTTCTCCAACTACAAATTAGATAAATTTCATTCCACGACGAAACTAGTTCATGGCTGTCCATCAAAAACTCAAGGAGAACCTCCGGAAACCGGAAACCGTCTTGGTTGCCTTCAACGAATGAAGGACAAAGTTTATCTCAAGAGAAACAAATGCAAGCGCGGCCTACAGAGAAGTTCTAAGCTAGTTTGCATAAATTAACGCGAAGTCAGCTCCGCTGGTTGAAACTTAGTCCTACCCCGGAGCGTCCTTTCACACCCACTTGTGTGTCTTCACAGAGGTTTCCACACATCAAATAAACACATCGCCTGCAAACGCTTCCAGTCCGACATCATGTTCCAGGTGTGTTGCTTATCACACAAGTAGAAACACTTCCGTTTCAGTGCTCGTGTTGACGTGAAGAGCTTAATTGAACGTCCTGTAAAGTGTAGGGCATGTACACCACGTAAGGGGACCGTCATGCCCTTCGTGGTGCCTATCCACACATCAGTGTGGCTGCAGATAAGTAAAACGCCACCAACAACGAATCCAATTTAATCTCTTTATCGGCTTACGATGCCACATGACACTGCTGAACTGGAGCGCCGAAAAAATCTCCCAGAAATCCGATATAAATTCCTCAGCCTCAACCTACCTTGGAGTGGGGCAATAAATTGCCTCTGTGCCAGAACATGTCCGCAGATACGGTGCTTTATGGCTTTTGGATAGAATTTTCAGAGAAAGTTATGCCAACGCTCCGACAAAGAAGAAGAGCTGTCTTTTGTTGTGGTCCATGGACGACGGTGTGAGGCATTGTGGAGAAGGGGCGGCGGATTATGGGAAAAGTTTGAACGGTTTTAATTGCGGCGCTGTGAAGCAGATGTGTAGCGCACCTGGAGTGGGGCTGATAACATCTTGGAAGATAAATGGGGATTTAGTGGCTTCATTAACTTTCGTTACTTCTACGGATCACTACAGGAGAAATTAATATTCAAAGCGCTATAAATTTGCCTATGGCCCAGAGAGCGGGAGGAACGCCGCAAACGGACGCATGATGAGGGCGATTAATGAAGAAATAGTGAGTGTTCCTTGCTCGTAAACTTGCATCCTTCGGTGGGAGACACTCACTGCAAGGGAATAATGAATAATTTATGGTTCGGATAGTGAGGCGCTTTTGACAGACACTTCTCAGAACTCCTTGAATGTTTAATGGGCTACACATCTTCTTCTTTATTTGGCACTACAGTCCGGGGTGGACCTGGGCTTCAACCAACAAGCCTCAAGTTGGTTGAGGTCCTTCTTCAGCTGGGTGCGCCAGCATAAACGCGGGCGTCCCCTGTTGTGTTGCCCCACGGGTACGGAGTCGAAGACTATTCAGGCTGGAACTGAGTTGTCCATACGCTCTACATGGTTTAGCCATCTTAGGCCTTGGATCCGAAGATGCCTGACTAGACTCATGTCGCTGTACAGCCCGTACAGTTCGTGGTTGAATCTTCTCCTCCAGAAACCGTCAACGCAAACAGGACCAAAGATCGCACGCAGAGCTTTTCTCTCGAAGATACCAAGGACTTCCTCATGCGCTTTTGAGATTGTCTACGCCTCCGCGCCGTACAGCAGGACTGGGATGATCAAGGTCTTGTATAAAATCAGCTTGGTCCTTCGAGAGATGGCTGCGGTTGGCAAGAGTTACTCTGCGTACTGCTTTGTACTGTTTACTGCGGAGCCGAGGTAGACGAAGTCCTTCACTACCTCGAAGTTATAGCTGCCCATTCTGACGCTCTGTCCAAGACGTCGATCTTCTGTGTCCTTTCTTGATGACAGCATATACTTCGTTTTGTCCTCATTCAATGCTAGGCCCATATCAGCCATTTCCGCCTCAACGCCAGGAAACGCCTCATTGACGGCTCGCTCCATTCTGCCAATCACGTCAGTTGTACAGACTTTTGGTAGATCGTGTCTGTAGTGTTAGCGTGGAGTCTTGTACGATCTTTTCCAGGATGATGTTAAGGAAATCACATGACAGCGCGTTGCCTTGTCTAAGACCTTTTTTGACATTGAAGGTCTCGGTGAGTTCGTTACCGACCTTGATGGATCAGGGAGAATTCTCCATCGTCATTCTGCACAACCTGACGAGTTTGGCAGGAATGTCAAGACTAGACATGGCGTTGTATAGCTCGTCCCTGTGCACGTTGTCATATGCGGCCTTGAAATCGACAAGAGGGTGGTGGGTGTCGATTTGCATCTCTTGGGTCTTTTTCCAGGATCTGCCGTAGTGTGAATATCTGGTCGATGGTGGACTTCCCCGGCCTGAAGCCACACTGATATGGACCTATCAGGTTGTTGACTAATGGTTTCAGGCGATACGCTGTGTTCAGGAGACTTATCCCTCTATAATTGGTGCAGTCAAAGGGGTCTCCTTTCTTGTGGATCGGGCAAACGATACTGAGATTCCACTCGTCGGGCATGCTTTCCGCCGACCATATCTTACAGACGAGCTGGTGCATGCGCCCAACCAGATCATCTCCAGCTGCACACATCTGGACATATCCTAGACCAGAGCGATGCAGTATGATACGAGTGATTGAACGACAACCAATTAGACCGCGAATGGGTGAGTGACAAGTCTGAGTGAAGCACGGGTGGTATTCTCCAGAATATTGGTGCAGATTTTGCAGCCAAGCATAATTCTTACGAAGACATATTCAACAGAAACAGAAAAGAATTTTAACCTAGCTATGCGATTAGATTGAGGACCCATGTCGCTTTGCCATTAACCATCACGTTCCTTACTAAAGGCATTATACAAATTTTCGTCCTATTTTGCATACATCTAGGTGGATTGGACCTGATGTTGGGCTAAATGTAAACAGAGTTAAGGCACACCAAGAAGTCACAAGATACCTCTCATGAACCCCCTTACGCTGAAGTGTTGATGGGAGTCTTGTTTGCCCTATTAGGGACTTTACCCGTAAGACATTCAACCTAACCTTCTTCTTCTTCATCTAGTGGCACTACAGTCCGAGGTGGACACGGGCCTCAGGTAGAAAAGGAGCATATCCAGCGAGCGCGATCTTTAGCCAGCTGCCTCCAATTTCAAACTCCAAATTGGTTAAGGTCATTCTCCACTTGTGTGCGCCATCGCTTTCGTGGGTGTCCTCTATTGCGTTGTCCCACTAGTTCGGAGTCGAAGACACTTCGGCGAATAAGCCAGTGTTGTCCATTTGCCATCTTAGGCGTTGAATCCAAAGACGTCTGGCTAGGCTCATATCGCTGTACAGATAGACCGTACAGTTCGTCGTTGAATCTTCTTCTCCAATAACCATCAACGCAGACGGGACGAAAGATTGAACGCTTCTTCATCCGCTTTTGAGTTGGTCCATGCCTCTGGAGCATAGAGCAGGACAGGGATGATCAGGGTGTTATATAGGGTTACATTGGTCCTTGGAAAGAGGGCTCTACTACTCAATTGCCTCTTAACAGCGATTGGCAAAGGTTGTTCTGCGTTAAATCTCCGGACTGGTATTGTTCGTACCGTTCACTTGGAAGCCGAGGTAGACGAAGTTATAGCTGCCTTTGGTGACACTCTGGCCGAGTCCTCGATCTTGTGCGTCCTTTCTCGATGCCAGCATTTACTTCGTTTTGGCTTCGTTTACCGTTTTACCCATTTAGGCCATCTTCTCTTCAATGCCAGGAAACGCTTCATCGAAAGCTCGTTGTGTCATCAATCTCGTCCGCGTATGCTCTATTTTTGACATTGAATGAAGGTCTCGGTGAATTAGATACGGACCTTGATGGAGCAGCGCAAATTCTCCATCGTCATCCTGCCCAACCTGTGCTTGGCAGAAATGTCAAAACTACATGAGATGGCATTGTATAGCTCATCTACGTGCATGCTGTTATATGTGGCCATTAAAAATACCAATAGGTAATGGGTGTTGATGATTGAATGTAAAGACTTGGTCAATGGTGGACTTACCCGTCATGAAACCGCAGTGATAAGGATCGATTCAGATTCAGATTATTCACGAATAGTTTAAGGCGCTTACACAAAAACGGCAGAGAAGATCTTATATGCGATGTTTAGCAGACCTATCCCTCGTTAGTTGGACCAGTTGAAGGGGTTTTTATTTGTTTGGTCTGGACCAACCTAAAACATATGAATTTCTATCACGGGGTACTTCAGTCAGTAGTCTTAGATGTTCTTTAATGAATGTGATCAGATATCGATGCGTTTCTGAGTTCAAGAGTGACCATTTAGTGAGTGTCACTGTCCCGCCTTTGCTCGGATCAGGTGGCAGGTTTTTGGTGCTGATGTGGTGAGAGCTGAAGATATTAGCGTTTCTTTCCGATATTTGGGGAGCAACTTGTGGTGGTGCCATACCAAGCATTGGGACGGTGAAAATATTCCTTCGTTTGGTGCCCCAGGCTGCCAAGGACTCTTTCTTCCAAAGCTTGTAATGTAACTTGCTTTTTAATTTTCAAGGAGCTCGTAGCTGGAAAATTAAGTAAACGCCTTGTTCAATTCCAGGTTTCTTATATTTTACACTTGATCTGTCAAAGTATTCCTTTCCCGAAACAGTATTTCTCGTGTACTGCCACCAATGGAATGAAGTGTTCCCTTTAAACACTCAGTCCATCAATTATATTACTCGACAAAGAAAATTCCTTTTATGATATAAATTCAACAACTGATCCGCTTCGAAGACGTGTGGTGTTAATTGTGCCTGCTAACCGTCTAGTCTTTGATGTCTTATATTCCCCTATAATGTAACATGAGTGACTGTGGGCTTAAATTAAGATATGTTGAGGTGGCTGTCTGCCGCGCTTATGGACAGCAGACACACTCAGGCCAAGCATAGGCCGATTGTGTTACCACCCGGATCTTAGGCTACCTACTCCGCAAACAAATTTGTGCGTTTGATAAAGCGAAGAAGAGGGCTGATTCTGATGCTTCTCAGTTAAGCCAGATTAACAACGAAATGGCACCCAAAAGTCTGAGTCTGCGGGAAGAGATAGCACTGCAGCTACAAAGCAGCTTCTACAGAAATCATTAAAGGGGAGGCCTAGTCTAGAGTCGTGAGTTCCGATGGCACAATGCCCTGTTAAAACGCCAATAAGAGATCTGAGGTTTGACCTGCTTAATCTGATCAAGCTAGGCGATCGCTTGGGATCGATCATAGGCCAGAGTTGTTTGGTAATGAGGCATCTTGTTCCAGATGTTCACCCGCGGTTTATTTGAGCAAGCGTTTCAAGACTTAGCAGATGTTTTATAGTAGCGATAGGCATGGAGGGTGCGTCTCCACCCGGAAAGAGAACGGAGTTTGTGCCCTTTCTAACGAGTTCGTCCGCTTCGCAATTCTCTGGTGTGTTACAATGTCCCGGCATCCACATAAGTTGAATGTTAAAGTACTTGGTCATCTCGTTAAGAGATAGGTGGCAATTAATTGTGGGCTTACGACAGATGGCTCCATAACTTCATTCCATGTGGACTTCAAAGAAGCACCGGAAGGGCCAAAGTGAAAGGAGACAATATTCAATCTCCCACGCGAGAAAAACGTGAATTATGAAAGTAATTCGTGTCAGGAATTAAATTTAGACACCCAGTGTAGAAATCGTTTCTTAAAAATTTTCTAATCTTCTGGGTCGCCGTGGCGTAGTGGGTAAGTGCGTCGACTCCTACGCAGAGGGGCACAGGTTCGATACCTGTGCCCCTCTGCGATTACCACTTTTGATAATTCACTGCTCCACCTCTTTCGAGTCACTGACAATGCTCAAAGAGTATCCATGCCTAGAAAAAGCTTCTCAAGCTCGCCACAACACAAGTGGTTGCTGAGAAGCTAGGCCCAGGTCCGCCTCGGACTGTCGCGCCACCCATATTATTATTATTATTATTAATCTTCTTTTATATGAATCTTATTCGTGGTCACTTTGTAAAATTTTGCTATTTTTATGTTGCTTTTTATATGTTCCGTATCTATACCAACAATTTGTGCTTATAAAAAATCGGATGATGCACCAGCCGTATAATCGTACGATCGATGCACTAATTCAACAAGTGCTCGGTAACATGGATTTTGGTCTTAGCAGAAGCTGGATGGTAAAGATTGGTATCACACAAATGTATTTCAATTTTTGTTCAATGTGTATACAGTCGACTCCGCTTATATGCTCTCCGCTTAATCGAAACTTTCGGTTATATGCAACAGAAAATTTATCACGGTGCACCAAAGTTGCATATATCCGAACATCGTTTATATGAAAACTCCGCTTAATTGCAATATATTTTCTGCATTTTTTGTGTTGCAGATAAGCGGAGTCGACTGTACATGTATTACGTGTTAAACTTGTTCTTTCATTTATCTGTTGTTTATTTTTCTACTTGAAAAGGAAATATACTGCAAAATTGTGATAGCCTGTTCTGTTCTCTCTGAGACTCTTTGAGACGTTGGGTGACGACTATGCTGATCTGGTTCTTGAGAGCCCAAGTCGTTTTTTAAATTCATAGGGTTTCTCCGGAGGGATGCCCTGGGGGTGCTGTAGAACCTTGGAGGCAGTTTGCAGATCTTGATGTTTTTAGTTGGCCTTAGGAGTTGTAGTCATGTTGGCCTACGGTTTGATCAGACCGAGTAGGCCGAAACAAAGAACTCTCTTTGGCGTTGAAACAGTACATTGCACCATCGGAACCCACACCTCTATACTAGAACTTCCTTGCAACGAATTCTGCAGAAGCTGCAGAGACGAGAATGAGGAAGAAACCATTGTACACTTGCTGTGCAACAGCAACACTCTTTCATCCCGTAGATTCAAACTCCTGGAAGCCTACAAATTTAACAACCTGCCTAAACAAAGCAACATAAGGTTCAGTCTATTCTTCGCACCAATTGGTTCGCAGACTTGGTTTTCATAGCTCTGCGTGGAAACACAATGTGTCTATAATGGTTGAAGTGTGGCTGCTGCCTTTTCTTGCGGTAGTCGGCCACTTCACCCTAACCTAACTTAACCTAACCTTTCACATACAATTTCACATCGTCGACACGTACTCCACGTGGGGATTGAGATTCCACTGGGAATATTGACTTAGTTTGCGGACATCGGGATCCCCTTGCTCTGGTTGCTCACGCTCTGATTTCCGCCGTTAAACGTGTCGGTTACCAAAACCGACAGGCACCGTGGATGAATTGAACATCCCATCCCACATTAGTCTTTAATTCTCAGCTGTCCAACCATCCTACAAGGGAATGTACAATTTGAACTTGAACTATCGCACTGAGTCCGTATGATCTTATTCCCGCGCTCAGAGCATAACCATCCGCAGATGAACGTTTGTCACTCAACTCTCCAGCGTCAAGAGCACTGACTGTTCCAGTTAAAAGTCGACGCCGTTGTCCACTACTCGATGATGGTTAGTAAAAATCTTCTTATCGCCTTTTATAGGAATCTTATTCGTGGACACGGTTTTGTTTTTTCAGCTCTTGAAATGAAAAATATTGGCTTTAATCCAGTTCATCACTTCTGCAAAATCGTTCCCCTACTTGCTTGACACACTCTATACTCCGTCTCCATCCACCACTTGGTGTCCGCCTAGTTCAGTTTGTGGGGTTCTCTTTTGCTGTGAGTCAACATCTCGACTGAACCACACGATGACAGCCAAACGACTGTAAAGACAACAAACGAGCGAACTCCGAGACCGGATTTACTGCGAGGCGTGTTCACAAGAGTTCGGAAATCGTGGGAACGTTCTTCGCTATTGCACGCCAATTGTCCCCATCGGGAGTTTCCTCGCCACAAGAGGGGAAATGCAGTGCACACTGATGATACTGCCTACAACCGGTGGCGGTGACGACGACGTGCTCCTAGGGTGTTGTTAAGCTGTGCAAATTTTCCTCTTCTTTCGTCGCTTGTTTTTCGGCAAATCTTTGGCTTTTCTTCGCCTCACTTCGGAGCTTAACTGCTCGGTTAACTGGTCCATGTGACATTTTGGCCTGACATCAAACGCGAAAGGAGACCCGGTCCCCCGATGTGGTAAGTGATGAAGGTTAGAGGGCGCCGTCGAGTGTTGTGCTAGTTCAAATTGAAATCTCACCCGTCATCATGCGGAAGCCATAAGCTCGGGCAATTAGCATATCTTACACCCCGAGCAGGTCATGATTCATCAGCCCCCCAGCAGCTCCCACCCAAAATCGATAACTTGCGGACTTCATGGCGTACAGCAATCAATCATCGCCTCCCACCCCAGGCGTCCCTGATGTTGCTTGTGCTGTCGTTGTCGGTTAATTGGCCATCAACGGCCTGTTTCAGTCTTCAATTAGTGCTCCAGTCAATCGAATGTCAACCACCGCACATCTCCTCGAAAGCTCGCAAGTGGTTAAAAGTGTCACCAGCCATCCGCCCATCCCTCCTCAAGAAGCAGCATCGATTTATGGGCGAAATCAGTTTCAATGGATGCCGATCACGGAACTGCACTGCAGCGATTTGCAATAAACCACCCGCCGAGCGTGAGCGGTCCGTTTAAGCACCACCAGCATCCGACGCATCGCGATAGGCACTAGTACCCTAGTACGTGCAGTTCGTGCTCAGCGAAGCTGACGTCTTGAGGTGGCCAGATAACCTTTCCAGCTCGCGCCGACGAATCGAATCGCGGGACCTTAATCAATCACTGAACTCTCCTGCGGCGACTTGCCATTATGATGTAACCGCGCACCGAAGGTGTGGCATGCACAGGCTTAGGAGGAGAAGGCCTGGCACCCGTGCATGTGTGGGGTTAAAACATGTCTACTTGTCTGTAGTTTGCCGTGTGCAGGCGTTTGCTTGGTGCCACCGTGGAAAACTTCCAATAGAAGTGGCTGAGTGGATGAGAGCGACTGCTGTTTTACAGGTGTGGGGGCATGTGAAGAACCTCAACTCAAACAGCTGGCACCGAGAGCAATCAGCAATCTTCGTATGCCTGAACTGTCGCTACAGATTATGTAGACACGTTCTAATTGGGGGAACCCATGCGAGTTTGTGGCGGTTAAGTGCTAATAAATATGAGAATTCACACGGGAGTGGGGTCACAACTGTTTAGTGTTTAACCAGAATTATGCGCGGGCATGGAAATGTATTTCAACACTAAAGCGATGAGACAGCGGCAGTGGCGACGGTAGCAGTGGCGGCAGGGGACAATCGACCTCTTTGGGAGCCAATAGGCAATGTCTTAATGTTTCGAAAACATCATTACAAATGTTGTCTACTGGTTTTTGTTGACATTTTAATAAGGGAACGTGCGTATGAACGTGGGAGTACGGACCTTAATTAATAAAATTCCAAGCGGAGTATCTCGTTCCTTAGTCGCAGTAAAGGGTTAAAATTACATTTTAAGGGGATATAAAATACGGCCTCAAAGTGTAGTTAAACCATCAAGGGTGGGGAGGGATGATGAAGTAATAGAAACTCTATCCACCGTCTATGAACTTTCGTGGAAAGCAATAAAATACTCGTCAAACGGGTGAAATGGCGGGGATTTCAAATTGGACGGATTAGCAACAAAGTTTTGGACTTGAGCTGAGAATAATACGGCTGAACAAACGTCATTACTCTTGGTATGCAGTAAATCACGTCCGAAGCACACTGAGTCAAGCTAAGAAGGTAATTGGTGGTAATGGTGCCTCCAAAATAGTGCAAGCAAGGAAAACCCATATGCAGCTCTAAAGCAAAAGGTTCCAGTCAATCTGAATGGTTGAGATCTCTGGCGTATTTTTGATTATTGCCCAGTCAATTGAAGGAAACGACTTTGTGAACAAATTGCATCCTTCAACTACATTTCCTCTAGGCTATCGCGCACACATTTTGAGTTTACTGAGAGAGTCTTGAGATTGCTGTTCATAACAAAGTCCTAAGTTGATCTGGACCTATTTCCTACTGCAACAAATTGTGCCGTGGGTGCTATTGGTCTCTCCCGAGTAGAGAGTGTTTTGGGAACACTACGGTAGAGTGTGGGAGGCGCCCTTCGATATGACATCATACTTATGACCAGAAATGAAGCATTACAGCTGATTGCCCCCTAGTCCATCGACGAATTTGAGTGCATTTTTGAAAGATATTCCCGAATTTTTGACGGTTATTCACGAAATAACCTAAATGCCGTCCTCTAATTGGTCAATTTGGTTTATGAACACATTATAAAATACGATTGTCAAAAATCTTAAGGGGCAAGAGAGGTAGAAGTCGGGTGTCTCTGTAATACGTCATTTCTGGTGTGTTCGTTAAAAAAATCTTAAAAATTTTACGTGTTTGCATATATCTATGCAAATTTGTGCAAGCATGCTTCCTGCTATACGTCATACACATACATAACGTCCTAGAGGCATAAAAAAATAAAAAGTCAAGCCCACATTTTGCCATGGCAACTCAAATTTTGGGTTTTTGGTCGATCGAAAAACGAATTTTCGAAAACTTACACAAAACAGATATATATATTTGGCGGTGTGACTGCAGCCTAAAGAAAGGCTAGTCCTTTCGTTCTCCTGGTGGGATTGTTTCGTTTTTTCCTTCTTCTTCAACCGCAGAACGATACACGTGGCTCCGGCTCTCCCAAACATCTTAAGCGAACCGTGCGGAATATCATCGAGGCCTGTTTTCTTTAATTTAAGGAATTAGTATTGTTAAGCTACTTCTTACTATCTTCGATTTAATTGATGGTGTATCCAGTCCGTCTATTGGGTTCATTGACAGTACGCGGACAGCCTCTTGTATAGCTTTAACATCTGCATGGAATACACTACAATGGTCAGGCAGTCGAAGAGACAGGGAAAATGATATATCCGGAATACCGCGAATACTCCTAATCCGGTGCCCTCGTCTCCAGGTAGCCTCGTTCTCTTACCAGATCTTTTTTCCCAATCTTCTCTGTCTGGGATGAGTGTTTTGAACCCAAACTCGAAGTTTAAAGCGGGTGTTTTATAATCTGTATGCGTCTCGCATTTCTGATTATCTCTGTATGACCGAAGCTATGTAAACTGCTCCAGCGGTGCACTCCCGTAGCCTTAACGCTGCCTTAGTAGCTACCAGCTTCCCATAGATGTCCATGGGAAGAAGCTGTAGCAATGTTTCCATGGCGGCTGTTGGAGTGGATCGCAATGCCCCTGTGTGCAGATACAAACATCGTCGAGATAGTTGCTGCTAAGGCATTTGAGAAAAGTCCTAGTTTTTTTGTGTCTAGTAATCATCATGACTGGAGTGCTCATTTTGGATCTATTTAAGGATATCAATTTATCTGATCTTTTTCTATAGAGATTTGCTTGGAGATTTGGCATGTAAAGCTCGTCTTCCATCAGGCATTGAATTTTTGACGATCCTATGCTACAGGCGGTGCCATCATCTGGCAGTCTAGTGGCGAGAATATCAGCTTCACAGTTTCCCATAATGTCTACCCAGCACGGGCTGATGTGAAACTATTCGGATATCTCGTCAAGAGATGTGCGAGGGCGGATATTACGTCCCACCTCAACCAGGACAGGGCTTCGCTTCTTCTTCTTCTTCATATGGTGCTACAGTCCGGAGTGGACTTGGACCACGCCCAACATGCCTCTCCAGTCAGTCCGATCCCTCGCCAGCTGTCTTCAATTTCGCACGACAAGCCGGCTGAGGTCCCCCTCAACTTGTGTACGCCACCTTGTAGGTGGGCGTTGCGTTGACCCAAATACTCAGAGTCGAAGATTCCTCGGGCCAGAGCTAAGTTCTCCACACGCTCTTCATGACCTAACCATCCTAGGCCGTAGACGTCTGGCTAGACTCATTGCGCTGCACAGTCCGTATAGTTCGTGGTTGAACCTTCTTCTTCAAGTGCCATCGCGGAATCGCGCGCACAACTTTTCTCTCGAAAAGACCAAGAGCATCTTCATCCGCTTTGGATACAATCCATGCCTCTGCGCCCTAGAGCAGGACGGGGATTATGATGGTCTTATACAGGGTCAACTTGGTCTTACGAGAGAGCGCTTTGTTACTCAGTTGAATTTTGAGCCTAAAAAGCAGTGGTTGGCAAAAGTTATTCTGCGTGTAATTTCGGTACAAATATTGTTTGTACTGTCTACCGCGGAATAGAGGTCCTTTACTACCTCGAAGTTATAGCTACCTACATTGACGTTTTTGCCGAGTCGTTGATGCTGTGCGTCCCTTCTTGATGACAGAATGTACTTTGTTTTGCCCTCTTTTACTGCTTTTACCAATAATATTCAACATTTTTGAAAAACTACTATTAAAACGCATTCAAAAATTTACCGAAGAGAAGCAACTAATACCTGACTATGAGTTTGGGTTTCAAGCGAAACACTCGACAATTGACCAGGTATACAGGATAACGAATGAAGTTGAAGGAGCATTAGACATACAGCCCTACTTGACGTGTGTCCCAGGCCTTCGACAAAGTCTGGCAGTAAGGCCTAACATACAAAATAAGCAGGCTTCTACGGACAAGCTTGAATAAGATACTAGGATCTTATCTCGATAACAGGATATTTAGAGTAAAAGACGAAAATGAATACTCCGATTTAAAAGAGATCCGAGCAGGAGTCACTCAAGGGAGTGTTCTTGGCCCTACATTGTACCTGTTGTACATTAGAGACGTAACTCAAACCGAGGGTACACTTGTGGCTCTAGACAGACGTCGCGACAGACCCTTTCAAGAGAAGTATGAGGCTCGCGCGTTCACCACCAAAAACTTCTGTTCCGAAGGAACACGTGATGGCAAACCCGCGAATCAGTCCCAAAACGGTAGACCGAAGCCCAATGGTAACGCCAACCACTGAGACTCCGCCTCAAACGGGAAATAAAATGCTTCAGCTGGGTGCAAAAATTGATGGGCAGATTGCCTTTTATAAAGATAAACACAATGCACACGGCGAAATCAAGAAAATCGGAAGCTTGATTAAGTCCGCTCTCCGAGAAGCCGAAGTCGAGGCTTTAAATCTGCGTTGCAAGGTTTCCCAACTCGAACGGGAAGTGCAACTTATTAATCTGCGTCCTGAGGATCGTCGAGTACCAGTGGCATCATTGCCAGAAATTAACTTAGCGCATAGAACGGAAAAATCACTAAGCCCAAAAATTAAACGGGACCGTCCGGCAAAGAGTCTAAGGGAAGGGGAAAATGCTGCGGAACAGCGTATTGAGACTCCTTCTCCGAAGAAAAAGCGACAAATATCGCCGCTAGAAACACGAGCTCAAAATCGCGATAAGAAAAGTGAGAGCATAAACTCACAATCGACTCTTTCTAGGCCGGAGCCTCTCGGAGACGTTGCAAAAACGAATCCCATCGACATGAAAGAGGTGCTGGAAAAAAACATACACCAAAAGCGAAACGTCCCGACGCAATTGTAATAAAAATAACGGGCGAACTGACATATGCGTTGATAAAATCTTCTGAGTTACCTACGACGAGCCTTAAGGAAAAAATCGTAGATTCTTTAGGCGAAAATGCTAGCGTTCGTTCTATGACGCACAAAATACTCCTCGAATGTAAGGACATAGACGAAGTAACTTCGAAAGAAGAAGTTTGCGCTGCCATTACAGAGCTTCTTCAGGATTACGAAGTCAAACCACCTGCAATACTTTTGGTGGGACTCAGGCGGCCACACTTCCGCTGCCTGCAGACATCGGTAATCGACTACTTACCGCCGGAAAAGTACGCATTTTGTGGATCTATTGCAGGAACCGAGAAAAAATTACGCCAAAAAAATGTTTTAAATGTCTCGGGTTTGGCCATATAGCAAGAACGTGCAAAAACCCTACTGATCATTGTAATGCATGCCTCGGATGCGGAGAAAGCGGGCATAAATTGAAAGACTACAAGGCAAAACCAAGATACCTGCACTGCAGTGCAAGACGAGTAGACTTTGGACGTATAACCGGTTGTGTTAGGTGCCTAGAGTATAAGAAAGCATTTGAGAGCTTACACGCGAAAACATGAAAATTTTACAACTAAACTCAAACCATTGTGAAATAGCTCAGGATCTATTGTATCAAACGCTCCACGAGCATAAGGTCGACATCGCAATACTCTCGGAGCAGTATTGTAACATTAATTCGGGAAACTGGGCATATGCTGCAACGAGAAAAGCCGCCGTATGGGTTCGTGGTAATACCACGTTTCAGATATCGGCGAGGAAAACTACTTCGTAAGGGCAAAGCTTAACGATGTATACATATACAGCTGTTATATCCCTCCAAGCCTAACTATTGAGCAATACGAACGAGTCGTCGAAAGCATATAGTTCTTGATGCTAAGGATCACACACCAACTATAATAGCCGGTGATTTTAACGCATGGGCAGTAGAATGGGGAAGCGTGCTAACGAATAAAAGAGGAACCATTCTACTCGAAGCCCTCTCTAGTGTAGACGTCGTCATAGCTAATGTGGGAAATGTGAACACGGTTAGTAGAGCGGGTGCGGGGTCGATTGTTGATATAACGTTCGTTAGTAGTAGCTTATGTAGGCATATGACATGGCGCGTCAGCAATCACTATACCCACAGTGACCATAATGCAATTATAATACTACTAAACTAGCAAGACGAAATGGAATGTGAGCACCCTAGATGAGGAGCTCTTAGAGTACGCAATCGCGGAAACTGCAGTTGATGGGAGAACAGCAAACGAGATCGTACGTCAAGTAACACGACAACTGCACGCTGCCTGCGGTTTATCGATGGCTCGAAGGGGGACACAAAACCGCCAGCGTCCAACTATTATTCAGCAGAATTGTAGAAACTCTGTTCCCCTCTCAACAGGACGGAGTTCTACTAAGCGAGATCGGTGAAATACGCGAACACATTCCTACCGTAACAGCTGATGAGATCACCGCGGCAATAGAGAGGGTAGAGGATCGGAAACCTCCTGGTCCAGAAGGCATACCAAATCGGGTTTTAAAAAAATCAATGAAGGCCCGCCCGGACGTTTTCGTTGGCATGTATACTGCATGCTTAAACGAGGGAATATTTTCGAGAGAAAACGAGAAAAAAAAGACACATGTGGCTACATTTGCGGATGACACAGCCATCCTGGCAACGGGAAGCTCAGTTGAGTCCTCAACTGAAAAACTGCAACGAGCTCTGGACAAAATAAGCGAATGGTCAAAACGCTGGCTCATTGCTCCCAATGAGACCAAATCAACGCACATCAATTTTAGCTACAGAAATATTGAAAATCGACCAGTTTTCATTAATTCCGCACAAATACCGTACGCTAATGCGGCAAAAATATCTTGGCATGACACTCGATGCGAAACTCAAGTGGTAGGCCCACGTGAAAAAGAAACGGGATGAGCTCCAACACTGGTATAGATAAATGTACTGGTTACTTCTAAGGCACTCCAAGTTAAGCAAGTACAACAAACTGCTAAAATACAAGCAAGTACTGAAGCCTATATGGACTTACAGCATACAACTATGGGGTTGCACCAAAGCAAATGACAGAGGATCTATTCAGTCCTTTCTAAATAAAATTCTACGGGATATTGTGAAAGCTCCCAGGTATCTCAGGGATTGTGATATACAAAGGGACCTAAAGATAACTACCGTCGACGAAGAAATAACAAACTCCGCTCGAAAGAATCAGACTTCATGGTCACTGTAACAATGCTATCCTCCAAACTTTGGACGTGAGATGTTTAGTACGCCGACTCCAGCGTACGAGACCGCTCGATTTGGCGCAATAATAATAAACCAACCTAATGATGGCTGCTGCAACACGCGAAAATGTCTTTAAAAGTAAACTACTAGATAAGGAAACTTAGTCGTAGTACAGAAAAACTAAAAGGGAATTTGTATTTTAAGTCAGTAGAAATCTGACACTACTATGTTGACTTTACAGACCTGCGGGAAACGTATTTTTCTGACGGGTGAAAGAAATTCGAGCATCGCTCTGTCAAGTCACCACTTTTCAAAATGTTCCTTTTTCCTTAGTACTTCTAAAAACCGCTCTTCTATATACAATTTTAGCTTATTAAAATGAAATTCGATGAAAAAAGCTTTTAATTTCTCAATCTTTAAATAATCAAATTTTAAATATCAAATATTTTTTTTCACTGACATCTTTGATTTTCTTGTATATTTGCCAAGAGGTAAGTCCCTTACAAGGGTAAAGAATGTTTCTTTTTCCATGCTGGAAACTTCCTGATGAAACCATTCTCCACCTACTTCAGCGTGTGGTCACCATTATTTGATGTGCAGTGTGCTCGAGTTTCTACAAATTAATCTCTTTTATTTCCTATAACATTAGGTTGTGCATAATGTGCTGCATAAACAATCATCAGCGAATGCTTTCCTGAAGCGCTCTCTGATGTCAGCTTTCCAGCTTAATTTACTCCCAAAAATCTGTCCTAACGTTTGATGGTCTTTGAGCTTGGCACAGAAGAGGCAATAAACCAGGCTGTTGTGAGCAGAAATGCACTCCGTTCCAGCAATCGAAAACAGTGTCAGGAAATGTCGTTCTTCACATCAGCAGCCACCATGATTCACAGTGCTCTTTAAAAATGTTTAATTTCCGTTCGGTGACTCATATTGGTCACAATTTACTCCCTAAACGACTATATGATACAAAATCCCATGAACATTGATACCACAAAATCACATGGCTGCAAATTTATGCACGTCCGTCTGGAAAAAGTCGGCCGACAGACAGTCTTACAACATTGATCAATGTCATAATTCGTTTTTATGCGTTCCCAACTGGATCTCATAAATACGATGTAATCACGATAGGCAATGGCAATTAATGAAATTAATTGCGCTCCCCTAGCGCGGCGTTTAAATGCAACAACAAGTCACATGCACCGCTGATCATTTTTAATTGCCCCGCGGGAATTGGCATGAACTCATCTTGCCATCAGTAGTCCACCAGTCGGCCGGCCTGCCACCACCGCCGACGCCCATCTGGTGGTAATTATCTGAGAGGTATTTTAAAGTCGATGCATATACCGCCTTTGGCGTCAACGAACATGCGAAGTGTTGCACAGTCAAAGGAGCTTCAACTTCGTGACAGCATCGACCATTCGTCTATGACATAACGAAAACGAAAGCCTGGTGGCGTGCGAAAGTGTTCCAATCAAAGCGATTGCTAGTGGTGGTGTTGGGGGGATCGAAAGTAAAACTAGGGCGTGCACATTTGTATTCCAGTAACCGCCATCCACCCACCCACCACCGTGGTAAATGCATTCCCCAGTTGCACTTCATCGCAGTGCCACAATCGGTTGCAGTGGAGTTCTTTAGGTTGTGTGCGGCTGTTATGCCCCCAGGCAACACGACCGAGGAGCTTATGGCTGTTCTCTCTTGTTCAAGAGCCCATGCCAAAGTCAATGATTTGTGCATAGACCAAGCTCACAGGTCTTCATCGTGTGTTGTACAAGAGAGGCACCGAATTTGTTTGCACCAACTTGTAACTGCCGAAGTACTTCATCTACCAGACATTTTACTAGCTCTCCGCACCTAGGTACTCTTGGCAGTGCTCATAAATTTGAATGTATTTGCTGGTGCGATGCACCTCGACTAACCGGTCATGGTCAAGTCCAGACTCTTAACAGCTCCTTAACACACTCATTACAGCATTGTTGCTGGTACCATCAGAATGTTGAAATATGTGCATCCATTCATACATTTTCTTTGGAGAATGTGAATGCTTCAATGCTGCTGTCCTGTGCACTCACTTTTCTCACACGCAAGGCCTATGCAATCGAATGCAATCGGATTCAATTATTGTTTCGATTTTCAGCTTAGTGCCATGCGACCGCTTCAGTGAGAGTTACGCAATAAATATCTTTTAATGCAAAACAAACCCACCGACTGGGAGCAGGTTTGACCGGCTTTTGTATCCTTTTTTGTGTCAGCTAACCGCAGCATGACTTACTTTGACTTACTTTAGTGGTATCGACTTGCATCACGGTCGGCCGTTGAATTGTAAACAACATGTTGACAGGAAATCCTTATGCCCATTCGAATGGGAAATGGGCTAGTCTTTAGGGGGACTGGACGTTTGATGCCCGTACATGGAATGTTCGATAGTCCGCAGTTCCGATTCCGATGTGATGATGTTCAGTGTAGCGCTAATGTAAACTTGTCTAGTGAAGTGAATGATTTTTTTGTTGACGAGTTTTCAGTTCAACAGGAAACGACGATTGACATCTCATAAGTGCAGACGGAAATAAAATCATTTACGTGGATTTGTGAAAGTGTCAAACTTGTGACAAACAACTATCTGGTGGTGATGTTGTGGAGTGGCATGATCTCCCAATAGGTATTCCCAAACTTGGACACTAAGATGGGTCTTCAGTAGCAATCGTTTCTTTTTGCCTTGCTTCGCAGACACTTAAAAAGGGATCTGAGTAATAGTATCCATTCGGATTATCTGGTGAGCAGCAGAAAGCATTCCTAACGACTGGCGTGACAGGAAGCCATATCACCCGTCAATTCTGATTACCACATCGTGTGTGGGTAATTTAACCTGCTTTGAAGACGCACTAAACGAAATCTACTATTGTACCTACTTACTTACATTGCTGGCCTTTTTTTATGGTTTGCGACTATGGATGTGGAATCTCCTTCAAGATACTGGTAACCCGTGCTTCCAGCATGAACGATTCGCGGGATATTATTCTCATTTTTCCTCGCACCTACGTCTTAAACCACACCTCTGCACACTTCTACCACTCTCCCCGCGGAACTGCCGTTAGGTATTAATTCGCGGGGCTGGTTAGCATATCAAGCTTTGTGATCGACTCGGCTTTCCTTTCTCTTTCGAGCCTTCTTAGCTCGATCTGTACGCTCGTTATAAAGGAGCAGGTCACCAGCCATTTGTCAGCTGACTCCGTCATATGGCTAACTATGAGCTCGAGGGTTTGTAGATTGCCTCTCGCCACGCCAAAGCTTCTGCAACGGAATATTACGTGCTTTGCGTCTTCAGCTTCGCCCTCGCATTCTGGACAAGTGGGTCGGTCCGTCGTGACCGAGTCTGTGGAGGTATTTCCGGTAACCCCCATGGCCCGACAAGAACTGCGTGAGGTGGTAGTTGCAGTTCCCGTGAGCTCTCGTCCAGTCTTCTATTCTGGGTATCAAATTATGGTGTCCCACCTTACTTGCCACAATGCCATTGCGGCTGCCTTTTCTTCATTCTTCAAAGCTCTTGCGCTAGTTTCCGCGTGATTTGCAGTTAGCCGAAGGTAGATCCTTTGAATATCGGTGGCGAGAGTGTCGATCGTGACCATACCCGCAATGACGCAGGCTGCTTCGCCCGAAATGGTGCGGAAGCCGCTGATTGCTCTTATCGCGCAGAGCAATACCCATTTCGCCAGGAATGCCCATTAGTATACCTTTAGGACTCCTTTCGGACGCACAGTTAATTTCAGAAACTCGCTCTTCAGTTGCAACACGAATATGCAATATATTCCCCAGCCTTATTTTTTCCACAGACTACAATCGCAGATATTTAAGACTCATGTGCACAGGAACCTCCTCTCCCTTTCTCCCTCTATACATTCAGCCCGTGCTGTGTCTTGACCCCGGACGCATAAGGGTATAAGCAATCCCTTGAGCGAGCGCAAATTATATACAAAAAAGTATAAATAACTAGAGTATGCATATCCTCTCATCGCGAAAGGACGCACAACATCGTCGACTCGGCCAGAACGTCACCATATGTAGCTATAACTTCTAGGCAGTGAATGACTTCGTCTATCTAGGCTGCCAAGTAAACAGTACGAACGACACCAGTACCGAGATTAAACGCAGAATAATTCTTTCCCTTCCCTATTTCTTTCGGTTCAAGAGGCAATTGAGTAGTTGTGTTAGGTCGATCCTTCTAGACCCTCTCGAGGTGTTATAATTATGTTAGGTCGATCCTTCTAGAGAGGGTCTAGAACATAACTACTCTAGAGAGTTTTCTAGAAGGATGGACCCAACATAACTACTCCAAATACAATTATAACACCTTCAGAATCTCTGTCCTGTATCAGGGAGCGGTAACATGGGCAATCTCAAAAGCAGATGACAGCCTTTTTCTTTTCGAGAGAAAAGTTCTGCGTTCAATCCTTGGTCCTGTTTACGTTGATGGTTATTGGAGAAGAAGATTCAACCACGAACGGAATGTACAGCTGTACTGACTGTACGGACTGTACAGCGACATGAGCCTGGTCAGGCATCTACAGATTTAACGTATAAGATGGCTAGGCCATGTAGAGCGCATGGACAACACTGCTTCAGTCGAATGAGTCTTCCCATGAGAGACCCAGATCCACCGTGGACTGTAGGGCCATTAGAAGACAACCTGTAATTGAAAAGCCAAATTAGAAGCTGTTCAATTATTTATGAATTAATATGGAAAATAAAGTGATGTCGAATCAACTTCGTCATACCCATTGGAAATAAAAATGTGAGTAGGTATATTGACTTGAGAAGCGATTTGCAGACTTTCATCCCCCGGTATTGCGTTTTCAAAACTTCTAGCGTAGTACAATCCAGAGTGCATTCATGGGAAGGTAGTGGTGTCTTAAGAATGCACTTAAAAGGCCTAGTAAAACTCTCCTGTATACCTGGCTATATAGCTATAGAAGGCAGTAAAATAATCGACTCCGTAGCTAGGCATTGAGCATCGGAACCTTTTATAAGATCCGAACCCTTCTGCGTTGTAGGAAACCATGTGCTCAGAGAAGAATTCAGGGAACTAGAAAGAAATAACCAGGCAGAAGCCAGTAACAATTCTCATGACATGAAGCAGACCTAAGATACTCTTGGGTCAACACAACCGAAAGAGGCTTGAGGTAAGATGAGCAAGAACGATCTCCGTATCCTCACAGGCTTTCTAACAGGGCACTGCAGACTTATGGAGCACCTTGGGAAACTATGAGTATCAGAAGAAGGTCCTTGCAGGTTCTGTGGAGAATCCAAGGAAATTCTAGAAAATGTGCTGGGATTTTGAGAGGCACTAGACAAAGATATCTGGGAAAGCACCTAATATATGGAGGCAGACTTGAAGACACTAGAACCTCTCATTCTCAGATTTATAAAGGAAACTGGCTTTGAGAGAATACTCAAGAATAATTCTCTTCCACCTTTGCACAAAGGGAGTCCATAGCCCTCAATCAACTGAAACTGAATGAACTGAATGCCCCCCCCCCCCCTTCGACCATTATCGGTCTCAAAAAATCAAAAAAAAATTATTTTATTGGAACCTACATTTATTCAAGAACGTTCCTTTAAAATTTCAAGTGGAAATTTCAATAACTCTTGAAGATATAGCCGATTTATGGCAGCGTCAGGCGAAGACCCTCGAGCGCGCGAGCAGCATGGGTCACCTCCCAGGTACCTAGCTCTTATTAGTGCCCTTGTCCCTTCGACATACTTTGGGACTACCTGGTTGACACAGCTGCTTCTAGGCCCCCTACTTATAGAAATTATATTCTTATATATAATTTGCTTCTCAAAACTTTAAACGCGTTCTACTCGAAACTGTGTTTTTACGACTGGCGCATGAGGTTACTCAAGAACTATTAATTCAATTGTAATCAAATTTAAATACTTTATTCTATTCATATAAAGCTATGGTATGAACAAGGATCGGATCAAATCCGTGAAGATCTTCTTTACTTTTTAACTTGATTCGTGGCTGAAAAAAGGCGATTTTCAAACAAAAATTTCAAAGGCTCGCCTTTTTGTTAATTCTTGTGCGAAACTAATATTCCTAGTTCATACCGGAGCCAAACATGTACTCATTCTAATCCCGTTGGAATTTTTGGTTTCAGATGTTCCAGTGAGCAGAAATCACATGCGCCGCCAAAAAGAAGGGCTTTTGTTTGATCACAAAAAACAACAACAAAAACATCATGTACAATTTTTTTCTTCTTTTTTAAGTCTTCAAATAAGTGTATGCAAGGTTACAAGCCTAAACAATAATTTATGTTTATTTACCAGTAGATTGAAAATGTCAAAATTTTAAATCGAGAATGGGGGGCTCCCCTGAAAAGACCTGTGTATGAGGAAAACTCTTTAGAAAGTAAAGGTATTCAAAGGCCTCTCTAAAGATCGCCTTGCATTATATCCTCAAACACAGGAGATGAGAGGCTGTAGCGATCGACAGAGATGGTCGAACTCATGCTAGTGTTAGGGAAGAGGTTGTATCACACCTTGAAGAACGCTTAAAGTTTTATTAGCATGTTCACCGATTCAGCAGTGTCCTGGTATGGCAACTATTAACTTACTTATTTGAACTCTGCGAAGAGGTGGAGAGTTTATGGGGCTAGAGTGCTGCGCGTAGTGCCTTATGTCTAGTTTTCGTTAGTTAGCTTTTAAGTGGCATAGCTGTTGCTAGGCTTACAAGTTTATCCACTTTATTCCAGTTCCCCGGTGCCCAATACAAGACCAAGATTAAACTGGCGCGACCGTAGTGATTAGATCAGTTGATTCCGTAAGGGTCATTCATATGAGCTCACTACGAATCGCGAACTTCGCAAACTCTGGAACTTCATTGGTATGAAGCAGAAATGAAGTATTACAGAGATTTGAGTGCCTTTTTGACAGATATTCATGAATTTTTGACGGTTATTCATGAAATAACGTAAACACCGCCCTCTGACCGGTCAATTTGATTTATGAAAACGTTATAAAAAGCAGTTGTCTAAAGGGGCAAGAGATGTAGAAGTCGGGCATCTCTGTAATACTTTATTTCTGATATGAAGTTTTTCTAATTCCCAGAGAGCAGTTGGTACAATTTGAGCAACTTCTTGAATCTTTTAGTGTGTATGTGTGGATCGAATTTGCCTCTCTTCTGTATTGCGATTCAGGTTGTATGTAATTGGTTGTACGCGTTCGCAGTTCGCGTCTTATATGAATGGTACATAAGGCTCCGCTGCGCCTCTCTCGAGTCACTGACATTGCTCGAACAGTGTAATCGTCTTGTAAAAGCTTCTCAAATATCAGTGTGCGCATTAAATTCTTGGTCCCATCCACTCGTGACAAAACTAAAGCTGACACAACACGAGTCATTGCTGCAGTAGTTAGACCGCAGTCCACCTCGGAATGTAGCGCCCCATTTTGCATAAGTTACTGAAGAATAAAATAAATCAGGAAAAAGTAGGCAATTTTTTTGCTTCAAACCTCTCAATGATAGCAGTCACGTATGCACAAAAACGTTTCTTTTACAAACATATCTTTTACCGCATTCGATCTCAATTGCCTTGAGAAGGAAGCCAAACATAAAAATCACAGTAACCAAGTAATTGGCTAAAAATACAAATGCCACTGGAAATGTATGTATTTCTCATACTAAAGAACTCAGTGGGCGAATGGAGTGGAAAGAATAAATGTCAAATTAAACACCAAATTGGATGGAAGATTAAAGCAATAAAAGGTAAATTTCTAATGACATGAAAGCAAGCAATTGAGTTACATTTTTCTTAATATCAAATTGGATTTGGAAAAAACATATACATACATATGTACATACATATATGCACGTACATATGTACCTACAGATCTATTTCATTTTCTAGGGAAGAGCTGTTTTATGGCAATGAAGCGATATGTGAATACATACATAGTGGCCCTTTCGAGGATAAAAATAAATTCAAATCTCAAACAACGCTGTAAAATGTTTATTCTACAATCTACAATCGCGCTTATGTTTGTACATATGTATGTACATGCAAATGGTAAAGGATTTTCACTCCTCGCACATGCGATTTCCAGCAATCTTCTGTTTGTAACTGACGGTGATGTTTGAAGCCTTCCGCAAAATTGTATGTGAAAATTTCGATGTCGGGCGGGAGATGATGCGTCATTAGCAGAAGTTTTTGAGACATGAGCAAGGTAAGGCAACATTCATGAGTTTTTCAATGTCGCGGAAATATCGACTTCTGCAGCAAAAAGGAGGATTCTGGTGGTTCCCATGGAACTTTTGGCAGCTTATATCTCGAGAACGGTGTGTCCTACGAGAAAAAACCTGTACATATTTTTTGTAGCTCGTGACTTGATCTAGAGGATGGCATTGGAAAATTCGCGAAATTCCGATTATTTGAGCAAAAAAAAACAGGGAAATTTGTTTCTCTGGCATAAATTATATGAAATTTTACATCGGCCTTGATGGAAGGTCAATCTGAATTGTTGCTCTTGACGTGAATTCACATTGTGCAAGTTTTCATCTCGCCCAATCACCGGCAAGGCGATAATTAAAATAATTTTCCCATAAAAAGTGCCTTATCCATTAAAAATTATACCCTTATAACGGTAAATTTGCCCGCTCTCTGACCCCATCCTCTAGCTCAAGTCATCAGCTACAAAATCGTCCTGCATCACTTTGCTGTAGGACGCACGGTTTTTGAGATATGAGCAAAGTAAGACCAACATTCATTATTTTTTCAATGTAGAAAAATCGACATCTGTAGGGGTGCTGCCGGTTCGTATGGAATTTTCGACAGCTTATTTCTCGAGAACGGTGCGTCCTACGAGAAAAAGCCTGTACATATTTTTTGTAGCTCGTGACTTGATCTAGAGGATGGCATTGGAAAATTCACGGAAATCCCATTATTTGAGCAAATTTTTGAAAAAAACAGGGAAATTTGTTTCTCTGGCGTACATTATATGAAATTTTACATCGGCCTTGAAGGAAGGTCAATCTGAATTGTTGCTCTTGACGTGAATTCACATTGTGCAAGTTTTCATCTCGCCCAATCACCGGCAAGGCGATAATTAAAATTATTTTCCCATAAAAAGTACCTTATCCATTAAAAATTATACCCTTATAACGGTAAATTTGCCCGCTCTCCGACCCCATCCTCTAGATCAAGTCATCAGCTACAAAATCGTCCTGCATCACTTTGCTGTAGGCCGCACGGTTTTTGAGATATGAGCAAAGTAAGACCAACATTCATTATTTTTTCAATGTAGAAAAATCGACATCTGTAGGGGTGCTGGCGGTTCGTATGGAATTTTCGACAGCTTATTTCTCGATAACGGTGCGTCCTACGAGAAAAAACCTGTACATATTTTTTGTAGCTCGTGACTTGATCTAGAGGATGGCATTGGAAAATTCACGAAATTCCCATTATTTGAGCAAATTTTTGAAAAAAAACAGGGAAATTTGTTTCTCTGGCGTAAATTATATGAAATTTTACATCGGCTTTGAAGGAAGGTCAATCTGAATTGTTGCTCTTGACGTGAATTCACATTGTGCAAGTTTTCATCTCGCTCAATCTCCGGCAAGGCGATAATTAAAATTATTTTCCCAAAAAAAGTGCCTTATCCATTAAAAATTATACCCTTATAACGGTAAATTTTCCCGCTCTCCGACCCCATCCTCTAGATCAAGTCATCAGCTACAAAATCGTTCTGCATCACTTTGCTGTAGGACGCACGGTTTTTGAGATATGAGCAAAGTAAGACCAACATTCATTATTTTTTCTATGTAGAAAAATCGACATCTGTAGGGGTGCTGCCGGTTCGTATGGAATTTTCGACAGCTTATTTCTCGAGAACGGTGTGTCCTACGAGAAAAAACCTGTACATATTTTTTGTAGCTCGTGACTTGATCTAGAGGATGGCATTGGAAAATTCACGAAATTCCCATTATTTGAGCAAATTTTTGAAAAAAACAGGGAAATTTGTTTCTCTGGCGTAAATTATATGAAATTTTACATCGGCCTTGAAGGAAGGTCAATCTGAATTGTTGCTCTTGACGTGAATTCACATTGTGCAAGTTTTCATCTCGCCCAATCACCGGCAAGGCGATAATTAAAATTATTTTCCCATAAAAAGTGCCTTATCCATTAAAAATTATACCCTTATAACGGTAAATTTGCCCGCTCTCCGACCCCATCCTCTAGATCAAGTCATCAGCTACAAAATCGTCCTGCATCACTTTGCTGTAGGCCGCACGGTTTTTGAGATATGAGCAAAGTAAGACCAACATTCATTATTTTTTCAATGTAGAAAAATCGACATCTGTAGGGGTGCTGGCGATTCGTATGGAATTTTCGACAGCTTATTTCTCGAGAACGGTGCGTCCTACGAGAAAAAGCCTGTACATATTTTTTGTAGCTCGTGACTTGATCTAGAGGATGGCATTGGAAAATTCACGGAAATCCCATTATTTGAGCAAATTTTTGAAAAAAACAGGGAAATTTGTTTCTCTGGCGTACATTATATGAAATTTTACATCGGCCTTGAAGGAAGGTCAATCTGAATTGTTGCTCTTGACGTGAATTCACATTGTGCAAGTTTTCATCTCGCCCAATCACCGGCAAGGCGATAATTAAAATTATTTTCCCATAAAAAGTGCCTTATCCATTAAAAATTATACCCTTATAACGGTAAATTTGCCCGCTCTCCGACCCCATCCTCTAGATCAAGTCATCAGCTACAAAATCGTCCTGCATCACTTTGCTGTAGGCCGCACGGTTTTTGAGATATGAGCAAAGTAAGACCAACATTCATTATTTTTTCAATGTAGAAAAATCGACATCTGTAGGGGTGCTGGCGATTCGTATGGAATTTTCGACAGCTTATTTCTCGAGAACGGTGCGTCCTACGAGAAAAAGCCTGTACATATTTTTTGTAGCTCGTGACTTGATCTAGAGGATGGCATTGGAAAATTCACGAAATTCCCATTATTTGAGCAAATTTTTGAAAAAAAACAGGGAAATTTGTTTCTCTGGCGTAAATTATATGAAATCTTACATCGGCTTTGATGGAAGGTCAATCTGAATTGTTGCTCTTGACGTGATTTCACATTGTGCAAGTTTTCATCTCGCTCAATCACCGGCAAGGCGATAATTAAAATTATTTTTACAAAAAAAGTGCCTTATCCATTAAAAATTATACCCTTATAACGGTAAATTTTCCCGCTCTCCGACCCCATCCTCTAGATCAAGTCATCAGCTACAAAATCGTTCTGCATCACTTTGCTGTAGGACGCACGGTTTTTGAGATATGAGCAAAGTAAGACCAACATTCATTATTTTTTCTATGTAGAAAAATCGACATCTGTAGGGGTGCTGCCGGTTCGTAAGGAATTTTCGACAGCTTATTTCTCGAGAACGGTGCGTCCTACGAGAAAAAACCTGTACATATTTTTTGTAGCTCGTGACTTGATCTAGAGGATGGCATTGGAAAATTCACGAAATTCCCATTATTTGAGCAAATTTTTGAAAAAAACAGGGAAATTTGTTTCTCTGGCGTAAATTATATGAAATTTTACATCGGCCTTGAAGGAAGGTCAATCTGAATTGTTGCTCTTGACGTGAATTCACATTGTGCAAGTTTTCATCTCGCCCAATCACCGGCAAGGCGATAATTAAAATTATTTTCCCATAAAAAGTGCCTTATCCATTAAAAATTATACCCTTATAACGGTAAATTTGCCCGCTCTCCGACCCCATCCTCTAGATCAAGTCATCAGCTACAAAATCGTCCTGCATCACTTTGCTGTAGGCCGCACGGTTTTTGAGATATGAGCAAAGTAAGACCAACATTCATTATTTTTTCAATGTAGAAAAATCGACATCTGTAGGGGTGCTGGCGATTCGTATGGAATTTTCGACAGCTTATTTCTCGAGAGCGGTGCGTCCTACGAGAAAAAACCTGTGCATATTTTTTGTAGCTCGTGACTTGATCTAGAGGATGGCATTGGAAAATTCACGAAATTCCCATTATTTGAGCAAATTTTTGAAAAAAAACAGGGAAATTTGTTTCTCTGGCGTAAATTATATGAAATTTTACATCGGCTTTGATGGAAGGTCAATCTGAATTGTTGCTCTTGACGTGATTTCACATTGTGCAAGTTTTCATCTCGCTCAATCACCGGCAAGGCGATAATTAAAATTATTTTCCCAAAAAAAGTGCCTTATCCATTAAAAATTATACCCTTATAACGGTAAATTTTCCCGCTCTCCGACCCCATCCTCTAGATCAAGTCATCAGCTACAAAATCGTTCTGCATCACTTTGCTGTAGGACGCACGGTTTTTGAGATATGAGCAAAGTAAGACCAACATTCATTATTTTTTCAATGTAGAAAAATCGACATCTGTAGGGGTGTTGGCGGTTCGTATGGAATTTTCGACAGCTTATTCCTCGAGAACGGTGCGTCCTACGAGAAAAAACCTGTACATATTTTTTGTAGCTCGTGACTTGATCTAGAGGATGGCATTGGAAAATTCACGAAATTCCCATTATTTTAGCAAATTTTTGAAAAAAACAGGGAAATTCGTTTCTCTGGCGTAAGTTATATGAAATTTTACATCGGCCTTGAAGGAAGGTCAATCTGAATTGTTGCTCTTGACGTGAATTCACATTGTGCAAGTTTTCATCTCGCCCAATCACCGGCAAGGCGATAATTAAAATTATTTTCCCATAAAAAGTGCCTTATCCATTAAAAATTATACCCTTATAACGGTAAATTTGCCCGCTCTCCGACCCCATCCTCTAGATCAAGTCATCAGCTACAAAATCGTCCTGCATCACTTTGCTGTAGGCCGCACGGTTTTTGAGATATGAGCAAAGTAAGACCAACATTCATTATTTTTTCAATGTAGAAAAATCGACATCTGTAGGGGTGCTGGCGATTCGTATGGAATTTTCGACAGCTTATTTCTCGAGAACGGTGTGTCCTACGAGAAAAAACCTGTACATATTTTTTGTAGCTCGTGACTTGATCTAGAGGATGGCATTGGAAAATTCGCGAAATTCCGATTATTTGAGCAAAAAAAAACAGGGAAATTTGTTTCTCTGGCATAAATTATATGAAATTTTACATCGGCCTTGATGGAAGGTCAATCTGAATTGTTGCTCTTGACGTAAATTCACATTGTGCAAGTTTTCATCTCGCTCAATCACTGGCAAGGCGATAATTAAAATTATTTTCCCAAAAAAAGTGCCTTATCCATTAAAAATTATACCCTTATAACGGTAAATTTTCCCGCTCTCCGACCCCATCCTCTAGATCAAGTCATCAGCTACAAAATCGTCCTGCATCACTTTGCTGTAGGACGCACGGTTTTTGAGATATGAGCAAAGTAAGACCAACATTCATTATTTTTTCAATGTAGAAAAATCGACATCTGTAGTGGTGCTGGCGGTTCGTATGGAATTTTCGACAGCTTATTTCTCGAGAACGGTGCGTCCTACGAGAAAAAACCTGCGCATATTTTTTGTAGCTCGTGACTTGATCTAGAGGATGGCATTGGAAAATTCACGAAATTCCCATTATTTGAGCAAATTTTTGAAAAAAACAGGGAAATTTGTTTCTCTGGCGTAAATTATATGAAATTTTACATCGGCCTTGAAGGAAGGTCAATCTGAATTGTTGCTCTTGACGTGAATTCACATTGTGCAAGTTTTCATCTCGCCCAATCACCGGCAAGGCGATAGTTAAAATTATTTTCCCATAAAAAGTGCCTTATCCATTAAAAATTATACCCTTATAACGGTAAATTTGCCCGCTCTCCGACCCCATCCTCTAGATCAAGTCATCAGCTACAAAATCGTCCTGCATCACTTTGCTGTAGGACGCACGGTTTTTGAGATATGAGCAAAGTAAGACCAACATTCATTATTTTTTCAATGTAGAAAAATCGACATCTGTAGTGGTGCTGGCGGTTCGTATGGAATTTTCGACAGCTTATTTCTCGATAACGGTGCGTCCTACGAGAAAAAACCTGTACATATTTTTTGTAGCTCGTGACTTGATCTAGAGGATGGCATTGGAAAATTCACGAAATTCCCATTATTTGAGCAAATTTTTGAAAAAAACAGGGAAATTTGTTTCTCAGGCGTAAATTATATGAAATTTTACATCGGCCTTGATGGAAGGTCAATCTGAATTGTTGCTCTTGACGTAAATTCACATTGTGCAAGTTTTCATCTCGCTCAATCACTGGCAAGGCGATAATTAAAATTATTTTCCCAAAAAAAGTGCCTTATCCATTAAAAATTATACCCTTATAACGGTAAATTTTCCCGCTCTCCGACCCCATCCTCTAGATCAAGTCATCAGCTACAAAATCGTCCTGCATCACTTTGCTGTAGGCCGCACGGTTTTTGAGTTATGAGCAAAGTAAGACCAACATTCATTATTTTTTCAATGTAGAAAAATCGACATCTGTAGGGGTGCTGCCGGTTCGTATGGAATTTTCGACAGCATATTTCTCGAGAACGGTGCGTCCTACGAGAAAAAACCTGTACATATTTTTTGTAGCTCGTGACTTGATCTAGAGGATGGCATTGGAAAATTCAGGAAATTCCCATTATTTGAGCAAATTTTTGAAAAAAACAGGGAAATTTGTTTCTCTGGCGTAAATTATATGAAATTTTACATCGGCTTTGATGGAAGGTCAATCTGAATTGTTGCTCTTGACGTGATTTCACATTGTGCAAGTTTTCATCTCGCTCAATCACCGGCAAGGCGATAATTAAAATTATTTCCCAAAAAAAGTGCCTTATCCATTAAAAATTATACCCTTATAAAGGTAAATTTTCCCGCTCTCCGACCCCATCCTCTAGATCAAGTCATCAGCTACAAAATCGTCCTGCATCACTTGGCTGTAGGCCGCACGGTTTTTGAGATATGAGCAAAGTAAGACCAACATTCATTATTTTTTCAATGTAGAAAAATCGACATCTGTAGGGGTGCTGGCGGTTCGTATGGAATTTTCGACAGCTTATTTCTCGATAACGGTGCGTCCTACGAGAAAAAACCTGCACATATTTTTTGTAGCTCGTGACTTGATCTAGAGGATGGCATTGGAAAATTCACGAAATTCCCATTATTTTAGCAAATTTTTGAAAAAAAACAGGGAAATTCGTTTCTCTGGCGTAAGTTATATGAAATTTTACATCGGCCTTGAAGGAAGGTCAATCTGAATTGTTGCTCTTGACGTGAATTCACATTGTGCAAGTTTTCATCTCGCCCAATCACCGGCAAGGCGATAATTAAAATTATTTTCCCATAAAAAGTGCCTTATCCATTAAAAATTATACCCTTATAACGGTAAATTTGCCCGCTCTCCGACCCCATCCTCTAGATCAAGTCATCAGCTACAAAATCGTCCTGCATCACTTTGCTGTAGGCCGCACGGTTTTTGAGATATGAGCAAAGTAAGACCAACATTCATTATTTTTTCAATGTAGAAAAATCGACATCTGTAGGGGTGCTGGCGATTCGTATGGAATTTTCGACAGCTTATTTCTCGAGAGCGGTGCGTCCTACGAGAAAAAACCTGTGCATATTTTTTGTAGCTCGTGACTTGATCTAGAGGATGGCATTGGAAAATTCACGAAATTCCCATTATTTGAGCAAATTTTTGAAAAAAAACAGGGAAATTTATTTCTCTGGCGTAAATTATATGAAATTTTACATCGGCTTTGATGGAAGGTCAATCTGAATTGTTGCTCTTGACGTGATTTCACATTGTGCAAGTTTTCATCTCGCTCAATCACCGGCAAGGCGATAATTAAAATTATTTTATTTGAATTCACATTGTGCAAGTTTTCATCTCGCCCAATCACCGGCAAGGCGATAATTAAAATTATTTTCCCATAAAAAGTGCCTTATCCATTAAAAATTATACCCTTATAACGGTAAATTTGCCCGCTCTCCGACCCCATCCTCTAGATCAAGTCATCAGCTACAAAATCGTCCTGCATCACTTTGCTGTAGGCCGCACGGTTTTTGAGATATGAGCAAAGTAAGACCAACATTCATTATTTTTTCAATGTAGAAAAATCGACATCTGTAGGGGTGCTGCCGGTTCGTATGGAATTTTCGACAGCATATTTCTCGAGAACGGTGCGTCCTACGAGAAAAAACCTGTACATATTTTTTGTAGCTCGTGACTTGATCTAGAGGATGGCATTGGAAAATTCAGGAAATTCCCATTATTTGAGCAAATTTTTGAAAAAAACAGGGAAATTTATTTCTCTGGCGTAAATTATATGAAATTTTACATCGGCTTTGATGGAAGGTCAATCTGAATTGTTGCTCTTGACGTGATTTCACATTGTGCAAGTTTTCATCTCGCTCAATCACCGGCAAGGCGATAATTAAAATTATTTCCCAAAAAAAGTGCCTTATCCATTAAAAATTATACCCTTATAACGGTAAATTTTCCCGCTCTCCGACCCCATCCTCTAGATCAAGTCATCAGCTACAAAATCGTCCTGCATCACTTTGCTGTAGGCCGCACGGTTTTTGAGATATGAGCAAAGTAAGACCAACATTCATTATTTTTTCAATGTAGAAAAATCGACATCTGTAGGGGTGCTGGCGATTCGTATGGAATTTTCGACAGCTTATTTCTCGAGAACGGTGCGTCCTACGAGAAAAAGCCTGTACATATTTTTTGTAGCTCGTGACTTGATCTAGAGGATGGCATTGGAAAATTCACGGAAATCCCATTATTTGAGCAAATTTTTGAAAAAAACAGGGAAATTTGTTTCTCTGGCGTACATTATATGAAATTTTACATCGGCCTTGAAGGAAGGTCAATCTGAATTGTTGCTCTTGACGTGAATTCACATTGTGCAAGTTTTCATCTCGCCCAATCACCGGCAAGGCGATAATTAAAATTATTTTCCCATAAAAAGTACCTTATCCATTAAAAATTATACCCTTATAACGGTAAATTTGCCCGCTCTCCGACCCCATCCTCTAGATCAAGTCATCAGCTACAAAATCGTTCTGCATCACTTTGCTGTAGGACGCACGGTTTTTGAGATATGAGCAAAGTAAGACCAACATTCATTATTTTTTCTATGTAGAAAAATCGACATCTGTAGGGGTGCTGCCGGTTCGTATGGAATTTTCGACAGCTTATTTCTCGAGAACGGTGCGTCCTACGAGAAAAAACCTGTACATATTTTTTGTAGCTCGTGACTTGATCTAGAGGATGGCATTGGAAAATTCACGAAATTCCCATTATTTGAGCAAATTTTTGAAAAAAACAGGGAAATTTGTTTCTCTGGCGTAAATTATATGAAATTTTACATCGGCCTTGAAGGAAGGTCAATCTGAATTGTTGCTCTTGACGTGAATTCACATTGTGCAAGTTTTCATCTCGCCCAATCACCGGCAAGGCGATAATTAAAATTATTTTCCCATAAAAAGTGCCTTATCCATTAAAAATTATACCCTTATAACGGTAAATTTGCCCGCTCTCCGACCCCATCCTCTAGATCAAGTCATCAGCTACAAAATCGTCCTGCATCACTTTGCTGTAGGCCGCACGGTTTTTGAGATATGAGCAAAGTAAGACCAACATTCATTATTTTTTCAATGTAGAAAAATCGACATCTGTAGGGGTGCTGGCGATTCGTATGGAATTTTCGACAGCTTATTTCTCGAGAGCGGTGCGTCCTACGAGAAAAAACCTGTGCATATTTTTTGTAGCTCGTGACTTGATCTAGAGGATGGCATTGGAAAATTCACGAAATTCCCATTATTTGAGCAAATTTTTGAAAAAAAACAGGGAAATTTGTTTCTCTGGCGTAAATTATATGAAATTTTACATCGGCTTTGATGGAAGGTCAATCTGAATTGTTGCTCTTGACGTGATTTCACATTGTGCAAGTTTTCATCTCGCTCAATCACCGGCAAGGCGATAATTAAAATTATTTTCCCAAAAAAAGTGCCTTATCCATTAAAAATTATACCCTTATAACGGTAAATTTTCCCGCTCTCCGACCCCATCCTCTAGATCAAGTCATCAGCTACAAAATCGTTCTGCATCACTTTGCTGTAGGACGCACGGTTTTTGAGATATGAGCAAAGTAAGACCAACATTCATTATTTTTTCTATGTAGAAAAATCGACATCTGTAGGGGTGCTGCCGGTTCGTATGGAATTTTCGACAGCTTATTTCTCGAGAACGGTGCGTCCTACGAGAAAAAACCTGTACATATTTTTTGTAGCTCGTGACTTGATCTAGAGGATGGCATTGGAAAATTCACGAAATTCCCATTATTTGAGCAAATTTTTGAAAAAAACAGGGAAATTTGTTTCTCTGGCGTAAATTATATGAAATTTTACATCGGCCTTGAAGGAAGGTCAATCTGAATTGTTGCTCTTGACGTGAATTCACATTGTGCAAGTTTTCATCTCGCCCAATCACCGGCAAGGCGATAATTAAAATTATTTCCCATAAAAAGTGCCTTATCCATTAAAAATTATACCCTTATAACGGTAAATTTGCCCGCTCTCCGACCCCATCCTCTAGATCAAGTCATCAGCTACAAAATCGTCCTGCATCACTTTGCTGTAGGCCGCACGGTTTTTGAGATATGAGCAAAGTAAGACCAACATTCATTATTTTTTCAATGTAGAAAAATCGACATCTGTAGGGGTGCTGGCGATTCGTATGGAATTTTCGACAGCTTATTTCTCGAGAGCGGTGCGTCCTACGAGAAAAAACCTGTGCATATTTTTTGTAGCTCGTGACTTGATCTAGAGGATGGCATTGGAAAATTCACGAAATTCCCATTATTTGAGCAAATTTTTGAAAAAAAACAGGGAAATTTGTTTCTCTGGCGTAAATTATATGAAATTTTACATCGGCTTTGATGGAAGGTCAATCTGAATTGTTGCTCTTGACGTGATTTCACATTGTGCAAGTTTTCATCTCGCTCAATCACCGGCAAGGCGATAATTAAAATTATTTTCCCAAAAAAAGTGCCTTATCCATTAAAAATTATACCCTTATAACGGTAAATTTTCCCGCTCTCCGACCCCATCCTCTAGATCAAGTCATCAGCTACAAAATCGTTCTGCATCACTTTGCTGTAGGACGCACGGTTTTTGAGATATGAGCAAAGTAAGACCAACATTCATTATTTTTTCTATGTAGAAAAATCGACATCTGTAGGGGTGCTGCCGGTTCGTATGGAATTTTCGACAGCTTATTTCTCGAGAACGGTGCGTCCTACGAGAAAAAACCTGTACATATTTTTTGTAGCTCGTGACTTTATCTAGAGGATGGCATTGGAAAATTCACGAAATTCCCATTATTTGAGCAAATTTTTGAAAAAAACAGGGAAATTTGTTTCTCTGGCGTAAATTATATGAAATTTTACATCGGCCTTGAAGGAAGGTCAATCTGAATTGTTGCTCTTGACGTGAATTCACATTGTGCAAGTTTTCATCTCGCCCAATCACCGGCAAGGCGATAATTAAAATTATTTCCCATAAAAAGTGCCTTATCCATTAAAAATTATACCCTTATAACGGTAAATTTGCCCGCTCTCCGACCCCATCCTCTAGATCAAGTCATCAGCTACAAAATCGTCCTGCATCACTTTGCTGTAGGCCGCACATCTGTAGGGGTGCTGGCGGTTCGTATGGAATTTTCGACAGCTTATTTCTCGATAACGGTGCGTCCTACGAGAAAAAACCTGTACATATTTTTTGTAGCTCGTGACTTGATCTAGAGGATGGCATTGGAAAATTCACGAAATTCCCATTATTTGAGCAAATTTTTGAAAAAAACTGGGAAATTTGTTTCTCTGGCGTAAATTATATGAAATTTTACATCGGCCTTGATGGAAGGTCAATCTGAATTGTTGCTCTTGACGTAAATTCACATTGTGCAAGTTTTCATCTCGCTCAATCACTGGCAAGGCGATAATTAAAATTATTTTCCCAAAAAAAGTGCCTTATCCATTAAAAATTATACCCTTATAACGGTAAATTTTCCCGCTCTCCGACCCCATCCTCTAGATCAAGTCATCAGCTACAAAATCGTCCTGCATCACTTTGCTGTAGGCCGCACGGTTTTTGAGTTATGAGCAAAGTAAGACCAACATTCATTATTTTTTCAATGTAGAAAAATCGACATCTGTAGGGGTGCTGCCGGTTCGTATGGAATTTTCGACAGCATATTTCTCGAGAACGGTGCGTCCTACGAGAAAAAACCTGTACATATTTTTTGTAGCTCGTGACTTGATCTAGAGGATGGCATTGGAAAATTCAGGAAATTCCCATTATTTGAGCAAATTTTTGAAAAAAACAGGGAAATTTGTTTCTCTGGCGTAAATTATATGAAATTTTACATCGGCTTTGATGGAAGGTCAATCTGAATTGTTGCTCTTGACGTGATTTCACATTGTGCAAGTTTTCATCTCGCTCAATCACCGGCAAGGCGATAATTAAAATTATTTCCCAAAAAAAGTGCCTTATCCATTAAAAATTATACCCTTATAACGGTAAATTTGCCCGCTCTCCGACCCCATCCTCTAGATCAAGTCATCAGCTACAAAATCGTCCTGCATCACTTTGCTGTAGGCCGCACGGTTTTTGAGATATGAGCAAAGTAAGACCAACATTCATTATTTTTTCAATGTAGAAAAATCGACATCTGTAGGGGTGCTGGCGATTCGTATGGAATTTTCGACAGCTTATTTCTCGAGAGCGGTGCGTCCTACGAGAAAAAACCTGTGCATATTTTTTGTAGCTCGTGACTTGATCTAGAGGATGGCATTGGAAAATTCACGAAATTCCCATTATTTGAGCAAATTTTTGAAAAAAAACAGGGAAATTTGTTTCTCTGGCGTAAATTATATGAAATTTTACATCGGCTTTGATGGAAGGTCAATCTGAATTGTTGCTCTTGACGTGATTTCACATTGTGCAAGTTTTCATCTCGCTCAATCACCGGCAAGGCGATAATTAAAATTATTTTATTTGAATTCACATTGTGCAAGTTTTCATCTCGCCCAATCACCGGCAAGGCGATAATTAAAATTATTTTCCCATAAAAAGTGCCTTATCCATTAAAAATTATACCCTTATAACGGTAAATTTGCCCGCTCTCCGACCCCATCCTCTAGATCAAGTCATCAGCTACAAAATCGTCCTGCATCACTTTGCTGTAGGCCGCACGGTTTTTGAGATATGAGCAAAGTAAGACCAACATTCATTATTTTTTCAATGTAGAAAAATCGACATCTGTAGGGGTGCTGCCGGTTCGTATGGAATTTTCGACAGCATATTTCTCGAGAACGGTGCGTCCTACGAGAAAAAACCTGTACATATTTTTTGTAGCTCGTGACTTGATCTAGAGGATGGCATTGGAAAATTCAGGAAATTCCCATTATTTGAGCAAATTTTTGAAAAAAACAGGGAAATTTGTTTCTCTGGCGTAAATTATATGAAATTTTACATCGGCTTTGATGGAAGGTCAATCTGAATTGTTGCTCTTGACGTGATTTCACATTGTGCAAGTTTTCATCTCGCTCAATCACCGGCAAGGCGATAATTAAAATTATTTCCCAAAAAAAGTGCCTTATCCATTAAAAATTATACCCTTATAACGGTAAATTTTCCCGCTCTCCGACCCCATCCTCTAGATCAAGTCATCAGCTACAAAATCTTCCTGCATCACTTGGCTGTAGGCCGCACGGTTTTTGAGATATGAGCAAAGTAAGACCAACATTCATTATTTTTTCAATGTAGAAAAATTGACATCTGTAGGGGTGCTGGCGGTTCGTATGGAATTTTCGACAGCTTATTTCTCGATAACGGTGCGTCCTACGAGAAAAAACCTGCACATATTTTTTGTAGCTCGTGACTTGATCTAGAGGATGGCATTGGAAAATTCACGAAATTCCCATTATTTTAGCAAATTTTTGAAAAAAACAGGGAAATTCGTTTCTCTGGCGTAAGTTATATGAAATTTTACATCGGCCTTGAAGGAAGGTCAATCTGAATTGTTGCTCTTGACGTGAATTCACATTGTGCAAGTTTTCATCTCGCCCAATCACCGGCAAGGCGATAATTAAAATTATTTTCCCATAAAAAGTGCCTTATCCATTAAAAATTATACCCTTATAACGGTAAATTTGCCCGCTCTCCGACCCCATCCTCTAGATCAAGTCATCAGCTACAAAATCGTCCTGCATCACTTTGCTGTAGGCCGCACGGTTTTTGAGATATGAGCAAAGTAAGACCAACATTCATTATTTTTTCAATGTAGAAAAATCGACATCTGTAGGGGTGCTGGCGATTCGTATGGAATTTTCGACAGCTTATTTCTCGAGAACGGTGCGTCCTACGAGAAAAAACCTGTACATATTTTTTGTAGCTCGTGACTTGATCTAGAGGATGGCATTGGAAAATTCACGAAATTCCCATTATTTGAGCAAATTTTTGAAAAAAACAGGGAAATTTGTTTCTCTGGCGTAAATTATATGAAATTTTACATCGGCCTTGAAGGAAGGTCAATCTGAATTGTTGCTCTTGACGTGAATTCACATTGTGCAAGTTTTCATCTCGCCCAATCACCGGCAAGGCGATAATTAAAATTATTTCCCATAAAAAGTGCCTTATCCATTAAAAATTATACCCTTATAACGGTAAATTTGCCCGCTCTCCGACCCCATCCTCTAGATCAAGTCATCAGCTACAAAATCGTCCTGCATCACTTTGCTGTAGGCCGCACGGTTTTTGAGATATGAGCAAAGTAAGACCAACATTCATTATTTTTTCAATGTAGAAAAATCGACATCTGTAGGGGTGCTGGCGATTCGTATGGAATTTTCGACAGCTTATTTCTCGAGAACGGTGTGTCCTACGAGAAAAAACCTGTACATATTTTTTGTAGCTCGTGACTTGATCTAGAGGATGGCATTGGAAAATTCGCGAAATTCCGATTATTTGAGCAAAAAAAAACAGGGAAATTTGTTTCTCTGGCATAAATTATATGAAATTTTACATCGGCCTTGATGGAAGGTCAATCTGAATTGTTGCTCTTGACGTAAATTCACATTGTGCAAGTTTTCATCTCGCTCAATCACTGGCAAGGCGATAATTAAAATTATTTTCCCAAAAAAAGTGCCTTATCCATTAAAAATTATACCCTTATAACGGTAAATTTTCCCGCTCTCCGACCCCATCCTCTAGATCAAGTCATCAGCTACAAAATCGTCCTGCATCACTTTGCTGTAGGACGCACGGTTTTTGAGATATGAGCAAAGTAAGACCAACATTCATTATTTTTTCAATGTAGAAAAATCGACATCTGTAGTGGTGCTGGCGGTTCGTATGGAATTTTCGACAGCTTATTTCTCGAGAACGGTGCGTCCTACGAGAAAAACCTGTACATATTTTTTGTAGCTCGTGACTTGATCTAGAGGATGGCATTGGAAAATTCGCGAAATTCCGATTATTTGAGCAAAAAAAAACAGGGAAATTTGTTTCTCTGGCATAAATTATATGAAATTTTACATCGGCCTTGATGGAAGGTCAATCTGAATTGTTGCTCTTGACGTAAATTCACATTGTGCAAGTTTTCATCTCGCTCAATCACTGGCAAGGCGATAATTAAAATTATTTTCCCAAAAAAAGTGCCTTATCCATTAAAAATTATACCCTTATAACGGTAAATTTTCCCGCTCTCCGACCCCATCCTCTAGATCAAGTCATCAGCTACAAAATCGTCCTGCATCACTTTGCTGTAGGACGCACGGTTTTTGAGATATGAGCAAAGTAAGACCAACATTCATTATTTTTTCAATGTAGAAAAATCGACATCTGTAGTGGTGCTGGCGGTTCGTATGGAATTTTCGACAGCTTATTTCTCGAGAACGGTGCGTCCTACGAGAAAAAACCTGTGCATATTTTTTGTAGCTCGTGACTTGATCTAGAGGATGGCATTGGAAAATTCACGAAATTCCCATTATTTGAGCAAATTTTTGAAAAAAACAGGGAAATTTGTTTCTCTGGCGTAAATTATATGAAATTTTACATCGGCCTTGATGGAAGGTCAATCTGAATTGTTGCTCTTGACGTAAATTCACATTGTGCAAGTTTTCATCTCGCTCAATCACTGGCAAGGCGATAATTAAAATTATTTTCCCAAAAAAAGTGCCTTATCCATTAAAAATTATACCCTTATAACGGTAAATTTTCCCGCTCTCCGACCCCATCCTCTAGATCAAGTCATCAGCTACAAAATCGTCCTGCATCACTTTGCTGTAGGCCGCACGGTTTTTGAGATATGAGCAAAGTAAGACCAACATTCATTATTTTTTCAATGTAGAAAAATCGACATCTGTAGGGGTGTTGGCGGTTCGTATGGAATTTTCGACAGCTTATTTCTCGAGACCGGTGTGTCCTACGAGAAAAAACCTGTACATATTTTTTGTAGCTCGTGACTTGATCTAGAGGATGGCATTGGAAAATTCGCGAAATTCCGATTATTTGAGCAAAAAAAAACAGGGAAATTTGTTTCTCTGGCATAAATTATATGAAATTTTACATCGGCCTTGATGGAAGGTCAATCTGAATTGTTGCTCTTGACGTAAATTCACATTGTGCAAGTTTTCATCTCGCTCAATCACTGGCAAGGCGATAATTAAAATTATTTTCCCAAAAAAAGTGCCTTATCCATTAAAAATTATACCCTTATAACGGTAAATTTTCCCGCTCTCCGACCCCATCCTCTAGATCAAGTCATCAGCTACAAAATCGTCCTGCATCACTTTGCTGTAGGACGCACGGTTTTTGAGATATGAGCAAAGTAAGACCAACATTCATTATTTTTTCAATGTAGAAAAATCGACATCTGTAGTGGTGCTGGCGGTTCGTATGGAATTTTCGACAGCTTATTTCTCGAGAACGGTGCGTCCTACGAGAAAAAACCTGTGCATATTTTTTGTAGCTCGTGACTTGATCTAGAGGATGGCATTGGAAAATTCACGAAATTCCCATTATTTGAGCAAATTTTTGAAAAAAACAGGGAAATTTGTTTCTCTGGCGTAAATTATATGAAATTTTACATCGGCCTTGAAGGAAGGTCAATCTGAATTGTTGCTCTTGACGTGAATTCACATTGTGCAAGTTTTCATCTCGCCCAATCACCGGCAAGGCGATAATTAAAATTATTTTCCCATAAAAAGTGCCTTATCCATTAAAAATTATACCCTTATAACGGTAAATTTGCCCGCTCTCCGACCCCATCCTCTAGATCAAGTCATCAGCTACAAAATCGTCCTGCATCACTTTGCTGTAGGCCGCACGGTTTTTGAGATATGAGCAAAGTAAGACCAACATTCATTATTTTTTCAATGTAGAAAAATCGACATCTGTAGGGGTGCTGGCGGTTCGTATGGAATTTTCGACAGCTTATTTCTCGATAACGGTGCGTCCTACGAGAAAAAACCTGTACATATTTTTTGTAGCTCGTGACTTGATCTAGAGGATGGCATTGGAAAATTCACGAAATTCCCATTATTTGAGCAAATTTTTGAAAAAAACAGGGAAATTTGTTTCTCTGGCGTAAATTATATGAAATTTTACATCGGCCTTGAAGGAAGGTCAATCTGAATTGTTGCTCTTGACGTGAATTCACATTGTGCAAGTTTTCATCTCGCCCAATCACCGGCAAGGCGATAATTAAAATTATTTTCCCATAAAAAGTGCCTTATCCATTAAAAATTATACCCTTATAACGGTAAATTTGCCCGCTCTCCGACCCCATCCTCTAGATCAAGTCATCAGCTACAAAATCGTCCTGCATCACTTTGCTGTAGGCCGCACGGTTTTTGAGATATGAGCAAAGTAAGACCAACATTCATTATTTTTTCAATGTAGAAAAATCGACATCTGTAGGGGTGCTGGCGATTCGTATGGAATTTTCGACAGCTTATTTCTCGAGAGCGGTGCGTCCTACGAGAAAAAACCTGTGCATATTTTTTGTAGCTCGTGACTTGATCTAGAGGATGGCGTTGGAAAATTCACGAAATTCCCATTATTTGAGCAAATTTTTGAAAAAAAACAGGGAAATTTGTTTCTCTGGCGTAAATTATATGAAATTTTACATCGGCTTTGATGGAAGGTCAATCTGAATTGTTGCTCTTGACGTGATTTCACATTGTGCAAGTTTTCATCTCGCTCAATCACCGGCAAGGCGATAATTAAAATTATTTTCCCAAAAAAAGTGCCTTATCCATTAAAAATTATACCCTTATAACGGTAAATTTTCCCGCTCTCCGACCCCATCCTCTAGATCAAGTCATCAGCTACAAAATCGTTCTGCATCACTTTGCTGTAGGACGCACGGTTTTTGAGATATGAGCAAAGTAAGACCAACATTCATTATTTTTTCTATGTAGAAAAATCGACATCTGTAGGGGTGCTGCCGGTTCGTATGGAATTTTCGACAGCTTATTTCTCGAGAACGGTGCGTCCTACGAGAAAAAACCTGTACATATTTTTTGTAGCTCGTGACTTGATCTAGAGGATGGCATTGGAAAATTCACGAAATTCCCATTATTTGAGCAAATTTTTGAAAAAAACAGGGAAATTTGTTTCTCTGGCGTAAATTATATGAAATTTTACATCGGCCTTGAAGGAAGGTCAATCTGAATTGTTGCTCTTGACGTGAATTCACATTGTGCAAGTTTTCATCTCGCCCAATCACCGGCAAGGCGATAATTAAAATTATTTCCCATAAAAAGTGCCTTATACATTAAAAATTATACCCTTATAACGGTAAATTTGCCCGCTCTCCGACCCCATCCTCTAGATCAAGTCATCAGCTACAAAATCGTCCTGCATCACTTTGCTGTAGGCCGCACGGTTTTTGAGATATGAGCAAAGTAAGACCAACATTCATTATTTTTTCAATGTAGAAAAATCGACATCTGTAGGGGTGCTGGCGATTCGTATGGAATTTTCGACAGCTTATTTCTCGAGAACGGTGTGTCCTACGAGAAAAAACCTGTACATATTTTTTGTAGCTCGTGACTTGATCTAGAGGATGGCATTGGAAAATTCACGAAATTCCCATTATTTGAGCAAATTTTTGAAAAAAACAGGGAAATTTGTTTCTCTGGCGTAAATTATATGAAATTTTACATCGGCCTTGAAGGAAGGTCAATCTGAATTGTTGCTCTTGACGTGAATTCACATTGTGCAAGTTTTCATCTCGCCCAATCACCGGCAAGGCGATAATTAAAATTATTTTCCCATAAAAAGTGCCTTATCCATTAAAAATTATACCCTTATAACGGTAAATTTGCCCGCTCTCCGACCCCATCCTCTAGATCAAGTCATCAGCTACAAAATCGTCCTGCATCACTTTGCTGTAGGCCGCACGGTTTTTGAGATATGAGCAAAGTAAGACCAACATTCATTATTTTTTCAATGTAGAAAAATCGACATCTGTAGGGGTGCTGGCGATTCGTATGGAATTTTCGACAGCTTATTTCTCGAGAGCGGTGCGTCCTACGAGAAAAAACCTGTGCATATTTTTTGTAGCTCGTGACTTGATCTAGAGGATGGCATTGGAAAATTCACGAAATTCCCATTATTTGAGCAAATTTTTGAAAAAAAACAGGGAAATTTGTTTCTCTGGCGTAAATTATATGAAATTTTACATCGGCTTTGATGGAAGGTCAATCTGAATTGTTGCTCTTGACGTGATTTCACATTGTGCAAGTTTTCATCTCGCTCAATCACCGGCAAGGCGATAATTAAAATTATTTTCCCAAAAAAAGTGCCTTATCCATTAAAAATTATACCCTTATAACGGTAAATTTTCCCGCTCTCCGACCCCATCCTCTAGATCAAGTCATCAGCTACAAAATCGTTCTGCATCACTTTGCTGTAGGACGCACGGTTTTTGAGATATGAGCAAAGTAAGACCAACATTCATTATTTTTTCTATGTAGAAAAATCGACATCTGTAGGGGTGCTGCCGGTTCGTATGGAATTTTCGACAGCTTATTTCTCGAGAACGGTGCGTCCTACGAGAAAAAACCTGTACATATTTTTTGTAGCTCGTGACTTGATCTAGAGGATGGCATTGGAAAATTCACGAAATTCCCATTATTTGAGCAAATTTTTGAAAAAAACAGGGAAATTTGTTTCTCTGGCGTAAATTATATGAAATTTTACATCGGCCTTGAAGGAAGGTCAATCTGAATTGTTGCTCTTGACGTGAATTCACATTGTGCAAGTTTTCATCTCGCCCAATCACCGGCAAGGCGATAATTAAAATTATTTCCCATAAAAAGTGCCTTATCCATTAAAAATTATACCCTTATAACGGTAAATTTGCCCGCTCTCCGACCCCATCCTCTAGATCAAGTCATCAGCTACAAAATCGTCCTGCATCACTTTGCTGTAGGCCGCACGGTTTTTGAGATATGAGCAAAGTAAGACCAACATTCATTATTTTTTCTATGTAGAAAAATCGACATCTGTAGGGGTGCTGGCGATTCGTATGGAATTTTCGACAGCTTATTTCTCGAGAACGGTGTGTCCTACGAGAAAAAACCTGTACATATTTTTTGTAGCTCGTGACTTGATCTAGAGGATGGCATTGGAAAATTCGCGAAATTCCGATTATTTGAGCAAAAAAAAACAGGGAAATTTGTTTCTCTGGCATAAATTATATGAAATTTTACATCGGCCTTGATGGAAGGTCAATCTGAATTGTTGCTCTTGACGTAAATTCACATTGTGCAAGTTTTCATCTCGCTCAATCACTGGCAAGGCGATAATTAAAATTATTTTCCCAAAAAAAGTGCCTTATCCATTAAAAATTATACCCTTATAACGGTAAATTTTCCCGCTCTCCGACCCCATCCTCTAGATCAAGTCATCAGCTACAAAATCGTCCTGCATCACTTTGCTGTAGGACGCACGGTTTTTGAGATATGAGCAAAGTAAGACCAACATTCATTATTTTTTCAATGTAGAAAAATCGACATCTGTAGTGGTGTTGGCGGTTCGTATGGAATTTTCGACAGCTTATTTCTCGAGAACGGTGCGTCCTACGAGAAAAAACCTGTGCATATTTTTTGTAGCTCGTGACTTGATCTAGAGGATGGCATTGGAAAATTCACGAAATTCCCATTATTTGAGCAAATTTTTGAAAAAAACAGGGAAATTTGTTTCTCTGGCGTAAATTATATGAAATTTTACATCGGCCTTGATGGAAGGTCAATCTGAATTGTTGCTCTTGACGTAAATTCACATTGTGCAAGTTTTCATCTCGCTCAATCACTGGCAAGGCGATAATTAAAATTATTTTCCCAAAAAAAGTGCCTTATCCATTAAAAATTATACCCTTATAACGGTAAATTTTCCCGCTCTCCGACCCCATCCTCTAGATCAAGTCATCAGCTACAAAATCGTCCTGCATCACTTTGCTGTAGGCCGCACGGTTTTTGAGTTATGAGCAAAGTAAGACCAACATTCATTATTTTTTCAATGTAGAAAAATCGACATCTGTAGGGGTGCTGGCGGTTCGTATGGAATTTTCGACAGCTTATTTCTCGATAACGGTGCGTCCTACGAGAAAAAACCTGTGCATATTTTTTGTAGCTCGTGACTTGATCTAGAGGATGGCATTGGAAAATTCACGAAATTCCCATTATTTGAGCAAATTTTTGAAAAAAACAGGGAAATTTGTTTCTCTGGCGTAAATTATATGAAATTTTACATCGGCCTTGAAGGAAGGTCAATCTGAATTGTTGCTCTTGACGTGAATTCACATTGTGCAAGTTTTCATCTCGCCCAATCACCGGCAAGGCGATAATTAAAATTATTTTCCCATAAAAAGTGCCTTATCCATTAAAAATTATACCCTTATAACGGTAAATTTGCCCGCTCTCCGACCCCATCCTCTAGATCAAGTCATCAGCTACAAAATCGTCCTGCATCACTTTGCTGTAGGCCGCACGGTTTTTGAGATATGAGCAAAGTAAGACCAACATTCATTATTTTTTCAATGTAGAAAAATCGACATCTGTAGGGGTGCTGGCGGTTCGTATGGAATTTTCGACAGCTTATTTCTCGATAACGGTGCGTCCTACGAGAAAAAACCTGTACATATTTTTTGTAGCTCGTGACTTGATCTAGAGGATGGCATTGGAAAATTCACGAAATTCCCATTATTTGAGCAAATTTTTGAAAAAAACAGGGAAATTTGTTTCTCTGGCGTAAATTATATGAAATTTTACATCGGCCTTGATGGAAGGTCAATCTGAATTGTTGCTCTTGACGTAAATTCACATTGTGCAAGTTTTCATCTCGCTCAATCACTGGCAAGGCGATAATTAAAATTATTTTCCCAAAAAAAGTGCCTTATCCATTAAAAATTATACCCTTATAACGGTAAATTTTCCCGCTCTCCGACCCCATCCTCTAGATCAAGTCATCAGCTACAAAATCGTCCTGCATCACTTTGCTGTAGGCCGCACGGTTTTTGAGTTATGAGCAAGTAAGACCAACATTCATTATTTTTTCAATGTAGAAAAATCGACATCTGTAGGGGTGCTGCCGGTTCGTATGGAATTTTCGACAGCTTATTTCTCGAGAACGGTGTGTCCTACGCGAAAAAACCTGTACATATTTTTTGTAGCTCGTGACTTGATCTAGAGGATGGCATTGGAAAATTCGCGAAATTCCGATTATTTGAGCAAAAAAAAACAGGGAAATTTGTTTCTCCGGCATAAATTATATGAAATTTTACATCGGCCTTGATGGAAGGCCAATCTGAATTGTTGCTCTTGACGTAAATTCACATTGTGCAAGTTTTCATCTCGCTCAATCACTGGCAAGGCGATAATTAAAATTATTTTCCCAAAAAAAGTGCCTTATCCATTAAAAATTATACCCTTATAACGGTAAATTTTCCCGCTCTCCGACCCCATCCTCTAGATCAAGTCATCAGCTACAAAATCGTCCTGCATCACTTTGCTGTAGGACGCACGGTTTTTGAGATATGAGCAAAGTAAGACCAACATTCATTATTTTTTCAATGTAGAAAAATCGACATCTGTAGGGGTGCTGGCGGTTCGTATGGAATTTTCGACAGCTTATTTCTCGATAACGGTGCGTCCTACGAGAAAAAACCTGTACATATTTTTTGTAGCTCGTGACTTGATCTAGAGGATGGCATTGGAAAATTCACGAAATTCCCATTATTTGAGCAAATTTTTGAAAAAAACAGGGAAATTTGTTTCTCTGGCGTAAATTATATGAAATTTTACATCGGCCTTGATGGAAGGTCAATCTGAATTGTTGCTCTTGACGTAAATTCATATTGTGCAAGTTTTCATCTCGCTCAATCACTGGCAAGGCGATAATTAAAATTATTTTCCCAAAAAAAGTGCCTTATCCATTAAAAATTATACCCTTATAACGGTAAATTTTCCCGCTCTCCGACCCCATCCTCTAGATCAAGTCATCAGCTACAAAATCGTTCTGCATCACTTTGCTGTAGGCCGCACGGTTTTTGAGTTATGAGCAAAGTAAGACCAACATTCATTATTTTTTCAATGTAGAAAAATCGACATCTGTAGGGGTGCTGGCGGTTCGTATGGAATTTTCGACAGCTTATTTCTCGATAACGGTGCGTCCTACGAGAAAAAACCTGTACATATTTTTTGTAGCTCGTGACTTGATCTAGAGGATGGCATTGGAAAATTCACGAAATTCCCATTATTTGAGCAAATTTTTGAAAAAAACAGGGAAATTTGTTTCTCTGGCGTAAATTATATGAAATTTTACATCGGCCTTGATGGAAGGTCAATCTGAATTGTTGCTCTTGACGTAAATTCACATTGTGCAAGTTTTCATCTCGCTCAATCACTGGCAAGGCGATAATTAAAATTATTTTCCCAAAAAAAGTGCCTTATCCATTAAAAATTATACCCTTATAACGGTAAATTTTCCCGCTCTCCGACCCCATCCTCTAGATCAAGTCATCAGCTACAAAATCGTCCTGCATCACTTTGCTGTAGGCCGCACGGTTTTTGAGTTATGAGCAAAGTAAGACCAACATTCATTATTTTTTCAATATAGAAAAATCGACATCTGTAGGGGTGCTGCCGGTTCGTATGGAATTTTCGACAGCTTATTTCTCGAGAACGGTGCGTCCTACGAGAAAAAACCTGTACATATTTTTTGTAGCTCGTGACTTGATCTAGAGGATGGCATTGGAAAATTCAGGAAATTCCCATTATTTGAGCAAATTTTTGAAAAAAACAGGGAAATTTGTTTCTCTGGCGTAAATTATATGAAATTTTACATCGGCTTTGATGGAAGGTCAATCTGAATTGTTGCTCTTGACGTGATTTCACATTGTGCAAGTTTTCATCTCGCTCAATCACCGGCAAGGCGATAATTAAAATTATTTTCCCAAAAAAAGTGCCTTATCCATTAAAAATTATACCCTTATAACGGTAAATTTTCCCGCTCTCCGACCCCATCCTCTAGATCAAGTCATCAGCTACAAAATCGTCCTGCATCACTTGGCTGTAGGCCGCACGGTTTTTGAGATATGAGCAAAGTAAGACCAACATTCATTATTTTTTCAATGTAGAAAAATCGACATCTGTAGGGGTGCTGGCGGTTCGTATGGAATTTTCGACAGCTTATTTCTCGATAACGGTGCGTCCTACGAGAAAAAACCTGCACATATTTTTTGTAGCTCGTGACTTGATCTAGAGGATGGCATTGGAAAATTCACGAAATTCCCATTATTTGAGCAAATTTTTGAAAAAAACAGGGAAATTCGTTTCTCTGGCGTAAGTTATATGAAATTTTACATCGGCCTTGAAGGAAGGTCAATCTGAATTGTTGCTCTTGACGTGAATTCACATTGTGCAAGTTTTCATCTCGCCCAATCACCGGCAAGGCGATAATTAAAATTATTTTCCCATAAAAAGTACCTTATCCATTAAAAATTATACCCTTATAACGGTAAATTTGCCCGCTCTCCGACCCCATCCTCTAGATCAAGTCATCAGCTACAAAATCGTCCTGCATCACTTTGCTGTAGGCCGCACGGTTTTTGAGATATGAGCAAAGTAAGACCAACATTCATTATTTTTTCAATGTAGAAAAATCGACATCTGTAGGTGTTCGTATGGAATTTTCGACAGCTTATTTCTCGAGAACGGTGCGTCCTACGAGAAAAAACCTGACATATTTTTTGTAGCTCGTGACTTGATCTAGAGGATGGCATTGGAAAATTCACGAAATTCCCATTATTTGAGCAAATTTTTGAAAAAAACAGGGAAATTCGTTTCTCTGGCGTAAGTTATATGAAATTTTACATCGGCCTTGAAGGAAGGTCAATCTGAATTGTTGCTCTTGACGTGAATTCACATTGTGCAAGTTTTCATCTCGCCCAATCACCGGCAAGGCGATAATTAAAATTATTTTCCCATAAAAAGTACCTTATCCATTAAAAATTATACCCTTATAACGGTAAATTTTCCCGCTCTCCGACCCCATCCTCTAGATCAAGTCATCAGCTACAAAATCGTCCTGCATCACTTTGCTGTAGGACGCACGGTTTTTGAGATATGAGCAAAGTAAGACCAACATTCATTATTTTTTCAATGTAGAAAAATCGACATCTGTAGGGGTGCTGGCGGTTCGTATGGAATTTTCGACAGCTTATTTCTCGATAACGGTGCGTCCTACGAGAAAAAACCTGTACATATTTTTTGTAGCTCGTGACTTGATCTAGAGGATGGCATTGGAAAATTCACGAAATTCCCATTATTTGAGCAAATTTTTGAAAAAAACAGGGAAATTTGTTTCTCTGGCGTAAATTATATGAAATTTTACATCGGCCTTGATGGAAGGTCAATCTGAATTGTTGCTCTTGACGTAAATTCATATTGTGCAAGTTTTCATCTCGCTCAATCACTGGCAAGGCGATAATTAAAATTATTTTCCCAAAAAAAGTGCCTTATCCATTAAAAATTATACCCTTATAACGGTAAATTTTCCCGCTCTCCGACCCCATCCTCTAGATCAAGTCATCAGCTACAAAATCGTTCTGCATCACTTTGCTGTAGGCCGCACGGTTTTTGAGTTATGAGCAAAGTAAGACCAACATTCATTATTTTTTCAATGTAGAAAAATCGACATCTGTAGGGGTGCTGGCGGTTCGTATGGAATTTTCGACAGCTTATTTCTCGATAACGGTGCGTCCTACGAGAAAAAACCTGTACATATTTTTTGTAGCTCGTGACTTGATCTAGAGGATGGCATTGGAAAATTCACGAAATTCCCATTATTTGAGCAAATTTTTGAAAAAAACAGGGAAATTTGTTTCTCTGGCGTAAATTATATGAAATTTTACATCGGCCTTGATGGAAGGTCAATCTGAATTGTTGCTCTTGACGTAAATTCACATTGTGCAAGTTTTCATCTCGCTCAATCACTGGCAAGGCGATAATTAAAATTATTTTCCCAAAAAAAGTGCCTTATCCATTAAAAATTATACCCTTATAACGGTAAATTTTCCCGCTCTCCGACCCCATCCTCTAGATCAAGTCATCAGCTACAAAATCGTCCTGCATCACTTTGCTGTAGGCCGCACGGTTTTTGAGTTATGAGCAAAGTAAGACCAACATTCATTATTTTTTCAATATAGAAAAATCGACATCTGTAGGGGTGCTGCCGGTTCGTATGGAATTTTCGACAGCTTATTTCTCGAGAACGGTGCGTCCTACGAGAAAAAACCTGTACATATTTTTTGTAGCTCGTGACTTGATCTAGAGGATGGCATTGGAAAATTCAGGAAATTCCCATTATTTGAGCAAATTTTTGAAAAAAACAGGGAAATTTGTTTCTCTGGCGTAAATTATATGAAATTTTACATCGGCTTTGATGGAAGGTCAATCTGAATTGTTGCTCTTGACGTGATTTCACATTGTGCAAGTTTTCATCTCGCTCAATCACCGGCAAGGCGATAATTAAAATTATTTTCCCAAAAAAAGTGCCTTATCCATTAAAAATTATACCCTTATAACGGTAAATTTTCCCGCTCTCCGACCCCATCCTCTAGATCAAGTCATCAGCTACAAAATCGTCCTGCATCACTTGGCTGTAGGCCGCACGGTTTTTGAGATATGAGCAAAGTAAGACCAACATTCATTATTTTTTCAATGTAGAAAAATCGACATCTGTAGGGGTGCTGGCGGTTCGTATGGAATTTTCGACAGCTTATTTCTCGATAACGGTGCGTCCTACGAGAAAAAACCTGCACATATTTTTTGTAGCTCGTGACTTGATCTAGAGGATGGCATTGGAAAATTCACGAAATTCCCATTATTTGAGCAAATTTTTGAAAAAAACAGGGAAATTCGTTTCTCTGGCGTAAGTTATATGAAATTTTACATCGGCCTTGAAGGAAGGTCAATCTGAATTGTTGCTCTTGACGTGAATTCACATTGTGCAAGTTTTCATCTCGCCCAATCACCGGCAAGGCGATAATTAAAATTATTTTCCCATAAAAAGTACCTTATCCATTAAAAATTATACCCTTATAACGGTAAATTTGCCCGCTCTCCGACCCCATCCTCTAGATCAAGTCATCAGCTACAAAATCGTCCTGCATCACTTTGCTGTAGGCCGCACGGTTTTTGAGATATGAGCAAAGTAAGACCAACATTCATTATTTTTTCAATGTAGAAAAATCGACATCTGTAGGTGTTCGTATGGAATTTTCGACAGCTTATTTCTCGAGAACGGTGCGTCCTACGAGAAAAAACCTGACATATTTTTTGTAGCTCGTGACTTGATCTAGAGGATGGCATTGGAAAATTCACGAAATTCCCATTATTTGAGCAAATTTTTGAAAAAAACAGGGAAATTCGTTTCTCTGGCGTAAGTTATATGAAATTTTACATCGGCCTTGAAGGAAGGTCAATCTGAATTGTTGCTCTTGACGTGAATTCACATTGTGCAAGTTTTCATCTCGCCCAATCACCGGCAAGGCGATAATTAAAATTATTTTCCCATAAAAAGTACCTTATCCATTAAAAATTATACCCTTATAACGGTAAATTTGCCCGCTCTCCGACCCCATCCTCTAGATCAAGTCATCAGCTACAAAATCGTCCTGCATCACTTTGCTGTAGGCCGCACGGTTTTTGAGATATGAGCAAAGTAAGACCAACATTCATTATTTTTTCAATGTAGAAAAATCGACATCTGTAGGTGTTCGTATGGAATTTTCGACAGCTTATTTCTCGAGAACGGTGCGTCCTACGAGAAAAAACCTGACATATTTTTTGTAGCTCGTGACTTGATCTAGAGGATGGCATTGGAAAATTCACGAAATTCCCATTATTTGAGCAAATTTTTGAAAAAAACAGGGAAATTTGTTTCTCTGGCGTAAATTATATGAAATTTTACATCGGCTTTGATGGAAGGTCAATCTGAATTGTTGCTCTTGACGTGATTTCACATTGTGCAAGTTTTCATCTCGCTCAATCACCGGCAAGGCGATAATTAAAATTATTTTCCCAAAAAAAGTGCCTTATCCATTAAAAATTATACCCTTATAACGGTAAATTTTCCCGCTCTCCGACCCCATCCTCTAGATCAAGTCATCAGCTACAAAATCGTCCTGCATCACTTGGCTGTAGGCCGCACGGTTTTTGAGATATGAGCAAAGTAAGACCAACATTCATTATTTTTTCAATGTAGAAAAATCGACATCTGTAGGGGTGCTGGCGGTTCGTATGGAATTTTCGACAGCTTATTTCTCGATAACGGTGCGTCCTACGAGAAAAAACCTGACATATTTTTTGTAGCTCGTGACTTGATCTAGAGGATGGCATTGGAAAATTCACGAAATTCCCATTATTTGAGCAAATTTTTGAAAAAAACAGGGAAATTTGTTTCTCTGGCGTAAATTATATGAAATTTTACATCGGCTTTGATGGAAGGTCAATCTGAATTGTTGCTCTTGACGTGATTTCACATTGTGCAAGTTTTCATCTCGCTCAATCACCGGCAAGGCGATAATTAAAATTATTTTCCCAAAAAAAGTGCCTTATCCATTAAAAATTATACCCTTATAACGGTAAATTTTCCCGCTCTCCGACCCCATCCTCTAGATCAAGTCATCAGCTACAAAATCGTCCTGCATCACTTGGCTGTAGGCCGCACGGTTTTTGAGATATGAGCAAAGTAAGACCAACATTCATTATTTTTTCAATGTAGAAAAATCGACATCTGTAGGGGTGCTGGCGGTTCGTATGGAATTTTCGACAGCTTATTTCTCGATAACGGTGCGTCCTACGAGAAAAAACCTGTACATATTTTTTGTAGCTCGTGACTTGATCTAGAGGATGGCATTGGAAAATTCACGAAATTCCCATTATTTTAGCAAATTTTTGAAAAAAACAGGGAAATTCGTTTCTCTGGCGTAAGTTATATGAAATTTTACATCGGCCTTGAAGGAAGGTCAATCTGAATTGTTGCTCTTGACGTGAATTCACATTGTGCAAGTTTTCATCTCGCCCAATCACCGGCAAGGCGATAATTAAAATTATTTTCCCATAAAAAGTGCCTTATCCATTAAAAATTATACCCTTATAACGGTAAATTTGCCCGCTCTCCGACCCCATCCTCTAGATCAAGTCATCAGCTACAAAATCGTCCTGCATCACTTTGCTGTAGGCCGCACGGTTTTTGAGATATGAGCAAAGTAAGACCAACATTCATTATTTTTTCAATGTAGAAAAATCGACATCTGTAGGGGTGCTGGCGGTTCGTATGGAATTTTCGACAGCTTATTTCTCGAGAACGGTGCGTCCTACGAGAAAAAACCTGTACATATTTTTTGTAGCTCGTGACTTGATCTAGAGGATGGCATTGGAAAATTCACGAAATTCCCATTATTTGAGCAAATTTTTGAAAAAAACAGGGAAATTTGTTTCTCTGGCGTAAATTATATGAAATTTTACATCGGCTTTGATGGAAGGTCAATCTGAATTGTTGCTCTTGACGTGATTTCACATTGTGCAAGTTTTCATCTCGCTCAATCACCGGCAAGGCGATAATTAAAATTATTTTCCCAAAAAAAGTGCCTTATCCATTAAAAATTATACCCTTATAACGGTAAATTTTCCCGCTCTCCGACCCCATCCTCTAGATCAAGTCATCAGCTACAAAATCGTCCTGCATCACTTTGCTGTAGGCCGCACGGTTTTTGAGATATGAGCAAAGTAAGACCAACATTCATTATTTTTTCAATGTAGAAAAATCGACATCTGTAGGGGTGCTGCCGGTTCGTATGGAATTTTCGACAGCTTATTTCTCGAGAACGGTGCGTCCTACGAGAAAAAACCTGTACATATTTTTTGTAGCTCGTGACTTGATCTAGAGGATGGCATTGGAAAATTCACGAAATTCCCATTATTTGAGCAAATTTTTGAAAAAAACAGGGAAATTTGTTTCTCTGGCGTAAATTATATGAAATTTTACATCGGCTTTGAAGGAAGGTTAATCTGAATTGTTGCTCTTGACGTGAATTCACATTGTGCAAGTTTTCATCTCGCTCAATCACCGGCAAGGCGATAATTAAAATTATTTTCCCAAAAAAAGTGCCTTATCCATTAAAAATTATACCCTTATAACGGTAAATTTGCCCGCTCTCCGACCCCATCCTCTAGATCAAGTCATCAGCTACAAAATCGTCCTGCATCACTTTGCTGTAGGCCGCACGGTTTTTGAGTTATGAGCAAAGTAAGACCAACATTCATTATTTTTTCAATGTAGAAAAATCGACATCTGTAGGGGTGCTGCCGGTTCGTATGGAATTTTCGACAGCTTATTTCTCGAGAACGGTGCGTCCTACGAGAAAAAACCTGTACATATTTTTTGTAGCTCGTGACTTGATCTAGAGGATGGCATTGGAAAATTCACGAAATTCCCATTATTTTAGCAAATTTTTGAAAAAAACAGGGAAATTCGTTTCTCTGGCGTAAGTTATATGAAATTTTACATCGGCCTTGAAGGAAGGTCAATCTGAATTGTTGCTCTTGACGTGAATTCACATTGTGCAAGTTTTCATCTCGCCCAATCACCGGCAAGGCGATAATTAAAATTATTTTCCCATAAAAAGTGCCTTATCCATTAAAAATTATACCCTTATAACGGTAAATTTGCCCGCTCTCCGACCCCATCCTCTAGATCAAGTCATCAGCTACAAAATCGTCCTGCATCACTTTGCTGTAGGCCGCACGGTTTTTGAGATATGAGCAAAGTAAGACCAACATTCATTATTTTTTCAATGTAGAAAAATCGACATCTGTAGGGGTGCTGGCGGTTCGTATGGAATTTTCGACAGCTTATTTCTCGAGAACGGTGCGTCCTACGAGAAAAAACCTGTACATATTTTTTGTAGCTCGTGACTTGATCTAGAGGATGGCATTGGAAAATTCACGAAATTCCCATTATTTGAGCAAATTTTTGAAAAAAACAGGGAAATTTGTTTCTCTGGCGTAAATTATATGAAATTTTACATCGGCTTTGATGGAAGGTCAATCTGAATTGTTGCTCTTGACGTGATTTCACATTGTGCAAGTTTTCATCTCGCTCAATCACCGGCAAGGCGATAATTAAAATTATTTTCCCAAAAAAAGTGCCTTATCCATTAAAAATTATACCCTTATAACGGTAAATTTTCCCGCTCTCCGACCCCATCCTCTAGATTAAGTCATCAGCTACAAAATCGTCCTGCATCACTTTGCTGTAGGCCGCACGGTTTTTGAGATATGAGCAAAGTAAGACCAACATTCATTATTTTTTCAATGTAGAAAAATCGACATCTGTAGGGGTGCTGCCGGTTCGTATGGAATTTTCGACAGCATATTTCTCGAGAACGGTGCGTCCTACGAGAAAAAAACCTGTACATATTTTTTGTAGCTCGTGACTTGATCTAGAGGATGGCATTGGAAAATTCACGAAATTCCCCATTATTTGAGCAAATTTTTGAAAAAAACAGGGAAATTTGTTTCTCTGGCGTAAATTATATGAAATTTTACATCGGCTTTGATGGAAGGTCAATCTGAATTGTTGCTCTTGACGTGATTTCACATTGTGCAAGTTTTCATCTCGCTCAATCACCGGCAAGGCGATAATTAAAATTATTTTCCCAAAAAAGTGCCTTATCCATTAAAAATTATACCCTTATAACGGTAAATTTTCCCGCTCTCCGACCCCATCCTCTAGATCAAGTCATCAGCCTACAAAATCGTCCTGCATCACTTGGCTGTAGGCCGCACGGTTTTTGAGATATGAGCAAAGTAAGACCAACATTCATTATTTTTTCAATGTAGAAAAATCGACATCTGTAGGGGTGCTGGCGGTTCGTATGGAATTTTCGACAGCTTATTTCTCGAGAACGGTGCGTCCTACGAGAAAAAAACCTGTACATATTTTTTGTAGCTCGTGACTTGATCTAGAGGATGGCATTGGAAAATTCACGAAATTCCCATTATTTGAGCAAATTTTTGAAAAAAACAGGGAAATTTGTTTCTCTGGCGTAAATTATATGAAATTTTACATCGGCTTTGATGGAAGGTCAATCTGAATTGTTGCTCTTGACGTGATTTCACATTGTGCAAGTTTTCATCTCGCTCAATCACCGGCAAGGCGATAATTAAAATTATTTTCCCAAAAAAAGTGCCTTATCCATTAAAAATTATACCCTTATAACGGTAAATTTTCCCGCTCTCCGACCCCATCCTCTAGATCAAGTCATCAGCTACAAAATCGTCCTGCATCACTTTGCTGTAGGCCGCACGGTTTTTGAGATATGAGCAAAGTAAGACCAACATTCATTATTTTTTCAATGTAGAAAAATCGACATCTGTAGGGGTGCTGCCGGTTCGTATGGAATTTTCGACAGCTTATTTCTCGAGAACGGTGCGTCCTACGAGAAAAAACCTGTACATATTTTTTGTAGCTCGTGACTTGATCTAGAGGATGGCATTGGAAAATTCACGAAATTCCCATTATTTGAGCAAAATTTTTGAAAAAAACAGGGAAATTTGTTTCTCTGGCGTAAATTATATGAAATTTTACATCGGCCTTGAAGGAAGGTCAATCTGAATTGTTGCTCTTGACGTGAATTCACATTGTGCAAGTTTTCATCTCGCCCAATCACCGGCAAGGCGATAATTAAAATTATTTTCCCATAAAAAGTGCCTTATCCATTAAAAATTATACCCTTATAACGGTAAATTTGCCCGCTCTCTGACCCCATCCTCTAGATTAAGTCATCAGCTACAAAATCGTCCTGCATCACTTTGCTGTAGGCCGCACGGTTTTTGAGATATGAGCAAAGTAAGACCAACATTCATTATTTTTTCAATGTAGAAAAATCGAACATCTGTAGGGGTGCTGCCGGTTCGTATGGAATTTTCGACAGCATATTTCTCGAGAACGGTGCGTCCTACGAGAAAAAACCTGTACATATTTTTTGTAGCTCGTGACTTGATCTAGAGGATGGCATTGGAAAATTCACGAAATTCCCATTATTTGAGCAAATTTTTGAAAAAAACAGGGAAATTTGTTTCTCTGGCGTAAATTATATGAAAATTTTACATCGGCTTTGATGGAAGGTCAATCTGAATTGTTGCTCTTGACGTGATTTCACATTGTGCAAGTTTTCATCTCGCTCAATTCACCGGCAAGGCGATAATTAAAATTATTTTCCCAAAAAAAGTGCCTTATCCATTAAAAATTTATAACGGTAAATTTTCCCGCTCTCCGACCCCATCCTCTAGATCAAGTCATCAGCTACAAAATCGTCCTGCATCACTTGGCTGTAGGCCGCACGGTTTTTGAGATATGAGCAAAGTAAGACCAACATTCATTATTTTTTCAATGTAGAAAAATCGACATCTGTAGGGGTGCTGGCGGTTCGTATGGAATTTTCGACAGCTTATTTCTCGATAACGGTGCGTCCTACGAGAAAAAACCTGTACATATTTTTTGTAGCTCGTGACTTGATCTAGAGGATGGCATTGGAAAATTCACGAAATTCCCATTATTTTAGCAAATTTTTGAAAAAAACAGGGAAATTCGTTTCTCTGGCGTAAGTTATATGAAATTTTACATCGGCCTTGAAGGAAGGTCAATCTGAATTGTTGCTCTTGACGTGAATTCACATTGTGCAAGTTTTCATCTCGCCCAATCACCGGCAAGGCGATAATTAAAATTATTTTCCCATAAAAAGTGCCTTATCCATTAAAAATTATACCCTTATAACGGTAAATTTTCCCGCTCTCCGACCCCATCCTCTAGATCAAGTCATCAGCTACAAAATCGTCCTGCATCACTTTGCTGTAGGCCGCACGGTTTTTGAGATATGAGCAAAGTAAGACCAACATTCATTATTTTTTCAATGTAGAAAAATCGACATCTGTAGGGGTGCTGGCGGTTCGTATGGAATTTTCGACAGCTTATTTCTCGAGAACGGTGCGTCCTACGAGAAAAAACCCGTGCATATTTTTTGTAGCTCGTGACTTGATCTAGAGGATGGCATTGGAAAATTCACGAAATTCCCATTATTTGAGCAAATTTTTGAAAAAAACAGGGAAATTTGTTTCTCTGGCGTAAATTATATGAAAATTTACATCGGCTTTGATGGAAGGTCAATCTGAATTGTTGCTCTTGACGTGATTTCACATTGTGCAAGTTTTCATCTCGCTCAATCACCGGCAAGGCGATAATTAAAATTATTTTCCCAAAAAAAGTGCCTTATCCATTAAAAATTATACCCTTATAACGGTAAATTTTCCCGCTCTCCGACCCCATCCTCTAGATCAAGTCATCAGCTACAAAATCGTCCTGCATCACTTTGCTGTAGGCCGCACGGTTTTTGAGATATGAGCAAAGTAAGACCAACATTCATTATTTTTTCAATGTAGAAAAATCGACATCTGTAGGGGTGCTGCCGGTTCGTATGGAATTTTCGACAGCTTATTTCTCGAGAACGGTGCGTCCTACGAGAAAAAACCTGTACATATTTTTTGTAGCTCGTGACTTGATCTAGAGGATGGCATTGGAAAATTCACGAAATTCCCATTATTTGAGCAAATTTTTGAAAAAAACAGGGAAATTTGTTTCTCTGGCGTAAATTATATGAAAATTTACATCGGCTTTGATGGAAGGTCAATCTGAATTGTTGCTCTTGACGTGATTTCACATTGTGCAAGTTTTCATCTCGCTCAATCACCGGCAAGGCGATAATTAAAATTATTTTCCCAAAAAAAGTGCCTTATCCATTAAAAATTATACCCTTATAACGGTAAATTTTCCCGCTCTCCGACCCCATCCTCTAGATCAAGTCATCAGCTACAAAATCGTCCTGCATCACTTTGCTGTAGGCCGCACGGTTTTTGAGATATGAGCAAAGTAAGACCAACATTCATTATTTTTTCAATGTAGAAAAATCGACATCTGTAGGGGTGCTGCCGGTTCGTATGGAATTTTCGACAGCTTATTTCTCGAGAACGGTGCGTCCTACGAGAAAAAACCTGAACATATTTTTTGTAGCTCGTGACTTGATCTAGAGGATGGCATTGGAAAATTCACGAAATTCCCATTATTTGAGCAAATTTTTGAAAAAAACAGGGAAATTTGTTTCTCTGGCGTAAATTATATGAAAATTTACATCGGCTTTGATGGAAGGTCAATCTGAATTGTTGCTCTTGACGTGATTTCACATTGTGCAAGTTTTCATCTCGCTCAATCACCGGCAAGGCGATAATTAAAATTATTTTCCCAAAAAAAGTGCCTTATCCATTAAAAATTATACCCTTATAACGGTAAATTTTCCCGCTCTCCGACCCCATCCTCTAGATCAAGTCATCAGCTACAAAATCGTCCTGCATCACTTTGCTGTAGGCCGCACGGTTTTTGAGATATGAGCAAAGTAAGACCAACATTCATTATTTTTTCAATGTAGAAAAATCGACATCTGTAGGGGTGCTGCCGGTTCGTATGGAATTTTCGACAGCTTATTTCTCGAGAACGGTGCGTCCTACGAGAAAAAACCTGTACATATTTTTTGTAGCTCGTGACTTGATCTAGAGGATGGCATTGGAAAATTCACGAAATTCCCATTATTTGAGCAAATTTTTGAAAAAAACAGGGAAATTTGTTTCTCTGGCGTAAATTATATGAAATTTTACATCGGCCTTGATGGAAGGTCAATCTGAATTGTTGCTCTTGACGTAAATTCACATTGTGCAAGTTTTCATCTCGCTCAATCACTGGCAAGGCGATAATTAAAATTATTTTCCCAAAAAAAGTGCCTTATCCATTAAAAATTATACCCTTATAACGGTAAATTTTCCCGCTCTCCGACCCCATCCTCTAGATTAAGTCATCAGCTACAAAATCGTCCTGCATCACTTTGCTGTAGGCCGCACGGTTTTTGAGTTATGAGCAAAGTAAGACCAACATTCATTATTTTTTCAATGTAGAAAAATCGACATCTGTAGGGGTGCTGCCGGTTCGTATGGAATTTTCGACAGCATATTTCTCGAGAACGGTGCGTCCTACGAGAAAAAACCTGTGCATATTTTTTGTAGCTCGTGACTTGATCTAGAGGATGGCATTGGAAAATTCACGAAATTCCCATTATTTGAGCAAATTTTTGAAAAAAACAGGGAAATTTGTTTCTCTGGCGTAAATTATATGAAATTTTACATCGGCCTTGAAGGAAGGTCAATCTGAATTGTTGCTCTTGACGTGATTTCACATTGTGCAAGTTTTCATCTCGCTCAATCACCGGCAAGGCGATAATTAAAATTATTTTCCCAAAAAAAGTGCCTTATCCATTAAAAATTATACCCTTATAACGGTAAATTTTCCCGCTCTCCGACCCCATCCTCTAGATCAAGTCATCAGCTACAAAATCGTCCTGCATCACTTTGCTGTAGGCCGCACGGTTTTTGAGATATGAGCAAAGTAAGACCAACATTCATTATTTTTTCAATGTAGAAAAATCGACATCTGTAGGGGTGCTGCCGGTTCGTATGGAATTTTCGACAGCTTATTTCTCGAGAACGGTGCGTCCTACGAGAAAAAACCTGTACATATTTTTTGTAGCTCGTGACTTGATCTAGAGGATGGCATTGGAAAATTCACGAAATTCCCATTATTTGAGCAAATTTTTGAAAAAAACAGGGAAATTTGTTTCTCTGGCGTAAATTATATGAAAATTTACATCGGCTTTGATGGAAGGTCAATCTGAATTGTTGCTCTTGACGTGATTTCACATTGTGCAAGTTTTCATCTCGCTCAATCACCGGCAAGGCGATAATTAAAATTATTTTCCCAAAAAAAGTGCCTTATCCATTAAAAATTATACCCTTATAACGGTAAATTTTCCCGCTCTCCGACCCCATCCTCTAGATCAAGTCATCAGCTACAAAATCGTCCTGCATCACTTTGCTGTAGGCCGCACGGTTTTTGAGATATGAGCAAAGTAAGACCAACATTCATTATTTTTTCAATGTAGAAAAATCGACATCTGTAGGGGTGCTGCCGGTTCGTATGGAATTTTCGACAGCTTATTTCTCGAGAACGGTGCGTCCTACGAGAAAAAACCTGAACATATTTTTTGTAGCTCGTGACTTGATCTAGAGGATGGCATTGGAAAATTCACGAAATTCCCATTATTTGAGCAAATTTTTGAAAAAAACAGGGAAATTTGTTTCTCTGGCGTAAATTATATGAAAATTTACATCGGCTTTGATGGAAGGTCAATCTGAATTGTTGCTCTTGACGTGATTTCACATTGTGCAAGTTTTCATCTCGCTCAATCACCGGCAAGGTGATTAAAATTAAAATTATTTTCCCGAAAAAAGTGCCTTATCCATTAAAAATTATACCCTTATAACGGTAAATTTTCCCGCTCTCCGACCCCATCCTCTAGATCAAGTCATCAGCTACAAAATCGTCCTGCATCACTTTGCTGTAGGCCGCACGGTTTTTGAGATATGAGCAAAGTAAGACCAACATTCATTATTTTTTCAATGTAGAAAAATCGACATCTGTAGGGGTGCTGCCGGTTCGTATGGAATTTTCGACAGCTTATTTCTCGAGAACGGTGCGTCCTACGAGAAAAAACCTGTACATATTTTTTGTAGCTCGTGACTTGATCTAGAGGATGGCATTGGAAAATTCACGAAATTCCCATTATTTGAGCAAATTTTTGAAAAAAACAGGGAAATTTGTTTCTCTGGCGTAAATTATATGAAATTTTACATCGGCCTTGAAGGAAGGTCAATCTGAATTGTTGCTCTTGACGTGAATTCACATTGTGCAAGTTTTCATCTCGCCCAATCACCGGCAAGGCGATAATTAAAATTATTTTCCCATAAAAAGTGCCTTATCCATTAAAAATTATACCCTTATAACGGTAAATTTGCCCGCTCTCCGACCCCATCCTCTAGATTAAGTCATCAGCTACAAAATCGTCCTGCATCACTTTGCTGTAGGACGCACGGTTTTTGAGATATGAGCAAAGTAAGACCAACATTCATTATTTTTTCAATGTAGAAAAATCGACATCTGTAGGGGTGCTGGCGGTTCGTATGGAATTTTCGACAGCATATTTCTCGAGAACGGTGCGTCCTACGAGAAAAAACCTGTACATATTTTTTGTAGCTCGTGACTTGATCTAGAGGATGGCATTGGAAAATTCACGAAATTCCCATTATTTGAGCAAATTTTTGAAAAAAAACAGGGAAATTCGTTTCTCTGGCGTAAGTTATATGAAATTTTACATCGGCCTTGAAGGAAGGTCAATCTGAATTGTTGCTCTTGACGTGAATTCACATTGTGCAAGTTTTCATCTCGCCCAATCACCGGCAAGGCGATAATTAAAATTATTTTCCCATAAAAAGTGCCTTATCCATTAAAAATTATACCCTTATAACGGTAAATTTTCCCGCTCTCCGACCCCATCCTCTAGATCAAGTCATCAGCTACAAAATCGTCCTGCATCACTTTGCTGTAGGCCGCACGGTTTTTGAGATATGAGCAAAGTAAGACCAACATTCATTATTTTTTCAATGTAGAAAAATCGACATCTGTAGGGGTGCTGGCGGTTCGTATGGAATTTTCGACAGCTTATTTCTCGAGAACGGTGCGTCCTACGAGAAAAAACCCGTGCATATTTTTTGTAGCTCGTGACTTGATCTAGAGGATGGCATTGGAAAATTCACGAAATTCCCATTATTTGAGCAAATTTTTGAAAAAAACAGGGAAATTTGTTTCTCTGGCGTAAATTATATGAAAATTTACATCGGCTTTGATGGAAGGTCAATCTGAATTGTTGCTCTTGACGTGATTTCACATTGTGCAAGTTTTCATCTCGCTCAATCACCGGCAAGGCGATAATTAAAATTATTTTCCCAAAAAAAGTGCCTTATCCATTAAAAATTATACCCTTATAACGGTAAATTTTCCCGCTCTCCGACCCCATCCTCTAGATCAAGTCATCAGCTACAAAATCGTCCTGCATCACTTTGCTGTAGGCCGCACGGTTTTTGAGATATGAGCAAAGTAAGACCAACATTCATTATTTTTTCAATGTAGAAAAATCGACATCTGTAGGGGTGCTGCCGGTTCGTATGGAATTTTCGACAGCTTATTTCTCGAGAACGGTGCGTCCTACGAGAAAAAACCTGTACATATTTTTTGTAGCTCGTGACTTGATCTAGAGGATGGCATTGGAAAATTCACGAAATTCCCATTATTTGAGCAAATTTTTGAAAAAAACAGGGAAATTTGTTTCTCTGGCGTAAATTATATGAAAATTTACATCGGCTTTGATGGAAGGTCAATCTGAATTGTTGCTCTTGACGTGATTTCACATTGTGCAAGTTTTCATCTCGCTCAATCACCGGCAAGGCGATAATTAAAATTATTTTCCCAAAAAAAGTGCCTTATCCATTAAAAATTATACCCTTATAACGGTAAATTTTCCCGCTCTCCGACCCCATCCTCTAGATCAAGTCATCAGCTACAAAATCGTCCTGCATCACTTTGCTGTAGGCCGCACGGTTTTTGAGATATGAGCAAAGTAAGACCAACATTCATTATTTTTTCAATGTAGAAAAATCGACATCTGTAGGGGTGCTGCCGGTTCGTATGGAATTTTCGACAGCTTATTTCTCGAGAACGGTGCGTCCTACGAGAAAAAACCTGAACATATTTTTTGTAGCTCGTGACTTGATCTAGAGGATGGCATTGGAAAATTCACGAAATTCCCATTATTTGAGCAAATTTTTGAAAAAAACAGGGAAATTTGTTTCTCTGGCGTAAATTATATGAAAATTTACATCGGCTTTGATGGAAGGTCAATCTGAATTGTTGCTCTTGACGTGATTTCACATTGTGCAAGTTTTCATCTCGCTCAATCACCGGCAAGGCGATAATTAAAATTATTTTCCCAAAAAAAGTGCCTTATCCATTAAAAATTATACCCTTATAACGGTAAATTTTCCCGCTCTCCGACCCCATCCTCTAGATCAAGTCATCAGCTACAAAATCGTCCTGCATCACTTTGCTGTAGGCCGCACGGTTTTTGAGATATGAGCAAAGTAAGACCAACATTCATTATTTTTTCAATGTAGAAAAATCGACATCTGTAGGGGTGCTGCCGGTTCGTATGGAATTTTCGACAGCTTATTTCTCGAGAACGGTGCGTCCTACGAGAAAAAACCTGTACATATTTTTTGTAGCTCGTGACTTGATCTAGAGGATGGCATTGGAAAATTCACGAAATTCCCATTATTTGAGCAAATTTTTGAAAAAAACAGGGAAATTTGTTTCTCTGGCGTAAATTATATGAAATTTTACATCGGCCTTGATGGAAGGTCAATCTGAATTGTTGCTCTTGACGTAAATTCACATTGTGCAAGTTTTCATCTCGCTCAATCACTGGCAAGGCGATAATTAAAATTATTTTCCCAAAAAAAGTGCCTTATCCATTAAAAATTATACCCTTATAACGGTAAATTTTCCCGCTCTCCGACCCCATCCTCTAGATTAAGTCATCAGCTACAAAATCGTCCTGCATCACTTTGCTGTAGGCCGCACGGTTTTTGAGTTATGAGCAAAGTAAGACCAACATTCATTATTTTTTCAATGTAGAAAAATCGACATCTGTAGGGGTGCTGCCGGTTCGTATGGAATTTTCGACAGCATATTTCTCGAGAACGGTGCGTCCTACGAGAAAAAACCTGTGCATATTTTTTGTAGCTCGTGACTTGATCTAGAGGATGGCATTGGAAAATTCACGAAATTCCCATTATTTGAGCAAATTTTTGAAAAAAACAGGGAAATTTGTTTCTCTGGCGTAAATTATATGAAATTTTACATCGGCCTTGAAGGAAGGTCAATCTGAATTGTTGCTCTTGACGTGATTTCACATTGTGCAAGTTTTCATCTCGCTCAATCACCGGCAAGGCGATAATTAAAATTATTTTCCCAAAAAAAGTGCCTTATCCATTAAAAATTATACCCTTATAACGGTAAATTTTCCCGCTCTCCGACCCCATCCTCTAGATCAAGTCATCAGCTACAAAATCGTCCTGCATCACTTTGCTGTAGGCCGCACGGTTTTTGAGATATGAGCAAAGTAAGACCAACATTCATTATTTTTTCAATGTAGAAAAATCGACATCTGTAGGGGTGCTGCCGGTTCGTATGGAATTTTCGACAGCTTATTTCTCGAGAACGGTGCGTCCTACGAGAAAAAACCTGTACATATTTTTTGTAGCTCGTGACTTGATCTAGAGGATGGCATTGGAAAATTCACGAAATTCCCATTATTTGAGCAAATTTTTGAAAAAAACAGGGAAATTTGTTTCTCTGGCGTAAATTATATGAAAATTTACATCGGCTTTGATGGAAGGTCAATCTGAATTGTTGCTCTTGACGTGATTTCACATTGTGCAAGTTTTCATCTCGCTCAATCACCGGCAAGGCGATAATTAAAATTATTTTCCCAAAAAAAGTGCCTTATCCATTAAAAATTATACCCTTATAACGGTAAATTTTCCCGCTCTCCGACCCCATCCTCTAGATCAAGTCATCAGCTACAAAATCGTCCTGCATCACTTTGCTGTAGGCCGCACGGTTTTTGAGATATGAGCAAAGTAAGACCAACATTCATTATTTTTTCAATGTAGAAAAATCGACATCTGTAGGGGTGCTGCCGGTTCGTATGGAATTTTCGACAGCTTATTTCTCGAGAACGGTGCGTCCTACGAGAAAAAACCTGAACATATTTTTTGTAGCTCGTGACTTGATCTAGAGGATGGCATTGGAAAATTCACGAAATTCCCATTATTTGAGCAAATTTTTGAAAAAAACAGGGAAATTTGTTTCTCTGGCGTAAATTATATGAAAATTTACATCGGCTTTGATGGAAGGTCAATCTGAATTGTTGCTCTTGACGTGATTTCACATTGTGCAAGTTTTCATCTCGCTCAATCACCGGCAAGGTGATTAAAATTAAAATTATTTTCCCGAAAAAAGTGCCTTATCCATTAAAAATTATACCCTTATAACGGTAAATTTTCCCGCTCTCCGACCCCATCCTCTAGATCAAGTCATCAGCTACAAAATCGTCCTGCATCACTTTGCTGTAGGCCGCACGGTTTTTGAGATATGAGCAAAGTAAGACCAACATTCATTATTTTTTCAATGTAGAAAAATCGACATCTGTAGGGGTGCTGCCGGTTCGTATGGAATTTTCGACAGCTTATTTCTCGAGAACGGTGCGTCCTACGAGAAAAAACCTGTACATATTTTTTGTAGCTCGTGACTTGATCTAGAGGATGGCATTGGAAAATTCACGAAATTCCCATTATTTGAGCAAATTTTTGAAAAAAACAGGGAAATTTGTTTCTCTGGCGTAAATTATATGAAATTTTACATCGGCCTTGAAGGAAGGTCAATCTGAATTGTTGCTCTTGACGTGAATTCACATTGTGCAAGTTTTCATCTCGCCCAATCACCGGCAAGGCGATAATTAAAATTATTTTCCCATAAAAAGTGCCTTATCCATTAAAAATTATACCCTTATAACGGTAAATTTGCCCGCTCTCCGACCCCATCCTCTAGATTAAGTCATCAGCTACAAAATCGTCCTGCATCACTTTGCTGTAGGACGCACGGTTTTTGAGATATGAGCAAAGTAAGACCAACATTCATTATTTTTTCAATGTAGAAAAATCGACATCTGTAGGGGTGCTGGCGGTTCGTATGGAATTTTCGACAGCATATTTCTCGAGAACGGTGCGTCCTACGAGAAAAAACCTGTACATATTTTTTGTAGCTCGTGACTTGATCTAGAGGATGGCATTGGAAAATTCACGAAATTCCCATTATTTGAGCAAATTTTTGAAAAAAAACAGGGAAATTTGTTTCTCTGGCGTAAATTATATGAAATTTTACATCGGCTTTGATGGAAGGTCAATCTGAATTGTTGCTCTTGACGTGATTTCACATTGTGCAAGTTTTCATCTCGCTCAATCACCGGCAAGGCGATAATTAAAATTATTTTCCCAAAAAAAGTGCCTTATCCATTAAAAATTATACCCTTATAACGGTAAATTTTCCCGCTCTCCGACCCCATCCTCTAGATCAAGTCATCAGCTACAAAATCGTCCTGCATCACTTGGCTGTAGGCCGCACGGTTTTTGAGATATGAGCAAAGTAAGACCAACATTCATTATTTTTTCAATGTAGAAAAATCGACATCTGTAGGGGTGCTGGCGGTTCGTATGGAATTTTCGACAGCTTATTTCTCGATAACGGTGCGTCCTACGAGAAAAAACCTGTACATATTTTTTGTAGCTCGTGACTTGATCTAGAGGATGGCATTGGAAAATTCACGAAATTCCCATTATTTTAACAAATTTTTGAAAAAAACAGGGAAATTCGTTTCTCTGGCGTAAGTTATATGAAATTTTACATCGGCCTTGAAGGAAGGTCAATCTGAATTGTTGCTCTTGACGTGAATTCACATTGTGCAAGTTTTCATCTCGCCCAATCACCGGCAAGGCGATAATTAAAATTATTTTCCCATAAAAAGTGCCTTATCCATTAAAAATTATACCCTTATAACGGTAAATTTGCCCGCTCTCCGACCCCATCCTCTAGATCAAGTCATCAGCTACAAAATCGTCCTGCATCACTTTGCTGTAGGCCGCACGGTTTTTGAGATATGAGCAAAGTAAGACCAACATTCATTATTTTTTCAATGTAGAAAAATCGACATCTGTAGGGGTGCTGCCGGTTCGTATGGAATTTTCGACAGCTTATTTCTCGAGAACGGTGCGTCCTACGAGAAAAAACCTGTACATATTTTTTGTAGCTCGTGACTTGATCTAGAGGATGGCATTGGAAAATTCACGAAATTCCCATTATTTGAGCAAATTTTTGAAAAAAACAGGGAAATTTGTTTCTCTGGCGTAAATTATATGAAATTTTACATCGGCCTTGAAGGAAGGTCAATCTGAATTGTTGCTCTTGACGTGAATTCACATTGTGCAAGTTTTCATCTCGCCCAATCACCGGCAAGGCGATAATTAAAATTATTTTCCCATAAAAAGTGCCTTATCCATTAAAAATTATACCCTTATAACGGTAAATTTGCCCGCTCTCCGACCCCATCCTCTAGATTAAGTCATCAGCTACAAAATCGTCCTGCATCACTTTGCTGTAGGCCGCACGGTTTTTGAGATATGAGCAAAGTAAGACCAACATTCATTATTTTTTCAATGTAGAAAAATCGACATCTGTAGGGGTGCTGCCGGTTCGTATGGAATTTTCGACAGCATATTTCTCGAGAACGGTGCGTCCTACGAGAAAAAACCTGTACATATTTTTTGTAGCTCGTGACTTGATCTAGAGGATGGCATTGGAAAATTCACGAAATTCCCATTATTTGAGCAAATTTTTGAAAAAAACAGGGAAATTTGTTTCTCTGGCGTAAATTATATGAAATTTTACATCGGCCTTGAAGGAAGGTCAATCTGAATTGTTGCTCTTGACGTGAATTCACATTGTGCAAGTTTTCATCTCGCCCAATCACCGGCAAGGCGATAATTAAAATTATTTTCCCATAAAAAGTGCCTTACCCATTAAAAATTATACCCTTATAAGGGTAAATTTGCCCGCTCTCCGACCCCATCCTCTAGATTAAGTCATCAGCTACAAAATCGTCCTGCATCACTTTGCTGTAGGCCGCACGGTTTTTGAGATATGAGCAAAGTAAGACCAACATTCATTATTTTTTCAATGTAGAAAAATCGACATCTGTAGGGGTGCTGGCGGTTCGTATGGAATTTTCGACAGCTTATTTCTCGATAACGGTGCGTCCTACGAGAAAAAACCTGTACATATTTTTTGTAGCTCGTGACTTGATCTAGAGGATGGCATTGGAAAATTCACGAAATTCCCATTATTTGAGCAAATTTTTGAAAAAAACAGGGAAATTTGTTTCTCTGGCGTAAATTATATGAAATTTTACATCGGCCTTGAAGGAAGGTCAATCTGAATTGTTGCTCTTGACGTGAATTCACATTGTGCAAGTTTTCATCTCGCCCAATCACCGGCAAGGCGATAATTAAAATTATTTTCCCATAAAAAGTGCCTTATCCATTAAAAATTATACCCTTATAACGGTAAATTTGCCCGCTCTCCGACCCCATCCTCTAGATTAAGTCATCAGCTACAAAATCGTCCTGCATCACTTTGCTGTAGGCCGCACGGTTTTTGAGATATGAGCAAAGTAAGACCAACATTCATTATTTTTTCAATGTAGAAAAATCGACATCTGTAGGGGTGCTGGCGGTTCGTATGGAATTTTCGACAGCTTATTTCTCGATAACGGTGCGTCCTACGAGAAAAAACCTGTACATATTTTTTGTAGCTCGTGACTTGATCTAGAGGATGGCATTGGAAAATTCACGAAATTCCCATTATTTGAGCAAATTTTTGAAAAAAACAGGGAAATTTGTTTCTCTGGCGTAAATTATATGAAATTTTACATCGGCCTTGAAGGAAGGTCAATCTGAATTGTTGCTCTTGACGTGAATTCACATTGTGCAAGTTTTCATCTCGCCCAATCACCGGCAAGGCGATAATTAAAATTATTTTCCCATAAAAAGTGCCTTATCCATTAAAAATTATACCCTTATAACGGTAAATTTTCCCGCTCTCCGACCCCATCCTCTAGATCAAGTCATTAGCTACAAAATCGTCCTGCATCACTTTGCTGTAGGACGCACGGTTTTTGAGATATGAGCAAAGTAAGACCAACATTCATTATTTTTTCAATGTAGAAAAATCGACATCTGTAGAGGTGCTGGCGGTTCGTATGGAATTTTCGACAGCTCATTTCTCGAGAACGGTGCGTCCTACGAGAAAAAACCTGAACATATTTTTTGTAGCTCGTGACTTGATCTAGAGGATGGCATTGGAAAATTCACGAAATTCCCATTATTTGAGCAAATTTTTGAAAAAAAACAGGGAAATTTGTTTCTCTGGCGTAAATTATATGAAATTTTACATCGGCTTTGATGGAAGGTTAATCTGAATTGTTGCTCTTGACGTGAAATTACATTGTGCAAGTTTTCATCTCGCTCAATCACCGGCAAGGCGATAATTAAAATTATTTTCCCAAAAAAGTGCCTTATCCATTAAAAATTATACCCTTATAACGGTAAATTTTCCCGCTCTTTGACCCCATCCTCTAGATCAAGTCATCAGCTACAAAATCGTTCTGCATCACTTTGCTGTAGGACACACGGTTTTTGAGATATGAGCAAAGTAAGACCAACATTCAGTATTTTTTCTATGTAGAAAAATCGACATCTGTAGGGGTGCTGGCGGTTCGTATGGAATTTTCGACAGCTTATTTCTCGAGAACGGTGCGTCCTACGAGAAAAAACCTGTACATATTTTTTGTAGCTCGTGACTTGATCTAGAGGATGGCATTGGAAAATTCACGAAATTCCCATTATTTGAGCAAATTTTTGAAAAAAACAGGGAAATTTGTTTCTCTGGCGTAAATTATATGAAATTTTACATCGGCCTTGAAGGAAGGTCAATCTGAATTGTTGCTCTTGACGTGAATTCACATTGTGCAAGTTTTCATCTCGCCCAATCACCGGCAAGGCGATAATTAAAATTATTTTCCCATAAAAAGTGCCTTATCCATTAAAAATTATACCCTTATAACGGTAAATTTTCCCGCTCTTTGACCCCATCCTCTAGATCAAGTCATCAGCTACAAAATCGTTCTGCATCACTTTGCTGTAGGACACACGGTTTTTGAGATATGAGCAAAGTAAGACCAACATTCAGTATTTTTTCTATGTAGAAAAATCGACATCTGTAGGGGTGCTGGCGGTTCGTATGGAATTTTCGACAGCTCATTTCTCGAGAACGGTGCGTCCTACGAGAAAAAACCTGAACATATTTTTTGTAGCTCGTGACTTGATCTAGAGGATGGCATTGGAAAATTCACGAAATTCCCATTATTTGAGCAAATTTTTGAAAAAAAACAGGGAAATTTGTTTCTCTGGCGTAAATTATATGAAATTTTACATCGGCTTTGATGGAAGGTCAATCTGAATTGTTGCTCTTGACGTGAAATTACATTGTGCAAGTTTTCATCTCGCTCAATCACCGGCAAGGCGATAATTAAAATTATTTTCCCAAAAAAGTGCCTTATCCATTAAAAATTATACCCTTATAACGGTAAATTTTCCCGCTCTTTGACCCCATCCTCTAGATCAAGTCATCAGCTACAAAATCGTTCTGCATCACTTTGCTGTAGGACACACGGTTTTTGAGATATGAGCAAAGTAAGACCAACATTCAGTATTTTTTCTATGTAGAAAAATCGACATCTGTAGGGGTGCTGGCGGTTCGTATGGAATTTTCGACAGCTTATTTCTCGATAACGGTGCGTCCTACGAGAAAAAACCTGTACATATTTTTTGTAGCTCGTGACTTGATCTAGAGGATGGCATTGGAAAATTCACGAAATTCTCATTATTTGAGCAAATTTTTGAAAAAAACAGGGAAATTTGTTTCTCTGGCGTAAATTATATGAAATTTTACATCGGCCTTGAAGGAAGGTCAATCTGAATTGTTGCTCTTGACGTGAATTCACATTGTGCAAGTTTTCATCTCGCCCAATCACCGGCAAGGCGATAATTAAAATTATTTTCCCATAAAAAGTGCCTTATCCATTAAAAATTATACCCTTATAACGGTAAATTTGCCCGCTCTCCGACCCCATCCTCTAGATCAAGTCATCAGCTACAAAATCGTCCTGCATCACTTTGCTGTAGGCCGCACGGTTTTTGAGATATGAGCAAAGTAAGACCAACATTCATTATTTTTTCAATGTAGAAAAATCGACATCTGTAGGGGTGCTGGCGGTTCGTATGGAATTTTCGACAGCTTATTTCTCGAAAACGGTGCGTCCTACGAGAAAAAACCTGTACATATTTTTTGTAGCTCGTGACTTGATCTAGAGGATGGCATTAGAAAATTCACGAAATTCCCATTATTTGAGCAAATTTTTGAAAAAAACAGGGAAATTTGTTTCTCTGGCGTAAATTATATGAAATTTTACATCGGCTTTGATGGAAGGTCAATCTGAATTGTTGCTCTTGACGTGATTTCACATTGTGCAAGTTTTCATCTCGCTCAATCACCGGCAAGGCGATAATTAAAATTATTTTCCCAAAAAAAGTCCCTTATCCATTAAAAATTATACCCTTATAACGGTAAATTTTCCCGCTCTCCGACCCCATCCTCTAGATTAAGTCATTAGCTACAAAATCGTCCTGCATCACTTTGCTGTAGGACGCACGGTTTTTGAGATATGAGCAAAGTAAGACCAACATTCATTATTTTTTCAATGTAGAAAAATCGACATCTGTAGAGGTGCTGGCGGTTCGTATGGAATTTTCGACAGCTCATTTCTCGAGAACGGTGCGTCCTACGAGAAAAAACCTGAACATATTTTTTGTAGCTCGTGACTTGATCTAGAGGATGGCATTGGAAAATTCACGAAATTCCCATTATTTGAGCAAATTTTTGAAAAAAACAGGGAAATTTGTTTCTCTGGCGTAAATTATATGAAATTTTACATCGGCTTTGATGGAAGGTCAATCTGAATTGTTGCTCTTGACGTGAAATTACATTGTGCAAGTTTTCATCTCGCTCAATCACCGGCAAGGCGATAATTAAAATTATTTTCCCAAAAAAGTGCCTTATCCATTAAAAATTATACCCTTATAACGGTAAATTTTCCCGCTCTTTGACCCCATCCTCTAGATCAAGTCATCAGCTACAAAATCGTTCTGCATCACTTTGCTGTAGGACACACGGTTTTTGAGATATGAGCAAAGTAAGACCAACATTCAGTATTTTTTCTATGTAGAAAAATCGACATCTGTAGGGGTGCTGGCGGTTCGTATGGAATTTTCGACAGCTTATTTCTCGAGAACGGTGCGTCCTACGAGAAAAAACCTGTACTTATTTTTTGTAGCTCGTGACTTGATCTAGAGGATGGCATTGGAAAATTCACGAAATTCCCATTATTTGAGCAAATTTTTGAAAAAAACAGGGAAATTTGTTTCTCTGGCGTAAATTATATGAAATTTTACATCGGCCTTGAAGGAAGGTCAATCTGAATTGTTGCTCTTGACGTGAATTCACATTGTGCAAGTTTTCATCTCGCCCAATCACCGGCAAGGCGATAATTAAAATTATTTTCCCATAAAAAGTGCCTTATCCATTAAAAATTATACCCTTATAACGGTAAATTTGCCCGCTCTCCGACCCCATCCTCTAGATCAAGTCATCAGCTACAAAATCGTCCTGCATCACTTTGCTGTAGGCCGCACGGTTTTTGAGATATGAGCAAAGTAAGACCAACATTCATTATTTTTTCAATGTAGAAAAATCGACATCTGTAGGGGTGCTGGCGGTTCGTATGGAATTTTCGACAGCTTATTTCTCGAAAACGGTGCGTCCTACGAGAAAAAACCTGTACATATTTTTTGTAGCTCGTGACTTGATCTAGAGGATGGCATTGGAAAATTCACGAAATTCCCATTATTTGAGCAAATTTTTGAAAAAAACAGGGAAATTTGTTTCTCTGGCGTAAATTATATGAAATTTTACATCGGCTTTGATGGAAGGTCAATCTGAATTGTTGCTCTTGACGTGATTTCACATTGTGCAAGTTTTCATCTCGCTCAATCACCGGCAAGGCGATAATTACAATTATTTTCCCAAAAAAAGTCCCTTATCCATTAAAAATTATACCCTTATAACGGTAAATTTTCCCGCTCTCCGACCCCATCCTCTAGATTAAGTCATTAGCTACAAAATCGTCCTGCATCACTTTGCTGTAGGACGCACGGTTTTTGAGATATGAGCAAAGTAAGACCAACATTCATTATTTTTTCAATGTAGAAAAATCGACATCTGTAGAGGTGCTGGCGGTTCGTATGGAATTTTCGACAGCTCATTTCTCGAGAACGGTGCGTCCTACGAGAAAAAACCTGAACATATTTTTTGTAGCTCGTGACTTGATCTAGAGGATGGCATTGGAAAATTCACGAAATTCCCATTATTTGAGCAAATTTTTGAAAAAAACAGGGAAATTTGTTTCTCTGGCGTAAATTATATGAAATTTTACATCGGCTTTGATGGAAGGTCAATCTGAATTGTTGCTCTTGACGTGAAATTACATTGTGCAAGTTTTCATCTCGCTCAATCACCGGCAAGGCGATAATTAAAATTATTTTCCCAAAAAAGTGCCTTATCCATTAAAAATTATACCCTTATAACGGTAAATTTTCCCGCTCTTTGACCCCATCCTCTAGATCAAGTCATCAGCTACAAAATCGTTCTGCATCACTTTGCTGTAGGACACACGGTTTTTGAGATATGAGCAAAGTAAGACCAACATTCAGTATTTTTTCTATGTAGAAAAATCGACATCTGTAGGGGTGCTGGCGGTTCGTATGGAATTTTCGACAGCTTATTTCTCGAGAACGGTGCGTCCTACGAGAAAAAACCTGTACTTATTTTTTGTAGCTCGTGACTTGATCTAGAGGATGGCATTGGAAAATTCACGAAATTCCCATTATTTGAGCAAATTTTTGAAAAAAACAGGGAAATTTGTTTCTCTGGCGTAAATTATATGAAATTTTACATCGGCCTTGAAGGAAGGTCAATCTGAATTGTTGCTCTTGACGTGAATTCACATTGTGCAAGTTTTCATCTCGCCCAATCACCGGCAAGGCGATAATTAAAATTATTTTCCCATAAAAAGTGCCTTATCCATTAAAAATTATACCCTTATAACGGTAAATTTGCCCGCTCTCCGACCCCATCCTCTAGATCAAGTCATCAGCTACAAAATCGTCCTGCATCACTTTGCTGTAGGCCGCACGGTTTTTGAGATATGAGCAAAGTAAGACCAACATTCATTATTTTTTCAATGTAGAAAAATCGACATCTGTAGGGGTGCTGGCGATTCGTATGGAATTTTCGACAGCTTATTTCTCGAGAACGGTGCGTCCTACGAGAAAAAACCTGTACATATTTTTTGTAGCTCGTGACTTGATCTAGAGGATGGCATTGGAAAATTCACGAAGTTCCCATTATTTGAGCAAATTTTTGAAAAAAAACAGGGAAATTTGTTTCTCTGGCGTAAATTATATGAAATTTTACATCGGCTTTGATGGAAGGTCAATCTGAAATGTTGCTCTTGACGTGAATTCACATTGTGCAAGTTTTCATCTCGCTCAATCACCGGCAAGGCGATAATTAAAATTATTTTCCCAAAAAAAGTGCCTTATCCATAAAAAATTACACCCTTTTAACGGTAAATTTTCCCGCTCTTCGACCCCATCCTCTAGATCAAGTCATCAGCTACAAAATCGTCCTGCATCACTTTGCTGTAGGCCGCACGGTTTTTGAGATATGAGCAAAGTAAGACCAACATTCATTATTTTTTCAATGTAGAAAAATCGACATCTGTAGGGGTGCTGGCGGTTCATATGGAATTTTCGACAGCTTATTTCTCGAGAACGGTGCGTCCTACGAGAAAAAACCTGTACATATTTTTTGTAGCTCGTGACTTGATCTAGAGGATGGCATTGGAAAATTCACGAAATTCCCATTATTTGAGCAAATTTTTGAAAAAAAACAGGGAAATTTGATTCTCTGGCGTAAATTATATGAAATTTTACATCGGCTTTGATGGAAGGTCAATCTGAATTGTTGCTCTTGACGTGAAATTACATTGTGCAAGTTTTCATCTCGCTCAATCACCGGCAAGGCGATAATTAAAATTATTTTCCCAAAAAAGTGGTTTATCCATTAAAAATAATACCCTTTTAACGGTAAATTTTCCCGCTCTTTGACCTCATCCTCTAGATCAAGTCATCAGCTACAAAATCGTTCTGCATCACTTTGCTGTAGGACGCACGGTTTTTGAGATATGAGCAAAGTAAGACCAACATTCATTATTTTTTCTATGTAGAAAAATCGACATCTGTAGGGGTGCTGGCGGTTCGTATGGAATTTTCGACAGCTTATTTCTCGAGAACGGTGCGTCCTACGAGAAAAAACCTGTACATATTTTTTGTAGCTCGTGACTTGATCTAGAGGATGGCATTGGAAAATTCACGAAATTCCCATTATTTGACCAAATTTTTGAAAAAAACAGGGAAATTTGTTTCTCTCGCGTAAATTATATGAAATTTTACATCGGCCTTGAAGGAAAGTCAATCTGAATTGTTGCTCTTGACGTGAATTCACATTGTGCAAGTTTTCATCTCGCGCAGTCACCGGCAAGGCGATAATTAAAATTATTTTCCCAAAAAAAGTGCCTTATCCATTAAAAATTATACCCTTATAACGGTAAATTTTCCCGCTCTCCGACCCCATCCTCTAGATCAAGTCAGCAGCTACAAAATCGTCCTGCATCACTTTGCTGTAGGCCGCACGGTTTTTGAGATATGAGCAAAGTAAGACCAGCATTATTTATTTTTTCAATGTAGAAAAATCGGCATCTGTAGGGGTGCTGGCGATTCGTATGGAATTTTCGACAGCTTATTTCTCGATAACGGTGCGTCCTACGAGAAAAAACCTGTACATATTTTTTGTAGCTCGTGACTTGATCTAGAGGATGGCATTGGAAAATTCACGAAATTCCCATTATTTGAGCATTTGGCGTAAATTATATGAAATTTTACATCGGCTTTGATGGAAGGTCAATCTGAATTGTTGCTCTTGACGTGAATTCACATTGTGCAAGTTTTCATCTCGCTCAATCACCGGCAAGGCGATAATTAAAATTATTTTCCCAAAAAAAGTGCCTTATCCATTAAAAATTATACCCTTTTAACGGTAAATTTTCCCGCTCTTCGACCCCGTCCTCTAGATCAAGTCATCAGCTACAAAATCGTCCTGCATCACTTTGCTGTAGGCCGCACGGTTTTTGAGTTATGAGCAAAGTAAGACCAACATTCATTATTTTTTCAATGTAGAAAAATCGACATCTGTAGGGGTGCTGGCGGTTCGTATGGAATTTTCGACAGTATATTTCTCGAGAACGGTGCGTCCTACGAGAAAAAACCTGTACTTATTTTTTGTAGCTCGTGACTTGATCTAGAGGATGGCATTGGAAAATTCACGAAATTCCCATTATTTGAGCAAATTTTTGAAAAAAAAACAGGGAAATTTGTTTCTCTGGCGTAAATTATATGAAATTTTACATCGGCTTTGAAGGAAGGTCAATCTGAATTGTTGCTCTTGACGTGAATTCACATTCTGCAAGTTTTCATCTCGCTCAATCACCGGCAAGGCGATAATTAAAATTATTTTCCCAAAAAAAGTGCCTTATCCATTAAAAATTATACCCTTTTAACGGTAAATTTTCCCGCTCTTCGACCCCGTCCTCTAGATCAAGTCATCAGCTACAAAATCGTCCTGCATCACTTTGCTGTAGGACGCACGGTTTTTGAGATATGAGCAAAGTAAGACCAACATTCATTATTTTTTCAATGTAGAAAAATCGACATCTGTAGAGGTGCTGGCGGTTCGTATGGAATTTTCGACAGCATATTTGTCGAGAACGGTGCGTCCTACGAGAAAAAACCTGTACATATTTTTTGTAGCTCGTGACTTGATCTAGAGGATGGCATTGGAAAATTCACGAAATTCCCATTATTTGAGCAAATTTTTGAAAAAAAAACAGGGAAATTTGTTTCTCTGGCGTAAATTATATGAAATTTTACATCGGCTTTGAAGGAAGGTCAATCTGAATTGTTGCTCTTGACGTGAATTCACATTCTGCAAGTTTTCATCTCGCCCAATCACCGGCAAGGCGATAATTAAAATTATTTTCCCATAAAACATCGACATCTTATCCATTAGAAACGGTAAATTTGTCCGCTTTCCTACCCCATCATCTAGATCAAGTCATTAGCTACAAAATCGTCCTGCATCACTTTGCTGTAGGCCGCACGGTTTTTGAGATATGAGCAAAGTAAGACCAACATTCATTATTTTTTCTATGTAGAAAAATCGACATCTGTAGGGGTGCTGCCGGTTCGTATGGAATTTTCGACAGCTTATTTCTCGAGAACGGTGCGTCCTACGAGAAAAAACCTGTACATATTTTTTGTAGCTCGTGACTTGATCTAGAGGATGGCATTGGAAAATTCACGAAATTCCCATTATTTGACCAAATTTTTGAAAAAAACAGGGAAATTTGTTTCTCTGGCGTAAATTATATGAAATTTTACATCGGCCTTGAAGGAAAGTCAATCTGAATTGTTGCTCTTGACGTGAATTCACATTGTGCAAGTTTTCATCTCGCGCAGTCACCGGCAAGGCGATAATTAAAATTATTTTCCCAAAAAAAGTGCCTTATCCATTAAAAATTATACCCTTATAACGGTAAATTTTCCCGCTCTCCGACCCCATCCTCTAGATCAAGTCAGCAGCTACAAAATCGTCCTGCATCACTTTGCTGTAGGCCGCACGGTTTTTGAGATATGAGCAAAGTAAGACCAGCATTATTTATTTTTTCAATGTAGAAAAATCGGCATCTGTAGGGGTGCTGGCGATTCGTATGGAATTTTCGACAGCTTATTTCTCGATAACGGTGCGTCCTACGAGAAAAAACCTGTACATATTTTTTGTAGCTCGTGACTTGATCTAGAGGATGGCATTGGAAAATTCACGAAATTCCCATTATTTGAGCATTTGGCGTAAATTATATGAAATTTTACATCGGCTTTGATGGAAGGTCAATCTGAATTGTTGCTCTTGACGTGAATTCACATTGTGCAAGTTTTCATCTCGCTCAATCACCGGCAAGGCGATAATTAAAATTATTTTCCCAAAAAAAGTGCCTTATCCATTAAAAATTATACCCTTTTAACGGTAAATTTTCCCGCTCTTCGACCCCGTCCTCTAGATCAAGTCATCAGCTACAAAATCGTCCTGCATCACTTTGCTGTAGGCCGCACGGTTTTTGAGTTATGAGCAAAGTTAGACCAACATTCATTATTTTTTCAATGTAGAAAAATCGACATCTGTAGGGGTGCTGGCGGTTCGTATGGAATTTTCGACAGTATATTTCTCGAGAACGGTGCGTCCTACGAGAAAAAACCTGTGCATATTTTTTGTAGCTCGTGACTTGATCTAGAGAATGGCATTGGAAAATTCACGAAATTCCCATTATTCGAGCAAATTTTTGAAAAAAAACAGGGAAATTTGTTTCTCTGGCGTAAATTATATGAAATTTTACATCGGCTTTGATGGAAGGTCAATCTGAATAGTTGCTCTTGACGTGAATTCACATTGTGCAAGTTTTCATCTCGCTCAATCACCGGCAAGGCGATAATTAAAATTATTTTCCCAAAAAAAGTGCCTTATCCATTAAAAATTATACCCTTTTAACGGTAAATTTTCCCGCTCTCCGACCCCATCCTCTAGATCAAGTCATCAGCTACAAAATCGTCCTGCATCACTTTGCTGTAGGACGCAAGGTTTTTGAGATATGAGCAAAGTGAGACCAACATTCATTATTTTTTCAATGTAGAAAAATCGACATCTGTAGGGGTGCTGGCGGTTCGTATGGAATTTTCGACAGCTTATTTCTCGAGAACGGTGCGTCCTACGAGAAAAAACCTGTGCATATTTTTTGTAGCTCGTGACTTGATCTAGAGGATGGCATTGGAAAATTCAAGAAATTCCCATTATTTGAGCAAATTTTTGAAAAAAACAGGGAAATTTGTTTCTCTGGCGTAAGTTATATGAAATTTTACATCGGCCTTGAAGGAAGGTCAATCTGAATTGTTGCTCTTGACGTGAATTCACATTGTGGAAGTTTTCATCTCGCTCAATCACCGGCAAGGCGATAATTAAATATATATTTTCCCAAGAAAAGTGTCTTATTCATTAAAAATTATACCCTTATAACGGTAAATTTTCCCGCTCTCTGACCCCATCCTCTAGCTCAAGTCATCAGCTACAAAATCGTCCTGCATCACTTTGCTGTAGGACGCACGGTTTTTGAGATATGAGCAAAGTAAGACCAACATTCATTATTTTTTCAATGTAGAAAAATCGACATCTGTAGGGGTGCTGGCGGTTCGTATGGAATTTTCGACAGCTTATTTCTCGAGAACGGTGCGTCCTACGAGAAAAAAACCTGTACATATTTTTTGTAGCTCGTGACTTGATCTAGAGGATGGCATTGGAAAATTCACGAAATTCCCATTATTTGAGCAAATTTTTGAAAAAAAACAGGGAAATTTGTTTCTCTGGCGTAAATTATATGAAATTTTACATCGGCTTTGAAGGAAGGTCAATCTGAATTGTTGCTCTTGACGTGAATTCACATTCTGCAAGTTTTCATCTCGCCCAATCACCGGCAAGGCGATAATTAAAATTATTTTCCCATAAAACATCGACATCTTATCCATTAGAAACGGTAAATTTGTCCGCTTTCCTACCCCATCCTCTAGATCAAGTCATTAGCTACAAAATCGTCCTGCATCACTTTGCTGTAGGCCGCACGGTTTTTGAGATATGAGCAAAGTAAGACCAACATTCATTATTTTTTCTATGTAGAAAAATCGACATCTGTAGGGGTGCTGCCGGTTCGTATGGAATTTTCGACAGCTTATTTCTCGAGAACGGTGCGTCCTACGAGAAAAAACCTGTGCATATTTTTTGTAGCTCGTGACTTGATCTAGAGGATGGCATTGGAAAATTCACGAAATTCCCATTATTTGAGCAAATTTTTGAAAAAAACAGGGAAATTTGTTTCTCTGGCGTAAATTATATGAAATTTTGCATCGGCTTTGAAGGAAGGTTAATCTGAATTGTTGCTCTTGACGTGAATTCACATTGTGCAAGTTTTCATCTCGCTCAATCACCGGCAAGGCGATAATTAAAATTATTTTCCCAAAAAAAGTGCTTTATCCATTAGAAATTATACCCTTATAACGGTAAATTTGCCCGCTCTCCGACCCCATCCTCTAGATCAAGTCATTAGCTACAAAATCGTCCTGCATCACTTTGCTGTAGGACGCACGGTTTTTGAGATATGAGCAAAGTAAGACCAACATTCATTATTTTTTCAATGTAGAAAAATCGACATCTGTAGGGGTGCTGGCGGTTCGTATGGAATTTTCGACAGCTTATTTCTCGAGAACGGTGCGTCCTACGAGAAAAAACCTGTACATATTTTTTGTAGCTCGTGACTTGACCTAGAGGATGGCATTGGAAAATTCACGAAATTCCCATTATTTGAGCAAATTTTTGAAAAAAACAGGGAAATTTGTTTCTCTGGCGTAAATTATATGAAATTTTGCATCGGCTTTGAAGGAAGGTTAATCTGAATTGTTGCTCTTGACGTGAATTCACATTGTGCAAGTTTTCATCTCGCTCAATCACCGGCAAGGCGATAATTAAAATTATTTTCCCAAAAAAAGTGCTTTATCCATTAGAAATTATACCCTTATAACGGTAAATTTGCCCGCTCTCCGACCCCATCCTCTAGATCAAGTCATTAGCTACAAAATCGTCCTGCATCACTTTGCTGTAGGACGCACGGTTTTTGAGATATGAGCAAAGTAAGACCAACATTCATTATTTTTTCAATGTAGAAAAATCGACATCTGTAGAGGTGCTGGCGGTTCGTATGGAATTTTCGACAGCTCATTTCTCGAGAACGGTGCGTCCTACGAGAAAAAACCTGTACATATTTTTTGTAGCTCGTGACTTGACCTAGAGGATGGCATTGGAAAATTCACGAAATTCCCATTATTTGAGCAAATTTTTGAAAAAAACAGGGAAATTTGTTTCTCTGGCGTAAATTATATGAAATTTTGCATCGGCTTTGAAGGAAGGTTAATCTGAATTGTTGCTCTTGACGTGAATTCACATTGTGCAAGTTTTCATCTCGCTCAATCACCGGCAAGGCGATAATTAAAATTATTTTCCCAAAAAAAGTGCTTTATCCATTAGAAATTATACCCTTATAACGGTAAATTTGCCCGCTCTCCGACCCCATCCTCTAGATCAAGTCATTAGCTACAAAATCGTCCTGCATCACTTTGCTGTAGGACGCACGGTTTTTGAGATATGAGCAAAGTAAGACCAACATTCATTATTTTTTCAATGTAGAAAAATCGACATCTGTAGAGGTGCTGGCGGTTCGTATGGAATTTTCGACAGCTCATTTCTCGAGAACGGTGCGTCCTACGAGAAAAAACCTGTACATATTTTTTGTAGCTCGTGACTTGACCTAGAGGATGGCATTGGAAAATTCACGAAATTCCCATTATTTGAGCAAATTTTTGAAAAAAACAGGGAAATTTGTTTCTCTGGCGTAAATTATATGAAATTTTACATCGGCTTTGAAGGAAGGTTAATCTGAATTGTTGCTCTTGACGTGAATTCACATTGTGCAAGTTTTCATCTCGCTCAATCACCGGCAAGGCGATAATTAAAATTATTTTCCCAAAAAAAGTGCTTTATCCATTAGAAATTATACCCTTATAACGGTAAATTTGCCCGCTCTCCGACCCCATCCTCTAGATCAAGTCATTAGCTACAAAATCGTCCTGCATCACTTTGCTGTAGGACGCACGGTTTTTGAGATATGAGCAAAGTAAGACCAACATTCATTATTTTTTCAATGTAGAAAAATCGACATCTGTAGGGGTGCTGGCGGTTCGTATGGAATTTTCGACAGCTTATTTCTCGAGAACGGTGCGTCCTACGAGAAAAAACCTGTACATATTTTTTGTAGCTCGTGACTTGACCTAGAGGATGGCATTGGAAAATTCACGAAATTCCCATTATTTGAGCAAATTTTTGAAAAAAACAGGGAAATTTGTTTCTCTGGCGTTAATTATATGAAATTTTGCATCGGCTTTGAAGGAAGGTTAATCTGAATTGTTGCTCTTGACGTGAATTCACATTGTGCAAGTTTTCATCTCGCTCAATCACCGGCAAGGCGATAATTAAAATTATTTTCCCAAAAAAAGTGCTTTATCCATTAGAAATTATACCCTTATAACGGTAAATTTGCCCGTTCTCCGACCCCATCCTCTAGATCAAGTCATTAGCTACAAAATCGTCCTGCATCACTTTGCTGTAGGACGCACGGTTTTTGAGATATGAGCAAAGTAAGACCAACATTCATTATTTTTTCAATGTGGAAAAATCGACATCTGTAGAGGTGCTGGCGGTTCGTATGGAATTTTCGACAGCTCATTTCTCGAGAACGGTGCGTCCTACGAGAAAAAACCTGTACATATTTTTTGTAGCTCGTGACTTGACCTAGAGGATGGCATTGGAAAATTCACGAAATTCCCATTATTTGAGCAAATTTTTGAAAAAAACAGGGAAATTTGTTTCTCTGGCGTAAATTATATGAAATTTTACATCGGCTTTGAAAGAAGGTTAATCTGAATTGTTGCTCTTGACGTGAATTCACATTGTGCAAGTTTTCATCTCGCTCAATCACCGGCAAGGCGATAATTAAAATTATTTTCCCAAAAAAAGTGCCTTATCCATTAAAAATTATACCCTTATAACGGTAAATTTTCCCGCTCTCCGACCCCATCCTCTAGATCAAGTCAGCAGCTACAAAATCGTCCTGCATCACTTTGCTGTAGGCCGCTCGGTTTTTGAGATATGAGCAAAGTAAGACCAGCATTATTTATTTTTTCAATGTAGAAAAATCGGCATCTGTAGGGGTGCTGGCGATTCGTATGGAATTTTCGACAGCTTATTTCTCGATAACGGTGCGTCCTACGAGAAAAAACCTGTACATATTTTTTGTAGCTCGTGACTTGACCTAGAGGATGGCATTGGAAAATTCACGAAATTCCCATTATTTGAGCAAATTTTTGAAAAAAACAGGGAAATTTGTTTCTCTGGCGTAAATTATATGAAATTTTACATCGGCTTTGAAGGAAGGTTAATCTGAATTGTTGCTCTTGACGTGAATTCACATTGTGCAAGTTTTCATCTCGCTCAATCACCGGCAAGGCGATAATTAAAATTATTTTCCCAAAAAAAGTGCCTTATCCATTAAAATTTATACCCTTTTAACGGTAAATTTTCCTGCTCTCCGACCCCATCCTCTAGATCAAGTCATCAGCTACAAAATCGTCCTGCATCACTTTGCTGTAGGACGCACGGTTTTTGAGATATGAGCAAAGTAAGACCAACATTCATTATTTTTTCAATGTAGAAAAATCGACATCTGTAGAGGTGCTGGCGGTTCGTATGGAATTTTCGACAGCTCATTTCTCGAGAACGGTGCGTCCTACGAGAAAAAACCTGTACATATTTTTTGTAGCTCGTGACTTGACCTAGAGGATGGCATTGGAAAATTCACGAAATTCCCATTATTTGAGCAAATTTTTGAAAAAAACAGGGAAATTTGTTTCTCTGGCGTAAATTATATGAAATTTTACATCGGCTTTGAAAGAAGGTTAATCTGAATTGTTGCTCTTGACGTGAATTCACATTGTGCAAGTTTTCATCTCGCTCAATCACCGGCAAGGCGATAATTAAAATTATTTTCCCAAAAAAAGTGCTTTATCCATTAGAAATTATACCCTTATAACGGTAAATTTGCCCGCTCTCCGACCCCATCCTCTAGATCAAGTCATTAGCTACAAAATCGTCCTGCATCACTTTGCTGTAGGACGCACGGTTTTTGAGATATGAGCAAAGTAAGACCAACATTCATTATTTTTTCAATGTAGAAAAATCGACATCTGTAGGGGTGCTGGCGGTTCGTATGGAATTTTCGACAGCTTATTTCTCGAGAACGGTGCGTCCTACGAGAAAAAACCTGTACATATTTTTTGTAGCTCGTGACTTGACCTAGAGGATGGCATTGGAAAATTCACGAAATTCCCATTATTTGAGCAAATTTTTGAAAAAAACAGGGAAATTTGTTTCTCTGGCGTTAATTATATGAAATTTTGCATCGGCTTTGAAGGAAGGTTAATCTGAATTGTTGCTCTTGACGTGAATTCACATTGTGCAAGTTTTCATCTCGCTCAATCACCGGCAAGGCGATAATTAAAATTATTTTCCCAAAAAAAGTGCTTTATCCATTAGAAATTATACCCTTATAACGGTAAATTTGCCCGTTCTCCGACCCCATCCTCTAGATCAAGTCATTAGCTACAAAATCGTCCTGCATCACTTTGCTGTAGGACGCACGGTTTTTGAGATATGAGCAAAGTAAGACCAACATTCATTATTTTTTCAATGTGGAAAAATCGACATCTGTAGAGGTGCTGGCGGTTCGTATGGAATTTTCGACAGCTCATTTCTCGAGAACGGTGCGTCCTACGAGAAAAAACCTGTACATATTTTTTGTAGCTCGTGACTTGACCTAGAGGATGGCATTGGAAAATTCACGAAATTCCCATTATTTGAGCAAATTTTTGAAAAAAACAGGGAAATTTGTTTCTCTGGCGTAAATTATATGAAATTTTACATCGGCTTTGAAAGAAGGTTAATCTGAATTGTTGCTCTTGACGTGAATTCACATTGTGCAAGTTTTCATCTCGCTCAATCACCGGCAAGGCGATAATTAAAATTATTTTCCCAAAAAAAGTGCCTTATCCATTAAAAATTATACCCTTATAACGGTAAATTTTCCCGCTCTCCGACCCCATCCTCTAGATCAAGTCAGCAGCTACAAAATCGTCCTGCATCACTTTGCTGTAGGCCGCTCGGTTTTTGAGATATGAGCAAAGTAAGACCAGCATTATTTATTTTTTCAATGTAGAAAAATCGGCATCTGTAGGGGTGCTGGCGATTCGTATGGAATTTTCGACAGCTTATTTCTCGATAACGGTGCGTCCTACGAGAAAAAACCTGTACATATTTTTTGTAGCTCGTGACTTGACCTAGAGGATGGCATTGGAAAATTCACGAAATTCCCATTATTTGAGCAAATTTTTGAAAAAAACAGGGAAATTTGTTTCTCTGGCGTAAATTATATGAAATTTTACATCGGCTTTGAAGGAAGGTTAATCTGAATTGTTGCTCTTGACGTGAATTCACATTGTGCAAGTTTTCATCTCGCTCAATCACCGGCAAGGCGATAATTAAAATTATTTTCCCAAAAAAAGTGCCTTATCCATTAAAATTTATACCCTTTTAACGGTAAATTTTCCTGCTCTCCGACCCCATCCTCTAGATCAAGTCATCAGCTACAAAATCGTCCTGCATCACTTTGCTGTAGGACGCACGGTTTTTGAGATATGAGCAAAGTAAGACCAACATTCATTATTTTTTCAATGTAGAAAAATCGACATCTGTAGAGGTGCTGGCGGTTCGTATGGAATTTTCGACAGCTCATTTCTCGAGAACGGTGCGTCCTACGAGAAAAAACCTGTACATATTTTTTGTAGCTCGTGACTTGACCTAGAGGATGGCATTGGAAAATTCACGAAATTCCCATTATTTGAGCAAATTTTTGAAAAAAACAGGGAAATTTGTTTCTCTGGCGTAAGTTATATGAAATTTTACATCGGCCTTGAAGGAAGGTCAATCTGAATTGTTGCTCTTGACGTGAATTCACATTGTGGAAGTTTTCATCTCGCTCAATCACCGGCAAGGCGATAATTAAAATTATTTTCCCAAGAAAAGTGTCTTATTCATTAAAAATTATACCCTTATAACGGTAAATTTGCCCGCTCTCTGACCCCATCCTCTAGCTCAAGTCATCAGCTACAAAATCGTCCTGCATCACTTTGCTGTAGGACGCACGGTTTTTGAGATATGAGCAAAGTAAGACCAACATTCATTATTTTTTCAATGTAGAAAAATCGACATCTGTAGGGGTGCTGGCGGTTCGTATGGAATTTTCGACAGCTTATTTCTCGAGAACGGTGCGTCCTACGAGAAAAAAACCTGTACATATTTTTTGTAGCTCGTGACTTGATCTAGAGGATGGCATTGGAAAATTCACGAAATTCCCATTATTTGAGCAAATTTTTGAAAAAAAACAGGGAAATTTGTTTCTCTGGCGTAAATTATATGAAATTTTACATCGGCTTTGAAGGAAGGTCAATCTGAATTGTTGCTCTTGACGTGAATTCACATTCTGCAAGTTTTCATCTCGCCCAATCACCGGCAAGGCGATAATTAAAATTATTTTCCCATAAAACATCGACATCTTATCCATTAGAAACGGTAAATTTGTCCGCTTTCCTACCCCATCCTCTAGATCAAGTCATTAGCTACAAAATCGTCCTGCATCACTTTGCTGTAGGCCGCACGGTTTTTGAGATATGAGCAAAGTAAGACCAACATTCATTATTTTTTCTATGTAGAAAAATCGACATCTGTAGGGGTGCTGCCGGTTCGTATGGAATTTTCGACAGCTTATTTCTCGAGAACGGTGCGTCCTACGAGAAAAAACCTGTGCATATTTTTTGTAGCTCGTGACTTGATCTAGAGGATGGCATTGGAAAATTCACGAAATTCCCATTATTTGAGCAAATTTTTGAAAAAAACAGGGAAATTTGTTTCTCTGGCGTAAATTATATGAAATTTTGCATCGGCTTTGAAGGAAGGTTAATCTGAATTGTTGCTCTTGACGTGAATTCACATTGTGCAAGTTTTCATCTCGCTCAATCACCGGCAAGGCGATAATTAAAATTATTTTCCCAAAAAAAGTGCTTTATCCATTAGAAATTATACCCTTATAACGGTAAATTTGCCCGCTCTCCGACCCCATCCTCTAGATCAAGTCATTAGCTACAAAATCGTCCTGCATCACTTTGCTGTAGGACGCACGGTTTTTGAGATATGAGCAAAGTAAGACCAACATTCATTATTTTTTCAATGTAGAAAAATCGACATCTGTAGGGGTGCTGGCGGTTCGTATGGAATTTTCGACAGCTTATTTCTCGAGAACGGTGCGTCCTACGAGAAAAAACCTGTACATATTTTTTGTAGCTCGTGACTTGACCTAGAGGATGGCATTGGAAAATTCACGAAATTCCCATTATTTGAGCAAATTTTTGAAAAAAACAGGGAAATTTGTTTCTCTGGCGTAAATTATATGAAATTTTGCATCGGCTTTGAAGGAAGGTTAATCTGAATTGTTGCTCTTGACGTGAATTCACATTGTGCAAGTTTTCATCTCGCTCAATCACCGGCAAGGCGATAATTAAAATTATTTTCCCAAAAAAAGTGCTTTATCCATTAGAAATTATACCCTTATAACGGTAAATTTGCCCGCTCTCCGACCCCATCCTCTAGATCAAGTCATTAGCTACAAAATCGTCCTGCATCACTTTGCTGTAGGACGCACGGTTTTTGAGATATGAGCAAAGTAAGACCAACATTCATTATTTTTTCAATGTAGAAAAATCGACATCTGTAGAGGTGCTGGCGGTTCGTATGGAATTTTCGACAGCTCATTTCTCGAGAACGGTGCGTCCTACGAGAAAAAACCTGTACATATTTTTTGTAGCTCGTGACTTGACCTAGAGGATGGCATTGGAAAATTCACGAAATTCCCATTATTTGAGCAAATTTTTGAAAAAAACAGGGAAATTTGTTTCTCTGGCGTAAATTATATGAAATTTTACATCGGCTTTGAAGGAAGGTTAATCTGAATTGTTGCTCTTGACGTGAATTCACATTGTGCAAGTTTTCATCTCGCTCAATCACCGGCAAGGCGATAATTAAAATTATTTTCCCAAAAAAAGTGCTTTATCCATTAGAAATTATACCCTTATAACGGTAAATTTGCCCGCTCTCCGACCCCATCCTCTAGATCAAGTCATTAGCTACAAAATCGTCCTGCATCACTTTGCTGTAGGACGCACGGTTTTTGAGATATGAGCAAAGTAAGACCAACATTCATTATTTTTTCAATGTAGAAAAATCGACATCTGTAGGGGTGCTGGCGGTTCGTATGGAATTTTCGACAGCTTATTTCTCGAGAACGGTGCGTCCTACGAGAAAAAACCTGTACATATTTTTTGTAGCTCGTGACTTGACCTAGAGGATGGCATTGGAAAATTCACGAAATTCCCATTATTTGAGCAAATTTTTGAAAAAAACAGGGAAATTTGTTTCTCTGGCGTAAATTATATGAAATTTTGCATCGGCTTTGAAGGAAGGTTAATCTGAATTGTTGCTCTTGACGTGAATTCACATTGTGCAAGTTTTCATCTCGCTCAATCACCGGCAACGCGATAATTAAAATTATTTTCCCAAAAAAAGTGCTTTATCCATTAGAAATTATACCCTTATAACGGTAAATTTGCCCGTTCTCCGACCCCATCCTCTAGATCAAGTCATTAGCTACAAAATCGTCCTGCATCACTTTGCTGTAGGACGCACGGTTTTTGAGATATGAGCAAAGTAAGACCAACATTCATTATTTTTTCAATGTGGAAAAATCGACATCTGTAGAGGTGCTGGCGGTTCGTATGGAATTTTCGACAGCTCATTTCTCGAGAACGGTGCGTCCTACGAGAAAAAACCTGTACATATTTTTTGTAGCTCGTGACTTGACCTAGAGGATGGCATTGGAAAATTCACGAAATTCCCATTATTTGAGCAAATTTTTGAAAAAAACAGGGAAATTTGTTTCTCTGGCGTAAATTATATGAAATTTTACATCGGCTTTGAAAGAAGGTTAATCTGAATTGTTGCTCTTGACGTGAATTCACATTGTGCAAGTTTTCATCTCGCTCAATCACCGGCAAGGCGATAATTAAAATTATTTTCCCAAAAAAAGTGCCTTATCCATTAAAAATTATACCCTTATAACGGTAAATTTTCCCGCTCTCCGACCCCATCCTCTAGATCAAGTCAGCAGCTACAAAATCGTCCTGCATCACTTTGCTGTAGGCCGCTCGGTTTTTGAGATATGAGCAAAGTAAGACCAGCATTATTTATTTTTTCAATGTAGAAAAATCGGCATCTGTAGGGGTGCTGGCGATTCGTATGGAATTTTCGACAGCTTATTTCTCGATAACGGTGCGTCCTACGAGAAAAAACCTGTACATATTTTTTGTAGCTCGTGACTTGACCTAGAGGATGGCATTGGAAAATTCACGAAATTCCCATTATTTGAGCAAATTTTTGAAAAAAACAGGGAAATTTGTTTCTCTGGCGTAAATTATATGAAATTTTACATCGGCTTTGAAGGAAGGTTAATCTGAATTGTTGCTCTTGACGTGAATTCACATTGTGCAAGTTTTCATCTCGCTCAATCACCGGCAAGGCGATAATTAAAATTATTTTCCCAAAAAAAGTGCCTTATCCATTAAAATTTATACCCTTTTAACGGTAAATTTTCCTGCTCTCCGACCCCATCCTCTAGATCAAGTCATCAGCTACAAAATCGTCCTGCATCACTTTGCTGTAGGACGCACGGTTTTTGAGATATGAGCAAAGTAAGACCAACATTCATTATTTTTTCAATGTAGAAAAATCGACATCTGTAGAGGTGCTGGCGGTTCGTATGGAATTTTCGACAGCTCATTTCTCGAGAACGGTGCGTCCTACGAGAAAAAACCTGTACATATTTTTTGTAGCTCGTGACTTGACCTAGAGGATGGCATTGGAAAATTCACGAAATTCCCATTATTTGAGCAAATTTTTGAAAAAAACAGGGAAATTTGTTTCTCTGGCGTAAGTTATATGAAATTTTACATCGGCCTTGAAGGAAGGTCAATCTGAATTGTTGCTCTTGACGTGAATTCACATTGTGGAAGTTTTCATCTCGCTCAATCACCGGCAAGGCGATAATTAAAATTATTTTCCCAAGAAAAGTGTCTTATTCATTAAAAATTATACCCTTATAACGGTAAATTTGCCCGCTCTCTGACCCCATCCTCTAGCTCAAGTCATCAGCTACAAAATCGTCCTGCATCACTTTGCTGTAGGACGCACGGTTTTTGAGATATGAGCAAAGTAAGACCAACATTCATTATTTTTTCAATGTAGAAAAATCGACATCTGTAGGGGTGCTGGCGGTTCGTATGGAATTTTCGACAGCTTATTTCTCGAGAACGGTGCGTCCTACGAGAAAAAAACCTGTACATATTTTTTGTAGCTCGTGACTTGATCTAGAGGATGGCATTGGAAAATTCACGAAATTCCCATTATTTGAGCAAATTTTTGAAAAAAAACAGGGAAATTTGTTTCTCTGGCGTAAATTATATGAAATTTTACATCGGCTTTGAAGGAAGGTCAATCTGAATTGTTGCTCTTGACGTGAATTCACATTGTGCAAGTTTGCATCTCGCCCAATCACCGGCAAGGCGATAATTAAAATTATTTTCCCATAAAACATCGACATCTTATCCATTAGAAACGGTAAATTTGTCCGCTTTCCTACCCCATCCTCTAGATCAAGTCATTAGCTACAAAATCGTCCTGCATCACTTTGCTGTAGGCCGCACGGTTTTTGAGATATGAGCAAAGTAAGACCAACATTCATTATTTTTTCAATGTAGAAAAATCGACATCTGTAGGGGTGCTGGCGGTTCATATGGAATTTTCGACAGCATATTTCTCGAGAACGGTGCGTCCTACGAGAAAAAACCTGAACATATTTTTTGTAGCTCGTGACTTGATCTAGAGGATGGCATTGGAAAATTCACGAAATTCCCATTATTTGAGCAAATTTTTGAAAAAAAACAGGGAAATTTGTTTCTCTGGCGTAAATTATATGAAATTTTACATCGGCTTTGATGGAAGGTCAATCTGAATTGTTGCTCTTGACGTGAAATTACATTGTGCAAGTTTTCATCTCGCTCAATCACCGGCAAGGCGATAATTAAAATTATTTTCCCAAAAAAGTGCCTTATCCATTAAAAATTATACCCTTATAACGGTAAATTTTCCCGCTCTTTGACCCCATCCTCTAGATCAAGTCATCAGCTACAAAATCGTTCTGCATCACTTTGCTGTAGGACACACGGTTTTTGAGATATGAGCAAAGTAAGACCAACATTCAGTATTTTTTCTATGTAGAAAAATCGACATCTGTAGGGGTGCTGGCGGTTCGTATGGAATTTTCGACAGCTTATTTCTCGAGAACGGTGCGTCCTACGAGAAAAAACCTGTACATATTTTTTGTAGCTCGTGACTTGATCTAGAGGATGGCATTGGAAAATTCACGAAATTCCCATTATTTGAGCAAATTTTTGAAAAAAACAGGGAAATTTGTTTCTCTGGCGTAAATTATATGAAATTTTACATCGGCCTTGAAGGAAGGTCAATCTGAATTGTTGATCTTGACGTGAATTCACATTGTGCAAGTTTTCATCTCGCCCAATCACCGGCAAGGCGATAATTAAAATTATTTTCCCATAAAAAGTGCCTTATCCATTAAAAATTATACCCTTATAACGGTAAATTTGCCCGCTCTCCGACCCCATCCTCTAGATCAAGTCATCAGCTACAAAATCGTCCTGCATCACTTTGCTGTAGGCCGCACGGTTTTTGAGATATGAGCAAAGTAAGACCAACATTCATTATTTTTTCAATGTAGAAAAATCGACATCTGTAGGGGTGCTGGCGATTCGTATGGAATTTTCGACAGCTTATTTCTCGAGAACGGTGCGTCGTACGAGAAAAAACCTGTACATATTTTTTGTAGCTCGTGACTTGATCTAGAGGATGGCATTGGAAAATTCACGAAATTCCCATTATTTGAGCAAATTTTTGAAAAAAACAGGGAAATTTGTTTCTCTGGCGTAAATTATATGAAATTTTGCATCGGCTTTGAAGGAAGGTTAATCTGAATTGTTGCTCTTGACGTGAATTCACATTGTGCAAGTTTTCATCTCACTCAATCACCGGCAAGGCGATAATTAAAATTATTTTCCCAAAAAAAGTGCTTTATCCATTAGAAATTATACCCTTATAACGGTAAATTTGCCCGCTCTCCGACCCCATCCTCTAGATCAAGTCATTAGCTACAAAATCGTCCTGCATCACTTTGCTGTAGGACGCACGGTTTTTGAGATATGAGCAAAGTAAGGCCAACATTCATTATTTTTTCAATGTAGAAAAATCGACATCTGTAGAGGTGCTGGCGGTTCGTATGGAATTTTCGACAGCTCATTTCTCGAGAACGGTGCGTCCTACGAGAAAAAACCTGTACTTATTTTTTGTAGCTCGTGACTTGACCTAGAGGATGGCATTGGAAAATTCACGAAATTCCCATTATTTGAGCAAATTTTTGAAAAAAACAGGGAAATTTGTTTCTCTGGCGTAAATTATATGAAATTTTACATCGGCTTTGAAGGAAGGTTAATCTGAATTGTTGCTCTTGACGTGAATTCACATTGTGCAAGTTTTCATCTCGCTCAATCACCGGCAAGGCGATAATTAAAATTATTTTCCCAAAAAAAGTGCCTTATCCATTAAAAATTATACCCTTATAACGGTAAATTTTCCCGCTCTCCGACCCCATCCTCTAGATCAAGTCATCAGCTACAAAATCGTTCTGCATCACTTTGCTGTAGGACACACGGTTTTTGAGATATGAGCAAAGTAAGACCAACATTCAGTATTTTTTCTATGTAGAAAAATCGACATCTGTAGGGGTGCTGGCGGTTCGTATGGAATTTTCGACAGCTTATTTCTCGAGAACGGTGCGTCGTACGAGAAAAAACCTGTACATATTTTTTGTAGCTCGTGACTTGATCTAGAGGATGGCATTGGAAAATTCACGAAATTCCCATTATTTGAGCAAATTTTTGAAAAAAACAGGGAAATTTGTTTCTCTGGCGTAAATTATATGAAATTTTGCATCGGCTTTGAAGGAAGGTTAATCTGAATTGTTGCTCTTGACGTGAATTCACATTGTGCAAGTTTTCATCTCACTCAATCACCGGCAAGGCGATAATTAAAATTATTTTCCCAAAAAAAGTGCTTTATCCATTAGAAATTATACCCTTATAACGGTAAATTTGCCCGCTCTCCGACCCCATCCTCTAGATCAAGTCATTAGCTACAAAATCGTCCTGCATCACTTTGCTGTAGGACGCACGGTTTTTGAGATATGAGCAAAGTAAGGCCAACATTCATTATTTTTTCAATGTAGAAAAATCGACATCTGTAGAGGTGCTGGCGGTTCGTATGGAATTTTCGACAGCTCATTTCTCGAGAACGGTGCGTCCTACGAGAAAAAACCTGTACTTATTTTTTGTAGCTCGTGACTTGACCTAGAGGATGGCATTGGAAAATTCACGAAATTCCCATTATTTGAGCAAATTTTTGAAAAAAACAGGGAAATTTGTTTCTCTGGCGTAAATTATATGAAATTTTACATCGGCTTTGAAGGAAGGTTAATCTGAATTGTTGCTCTTGACGTGAATTCACATTGTGCAAGTTTTCATCTCGCTCAATCACCGGCAAGGCGATAATTAAAATTATTTTCCCAAAAAAAGTGCCTTATCCATTAAAAATTATACCCTTTTAACGGTAAATTTTCCCGCTTTTCGACCCCGTCCTCTAGATCGAGTCATCAGCTACAAAATCGTCCTGCATCACTTTGCTGTAGGCCGCACGGTTTTTGAGTTATGAGCAAAGTAAGACCAACATTCATTATTTTTTCAATGTAGAAAAATCGACATCTGTAGGGGTGCTGGCGGTTCGTATGGAATTTTCGACAGTATATTTCTCGAGAACGGTGCGTCCTACGAGAAAAAACCTGTACTTATTTTTTGTAGCTCGTGACTTGATCTAGAGGATGGCATTGGAAAATTCACGAAATTCCCATTATTTGAGCAAATTTTTGAAAAAAAACAGGGAAATTTGTTTCTCTGGCGTAAATTATATGAAATTTTACATCGGCTTTGAAGGAAGGTCAATCTGAATTGTTGCTCTTGACGTGAATTCACATTGTGCAAGTCTGCATCTCGCCCAATCACCGGCAAGGCGATAATTAAAATTATTTTCCCATAAAACATCGACATCTTATCCATTAGAAACGGTAAATTTGTCCGCTTTCCTACCCCATCCTCTAGATCAAGTCATTAGCTACAAAATCGTCCTGCATCACTTTGCTGTAGGCCGCACGGTTTTTGAGATATGAGCAAAGTAAGACCAACATTCATTATTTTTTCAATGTAGAAAAATCGACATCTGTAGGGGTGCTGGCGGTTCGTATGGAATTTTCGACAGCATATTTCTCGAGAACGGTGCGTCCTACGAGAAAAAACGTGTACATATGTTTTGTAGCTCGTGACTTGATCTAGAGGATGGCATTGGAAAATTCACGAAATTCTCATTATTTGAGCAAATTTTTGAAAAAAACAGGGAAATTTGTTTCTCTGGCGTAAATTATATGAAATTTTGCATCGGCTTTGAAGGAAGGTTAATCTGAATTGTTGCTCTTGACGTGAATTCACATTGTGCAAGTTTTCATCTCACTCAATCACCGGCAAGGCGATAATTAAAATTATTTTCACAAAAAAGTGCCTTATCCATTAAAAATTATACCCTTATAACGGTAAATTTTCCCGCTCTTTGACCCCATCCTCTAGATCAAGTCATTAGCTACAAAATCGTCCTGCATCACTTTGCTGTAGGCCGCACGGTTTTTGAGATATGAGCAAAGTAAGACCAACATTCATTATTTTTTCAATGTAGAAAAATCGACATCTGTAGGGGTGCTGGCGGTTCGTATGGAATTTTCGACAGCATATTTCTCGAGAACGGTGCGTCCTACGAGAAAAAACGTGTACATATTTTTTGTAGCTCGTGACTTGATCTAGAGGATGGCATTGGAAAATTCACGAAATTCCCATTATTTGAGCAAATTCTTGAAAAAAACAGGGAAATTTGTTTCTCTGGCGTAAATTATATGAAATCTTACATCGGCTTTGAAGGAAGGTTAATCTGAATTGTTGCTCTTGACGTGAATTCACATTGTGCAAGTTTTCATCTCGCTCAATCACCGGCAAGGCGATAATTAAAATTATTTTCCCAAAAAAAGTGCCTTATCCATTAAAAATTATACCCTTATAACGGTAAATTTTCCCGCTCCCCGACCCCATCCTCTAGACCAAGTCAGCAGCTACAAAATCGTCCTGCATCACTTTGCTGTAGGACGCACGGTTTTTGAGATATGAGCAAAGTAAGGCCAACATTCATTATTTTTTCAATGTAGAAAAATCGACATCTGTAGAGGTGCTGGCGGTTCGTATGGAATTTTCGACAGCTCATTTCTCGAGAACGGTGCGTCCTACGAGAAAAAACCTGTACTTATTTTTTGTAGCTCGTGACTTGACCTAAAGGATGGCATTGGAAAATTCACGAAATTCCCATTATTTGAGCAAATTTTTGAAAAAAACAGGGAAATTTGTTTCTCTGGCGTAAATTATATGAAATCTTACATCGGCTTTGAAGGAAGGTTAATCTGAATTGTTGCTCTTGACGTGAATTCACATTGTGCAAGTTTTCATCTCGCTCAATCACCGGCAAGGCGATAATTAAAATTATTTTCCCAAAAAAAGTGCCTTATCCATTAAAAATTATACCCTTTTAACGGTAAATTTTCCCGCTTTTCGACCCCGTCCTCTAGATCGAGTCATCAGCTACAAAATCGTCCTGCATCACTTTGCTGTAGGCCGCACGGTTTTTGAGTTATGAGCAAAGTAAGACCAACATTCATTATTTTTTCAATGTAGAAAAATCGACATCTGTAGGGGTGCTGGCGGTTCGTATGGAATTTTCGACAGTATATTTCTCGAGAACGGTGCGTCCTACGAGAAAAAACCTGTACTTATTTTTTGTAGCTCGTGACTTGATCTAGAGGATGGCATTGGAAAATTCACGAAATTCCCATTATTTGAGCAAATTTTTGAAAAAAAACAGGGAAATTTGTTTCTCTGGCGTAAATTATATGAAATTTTACATCGGCTTTGAAGGAAGGTCAATCTGAATTGTTGCTCTTGACGTGAATTCACATTGTGCAAGTCTGCATCTCGCCCAATCACCGGCAAGGCGATAATTAAAATTATTTTCCCATAAAACATCGACATCTTATCCATTAGAAACGGTAAATTTGTCCGCTTTCCTACCCCATCCTCTAGATCAAGTCATTAGCTACAAAATCGTCCTGCATCACTTTGCTGTAGGCCGCACGGTTTTTGAGATATGAGCAAAGTAAGACCAACATTCATTATTTTTTCAATGTAGAAAAATCGACATCTGTAGGGGTGCTGGCGGTTCGTATGGAATTTTCGACAGCATATTTCTCGAGAACGGTGCGTCCTACGAGAAAAAACGTGTACATATGTTTTGTAGCTCGTGACTTGATCTAGAGGATGGCATTGGAAAATTCACGAAATTCTCATTATTTGAGCAAATTTTTGAAAAAAACAGGGAAATTTGTTTCTCTGGCGTAAATTATATGAAATTTTGCATCGGCTTTGAAGGAAGGTTAATCTGAATTGTTGCTCTTGACGTGAATTCACATTGTGCAAGTTTTCATCTCACTCAATCACCGGCAAGGCGATAATTAAAATTATTTTCACAAAAAAGTGCCTTATCCATTAAAAATTATACCCTTATAACGGTAAATTTTCCCGCTCTTTGACCCCATCCTCTAGATCAAGTCATTAGCTACAAAATCGTCCTGCATCACTTTGCTGTAGGCCGCACGGTTTTTGAGATATGAGCAAAGTAAGACCAACATTCATTATTTTTTCAATGTAGAAAAATCGACATCTGTAGGGGTGCTGGCGGTTCGTATGGAATTTTCGACAGCATATTTCTCGAGAACGGTGCGTCCTACGAGAAAAAACGTGTACATATTTTTTGTAGCTCGTGACTTGATCTAGAGGATGGCATTGGAAAATTCACGAAATTCCCATTATTTGAGCAAATTCTTGAAAAAAACAGGGAAATTTGTTTCTCTGGCGTAAATTATATGAAATCTTACATCGGCTTTGAAGGAAGGTTAATCTGAATTGTTGCTCTTGACGTGAATTCACATTGTGCAAGTTTTCATCTCGCTCAATCACCGGCAAGGCGATAATTAAAATTATTTTCCCAAAAAAAGTGCCTTATCCATTAAAAATTATACCCTTATAACGGTAAATTTTCCCGCTCCCCGACCCCATCCTCTAGACCAAGTCAGCAGCTACAAAATCGTCCTGCATCACTTTGCTGTAGGACGCACGGTTTTTGAGATATGAGCAAAGTAAGGCCAACATTCATTATTTTTTCAATGTAGAAAAATCGACATCTGTAGAGGTGCTGGCGGTTCGTATGGAATTTTCGACAGCTCATTTCTCGAGAACGGTGCGTCCTACGAGAAAAAACCTGTACTTATTTTTTGTAGCTCGTGACTTGACCTAAAGGATGGCATTGGAAAATTCACGAAATTCCCATTATTTGAGCAAATTTTTGAAAAAAACAGGGAAATTTGTTTCTCTGGCGTAAATTATATGAAATCTTACATCGGCTTTGAAGGAAGGTTAATCTGAATTGTTGCTCTTGACGTGAATTCACATTGTGCAAGTTTTCATCTCGCTCAATCACCGGCAAGGCGATAATTAAAATTATTTTCCCAAAAAACAGTGCCTTATCCATTAAAAATTATACCCTTATAACGGTAAATTTTCCCGCTCCCCGACCCCATCCTCTAGATCAAGTCAGCAGCTACAAAATCGTCCTGCATCACTTTGCTGTAGGCCGCACGGTTTTTGAGATATGAGCAAAGTAAGACCAACATTATTTATTTTTTCAATGTAGAAAAATCGGCATCTGTAGGGGTGCTGGCGATTCGTATGGAATTTTCGACAGCTAATTTCTCGATAACGATGCGTCCTTCGAGAAAAAACCTGTACATATTTTTTGTAGCTCGTGACTTGATCTAGAGGATGGCATTGGAAAATTCACGAAATTCCCATTATTTGAGCAAATTTTTGAAAAAAAAACAGGGAAATTTGATTCTCTGGCGTAAATTATATGAAATTTTACATCGGCTTTGATGGAAGGTCAATCTGAATTGTTGCTCTTGACGTGAATTCACATTGTGCAAGTTTTCATCTCGCTCAATCACCGGCAAGGCGATAATTAAAATTATTTTCCCAAAAAAAGTGCCTTATCCATTAAAAATTATACCCTTATAACGGTAAATTTTCCCGCTCCCCGACCCCATCCTCTAGACCAAGTCAGCAGCTACAAAATCGTCCTGCATCACTTTGCTGTAGGACGCACGGTTTTTGAGATATGAGCAAAGTAAGACCAACATTCATTATTTTTTCAATGTAGAAAAATCGACATCTGTAGAGGTGCTGGCGGTTCGTATGGAATTTTCGACAGCATATTTGTCGAGAACGGTGCGTCCTACGAGAAAAAACCTGTGCATATTTTTTGTAGCTCGTGACTTGATCTAGAGGATGGCATTGGAAAATTCAAGAAATTCCCATTATTTGAGCAAATTTTTGAAAAAAACAGGGAAATTTGTTTCTCTGGCGTAAGTTATATGAAATTTTACATCGGCCTTGAAGGAAGGTCAATCTGAATTGTTGCTCTTGACGTGAATTCACATTGTGCAAGTTTTCATCTCGCTCAATCACCGGCAAGGCGATAATTAAAATTATTTTCCCAAGAAAAGTGTCTTATTCATTAAAAATTATACCCTTATAACGGTAAATTTGCCCGCTCTCTGACCCCATCCTATAGCTCAAGTCATCAGCTACAAAATCGTCCTGCATCACTTTGCTGTAGGCCGCACGGTTTTTGAGATATGAGCAAAGTAAGACCAACATTCATTATTTTTTCAATGTAGAAAAATCGACATCTGTAGGGGTGCTGGCGATTCGTATGGAATTTTCGACAGCTTATTTCTCGAGAACGGTGCGTCCTACGAGAAAAAACCTGTACATATTTTTTGTAGCTCGTGACTTGATCTAGAGGATGGCATTGGAAAATTCACGAAGTTCCCATTATTTGAGCAAATTTTTGAAAAAAAACAGGGAAATTTGTTTCTCTGGCGTAAATTATATGAAATTTTACATCGGCTTTGATGGAAGGTCAATCTGAATTGTTGCTCTTGACGTGAATTCACATTGTGCAAGTTTTCATCTCGCTCAATCACCGGCAAGGCGATAATTAAAATTATTTTCCCAAAAAAAGTGCCTTATCCATTAAAAATTATACCCTTTTAACGGTAAATTTTCCCGCTCTCCGACCCCATCCTCTAGATCAAGTCATCAGCTACAAAATCGTCCTGCATCACTTTGCTGTAGGACGCAAGGTTTTTGAGATATGAGCAAAGTAAGACCAACATTCATTATTTTTTCAATGTAGAAAAATCGACATCTGTAGGGGTGCTGGCGGTTCGTATGGAATTTTCGACAGCTTATTTCTCGAGAACGGTGCGTCCTACGAGAAAAACCTGTGCATATTTTTTGTAGCTCGTGACTTGATCTAGAGGATGGCATTGGAAAATTCAAGAAATTCCCATTATTTGAGCAAATTTTTGAAAAAAACAGGGAAATTTGTTTCTCTGGCGTAAGTTATATGAAATTTTACATCGGCCTTGAAGGAAGGTCAATCTGAATTGTTGCTCTTGACGTGAATTCACATTGTGCAAGTTTTCATCTCGCTCAATCACCGGCAAGGCGATAATTAAAATTATTTTCCCAAGAAAAGTGTCTTATTCATTAAAAATTATACCCTTATAACGGTAAATTTGCCCGCTCTCTGACCCCATCCTCTAGCTCAAGTCATCAGCTACAAAATCGTCCTGCATCACTTTGCTGTAGGCCGCACGGTTTTTGAGATATGAGCAAAGTAAGACCAACATTCATTATTTTTTCAATGTAGAAAAATCGACATCTGTAGGGGTGCTGGCGATTCGTATGGAATTTTCGACAGCTTATTTCTCGAGAACGGTGCGTCCTACGAGAAAAAACCTGTACATATTTTTTGTAGCTCGTGACTTGATCTAGAGGATGGCATTGGAAAATTCACGAAGTTCCCATTATTTGAGCAAATTTTTGAAAAAAAACAGGGAAATTTGTTTCTCTGGCGTAAATTATATGAAATTTTACATCGGCTTTGATGGAAGGTCAATCTGAATTGTTGCTCTTGACGTGAATTCACATTGTGCAAGTTTTCATCTCGCTCAATCACCGGCAAGGCGATAATTAAAATTATTTTCCCAAAAAAAGTGCCTTATCCATTAAAAATTATACCCTTTTAACGGTAAATTTTCCCGCTTTCCTACCCCATCCTCTAGATCAAGTCATTAGCTACAAAATCGTCCTGCATCACTTTGCTGTAGGCCGCACGGTTTTTGAGATATGAGCAAAGTAAGACCAACATTCATTATTTTTTCAATGTAGAAAAATCGACATCTGTAGAGGTGCTGGCGGTTCGTATGGAATTTTCGACAGCATATTTGTCGAGAACGGTGCGTCCTACGAGAAAAAACCTGTACATATTTTTTGTAGCTCGTGACTTGATCTAGAGGATGGCATTGGAAAATTCACGAAATTCCCATTATTTGAGCAAATTTTTGAAAAAAACAGGGAAATTTGTTTCTCTGGCGTAAATTATATGAAATTTTACATCGGCTTTGAAGGAAGGTCAATCTGAATTGTTGCTCTTGACGTGAATTCACATTCTGCAAGTTTTCATCTCGCCCAATCACCGGCAAGGCGATAATTAAAATTATTTTTCCCATAAAACATCGACATCTTATCCATTAGAAACGGTAAATTTGTCCGCTTTCCTACCCCATCCTCTAGATCAAGTCATTAGCTACAAAATCGTCCTGCATCACTTTGCTGTAGGCCGCACGGTTTTTGAGATATGAGCAAAGTAAGACCAACATTCATTATTTTTTCAATGTAGAAAAATCGACATCTGTAGGGGTGCTGGCGGTTCGTATGGAATTTTCAACAGCATATTTCTCGAGAACGGTGCGTCCTTCGAGAAAAAACGTGTACATATTTTTTGTAGCTCGTGACTTGACCTAGAGGATGGCATTGGAAAATTCACGAAATTCCCATTATTTGAGCAAATTTTTGAAAAAAAAACAGGGAAATTTGTTTCTCTGGCGTAAATTATATGAAATTTTACATCGGCTTTGAAGGAAGGTTAATCTGAATTGTTGCTCTTGACGTGAATTCACATTGTGCAAGTTTTCATCTCGCTCAATCATCGGCAAGGCGATAATTAAAATTATTTTCCCAAAAAAAGTGCTTTATCCATTAGAAATTATACCCTTATAACGGTAAATTTGCCCGCTCTCCGACCCCATCCTCTAGATCAAGTCATTAGCTACAAAATCGTCCTGCATCACTTTGCTGTAGGACGCACGGTTTTTGAGATATGAGCAAAGTAAGACCAACATTCATTATTTTTTCAATGTAGAAAAATCGACATCTGTAGAGGTGCTGGCGGTTCGTATGGAATTTTCGACAGCTCATTTCTCGAGAACGGTGCGTCCTACGAGAAAAAACCTGAACATATTTTTTGTAGCTCGTCACTTGATCTAGAGGATGGCATTGGAAAATTCACGAAATTCCCATTATTTGAGCAAATTTTTGGAAAAACAGGGAAATTTGTTTCTCTGGCGTAAATTATATGAAATTTTACATCGGCTTTGAAGGAAGGTTAATCTGAATTGTTCCTCTTGACGTGAATCCACATTGTGCAAGTTTTCATCTCGCTCAATCACCGGCAAGGCGATAATTATAATTATTTTCCCAAAAAAAGTGCCTTATCCATTAAAATTTTTACCCTTATAACGGTAAATTTGCCCGCTCTCCGACCCCATCCTCTAGATCAAGTCATCAGCTACAAAATCGTCCTGCATCACTTTGCTGTAGGCCGCACGGTTTTTGAGATATGAGCAAAGTAAGACCAACATTCATTATTTTTTCAATGTAGAAAAATCGACATCTGTAGGGGTGCTGGCGGTTCGTATGGAATTTTCGACAGCATATTTCTCGAGAACGGTGCGTCCTACGAGAAAACACCTGTACATATTTTTTGTAGCTCGTGACTTGATCTAGAGGATGGCATTGGAAAATTCGCGAAATTCCCATTATTTGAGCAAATTTTTGAAAAAAACAGGGAAATTTGTTTCTCTGGCGTAAATTATATGAAATTTTACATCGGCCTTGAAGGAAGGTCAATCTGAATTGTTGCTCTTGACGTGAATTCACATTGTGCAAGTTTTCATCTCGCCCAATCACCGGCAAGGCGATAATTAAAATTATTTTCCCAAAAAAAGTGCTTTATCCATTAAAAATTTTACCCTTATAACGGTAAATTTGCCCGCTCTCCGACCCCATCCTCTAGATAAAGTCATCAGCTACAAAATCGTCCTGCATCACTTTGCATCTGTAGAGGTGCTGGCGGTTCGTATGGAATTTTCGACAGCTCATTTCTCGAGAACGGTATATTTTGTAGCTCGTGACTTGATCTAGAGGATGGCATTGGAAAATTCACGATATTACCATTATTTGAGCAAATTTTTGTAAAAAACAGGGAAATTTTTTCTCTGGCGTAAATTATATGAAATTTTACATCGGCCTTGAAGGAAGGTCAATCTGAATTGTTGCTCTTGACGTGAATTCACATTGTGCAAGTTTTCATTTCGCTCAATCACGGGCAAGGCGATAATTAAAATTATTTTCCCAAAAAAAGTGCTTTATCCATTAAAAGTTTTACCCTTATATCGGTAAATTTGCCCGCTCTCCGACCCCATCCTCTAGATCAAGTCATCAGCTACAAAATCGTCCTGCATCACTTTGCTGTAGGACGCACGGTTTTTGAGATATGCGCAAAGAAAGTTCATTATTTTTTCAATGTAGAAAAATCAACATCTGTAGAGGTGCTGGCGGTTCGTATGGAATTTTCGACAGCTCATTTCTCGAGAACGGTGCGTCCTACAAGAAAAAACCTGTTTTTGCTTTTTGTAGCTCGTGACTTGATCTAGAGGATGGCATTGGAAAATTCACGAAATTCCCATTATTTGAGCAAATTTTTGAAAAAAACAGGGAAATTTGTTTCTCTGGCGTAAATTATATGAAATTTTACATCGGCTTTGAAGGAAGGTTAATCTGAATTGTTGCTCTTGACGTGAATTCACATTGTGCAAGTTTTCATCTCGCTCAATCACCGGCAAGGCGATAATTAAAATTATTTTCCCAAAAAAAGTGCTTTATCCATTAGAAATTATACCCTTATAACGGTAAATTTGCCCGCTCTCCGACCCCATCCTCTAGACCAAGTCATTAGCTACAAAATCGTCCTGCATCACTTTGCTGTAGGACGCACGGTTTTTGAGATATGAGCAAAGTAAGACCAACATTCATTATTTTTTCAATGTAGAACAATCGACATCTGTAGACGTGCTGGCGGTTCGTATGGAATTTTCGACAGCTCATTTCTCGAGAACGGTGCGTCCTACGAGAAAAAACCTGCACATAATTTTTGTAGCTCGTGACTTGATCTAGAGGATGGCATTGGAAAATTCACGAAATTCCCATTATTTGAGCAAATTTTTGAAAAAAACAGGGAAATTTGTTTCTCTGGCGTAAATTATATGAAATTTTACATCGGCCTTGAAGGAAGGTCAATCTGAATTGTTGCCCTCGACGTGAATTCACATTGTGCAAGTTTTCATCTCGCTCAATCACCGGCAAGGCGATAATTAAAATTATTTTCCCAAAAAAAGTGCTTTATCCATTAAAAATTTTACCCTTATATCGGTAAATTTCCCCGCTCTCCGACCCCATCCTCTAGATCAAGTCATCAGCTACAAAATCGTCCTGCATCACTTTGCTGTAGGACGCACGGTTTTTGAGATATGCGCAAAGAAAGTTCATTATTTTTTCAATGTAGAAAAATCAACATCTGTAGAGGTGCTGGCGGTTCGTATGGAATTTTCGACAGCTCATTTCTCGAGAACGGTGCGTCCTACAAGAAAAAACCTGTTTTTGCTTTTTGTAGCTCGTGACTTGATCACGAAAAAAAAAAAAAAATTCACGAAATTCCCATTATTTGAGCAAATTTTTGAAAAAAACAGGGAAATTTGTTTCTCTGGCGTAAATTATATGAAATTTTACATCGGCCTTGAAGGAAGGTCAATCTGAATTGTTGCCCTCGACGTGAATTCACATTGTGCAAGTTTTCATCTCGCTCAATCACCGGCAAGGCGATAATTAAAATTATTTTCCCAAAAAAAGTGCTTTATCCATTAAAAATTTTACCCTTATATCGGTAAATTTGCCCGCTCTCCGACCCCATCCTCTAGATCAAGTCATCAGCTACAAAATCGTCCTGCATCACTTTGCTGTAGGACGCACGGTTTTTGAGATATGCGCAAAGAAAGTTCATTATTTTTTCAATGTAGAAAAATCAACATCTGTAGAGGTGCTGGCGGTTCGTATGGAATTTTCGACAGCTCATTTCTCGAGAACGGTGCGTCCTACGAGAAAAAACCTGTACATATTTTTTGTAGCTCGTAACTTGATCTAGAGGATGGCATTGGAAAATTCACGATATTACCATTATTTGAGCAAATTTTTGTAAAAAACAGGGAAATTTGTTTCTCTGGCGTAAATTATATGAAATTTTACATCGGCCTTGAAGGAAGGTCAATCTGAATTGTTGCTCTTGACGTGAATCCACATTGTGCAAGTTTTCATCTCACTCAATCACCGGCAAGGCGATAATTATAATTATTTTCCCAAAAAAAGTTCCTTATCCATTAAAAATTTTACCCTTATAACGGTAAATTTGCCCGCTCTCCGACCCCATCCTCTAGATCAAGTCATCAGCTACAAAATCGTCCTGCATCACTTTGCATCTGTAGAGGTGCTGGCGGTTCGTATGGAATTTTCGACAGCTCATTTCTCGAGAACGGTGCGTCCTACGAGAAAAAACCTGTACATATTTTTTGTAGCTCGTGACTTGATCTAGAGGATGGCATTGGAAAATTCACGAAATTCCCATTATTTGAGCAAATTTTTGAAAAAAAAACAGGGAAATTTGTTTCTCTGGCGTAAATTATATGAAATTTTACATCGGCCTTGAAGGAAGGTCAATCTGAATTGTTGCCCTCGACGTGAATTCACATTGTGCAAGTTTTCATCTCGCTCAATCACCGGCAAGGCGATAATTAAAATTATTTTCCCAAAAAAAGTGCTTTATCCATTAAAAATTTTACCCTTATATCGGTAAATTTGCCCGCTCTCCGACCCCATCCTCTAGATCAAGTCATCAGCTACAAAATCGTCCTGCATCACTTTGCTGTAGGACGCACGGTTTTTGAGATATGCGCAAAGAAAGTTCATTATTTTTTCAATGTAGAAAAATCAACATCTGTAGAGGTGCTGGCGGTTCGTATGGAATTTTCGACAGCTCATTTCTCGAGAACGGTGCGTCCTACGAGAAAAAACCTGCACATAATTTTTGTAGCTCGTGACTTGATCTAGAGGATGGCATTGGAAAATTCACGAAATTCCCATTATTTGAGCAAATTTTTGAAAAAAACAGGGAAATTTGTTTCTCTGGCGTAAATTATATGAAATTTTACATCGGCCTTGAAGGAAGGTCAATCTGAATTGTTGCCCTCGACGTGAATTCACATTGTGCAAGTTTTCATCTCGCTCAATCACCGGCAAGGCGATAATTAAAATTATTTTCCCAAAAAAAGTGCTTTATCCATTAGAAATTATACCCTTATAACGGTAAATTTGCCCGCTCTCCGACCCCATCCTCTAGACCAAGTCATTAGCTACAAAATCGTCCTGCATCACTTTGCTGTAGGACGCACGGTTTTTGAGATATGAGCAAAGTAAGACCAACATTCATTATTTTTTCAATGTAGAACAATCGACATCTGTAGACGTGCTGGCGGTTCGTATGGAATTTTCGACAGCTCATTTCTCGAGAACGGTGCGTCCTACGAGAAAAAACCTGCACATAATTTTTGTAGCTCGTGACTTGATCTAGAGGATGGCATTGGAAAATTCACGAAATTCCCATTATTTGAGCAAATTTTTGAAAAAAACAGGGAAATTTGTTTCTCTGGCGTAAATTATATGAAATTTTACATCGGCCTTGAAGGAAGGTCAATCTGAATTGTTGCCCTCGACGTGAATTCACATTGTGCAAGTTTTCATCTCGCTCAATCACCGGCAAGGCGATAATTAAAATTATTTTCCCAAAAAAAGTGCTTTATCCATTAAAAATTTTACCCTTATATCGGTAAATTTGCCCGCTCTCCGACCCCATCCTCTAGATCAAGTCATCAGCTACAAAATCGTCCTGCATCACTTTGCTGTAGGACGCACGGTTTTTGAGATATGCGCAAAGAAAGTTCATTATTTTTTCAATGTAGAAAAATCAACATCTGTAGAGGTGCTGGCGGTTCGTATGGAATTTTCGACAGCTCATTTCTCGAGAACGGTGCGTCCTACAAGAAAAAACCTGTTTTTGCTTTTTGTAGCTCGTGACTTGATCACGAAAAAAAAAAAAAATTCACGAAATTCCCATTATTTGAGCAAATTTTTGAAAAAAACAGGGAAATTTGTTTCTCTGGCGTAAATTATATGAAATTTTACATCGGCCTTGAAGGAAGGTCAATCTGAATTGTTGCCCTCGACGTGAATTCACATTGTGCAAGTTTTCATCTCGCTCAATCACCGGCAAGGCGATAATTAAAATTATTTTCCCAAAAAAAGTGCTTTATCCATTAAAAATTTTACCCTTATATCGGTAAATTTGCCCGCTCTCCGACCCCATCCTCTAGATCAAGTCATCAGCTACAAAATCGTCCTGCATCACTTTGCTGTAGGACGCACGGTTTTTGAGATATGCGCAAAGAAAGTTCATTATTTTTTCAATGTAGAAAAATCAACATCTGTAGAGGTGCTGGCGGTTCGTATGGAATTTTCGACAGCTCATTTCTCGAGAACGGTGCGTCCTACGAGAAAAAACCTGTACATATTTTTTGTAGCTCGTAACTTGATCTAGAGGATGGCATTGGAAAATTCACGATATTACCATTATTTGAGCAAATTTTTGTAAAAAACAGGGAAATTTGTTTCTCTGGCGTAAATTATATGAAATTTTACATCGGCCTTGAAGGAAGGTCAATCTGAATTGTTGCTCTTGACGTGAATCCACATTGTGCAAGTTTTCATCTCACTCAATCACCGGCAAGGCGATAATTATAATTATTTTCCCAAAAAAAGTTCCTTATCCATTAAAAATTTTACCCTTATAACGGTAAATTTGCCCGCTCTCCGACCCCATCCTCTACATCAAGTCATCAGCTACAAAATCGTCCTGCATCACTTTGCATCTGTAGAGGTGCTGGCGGTTCGTATGGAATTTTCGACAGCTCATTTCTCGAGAACGGTGCGTCCTACGAGAAAAAACCTGTACATATTTTTTGTAGCTCGTGACTTGATCTAGAGGATGGCATTGGAAAATTCACGAAATTCCCATTATTTGAGCAAATTTTTGAAAAAAAAACAGGGAAATTTGTTTCTCTGGCGTAAATTATATGAAATTTTACATCGGCCTTGAAGGAAGGTCAATCTGAATTGTTGCCCTCGACGTGAATTCACATTGTGCAAGTTTTCATCTCGCTCAATCACCGGCAAGGCGATAATTAAAATTATTTTCCCAAAAAAAGTGCTTTATCCATTAAAAATTTTACCCTTATATCGGTAAATTTGCCCGCTCTCCGACCCCATCCTCTAGATCAAGTCATCAGCTACAAAATCGTCCTGCATCACTTTGCTGTAGGACGCACGGTTTTTGAGATATGCGCAAAGAAAGTTCATTATTTTTTCAATGTAGAAAAATCAACATCTGTAGAGGTGCTGGCGGTTCGTATGGAATTTTCGACAGCTCATTTCTCGAGAACGGTGCGTCCTACGAGAAAAAACCTGCACATAATTTTTGTAGCTCGTGACTTGATCTAGAGGATGGCATTGGAAAATTCACGAAATTCCCATTATTTGAGCAAATTTTTGAAAAAAACAGGGAAATTTGTTTCTCTGGCGTAAATTATATGAAATTTTACATCGGCCTTGAAGGAACCTCTAAATTTGCCCGCTCTCCGACCCCATCCTCTACATCAAGTCATCAGCTAGAAAATCGTCCTGCATCACTTTGCTGTAGGACGGACGGTTTTTGAGATATGAGCAAAGTAAGACCAACATTCATTATTTTTTCAATGTAGAACAATCGACATCTGTAGACGTGCTGGCGGTTCGTATGGAATTTTCGACAGCTCATTTCTCGAGAACGGTGCGTCCTACGAGAAAAAACCTGCACATAATTTTTGTAGCTCGTGACTTGATCTAGAGGATGGCATTGGAAAATTCACGAAATTCCCATTATTTGAGCAAATTTTTGAAAAAAACAGGGAAATTTGTTTCTCTGGCGTAAATTATATGAAATTTTACATCGGCCTTGAAGGAAGGTCAATCTGAATTGTTGCCCTCGACGTGAATTCACATTGTGCAAGTTTTCATCTCGCTCAATCACCGGCAAGGCGATAATTAAAATTATTTTCCCAAAAAAAGTGCTTTATCCATTAAAAATTTTACCCTTATATCGGTAAATTTGCCCGCTCTCCGACCCCATCCTCTAGATCAAGTCATCAGCTACAAAATCGTCCTGCATCACTTTGCTGTAGGACGCACGGTTTTTGAGATATGCGCAAAGAAAGTTCATTATTTTTTCAATGTAGAAAAATCAACATCTGTAGAGGTGCTGGCGGTTCGTATGGAATTTTCGACAGCTCATTTCTCGAGAACGGTGCGTCCTACAAGAAAAAACCTGTTTTTGCTTTTTGTAGCTCGTGACTTGATCACGAAAAAAAAAAAAAAATTCACGAAATTCCCATTATTTGAGCAAATTTTTGAAAAAAACAGGGAAATTTGTTTCTCTGGCGTAAATTATATGAAATTTTACATCGGCCTTGAAGGAAGGTCAATCTGAATTGTTGCCCTCGACGTGAATTCACATTGTGCAAGTTTTCATCTCGCTCAATCACCGGCAAGGCGATAATTAAAATTATTTTCCCAAAAAAAGTGCTTTATCCATTAAAAATTTTACCCTTATATCGGTAAATTTGCCCGCTCTCCGACCCCATCCTCTAGATCAAGTCATCAGCTACAAAATCGTCCTGCATCACTTTGCTGTAGGACGCACGGTTTTTGAGATATGCGCAAAGAAAGTTCATTATTTTTTCAATGTAGAAAAATCAACATCTGTAGAGGTGCTGGCGGTTCGTATGGAATTTTCGACAGCTCATTTCTCGAGAACGGTGCGTCCTACGAGAAAAAACCTGTACATATTTTTTGTAGCTCGTAACTTGATCTAGAGGATGGCATTGGAAAATTCACGATATTACCATTATTTGAGCAAATTTTTGTAAAAAACAGGGAAATTTGTTTCTCTGGCGTAAATTATATGAAATTTTACATCGGCCTTGAAGGAAGGTCAATCTGAATTGTTGCTCTTGACGTGAATCCACATTGTGCAAGTTTTCATCTCACTCAATCACCGGCAAGGCGATAATTATAATTATTTTCCCAAAAAAAGTTCCTTATCCATTAAAAATTTTACCCTTATAACGGTAAATTTGCCCGCTCTCCGACCCCATCCTCTACATCAAGTCATCAGCTACAAAATCGTCCTGCATCACTTTGCTGTAGGACGGACGGTTTTTGAGATATGAGCAAAGTAAGACCAACATTCATTATTTTTTCAATGTAGAAAAATCGACATCTGTAGGGGTGTTGGCGGTTCGTATGGAATTTTCGACAGCTTATTTCTCGAGACCGGTGCGTCCTACGAGAAAAAACCTGTACATTTTTTTGTAGCTCGTGACTTGATCTAGAGGATGCCATTGGAAAATTCACGAAATTCCCATTATTTGAGCAAATTTGTTTCTCTGGCGTAAATTATATGAAATTTTACATCGGCCTTGAAGGAAGGTCAATCTGAATTGTTGCTCTTGACGTGAATCCACATTGTGCAAGTTTTCATCTCGCTCAATCACCGGCAAGGCGATAATTATAATTATTTTCCCAAAAAAAGTGACTGATCCATTAAAAATTTTACCCTTATAACGGTAAATTTGCCCGCTCTCCGACCCCATCCTCTAGATCAAGTCATCAGGTACAAAATCGTCATGCATCACTTTGCTGTAGGACGCACGGTTTTTGAGATATGAGCAAAGTAAGACCAACATTCATTATTTTTTCAATGTAGAAAAATCGGCATCTGTAGGGGTGCTGGCGATTCGTATGGAATTTTCGACAGCTTATTTCTCGAGAACGGTGCGTCCTACGAGAAAAAACCCGTTCATATTTTTTGTAGCTCGTGACTTGATCTAGAGGATGGCATTGGAAAATTCACGAAATTCCCATTATTTAAGCAAATTTTTGAAAAAAACGGGGAAATTTGTTTCTCTTGTTCTCTTCATTATTTTTTCAATGTAGAAAAATCGGCATCTGTAGGGGTGCTGGCGATTCGTATGGAATTTTCGACAGCTTATTTCTCGAGAAGGGTGCGTCCTACGAGAAAAAACCCGTACATATTTTTTGTAGCTCGTGACTTGATCTAGAGGATGGCATTGGAAAATTCACGAAATTCCCATTATTTAAGCAAATTTTTGAAAAAAACGGGGAAATTTGTTTCTCTTGTTCTCTTCATTATTTTTTCAATGTAGAAAAATCGGCATCTGTAGGGGTGCTGGCGATTCGTATGGAATTTTCGACAGCTTATTTCTCGAAAAGGGTGCGTGCTACGAAAAAAAACCCGTACATATTTTTTGTAGTTCGTGACTTGATCTAGAGGATGGCATTGGAAAATTCACGAAATTCCCATTATTTAAGCAAATTTTTGAAAAAAAAACGGGGAAATTTGTTTCTCTGGCGTAAATTATATGAAATTTTACATCGGCTTTGAAGGAAAGTTAATCTGAGTTGTTGCTCTTGACGTGAATTCACATTGTGCAAGTTTTCATCTCGCTCAATCACCGGCAAGGCGATAATTAAAATTATTTTCCCAAAAAAGTGCCTTATCCATTAAAAATTATACCCTTTTAACGGTACATTTTGCCGCTCTCCGACCCCATCCTCTAGATCAAGTCATCAGCTACAAAATCGTCATGCATCACTTTGCTGTAGGACGCACGGTTTTTGAGATATGAGCAAAGTAAGACCAACATTCATTATTTTTTCAATGTAGAAAAATCGGCATCTGTTGGGGTGCTGGCGATTCGTATGGAATTTTCGACAGTTTATTTGTCGAGAACGGTGCGTCCTACGAGAAAAAACCTGTGCATATTTTTTGTAGCTCGTGACTTGATCTAGAGGATGGCATTGGAAAATTCACGAAATTCCCATTATTTAAGCAAATTTTTGAAAAAAAACGGGGAAATTTGTTTCTCTGGCGTAAATTATATGAAATTTTACATCGGCTTTAATGGAAGGTCAATCTGAGTTGTTGCTCTTGACGTGAATTCACATTGTGCAAGTTTTCATCTCGCTCAATCACCGGCAAGGCGATAATTAAAATAATTTTCCCAAAAAAAGTGCCTTATCCATTAAAAATTATACCCCTTTAACGGTAAATTTTCCCGCTCTCCGACCCCATCCTCTAGATCAAGTCATCAACTACAAAATCGTCCTGCATCACTTTGCTGTAGGACGCACGGTTTTTGAGATATGAGCAAAGTAAGACCAACATTCATTATTTTTTCAATGTAGAAAAATCGGCATCTGTAGGGGTGCTGGCGGTTCGTATGGCATTTTCGACAGCTTATTTCTCGAGAACGGTGCGTCCTACGAGAAAAAACCTGTGCATATTTTTTGTAGCTCGTGACTTGATCTAGAGGATGGCATTGGAAAATTCACGAAATTCCCATTATTTGAGCAAATTTTTGAAAAAAACAGCGAAATTTGTTTCTCTGGCGTAAATTATATGAAATTTTACATCGGCTTTGAAGGAAGGTCAATCTGAATTGTTGCTCTTGACATGAATTCACATTGTGCAAGTTTTCATCTCGCTCGTGACTTGATCTAGAGGATGGCATTGGAAAATTCACGAAATTCCCATTATTTGAGCAAATTTTTGAAAAAAACAGGAAAATTTGTTTCTCTGGCGTAAATTATATGAAATTTCACATCGGCTTTGATGGAAGGTCAGTATGAATTGTTGCTCTTGACGTGAATTCACATTGTGCAAGTTTTCATCTCGCTCAATCACCGGCAAGGCGATAATTAAAATTATTTTCCCAAAAAAAGTGCCTTATCCATTAAAAATTATACCCTTATAACGGTAAATTTTCCCGCTCTCCGACCCCATCCTCTAGATCAAGTCATTAGCTACAAAATCGTCCTGCATCACTTTGCTGTAGGACGCACGGTTTTTGAGATATGAGCAAAGTAAGACCAGCATTCATTATTTGGAGTCTAAAGTGACTAGAGCCTAGAGTGACTATAGTCTAGAGCGACTAGAGTCTAGGGTGACTAGAGTATAGAGTGAGTAGAGTCTATTGTGACTAGAGTCTAGAGTGACTAGAGTCTAGAGTGACTACAGTCTAAAGTGACTGGAGTCTACAGTGACTAGAGTCTAGAGTGACTAGAGTCTTGAGTGACTAGAGTATGGAGTGACTAGAGTCTAGAGTGACTATAGTCTAGAGCGACTAGAGTCTAGAGTGACTATAGTCTAGAGCGACTAGAGTCTAGAGTGACTAGAGTCTAGGGTGACTAGAGTATAGAGTGACTAGTGTCTAAAGTGACTAGAGTCTAGAGTGACTAGTGTCTAGAGTGACTAGAGTATAGAGTGACTAGAATCTAGAGTGACTAGAGTCTAGAGTGATTAGAGTTTAGAGTGACTAGAGTCTAGAGTGACTAGAGTCTAGGGTGATTAGTGTCTAAGGTGACTAGGGTCTAGAGTGAGTAGAGTCTAGAGTGACTACGGTCTAGAGTGACTAGAGTCTAGAGTGACTAGAGTCTAGAGCGAACAGAATCTAGAGTGACTAGAGTCTAGAGCGACTAGAGTCTAGGGTGACTAGAGTATAGAGTGACTAGAGTCTAGAGTGACTAGAGTCTAGGGTGATTAGTGTCTAAGGTGACTGGAGTCTAGATTGGCTAGAGTCTAGAGTGACTAGAGTCTAGAGTGACTAGAGTCTAGAGTGACTGGAGTCTAGAGCGACTATAGTCTAGAGCGACTAGAGTCTAGAGTGACTATAGTCTAGAGCGACTAGAGTCTAGAGTGACTAGAGTATAGAGCGACTAGAGTCTGGAGTGACTAGAGTATAGAGTGACTAGAGTCTAGAGGGACTAGAGTCTAAAGTGACTAGAGTTTAGAGTGACTAGAGTCTAGAGTGACTAGAGTCTAGAGCGACTATAGTCTAGAGCGACTAGAGTCTAGAGTGACTATAGTCTAGAGCGACTAGAGTCTAGAGTGACTAGAGTCTAGAGCGACTAGATTCTAGAGAGACTAGAGTCTAGAGTGACTAGAGTCTAGGGTGACTAGTGTCTAAAATGACTAGAGTCTAGAGCGACTAGAGTCTATAGCGACTAGAGTCTAGAGCGACTAGAGTCTAGAGTGACTAGAGTCTAGAGTGACTTGAGTCTAAAGTGACTAGAGTCTAGGGTGACTAGTGTCTAAAGTGACTAGAGTCTAGAGTGACTATAGTCTTGAGTGACTAGATTCTAGAGAGGCTAGAGCCTAGAGTGACTAGAGTCTAGGGTGACTAGAATCGAGAGTGACTAGAGTGTAAAGTGACTAGAGTCTAGAGTGACTAGTGTCTAGAGCGACTAGAGTCTAGAGCGACTAGAGTCTAGAGTGACTATAGTCTAGAGTGACTAGAGTATAGAGTGACTAGAGTATAGAGTGACTAGAGTCTAGACCGACTAAGGTCTAGAGAGACTGGAGTCTAGAGTGACGAGAGTCTTAAGTGACTAGAGTCTAGAGTAACTAGAGTCTATTGTGACTAGAGTCTAGAGTGACTAGAGTCTAGAGGGACTAGAGTCTAAAGTGACTAGAGTTTAGAGTGACTAGAGTCTAGAGTGACTAGAGTCTAGAGTGACTAGAGTCTAGGGTGACTATTGTCTAGAGTGACTAGAGTATAGAGTGACTAGAGTCTAGAGTGACTAGTGTCTAAAGTGACTAGAGTCTAGAGTGACTAGAGTCTAGAGAGGCTAGAGTCTAGAGTGACTAGAGTCTAGGGTGACTAGAATCGAGAGTGACTAGAGTGTAAAGTGACTAGAGTCTAGAGTGACTAGTGTCTAGAGCGACTAGAGTCTAGAGCGACTAGAGTCTAGAGTGACTATAGTCTAGAGTGACTAGAGTATAGAGTGACTAGAGTATAGAGTGACTAGAGTCTAGACCGACTAAGGTCTAGAGAGACTGGAGTCTAGAGTGACGAGAGTCTAAAGTGACTAGAGTCTAGAGTAACTAGAGTCTATTGTGACTAGAGTCTAGAGTGACTAGAGTCTAAAGTGACTAGAGTTTAGAGTGACTAGAGTCTAGAGTGACTATAGTCTAGAGCGACTAGAGTGTAGAGTGACTAGAGTCTAGAGCGACTAGAGTCTAGAGTGACTATAGTCTAGAGTGACTAGACTCTAGAGCGAATAGAGTCTAGAGTGGCTAGAGTCTAGAGTGACTAGAGTCTTAAGTGACTAGAGTCTAGAGTGACTAGAGTCTAAATTGACTAGAGTCTAGAGTGACTAGGGTCTAGAGTGACAAGAGTCTAGAGCGACTAGAGTCTAGAGTGAGTAGAGTCTAAAGTGGCTAGGGTATAGAGTGAGTAGAGTCTAGAGTGACTAGAGTCTAGAGTGACTAGAGTCTAGAGCGACTGGAGTCTAGAGTGACTAGAGTCTAGAGTGGCTAGAGTCTAAAGTGGCTAGAGTCTAGAGCGACTAGAGTCTTGAGCGACTAGAGTCTAAAGTGACTAGAGTCTAGAGTGACTAGAGTCCAGATTGACTAGAGTCTTGAGTGACTAGAGTCTAGAGAGACTAGTGTATAGAGTGACTAGAATCTAGGGTGACTAGAGTCTATAGTGACTAGAGTCTAGAGTGACTAGAGTCTAAAGTGACTAGAGTCTAGAGTGACTAGGGTCTAGAGTGACTAGTTTCTAGAGTCTAGAGTGACTAGAGTAAAGAGTGACTAGAGTGTAGAGTGACTAGAGTCTAGAGTGACTAGAGTCTATAGTGACTAGAGTCTAGATGACTGGAGTCTAGAGTGACTAGAGTATAGAGTGACTAGAGTATAGAGCGACTAGAGTCTAGAGTGACTATAGTCTAGAGTGACTAGAGTGTAGAGTGACTAGAGTATAGAGTGACTAGAGTATAGAGCGACTAGAGTCTAGGGTGACTACAGTCTAGAGCGACTAGAGTCTAGAGTGAATGGAGTCTAGAGTGACTAGAGTCTAGAGTGACTAGAGTATAGAGCGACTAAAGTCTAGGGTGACTACAGTCTAGAGCGACTAGAGTCTAGAGTGAATAGAGTCTAGAGTGACTAGAGTCTAGAGTGACTAGAGTATAGAGTGACTAGAGTATAGAGTGACTAGAGTATAGAGCGACTAGAGTCTAGGGTGACTACAGTCTAGAGCGACTAGAGTCTAGAGTGAATAGAGTCTAGAGTGACTAGAGTCTAGAGTGACTAGGGTATAAAGTGAGTAGAGTCTAGAGTGACTAGAGTCTAGAGTGACTAGAGTATAGAGCAACTAAGGTCAAGGTGACTACAGTCTAGAGCGACTATAGTCTAGAGTGAATAGAGTCTAGAGTGACTAGAGTCTAGAGTGACTAGACTCTAGAGCGAATAGAGTCTAGAGTGGCTAGAGTCTAGAGTGACTAGAGTCTTAAGTGACTAGAGTCTAGAGTGACTAGAGTCTAAAGTGACTAGAGTCTAGAGTGACTAGAGTATAGAGCGACTAAAGTCTAGGGTGACTACAGTCTAGAGCGACTAGAGTCTAGAGTGAATAGAGTCTAGAGTGACTAGAGTCTAGAGTGACTAGAGTATAGAGTGACTAGAGTATAGAGTGACTAGAGTATAGAGCGACTAGAGTCTAGGGTGACTACAGTCTAGAGCGACTAGAGTCTAGAGTGAATAGAGTCTAGAGTGACTAGAGTCTAGAGTGACTAGAGTATAGAGTGACTAGAGTATAGAGTGACTAGAGTATAGAGCGACTAGAGTCTAGGGTGACTACAGTCTAGAGCGACTAGAGTCTAGAGTGAATAGAGTCTAGAGTGACTAGAGTCTAGAGTGACTAGGGTATAAAGTGAGTAGAGTCTAGAGTGACTAGAGTCTAGAGTGACTAGAGTATAGAGCGACTAAAGTCTAGGATGACTACAGTCTAGAGCGACTAGAGTCTAGAGTGAATAGAGTCTAGAGTGACTAGAGTCTAGAGTGACTAGACTCTAGAGCGAATAGAGTCTAGAGTGGCTAGAGTCTAGAGTGACTAGAGTCTTAAGTGACTAGAATCTAGAGTGACTAGAGTCTAAAGTGACTAGAGTCTAGAGTGACTAGGGCCTAGAGTGACAAGAGTCTAGAGTGGCTAGAGTCTAAAGTGGCTAGAGTCTAGAGCGACTAGAGTCTTGAGCGACTAGAGTCTAGAGTGACTAGAGTCTAAAGTGACTAGAGTCTAGAGTGACTAGTGTATAGAGTGACTAGAATCTAGGGTGACTAGAGTCTATAGTGACTAGAGTCTAGAGTGACTAGAGTCTAAAGTGACTAGAGTCTAGAGTGACTAGGGTCTAGAGTGACTAGTTTCTAGAGTCTATAGTGACTAGAGTCTAGAGTGACTAGAGTATAGAGTGACTAGAGTATAGAGTGACTAGAGTATAGAGCGACTAGAGTCTAGGGTGACTACAGTCTAGAGCGACTAGAGTCTAGAGTGAATAGAGTCTAGAGTGACTAGAGTCTAGAGTGACTAGGGTATAAAGTGAGTAGAGTCTAGAGTGACTAGAGTCTAGAGTGACTAGAGTATAGAGCGACTAGAGTCTTAAGTGACTAGAGTCTAGATTGACTAGAGTCTAAAGTGACTAGAGTCTAGAGTGACTAGGGTCTAGAGTGACTAGTTTCTAGAGTCTAGAGTGACTAGAGTATAGAGTGACTAGAGTATAGAGTGACTAGAGTCTAAAGTGACTAGAGTTTAGAGTGACTACAGTCTAGAGTGACTAGAGTCTAGAGTGACTAGAGTATATAGTGACTAGAGTCTAGAGCGACTGGAGTCTAGAGTGACTAGAGTCTAGAGAGACTAGTGTATAGAGTGAATAGAATCTAGAGGGACTAGAGTCTATAGTGACTAGAGTCTAGATGACTGGAGTCTAGAGTGACTAGAGTATAGAGTGACTAGAGTATAGAGCGACTAGAGTCTAGAGTGACTAGAGTGTAGAGTGACTAGGGTCTAGAGTGACTAGAGTCTAGAGTGATTAGAGTCTAGAGCGACTAGAGTCTAGAGTGACTAGAGTCTAGAGTGACTAGACTCTAGAGCGAATAGAGTCTAGAGTGGCTAGAGTCTAGAGTGACTAGAGTCTTAAGTGACTAGAGTCTAGATTGACTAGAGTCTTGAGTGACTAGAGTCTAGAGAGACTAGTGTATAGAGTGAATAGAATCTAGAGGGACTAGAGTCTATAGTGACTAGAGTCTAGATGACTGGAGTCTAGAGTGACTAGAGTATAGAGTGACTAGAGTATAGAGCGACTAGAGTCTAGAGTGACTAGAGTGTAGAGTGACTAGGGTCTAGAGTGACTAGAGTCTAGAGTGATTAGAGTCTTGAGCGACTAGAGTCTAGAGTGACTAGAGTCTAGAGTGACTAGAGTCTAAAGTGACTAGAGTTTAGAGTGACTACAGTCTAGAGTGACTAGAGTCTAGAGTGACTAGAGTATATAGTGACTAGAGTCTAGAGTGACTGGAGTCTAGAGTGACTAGAGTGTAAATTGACTAGAGTATAGAGTGACTAGAGTCTAAAGTGACTAGAGTCTAGAGTGACTAGAGTCCAGATTGACTAGAGTCTTGAGTGACTAGAGTCTAGAGAGACTAGTGTATAGAGTGACTAGAATCTAGGATGACTAGAGTCTATAGTGACTAGAGTCTAGAGTGACTAGAGTCTAAAGTGACTAGAGTCTAGAGTGACTAGAGTCTAGAGTGAGTAGAGTCTAAAGTGGCTAGGGTATAGAGTGAGTAGAGTCTAGAGTGACTAGAGTCTAGAGCGACTGGAGTCTAGAGTGACTTGAGTCTAGATTGACTAGAGCCTTGAGTGACTAGAGTCTAGAGAGACTAGTGTATAGAGTGACTAGAATCTAGGGTGACTAGAGTCTATAGTGACTAGAGTCTAGAGTGACTGGAGTCTAAAGTGACTAGAGTCTTGAGTGACTAGAGTCTGAGACTAATGTATAGAGTGAATAGAATCTAGAGGGACTAGAGTCTATAGTGACTAGAGTCTAGATGACTGGAGTCTAGAGTGACTAGAGTCTGGAGTGACTAGAGTCTAAAGTAACTAGAGTCTAGAGTGACTAGGGTCTAGAGTGACTAGTTTCTAGAGTCTAAAGTGACTAGAGTATAGAGTGACTAGAGTGTAGAGTGACTAGAGTCTAGATTGACCAGAGTCTTGAGTGACTAGAGTCTGAGACTAGTGTATAGAGTGAATAGAATCTAGAGGGACTAGAGTCTATAGTGACTAGAGTCTAGATAACTGGAGTCTAGAGTGACTAGAGTATAGAGTGACTAGAGTGTAGAGTGACTAGGGTCTAGAGTGACTAGAGTCTAGAGTGATTAGAGTCTAGAGCGACTAGAGTCTAGAGTGACTAGAGTCTAGAGTGACTAGAGTCTAAAGTGACTAGAGTTTAGAGTGACTACAGTCTAGAGTGACTAGAGTCTAGAGTGACTAGAGTATATAGTGACTAGAGTCTAGAGTGACTGGAGTCTAGAGTGACTAGAGTGTAAATTGACTAGAGTATAGAGTGACTAGAGTCTAGACCGACTAAGGTCTAGAGAGACTGGAGTCTAGAGTGACGAGAGTCTAAAGTGACTAGAGTCTAGAGTAACTAGAGTCTATTGTGACAAGAGTCTAGAGTGACTAGAGTATAGAGCAACTAGAGTCTAGGGTGACTACAGTCTAGAGCGACTAGAGTCTAGAGTGAATAGAGTCTAGAGTGACTAGAGTCTAGAGTGACTAGGGTATAAAGTGAGTAGAGTCTAGAGTGACTAGAGTCTAGAGTGACTAGAGTATAGAGCGACTAAAGTCTAGGGTGACTACAGTCTAGAGCGACTAGAGTCTAGAGTGAATAGAGTCTGGAGTGACTAGAGTCTAGAGTGACTAGACTCTAGAGCGAATAGAGTCTAGAGTGGCTAGAGTCTAGAGTGACTAGAGTCTTAAGTGACTAGAGTCTTAAGTGACTAGAGTCTAGAGTGACTAGAGTCTAAAGTGACTAGAGTCTAGAGTGACTAGGGTCTAGAGTGACAAGAGTCTAGAGCGACTAGAGTCTAGAGTGAGTAGAGTCTAAAGTGGTTAGGGTATAGAGTGAGTAGAGTCTAGAGTGACTAGAGTGTAGAGTGACTAGAGTCTAGAGTGACTAGAATCTAGATTGACTAGAGTTTAGAGTGACTAGACTCTAGAGCGAATAGAGTATTGGGTGACGAGAGTATAGAGTGACTAGAGTCTAGAGCGACTGGAGTCTAGAGTGACTAGAGTCTAGAGTGGCTAGAGTCTAAAGTGGCTAGAGTCTAGAGCGACTAGAGTCTTGAGCGACTAGAGTCTAGAGTGACTAGAGTCTAAAGTGACTAGAGTCTAGAGTGACTAGAGTCCAGATTGACTAGAGTCTTGAGTGACTAGAGTCTAGAGAGACTAGTGTATAGAGTGACTAGAATCTAGGGTGACTAGAGTCTATAGTGACTAGAGTCTAGAGTGACTAGAGTCTAAAGTGACTAGAGTCTAGAGTGACTAGGGTCTAGAGTGACTAGTTTCTAGAGTCTAGAGTGACTAGAGTATAGAGTGACTAGAGTGTAGAGTGACTAGAGACTAGAGCGACTGGAGTCTAGAGTGACTAGAGTCTAGATTGACTAGAGTCTTGAGTGACTAGAGTCTAGAGAGACTAGTGTATAGAGTGACTAGAATCTAGGGTGACTAGAGTCTATAGTGACTAGAGTCTAGAGTGACTGGAGTCTAAAATGACTAGAGTCTAGAGTGACTAGGGTCTAGAGTGACAAGAGTCTAGAGCGACTAGAGTCTAGAGTGAGTAGAGTCTAAAGTGGTTAGGGTATAGAGTGAGTAGAGTCTAGAGTGACTAGAGTGTAGAGTGACTAGAGTCTAGAGTGACTAGAATCTAGATTGACTAGAGTTTAGAGTGACTAGACTCTAGAGCGAATAGAGTATTGGGTGACGAGAGTATAGAGTGACTAGAGTCTAGAGCGACTGGAGTCTAGAGTGACTAGAGTCTAGAGTGGCTAGAGTCTAAAGTGGCTAGAGTCTAGAGCGACTAGAGTCTTGAGCGACTAGAGTCTAGAGTGACTAGAGTCTAAAGTGACTAGAGTCTAGAGTGACTAGAGTCCAGATTGACTGGAGTCTTGAGTGATTAGAGTCTAGAGAGACTAGTGTATAGAGTGACTAGAATCTAGGGTGACTAGAGTCTATAGCGACTAGAGTCTAGAGTGACTAGAGTCTAAAGTGACTAGAGTCTAGAGTGACTAGAGTCCAGATTGACTAGAGTCTTGAGTGACTAGAGTCTAGAGAGACTAGTGTATAGAGTGACTAGAATCTAGGGTGACTAGAGTCTATAGTGAATAGAATCTAGAGGGACTAGAGTCTATAGTGACTAGAGTCTAGATGACTGGAGTCTAGAGTGACTAGAGTATAGAGTCTAGAGTGTAGAGTGACTAGAGTCTAGATTGACTAGAGTCTTGAGTGACTAGAGTATAGAGTGACTAGAGTCTAGGGTGACTAGTGTCTAAAGTGACTAGAGTCTAGAGTGACTAGAATCTCGGTTGACTAGAGTCTAGAGTGACTAGACTCTAGAGCGAATAGAGCCTAGAGTGGCTAGAGTCTAGAGTGACTAGAGTCTAGAGTGGCAAGAGTCTAGAGCGACTAGAGTCTAGAGTGAGTAGAGTCTAGAGTGACTAGAGTCTAAAGTGACTAGAGTCTAGAGTGACTAGGGTCTAGAGTGACTAGACTCTAGAGCGAATAGAGTCTAGAGTGGCTAGAGTCTAGAGTGACTAGAGTCTAGAGTGGCAAGAGTCTAGAGCGACTAGAGTCTAGAGTGAGTAGAGTCTAGAGTGACTAGAGTCTAAAGTGACTAGAGTCTAGAGTGACTAGGGTCTAGAGTGACTAGACTCTAGAGCGAATAGAGTCTAGAGTGGCTAGAGTCTAGAGTGACTAGAGTCTAGAGTGACTAGAGTCTAAAGCGACTAGTGTCTAAAGTGACTTGAGTCTAGAGTGACTAGGGTATAGAGTGAGTAGAGTCTAGAGTGACTAGAGTCTAGAGCGACTGGAGTCTAGAGTGACTAGAGTCTAGATTGACTAGAGTCTTGAGTGACTAGAGTCTAGAGAGACTAGTGTATAGAGTGACTAGAATCTAGGGTGACTAGAGTCTATAGTGACTAGAGTCTAGAGTGACTGGAGTCTAAAATGACTAGAGTCTAGAGTGACTAGGGTCTAGAGTGACTAGTTTCTAGAGTCTAGAGTGACTAGAGTATAGAGTGACTAGAGTGTAGAGTGACTAGAGTCTAGATTGACCAGAGTCTTGAGTGACTAGAGTCTGAGACTAGTGTATAGAGTGAATAGAATCTAGAGGGACTAGAGTCTATAGTGACTAGAGTCTAGATGACTGGAGTCTAGAGTGACTAGAGTCTAGAGTGACTAGAGTCTAAAGTGACTAGAGTCTAGAGTGACTAGGGTCTAGAGTGACTAGTTTCTAGAGTCTAAAGTGACTAGAGTATAGAGTGACTAGAGTGTAGAGTGACTAGAGTCTAGATTGACCAGAGTCTTGAGTGACTAGAGTCTGAGACTAGTGTATAGAGTGAATAGAATCTAGAGGGACTAGAGTCTATAGTGACTAGAGTCTAGATGACTGGAGTCTAGAGTGACTAGAGTATAGAGTGACTAGAGTATAGAGCGACTAGAGTCTAGGGTGACTACAGTCTAGAGCGACTAGAGTCTAGAGTGAATAGAGTCTAGAGTGACTAGAGTCTAGAGTGACTAGGGTATAAAGTGAGTAGAGTCTAGAGTGACTAGAGTCTAGAGTGACTAGAGTATAGAGCGACTAAAGTCTAGGGTGACTACAGTCTAGAGCGACTAGAGTCTAGAGTGAATAGAGTCTGGAGTGACTAGAGTCTAGAGTGACTAGACTCTAGAGCGAATAGAGTCTAGAGTGGCTAGAGTCTAGAGTGACTAGAGTCTTAAGTGACTAGAGTCTTAAGTGACTAGAGTCTAGAGTGACTAGAGTCTAAAGTGACTAGAGTCTAGAGTGACTAGGGTCTAGAGTGACAAGAGTCTAGAGCGACTAGAGTCTAGAGTGAGTAGAGTCTAAAGTGGTTAGGGTATAGAGTGAGTAGAGTCTAGAGTGACTAGAGTGTAGAGTGACTAGAGTCTAGAGTGACTAGAATCTAGATTGACTAGAGTTTAGAGTGACTAGACTCTAGAGCGAATAGAGTATTGGGTGACGAGAGTATAGAGTGACTAGAGTCTAGAGCGACTGGAGTCTAGAGTGACTAGAGTCTAGAGTGGCTAGAGTCTAAAGTGGCTAGAGTCTAGAGCGACTAGAGTCTTGAGCGACTAGAGTCTAGAGTGACTAGAGTCTAAAGTGACTAGAGTCTAGAGTGACTAGAGTCCAGATTGACTAGAGTCTTGAGTGACTAGAGTCTAGAGAGACTAGTGTATAGAGTGACTAGAATCTAGGGTGACTAGAGTCTATAGTGACTAGAGTCTAGAGTGACTAGAGTCTAAAGTGACTAGAGTCTAGAGTGACTAGGGTCTAGAGTGACTAGTTTCTAGAGTCTAGAGTGACTAGAGTATAGAGTGACTAGAGTGTAGAGTGACTAGAGACTAGAGCGACTGGAGTCTAGAGTGACTAGAGTCTAGATTGACTAGAGTCTTGAGTGACTAGAGTCTAGAGAGACTAGTGTATAGAGTGACTAGAATCTAGGGTGACTAGAGTCTATAGTGACTAGAGTCTAGAGTGACTGGAGTCTAAAATGACTAGAGTCTAGAGTGACTAGGGTCTAGAGTGACAAGAGTCTAGAGCGACTAGAGTCTAGAGTGAGTAGAGTCTAAAGTGGTTAGGGTATAGAGTGAGTAGAGTCTAGAGTGACTAGAGTGTAGAGTGACTAGAGTCTAGAGTGACTAGAATCTAGATTGACTAGAGTTTAGAGTGACTAGACTCTAGAGCGAATAGAGTATTGGGTGACGAGAGTATAGAGTGACTAGAGTCTAGAGCGACTGGAGTCTAGAGTGACTAGAGTCTAGAGTGGCTAGAGTCTAAAGTGGCTAGAGTCTAGAGCGACTAGAGTTTTGAGCGACTAGAGTCTAGAGTGACTAGAGTCTAAAGTGACTAGAGTCTAGAGTGACTAGAGTCCAGATTGACTGGAGTCTTGAGTGATTAGAGTCTAGAGAGACTAGTGTATAGAGTGACTAGAATCTAGGGTGACTAGAGTCTATAGCGACTAGAGTCTAGAGTGACTAGAGTCTAAAGTGACTAGAGTCTAGAGTGACTAGAGTCCAGATTGACTAGAGTCTTGAGTGACTAGAGTCTAGAGAGACTAGTGTATAGAGTGACTAGAATCTAGGGTGACTAGAGTCTATAGTGAATAGAATCTAGAGGGACTAGAGTCTATAGTGACTAGAGTCTAGATGACTGGAGTCTAGAGTGACTAGAGTATAGAGTCTAGAGTGTAGAGTGACTAGAGTCTAGATTGACTAGAGTCTTGAGTGACTAGAGTATAGAGTGACTAGAGTCTAGGGTGACTAGTGTCTAAAGTGACTAGAGTCTAGAGTGACTAGAATCTCGGTTGACTAGAGTCTAGAGTGACTAGACTCTAGAGCGAATAGAGCCTAGAGTGGCTAGAGTCTAGAGTGACTAGAGTCTAGAGTGGCAAGAGTCTAGAGCGACTAGAGTCTAGAGTGAGTAGAGTCTAGAGTGACTAGAGTCTAAAGTGACTAGAGTCTAGAGTGACTAGGGTCTAGAGTGACTAGACTCTAGAGCGAATAGAGTCTAGAGTGGCTAGAGTCTAGAGTGACTAGAGTCTAGAGTGGCAAGAGTCTAGAGCGACTAGAGTCTAGAGTGAGTAGAGTCTAGAGTGACTAGAGTCTAAAGTGACTAGAGTCTAGAGTGACTAGGGTCTAGAGTGACTAGACTCTAGAGCGAATAGAGTCTAGAGTGGCTAGAGTCTAGAGTGACTAGAGTCTAGAGTGACTAGAGTCTAAAGCGACTAGTGTCTAAAGTGACTTGAGTCTAGAGTGACTAGGGTATAGAGTGAGTAGAGTCTAGAGTGACTAGAGTCTAGAGCGACTGGAGTCTAGAGTGACTAGAGTCTAGATTGACTAGAGTCTTGAGTGACTAGAGTCTAGAGAGACTAGTGTATAGAGTGACTAGAATCTAGGGTGACTAGAGTCTATAGTGACTAGAGTCTAGAGTGACTGGAGTCTAAAATGACTAGAGTCTAGAGTGACTAGGGTCTAGAGTGACTAGTTTCTAGAGTCTAGAGTGACTAGAGTATAGAGTGACTAGAGTGTAGAGTGACTAGAGTCTAGATTGACCAGAGTCTTGAGTGACTAGAGTCTGAGACTAGTGTATAGAGTGAATAGAATCTAGAGGGACTAGAGTCTATAGTGACTAGAGTCTAGATGACTGGAGTCTAGAGTGACTAGAGTCTAGAGTGACTAGAGTCTAAAGTGACTAGAGTCTAGAGTGACTAGGGTCTAGAGTGACTAGTTTCTAGAGTCTAAAGTGACTAGAGTATAGAGTGACTAGAGTGTAGAGTGACTAGAGTCTAGATTGACCAGAGTCTTGAGTGACTAGAGTCTGAGACTAGTGTATAGAGTGAATAGAATCTAGAGGGACTAGAGTCTATAGTGACTAGAGTCTAGATGACTGGAGTCTAGAGTGACTAGAGTATAGAGTGACTAGAGTATAGAGCGACTAGAGTCTAGAGTGACTAGAGTGTAGAGTGACTAGGGTCTAGAGTGACTAGAGTCTAGAGTGATTAGAGTCTAGAGCGACTAGAGTCTAGAGTGACTAGAGTCTAGAGTGACTAGAGTCTAAAGTGACTAGAGTTTAGAGTGACTACAGTCTAGAGTGACTAGAGTCTAGAGTGACTAGAGTATATAGTGACTAGAGTCTAGAGTGACTGGAGTCTAGAGTGACTAGAGTGTAAATTGACTAGAGTATAGAGTGACTTGAGTCTAGACCGACTAAGGTCTAGAGAGACTGGAGTCTAGAGTGACGAGAGTCTAAAGTGACTAAAGTCTAGAGTAACTAGAGTCTATTGTGACAAGAGTCTAGAGTGACTAGAGTCTAAAGTGACTAGAGTTTAGAGTGACTAGAGTCTAGAGTGACTATAGTCTAGAGCGACTAGAGTATAGAGTGACTAGAGTCTAGAGCGACTAGAGTCTAGAGTGACTATAGTCTAAAGTGACTAGAGTATAGAGTGACTAGAGTATAGAGTGACTAGAGTATAGAGCGAGTAGAGTCTAGAGTGACTAAAGTCTAGAGTGACTAGAGTATAGAGTGACTAGAGTATAGAGCGACTAGAGTCTAGGGTGACTACAGTCTAGAGCGACTAGAGTCTAGAGTGAATAGAGTCTAGAGTGACTAGAGTCTAGAGTGACTAGGGTATAAAGTGAGTAGAGTCTAGAGTGACTAGAGTCTAGAGTGACTAGAGTATAGAGCGACTAAAGTCTAGGGTGACTACAGTCTAGAGCGACTAGAGTCTAGAGTGAATAGAGTCTGGAGTGAATAGAGCCTAGAGTGACTAGACTCTAGAGCGAATAGAGTCTAGAGTGGCTAGAGTCTAGAGTGACTAGAGTCTTAAGTGACTAGAGTCTTAAGTGACTAGAGTCTAGAGTGACTAGAGTCTATAGTGACTAGAGTCTAGAGTGACTAGGGTCTAGAGTGACAAGAGTCTAGAGCGACTAGAGTCTAGAGTGAGTAGAGTCTAAAGTGGTTAGGGTATAGAGTGAGTAGAGTCTAGAGTGACTAGAGTGTAGAGTGACTAGAGTCTAGAGTGACTAGAATCTAGATTGACTAGAGTCTAGAGTGACTAGACTCTAGAGCGAATAGAGTATTGGGTGACGAGAGTATAGAGTGACTAGAGTCTAGAGCGACTGGAGTCTAGAGTGACTAGAGTCTAGAGTGGCTAGAGTCTAAAGTGGCTAGAGTCTAGAGCGACTAGAGTCTTGAGCGACTAGAGTCTAGAGTGACTAGAGTCTAAAGTGACTAGAGTCTAGAGTGACTAGAGTCCAGATTGACTAGAGTCTTGAGTGACTAGAGTCTAGAGAGACTAGTGTATAGAGTGACTAGAATCTAGGGTGACTAGAGTCTATAGTGACTAGAGTCTAGAGTGACTAGAGTCTAAAGTGACTAGAGTCTAGAGTGACAGGGTCTAGAGTGACTAGTTTCTAGAGTCTAGAGTGACTAGAGTATAGAGTGACTAGAGTGTAGAGTGACTAGAGACTAGATTGACTAGAGTCTTGAGTGACTAGAGTCTGAGACTAGTGTATAGAGTGAATAGAATCTAGAGGGACTAGAGTCTATAGTGACTAGAGTCTAGATGACTGGAGTCTAGAGTGACTAGAGTATAGAGTCTAGAGTGTAGAGTGACTAGAGTCTAGATTGACTAGAGTCTTGAGTGACTAGAGTATAGAGTGACTAGAGTCTAGGGTGACTAGTGTCTAAAGTGACTAGAGTCTAGAGTGACTAGAATCTCGATTGACTAGAGTCTAGAGTGACTAGACTCTAGAGCGAATAGAGCCTAGAGTGGCTAGAGTCTAGAGTGACTAGAGTCTAGAGTGGCAAGAGTATAGAGCGACTAGAGTCTAGAGTGAGTAGAGTCTAGAGTGACTAGAGTCTAAAGTGACTAGAGTCTAGAGTGACTAGGGTCTAGAGTGACTAGACTCTAGAGCGAATAGAGTCTAGAGTGGCTAGAGTCTAGAGTGACTAGAGTCTAGAGTGGCAAGAGTCTAGAGCGACTAGAGTCTAGAGTGAGTAGAGTCTAAAGTGGCTAGAGTCTAAAGTGACTAGAGTCTAGAGTGACTAGAGTCTAGAGTGACTAGAGTCGAAAGCGACTAGTGTCTAAAGTGACTTGAGTCTAGAGTGACTAGGGTATAGAGTGAGTAGAGTCTAGAGTGACTAGAGTCTAGAGTGACTAGAGTATAGAGCGACTAGAGTTTAGGGTGACTACAGTCTAGAGCGACAAGAGTCTGGAGTGAATAGAGTCTATAGTGACTAGAGTCTAGAGTGACTAGACTCTAGAGCGACTGGAGTCTAGAGTGGCTAGAGTCTAGAGTGACTAGAGTCTTAAGTGATTAGAGTCTAGAGTGACTAGAGTCTAAAGTCACAAGAGTCTAGGGTGACTAGGGTCTACAGTGAGTAGAGTCTAGAGTGACTAGAGTCTAGAGTGGCTAGAGTCTAAGGTGGCTAGAGTCTAGAGCGACCAGAGTCTTGAGTGACTAGAGTCTAGAGTGACTAGAGTCTATAGCGACAAGAGTCTAGAGTGACTAGAGTATAGAGTGACTAGATTATAGAGCGACTAGAGTCTAGAGTGACTAGGGTCTAGGGTGACTAGTGTCTAAAGTTACTACAGTCTAGAGTGACTAGAGTCTTGAGTAACTAGAGAGGTTAGAGAGACTAGAGTCTAGAGTGACTAGAGTCTAGAGTGACTAGAGTCTAGAGCGACTAGAGTCTAGAGTGACTAGAGTCTTGAGTGACTAGAGTTTAGAGAGACTAGTGTATAGAGCGACTAGAGTTTAGGGTGACTAGAGACTAGAGCGACAAGAGTCTGGAGTGAATAGAGTCTATAGTGACTAGAGTCTAGAGTGACTAGACTCTAGAGCGACTAGAGTCTAGAGTGGCTAGAGTTTAGAGTTACTAGAGTCTTGAGTGACTAGAGTCTAGAGTGACTAGAGTCTAGAGTGACTAGGGTCTAGAGTGACAAGAGTCTAGAGCGACTAGAGTCCAGAGTGACTAGAGTCTAGAGGGACTAGAGTCCAGAGTGACTAGAGTCTAAAAGTGACTAGAGTCTAAAGTGACTAGAGTCTAGAGTGACTAGAGTCTAGAGTGACTAGAGTCTAGAGTGACTAGAGTCTAAAGCGACTAGGGTCTAAAGTGACTTGAGTCTAGAGTGACTAGAGTATAGAGCGACTAGAGTCTAGAGTGACTAGAGTGTAGAGTGACTAGAGTCTAGATTGACTAGAGTCTTGAGTGACTAGAGTTTAGAGAGACTAGTGTATAGAGCGACTAGAGTTTAGGGTGACTACAGTCTAGAGCGACAAGAGTCTGGAGTGAATAGAGTCTATAGTGACTAGAGTCTAGAGTGACTAGACTCTAGAGCGACTAGAGTCTAGAGTGGCTAGAGTTTAGAGTGACTAGAGTCTTGAGTGACTAGAGTCTAGAGTGACTAGAGTCTAGAGTGACTAGGGTCTAGAGTGACAAGAGTCTAGAGCGACTAGAGTCTAGAGTGACTAGAGTCTAGAGGGACTAGAGTCCAGAGTGACTAGAGTCTAAAAGTGACTAGAGTCTAAAGTGACTAGAGTCTAGAGTGACTAGAGTCTAGAGTGACTAGAGTCTAGAGTGACTAGAGTCTAAAGCGACTAGGGTCTAAAGTGACTTGAGTCTAGAGTGACTAGGGTATAGAGTGAGTAGAGTCTAGAGTGACTAGAGTCTAGAGTGACTAGAGTATAGAGCGACTAGAGTTTAGGGTGACTACAGTCTAGAGCGACAAGAGTCTGGAGTGAATAGAGTCTAAAGCGACTAGGGTCTAAAGTGACTTGAGTCCAGAGTGACTAGGGTATAGAGTGAGTAGAGTCTAGAGTGACTAGAGTCTAGAGTGACTAGACTCTAGAGCGACTAGAGTCTAGAGTGGCTAGAGTTTAGAGTGACTAGAGTCTTGAGTGACTAGAGTCTAGAGTGACTAGAGTCTAGAGTGACTAGGGTCTAGAGTGACAGGAGTCTAGAGCGACTAGAGTCTAGAGTGACTAGAGTCTAGAGGGACTAGAGTCCAGAGTGACTAGAGTCTAAAAGTGACTAGAGTCTAAAGTGACTAGAGTCTAGAGTGACTAGAGTCTAGAGTGACTAGAGTCTAGAGTGACTAGAGTCTAAAGCGACTAGGGTCTAAAGTGACTTGAGTCTAGAGTGACTAGGGTATAGAGTGAGTAGAGTCTAGAGTGACTAGAGTCTAGAGTGACTAGAGTATAGAGCGACTAGAGTTTAGGGTGACTACAGTCTAGAGCGACAAGAGTCTGGAGTGAATAGAGTCTAAAGCGACTAGGGTCTAAAGTGACTTGAGTCCAGAGTGACTAGGGTATAGAGTGAGTAGAGTCTAGAGTGACTAGAGTCTAGAGTGACTAGAGTATAGAGCGACTAGAGTTTAGGGTGACTACAGTCTAGAGCGACAAGAGTCTGGAGTGAATAGAGTCTAAAGCGACTAGGGTCTAAAGTGACTAGAGTCTAGAGTGACTAGGGTATAGAGCGAGTAGAGTCTAGACTGACTAGAGTCTAGAGTGACTAGAGTATAGAGCGACTAGAGTCTAGAGTGGCTAGAGCGACTAGAGTTTAGAGTGGCTAGAGTCTAGAGTGAGTAGAGTCTTAAGTGACTAGAGTCTAGAGTGACTAGAGTCTAGAGCGACTAGAGTCTAGAGTGGCTAGAGCGACTAGAGTTTAGAGTGGCTAGAGTCTAGAGTGACTAGAGTCTTAAGTGACTAGAGTCTAGAGTGACTAGAGTCTAGAGCGACTAGAGTCTAGAGTGGCTAGAGCGACTAGAGTCTAGAGTGGCTAGAGCGACTAGAGTTTAGAGTGGCTAGAGTCTAGAGTGACTAGAGTCTTAAGTGACTAGAGTCTAGAGTTACCACAGTCTAAAGTAAATAGGGTCTACAGTGACTAGAGTCCAGAGTGACTAGATTCTAGAGAGACTAGAGTCTAGAGTGACTAGAGTATAGACTGACTAGAGTCTTGAGTGACTAGAGTCTAGAGAGACTAGAGTCTAGAGTGACTATAGTCTAGAGTGACTAGAGTCTAGAGTGATTAGAGTATAGAGCGACTAGAGTCTAAAGTGACTAGAGTCTACAGTGACTAGATTCCAGAGTGACTTGATTCTAGAGAGACTAGAGTCTAGAGTGACTAGGGTCTAGGGTGACTAGTGTCTAAATTTACTACAGTCTAGAGTGACTAGAGTTTATAGCGACTAGAGTCTAGAGGGACTATAGTCTAGAGCGACTAGAGTATAGAGTGACTAGAATCTAGAGTGACTAGAGTCTAAAGTGACTTGAGCTTAGAGTGACTAGAGTCTAGAGTGACTGGAGTCTAGAGTGACAAGGGTCTAAAGTGACAATAGTCTAGAGTGACTGGAGTCTAGAGTGACTAAAATCTAGAGTGACTAGAGTCTAAAGTGACTAGAGTATTGACTGACTAGAGTCTTGAGTGACTAGAGTCTAGAGTGACTAGAGTCTTGAGTGACTAGAGTCTAGAGAGACTAGAGCATAGAGTGATTAGAATCTAGAGTGACGAGAGTCTAAAGTGATTAGAGTCTAGAGCGAATAGAGTCTAGAGTGACTAGAGTCTAGAGTGACTAGAGTCTTGGGTGACTAGAGTCTAGAGAGACTAGAGTCTAGAGTGACTATAGTCTAGAGTGACTAGAGTCTAGAGTGATTAGAGTATAGAGCGACTAGAGTCTAAAGTGACTAGAGTCTACAGTGACTAGATTCCAGAGTGACTTGATTCTAGAGAGACTAGAGTCTAGAGTGACTAGGGTCTAGGGTGACTAGTGTCTAGAGTGACTAGAGTCTAGAGTGACTAGAGTCTAGAGTGACTAGGGTCTAGAGTGACTAGAGTCTAGAGTGACTAGAGTCTAGAGAGACTAGAGTCTACAGTGACTAGAGTCTAGATTAACTAGAGTCTTGAGTGACTAGAGTATAGAGTGACTAGAGTTTGGGGTGACTAGTGTCTAAAGTGACTAGAGTCTAGAGTGACTAGGGTCTAGAGTGACTGGAGTCTAGAGTGACGAGAGTCTAAAGTGACTAGAGTCTAGAGTGACTAGAGTCTAGAGTGACTAGAGTCTAAAGTGACTAGAGTCTAAAGTGACTAGAGTCTAGAGTGACTAGAGTCTAGAGTGACTAGAGTCTAGAGTGACTAGAGTCTAGAGTGACTAGAGTCTAGAGTGACTAGAGTATAGGGTGACTAGAGTATAGAGCGACTAGAGTCTTGAGTGACTAGAGTCTAGAGTGGCTAGTGTCTAGAGCGACTAGAGTCTAGAGTGACTGGAGTATAGAGTGACTAGAGTCTAGAGCGACTACGGTCTAGAGAGACTGGAGTCTAGAGTGACGAGAGTCTAAAGTGACTAGAGTCTAGAGTGACTAGAGTCTAGAGGGACTAGAGTCCAGAGTGACTAGAGTCTAAAAGTGACTAGAGTCTAAAGTGACTAGAGTCTAGAGTGACTAGAGTCTAGAGTGACTAGAGTCTAGAGTGACTAGAGTATAGGGTGACTAGAGTATAGAGCGACTAGAGTCTTGAGTGACTAGAGTCTAGAGTGGCTAGTGTCTAGAGCGACTAGAGTATAGAGTGACTAGAGTTTGGGGTGACTAGTGTCTAAAGTGACTAGAGTCTAGAGTGACTAGGGTCTAGAGTGACTGGAGTCTAGAGTGACGAGAGTCTAAAGTGACTAGAGTCTAGAGTGACTAGAGTCTAGAGTGACTAGAGTCTAAAGTGACTAGAGTCTAAAGTGACTAGAGTCTAGAGTGACTAGAGTCTAGAGTGACTAGAGTCTAGAGTGACTAGAGTCTAGAGTGACTAGAGTCTAGAGTGACTAGAGTATAGGGTGACTAGAGTATAGAGCGACTAGAGTCTTGAGTGACTAGAGTCTAGAGTGGCTAGTGTCTAGAGCGACTAGAGTCTAGAGTGACTGGAGTATAGAGTGACTAGAGTCTAGAGCGACTACGGTCTAGAGAGACTGGAGTCTAGAGTGACGAGAGTCTAAAGTGACTAGAGTCTAGAGTGACTAGAGTCTAGAGTGACTAGAGTCTAAAGTGACTAGAGTTTAGAGTGACTAGAGTCTAGAGTGACTAGAGTCTAGAGTGACTAGAGTCTAGAGTGACTAGAGTGTAAATTGACTAGAGTATAGAGTGACTAGAGTCTAGAGCGACTAGAGTCCAGAGTGACTAGAGTCTAAAGTGACTAGAGTCTAAAGTGACTAGAGTCTAGAGTGACTAGAGTCTAGAGTGACTAGAGTCTAAAGCGACTAGTGTCTAAAGTGACTTGAGTCTAGAGTGACTAGGGTATAGAGTGAGTAGAGTCTAGAGTGACTAGAGTCTAGAGTGACTAGAGTATAGAGCGACTAGAGTTTAGGGTGACTACAGTCTAGAGCGACAAGAGTCTGGAGTGAATAGAGTCTATAGTGACTAGAGTCTAGAGTGACTAGAGTCTAGAGTGACTAGAGTATAGGGTGACTAGAGTCTTAAGTGACTAGAGTCTAGCGTGACTAGAGTCTAAAGTCACAAGAGTCTAGAGTGACTAGGGTCTACAGTGACAAGAGTCTAGAGCGACTAGAGTCTAGAGTGACTAGAGTCTAAAGTGGCTAGGGTATAGAGTGAGTAGAGTCTAGAGTGACTAGAGTCTAGAGTGGCTAGAGTCTAAGGTGGCTAGAGTCTAGAGCGACCAGAGTCTTGAGTGACTAGAGTCTAGAGTGACTAGAGTCTATAGCGACAAGAGTCTAGAGTGACTAGAGTATAGAGTGACTAGATTATAGAGCGACTAGAGTCTAGAGTGACTAGGGTCTAGGGTGACTAGTGTCTAAAGTTACTACAGTCTAGAGTGACTAGAGTTTATAGCGACTAGAGTCTAGAGGGACTATAGTCTAGAGCGACTAGAGTATACAGTGACTAGAATCTAGAGTGACTAGAGTCTAAAGTGACTAGAGTTTAGAGTGACTAGAGTCTAGAGTGACTCGAGTCTAGAGTGACGAGGGTCTAAAGTGACAATAGTCTAGAGTGACTGGAGTCTAGAGTGACTAAAATCTAGAGTGACTAGAGTCTAAAGTGACTAGAGTATAGACTGACTAGAGTCTTGAGTGACTAGAGTCTGGATTGACTAGAGTCTTGAGTGACTAGAGTCTAGAGAGTCTAGTGTATAAAGTGACTAGAATCTAGAGTGACTAGAGTCTATAGTGACTAGGGTCTAGAGTGACTGGAGTCTAAAGTGACTAGAGCCTAGAGTGACTATAGTCTAGAGCGACTATAGTCTAGGGTGACTAGAGTATAGAGTGAGTAGAGTCTATAGTGACTACAGTCTAGAGTGACTAGAGTATAGAGTGACTATAGTCTAGAGTGACTAGAGTCTAGAGTGACTAGAGTCTAGAGTGACTAGAGTCTAGAGTGACTAGAGAGGTTAGAGAGACTAGAGTCTAGAGTGACTAGAGTCTAGAGTGACTAGAGTCTAGAGCGACTAATGTCTAGAGTGACTTGTTTCTAGAGTCTAGAGTGACTAGAGTATAGAGCGACTAGAGTCTAGAGTGACTAGAGTCTAGAGTGACTAGAGTCTAGAGCGACTAGAGTCTAGAGTGACTTGAGTATAGAGCGACTAGAGTCTAGAGTGACTAGAGTGTAGAGTGACTAGAGTCTAGATTGACTAGAGTCTTGAGTGACTAGAGTCTAGAGAGACTAGTGTATAGAGCGACTAGAGTTTAGGGTGACTACAGTCTAGAGCGACAAGAGTCTGGAGTGAATAGAGTCTATAGTGACTAGAGTCTAGAGTGACTAGACTCTAGAGCGACTAGAGTCTAGAGTGGCTAGAGTCTAGAGTGACTAGAGTCTTGAGTGACTAGAGTCTAGAAAGACTAGTGTATAGAGTGACTAGGATCTAGAGTGACTAGAGTCTATAGTGACTAGGGTCTAGAGTGACTGGAGTCTAAAGTGACTAGAGCCTAGAGTGACTGTAGTCTAGAGCGACTATAGTCTAGGGTGACTAGAGTATAGAGTGAGTAGAGTCTATAGTGACTACAGTCTAGAGTGACTAGAGTATAGAGTGACTATAGTCTAGAGTGACTAGAGTCTAGAGTGACTAGAGTCTAGAGTGACTAGAGTCTAGAGTGACTAGAGAGGTTAGAGAGACTAGAGTCTAGAGTGACTAGAGTCTAGAGTGACTAGAGTGTAGAGCGACTAGGGTCTAGTGTGACTTGTTTCTAGAGTCTAGAGTGACTAGAGTATAGAGCGACTAGAGTCTAGAGTGACTAGAGTATAGAGTGACTAGAGTATAGAGCGACTAGAGTCTAGAAAGACTAGAGTGTAGAGTGACTAGAGTCTATATTGACTAGAGTCTTGAGTGACTAGAGTCTAGAGAGACTAGTGTATAGAGCGACTAGAGTTTAGGGTGACTACATTCTAGAGCGACAAGAGTCTGGAGTGAATAGAGTCTATAGTGACTAGAGTCTAAAGTGACTAGAGTCTAGAGCGACTAGAGTCTTAAGTGACTAGAGTATAGAGTGACTAGAGTCTAGGGTGACTAGTGTCTAAAGTGACTAGAGTCTAGAGTGACTAGAATCTAGATTGACTAGAGTCTAAAGTGACTAGAGTATAGACTGACTAGAGTCTTGAGTGACTAGAGTCTAGATTGACTAGAGTCTTGAGTGACTAGAGTCTATAGTGACTAGGGTCTAGAGTGACTGGAGTCTAAAGTGACTAGAGCCTATAGTGACTAGAGTGTAGAGTGACTAGAGTCTAGATTGACTAGAGTCTTGAGTGACTAGAGTCTAGAGAGACTAGTGTATAGAGCGACTAGAGTTTAGGGTGACTACATTCTAGAGCGACAAGAGTCTGGAGTGAATAGAGTCTATAGTGACTAGAGTCTAGAGTGAATAGAGTATAGAGTGACTAGATTATAGAGCGACTAGAGTCTAGAGTGACTAGAGTGTAGAGTGACTAGAGTCTAGATTGACTAGAGTCTTGAGTGACTAGAGTCTAGAGAGACTAGTGTATAGAGTGACTAGAATCTAGAGTGACTAGAGTCTATAGTGACTAGAGTCTAGAGTGACTGGAGTCTAAAGTGACTAGAGCCTAGAGTGACTATAGTCTAGAGCGACTAGAGTCTAGGGTGACTAGAGTATAGAGTGAGTAGAGTCTATAGTGACTACAGTCTAGAGTGACTAGAGTATAGAGTGACTATAGTCTAGAGTGACTAGAGTCTTGAGTGACTAGAGAGGTTAGAGAGACAAGAGTCTAGAGTGACTAGAGTCTAGAGTGACTAGAGTCTAGAGCGACTAGAGTCTAGAGTGACTAGAGTATAGAGTGACTGGAGTATAGAGCGACTAGAGTCTAGAGTGACTAGAGTATAGAGTGACTAGAGTATAGAGCGACTAGAGTCTAGAGTGACTAGAGTGTAGAGTGACTAGAGTCTAGATTGACTAGAGTCTTGAGTGACTAGAGTCTAGAGAGACTAGTGTATAGAGCGACTAGAGTTTAGGGTGACTACAGTCTAGAGCGACAAGAGTCTGGAGTGAATAGAGTCTATAGTGACTAGAGTCTAGAGTGACTAGACTCTAGAGCGACTAGAGCCTAGAGTGGCTAGAGTCTAGAGTGACTAGAGTCTTGAGTGACTAGAGTCTAGAAAGACTAGTGTATAGAGTGACTAGGATCTAGAGTGACTAGAGTCTATAGTGACTAGAGTCTAGAGTGACTAGAGTCTAAAGTGACTAGAGTCTAGAGTGACTAGGGTCTAGAGTGACTTGTTTCTAGAGTCTAGAGTGACTAGAGTATAGAGCGACTAGAGTCTAGAGTGACTAGAGTCTAGAGTGACTAGAGTCTAGAGCGACTAGAGTCTAGAGTGACTAGAGTCTAGAGTGACTACAGTCTAAAGTGACTAGAGTCTACAGTGACTAGATTCCAGAGTGACTTGATTCTAGAGAGACTAGAGTCTAGAGTGACTAGGGTCTAGGGTGACTAGTGTCTAAAGTTACTACAGTCTAGAGTGACTAGAGTTTATAGCGACTAGAGTCTAGAGGGACTATAGTCTAGAGCGACTAGAGTATAGAGTGACTAGAATCTAGAGTGACTAGAGTCTAAAGTGACTAGAGTTTAGAGTGACTAGAGTCTAGAGTGACTGGAGTCTAGAGTGACGAGGGTCTAAAGTGACAATAGTCTAGAGCGACTAGAGTCTAGAGTGACTAGAGTCTAGAGTGACTACAGTCTAAAGTGACTAGAGTCTACAGTGACTAGATTCCAGAGTGACTTGATTCTAGAGAGACTAGAGTCTAGAGTGACTAGGGTCTAGGGTGACTAGTGTCTAAAGTTACTACAGTCTAGAGTGACTAGAGTTTATAGCGACTAGAGTCTAGAGGGACTATAGTCTAGAGCGACTAGAGTATAGAGTGACTAGAATCTAGAGTGACTAGAGTCTAAAGTGACTAGAGTTTAGAGTGACTAGAGTCTAGAGTGACTGGAGTCTAGAGTGACGAGGGTCTAAAGTGACAATAGTCTAGAGTGACTGGAGTCTAGAGTGACTAAAATCTAGAGTGACTAGAGTCTAAAGTGACTAGAGTATAGACTGACTAGAGTCTTGAGTGACTATAGTCTAGAGTGAATAGAGTCTAGAGTGATTAGAGTATAGAGCGACTAGAGTCTAAAGTGACTAGAGTCTACAGTGACTAGATTCCAGAGTGACTTGATTCTAGAGAGACTAGAGTCTAGAGTGACTAGGGTCTAGGGTGACTAGTGTCTAAAGTAACTACAGTCTAGAGTGACTAGAGTCTAGAGTGACTAGAGTCTAGAGTGACTAGGGTCTAGAGTGACTAGAGTCTAGAGTGACTAGAGTCTAGAGTGACTAGAGTCTAAAGTGATTAGAGTCTAGAGCGAATAGAGTCTAGAGTGACTAGAGTCTAGAGTGACTAGAGTCTTGGGTGACTAGAGTCTAGAGAGACTAGAGTCTAGAGTGACTATAGTCTAGAGTGAATAGAGTCTAGAGTGACTAGAGTCTAGAGTGTCTAGAGTCTAGAGTGACTAGAGTCTTGAGTGACTAGAGTCTAGAGAGACTAGTGTATAGAGTGACTAGAATCTAGAGTGACTAGAGTCTATAGTGACTAGAGTCTAGAGTGACTGGAGTCTAAAGTGACTAGAGCCTAGAGTGACTATAGTCTAGAGCGACTAGAGTATAGAGTGACTAGAATCTAGAGTGACTAGAGTCTAAAGTGATTAGAGTCTAGAGCGAATAGAGTCTAGAGTGACTAGAGTCTAGAGTGTCTAGAGTCTAGAGTGACTAGAGTCTTGAGTGACTAGAGTCTAGAGAGACTAGTGTATAGAGTGACTAGAATCTAGAGTGACTAGAGTCTATAGTGACTAGAGTCTAGAGTGACTGGAGTCTAAAGTGACTAGAGCCTAGAGTGACTATAGTCTAGAGCGACTAGAGTCTAGGGTGACTAGAGTATAGAGTGAGTAGAGTCTATAGTGACTAGAGTCTAGATTGACTAGAGTCTAGAGTGACTACAGTCTAAAGTGACTAGAGTCTACAGTGACTAGATTCCAGAGTGACTTGATTCTAGAGAGACTAGAGTCTAGAGTGACTAGGGTCTAGGGTGACTAGTGTCTAAAGTAACTACAGTCTAGAGTGACTAGAGTTTATAGCGACTAGAGTCTAGAGGGACTATAGTCTAGAGCGACTAGAGTATAGAGTGACTAGAATCTAGAGTGACTAGAGTCTAAAGTGATTAGAGTCTAGAGCGAATAGAGTCTAGAGTGACTAGAGTCTAGAGTGACTAGAGTCTTGGGTGACTAGAGTCTAGAGAGACTAGAGTCTAGAGTGACTATAGTCTAGAGTGAATAGAGTCTAGAGTGATTAGAGTATTGAGCGACTAGAGTCTAAAGTGACTAGAGTCTACAGTGACTAGATTCCAGAGTGACTTGATTCTAGAGAGACTAGAGTCTAGAGTGACTAGGGTCTAGGGTGACTAGTGTCTAAAGTAACTACAGTCTAGAGTGACTAGAGTCTAGAGTGACTAGAGTCTAGAGTGACTAGGGTCTAGAGTGACTAGAGTCTAGAGTGACTAGAGTCTAGAGAGACTAGAGTCTACAGTGACTAGAGTCTAGATTAACTAGAGTCTTGAGTGACTAGAGTATAGAGTGACTAGAGTTTGGGGTGACTAGTGTCTAAAGTGACTAGAGTCTAGAGTGACTAGGGTCTAGAGTGACTGGAGTCTAGAGTGACGAGAGTCTAAAGTGACTAGAGTCTAGAGTGACTAGAGTCTAGAGTGACTAGAGTCTAAAGTGACTAGAGTCTAAAGTGACTAGAGTCTAAAGTGACTAGAGTCTAGAGTGACTAGAGTCTAGAGTGACTAGAGTCTAGAGTGACTAGAGTCTAGAATGACTAGAGTATAGGGTGACTAGAGTATAGAGCGACTAGAGTCTTGAGTGACTAGAGTCTAGAGTGGCTAGTGTCTAGAGCGACTAGAGTCTAGAGTGACTGGAGTATAGAGTGGCTAGAGTCTAGAGCGACTACGGTCTAGAGAGACTGGAGTCTAGAGTGACGAGAGTCTAAAGTGACTAGAGTCTAGAGTGACTAGAGCCTAGAGGGACTAGAGTCCAGAGTGACTTGAGTCTAAAAGTGACTAGAGTCTAAAGTGACTAGAGTCTAGAGTGACTAGAGTCTAGAGTGACTAGAGTTCTAGACTCTGACTAGAGTATAGGGTGACTAGAGTATAGAGCGACTAGAGTCTTGAGTGACTAGAGTCTAGAGTGACTGGAGTATAGAGTGATTAGAGTCTAGAGTGACTAGAGTCTAGAGCGACTAGAGTCTAGAGTAACTACAGTCTAGAGCGACTAGAGTCTAGAGTGAATAGAGTCTAGAGCGACTACGGTCTAGAGAGACTGGAGTCTAGAGTGACGAGAGTCTAAAGTGACTAGAGTCTAGAGTAACTAGAGTCTAGAGTGACTAGAGTCTAGAGTGACTAGAGTCTAGAGTGACTAGAGTCTAGAGTGACTAGAGTGTAAATTGACTAGAGTATAGAGTGACTAGAGTCTAGAGTGACTAGAGTCCAGAGTGACTAGAGTCTAAAGTGACTAGAGTCTAAAGTGACTAGAGTCTAGAGTCTAGAGTGACTAGAGTCTAGAGTGACTAGAGTCTAAAGCGACTAGTGTCTAAAGTGACTTGAGTCTAGAGTGACTAGGGTATAGAGTGAGTAGAGTCTAGAGTGACTAGAGTCTAGAGTGACTAGAGTATAGAGCGACTAGAGTTTAGGGTGACTACAGTCTAGAGCGACAAGAGTCTGGAGTGAATAGAGTCTATAGTGACTAGAGTCTAGAGTGACTAGACTCTAGAGCGACTAGAGTCTAGAGTGGCTAGAGTCTAGAGTGACTAGAGTCTTAAGTGACTAGAGTCTAGAGTGACTAGAGTCTAAAGTCACAAGAGTCTAGAGTGACTAGGGTCTACAGTGACAAGAGTCTAGAGCGACTAGAGTCTAGAGTGACTAGAGTCTAAAGTGGCTAGGGTATAGAGTGAGTAGAGTCTAGAGTGACTAGAGTCTAGAGTGGCTAGAGTCTAAGGTGGCTAGAGTCTAGAGCGACCAGAGTCTTGAGTGACTAGAGTCTAGAGTGACTAGAGTCTATAGCGACTAGAGTCTAGAGTGACTAGAGTATAGAGTGACTAGATTATAGAGCGACGAGAGTCTAGAGTGACTAGAGTGTAGAGTGACTAGAGTCTAGATTGACTAGAGTCTTGAGTGACTAGAGTCTAGAGTGACTAGAGTCTAGAGTGGCTAGAGTCTAAGGTGGCTAGAGTCTAGAGCGACCAGAGTCTTGAGTGACTAGAGTCTAGAGTGACTAGAGTCTATAGCGACTAGAGTCTAGAGTGACTAGAGTATAGAGTGACTAGATTATAGAGCGACGAGAGTCTAGAGTGACTAGAGTCTAGAGTGACTAGAGTCTAGAGCGACTAGAGTCTAGAGTGACTAGAGTATAGAGTGACTAGAGTCTAGAGTGACTAGAGTCTAGAGTGACTAGAGTCTAGAGCGACTAGAGTCTAGAGTGACTAGAGTCTAGAGTGACTACAGTCTAAAGTGACTAGAGTCTACAGTGACTAGATTCCAGAGTGACTTGATTCTAGAGAGACTAGAGTCTAGAGTGACTAGGGTCTAGGGTGACTAGTGTCTAAAGTTACTACAGTCTAGAGTGACTAGAGTTTATAGCGACTAGAGTCTAGAGGGACTATAGTCTAGAGCGACTAGAGTATAGAGTGACTAGAATCTAGAGTGACTAGAGTCTAAAGTGACTAGAGTTTAGAGTGACTAGAGTCTAGAGTGACTGGAGTCTAGAGTGACGAGGGTCTAAAGTGACAATAGTCTAGAGCGACTAGAGTCTAGAGTGACTAGAGTCTAGAGTGACTACAGTCTAAAGTGACTAGAGTCTACAGTGACTAGATTCCAGAGTGACTTGATTCTAGAGAGACTAGAGTCTAGAGTGACTAGGGTCTAGGGTGACTAGTGTCTAAAGTTACTACAGTCTAGAGTGACTAGAGTTTATAGCGACTAGAGTCTAGAGGGACTATAGTCTAGAGCGACTAGAGTATAGAGTGACTAGAATCTAGAGTGACTAGAGTCTAAAGTGACTAGAGTTTAGAGTGACTAGAGTCTAGAGTGACTGGAGTCTAGAGTGACTAAAATCTAGAGTGACTAGAGTCTAAAGTGACTAGAGTATAGACTGACTAGAGTCTTGAGTGACTATAGTCTAGAGTGAATAGAGTCTAGAGTGATTAGAGTATAGAGCGACTAGAGTCTAAAGTGACTAGAGTCTACAGTGACTAGATTCCAGAGTGACTTGATTCTAGAGAGACTAGAGTCTAGAGTGACTAGGGTCTAGGGTGACTAGTGTCTAAAGTAACTACAGTCTAGAGTGACTAGAGTCTAGAGTGACTAGAGTCTAGAGTGACTAGGGTCTAGAGTGACTAGAGTCTAGAGTGACTAGAGTCTAGAGTGACTAGAGTCTAAAGTGATTAGAGTCTAGAGCGAATAGAGTCTAGAGTGACTAGAGTCTAGAGTGACTAGAGTCTTGGGTGACTAGAGTCTAGAGAGACTAGAGTCTAGAGTGACTATAGTCTAGAGTGAATAGAGTCTAGAGTGATTAGAGTATAGAGTGACTAGAGTCTAAAGTGATTAGAGTCTAGAGCGAATAGAGTCTAGAGTGACTAGAGTCTAGAGTGTCTAGAGTCTAGAGTGACTAGAGTCTTGAGTGACTAGAGTCTAGAGAGACTAGTGTATAGAGTGACTAGAATCTAGAGTGACTAGAGTCTATAGTGACTAGAGTCTAGAGTGACTGGAGTCTAAAGTGACTAGAGCCTAGAGTGACTATAGTCTAGAGCGACTAGAGTCTAGGGTGACTAGAGTATAGAGTGAGTAGAGTCTATAGTGACTAGAGTCTAGATTGACTAGAGTCTAGAGTGACTACAGTCTAAAGTGACTAGAGTCTACAGTGACTAGATTCCAGAGTGACTTGATTCTAGAGAGACTAGAGTCTAGAGTGACTAGGGTCTAGGGTGACTAGTGTCTAAAGTAACTACAGTCTAGAGTGACTAGAGTTTATAGCGACTAGAGTCTAGAGGGACTATAGTCTAGAGCGACTAGAGTATAGAGTGACTAGAATCTAGAGTGACTAGAGTCTAAAGTGATTAGAGTCTAGAGCGAATAGAGTCTAGAGTGACTAGAGTCTAGAGTGACTAGAGTCTTGGGTGACTAGAGTCTAGAGAGACTAGAGTCTAGAGTGACTATAGTCTAGAGTGAATAGAATCTAGAGTGATTAGAGTATAGAGCGACTAGAGTCTAAAGTGACTAGAGTCTACAGTGACTAGATTCCAGAGTGACTTGATTCTAGAGAGACTAGAGTCTAGAGTGACTAGGGTCTAGGGTGACTAGTGTCTAAAGTAACTACAGTCTAGAGTGACTAGAGTCTAGAGTGACTAGAGTCTAGAGTGACTAGGGTCTAGAGTGACTAGAGTCTAGAGTGACTAGAGTCTAGAGAGACTAGAGTCTACAGTGACTAGAGTCTAGAGTGACTAGAGTCTAAGGTCACAAGAGTCTAGAGTGACTAGGGTCTACAGTGACAAGAGTCTAGAGCGACTAGAGTCTAGAGTGACTAGAGTCTAAAGTGGCTAGGGTATAGAGTGAGTAGAGTCTAGAGTGACTAGAGTCTAGAGTGGCTAGAGTCTAAGGTGGCTAGAGTCTAGAGCGACCAGAGTCTTGAGTGACTAGAGTCTAGAGTGACTAGAGTCTATAGCGACTAGAGTCTAGAGTGACTAGAGTATAGAGTGACTAGATTATAGAGCGACGAGAGTCTAGAGTGACTAGAGTGTAGAGTGACTAGAGTCTAGATTGACTAGAGTCTTGAGTGACTAGAGTCTAGAGAGACTAGTGTATAGAGTGACTAGAGTCTATAGTGACTAGGGTCTAGAGTGACTGGAGTCTAAAGTGACTAGAGCCTAGAGTGACTATAGTCTAGAGCGACTAGAGTCTAGGGTGACTAGAGTATAGAGTGAGTAGAGTCTATAGTGACTACAGTCTAGGGTGACTAGAGTATAGAGTGACTATAGTCTAGAGTGACTAGAGTCTAGAGTGACTAGAGTCTAGAGTGACTAGAGTCTTGAGTGACTAGAGAGGTTAGAGAGACTAGAGTCTAGAGTGACTAGAGTCTAGAGTGACTAGAGTCTAGAGCGACTAGGGTCTAGAGTGACTTGTTTCTAGAGTCTAGAGTGACTAGAGTATAGAGCGACTAGAGTCTAGAGTGACTAGAGTCTAGAGTGACTAGAGTCTAGAGCGACTAGAGTCTAGAGTGACTAGAGTATAGAGTGACTAGAGTATAGAGCGACTAGAGTCTAGAGTGACTAGAGTGTAGAGTGACTAGAGTCTAGATTGACTAGAGTCTTGAGTGACTAGAGTCTAGAGAGACTAGTGTATAGAGCGACTAGAGTTTAGGGTGACTACAGTCTAGAGCGACAAGAGTCTGGAGTGAATAGAGTCTATAGTGACTAGAGTCTAGAGTGACTAGACTCTAGAGCGACTAGAGTCTAGAGTGGCTAGAGTCTAGAGTGACTAGAGTCTTGAGTGACTAGAGTCTAGAAAGACTAGTGTATTGAGTGACTAGGATCTAGAGTGACTTGAGTCTATAGAGACTAGAGTCTAGAGTGACTAGAGTCTAAAGTGACTAGAGTCTAGAGTGACTAGAGTCTAGAGTGACTGGAGTCTAAAGTGACTAGAGCCTAGAGTGACTATAGTCTAGAGCGACTAGAGTCTAGGGTGACTAGAGTATAGAGTGAGTAGAGTCTAGAGAGACTAGAGTCTAGAGAGACTAGAGTCTAGAGTGACTAGAGTCTAGAGCGACTAGAGTCTTAAGTGACTAGAGTATAGAGTGACTAGAGTCTAGGGTGACTAGTGTCTAAAGTGACTAGAGTCTAGAGTGACTAGAATCTAGATTGACTAGAGTCTAGAGTGACTGGAGTCTAAAGTGAGTAGAGTCTAGAGTGACTATAGTCTGCAGCGACTAGAGTCTAGGGTGACTAGAGTATAGGGTGAGTAGAGTCTATAGTGACTACAGTCTAGAGTGACTAGAGTATAGAGTGACTATAGTCTAGAGTGACTAGAGTCTAGAGTGCCTAGAGTCTAGAGTGACTAGAGTCTTGAGTGACTAGAGAGGTTAGAGAGACTAGAGTCTAGAGTGACTAGAGTCTAGAGTGACTAGAGTCTAGAGCGACTAGGGTCTAGAGTGACTTGTTTCTAGAGTCTAGAGTGACTAGAGTATAGAGCGACTAGAGTCTAGAGTGACTAGAGTGTAGAGTGACTAGAGTCTAGATTGACTAGAGTCTTGAGTGACTAGAGTCTAGAGAGACTAGAGTATAGAGAGACTAGAGTTTAGGGTGACTACAGTCTAGAGCGACAAGAGTCTGGAGTGAATAGAGTCTATAGTGACTAGAGTCTAGAGTGACTAGAGTCTAGGGTGACTAGTGTCTAAAGTGACTAGAGTCTAGAGTGACTAGAATCTAGATTGACTAGAGTCTAGAGCGACTAGAGTCTAAAGTGACTAAAGTCTAAAGCGACTAGAGTCTAGAGTGACTAGGGTCTACAGTGACAAGAGTCTAGAGCGACTAGAGTCTAGAGTGACTAGAGTCTAAAGTGGCTAGGGTATAGAGTGAGTAGAGTCTAGAGTGACTAGAGTCTAGAGCGACCAGAGTCTTAAGTGACTAGAGTATAGAGTGACTAGAGTATAGAGCGACTAGAGTCTAGAGTGACTATAGTCTGCAGCGACTAGAGTCTAGGGTGACTAGAGTATAGAGTGAGTAGAGTCTATAGTGACTACAGTCTAGAGTGACTAGAGTATAGAGTGACTATAGTCTAGAGTGACTAGAGTCTAGAGTGACTAGAGTCTAGAGTGACTAGAGTCTTGAGTGACTAGAGAGGTTAGAGAGACTAGAGTCTAGAGTGACTAGAGTGTAGAGTGACTAGAGTCTAGATTGACTAGAGTCTTGAGTGACTAGAGTCTAGAGAGACTAGTGTATAGAGCGACTAGAGTTTAGGGTGACTACAGTCTAGAGCGACAAGAGTCTGGAGTGGATAGAGTCTATAGTGACTAGAGTCTAGAGTGACTAGAGTCTAGGGTGACTAGTGTCTAAAGTGACTAGAGTCTAGAGTGACTAGAATCTAGATTGACTAGAGTCTAGAGCGACTAGAGTCTAAAGTGACTAGAGTCTAGAGCGACTAGAGTCTAGAGTGACTAGGGTCTACAGTGACAAGAGTCTAGAGCGACTAGAGTCTAGGGTGACTAGTGTCTAAAGTGACTAGAGTCTAGAGTGACTAGAATCTAGATTGACTAGAGTCTAGAGCGACTAGAGTCTAAAGTGACTAGAGTCTAGAGCGACTAGAGTCTAGAGTGACTAGGGTCTACAGTGACAAGAGTCTAGAGCGACTAGAGTCTAGAGTGACTAGAGTCTAAAGTGGCTAGGGTATAGAGTGAGTAGAGTCTAGAGTGGCTAGAGTCTAAAGTGACTAGAGTCTAGAGTGACTAGGGTCTAGAGTGACTTGTTTCTAGAGTCTAGAGTGACTAGAGTATAGAGCGACTAGAGTCTAGAGTGACTAGAGTCTAGAGTGACTAGAGTCTAGAGCGACTAGAGTCTAGAGTGACTAGAGTATAGAGTGACTAGAGTCTAGAGAGACTAGAGTCTAGAGAGACTAGAGTCTAGAGTGACTAGAGTCTAGAGCGACTAGAGTCTTAAGTGACTAGAGTATAGAGTGACTAGAGTATAGAGCGACTAGAGTCTAGAGTGACTATAGTCTGCAGCGACTAGAGTCTAGGGTGACTAGAGTATAGAGTGAGTAGAGTCTATAGTGACTACAGTCTAGAGTGACTAGAGTATAGAGTGACTATAGTCTAGAGTGACTAGAGTCTAGAGTGACTAGAGTCTAGAGTGACTAGAGTCTTGAGTGACTAGAGAGGTTAGAGAGACTAGAGTCTAGAGTGACTAGAGTCTAGAGTGACTAGAGTCTAGAGCGACTAGGGTCTAGAGTGACTTGTTTCTAGAGTCTAGAGTGACTAGAGTATAGAGCGACTAGAGTCTAGAGTGACTAGAGTCTAGAGTGACTAGATTATAGAGCGACTAGAGTCTAGAGTGACTAGAGTGTAGAGTGACTAGAGTCTAGATTGACTAGAGTCTTGAGTGACTAGAGTCTAGAGAGACTAGTGTATAGAGTGACTAGAATCTAGAGTGACTAGAGTCTATAGTGACTAGAGTCTAGAGTGACTGGAGTCTAAAGTGACTAGAGCCTAGAGTGACTATAGTCTAGAGCGACTAGAGTCTAGGGTGACTAGAGTATAGAGTGAGTAGAGTCTATAGTCTAAAGTGACTAGAGTCTAGAGCGACTAGAGTCTAGAGTGACTAGGGTCTAGAGTGACAAGAGTCTAGAGCGACTAGAGTCTAGAGTGACTAGGGTCTAAAGTGGCTAGGGTATAGAGTGAGTAGAGTCTAGAGTGATTAGAGTATAGAGCGACTAGAGTCTAAAGTGACTAGAGTCTACAGTGACTAGATTCCAGAGTGACTTGATTCTAGAGAGACTAGAGTCTAGAGTGACTAGGGTCTAGAGTGACTAGAGTTTAGAGTGACTAGAGTCTAGAGTGACTAGAGTCTAGAGAAACTAGAGTAGAAATCTAGGGCTAGATTCTAATCCTAGAATCTAGGGCTAGATTCTAGGGCTAGATTCTAGGGCTATAAATCTAGGGCTAGATTCTAGGGCTATAAATCTAGGGCTAGAAATCGAGGGCTAGATTCTAGGGCTAGAATCTAGGGCTAGATTCTAGGGCTAGATTCTAGGGCTAGATTCTAGAGCTAGAATCTAGAGCTAGATTCTAAAGCCAGAATCTAGGGCTAGATTCTAGGGCTAGCTTTCTAGCCCTAGCGCTAGAATCTAGGGCTAGGTTCCAGGGCTAGAACTCTAGGGCTAGATTCTAGGGCTAGAAATCTAGGGCTAGAAATCTAGGGCTAGATTCTAGGGCTAGATTCTAGGGCTAGATTCTAGGGCTAGATTCTAGGGCTAGAAAGCTAGGCCTAGAATCCAGCCAGATTCTAGCCCTAGAATCGAGCCCTAGATTTCTAGCCCTAGAATCTAGCCCTAGAATCTAGCCCTAGATTCTAGCCCTAGAATCTAGCCATAGATTTCTAGCCCTAGATTTCTAGCCCTAGAATCTAGCCCTAGATTTCTAGCCCTAGAATCTAGCCCTAGAATCTAGCCCTAGATTCTAGCCCTAGAATCTAGCCCTCGATTTCTAGCCCTAGATTTATAGCCCTAGAATCTAGCCCTAGATTTATAGCCCTAGAATCTAGCCCTAGAATCTAGCCCTAGATTCTAGGATTAGAATCTAGCCCTAGATTCTAGGATTAGAATCTAGCCCTAGATTCTAGGATTAGAATCTAGCCCTAGAATCTAGCCCTAGATTCTAGCCCTAGAATCTAGCCCTAGATTTCTTGCCCTAGATTCTAGCCCTAGAATCTAGCCCTAGATTTCTAGCCCTAGATTTCTAGCCCTAGAATCTAGCCCTAGAGTTCTAGCCCTGGAACCTAGCCCTAGATTCTAGCGCTAGGGCTAGAAAGCTAGCCCTAGAATCTAGCGCTAGGGCTAGAAAGCTAGCCCTAGAATCTAGCCAGATTCTAGCCCTAGAATCTAGCCCTAAATTTCTAGCCCTAGATTTCTAGCCCTAGAATCTAGCCCTAGATTTCTAGCCCTAGAGTTCTAGCCCTGGAATCTAGCCCTAGATTCTAGCGCTAGCCCTAAATTTCTAGCCCTAGATTTCTAGCCCTAGAATCTAGCCCTAGATTTCTAGCCCTAGAGTTCTAGCCCTGGAATCTAGCCCTAGATTCTAGCCAGATTCTAGCCTAGATTCTAACCCTAGAATCTAGCCCTAGATTTGTGGCCCTAGATTTCTAGCCCTAGAATCTAGCCCTAGATTTGTAGCCCTAGATTCTAGCCCTAGATTCTAGCCCTAGATTCTAGCCCTAGAATCTAGAACTAGATTTCTGGCCCTAGATTTCTAGCCCTAGAATCTAGCCCTAGATTCTAGCCCTAGAATCTAGCCCTCGATTTCTAGCCCTAGAATTTAGGGCTATACTCTAGATTTCTAGCCCTATATTTTAAGCCCTAGAATTCTAGCCCTAGAATCTAGCCCTAGATTCTAGCCCTAGAATCTAGCCCTAGATTCTAGCCCTAGATTCTAGCCCTAGAATCTAGCCCTAGATTCTAGCCCTAGATTCTAGCCCTAGAATCTAGCCCTAGATTCTAGCCCTAGAATCTAGCCCTCGATTTCTAGCCCTAGATTTATAGCCCTAGAATCTAGCCCTAGATTTATAGCCCTAGAATCTAGCCCTAGAATCTAGCCCTAGATTCTAGGATTAGAATCTAGCCCTAGATTTCTTGCCCTAGAATTTAGGGCTATACTCTAGATTTCTAGCCCTAGATTCTAGTGCTTGATTCTAGGGCTAGATTCTAGGGCTAGATTCAAGGGCTGACTAGAGACTAGAGAGATTCTAGGGCTGACTAGAGTCTAGAGTGACTAGAGTATAGAGTGACTAGAGTCTAGAGTGACTAGAGTCTAGAGTGACTAGGGTCTAGAGTGACAAGAGTCTAGAGCGACTAGAGTCTAGAGTGACTAGAGTCTAGAGTGACTAGAGTATAGGGTGACTAGAGTATAGAGTGACTAGAGTCTAGAGCGACTAGAGTCTAGAGCGACTAGAGTCTAGAGGGACTATAGTCTAGAGCGACTAGAGTCTAGAGGGACTATAGTCTAGAGCGACTAGAGTCTAGAGTGAATAGAGTCTAGAGCGACTACGGTCTAGAGAGACTGGAGTCTAGAGTGACGAGAGTCTAAAGTGACTTGAGTCTAGAGTAACTAGAGTCTAGAGTGACTAGAGTCTAGAGTGACTAGAGTCTAAAGTGACTAGAGCTTAGAGTGACTAGAGTCTAGAGTGACTAGAGTCTAGAGTGACTAGAGTCTAGAGTGACTAGAGTGTAAATTGACTAGAGTATAGAGTGACTAGAGTCTAGAGTGACTAGAGTCCAGAGTGACTAGAGTCTAAAGTGACTAGAGTCTAAAGTGACTAGAGTCTAGAGTGACTAGAGTCTAGAGTGACTAGAATCTAAAGCGACTAGGGTCTAAAGTAACTTGAGTCTAGAGTGACTAGGGTATAGAGTGAGTAGAGTCTAGAGTGACTAGAGTCTAGAGTGACTAGAGTATAGAGCGACTAGAGTTTAGGGTGACTACAGTCTAGAGCGACAAGAGTCTGGAGTGAATAGAGTCTATAGTGACTAGAGTCTAGAGTGACTAGACTCTAGAGCGACTAGAGTCTAGAGTGGCTAAAGTCTAGAGTGACTAGAGTCTTAAGTGACTAGAGTCTAGAGTGACTAGAGTCTAAAGTCACTAGAGTCTAGAGTGATCAGGGTCTACAGTGACAAGAGTCTAGAGCGACTAGAGTCTAGAGTGACTAGAGTCTAAAGTGGCTAGGGTATAAAGTGAGTAGAGTCTAGAGTGACTAGAGTCTAGAGTGGCTAGAGTCTAAAGTGGCTAGAGTCTAGAGCGACCAGAGTCTTGAGTGACTAGAGTCTAGAGTGACTAGAGTCTATAGCGACTAGAGTCTAGAGTGCCTAGAGTATAGAGTGACTAGAAGAGTGACTAGAGTGTAGAGTGACTAGAGTCTAGAGAGACTAGAGTCTAGAGTGACTAGAGTATAGAGTGACTAGAGTCTAGGGTGACTAGTGTCTAAAGTGACTAGAGTCTAGAGTGACTAGAATCTAGATTGACTAGAGTCTAGAGTGACTAGAGTCTAGAGTGACTAGAGTCTAGAGCGACTAGAGTCTAGAGTGACTGGAGTATAGAGTGACTAGAGTCTAGAGTGACTAGAGAGGTTAGAGAGACTAGAGTCTAGAGTGACTAGAGTCTAGAGTGACTAGAGTCTAGAGCGACTAGGGTCTAGAGTGACTTGTTTCTAGAGTCTAGAGTGACTAGAGTATAGAGCGACTATAGTCTAGAGTGACTAGAGTCTAGAGTGACTAGAGTCTAGAGTGACTAGAGTCTTGAGTGACTAGAGAGGTTAGAGAGACTAGAGTCTAGAGTGACTAGAGTCTAGAGTGACTAGAGTCTAGAGCGACTAGGGTCTAGAGTGACTTGTTTCTAGAGTCTAGAGTGACTAGAGTATAGAGCGACTATAGTCTAGAGTGACTAGAGTCTAGAGTGACTAGAGTCTAGAGTGACTAGAGTCTTGAGTGACTAGAGAGGTTAGAGAGACTAGAGTCTAGAGTGACTAGAGTCTAGAGTGACTAGAGTCTAGAGCGACTAGAGTCTAGAGTGACTGGAGTATAGAGTGACTAGAGTCTAGAGTGACTAGAGAGGTTAGAGAGACTAGAGTCTAGAGTGACTAGAGTCTAGAGTGACTAGAGTCTAGAGCGACTAGGGTCTAGAGTGACTTGTTTCTAGAGTCTAGAGTGACTAGAGTATAGAGCGACTATAGTCTAGAGTGACTAGAGTCTAGAGTGACTAGAGTCTAGAGTGACTAGAGTCTTGAGTGACTAGAGAGGTTAGAGAGACTAGAGTCTAGAGTGACTAGAGTCTAGGGTGACTAGAGTATAGAGTGAGTAGAGTCTATAGTGACTACAGTCTAGAGTGACTAGAGTATAGAGTGACTATAGTCTAGAGTGACTAGAGTCTAGAGTGACTAGAGTCTAGAGTGACTAGAGTCTTGAGTGACTAGAGAGGTTAGAGAGACTAGAGTCTAGAGTGACTAGAGTCTAGAGTGACTAGAGTCTAGAGCGACTAGGGTCTAGAGTGACTTGTTTCTAGAGTCTAGAGTGACTAGAGTATAGAGCGACTAGAGTCTAGAGTGACTAGAGTCTAGAGTGACTAGAGTCTAGAGCGACTAGAGTCTAGAGTGACTAGAGTATAGAGTGACTAGAGTATAGAGCGACTAGAGTCTAGAGTGACTAGAGTGTAGAGTGACTAGAGTCTAGATTGACTAGAGTCTTGAGTGACTAGAGTCTAGAGAGACTAGTGTATAGAGCGACTAGAGTTTAGGGTGACTACAGTCTAGAGCGACAAGAGTCTGGAGTGAATAGAGTCTATAGTGACTAGAGTCTAGAGTGACTAGACTCTAGAGCGACTAGAGCCTAGAGTGGCTAGAGTCTAGAGTGACTAGAGTCTTGAGTGACTAGAGTCTAGAAAGACTAGTGTATAGAGTGACTAGGATCTAGAGTGACTTGAGTCTATAGTGACTAGAGTCTAGAGTGACTAGAGTCTAAAGTGACTAGAGTCTAGAGTGACTAGGGTCTAGAGTGACTTGTTTCTAGAGTCTAGAGTGACTAGAGTATAGAGCGACTAGAGTCTTGAGTGACTAGAGTCTAGAGTGACTAGAGTCTAGAGCGACTAGAGTCTAGAGTGACTAGAGTATAGAGTGACTAGAGTATAGAGCGACTAGAGTCTAGAGTGACTAGAGTGTAGAGTGACTAGAGTCTAGATTGACTAGAGTCTTGAGTGACTAGAGTCTAGAGAGACTAGTGTATAGAGTGACTAGAATCTAGAGTGACTAGAGTCTAGAGCGACTAGAGTCTAGGGTGACTAGAGTATAGAGTGACGAGAGTCTAAAGTGACTAGAGTCTAGAGTAACTAGAGTCTAGAGTGACTAGAGTCTAGAGTGACTAGAGTCTAAAGTGACTAGAGTTTAGAGTGACTAGAGTCTAGAGTGACTAGAGCCTAGAGTGACTAGAGTCTAGAGTGACTAGAGTGTAAATTGACTAGAGTATAGAGTGACTAGAGTCTTGAGTGACTAGAGTCCAGAGTGACTAGAGTCTAAAGTGACTAGAGTCTAAAGTGACTAGAGTCTAGAGTAACTAGAGCCTACAGCGACTAGAGTCTAAAGCGACTAGGGTCTAAAGTGACTAGAGTATAGAGTGAGTAGAGTCTATAGTGACTAGAGTCTAGATTGACTAGAGTCTAGAGTGACTACAGTCTAAAGTGACTAGAGTCTAGAGTGAATAGAGTCTAGAGCGACTACGGTCTAGAGAGACTGGAGTCTAGAGTGACGAGAGTCTAAAGTGACTAGAGTCTAGAGTAACTAGAGTCTAGAGTGACTAGAGTCTAGAGTGACTAGAGTCTAAAGTGACTAGAGCTTAGAGTGACTAGAGTCTAGAGTGACTAGAGTCCAGAGTGACTAGAGTCTAAAGTGACTAGAGTCTAAAGTGACTAGAGTCTAGAGTGACTAGAGTCTAGAGTGACTAGAATCTAAAGCGACTAGGGTCTAAAGTAACTTGAGTCTAGAGTGACTAGGGTATAGAGTGAGTAGAGTCTAGAGTGACTAGAGTCTAGAGTGACTAGAGTATAGAGCGACTAGAGTTTAGGGTGACTACAGTCTAGAGCGACAAGAGTCTGGAGTGAATAGAGTCTATAGTGACTAGAGTCTAGAGTGACTAGACTCTAGAGCGACTAGAGTCTAGAGTGGCTAAAGTCTAGAGTGACTAGAGTCTTAAGTGACTAGAGTCTAGAGTGACTAGAGTCTAAAGTCACTAGAGTCTAGAGTGATCAGGGTCTACAGTGACAAGAGTCTAGAGCGACTAGAGTCTAGAGTGACTAGAGTCTAAAGTGGCTAGGGTATAAAGTGAGTAGAGTCTAGAGTGACTAGAGTCTAGAGTGGCTAGAGTCTAAAGTGGCTAGAGTCTAGAGCGACCAGAGTCTTGAGTGACTAGAGTCTAGAGTGACTAGAGTCTATAGCGACTAGAGTCTAGAGTGCCTAGAGTATAGAGTGACTAGAAGAGTGACTAGAGTGTAGAGTGACTAGAGTCTAGAGAGACTAGAGTCTAGAGTGACTAGAGTCTAGATTGACTAGAGTCTTGAGTGACTAGAGTCTAGATTGACTAGAGTCTTGAGTGACTAGAGTATAGAGTGACTAGAGTCTAGGGTGACTAGTGTCTAAAGTGACTAGAGTCTAGAGTGACTAGAATCTAGATTGACTAGAGTCTAGAGTGACTAGAGTCTAGAGTGACTAGAGTCTAGAGCGACTAGAGTCTAGAGTGACTGGAGTATAGAGTGACTAGAGTCTAGAGTGACTAGAGAGGTTAGAGAGACTAGAGTCTAGAGTGACTAGAGTCTAGAGTGACTAGAGTCTAGAGCGACTAGGGTCTAGAGTGACTTGTTTCTAGAGTCTAGAGTGACTAGAGTATAGAGCGACTATAGTCTAGAGTGACTAGAGTCTAGAGTGACTAGAGTCTAGAGTGACTAGAGTCTTGAGTGACTAGAGAGGTTAGAGAGACTAGAGTCTAGAGTGACTAGAGTCTAGAGTGACTAGAGTCTAGAGCGACTAGGGTCTAGAGTGACTTGTTTCTAGAGTCTAGAGTGACTAGAGTATAGAGCGACTATAGTCTAGAGTGACTAGAGTCTAGAGTGACTAGAGTCTAGAGTGACTAGAGTCTTGAGTGACTAGAGAGGTTAGAGAGACTAGGGTCTAGAGTGACTAGAGTCTAGAGTGACTAGAGTCTAGAGCGACTAGAGTCTAGAGTGACTGGAGTATAGAGTGACTAGAGTCTAGAGTGACTAGAGAGGTTAGAGAGACTAGAGTCTAGAGTGACTAGAGTCTAGAGTGACTAGAGTCTAGAGCGACTAGGGTCTAGAGTGACTTGTTTCTAGAGTCTAGAGTGACTAGAGTATAGAGCGACTATAGTCTAGAGTGACTAGAGTCTAGAGTGACTAGAGTCTAGAGTGACTAGAGTCTTGAGTGACTAGAGAGGTTAGAGAGACTAGAGTCTAGAGTGACTAGAGTCTAGGGTGACTAGAGTATAGAGTGAGTAGAGTCTATAGTGACTACAGTCTAGAGTGACTAGAGTATAGAGTGACTATAGTCTAGAGTGACTAGAGTCTAGAGTGACTAGAGTCTAGAGTGACTAGAGTCTTGAGTGACTAGAGAGGTTAGAGAGACTAGAGTCTAGAGTGACTAGAGTCTAGAGTGACTAGAGTCTAGAGCGACTAGGGTCTAGAGTGACTTGTTTCTAGAGTCTAGGGTGACTAGAGTATAGAGCGACTAGAGTCTAGAGTGACTAGAGTCTAGAGTGACTAGAGTCTAGAGCGACTAGAGTCTAGATTGACTAGAGTCTTGAGTGACTAGAGTCTAGATTGACTAGAGTCTTGAGTGACTAGAGTATAGAGTGACTAGAGTCTAGGGTGACTAGTGTCTAAAGTGACTAGAGTCTAGAGTGACTAGAATCTAGATTGACTAGAGTCTAGAGTGACTAGAGTCTAGAGTGACTAGAGTCTAGAGCGACTAGAGTCTAGAGTGACTGGAGTATAGAGTGACTAGAGTCTAGAGTGACTAGAGAGGTTAGAGAGACTAGAGTCTAGAGTGACTAGAGTCTAGAGTGACTAGAGTCTAGAGCGACTAGGGTCTAGATTGACTAGAGTCTTGAGTGACTAGAGTCTAGATTGACTAGAGTCTTGAGTGACTAGAGTATAGAGTGACTAGAGTCTAGGGTGACTAGTGTCTAAAGTGACTAGAGTCTAGAGTGACTAGAATCTAGATTGACTAGAGTCTAGAGTGACTAGAGTCTATAGCGACTAGAGTCTAGAGTGCCTAGAGTATAGAGTGACTAGAAGAGTGACTAGAGTGTAGAGTGACTAGAGTCTAGAGAGACTAGAGTCTAGAGTGACTAGAGTCTAGATTGACTAGAGTCTTGAGTGACTAGAGTCTAGATTGACTAGAGTCTTGAGTGACTAGAGTATAGAGTGACTAGAGTCTAGGGTGACTAGTGTCTAAAGTGACTAGAGTCTAGAGTGACTAGAATCTAGATTGACTAGAGTCTAGAGTGACTAGAGTCTAGAGTGACTAGAGTCTAGAGCGACTAGAGTCTAGAGTGACTGGAGTATAGAGTGACTAGAGTCTAGAGTGACTAGAGAGGTTAGAGAGACTAGAGTCTAGAGTGACTAGAGTCTAGAGTGACTAGAGTCTAGAGCGACTAGGGTCTAGAGTGACTTGTTTCTAGAGTCTAGAGTGACTAGAGTATAGAGCGACTATAGTCTAGAGTGACTAGAGTCTAGAGTGACTAGAGTCTAGAGTGACTAGAGTCTTGAGTGACTAGAGAGGTTAGAGAGACTAGAGTCTAGAGTGACTAGAGTCTAGAGTGACTAGAGTCTAGAGCGACTAGGGTCTAGAGTGACTTGTTTCTAGAGTCTAGAGTGACTAGAGTATAGAGCGACTATAGTCTAGAGTGACTAGAGTCTAGAGTGACTAGAGTCTAGAGTGACTAGAGTCTTGAGTGACTAGAGAGGTTAGAGAGACTAGGGTCTAGAGTGACTAGAGTCTAGAGTGACTAGAGTCTAGAGCGACTAGAGTCTAGAGTGACTGGAGTATAGAGTGACTAGAGTCTAGAGTGACTAGAGAGGTTAGAGAGACTAGAGTCTAGAGTGACTAGAGTCTAGAGTGACTAGATTCTAGAGCGACTAGGGTCTAGAGTGACTTGTTTCTAGAGTCTAGAGTGACTAGAGTATAGAGCGACTATAGTCTAGAGTGACTAGAGTCTAGAGTGACTAGAGTCTAGAGTGACTAGAGTCTTGAGTGACTAGAGAGGTTAGAGAGACTAGAGTCTAGAGTGACTAGAGTCTAGGGTGACTAGAGTATAGAGTGAGTAGAGTCTATAGTGACTACAGTCTAGAGTGACTAGAGTATAGAGTGACTATAGTCTAGAGTGACTAGAGTCTAGAGTGACTAGAGTCTAGAGTGACTAGAGTCTTGAGTGACTAGAGAGGTTAGAGAGACTAGAGTCTAGAGTGACTAGAGTCTAGAGTGACTAGAGTCTAGAGCGACTAGGGTCTAGAGTGACTTGTTTCTAGAGTCTAGAGTGACTAGAGTATAGAGCGACTAGAGTCTAGAGTGACTAGAGTCTAGAGTGACTAGAGTCTAGAGCGACTAGAGTCTCGAGTGACTAGAGTATAGAGTGACTAGAGTATAGAGCGACTAGAGTCTAGAGTGACTAGAGTGTAGAGTGACTAGAGTCTAGATTGACTAGAGTCTTGAGTGCCTAGAGTCTAGAGAGACTAGTGTATAGAGCGACTAGAGTTTAGGGTGACTACAGTCTAGAGCGACAAGAGTCTGGAGTGAATAGAGTCTATAGTGACTAGAGTCTAGAGTGACTAGACTCTAGAGCGACTAGAGCCTAGAGTGGCTAGAGTCTAGAGTGACTAGAGTCTTGAGTGACTAGAGTCTAGAAAGACTAGTGTATAGAGTGACTAGGATCTAGAGTGACTTGAGTCTATAGTGACTAGAGTCTAGAGTGACTAGAGTCTAAAGTGACTAGAGTCTAGAGTGACTAGGGTCTAGAGTGACTTGTTTCTAGAGTCTAGAGTGACTAGAGTATAGAGCGACTAGAGTCTAGAGTGACTAGAGTCTAGAGTGACTAGAGTCTAGAGCGACTAGAGTCTAGAGTGACTAGAGTATAGAGTGACTAGAGTATAGAGCGACTAGAGTCTAGAGTGACTAGAGTGTAGAGTGACTAGAGTCTAGATTGACTAGAGTCTTGAGTGACTAGAGTCTAGAGAGACTAGTGTATAGAGTGACTAGAATCTAGAGTGACTAGAGTCTAGAGCGACTAGAGTCTAGGGTGACTAGAGTATAGAGTGACGAGAGTCTAAAGTGACTAGAGTCTAGAGTAACTAGAGTCTAGAGTGACTAGAGTCTAGAGTGACTAGAGTCTAAAGTGACTAGAGTTTAGAGTGACTAGAGTCTAGAGTGACTAGAGTCTAGAGTGACTAGAGTCTAGAGTGACTAGAGTGTAAATTGACTAGAGTATTGAGTGACTAGAGTCTTGAGTGACTAGAGTCCAGAGTGACTAGAGTCTAAAGTGACTAGAGTCTAAAGTGACTAGAGTCTTGAGTGACTAGAGTCTAGAGAGACTAGTGTATAGAGCGACTAGAGTTTAGGGTGACTACAGTCTAGAGCGACAAGAGTCTGGAGTGAATAGAGTCTAAAGTGACTAGAGTCTACAGTGACTAGATTCCAGAGTGACTTGATTCTAGCCCTAGATTCTAGCCCTAGAATCTAGCCCTAGATTTCTTGCCCTAGATTCTAGCCCTAGAATCTAGCCCTAGAGTTCTAGCCCTGGAACCTAGCCCTAGATTCTAGCGCTAGGGCTAGAAAGCTAGCCCTAGAATCTAGCCAGATTCTAGCACTAGAATCTAGCCCTAAATTTCTAGCCCTAGATTTCTAGCCCTAGAATCTAGCCCTAGATTTCTAGCCCTAGAGTTCTAGCCCTGGAATCTAGCCCTAGATTCTAGCGCAAGCCCTAAATTTCTAGCACTAGATTTCTAGCCCTAGAATCTAGCCCTAGATTTCTAGCCCTAGAGTTCTAGCCCTAGATTTCTAGCCCTAGCGCTAGAATCTAGGGCTAGATTCCAGGGCTAGAACTCTAGGGCTAGAAATCTAGGGCTAGATTCTAGGGCTAGAAATCTAGGGCTAGAAATTTAGGGCTAGATTCTAGGGCTAGAATCTAGGGCAAGAAATCTAGGGCTAGATTGTAGGGCTAGAATCTAGGGCAAGAAATCTAGGGCTAGATTCTAGGGCTAGAATCTAGGGCTAGATTCTAGGGCTAGATTCTAATCCTAGAATCTAGGGCTAGATTCTAATCCTAGATTCTAGCCCTAGAATCTAGCCCTAGATTTCTAGCCCTACAATTTAGGGCTATACTCTAGATTTCTAGCCCTAGATTCTAGTGCTTGATTCTAGGGCTAGATTCTAGGGCTAGATTCAAGGGCTGACTAGAGACTAGAGAGATTCTAGGGCTGAATAGAGTCTAGAGTGACTAGAGTATAGAGTGACTAGAGTCTAGAGCGACTAGAGTCTAGAGCGACTAGAGTCTAGAGGGACTATAGTCTAGAGCGACTAGAGTCTAGAGGGACTATAGTCTAGAGCGACTAGAGTCTAGAGTGAATAGAGTCTAGAGCGACTACGGTCTAGAGAGACTGGAGTCTAGAGTGACGAGAGTCTAAAGTGACTAGAGTCTAGAGTAACTAGAGTCTAGAGTGACTAGAGTCTAGAGTGACTAGAGTCTAAAGTGACTAGAGCTTAGAGTGACTAGAGTCTAGAGTGACTAGAGTCTAGAGTGACTAGAGTCTAGAGTGACTAGAGTGTAAATTGACTAGAGTATAGAGTGACTAGAGTCTAGAGTGACTAGAGTCCAGAGTGACTAGAGTCTAAAGTGACTAGAGTCTAAAGTGACTAGAGTCTAGAGTGACTAGAGTCTAGAGTGACTAGAATCTAAAGCGACTAGGGTCTAAAGTAACTTGAGTCTAGAGTGACTAGGGTATAGAGTGAGTAGAGTCTAGAGTGACTAGAGTCTAGAGTGACTAGAGTATAGAGCGACTAGAGTTTAGGGTGACTACAGTCTAGAGCGACAAGAGTCTGGAGTGAATAGAGTCTATAGTGACTAGAGTCTAGAGTGACTAGACTCTAGAGCGACTAGAGTCTAGAGTGGCTAAAGTCTAGAGTGACTAGAGTCTTAAGTGACTAGAGTCTAGAGTGACTAGAGTCTAAAGTCACTAGAGTCTAGAGTGATCAGGGTCTACAGTGACAAGAGTCTAGAGCGACTAGAGTCTAGAGTGACTAGAGTCTAAAGTGGCTAGGGTATAAAGTGAGTAGAGTCTAGAGTGACTAGAGTCTAGAGTGGCTAGAGTCTAAAGTGGCTAGAGTCTAGAGCGACCAGAGTCTTGAGTGACTAGAGTCTAGAGTGACTAGAGTCTATAGCGACTAGAGTCTAGAGTGCCTAGAGTATAGAGTGACTAGAAGAGTGACTAGAGTGTAGAGTGACTAGAGTCTAGAGAGACTAGAGTCTAGAGTGACTAGAGTCTAGATTGACTAGAGTCTTGAGTGACTAGAGTCTAGATTGACTAGAGTCTTGAGTGACTAGAGTATAGAGTGACTAGAGTCTAGGGTGACTAGTGTCTAAAGTGACTAGAGTCTAGAGTGACTAGAATCTAGATTGACTAGAGTCTAGAGTGACTAGAGTCTAGAGTGACTAGAGTCTAGAGCGACTAGAGTCTAGAGTGACTGGAGTATAGAGTGACTAGAGTCTAGAGTGACTAGAGTCTAGAGCGACTAGAGTCTAGAGTAACTACAGTCTAGAGCGACTAGAGTCTAGAGTGAATAGAGTCTAGAGCGACTACGGTCTAGAGAGACTGGAGTCTAGAGTGACGAGAGTCTAGAGCGACTAGAGTCTAGAGTGACTAGAGTCTAGAGTGACTAGGGTCTAGAGTGACTAGAGTCTAGAGCGACTAGAGTCTAGAGTGACTAGAGTCTAAAGTGACTAAAGCTTAGAGTGACTAGAGTCTAGAGTGACTAGAGTCTAGAGTGACTAGAGTCTAGAGTGACTAGAGTGTAAATTGACTAGAGTATAGAGTGACTAGAGTCTAGAGTGACTAGAGTCCAGAGTGACTAGAGTCTAAAGTGACTAGAGTCTAAAGTGACTAGAGTCTAGAGTGACTAGAGTATAGAGTGAGTAGAGTCTAGAGTGACTAGAGTCTAGAGTGACTAGAGTATAGAGCGACTAGAGTTTAGGGTGACTAGTGTCTAAAGTGACTAGAGTCTAGAATGACTAGAATCTAGATTGACTAGAGTCTAGAGTGACTGGAGTCTAAAGTGACTAGAGCCTAGAGTGACTATAGTCTAGAGCGACTAGAGTCTAGGGTGACTAGAGTATAGAGTGAGTAGAGTCTATAGTGACTAGAGTCTAGATTGACTAGAGTCTAGAGTGACTACAGTCTAGAGCGACTAGAGGCTAGAGCGACTAGAGTCTAGAGGGACTATAGTCTAGAGCGACTAGAGTCTAGAGGGACTATAGTCTAGAGCGACTACAGTATAGAGTGACTAGAGTCTAGAGTGGCTAGAGTCTAGAGCGACTAGAGTCTTGAGTGACTAGAGTCTAGAGTGGCTAGTGTCTAGAGCGACTAGAGTCTAGAGTGACTGGAGTATAGAGTGACTAGAGTCTAGAGTGACTAGAGTCTAGAGCGACTAGAGTCTAGAGTAACTACAGTCTAGAGCGACTAGAGTCTAGAGTGAATAGAGTCTAGAGCGACTACGGTCTAGAGAGACTGGAGTCTAGAGTGACGAGAGTCTAAAGTGACTAGAGTCTAGAGTAACTAGAGTCTAGAGTGACTAGAGTCTAGAGTGACTAGAGTCTAAAGTGACTAGAGCTTAGAGTGACTAGAGTCTAGAGTGACTAGAGTCTAGAGTGACTAGAGTCTAGAGTGACTAGAGTGTAAATTGACTAGAGTATAGAGTGACTAGAGTCTAGAGTGACTAGAGTCCAGAGTGACTAGAGTCTAAAGTGACTAGAGTCTAAAGTGACTAGAGTCTAGAGTGACTAGAGTCTAGAGTGACTAGAGTCTAAAGCGACTAGGGTCTAAAGTAACTTGAGTCTAGAGTGACTAGGGTATAGAGTGAGTAGAGTCTAGAGTGACTAGAGTCTAGAGTGACTAGAGTATAGAGCGACTAGAGCTTAGGGTGACTACAGTCTAGAGCGACAAGAGTCTGGAGTGAATAGAGTCTATAGTGACTAGAGTCTAGAGTGACTAGACTCTAGAGCGACTAGAGTCTAGAGTGGCTAAAGTCTAGAGTGACTAGAGTCTTAAGTGACTAGAGTCTAGAGTGACTAGAGTCTAAAGTCACTAGAGTCTAGAGTGATCAGGGTCTACAGTGACAAGAGTCTAGAGCGACTAGAGTCTAGAGTGACTAGAGTCTAAAGTGGCTAGGGTATAAAGTGAGTAGAGTCTAGAGTGACTAGAGTCTAGAGTGGCTAGAGTCTAAAGTGGCTAGAGTCTAGAGCGACCAGAGTCTTGAGTGACTAGAGTCTAGAGTGACTAGAGTCTATAGCGACTAGAGTCTAGAGTGCCTAGAGTATAGAGTGACTAGAAGAGTGACTAGAGTGTAGAGTGACTAGAGTCTAGAGAGACTAGAGTCTAGAGAGACTAGAGTCTAGAGAGACTAGAGTCTAGAGAGACTAGAGTCTAGAGTGACTAGAGTCTAGATTGACTAGAGTCTTGAGTGACTAGAGTCTAGATTGACTAGAGTCTTGAGTGACTAGAGTATAGAGTGACTAGAGTCTAGAAAGACTAGTGTATAGATTGACTAGAATCTAGAGTGACTTGAGTCCATAGTGACTAGAGTCTAGAGTGACTAGAGTCTAAAGTAACTAGAGTCTAGAGTGACTAGGGTCTAGAGTGACTGGAGTCTTAAGTGACTAGAGCCTAGAGTGACTATAGTCTAGAGCGACTAGAGTCTATAGCGACTAGAGTCTAGAGTGCCTAGAGTATAGAGTGACTAGAAGAGTGACTAGAGTGTAGAGTGACTAGAGTCTAGAGAGACTAGAGTCTAGAGAGACTAGAGTCTAGAGTGACTAGAGTCTAGAGTGACTAGAGTCTAAAGTAACTAGAGTCTAGAGTGACTAGAGTCTTGAGTGACTAGAGTCTAGAGTGACTAGAGTCTATAGCGACTAGAGTCTAGAGTGCCTAGAGTATAGAGTGACTAGAAGAGTGACTAGAGTGTAGAGTGACTAGAGTCTAGAGAGACTAGAGTCTAGAGAGACTAGAGTCTAGAGTGACTAGAGTCTAGAGTGACTAGAGTCTAAAGTAACTAGAGTCTAGAGTGACTAGAGTCTAGAGTGACTAGAGTCTAAAGTCACTAGAGTCTAGAGTGATCAGGGTCTACAGTGACAAGAGTCTAGAGCGACTAGAGTCTAGAGTGACTAGAGTCTAAAGTGGCTAGGGTATAAAGTGAGTAGAGTCTAGAGTGACTAGAGTCTAGAGTGGCTAGAGTCTAAAGTGGCTAGAGTCTAGAGCGACCAGAGTCTTGAGTGACTAGAGTCTAGAGTGACTAGAGTCTATAGCGACTAGAGTCTAGAGTGCCTAGAGTATAGAGTGACTAGAAGAGTGACTAGAGTGTAGAGTGACTAGAGTCTAGAGAGACTAGAGTCTAGAGAGACTAGAGTCTAGAGTGACTAGAGTCTAGATTGACTAGAGTCTTGAGTGACTAGAGTCTAGATTGACTAGAGTCTTGAGTGACTAGAGTATAGAGTGACTAGAGTCTAGAAAGACTAGTGTATAGATTGACTAGAATCTAGAGTGACTTGAGTCCATAGTGACTAGAGTCTAGAGCGACTAGAGTCTAGAGTGACTAGAGTCTAGAAAGACTAGTGTATAGATTGACTAGAATCTAGAGTGACTTGAGTCCATAGTGACTAGAGTCTAGAGTGACTAGAGTCTAAAGTAACTAGAGTCTAGAGTGACTAGGGTCTAGAGTGACTTGTTTCTAGAGTCTAGAGTGACTAGAGTATAGAGCGACTAGAGTCTAGAGTGACTAGAGTCTAGAGTGACTAGAGTCTAGAGCGACTAGAGTCTAGAGTGACTAGAGTATAGAGTGACTAGAGTATAGAGCGACTAGAGTCTAGAGTGACTAGAGTGTAGAGTGACTAGAGTCTAGATTGACTAGAGTCTTGAGTGACTAGAGTCTAGAGAGACTAGTGTATAGAGTGACTAGAATCTAGAGTGACTAGAGTCTATAGTGACTAGAGTCTAGAGTGACTGGAGTCTAAAGTGACTAGAGCCTAGAGTGACTATAGTCTAGAGCGACTAGAGTCTAGGGTGACTAGAGTATAGAGTGAGTAGAGTCTATAGTGACTAGAGTCTAGATTGACTAGAGTCTAGAGTGACTACAGTCTAAAGTGACTAGAGTCTACAGTGACTAGAGTCTAGATTGACTAGAGTCTTGAGTGACTAGAGTATAGAGTGACTAGAATCTAGATTGACTAGAGTCTAGAGTGACTGGAGTCTTAAGTGACTAGAGCCTAGAGTGACTATAGTCTAGAGCGACTAGAGTCTAGGGTGACTAGAGTATAGAGTGAGTAGAGTCTATAGTGACTAGAGTCTAGATTGACTAGAGTCTAGAGTGACTACAGTCTAAAGTGACTAGAGTCTACAGTGACTAGAGTCTAGATTGACTAGAGTCTAGAGTGACTAGAGTCTAGAGTGACTAGAGTCTAGAGCGACTAGAGTCTAGAGTGACTGGAGTATAGAGTGACTAGAGTCTAGAGTGACTAGAGAGGTTAGAGAGACTAGAGTCTAGAGTGACTAGAGTCTAGAGTGACTAGAGTCTAGAGCGACTAGGGTCTAGAGTGACTTGTTTCTAGAGTCTAGAGTGACTAGAGTATAGAGCGACTATAGTCTAGAGTGACTAGAGTCTAGAGTGACTAGAGTCTAGAGTGACTAGAGTCTTGAGTGACTAGAGAGGTTAGAGAGACTAGAGTCTACAGTGACTAGAGTCTAGGGTGACTAGAGTATAGAGTGAGTAGAGTCTATAGTGACTACAGTCTAGAGTGACTAGAGTATAGAGTGACTATAGTCTAGAGTGACTAGAGTCTAGAGTGACTAGAGTCTAGAGTGACTAGAGTCTTGAGTGACTAGAGAGGTTAGAGAGACTATAGTCTAGAGTGACTAGAGTCTAGAGTGACTAGAGTCTAGAGCGACTAGGGTCTAGAGTGACTTGTTTCTAGAGTCTAGAGTGACTAGAGTATAGAGCGACTAGGGTCTAGAGTGACTTGTTTCTAGAGTCTAGAGTGACTAGAGTCTAGAGTGACTAGAGTGTAAATTGACTAGAGTATAGAGTGACTAGAGTCTAGAGTGACTAGAGTCCAGAGTGACTAGAGTCTAAAGTGACTAGAGTCTAAAGTGACTAGAGTCTAGAGTGACTAGAGTATAGAGTGAGTAGAGTCTAGAGTGACTAGAGTCTAGAGTGACTAGAGTATAGAGCGACTAGAGTTTAGGGTGACTAGTGTCTAAAGTGACTAGAGTCTAGAATGACTAGAATCTAGATTGACTAGAGTCTAGAGTGACTGGAGTCTAAAGTGACTAGAGCCTAGAGTGACTATAGTCTAGAGCGACTAGAGTCTAGGGTGACTAGAGTATAGAGTGAGTAGAGTCTATAGTGACTAGAGTCTAGATTGACTAGAGTCTAGAGTGACTACAGTCTAGAGCGACTAGAGTCTAGAGCGACTAGAGTCTAGAGGGACTATAGTCTAGAGCGACTAGAGTCTAGAGGGACTATAGTCTAGAGCGACTACAGTATAGAGTGACTAGAGTCTAGAGTGGATAGAGTCTAGAGCGACTAGAGTCTTGAGTGACTAGAGTCTAGAGTGGCTAGTGTCTAGAGCGACTAGAGTCTAGAGTGACTGGAGTATAGAGTGACTAGAGTCTAGAGTGACTAGAGTCTAGAGCGACTAGAGTCTAGAGTAACTACAGTCTAGAGCGACTAGAGTCTAGAGTGAATAGAGTCTAGAGCGACTACGGTCTAGAGAGACTGGAGTCTAGAGTGACGAGAGTCTAAAGTGACTAGAGTCTAGAGTAACTAGAGTCTAGAGTGACTAGAGTCTAGAGTGACTAGAGTCTAAAGTGACTAGAGCTTAGAGTGACTAGAGTCTAGAGTGACTAGAGTCTAGAGTGACTAGAGTCTAGAGTGACTAGAGTGTAAATTGACTAGAGTATAGAGTGACTAGAGTCTAGAGTGACTAGAGTCCAGAGTGACTAGAGTCTAAAGTGACTAGAGTCTAAAGTGACTAGAGTCTAGAGTGACTAGAGTCTAGAGTGACTAGAGTCTAAAGCGACTAGGGTCTAAAGTAACTTGAGTCTAGAGTGACTAGGGTATAGAGTGAGTAGAGTCTAGAGTGACTAGAGTCTAGAGTGACTAGAGTATAGAGCGACTAGAGCTTAGGGTGACTACAGTCTAGAGCGACAAGAGTCTGGAGTGAATAGAGTCTATAGTGACTAGAGTCTAGAGTGACTAGACTCTAGAGCGACTAGAGTCTAGAGTGGCTAAAGTCTAGAGTGACTAGAGTCTTAAGTGACTAGAGTCTAGAGTGACTAGAGTCTAAAGTCACTAGAGTCTAGAGTGATCAGGGTCTACAGTGACAAGAGTCTAGAGCGACTAGAGTCTAGAGTGACTAGAGTCTAAAGTGGCTAGGGTATAAAGTGAGTAGAGTCTAGAGTGACTAGAGTCTAGAGTGGCTAGAGTCTAAAGTGGCTAGAGTCTAGAGCGACCAGAGTCTTGAGTGACTAGAGTCTAGAGTGACTAGAGTCTATAGCGACTAGAGTCTAGAGTGCCTAGAGTATAGAGTGACTAGAAGAGTGACTAGAGTGTAGAGTGACTAGAGTCTAGAGAGACTAGAGTCTAGAGAGACTAGAGTCTAGAGTGACTAGAGTCTAGATTGACTAGAGTCTTGAGTGACTAGAGTCTAGATTGACTAGAGTCTTGAGTGACTAGAGTATAGAGTGACTAGAGTCTAGAAAGACTAGTGTATAGATTGACTAGAATCTAGAGTGACTTGAGTCCATAGTGACTAGAGTCTAGAGTGACTAGAGTCTAAAGTAACTAGAGTCTAGAGTGACTAGGGTCTAGAGTGACTGGAGTCTTAAGTGACTAGAGCCTAGAGTGACTATAGTCTAGAGCGACTAGAGTCTATAGCGACTAGAGTCTAGAGTGCCTAGAGTATAGAGTGACTAGAAGAGTGACTAGAGTGTAGAGTGACTAGAGTCTAGAGAGACTAGAGTCTAGAGAGACTAGAGTCTAGAGTGACTAGAGTCTAGAGTGACTAGAGTCTAAAGTAACTAGAGTCTAGAGTGACTACAGTCTTGAGTGACTAGAGTCTAGAGTGACTAGAGTCTATAGCGACTAGAGTCTAGAGTGCCTAGAGTATAGAGTGACTAGAAGAGTGACTAGAGTGTAGAGTGACTAGAGTCTAGAGAGACTAGAGTCTAGAGAGACTAGAGTCTAGAGTGACTAGAGTCTAGAGTGACTAGAGTCTAAAGTAACTAGAGTCTAGAGTGACTAGAGTCTAGAGTGACTAGAGTCTAAAGTCACTAGAGTCTAGAGTGATCAGGGTCTACAGTGACAAGAGTCTAGAGCGACTAGAGTCTAGAGTGACTAGAGTCTAAAGTGGCTAGGGTATAAAGTGAGTAGAGTCTAGAGTGACTAGAGTCTAGAGTGGCTAGAGTCTAAAGTGGCTAGAGTCTAGAGCGACCAGAGTCTTGAGTGACTAGAGTCTAGAGTGACTAGAGTCTATAGCGACTAGAGTCTAGAGTGCCTAGAGTATAGAGTGACTAGAAGAGTGACTAGAGTGTAGAGTGACTAGAGTCTAGAGAGACTAGAGTCTAGAGAGACTAGAGTCTAGAGTGACTAGAGTCTAGATTGACTAGAGTCTTGAGTGACTAGAGTCTAGATTGACTAGAGTCTTGAGTGACTAGAGTATAGAGTGACTAGAGTCTAGAAAGACTAGTGTATAGATTGACTAGAATCTAGAGTGACTTGAGTCCATAGTGACTAGAGTCTAGAGCGACTAGAGTCTAGAGTGACTAGAGTCTAGAAAGACTAGTGTATAGATTGACTAGAATCTAGAGTGACTTGAGTCCATAGTGACTAGAGTCTAGAGTGACTAGAGTCTAAAGTAACTAGAGTCTAGAGTGACTAGGGTCTAGAGTGACTTGTTTCTAGAGTCTAGAGTGACTAGAGTATAGAGCGACTAGAGTCTAGAGTGACTAGAGTATAGAGTGACTAGAGTATAGAGCGACTAGAGTCTAGAGTGACTAGAGTGTAGAGTGACTAGAGTCTAGATTGACTAGAGTCTTGAGTGACTAGAGTCTAGAGAGACTAGTGTATAGAGTGACTAGAATCTAGAGTGACTAGAGTCTATAGTGACTAGAGTCTAGAGTGACTGGAGTCTAAAGTGACTAGAGCCTAGAGTGACTATAGTCTAGAGCGACTAGAGTCTAGGGTGACTAGAGTATAGAGTGAGTAGAGTCTATAGTGACTAGAGTCTAGATTGACTAGAGTCTAGAGTGACTACAGTCTAAAGTGACTAGAGTCTACAGTGACTAGAGTCTAGATTGACTAGAGTCTTGAGTGACTAGAGTATAGAGTGACTAGAATCTAGATTGACTAGAGTCTAGAGTGACTGGAGTCTTAAGTGACTAGAGCCTAGAGTGACTATAGTCTAGAGCGACTAGAGTCTAGGGTGACTAGAGTATAGAGTGAGTAGAGTCTATAGTGACTAGAGTCTAGATTGACTAGAGTCTAGAGTGACTACAGTCTAAAGTGACTAGAGTCTACAGTGACTAGAGTCTAGATTGACTAGAGTCTAGAGTGACTAGAGTCTAGAGTGACTAGAGTCTAGAGCGACTAGAGTCTAGAGTGACTGGAGTATAGAGTGACTAGAGTCTAGAGTGACTAGAGAGGTTAGAGAGACTAGAGTCTAGAGTGACTAGAGTCTAGAGTGACTAGAGTCTAGAGCGACTAGGGTCTAGAGTGACTTGTTTCTAGAGTCTAGAGTGACTAGAGTATAGAGCGACTATAGTCTAGAGTGACTAGAGTCTAGAGTGACTAGAGTCTAGAGTGACTAGAGTCTTGAGTGACTAGAGAGGTTAGAGAGACTAGAGTCTAGAGTGACTAGAGTCTAGGGTGACTAGAGTATAGAGTGAGTAGAGTCTATAGTGACTACAGTCTAGAGTGACTAGAGTATAGAGTGACTATAGTCTAGAGTGACTAGAGTCTAGAGTGACTAGAGTCTAGAGTGACTAGAGTCTTGAGTGACTAGAGAGGTTAGAGAGACTATAGTCTAGAGTGACTAGAGTCTAGAGTGACTAGAGTCTAGAGCGACTAGGGTCTAGAGTGACTTGTTTCTAGAGTCTAGAGTGACTAGAGTATAGAGCGACTAGAGTCTAGAGTGACTAGAGTCTAGAGTGACTAGAGTATAGAGTGACTAGAGTATAGAGCGACTAGAGTCTACAGTGACTAGAGTCTAGATTGACTAGAGTCTAGAGTGACTAGAGTCTAGAGTGACTAGAGTCTAGAGCGACTAGAGTCTAGAGTGACTGGAGTATAGAGTGACTAGAGTCTAGAGTGACTAGAGAGGTTAGAGAGACTAGAGTCTAGAGTGACTAGAGTCTAGAGTGACTAGAGTCTAGAGCGACTAGGGTCTAGAGTGACTTGTTTCTAGAGTCTAGAGTGACTAGAGTATAGAGCGACTATAGTCTAGAGTGACTAGAGTCTAGAGTGACTAGAGTCTAGAGTGACTAGAGTCTTGAGTGACTAGAGAGGTTAGAGAGACTAGAGTCTAGAGTGACTAGAGTCTAGGGTGACTAGAGTATAGAGTGAGTAGAGTCTATAGTGACTACAGTCTAGAGTGACTAGAGTATAGAGTGACTATAGTCTAGAGTGACTAGAGTCTAGAGTGACTAGAGTCTAGAGTGACTAGAGTCTTGAGTGACTAGAGAGGTTAGAGAGACTAGAGTCTAGAGTGACTAGAGTCTAGGGAGACTAGAGTATAGAGTGAGTAGAGTCTATAGTGACTACAGTCTAGAGTGACTAGAGTATAGAGTGACTATAGTCTAGAGTGACTAGAGTCTAGAGTGACTAGAGTCTAGAGTGACTAGAGTCTTGAGTGACTAGAGAGGTTAGAGAGACTATAGTCTAGAGTGACTAGAGTCTAGAGTGACTAGAGTCTAGAGCGACTAGGGTCTAGAGTGACTTTTTTCTAGAGTCTAGAGTGACTAGAGTATAGAGCGACTAGAGTCTAGAGTGACTAGAGTCTAGAGTGACTAGAGTATAGAGTGACTAGAGTATAGAGCGACTAGAGTCTAGAGTGACTAGAGTGTAGAGTGACTAGAGTCTAGATTGACTAGAGTCTTGAGTGCCTAGAGTCTAGAGAGACTAGTGTATAGAGCGACTAGAGTTTAGGGTGACTACAGTCTAGAGCGACAAGAGTCTGGAGTGAATAGAGTCTATAGTGACTAGAGTCTAGAGTGACTAGACTCTAGAGCGACTAGAGCCTAGAGTGGCTAGAGTCTAGAGTGACTAGAGTCTTGAGTGACTAGAGTCTAGAAAGACTAGTGTATAGAGTGACTAGGATCTAGAGTGACTTGAGTCTATAGTGACTAGAGTCTAGAGTGACTAGAGTCTAAAGTGACTAGAGTCTAAAGTAACTAGAGTCTAGAGTGACTAGGGTCTAGAGTGACTTGTTTCTAGAGTCTAGAGTGACTAGAGTATAGAGCGACTAGAGTCTAGAGTGACTAGAGTATAGAGTGACTAGAGTATAGAGCGACTAGAGTCTAGAGTGACTAGAGTGTAGAGTGACTAGAGTCTAGATTGACTAGAGTCTTGAGTGACTAGAGTCTAGAGAGACTAGTGTATAGAGTGACTAGAATCTAGAGTGACTAGAGTCTATAGTGACTAGAGTCTAGAGTGACTGGAGTCTAAAGTGACTAGAGCCTAGAGTGACTATAGTCTAGAGCGACTAGAGTCTAGGGTGACTAGAGTATAGAGTGAGTAGAGTCTATAGTGACTAGAGTCTAGATTGACTAGAGTCTAGAGTGACTACAGTCTAAAGTGACTAGAGTCTACAGTGACTAGAGTCTAGATTGACTAGAGTCTTGAGTGACTAGAGTATAGAGTGACTAGAATCTAGATTGACTAGAGTCTAGAGTGACTGGAGTCTTAAGTGACTAGAGCCTAGAGTGACTATAGTCTAGAGCGACTAGAGTCTAGGGTGACTAGAGTATAGAGTGAGTAGAGTCTATAGTGACTAGAGTCTAGATTGACTAGAGTCTAGAGTGACTACAGTCTAAAGTGACTAGAGTCTACAGTGACTAGAGTCTAGATTGACTAGAGTCTAGAGTGACTAGAGTCTAGAGTGACTAGAGTCTAGAGCGACTAGAGTCTAGAGTGACTGGAGTATAGAGTGACTAGAGTCTAGAGTGACTAGAGAGGTTAGAGAGACTAGAGTCTAGAGTGACTAGAGTCTAGAGTGACTAGAGTCTAGAGCGACTAGGGTCTAGAGTGACTTGTTTCTAGAGTCTAGAGTGACTAGAGTATAGAGCGACTATAGTCTAGAGTGACTAGAGTCTAGAGTGACTAGAGTCTAGAGTGACTAGAGTCTTGAGTGACTAGAGAGGTTAGAGAGACTAGAGTCTAGAGTGACTAGAGTCTAGGGTGACTAGAGTATAGAGTGAGTAGAGTCTATAGTGACTACAGTCTAGAGTGACTAGAGTATAGAGTGACTATAGTCTAGAGTGACTAGAGTCTAGAGTGACTAGAGTCTAGAGTGACTAGAGTCTTGAGTGACTAGAGAGGTTAGAGAGACTATAGTCTAGAGTGACTAGAGTCTAGAGTGACTAGAGTCTAGAGCGACTAGGGTCTAGAGTGACTTGTTTCTAGAGTCTAGAGTGACTAGAGTATAGAGCGACTAGAGTCTAGAGTGACTAGAGTCTAGAGTGACTAGAGTATAGAGTGACTAGAGTATAGAGCGACTAGAGTCTACAGTGACTAGAGTCTAGATTGACTAGAGTCTAGAGTGACTAGAGTCTAGAGTGACTAGAGTCTAGAGCGACTAGAGTCTAGAGTGACTGGAGTATAGAGTGACTAGAGTCTAGAGTGACTAGAGAGGTTAGAGAGACTAGAGTCTAGAGTGACTAGAGTCTAGAGTGACTAGAGTCTAGAGCGACTAGGGTCTAGAGTGACTTGTTTCTAGAGTCTAGAGTGACTAGAGTATAGAGCGACTATAGTCTAGAGTGACTAGAGTCTAGAGTGACTAGAGTCTAGAGTGACTAGAGTCTTGAGTGACTAGAGAGGTTAGAGAGACTAGAGTCTAGAGTGACTAGAGTCTAGGGTGACTAGAGTATAGAGTGAGTAGAGTCTATAGTGACTACAGTCTAGAGTGACTAGAGTATAGAGTGACTATAGTCTAGAGTGACTAGAGTCTAGAGTGACTAGAGTCTAGAGTGACTAGAGTCTTGAGTGACTAGAGAGGTTAGAGAGACTAGAGTCTAGAGTGACTAGAGTCTAGGGAGACTAGAGTATAGAGTGAGTAGAGTCTATAGTGACTACAGTCTAGAGTGACTAGAGTATAGAGTGACTATAGTCTAGAGTGACTAGAGTCTAGAGTGACTAGAGTCTAGAGTGACTAGAGTCTTGAGTGACTAGAGAGGTTAGAGAGACTATAGTCTAGAGTGACTAGAGTCTAGAGTGACTAGAGTCTAGAGCGACTAGGGTCTAGAGTGACTTTTTTCTAGAGTCTAGAGTGACTAGAGTATAGAGCGACTAGAGTCTAGAGTGACTAGAGTCTAGAGTGACTAGAGTATAGAGTGACTAGAGTATAGAGCGACTAGAGTCTAGAGTGACTAGAGTGTAGAGTGACTAGAGTCTAGATTGACTAGAGTCTTGAGTGCCTAGAGTCTAGAGAGACTAGTGTATAGAGCGACTAGAGTTTAGGGTGACTACAGTCTAGAGCGACAAGAGTCTGGAGTGAATAGAGTCTATAGTGACTAGAGTCTAGAGTGACTAGACTCTAGAGCGACTAGAGCCTAGAGTGGCTAGAGTCTAGAGTGACTAGAGTCTTGAGTGACTAGAGTCTAGAAAGACTAGTGTATAGAGTGACTAGGATCTAGAGTGACTTGAGTCTATAGTGACTAGAGTCTAGAGTGACTAGAGTCTAAAGTGACTAGAGTCTAGAGTGACTAGGGTCTAGAGTGACTTGTTTCTAGAGTCTAGAGTGACTAGAGTATAGAGCGACTAGAGTCTAGAGTGACTAGAGTCTAGAGTGACTAGAGTCTAGAGCGACTAGAGTCTAGAGTGACTAGAGTATAGAGTGACTAGAGTATAGAGCGACTAGAGTCTAGAGTGACTAGAGTGTAGAGTGACTAGAGTCTAGATTGACTAGAGTCTTGAGTGACTAGAGTCTAGAGAGACTAGTGTATAGAGTGACTAGAATCTAGAGTGACTAGAGTCTAGAGCGACTAGAGTCTAGGGTGACTAGAGTATAGAGTGACGAGAGTCTAAAGTGACTAGAGTCTAGAGTAACTAGAGTCTAGAGTGACTAGAGTCTAGAGTGACTAGAGTCTAAAGTGACTAGAGTTTAGAGTGACTAGAGTCTAGAGTGACTAGAGTCTAGAGTGACTAGAGTCTAGAGTGACTAGAGTGTAAATTGACTAGAGTATAGAGTGACTAGAGTCTTGAGTGACTAGAGTCCAGAGTGACTAGAGTCTAAAGTGACTAGAGTCTAAAGTGACTAGAGTCTTGAGTGACTAGAGTCTAGAGAGACTAGTGTATAGAGCGACTAGAGTTTAGGGTGACTACAGTCTAGAGCGACAAGAGTCTGGAGTGAATAGAGTCTAAAGTGACTAGAGTCTACAGTGACTAGATTCCAGAGTGACTTGATTCTAGAGAGACTAGAGTCTAGAGTGACTAGGGTCTAGAGTGACTAGAGTTTAGAGTGACTAGAGTCTAGAGTGACTAGAGTCTAGAGAAACTAGAGTAGAAATCTAGGGCTAGATTCTAATCCTAGAATCTAGGGCTAGATTCTAGGGCTAGATTCTAGGGCTATAAATCTAGGGCTAGATTCTAGGGCTATAAATCTAGGGCTAGAAATCGAGGGCTAGATTCTAGGGCTAGAATCTAGGGCTAGATTCTAGGGCTAGATTCTAGGGCTAGATTCTAGAGCTAGAATCTAGAGCTAGATTCTAAAGCTAGAATCTAGGGCTAGATTCTAGGGCTAGCTTTCTAGCCCTAGCGCTAGAATCTAGGGCTAGGTTCCAGGGCTAGAACTCTAGGGCTAGATTCTAGGGCTAGAAATCTAGGGCTAGAAATCTAGGGCTAGATTCTAGGGCTAGATTCTAGGGCTAGAAAGCTAGGCCTAGAATCCAGCCAGATTCTAGCCCTAGAATCGAGCCCTAGATTTCTAGCCCTAGAATCTAGCCCTAGAATCTAGCCCTAGATTCTAGCCCTAGAATCTAGCCCTAGATTTCTTGCCCTAGATTCTAGCCCTAGAATCTAGCCCTAGAGTTCTAGCCCTGGAACCTAGCCCTAGATTCTAGCGCTAGGGCTAGAAAGCTAGCCCTAGAATCTAGCCAGATTCTAGCCCTAGAATCTAGCCCTAAATTTCTAGCCCTAGATTTCTAGCCCTAGAATCTAGCCCTAGATTTCTAGCCCTAGAGTTCTAGCCCTGGAATCTAGCCCTAGATTCTAGCGCTAGCCCTAAATTTCTAGCCCTAGATTTCTAGCCCTAGAATCTAGCCCTAGATTTATAGCCCTAGAATCTAGCCCTAGATTCTAGGATTAGAATCTAGCCCTAGATTCTAGGATTAGAATCTAGCCCTAGAATCTAGCCCTAGATTCTAGCCCTAGAATCTAGCCCTAGATTTCTTGCCCTAGATTCTAGCCCTAGAATCTAGCCCTAGAGTTCTAGCCCTGGAACCTAGCCCTAGATTCTAGCGCTAGGGCTAGAAAGCTAGCCCTAGAATCTAGCCAGATTCTAGCCCTAGAATCTAGCCCTAAATTTCTAGCCCTAGATTTCTAGCCCTAGAATCTAGCCCTAGATTTCTAGCCCTAGAGTTCTAGCCCTGGAATCTAGCCCTAGATTCTAGCGCTAGCCCTAAATTTCTAGCCCTAGATTTCTAGCCCTAGAATCTAGCCCTAGATTTCTAGCCCTAGAGTTCTAGCCCTGGAATCTAGCCCTAGATTCTAGCCAGATTCTAGCCTAGATTCTAACCCTAGAATCTAGCCCTAGATTTGTGGCCCTAGATTTCTAGCCCTAGAATCTAGCCCTAGATTTGTAGCCCTAGATTCTAGCCCTAGATTCTAGCCCTAGAATCTAGAACTAGATTTCTGGCCCTAGATTTCTAGCCCTAGAATCTAGCCCTAGATTCTAGCCCTAGAATCTAGCCCTCGATTTCTAGCCCTAGAATTTAGGGCTATACTCTAGATTTCTAGCCCTATATTTTAAGCCCTAGAACTCTAGCCCTAGAATCTAGCCCTAGATTCTAGCCCTAGAATCTAGCCCTAGATTCTAGCCCTAGATTCTAGCCCTAGATTCTAGCCCTAGAATCTAGCCCTAGATTTCTAGCCCTACAATTTAGGGCTATACTCTAGATTTCTAGCCCTAGATTCTAGTGCTTGATTCTAGGGCTAGATTCTAGGGCTAGATTCAAGGGCTGACTAGAGACTAGAGAGATTCTAGAGCTGACTAGAGTCTAGAGTGACTAGAGTATAGAGTGACTAGAGTCTAGAGTGACTAGAGTCTAGAGTGACTAGGGTCTAGAGTGACAAGAGTCTAGAGCGACTAGAGTCTAGAGTGACTAGAGTCTAGAGTGACTAGAGTATAGGGTGACTAGAGTATAGAGTGACTAGAGTCTAGAGCGACTAGAGTCTAGAGCGACTAGAGTCTAGAGGGACTATAGTCTAGAGCGACTAGAGTCTAGAGGGACTATAGTCTAGAGCGACTAGAGTCTAGAGTGAATAGAGTCTAGAGCGACTACGGTCTAGAGAGACTGGAGTCTAGAGTGACGAGAGTCTAAAGTGACTAGAGTCTAGAGTAACTAGAGTCTAGAGTGACTAGAGTCTAGAGTGACTAGAGTCTAAAGTGACTAGAGCTTAGAGTGACTAGAGTCTAGAGTGACTAGAGTCTAGAGTGACTAGAGTCTAGAGTGACTAGAGTGTAAATTGACTAGAGTATAGAGTGACTAGAGTCTAGAGTGACTAGAGTCCAGAGTGACTAGAGTCTAAAGTGACTAGAGTCTAAAGTGACTAGAGTCTAGAGTGACTAGAGTCTAGAGTGACTAGAATCTAAAGCGACTAGGGTCTAAAGTAACTTGAGTCTAGAGTGACTAGGGTATAGAGTGAGTAGAGTCTAGAGTGACTAGAGTCTAGAGTGACTAGAGTATAGAGCGACTAGAGTTTAGGGTGACTACAGTCTAGAGCGACAAGAGTCTGGAGTGAATAGAGTCTATAGTGACTAGAGTCTAGAGTGACTAGACTCTAGAGCGACTAGAGTCTAGAGTGGCTAAAGTCTAGAGTGACTAGAGTCTTAAGTGACTAGAGTCTAGAGTGACTAGAGTCTAAAGTCGCTAGAGTCTAGAGTGATCAGGGTCTACAGTGACAAGAGTCTAGAGTGACTAGAGTCTAGAGTGGCTAGAGTCTAAAGTGGCTAGAGTCTAGAGCGACCAGAGTCTTGAGTGACTAGAGTCTAGAGTGACTAGAGTCTATAGCGACTAGAGTCTAGAGTGCCTAGAGTCTTGAGTGACTAGAGTCTAGATTGACTAGAGTCTTGAGTGACTAGAGTATAGAGTGACTAGAGTCTAGAGTGACTGGAGTATAGAGTGACTAGAGTCTAGAGTGACTAGAGTCTAGAGCGACTAGAGTCTAGAGTAACTACAGTCTAGAGCGACTAGAGTCTAGAGAGACTAGAGTCTAGAGTGACTAGAGTCTAGATTGACTAGAGTCTTGAGTGACTAGAGTCTAGATTGACTAGAGTCTTGAGTGACTAGAGTATAGAGTGACTAGAGTCTAGGGTGACTAGTGTCTAAAGTGACTAGAGTCTAGAGTGACTAGAATCTAGATTGACTAGAGTCTAGAGTGACTAGAGTCTAGAGTGACTAGAGTCTAGAGCGACTAGAGTCTAGAGTGACTGGAGTATAGAGTGACTAGAGTCTAGAGTGACTAGAGTCTAGAGCGACTAGAGTCTAGAGTAACTACAGTCTAGAGCGACTAGAGTCTAGAGTGAATAGAGTCTAGAGCGACTACGGTCTAGAGAGACTGGAGTCTAGAGTGACGAGAGTCTAGAGCGACTAGAGTCTAGAGTGACTAGAGTCTAGAGTGACTAGGGTCTAGAGTGACTAGAGTCTAGAGCGACTAGAGTCTAGAGTGACTAGAGTCTAAAGTGACTAGAGCTTAGAGTGACTAGAGTCTAGAGTGACTAGAGTCTAGAGTGACTAGAGTCTAGAGTGACTAGAGTGTAAATCGACTAGAGTATAGAGTGACTAGAGTCTAGAGTGACTAGAGTCCAGAGTGACTAGAGTCTAAAGTGACTAGAGTCTAAAGTGACTAGAGTCTAGAGTGACTAGAGTATAGAGTGAGTAGAGTCTATAGTGACTAGAGTCTAGATTGACTAGAGTCTAGAGTGACTACAGTCTAGAGCGACTAGAGTCTAGAGCGACTAGAGTCTAGAGGGACTATAGTCTAGAGCGACTAGAGCCTAGAGGGACTATAGTCTAGAGCGACTACAGTATAGAGTGACTAGAGTCTAGAGTGGCTAGAGTCTAGAGCGACTAGAGTCTTGAGTGACTAGAGTCTAGAGTGGCTAGTGTCTAGAGCGACTAGAGTCTAGAGTGACTGGAGTATAGAGTGACTAGAGTCTAGAGTGACTAGAGTCTAGAGCGACTAGAGTCTAGAGTAACTACAGTCTAGAGCGACTAGAGTCTAGAGTGAATAGAGTCTAGAGCGACTACGGTCTAGAGAGACTGGAGTCTAGAGTGACGAGAGTCTAAAGTGACTAGAGTCTAGAGTAACTAGAGTCTAGAGTGACTAGAGTCTAGAGTGACTAGAGTCTAAAGTGACTAGAGCTTAGAGTGACTAGAGTCTAGAGTGACTAGAGTCTAGAGTGACTAGAGTCTAGAGTGACTAGAGTGTAAATTGACTAGAGTATAGAGTGACTAGAGTCTAGAGTGACTAGAGTCCAGAGTGACTAGAGTCTAAAGTGACTAGAGTCTAAAGTGACTAGAGTCTAGAGTGACTAGAGTCTAGAGTGACTAGAGTCTAAAGCGACTAGGGTCTAAAGTAACTTGAGTCTAGAGTGACTAGGGTATAGAGTGAGTAGAGTCTAGAGTGACTAGAGTCTAGAGTGACTAGAGTATAGAGCGACTAGAGCTTAGGGTGACTACAGTCTAGAGCGACAAGAGTCTGGAGTGAATAGAGTCTATAGTGACTAGAGTCTAGAGTGACTAGACTCTAGAGCGACTAGAGTCTAGAGTGGCTAAAGTCTAGAGTGACTAGAGTCTTAAGTGACTAGAGTCTAGAGTGACTAGAGTCTAAAGTCACTAGAGTCTAGAGTGATCAGGGTCTACAGTGACAAGAGTCTAGAGCGACTAGAGTCTAGAGTGACTAGAGTCTAAAGTGGCTAGGGTATAAAGTGAGTAGAGTCTAGGGTGACTAGAGTATAGAGTGACGAGAGTCTAAAGTGACTAGAGTCTAGAGCGACTAGAGTCTAGGGTGACTAGAGTATAGAGTGACGAGAGTCTAAAGTGACTAGAGTCTAGAGTAACTAGAGTCTAGAGTGACTAGAGTCTAGAGTGACTAGAGTCTAAAGTGACTAGAGTTTAGAGTGACTAGAGTCTAGAGTGACTAGAGTCTAGAGTGACTAGAGTCTAGAGTGACTAGAGTGTAAATTGACTAGAGTATAGAGTGACTAGAGTCTTGAGTGACTAGAGTCCAGAGTGACTAGAGTCTAAAGTGACTAGAGTCTAAAGTGACTAGAGTCTTGAGTGACTAGAGTCTAGAGAGACTAGTGTATAGAGCGACTAGAGTTTAGGGTGACTACAGTCTAGAGCGACAAGAGTCTGGAGTGAATAGAGTCTAAAGTGACTAGAGTCTACAGTGACTAGATTCCAGAGTGACTTGATTCTAGAGAGACTAGAGTCTAGAGTGACTAGGGTCTAGAGTGACTAGAGTTTAGAGTGACTAGAGTCTAGAGTGACTAGAGTCTAGAGAAACTAGAGTAGAAATCTAGGGCTAGATTCTAATCCTAGAATCTAGGGCTAGATTCTAGGGCTAGATTCTAGGGCTATAAATCTAGGGCTAGATTCTAGGGCTATAAATCTAGGGCTAGAAATCGAGGGCTAGATTCTAGGGCTAGAATCTAGGGCTAGATTCTAGGGCTAGATTCTAGGGCTAGATTCTAGAGCTAGAATCTAGAGCTAGATTCTAAAGCTAGAATCTAGGGCTAGATTCTAGGGCTAGCTTTCTAGCCCTAGCGCTAGAATCTAGGGCTAGGTTCCAGGGCTAGAACTCTAGGGCTAGATTCTAGGGCTAGAAATCTAGGGCTAGAAATCTAGGGCTAGATTCTAGGGCTAGATTCTAGGGCTAGAAAGCTAGGCCTAGAATCCAGCCAGATTCTAGCCCTAGAATCGAGCCCTAGATTTCTAGCCCTAGAATCTAGCCCTAGAATCTAGCCCTAGATTCTAGCCCTAGAATCTAGCCCTAGATTTCTTGCCCTAGATTCTAGCCCTAGAATCTAGCCCTAGAGTTCTAGCCCTGGAACCTAGCCCTAGATTCTAGCGCTAGGGCTAGAAAGCTAGCCCTAGAATCTAGCCAGATTCTAGCCCTAGAATCTAGCCCTAAATTTCTAGCCCTAGATTTCTAGCCCTAGAATCTAGCCCTAGATTTCTAGCCCTAGAGTTCTAGCCCTGGAATCTAGCCCTAGATTCTAGCGCTAGCCCTAAATTTCTAGCCCTAGATTTCTAGCCCTAGAATCTAGCCCTAGATTTATAGCCCTAGAATCTAGCCCTAGATTCTAGGATTAGAATCTAGCCCTAGATTCTAGGATTAGAATCTAGCCCTAGAATCTAGCCCTAGATTCTAGCCCTAGAATCTAGCCCTAGATTTCTTGCCCTAGATTCTAGCCCTAGAATCTAGCCCTAGAGTTCTAGCCCTGGAACCTAGCCCTAGATTCTAGCGCTAGGGCTAGAAAGCTAGCCCTAGAATCTAGCCAGATTCTAGCCCTAGAATCTAGCCCTAAATTTCTAGCCCTAGATTTCTAGCCCTAGAATCTAGCCCTAGATTTCTAGCCCTAGAGTTCTAGCCCTGGAATCTAGCCCTAGATTCTAGCGCTAGCCCTAAATTTCTAGCCCTAGATTTCTAGCCCTAGAATCTAGCCCTAGATTTCTAGCCCTAGAGTTCTAGCCCTGGAATCTAGCCCTAGATTCTAGCCAGATTCTAGCCTAGATTCTAACCCTAGAATCTAGCCCTAGATTTGTGGCCCTAGATTTCTAGCCCTAGAATCTAGCCCTAGATTTGTAGCCCTAGATTCTAGCCCTAGATTCTAGCCCTAGAATCTAGAACTAGATTTCTGGCCCTAGATTTCTAGCCCTAGAATCTAGCCCTAGATTCTAGCCCTAGAATCTAGCCCTCGATTTCTAGCCCTAGAATTTAGGGCTATACTCTAGATTTCTAGCCCTATATTTTAAGCCCTAGAACTCTAGCCCTAGAATCTAGCCCTAGATTCTAGCCCTAGAATCTAGCCCTAGATTCTAGCCCTAGATTCTAGCCCTAGATTCTAGCCCTAGAATCTAGCCCTAGATTTCTAGCCCTACAATTTAGGGCTATACTCTAGATTTCTAGCCCTAGATTCTAGTGCTTGATTCTAGGGCTAGATTCTAGGGCTAGATTCAAGGGCTGACTAGAGACTAGAGAGATTCTAGAGCTGACTAGAGTCTAGAGTGACTAGAGTATAGAGTGACTAGAGTCTAGAGTGACTAGAGTCTAGAGTGACTAGGGTCTAGAGTGACAAGAGTCTAGAGCGACTAGAGTCTAGAGTGACTAGAGTCTAGAGTGACTAGAGTATAGGGTGACTAGAGTATAGAGTGACTAGAGTCTAGAGCGACTAGAGTCTAGAGCGACTAGAGTCTAGAGGGACTATAGTCTAGAGCGACTAGAGTCTAGAGGGACTATAGTCTAGAGCGACTAGAGTCTAGAGTGAATAGAGTCTAGAGCGACTACGGTCTAGAGAGACTGGAGTCTAGAGTGACGAGAGTCTAAAGTGACTAGAGTCTAGAGTAACTAGAGTCTAGAGTGACTAGAGTCTAGAGTGACTAGAGTCTAAAGTGACTAGAGCTTAGAGTGACTAGAGTCTAGAGTGACTAGAGTCTAGAGTGACTAGAGTCTAGAGTGACTAGAGTGTAAATTGACTAGAGTATAGAGTGACTAGAGTCTAGAGTGACTAGAGTCCAGAGTGACTAGAGTCTAAAGTGACTAGAGTCTAAAGTGACTAGAGTCTAGAGTGACTAGAGTCTAGAGTGACTAGAATCTAAAGCGACTAGGGTCTAAAGTAACTTGAGTCTAGAGTGACTAGGGTATAGAGTGAGTAGAGTCTAGAGTGACTAGAGTCTAGAGTGACTAGAGTATAGAGCGACTAGAGTTTAGGGTGACTACAGTCTAGAGCGACAAGAGTCTGGAGTGAATAGAGTCTATAGTGACTAGAGTCTAGAGTGACTAGACTCTAGAGCGACTAGAGTCTAGAGTGGCTAAAGTCTAGAGTGACTAGAGTCTTAAGTGACTAGAGTCTAGAGTGACTAGAGTCTAAAGTCGCTAGAGTCTAGAGTGATCAGGGTCTACAGTGACAAGAGTCTAGAGTGACTAGAGTCTAGAGTGGCTAGAGTCTAAAGTGGCTAGAGTCTAGAGCGACCAGAGTCTTGAGTGACTAGAGTCTAGAGTGACTAGAGTCTATAGCGACTAGAGTCTAGAGTGCCTAGAGTCTTGAGTGACTAGAGTCTAGATTGACTAGAGTCTTGAGTGACTAGAGTATAGAGTGACTAGAGTCTAGAGTGACTGGAGTATAGAGTGACTAGAGTCTAGAGTGACTAGAGTCTAGAGCGACTAGAGTCTAGAGTAACTACAGTCTAGAGCGACTAGAGTCTAGAGAGACTAGAGTCTAGAGTGACTAGAGTCTAGATTGACTAGAGTCTTGAGTGACTAGAGTCTAGATTGACTAGAGTCTTGAGTGACTAGAGTATAGAGTGACTAGAGTCTAGGGTGACTAGTGTCTAAAGTGACTAGAGTCTAGAGTGACTAGAATCTAGATTGACTAGAGTCTAGAGTGACTAGAGTCTAGAGTGACTAGAGTCTAGAGCGACTAGAGTCTAGAGTGACTGGAGTATAGAGTGACTAGAGTCTAGAGTGACTAGAGTCTAGAGCGACTAGAGTCTAGAGTAACTACAGTCTAGAGCGACTAGAGTCTAGAGTGAATAGAGTCTAGAGCGACTACGGTCTAGAGAGACTGGAGTCTAGAGTGACGAGAGTCTAGAGCGACTAGAGTCTAGAGTGACTAGAGTCTAGAGTGACTAGGGTCTAGAGTGACTAGAGTCTAGAGCGACTAGAGTCTAGAGTGACTAGAGTCTAAAGTGACTAGAGCTTAGAGTGACTAGAGTCTAGAGTGACTAGAGTCTAGAGTGACTAGAGTCTAGAGTGACTAGAGTGTAAATCGACTAGAGTATAGAGTGACTAGAGTCTAGAGTGACTAGAGTCCAGAGTGACTAGAGTCTAAAGTGACTAGAGTCTAAAGTGACTAGAGTCTAGAGTGACTAGAGTATAGAGTGAGTAGAGTCTATAGTGACTAGAGTCTAGATTGACTAGAGTCTAGAGTGACTACAGTCTAGAGCGACTAGAGTCTAGAGCGACTAGAGTCTAGAGGGACTATAGTCTAGAGCGACTAGAGCCTAGAGGGACTATAGTCTAGAGCGACTACAGTATAGAGTGACTAGAGTCTAGAGTGGCTAGAGTCTAGAGCGACTAGAGTCTTGAGTGACTAGAGTCTAGAGTGGCTAGTGTCTAGAGCGACTAGAGTCTAGAGTGACTGGAGTATAGAGTGACTAGAGTCTAGAGTGACTAGAGTCTAGAGCGACTAGAGTCTAGAGTAACTACAGTCTAGAGCGACTAGAGTCTAGAGTGAATAGAGTCTAGAGCGACTACGGTCTAGAGAGACTGGAGTCTAGAGTGACGAGAGTCTAAAGTGACTAGAGTCTAGAGTAACTAGAGTCTAGAGTGACTAGAGTCTAGAGTGACTAGAGTCTAAAGTGACTAGAGCTTAGAGTGACTAGAGTCTAGAGTGACTAGAGTCTAGAGTGACTAGAGTCTAGAGTGACTAGAGTGTAAATTGACTAGAGTATAGAGTGACTAGAGTCTAGAGTGACTAGAGTCCAGAGTGACTAGAGTCTAAAGTGACTAGAGTCTAAAGTGACTAGAGTCTAGAGTGACTAGAGTCTAGAGTGACTAGAGTCTAAAGCGACTAGGGTCTAAAGTAACTTGAGTCTAGAGTGACTAGGGTATAGAGTGAGTAGAGTCTAGAGTGACTAGAGTCTAGAGTGACTAGAGTATAGAGCGACTAGAGCTTAGGGTGACTACAGTCTAGAGCGACAAGAGTCTGGAGTGAATAGAGTCTATAGTGACTAGAGTCTAGAGTGACTAGACTCTAGAGCGACTAGAGTCTAGAGTGGCTAAAGTCTAGAGTGACTAGAGTCTTAAGTGACTAGAGTCTAGAGTGACTAGAGTCTAAAGTCACTAGAGTCTAGAGTGATCAGGGTCTACAGTGACAAGAGTCTAGAGCGACTAGAGTCTAGAGTGACTAGAGTCTAAAGTGGCTAGGGTATAAAGTGAGTAGAGTCTAGAGTGACTAGAGTCTAGAGTGGCTAGAGTCTAAAGTGGCTAGAGTCTAGAGCGACCAGAGTCTTGAGTGACTAGAGTCTAGAGTGACTAGAGTCTATAGCGACTAGAGTCTAGAGTGCCTAGAGTATAGAGTGACTAGAAGAGTGACTAGAGTGTAGAGTGACTAGAGTCTAGAGAGACTAGAGTCTAGAGAGACTAGAGTCTAGAGTGACTAGAGTCTAGATTGACTAGAGTCTTGAGTGACTAGAGTCTAGATTGACTAGAGTCTTGAGTGACTAGAGTATAGAGTGACTAGAGTCTAGGGTGACTAGTGTCTAAAGTGACTAGAGTCTAGAGTGACTAGAATCTAGATTGACTAGAGTCTAGAGTGACTGGAGTCTAAAGTGACTAGAGTCTAGAGTGCCTATAGTCTGCAGCGACTAGAGTCTAGGGTGACAAGAGTGTAGAGTGACTAGAGTCTAGATTGACTAGAGTCTTGAGTGACTAGAGTCTAGAGCGACTAGAGTCTAGAGTGACTAGAGTCTAGAAAGACTAGTGTATAGATTGACTAGAATCTAGAGTGACTTGAGTCCATAGTGACTAGAGTCTAGAGTGACTAGAGTCTAAAGTAACTAGAGTCTAGAGTGACTAGGGTCTAGAGTGACTTGTTTCTAGAGTCTAGAGTGACTAGAGTATAGAGCGACTAGAGTCTAGAGTGACTAGAGTCTAGAGTGACTAGAGTCTAGAGCGACTAGAGTCTAGAGTGACTAGAGTATAGAGTGACTAGAGTATAGAGCGACTAGAGTCTAGAGTGACTAGAGTGTAGAGTGACTAGAGTCTAGATTGACTAGAGTCTTGAGTGACTAGAGTCTGCAGCGACTAGAGTCTAGGGTGACTAGAGTATAGAGTGAGTAGAGTCTATAGTGACTACAGTCTAGAGTGACTAGAGTATAGAGTGACTAGAGTCTAGAGTGACTAGAGTCTACAGTGACTAGAGTCTAGAGTGACTAGGTTCTAGAGTGACAAGAGTCTAGAGCGACTAGAGTATAGAGTGACTAGAGTATAGAGCGACTAGAGTCTAGAGTGACTAGAGTGTAGAGTGACTAGAGTCTAGATTGACTAGAGTCTTGAGTGACTAGAGTCTGCAGCGACTAGAGTCTAGGGTGACTAGAGTATAGAGTGAGTAGAGTCTATAGTGACTACAGTCTAGAGTGACTAGTGTATAGAGTGACTAGAATCTAGAGTGACTAGAGTCTATAGTGACTAGAGTCTAGAGTGACTGGAGTCTAAAGTGACTAGAGCCTAGAGTGACTATAGTCTAGAGCGACTAGAGTCTAGGGTGACTAGAGTATAGAGTGAGTAGAGTCTATAGTGACTAGAGTCTAGATTGACTAGAGTCTAGAGTGACTACAGTCTAAAGTGACTAGAGTCTACAGTGACTAGAGTCTAGATTGACTAGAGTCTTGAGTGACTAGAGTATAGAGTGACTAGAATCTAGATTGACTAGAGTCTAGAGTGACTGGAGTCTAAAGTGACTAGAGTCTAGAGTGACTATAGTCTGCAGCGACTAGAGTCTAGGGTGACTAGAGTATAGAGTGAGTAGAGTCTATAGTGACTACAGTCTAGAGTGACTAGAGTATAGAGTGACTAGAGTCTAGAGTGACTAGAGTCTACAGTGACTAGAGTCTAGAGTGACTAGGTTCTAGAGTGACAAGAGTCTAGAGCGACTAGAGTCTAGAGTGACTAGGGTCTAAAGTGGCTAGGGTATAGAGTGAGTAGAGTCTAGAGTGACTAGAGTCTAGAGCGACCAAAATCTAGAGTGACTAGAGTCTAGAGCGACTAGAGTCTAAAGTGACTAGAGTCTAGAGCGACTAGAGTCTAGAGTGACTAGGGTCTAGAGTGACTTGTTTCTAGAGTCTAGAGCGACTAGAGTATAGAGCGACTAGAGTCTAGAGTGACTAGAGTCTAGAGTGACTAGAGTCTAGAGAGACTAGTGTATAGAGTGACTAGAATCTAGAGTGACTAGAGTCTATAGTGACTAGAGTCTAGAGTGACTGGAGTCTAAAGTGACTAGAGCCTAGAGTGACTATAGTCTAGAGCGACTAGAGTCTAGGGTGACTAGAGTATAGAGTGAGTAGAGTCTAGAGTGACTGGAGTCTAGAGTGACTAGAGTCTAGAGCGACTCGAGTCTAGAGTGACTTGAGTCTAGAGTGACTATAGTCTAGAGTGACTAGAGTCTAGAGCGACTAGAGTCTAGAGTGAATAGAGTCTAGAGTGACTAGAGTATAGAGTGACTAGGGTCTAGAGTGACTAGACTCTAGAGCGACTAGAGTCTAGAGCGACTGGAGTCTAGAGTGACTAGAGTCTATAGTGACTGGAGTCTTGAGTGACTAGAGTCTAGAGCGACTAGAGTCTAGAGTGACTAGAGTATAGAGTGACTAGAGTCTAGAGTGACTAGAGTCTAGAGCGACCAAAATCTAGAGTGACTAGAGTCTAGAGCGACTAGAGTCTAAAGTGACTAGAGTCTAGAGCGACTAGAGTCTAGAGTGACTAGAGTCTAGAGTGACTAGAGTGCAGATTGACTAGAGTCTTGAGTGACTAGATTCTAGAGTGACTAGAATCTAGAGTGACTAGAGTCTATAGTGACTAGAGTATAGATTGACTAGAGTCTTGAGTGACTAGAGTCTAGAGAGACTAGAGTCTATAGTGACTGGAGTCTTGAGTGACTAGAGTCTAGAGCGACTAGAGTCTAGAGTGACTAGAGTCTAGAGCGACTAGAGTCTAGAGTGACTAGAGTCTAGAGTGACTAGAGTGCAGATTGACTAGAGTCTTGAGTGACTAGATTCTAGAGTGACTAGAATCTAGAGTGACTAGAGTCTATAGTGACTAGAGTATAGATTGACTAGAGTCTTGAGTGACTAGAGTCTAGAGAGACTAGAGTCTAGAGTGACTAGAGTCTAGAGTGACTCGAGTCTAGAGACTCTAGAGTCTAGTGTGACTAGAGTATAGAGCGACTAGAGTCTAGAGTGACTAGAGTCTAGAGTGACTAGAGTCTAGAGTGACTGGAGTCTAGAGTGACTAGAGTCTAGAGCGACTCGAGTCTAGAGTGACTTGAGTCTAGAGTGACTATAGTCTAAAGTTACTAGAGTCTAGAGTGACTATAGTCTGCAGCGACTAGAGTCTAGGGTGACTAGAGTATAGAGTGAGTAGAGTCTATAGTGACTACAGTCTAGAGTGACTAGAGTATAGAGTGACTAGAGTCTAGAGTGACTAGAGTCTAGAGCGACCAAAATCTAGAGTGACTAGAGTCTAGAGCGACTAGAGTCTAAAGTGACTAGAGTCTAGAGCGACTAGAGTCTAGAGTGACTAGAGTCTAGAGTGACTAGAGTGCAGATTGACTAGAGTCTTGAGTGACTAGATTCTAGAGTGACTAGAATCTAGAGTGACTAGAGTCTATAGTGACTAGAGTATAGATTGACTAGAGTCTTGAGTGACTAGAGTCTAGAGAGACTAGAGTCTAGAGTGACTAGAGTCTAGAGTGACTAGAGTCTAGAGTGACTAGAGTCTAGAGTGACTAGAGTATAGAGTGACTAGGGTCTAGAGTGACTAGACTCTAGAGCGACTAGAGTCTAGAGCGACTGGAGTCTAGAGTGACTAGAGTCTAGAGTGACTGGAGTCTAGAGTGACTAGAGTCTTAAGTGACTAGAGTCTTGAGTGACTAGAGTCTAGAGAGACTAGAGTCTAGAGTGACTAGAGTATAGAGCGACTAGAGTCTAGAGTGACTAGAGTATAGAGTGACTAGGGTTTAGAGTGACTAGACTCTAGAGCGACTAGAGTCTAGAGCGACTGGAGTCTAGAGTGACTAGAGTCTAGAGTGACTGGAGTCTTGAGTGACTAGAGTCTTAAGTGACTAGAGTCTTGAGTGACTAGAGTCTAGAGACTCTAGAGTCTAGTGTGACTAGAGTCTAGAGCGACCTGAGTCTGCAGTAACTACAGTCTAGAGCGACTAGAGTCTAGAGTGAATAGAGTCTAGAGCGACTACGGTCTAGAGAGACTGGAGTCTAGAGTGACTAGAGTCTAGAGTGACTAGAGTCTAAAGTGACTAGAGTTTAGAGTGACTAGAGTATAGAGTGACTAGAATCTAGAGTGACTAGAGTCTATAGTGACTAGAGTCTAGAGTGACTAGAGTCTTGAGTGACTAGAGTCTAGAGAGACTAGAGTCTATAGTGACTGGAGTCTTGAGTGACTAGAGTCTAGAGCGACTAGAGTCTAGAGTGACTAGAGTCTAGAGCGACTAGAGTCTAGAGTGACTAGAGTCTTGAGTGACTAGAGTCTAGAGACTCTAGAGTCTAGTGTGACTAGAGTCCAGAGCGACCTGAGTCTGCAGTAACTACAGTCTAGAGCGACTAGAGTATAGAGTGACTAGAGTCTAGAGTGACTAGAGTCTAGAGTGACTAGAGTCTAGAGAGACTAGTGTATAGAGTGACTAGAATCTAGAGTGACTAGAGTCTATAGTGACTAGAGTCTAGAGTGACTAGACTCTAGAGCGACTAGAGTCTAGAGTGGCTAAAGTCTAGAGTGACTAGAGTCTTAAGTGACTAGAGTCTAGAGTGACTAGAGTCTAAAGTCACTAGAGTCTAGAGTGATCAGGGTCTACAGTGACAAGAGTCTAGAGCGACTAGAGTCTAGAGTGACTAGAGTCTAAAGTGGCTAGGGTATAAAGTGAGTAGAGTCTAGAGTGACTAGAGTCTAGAGTGGCTAGAGTCTAAAGTGGCTAGAGTCTAGAGCGACCAGAGTCTTGAGTGACTAGAGTCTAGAGTGACTAGAGTCTATAGCGACTAGAGTCTAGAGTGCCTAGAGTATAGAGTGACTAGAAGAGTGACTAGAGTGTAGAGTGACTAGAGTCTAGAGAGACTAGAGTCTAGAGAGACTAGAGTCTAGAGTGACTAGAGTCTAGATTGACTAGAGTCTTGAGTGACTAGAGTCTAGATTGACTAGAGTCTTGAGTGACTAGAGTATAGAGTGACTAGAGTCTAGGGTGACTAGTGTCTAAAGTGACTAGAGTCTAGAGTGACTAGAATCTAGATTGACTAGAGTCTAGAGTGACTGGAGTCTAAAGTGACTAGAGTCTAGAGTGCCTATAGTCTGCAGCGACTAGAGTCTAGGGTGACAAGAGTGTAGAGTGACTAGAGTCTAGAAAGACTAGTGTATAGATTGACTAGAATCTAGAGTGACTTGAGTCCATAGTGACTAGAGTCTAGAGTGACTAGAGTCTAAAGTAACTAGAGTCTAGAGTGACTAGGGTCTAGACTGACTTGTTTCTAGAGTCTAGAGTGACTAGAGTATAGAGCGACTAGAGTCTAGAGTGACTAGAGTCTAGAGTGACTAGAGTCTAGAGCGACTAGAGTCTAGAGTGACTAGAGTATAGAGTGACTAGAGTATAGAGCGACTAGAGTCTAGAGTGACTAGAGTGTAGAGTGACTAGAGTCTAGATTGACTAGAGTCTTGAGTGACTAGAGTCTAGAGAGACTAGTGTATAGAGTGACTAGAATCTAGAGTGACTTGAGTCCATAGTGACTAGAGTCTAGAGTGACTAGAGTCTAAAGTAACTAGAGTCTAGAGTGACTAGGGTCTAGACTGACTTGTTTCTAGAGTCTAGAGTGACTAGAGTATAGAGCGACTAGAGTCTAGAGTGACTAGAGTCTAGAGTGACTAGAGTCTAGAGCGACTAGAGTCTAGAGTGACTAGAGTATAGAGTGACTAGAGTATAGAGCGACTAGAGTCTAGAGTGACTAGAGTGTAGAGTGACTAGAGTCTAGATTGACTAGAGTCTTGAGTGACTAGAGTCTAGAGAGACTAGTGTATAGAGTGACTAGAATCTAGAGTGACTTGAGTCCATAGTGACTAGAGTCTAGAGTGACTAGAGTCTAAAGTAACTAGAGTCTAGAGTGACTAGGGTCTAGACTGACTTGTTTCTAGAGTCTAGAGTGACTAGAGTATAGAGCGACTAGAGTCTAGAGTGACTAGAGTCTTGAGTGACTAGAGTCTAGAGCGACTAGAGTCTAGAGTGACTAGAGTCTAGAAAGACTAGTGTATAGATTGACTAGAATCTAGAGTGACTTGAGTCCATAGTGACTAGAGTCTAGAGTGACTAGAGTCTAAAGTAACTAGAGTCTAGAGTGACTAGGGTCTAGACTGACTTGTTTCTAGAGTCTAGAGTGACTAGAGTATAGAGCGACTAGAGTCTAGAGTGACTAGAGTCTAGAGTGACTAGAGTCTAGAGCGACTAGAGTCTAGAGTGACTAGAGTATAGAGTGACTAGAGTATAGAGCGACTAGAGTCTAGAGTGACTAGAGTGTAGAGTGACTAGAGTCTAGATTGACTAGAGTCTTGAGTGACTAGAGTCTAGAGAGACTAGTGTATAGAGTGACTAGAATCTAGAGTGACTAGAGTCTATAGTGACTAGAGTCTAGAGTGACTGGAGTCTAAAGTGACTAGAGCCTAGAGTGACTATAGTCTAGAGCGACTAGAGTCTAGGGTGACTAGAGTATAGAGTGAGTAGAGTCTATAGTGACTAGAGTCTAGATTGACTAGAGTCTAGAGTGACTACAGTCTAAAGTGACTAGAGTCTACAGTGACTAGAGTCTAGATTGACTAGAGTCTTGAGTGACTAGAGTATAGAGTGACTAGAATCTAGATTGACTAGAGTCTAGAGTGACTGGAGTCTAAAGTGACTAGAGTCTAGAGTGACTATAGTCTGCAGCGACTAGAGTCTAGGGTGACTAGAGTATAGAGTGAGTAGAGTCTATAGTGACTACAGTCTAGAGTGACTAGAGTATAGAGTGACTAGAGTCTAGAGTGACTAGAGTCTACAGTGACTAGAGTCTAGAGTGACTAGGTTCTAGAGTGACAAGAGTCTAGAGCGACTAGAGTCTAGAGTGACTAGGGTCTAAAGTGGCTAGGGTATAGAGTGAGTAGAGTCTAGAGTGACTAGAGTCTAGAGCGACCAAAATCTAGAGTGACTAGAGTCTAGAGCGACTAGAGTCTAAAGTGACTAGAGTCTAGAGCGACTAGAGTCTAGAGTGACTAGGGTCTAGAGTGACTTGTTTCTAGAGTCTAGAGCGACTAGAGTATAGAGCGACTAGAGTCTAGAGTGACTAGAGTCTAGAGTGACTAGAGTCTAGAGAGACTAGTGTATAGAGTGACTAGAATCTAGAGTGACTAGAGTCTATAGTGACTAGAGTCTAGAGTGACTGGAGTCTAAAGTGACTAGAGCCTAGAGTGACTATAGTCTAGAGCGACTAGAGTCTAGGGTGACTAGAGTATAGAGTGAGTAGAGTCTAGAGTGACTGGAGTCTAGAGTGACTAGAGTCTAGAGCGACTCGAGTCTAGAGTGACTTGAGTCTAGAGTGACTATAGTCTAGAGTGACTAGAGTCTAGAGCGACTAGAGTCTAGAGTGACTAGAGTCTAGAGTGACTAGAGTATAGAGTGACTAGGGTCTAGAGTGACTAGACTCTAGAGCGACTAGAGTCTAGAGCGACTGGAGTCTAGAGTGACTAGAGTCTATAGTGACTGGAGTCTTGAGTGACTAGAGTCTAGAGCGACTAGAGTCTAGAGTGACTAGAGTATAGAGTGACTAGAGTCTAGAGTGACTAGAGTCTAGAGCGACCAAAATCTAGAGTGACTAGAGTCTAGAGCGACTAGAGTCTAAAGTGACTAGAGTCTAGAGCGACTAGAGTCTAGAGTGACTAGAGTCTAGAGTGACTAGAGTGCAGATTGACTAGAGTCTTGAGTGACTAGATTCTAGAGTGACTAGAATCTAGAGTGACTAGAGTCTATAGTGACTAGAGTATAGATTGACTAGAGTCTTGAGTGACTAGAGTCTAGAGAGACTAGAGTCTATAGTGACTGGAGTCTTGAGTGACTAGAGTCTAGAGCGACTAGAGTCTAGAGTGACTAGAGTCTAGAGCGACTAGAGTCTAGAGTGACTAGAGTCTAGAGTGACTAGAGTGCAGATTGACTAGAGTCTTGAGTGACTAGATTCTAGAGTGACTAGAATCTAGAGTGACTAGAGTCTATAGTGACTAGAGTATAGATTGACTAGAGTCTTGAGTGACTAGAGTCTAGAGAGACTAGAGTCTAGAGTGACTAGAGTCTAGAGTGACTCGAGTCTAGAGACTCTAGAGTCTAGTGTGACTAGAGTATAGAGCGACTAGAGTCTAGAGTGACTAGAGTCTAGAGTGACTAGAGTCTAGAGTGACTGGAGTCTAGAGTGACTAGAGTCTAGAGCGACTCGAGTCTAGAGTGACTTGAGTCTAGAGTGACTATAGTCTAAAGTTACTAGAGTCTAGAGTGACTATAGTCTGCAGCGACTAGAGTCCAGGGTGACTAGAGTATAGAGTGAGTAGAGTCTAGAGTGACTAGAGTCTAGAGCGACCAAAATCTAGAGTGACTAGAGTCTAGAGCGACTAGAGTCTAAAGTGACTAGAGTCTAGAGCGACTAGAGTCTAGAGTGACTAGAGTCTAGAGTGACTAGAGTGCAGATTGACTAGAGTCTTGAGTGACTAGATTCTAGAGTGACTAGAATCTAGAGTGACTAGAGTCTATAGTGACTAGAGTATAGATTGACTAGAGTCTTGAGTGACTAGAGTCTAGAGAGACTAGAGTCTAGAGTGACTAGAGTCTAGAGTGACTAGAGTCTAGAGTGACTAGAGTCTAGAGTGACTAGAGTATAGAGTGACTAGGGTCTAGAGTGACTAGACTCTAGAGCGACTAGAGTCTAGAGCGACTGGAGTCTAGAGTGACTAGAGTCTAGAGTGACTGGAGTCTAGAGTGACTAGAGTCTTAAGTGACTAGAGTCTTGAGTGACTAGAGTCTAGAGAGACTAGAGTCTAGAGTGACTAGAGTATAGAGCGACTAGAGTCTAGAGTGACTAGAGTATAGAGTGACTAGGGTTTAGAGTGACTAGACTCTAGAGCGACTAGAGTCTAGAGCGACTGGAGTCTAGAGTGACTAGAGTCTAGAGTGACTGGAGTCTTGAGTGACTAGAGTCTTAAGTGACTAGAGTCTTGAGTGACTAGAGTCTAGAGACTCTAGAGTCTAGTGTGACTAGAGTCTAGAGCGACCTGAGTCTGCAGTAACTACAGTCTAGAGCGACTAGAGTCTAGAGTGAATAGAGTCTAGAGCGACTACGGTCTAGAGAGACTGGAGTCTAGAGTGACTAGAGTCTAGAGTGACTAGAGTCTAAAGTGACTAGAGTTTAGAGTGACTAGAGTATAGAGTGACTAGAGTCTAGAGTGACTAGAGTCCAGAGTGACTAGAGTCTAAAGAGACTAGAGTCTAAAGTGACTAGAGTCTAGAGTGACTAGAGTCTAGAGTGGCTAGAGTCTAGAGTGACTAGAGTCTTGAGTGACTAGAGTCTAGAGAGACTAGAGTCTAGAGTGACTAGAGTCTAGAGCGACCTGAGTCTAGAGTAACTACAGTCTAGAGCGACTAGAGTCTAGAGTGAATAGAGTCTAGAGCGACTACGGTCTAGAGAGACTGGAGTCTAGAGTGACGAGAGTCTAAAGTGACTAGAGTCTAGAGTAACTAGAGTCTAGAGCGACTAGAGTCTAGAGTGACTAGAGTCTAAAGTGGCTAGGGTATAGAGTGAGTAGAGTCTAGAGTGACTAGAGTCTAGAGTGGCTAGAGTCTAAAGTGGCTAGAGTCTAGAGCGACCAGAGTCTTGAGTGACTAGAGTGTAGAGTGACTAGAGTCTAGAGAGACTAGAGTCTAGAGAGACTAGAGTCTAGAGTGACTAGAGTCTAGATTGACTAGAGTCTAGGGTGACTAGTGTCTAAAGTGACTAGAGTCTAGAGTGACTAGAATCTAGATTGACTAGAGTCTAGAGTGACTGGAGTCTAAAGTGACTAGAGTCTAGAGTGACTATAGTCTGCAGCGACTAGAGTCTAGGGTGACTAGAGTATAGAGTGAGTAGAGTCTATAGTGACTACAGTCTAGAGTGACTAGAGTATAGAGTGACTATAGTCTAGAGTGACTAGAGTCTAGAGTGACTAGAGTCTAGAGTGACTAGAGTCTTGAGTGACTAGAGAGGTTAGAGAGACTAGAGTCTAGAGTGACTAGAGTATAGAGTGACTAGAGTATAGAGCGACTAGAGTCTAGAGTGACTAGAGTGTAGAGTGACTAGAGTCTAGATTGACTAGAGTATAGAGTGACTAGAGTATAGAGCGACTAGAGTCTAGAGTGACTAGAGTGTAGAGTGACTAGAGTCTACATTGACTAGAGTCTTGAGTGACTAGAGTCTAGAGAGACTAGTGTATAGAGCGACTAGAGTTTAGGGTGACTACAGTCTAGAGCGACAAGAGTCTGGAGTGAATAGAGTCTATAGTGACCAGAGTCTAGAGTGACTAGACTCTAGAGCCTAGAGTCTATAGTGGCTAGAGTCTTGAGTGACTAGAGTATAGAGCGACTAGAGTCTAGAGTGACTAGAGTCTAGAGTGACTAGAGTCTAGAGCGACTAGAGTCTAGAGTGACTAGAGTATAGAGTGACTAGAGTATAGAGCGACTAGAGTCTAGAGTGACTAGAGTGTAGAGTGACTAGAGTCTAGATTGACTAGTGTCTAAAGTGACTAGAGTCTAGAGTGACTAGAATCTAGATTGACTAGAGTCTAGAGTTACTGGAGTCTAAAGTGACTAGAGTCTAGAGTGACTATAGTCTGCAGCGACTAGAGTCTAGGGTGACTAGAGTATAGAGTGAGTAGAGTCTATAGTGACTACAGTCTAGAGTGACTAGAGTATAGAGTGACTAGAGTCTAGAGTGACTAGAGTCTACAGTGACTAGAGTCTAGAGTGACTAGAGTCTAGAGCGACTAGAGTCTAGAGTGACTAGAGTATAGAGTGACTAGAGTATAGAGCGACTAGAGTCTAGAGTGACTAGGGTCTAGAGTGACTAGACTCTAGAGCGACTAGAGTCTAGAGCGACTGGAGTTTAGAGTGACTAGAGTCTAGAGTGACTGGAGTCTTGAGTGCCTAGAGTCTTAAGTGACTAGAGTCTTGAGTGACTAGAGTCTAGAGACTCTAGAGTCTAGTGTGACTAGAGTCTAGAGCGACCTGAGTCTGGAGTAACTACAGTCTAGAGCGACTAGAGTCTAGAGTGAATAGAGTCTAGAGCGACTACGGTCTAGAGAGACTGGAGTCTAGAGTGACGAGAGTCTAAAGTGACTAGAGTCTAGAGTTACTACAGTCTAGAGTGACTAGAGTCTAGAGTGACTAGAGTCTAAAGTGACTAGAGTTTAGAGTGACTAGAGCATAGAGTGACTAGAGTCTAGAGTGACTAGAGTCCAGAGTGACTAGAGTCTAAAGAGACTAGAGTCTAAAGTGACTAGAGTCTAGAGTGACTAGAGTCTAGAGTGGCTAGAGTATAGAGCGACTAGAGTTTAGGGTGACTACAGTCTAGAGCGACAAGAGTCTGGAGTGAATAGAGTCTATAGTGACTAGAGTCTAGAGTGACTAGACTCTAGAGCGACTAGAGTCTAGAGTGGCTAGAGTCTAGAGTGACTAGAGTCTAGAGTGACTAGGGTCTACAGTGACAAGAGTCTAGAGCGACTAGAGTCTAGAGTGACTAGAGTCTAAAGTGGCTAGAGTCTAGAGTGACTAGAGTCTAGAGTGACTAGAGTCTAGAGTGACTAGAGTGTAAATTGACTAGAGTATAGAGTGACTAGAGTCTAGAGTGACTAGAGTCCAGAGTGACTAGAGTCTAAAGTGACTAGAGTCTAAAGTGACTAGAGTCTAGAGTGACTAGAGTCTAGAGTGACTAGAGTCTTGAGTGACTAGAGTCTAGAGAGACTAGAGTCTAGAGTGACTAGAGTCTAGAGCGACCTGCGTCTAGAGTAACTACAGTCTAGAGCGACTAGAGTCTAGAGTGAATAGAGTCTAGAGCGACTACGGTCTAGAGAGACTGGAGTCTAGAGTGACGAGAGTCTAAAGTGACTAGAGTTTAGAGCGACCTGCGTCTAGAGTAACTACAGTCTAGAGCGACTAGAGTCTAGAGTGAATAGAGTCTAGAGCGACTACGGTCTAGAGAGACTGGAGTCTAGAGTGACTAGAGTCTAGAGTGACTAGAGTATAGAGCGACTAGAGTTTAGGATGACTACAGTCTAGAGCGACAAGAGTCTGGAGTGAATAGAGTCTAGAGCGACTACGGTCTAGAGAGACTGGAGTCTAGAGTGACGAGAGTCTAAAGTGACTAGAGTCTAGAGTAACTAGAGTGACTAGAGTCTAGAGTGACTAGAGTCTAAAGTGACTAGAGTTTAGAGTGACTAGGGTATAGAGTGAGTAGAGTCTAGAGTGACTAGAGTCTAGAGTGACTAGAGTATAGAGCGACTAGAGTTTAGGATGACTACAGTCTAGAGCGACAAGAGTCTGGAGTGAATAGAGTTTATAGTGACTAGAGTCTAGAGTGACTAGACTCTAGAGCGACTAGAGTCTAGAGTGACTAGGGTCTACAGTGACAAGAGTTTAGAGCGACCTGCGTCTAGAGTAACTACAGTCTAGAGCGACTAGAGTCTAGAGTGAATAGAGTCTAGAGCGACTACGGTCTAGAGAGACTGGAGTCTAGAGTGACTAGAGTCTAGAGTGACTAGAGTATAGAGCGACTAGAGTTTAGGATGACTACAGTCTAGAGCGACAAGAGTCTGGAGTGAATAGAGTCTAGAGCGACTACGGTCTAGAGAGACTGGAGTCTAGAGTGACGAGAGTCTAAAGTGACTAGAGTCTAGAGTAACTAGAGTCTAGAGTGACTAGAGTCTAGAGTGACTAGAGTCTAAAGTGACTAGAGTTTAGAGTGACTAGGGTATAGAGTGAGTAGAGTCTAGAGTGACTAGAGTCTAGAGTGACTAGAGTATAGAGCGACTAGAGTTTAGGATGACTACAGTCTAGAGCGACAAGAGTCTGGAGTGAATAGAGTCTATAGTGACTAGAGTCTAGAGTGACTAGACTCTAGAGCGACTAGAGTCTAGAGTGACTAGGGTCTACAGTGACAAGAGTCTAGAGCGACTAGAGTCTAGAGTGACTAGAGTCTAAAGTGGCTAGGGTATAGAGTGAGTAGAGTCTAGAGTGACTAGAGTCTAGAGTGGCTAGAGTCTAAAGTGGCTAGAGTCTAGAGCGACCAGAGTCTTGAGTGACTAGAGTCTAGAGTGACTAGAGTCTATAGCGACTAGAGTCTAGAGTGCCTAGAGTATAGAGTGACTAGAAGAGTGACTAGAGTGTAGAGTGACTAGAGTCTAGAGAGACTAGAGTCTAGAGAGACTAGAGTCTAGAGTGACTAGAGTCTAGATTGACTAGAGTCTTGAGTGACTAGAGTATAGAGTGACTAGAGTCTAGGGTGACTAGTGTCTAAAGTGACTAGAGTCTAGAGTGACTAGAATCTAGATTGACTAGAGTCTAGAGTGACTGGAGTCTAAAGTGACTAGAGTCTAGAGTGACTATAGTCTGCAGCGACTAGAGTCTAGGGTGACTAGAGTAAAGAGTGAGTAGAGTCTATAGTGACTACAGTCTAGAGTGACTAGAGTATAGAGTGACTATAGTCTAGAGTGACTAGAGTCTAGAGTGACTAGAGTCTAGAGTGACTAGAGTCTTGAGTGACTAGAGAGGTTAGAGAGACTAGAGTCTAGAGTGACTAGAGTATAGAGTGACTAGAGTATAGAGCGACTAGAGTCTAGAGTGACTAGAGTGTAGAGTGACTAGAGTCTAGATTGACTAGAGTATAGAGTGACTAGAGTATAGAGCGACTAGAGTCTAGAGTGACTAGAGTGTAGAGTGACTAGAGTCTACATTGACTAGAGTCTTGAGTGACTAGAGTCTAGAGAGACTAGTGTATAGAGCGACTAGAGTTTAGGGTGACTACAGTCTAGAGCGACAAGAGTCTGGAGTGAATAGAGTCTATAGTGACCAGAGTCTAGAGTGACTAGACTCTAGAGCGACTAGAGTCTAGAGTGACTAGGGTCTACAGTGACAAGAGTTTAGAGCGACCTGCGTCTAGAGTAACTACAGTCTAGAGCGACTAGAGTCTAGAGTGAATAGAGTCTAGAGCGACTACGGTCTAGAGAGACTGGAGTCTAGAGTGACTAGAGTCTAGAGTGACTAGAGTATAGAGCGACTAGAGTTTAGGATGACTACAGTCTAGAGCGACAAGAGTCTGGAGTGAATAGAGTCTAGAGCGACTACGGTCTAGAGAGACTGGAGTCTAGAGTGACGAGAGTCTAAAGTGACTAGAGTCTAGAGTAACTAGAGTCTAGAGTGACTAGAGTCTAGAGTGACTAGAGTCTAAAGTGACTAGAGTTTAGAGTGACTAGGGTATAGAGTGAGTAGAGTCTAGAGTGACTAGAGTCTAGAGTGACTAGAGTATAGAGCGACTAGAGTTTAGGATGACTACAGTCTAGAGCGACAAGAGTCTGGAGTGAATAGAGTCTATAGTGACTAGAGTCTAGAGTGACTAGACTCTAGAGCGACTAGAGTCTAGAGTGACTAGGGTCTACAGTGACAAGAGTCTAGAGCGACTAGAGTCTAGAGTGACTAGAGTCTAAAGTGGCTAGGGTATAGAGTGAGTAGAGTCTAGAGTGACTAGAGTCTAGAGTGGCTAGAGTCTAAAGTGGCTAGAGTCTAGAGCGACCAGAGTCTTGAGTGACTAGAGTCTAGAGTGACTAGAGTCTATAGCGACTAGAGTCTAGAGTGCCTAGAGTATAGAGTGACTAGAAGAGTGACTAGAGTGTAGAGTGACTAGAGTCTAGAGAGACTAGAGTCTAGAGAGACTAGAGTCTAGAGTGACTAGAGTCTAGATTGACTAGAGTCTTGAGTGACTAGAGTATAGAGTGACTAGAGTCTAGGGTGACTAGTGTCTAAAGTGACTAGAGTCTAGAGTGACTAGAATCTAGATTGACTAGAGTCTAGAGTGACTGGAGTCTAAAGTGACTAGAGTCTAGAGTGACTATAGTCTGCAGCGACTAGAGTCTAGGGTGACTAGAGTATAGAGTGAGTAGAGTCTATAGTGACTACAGTCTAGAGTGACTAGAGTATAGAGTGACTATAGTCTAGAGTGACTAGAGTCTAGAGTGACTAGAGTCTAGAGTGACTAGAGTCTTGAGTGACTAGAGAGGTTAGAGAGACTAGAGTCTAGAGTGACTAGAGTATAGAGTGACTAGAGTATAGAGCGACTAGAGTCTAGAGTGACTAGAGTGTAGAGTGACTAGAGTCTAGATTGACTAGAGTATAGAGTGACTAGAGTATAGAGCGACTAGAGTCTAGAGTGACTAGAGTGTAGAGTGACTAGAGTCTACATTGACTAGAGTCTTGAGTGACTAGAGTCTAGAGAGACTAGTGTATAGAGCGACTAGAGTTTAGGGTGACTACAGTCTAGAGCGACAAGAGTCTGGAGTGAATAGAGTCTATAGTGACCAGAGTCTAGAGTGACTAGACTCTAGAGCCTAGAGTATATAGTGGCTAGAGTCTAGAGTGACTAGAGTATAGAGCGACTAGAGTCTAGAGTGGCTAGAGTCTAGAGTGACTAGAGTCTAGAGCGACTAGAGTCTAGAGTGACTAGAGTATAGAGTGACTAGAGTATAGAGCGACTAGAGTCTAGAGTGACTAGAGTGTAGAGTGACTAGAGTCTAGATTGACTAGTGTCTAAAGTGACTAGAGTCTAGAGTGACTAGAATCTAGATTGACTAGAGTCTAGAGTGACTGGAGTCTAAAGTGACTAGAGTCTAGAGTGACTATAGTCTGCAGCGACTAGAGTCTAGGGTGACTAGAGTATAGAGTGAGTAGAGTCTATAGTGACTACAGTCTAGAGTGACTAGAGTATAGAGTGACTAGAGTCTAGAGTGACTAGAGTCTACAGTGACTAGAGTCTAGAGTGGCTAGGGTCTAGAGTGACAAGAGTCTAGAGCGACTAGAGTCTAGAGTGACTAGGGTCTAAAGTGACTAGAGTCTAGAGTGACTAGAGTCTAAAGTGACTAGAGTCTAGAGTGACTAGGGTCTAGAGTGACTTGTTTCTAGAGTCTAGAGTGACTAGAGTCTTGAGTGACTAGAGTATAGAGTGACTAGAGTCTAGGGTGACTAGTGTCTAAAGTGACTAGAGTCTAGAGTGACTAGAATCTAGATTGACTAGAGTCTAGAGTGACTGGAGTCTAGAGTGACTAGAGTCTAGAGTGACTAGAGTCTAGAGTGACTAGAGTCTAGAGCGACTAGAGTCTAGAGTGACTAGAGTATAGAGTGACTAGAGTATAGAGCGACTAGAGTCTAGAGTGACAAGAGTCTAGAGCGACTAGAGTCTAGAGTGACTAGGGTCTAAAGTGACTAGAGTCTAGAGTGAATAGAATCTAGATTGACTAGAGTCTAGAGTGACTACAGTCTAGAGTGACTAGAGTATAGAGTGACTAGAGTCTAGAGTGACTAGAGTCTACAGTGACTAGAGTCTAGAGTGACTAGGGTCTAGAGTGACAAGAGTCTAGAGCGACTAGAGTCTAGAGTGACTAGGGTCTAAAGTGGCTAGGGTATAGAGTGAGTAGAGTCTAGAGTGACTAGAGTCTAGAGCGACCAAAATCTAGAGTGACTAGAGTCTAGAGCGACTAGAGTCTAAAGTGACTAGAGTCTAGAGCGACTAGAGTCTAGAGTGACTAGAGTCTAGAGTGACTAGAGTGCAGATTGACTAGAGTCTTGAGTGACTAGATTCTAGAGTGACTAGAATCTAGAGTGACTAGAGTCTATAGTGACTAGAGTATAGATTGACTAGAGTCTTGAGTGACTAGAGTCTAGAGAGACTAGAGTCTAGAGTGACTAGAGTCTAGAGTGACTAGAGTCTAGAGTGACTAGAGTCTAGAGTGACTAGTGTATAGAGTGACTAGGGTCTAGAGTGACTAGACTCTAGAGCGCCTAGAGTCTAGAGCGACTGGAGTCTAGAGTGACTAGAGTCTAGAGTGACTGGAGTCTAGAGTGACTAGAGTCTAGAGTGACTAGAGTCTTGAGTGACTAGAGTCTAGAGAGACTAGAGTCTAGAGTGACTAGAGTATAGAGCGACTAGAGTCTAGAGTGACTAGAGTCTAGAGTGACTAGAGTCTAGAGTGACTGGAGTCTAGAGTGACTAGAGTCTAGAGCGACTCGAGTCTAGAGTGACTTGAGTCTAGAGTGACTATAGTCTAGAATGACTAGAGTCTAGAGCGACTAGAGTCTAGAGTGACTAGAGTCTAGAATGACTAGAGTATAGAGTGACTAGGGTCTAGAGTGACTAGACTCTAGAGCGACTAGAGTCTAGAGCGACTGGAGTCTAGAGTGACTAGAGTCTAGAGTGACTGGAGTCTAGAGTGACTAGAGTCTTAAGTGACTAGAGTCTTGAGTGACTAGAGTTACTCCCGACTCAGGTCGCTCTAGACTCTAGTCACACAAGACTCTAGAGTCAGGAGCGACCTGAGTCGGGAGTAACTATAGTCTAGAGCGACTAGAGTCTAGAGTGAATAGAGTCTAGAGCGACTACGGTCTAGAGAGACTGGAGTCTAGAGTGACGAGAGTCTAAAGTGACTAGAGTCTAGAGTAACTAGAGTCTAGAGTGACTAGAGTCTAGAGTGACTAGAGTCTAAAGTGACTAGAGTTTAGAGTGACTAGAGTGTAGAGTGACTACAGTCTAGAGTGACTAGAGTCTAGAGTGACTAGAGTGTAAATTGACTAGAGTATAGAGTGACTAGAGTCTAGAGTGGCTAGAGTATAGAGCGACTAGAGTTTAGGGTGACTACAGTCTAGAGCGACAAGAGTCTGGAGTGAATAGAGTCTATAGTGACTAGAGTCTAGAGTGACTAGACTCTAGAGCGACTAGAGTCTAGAGTGGCTAGAGTCTAGAGTGACTAGAGTCTTAAGTGACTAGAGTCTAGAGTGGCTAGAGTCTATAGTCACTAGAGTCTAGAGTGACTAGGGACTACAGTGACAAGAGTCTAGAGCGACTAGAGTCTAGAGTGACTAGAGTCTAAAGTGGCTAGAGTCTAGAGTGACTAGAGTCTAGAGTGACTAGAGTCTAGAGTGACTAGAGTGTAAATTGACTAGAGTATAGAGTGACTAGAGTCTAGAGTGACTAGAGTCCAGAGTGACTAGAGTCTAAAGTGACTAGAGTCTAAAATGACTAGAGTCTAGAGTGACTAGAGTCTAGAGTGACTAGAGTCTTGAGTGACTAGAGTCTAGAGAGACTAGAGTCTAGAGTGACTAGAGTCTAGAGCGACCTGAGTCTAGAGTAACTACAGTCTAGAGCGACTAGAGTCTAGAGTGAATAGAGTCTAGAGCGACTACGGTCTAGAGAGACTGGAGTCTAGAGTGACGAGAGTCTAAAGTGACTAGAGTCTAGAGTAACTAGAGTCTAGAGTGACTAGAGTCAAGAGTGACTAGAGTCTAAAGTGACTAGAGTTTAGAGTGACTAGGGTATAGAGTGAGTAGAGTCTAGAGTGACTAGAGTCGAGAGTGACTAGAGTATAGAGCGACTAGAGTTTAGGGTGACTACAGTCTAGAGCGACAAGAGTCTGGAGTGAATAGAGTCTATAGTGACTAGAGTCTAAATTGGCTAGGGTATAGAGTGAGTAGAGTCTAGAGTGACTCGAGTCTAGAGTGGCTAGAGTCTAAAGTGGCTAGAGTCTAGAGCGACCAGAGTCTTGAGTGACTAGGGTCTAAAGTGACTAGAGTCTAGAGTGACTAGAATCTAGATTGACTAGAGTCTAGAGTGACTACAGTCTAGAGTGACTAGAGTATAGAGTGACTAGAGTCTAGAGTGACTAGAGTCTACAGTGACTAGAGTCTAGAGTGACTAGGGTCTAGAGTGACAAGAGTCTAGAGCGACTAGAGTCTAGAGTGACTAGGGTCTAAAGTGGCTAGGGTATAGAGTGAGTAGAGTCTAGAGTGACTAGAGTCTAGAGCGACCAAAATCTAGAGTGACTAGAGTCTAGGGCGACTAGAGTCTAAAGTGACTAGAGTCTAGAGTGACTAGAGTCTATAGCGACTAGAGTCTAGAGTGCCTAGAGTATAGAGTGACTAGAAGAGTGACTAGAGTGTAGAGTGACTAGAGTCTAGAGAGACTAGAGTCCAGAGAGACTAGAGTCTAGAGTGACTAGAGTCTAGAGTGACTAGAGTCTAGAGTGACTAGAGTCTAGAGCGACCAAAATCTAGAGTGACTAGAGTCTAGGGCGACTAGAGTCTAAAGTGACTAGAGTCTAGAGTGACTAGAGTCTATAGCGACTAGAGTCTAGAGTGCCTAGAGTATAGAGTGACTAGAAGAGTGACTAGAGTGTAGAGTGACTAGAGTCTAGAGAGACTAGAGTCTAGAGCGACTAGAGTCTAGAGTGACTAGGGTCTAAAGTGGCTAGGGTATAGAGTGAGTAGAGTCTAGAGTGACTACAGTCTAGAGCGACCAAAATCTAGAGTGACTAGAGTCTAGAGAGACTAGAGTCTAAAGTGACTAGAGTCTAGAGTAACTAGAGTCTAGAGTGACTAGAGTCTAGAGTGACTAGAGTCTAAAGTGACTAGAGTTTAGAGTGACTAGAGTGTAGAGTGACTACAGTCTAGAGTGACTAGAGTCTAGAGTGACTAGAGTCTATAGCGACTAGAGTCTAGAGTGCCTAGAGTATAGAGTGACTAGAAGAGTGACTAGAGTGTAGAGTGACTAGAGTCTAGAGAGACTAGAGTCTAGAGAGACTAGAGTCTAGAGTGACTAGAGTCTAGAGTGACTAGAGTCTAGAGTGACTAGAGTGCAGATTGACTAGAGTCTTGAGTGACTAGATTCTAGAGTGACTAGAATCTACAGTGACTAGAGTCTAGAGTGACTAGGGTCTAGAGTGACAAGAGTCTAGAGCGACTAGAGTCTAGAGTGACTAGGGTCTAAAGTGACTAGAGTCTAGAGTGACTATAGTCTGCAGCGACTAGAGTCTAGGGTGACTAGAGTATAGAGTGAGTAGAGTCTATAGTGACTACAGTCTAGAGTGACTAGAGTATAGAGTGACTAGAGTCTAGAGTGACTAGAGTCTACAGTGACTAGAGTCTAGAGTGACTAGGGTCTAGAGTGACAAGAGTCTAGAGCGACTAGAGTCTAGAGTGACTAGGGTCTAAAGTGACTAGAGTCTAGAGTGACTAGAGTCTAAAGTGACTAGAGTCTAGAGTGACTAGGGTCTAGAGTGACTTGTTTCTAGAGTCTAGAGTGACTAGACTATAGAGCGACTAGAGTCTTGAGTGACTAGAGTATAGAGTGACTAGAGTCTAGGGTGACTAGTGTCTAAAGTGACTAGAGTCTAGAGTGACTAGAATCTAGATTGACTAGAGTCTAGAGTGACTGGAGTCTAGAGTGACTAGAGTCTAGAGAGACTAGAGTCTAGAGTGACTAGAGTCTAGAGTGACAAGAGTGCAGATTGACTAGAGTCTTGAGTGACTAGATTCTAGAGTGACTAGAATCTACAGTGACTAGAGTCTAGAGTGACTAGGGTCTAGAGTGACAAGAGTCTAGAGCGACTAGAGTCTAGAGTGACTAGGGTCTAAAGTGACTAGAGTCTAGAGTGACTATAGTCTGCAGCGACTAGAGTCTAGGGTGACTAGAGTATAAAGTGAGTAGAGTCTATAGTGACTACAGTCTAGAGTGACTAGAGTATAGAGTGACTAGAGTCTAGAGTGACTAGAGTCTACAGTGACTAGAGTCTAGAGTGACTAGGGTCTAGAGTGACAAGAGTCTAGAGCGACTAGAGTCTAGAGTGACTAGGGTCTAAAGTGACTAGAGTCTAGAGTGACTAGAGTCTAAAGTGACTAGAGTCTAGAGTGACTAGGGTCTAGAGTGACTTGTTTCTAGAGTCTAGAGTGACTAGACTATAGAGCGACTAGAGTCTTGAGTGACTAGAGTATAGAGTGACTAGAGTCTAGGGTGACTAGTGTCTAAAGTGACTAGAGTCTAGAGTGACTAGAATCTAGATTGACTAGAGTCTAGAGTGACTGGAGTCTAGAGTGACTAGAGTCTAGAGTGACTAGAGTCTAGAGTGACTAGAGTCTAGAGCGACTAGAGTCTAGAGTGACTAGAGTATAGAGTGACTAGACTATAGAGCGACTAGAGTCTAGAGTGACAAGAGTCTAGAGCGACTAGAGTCTAGAGTGACTAGGGTCTAAAGTGACTAGAGTCTAGAGTGACTAGAATCTAGATTGACTAGAGTCTAGAGTGACTACAGTCTAGAGTGACTAGAGTATAGAGTGACTAGAGTCTAGAGTGACTAGAGTCTACAGTGACCAGAGTCTAGAGTGACTAGGGTCTAGAGTGACAAGAGTCTAGAGCGACTAGAGTCTAGAGTGACTAGGGTCTAAAGTGGCTAGGGTATAGAGTGAGTAGAGTCTAGAGTGACTAGAGTCTAGAGCGACCAAAATCTAGAGTGACTAGAGTCTAGGGCGACTAGAGTCTAAAGTGACTAGAGTCTAGAGCGACTAGAGTCTAGAGTGACAAGAGTCTAGAGTGACTAGAGTGCAGATTGACTAGAGTCTTGAGTGACTAGATTCTAGAGTGACTAGAATCTAGAGTGACTAGAGTCTATAGTGACTAGAGTATAGATTGACTAGAGTCTTGAGTGACTAGAGTCTAGAGAGACTAGAGTCTAGAGTGACTAGAGTCTAGAGTGACTAGAGTCTAGAGTGACTAGAGTCTAGAGTGACTAGTGTATAGAGTGACTAGGGTCTAGAGTGACTAGACTCTAGAGCGCCTAGAGTCTAGAGCGACTGGAGTCTAGAGTGACTAGAGTCTAGAGTGACTGGAGTCTAGAGTGACTAGAGTCTTAAGTGACTAGAGTCTTGAGTGACTAGAGTCTAGAGAGACTAGAGTCTAGAGTGACTAGAGTATAGAGCGACTAGAGTCTAGAGTGACTAGAGTCTAGAGTGACTAGAGTCTAGAGTGACTGGAGTCTAGAGTGACTAGAGTCTAGAGCGACTCGAGTCTAGCGTGACTTGAGTCTATAGTGACTATAGTCTAGAATGACTAGAGTCTAGAGCGACTAGAGTCTAGAGTGACTAGAGTCTAGAATGACTAGAGTATAGAGTGACTAGGGTCTAGAGTGACTAGACTCTAGAGCGACTAGAGTCTAGAGCGACTGGAGTCTAGAGTGACTAGAGTCTAGAGTGACTGGAGTCTAGAGTGACTAGAGTCTTAAGTGACTAGAGTCTTGAGTGACTAGAGTTACTCCCGACTCAGGTCGCTCTAGACTCTAGTCACACAAGACTCTAGAGTCTAGAGCGACCTGAGTCGGGAGTAACTATAGTCTAGAGCGACTTGAGTCTAGAGTGAATAGAGTCTAGAGCGACTACGGTCTAGAGAGACTGGAGTCTAGAGTGACGAGAGTCTAAAGTGACTAGAGTCTAGAGTAACTAGAGTCTAGAGTGACTAGAGTCTAGAGTGACTAGAGTCTAAAGTGACTAGAGTTTAGAGTGACTAGAGTGTAGAGTGACTAGAGTCTAGAGTGACTAGAGTCTAGAGTGACTAGAGTGTAAATTGACTAGAGTATAGAGTGACTAGAGTCTAGAGTGACTAGAGTCCAGAGTGACTAGAGTCTAAAGTGACTAGAGTCTAAAGTGACAAGAGTCTAGAGTGACTAGAGTCTAGAGTGGCTAGAGTATAGAGCGACTAGAGTTTAGGGTGACTACAGTCTAGAGCGACAAGAGTCTGGAGTGAATAGAGTCTATAGTGACTAGAGTCTAGAGTGACTAGACTCTAGAGCGACTAGAGTCTAGAGTGGCTAGAGTCTAGAGTGACTAGAGTCTTAAGTGACTAGAGTCTAGAGTGGCTAGAGTCTATAGTCACTAGAGTCTAGAGTGACTAGGGTCTACAGTGACAAGAGTCTAGAGCGACTAGAGTGACTAGAGTCTAAAGTGGCTAGAGTCTAGAGTGACTAGAGTCTAGAGTGACTAGAGTCTAGAGTGACTAGAGTGTAAATTGACTAGAGTATAGAGTGACTAGAGTCTAGAGTGACTAGAGTCCAGAGTGACTAGAGTCTAAAGTGACTAGAGTCTAAAGTGACTAGAGTCTAGAGTGACTAGAGTCTAGAGTGACTAGAGTCTTGAGTGACTAGAGTCTAGAGAGACTAGAGTCTAGAGTGACTAGAGTCTAGAGCGACCTGAGTCTAGAGTAACTACAGTCTAGAGCGACTAGAGTCTAGAGTGAATAGAGTCTAGAGCGACTACGGTCTAGAGAGACTGGAGTCTAGAGTGACTAGAGTCTAAAGTGACTAGAGTTTAGAGTGACTAGGGTATAGAGTGAGTAGAGTCTAGAGTGACTAGAGTCGAGAGTGACTAGAGTATAGAGCGACTAGAGTTTAGGGTGACTACAGTCTAGAGCGACAAGAGTCTGGAGTGAATAGAGTCTATAGTGACTAGAGTTTAAATTGGCTAGGGTATAGAGTGAGTAGAGTCTAGAGCGACTCGAGTCTAGAGTGGCTAGAGTCTAAAGTGGCTAGAGTCTAGAGTGACTAGAGTATTAAGTGACTAGAGTCTAGAGTGGCTAGAGTCTAAAGTCACTAGAGTCTAGAGTGACTAGGGTCTACAGTGACAAGAGTCTAGAGCGACTAGAGTCTAGAGTGACTAGAGTCTAAAGTGGCTAGGGTATAGAGTGAGTAGAGTCTAGAGTGACTAGAGTCTAGAGTGGCTAGAGTCTAAAGTGGCTAGAGTCTAGAGCGACCAGAGTCTTGAGTGACTAGAGTCTAGAGTGACTAGAGTCTATAGCGACTAGAGTCTAGAGTGCCTAGAGTATAGAGTGACTAGAAGAGTGACTAGAGTGTAGAGTGACTAGAGTCTAGAGAGACTAGAGTCTAGAGAGACTAGAGTCTAGAGTGACTAGAGTCTAGATTGACTAGAGTCTTGAGTGACTAGAGTATAGAGTGACTAGAGTCTAAAGTGACTAGAGTCTAGAGTGACTATAGTCTGCAGCGACTAGAGTCTAGGGTGACTAGAGTATAGAGTGAGTAGAGTCTATAGTGACTACAGTCTAGAGTGACTAGAGTATAGAGTGACTATAGTCTAGAGTGACTAGAGTCTAGAGTGACTAGAGTCTAGAGTGACTAGAGTCTTGAGTGACTAGAGAGGTTAGAGAGACTAGAGTCTAGAGTGACTAGAGTATAGAGTGACTAGAGTATAGAGCGACTAGAGTCTAGAGTGACTAGAGTGTAGAGTGACTGGAGTCTAGATTGACTAGAGTATAGAGTGACTAGAGTATAGAGCGACTAGAGTCTAGAGTGACTAGAGTGTAGAGTGACTAGAGTGTAGAGTGACTAGAGTCTAGATTGACTAGTGTCTAAAGTGACTAGAGTCTAGAGTGACTAGAATCTAGATTGACTAGAGTCTAGAGTGACTGGAGTCTAAAGTGACTAGAGTCTACAGTGACTAGAGTCTAGAGTGACTAGGGTCTAGAGTGACAAGAGTCTAGAGCGACTAGAGTCTAGAGTGACTAGAGTCTAGAGTGACTGGAGTCTAGAGTGACTAGAGTCTAGAGCGACTCGAGTCTAGAGTGACTTGAGTCTAGAGTGACTATAGTCTAGAATGACTAGAGTCTAGAGCGACTAGAGTCTAGAGTGACTAGAGTCTAGAATGACTAGAGTATAGAGTGACTAGGGTCTAGAGTGACTAGACTCTAGAGCGACTAGAGTCTAGAGCGACTGGAGTCTAGAGTGACTAGAGTCTAGAGTGACTGGAGTCTAGAGTGACTAGAGTCTTAAGTGACTAGAGTCTTGAGTGACTAGAGTTACTCCCGACTCAGGTCGCTCTAGACTCTAGTCACACAAGACTCTAGAGTCTAGAGCGACCTGAGTCGGGAGTAACTATAGTCTAGAGCGACTAGAGTCTAGAGTGAATAGAGTCTAGAGCGACTACGGTCTAGAGAGACTGGAGTCTAGAGTGACGAGAGTCTAAAGTGACTAGAGTCTAGAGTAACTAGAGTCTAGAGTGACTAGAGTCTAGAGTGACTAGAGTCTAAAAGTGACTAGAGTTTAGAGTGACTAGAGTGTAGAGTGACTAGAGTCTAGAGTGACTAGAGTCTAGAGTGACTAGAGTGTAAATTGACTAGAGTATAGAGTGACTAGAGTCTAGAGTGACTAGAGTCCAGAGTGACTAGAGTCTAAAGTGACTAGAGTCTAAAGTGACTAGAGTCTAGAGTGACTAGAGTCTAGAGTGGCTAGAGTATAGAGCGACTAGAGTTTAGGGTGACTACAGTCTAGAGCGACAAGAGTCTGGAGTGAATAGAGTCTATAGTGACTAGAGTCTAAAGTGACTAGACTCTAGAGCGACTAGAGTCTAGAGTGGCTAGAGTCTAGAGCGACTAGAGTCTAGAGTGACTAGGGTCTAAAGTGGCTAGGGTATAGAGTGAGTAGAGTCTAGAGGGACTAGAGTCTAGAGCGACCAAAATCTAGAGTGACTAGAGTCTAGAGCGACTAGAGTCTAAAGTGACTAGAGTCTAGAGCGACTAGAGTCTAGAGTGACTAGAGTCTAGAGTGACTAGAGTGCAGATTGACTAGAGTCTTGAGTGACTAGATTCTAGAGTGACTAGAATCTAGAGTGACTAGAGTCTATAGTGACTAGAGTATAGATTGACTAGAGTCTTGAGTGACTAGAGTCTAGAGAGACTAGAGTCTAGAGTGACTAGAGTCTAGAGTGACTAGAGTCTAGAGTGACTAGAGTCTAGAGTGACTAGTGTATAGAGTGACTAGGGTCTAGAGTGACTAGACTCTAGAGCGCCTAGAGTCTAGAGCGACTGGAGTCTAGAGTGACTAGAGTCTAGAGTGACTGGAGTCTAGAGTGACTAGAGTCTTAAGTGACTAGAGTCTTGAGTGACTAGAGTCTAGAGTGACTAGAGTCTAGAGTGACTAGAGTGTAAATTGACTAGAGTATAGAGTGACTAGAGTCTAGAGTGACTAGAGTCCAGAGTGACTAGAGTCTAAAGTGACTAGAGTCTAAAGTGACTAGAGTCTAGAGTGACTAGAGTCTAGAGTGACTAGAGTCTTGAGTGACTAGAGTCTAGAGAGACTAGAGTCTAGAGTGACTAGAGTCTAGAGCGACCTGAGTCTAGAGTAACTACAGTCTAGAGCGACTAGAGTCTAGAGTGAATAGAGTCTAGAGCGACTACGGTCTACAGAGACTGGAGTCTAGAGTGACGAGAGTCTAAAGTGACTAGAGTCTAGAGTAACTAGAGTCTAGAGTGACTAGAGTCTAGAGTGACTAGAGTCTAAAGTGACTAGAGTTTAGAGTGACTAGGGTATAGAGTGAGTAGAGTCTAGAGTGACTAGAGTCGAGAGTGACTAGAGTATAGAGCGACTAGAGTTTAGGGTGACTACAGTCTAGAGCGACAAGAGTCTGGAGTGAATAGAGTCTATAGTGACTAGAGTCTAAATTGGCTAGGGTATAGAGTGAGTAGAGTCTAGAGTGACTCGAGTCTAGAGTGGCTAGAGTCTAAAGTGGCTAGAGTCTAGAGCGACCAGAGTCTTGAGTGACTAGAGTCTAGAGTGACTAGAGTCTATAGCGACTAGAGTCTAGAGTGCCTAGAGTATAGAGTGACTAGAAGAGTGACTAGAGTGTAGAGTGACTAGAGTCTAGAGAGACTAGAGTCTAGAGAGACTAGAGTCTAGAGTGACTAGAGTCTAGAGTGACTAGAGTCTAGAGTGACTAGAGTGCAGATTGACTAGATTCTTGAGTGACTAGATTCTAGAGTGACAAGAGTCTAGAGCGACTAGAGTCTAGAGTGACTAGGGTCTAAAGTGACTAGAGTCTAGAGTGACTATAGTCTAGAGAGACTAGAGTCTAGAGTGACTAGAGTCTACAGTGACTAGAGTCTAGAGTGACTAGGGTCTAGAGTGACAAGAGTCTAGAGCGACTAGAGTCTAGAGTGACTAGGGTCTAAAGTGACTAGAGTCTAGAGTGACTATAGTCTGCAGCGACTAGAGTCTAGGGTGACTAGAGTATAGAGTGAGTAGAGTCTATAGTGACTACAGTCTAGAGTGACTAGAGTATAGAGTGACTAGAGTCTAGAGTGACTAGAGTCTACAGTGACTAGAGTCTAGAGTGACTAGGGTCTAGAGTGACAAGAGTCTAGAGCGACTAGAGTCTAGAGTGACTAGGGTCTAAAGTGACTAGAGTCTAGAGTGACTAGAGTCTAAAGTGACTAGAGTCAGGAGTGACTATAGTCTGCAGCGACTAGAGTCTAGGGTGACTAGGGTCTAAAGTGACTAGAGTCTAGAGTGACTATAGTCTAGAGAGACTAGAGTCTAGAGTGACTAGAGTCTACAGTGACTAGAGTCTAGAGTGACTAGGGTCTAGAGTGACAAGAGTCTAGAGCGACTAGAGTCTAGAGAGACTAGAGTCTAGGGTGACTAGTGTCTAAAGTGACTAGAGTCTAGAGTGACTAGAATCTAGATTGACCAGAGTCTTGAGTGACTAGAGTCTAGAGTGACTAGAGTCTATAGCGACTAGAGTCTAGAGTGCCTAGAGTATAGAGTGACTAGAAGAGTGACTAGAGTGTAGAGTGACTAGAGTCTAGAGAGACTAGAGTCTAGAGAGACTAGAGTCTAGAGTGACTAGAGTCTACAGTGACTAGAGTCTAGAGTGACTAGGGTCTAGAGTGACAAGAGTCTAGAGCGACTAGAGTCTAGAGTGACTAGGGTCTAAAGTGACTAGAGTCTAGAGTGACTATAGTCTGCAGCGACTAGAGTCTAGGGTGACTAGAGTATAGATTGAGTAGAGTCTATAGTGACTACAGTCTAGAGTGACTAGAGTATAGAGTGACTAGAGTCTAGAGTGACTAGAGTCTACAGTGACTAGAGTCTAGAGTGACTAGGGTCTAGAGTGACAAGAGTCTAGAGCGACTCGAGTCTAGAGTGACTAGGGTCTAAAGTGACTAGAGTCTAGAGTGACTATAGTCTAGAGAGACTAGAGTCTAGAGTGACTAGAGTCTACAGTGACTAGAGTCTAGAGTGACTAGGGTCTAGAGTGACAAGAGTCTAGAGCGACTAGAGTCTAGAGAGACTAGAGTCTAGGGTGACTAGTGTCTAAAGTGACTAGAGTCTAGAGTGACTAGAATCTAGATTGACCAGAGTCTTGAGTGACTAGAGTCTAGAGTGACTAGAGTCTATAGCGACTAGAGTCTAGAGTGCCTAGAGTATAGAGTGACTAGAAGAGTGACTAGAGTGTAGAGTGACTAGAGTCTAGAGAGACTAGAGTCTAGAGAGACTAGAGTCTAGAGTGACTAGAGTCTACAGTGACTAGAGTCTAGAGTGACTAGGGTCTAGAGTGACAAGAGTCTAGAGCGACTAGAGTCTAGAGTGACTAGGGTCTAAAGTGACTAGAGTCTAGAGTGACTATAGTCTGCAGCGACTAGAGTCTAGGGTGACTAGAGTATAGAGTGAGTAGAGTCTATAGTGACTACAGTCTAGAGTGACTAGAGTATAGAGTGACTAGAGTCTAGAGTGACTAGAGTCTACAGTGACTAGAGTCTAGAGTGACTAGGGTCTAGAGTGACAAGAGTCTAGAGCGACTAGAGTCTAGAGTGACTAGGGTCTAAAGTGACTAGAGTCTAGAGTGACTAGAGTCTAAAGTGACTAGAGTCAGGAGTGACTAGGGTCTAGAGTGACTTGTTTCTAGAGTCTAGAGTGACTAGAATCTAGATTGACTAGAGTCTAGAGTGACTGGAGTCTAGAGTGACTAGAGTCTAGAGAGACTAGAATCTAGAGTGACTAGAGTCTAGAGTGACTAGAGTGCAGATTGACTAGAGTCTTGAGTGACTAGATTCTAGAGTGACTAGAATCTACAGTGACTAGAGTCTAGAGTGACTAGGGTCTAGAGTGACAAGAGTCTAGAGCGACTAGAGTCTAGAGTGACTAGGGTCTAAAGTGACTAGAGTCTAGAGTGACTATAGTCTGCAGCGACTAGAGTCTAGGGTGACTAGAGTATAGAGTGAGTAGAGTCTATAGTGACTACAGTCTAGAGTGACTAGAGTATAGAGTGACTAGAGTCTAGAGTGACTAGAGTCTACAGTGACTAGAGTCTAGAGTGACTAGGGTCTAGAGTGACAAGAGTCTAGAGCGACTAGAGTCTAGAGTGACTAGGGTCTAAAGTGACTAGAGTCTAGAGTGACTAGAGTCTAAAGTGACTAGAGTCTAGAGTGACTAGGGTCTAGAGTGACTTGTTTCTAGAGTCTAGAGTGACTAGACTATAGAGCGACTAGAGTCTTGAGTGACTAGAGTATAGAGTGACTAGAGTCTAGGGTGACTAGTGTCTAAAGTGACTAGAGTCTAGAGTGACTAGAATCTAGATTGACTAGAGTCTAGAGTGACTGGAGTCTAGAGTGACTAGAGTCTAGAGTGACTAGAGTCTAGAGTGACTAGAGTCTAGAGCGACTAGAGTCTAGAGTGACTAGAGTATAGAGTGACTAGAGTATAGAGCGACTAGAGTCTAGAGTGACAAGAGTCTAGAGCGACTAGAGTCTAGAGTGACTAGGGTCTAAAGTGACTAGAGTCTAGAGTGACTAGAATCTAGATTGACTAGAGTCTAGAGTGACTACAGTCTAGAGTGACTAGAGTATAGAGTGACTAGAGTCTAGAGTGACTAGAGTCTACAGTGACTAGAGTCTAGAGTGACTAGGGTCTAGAGTGACAAGAGTCTAGAGCGACTAGAGTCTAGAGTGACTAGGGTCTAAAGTGGCTAGGGTATAGAGTGAGTAGAGTCTAGAGTGACTAGAGTCTAGAGCGACCAAAATCTAGAGTGACTAGAGTCTAGAGCGACTAGAGTCTAAAGTGACTAGAGTCTAGAGCGACTAGAGTCTAGAGTGACAAGAGTCTAGAGTGACTAGAGTGCAGATTGACTAGAGTCTTGAGTGACTAGATTCTAGAGTGACTAGAATCTAGAGTGACTAGAGTCTATAGTGACTAGAGTATAGATTGACTAGAGTCTTGAGTGACTAGAGTCTAGAGAGACTAGAGTCTAGAGTGACTAGAGTCTAGAGTGACTAGAGTCTAGAGTGACTAGAGTCTAGAGTGACTAGTGTATAGAGTGACTAGGGTCTAGAGTGACTAGAATCTAGAGCGCCTAGAGTCTAGAGCGACTGGAGTCTAGAGTGACTAGAGTCTAGAGTGACTGGAGTCTAGAGTGACTAGAGTCTTAAGTGACTAGAGTCTTGAGTGACTAGAGTCTAGAGAGACTAGAGTCTAGAGTGACTAGAGTATAGAGCGACTAGAGTCTAGAGTGACTAGAGTCTAGAGTGACTAGAGTCTAGAGTGACTGGAGTCTAGAGTGACTAGAGTCTAGACCGACTCGAGTCTAGAGTGACTTGAGTCTAGAGTGACTATAGTCTAGAATGACTAGAGTCTAGAGCGACTAGAGTCTAGAGTGACTAGAGTCTAGAATGACTAGAGTATAGAGTGACTAGGGTCTAGAGTGACTAGACTCTAGAGCGACTAGAGTCTAGAGCGACTGGAGTCTAGAGTGACTAGAGTCTAGAGTGACTGGAGTCTAGAGTGACTAGAGTCTTAAGTGACTAGAGTCTTGAGTGACTAGAGTTAGTCCCGACTCAGGTCGCTCTAGACTCTAGTCACACAAGACTCTAGAGTCTAGAGCGACCTGAGTCGGGAGTAACTATAGTCTAGAGCGACTAGAGTCTAGAGTGAATAGAGTCTAGAGCGACTACGGTCTAGAGAGACTGGAGTCTAGAGTGACGAGAGTCTAAAGAGACTAGAGTCTAGAGTAACTAGAGTCTAGAGTGACTAGAGTCTAGAGTGACTAGAGTCTAAAGTGACTAGAGTTTAGAGTGACTAGAGTCTAGAGTGACTAGGGTCTAGAGTGACTTGTTTCTAGAGTCTAGAGTGACTAGAGTATAGAGCGACTAGAGTCTAGAGTGACTAGAGTCTAGAGTGACTAGAGTCTAGAGTGACTGGAGTCTAGAGTGACTAGAGTCTAGACCGACTCGAGTCTAGAGTGACTTGAGTCTAGAGTGACTATAGTCTAGAATGACTAGAGTCTAGAGCGACTAGAGTCTAGAGTGACTAGAGTCTAGAATGACTAGAGTATAGAGTGACTAGGGTCTAGAGTGACTAGACTCTAGAGCGACTAGAGTCTAGAGCGACTGGAGTCTAGAGTGACTAGAGTCTAGAGTGACTGGAGTCTAGAGTGACTAGAGTCTTAAGTGACTAGAGTCTTGAGTGACTAGAGTTAGTCCCGACTCAGGTCGCTCTAGACTCTAGTCACACAAGACTCTAGAGTCTAGAGCGACCTGAGTCGGGAGTAACTATAGTCTAGAGCGACTAGAGTCTAGAGTGAATAGAGTCTAGAGCGACTACGGTCTAGAGAGACTGGAGTCTAGAGTGACGAGAGTCTAAAGAGACTAGAGTCTAGAGTAACTAGAGTCTAGAGTGACTAGAGTCTAGAGTGACTAGAGTCTAAAGTGACTAGAGTTTAGAGTGACTAGAGTCTAGAGTGACTAGGGTCTAGAGTGACTTGTTTCTAGAGTCTAGAGTGACTAGAGTCTAGAGTGACTAGTGTATAGAGTGACTAGGGTCTAGAGTGACTAGACTCTAGAGCGACTAGAGTCTAGAGCGACTGGAGTCTAGAGTGACTAGAGTCTAGAGTGACTGGAGTCTAGAGTGACTAGAGTCTAGAGTGACTAGGGTCTAGAGTGACAAGAGTCTAGAGCGACTAGAGTCTAGAGTGACTAGGGTCTAAAGTGGCTAGGGTATAGAGTGAGTAGAGTCTAGAGTGACTAGAGTCTAGAGCGACCAAAATCTAGAGTGACTAGAGTCTAGAGCGACTAGAGTCTAAAGTGACTAGAGTCTAGAGCGACTAGAGTCTAGAGTGACAAGAGTCTAGAGTGACTAGAGTGCAGATTGACTAGAGTCTTGAGTGACTAGATTCTAGAGTGACTAGAATCTAGAGTGACTAGAGTCTATAGTGACTAGAGTATAGATTGACTAGAGTCTTGAGTGACTAGAGTCTAGAGAGACTAGAGTCTAGAGTGACTAGAGTCTAGAGTGACTAGAGTCTAGAGTGACTAGAGTCTAGAGTGACTAGTGTATAGAGTGACTAGGGTCTAGAGTGACTAGAATCTAGAGCGCCTAGAGTCTAGAGCGACTGGAGTCTAGAGTGACTAGAGTCTAGAGTGACTGGAGTCTAGAGTGACTAGAGTCTTAAGTGACTAGAGTCTTGAGTGACTAGAGTCTAGAGAGACTAGAGTCTAGAGTGACTAGAGTATAGAGCGACTAGAGTCTAGAGTGACTAGAGTCTAGAGTGACTAGAGTCTAGAGTGACTGGAGTCTAGAGTGACTAGAGTCTAGACCGACTCGAGTCTAGAGTGACTTGAGTCTAGAGTGACTATAGTCTAGAATGACTAGAGTCTAGAGCGACTAGAGTCTAGAGTGACTAGAGTCTAGAATGACTAGAGTATAGAGTGACTAGGGTCTAGAGTGACTAGACTCTAGAGCGACTAGAGTCTAGAGCGACTGGAGTCTAGAGTGACTAGAGTCTAGAGTGACTGGAGTCTAGAGTGACTAGAGTCTTAAGTGACTAGAGTCTTGAGTGACTAGAGTTAGTCCCGACTCAGGTCGCTCTAGACTCTAGTCACACAAGACTCTAGAGTCTAGAGCGACCTGAGTCGGGAGTAACTATAGTCTAGAGCGACTAGAGTCTAGAGTGAATAGAGTCTAGAGCGACTACGGTCTAGAGAGACTGGAGTCTAGAGTGACGAGAGTCTAAAGAGACTAGAGTCTAGAGTAACTAGAGTCTAGAGTGACTAGAGTCTAGAGTGACTAGAGTCTAAAGTGACTAGAGTTTAGAGTGACTAGAGTCTAGAGTGACTAGGGTCTAGAGTGACTTGTTTCTAGAGTCTAGAGTGACTAGACTATAGAGCGACTAGAGTCTTGAGTGACTAGAGTATAGAGTGACTAGAGTCTAGGGTGACTAGTGTCTAAAGTGACTAGAGTCTAGAGTGACTATAGTCTAGAGAGACTAGAGTCTAGAGTGACTAGAGTCTACAGTGACTAGAGTCTAGAGTGACTAGGGTCTAGAGTGACAAGAGTCTAGAGCGACTAGAGTCTAGAGAGACTAGAGTCTAGGGTGACTAGAGTCTAGAGTGACTAGTGTATAGAGTGACTAGGGTCTAGAGTGACTAGAATCTAGAGCGCCTAGAGTCTAGAGCGACTGGAGTCTAGAGTGACTAGAGTCTAGAGTGACTGGAGTCTAGAGTGACTAGAGTCTTAAGTGACTAGAGTCTTGAGTGACTAGAGTCTAGAGAGACTAGAGTCTAGAGTGACTAGAGTATAGAGCGACTAGAGTTTAGGGTGACTACAGTCTAGAGCGACAAGAGTCTGGAGTGAATAGAGTCTATAGTGACTAGAGTCTAAATTGGCTAGGGTATAGAGTGAGTAGAGTCTAGAGTGACTCGAGTCTAGAGTGGCTAGAGTCTAAAGTGGCTAGAGTCTAGAGCGACCAGAGTCTTGAGTGACTAGAGTCTAGAGTGACTAGAGTCTATAGCGACTAGAGTCTAGAGTGCCTAGAGTATAGAGTGACTAGAAGAGTGACTAGAGTGTAGAGTGACTAGAGTCTAGAGAGACTAGAGTCTAGAGAGACTAGAGTCTAGAGTGACTAGAGTCTAGAGTGACTAGAGTCTAGAGTGACTAGAGTGCAGATTGACTAGATTCTTGAGTGACTAGATTCTAGAGTGACAAGAGTCTAGAGCGACTAGAGTCTAGAGTGACTAGGGTCTAAAGTGACTAGAGTCTAGAGTGACTATAGTCTAGAGAGACTAGAGTCTAGAGTGACTAGAGTCTACAGTGACTAGAGTCTAGAGTGACTAGGGTCTAGAGTGACAAGAGTCTAGAGCGACTAGAGTCTAGAGTGACTAGGGTCTAAAGTGACTAGAGTCTAGAGTGACTATAGTCTGCAGCGACTAGAGTCTAGGGTGACTAGAGTATAGAGTGAGTAGAGTCTATAGTGACTACAGTCTAGAGTGACTAGAGTATAGAGTGACTAGAGTCTAGAGTGACTAGAGTCTACAGTGACTAGAGTCTAGAGTGACTAGGGTCTAGAGTGACAAGAGTCTAGAGCGACTAGAGTCTAGAGTGACTAGGGTCTAAAGTGACTAGAGTCTAGAGTGACTAGAGTCTAAAGTGACTAGAGTCAGGAGTGACTATAGTCTGCAGCGACTAGAGTCTAGGGTGACTAGGGTCTAAAGTGACTAGAGTCTAGAGTGACTATAGTCTAGAGAGACTAGAGTCTAGAGTGACTAGAGTCTACAGTGACTAGAGTCTAGAGTGACTAGGGTCTAGAGTGACAAGAGTCTAGAGCGACTAGAGTCTAGAGAGACTAGAGTCTAGGGTGACTAGTGTCTAAAGTGACTAGAGTCTAGAGTGACTAGAATCTAGATTGACCAGAGTCTTGAGTGACTAGAGTCTAGAGTGACTAGAGTCTATAGCGACTAGAGTCTAGAGTGCCTAGAGTATAGAGTGACTAGAAGAGTGACTAGAGTGTAGAGTGACTAGAGTCTAGAGAGACTAGAGTCTAGAGAGACTAGAGTCTAGAGTGACTAGAGTCTACAGTGACTAGAGTCTAGAGTGACTAGGGTCTAGAGTGACAAGAGTCTAGAGCGACTAGAGTCTAGAGTGACTAGGGTCTAAAGTGACTAGAGTCTAGAGTGACTATAGTCTGCAGCGACTAGAGTCTAGGGTGACTAGAGTATAGAGTGAGTAGAGTCTATAGTGACTACAGTCTAGAGTGACTAGAGTATAGAGTGACTAGAGTCTAGAGTGACTAGAGTCTACAGTGACTAGAGTCTAGAGTGACTAGGGTCTAGAGTGACAAGAGTCTAGAGCGACTAGAGTCTAGAGTGACTAGGGTCTAAAGTGACTAGAGTCTAGAGTGACTATAGTCTAGAGAGACTAGAGTCTAGAGTGACTAGAGTCTACAGTGACTAGAGTCTAGAGTGACTAGGGTCTAGAGTGACAAGAGTCTAGAGCGACTAGAGTCTAGAGAGACTAGAGTCTAGGGTGACTAGTGTCTAAAGTGACTAGAGTCTAGAGTGACTAGAATCTAGATTGACCAGAGTCTTGAGTGACTAGAGTCTAGAGTGACTAGAGTCTATAGCGACTAGAGTCTAGAGTGCCTAGAGTATAGAGTGACTAGAAGAGTGACTAGAGTGTAGAGTGACTAGAGTCTAGAGAGACTAGAGTCTAGAGAGACTAGAGTCTAGAGTGACTAGAGTCTACAGTGACTAGAGTCTAGAGTGACTAGGGTCTAGAGTGACAAGAGTCTAGAGCGACTAGAGTCTAGAGTGACTAGGGTCTAAAGTGACTAGAGTCTAGAGTGACTATAGTCTGCAGCGACTAGAGTCTAGGGTGACTAGAGTATAGAGTGAGTAGAGTCTATAGTGACTACAGTCTAGAGTGACTAGAGTATAGAGTGACTAGAGTCTAGAGTGACTAGAGTCTACAGTGACTAGAGTCTAGAGTGACTAGGGTCTAGAGTGACAAGAGTCTAGAGCGACTAGAGTCTAGAGTGACTAGGGTCTAAAGTGACTAGAGTCTAGAGTGACTAGAGTCTAAAGTGACTAGAGTCAGGAGTGACTAGGGTCTAGAGTGACTTGTTTCTAGAGTCTAGAGTGACTAGACTATAGAGCGACTAGAGTCTTGAGTGACTAGAGTATAGAGTGACTAGAGTCTAGGGTGACTAGTGTCTAAAGTGACTAGAGTCTAGAGTGACTAGAATCTAGATTGACTAGAGTCTAGAGTGACTGGAGTCTAGAGTGACTAGAGTCTAGAGAGACTAGAGTCTAGAGTGACTAGAGTCTAGAGTGACTAGAGTGCAGATTGACTAGAGTCTTGAGTGACTAGATTCTAGAGTGACTAGAATCTACAGTGACTAGAGTCTAGAGTGACTAGGGTCTAGAGTGACAAGAGTCTAGAGCGACTAGAGTCTAGAGTGACTAGGGTCTAAAGTGACTAGAGTCTAGAGTGACTATAGTCTGCAGCGACTAGAGTCTAGGGTGACTAGAGTATAGAGTGAGTAGAGTCTATAGTGACTACAGTCTAGAGTGACTAGAGTATAGAGTGACTAGAGTCTAGAGTGACTAGAGTCTACAGTGACTAGAGTCTAGAGTGACTAGGGTCTAGAGTGACAAGAGTCTAGAGCGACTAGAGTCTAGAGTGACTAGGGTCTAAAGTGACTAGAGTCTAGAGTGACTAGAGTCTAAAGTGACTAGAGTCTAGAGTGACTAGGGTCTAGAGTGACTTGTTTCTAGAGTCTAGAGTGACTAGACTATAGAGCGACTAGAGTCTTGAGTGACTAGAGTATAGAGTGACTAGAGTCTAGGGTGACTAGTGTCTAAAGTGACTAGAGTCTAGAGTGACTAGAATCTAGATTGACTAGAGTCTAGAGTGACTGGAGTCTAGAGTGACTAGAGTCTAGAGTGACTAGAGTCTAGAGTGACTAGAGTCTAGAGCGACTAGAGTCTAGAGTGACTAGAGTATAGAGTGACTAGAGTATAGAGCGACTAGAGTCTAGAGTGACAAGAGTCTAGAGCGACTAGAGTCTAGAGTGACTAGGGTCTAAAGTGACTAGAGTCTAGAGTGACTAGAATCTAGATTGACTAGAGTCTAGAGTGACTACAGTCTAGAGTGACTAGAGTATAGAGTGACTAGAGTCTAGAGTGACTAGAGTCTACAGTGACTAGAGTCTAGAGTGACTAGGGTCTAGAGTGACAAGAGTCTAGAGCGACTAGAGTCTAGAGTGACTAGGGTCTAAAGTGACTAGAGTCTAGAGTGACTAGAATCTAGATTGACTAGAGTCTAGAGTGACTACAGTCTAGAGTGACTAGAGTATAGAGTGACTAGAGTCTAGAGTGACTAGAGTCTACAGTGACTAGAGTCTAGAGTGACTAGAGTCTAGAGTGACAAGAGTCTAGAGCGACTAGAGTCTAGAGTGACTAGAGTCTAGAGTGACTGGAGTCTAGAGTGACTAGAGTCTAGACCGACTCGAGTCTAGAGTGACTTGAGTCTAGAGTGACTATAGTCTAGAATGACTAGAGTCTAGAGCGACTAGAGTCTAGAGTGACTAGAGTCTAGAATGACTAGAGTATAGAGTGACTAGGGTCTAGAGTGACTAGACTCTAGAGCGACTAGAGTCTAGAGCGACTGGAGTCTAGAGTGACTAGAGTCTAGAGTGACTGGAGTCTAGAGTGACTAGAGTCTTAAGTGACTAGAGTCTTGAGTGACTAGAGTTAGTCCCGACTCAGGTCGCTCTAGACTCTAGTCACACAAGACTCTAGAGTCTAGAGCGACCTGAGTCGGGAGTAACTATAGTCTAGAGCGACTAGAGTCTAGAGTGAATAGAGTCTAGAGCGACTACGGTCTAGAGAGACTGGAGTCTAGAGTGACGAGAGTCTAAAGAGACTAGAGTCTAGAGTAACTAGAGTCTAGAGTGACTAGAGTCTAGAGTGACTAGAGTCTAAAGTGACTAGAGTTTAGAGTGACTAGAGTCTAGAGTGACTAGGGTCTAGAGTGACTTGTTTCTAGAGTCTAGAGTGACTAGACTATAGAGCGACTAGAGTCTTGAGTGACTAGAGTATAGAGTGACTAGAGTCTAGGGTGACTAGTGTCTAAAGTGACTAGAGTCTAGAGTGACTAGAGTCTAGAGTGACTAGTGTATAGAGTGACTAGGGTCTAGAGTGACTAGAATCTAGAGCGCCTAGAGTCTAGAGCGACTGGAGTCTAGAGTGACTAGAGTCTAGAGTGACTGGAGTCTAGAGTGACTAGAGTCTTAAGTGACTAGAGTCTTGAGTGACTAGAGTCTAGAGAGACTAGAGTCTAGAGTGACTAGAGTATAGAGCGACTAGAGTCTAGAGTGACTAGAGTCTAGAGTGACTAGGGTCTAAAGTGACTAGAGTCTAGAGTGACTAGAGTCTAAAGTGACTAGAGTCTAGAGTGACTAGGGTCTAGAGTGACTTGTTTCTAGAGTCTAGAGTGACTAGACTATAGAGCGACTAGAGTCTTGAGTGACTAGAGTATAGAGTGACTAGAGTCTAGGGTGACTAGTGTCTAAAGTGACTAGAGTCTAGAGTAACTAGAATCTAGATTGACTAGAGTCTAGAGTGACTGGAGTCTAGAGTGACTAGAGTCTAGAGTGACTAGAGTCTAGAGTGACTAGAGTCTAGAGTGACTAGTGTATAGAGTGACTAGGGTCTAGAGTGACTAGAATCTAGAGCGCCTAGAGTCTAGAGCGACTGGAGTCTAGAGTGACTAGAGTCTAGAGTGACTAGTGTATAGAGTGACTAGGGTCTAGAGTGACTAGAATCTAGAGCGCCTAGAGTCTAGAGCGACTGGAGTCTAGAGTGACTAGAGTCTAGAGTGACTGGAGTCTAGAGTGACTAGAGTCTTAAGTGACTAGAGTCTTGAGTGACTAGGGTCTAGAGTGACTTGTTTCTAGAGTCTAGAGTGACTAGACTATAGAGCGACTAGAGTCTTGAGTGACTAGAGTATAGAGTGACTAGAGTCTAGGGTGACTAGTGTCTAAAGTGACTAGAGTCTAGGGTGACTAGTGTCTAAAGTGACTAGAGTCTAGAGTGACTAGAATCTAGATTGACTAGAGTCTAGAGTGACTGGAGTCTAGAGTGACTAGAGTCTAGAGTGACTAGAGTCTAGAGCGACTAGAGTCTAGAGTGACTAGAGTATAGAGTGACTAGAGTATAGAGCGACTAGAGTCTAGAGTGACAAGAGTCTAGAGCGACTAGAGTCTAGAGTGACTAGGGTCTAAAGTGACTAGAGTCTAGAGTGACTAGAATCTAGATTGACTAGAGTCTAGAGTGACTACAGTCTAGAGTGACTAGAGTATAGAGTGACTAGAGTCTAGAGTGACTAGAGTCTACAGTGACTAGAGTCTAGAGTGACTAGGGTCTAGAGTGACAAGAGTCTAGAGCGACTAGAGTCTAGAGTGACTAGGGTCTAAAGTGGCTAGGGTATAGAGTGAGTAGAGTCTAGAGTGACTAGAGTCTAGAGCGACCAAAATCTAGAGTGACTAGAGTCTAGAGCGACTAGAGTCTAAAGTGACTAGAGTCTAGAGCGACTAGAGTCTAGAGTGACAAGAGTCTAGAGTGACTAGAGTGCAGATTGACTAGAGTCTTGAGTGACTAGATTCTAGAGTGACTAGAATCTAGAGTGACTAGAGTCTATAGTGACTAGAGTATAGATTGACTAGAGTCTTGAGTGACTAGAGTCTAGAGAGACTAGAGTCTAGAGTGACTAGAGTCTAGAGTGACTAGAGTCTAGAGTGACTAGAGTCTAGAGTGACTAGTGTATAGAGTGACTAGGGTCTAGAGTGACTAGAATCTAGAGCGCCTAGAGTCTAGAGCGACTGGAGTCTAGAGTGACTAGAGTCTAGAGTGACTGGAGTCTAGAGTGACTAGAGTCTTAAGTGACTAGAGTCTTGAGTGACTAGAGTCTAGAGAGACTAGAGTCTAGAGTGACTAGAGTATAGAGCGACTAGAGTCTAGAGTGACTAGAGTCTAGAGTGACTAGAGTCTAGAGTGACTGGAGTCTAGAGTGACTAGAGTCTAGACCGACTCGAGTCTAGAGTGACTTGAGTCTAGAGTGACTATAGTCTAGAATGACTAGAGTCTAGAGCGACTAGAGTCTAGAGTGACTAGAGTCTAGAATGACTAGAGTATAGAGTGACTAGGGTCTAGAGTGACTAGACTCTAGAGCGACTAGAGTCTAGAGCGACTGGAGTCTAGAGTGACTAGAGTCTAGAGTGACTGGAGTCTAGAGTGACTAGAGTCTTAAGTGACTAGAGTCTTGAGTGACTAGAGTTACTCCCGACTCAGGTCGCTCTAGACTCTAGTCACACAAGACTCTAGAGTCTAGAGCGACCTGAGTCGGGAGTAACTATAGTCTAGAGCGACTAGAGTCTAGAGTGAATAGAGTCTAGAGCGACTACGGTCTAGAGAGACTGGAGTCTAGAGTGACGAGAGTCTAAAGAGACTAGAGTCTAGAGTAACTAGAGTCTAGAGTGACTAGAGTCTAGAGTGACTAGAGTCTAAAGTGACTAGAGTTTAGAGTGACTAGAGTGTAGAGTGACTAGAGTCTAGAGTGACTAGAGTCTAGAGTGACTAGAGTGTAAATTGACTAGAGTATAGAGCGACTAGAGTCTAGAGTGACTAGAGTCTAGAGTGACTAGAGTCTACAGTGACTAGAGTCTAGAGTGACTAGGGTCTAGAGTGACAAGAGTCTAGAGCGACTAGAGTCTAGAGTGACTAGGGTCTAAAGTGGCTAGGGTATAGTGTGAGTAGAGTCTAGAGTGACTAGAGTCTAGAGCGACCAAAATCTAGAGTGACTAGAGTCTAGAGCGACTAGAGTCTAAAGTGACTAGAGTCTAGAGCGACTAGAGTCTAGAGTGACAAGAGTCTAGAGTGACTAGAGTGCAGATTGACTAGAGTCTTGAGTGACTAGATTCTAGAGTGACTAGAATCTAGAGTGACTAGAGTCTATAGTGACTAGAGTATAGATTGACTAGAGTCTTGAGTGACTAGAGTCTAGAGAGACTAGAGTCTAGAGTGACTAGAGTCTAGAGTGACTAGAGTCTAGAGTGACTAGAGTCTAGAGTGACTAGTGTATAGAGTGACTAGGGTCTAGAGTGACTAGAATCTAGAGCGCCTAGAGTCTAGAGCGACTGGAGTCTAGAGTGACTAGAGTCTAGAGTGACTGGAGTCTAGAGTGACTAGAGTCTTAAGTGACTAGAGTCTTGAGTGACTAGAGTCTAGAGAGACTAGAGTCTAGAGTGACTAGAGTATAGAGCGACTAGAGTCTAGAGTGACTAGAGTCTAGAGTGACTAGAGTCTAGAGTGACTGGAGTCTAGAGTGACTAGAGTCTAGACCGACTCGAGTCTAGAGTGACTTGAGTCTAGAGTGACTATAGTCTAGAATGACTAGAGTCTAGAGCGACTAGAGTCTAGAGTGACTAGAGTCTAGAATGACTAGAGTATAGAGTGACTAGGGTCTAGAGTGACTAGACTCTAGAGCGACTAGAGTCTAGAGCGACTGGAGTCTAGAGTGACTAGAGTCTAGAGTGACTGGAGTCTAGAGTGACTAGAGTCTTAAGTGACTAGAGTCTTGAGTGACTAGAGTTACTCCCGACTCAGGTCGCTCTAGACTCTAGTCACACAAGACTCTAGAGTCTAGAGCGACCTGAGTCGGGAGTAACTATAGTCTAGAGCGACTAGAGTTTAGAGTGAATAGAGTCTAGAGCGACTACGGTCTAGAGAGACTGGAGTCTAGAGTGACGAGAGTCTAAAGAGACTAGAGTCTAGAGTAACTAGAGTCTAGAGTGACTAGAGTCTAGAGTGACTAGAGTCTAAAGTGACTAGAGTTTAGAGTGACTAGAGTGTAGAGTGACTAGAGTCTAGAGTGACTAGAGTCTAGAGTGACTAGAGTGTAAATTGACTAGAGTATAGAGCGACTAGAGTCTAGAGTGACTAGAGTCCAGAGTGACTAGAGCCTTAAGTGACTAGAGTCTAAAGTGACTAGAGTCTAGAGTGACTAGAGTCTAGAGTGGCTAGAGTATAGAGCGACTAGAGTTTAGGGTGACTACAGTCTAGAGCGACAAGAGTCTGGAGTGAATAGAGTCTATAGTGACTAGAGTCTAGAGTGACTAGACTCTAGAGCGACTAGAGTCTAGAGTGGCTAGAGTCTAGAGTGACTAGAGTCTTAAGTGACTAGAGTCTAGAGTGGCTAGAGTCTATAGTCACTAGAGTCTAGAGTGACTAGAGTCCAGAGTGACTAGAGTCTAAAGTGACTAGAGTCTAAAGTGACTAGAGTCTAGAGTGACTAGAGTCTAGAGTGGCTAGAGTATAGAGCGACTAGAGTTTAGGGTGACTACAGTCTAGAGCGACAAGAGTCTGGAGTGAATAGAGTCTATAGTGACTAGAGTCTAGAGTGACTAGACTCTAGAGCGACTAGAGTCTAGAGTGGCTAGAGTCTAGAGTGACTAGAGTCTTAAGTGACTAGAGTCTAGAGTGGCTAGAGTCTATAGTCACTAGAGTCTAGAGTGACTAGGGTCTACAGTGACAAGAGTCTAGAGCGACTAGAGTCTAGAGTGACTAGAGTCTAAAGTGGCTAGAGTCTAGAGTGACTAGAGTCTAGAGTGACTAGAGTCTAGAGTGACTAGAGTGTAAATTGACTAGAGTATAGAGTGACTAGAGTCTAGAGCGACCTGAGTCTAGAGTAACTACAGTCTAGAGCGACTAGAGTCTAGAGTGAATAGAGTCTAGAGCGACTACGGTCTAGAGAGACTGGAGTCTAGAGTGACTAAAGTCTAAAGTGGCTAGAGTCTAGAGTGACTAGAGTCTAGAGTGACTAGAGTCTAGAGTGACTAGAGTGTAAATTGACTAGAGTATAGAGTGACTAGAGTCTAGAGTGACTAGAGTCCAGAGTGACTAGAGTCTAAAGTGACTAGAGTCTAAAGTGACTAGAGTCTAGAGTGACTAGAGTCTAGAGTGACTAGAGTCTTGAGTGACTAGAGTCTAGAGAGACTAGAGTCTAGAGTGACTAGAGTCTAGAGCGACCTGAGTCTAGAGTAACTACAGTCTAGAGCGACTAGAGTCTAGAGTGAATAGAGTCTAGAGCGACTACGGTCTAGAGAGACTGGAGTCTAGAGTGACGAGAGTCTAAAGTGACTAGAGTCTAGAGTAACTAGAGTCTAGAGTGACTAGAGTCTAGAGTGACAAGAGTCTAGAGCGACTAGAGTCTAGAGTGACTAGGGTCTAAAGTGACTAGAGTCTAGAGTGACTAGAGTCTAAAGTGACTAGAGTCAGGAGTGACTAGGGTCTAGAGTGACTTGTTTCTAGAGTCTAGAGTGACTAGACTATAGAGCGACTAGAGTCTTGAGTGACTAGAGTATAGAGTGACTAGAGTCTAGGGTGACTAGTGTCTAAAGTGACTAGAGTCTAGAGTGACTAGAATCTAGATTGACTAGAGTCTAGAGTGACTGGAGTCTAGAGTGACTAGAGTCTAGAGAGACTAGAGTCTAGAGTGACTAGAGTCTAGAGTGACTAGAGTGCAGATTGACTAGAGTCTTGAGTGACTAGATTCTAGAGTGACTAGAATCTACAGTGACTAGAGTCTAGAGTGACTAGGGTCTAGAGTGACAAGAGTCTAGAGCGACTAGAGTCTAGAGTGACTAGGGTCTAAAGTGACTAGAGTCTAGAGTGACTATAGTCTGCAGCGACTAGAGTCTAGGGTGACTAGAGTATAGAGTGAGTAGAGTCTATAGTGACTACAGTCTAGAGTGACTAGAGTATAGAGTGACTAGAGTCTAGAGTGACTAGAGTCTACAGTGACTAGAGTCTAGAGTGACTAGGGTCTAGAGTGACAAGAGTCTAGAGCGACTAGAGTCTAGAGTGACTAGGGTCTAAAGTGACTAGAGTCTAGAGTGACTAGAGTCTAAAGTGACTAGAGTCTAGAGTGACTAGGGTCTAGAGTGACTTGTTTCTAGAGTCTAGAGTGACTAGACTATAGAGCGACTAGAGTCTTGAGTGACTAGAGTATAGAGTGACTAGAGTCTAGGGTGACTAGTGTCTAAAGTGACTAGAGTCTAGAGTGACTAGAATCTAGATTGACTAGAGTCTAGAGTGACTGGAGTCTAGAGTGACTAGAGTCTAGAGTGACTAGAGTCTAGAGTGACTAGAGTCTAGAGCGACTAGAGTCTAGAGTGACTAGAGTATAGAGTGACTAGAGTATAGAGCGACTAGAGTCTAGAGTGACAAGAGTCTAGAGCGACTAGAGTCTAGAGTGACTAGGGTCTAAAGTGACTAGAGTCTAGAGTGACTAGAATCTAGATTGACTAGAGTCTAGAGTGACTACAGTCTAGAGTGACTAGAGTATAGAGTGACTAGAGTCTAGAGTGACTAGAGTCTACAGTGACTAGAGTCTAGAGTGACTAGGGTCTAGAGTGACAAGAGTCTAGAGCGACTAGAGTCTAGAGTGACTAGGGTCTAAAGTGGCTAGGGTATAGAGTGAGTAGAGTCTAGAGTGACTAGAGTCTAGAGCGACCAAAATCTAGAGTGACTAGAGTCTAGAGCGACTAGAGTCTAAAGTGACTAGAGTCTAGAGCGACTAGAGTCTAGAGTGACAAGAGTCTAGAGTGACTAGAGTGCAGATTGACTAGAGTCTTGAGTGACTAGATTCTAGAGTGACTAGAATCTAGAGTGACTAGAGTCTATAGTGACTAGAGTATAGATTGACTAGAGTCTTGAGTGACTAGAGTCTAGAGAGACTAGAGTCTAGAGTGACTAGAGTCTAGAGTGACTAGAGTCTAGAGTGACTAGAGTCTAGAGTGACTAGTGTATAGAGTGACTAGGGTCTAGAGTGACTAGAATCTAGAGCGCCTAGAGTCTAGAGCGACTGGAGTCTAGAGTGACTAGAGTCTAGAGTGACTGGAGTCTAGAGTGACTAGAGTCTTAAGTGACTAGAGTCTTGAGTGACTAGAGTCTAGAGAGACTAGAGTCTAGAGTGACTAGAGTATAGAGCGACTAGAGTCTAGAGTGACTAGAGTCTAGAGTGACTAGAGTCTAGAGTGACTGGAGTCTAGAGTGACTAGAGTCTAGACCGTCTCGAGTCTAGAGTGACTTGAGTCTAGAGTGACTATAGTCTAGAATGACTAGAGTCTAGAGCGACTAGAGTCTAGAGTGACTAGAGTCTAGAATGACTAGAGTATAGAGTGACTAGGGTCTAGAGTGACTAGACTCTAGAGCGACTAGAGTCTAGAGCGACTGGAGTCTAGAGTGACTAGAGTCTAGAGTGACTGGAGTCTAGAGTGACTAGAGTCTTAAGTGACTAGAGTCTTGAGTGACTAGAGTTACTCCCGACTCAGGTCGCTCTAGACTCTAGTCACACAAGACTCTAGAGTCTAGAGCGACCTGAGTCGGGAGTAACTATAGTCTAGAGCGACTAGAGTCTAGAGTGAATAGAGTCTAGAGCGACTACGGTCTAGAGAGACTGGAGTCTAGAGTGACGAGAGTCTAAAGAGACTAGAGTCTAGAGTAACTAGAGTCTAGAGTGACTAGAGTCTAGAGTGACTAGAGTCTAAAGTGACTAGAGTTTAGAGTGACTAGAGTGTAGAGTGACTAGAGTCTAGAGTGACTAGAGTCTAGAGTGACTAGAGTGTAAATTGACTAGAGTATAGAGCGACTAGAGTCTAGAGTGACTAGAGTCCAGAGTGACTAGAGCCTAAAGTGACTAGAGTCTAAAGTGACTAGAGTCTAGAGTGACTAGAGTCTAGAGTGGCTAGAGTATAGAGCGACTAGAGTTTAGGGTGACTACAGTCTAGAGCGACAAGAGTCTGGTGTGAATAGAGTCTATAGTGACTAGAGTCTAGAGTGACTAGACTCTAGAGCGACTAGAGTCTAGAGTGGCTAGAGTCTAGAGTGACTAGAGTCTTAAGTGACTAGAGTCTAGAGTGGCTAGAGTCTATAGTCACTAGAGTCTAGAGTGACTAGAGTCCAGAGTGACTAGAGTCTAAAGTGACTAGAGTCTAAAGTGACTAGAGTCTAGAGTGACTAGAGTCTAGAGTGGCTAGAGTATAGAGCGACTAGAGTTTAGGGTGACTACAGTCTAGAGCGACAAGAGTCTGGAGTGAATAGAGTCTATAGTGACCAGAGTCTAGAGTGACTAGACTCTAGAGCGACTAGAGTCTAGAGTGGCTAGAGTCTAGAGTGACTAGAGTCTTAAGTGACTAGAGTCTAGAGTGGCTAGAGTCTATAGTCACTAGAGTCTAGAGTGACTAGGGTCTACAGTGACAAGAGTCTAGAGCGACTAGAGTCTAGAGTGACTAGAGTCTAAAGTGGCTAGAGTCTAGAGTGACTAGAGTCTAGAGTGACTAGAGTCTAGAGTGACTAGAGTGTAAATTGACTAGAGTATAGAGTGACTAGAGTCTAGAGCGACCTGAGTCTAGAGTAACTACAGTCTAGAGCGACTAGAGTCTAGAGTGAATAGAGTCTAGAGCGACTACGGTCTAGAGAGACTGGAGTCTAGAGTGACTAGAGTCTAAAGTGGCTAGAGTCTAGAGTGACTAGAGTCTAGAGTGACTAGAGTCTAGAGTGACTAGAGTGTAAATTGACTAGAGTATAGAGTGACTAGAGTCTAGAGTGACTAGAGTCCAGAGTGACTAGAGTCTAAAGTGACTAGAGTCTAAAGTGACTAGAGTCTAGAGTGACTAGAGTCTAGAGTGACTAGAGTCTTGAGTGACTAGAGTCTAGAGAGACTAGAGTCTAGAGTGACTAGAGTCTAGAGCGACCTGAGTCTAGAGTAACTACAGTCTAGAGCGACTAGAGTCTAGAGTGAATAGAGTCTAGAGCGACTACGGTCTAGAGAGACTGGAGTCTAGAGTGACGAGAGTCTAAAGTGACTAGAGTCTAGAGTAACTAGAGTCTAGAGTGACTAGAGTCTAGAGTGACTAGAGTCTAAAGTGACTAGAGTTTAGAGTGACTAGGGTATAGAGTGAGTAGAGTCTAGAGTGACTAGAGTCGAGAGTGACTAGAGTATAGAGCGACTAGAGTTTAGGGTGACTACAGTCTAGAGCGACAAGAGTCTGGAGTGAATAGAGTCTATAGTGACTAGAGTCTAAATTGGCTAGGGTATAGAGTGAGTAGAGTCTAGAGTGACTCGAGTCTAGAGTGGCTAGAGTCTAAAGTGGCTAGAGTCTAGAGCGACCAGAGTCTTGAGTGACTAGAGTCTAGAGTGACTAGAGTCTATAGCGACTAGAGTCTAGAGTGCCTAGAGTATAGAGTGACTAGAAGAGTGACTAGAGTGTAGAGTGACTAGAGTCTAGAGAGACTAGAGTCCAGAGCGACTAGAGTCTAGAGTGACTAGAGTCTAGAGTGACTAGAGTCTAGAGTGACTAGAGTGCAGATTGACTAGAGTCTTGAGTGACTAGATTCTAGAGTGACTAGAATCTAGAGTGACTAGAGTCTATAGTGACTAGAGTATAGATTGACTAAAGTCTTGAGTGACTAGAGTCTAGAGAGACTAGAGTCTAGAGTGACTAGAGTCTAGAGTGACTAGAGTCTAGAGTGACTAGAGTCTAGAGTGACTAGTGTATAGAGTGACTAGGGTCTAGAGTGACTAGACTCTAGAGCGCCTAGAGTCTAGAGCGACTGGAGTCTAGAGTGACTAGAGTCTAGAGTGACTGGAGTCTAGAGTGACTAGAGTCTTAAGTGACTAGAGTCTTGAGTGACTAGAGTCTAGAGAGACTAGAGTCTAGAGTGACTAGAGTATAGAGCGACTAGAGTCTAGAGTGACTAGAGTCTAGAGTGACTAGAGTCTAGAGTGACTGGAGTCTAGAGTGACTAGAGTCTAGAGCGACTCGAGTCTAGAGTGACTTGAGTCTAGAGTGACTATAGTCTAGAATGACTAGAGTCTAGAGCGACTAGAGTCTAGAGTGACTAGAGTCTAGAATGACTAGAGTATAGAGTGACTAGGGTCTAGAGTGACTAGACTCTAGAGCGACTAGAGTCTAGAGCGACTGGAGTTTCGAGTGACTAGAGTCTAGAGTGACTGGAGTCTAGAGTGACTAGAGTCTTAAGTGACTAGAGTCTTGAGTGACTAGAGTTACTCCCGACTCAGGTCGCTCTAGACTCTAGTCACACAAGACTCTAGAGTCTAGAGCGACCTGAGTCGGGAGTAACTATAGTCTAGAGCGACTAGAGTCTAGAGTGACTAGAGTATAGAGTGACTAGAGTATAGAGCGACTAGAGTCTAGAGTGACTAGAGTGTAGAGTGACTAGAGTCTAGATTGACTAGAGTCTTGAGTGACTAGAGTCTAGAGAGACTAGTGTATAGAGCGACTAGAGTTTAAGGTGACTACAGTCTAGAGCGACAAGAGTCTAGAGTGACTAGAATCTAGATTGACTAGAGTCTAGAGTGACTGGAGTCTAAAGTGACTAGAGTCTAGAGTGACTAGAATCTAGATTGACTAGAGTCTAGAGTGACTGGAGTCTAAAGTGACTAGAGTCGAGAGTGACTATAGTCTGCAGCGACTAGAGTCTAGAGTGAATAGAGTCTAGAGCGACTACGGTCTAGAGAGACTGGAGTCTAGAGTGACGAGAGTCTAAAGTGACTAGAGTCTAGAGTAACTAGAGTCTAGAGTGACTAGAGTCTAGAGTGACTAGAGTCTAGAGTGACTAGAGTCTAGAGTGACTAGAGTGTAAATTGACTAGAGTATAGAGTGACTAGAGTCTAGAGTGACTAGAGTCCAGAGTGACTAGAGTCTAGAGTGACTAGAGTGTAGAGTGACTAAAGTCTAGATTGACTAGAGTCTTGAGTGACTAGAGTCTAGAGAGACTAGTGTATAGAGCGACTAGAGTTTAGGGTGACTACAGTCTAGAGCGACAAGAGTCTAGAGTGACTAGAATCTAGATTGACTAGAGTCTAGAGTGACTGGAGTCTAAAGTGACTAGAGTCTAGAGTGACTAGAATCTAGATTGACTAGAGTCTAGAGTGACTGGAGTCTAAAGTGACTAGAGTCGAGAGTGACTATAGTCTGCAGCGACTAGAGTCTAGAGTGAATAGAGTCTAGAGCGACTACGGTCTAGAGAGACTGGAGTCTAGAGTGACGAGAGTCTAAAGTGACTAGAGTCTAGAGTAACTAGAGTCTAGAGTGACTAGAGTCTAGAGTGACTAGAGTCTAGAGTGACTAGAGTCTAGAGTGACTAGAGTGTAAATTGACTAGAGTATAGAGTGACTAGAGTCTAGAGTGACTAGAGTCCAGAGTGACTAGAGTCTAAAGTGACTAGAGTCTAAAGTGACTAGAGTCTAGAGTGACTAGAGTCTAGAGTGGCTAGAGTATAGAGCGACTAGAGTTTAGGGTGACTACAGTCTAGAGCGACAAGAGTCTGGAGTGAATAGAGTCTATAGTGACTAGAGTCTAGAGTGACTAGACTCTAGAGCGACTAGAGTCTATAGTGGCTAGAGTCTAGAGTGACTAGAGTATAGAGCGACTAGAGTCTAGAGTGACTAGAGTCTAGAGTGACTAGAGTCTAGAGCGACTAGAGTCTAGAGTGACTAGAGTATAGAGTGACTAGAGTATAGAGCGACTAGAGTCTAGAGTGACTAGAGTGTAGAGTGACTAGAGTCTAGATTGACTAGAGTCTTGAGTGACTAGAGTCTAGAGAGACTAGTGTATAGAGCGACTAGAGTTTAGGGTGACTACAGTCTAGAGCGACAAGAGTCTAGAGTGACTAGAATCTAGATTGACTAGAGTCTAGAGTGACTGGAGTCTAAAGTGACTAGAGTCTAGAGTGACTAGAATCTAGATTGACTAGAGTCTAGAGTGACTGGAGTCTAAAGTGACTAGAGTCGAGAGTGACTATAGTCTGCAGCGACTAGAGTCTAGAGTGAATAGAGTCTAGAGCGACTACGGTCTAGAGAGACTGGAGTCTAGAGTGACGAGAGTCTAAAGTGACTAGAGTCTAGAGTAACTAGAGTCTAGAGTGACTAGAGTCTAGAGTGACTAGAGTCTAGAGTGACTAGAGTCTAGAGTGACTAGAGTGTAAATTGACTAGAGTATAGAGTGACTAGAGTCTAGAGTGACTAGAGTCCAGAGTGACTAGAGTCTAAAGTGACTAGAGTCTAAAGTGACTAGAGTCTAGAGTGACTAGAGTCTAGAGTGGCTAGAGTATAGAGCGACTAGAGTTTAGGGTGACTACAGTCTAGAGCGACAAGAGTCTGGAGTGAATAGAGTCTATAGTGACTAGAGTCTAGAGTGACTAGACTCTAGAGCGACTAGAGTCTAGAGTGGCTAGAATCTAGAGTGACTAGAGTCTTAAGTGACTAGAGTCTAGAGTGGCTAGAGTCTAAAGTCACTAGAGTCTAGAGTGACTAGGGTCTACAGTGACAAGAGTCTAGAGCGACTAGAGTCTAGAGTGACTAGAGTCTTGAGTGACTAGAGTCTAGAGTGACTAGAGTGTAAATTGACTAGAGTATAGAGTGACTAGAGTGTAAATTGACTAGAGTCTAGAGTGACTAGAGTCTAGAGTGACTAGAGTGTAAATTGACTAGAGTATAGAGTGACTAGAGTCTAGAGTGACTAGAGTCTAAAGTGACTAGAGTCTAAAGTGACTAGAGTCTAGAGTGACTAGAGTCTAGAGTGACTAGAGTCTTGAGTGACTAGAGTCTAGAGTGACTAGAGTCTAGAGTGACTAGAGTCTAGAGCGACCTGAGTCTAGAGTAACTACAGTCTAGAGCGACTAGAGTCTAGAGTGAATAGAGTCTAGAGCGACTACGGTCTAGAGAGACTGGAGTGTAGAGTGACGAGAGTCTAAAGTGACTTGAGTCTAGAGTGACTAGGGTATAGAGTGAGTAGAGTATAGAGCGACTAGAGTTTAGGGTGACTACAGTCTAGAGTGACTAGAGTCTTAAGTGACTAGAGTCTAGAGTGTAGCTAGAATCTAGCCCTAGAATCTAGCACTAGAATCTAGGGCTAGAAATCTAGGGCTAGATTCCAGGGCTAGAATTCTAGGACTAAAAATCTAGGGCTAGATTCCAGGGCTAGAATTCTAGGGCTAAAAATCTAGAGTCTAGAGTGACTAGAGTCTAGAGTGACTAGAGTATAGGGTGACTAGAGTATAGAGTGACTAGAGTCTAGAGCGATTAGAGTCTAGAGCGACTAGAGTCTAGAGGGACTATAGTCTAGAGCGACTAGAGTGTAAATTGACTAGAGTATAGAGTGACTAGAGTCTAGAGTGACTAGAGTCCAGAGTGACTAGAGTCTAAAGTGACTAGAGTCTTAAGTGACTAGAGTCTAGAGTGTAGCTAGAATCTAGCCCTAGAATCTAGCACTAGAATCTAGGGCTAGAAATCTAGGGCTAGATTCCAGGGCTAGAATTCTAGGACTAAAAATCTAGGGCTAGATTCCAGGGCTAGAATTCTAGGGCTAAAAATCTAGAGTCTAGAGTGACTAGAGTCTAGAGTGACTAGAGTATAGGGTGACTAGAGTATAGAGTGACTAGAGTCTAGAGCGATTAGAGTCTAGAGCGACTAGAGTCTAGAGGGACTATAGTCTAGAGCGACTAGAGTCTAGAGGGACTATAGTCTAAAGCGACTACAGTACAGAGTGACTAGAGTCTAGAGTGGCTAGAGTCTAGAGCGACTAGAGTCTTGAGTGACTGGAGTATAGAGTGACTAGAGTCTAGAGTGACTAGAGTCTAGAGTGACTAGAGTGTAAATTGACTAGAGTATAGAGTGACTAGAGTCTAGAGTGACTAGAGTCCAGAGTGACTAGAGTCTAAAGTGACTAGAGTCTTAAGTGACTAGAGTCTAGAGTGTAGCTAGAATCTAGCCCTAGAATCTAGCACTAGAATCTAGGGCTAGAAATCTAGGGCTAGATTTCAGGGCTAGAATTCTAGGACTAAAAATCTAGGGCTAGATTCCAGGGCTAGAATTCTAGGGCTAAAAATCTAGAGTCTAGAGTGACTAGAGTCTAGAGTGACTAGAGTATAGGGTGACTAGAGTATAGAGTGACTAGAGTCTAGAGCGATTAGAGTCTAGAGCGACTAGAGTCTAGAGGGACTATAGTCTAGAGCGACTAGAGTCTAGAGGGACTATAGTCTAAAGCGACTACAGTACAGAGTGACTAGAGTCTAGAGTGGCTAGAGTCTAGAGCGACTAGAGTCTTGAGTGACTGGAGTATAGAGTGACTAGAGTCTAGAGTGACTAGAGTCTAGAGCGACTACGGTCTAGAGAGACTGGAGTCTAGAGTGACGAGAGTCTAAAGTGACTAGAGTCTAGAGTAACTAGAGTCTAGAGTGACTAGAGTCCAGAATGACTAGAGTCTAAAGTGACTAGAGTTTAGAGTGACTAGAGTCTAGAGTGACTAGAGTCTAGAGTGACTAGAGTCTAGAGTGACTAGAGTGTAAATTGACTAGAGTATAGAGTGACTAGAGTCTAGAGTGACTAGAGTCTAGAGCGACTACGGTCTAGAGAGACTGGAGTCTAGAGTGACGAGAGTCTAAAGTGACTAGAGTCTAGAGTAACTAGAGTGTAAATTGACTAGAGTATAGAGTGACTAAAGTCTAGAGTGACTAGAGTCTAGAGTGACTAGAGTGTAAATTGACTAGAGTATAGAGTGACTAGAGTCTAGAGTGACTAGAGTCTAGAGTGACTAGAGTCTAGAGTGACTAGAGTCTAGAGTGACTAGAGTGTAAATTGACTAGAGTATAGAGTGACTAGAGTCTAGAGTGACTAGAGTGTAAATTGACTAGAGTATAGAGTGACTAGAGTCTAGAGTGACTAGAGTGTAAATTGACTAGAGTATAGAGTGACTAGAGTCCAGAATGACTAGAGTCTAAAGTGACTAGAGTTTAGAGTGACTAGAGTCTAAAGCGACTAGGGTCTAAAGTGGCTTGAGTCTAGAGTGACTAGGGTATAGAGTGAGTAGAGTATAGAGCGACTAGAGTTTAGGGTGACTACAGTCTAGAGTGACTAGAGTCTTAAGTGACTAGAGTCTAGAGTGACTAGAGTCTAAAGTCACTAGAGTCTAGAGTGGCTAGGGTCTACAGTGACAAGAGTCTAGAGCGACTAGAGTCTTGAGTGACTAGAGTCTAGAGTGACTAGAGTGTAAATTGACTAGAGTATAGAGTGACTAGAGTCTAGAGTGACTAGAGTCTAGAGGGACTATAGTCTAGAGCGACTAGAGTCTAGAGGGACTATAGTCTAAAGCGACTACAGTACAGAGTGACTAGAGTCTAGAGTGGCTAGAGTCTAGAGCGACTAGAGTCTTGAGTGACTGGAGTATAGAGTGACTAGAGTCTAGAGTGACTAGAGTCTAGAGTGACTAGAGTGTAAATTGACTAGAGTATAGAGTGACTAAAGTCTAGAGTGACTAGAGTCTAGAGTGACTAGAGTGTAAATTGACTAGAGTATAGAGTGACTAGAGTCTAGAGTGACTAGAGTCTAGAGTGACTAGAGTCTAGAGTGACTAGAGTCTAGAGTGACTAGAGTGTAAATTGACTAGAGTATAGAGTGACTAGAGTCTAGAGTGACTAGAGTCTAGAGGGACTATAGTCTAGAGCGACTAGAGTCTAGAGGGACTATAGTCTAAAGCGACTACAGTACAGAGTGACTAGAGTCTAGAGTGGCTAGAGTCTAGAGCGACTAGAGTCTTGAGTGACTGGAGTATAGAGTGACTAGAGTCTAGAGTGACTAGAGTCTAGAGTGACTAGAGTGTAAATTGACTAGAGTATAGAGTGACTAGAGTCTAGAGTGACTAGAGTCCAGAGTGACTAGAGTCTAAAGTGACTAGAGTCTTAAGTGACTAGAGTCTAGAGTGTAGCTAGAATCTAGCCCTAGAATCTAGCACTAGAATCTAGGGCTAGAAATCTAGGGCTAGATTTCAGGGCTAGAATTCTAGGACTAAAAATCTAGGGCTAGATTCCAGGGCTAGAATTCTAGGGCCAAAAATCTAGAGTCTAGAGTGACTAGAGTCTAGAGTGACTAGAGTATAGGGTGACTAGAGTATAGAGTGACTAGAGTCTAGAGCGATTAGAGTCTAGAGCGACTAGAGTCTAGAGGGACTATAGTCTAGAGCGACTAGAGTCTAGAGGGACTATAGTCTAAAGCGACTACAGTACAGAGTGACTAGAGTCTAGAGTGGCTAGAGTCTAGAGCGACTAGAGTCTTGAGTGACTGGAGTATAGAGTGACTAGAGTCTAGAGTGACTAGAGTCTAGAGCGACTACGGTCTAGAGAGACTGGAGTCTAGAGTGACGAGAGTCTAAAGTGACTAGAGTCTAGAGTAACTAGAGTCTAGAGTGACTAGAGTCCAGAATGACTAGAGTCTAAAGTGACTAGAGTTTAGAGTGACTAGAGTCTAGAGTGACTAGAGTCTAGAGTGACTAGAGTCTAGAGTGACTAGAGTGTAAATTGACTAGAGTATAGAGTGACTAGAGTCTAGAGTGACTAGAGTCTAGAGCGACTACGGTCTAGAGAGACTGGAGTCTAGAGTGACGAGAGTCTAAAGTGACTAGAGTCTAGAGTAACTAGAGTCTAGAGTGACTAGAGTCCAGAATGACTAGAGTCTAAAGTGACTAGAGTTTAGAGTGACTAGAGTCTAAAGCGACTAGGGTCTAAAGTGACTTGAGTCTAGAGTGACTAGGGTATAGAGTGAGTAGAGTATAGAGCGACTAGAGTTTAGGGTGACTACAGTCTAGAGTGACTAGAGTCTTAAGTGACTAGAGTCTAGAGTGACTAGAGTCTAAAGTCACTAGAGTCTAGAGTGGCTAGGGTCTACAGTGACAAGAGTCTAGAGCGACTAGAGTCTTGAGTGACTAGAGTCTAGAGTGACTAGGGTCTAGAGTGACTTGTTTCTAGAGTCTAGAGTGACTAGAGTATAGAGCGACTAGAGTCTAGAGAGACTAGAGTCTAGAAAGACTAAAGTCTAGATTGACTAGAGTCTTGAGTGACTAGAGTATAGAGTGACTAGAGTCTAGGGTGATTAGAGTATAGAGCGACTAGAGTCTAGAGTGACTAGGGTCTAGAGTGACTAGAGTCTAGAGTGACTAGAGTCTAGAGAGACTAGAGTAGAAATCTAGGGCTAGATTCTAGTGCTAGAAATCTAGGGCTAGATTCTAGGGCTAGATTCAAGGGCTAGATTCTAGGGCTAGATTCAAGGGCTAGATTCTAGGGCTAGAAATCTAGGGCTAGAAATCTAGGACTAGATTCTAGGGCTAGAATCTAGAGCTAGATTCTAGAGCTAGAATCTAGAGCTAGATTCTAGAGCTAGAATCTAGGGCTAGATTCTAGGGCTAGCCTTCTAGCCCTAGCGCTAGAATCTAGGGCTAGATTCCAGGGCTAGAACTCTAGGGCTAGAAATCTAGGGCTAGATTCTAGGGCTAGAAATCTAGGGCTGGATTCTAGGGCTAGATTCTAGGGCTAGATTCTAGGACTACAAATCTAGGGCTAGATTCTAGGGCTAGAAATCTAGGGCCACAAATCTAGGGCTAGATTCTAGGGTTAGAATCTAGGCTAGAATCTGGCTAGATTCTAGGGCTAGCTTTCTAGCCCTAGCGCTAGAATCTAGGGCTAGATTCCAGGGCTAGAAATCTGGGGCTAGAAATCTAGGGCTAGATTCTAGGGCTAGAATCTAGGGCTAGATTCTAGGGCTAGAAATCTAGGGCTAGAAATCTAGGGCTAGAAATCTAGGGCTAGATTCTTGGGCTAGAATCTAGGGCTAGATTCTAGGGCTAGAATCAAGGGCTAGATTCTTGGGCTAGAATTCTAGGGCTAAAAATCTAGCCCTAGATTCTAGCGCTAGGGCTAGAAAGCTAGCCCTAGATTCTAGCCCTAGATTCTAGCCCTAGATTTCTGGCCCTAGATTTCTAGCCCTAGAATCTAGCCCTAGATTCTAGCCCTAGAATCTAGAACTAGATTTCTGGCCCTAGATTCTAGCCCTAGAATCTAGCCCTCGATTTCTAGCCCTAGAATTTAGGGCTATACTCTAGATTTCTAGCCCTAGATTTCTGGCCCTAGATTTCTAGCCCAAGAATCTAGCCCTAGATTCTAGCCCTAGAATCTAGCCCTAGATTTCTAGCCCTAGATTTCCAGCCCTAAAATCTAGCCCTAGATTTGTAGCCCTAGAATCTAGCCCTAGAATCTGGCCCTAGATTCTAGCCCTAGAATCTAGCCCTAGATTCTAGAGGCCCTAGATTCTAGCCCTAGAATCTAGCCCTAGATTCTAGCCCTAGAATCTAGCCCTCGATTTCTAGCCCTAGAATTTAGGGCTATACTCTAGATTTCTAGCCCTAGATTTCTGGCCCTAGATTTCTAGCCCAAGAATCTAGCCCTAGATTCTAGCCCTAGAATCTAGCCCTAGATTCTAGCCCTAGAATCTAGCCCTAGATTTCTAGCCCTAGAATTTAGGGCTATACTCTAGATTTCTAGCCCTAGCTTTTTAGCCCTAGAATTCTAGCCCTGGAATTTAGCAATAGATTTCTAGCCCTAGATTCTAGTGCTAGATTCTAGGGCTAGATTCTAGGGCTAGATTCAAGGGCTGACTAGAGACTAGAGAGATTCTAGGGCTGACTAGAATCTAGAGTGACTAGAGTATAGAGTGACTAGAGTCTAGAGTGACTAGAGTCTAGAGTGACTAGGGTCTAGAGTGACAAGAGTCTAGAGCGACTAGAGTCTAGAGTGACTAGAGTCTAGAGTGACTAGAGTATAGGGTGACTAGAGTATAGAGTGACTAGAGTCTAGAGCGACTAGAGTCTAGAGCGACTAGAGTCTAGAGGGACTATAGTCTAGAGCGACTAGAGTCTAGAGGGACTATAGTCTAGAGCGACTACAGTATAGAGTGACTAGTGTCTAGAGTGGCTAGAGTCTAGAGCGACTAGAGTCTAGAGTAACTACAGTCTAGAGCGACTAGAGTCTAGAGTGAATAGAGTCTAGAGCGACTACGGTCTAGAGAGACTGGAGTCTAGAGTGACGAGAGTCTAAAGTGACTAGAGTCTAGAGTAACTAGAGTCTAGAGTGACTAGAGTCTAGAGTGACTAGAGTCTAAAGTGACTAGAGCTTAGAGTGACTAGAGTCTAGAGTGACTAGAGTCTAGAGTGACTAGAGTGTAAATTGACTAGAGTATAGAGTGACTAGAGTCTAGAGTGACTAGAGTCCAGAGTGACTAGAGTCTAAAGTGACTAGAGTCTAAAGTGACTAGAGTCTAGAGTGACTAGAGTCTAGAGTGACTAGAGTCTAAAGCGACTAGGGTCTAAAGTAACTTGAGTCTAGAGTGACTAGGGTATAGAGTGAGTAGAGTCTAGAGTGACTAGAGTCTAGAGTGACTAGAGTATAGAGCGACTAGAGTCTAGAGTGAATAGAGTCTAGAGCGACTACGGTCTAGAGAGACTGGAGTCTAGAGTGACGAGAGTCTAGAGTGACTAGAGTCTAGAGTAACTAGAGTCTAGAGTGACTAGAGTCTAGAGTGACTAGAGTCTAAAGTGACTAGAGCTTAGAGTGACTAGAGTCTAGAGTGACTAGAGTCTAGAGTGACTAGAGTGTAAATTGACTAGAGTATAGAGTGACTAGAGTCTAGAGTGACTAGAGTCCAGAGTGACTAGAGTCTAAAGTGACTAGAGTCTAAAGTGACTAGAGTCTAGAGTGACTAGAGTCTAGAGTGACTAGAGTCTAAAGCGACTAGGGTCTAAAGTAACTTGAGTCTAGAGTGACTAGGGTATAGAGTGAGTAGAGTCTAGAGTGACTAGAGTCTAGAGTGACTAGAGTATAGAGCGACTAGAGTTTAGGGTGACTACAGTCTAGAGCGACAAGAGTCTGGAGTGAATAAAGTCTATAGTGACTAGAGTCTAGAGTGACTAGACTCTAGAGCGATTAGAGTCTAGAGTGGCTAAAGTCTAGAGTAACTAGAGTCTAGAGTGACTAGAGTCTAGAGTGACTAGAGTCTAGAGTGACTAGAGTCTAGAGTGACTAGAGTGTAAATTGACTAGAGTATAGAGTGACTAGAGTCTAGAGTGACTAGAGTCCAGAGTGACTAGAGTCTAGGGTGACTAGAGTCTAAAGTGACTAGAGTCTAGAGTGACTAGAGTCTAGAGTGGCTAGAGTATAGAGCGACTAGAGTTTAGGGTGACTACAGTCTAGAGCGACAAGAGTCTGGAGTGAATAGAGTCTATAGTGACTAGAGTCTAGAGTGACTAGACTCTAGAGCGACTAGAGTCTAGAGTGGCTAGAATCTAGAGTGACTAGAGTCTTAAGTGACTAGAGTCTAGAGTGGCTAGAGTCTAAAGTCACTAGAGTCTAGAGTGACTAGGGTCTACAGTGACAAGAGTCTAGAGCGACTAGAGTCTAGAGTGACTAGAGTCTTGAGTGACTAGAGTCTAGAGTGACTAGAGTGTAAATTGACTAGAGTATAGAGTGACTAGAGTGTAAATTGACTAGAGTCTAGAGTGACTAGAGTCTAGAGTGACTAGAGTGTAAATTGACTAGAGTATAGAGTGACTAGAGTCTAGAGTGACTAGAGTCTAAAGTGACTAGAGTCTAAAGTGACTAGAGTCTAGAGTGACTAGAGTCTAGAGTGACTAGAGTCTTGAGTGACTAGAGTCTAGAGTGACTAGAGTCTAGAGTGACTAGAGTCTAGAGCGACCTGAGTCTAGAGTAACTACAGTCTAGAGCGACTAGAGTCTAGAGTGAATAGAGTCTAGAGCGACTACGGTCTAGAGAGACTGGAGTGTAGAGTGACGAGAGTCTAAAGTGACTAGAGTCTAGAGTAACTAGAGTCTAGAGTGACTAGAGTCTAAAGCGACTAGGGTCTAAAGTGACTTGAGTCTAGAGTGACTAGGGTATAGAGTGAGTAGAGTATAGAGCGACTAGAGTTTAGGGTGACTACAGTCTAGAGTGACTAGAGTCTTAAGTGACTAGAGTCTAGAGTGTAGCTAGAATCTAGCCCTAGAATCTAGCACTAGAATCTAGGGCTAGAAATCTAGGGCTAGATTCCAGGGCTAGAATTCTAGGACTAAAAATCTAGGGCTAGATTCCAGGGCTAGAATTCTAGGGCTAAAAATCTAGAGTCTAGAGTGACTAGAGTCTAGAGTGACTAGAGTCTAAAGCGACTAGGGTCTAAAGTAACTTGAGTCTAGAGTGACTAGGGTATAGAGTGAGTAGAGTCTAGAGTGACTAGAGTCTAGAGTGACTAGAGTATAGAGCGACTAGAGTTTAGGGTGACTACAGTCTAGAGCGACAAGAGTCTGGAGTGAATAAAGTCTATAGTGACTAGAGTCTAGAGTGACTAGACTCTAGAGCGATTAGAGTCTAGAGTGGCTAAAGTCTAGAGTAACTAGAGTCTAGAGTGACTAGAGTCTAGAGTGACTAGAGTCTAGAGTGACTAGAGTCTAGAGTGACTAGAGTGTAAATTGACTAGAGTATAGAGTGACTAGAGTCTAGAGTGACTAGAGTCCAGAGTGACTAGAGTCTAGGGTGACTAGAGTCTAAAGTGACTAGAGTCTAGAGTGACTAGAGTCTAGAGTGGCTAGAGTATAGAGCGACTAGAGTTTAGGGTGACTACAGTCTAGAGCGACAAGAGTCTGGAGTGAATAGAGTCTATAGTGACTAGAGTCTAGAGTGACTAGACTCTAGAGCGACTAGAGTCTAGAGTGGCTAGAATCTAGAGTGACTAGAGTCTTAAGTGACTAGAGTCTAGAGTGGCTAGAGTCTAAAGTCACTAGAGTCTAGAGTGACTAGGGTCTACAGTGACAAGAGTCTAGAGCGACTAGAGTCTAGAGTGACTAGAGTCTTGAGTGACTAGAGTCTAGAGTGACTAGAGTGTAAATTGACTAGAGTATAGAGTGACTAGAGTGTAAATTGACTAGAGTCTAGAGTGACTAGAGTCTAGAGTGACTAGAGTGTAAATTGACTAGAGTATAGAGTGACTAGAGTCTAGAGTGACTAGAGTCTAAAGTGACTAGAGTCTAAAGTGACTAGAGTCTAGAGTGACTAGAGTCTAGAGTGACTAGAGTCTTGAGTGACTAGAGTCTAGAGTGACTAGAGTCTAGAGTGACTAGAGTCTAGAGCGACCTGAGTCTAGAGTAACTACAGTCTAGAGCGACTAGAGTCTAGAGTGAATAGAGTCTAGAGCGACTACGGTCTAGAGAGACTGGAGTGTAGAGTGACGAGAGTCTAAAGTGACTAGAGTCTAGAGTAACTAGAGTCTAGAGTGACTAGAGTCTAAAGCGACTAGGGTCTAAAGTGACTTGAGTCTAGAGTGACTAGGGTATAGAGTGAGTAGAGTATAGAGCGACTAGAGTTTAGGGTGACTACAGTCTAGAGTGACTAGAGTCTTAAGTGACTAGAGTCTAGAGTGTAGCTAGAATCTAGCCCTAGAATCTAGCACTAGAATCTAGGGCTAGAAATCTAGGGCTAGATTCCAGGGCTAGAATTCTAGGACTAAAAATCTAGGGCTAGATTCCAGGGCTAGAATTCTAGGGCTAAAAATCTAGAGTCTAGAGTGACTAGAGTCTAGAGTGACTAGAGTATAGGGTGACTAGAGTATAGAGTGACTAGAGTCTAGAGCGATTAGAGTCTAGAGCGACTAGAGTCTAGAGGGACTATAGTCTAGAGCGACTAGAGTGTAAATTGACTAGAGTATAGAGTGACTAGAGTCTAGAGTGACTAGAGTCCAGAGTGACTAGAGTCTAAAGTGACTAGAGTCTTAAGTGACTAGAGTCTAGAGTGTAGCTAGAATCTAGCCCTAGAATCTAGCACTAGAATCTAGGGCTAGAAATCTAGGGCTAGATTCCAGGGCTAGAATTCTAGGACTAAAAATCTAGGGCTAGATTCCAGGGCTAGAATTCTAGGGCTAAAAATCTAGAGTCTAGAGTGACTAGAGTCTAGAGTGACTAGAGTATAGGGTGACTAGAGTATAGAGTGACTAGAGTCTAGAGCGATTAGGGTCTAGAGCGACTAGAGTCTAGAGGGACTATAGTCTAGAGCGACTAGAGTCTAGAGGGACTATAGTCTAAAGCGACTACAGTACAGAGTGACTAGAGTCTAGAGTGGCTAGAGTCTAGAGCGACTAGAGTCTTGAGTGACTGGAGTATAGAGTGACTAGAGTCTAGAGTGACTAGAGTCTAGAGTGACTAGAGTGTAAATTGACTAGAGTATAGAGTGACTAGAGTCTAGAGTGACTAGAGTCCAGAGTGACTAGAGTCTAAAGTGACTAGAGTCTTAAGTGACTAGAGTCTAGAGTGTAGCTAGAATCTAGCCCTAGAATCTAGCACTAGAATCTAGGGCTAGAAATCTAGGGCTAGATTCCAGGGCTAGAATTCTAGGACTAAAAATCTAGGGCTAGATTCCAGGGCTAGAATTCTAGGGCTAAAAATCTAGAGTCTAGAGTGACTAGAGTCTAGAGTGACTAGAGTATAGAGTGACTAGAGTCTAGAGTGACTAGAGTCTAGAGCGACTACGGTCTAGAGAGACTGGAGTCTAGAGTGACGAGAGTCTAAAGTGACTAGAGTCTAGAGTAACTAGAGTCTAGAGTGACTAGAGTCCAGAATGACTAGAGTCTAAAGTGACTAGAGTTTAGAGTGACTAGAGTCTAAAGCGACTAGGGTCTAAAGTGACTTGAGTCTAGAGTGACTAGGGTATAGAGTGAGTAGAGTATAGAGCGACTAGAGTTTAGGGTGACTACAGTCTAGAGTGACTAGAGTCTTAAGTGACTAGAGTCTAGAGTGACTAGAGTCTAAAGTCACTAGAGTCTAGAGTGGCTAGGGTCTACAGTGACAAGAGTCTAGAGCGACTAGAGTCTTGAGTGACTAGAGTATAGAGCGACTAGAGTCTAGAGAGACTAGAGTCTAGAGAGACTAGAGTCTAGAAAGACTAAAGTCTAGATTGACTAGAGTCTTGAGTGACTAGAGTATAGAGTGACTAGAGTCTAGGGTGATTAGAGTATAGAGCGACTAGAGTCTAGAGTGACTAGGGTCGAGAGTGACTAGAGTCTAGAGTGACTAGAGTCTAGAGAGACTAGAGTAGAAATCTAGGGCTAGATTCTAGTGCTAGAAATCTAGGGCTAGATTCTAGGGCTAGATTCAAGGGCTAGATTCTAGGGCTAGATTCAAGGGCTAGATTCTAGGGCTAGAAATCTAGGGCTAGAAATCTAGGACTAGATTCTAGGGCTAGAATCTAGAGCTAGATTCTAGAGCTAGAATCTAGAGCTAGATTCTAGAGCTAGAATCTAGGGCTAGATTCTAGGGCTAGCCTTCTAGCCCTAGCGCTAGAATCTAGGGCTAGATTCCAGGGCTAGAACTCTAGGGCTAGAAATCTAGGGCTAGATTCTAGGGCTAGAAATCTAGGGCTGGATTCTAGGGCTAGATTCTAGGGCTAGATTCTAGGACTACAAATCTAGGGCTAGATTCTAGGGCTAGAAATCTAGGGCCACAAATCTAGGGCTAGATTCTAGGGTTAGAATCTAGGCTAGAATCTGGCTAGATTCTAGGTCTAGCTTTCTAGCCCTAGCGCTAGAATCTAGGGCTAGATTCCAGGGCTAGAAATCTGGGGCTAGAAATCTAGGGCTAGATTCTAGGGCTAGAATCTAGGGCTAGATTCTAGGGCTAGAATCTAGGGCTAGATTCTAGGGCTAGAAATCTAGGGCTAGAAATCTAGGGCTAGAAATCTAGGGCTAGATTCTTGGGCTAGAATCTAGGGCTAGATTCTAGGGCTAGAATCAAGGGCTAGATTCTTGGGCTAGAATTCTAGGGCTAAAAATCTAGGGCTAGAAATCTAGAGTATAGCCCTAAATTCTAGGGCTAGAAATCGAGGGCTAGATTCTAGGGCTAGAATCTAGGGCCAGAAATCTAGTTCTAGATTCTAGGGCTAGAATCTAGGGCTAGAAATCTAGGGCTAGATTCTAGGGCCAGAAATCTAGTTCTAGATTCTAGGGCTAGAATCTGGGGCTAGATTCTAGGGCTAGAATCTAGGGCTAGATTCTAGGGCTAGATTCTAGGGCTACAAATCTAGGGCTAGATTCTAGGGCTAGAAATCTAGGGCCACAAATCTAGGGCTAGATTCTAGGGTTAGAATCTAGGCTAGAATCTGGCTAGATTCTAGGGCTAGCCTTCTAGCCCTAGCGCTAGAATCTAGGGCTAGATTCCAGGGCTAGAACTCTAGGGCTAGAAATCTAGCCCTAGATTCTAGCGCTAGGGCTAGAAAGCTAGCCCTAGATTCTAGCCCTAGATTCTAGCCCTAGAATCTAGCCCTAGAGTCTAGCCCTAGATTCTAGCCCTAGAATCTAGCCCTAGATTTCTTGCCCTAGATTCTAGCCCTAGAATCTAGCCCTAGAATCTAGCCCTAGATTTCTAGCCCTAGAATCTAGCCCTAGATTTCTAGCCCTAGATTTCTAGCCCTAGAATCTAGCCCTATATTTCTAGCCCTAGATTTCCAGCCCTAAAATCTAGCCCTAGATTTGTAGCCCTAGAATCTAGCCCTAGAATCTGGCCCTAGATTCTAGCCCTAGAATCTAGCCCTAGATTCTAGCCCTAGAATCTAGCCCTCGATTTCTAGCCCTAGATTTCTAGCCCTAGAATCTAGCCCTAGATTTATAGCCCTAGAATCTAGCAATAGATTCTAGCCCTAGAATCTAGCCCTAGATTTCTGGCCCTAGATTTCTAGCCCTAGAATCTAGCCCTAGATTCTAGCCCTAGAATCTAGAACTAGATTTCTGGCCCTAGATTCTAGCCCTAGAATCTAGCCCTCGATTTCTAGCCCTAGAATTTAGGGCTATACTCTAGATTTCTAGCCCTAGATTTCTGGCCCTAGATTTCTAGCCCAAGAATCTAGCCCTAGATTCTAGCCCTAGAATCTAGCCCCAGATTCTAGCCCTAGAATCTAGCCCTAGATTTCTAGCCCTAGAATTTAGGGCTATACTCTAGATTTCTAGCCCTAGCTTTTTAGCCCTAGAATTCTAGCCCTGGAATTTAGCCCTAGATTTCTAGCCCTAGATTCTAGTGCTAGATTCTAGGGCTAGATTCTAGATTCAAGGGCTGACTAGAGACTAGAGAGATTCTAGGGCTGACTAGAATCTAGAGTGACTAGAGTATAGAGTGACTAGAGTCTAGAGTGACTAGAGTCTAGAGTGACTAGGGTCTAGAGTGACAAGAGTCTAGAGCGACTAGAGTCTAGAGTGACTAGAGTCTAGAGTGACTAGAGTATAGGGTGACTAGAGTATAGAGTGACTAGAGTCTAGAGCGACTAGAGTCTAGAGCGACTAGAGTCTAGAGGGACTATAGTCTAGAGCGACTAGAGTCTAGAGGGACTATAGTCTAGAGCGACTACAGTATAGAGTGACTAGTGTCTAGAGTGGCTAGAGTCTAGAGCGACTAGAGTCTAGAGTAACTACAGTCTAGAGCGACTAGAGTCTAGAGTGAATAGAGTCTAGAGCGACTACGGTCTAGAGAGACTGGAGTCTAGAGCGACTAGAGTCTAGAGTAACTACAGTCTAGAGCGACTAGAGTCTAGAGTGAATAGAGTCTAGAGCGACTACGGTCTAGAGAGACTGGAGTCTAGAGTGACGAGAGTCTAAAGTGACTAGAGTCTAGAGTAACTAGAGTCTAGAGTGACTAGAGTCTAGAGTGACTAGAGTCTAGAGTGACTAGAGTGTAAATTGACTAGAGTATAGAGTGACTAGAGTCTAGAGTGACTAGAGTCCAGAGTGACTAGAGTCTAAAGTGACTAGAGTCTAAAGTGACTAGAGTCTAGAGTGACTAGAGTCTAGAGTGACTAGAGTCTAAAGCGACTAGGGTCTAAAGTAACTTGAGTCTAGAGTGACTAGAGTATAGAGCGACTAGAGTTTAGGGTGACTACAGTCTAGAGCGACAAGAGTCTGGAGTGAATAAAGTCTATAGTGACTAGAGTCTAGAGTGACTAGACTCTAGAGCGATTAGAGTCTAGAGTGGCTAAAGTCTAGAGTGACTAGAGTCTTAAGTGACTAGAGTCTAGAGTGACTAGAGTCTAAAGTCACTAGAGTCTAGAGTGACTAGGGTCTACAGTGACAAGAGTCTAGAGCGACTAGAGTCTAGAGTGACTAGAGTCTAAAGTGGCTGGGGTATAAAGTGAGTAGAGTATAGAGTGACTAGAGTCTAGAGTGGCTAGAGTCTAAAGTGGCTAGAGTCTAGAGCGACCAGAGTCTTGAGTGACTAGAGTCTAGAGTGACTAGAGTCTATAGCGACTAGAGTCTAGAGTGCCTAGAGTATAGAGTGACTAGAAGAGTGACTAGAGTGTAGAGTGACTAGAGTCTAGAGAGACTAGAGTCTAGAGAGACTAGAGTCTAGAGTGACTAGAGTCTAGATTGACTAGAGTCTTGAGTGACTAGAGTCTAGAGAGACTAGTGTATAGAGTGACTAGAGTCTAGAGTGACTAGAGTCTAGAGTGACTAGGGTCTAGAGTGACAAGAGTCTAGAGCGACTAGAGTATAGAGTGACTAGAGTCTAGAGTGGCTAGAGTCTAAAGTGGCTAGAGTCTAGAGCGACCAGAGTCTTGAGTGACTAGAGTCTAGAGTGACTAGAGTCTATAGCGACTAGAGTCTAGAGTGCCTAGAGTATAGAGTGACTAGAAGAGTGACTAGAGTGTAAATTGACTAGAGTATAGAGTGACTAGAGTCTAGAGTGACTAGAGTCCAGAGTGACTAGAGTCTAAAGTGACTAGAGTCTAAAGTGACTAGAGTCTAGAGTGACTAGAGTCTAGAGTGACTAGAGTCTAAAGCGACTAGGGTCTAAAGTAACTTGAGTCTAGAGTGACTAGAGTATAGAGCGACTAGAGTTTAGGGTGACTACAGTCTAGAGCGACAAGAGTCTGGAGTGAATAAAGTCTATAGTGACTAGAGTCTAGAGTGACTAGACTCTAGAGCGATTAGAGTCTAGAGTGGCTAAAGTCTAGAGTGACTAGAGTCTTAAGTGACTAGAGTCTAGAGTGACTAGAGTCTAAAGTCACTAGAGTCTAGAGTGACTAGGGTCTACAGTGACAAGAGTCTAGAGCGACTAGAGTCTAGAGTGACTAGAGTCTAAAGTGGCTGGGGTATAAAGTGAGTAGAGTATAGAGTGACTAGAGTCTAGAGTGGCTAGAGTCTAAAGTGGCTAGAGTCTAGAGCGACCAGAGTCTTGAGTGACTAGAGTCTAGAGTGACTAGAGTCTATAGCGACTAGAGTCTAGAGTGCCTAGAGTATAGAGTGACTAGAAGAGTGACTAGAGTATAGAGTGACTAGAGTCTAGGGTGACTAGTGTCTAAAGTGACTAGAGTCTAGAGTGACTAGAATCTAGATTGACTAGAGTCTAGAGTGACTGGAGTCTAAAGTGACTAGAGTCTAGAGTGACTATAGTCTGCAGCGACTAGAGTCTAGGGTGACAAGAGTATAGAGTGAGTAGAGTCTATAGTGACTACAGTCTAGAGTAACTAGAGTATAGAGTGACTATAGTCTAGAGTGACTAGAGTCTAGAGTGACTAGAGTCTAGAGTGACTAGAGTCTTGAGTGACTAGAGAGGTTAGAGAGACTAGAGTCTAGAGTGACTAGAGTCTAGAGTGACTAGAGTCTAGAGCGACTAGGGTCTAGAGTGACTTGTTTCTAGAGTCTAGAGTGACTAGAGTATAGAGCGACTAGAGTCTAGAGTGACTAGAGTCTAGGGTGACTAGAGTATAGAGTGAGTAGAGTCTATAGTGACTACAGTCTTGAGTGACTAGAGTCTAGAGAGACTAGTGTATAGAGTGACTAGAATCTAGAGTGACTAGAGTCTATAGTGACTAGAGTCTAGAGTGACTGGAGTCTAAAGTGACTAGAGCCTAGAGAGACTAGAGTCTAGAGTGACTAGAGTCTAGAGTGACTAGAGTCTAGAGCGACTAGGGTCTAGAGTGACTTGTTTCTAGAGTCTAGAGTGACTAGAGTATAGAGCGACTAGAGTCTAGAGTGACTAGAGTCTAGGGTGACTAGAGTATAGAGCGACTAGAGTCTAGAGTAACTAGAGTGTAGAGTGACTAGAGTCTAGATTGACTAGAGTCTTGAGTGACTAGAGTCTAGAGAGACTAGTGTATAGAGCGACTAGAGTTTAGGGTGACTACAGTCTAGAGCGACAAGTGTCTGGAGTGAATAGAGTCTATAGTGACTAGAGTCTAGAGTGACTAGACTCTAGAGCGACTAGAGTCTAGAGTGGCTAGAGTCTAGAGTGACTAGAGTCTTGAGTGACTAGAGTCTAGAAAGACTAGTGTATAGGTTGACTAGAATCTAGAGTGACTTGAGTCTATAGTGACTAGAATCTAGAGTGACTTGAGTCTATAGTGACTAGAGTCTAGAGTGACTAGTGTCTAGAGTGACTTGTTTCTAGAGTCTAGAGTGACTAGAGTCTAGAGCGACTATAGTCTGCAGCGACTAGAGTCTAGGGTGACTAGAGTATAGAGTGAGTAGAGTCTATAGTGACTACAGTCTAGAGTGACTAGAGTATAGAGTGACTAGAGTATAGAGCGACTAGAGTTTAGGGTGACTACAGTCTAGAGCGACAAGAGTCTGGAGTGAATAAAGTCTATAGTGACTAGAGTCTAGAGTGACTAGACTCTAGAGCGACTAGAATCTAGATTGACTAGAGTCTAGAGTGACTGGAGTCTAGAGTGACTAGAGTGTAGAGTGACTAGAGTCTAGATTGACTAGAGTCTTGAGTGACTAGAGTCTAGAGAGACTAGTGTATAGAGTGACTAGAATCTAGAGTGACTAGAGTCTATAGTGACTAGAGTCTAGAGTGACTGGAGTCTAAAGTGACTAGAGCCTAGAGTGACTATAGTCTAGAGCGACTAGAGTCTAGGGTGACTAGAGTATAGAGTGAGTAGAGTCTATAGTGACTAGAGTCTAGATTGACTAGAGTCTAGAGTGACTACAGTCTAAAGTGACTAGAGTCTACAGTGACTAGAGTCTAGATTGACTAGAGACTTGAGTGACTAGAGTATAGAGTGACTAGAGTCTAGGGTGACTAGTGTCTAAAGTGACTAGAGTCTAGAGTGACTAGAATCTAAATTGACTAGAGTCTATAGTGACTGGAGTCTAAAGTGACTAGAGTCTAGAGTGACTATAGTCTGCAGCGACTAGAGTCTAGGGTGACTAGAGTATAGAGTGAGTAGAGTCTATAGTGACTACAGTCTAGAGTGACTAGAGTATAGAGTGACTAGAGTCTAGAGTGACTAGAGTCTACAGTGACTAGAGTCTAGAGTGACTAGAGTCTAGAGTGACAAGAGTCTAGAGCGACTAGAGTCTAGAGTGACTAGGGTCTAAAGTGGCTAGGGTATAGAGTGAGTAGAGTCTAGAGTGACTAGAGTCTAGAGCGACCAAAATCTAGAGTGACTAGAGTCTAGAGCGACTAGAGTCTAAAGTGACTAGAGTCTAGAGCGACTAGAGTCTAGAGTGACTAGGGTCTAGAGTGACTTGTTTCTAGAGTCTAGAGCGACTAGAGTATAGAGCGACTAGAGTCTAGAGTGACTAGAGTCTAGAGCGACTAGAGTCTAGGGTGACTAGAGTATAGAGTGAGTAGAGTCTACAGTGACTAGAGTCTAGACTGACTAGAGTCTTGAGTGACTAGAGTATAGAGTGACTAGAGTCTAGGGTGACTAGTGTCTAAAGTGACTAGAGTCTAGAGTGACTAGTATCTAGATTGACTAGAGTCTAGAGTGACTGGAGTCTAAAGTGACTAGAGTCTAGAGTGACTATAGTCTGCAGCGACTAGAGTTTAGGGTGACTAGAGTATAGAGTGAGTAGAGTCTATAGTGACTACAGTCTAGAGTGACTAGAGTATAGAGTGACTAGAGTCTAGAGTGACTAGAGTCTACAGTGACTAGAGTCTAGAGTGACTAGGGTCTAGAGTGACAAGAGTCTAGAGCGACTAGAGTCTAGAGTGACTAGGGTCTAAAGTGGCTAGGGTATAGAGTGAGTAGAGTCTAGAGTGACTAGAGTCTAGAGCGACCAAAATCTAGAGTGACTAGAGTCTAGAGCGACTAGAGTCTAAAGTGACTAGAGTCTAGAGCGACTAGAGTCTAGAGTGACTAGAGTCTAGAGTGACTAGAGTGCAGATTGACTAGAGTCTTGAGTGACTAGATTCTAGAGTGACTAGAATCTAGAGTGACTAGAGTCTATAGTGACTAGAGTATAGATTGACTAGAGTCTTGAGTGACTAGAGTCTAGAGAGACTAGAGTCTAGAGTGACTAGAGTCTAGAGTGACTAGAGTCTAGAGTGACTAGTGTCTAGAGTGACTAGAGTATAGAGTGACTAGGGTCTAGAGTGACTAGACTCTAGAGCGACTAGAGTCTAGAGCGACTGGAGTCTAGAGTGACTAGAGTCTAGAGTGACTGGAGTCTAGAGTGACTAGAGTCTTAAGTGACTAGAGTCTTGAGTGACTAGAGTCTAGAGAGACTAGAGTCTAGAGTGACTAGAGTATAGAGTGACTAGAGTCTAGAGTGACTAGAGTCCAGAGTGACTAGAGTCTAAAGTGACTAGAGTCTAGAACGACTGGAGTCTAGAGTGACTAGAGTCTAGAGTGACTGGAGTCTAGAGTGACTAGAGTCTTAAGTGACTAGAGTCTTGAGTGACTAGAGTCTAGAGACTCTAGAGTCTAGTGTGACTAGAGTCTAGAGCGACCTGAGTCTGGAGTAACTACAGTCTAGAGCGACTAGAGTCTAGAGTGAATAGAGTCTAGAGCGACTACGGTCTAGAGAGACTGGAGTCTAGAGTGACGAGAGTCTAAAGTGACTAGAGTCTAGAGTTACTAGAGTCTAGAGTGACTAGAGTCTAGAGTGACTAGAGTCTAAAGTGACTAGAGTTTAGAGTGACTAGAGTATAGAGTGACTAGAGTCTAGAGTGACTAGAGTCCAGAGTGACTAGAGTCTAAAGTGACTAGAGTCTAAAGTGACTAGAGTCTAGAGTGACTAGAGTCTAGAGTGGCTAGAGTATAGAGCGACTAGAGTTTAGGGTGACTACAGTCTAGAGCGACAAGAGTCTGGAGTGAATAGAGTCTATAGTGACTAGAGTCTAGAGTGACTAGACTCTAGAGCGACTAGAGTCTAGAGTGGCTAGAGTCTAGAGTGACTAGAGTCTAGAGTGACTAGGGTCTACAGTGACAAGAGTCTAGAGCGACTAGAGTCTAGAGTGACTAGAGTCTAAAGTGGCTAGAGTCTAGAGTGACTAGAGTCTAGAGTGACTAGAGTCTAGAGTGACTAGAGTGTAAATTGACTAGAGTATAGAGTGACTAGAGTCTAGAGTGACTAGAGTCCAGAGTGACTAGAGTCTAAAGAGACTAGAGTCTAGAGTGACTAGAGTCTAGAGCGACCTGAGTCTAGAGTAACTACAGTCTAGAGCGACTAGAGTCTAGAGTGAATAGAGTCTAGAGCGACTACGGTCTAGAGAGACTGGAGTCTAGAGTGACGAGAGTCTAAAGTGACTAGAGTCTAGAGTAACTAGAGTCTAGAGTGACTAGAGTCTAGAGTGACTAGAGTCTAAAGTGACTAGAGTTTAGAGTGACTAGGGTATAGAGTGAGTAGAGTCTAGAGTGACTAGAGTCTAGAGTGACTAGAGTATAGAGCGACTAGAGTTTAGGATGACTACAGTCTAGAGCGACAAGAGTCTGGAGTGAATAGAGTCTATAGTGACTAGAGTCTAGAGTGACTAGACTCTAGAGCGACTAGAGTCTAGAGTGGCTAGAGTCTAGAGTGACTAGAGTATTAAGTGACTAGAGTCTAGAGTGGCTAGAGTCTAAAGTCACTAGAGTCTAGAGTGACTAGGGTCTACAGTGACAAGAGTCTAGAGCGACTAGAGTCTAGAGTGACTAGAGTCTAAAGTGGCTAGGGTATAGAGTGAGTAGAGTCTAGAGTGACTAGAGTCTAGAGTGGCTAGAGTCAAAAGTGGCTAGAGTCTAGAGCGACTAGAGTCTAGAGTGACTAGAGTCTAAAGTGGCTAGGGTATAGAGTGAGTAGAGTCTAGAGTGACTAGAGTCTATAGCGACTAGAGTCTAGAGTGCCTAGAGTATAGAGTGACTAGAAGAGTGACTAGAATAGAGTGGCTAGAGTCTAGAGAGACTAGAGTCTAGAGTGACTAGAGTCTATAGCGACTAGAGTCTAGAGTGCCTAGAGTATAGAGTGACTAGAAGAGTGACTAGAGTGTAGAGTGGCTAGAGTCTAGAGAGACTAGAGTCTAGAGAGACTAGAGTTTAGAGTGACTAGAGTCTAGATTGACTAGAGTCTAGAGTGACTAGAATCTAGATTGACTAGAGTCTAGAGTGTTTGGAGTCTAAAGTGACTAGAGTCTAGAGTGACTATAGTCTGCAGCGACTAGAGTCTAGGGTGACTAGAGTATAGAGTGAGTAGAGTCTATAGTGACTACAGTCTAGAGTGACTAGAGTCTAGAGTGACTAGGGTCTAGAGTGACAAGAGTCTAGAGCGACTAGAGTCTAGAGTGACTAGAGTCTAGAGTGACTAGAGTATAGGGTGACTAGAGTATAGAGTGACTAGAGTCTAGAGCGACTAGAGTCTAGAGCGACTAGAGTCTAGAGGGACTATAGTCTAGAGCGACTAGAGTCTAGAGGGACTATAGTCTAGAGCGACTACAGTATAGAGTGACTAGTGTCTAGAGTGGCTAGAGTCTAGAGTGAATAGAGTCTAGAGCGACTACGGTCTAGAGAGACTGGAGTCTAGAGCGACTAGAGTCTAGAGTAACTACAGTCTAGAGCGACTAGAGTCTAGAGTGAATAGAGTCTAGAGCGACTACGGTCTAGAGAGACTGGAGTCTAGAGTGACGAGAGTCTAAAGTGACTAGAGTCTAGAGTAACTAGAGTCTAGAGTGACTAGAGTCTAGAGTGACTAGAGTCTAAAGTGACTAGAGCTTAGAGTGACTAGAGTCTAGAGTGACTAGAGTCTAGAGTGACTAGAGTGTAAATTGACTAGAGTATAGAGTGACTAGAGTCTAGAGTGACTAGAGTCCAGAGTGACTAGAGTCTAAAGTGACTAGAGTCTAAAGTGACTAGAGTCTAGAGTGACTAGAGTCTAGAGCGACAAGAGTCTGGAGTGAATAAAGTCTATAGTGACTAGAGTCTAGAGTGACTAGTCTCTAGAGCGACTAGAGTCTAGAGTGGCTAAAGTCTAGAGTGACTAGAGTCTTAAGTGACTAGAGTCTAGAGTGACTAGAGTCTAAAGTCACTAGAGTCTAGAGTGACTAGGGTCTACAGTGACAAGAGTCTAGAGCGACTAGAGTCTAGAGTGACTAGAGTCTAAAGTGGCTAGGGTATAAAGTGAGTAGAGTATAGAGTGACTAGAGTCTAGAGTGGCTAGAGTCTAAAGTGGCTAGAGTCTAGAGCGACCAGAGTCTAGAGAGACTAGAGTCTAGAGTGACTAGAGTCTAGATTGACTAGAGTCTTGAGTGACTAGAGTCTAGATTGACTAGAGTCTTGAGTGACTAGAGTATAGAGTGACCAGAGTCTAGGGTGACTAGTGTCTAAAGTGACTAGAGTCTAGAGTGACTAGAATCTAGATTGACTATAGTCTAGAGTGACTGGAGTCTAAAGTGACTAGAGTCTAGAGTGACTATAGTCTGCAGCGACTAGAGTCTAGGGTGACAAGAGTATAGAGTGAGTAGAGTCTATAGTGACTACAGTCTAGAGTGACTAGAGTATAGAGTGACTATAGTCTAGAGTGACTAGAGTCTAGAGTGACTAGAGTCTAGAGTGACTAGAGTCTTGAGTGACTAGAGAGGTTAGAGAGACTAGAGTCTAGAGTGACTAGAGTCTAGAGTGACTAGAGTCTAGAGCGACTAGGGTCTAGAGTGACTTGTTTCTAGAGTCTAGAGTGACTAGAGTATAGAGCGACTAGAGTCTAAAGTGACTAGAGTATAGAGTGACTAGAGTATAGAGCGACTAGAGTCTAGAGTAACTAGAGTGTAGAGCGACTAGAGTCTAGATTGACTAGAGTCTTGAGTGACTAGAGTCTAGAGAGACTAGTGTATAGAGCGACTAGAGTTTAGGGTGACTACAGTCTAGAGCGACAAGAGTCTGGAGTGAATAGAGTCTATAGTGACTAGAGTCTAGAGTGACTAGACTCTAGAGCGACTAGAGTCTAGAGTGGCTAGAGTCTAGAGTGACTAGAGTCTTGAGTGACTAGAGTCTAGAAAGACTAGTGTATAGGTTGACTAGAATCTAGAGTGACTTGAGTCTATAGTGACTAGAGTCTAGAGTGACTAGTGTCTAAAGTGACTAGAGTCTAGAGTGACTAGGGTCTAGAGTGACTTGTTTCTAGAGTCTAGAGTGACTAGAGTCTAGAGCGACTATAGTCTGCAGCGACTAGAGTCTAGGGTGACTAGAGTATAGAGTGAGTAGAGTCTATAGTGACTACAGTCTAGAGTGACTAGAGTATAGAGTGACTAGAGTATAGAGCGACTAGAGTTTAGGGTGACTACAGTCTAGAGCGACAAGAGTCTGGAGTGAATAAAGTCTATAGTGACTAGAGTCTAGAGTGACTAGACTCTAGAGCGACTAGAATCTAGATTGACTAGAGTCTAGAGTGACTGGAGTCTAGAGTGACTAGAGTGTAGAGTGACTAGAGTCTAGATTGACTAGAGTCTTGAGTGACTAGAGTCTAGAGAGACTAGTGTATAGAGTGACTAGAATCTAGAGTGACTAGAGTCTATAGTGACTAGAGTCTAGAGTGACTGGAGTCTAAAGTGACTAGAGCCTAGAGTGACTATAGTCTAGAGCGACTAGAGTCTAGGGTGACTAGAGTATAGAGTGAGTAGAGTCTATAGTGACTAGAGTCTAGATTGACTAGAGTCTAGAGTGACTACAGTCTAAAGTGACTAGAGTCTACAGTGACTAGAGTCTAGATTGACTAGAGTCTTGAGTGACTAGAGTATAGAGTGACTAGAGTCTAGGGTGACTAGTGTCTAAAGTGACTAGAGTCTAGAGTGACTAGAATCTAAATTGACTAGAGTCTAGAGTGACTGGAGTCTAAAGTGACTAGAGTCTAGAGTGACTATAGTCTGCAGCGACTAGAGTCTAGGGTTACTAGAGTATAGAGTGAGTAGAGTCTATAGTGACTACAGTCTAGAGTGACTAGAGTATAGAGTGACTAGAGTCTAGAGTGACTAGAGTCTACAGTGACTAGAGTCTAGAGTGACTAGAGTCTAGAGTGACAAGAGTCTAGAGCGACTAGAGTCTAGAGTGACTAGGGTCTAAAGTGGCTAGGGTATAGAGTGAGTAGAGTCTAGAGTGACTAGAGTCTAAAGTGACTAGAGTCTAGAGCGACTAGAGTCTAAAGTGACTAGAGTCTAGAGCGACTAGAGTCTAGAGTGACTAGGGTCTAGAGTGACTTGTTTCTAGAGTCTAGAGCGACTAGAGTATAGAGCGACTAGAGTCTAGAGTGACTAGAGTCTAGAGCGACTAGAGTCTAGGGTGACTAGAGTATAGAGTGAGTAGAGTCTACAGTGACTAGAGTCTAGACTGACTAGAGTCTTGAGTGACTAGAGTATAGAGTGACTAGAGTCTAGAAAGACTAGTGTATAGGTTGACTAGAATCTAGAGTGACTTGAGTCTATAGTGACTAGAGTCTAGAGTGACTAGTGTCTAAAGTGACTAGAGTCTAGAGTGACTAGGGTCTAGAGTGACTTGTTTCTAGAGTCTAGAGTGACTAGAGTCTAGAGCGACTATAGTCTGCAGCGACTAGAGACTAGGGTGACTAGAGTATAGAGTGAGTAGAGTCTACAGTGACTAGAGTCTAGACTGACTAGAGTCTTGAGTGACTAGAGTATAGAGTGACTAGAGTCTAGGGTGACTAGTGTCTAAAGTGACTAGAGTCTAGAGTGACTAGAATCTAGATTGACTAGAGTCTAGAGTGACTGGAGTCTAAAGTGACTAGAGTCTAGAGTGACTATAGTCTGCAGCGACTAGAGTTTAGGGTGACTAGAGTATAGAGTGAGTAGAGTCTATAGTGACTACAGTCTAGAGTGACTAGAGTATAGAGTGACTAGAGTCTTGAGTGACTAGATTCTAGAGTGACTAGAATCTAGAGTGACTAGAGTCTATAGTGACTAGAGTATAGATTGACTAGAGTCTTGAGTGACTAGAGTCTAGAGAGACTAGAGTCTAGAGTGACTAGAGTCTAGAGTGACTAGAGTCTAGAGTGACTAGTGTCTAGAGTGACTAGAGTATAGAGTGACTAGGGTCTAGAGTGACTAGACTCTAGAGCGACTAGAGTCTAGAGCGACTGGAGTCTAGAGTGACTAGAGTCTAGAGTGACTGGAGTCTAGAGTGACTAGAGTCTTAAGTGACTAGAGTCTTGAGTGACTAGAGTCTAGAGAGACTAGAGTCTAGAGTGACTAGAGTATAGAGTGACTAGAGTCTAGAGTGACTATAGTCTAGAGTGACTAGAGTCTAGAGTGACTGGAGTCTAGAGTGACTAGAGTCTAGAGCGACTCGAGTCTAGAGTGACTTGAGTCTAGAGTGGCTATAGTCTAGAGTGACTAGAGTCTAGAGCGACTAGAGTCTAGAGTGACTAGAGTCTAGAGTGACTAGAGTATAGAGTGACTAGGGTCTAGAGTGACTAGACTCTAGAGCGACTAGAGTCTAGAGCGACTGGAGTCTAGAGTGACTAGAGTCTAGAGTGACTGGAGTCTAGAGTGACTAGAGTCTTAAGTGACTAGAGTCTTGAGTGACTAGAGTCTAGAGAGACTAGAGTCTAGAGTGACTAGAGTATAGAGTGACTAGAGTCGAGAGTGACTAGCGTCTAGAGTGACTAGAGTCTAGAGTGACTGGAGTCTAGAGTGACTAGAGTCTAGAGCGACTCGAGTCTAGAGTGACTTGAGTCTAGAGTGACTATAGTCTAGAGTGACTAGAGTCTAGAGCGACTAGAGTCTAGAGTGACTAGAGTCTAGAGTGACTAGAGTATAGAGTGACTAGGGTCTAGAGTGACTAGACTCTAGAGCGACTAGAGTCTAGAGCGACTGGAGTCTAGAGTGACTAGAGTCTAGAGTGACTGGAGTCTAGAGTGACTAGAGTCTTAAGTGACTAGAGTCTTGAGTGACTAGAGTCTAGAGACTCTAGAGTCTAGTGTGACTAGAGTCTAGAGCGACCTGAGTCTGGAGTAACTACAGTCTAGAGCGACTAGAGTCTAGAGTGAATAGAGTCTAGAGCGACTACGGTCTAGAGAGACTGGAGTCTAGAGTGACGAGAGTCTAAAGTGACTAGAGTCTAGAGTAACTAGAGTCTAGAGTGACTAGAGTCTAGAGTGACTAGAGTCTTGAGTGACTAGAGTCTAGAGTAACTACAGTCTAGAGCGACTAGAGTCTAGAGTGAATAGAGTCTAGAGCGACTACGGTCTAGAGAGACTGGAGTCTAGAGTGACGAGAGTCTAAAGTGACTAGAGTCTAGAGTAACTAGAGTCTAGAGTGACTAGAGTCTAGAGTGACTAGAGTCTAAAGTGACTAGAGTCCAGAGTGACTAGAGTCTAAAGTGACTAGAGTCTAAAGTGACTAGAGTCTAGACTGACTAGAGTCTAGAGTGACTAGAGTCTTGAGTGACTAGAGTCTAGAGAGACTAAAGTCTAAAGTGACTAGAGTCTAGACTGACTAGAGTCTAGAGTGACTAGAGTCTTGAGTGACTAGAGTCTAGAGAGACTAGAGTCTAGAGTGACTAGAGTCTAGAGCGACCTGAGTCTAGAGTAACTAAAGTCTAGAGCGACTAGAGTCTAGAGTGAATAGAGTCTAGAGCGACTACGGTCTAGAGAGACTGGAGTCTAGAGTGACGAGAGTCTAAAGTGACTAGAGTCTAGAGTAACTAGAGTATAGAGTGACTAGAGTCTAGAGTGACTAGAGTCTAAAGTGACTAGAGTTTAGAGTGACTAGGGTATAGAGTGAGTAGAGTCTAGAGTGACTAGAGTCTAGAGTGACTAGAGTATAGAGCGACTAGAGTTTAGGATGACTACAGTCTAGAGCGACAAGAGTCTGGAGTGAATAGAGTCTATAGTGACTAGAGTCTAGAGTGACTAGACTCTAGGGCGACTAGAGTCTAGAGTGGCTAGAGTCTAGAGTGACTAGAGTATTAAGTGACTAGAGTCTAGAGTGGCTAGAGTCTAAAGTCACTAGAGTCTAGAGTGACTAGGGTCTACAGTGACAAGAGTCTAGAGCGACTAGAGTCTAGAGTGACTAGAGTCTAAAGTGGCTAGGGTATAGAGTGAGTAGAGTCTAGAGTGACTAGAGTCTAGAGTGGCTAGAGTCTAAAGTGGCTAGAGTCTAGAGCGACTAGAGTCTAGAGTGACTAGAGTCTAAAGTGGCTAGGGTATAGAGTGAGTAGAGTCTAGAGTGACTAGAGTCTATAGCGACTAGAGTCTAGAGTGCCTAGAGTATAGAGTGACTAGAAGAGTGACTAGAGTGTAGAGTGGCTAGAGTCTAGAGAGACTAGAGTCTAGAGTGACTAGAGTCTATAGCGACTAGAGTCTAGAGTGCCTAGAGTATAGAGTGACTAGAAGAGTGACTAGAGTGTAGAGTGGCTAGAGTCTAGAGAGACTAGAGTCTAGAGAGACTAGAGTCTAGAGTGACTAGAGTCTAGATTGACTAGAGTCTAGAGTGACTAGAATCTAGATTGACTAGAGTCTAGAGTGTTTGGAGTCTAAAGTGACTAGAGTCTAGAGTGACTATAGTCTGCAGCGACTAGAGTCTAGGGTGACTAGAGTATAGAGTGAGTAGAGTCTATAGTGACTACAGTCTAGAGTGACTAGAGTATAGAGTGACTATAGTCTAGAGTGACTAGAGTCTAGAGTGACTAGAGTCTAGAGTGACTAGAGTATAGAGCGACTAGAGTCTAGAGTGACTAGAGTGTAGAGTGACTAGAGTCTAGAGTGACTAGAGTGTAGAGTGACTAGAGTCTAGATTGACTAGAGTATAGAGTGACTAGAGTATAGAGTGACTAGAGTATAGAGCGACTAGAGTCTAGAGTGACTAGAGTGTAGAGTGACTAGAGTCTAGATTGACTAGAGTATAGAGTGACTAGAGTATAGAGCGACTAGAGTCTAGAGTGACTAGAGTGTAGAGTGACTAGAGTCTACATTGACTAGAGTCTTGAGTGACTAGAGTCTAGAGAGACTAGTGTATAGAGCGACTAGAGTTTAGGGTGACTACAGTCTAGAGCGACAAGAGTCTGGAGTGAATAGAGTCTATAGTGACCAGAGTCTAGAGTGACTAGACTCTAGAGCGACTAGAGTCTATAGTGGCTAGAGTCTAGAGTGACTAGAGTATAGAGCGACTAGAGTCTAGAGTGACTAGAGTCTAGAGTGACCAGAGTCTAGAGCGACTAGAGTCTAGAGTGACTAGAGTATAGAGTGACTAGAGTATAGAGCGACTAGAGTCTAGAGTGACTAGAGTGTAGAGTGACTAGAGTCTAGATTGACTAGTGTCTAATGTGACTAGAGTCTAGAGTGACTAGAATCTAGATTGACTAGAGTCTAGAGTGACTGGAGTCTAAAGTGACTAGAGTCTAGAGTGACTATAGTCTGCAGCGACTAGAGTCTAGGGTGACTAGAGTATAGAGTGAGTAGAGTCTATAGTGACTACAGTCTAGAGTGCCTAGAGTATAGAGTGACTAGAGTCTAGAGTGACTAGAGTCTACAGTGACTAGAGTCTAGAGTGACTAGGGTCTAGAGTGACAAGAGTCTAGAGCGACTAGAGTCTAGAGTGACTAGGAGCTAAAGTGACTAGAGTCTAGAGTGACTAGAGTCTAAAGTGACTAGAGTCTAGAGTGACTAGGGTCTAGAGTGACTTGTTTCTAGAGTCTAGAGTGACTAGAGTATAGAGCGACTAGAGTCTTGAGTGACTAGAGTATAGAGTGACTAGAGTCTAGGGTGACTAGTGTCTAAAGTGACTAGAGTCTAGAGTGACTAGAATCTAGATTGACTAGAGTCTAGAGTGACTGGAGTCTAAACTGACTAGAGTCTAGAGTGACTATAGTCTGCAGCGACTAGAGTCTAGAGTGACTAGGGTCTAGAGTGACAAGAGTCTAGAGCGACTAGAGTCTAGAGTGACTAGGGTCTAAAGTGACTAGAGTCTAGAGTGACTAGAGTCTAAAGTGACTAGAGTCTAGAGTGACTAGGGTCTAGAGTGACTTGTTTCTAGAGTCTAGAGTGACTAGAGTATAGAGCGACTAGAGTCTAGAATGACTAGAGTCTAGAGTGACTAGAGTCTAGAGCGACTAGAGTCTAGAGTGACTAGAGTATAGAGTGACTAGAGTATAGAGCGACTAGAGTCTAGAGTGACTAGAGTGTAGAGTGACTAGAGTCTAGATTGACTAGAGTCTTGAGTGACTAGAGTCTAGAGAGACTAGTGTATAGAGTGACTAGAATCTAGAGTGACTAGAGTCTATAGTGACTAGAGTCTAGAGTGACTGGAGTCTAAAGTTACTAGAGCCTAGAGTGACTATAGTCTAGATCGACTAGAGTCTAGGGTGACTAGAGTATAGAGTGAGTAGAGTCTACAGTGACTAGAGTATAGACTGACTAGAGTCTTGAGTGACTAGAGTATAGAGTGACTAGAGTCTAGGGTGACTAGTGTCTAAAGTGACTAGAGTCTAGAGTGACTAGAATCTAGATTGACTAGAGTCTAGAGTGACTGGAGTCTAAAGTGACTAGAGTCTAGAGTGACTATAGTCTGCAGCGACTAGAGTCTAGGGTGACTAGAGTATAGAGTGAGTAGAGTCTATAGTGACTACAGTCTAGAGTGACTAGAGTATAGAGTGACTAGAGTCTAGAGTGACTAGAGTCTACAGTGACTAGAGTCTAGAGTGACTAGGGTCTAGAGTGACAAGAGTCTAGAGCGACTAGAGTCTAGAGTGACTAGGGTCTAAAGTGACTAGAGTCTAGAGTGACTAGAATCTAGATTGACTAGAGTCTAGAGTGACTACAGTCTAGAGTGACTAGAGTATAGAGTGACTAGAGTCTAGAGTGACTAGAGTCTACAGTGACTAGAGTCTAGAGTGACTAGGGTCTAGAGTGACAAGAGTCTAGAGCGACTAGAGTCTAGAGTGACTAGGGTCTTAAGTGGCTAGGGTATAGAGTGAGTAGAGTCTAGAGTGACTAGAGTCTAGAGCGACCAAAATCTAGAGTGACTAGAGTCTAGAGCGACTAGAGTCTAAAGTGACTAGAGTCTAGAGCGACTAGAGTCTAGAGTGACTAGAGTCTAGAGTGACTAGAGTGACTAGAGTCTAGAGTGACTACAGTCTAGAGTGACTATAGTCTAGATCGACTAGAGTCTAGGGTGACTAGAGTATAGAGTGAGTAGAGTCTACAGTGACTAGAGTATAGACTGACTAGAGTCTTGAGTGACTAGAGTATAGAGCGACTAGAGTCTAGAGCGAGTAGAGTCTAGAGTGACTCGAGTCTAGAGTGACTAGAGTCTAGAGTGACTATAGTCTAGAGCGACTAGAGTATAGAGTGACTCGAGCCTAGAGTGACCAGAGTCTAGAGTGACTATAGTCAAGAGCGACTAGAGTATAGAGTGACTATAGTCTAGAGCGACTAGAGTATAGAGTGACTAGAGTCTAGAGTGACTAGAGTATAGAGCGACCAGAGTCTAGAGTGACTAGAGTCTAGAGTGACTAGAGTCCAGAGCGACCAGAGTCTAGAGTGACTAGAGTCTAGAGCGACTAGAGTCTAAAGTGACTAGAGTCTAGAGTGACTCGAGTCTAGAGTGACTTGAGTCTAGAGTGACTATAGTCTAGAGTGACTAGAGTATAGAGCGACTAGAGTCTAAAGTGACTAGAGTCTAGAGTGATTAGAGTATAGAGCGACTAGAGTCTTATGTGACTAGAGGTCTGAGTGACTAGAGTCCAGAGTGACTCGAGTCTAGAGTGACCAGAGTCTAGAGTGACTATAGTCAAGAGCGACTAGAGTATAGAGTGACTATAGTCTAGAGCGACTAGAATATAGAGTGACTAGAAGAGTGACTAGAGTGTAGAGTGACTAGAGTCTAGAGTGACTAGAGTCTAGAGTGACTAGAGTCCAGAGCGACCAGAGTCTAGAGTGACTAGAGTATAGAGCGACTAGAGTCTAAAGTGACTAGAGTCTAGAGTGACTCGAGTCTAGAGTGACTTGAGTCTAGAGTGACTATAGTCTAGAGTGACTAGAGTATAGAGCGACTAGAGTCTAAAGTGACTAGAGTCTAGAGTGATTAGAGTATAGAGCGACTAGAGTCTTATGTGACTAGAGGTCTGAGTGACTAGAGTCCAGAGTGACTCGAGCCTAGAGTGACCAGAGTCTAGAGTGAATATAGTCTAGAGCGACTAGAGTATAGAGTGACTATAGTCTAGAGTATAGAGTGACTATAGTCTAGAGCGACTAGAGTATAGAGTGACTAGAAGAGGGACTAGAGTGTAGAGTGACTAGAGTCTAGAGTGACTAGAGTCTAGAGTGACTATAGTCCAGAGCGACCAGAATCTAGAGTGACTAGAGTCTAGAGCGCCTAGAGTCTAAAGTGACTAGAGTCTAGAGTGACTCGAGTCTAGAGTGACTTGAGTCTAGAGTGACTATAGTCTAGAGTGACTAGAGTATAGAGCGACTAGAGTCTAAAGTGACTAGAGTCTAGAGTGACTAGAGTCTAGAGTGACTAGAGTCTAGAGTGACTAGAGTCTAGAGCGGTTAGAGTCTTGAGTGACTAGAGTCTAGAGTGGCTAGAGTCTAGAGAGACTAGAGTCTAGAGTGTCTAGAGTCTAGAGTGACTTGGGTCTAGAGTGACTATAGTCTAGAGTGACTAGAGTATAGAGGGACTAGAGTCTAGAGTGACTAGAGTCTAGAGCGACTAGAGTCTAGAGTGACTAGAGTCTAGAGCGACCAAAATCTAGAGTGACTAGAGTCTAGAGCGACTAGAGTCTAAAGTGACTAGAGTCTAGAGCGACTAGAGTCTAGAGTGACTAGGGTCTAGAGAGACTAGAGTCTATAGCGACTAGAGTCTAGAGTGACTAGAGTATAGAGCGACTAGAGTCTAGAGTGACTAGAATCTAGAGTGACTCGAGTCTAGAGTGACTTGAGTCTAGAGTGACTATAGTCTAGAGTGACTAGAGTATAGAGCGACTAGAGTCTAGAGCGACTAGAGACTAGAGTGACTCGAGTCTAGAGTGACTAGAGTCTAGAGTGACTATAGTCTAGAGCGACTAGAGTATAGAGTGACTAGAAGAGTGACTAGAGTGTAGAGTGACTAGAGTCTAGAGTGACTAGAGTCTAGAGCGACTAGAGTCTAGAGTGACTAGAGTCTAGAGCGACCAGAATCTAGAGTGACTAGAGTCTAGAGCGACTAGAGTCTAAAGTGACTAGAGTTTAGAGCGACTAGAGTCTAGAGTGACTAGAGTATAGAGCGACTAGAGTCTAGAGCGACTAGAGTCTAGAGTGACTCGAGTCTAGAGTGACTAGAGTCTAGAGTGACTATAGTCTAGAGCGACTAGAGTATAGAGTGACTAGAGTCTAGAATGACTAGGGTCTAGAGTGACTAGAGTCTAGAGTGACTAGAGTATAGAGCGACTAGAGTCTAGAGTGACTAGAGTCTATAGCGACTAGAGTCTAGAGTGACTAGAGTATAGAGTGACTAGGGTCTAGAGTGACTAGAGTGTAAAGTTCTAGGGTCTAGAGTGATTAGAGTCTAAAATGACTAGAGTCTAGAGTGACTAGAGTCTAGAGTGACTATAGTCTAGAGTGACTAGAGTATAGAGCGACTAGAGTCTAGAGTGACTAGAGTCTAGAGCGACTAGAGTCTAGAGTGACTAGAGTCTAGAGCGACCAGAATCTAGAGTGACTAGAGTCTGGAGCGACTAGAGTCTTAAGTGACTAGAGTCTATAGTGACTAGAGTATAGAGCGACTAGAGTCTAGAGCGACTAGAGTCTAGAGTGACTAGAGTCTAAAGCGACTAGAGTCTAGAGTGACTAGAGTCTAGAGCGACTAGAGTCTAGAGTGACTAGAGTCTAAAGTGACTAGAGTCTAGAGCGACTAGAGTCTAGAGTGACTAGAGTCTAGAGTGACTAGAGTCTAGAGTGACTAGAGTCTAGAGCGACTAGAGTCTAAAGTGACTAGAGTCTAGAGCGACTAGAGTCTAGAGTGACTAGGGTCTAGAGTGACTAGAGTCTATAGCGACTAGAGTCTAGAGTGACTAGAGTATAGAGCGACTAGAGTCTAGAGTGACTAGAATCTGGAGTGACTCGAGTCTAGAGTGACTTGAGTCTAGAGTGACTATAGTCTAGAGTGACTAGAGTATAGAGCGACTAGAGTCTAGAGCGACTAGAGTCTAGAGTGACTCGAGTCTAGAGTGACTAGAGTCTAGAGTGACTTGAGTCTAGAGTGACTATAGTCTAGAGTGACTAGAGTATAGAGCGACTAGAGTCTAGAGCGACTAGAGTCTAGAGTGACTCGAGTCTAGAGTGACTAGAGTCTAGAGTGACTAGAGTATAGAGCGACTAGAGTCTAGAGTGACTAGAGTCTATAGCGACTAGAGTCTAGAGTGACTAGAGTATAGAGCGACTAGAGTCTAGAGTGACTAGAGTCTATAGCGACTAGAGTCTAGAGTGACTCGAGTATAGAGTGACTAGGGTCTAGAGTGACTAGAGTGTAAAGTGTCTAGAGTCTATAGTGATTAGAGTCTAGAGCGACTAGAGTCTAGAGTGACTAGGGTCTAGAGTGACTAGAGTCTTTAGCGACTAGAGTCTAGAGTGACTAGAGTATAGAGCGACTAGAGTCTAGAGTGACTAGAATCTAGAGTGACTCGAGTCTAGAGTGACTTGAGTCTAGAGCGACTATAGTCTAGAGTGACTAGAGTATAGAGCGACTAGAGTCTTGAGTGACTAGAATCTAGAGTGACTAGAGTCTAGAGCGACTAGAGTCTAAAGTGACTAGAGTCTAGAGCGACTAGAGTCTAGAGAGACTAGAGTCTAGAGTGACTAGAGTCTAGAGTGCCTAGAGTCTAGAGTGACTAGAGTATAGAGTGACTAGAAGAGTGACTAGAGTCTAGAGTGACTAGGGTCTAGAGTGACTAGAGTATAGAGCGACTAGAGTCTAGAGTGAGTAGAGTCTATAGCGACTAGAGTCTAGAGTGACTAGAGTATAGAGTGACTAGAAGAGTGACTAGAGTGTAGAGTGACTCGAGTCTAGAGTGACTTGAGTCTAGAGTGACTATAGTCTAGAGTGACTAGAGTATAGAGCGACTAGAGTCTTGAGTGACTAGATTCTAGAGTGACTAGAGTCTAGAGCGACTAGAGTCTAAAGTGACTAGAGTCTAGAGCGACTAGAGTCTAGAGAGACTAGAGTCTAGAGTGACTAGAGTCTAGAGCGACTAGAGTCTTGAGTGACTAGAGTCTAGAGTGACTAGAGTCTAGAGTGACTAGGGTCTAGAGTGACTAGAGTCTAGAGCGACTAGAGTCTTGAGTGACTAGAGTCTAGAGTGACTAGAGTCTAGAGTGACTAGGGTCTAGAGTGACTAGAGTCTAGAGCGACTAGAGTCTTGAGTGACTAGGGTCTAGAGTGACTAGAGTCTATAGCGACTAGAGTCTAGAGTGACTAGAATCTAGAGTGACTCGAGTCTAGAGTGACTTGAGTCTAGAGTGACTATAGTCTAGAGTGACTAGAGTATAGAGCGACTAGAGTCTAGAGCGACTAGAGACTAGAGTGACTCGAGTCTAGAGTGACTAGAGTCTAGAGTGACTATAGTCTAGAGCGACTAGAGTATAGAGTGACTAGAAGAGTGACTAGAGTGTAGAGTGACTAGAGTCTAGAGTGACTAGAGTCTAGAGCGACTAGAGTCTAGAGTGACTAGAGTCTAGAGCGACCAGAATCTAGACTGACTAGAGTCTAGAGTGACTATAGTCTAGAGCGACTAGAGTTTAGAGCGACTAGAGTCTAGAGTGACTAGAATATAGAGCGACTAGAGTCTAGAGCGACTAGAGTCTAGAGTGACTCGAGTCTAGAGTGACTAGAGTCTAGAGTGACTATAGTCTAGAGCGACTAGAGTATAGAGTGACTCGAGCCTAGAGTGACCAGAGTCTAGAGTGACTATAGTCAAGAGCGACTAGAGTATAGAGTGACTATAGTCTAGAGCGACTAGAGTATAGAGTGACTATAGTCTAGAGCGACTAGAGTATAGAGTGACTATAGTCTAGAGTGACTAGAGTATAGAGCGACTAGAGTCTAGAGTGACTACAGTCCAGAGCGACCAGAATCTAGAGTGACTAGAGTCTAGAGCGACTAGAGTATAGAGTGACTATAGTCTAGAGCGACTAGAGTATAGAGTGACCAGAATCTAGACTGACTAGAGTCTAGAGTGACTATAGTCTAGAGCGACTAGAGTATAGAGTGACTAGAAGAGGGACTAGAGTGTAGAGTGACTAGAGTCTAGAGTGACTAGAGTCTAGAGTGACTACAGTCCAGAGCGACCAGAATCTAGAGTGACTAGAGTCTAGAGCGCCTAGAGTCTAAAGTGACTAGAGTCTAGAGTGACTCGAGTCTAGAGTGACTTGAGTCTAGAGTGACTATAGTCTAGAGTGACTAGAGTATAGAGCGACTAGAGTCTAAAGTGACTAGAGTCTAGAGTGACTAGAGTCTAGAGTGACTAGAGTCTAGAGTGAATAGAGTCTAGAGCGACTAGAGTCTTGAGTGACTAGAGTCTAGAGTGACTAGAGTATAGAGTGACTAGAAGAGTGACTAGAGTCTAGAGTGACTTGGGTCTAGAGTGACTATAGTCTAGAGTGACTAGAGTGTAGAGGGACTAGAGTCTAGAGTGACTAGAGTCTAGAGCGACTAGAGTCTAGAGTGACTAGAGTCTAGAGCGACCAAAATCTAGAGTGACTAGAGTCTAGAGCGACTAGAGTCTAAAGTGACTAGAGTCTAGAGCGACTAGAGTCTAGAGTGACTAGGGTCTAGAGAGACTAGAGTCTATAGCGACTAGAGTCTAGAGTGACTAGAGTATAGAGCGACTAGAGTCTAGAGTGACTAGAATCTAGAGTGACTCGAGTCTAGAGTGACTTGAGTCTAGAGTGACTATAGTCTAGAGTGACTAGAGTATAGAGCGACTAGAGTCTAGAGCGACTAGAGACTAGAGTGACTCGAGTCTAGAGTGACTAGAGTCTAGAGTGACTATAGTCTAGAGCGACTAGAGTATAGAGTGACTAGAAGAGTGACTAGAGTGTAGAGTGACTAGAGTCTAGAGTGACTAGAGTCTAGAGCGACTAGAGTCTAGAGTGACTAGAGTCTAGAGCGACCAGAAACTAGAGTGACTAGAGTCTAGAGCGACTAGAGTCTAAAGTGACTAGAGTTTAGAGCGACTAGAGTCTAGAGTGACTAGAGTATAGAGCGACTAGAGTCTAGAGCGACTAGAGTCTAGAGTGACTCGAGTCTAGAGTGACTAGAGTCTAGAGTGACTATAGTCTAGAGCGACTAGAGTATAGAGTGACTAGAGTCTAGAATGACTAGGGTCTAGAGTGACTAGAGTCTAGAGTGACTAGAGTATAAAGCGACTAGAGTCTAGAGTGACTAGAGTCTATAGCGACTAGAGTCTAGAGTGACTAGAGTATAGAGTGACTAGGGTCTAGAGTGACTAGAGTGTAAAGTGTCTAGAGTCTAGAGTGATTAGAGTCTAAAATGACTAGAGTCTAGAGTGACTAGAGTCTAGAGCGACTAGAGTCTAGAGTGACTAGAGTCTAGAGCGACTAGAGTCTAGAGTGACTAGAGTCTAGAGCGACTAGAGTCTAGAGTGACTAGAGTCTAGAGCGACCAGAATCTAGAGTGACTAGAGTCTGGAGCGACTAGAGTCTTAAGTGACTAGAGTCTAGAGTGACTAGAGTATAGAGCGACTAGAGTCTAGAGCGACTAGAGTCTAGAGTGACTAGAGTCTAAAGCGACTAGAGTCTAGAGTGACTAGAGTCTAGAGCGACTAGAGTCTAGAGTGACTAGAGTCTAAAGTGACTAGAGTCTAGAGCGACTAGAGTCTAGAGTGACTAGAGTCTAGAGTGACTAGAGTCTAGAGTGACTAGAGTCTAGAGCGACTAGAATCTAAAGTGACTAGAGTCTAGAGCGACTAGAGTCTAGAGTGACTAGGGTCTAGAGTGACTAGAGTCTATAGCGACTAGAGTCTAGAGTGACTAGAGTATAGAGCGACTAGAGTCTAGAGTGACTAGAATCTGGAGTGACTCGAGTCTAGAGTGACTTGAGTCTAGAGTGACTATAGTCTAGAGTGACTAGAGTATAGAGCGACTAGAGTCTAGAGCGACTAGAGTCTAGAGTGACTCGAGTCTAGAGTGACTAGAGTCTAGAGTGACTATAGTCTAGAGCGACTAGAGTATAGAGTGACTAGAAGAGTGACTAGAGTGTGGAGTGACTAGGGTCTAGAGTGACTAGAGTCTAGAGTGACTAGAGTATAGAGCGACTAGAGTCTAGAGTGACTAGAGTCTATAGCGACTAGAGTCTAGAGTGACTCGAGTATAGAGTGACTAGGGTCTAGAGTGACTAGAGTGTAAAGTGTCTAGAGTCTATAGTGATTAGAGTCTAGAGCGACTAGAGTCTAGAGTGACTAGGGTCTAGAGTGACTAGAGTCTTTAGCGACTAGAGTCTAGAGTGACTAGAGTATAGAGCGACTAGAGTCTAGAGTGACTAGAATCTAGAGTGACTAGAGTCTAGAGTGACTAGAGTCCAGAGCGACCAGAGTCTAGAGTGACTAGAGTCTAGAGCGACTAGAGTCTAGAGTGACTAGAGTATAGAGCGACTAGAGTCTAAAGTGACTAGAGTCTAGAGTGATTAGAGTATAGAGCGACTAGAGTCTAGAGTGACTAGAATCTAGAGTGACTAGAGTCTAGAGTGACTAGAGTCCAGAGCGACCAGAGTCTAGAGTGACTAGAGTCTAGAGCGACTAGAGTCTAGGGTGACTAGAGTATAGAGTGAGTAGAGTCTATAGTGACTACAGTCCAGAGTGACTAGAGTATAGAGTGACTAGAGTCTAGAGTGACTAGAGTCTACAGTGACTAGAGTCTAGAGTGACTAGGGTCTAGAGTGACAAGAGTCTAGAGCGACTAGAGTCTAGAGTGACTAGGGTCTAAAGTGACTAGAGTCTAGAGTGACTAGAATCTAGATTGACTAGAGTCTAGAGTGACTACAGTCTAGAGTGACTAGAGTATAGAGTGACTAGAGTCTAGAGTGACTAGAGTCTACAGTGACTAGAGTCTAGAGTGACTAGGGTCTAGAGTGACAAGAGTCTAGAGCGACTAGAGTCTAGAGTGACTAGGGTCTTAAGTGGCTAGGGTATAGAGTGAGTAGAGTCTAGAGTGACTAGAGTCTAGAGCGACCAAAATCTAGAGTGACTAGAGTCTAGAGCGACTAGAGTCTAAAGTGACTAGAGTCTAGAGCGACTAGAGTCTAGAGTGACTAGAGTCTAGAGTGACTAGAGTGACTAGAGTCTAGAGTGACTACAGTCTAGAGTGACTATAGTCTAGATCGACTAGAGTCTAGGGTGACTAGAGTATAGAGTGAGTAGAGTCTACAGTGACTAGAGTATAGACTGACTAGAGTCTTGAGTGACTAGAGTATAGAGCGACTAGAGTCTAGAGCGAGTAGAGTCTAGAGTGACTCGAGTCTAGAGTGACTAGAGTCTAGAGTGACTATAGTCTAGAGCGACTAGAGTATAGAGTGACTCGAGCCTAGAGTGACCAGAGTCTAGAGTGACTATAGTCAAGAGCGACTAGAGTATAGAGTGACTATAGTCTAGAGCGACTAGAGTATAGAGTGACTAGAGTCTAGAGTGACTAGAGTCCAGAGCGACCAGAGTCTAGAGTGACAAGAGTCTAGAGCGACTAGAGTCTAGAGTGACTAGGGTCTAAAGTGACTAGAGTCTAGAGTGACTAGAATCTAGATTGACTAGAGTCTAGAGTGACTACAGTCTAGAGTGACTAGAGTATAGAGTGACTAGAGTCTAGAGTGACTAGAGTCTACAGTGACTAGAGTCTAGAGTGACTAGGGTCTAGAGTGACAAGAGTCTAGAGCGACTAGAGTCTAGAGTGACTAGAGTCTAGAGCGACCAGAATCTAGAGTGACTAGAGTCTGGAGCGACTAGAGTCTTAAGTGACTAGAGTCTAGAGTGACTAGAGTATAGAGCGACTAGAGTCTAGAGCGACTAGAGTCTAGAGTGACTAGAGTCTAAAGCGACTAGAGTCTAGAGTGACTAGAGTCTAGAGCGACTAGAGTCTAGAGTGACTAGAGTCTAAAGTGACTAGAGTCTAGAGCGACTAGAGTCTAGAGTGACTAGAGTCTAGAGTGACTAGAGTCTAGAGTGACTAGAGTCTAGAGCGACTAGAGTCTAAAGTGACTAGAGTCTAGAGCGACTAGAGTCTAGAGTGACTAGGGTCTAGAGTGACTAGAGTCTATAGCGACTAGAGTCTAGAGTGACTAGAGTATAGAGCGACTAGAGTCTAGAGTGACTAGAATCTGGAGTGACTCGAGTCTAGAGTGACTTGAGTCTAGAGTGACTATAGTCTAGAGTGACTAGAGTATAGAGCGACTAGAGTCTAGAGCGACTAGAGTCTAGAGTGACTCGAGTCTAGAGTGACTAGAGTCTAGAGTGACTATAGTCTAGAGCGACTAGAGTATAGAGTGACTAGAAGAGTGACTAGAGTGTGGAGTGACTAGGGTCTAGAGTGACTAGAGTCTAGAGTGACTAGAGTATAGAGCGACTAGAGTCTAGAGTGACTAGAGTCTATAGCGACTAGAGTCTAGAGTGACTCGAGTATAGAGTGACTAGGGTCTAGAGTGACTAGAGTGTAAAGTGTCTAGAGTCTATAGTGATTAGAGTCTAGAGCGACTAGAGTCTAGAGTGACTAGGGTCTAGAGTGACTAGAGTCTTTAGCGACTAGAGTCTAGAGTGACTAGAGTATAGAGCGACTAGAGTCTAGAGTGACTAGAATCTAGAGTGACTAGAGTCTAGAGTGACTAGAGTCCAGAGCGACCAGAGTCTAGAGTGACTAGAGTCTAGAGCGACTAGAGTCTAGAGTGACTAGAGTATAGAGCGACTAGAGTCTAAAGTGACTAGAGTCTAGAGTGATTAGAGTATAGAGCGACTAGAGTCTAGAGTGACTAGAATCTAGAGTGACTAGAGTCTAGAGTGACTAGAGTCCAGAGCGACCAGAGTCTAGAGTGACTAGAGTCTAGAGCGACTAGAGTCTAGGGTGACTAGAGTATAGAGTGAGTAGAGTCTATAGTGACTACAGTCTAGAGTGACTAGAGTATAGAGTGACTAGAGTCTAGAGTGACTAGAGTCTACAGTGACTAGAGTCTAGAGTGACTAGGGTCTAGAGTGACAAGAGTCTAGAGCGACTAGAGTCTAGAGTGACTAGGGTCTAAAGTGACTAGAGTCTAGAGTGACTAGAATCTAGATTGACTAGAGTCTAGAGTGACTACAGTCTAGAGTGACTAGAGTATAGAGTGACTAGAGTCTAGAGTGACTAGAGTCTACAGTGACTAGAGTCTAGAGTGACTAGGGTCTAGAGTGACAAGAGTCTAGAGCGACTAGAGTCTAGAGTGACTAGGGTCTTAAGTGGCTAGGGTATAGAGTGAGTAGAGTCTAGAGTGACTAGAGTCTAGAGCGACCAAAATCTAGAGTGACTAGAGTCTAGAGCGACTAGAGTCTAAAGTGACTAGAGTCTAGAGCGACTAGAGTCTAGAGTGACTAGAGTCTAGAGTGACTAGAGTGACTAGAGTCTAGAGTGACTACAGTCTAGAGTGACTATAGTCTAGATCGACTAGAGTCTAGGGTGACTAGAGTATAGAGTGAGTAGAGTCTACAGTGACTAGAGTATAGACTGACTAGAGTCTTGAGTGACTAGAGTATAGAGCGACTAGAGTCTAGAGCGAGTAGAGTCTAGAGTGACTCGAGTCTAGAGTGACTAGAGTCTAGAGTGACTATAGTCTAGAGCGACTAGAGTATAGAGTGACTCGAGCCTAGAGTGACCAGAGTCTAGAGTGACTATAGTCAAGAGCGACTAGAGTATAGAGTGACTATAGTCTAGAGCGACTAGAGTATAGAGTGACTAGAGTCTAGAGTGACTAGAGTCCAGAGCGACCAGAGTCTAGAGTGACTAGAGTCTAGAGTGACTAGAGTCCAGAGCGACCAGAGTCTAAAGTGACTAGAGTCTAGAGTGACTCGAGTCTAGAGTGACTTGAGTCTAGAGTGACTATAGTCTAGAGTGACTAGAGTATAGAGCGACTAGAGTCTAAAGTGACTAGAGTCTAGAGTGATTAGAGTATAGAGCGACTAGAGTCTTATGTGACTAGAGGTCTGAGTGACTAGAGTCCAGAGTGACTCGAGTCTAGAGTGACCAGAGTCTAGAGTGACTATAGTCAAGAGCGACTAGAGTATAGAGTGACTATAGTCTAGAGCGACTAGAGTATAGAGTGACTAGAAGAGTGACTAGAGTGTAGAGTGACTAGAGTCTAGAGTGACTAGAGTCTAGAGTGACTAGAGTCCAGAGCGACCAGAGTCTAGAGTGACTAGAGTCTAGAGCGACTAGAGTCTAAAGTGACTAGAGTCTAGAGTGACTCGAGTCTAGAGTGACTTGAGTCTAGAGTGACTATAGTCTAGAGTGACTAGAGTATAGAGCGACTAGAGTCTAAAGTGACTAGAGTCTAGAGTGATTAGAGTATAGAGCGACTAGAGTCTTATGTGACTAGAGGTCTGAGTGACTAGAGTCCAGAGTGACTCGAGCCTAGAGTGACCAGAGTCTAGAGTGAATATAGTCTAGAGCGACTAGAGTATAGAGTGACTATAGTCTAGAGTATAGAGTGACTATAGTCTAGAGCGACTAGAGTATAGAGTGACTAGAAGAGGGACTAGAGTGTAGAGTGACTAGAGTCTAGAGTGACTAGAGTCTAGAGTGACTATAGTCCAGAGCGACCAGAATCTAGAGTGACTAGAGTCTAGAGCGCCTAGAGTCTAAAGTGACTAGAGTCTAGAGTGACTCGAGTCTAGAGTGACTTGAGTCTAGAGTGACTATAGTCTAGAGTGACTAGAGTATAGAGCGACTAGAGTCTAAAGTGACTAGAGTCTAGAGTGACTAGAGTCTAGAGTGACTAGAGTCTAGAGTGACTAGAGTCTAGAGCGACTAGAGTCTTGAGTGACTAGAGTCTAGGGTGGCTAGAGTCTAGAGAGACTAGAGTCTAGAGTGTCTAGAGTCTAGAGTGACTTGGGTCTAGAGTGACTATAGTCTAGAGTGACTAGAGTATAGAGGGACTAGAGTCTAGAGTGTCTAGAGTCTAGAGTGACTTGGGTCTAGAGTGACTATAGTCTAGGGTGGCTAGAGTCTAGAGAGACTAGAGTCTAGAGTGTCTAGAGTCTAGAGTGACTTGGGTCTAGAGTGACTATAGTCTAGAGTGACTAGAGTATAGAGGGACTAGAGTCTAGAGTGACTAGAGTCTAGAGCGACTAGAGTCTAGAGTGACTAGAGTCTAGAGCGACCAAAATCTAGAGTGACTAGAGTCTAGAGCGACTAGAGTCTAAAGTGACTAGAGTCTAGAGCGACTAGAGTCTAGAGTGACTAGGGTCTAGAGAGACTAGAGTCTATAGCGACTAGAGTCTAGAGTGACTAGAGTATAGAGCGACTAGAGTCTAGAGTGACTAGAATCTAGAGTGACTCGAGTCTAGAGTGACTTGAGTCTAGAGTGACTATAGTCTAGAGTGACTAGAGTATAGAGCGACTAGAGTCTAGAGCGACTAGAGACTAGAGTGACTCGAGTCTAGAGTGACTAGAGTCTAGAGTGACTATAGTCTAGAGCGACTAGAGTATAGAGTGACTAGAAGAGTGACTAGAGTGTAGAGTGACTAGAGTCTAGAGTGACTAGAGTCTAGAGCGACTAGAGTCTAGAGTGACTAGAGTCTAGAGCGACCAGAATCTAGAGTGACTAGAGTCTAGAGCGACTAGAGTCTAAAGTGACTAGAGTTTAGAGCGACTAGAGTCTAGAGTGACTAGAGTATAGAGCGACTAGAGTCTAGAGCGACTAGAGTCTAGAGTGACTCGAGTCTAGAGTGACTAGAGTCTAGAGTGACTATAGTCTAGAGCGACTAGAGTATAGAGTGACTAGAGTCTGGAATGACTAGGGTCTAGAGTGACTAGAGTCTAGAGTGACTAGAGTATAGAGCGACTAGAGTCTATAGCGACTAGAGTCTAGAGTGACTAGAGTATAGAGTGACTAGGGTCTAGAGTGACTAGAGTGTAAAGTTCTAGGGTCTAGAGTGATTAGAGTCTAAAATGACTAGAGTCTAGAGTGACTAGAGTCTAGAGTGACTATAGTCTAGAGTGACTAGAGTATAGAGCGACTAGAGTCTAGAGTGACTAGAGTCTAGAGCGACTAGAGTCTAGAGTGACTAGAGTCTAGAGCGACCAGAATCTAGAGTGACTAGAGTCTGGAGCGACTAGAGTCTTAAGTGACTAGAGTCTATAGTGACTAGAGTATAGAGCGACTAGAGTCTAGAGCGACTAGAGTCTAGAGTGACTAGAGTCTAAAGCGACTAGAGTCTAGAGTGACTAGAGTCTAGAGCGACTAGAGTCTAGAGTGACTAGAGTCTAAAGTGACTAGAGTCTAGAGCGACTAGAGTCTAGAGTGACTAGAGTCTAGAGTGACTAGAGTCTAGAGTGACTAGAGTCTAGAGCGACTAGAGTCTAAAGTGACTAGAGTCTAGAGCGACTAGAGTCTAGAGTGACTAGGGTCTAGAGTGACTAGAGTCTATAGCGACTAGAGTCTAGAGTGACTAGAGTATAGAGCGACTAGAGTCTAGAGTGACTAGAGTCTAAAGTGACTAGAGTCTAGAGTGACTAGAGTCTAGAGTGACTATAGTCTAGAGCGACTAGAGTATAGAGTGACTAGAGTCTGGAATGACTAGGGTCTAGAGTGACTAGAGTCTAGAGTGACTAGAGTATAGAGCGACTAGAGTCTATAGCGACTAGAGTCTAGAGTGACTAGAGTATAGAGTGACTAGGGTCTAGAGTGACTAGAGTGTAAAGTGACTAGAGTCTAGAGCGACTAGAGTCTAGAGTGACTAGGGTCTAGAGTGACTAGAGTCTATAGCGACTAGAGTCTAGAGTGACTAGAGTATAGAGCGACTAGAGTCTAGAGTGACTAGAGTCTAAAGTGACTAGAGTCTAGAGTGACTAGAGTCTAGAGTGACTATAGTCTAGAGCGACTAGAGTCTAGAGTGACTTGGGTCTAGAGTGACTATAGTCTAGAGTGACTAGAGTATAGAGGGACTAGAGTCTAGAGTGACTAGAGTCTAGAGCGACTAGAGTCTAGAGTGACTAGAGTCTAGAGCGACCAAAATCTAGAGTGACTAGAGTCTATAGCGACTAGAGTCTAGAGTGACTAGAGTATAGAGCGACTAGAGTCTAGAGCGACTAGAGTCTAGAGCGACTAGAGTCTAGAGTGACTAGAGTCTAAAGTGACTAGAGTCTAGAGTGACTAGAGTCTAGAGTGACTATAGTCTAGAGCGACTAGAGTCTAGAGTGACTTGGGTCTAGAGTGACTATAGTCTAGAGTGACTAGAGTATAGAGGGACTAGAGTCTAGAGTGACTAGAGTCTAGAGCGACTAGAGTCTAGAGTGACTAGAGTCTAGAGCGACCAAAATCTAGAGTGACTAGAGTCTATAGCGACTAGAGTCTAGAGTGACTAGAGTATAGAGCGACTAGAGTCTAGAGCGACTAGAGTCTAGAGTGACTCGAGTCTAGAGTGACTAGAGTCTAGAGTGACTATAGTCTAGAGCGACTAGAGTATAGAGTGACTAGAGTCTGGAATGACTAGGGTCTAGAGTGACTAGAGTCTAGAGTGACTAGAGTATAGAGCGACTAGAGTCTAGAGTGACTAGAGTCTAGAGCGACCAAAATCTAGAGTGACTAGAGTCTATAGCGACTAGAGTCTAGAGTGACTAGAGTATAGAGCGACTAGAGTCTAGAGCGACTAGAGTCTAGAGCGACTAGAGTCTAGAGTGACTCGAGTCTAGAGTGACTAGAGTCTAGAGTGACTAGAGTCTAGAGTGACTAGAGTCTAGAGCGACTAGAGTCTAAAGTGACTAGAGTCTAGAGCGACTAGAGTCTAGAGTGACTAGGGTCTAGAGTGACTAGAGTCTATAGCGACTAGAGTCTAGAGTGACTAGAGTATAGAGCGACTAGAGTCTAGAGTGACTAGAGTCTAAAGTGACTAGAGTCTAGAGTGACTAGAGTCTAGAGTGACTATAGTCTAGAGCGACTAGAGTCTAGAGTGACTTGGGTCTAGAGTGACTATAGTCTAGAGTGACTAGAGTATAGAGGGACTAGAGTCTAGAGTGACTAGAGTCTAGAGCGACTAGAGTCTAGAGTGACTAGAGTCTAGAGCGACCAAAATCTAGAGTGACTAGAGTCTATAGCGACTAGAGTCTAGAGTGACTAGAGTATAGAGCGACTAGAGTCTAGAGCGACTAGAGTCTAGAGTGACTCGAGTCTAGAGTGACTAGAGTCTAGAGTGACTATAGTCTAGAGCGACTAGAGTATAGAGTGACTAGAGTCTGGAATGACTAGGGTCTAGAGTGACTAGAGTCTAGAGTGACTAGAGTATAGAGCGACTAGAGTCTATAGCGACTAGAGTCTAGAGTGACTAGAGTATAGAGTGACTAGGGTCTAGAGTGACTAGAGTGTAAAGTTCTAGGGTCTAGAGTGATTAGAGTCTAAAATGACTAGAGTCTAGAGTGACTAGAGTCTAGAGTGACTATAGTCTAGAGTGACTAGAGTATAGAGCGACTAGAGTCTAGAGTGACTAGAGTCTAGAGCGACTAGAGTCTAGAGTGACTAGAGTCTAGAGCGACCAGAATCTAGAGTGACTAGAGTCTGGAGCGACTAGAGTCTTAAGTGACTAGAGTCTATAGTGACTAGAGTATAGAGCGACTAGAGTCTAGAGCGACTAGAGTCTAGAGTGACTAGAGTCTAAAGCGACTAGAGTCTAGAGTGACTAGAGTCTAGAGCGACTAGAGTCTAGAGTGACTAGAGTCTAAAGTGACTAGAGTCTAGAGCGACTAGAGTCTAGAGTGACTAGAGTCTAGAGTGACTAGAGTCTAGAGTGACTAGAGTCTAGAGCGACTAGAGTCTAAAGTGACTAGAGTCTAGAGCGACTAGAGTCTAGAGTGACTAGGGTCTAGAGTGACTAGAGTCTATAGCGACTAGAGTCTAGAGTGACTAGAGTATAGAGCGACTAGAGTCTAGAGTGACTAGAATCTGGAGTGACTCGAGTCTAGAGTGACTTGAGTCTAGAGTGACTATAGTCTAGAGTGACTAGAGTATAGAGCGACTAGAGTCTAGAGCGACTAGAGTCTAGAGTGACTCGAGTCTAGAGTGACTAGAGTCTAGAGTGACTATAGTCTAGAGCGACTAGAGTATAGAGTGACTAGAAGAGTGACTAGAGTGTGGAGTGACTAGGGTCTAGAGTGACTAGAGTCTAGAGTGACTAGAGTATAGAGCGACTAGAGTCTAGAGTGACTAGAGTCTATAGCGACTAGAGTCTAGAGTGACTCGAGTATAGAGTGACTAGGGTCTAGAGTGACTAGAGTGTAAAGTGTCTAGAGTCTATAGTGATTAGAGTCTAGAGCGACTAGAGTCTAGAGTGACTAGGGTCTAGAGTGACTAGAGTCTTTAGCGACTAGAGTCTAGAGTGACTAGAGTATAGAGCGACTAGAGTCTAGAGTGACTAGAATCTAGAGTGACTCGAGTCTAGAGTGACTTGAGTCTAGAGCGACTATAGTCTAGAGTGACTAGAGTATAGAGCGACTAGAGTCTTGAGTGACTAGAATCTAGAGTGACTAGAGTCTAGAGCGACTAGAGTCTAAAGTGACTAGAGTCTAGAGCGACTAGAGTCTAGAGAGACTAGAGTCTAGAGTGACTAGAGTCTAGAGTGCCTAGAGTCTAGAGTGACTAGAGTATAGAGTGACTAGAAGAGTGACTAGAGTCTAGAGTGACTAGAGTATAGAGCGACTAGAGTCTATAGCGACTAGAGTCTAGAGTGACTAGAGTATAGAGTGACTAGGGTCTAGAGTGACTAGAGTCTAGAGCGACCAAAATCTAGAGTGACTAGAGTCTATAGCGACTAGAGTCTAGAGTGACTAGAGTCTATAGTGACTAGAGTATAGAGCGACTAGAGTCTAGAGCGACTAGAGTCTAGAGTGACTAGAGTCTAAAGCGACTAGAGTCTAGAGTGACTAGAGTCTAGAGCGACTAGAGTCTAGAGTGACTAGAGTCTAAAGTGACTAGAGTCTAGAGCGACTAGAGTCTAGAGTGACTAGAGTCTAGAGTGACTAGAGTCTAGAGTGACTAGAGTCTAGAGCGACTAGAGTCTAAAGTGACTAGAGTCTAGAGCGACTAGAGTCTAGAGTGACTAGGGTCTAGAGTGACTAGAGTCTATAGCGACTAGAGTCTAGAGTGACTAGAGTATAGAGCGACTAGAGTCTAGAGTGACTAGAATCTGGAGTGACTCGAGTCTAGAGTGACTTGAGTCTAGAGTGACTATAGTCTAGAGTGACTAGAGTATAGAGCGACTAGAGTCTAGAGCGACTAGAGTCTAGAGTGACTCGAGTCTAGAGTGACTAGAGTCTAGAGTGACTATAGTCTAGAGCGACTAGAGTATAGAGTGACTAGAAGAGTGACTAGAGTGTGGAGTGACTAGGGTCTAGAGTGACTAGAGTCTAGAGTGACTAGAGTATAGAGCGACTAGAGTCTAGAGTGACTAGAGTCTATAGCGACTAGAGTCTAGAGTGACTCGAGTATAGAGTGACTAGGGTCTAGAGTGACTAGAGTGTAAAGTGTCTAGAGTCTATAGTGATTAGAGTCTAGAGCGACTAGAGTCTAGAGTGACTAGGGTCTAGAGTGACTAGAGTCTTTAGCGACTAGAGTCTAGAGTGACTAGAGTATAGAGCGACTAGAGTCTAGAGTGACTAGAATCTAGAGTGACTCGAGTCTAGAGTGACTTGAGTCTAGAGCGACTATAGTCTAGAGTGACTAGAGTATAGAGCGACTAGAGTCTTGAGTGACTAGAATCTAGAGTGACTAGAGTCTAGAGCGACTAGAGTCTAAAGTGACTAGAGTCTAGAGCGACTAGAGTCTAGAGAGACTAGAGTCTAGAGTGACTAGAGTCTAGAGTGCCTAGAGTCTAGAGTGACTAGAGTATAGAGTGACTAGAAGAGTGACTAGAGTCTAGAGTGACTAGGGTCTAGAGTGACTAGAGTATAGAGCGACTAGAGTCTAGAGTGAGTAGAGTCTATAGCGACTAGAGTCTAGAGTGACTAGAGTATAGAGTGACTAGAAGAGTGACTAGAGTGTAGAGTGACTCGAGTCTAGAGTGACTTGAGTCTAGAGTGACTATAGTCTAGAGTGACTAGAGTATAGAGCGACTAGAGTCTTGAGTGACTAGAATCTAGAGTGACTAGAGTCTAGAGCGACTAGAGTCTAAAGTGACTAGAGTCTAGAGCGACTAAAGTCTAGAGAGACTAGAGTCTAGAGTGACTAGAGTCTAGAGCGACTCGAGTCTAGAGTGACTTGAGTCTAGAGTGACTATAGTCTAGAGTGACTAGAGTATAGAGCGACTAGAGTCTTGAGTGACTAGAATCTAGAGTGACTAGAGTCTAGAGCGACTAGAGTCTAAAGTGACTAGAGTCTAGAGCGACTAAAGTCTAGAGAGACTAGAGTCTAGAGTGACTAGAGTCTAGAGCGACTAGAGTCTTGAGTGACTAGAGTCTAGAGTGACTAGAGTCTAGAGTGACTAGGGTCTAGAGTGACTAGAGTCTAGAGCGACTAGAGTCTTGAGTGACTAGAGTCTAGAGTGACTAGAGTCTAGAGTGACTAGGGTCTAGAGTGACTAGAGTCTAGAGCGACTAGAGTCTTGAGTGACTAGGGTCTAGAGTGACTCGAGTCTAGAGTGACTTGAGTCTAGAGTGACTATAGTCTAGAGTGACTAGAGTATAGAGCGACTAGAGTCTAGAGCGACTAGAGACTAGAGTGACTCGAGTCTAGAGTGACTAGAGTCTAGAGTGACTATAGTCTAGAGCGACTAGAGTATAGAGTGACTAGAAGAGTGACTAGAGTGTAGAGTGACTAGAGTCTAGAGTGACTAGAGTCTAGAGCGACTAGAGTCTAGAGTGACTAGAGTCTAGAGCGACCAGAATCTAGACTGACTAGAGTCTAGAGTGACTATAGTCTAGAGCGACTAGAGTTTAGAGCGACTAGAGTCTAGAGTGACTAGAATATAGAGCGACTAGAGTCTAGAGCGACTAGAGTCTAGAGTGACTCGAGTCTAGAGTGACTAGAGTCTAGAGTGACTATAGTCTAGAGCGACTAGAGTATAGAGTGACTCGAGCCTAGAGTGACCAGAGTCTAGAGTGACTATAGTCAAGAGCGACTAGAGTATAGAGTGACTATAGTCTAGAGCGACTAGAGTATAGAGTGACTATAGTCTAGAGCGACTAGAGTATAGAGTGACTATAGTCTAGAGCGACTAGAGTATAGAGTGACTAGAAGAGTGACTAGAGTGTAGAGTGACTAGAGTCTAGAGTGACTAGAGTCTAGAGTGACTAGAGTCCAGAGCGACCAGAGTCTAGAGTGACTAGAGTCTAGAGCGACTAGAGTCTAAAGTGACTAGAGTCTAGAGTGACTCGAGTCAAGAGTGACTTGAGTCTAGAGTGACTATAGTCTAGAGTGACTAGAGTATAGAGCGACTAGAGTCTAAAGCGACTAGAGTCTAGAGTGATTAGAGTATAGAGCGACTAGAGTCTTATGTGACTAGAGGTCTGAGTGACTAGAGTCCAGAGTGACTCGAGCCTAGAGTGACCAGAGTCTAGAGTGACTATAGTCTAGAGCGACTAGAGTATAGAGTGACTATAGTCTAGAGCGACTAGAGTATAGAGTGACTATAGTCTAGAGCGACTAGAGTATAGAGTGACTAGAAGAGGGACTAGAGTGTAGAGTGACTAGAGTCTAGAGTGACTAGAGTCTAGAGTGACTACAGTCCAGAGCGACCAGAATCTAGAGTGACTAGAGTCTAGAGCGCCTAGAGTCTAAAGTGACTAGAGTCTAGAGTGACTCGAGTCTAGAGTGACTTGAGTCTAGAGTGACTATAGTCTAGAGTGACTAGAGTATAGAGCGACTAGAGTCTAAAGTGACTAGAGTCTAGAGTGACTAGAGTCTAGAGTGACTAGAGTCTAGAGTGACTAGAGTCTAGAGCGACTAGAGTCTTGAGTGACTAGAGTCTAGAGTGACTAGAGTATAGAGTGACTAGAAGAGTGACTAGAGTCTAGAGTGACTTGGGTCTAGAGTGACTATAGTCTAGAGTGACTAGAGTATAGAGGGACTAGAGTCTAGAGTGACTAGAGTCTAGAGCGACTAGAGTCTAGAGTGACTAGAGTCTAGAGCGACCAAAATCTAGAGTGACTAGAGTCTAGAGCGACTAGAGTCTAAAGTGACTAGAGTCTAGAGCGACTAGAGTCTAGAGTGACTAGGGTCTAGAGAGACTAGAGTCTATAGCGACTAGAGTCTAGAGTGACTAGAGTATAGAGCGACTAGAGTCTAGAGTGACTAGAATCTAGAGTGACTCGAGTCTAGAGTGACTTGAGTCTAGAGTGACTATAGTCTAGAGTGACTAGAGTATAGAGCGACTAGAGTCTAGAGCGACTAGAGACTAGAGTGACTCGAGTCTAGAGTGACTAGAGTCTAGAGTGACTATAGTCTAGAGCGACTAGAGTATAGAGTGACTAGAAGAGTGACTAGAGTGTAGAGTGACTAGAGTCTAGAGTGACTAGAGTCTAGAGCGACTAGAGTCTAGAGTGACTAGAGTCTAGAGCGACCAGAATCTAGAGTGACTAGAGTCTAGAGCGACTAGAGTCTAAAGTGACTAGAGTTTAGAGCGACTAGAGTCTAGAGTGACTAGAGTATAGAGCGACTAGAGTCTAGAGCGACTAGAGTCTAGAGTGACTCGAGTCTAGAGTGACTAGAGTCTAGAGTGACTATAGTCTAGAGCGACTAGAGTATAGAGTGACTAGAGTCTAGAATGACTAGGGTCTAGAGTGACTAGAGTCTAGAGTGACTAGAGTATAAAGCGACTAGAGTCTAGAGTGACTAGAGTCTATAGCGACTAGAGTCTAGAGTGACTAGAGTATAGAGTGACTAGGGTCTAGAGTGACTAGAGTGTAAAGTGTCTAGAGTCTAGAGTGATTAGAGTCTAAAATGACTAGAGTCTAGAGTGACTAGAGTCTAGAGCGACTAGAGTCTAGAGTGACTAGAGTCTAGAGCGACTAGAGTCTAGAGTGACTAGAGTCTAGAGCGACTAGAGTCTAGAGTGACTAGAGTCTAGAGCGACCAGAATCTAGAGTGACTAGAGTCTGGAGCGACTAGAGTCTTAAGTGACTAGAGTCTAGAGTGACTAGAGTATAGAGCGACTAGAGTCTAGAGCGACTAGAGTCTAGAGTGACTAGAGTCTAAAGCGACTAGAGTCTAGAGTGACTAGAGTCTAGAGCGACTAGAGTCTAGAGTGACTAGAGTCTAAAGTGACTAGAGTCTAGAGCGACTAGAGTCTAGAGTGACTAGAGTCTAGAGTGACTAGAGTCTAGAGTGACTAGAGTCTAGAGCGACTAGAGTCTAAAGTGACTAGAGTCTAGAGCGACTAGAGTCTAGAGTGACTAGGGTCTAGAGTGACTAGAGTCTATAGCGACTAGAGTCTAAAGTGACTAGAGTCTAGAGTGACTAGAGTCTAGAGTGACTAGAGTCTAGAGCGACTAGAGTCTAGAGTGACTAGAGTCTAGAGTGACTAGAGTCTAGAGTGACTAGAGTCTAGAGCGACTAGAGTCTAAAGTGACTAGAGTCTAGAGCGACTAGAGTCTAGAGTGACTAGAGTCTAGAGCGACTAGAGTCTAGAGTGACTAGAGTCTAAAGTGACTAGAGTCTAGAGTGACTAGAGTCTAGAGTGACTAGAGTCTAGAGTGACTAGAGTCTAGAGCGACTAGAGTCTAAAGTGACTAGAGTCTAGAGCGACTAGAGTCTAGAGTGACTAGAGTATAGAGCGACTAGAGTCTAGAGCGACTAGAGTCTAAAGTGACTAGAGTCTAGAGCGACTAGAGTCTAGAGTGACTAGAGTCTAGAGCGACTAGAGTCTAGAGTGACTAGAGTCTAAAGTGACTAGAGTCTAGAGTGACTAGAGTCTAGAGTGACTAGAGTCTAGAGTGACTAGAGTCTAGAGCGACTAGAGTCTAAAGTGACTAGAGTCTAGAGCGACTAGAGTATAGAGTGACTAGAAGAGTGACTAGAGTGTGGAGTGACTAGGGTCTAGAGTGACTAGAGTCTAGAGTGACTAGAGTATAGAGCGACTAGAGTCTAGAGTGACTAGAGTCTATAGCGACTAGATTCTAGAGTGACTCGAGTATGGAGTGACTAGGGTCTAGAGTGACTAGAGTGTAAAGTGTCTAGAGTCTATAGTGATTAGAGTCTAGAGCGACTAGAGTCTAGAGTGACTAGGGTCTAGAGTGACTAGAGTCTTTAGCGACTAGAGTCTAGAGTGACTAGAGTATAGAGCGACTAGAGTCTAGAGTGACTAGAATCTAGAGTGACTCGAGTCTAGAGTGACTTGAGTCTAGAGCGACTATAGTCTAGAGTGACTAGAGTATAGAGCGACTAGAGTCTTGAGTGACTAGAATCTAGAGTGACTAGAGTCTAGAGCGACTAGAGTCTAGAGTGAGTAGAGTCTATAGCGACTAGAGTCTAGAGTGACTAGAGTATAGAGTGACTAGAAGAGTGACTAGAGTGTAGAGTGACTCGAGTCTAGAGTGACTTGAGTCTAGAGTGACTATAGTCTAGAGTGACTAGAGTATAGAGCGACTAGAGTCTTGAGTGACTAGAATCTAGAGTGACTAGAGTCTAGAGCGACTAGAGTCTAGAGCGACTAGAGTCTAGAGAGACTAGAGTCTAGAGTGACTAGAGTCTAGAGTGACTAGAGTCTAGAGTGACTAGAGTATAGAGTGACTAGAAGAGTGACTAGAGTCTAGAGTGACTAGAGTCTAGAGTGAATTGAGTCTAGAGTGACTATAGTCTAGAGTGACTAGAGTCTAGAGCGACTAGAGTCTAGAGCGACTAGAGTCTAAAGTCACTAGAGTCTAGAGTGACTAGAGTCTAGAGCGACTAGAGTCTAGAGTGACTAGAGTCTAGAGCGACTAGAGTCTAAAGTGACTAGAGTCTAGAGCGACTAGAGTCTAGAGTCACTAGAGTCTAGAGTGACTAGAGCGACCAAAATCTAGAGCGAATAGAGTCTAAAGTGACTAGAGTCTAGAGCGACTAGAGTCTAGAGTGACTAGGGTCTAGAGTGACTAAAGTCTATAGCGACTAGAGTCTAGAGTGACTAGGGTCTAGAGAGACTAGAGTCTATAGCGACTAGAGTCTAGAGTGACTAGAGTATAGAGCGACTAGAGTCTAGAGTGACTAGAATCTAGAGTAACTCGAGTCTAGAGTGACTTGAGTCTAGAGTGACTATAGTCTAGAGTGACTAGAGTATAGAGCGACTAGAGTCTCGAGCGACTAGAGTCTAGAGTGACTCGAGTCTAGAGTGACTAGAGTCTAGAGTGACTATAGTCTAGAGCGACTAGAGTTTAGAGTGACTAGAAGAGTGACTAGAGTGTAGAGTTACTAGAGTCTAGAGTGACTAGAGTCTAGAGCGACTAGAGTCTAGAGTGACTAGAGTCTAGAGCGACTAGAGTCTAAAGTGACTAGAGTTTAGAGCGACTAGAGTCTAGAGTGACTAGAGTATAGAGCGACTAAAGTCTAGAGCGACTAGAGTCTAGAGTGACTCGAGTCTAGAGTGACTAGAGTCTAGAGTGACTATAGTCTAGAGCGACTAGAGTATAGAGTGACTAGAAGAGTGACTAGAGTGTAGAGTGACTAGAGTCTAGAGTGACTAGAGTCTAGAGCGACTAGAGTCTAGAGCGACTAGAGTCTAGAGTGACAAGAGTCTAGAGTCACTAGAGTCTAGAGTGACTAGAGCGACCAAAATCTAGAGCGACTAGAGTCTAAAGTGACTAGAGTCTTGAGTGACTAGAGTCTAGAGTGACTAGAGTCTAGAGTGACTAGAGTCTTGAGTGACTAGAGTCTAGAGTGACTCGAGTCTAAAGTGACTAGAGTCTAGAGTGACTAGAGTCTAGAGCGACTAGACTCTAGAGCGCCTAGAGTCTAGAGCGACTGGAGTCTAGAGTGACTAGAGTCTAGAGTGACTGGAGTCTAGAGTGACTAGAGTCTTAAGTGACTATAGTCTTGAGTGACTAGAGTCTAGAGAGACTAGAGTCTAGAGTGACTAGAGTATAGAGCGACTAGAGTCTAGAGTGACTAGAGTCTAGAGCGACTAGAGTCTAGAGTGACTAGAGTCTAGAGTGACTAGAGTCTAAAGTGACTAGAGTCTAGAGCGACTAGAGTCTAGAGTGACTAGAGTCTAGAGTGACTAGAGTCTAGAGTGACTAGAGTCTAGAGCGACTAGAGTCTAAAGTGACTAGAGTCTAGAGCGACTAGAGTCTAGAGTGACTAGAGTATAGATCGACTAGAGTCTAGAGCGACTAGAGTCTAAAGTGACTAGAGTCTAGAGTGACTAGAGTGTGGAGTGACTAGAGTCTAAAGTGACTAGAGTCTAGAGCGACTAGAGTCTAGAGCGACTAGAGTCTAGAGTGACTAGAGTCTAAAGTGACTAGAGTCTAGAGCGACTAGAGTCTAGAGTGACTAGAGTCTAGAGTGACTAGAGTCTAGAGTGGCTATAGTCTAGAGCGACTAGAGTATAGAGTGACTAGAAGAGTGACTAGAGTGTAGAGTGACTACAGTCTAGAGTGACTAGAGTCTAGAGCGACTAGAGTCTAGAGTGACTAGAGTCTAGAGCGACCAGAATCTAGAGTGACTAAAGTCTAGAGTGACTCGAGTCTAGAGTGACTACAGTTTAGAGCGACTAGAGTCTAGAGCGACTAGAGTCTAGAATGACTAGGGTCTAGAGTGACTAGAGTCTATAGTGACTAGAGTCTAGAGTGACTAGAGTATAGAGCGACTAGAGTCTAGAGCGACTAGAGTCTAGGGTGACTCGAGTCTAGAGTGACTAGAGTCTAGAGTGACTATAGTCTAGAGCGACTAGAGTATTGAGTGACTAGAAGAGTGACTAGAGTGTAGAGCGACTAGAGTCTAGAGTGACTAGAGTATAGAGTGACTAGAGTCTAGAGCGACTAGGGTCTAGTGTGACTAGAGCTCAATCACCGGCAAGGCGAAAATTAAAATTATTTTACCACTAAAAGTGCCTTGTCCATTAAAAAATATACCCTTATAGCGGTATATCTGTCCGTGCTCCAACACCATCTTCTAGATCAAGTCATCAGCTACAAAATCGTCATGCATAACTTTGCTATAGGACGCACGGTTTTTGAGATATGAGCAAAGTAAGACCAACATTCATTATTTTTTCAATGTAGAAAAATCGACATCTGTTGGGGATCTGGCGGTTCGTATGGAATTTTCGACAGCTTATTTCTCGAGAACGGTGCGTCCTACGAGAAAAAACCTGTACATATTTTTTGTAGCTCGTGACTTGATCTAGAGGATGGCATTGGAAAATTCGCGAAATTCCCATTATTTGAGCAAATTTTTGAAAAAAACAGGGAAATTTGTTTCTCTGGCGTAAATTATATGAAATTTTACATCGGCCTTGAAGGAAGGTCAATCTGAATTGTTGCTCTTGACGTGCATTCACATTGTGCAAGTTTTCATCTCGCTCAATCACCGGCAAGGCGAAAATTAAAATTATTTTACCACTAAAAGTGCCTTGTCCATTAAAAAATATACCCTTATAGCGGTATATCTGTCCGTGCTCCAACACAATCTTCTAGATCAAGTCATTAGCTACAAAATCGTCATGCATCACTTTGCTGTAGGACGCACGGTTTTTGAGATATGAGCAAAGTAAGACCAGCATTCATTATTTTTTCAATGTAGAAAAATCGGCATCTGTAGGGGTGCTGGCGGTTCGTATGGAATTTTCGACAGCTTATTTCTCGAGAACGGTGCGTCCTACGAGAAAAAACCTGTACATATTTTTTGTAGCCCGTGACTTGATCGAGAGGATGGCATTGGAAAATTCACGAAATTCCCATTATTTGAGCAAATTTTTGACAAAAACCGGGAAATTTGTTTCTCTGGCGTAAATTATATGAAATTTTACATCGGCCTTGAAGGAAGGTCAATCTGAATTGTTGCTCTTGACGTGCATTCACATTGTGCAAGTTTTCATCTCGCTCAATCACCGGCAAGGCGATAATTAAAATTATTTTCCCAAAAAAAGTGCCTTATCCATTAAAAATTATACCCTTATAACGGTAAATTTTCCCGCTCTCCCACCCCATCCTCTAGATCAAGTCATCAGCTACAAAATCGTCATGCATCACTTTGCTGTAGGACGCACGGTTTTTGAGATATGAGCAAAGTAAGACCAGCATTCATTATTTTTTCAATGTAGAAAAATCGGCATCTGTAGGGGTGCTGGCGGTTCGTATGGAATTTTCGACAGCTTATTTCTCGGAACGGTGCGTCCTACGAGAAAAAACCTGTACATATTTTTTGTAGCCCGTGACTTGATCTAGAGGATGGCATTGGAAAATTCACGAAATTCCCATTATTTGAGCAAATTTTTGACAAAAACCGGGAAATTTGTTTCTCTGGCGTAAATTATATGAAATTTTACATCGGCCTTGAAGGAAGGTCAATCTGAATTGTTGCTCTTGACGTGCATTCATATTGTGCAAGTTTTCATCTCGCTCAATCACCGGCAAGGCGATAATTAAAATTATTTTCCCAAAAAAAGTGCCTTATCCATTAAAAATTATACCCTTATAACGGTAAATTTTCCCGCTCTCCCACCCCATCCTCTAGATCAAGTCATCAGCTACAAAATCGTCCTGCATCACTTTGCTGTAGGATGCACGGTTTTTGAGATATGAGCATCGTAAACCAACATTCATTATTTTTTCAATGTAGAAAAATCGACATCCGTAGGGGTGCTGGCGGTTCGTATGGAATTTTCGACAGCTTATTTCTCGAGAACGGTGCGTCCTACGAGAAAAAACCTGTACATATTTTTTGTAGCCCGTGACTTGATCTAGAGGATGGCATTGGAAAATTCACGAAATTCCCATTATTTGAGCAAATTTTTCAAAAAAACAGGGAAATTTGTTTCTCTGGCGTAAATTATATGAAATTTTACATCGGCTTTGAAGGAAGGTCAATCTGAATTGTTGCTCTTGACGTGAATTCACATTGTGCAAGTTTCGCACATCTCGCTCAATCACCGGCAAGGCGATAATTAAAATTATTTTCCCAAAAAACTGCCTTATTCATTAAAAATTATACCCTTATAACGGTAAATTTGCCCGCTCTCCGACCCCATCCTCTAGATCAAGTCATCAGCTACAAAATCGTCCTGCATCACTTTGCTGTAGGACGCACGGTTTTGGAGATATGAGCAAAGTAAGATTTCATTATTTTTTCAATGTAGAAAAATCGGCATCTGTAGGGGTGCTGGCGGTTCGTATGGAATTTTCGACAGCTTATTTCTCGAGAACGGTGCGTCCCTCGAGAAAAAACCTGTACATATTTTTTGTAGCTCGTGACTTGATCTAGAGGATGGCATTGGAAAATTCACGAAATTCCCATTATTTGAGCAAATTTTTGAAAAAAAAACAGCGAAATTGTGAATTCACATTGTGCAAGTTTTCATCTCGCTCAATCACCGGCAAGGCGATAATTAAAATTATTTTCCCAAAAAAAGTGCCTTATCCATTGAAAATTATACCCTTATAACGGTAAATTTGCCCGCTCTCCGACCCCATCCTCTAGATCAAGTCATCAGCTACAAAATCGTCCTGCATCACTTTGCTGTAGGACGCACGGTTTTGGAGATATGAGCAAAGTAAGATTTCATTATTTTTTCAATGTAGAAAAATCGGCATCTGTAGGGGTGCTGGCGGTTCGTATGGAATTTTCGACAGCTTATTTCTCGAGAACGGTGCGTCCCTCGAGAAAAAACCTGTACATATTTTTTGTAGCTCGTGACTTGATCTAGAGGATGGCATTGGAAAATTCACGAAATTCCCATTATTTGAGCAAATTTTTGAAAAAAAACAGCGAAATTTGTTTCTCTGGCGTAAATTATATGAAATTTTACATCGGCTTTGAAGGAAGGTCAATCTGAATTGTTGCTCTTGACGTGAATTCACATTGTGCAAGTTTTCATCTCGCTCAATCACCGGCAAGGCGAAAATTAAAATTATTTTACCACTAAAAGTGCCTTGTCCATTAAAAAATATACCCTTATAGCGGTATATCTGTCCGTGCTCCAACACAATCTTCTAGATCAAGTCATTAGCTACAAAATCGTCATGCATCACTTTGCTGTAGGACGCACGGTTTTTGAGATATGAGCAAAGTAAGACCAGCATTCATTATTTTTTCAATGTAGAAAAATCGGCATCTGTAGGGGTGCTGGCGGTTCGTATGGAATTTTCGACAGCTTATTTCTCGAGAACGGTGCGTCCTACGAGAAAAAACCTGTACATATTTTTTGTAGCCCGTGACTTGATCGAGAGGATGGCATTGGAAAATTCACGAAATTCCCATTATTTGAGCAAATTTTTGACAAAAACCGGGAAATTTGTTTCTCTGGCGTAAATTATATGAAATTTTACATCGGCCTTGAAGGAAGGTCAATCTGAATTGTTGCTCTTGACGTGCATTCACATTGTGCAAGTTTTCATCTCGCTCAATCACCGGCAAGGCGATAATTAAAATTATTTTCCCAAAAAAAGTGCCTTATCCATTAAAAATTATACCCTTATAACGGTAAATTTTCCCGCTCTCCCACCCCATCCTCTAGATCAAGTCATCAGCTACAAAATCGTCATGCATCACTTTGCTGTAGGACGCACGGTTTTTGAGATATGAGCAAAGTAAGACCAGCATTCATTATTTTTTCAATGTAGAAAAATCGGCATCTGTAGGGGTGCTGGCGGTTCGTATGGAATTTTCGACAGCTTATTTCTCGGAACGGTGCGTCCTACGAGAAAAAACCTGTACATATTTTTTGTAGCCCGTGACTTGATCTAGAGGATGGCATTGGAAAATTCACGAAATTCCCATTATTTGAGCAAATTTTTGACAAAAACCGGGAAATTTGTTTCTCTGGCGTAAATTATATGAAATTTTACATCGGCCTTGAAGGAAGGTCAATCTGAATTGTTGCTCTTGACGTGCATTCATATTGTGCAAGTTTTCATCTCGCTCAATCACCGGCAAGGCGATAATTAAAATTATTTTCCCAAAAAAAGTGCCTTATCCATTAAAAATTATACCCTTATAACGGTAAATTTTCCCGCTCTCCCACCCCATCCTCTAGATCAAGTCATCAGCTACAAAATCGTCCTGCATCACTTTGCTGTAGGATGCACGGTTTTTGAGATATGAGCATCGTAAACCAACATTCATTATTTTTTCAATGTAGAAAAATCGACATCCGTAGGGGTGCTGGCGGTTCGTATGGAATTTTCGACAGCTTATTTCTCGAGAACGGTGCGTCCTACGAGAAAAAACCTGTACATATTTTTTGTAGCCCGTGACTTGATCTAGAGGATGGCATTGGAAAATTCACGAAATTCCCATTATTTGAGCAAATTTTTCAAAAAAACAGGGAAATTTGTTTCTCTGGCGTAAATTATATGAAATTTTACATCGGCTTTGAAGGAAGGTCAATCTGAATTGTTGCTCTTGACGTGAATTCACATTGTGCAAGTTTCGCACATCTCGCTCAATCACCGGCAAGGCGATAATTAAAATTATTTTCCCAAAAAACTGCCTTATTCATTAAAAATTATACCCTTATAACGGTAAATTTGCCCGCTCTCCGACCCCATCCTCTAGATCAAGTCATCAGCTACAAAATCGTCCTGCATCACTTTGCTGTAGGACGCACGGTTTTGGAGATATGAGCAAAGTAAGATTTCATTATTTTTTCAATGTAGAAAAATCGGCATCTGTAGGGGTGCTGGCGGTTCGTATGGAATTTTCGACAGCTTATTTCTCGAGAACGGTGCGTCCCTCGAGAAAAAACCTGTACATATTTTTTGTAGCTCGTGACTTGATCTAGAGGATGGCATTGGAAAATTCACGAAATTCCCATTATTTGAGCAAATTTTTGAAAAAAAAACAGCGAAATTGTGAATTCACATTGTGCAAGTTTTCATCTCGCTCAATCACCGGCAAGGCGATAATTAAAATTATTTTCCCAAAAAAAGTGCCTTATCCATTGAAAATTATACCCTTATAACGGTAAATTTGCCCGCTCTCCGACCCCATCCTCTAGATCAAGTCATCAGCTACAAAATCGTCCTGCATCACTTTGCTGTAGGACGCACGGTTTTGGAGATATGAGCAAAGTAAGATTTCATTATTTTTTCAATGTAGAAAAATCGGCATCTGTAGGGGTGCTGGCGGTTCGTATGGAATTTTCGACAGCTTATTTCTCGAGAACGGTGCGTCCCTCGAGAAAAAACCTGTACATATTTTTTGTAGCTCGTGACTTGATCTAGAGGATGGCATTGGAAAATTCACGAAATTCCCATTATTTGAGCAAATTTTTGAAAAAAAACAGCGAAATTTGTTTCTCTGGCGTAAATTATATGAAATTTTACATCGGCTTTGAAGGAAGGTCAATCTGAATTGTTGCTCTTGACGTGAATTCACATTGTGCAAGTTTTCATCTCGCTCAATCACCGGCAAGGCGATAATTAAAATTATTTTCCCAAAAAAAGTGCCTTATCCATTGAAAATTATACCCTTATAACGGTAAATTTGCCCGCTCTCCGACCCCATCCTCTAGATCAAGTCATCAGCTACAAAATCGTCCTGCATCACTTTGCTGTAGGACGCACGGTTTTTGAGATATGAGCAAAGTAAGACCAACATTCATTATTTTTTCAATGTAGAAAAATCGGCATCTGTAGGGGTGCTGGCGGTTCGTATGGAATTTTCGACAGCTTATTTCTCGAGAACGGTGCGTCCTACGAGAAAAAACCAGTACATATTTTTTGTAGCTCGTGACTTGATCTCGAGGATGGCATTGGAAAATTCACGAAATTCCCATTATTTGAGCAAATTTTTGAAAAAAAACAGGGAAATTTGTTTCTCTGGCGTAAATTATATGAAATTTTACATCGGCTTTGAAGGAAGGTCAATCTGAATTGTTGCTCTTGACGTGAATTCACATTGTGGAAGTTTTCATCTCGCTCAATCACCGGCAAGGCGGTGTTTTGGAATTTTCGACAGCTTATTTCTCGAGAACGGTGCGTCCTACGAGAAAAAACCTGCACATATTTTTTGTAGCTCGTGACTTGATCTAGAGGATGGCATTGGAAAATTCACGAAATTCCCATTATTTGAGCAAATTTTTGAAAAAAAACGGGGAAATTTGTTTCTCTGGCGTAAATTATATGAAATTTTACATCGGCTTTGAAGGAAGGTCAATCTGAATTGTTGCTCTTGACGTGAATTCACATTGTGCAAGTTTTCATCTCGCTCAATCACCGGCAAGGCGATAATTAAAATTATTTTCCCAAAAAAAGTGCCTTATCCATTGAAAATTATTCCCTTATAACGGTAAATTTGCCCGCTCTCCGACCCCATCCTCTAGATCAAGTCATCAGCTACAAAATCGTCCTGCATCACTTTGCTGTAGGACGCACGGTTTTTGAGATATGAGCAAAGTAAGACCAACATTCATTATTTTTTCAATGTAGAAAAATCGGCATCTGTAGGGGTGCTGGCGGTTCGTATGGAATTTTCGACAGCTTATTTCTCGAGAACGGTGCGTCCTATGAGAAAAAACCTGCAAATATTTTTTGTAGCTCGTGACTTGATCTAGAAGATGGCATTGGAAAATTCACGAAATTCCCATTATTTGAGCAAATTTTTGAAAAAAACAGGGAAATTTGTTTCTCTGGCGTAAATTATATGAAATTTTACATCGACCTTGAAGGAAGGTCAATATGAATTGTTGCTCTTGACGTGAATTCACATTGTGGAAGTTTTCATCTCGCTCAATCACCGGCAAGGCGGTGTTTTGGAATTTTCGACAGCTTATTTCTCGAGAACGGTGCGTCCTACGAGAAAAAACCTGCACATATTTTTTGTAGCTCGTGACTTGATCTAGAGGATGGCATTGGAAAATTCACGAAATTCCCATTATTTGAGGAAATTTTTGAAAAAAAACAGGGAAATTTGTTTCTCTGGCGTAAATTATATGAAATTTTACATCGGCGTTGAAGGAAGGTCAATCTGAATTGTTGCTCTTGACGTGAATTCACATTGTGCAAGTTTTCATCTCGCTCAATCACCGGCAAGGCGATAATTAAAATTATTTTCCCAAAAAAAGTGCCTTATCCATTAAAAATTATACCCTTATAACGGTAAATTTTCCCGCTCTCCGACCCCACCCTCTAGATCAAGTCATCAGCTACAAAATCGTCAAGCATCACTTTGCTGTAGGACGCACGGTTTTTGAGATATGAGCAAAGTAAGACCAACATTCATTATTTTTTCAATGTAAAAAAATCGACATCTGTAGGGGTGCTGGCGGTTCGTATGGAATTTTCGACAGCTTATTTCTCGAGAACGGTGCGTCCTACGAGAAAAAACCTGAACATATTTTTTGTAGCTCGTGACTTGATCTAGAGGATGGCATTGGAAAATTCACGAAATTCCCATTATTTGAGGAAATTTTTGAAAAAAAAACAGGGAAATTTGTTTCTCTGGCGTAAATTATATGAAATTTTACATCGGCGTTGAAGGAAGGTCAATCTGAATTGTTGCTCTTGACGTGAATTCACATTGTGCAAGTTTTCATCTCGCTCAATCACCGGCAAGGCGATAATTAAAATTAGTATTCCCAAAAGAAGTGCCTTATCCATTAAAAATTATACCCTTATAACGGTAAATTTGCCCGCTCTCCGACCCCATCCTCTAGATCAAGTCATCAGGTACAAAATCGTCTTGCATCACTTTGCTGTAGGACGCACGGTTTTTGAGATATGAGCAAAGTAAGACCAGCATTCATTATTTTTTCAATGTAGAAAAATCGGCATCTGTAGGGGTGCTGGCGGTTCGTATGGAATTTTCGACAGCTTATTTCTCGAGAACGGTGCGTCCTACGAGAAAAAACCTGCACATATTTTTTGTAGCTCGTGACTTGATCTAGAGGATGGCATGGAAAATACACGAAATTCCCATTCTTTGAGCAAATTTTTGAAAAAAACAGGGAAATTTGTTTCTCTGGCGTAAATTATATGAAATTTTACATCGGCCTTGAAGGAAGGTCAATCTGAATTGTTGCTCTTGACGTGAATTCACATTGTGCAAGTTTTCATCTCGCTCAATCACCGGCAAGGCGATAATTAAAATTAGTATTCCCAAAAGAAGTGCCTTATCCATTAAAAATTATACCCTTATAACGGTAAATTTTACCGCTCTCCGACCCCATCCTCTAGATCAAGTCATTAGCTACAAAATCGTCCTGCATCACTTTGCTGTAGGACGCACGGTTCTTGAGATATGAGCAAAGTAAGACCAGCATTCATTATTTTTTCAATGTAGAAAAATCGACATCTGTAGGGGTGCTGGCGGTTCGTATGGAATTTTCGACAGCTTATTTCTCGAGAACGGTGCGTCCTACGAGAAAAAACCAGTACATATTTTTTGTAGCTCGTGACTTGATCTCGAGGATGGCATTGGAAAATTCACGAAATTCCCATTATTTGAGCAAATTTTTGAAAAAAAAACAGGGAAATTTGTTTCTCTGGCGTAAATTATATGAAATTTTACATCGGCTTTGAAGGAAGGTCAATCTGAATTGTTGCTCTTGACGTGAATTCACATTGTGGAAGTTTTCATCTCGCTCAATCACCGGCAAGGCGGTGTTTTGGAATTTTCGACAGCTTATTTCTCGAGAACGGTGCGTCCTACGAGAAAAAACCTGCACATATTTTTTGTAGCTCGTGACTTGATCTAGAGGATGGCATTGGAAAATTCACGAAATTTCCATTATTTGAGCAAATTTTTGAAAAAAAACGGGGAAATTTGTTTCTCTGGCGTAAATTATATGAAATTTTACATCGGCTTTGAAGGAAGGTCAATCTGAATTGTTGCTCTTGACGTGAATTCACATTGTGCAAGTTTTCATCTCGCTCAATCACCGGCAAGGCGATAATTAAAATTATTTTCCCAAAAAAAGTGCCTTATCCATTGAAAATTATTCCCTTATAACGGTAAATTTGCCCGCTCTCCGACCCCATCCTCTAGATCAAGTCATCAGCTACAAAATCGTCCTGCATCACTTTGCTGTAGGACGCACGGTTTTTGAGATATGAGCAAAGTAAGACCAACATTCATTATTTTTTCAATGTAGAAAAATCAACATCTGTAGGGGTGCTGGCGGTTCGTATGGCATTTTCGACAGCTTATTTCTCGAGAACGGTGCGTCCTACGAGAAAAAACCTGTACATATTTTTTGTAGCTCGTGACTTGATCTAGAGGATGGCATTGGAAAATTCACGAAATTCCCATTATTTGAGCAAATTTTTGAAAAAAACAGGGAAATTTGTTTCTCTGGCGTAAATTATATGAAATTTTACATCGGCTTTGAAGGAAGGTCAATCTGAATTGTTGCTCTTGACGTGAATTCACATTGTGCAAGTTTTCATCTCGCTCAATCACCGGCAAGGCGGTGTTTTGGAATTTTCGACAGCTTATTTCTCGAGAACGGTGCGTCCTACGAGAAAAAACCTGTGCATATTTTTTGTAGCTCGTGACTTGATCTAGAGGATGGCATTGGAAAATTCACGAAATTCCCATTATTTGAGCAAATTTTTGAAAAAAACAGGGAAATTTGTTTCTCTGGCGTAAATTATATGAAATTTTACATCGGCCTTGAAGGAAGGTCAATCTGAATTGTTGCTCTTGACGTGAATTCACATTGTGCAAGTTTTCATCTCGCTCAATCACCGGCAAGCCGATAATTAAAATTATTTTCCCAAAAAAAGTGCCTTATCCATTGAAAATTATACCCTTATAACGGTAAATTTGCCCGCTCTCCGACCCCATCCTCTAGATCAAGTCATCAGCTAGAAAATCGTCCTGCATCACTTTGCTGTAGGACGCACGGTTTTTGAGATATGAGCAAAGTAAGACCAACATTCATTATTTTTTCAATGTAGAAAAATCAACATCTGTAGGGGTGCTGGCGGTTCGTATAGCATTTTCGACAGCTTATTTCTCGAGAACGGTGCGTCCTACGAGAAAAAACCTGTACATATTTTTTCTAGCTCGTGACTTGATCTAGAGGATGGCATTGGAAAATTCACGAAATTCCCATTATTTGAGCAAATTTTTGAAAAAAACAGGGAAATTTGTTTCTCTGGCGTAAATTATATGAAATTTTACATCGGCTTTGAAGGAAGGTCAATCTGAATTGTTGCTCTTGACGTGAATTCACATTGTGCAAGTTTTCATCTCGCTCAATCACCGGCAAGGCGGTGTTTTGGAATTTTCGACAGCTTATTTCTCGAGAACGGTGCGTCCTACGAGAAAAAACCTGTGCATATTTTTTGTAGCTCGTGACTTGATCTAGAGGATGGCATTGGAAAATTCACGAAATTCCCATTATTTGAGCAAATTTTTGAAAAAAACAGGGAAATTTGTTTCTCTGGCGTAAATTATATGAAATTTTACATCGGCCTTGAAGGAAGGTCAATCTGAATTGTTGCTCTTGACGTGAATTCACATTGTGCAAGTTTTCATCTCGCTCAATCACCGGCAAGGCGGTGTTTTGGAATTTTCGACAGCTTATTTCTCGAGAACGGTGCGTCCTACGAGAAAAAACCTGTGCATATTTTTTGTAGCTCGTGACTTGATCTAGAGGATGGCATTGGAAAATTCACGAAATTCCCATTATTTGAGCAAATTTTTGAAAAAAACAGGGAAATTTGTTTCTCTGGCGTAAATTATATGAAATTTTACATCGGCCTTGAAGGAAGGTCAATCTGAATTGTTGCTCTTGACGTGAATTCACATTGTGCAAGTTTTCATCTCGCTCAATCACCGGCAAGCCGATAATTAAAATTATTTTCCCAAAAAAAGTGCCTTATCCATTGAAAATTATACCCTTATAACGGTAAATTTGCCCGCTCTCCGACCCCATCCTCTAGATCAAGTCATCAGCTACAAAATCGTCCTGCATCACTTTGCTGTAGGACGCACGGTTTTTGAGATATGAGCAAAGTAAGACCAACATTCATTATTTTTTCAATGTAGAAAAATCAACATCTGTAGGGGTGCTGGCGGTTCGTATGGCATTTTCGACAGCTTATTTCTCGAGAACGGTGCGTCCTACGAGAAAAAACCTGTGCATATTTTTTGTAGCTCGTGACTTGATCTAGAGGATGGCATTGGAAAATTCACGAAATTCCCATTATTTGAGCAAATTTTTGAAAAAACAGGGAAATTTGTTTCTCTGGCGTAAATTATATGAAATTTTACATCGGCCTTGAAGGAAGGTCAATCTGAATTGTTGCTCTTGACGTGAATTCACATTGTGCAAGTTTTCATCTCGCTCAATCACCGGCAAGGCGGTGTTTTGGAATTTTCGACAGCTTATTTCTCGAGAACGGTGCGTCCTACGAGAAAAAACCTGTGCATATTTTTTGTAGCTCGTGACTTGATCTAGAGGATGGCATTGGAAAATTCACGAAATTCCCATTATTTGAGCAAATTTTTGAAAAAAACAGGGAAATTTGTTTCTCTGGCGTAAATTATATGAAATTTTACATCGGCCTTGAAGGAAGGTCAATCTGAATTGTTGCTCTTGACGTGAATTCACATTGTGCAAGTTTTCATCTCGCTCAATCACCGGCAAGGCGATAATTAAAATTATTTTCCCAAAAAAAGTGCCTTATCCATTGAAAATTATTCCCTTATAACGGTAAATTTGCCCGCTCTCCGACCCCATCCTCTAGATCAAGTCATCAGCTACAAAATCGTCCTGCATCACTTTGCTGTAGGACGCACGGTTTTTGAGATATGAGCAAAGTAAGACCAACATTCATTATTTTTTCAATGTAGAAAAATCAACATCTGTAGGGGTGCTGGCGGTTCGTATGGCATTTTCGACAGCTTATTTCTCGAGAACGGTGCGTCCTACGAGAAAAAACCTGTGCATATTTTTTGTAGCTCGTGACTTGATCTAGAGGATGGCATTGGAAAATTCACGAAATTCCCATTATTTGAGCAAATTTTTGAAAAAACAGGGAAATTTGTTTCTCTGGCGTAAATTATATGAAATTTTACATCGGCCTTGAAGGAAGGTCAATCTGAATTGTTGCTCTTGACGTGAATTCACATTGTGCAAGTTTTCATCTCGCTCAATCACCGGCAAGGCGATAATTAAAATTATTTTCCCAAAAAAAGTGCCTTATCCATTGAAAATTATACCCTTATAACGGTAAATTTGCCCGCTCTCCGACCCCATCCTCTAGATCAAGTCATCAGCTACAAAATCGTCCTGCATCACTTTGCTGTAGGACGCACGGTTTTTGAGATATGAGCAAAGTAAGACCAGCATTCATTATTTTGTCAATGTAGAAAAATCAACATCTGTAGGGGTGCTGGCGGTTCGTATGGAATTTTCGACAGCTTATTTCTCGAGAACGGTGCGTCCTACGAGAAAAAACCTGTACATATTTTTTGTAGCTCGTGACTTGATCTAGAGGATGGCATTGGAAAATTCACGAAATTCCCATTATTTGAGCAAATTTTTAAAAAAAAACAGGGAAATTTGTTTCTCTGGCGTAAATTATATGAAATTTTACATCGGCCTTGAAGGAAGGTCAATCTGAATTGTTGCTCTTGACGTGAATTCACATTGTGCAAGTTTTCATCTCGCTCAATCACCGGCAAGGCGATAATTAAAATTATTTTCCCAAAAAAAGTGCCTTATCCATTGAAAATTATACCCCTATAACGGTAAATTTGCCCGCTCTCCGACCCCATCCTCTAGATCAAGTCATCAGCTACAAAATCGTCCTGCATCACTTTGCTGTAGGACGCACGGTTTTTGAGATATGAGCAAAGTAAGACCAACATTCATTATTTTTTCAATGTAGAAAAATCGACATCCGTAGGGGTGTTGGCGGTTCGTATGGAATTTTCGACAGCTTATTTCTCGAGAACGGTGCGTCCTACGAGAAAAAACCTGTACATATTTTTTGTAGCTCGTGACTTGATCTAGAGGATGGCATTGGAAAATTCACGAAATTCCCATTATTTGAGCAAATTTTTGAAAAAAAAACAGGGAAATTTGTTTCTCTGGCGTAAATTATATGAAATTTTACATCGGCCTTGAAGGAAGGTCAATCTGAATTGTTGCTCTTGACGTGAATTCACATTGTGCAAGTTTTCATCTCGCTCAATCACCGGCAAGGCGATAATTAAAATTATTTTCCCAAAAAAAGTGCCTTATCCATTGAAAATTATTCCCTTATAACGGTAAATTTGCCCGCTCTCCGACCCCATCCTCTAGATCAAGTCATCAGCTACAAAATCGTCCTGCATCACTTTGCTGTAGGACGCACGGTTTTTGAGATATGAGCAAAGTAAGACCAACATTCATTATTTTTTCAATGTAGAAAAATCAACATCTGTAGGGGTGCTGGCGGTTCGTATGGCATTTTCGACAGCTTATTTCTCGAGAACGGTGCGTCCTACGAGAAAAAACCTGTGCATATTTTTTGTAGCTCGTGACTTGATCTAGAGGATGGCATTGGAAAATTCACGAAATTCCCATTATTTGAGCAAATTTTTGAAAAAAACAGGGAAATTTGTTTCTCTGGCGTAAATTATATGAAATTTTACATCGGCCTTGAAGGAAGGTCAATCTGAATTGTTGCTCTTGACGTGAATTCACATTGTGCAAGTTTTCATCTCGCTCAATCACCGGCAAGCCGATAATTAAAATTATTTTCCCAAAAAAAGTGCCTTATCCATTGAAAATTATTCCCTTATAACGGTAAATTTGCCCGCTCTCCGACCCCATCCTCTAGATCAAGTCATCAGCTACAAAATCGTCCTGCATCACTTTGCTGTAGGACGCACGGTTTTTGAGATATGAGCAAAGTAAAACCAACATTCATTATTTTTTCAATGTAGAAAAATCGGCATCTGTAGGGGTGCTGGCGGTTCGTATGGAATTTTCGACAGCTTATTTCTCGAGAACGGTGCGTCCTACGAGAAAAAACCTGTGCATATTTTTTGTAGCTCGTGACTTGATCTAGAGGATGGCATTGGAAAATTCACGAAATTCCCATTATTTGAGCAAATTTTTGAAAAAAACAGGGAAATTTGTTTCTCTGGCGTAAATTATATGAAATTTTACATCGGCCTTGAAGGAAGGTCAATCTGAATTGTTGCTCTTGACGTGAATTCACATTGTGCAAGTTTTCATCTCGCTCAATCACCGGCAAGGCGATAATTAAAATTATTTTCCCAAAAAAAGTGCCTTATCCATTGAAAATTATACCCTTATAACGGTAAATTTGCCCGCTCTCCGACCCCATCCTCTAGATCAAGTCATCAGCTACAAAATCGTCCTGCATCACTTTGCTGTAGGACGCAAGGTTTTTGAGATATGAGCAAAGTAAGACCAGCATTCATTATTTTTTCAATGTAGAAAAATCGGCATCTGTAGGGGTGCTGGCGGTTCGTATGGAATTTTCGACAGCTTATTTCTCGAGAACGGTGCGTCCTACGAGAAAAAACCTGTACATATTTTTTGTAGCTCGTGACTTGATCTAGAGGATGGCATTGGAAAATTCACGAAATTCCCATTATTTGAGCAAATTTTTGAAAAAAAACGGGGAAATTTGTTTCTCTGGCGTAAATTATATGAAATTTTACATCGGCTTTGAAGGAAGGTTAATCTGAATTGTTGCTCTTGACGTGAATTCACATTGTGCAAGTTTTCATCTCGCTCAATCACCGCCAAGGCGGTGTTTGGAATTTTCGACAGCTTATTTCTCGAGAACGGTGCGTCCTACGAGAAAAAACCTGTGCATATTTTTTGTAGCTCGTGACTTGATCTAGAGGATGGCATTGGAAAATTCACGAAATTCCCATTATTTGAGCAAATTTTTGAAAAAAACAGGGAAATTTGTTTCTCTGGCGTAAATTATATGAAATTTTACATCGGCCTTGAAGGAAGGTCAATCTGAATTGTTGCTCTTGACGTGAATTCACATTGTGCAAGTTTTCATCTCGCTCAATCACCGGCAAGCCGATAATTAAAATTATTTTCCCAAAAAAAGTGCCTTATCCATTGAAAATTATTCCCTTATAACGGTAAATTTGCCCGCTCTCCGACCCCATCCTCTAGATCAAGTCATCAGCTACAAAATCGTCCTGCATCACTTTGCTGTAGGACGCACGGTTTTTGAGATATGAGCAAAGTAAGACCAACATTCATTATTTTTTCAATGTAGAAAAATCGGCATCTGTAGGGGTGCTGGCGGTTCGTATGGAATTTTCGACAGCTTATTTCTCGAGAACGGTGCGTCCTACGAGAAAAAACCTGTACATATTTTTTGTAGCTCGTGACTTGATCTAGAGGATGGCATTGGAAAATTCACGAAATTCCCATTATTTGAGCAAATTTTTGAAAAAAAAAACAGGGAAATTTGTTTCTCTGGCGTAAATTATATGAAATTTTACATCGGCCTTGAAGGAAGGTCAATCTGAATTGTTGCTCTTGACGTGAATTCACATTGTGCAAGTTTTCATCTCGTTCAATCACCGGCAAGGCGATAATTAAAATTATTTTCCCAAAAAAAGTGCCTTATCCATTGAAAATTATACCCTTATAACGGTAAATTTGCCCGCTCTCCGACCCCATCCTCTAGATCAAGTCATCAGCTACAAAATCGTCATGCATCACTTTGCTGTAGGACGCACGGTTTTTGAGATATGAGCAAAGTAAGACCAGCATTCATTATTTTTTCAATGTAGAAAAATCAACATCTGTAGGGGTGCTGGCGGTTCGTATGGCATTTTCAACAGCTTATTTCTCGAGAACGGTGCGTCCTACGAGAAAAAACCTATACATATTTTTTGTAGCTCGTGACTTGATCTAGAGGATGGCATTGGAAAATTCACGAAATTCCCATTATTTGAGCAAATTTTTGAAAAAACAGGGAAATTTGTTTCTCTGGCGTAAATTATATGAAATTTTACATCGGCCTTGAAGGAAGGTCAATCTGAATTGTTGCTCTTGACGTGAATTCACATTGTGCAAGTTTTCATCTCGCTCAATCACCGGCAAGGCGATAATTAAAATTATTTTCCCAAAAAAAGTGCCTTATCCATTGAAAATTATACCCTTTTAACGGTAAATTTGCCCGCTCTCCGACCCCATCCTCTAGATCAAGTCATTAGCTACAAAATCGTCCTGCATCACTTTGCTGTAGGACGCACGGTTTTTGAGATATGAGCAAAGTAAGACCAGCATTCATTATTTTGGCAATGTAGAAAAATCAACATCTGTAGGGGTGCTGGCGGTTCGTATGGCATTTTCGACAGCTTATTTCTCGAGAACGGTGCGTCCTACGAGAAAAAACCTGTACATATTTTTTGTAGCTCGTGACTTGATCTAGAGGATGGCATTGGAAAATTCACGAAATTCCCATTATTTGAGCAAATTTTTAAAAAAAAACAGGGAAATTTGTTTCTCTGGCGTAAATTATATGAAATTTTACATCGGCCTTGAAGGAAGGTCAATCTGAATTGTTGCTCTTGACGTGAATTCACATTGTGCAAGTTTTCATCTCGCTCAATCACCGGCAAGGCGATAATTAAAATTATTTTCCCAAAAAAAGTGCCTTATCCATTGAAAATTATACCCCTATAACGGTAAATTTGCCCGCTCTCCGACCCCATCCTCTAGATCAAGTCATCAGCTACAAAATCGTCCTGCATCACTTTGCTGTAGGACGCACGGTTTTTGAGATATGAGCAAAGTAAGACCAACATTCATTATTTTTTCAATGTAGAAAAATTGACAACTGTAGGGGTGTTGGCGGTTCGTATGGAATTTTCGACAGCTTATTTCTCGAGAACGGTGCGTCCTACGAGAAAAAACCTGTGCATATTTTTTGTAGCTCGTGACTTGATCTAGAGGATGGCATTGGAAAATTCACGAAATTCCCATTATTTGAGCAAATTTTTGAAAAAAACAGGGAAATTTGTTTCTCTGGCGTAAATTATATGAAATTTTACATCGGCCTTGAAGGCAGGTCAATCTGAATTGTTGCTCTTGACGTGAATTCACATTGTGCAAGTTTTCATCTCGCTCAATCACCGGCAAGCCGATAATTAAAATTATTTTCCCAAAAAAAGTACCTTATCCATTGAAAATTATTCCCTTATAACGGTAAATTTGCCCGCTCTCCGACCCCGTCCTCTAGATCAAGTCATCAGCTACAAAATCGTCCTGCATCACTTTGCTGTAGGACGCACGGTTTTTGAGATATGAGCAAAGTAAGACCAACATTCATTATTTTTTCAATGTAGAAAAATCGGCATCTGTAGGGGTGCTGGCGGTTCGTATGGAATTTTCGACAGCTTATTTCTCGAGAACGGTGCGTCCTACGAGAAAAAACCTGTACATATTTTTTGTAGCTCGTGACTTGATCTAGAGGATGGCATTGGAAAATTCACGAAATTCCCATTATTTGAGCAAATTTTTGAAAAAAAAACAGGGGAATTTGTTTCTCTGGCGTAAATTATATGAAATTTTACATCGGCCTTGAAGGAAGGTCAATCTGAATTGTTGCTCTTGACGTGAATTCACATTGTGCAAGTTTTCATCTAGCTCGTGACTTGATCTAGAGGATGGCATTGGAAAATTCACGAAATTCCCATTATTTGAGCAAATTTTTGAAAAAACAGGGAAATTTGTTTCTCTGGCGTAAATTATATGAAATTTTACATCGGCCTTGAAGGAAGGTCAATCTGAATTGTTGCTCTTGACGTGAATTCACATTGTGCAAGTTTTCATCTCGCTCAATCACCGGCAAGGCGATAATTAAAATTATTTTCCCAAAAAAAGTGCCTTATCCATTGAAAATTATACCCTTATAACGGTAAATTTGCCCGCTCTCCGACCCCATCCTCTAGATCAAGTCATCAGCTACAAAATCGTCCTGCATCACTTTGCTGTAGGACGCACGGTTTTTGAGATATGAGCAAAGTAAGACCAGCATTCATTATTTTGTCAATGTAGAAAAATCAACATCTGTAGGGGTGCTGGCGGTTCGTATGGAATTTTCGACAGCTTATTTCTCGAGAACGGTGCGTCCTACGAGAAAAAACCTGTACATATTTTTTGTAGCTCGTGACTTGATCTAGAGGATGGCATTGGAAAATTCACGAAATTCCCATTATTTGAGCAAATTTTTAAAAAAAAACAGGGAAATTTGTTTCTCTGGCGTAAATTATATGAAATTTTACATCGGCCTTGAAGGAAGGTCAATCTGAATTGTTGCTCTTGACGTGAATTCACATTGTGCAAGTTTTCATCTCGCTCAATCACCGGCAAGGCGATAATTAAAATTATTTTCCCAAAAAAAGTGCCTTATCCATTGAAAATTATACCCCTATAACGGTAAATTTGCCCGCTCTCCGACCCCATCCTCTAGATCAAGTCATCAGCTACAAAATCGTCCTGCATCACTTTGCTGTAGGACGCACGGTTTTTGAGATATGAGCAAAGTAAGACCAACATTCATTATTTTTTCAATGTAGAAAAATTGACAACTGTAGGGGTGTTGGCGGTTCGTATGGAATTTTCGACAGCTTATTTCTCGAGAACGGTGCGTCCTACGAGAAAAAACCTGTACATATTTTTTGTAGCTCGTGACTTGATCTAGAGGATGGCATTGGAAAATTCACGAAATTCCCATTATTTGAGCAAATTTTTGAAAAAAACGGGGAAATTTGTTTCTCTGGCGTAAATTATATGAATTTTTACATCGGCTTTGAAGGAAGGTCAATCTGAATTGTTGCTCTTGACGTGAATTCACATTGTGCAAGTTTTCATCTCGCTCAATCACCGCCAAGGCGGTGTTTTGGAATTTTCGACAGCTTATTTCTCGAGAACGGTGCGTCCTACGAGAAAAAACCTGTGCATATTTTTTGTAGCTCGTGACTTGATCTAGAGGATGGCATTGGAAAATTCACGAAATTCCCATTATTTGAGCAAATTTTTGAAAAAAACAGGGAAATTTGTTTCTCTGGCGTAAATTATATGAAATTTTACATCGGCCTTGAAGGAAGGTCAATCTGAATTGTTGCTCTTGACGTGAATTCACATTGTGCAAGTTTTCATCTCGCTCAATCACCGGCAAGCCGATAATTAAAATTATTTTCCCAAAAAAAGTGCCTTATCCATTGAAAATTATACCCTTATAACGGTAAATTTGCCCGCTCTCCGACCCCATCCTCTAGATCAAGTCATCAGCTACAAAATCGTCCTGCATCACTTTGCTGTAGGACGCACGGTTTTTGAGATATGAGCAAAGTAAGACCAGCATTCATTATTTTTTCAATGTAGAAAAATTGACAACTGTAGGGGTGTTGGCGGTTCGTATGGAATTTTCGACAGCTTATTTCTCGAGAACGGTGCGTCCTACGAGAAAAAACCTGTACACATTTTTTGTAGCTCGTGACTTGATCTAGAGGATGGCATTGGAAAATTCACGAAATTCCCATTATTTGAGCAAATTTTTGAAAAAAACGGGGAAATTTGTTTCTCTGGCGTAAATTATATGAATTTTTACATCGGCTTTGAAGGAAGGTCAATCTGAATTGTTGCTCTTGACGTGAATTCACATTGTGCAAGTTTTCATCTCGCTCAATCACCGCCAAGGCGGTGTTTTGGAATTTTCGACAGCTTATTTCTCGAGAACGGTGCGTCCTACGAGAAAAAACCTGTGCATATTTTTTGTAGCTCGTGACTTGATCTAGAGGATGGCATTGGAAAATTCACGAAATTCCCATTATTTGAGCAAATTTTTGAAAAAAACAGGGAAATTTGTTTCTCTGGCGTAAATTATATGAAATTTTACATCGGCCTTGAAGGAAGGTCAATCTGAATTGTTGCTCTTGACGTGAATTCACATTGTGCAAGTTTTCATCTCGCTCAATCACCGGCAAGCCGATAATTAAAATTATTTTCCCAAAAAAAGTGCCTTATCCATTGAAAATTATTCCCTTATAACGGTAAATTTGCCCGCTCTCCGACCCCATCCTCTAGATCAAGTCATCAGCTACAAAATCGTCCTGCATCACTTTGCTGTAGGACGCACGGTTTTTGAGATATGAGCAAAGTAAGACCAACATTCATTATTTTTTCAATGTAGAAAAATCGGCATCTGTAGGGGTGCTGGCGGTTCGTATGGAATTTTCGACAGCTTATTTCTCGAGAACGGTGCGTCCTACGAGAAAAAACCTGTACATATTTTTTGTAGCTCGTGACTTGATCTAGAGGATGGCATTGGAAAATTCACGAAATTCCCATTATTTGAGCAAATTTTTAAAAAAAAACAGGGAAATTTGTTTCTCTGGCGTAAATTATATGAAATTTTACATCGGCCTTGAAGGAAGGTCAATCTGAATTGTTGCTCTTGACGTGAATTCACATTGTGCAAGTTTTCATCTCGCTCAATCACCGGCAAGGCGATAATTAAAATTATTTTCCCAAAAAAAGTGCCTTATCCATTGAAAATTATACCCCTATAACGGTAAATTTGCCCGCTCTCCGACCCCATCCTCTAGATCAAGTCATCAGCTACAAAATCGTCCTGCATCACTTTGCTGTAGGACGCACGGTTTTTGAGATATGAGCAAAGTAAGACCAACATTCATTATTTTTTCAATGTAGAAAAATTGACAACTGTAGGGGTGTTGGCGGTTCGTATGGAATTTTCGACAGCTTATTTCTCGAGAACGGTGCGTCCTACGAGAAAAAACCTGTGCATATTTTTTGTAGCTCGTGACTTGATCTAGAGGATGGCATTGGAAAATTCACGAAATTCCCATTATTTGAGCAAATTTTTGAAAAAAACAGGGAAATTTGTTTCTCTGGCGTAAATTATATGAAATTTTACATCGGCCTTGAAGGCAGGTCAATCTGAATTGTTGCTCTTGACGTGAATTCACATTGTGCAAGTTTTCATCTCGCTCAATCACCGGCAAGCCGATAATTAAAATTATTTTCCCAAAAAAAGTACCTTATCCATTGAAAATTATTCCCTTATAACGGTAAATTTGCCCGCTCTCCGACCCCGTCCTCTAGATCAAGTCATCAGCTACAAAATCGTCCTGCATCACTTTGCTGTAGGACGCACGGTTTTTGAGATATGAGCAAAGTAAGACCAACATTCATTATTTTTTCAATGTAGAAAAATCGGCATCTGTAGGGGTGCTGGCGGTTCGTATGGAATTTTCGACAGCTTATTTCTCGAGAACGGTGCGTCCTACGAGAAAAAACCTGTACATATTTTTTGTAGCTCGTGACTTGATCTAGAGGATGGCATTGGAAAATTCACGAAATTCCCATTATTTGAGCAAATTTTTGAAAAAAAAACAGGGGAATTTGTTTCTCTGGCGTAAATTATATGAAATTTTACATCGGCCTTGAAGGAAGGTCAATCTGAATTGTTGCTCTTGACGTGAATTCACATTGTGCAAGTTTTCATCTAGCTCGTGACTTGATCTAGAGGATGGCATTGGAAAATTCACGAAATTCCCATTATTTGAGCAAATTTTTGAAAAAACAGGGAAATTTGTTTCTCTGGCGTAAATTATATGAAATTTTACATCGGCCTTGAAGGAAGGTCAATCTGAATTGTTGCTCTTGACGTGAATTCACATTGTGCAAGTTTTCATCTCGCTCAATCACCGGCAAGGCGATAATTAAAATTATTTTCCCAAAAAAAGTGCCTTATCCATTGAAAATTATACCCTTATAACGGTAAATTTGCCCGCTCTCCGACCCCATCCTCTAGATCAAGTCATCAGCTACAAAATCGTCCTGCATCACTTTGCTGTAGGACGCACGGTTTTTGAGATATGAGCAAAGTAAGACCAGCATTCATTATTTTGTCAATGTAGAAAAATCAACATCTGTAGGGGTGCTGGCGGTTCGTATGGAATTTTCGACAGCTTATTTCTCGAGAACGGTGCGTCCTACGAGAAAAAACCTGTACATATTTTTTGTAGCTCGTGACTTGATCTAGAGGATGGCATTGGAAAATTCACGAAATTCCCATTATTTGAGCAAATTTTTAAAAAAAAACAGGGAAATTTGTTTCTCTGGCGTAAATTATATGAAATTTTACATCGGCCTTGAAGGAAGGTCAATCTGAATTGTTGCTCTTGACGTGAATTCACATTGTGCAAGTTTTCATCTCGCTCAATCACCGGCAAGGCGATAATTAAAATTATTTTCCCAAAAAAAGTGCCTTATCCATTGAAAATTATACCCCTATAACGGTAAATTTGCCCGCTCTCCGACCCCATCCTCTAGATCAAGTCATCAGCTACAAAATCGTCCTGCATCACTTTGCTGTAGGACGCACGGTTTTTGAGATATGAGCAAAGTAAGACCAACATTCATTATTTTTTCAATGTAGAAAAATTGACAACTGTAGGGGTGTTGGCGGTTCGTATGGAATTTTCGACAGCTTATTTCTCGAGAACGGTGCGTCCTACGAGAAAAAACCTGTACATATTTTTTGTAGCTCGTGACTTGATCTAGAGGATGGCATTGGAAAATTCACGAAATTCCCATTATTTGAGCAAATTTTTGAAAAAAACGGGGAAATTTGTTTCTCTGGCGTAAATTATATGAATTTTTACATCGGCTTTGAAGGAAGGTCAATCTGAATTGTTGCTCTTGACGTGAATTCACATTGTGCAAGTTTTCATCTCGCTCAATCACCGCCAAGGCGGTGTTTTGGAATTTTCGACAGCTTATTTCTCGAGAACGGTGCGTCCTACGAGAAAAAACCTGTGCATATTTTTTGTAGCTCGTGACTTGATCTAGAGGATGGCATTGGAAAATTCACGAAATTCCCATTATTTGAGCAAATTTTTGAAAAAAACAGGGAAATTTGTTTCTCTGGCGTAAATTATATGAAATTTTACATCGGCCTTGAAGGAAGGTCAATCTGAATTGTTGCTCTTGACGTGAATTCACATTGTGCAAGTTTTCATCTCGCTCAATCACCGGCAAGCCGATAATTAAAATTATTTTCCCAAAAAAAGTGCCTTATCCATTGAAAATTATACCCTTATAACGGTAAATTTGCCCGCTCTCCGACCCCATCCTCTAGATCAAGTCATCAGCTACAAAATCGTCCTGCATCACTTTGCTGTAGGACGCACGGTTTTTGAGATATGAGCAAAGTAAGACCAGCATTCATTATTTTTTCAATGTAGAAAAATTGACAACTGTAGGGGTGTTGGCGGTTCGTATGGAATTTTCGACAGCTTATTTCTCGAGAACGGTGCGTCCTACGAGCAAAAACCTGTACACATTTTTTGTAGCTCGTGACTTGATCTAGAGGATGGCATTGGAAAATTCACGAAATTCCCATTATTTGAGCAAATTTTTGAAAAAAACGGGGAAATTTGTTTCTCTGGCGTAAATTATATGAATTTTTACATCGGCTTTGAAGGAAGGTCAATCTGAATTGTTGCTCTTGACGTGAATTCACATTGTGCAAGTTTTCATCTCGCTCAATCACCGCCAAGGCGGTGTTTTGGAATTTTCGACAGCTTATTTCTCGAGAACGGTGCGTCCTACGAGAAAAAACCTGTGCATATTTTTTGTAGCTCGTGACTTGATCTAGAGGATGGCATTGGAAAATTCACGAAATTCCCATTATTTGAGCAAATTTTTGAAAAAAACAGGGAAATTTGTTTCTCTGGCGTAAATTATATGAAATTTTACATCGGCCTTGAAGGAGGTCAATCTGAATTGTTGCTCTTGACGTGAATTCACATTGTGCAAGTTTTCATCTCGCTCAATCACCGGCAAGCCGATAATTAAAATTATTTTCCCAAAAAAGTGCCTTATCCATTGAAAATTATTCCCTTATAACGGTAAATTTGCCCGCTCTCCGACCCCATCCTCTAGATCAAGTCATCAGCTACAAAATCGTCCTGCATCACTTTGCTGTAGGACGCACGGTTTTGAGATATGAGCAAAGTAAGACCAACATTCATTATTTTTTCAATGTAGAAAAATCGGCATCTGTAGGGGTGCTGGCGGTTCGTATGGAATTTTCGACAGCTTATTTCTCGAGAACGGTGCGTCCTACGAGAAAAAACCTGTACATATTTTTTGTAGCTCGTGACTTAATCTAGAGGATGGCATTGGAAAATTCACGAAATTCCCATTATTTGAGCAAATTTTTGAAAAAAAAAACAGGGAAATTTGTTTCTCTGGCGTAAATTATATGAAATTTTACATCGGCCTTGAAGGAAGGTCAATCTGAATATTTGCTCTTGACGTGAATTCACATTGTGCAAGTTTTCATCTCGCTCAATCACCGGCAAGGCGATAATTAAAATTATTTTCCCAAAAAAAGTGCCTTATCCATTGAAAATTATACCCTTATAACGGTAAATTTGCCCGCTCTCCGACCCCATTCTCTAGACCATGTCATCAGCTACAAAATCGTCCTGCATCACTTTGCTGTAGGACGCACGGTTTTTGAGATATGAGCAAAGTAAGACCAACATTCATTATTTTTTCAATGTAGAAAAATCGACAACTGTGGGGGTGCGGGCGGTTCGTATGGAATTTTCGACAGCTTATTTCTCGAGAACAGTGCGTCCTACGAGAAAAAACCTGTACATATTTTTTGTAGCTCGTGACTTGATCTCGAGGATGGCATTGGAAAATTCACGAAATTCCCATTATTTGAGCAAATTTGTGAAAAAAACAGGGAAATTTGTTTCTCTGGCGTAAATTATATGAAATTTTACATCGGCCTTGAAGGAAGGTCAATCGGAATTGTTGCTCTTGACGTGAATTCACATTGTGCAAGTTTTCATCTCGCTCAATCACCGGCAAGGTGATAATTAAAATTATTTTCCCAAAAAAAGTGCCTTATCCATTAAAAATTATACCCTTATAACGGTAAATTTGCCCGCTCTCCGACCCCATCCTCTAGATCAAGTCATCGGCTACAAAATCGTCCTGCATCACTTTGCTGTAGGACGCACGGTTCTTGAGATATGAGCAAAGTAAGACCAGCAGTCATTATTTTTCAATGTAGAAAAATCGGCATCTGTAGGGGTGCTGGCGGTTCGTATGGAATTTTCGACAGCTTATTTCTCGAGAACGGTGCGTCCTACGAGAAAAAAACTGTACATATTTTTTGTAGCTCGTGACTTGATCTCGAGGATGGCATTGGAAAATTCACGAAATTCCCATTATTTGAGCAAATTTGTGAAAAAAACAGGGAAATTTGTTTCTCTGGCGTAAATTATATGAAATTTTACATCGGCCTTGAAGGAAGGTCAATCTGAATTGTTGCTCTTGACGTGAATTCACATTGTGCAAGTTTTCATCTCGCTCAATCACCGGCAAGGTGATAATTAAAATTATTTTCCCAAAAAAAGTGCCTTATCCATTAAGATGTATACCCTTATAACGGTAATTTTTCCCGCTCTCCGACCCCATCCTCTAGATCAAGTCATCGGCTACAAAATCGTCCTGCATCACTTTGCTGTAGGACGCACGGTTTTTGAGATATGAGCACAGTAAGACCAACATTCATTATTTTTTCAGTGTAGAAAAATCGACAACTGTAGGGGTGCGGGCGGTTCGTATGGAATTTTCGACAGCTTATTTCTCGAGAACAGTGCGTCCTACGAGAAAAAACCTGTACATATTTTTTGTAGCTCGTGACTTGATCTGGAGGATGGCATTGGAAAATTCACGAAATTCCCATTATTTGAGCAAATTTTTGAAAAAAACAGGGAAATTTGTTTCTCTGGCGTAAATTATATGAAATTTTACATCGGCTTTGAAGGAAGGTCAATCTGAATTGTTGCTCTTGACGTGAATTCACATTGTGCAAGTTTTCATCTCGCTCAATCACCGGCAAGGTGATAATTAAAATTATTTTCCCGAAAAAAGTGCCTTATCCATTAAAAACTATACCCTTATATACTATACATCCGACCCCATCCTCTAGATCAAGTCATCAGCTACAAAATCGTCCTGCATCACTTTGCTGTAGGACGTACGGTTTTTGAGATATGAGCAAAGTAAGACCAGCATTCATTATTTTTTCAATGTAGAAAAATCAACATCTGTAGGGGTGCTGGCGGTTCGTATGACATTTTCGACAGCTTATTTCTCGAGAACGGTGCGTCCTACGAGAAAAAACCTGTGCATATTTTTTGTAGCTCGTGACTTGATCTAGAGGATGGCATTGGAAAATTCACGAAATTCCCATTATTTGAGCAAATTTTTGAAAAAAACAGGGAAATTTGTTTCTCTGGCGTAAATTATATGAAATTTTACATCGGCCTTGAAGGAAGGTCAATCTGAATTGTTGCTCTTGACGTGAATTCACATTGTGCAAGTTTTCATCTCGCTCAATCACCGGCAAGGCGATAATTAAAATTATTTTCCCAAAAAAAGTGCCTTATCCATTGAAAATTATTCCCTTATAACGGTAAATTTGCCCGCTCTCCGACCCCATCCTCTAGATCAAGTCATCAGCTACAAAATCGTCCTGCATCACTTTGCTGTAGGACGCACGGTTTTTGAGATATGAGCAAAGTAAGACCAACATTCATTATTTTTTCAATGTAGAAAAATCGGCATCTGTAGGGGTGCTGGCGGTTCGTATGGAATTTTCGATAGCTTATTTCTCGAGAACGGTGCGTCCTACGAGAAAAAACCTGTGCATATTTTTTGTAGCTCGTGACTTGATCTAGAGGATGGCATTGGAAAATTCACGAAATTCCCATTATTTGAGCAAATTTTTGAAAAAAACAGGGAAATTTGTTTCTCTGGCGTAAATTATATGAAATTTTACATCGGCTTTGAAGGAAGGTCAATCTGAATTGTTGCTCTCGACGTGAATTCACATTGTGCAAGTTTTCATCTCGCCTTATCCATTGAAAATTATACCCTTATAACGGTAAATTTGCCCGCTCTCCGACCCCATCCTCTAGATCAAGTCATCAGCTACAAAATCGTCCTGCATCACTTTGCTGTAGGACGCACGGTTTTTGAGATATGAGCAAAGTAAGACCAACATTCATTATTTTTTCAATGTAGAAAAATCGGCATCTGTAGGGGTGCTGGCGGTTCGTATGGAATTTTCGATAGCTTATTTCTCGAGAACGGTGCGTCCTACGAGAAAAAACCTGTGCATATTTTTTGTAGCTCGTGACTTGATCTAGAGGATGGCATTGGAAAATTCACGAAATTCCCATTATTTGAGCAAATTTTTGAAAAAAACAGGGAAATTTGTTTCTCTGGCGTAAATTATATGAAATTTTACATCGGCCTTGAAGGAAGGTCAATCTGAATTGTTGCTCTTGACGTGAATTCACATTGTGCAAGTTTTCATCTCGCTCAATCACCGGCAAGGCGATAATTAAAATTATTTTCCCAAAAAAAGTGCCTTATCCATTGAAAATTATTCCCTTATAACGGTAAATTTGCCCGCTCTCCGACCCCATCCTCTAGATCAAGTCATCAGCTACAAAATCGTCCTGCATCACTTTGCTGTAGGACGCACGGTTTTTGAGATATGAGCAAAGTAAGACCAACATTCATTATTTTTTCAATGTAGAAAAATCGGCATCTGTAGGGGTGCTGGCGGTTCGTATGGAATTTTCGACAGCTTATTTCTCGAGAACGGTGCGTCCTACGAGAAAAAACCTGTACATATTTTTTGTAGCTCGTGACTTGATCTAGAGGATGGCATTGGAAAATTCACGAAATTCCCATTATTTGAGCAAATTTTTGAAAAAAAAACAGGGAAATTTGTTTCTCTGGCGTAAATTATATGAAATTTTACATCGGCCTTGAAGGAAGGTCAATCTGAATTGTTGCTCTTGACGTGAATTCACATTGTGCAAGTTTTCATCTCGCTCAATCACCGGCAGGGCGATAATTAAAATTATTTTCCCAAAAAAAGTGCCTTATCCATTGAAAATTATTCCCTTATAACGGTAAATTTGCCCGCTCTCCGACCCCATCCTCTAGATCAAGTCATCAGCTACAAAATCGTCCTGCATCACTTTGCTGTAGGACGCACGGTTTTTGAGATATGAGCAAAGTAAGACCAGCATTAATTATTTTTTCAATGTAGAAAAATCGACAACTGTAGGGGTGTTGGCGGTTCGTATGGAATTTTCGACAGATTATTTCTCGAGAACGGTGCGTCCTACGAGAAAAAACCTGTACATATTTTTTGTAGCTCGTGACTTGATCTAGAGGATGGCATTGGAAAATTCACGAAATTCCCATTATTTGAGCAAATTTTTGAAAAAAACAGGGAAATTTGTTTTTCTGGCGTAAATTATATGAAATTTTACATCGGCCTTGAAGGAAGGTCATACTGAATTGTTGCTCTTGACGTGAGTTCATATTGTGCAAGTTTTTATCTCGTTTAATCACCGGCAAGGCGATAATTAAATTATTTTCCCAAAAAAAGTGTCTTATCCATTAAAAGGTATACCCTTATAGCGGTAAATTTTCCCGCTCTCCGACCCCATCCTCTAGATCAAGTCATCAGCTACAAAATCGTCATGCATCACTTTGCTGTAGGACGCACGGTTTTTGAGATATGAGCAAAGTAAGACCAACATTCATTATTTTTTCAATGTAGAAAAATCGACATCCGTAAGGGTGTTGGCGGTTCGTATGGAATTTTCGACAGCTTATTTCTCGAGAACGGTGCGTCCTACGAGAAAAAACCTGTACATATTTTTTGTAGCTCGTGACTTGATCTAGAGGATGGCATTGGAAAATTCACGAAATTCCCATTATTTGAGCAAATTTTTGAAAAAAACAGGGAAATTTGTTTCTCTGGCGTAAATTATATGAAATTTTACATCGGCCTTGAAGGAAGGTCAATCTGAATTGTTGCTCTTGACGTGAATTCACATTGTGCAAGTTTTCATCTCGCTCAATCACCGGCAAGGCGATAATTAAAATTATTTTCCCAAAAAAAGTGCCTTATCCATTGAAAATTATTCCCTTATAACGGTAAATTTGCCCGCTCTCCGACCCCATCCTCTAGATCAAGTCATCAGCTACAAAATCGTCCTGCATCACTTTGCTGTAGGACGCACGGTTTTTGAGATATGAGCAAAGTAAGACCAACATTCATTATTTTTTCAATGTAGAAAAATCGGCATCTGTAGGGGTGCTGGCGGTTCGTATGGAATTTTCGACAGCTTATTTCTCGAGAACGGTGCGTCCTACGAGAAAAAACCTGTACATATTTTTTGTAGCTCGTGACTTGATCTAGAGGATGGCATTGGAAAATTCACGAAATTCCCATTATTTGAGCAAATTTTTGAAAAAAAAACAGGGAAATTTGTTTCTCTGGCGTAAATTATATGAAATTTTACATCGGCCTTGAAGGAAGGTCAATCTGAATTGTTGCTCTTGACGTGAATTCACATTGTGCAAGTTTTCATCTCGCTCAATCACCGGCAGGGCGATAATTAAAATTATTTTCCCAAAAAAAGTGCCTTATCCATTGAAAATTATTCCCTTATAACGGTAAATTTGCCCGCTCTCCGACCCCATCCTCTAGATCAAGTCATCAGCTACAAAATCGTCCTGCATCACTTTGCTGTAGGACGCACGGTTTTTGAGATATGAGCAAAGTAAGACCAGCATTAATTATTTTTTCAATGTAGAAAAATCGACAACTGTAGGGGTGTTGGCGGTTCGTATGGAATTTTCGACAGATTATTTCTCGAGAACGGTGCGTCCTACGAGAAAAAACCTGTACATATTTTTTGTAGCTCGTGACTTGATCTAGAGGATGGCATTGGAAAATTCACGAAATTCCCATTATTTGAGCAAATTTTTGAAAAAAACAGGGAAATTTGTTTCTCTGGCGTAAATTATATGAAATTTTACATCGGCCTTGAAGGAAGGTCATACTGAATTGTTGCTCTTGACGTGAGTTCATATTGTGCAAGTTTTTATCTCGTTTAATCACCGGCAAGGCGATAATTAAATTATTTTCCCAAAAAAAGTGTCTTATCCATTAAAAGGTATACCCTTATAGCGGTAAATTTTCCCGCTCTCCGACCCCATCCTCTAGATCAAGTCATCAGCTACAAAATCGTCATGCATCACTTTGCTGTAGGACGCACGGTTTTTGAGATATGAGCAAAGTAAGACCAACATTCATTATTTTTTCAATGTAGAAAAATCGACATCCGTAAGGGTGTTGGCGGTTCGTATGGAATTTTCGACAGCTTATTTCTCGAGAACGGTGCGTCCTACGAGAAAAAACCTGTACATATTTTTTGTAGCTCGTGACTTGATCTAGAGGATGGCATTGGAAAATTCACGAAATTCCCATTATTTGAGCAAATTTTTGAAAAAAACAGAGAAATTTGTTTCTCTGGCGTAAATTATATGAAATTTTACATCGGCCTTGAAGGAAGGTCAATCTGAATTGTTGCTCTTGACGTGAATTCACATTGTGGAAGTTTTCATCTCGCTCAATCACCGGCAAGGCGGTGTTTTGGAATTTTCGACAGCTTATTTCTCGAGAACGGTGCGTCCTACGAGAAAAAACCTGCACATATTTTTTGTAGCTCGTGACTTGATCTAGAGGATGGCATTGGAAAATTCACGAAATTCCCATTATTTGAGCAAATTTTTGAAAAAAAACGGGGAAATTTGTTTCTCTGGCGTAAATTATATGAAATTTTACATCGGCTTTGAAGGAAGGTCAATCTGAATTGTTGCTCTTGACGTGAATTCACATTGTGCAAGTTTTCATCTCGCTCAATCACCGGCAAGGCGATAATTAAAATTATTTTCCCAAAAAAAGTGCCTTATCCATTGAAAATTATTCCCTTATAACGGTAAATTTGCCCGCTCTCCGACCCCATCCTCTAGATCAAGTCATCAGCTACAAAATCGTCCTGCATCACTTTGCTGTAGGACGCACGGTTTTTGAGATATGAGCAAAGTAAGACCAACATTCATTATTTTTTCAATGTAGAAAAATCAACATCTGTAGGGGTGCTGGCGGTTCGTATGGCATTTTCGACAGCTTATTTCTCGAGAACGGTGCGTCCTACGAGAAAAAACCTGTACATATTTTTTGTAGCTCGTGACTTGATCTAGAGGATGGCATTGGAAAATTCACGAAATTCCCATTATTTGAGCAAATTTTTGAAAAAAACAGGGAAATTTGTTTCTCTGGCGTAAATTATATGAAATTTTACATCGGCTTTGAAGGAAGGTCAATCTGAATTGTTGCTCTTGACGTGAATTCACATTGTGCAAGTTTTCATCTCGCTCAATCACCGGCAAGGCGGTGTTTTGGAATTTTCGACAGCTTATTTCTCGAGAACGGTGCGTCCTACGAGAAAAAACCTGTGCATATTTTTTGTAGCTCGTGACTTGATCTAGAGGATGGCATTGGAAAATTCACGAAATTCCCATTATTTGAGCAAATTTTTGAAAAAAACAGGGAAATTTGTTTCTCTGGCGTAAATTATATGAAATTTTACATCGGCCTTGAAGGAAGGTCAATCTGAATTGTTGCTCTTGACGTGAATTCACATTGTGCAAGTTTTCATCTCGCTCAATCACCGGCAAGCCGATAATTAAAATTATTTTCCCAAAAAAAGTGCCTTATCCATTGAAAATTATACCCTTATAACGGTAAATTTGCCCGCTCTCCGACCCCATCCTCTAGATCAAGTCATCAGCTAGAAAATCGTCCTGCATCACTTTGCTGTAGGACGCACGGTTTTTGAGATATGAGCAAAGTAAGACCAACATTCATTATTTTTTCAATGTAGAAAAATCAACATCTGTAGGGGTGCTGGCGGTTCGTATGGCATTTTCGACAGCTTATTTCTCGAGAACGGTGCGTCCTACGAGAAAAAACCTGTACATATTTTTTCTAGCTCGTGACTTGATCTAGAGGATGGCATTGGAAAATTCACGAAATTCCCATTATTTGAGCAAATTTTTGAAAAAAACAGGGAAATTTGTTTCTCTGGCGTAAATTATATGAAATTTTACATCGGCTTTGAAGGAAGGTCAATCTGAATTGTTGCTCTTGACGTGAATTCACATTGTGCAAGTTTTCATCTCGCTCAATCACCGGCAAGGCGGTGTTTTGGAATTTTCGACAGCTTATTTCTCGAGAACGGTGCGTCCTACGAGAAAAAACCTGTGCATATTTTTTGTAGCTCGTGACTTGATCTAGAGGATGGCATTGGAAAATTCACGAAATTCCCATTATTTGAGCAAATTTTTGAAAAAAACAGGGAAATTTGTTTCTCTGGCGTAAATTATATGAAATTTTACATCGGCCTTGAAGGAAGGTCAATCTGAATTGTTGCTCTTGACGTGAATTCACATTGTGCAAGTTTTCATCTCGGTCAATCACCGGCAAGCCGATAATTAAAATTATTTTCCCAAAAAAAGTGCCTTATCCATTGAAAATTATACCCTTATAACGGTAAATTTGCCCGCTCTCCGACCCCATCCTCTAGATCAAGTCATCAGCTACAAAATCGTCCTGCATCACTTTGCTGTAGGACGCACGGTTTTTGAGATATGAGCAAAGTAAGACCAACATTCATTATTTTTTCAATGTAGAAAAATCGACATCCGTAGGGGTGTTGGCGGTTCGTATGGAATTTTCGACAGCTTATTTCTCGAGAACGGTGCGTCCTACGAGAAAAAACCTGTACATATTTTTTGTAGCTCGTGACTTGATCTAGAGGATGGCATTGGAAAATTCACGAAATTCCCATTATTTGAGCAAATTTTTGAAAAAAAAACAGGGAAATTTGTTTCTCTGGCGTAAATTATATGAAATTTTACATCGGCCTTGAAGGAAGGTCAATCTGAATTGTTGCTCTTGACGTGAATTCACATTGTGCAAGTTTTCATCTCGCTCAATCACCGGCAAGGCGATAATTAAAATTATTTTCCCAAAAAAAGTGCCTTATCCATTGAAAATTATTCCCTTATAACGGTAAATTTGCCCGCTCTCCGACCCCATCCTCTAGATCAAGTCATCAGCTACAAAATCGTCCTGCATCACTTTGCTGTAGGACGCACGGTTTTTGAGATATGAGCAAAGTAAGACCAACATTCATTATTTTTTCAATGTAGAAAAATCAACATCTGTAGGGGTGCTGGCGGTTCGTATGGCATTTTCGACAGCTTATTTCTCGAGAACGGTGCGTCCTACGAGAAAAAACCTGTGCATATTTTTTGTAGCTCGTGACTTGATCTAGAGGATGGCATTGGAAAATTCACGAAATTCCCATTATTTGAGCAAATTTGTGAAAAAAACAGGGAAATTTGTTTCTCTGGCGTAAATTATATGAAATTTTACATCGGCCTTGAAGGAAGGTCAATCTGAATTGTTGCTCTTGACGTGAATTCACATTGTGCAAGTTTTCATCTCGCTCAATCACCGGCAAGCCGATAATTAAAATTATTTTCCCAAAAAAAGTGCCTTATCCATTGAAAATTATTCCCTTATAACGGTAAATTTGCCCGCTCTCCGACCCCATCCTCTAGATCAAGTCATCAGCTACAAAATCGTCCTGCATCACTTTGCTGTAGGACGCACGGTTTTTGAGATATGAGCAAAGTAAAACCAACATTCATTATTTTTTCAATGTAGAAAAATCGGCATCTGTAGGGGTGCTGGCGGTTCGTATGGAATTTTCGACAGCTTATTTCTCGAGAACGGTGCGTCCTACGAGAAAAAACCTGTGCATATTTTTTGTAGCTCGTGACTTGATCTAGAGGATGGCATTGGAAAATTCACGAAATTCCCATTATTTGAGCAAATTTTTGAAAAAAACAGGGAAATTTGTTTCTCTGGCGTAAATTATATGAAATTTTACATCGGCCTTGAAGGAAGGTCAATCTGAATTGTTGCTCTTGACGTGAATTCACATTGTGCAAGTTTTCATCTCGCTCAATCACCGGCAAGGCGATAATTAAAATTATTTTCCCAAAAAAAGTGCCTTATCCATTGAAAATTATACCCTTATAACGGTAAATTTGCCCGCTCTCCGACCCCATCCTCTAGATCAAGTCATCAGCTACAAAATCGTCCTGCATCACTTTGCTGTAGGACGCACGGTTTTTGAGATATGAGCAAAGTAAGACCAACATTCATTATTTTTTCAATGTAGAAAAATCAACATCTGTAGGGGTGCTGGCGGTTCGTATGGCATTTTCGACAGCTTATTTCTCGAGAACGGTGCGTCCTACGAGAAAAAACCTGTACATATTTTTTCTAGCTCGTGACTTGATCTAGAGGATGGCATTGGAAAATTCACGAAATTCCCATTATTTGAGCAAATTTTTGAAAAAAACAGGGAAATTTGTTTCTCTGGCGTAAATTATATGAAATTTTACATCGGCTTTGAAGGAAGGTCAATCTGAATTGTTGCTCTTGACGTGAATTCACATTGTGCAAGTTTTCATCTCGCTCAATCACCGGCAAGGCGGTGTTTTGGAATTTTCGACAGCTTATTTCTCGAGAACGGTGCGTCCTACGAGAAAAAACCTGTGCATATTTTTTGTAGCTCGTGACTTGATCTAGAGGATGGCATTGGAAAATTCACGAAATTCCCATTATTTGAGCAAATTTTTGAAAAAAACAGGGAAATTTGTTTCTCTGGCGTAAATTATATGAAATTTTACATCGGCCTTGAAGGAAGGTCAATCTGAATTGTTGCTCTTGACGTGAATTCACATTGTGCAAGTTTTCATCTCGGTCAATCACCGGCAAGCCGATAATTAAAATTATTTTCCCAAAAAAAGTGCCTTATCCATTGAAAATTATACCCTTATAACGGTAAATTTGCCCGCTCTCCGACCCCATCCTCTAGATCAAGTCATCAGCTACAAAATCGTCCTGCATCACTTTGCTGTAGGACGCACGGTTTTTGAGATATGAGCAAAGTAAGACCAACATTCATTATTTTTTCAATGTAGAAAAATCGACATCCGTAGGGGTGTTGGCGGTTCGTATGGAATTTTCGACAGCTTATTTCTCGAGAACGGTGCGTCCTACGAGAAAAAACCTGTACATATTTTTTGTAGCTCGTGACTTGATCTAGAGGATGGCATTGGAAAATTCACGAAATTCCCATTATTTGAGCAAATTTTTGAAAAAAAAACAGGGAAATTTGTTTCTCTGGCGTAAATTATATGAAATTTTACATCGGCCTTGAAGGAAGGTCAATCTGAATTGTTGCTCTTGACGTGAATTCACATTGTGCAAGTTTTCATCTCGCTCAATCACCGGCAAGCCGATAATTAAAATTATTTTCCCAAAAAAAGTGCCTTATCCATTGAAAATTATTCCCTTATAACGGTAAATTTGCCCGCTCTCCGACCCCATCCTCTAGATCAAGTCATCAGCTACAAAATCGTCCTGCATCACTTTGCTGTAGGACGCACGGTTTTTGAGATATGAGCAAAGTAAAACCAACATTCATTATTTTTTCAATGTAGAAAAATCGGCATCTGTAGGGGTGCTGGCGGTTCGTATGGAATTTTCGACAGCTTATTTCTCGAGAACGGTGCGTCCTACGAGAAAAAACCTGTGCATATTTTTTGTAGCTCGTGACTTGATCTAGAGGATGGCATTGGAAAATTCACGAAATTCCCATTATTTGAGCAAATTTTTGAAAAAAACAGGGAAATTTGTTTCTCTGGCGTAAATTATATGAAATTTTACATCGGCCTTGAAGGAAGGTCAATCTGAATTGTTGCTCTTGACGTGAATTCACATTGTGCAAGTTTTCATCTCGCTCAATCACCGGCAAGGCGATAATTAAAATTATTTTCCCAAAAAAAGTGCCTTATCCATTGAAAATTATACCCTTATAACGGTAAATTTGCCCGCTCTCCGACCCCATCCTCTAGATCAAGTCATCAGCTACAAAATCGTCCTGCATCACTTTGCTGTAGGACGCACGGTTTTTGAGATATGAGCAAAGTAAGACCAGCATTCATTATTTTTTCAATGTAGAAAAATCGGCATCTGTAGGGGTGCTGGCGGTTCGTATGGAATTTTCGACAGCTTATTTCTCGAGAACGGTGCGTCCTACGAGAAAAAACCTGTGCATATTTTTTGTAGCTCGTGACTTGATCTAGAGGATGGCATTGGAAAATTCACGAAATTCCCATTATTTGAGCAAATTTTTGAAAAAAACAGGGAAATTTGTTTCTCTGGCGTAAATTATATGAAATTTTACATCGGCCTTGAAGGAAGGTCAATCTGAATTGTTGCTCTTGACGTGAATTCACATTGTGCAGGTTTTCATCTCGCTCAATCACCGGCAAGGCGATAATTAAAATTATTTTCCCAAAAAAAGGTGCCTTATCCATTAAAAATTATACCCTTATAACGGTAAATTTTCCCGCTCTCCGACCCCATCCTCTAGATCAAGTCATCAGCTACAAAATCGTCCTGCATCACTTTGCTGTAGGACGCACGGTTTTTGAGATATGAGCAAAGTAAGACCAGCATTCATTATTTTTTCAATGTAGAAAAATCAACATCTGTAGGGGTGCTGGCGGTTCGTATGGCATTTTCAACAGCTTATTTCTCGAGAACGGTGCGTCCTACGAGAAAAAACCTATACATATTTTTTGTAGCTCGTGACTTGATCTAGAGGATGGCATTGGAAAATTCACGAAATTCCCATTATTTGAGCAAATTTTGAAAAAACAGGGAAATTTGTTTCTCTGGCGTAAATTATATGAAATTTTACATCGGCCTTGAAGGAAGGTCAATCTGAATTGTTGCTCTTGACGTGAATTCACATTGTGCAAGTTTTCATCTCGCTCAATCACCGGCAAGGCGATAATTAAAATTATTTTCCCAAAAAAAGTGCCTTATCCATTGAAAATTATACCCTTTTAACGGTAAATTTGCCCGCTCTCCGACCCCATCCTCTAGATCAAGTCATTAGCTACAAAATCGTCCTGCATCACTTTGCTGTAGGACGCACGGTTTTTGAGATATGAGCAAAGTAAGACCAGCATTCATTATTTTGTCAATGTAGAAAAATCAACATCTGTAGGGGTGCTGGCGGTTCGTATGGCATTTTCGACAGCTTATTTCTCGAGAACGGTGCGTCCTACGAGAAAAAACCTGTACATATTTTTTGTAGCTCGTGACTTGATCTAGAGGATGGCATTGGAAAATTCACGAAATTCCCATTATTTGAGCAAATTTTTAAAAAAAAACAGGGAAATTTGTTTCTCTGGCGTAAATTATATGAAATTTTACATCGGCCTTGAAGGAAGGTCAATCTGAATTGTTGCTCTTGACGTGAATTCACATTGTGCAAGTTTTCATCTCGCTCAATCACCGGCAAGGCGATAATTAAAATTATTTTCCCAAAAAAAGTGCCTTATCCATTGAAAATTATACCCTTTTAACGGTAAATTTGCCCGCTCTCCGACCCCATCCTCTAGATCAAGTCATTAGCTACAAAATCGTCCTGCATCACTTTGCTGTAGGACGCACGGTTTTTGAGATATGAGCAAAGTAAGACCAGCATTCATTATTTTGTCAATGTAGAAAAATCAACATCTGTAGGGGTGCTGGCGGTTCGTATGGCATTTTCGACAGCTTATTTCTCGAGAACGGTGCGTCCTACGAGAAAAAACCTGTACATATTTTTTGTAGCTCGTGACTTGATCTAGAGGATGGCATTGGAAAATTCACGAAATTCCCATTATTTGAGCAAATTTTTAAAAAAAAACAGGGAAATTTGTTTCTCTGGCGTAAATTATATGAAATTTTACATCGGCCTTGAAGGAAGGTCAATCTGAATTGTTGCTCTTGACGTGAATTCACATTGTGCAAGTTTTCATCTCGCTCAATCACCGGCAAGGCGATAATTAAAATTATTTTCCCAAAAAAAGTGCCTTATCCATTGAAAATTATACCCCTATAACGGTAAATTTGCCCGCTCTCCGACCCCATCCTCTAGATCAAGTCATCAGCTACAAAATCGTCCTGCATCACTTTGCTGTAGGACGCACGGTTTTTGAGATATGAGCAAAGTAAGACCAACATTCATTATTTTTTCAATGTAGAAAAATTGACAACTGTAGGGGTGTTGGCGGTTCGTATGGAATTTTCGACAGCTTATTTCTCGAGAACGGTGCGTCCTACGAGAAAAAACCTGTGCATATTTTTTGTAGCTCGTGACTTGATCTAGAGGATGGCATTGGAAAATTCACGAAATTCCCATTATTTGAGCAAATTTTTGAAAAAAACAGGGAAATTTGTTTCTCTGGCGTAAATTATATGAAATTTTACATCGGCCTTGAAGGCAGGTCAATCTGAATTGTTGCTCTTGACGTGAATTCACATTGTGCAAGTTTTCATCTCGCTCAATCACCGGCAAGCCGATAATTAAAATTATTTTCCCAAAAAAAGTGCCTTATCCATTGAAAATTATTCCCTTATAACGGTAAATTTGCCCGCTCTCCGACCCCGTCCTCTAGATCAAGTCATCAGCTACAAAATCGTCCTGCATCACTTTGCTGTAGGACGCACGGTTTTTGAGATATGAGCAAAGTAAGACCAACATTCATTATTTTTTCAATGTAGAAAAATCGGCATCTGTAGGGGTGCTGGCGGTTCGTATGGAATTTTCGACACCTTATTTCTCGAGAACGGTGCGTCCTACGAGAAAAAACCTGTACATATTTTTTGTAGCTCGTGACTTGATCTAGAGGATGGCATTGGAAAATTCACGAAATTCCCATTATTTGAGCAAATTTTTGAAAAAAAAACAGGGAAATTTGTTTCTCTGGCGTAAATTATATGAAATTTTACATCGGCCTTGAAGGAAGGTCAATCTGAATTGTTGCTCTTGACGTGAATTCACATTGTGCAAGTTTTCATCTAGCTCGTGACTTGATCTAGAGGATGGCATTGGAAAATTCACGAAATTCCCATTATTTGAGCAAATTTTTGAAAAAACAGGGAAATTTGTTTCTCTGGCGTAAATTATATGAAATTTTACATCGGCCTTGAAGAAAGGTCAATCTGAATTGTTGCTCTTGACGTGAATTCACATTGTGCAAGTTTTCATCTCGCTCAATCACCGGCAAGGCGATAATTAAAATTATTTTCCCAAAAAAAGTGCCTTATCCATTGAAAATTATACCCTTATAACGGTAAATTTGCCCGCTCTCCGACCCCATCCTCTAGATCAAGTCATCAGCTACAAAATCGTCCTGCATCACTTTGCTGTAGGACGCACGGTTTTTGAGATATGAGCAAAGTAAGACCAGCATTCATTATTTTGTCAATGTAGAAAAATCAACATCTGTAGGGGTGCTGGCGGTTCGTATGGAATTTTCGACAGCTTATTTCTCGAGAACGGTGCGTCCTACGAGAAAAAACCTGTACATATTTTTTGTAGCTCGTGACTTGATCTAGAGGATGGCATTGGAAAATTCACGAAATTCCCATTATTTGAGCAAATTTTTAAAAAAAAACAGGGAAATTTGTTTCTCTGGCGTAAATTATATGAAATTTTACATCGGCCTTGAAGGAAGGTCAATCTGAATTGTTGCTCTTGACGTGAATTCACATTGTGCAAGTTTTCATCTCGCTCAATCACCGGCAAGGCGATAATTAAAATTATTTTCCCAAAAAAAGTGCCTTATCCATTGAAAATTATACCCCTATAACGGTAAATTTGCCCGCTCTCCGACCCCATCCTCTAGATCAAGTCATCAGCTACAAAATCGTCCTGCATCACTTTGCTGTAGGACGCACGGTTTTTGAGATATGAGCAAAGTAAGACCAACATTCATTATTTTTTCAATGTAGAAAAATTGACAACTGTAGGGGTGTTGGCGGTTCGTATGGAATTTTCGACAGCTTATTTCTCGAGAACGGTGCGTCCTACGAGAAAAAACCTGTACATATTTTTTGTAGCTCGTGACTTGATCTAGAGGATGGCATTGGAAAATTCACGAAATTCCCATTATTTGAGCAAATTTTTGAAAAAAACGGGGAAATTTGTTTCTCTGGCGTAAATTATATGAATTTTTACATCGGCTTTGAAGGAAGGTCAATCTGAATTGTTGCTCTTGACGTGAATTCACATTGTGCAAGTTTTCATCTCGCTCAATCACCGCCAAGGCGGTGTTTTGGAATTTTCGACAGCTTATTTCTCGAGAACGGTGCGTCCTACGAGAAAAAACCTGTGCATATTTTTTGTAGCTCGTGACTTGATCTAGAGGATGGCATTGGAAAATTCACGAAATTCCCATTATTTGAGCAAATTTTTGAAAAAAACAGGGAAATTTGTTTCTCTGGCGTAAATTATATGAAATTTTACATCGGCCTTGAAGGAAGGTCAATCTGAATTGTTGCTCTTGACGTGAATTCACATTGTGCAAGTTTTCATCTCGCTCAATCACCGGCAAGCCGATAATTAAAATTATTTTCCCAAAAAAAGTGCCTTATCCATTGAAAATTATACCCTTATAACGGTAAATTTGCCCGCTCTCCGACCCCATCCTCTAGATCAAGTCATCAGCTACAAAATCGTCCTGCATCACTTTGCTGTAGGACGCACGGTTTTTGAGATATGAGCAAAGTAAGACCAGCATTCATTATTTTTTCAATGTAGAAAAATTGACAACTGTAGGGGTGTTGGCGGTTCGTATGGAATTTTCGACAGCTTATTTCTCGAGAACGGTGCGTCCTACGAGAAAAAACCTGTACACATTTTTTGTAGCTCGTGACTTGATCTAGAGGATGGCATTGGAAAATTCACGAAATTCCCATTATTTGAGCAAATTTTTGAAAAAAACGGGGAAATTTGTTTCTCTGGCGTAAATTATATGAATTTTTACATCGGCTTTGAAGGAAGGTCAATCTGAATTGTTGCTCTTGACGTGAATTCACATTGTGCAAGTTTTCATCTCGCTCAATCACCGCCAAGGCGGTGTTTTGGAATTTTCGACAGCTTATTTCTCGAGAACGGTGCGTCCTACGAGAAAAAACCTGTGCATATTTTTTGTAGCTCGTGACTTGATCTAGAGGATGGCATTGGAAAATTCACGAAATTCCCATTATTTGAGCAAATTTTTGAAAAAAACAGGGAAATTTATTTCTCTGGCGTAAATTATATGAAATTTTACATCGGCCTTGAAGGAAGGTCAATCTGAATTGTTGCTCTTGACGTGAATTCACATTGTGCAAGTTTTCATCTCGCTCAATCACCGGCAAGCCGATAATTAAAATTATTTTCCCAAAAAAAGTGCCTTATCCATTGAAAATTATTCCCTTATAACGGTAAATTTGCCCGCTCTCCGACCCCATCCTCTAGATCAAGTCATCAGCTACAAAATCGTCCTGCATCACTTTGCTGTAGGACGCACGGTTTTTGAGATATGAGCAAAGTAAGACCAACATTCATTATTTTTTCAATGTAGAAAAATCGGCATCTGTAGGGGTGCTGGCGGTTCGTATGGAATTTTCGACAGCTTATTTCTCGAGAACGGTGCGTCCTACGAGAAAAAACCTGTACATATTTTTTGTAGCTCGTGACTTAATCTAGAGGATGGCATTGGAAAATTCACGAAATTCCCATTATTTGAGCAAATTTTTGAAAAAAAAAACAGGGAAATTTGTTTCTCTGGCGTAAATTATATGAAATTTTACATCGGCCTTGAAGGAAGGTCAATCTGAATTGTTGCTCTTGACGTGAATTCACATTGTGCAAGTTTTCATCTCGCTCAATCACCGGCAAGGCGATAATTAAAATTATTTTCCCAAAAAAAGTGCCTTATCCATTGAAAATTATACCCTTATAACGGTAAATTTGCCCGCTCTCCGACCCCATCCTCTAGATCAAGTCATCAGCTACAAAATCGTCATGCATCACTTTGCTGTAGGACGCACGGTTTTTGAGATATGAGCAAAGTAAGACCAGCATTCATTATTTTTTCAATGTAGAAAAATCAACATCTGTAGGGGTGCTGGCGGTTCGTATGGCATTTTCAACAGCTTATTTCTCGAGAACGGTGCGTCCTACGAGAAAAAACCTGTACATATTTTTTGTAGCTCGTGACTTGATCTAGAGGATGGCATTGGAAAATTCACGAAATTCCCATTATTTGAGCAAATTTTTGAAAAAACAGGGAAATTTGTTTCTCTGGCGTAAATTATATGAAATTTTACATCGGCCTTGAAGGAAGGTCAATCTGAATATTTGCTCTTGACGTGAATTCACATTGTGCAAGTTTTCATCTCGCTCAATCACCGGCAAGGCGATAATTAAAATTATTTTCCCAAAAAAAGTGCCTTATCCATTGAAAATTATACCCTTATAACGGTAAATTTGCCCGCTCTCCGACCCCATTCTCTAGACCATGTCATCAGCTACAAAATCGTCCTGCATCACTTTGCTGTAGGACGCACGGTTTTTGAGATATGAGCAAAGTAAGACCAACATTCATTATTTTTTCAATGTAGAAAAATCGACAACTGTGGGGGTGCGGGCGGTTCGTATGGAATTTTCGACAGCTTATTTCTCGAGAACAGTGCGTCCTACGAGAAAAAACCTGTACATATTTTTTGTAGCTCGTGACTTGATCTCGAGGATGGCATTGGAAAATTCACGAAATTCCCATTATTTGAGCAAATTTGTGAAAAAAACAGGGAAATTTGTTTCTCTGGCGTAAATTATATGAAATTTTACATCGGCCTTGAAGGAAGGTCAATCGGAATTGTTGCTCTTGACGTGAATTCACATTGTGCAAGTTTTCATCTCGCTCAATCACCGGCAAGGTGATAATTAAAATTATTTTCCCAAAAAAAGTGCCTTATCCATTAAAAATTATACCCTTATAACGGTAAATTTGCCCGCTCTCCGACCCCATCCTCTAGATCAAGTCATCGGCTACAAAATCGTCCTGCATCACTTTGCTGTAGGACGCACGGTTCTTGAGATATGAGCAAAGTAAGACCAGCAGTCATTATTTTTCAATGTAGAAAAATCGGCATCTGTAGGGGTGCTGGCGGTTCGTATGGAATTTTCGACAGCTTATTTCTCGAGAACGGTGCGTCCTACGAGAAAAAAACTGTACATATTTTTTGTAGCTCGTGACTTGATCTCGAGGATGGCATTGGAAAATTCACGAAATTCCCATTATTTGAGCAAATTTGTGAAAAAAACAGGGAAATTTGTTTCTCTGGCGTAAATTATATGAAATTTTACATCGGCCTTGAAGGAAGGTCAATCTGAATTGTTGCTCTTGACGTGAATTCACATTGTGCAAGTTTTCATCTCGCTCAATCACCGGCAAGGTGATAATTAAAATTATTTTCCCAAAAAAAGTGCCTTATCCATTAAGATGTATACCCTTATAACGGTAATTTTTCCCGCTCTCCGACCCCATCCTCTAGATCAAGTCATCGGCTACAAAATCGTCCTGCATCACTTTGCTGTAGGACGCACGGTTTTTGAGATATGAGCAAAGTAAGACCAACATTCATTATTTTTTCAGTGTAGAAAAATCGACAACTGTAGGGGTGCGGGCGGTTCGTATGGAATTTTCGACAGCTTATTTCTCGAGAACAGTGCGTCCTACGAGAAAAAACCTGTACATATTTTTTGTAGCTCGTGACTTGATCTGGAGGATGGCATTGGAAAATTCACGAAATTCCCATTATTTGAGCAAATTTTTGAAAAAAACAGGGAAATTTGTTTCTCTGGCGTAAATTATATGAAATTTTACATCGGCTTTGAAGGAAGGTCAATCTGAATTGTTGCTCTTGACGTGAATTCACATTGTGCAAGTTTTCATCTCGCTCAATCACCGGCAAGGTGATAATTAAAATTATTTTCCCGAAAAAAGTGCCTTATCCATTAAAAACTATACCCTTATATACTATACATCCGACCCCATCCTCTAGATCAAGTCATCAGCTACAAAATCGTCCTGCATCACTTTGCTGTAGGACGTACGGTTTTTGAGATATGAGCAAAGTAAGACCAGCATTCATTATTTTTTCAATGTAGAAAAATCAACATCTGTAGGGGTGCTGGCGGTTCGTATGACATTTTCGACAGCTTATTTCTCGAGAACGGTGCGTCCTACGAGAAAAAACCTGAACATATTTTTTGTAGCTCGTGACTTGATCTAGAGGATGGCATTGGAAAATTCACGAAATTCCCATTATTTGAGCAAATTTTTGAAAAAAACAGCGAAATTTGTTTCTCTGGCGTAAGTTATATGAAATTTTACATCGGCTTTGAAGGAAGGTCAATCTGAATTGTTGCTCTCGACGTGAATTCACATTGTGCAAGTTTTCATCTCGCCTTATCCATTGAAAATTATACCCTTATAACGGTAAATTTGCCCGCTCTCCGACCCCATCCTCTAGATCAAGTCATCAGCTACAAAATCGTCCTGCATCACTTTGCTGTAGGACGCACGGTTTTTGAGATATGAGCAAAGTAAGACCAACATTCATTATTTTTTCAATGTAGAAAAATCGGCATCTGTAGGGGTGCTGGCGGTTCGTATGGAATTTTCGATAGCTTATTTCTCGAGAACGGTGCGTCCTACGAGAAAAAACCTGTGCATATTTTTTGTAGCTCGTGACTTGATCTAGAGGATGGCATTGGAAAATTCACGAAATTCCCATTATTTGAGCAAATTTTTGAAAAAAACAGGGAAATTTGTTTCTCTGGCGTAAATTATATGAAATTTTACATCGGCCTTGAAGGAAGGTCAATCTGAATTGTTGCTCTTGACGTGAATTCACATTGTGCAAGTTTTCATCTCGCTCAATCACCGGCAAGGCGATAATTAAAATTATTTTCCCAAAAAAAGTGCCTTATCCATTGAAAATTATTCCCTTATAACGGTAAATTTGCCCGCTCTCCGACCCCATCCTCTAGATCAAGTCATCAGCTACAAAATCGTCCTGCATCACTTTGCTGTAGGACGCACGGTTTTTGAGATATGAGCAAAGTAAGACCAACATTCATTATTTTTTCAATGTAGAAAAATCGGCATCTGTAGGGGTGCTGGCGGTTCGTATGGAATTTTCGACAGCTTATTTCTCGAGAACGGTGCGTCCTACGAGAAAAAACCTGTACATATTTTTTGTAGCTCGTGACTTGATCTAGAGGATGGCATTGGAAAATTCACGAAATTCCCATTATTTGAGCAAATTTTTGAAAAAAAAACAGGGAAATTTGTTTCTCTGGCGTAAATTATATGAAATTTTACATCGGCCTTGAAGGAAGGTCAATCTGAATTGTTGCTCTTGACGTGAATTCACATTGTGCAAGTTTTCATCTCGCTCAATCACCGGCAGGGCGATAATTAAAATTATTTTCCCAAAAAAAGTGCCTTATCCATTGAAAATTATTCCCTTATAACGGTAAATTTGCCCGCTCTCCGACCCCATCCTCTAGATCAAGTCATCAGCTACAAAATCGTCCTGCATCACTTTGCTGTAGGACGCACGGTTTTTGAGATATGAGCAAAGTAAGACCAGCATTAATTATTTTTTCAATGTAGAAAAATCGACAACTGTAGGGGTGTTGGCGGTTCGTATGGAATTTTCGACAGATTATTTCTCGAGAACGGTGCGTCCTACGAGAAAAAACCTGTACATATTTTTTGTAGCTCGTGACTTGATCTAGAGGATGGCATTGGAAAATTCACGAAATTCCCATTATTTGAGCAAATTTTTGAAAAAAACAGGGAAATTTGTTTCTCTGGCGTAAATTATATGAAATTTTACATCGGCCTTGAAGGAAGGTCATACTGAATTGTTGCTCTTGACGTGAGTTCATATTGTGCAAGTTTTTATCTCGTTTAATCACCGGCAAGGCGATAATTAAATTATTTTCCCAAAAAAAGTGTCTTATCCATTAAAAGGTATACCCTTATAGCGGTAAATTTTCCCGCTCTCCGACCCCATCCTCTAGATCAAGTCATCAGCTACAAAATCGTCATGCATCACTTTGCTGTAGGACGCACGGTTTTTGAGATATGAGCAAAGTAAGACCAACATTCATTATTTTTTCAATGTAGAAAAATCGACATCCGTAAGGGTGTTGGCGGTTCGTATGGAATTTTCGACAGCTTATTTCTCGAGAACGGTGCGTCCTACGAGAAAAAACCTGTACATATTTTTTGTAGCTCGTGACTTGATCTAGAGGATGGCATTGGAAAATTCACGAAATTCCCATTATTTGAGCAAATTTTTGAAAAAAACAGAGAAATTTGTTTCTCTGGCGTAAATTATATGAAATTTTACATCGGCCTTGAAGGAAGGTCAATCTGAATTGTTGCTCTTGACGTGAATTCACATTGTGCAAGTTTTCATCTCGCTCAATCACCGGCAGGGCGATAATTAAAATTATTTTCCCAAAAAAAGTGCCTTATCCATTGAAAATTATACCCTTATAACGGTAAATTTGCCCGCTCTCCGACCCCATCCTCTAGATAAAGTCATCAGCTACAAAATCGTCATGCATCACTTTGCAGTAGGACGCACGGTTTTTGAGATATGAGCAAAGTAAGACCAACATTCATTATTTTTTCAATGTAGAAAAATCGACATCCGTAGGGGTGTTGGCGGTTCGTATGGAATTTTCGACAGCTTATTTCTCGAGAACGGTGCGTCCTACGAGAAAAAACCTGTGCATATTTTTTGTAGCTCGTGACTTGATCTAGAGGATGGCATTATTTCTCGAGAACGGTGCGTCCTACGAGAAAAAACCTGTACATATTTTTTGTAGCTCGTGACTTGATCTAGAGGATGGCATTGGAAAATTCACGAAATTCCCATTATTTGAGCAAATTTTTGAAAAAAACAGGGAAATTTGTTTCTCTGGCGTAAATTATATGAAATTTTACATCGGCCTTGAAGGAAGGTCAATCTGAATTGTTGCTCTTGACGTGAATTCACATTGTGCAAGTTTTCATCTCGCTCAATCACCGGCAAGGCGATAATTAAAATTATTTTCCCAAAAAAAGTGCCTTATCCATTGAAAATTATTCCCTTATAACGGTAAATTTGTCGCTCTCCGACCCCATCCTCTAGATCAAGTCATCAGCTACAAAATCGTCCTGCATCACTTTGCTGTAGGCCGCACGGTTTTTGAGATATGAGCAAAGTAAGACCAACATTCATTATTTTTTCAATGTAGAAAAATCGGCATCTGTAGGGGTGCTGGCGGTTCGTAAGGAATTTTCGACAGCTTATTTCTCGAGAACGGTGCGTCCTACGAGAAAAAACCTGTACATATTTTTTGTAGCTCGTGACTTGATCGAGAGGATGGCATTGGAAAATTCACGAAATTCCCATTATTTGAGCAAATTTTTGAAAAAAACAGGGAAATTTGTTTCTCTGGCGTAAATTATATGAAATTTTACATCGGCCTTGAAGGAAGGTCAATCTGAATTGTTGCTCTTGACGTGAATTCACATTGTGCAAGTTTTCATCTCGCTCAATCACCGGCAAGGCGATAATTAAAATTATTTTCCCAAAAAAAGTGCCTTATCCATTGAAAATTATTCCCTTATAACGGTAAATTTGTCGCTCTCCGACCCCATCCTCTAGATCAAGTCATCAGCTACAAAATCGTCCTGCATCACTTTGCTGTAGGACGCACGGTTTTTGAGATATGAGCAGTAAGACCAACATTCATTATTTTTTCAATGTAGAAAAATCGGCATCTGTAGGGGTGCTGGCGGTTCGTAAGGAATTTTCGACAGCTTATTTCTCGAGAACGGTGCGTCCTACGAGAAAAAACCTGTACATATTTTTTGTAGCTCGTGACTTGATCTAGAGGATGGCATTGGAAAATTCACGAAATTCCCATTATTTGAGCAAATTTTTGAAAAAAACAGGGAAATTTGTTTCTCTGGCGTAAATTATATGAAATTTTACATCGGCCTTGAAGGAAGGTCAATCTGAATTGTTGCTCTTGACGTGAATTCACATTGTGCAAGTTTTCATCTCGCTCAATCACCGGCAGGGCGATAATTAAAATTATTTTCCCAAAAAAAGTGTCTTATCCATTAAAAACTGTACCCTTATAACGGTAAATTTGCCCGCTCTCCGACCCCATCCTCTAGATCAAGTCATCAGCTACAAAATCGTCCTGCATCACTTTGCTGTAGGACGCACGGTTTTTGAGATATGAGCAAAGTAAGACCAACATTCATTATTTTTTCAATGTAGAAAAATCGGCATCTGTAGGGGTGCTGGCGGTTCGTAAGGAATTTTCGACAGCTTATTTCTCGAGAACGGTGCGTCCTACGAGAAAAAACCTGTACATATTTTTTGTAGCTCGTGACTTGATCTAGAGGATGGCATTGGAAAATTCACGAAATTCCCATTATTTGAGCAAATTTTTGAAAAAAACAGGGAAATTTGTTTCTCTGGCGTAAATTATATGAAATTTTACATCGGCCTTGAAGGAAGGTCAATCTGAATTGTTGCTCTTGACGTGAATTCACATTGTGCAAGTTTTCATCTCGCTCAATCACCGGCAAGGCGATAATTAAAATTATTTTCCCAAAAAAAGTGCCTTATCCATTGAAAATTATACCCTTATAACGGTAAATTAGCCCGCTCTCCGACCCCATCCTCTAGATCAAGTCATCAGCTACAAAATCGTCATGCATCACTTTGCTGTAGGACGCACGGTTTTTGAGATATGAGCAAAGTAAGACCAACATTCATTATTTTTTCAATGTAGAAAAATCGACATCCGTAGGGGTGTTGGCGGTTCGTATGGAATTTTCGACAGCTTATTTCTCGAGAACGGTGCGTCCTACGAGAAAAAACCTGTGCATATTTTTTGTAGCTCGTGACTTGATCTAGAGGATGGCATTGGAAAATTCACGAAATTCCCATTATTTGAGCAAATTTTTGAAAAAAACAGGGAAATTTGTTTCTCTGGCGTAAATTATATGAAATTTTACATCGGCCTTGAAGGAAGGTCAATCTGAATTGTTGCTCTTGACGTGAATTCACATTGTGCAAGTTTTCATCTCGCTCAATCACCGGCAGGGCGATAATTAAAATTATTTTCCCAAAAAAAGTGCCTTATCCATTGAAAATTATACCCTTATAACGGTAAATTAGCCCGCTCTCCGACCCCATCCTCTAGATCAAGTCATCGGCTACAAAATCGTCCTGCATCACTTTGCTGTAGGACGCACGGTTTTTGAGATATGAGCAAAGTAAGACCAACATTCATTATTTTTTCAATGTAGAAAAATCAACATCTGTAGGGGTGCTGGCGGTTCGTATGGCATTTTCAACAGCTTATTTCTCGAGAACGGTGCGTCCTACGAGAAAAAACCTGTACATATTTTTTGTAGCTCGTGACTTGATCTAGAGGATGGCATTGGAAAATTCACAAAATTCCCATTATTTGAGCAAATTTTTGAAAAAAACAGGGAAATTTGTTTCTCTGGCGTAAATTATATGAAATTTTACATCGGCCTTGAAGGAAGGTCAATCTGAATTGTTGCTCTTGACGTGAATTCACATTGTGCAAGTTTTCATCTCGCTCAATCACCGGCAAGGCGATAATTAAAATTATTTTCCCAAAAAAAGTGCCTTATCCATTGAAAATTATTCCCTTATAACGGTAAATTTGCCCGCTCTCCGACCCCATCCTCTAGATCAAGTCATCGGCTACAAAATCGTCCTGCATCACTTTGCTGTAGGACGCACGGTTTTTGAGATATGAGCAAAGTAAGACCAGCATTCATTATTTTTTCAATGTAGAAAAATCAACATCTGTAGGGGTGCTGGCGGTTCGTATGGCATTTTCGACAGCTTATTTCTCGAGAACGGTGCGTCCTACGAGAAAAAACCTGCACATATTTTTTGTAGCTCGTGACTTGATCTAGAGGATGGCATTGGAAAATTCACGAAATTCCCATTATTTGAGCAAATTTTTGAAAAAAACAGGGAAATTTGTTTCTCTGGCGTAAATTATATGAAATTTTACATCGGCCTTGAAGGAAGGTCAATCTGAATTGTTGCTCTTGACGTGAATTCACATTGTGCAAGTTTTCATCTCGCTCAATCACCGGCAGGGCGATTATTAAAATTATTTTCCCAAAAAAAGTGCCTTATCCATTGAAAATTATACCCTTATAACGGTAAATTAGCCCGCTCTCCGACCCCATCCTCTAGATCAAGTCATCGGCTACAAAATCGTCCTGCATCACTTTGCTGTAGGACGCACGGTTTTTGAGATATGAGCAAAGTAAGACCAGCATTCATTATTTTTTCAATGTAGAAAAATCAACATCTGTAGGGGTGCTGGCGGTTCGTATGGCATTTTCAACAGCTTATTTCTCGAGAACGGTGCGTCCTACGAGAAAACAGCTGTACATATTTTTTGTAGCTCGTGACTTGATCTAGAGGATGGCATTGGAAAATTCACGAAATTCCCATTATTTGAGCAAATTTTTGAAAAAAACAGGGAAATTTGTTTCTCTGGCGTAAATTATATGAAATTTTACATCGGCCTTGAAGGAAGGTCAATCTGAATTGTTGCTCTTGACGTGAATTCACATTGTGCAAGTTTTCATCTCGCTCAATCACCGGCAAGGCGATAATTTAAATTATTTTCCCAAAAAAAGTGCCTTATCCATTGAAAATTATACCCTTATAACGGTAAATTTGCCCGCGCTCCGACCCCATCCTCTAGATCAAGTCATGAGCTACAAAATCGTCCTGCATCACTTTGCTGTAGGACGCACGGTTTTTGAGATATGAGCAAAGTAAGACCAGCATTCATTATTTTTTCAATGTAGAAAAATCAACATCTGTAGGGGTGCTGGCGGTTCGTATGGAATTTTCGACAGCTTATTTCTCGAGAACGGTGCGTCCTACGAGAAAAAACGAGAATATATTTTTTGTAGCTCGTGACTTGATCTAGAGGATGGCATTGGAAAATTCACGAAATTCCCATTATTTGAGCAAATTTTTGAAAAAAAACAGGGAAATTTGTTTCTCTGGCGTAAATTATATGAAATTTTACATCGGCCTTGAAGGAAGGTCAATCTGAATTGTTGCTCTTGACGTGAATTCACATTGTGCAAGTTTTCATCTCGCTCAATCACCGGCAAGGCGATAATTAAAATTATTTTCCCAAAAAAAGTGCCTTATCCATTGAAAATTATACCCTTATAACGGTAAATTTGCCCGCTCTCCGACCCCATCCTCTAGATCAAGTCATCGGCTACAAAATCGTCCTGCATCACTTTGCTGTAGGACGCACGGTTTTTGAGATATGAGCAAAGTAAGACCAACATTCATTATTTTTTCAATGTAGAAAAATCGACAACTGTAGGGGTGTTGGCAGTTCGTATGGAATTTTCGACAGCTTATTTCTCGAGAACGGTGCGTCCTACGAGAAAAAACCTGTGCATATTTTTTGTAGCTCGTGACTTGATCTAGAGGATGGCATTGGAAAATTCACGAAATTCCCATTATTTGAGCAAATTTTTGAAAAAAACAGGGAAATTTGTTTCTCTGGCGTAAATTATGTGAAATTTTACATCGGCCTTGAAGGAAGGTCAATCTGAATTGTTGCTCTTGACGTGAATTCACATTGTGCAAGTTTTCATCTCGCTCAATCACCGGCAAGGCGATAATTAAAATTATTTTCCCAAAAAAAGTGCCTTATCCATTGAAAATTATTCCCTTATAACGGGAAATTTGCCCGCTCTCCGACCCCATCCTCTAGATCAAGTCATCGGCTACAAAATCGTCCTGCATCACTTTGCTGTAGGACGCACGGTTTTTGAGATATGAGCAAAGTAAGACCAGCATTCATTATTTTTTCAATGTAGAAAAATCAACATCTGTAGGGGTGCTGGCGGTTCGTATGGCATTTTCGACAGCTTATTTCTCGAGAACGGTGCGTCCTACGAGAAAAAACCTGTACATATTTTTTGTAGCTCGTGACTTGATCTAGAGGATGGCATTGGAAAATTCACGAAATTCCCATTATTTGAGCAAATTTTTGAAAAAAAACAGGGAAATTTGTTTCTCTGGCGTAAATTATATGAAATTTTACATCGGCCTTGAAGGAAGGTCAATCTGAATTGTTGCTCTTGACGTGAATTCACATTGTGCAAGTTTTCATCTCGCTCAATCACCGGCAGGGCGATAATTAAAATTATTTTCCCAAAATAAGTGTCTTATCCATTAAAAATTGTACCCTTATAACGGTAAATTTGCCCGCTCTCCGACCCCATTCTCTAGATCATGTCATCAGCTACAAAATCGTCCTGCATCACTTTGCTTTAGGACGCACGGTTTTTGAGATATGAGTTAAGTAAGACCAACATTCATTATTTTTTCAATGTAGAAAAATCGGCATCTGTAGGGGTGCTGGCGGTTCGTATGGAATTTTCGACAGCTTATTTCTCGAGAACGGTGCGTCCTACGAGAAAAAACCTGTGCATATTTTTTGTAGCTCGTGACTTGATCTAGAGGATGGCATTGGAAAATTCACGAAATTCCCATTATTTGAGCAAATTTTTGAAAAAAACAGGGAAATTTGTTTCTCTGGCGTAAATTATATGAAATTTTACATCGGCCTTGAAGGAAGGTCAATCTGAATTGTTGCTCTTGACGTGAATTCACATTGTGCAAGTTTTCATCTCGCTCAATCACCGGCAGGGCGATAATTAAAATTATTTTCCCAAAAAAAGTGCCTTATCCATTGAAAATTATACCCTTATAACGGTAAATTAGCCCGCTCTCCGACCCCAACCTCTAGATCAAGTCATCGGCTACAAAATCGTCCTGCATCACTTTGCTGTAGGACGCACGGTTTTTGAGATATGAGCAAAGTAAGACCAGCATTCATTATTTTTTCAATGTAGAAAAATCAACATCTGTAGGGGTGCTGGCGGTTCGTATGGCATTTTCGACAGCTTATTTCTCGAGAACGGTGCGTCCTACGAGAAAAAACCTGTACATATTTTTTGTAGCTCGTGACTTGATCTAGAGGATGGCATTGGAAAATTCACGAAATTCCCATTATTTGAGCAAATTTTTGAAAAAAAACAGGGAAATTTGTTTCTCTGGCGTAAATTATATGAAATTTTACATCGGCCTTGAAGGAAGGTCAATCTGAATTGTTGCTCTTGACGTGAATTCACATTGTGCAAGTTTTCATCTCGCTCAATCACCGGCAGGGCGATAATTAAAATTATTTTCCCAAAAAAAGTGTCTTATCCATTAAAAACTGTACCCTTATAACGGTAAATTTGCCCGCTCTCCGACCCCATCCTCTAGATCAAGTCATCAGCTACAAAATCGTCCTGCATCACTTTGCTGTAGGACGCACGGTTTTTGAGATATGAGCAAAGTAAGACCAACATTCATTATTTTTTCAATGTAGAAAAATCGACAACTGTAGGGGTGTTGGCGGTTCGTATGGAATTTTCGACAGCTTATTTCTCGAGAACGGTGCGTCCTACGAGAAAAAACCTGTACATATTTTTTGTAGCTCGTGACTTGATCTAGAGGATGGCATTGGAAAATTCACGAAATTCCCATTATTTGAGCAAATTTTGAAAAAAACAGGGAAATTTGTTTCTCTGGCGTAAATTATATGAAATTTTACATCGGCCTTGAAGGAAGGTCAATCTGAATTGTTGCTCTTGACGTGAATTCACATTGTGCAAGTTTTCATCTCGCTCAATCACCGGCAAGGCGATAATTAAAATAATTTTCCCAAAAAAAGTGCCTTATCCATTGAAAATTATACCCTTATAACGGTAAATTTGCCCGCTCTCCGACCCCATCCTCTAGATCAAGTTATCGGCTACAAAATCGTCCTGCATCACTTTGCTGTAGGACGCACGGTTTTTGAGATATGAGCAAAGTAAGACCAACATTCATTATTTTTTCAATGTAGAAAAATCGACAACTGTAGGGGTGCTGGCGGTTCGCATGGAATTTTCGACAGATTATTTCTCGAGAACGGTGCGTCCTACGAGAAAAAAACTGTACATATTTTTTGTAGCTCGTGACTTGATCTAGAGGATGGCATTGGAAAATTCACGAAATTCCCATTATTTGAGCAAATTTTTGAAAAAAAAACAGGGAAATTTGTTTCTCTGGCGTAAATTATATGAAATTTTACATCGGCCTTGAAGGAAGGTCAATCTGAATTGTTGCTCTTGACGTGAATTCACATTGTGCAAGTTTTCATCTCGCTCAATCACCGGCAAGGCGAAAATTAAAATTATTTTCCCAAAAAAAGTGCCTTATCCATTAAAAATTATACCCTTATAACGGTAAATTTTCCCGCTCTTTGACCTTATCCTCTAGATCAAGTCATCAGCTACAAAATCGTCCTGCATCACTTTGCTGTAGGACGCACGGTTTTTGAGATATGAGCAAAGTAAGACCAACATTCATTATTTTTTCAATGTAGAAAAATCGACAACTGTAGGGGTGCTGGCGGTTCGCATGGAATTTTCGACAGATTATTTCTCGAGAACGGTGCGTCCTACGAGAAAAAAACTGTACATATTTTTTGTAGCTCGTGACTTGATCTAGAGGATGGCATTGGAAAATTCACGAAATTCCCATTATTTGAGCAAATTTTTGAAAAAAACAGGGAAATTTGTTTCTCTGGCGTAAATTATATGAAATTTTACATCGGCTTTGAAGGAAGATCAATCTGAATTGTTGCTCTTGACGTGAATTCACATTGTGCAAGTTTTCATCTCGCTCAATCACCGGCAAGGCGAAAATTAAAATTATTTTCCCAAAAAAAGTGCCTTATCCATTAAGAATTATACCCTTATAACGGTAAATTTGCCCGCTCTCCGACCCCATCCTCTAGATCAAGTCATCAGCTACAAAATCGTCCTGCATCACTTTGCTGTAGGACGCACGGTTTTTGAGATATGAGCAAAGTAAGACCAACATTCATTATTTTTTCAATGTAGAAAAATCGACATCTGTAGGGGTGCTGGCGGTTCGTATGGAATTTTCGACAGATTATTTCTCGAGAACGGTGCGTCCTACGAGAAAAAAACTGCACATATTTTTTGTAGCTCGTGACTTGATCTTGAGGATGGCATTGGAAAATTCACGAAATTCCCATTATTTGAGCAAATTTTTGAAAAAAACAGGGAAATTTGTTTCTCTGGCGTAAATTATATGAAATTTTACATCGGCCTTGAAGGAAGGTCAATCTGAATTGTTGCTCTTGACGTGAATTCACATTGTGCAAGGTTTCATCTCGCTCAATCACCGGCAAGGCGATAATTAAAATTATTTTCCCAAAAAAAGTGCCTTATCCATTAAAAATTATACCCTTATAACGGTAAATTTGCCCGCTCTCCGACCCCATCCTCTAGATCAAGTCATCGGCTACAAAATCGTCCTGCATCACTTTGCTGTAGGACGCACGGTTTTTGAGATATGAGCAAAGTAAGACCAACATTCATTATTTTTTCAATGTAGAAAAATCGACAACTGTAGGGGTGTTGGCGGTTCGTATGGAATTTTCGACAGCTTATTTCTCGAGAACGGTGCGTCCTACGAGAAAAAAACTGCACATATTTTTTGTAGCTCGTGACTTGATCTTGAGGATGGCATTGGAAAATTCACGAAATTCCCATTATTTGAGCAAATTTTTGAAAAAAACAGGGAAATTTGTTTCTCTGGCGTAAATTATATGAAATTTTACATCGGCCTTGAAGGAAGGTCAATCTGAATTGTTGCTCTTGACGTGAATTCACATTGTGCAAGGTTTCATCTCGCTCAATCACCGGCAAGGCGATAATTAAAATTATTTTCCCAAAAAAAGTGCCTTATCCATTAAAAATTATACCCTTATAACGGTAAATTTGCCCGCTCTCCGACCCCATCCTCTAGATCAAGTCATCGGCTACAAAATCGTCCTGCATCACTTTGCTGTAGGACGCACGGTTTTTGAGATATGAGCAAAGTAAGACCAACATTCATTATTTTTTCAATGTAGAAAAATCGACAACTGTAGGGGTGTTGGCGGTTCGTATGGAATTTTCGACAGCTTATTTCTCGAGAACGGTGCGTCCTACGAGAAAAAACCTGTTCTTGTTTTTTGTAGCTCGTGACTTGATCTAGAGGATGGCATTGGAAAATTCACGAAATTCCCATTATTTGAGCAAATTTTTGAAAAAAACAGGGAAATTTGTTTCTCTGGCGTAAATTATATGAAATTTTACATCGGCTTTGAAGGAAGGTCAATCTGAATTGTTGCTCTTGACGTGAATTCACATTGTGCAAGTTTTCATCTCGCTCAATCACCGGCAAGGCGATAATTAAAATTATTTTCCCAAAAAAAGTGCCTTATCCATTAAAAATTATACCCTTATAACGGTAAATTTGCCCGCTCTCCAACCCCATCCTCTAGATCAAGTCATCGGCTACAAAATCGTCCTGCATCACTTTGCTGTAGGACGCACGGTTTTTGAGATATGAGCAAAGTAAGACCAACATTCATTATTTTTTCAATTTAGAAAAATCGACAACTGTAGGGGTGTTGGCGGTTCGTATGGAATTTTCGACAGCTTATTTCTCGAGAACGGTGCGTCCTACGAGAAAAAACCTGTTCTTGTTTTTTGTAGCTCGTGACTTGATCTAGAGGATGGCATTGGAAAATTCACGAAATTCCCATTATTTGAGCAAATTTTTGAAAAAAAACAGGGAAATTTGTTTCTCTGGCGTAAATTATATGAAATTTTACATCGGCTTTGAAGGAAGGTCAATCTGAATTGTTGCTCTTGACGTGAATTCACATTGTGCAAGTTTTCATCTCGCTCAATCACCGGCAAGGCGATAATTAAAATTATTTTCCCAAAAAAAGTGCCTTATCCATTAAGAATTATACCCTTATAACGGTAAATTTGCCCGCTCTCCGACCCCATCCTCTAGATCAAGTCATCAGCTACAAAATCGTCCTGCATCACTTTGCTGTAGGACGCACGGTTTTTGAGATATGAGCAAAGTAAGACCAACATTCATTATTTTTTCAATGTAGAAAAATCGACATCTGTAGGGGTGCTGGCGGTTCGTATGGAATTTTCGACAGATTATTTCTCGAGAACGGTGCGTCCTACGAGAAAAAAACTGCACATATTTTTTGTAGCTCGTGACTTGATCTTGAGGATAGCATTGGAAAATTCACGAAATTCCCATTATTTGAGCAAATTTTTGAAAAAAACAGGGAAATTTGTTTCTCTGGCGTAAATTATATGAAATTTTACATCGGCCTTGAAGGAAGGTCAATCTGAATTGTTGCTCTTGACGTGAATTCACATTGTGCAAGTTTTCATCTCGCTCAATCACCGGCAAGGCGATAATTAAAATTATTTTCCCAAAAAAAGTGCCTTATCCATTAAAAATTATACCCTTATAACGGTAAATTTGCCCGCTCTCCGACCCCATCCTCTAGATCAAGTCATCAGCTACAAAATCGTCCTGCATCACTTTGCTGTAGGACGCACGGTTTTTCAGATATGAGCAAAGTAAGACCAACATTCATTATTTTTTCAATGTAGAAAAATCGACAACTGTAGAGGTGTTGGCGGTTCGTATGAAATTTTCGACAGCTTATTTCTCGAGAACGATGCGTCCTACGAGAAAAAACCTGTACATATTTTTTGTAGCTCGTGACTTGATCTAGAGGATGGCATTGGAAAATTTACGAAATTCCCATTATTTGAGCAAATTTTTGAAAAAAACAGGGAAATTTGTTTCTCTGGCGTAAATTATATGAAATTTTACATCGGCCTTGAAGGAAGGTCAATCTGAATTGTTGCTCTTGACGTGAATTCACATTGTGCAGGTTTTCATCTCGCTCAATCACCGGCAAGGCGATAATTAAAATTATTTTCCCAAAAAAAGGTGCCTTATCCATTAAAAATTATACCCTTATAACGGTAAATTTTCCCGCTCTCCGACCCCATCCTCTAGATCAAGTCATCAGCTACAAAATCGTCCTGCATCACTTTGCTGTAGGACGCACGGTTTTTGAGATATGAGCAAAGTAAGACCAGCATTCATTATTTTTTCAATGTAGAAAAATCGACAACTGTAGGGGTGTTGGCGGTTCGTATGGAATTTTCGACAGCTTATTTCTCGAGAACGGTGCGTCCTACGAGAAAAAACCTGTACATATTTTTTGTAGCTCGTGACTTGATCTAGAGGATGGCATTGGAAAATTCACGAAATTCCCATTATTTGAGCAAATTTTTGAAAAAACAGGGAAGTTTGTTTCTCTGGTGTAAATTATATGAAATTTTACATCGGCCTTGAAGGAAGGTCAATTTGAATTGTTGCCCTTGACGTGAGTTCATATTGTGCAAGTTTTTATCTCGTTTAATCACCGGCAAGGCGATAATCAAAATTATTTTCCCAAAAAAAGTGTCATCCATTAAAAATTATACCCTTATAACGGTTAATTTGCCCGCTCTCCGACCCCATCCTCTAGATCAAGGCATCAGCTACAAAATCATCATGCATCACTTTGCTGTAGGACGCACGGTTTTTGAGATATGAGCAAAGTAAGACCAGCATTCATTATTTTTTCAATGTAGAAAAATCGACAACTGTAGGGGTGTTGGCGGTTCGTATGGAATTTTCGACAGCTTATTTCTAGAGAACGGTGCGTCCTACGTGAAAAAACCTGTTTTTGTTTTTTGTAGCTCGTGACTTGATCTAGAGGATGGCATTGGAAAATTCACGAAATTCCCATTATTTGAGCAAATTTTTGAAAAAAAACAGGGAAATTTGTTTCTCTGGCGTAAATTATATGAAATTTTACATCGGCCTTGAAGGAAGGTCAATCTGAATTGTTGCTCTTGACGTGAATTCACATTGTGCAAGTTTTCATCTCGCTCAATCACCGGCAAGGCGATAATTAAAATTATTTTCCCAAAAAAAGTGCCTTATCCATTAAGAATTATACCCTTATAACGGTAAATTTGCCCGCTCTCCGACCCCATCCTCTAGATCAAGTCATCAGCTACAAAATCGTCCTGCATCACTTTGCTGTAGGACGCACGGTTTTTGAGATATGAGCAAAGTAAGACCAACATTCATTATTTTTTCAATGTAGAAAAATCGACATCTGTAGGGGTGCTGGCGGTTCGTATGGAATTTTCGACAGATTATTTCTCGAGAACGGTGCGTCCTACGAGAAAAAAACTGCACATATTTTTTGTAGCTCGTGACTTGATCTTGAGGATAGCATTGGAAAATTCACGAAATTCCCATTATTTGAGCAAATTTTTGAAAAAAACAGGGAAATTTGTTTCTCTGGCGTAAATTATATGAAATTTTACATCGGCCTTGAAGGAAGGTCAATCTGAATTGTTGCTCTTGACGTGAATTCACATTGTGCAAGTTTTCATCTCGCTCAATCACCGGCAAGGCGATAATTAAAATTATTTTCCCAAAAAAAGTGCCTTATCCATTAAAAATTATACCCTTATAACGGTAAATTTGCCCGCTCTCCGACCCCATCCTCTAGATCAAGGCATCAGCTACAAAATCATCATGCATCACTTTGCTGTAGGACGCACGGTTTTTGAGATATGAGCAAAGTAAGACCAGCATTCATTATTTTTTCAATGTAGAAAAATCGACAACTGTAGGGGTGTTGGCGGTTCGTATGGAATTTTCGACAGCTTATTTCTCGAGAACGGTGCGTCCTACGAGAAAAAACCTGTACATATTTTTTGTAGCTCGTGACTTGATCTAGAGGATGGCATTGGAAAATTCACGAAATTCCCATTATTTGAGCAAATTTTTGAAAAAACAGGGAAGTTTGTTTCTCTGGTGTAAATTATATGAAATTTTACATCGGCCTTGAAGGAAGGTCAATTTGAATTGTTGCCCTTGACGTGAGTTCATATTGTGCAAGTTTTTATCTCGTTTAATCACCGGCAAGGCGATAATCAAAATTATTTTCCCAAAAAAAGTGTCATCCATTAAAAATTATACCCTTATAACGGTTAATTTGCCCGCTCTCCGACCCCATCCTCTAGATCAAGGCATCAGCTACAAAATCATCATGCATCACTTTGCTGTAGGACGCACGGTTTTTGAGATATGAGCAAAGTAAGACCAGCATTCATTATTTTTTCAATGTAGAAAAATCGACAACTGTAGGGGTGTTGGCGGTTCGTATGGAATTTTCGACAGCTTATTTCTAGAGAACGGTGCGTCCTACGTGAAAAAACCTGTTTTTGTTTTTTGTAGCTCGTGACTTGATCTAGAGGATGGCATTGGAAAATTCACGAAATTCCCATTATTTGAGCAAATTTTTGAAAAAAAACAGGGAAATTTGTTTCTCTGGCGTAAATTATATGAAATTTTACATCGGCCTTGAAGGAAGGTCAATCTGAATTGTTGCTCTTGACGTGAATTCACATTGTGCAAGTTTTCATCTCGCTCAATCACCGGCAAGGCGATAATTAAAATTATTTTCCCAAAAAAAGTGCCTTATCCATTAAGAATTATACCCTTATAACGGTAAATTTGCCCGCTCTCCGACCCCATCCTCTAGATCAAGTCATCAGCTACAAAATCGTCCTGCATCACTTTGCTGTAGGACGCACGGTTTTTGAGATATGAGCAAAGTAAGACCAACATTCATTATTTTTTCAATGTAGAAAAATCGACATCTGTAGGGGTGCTGGCGGTTCGTATGGAATTTTCGACAGATTATTTCTCGAGAACGGTGCGTCCTACGAGAAAAAAACTGCACATATTTTTTGTAGCTCGTGACTTGATCTTGAGGATAGCATTGGAAAATTCACGAAATTCCCATTATTTGAGCAAATTTTTGAAAAAAACAGGGAAATTTGTTTCTCTGGCGTAAATTATATGAAATTTTACATCGGCCTTGAAGGAAGGTCAATCTGAATTGTTGCTCTTGACGTGAATTCACATTGTGCAAGTTTTCATCTCGCTCAATCACCGGCAAGGCGATAATTAAAATTATTTTCCCAAAAAAAGTGCCTTATCCATTAAAAATTATACCCTTATAACGGTAAATTTGCCCGCTCTCCGACCCCATCCTCTAGATCAAGTCATCAGCTACAAAATCGTCCTGCATCACTTTGCTGTAGGACGCACGGTTTTTCAGATATGAGCAAAGTAAGACCAACATTCATTATTTTTTCAATGTAGAAAAATCGACAACTGTAGAGGTGTTGGCGGTTCGTATGAAATTTTCGACAGCTTATTTCTCGAGAACGATGCGTCCTACGAGAAAAAACCTGTACATATTTTTTGTAGCTCGTGACTTGATCTAGAGGATGGCATTGGAAAATTTACGAAATTCCCATTATTTGAGCAAATTTTTGAAAAAAACAGGGAAATTTGTTTCTCTGGCGTAAATTATATGAAATTTTACATCGGCCTTGAAGGAAGGTCAATCTGAATTGTTGCTCTTGACGTGAATTCACATTGTGCAGGTTTTCATCTCGCTCAATCACCGGCAAGGCGATAATTAAAATTATTTTCCCAAAAAAAGGTGCCTTATCCATTAAAAATTATACCCTTATAACGGTAAATTTTCCCGCTCTCCGACCCCATCCTCTAGATCAAGTCATCAGCTACAAAATCGTCCTGCATCACTTTGCTGTAGGACGCACGGTTTTTGAGATATGAGCAAAGTAAGACCAACATTCATTATTTTTTCAATGTAGAAAAATCGACAACTGTAGGGGTGTTGGCGGTTCGTATGGAATTTTCGACAGCTTATTTCTCGAGAACGATGCGTCTTACGAGAAAAAACCTGTACATATTTTTTGTAGCTCGTGACTTGATCTAGAGGATGGCATTGGAAAATTTACGAAATTCCCATTATTTGAGCAAATTTTTGAAAAAAACAGGGAAATTTGTTTCTCTGGCGTAAATTATATGAAATTTTACATCGGCCTTGAAGGAAGGTCAATCTGAATTGTTGCCCTTGACGTGAGTTCATATTGTGCAAGTTTTTATCTCGTTTAATCACCGGCAAGGCGATAATCAAAATTATTTTCCCAAAAAAAGTGTCACCCATTAAAAATTATACCCTTATAACGGTTAATTTGCCCGCTCTCCGACCCCATCCTCTAGATCAAGGCATCAGCTACAAAATCATCATGCATCACTTTGCTGTAGGACGCACGGTTTTTGAGATATGAGCAAAGTAAGACCAGCATTCATTATTTTTTCAATGTAGAAAAATCGACAACTGTAGGGGTGTTGGCGGTTCGTATGGAATTTTCGACAGCTTATTTCTCGAGAACGGTGCGTCCTACGAGAAAAAACCTGTACATATTTTTTGTAGCTCGTGACTTGATCTAGAGGATGGCATTGGAAAATTCACGAAATTCCCATTATTTGAGCAAATTTTTGAAAAAACAGGGAAGTTTGTTTCTCTGGTGTAAATTATATGAAATTTTACATCGGCCTTGAAGGAAGGTCAATTTGAATTGTTGCCCTTGACGTGAGTTCATATTGTGCAAGTTTTTATCTCGTTTAATCACCGGCAAGGCGATAATCAAAATTATTTTCCCAAAAAAAGTGTCATCCATTAAAAATTATACCCTTATAACGGTTAATTTGCCCGCTCTCCGACCCCATCCTCTAGATCAAGGCATCAGCTACAAAATCATCATGCATCACTTTGCTGTAGGACGCACGGTTTTTGAGATATGAGCAAAGTAAGACCAGCATTCATTATTTTTTCAATGTAGAAAAATCGACAACTGTAGGGGTGTTGGCGGTTCGTATGGAATTTTCGACAGCTTATTTCTAGAGAACGGTGCGTCCTACGTGAAAAAACCTGTTTTTGTTTTTTGTAGCTCGTGACTTGATCTAGAGGATGGCATTGGAAAATTCACGAAATTCCCATTATTTGAGCAAATTTTTGAAAAAAAACAGGGAAATTTGTTTCTCTGGCGTAAATTATATGAAATTTTACATCGGCCTTGAAGGAAGGTCAATCTGAATTGTTGCTCTTGACGTGAATTCACATTGTGCAAGTTTTCATCTCGCTCAATCACCGGCAAGGCGATAATTAAAATTATTTTCCCAAAAAAAGTGCCTTATCCATTGAAAATTATTCCCTTATAACGGTAAATTTGCCCGCTCTCCGACCCCATCCTCTAGATCAAGTCATCGGCTACAAAATCGTCCTGCATCACTTTGCTGTAGGACGCGACGCACGGTATTTGAGATATGAGCAAAGTAAGACCAGCATTCAATATTTTTTCAATGTAGAAAAATCGGCATCTGTAGGGGTGCTGGCGGTTCGTATGAAATTTTCGACAGTTTATTTCTCGAGAACGATGCGTCCTACGAGAAAAAACCTGTACATATTTTTTGTAGCTCGTGACTTGATCTAGAGGATGGCATTGGAAAATTTACGAAATTCCCATTATTTGAGCAAATTTTTGAAAAAAAGAGGGAAATTTGTTTCTCTGGCGTAAATTATATGAAATTTTACATCGGCTTTGAAGGAAGGTCAATCTGAATTGTTGCTCTTGACGTGAATTCACATTGTGCAAGTTTTCATCTCGCTCAATCACCGGCAAGGCGAAAATTAAAATTATTTTCCCAAAAAAAGTGCCTTATCCATTAAAAATTATACCCTTATAACGGTAAATTTGCCCGCTCTCCGACCCCATCCTCTAGATCAAGTCATCAGCTACAAAATCGTCCTGCATCACTTTGCTGTAGGACGCACGGTTTTTGAGATATGAGCAAAGTAAGACCAGCATTAATTATTTTTTCAATGTAGAAAAATCGGCATCTGTAGGGGTGTTGGCGGTTCGTATGGAATTTTCGACAGATTATTTCTCGAGAACGGTGCGTCCTACGAGAAAAAAAACCTATACATATTTTATGTAGCTCGTGACTTGATCTCGAGGATGGCATTGGAAAATTCACGAAATTCCCATTATTTGAGCAAATTTTTGAAAAAAACAGGGAAATTTGTTTCTCTGGCGTAAATTATATGAAATTTTACATCGGCCTTGAAGGAAGGTCAATCTGAATTGTTGCCCTTGACGTGAGTTCATATTGTGCAAGTTTTTATCTCGTTTAATCACCGGCAAGGCGATAATTAAAATTATTTTCCCAAAAAAAGTGTCTTATCCATTAAAAATTATACCCTTATAACGGTAAATTTTCCCGCTCTCTGACCTTATCCTCTAGATCAAGTCATCAGCTACAAAATCGTCCTGCATCACTTTGCTGTAGGACGCACGGTTTTTGAGATATGAGCAAAGTAAGACCAACATTCATTATTTTTTCAATGTAGAAAAATCGACATCTGTAGGGGTGCTGGCGGTTCGTATGGAATTTTCGACAGATTATTTCTCGAGAACGGTGCGTCCTACGAGAAAAAAACTGTACATATTTTTTGTAGCTCGTGACTTGATCTTGAGGATGGCATTGGAAAATTCACGAAATTCCCATTATTTGAGCAAATTTTTGAAAAAAACAGGGAAATTTGTTTCTCTGGCGTAAATTATATGAAATTTTACATCGGCCTTGAAGGATGGTCAATCTGAATTGTTGCTCTTGACGTGAATTCACATTGTGCAAGTTTTCATCTCGCTCAATCACCGGCAAGGCGATAATTAAAATTATTTTCCCAAAAAAAGTGCCTTATCCATTAAGAATTATACCCTTATAACGGTAAATTTGCCCGCTCTCCGACCCCATCCTCTAGATCAAGTCATCAGCTATAAAATCGTCCTGCATCACTTTGCTGTAGGACGCGACGCACGGTTTTTGAGATATGAGCAAAGTAAGACCAGCATTCAATATTTTTTCAATGTAGAAAAATCGGCATCTGTAGGGGTGCTGGCGGTTCGTATGGAATTTTCGACAGCTTATTTCTCGAGAACGATGCGTCCTACGAGAAAAAACCTGTACATATTTTTTGTAGCTAGTGACTTGATCTAGAGGATGGCATTGGAAAATTTACGAAATTCCCATTATTTGAGCAAATTTTTGAAAAAAACAGGGAAATTTGTTTCTCTGGCGTAAATTATATGAAATTTTACATCGGCCTTGAAGGAAGGTCAATCTGAATTGTTGCTCTTGACGTGAATTCACATTGTGCAAGTTTTCATCTCGCTCAATCACCGGCAAGGCGATAATTAAAATTATTTTCCCAAAAAAAGTCCCTTATCCATTAAAAATTATACCCTTATAACGGTAAATTTTCCCGCTCTCTGACCCCATCCTCTAGATCAAGTCATCAGCTACAAAATCGTCCTGCATCACTTTGCTGTAGGACGCACGGTTTTTGAGATATGAGCAAAGTAAGACCAACATTCATTATTTTTTCAATGTAGAAAAATCGACATCTGTAGGGGTGCTGGCGGTTCGTATGGAATTTTCGACAGATTATTTCTCGAGAACGGTGCGTCCTACGAGAAAAAAACTGCACATATTTTTTGTAGCTCGTGACTTGATCTTGAGGATGGCATTGGAAAATTCACAAAATTCCCATTATTTGAGCAAATTTTTGAAAAAAACAGGGAAATTTGTTTCTCTGGCGTAAATTATATGAAATTTTACATCGGCCTTGAAGGAAGGTCAATCTGAATTGTTGCTCTTGACGTGAATTCACATTGTGCAAGTTTTCATCTCGCTCAATCACCGGCAAGGCGATAATTAAAATTATTTTCCCAAAAAAAGTGCCTTATCCATTAAAAATTATACCCTTATAACGGTAAATTTGCCCGCTCTCCGACCCCATCCTCTAGATCAAGTCATCGGCTACAAAATCGTCCTGCATCACTTTGCTGTAGGACGCACGGTTTTTGAGATATGAGCAAAGTAAGACCAACATTCATTATTTTTTCAATGTAGAAAAATCGACAACTGTAGGGGTGTTGGCGGTTCGTATGGAATTTTCGACAGCTTATTTCTCGAGAACGATGCGTCCTACGAGAAAAAACCTGTACATATTTTTTGTAGCTCGTGACTTGATCTAGAGGATGGCATTGGAAAATTTACGAAATTCCCATTATTTGAGCAAATTTTTGAAAAAAACAGGGAAATTTGTTTCTCTGGCGTAAATTATATGAAATTTTACATCGGCCTTGAAGGATGGTCAATCTGAATTGTTGCTCTTGACGTGAATTCACATTGTGCAAGTTTTCATCTCGCTCAATCACCGGCAAGGCGATAATTAAAATTATTTTCCCAAAAAAAGTGCCTTATCCATTAAGAATTATACCCTTATAACGGTAAATTTGCCCGCTCTCCGACCCCATCCTCTAGATCAAGTCATCAGCTATAAAATCGTCCTGCATCACTTTGCTGTAGGACGCGACGCACGGTTTTTGAGATATGAGCAAAGTAAGACCAGCATTCAATATTTTTTCAATGTAGAAAAATCGGCATCTGTAGGGGTGCTGGCGGTTCGTATGGAATTTTCGACAGCTTATTTCTCGAGAACGATGCGTCCTACGAGAAAAAACCTGTACATATTTTTTGTAGCTCGTGACTTGATCTAGAGGATGGCATTGGAAAATTTACGAAATTCCCATTATTTGAGCAAATTTTTGAAAAAAAGAGGGAAATTTGTTTCTCTGGCGTAAATTATATGAAATTTTACATCGGCTTTGAAGGAAGGTCAATCTGAATTGTTGCTCTTGACGTGAATTCACATTGTGCAAGTTTTCATCTCGCTCAATCACCGGCAAGGCGATAATTAAAATTATTTTCCCAAAAAAAGTCCCTTATCCATTAAAAATTATACCCTTATAACGGTAAATTTTCCCGCTCTCTGACCCCATCCTCTAGATCAAGTCATCAGCTACAAAATCGTCCTGCATCACTTTGCTGTAGGACGCACGGTTTTTGAGATATGAGCAAAGTAAGACCAACATTCATTATTTTTTCAATGTAGAAAAATCGACATCTGTAGGGGTGCTGGCGGTTCGTATGGAATTTTCGACAGATTATTTCTCGAGAACGGTGCGTCCTACGAGAAAAAAACTGTACATATTTTTTGTAGCTCGTGACTTGATCTTGAGGATGGCATTGGAAAATTCACGAAATTCCCATTATTTGAGCAAATTTTTGAAAAAAACAGGGAAATTTGTTTCTCTGGCGTAAATTATATGAAATTTTACATCGGCCTTGAAGGAAGGTCAATCTGAATTGTTGCTCTTGACGTGAATTCACATTGTGCAAGTTTTCATCTCGCTCAATCACCGGCAAGGCGATAATTAAAATTATTTTCCCAAAAAAAAGTGCCTTATCCATTAAAAATTATACCCTTATAACGGTAAATTTTCCCGCTCTCCGACCCCATCCTCTAGATCAAGTCATCAGCTACAAAATCGTCCTGCATCACTTTGCTGTAGGACGCACGGTTTTTGAGATATGAGCAAAGTAAGACCAACATTCATTATTTTTTCAATGTAGAAAAATCGGCATCTGTAGGGGTGCTGGCGGTTCGTATGGAATTTTCGACAGATTATTTCTCGAGAACGGTGCGTCCTACGAGAAAAAACCTGTGCATATTTTTTGTAGCTCGTGACTTGATCTAGAGGATGGCATTGGAAAATTTACGAAATTCCCATTATTTGAGCAAATTTTTGAAAAAAACAGGGAAATTTGTTTCTCTGGCGTAAATTATATGAAATTTCACATCGGCCTTGAAGGAAGGTCAATCTGAATTGTTGCCCTTCACGTGAGTTCATATTGTGCAAGTTTTTATCTCGCTCAATCACCGGCAAGGCGATAATTAAAATTATTTTCCCAAAAAAAGTTCCTTATTCATTAAAATGTATACCCTTATAACGGTTAATTTGCCCGCTCTCCGACCCCATCCTCTAGATCAAGGCATCAGCTACAAAATCGTTATGCATCACTTTGCTGTAGGACGCACGGTTTTTGAGATATGAGCAAAGTAAGACCAACATTAATTATTTTTTCAATGTAGAAAAATCGACAACTGTAGGGGTGCGGGCGGTTCGTATGGAATTTTCGACAGCTTATTTCTCGAGAACAGTGCGTCCTACGAGAAAAAACCTGTACATATTTTTTGTAGCTCGTGACTTGATCTAGAGGATGGCATTGAAAAATTCACGAAATTCCCATTATTTGAGCAAATTTTTGAAAAAAAGAGGGAAATTTGTTTCTCTGGCGTAAATTATATGAAATTTTACATCGGCTCTGAAGGAAGGTCAATCTGAATTGTTGCTCTTGACGTGAATTCACATTGTGCAAGTTTTCATCTCGCTCAATCACCGGCAAGGCGAAAATTAAAATTATTTTCCCAAAAAAAGTGCCTTATCCATTAAAAATTATACCCTTATAACGGTAAATTTTCCCGCTCTCTGACCTTATCCTCTAGATCAAGTCATCAGCTACAAAATCGTCCTGCATCACTTTGCTGTAGGACGCACGGTTTTTGAGATATGAGCAAAGTAAGACCAACATTCATTATTTTTTCAATGTAGAAAAATCGACATCTGTAGGGGTGCTGGCGGTTCGTATGGAATTTTCGACAGATTATTTCTCGAGAACGGTGCGTCCTACGAGAAAAAAACTGTACATATTTTTTGTAGCTCGTGACTTGATCTTGAGGATGGCATTGGAAAATTCACGAAATTCCCATTATTTGAGCAAATTTTTGAAAAAAACAGGGAAATTTGTTTCTCTGGCGTAAATTATATGAAATTTTACATCGGCCTTGAAGGAAGGTCAATCTGAATTGTTGCTCTTGACGTGAATTCACATTGTGCAAGTTTTCATCTCGCTCAATCACCGGCAAGGCGATAATTAAAATTATTTTTCCCAAAAAAAGTGCCTTATCCATTAAAAATTATACCCTTATAACGGTAAATTTTCCCGCTCTCCGACCCCATCCTCTAGATCAAGTCATCAGCTACAAAATCGTCCTGCATCACTTTGCTGTAGGACGCACGGTTTTTGAGATATGAGCAAAGTAAGACCAACATTCATTATTTTTTCAATGTAGAAAAATCGACATCTGTAGGGGTGCTGGCGGTTCGTATGGAATTTTCGACAGATTATTTCTCGAGAACGGTGCGTCCTACGAGAAAAAAACTGCACATATTTTTTGTAGCTCGTGACTTGATCTTGAGGATGGCATTGGAAAATTCACGAAATTCCCATTATTTGAGCAAATTTTTGAAAAAAACAGGGAAATTTGTTTCTCTGGCGTAAATTATATGAAATTTTACATCGGCCTTGAAGGAAGGTCAATCTGAAATTTCACATCGGCCTTGAAGGAAGGTCAATCTGAATTGTTGCCCTTCACGTGAGTTCATATTGTGCAAGTTTTTATCTCGCTCAATCACCGGCAAGGCGATAATTAAAATTATTTTCCCAAAAAAAGTTCCTTATTCATTAAAATGTATACCCTTATAACGGTTAATTTGCCCGCTCTCCGACCCCATCCTCTAGATCAAGGCATCAGCTACAAAATCGTTATGCATCACTTTGCTGTAGGACGCACGGTTTTTGAGATATGAGCAAAGTAAGACCAACATTCATTATTTTTTCAATGTAGAAAAATCGACAACTGTAGGGGTGCGGGCGGTTCGTATGGAATTTTCGACAGCTTATTTCTCGAGAACAGTGCGTCCTACGAGAAAAAACCTGTACATATTTTTTGTAGCTCGTGACTTGATCTAGAGGATGGCATTGAAAAATTCACGAAATTCCCATTATTTGAGCAAATTTTTGAAAAAAAGGGAAATTTGTTTCTCTGGCGTAAATTATATGAAATTTTACATCGGCTTTGAAGGAAGGTCAATCTGAATTGTTGCTCTTGACGTGAATTCACATTGTGCAAGTTTTCATCTCGCTCAATCACCGGCAAGGCGAAAATTAAAATTATTTTCCCAAAAAAAGTGCCTTATCCATTAAAAATTATACCCTTATAACGGTAAATTTTCCCGCTCTCTGACCTTATCCTCTAGATCAAGTCATCAGCTACAAAATCGTCCTGCATCACTTTGCTGTAGGACGCACGGTTTTTGAGATATGAGCAAAGTAAGACCAACATTCATTATTTTTTCAATGTAGAAAAATCGACATCTGTAGGGGTGCTGGCGGTTCGTATGGAATTTTCGACAGATTATTTCTCGAGAACGGTGCGTCCTACGAGAAAAAAACTGTACATATTTTTTGTAGCTCGTGACTTGATCTTGAGGATGGCATTGGAAAATTCACGAAATTCCCATTATTTGAGCAAATTTTTGAAAAAAACAGGGAAATTTGTTTCTCTGGCGTAAATTATATGAAATTTTACATCGGCCTTGAAGGAAGGTCAATCTGAATTGTTGCTCTTGACGTGAATTCACATTGTGCAAGTTTTCATCTCGCTCAATCACCGGCAAGGCGATAATTAAAATAATTTTCCCAAAAAAAGTGCCTTATCCATTAAGAATTATACCCTTATAACGGTAAATTTGCCCGCTCTCCGACCCCATCCTCTAGATCAAGTCATCAGCTACAAAATCGTCCTGCATCACTTTGCTGTAGGACGCGACGCACGGTTTTTGAGATATGAGCAAAGTAAGACCAGCATTCAATATTTTTTCAATGTAGAAAAATCGGCATCTGTAGGGGTGCTGGCGGTTCGTATGGAATTTTCGACAGCTTATTTCTCGAGAACGATGCGTCCTACGAGAAAAAACCTGTACATATTTTTTGTAGCTCGTGACTTGATCTAGAGGATGGCATTGGAAAATTTACGAAATTCCCATTATTTGAGCAAATTTTTGAAAAAAACAGGGAAATTTGTTTCTCTGGCGTAAATTATATGAAATTTTACATCGGCCTTGAAGGAAGGTCAATCTGAATTGTTGCTCTTGACATGAATTCACATTGTGCAAGTTTTCATCTCGCTCAATCACCGGCAAGGCGATAATTAAAATTATTTTCCCAAAAAAAGTGCCTTATCCATTAAAAATTATACCCTTATAACGGTAAATTTTCCCGCTCTCCGACCCCATCCTCTAGATCAAGTCATCAGCTACAAAATCGTCCTGCATCACTTTGCTATAGGACGCACGGTTTTTGAGATATGAGCAAAGTAAGACCAACATTCATTATTTTTTCAATGTAGAAAAATCGACAACTGTAGGGGTGTTGGCGGTTCGTATGGAATTTTCGACAGCTTATTTCTCGAGAACGGTGCGTCCTACGAGAAAAAACCTGTGCATATTTTTTGTAGCTCGTGACTTGATCTAGAGGATGGCATTGGAAAATTCACGAAATTCCCATTATTTGAGCAAATTTTTGAAAAAAAAACAGGGAAATTTGTTTCTCTGGCGTAAATTATATGAAATTTTACATCGGCCTTGAAGGAAGGTCAATCTGAATTGTTGCTCTTGACGTGAATTCACATTGTGCAAGTTTTCATCTCGCTCAATCACCGCCAAGGCGGTGTTTTGGAATTTTCGACAGCTTATTTCTCGATAACGGTGCGTCCTACGAGAAAAAACCTGTGCATATTTTTTGTAGCTCGTGACTTGATCTAGAGGATGGCATTGGAAAATTCACGAAATTCCCATTATTTGAGCAAATTTTTGAAAAAAACAGGGAAGTTTGTTTCTCTGGTGTAAATTATATGAAATTTTACATCGGCCTTGAAGGAAGGTCAATCTGAATTGTTGCCCTTGACGTGAGTTCATATTGTGCAAGTTTTTATCTCGTTTAATCACCGGCAAGGCGATAATCAAAATTATTTTCCCAAAAAAAGTGTCATCCATTAAAAATTATACCCTTATAACGGTTAATTTGCCCGCTCTCCGACCCCATCCTCTAGATCAAGGCATCAGCTACAAAATCATCATGCATCACTTTGCTGTAGGACGCACGGTTTTTGAGATATGAGCAAAGTAAGACCAGCATTCATTATTTTTTCAATGTAGAAAAATCGACAACTGTAGGGGTGTTGGCGGTTCGTATGGAATTTTCGACAGCTTATTTCTCGAGAACGGTGCGTCCTACGAGAAAAAACCTGAACATATTTTTTGTAGCTCGTGACTTGATATAGAGGATGGCATTGGAAAATTCACGAAATTCCCATTATTTGAGCAAATTTTTGAAAAAAAACAGGGAAATTTGTTTCTCTGGCGTAAATTATATGAAATTTTACATCGGCTTTGAAGGAAGGTCAATCTGAATTGTTGCTTTTGACGTGAATTCACATTGTGCAAGTTTTCATCTCGCTCAATCACCGGCAAGGCGATAATTAAAATTATTTTCCCAAAAAAAGTGTCTTATCCATTGAAAATTATACCCTTATAACGGTAAATTTGCCCGCTCTCCGTCCCCATCCTCTAGATCAAGTCATCGGCTACAAAATCGTCCTGCATCACTTTGCTGTAGGACGCACGGTTTTTGAGATATGAGCAAAGTAAGACCAACATTCATTATTTTTTCAATGTAGAAAAATCGACAACTGTAGGGGTGTTGGCGGTTCGTTTGGAAGTTTCGACAGCTTATTTCTCGAGAAGGGTGCGTCCTACGAGAAAAAACCTGTACATATTTTTCGTAGCTCGTGACTTGATCTAGAGGATGGCATTGGAAAATTTACGAAATTCCCATTATTTGAGCAAATTTTTGAAAAAAAGAGGGAAATTTGTTTCTCTGGCGTAAATTATATGAAATTTTACATCGGCTTTGAAGGAAGGTCAATCTGAATTGTTGCTCTTGACGTGAATTCACATTGTGCAAGTTTTCATCTCGCTCAATCACCGGCAAGGCGAAAATTAAAATTATTTTCCCAAAAAAAGTGCCTTATCCATTAAAAATTATACCCTTATAACGGTAAATTTTCCCGCTCTCCGTCCCCATACTCTAGATCAAGTCATCAGCTACAAAATCGTCCTGCATCACTTTGCTGTAGGACGCACGGTTTTTGAGATATGAGCAAAGTAAGACCAGCATTCATTATTTTTTCAATGTAGAAAAATCGACAACTGTAGGGGTGTTGGCGGTTCGTATGGAATTTTCGACAGATTATTTCTCGAGAACGGTGCGTCCTACGAGAAAAAACCTGTACATATTTTATGTAGCTCGTGCCTTGATCTAGAGGATGGCATTGGAAAATTCACGAAATTCCCATTATTTGAGCAAATTTTTGAAAAAAACAGGGAAATTTGTTTCTCTGGCGTAAATTATATGAAATTTTACATCGGCCTTGAAGGAAGGTCAATCTGAATTGTTGCCCTTGACGTGAGTTCATATTGTGCAAGTTTTTATCTCGTTTAATCACCGGCAAGGCGATAATTAAAATTATTTTCCCAAAAAAAGTGTCTTATCCATTAAAAAGTATACCCTTATAACGGTAAATTTCCCCGCTCTCCGACCCCATCCTCTAGATCAAGTCATCAGCTACAAAATCGTCATGCATCACTTTGCTGTAGGACGCACGGTTTTTGAGATATGAGCAAAGTAAGACCAGCATTCATTATTTTTTCAATGTAGAAAAATCGGCATCTGTAGGGGTGCTGGCGGTTCGTATGGAATTTTCGACAGATTATTTCTCGAGAACGGTGCGTCCTACGAGAAAAAACCTGTGCATATTTTTTGTAGCTCGTGACTTGATCTAGAGGATGGCATTGGAAAATTTACGAAATTCCCATTATTTGAGCAAATTTTTGAAAAAAACAGGGAAATTTGTTTCTCTGGCGTAAATTATATGAAATTTCACATCGGCCTTGAAGGAAGGTCAATCTGAATTGTTGCCCTTCACGTGAGTTCATATTGTGCAAGTTTTTATCTCGCTCAATCACCGGCAAGGCGATAATTAAAATTATTTTCCCAAAAAAAGTTCCTTATTCATTAAAAATTATACCCTTATAACGGTTAATTTGCCCGCTCTCCGACCCCATCCTCTAGATCAAGGCATCAGCTACAAAATCGTTATGCATCACTTTGCTGCAGGACGCACGGTTTTTTGAGATATGAGCAAAGTAAGACCAGCATTCATTATTTTTTCAATGTAGAAAAATCGGCATCTGTAGGGGTGCTGGCGGTTCGTATGGAATTTTCGACAGCTTATTTTTCGAGAACAGTGCGTCCTACGAGAAAAAACCTGTACATATTTTTTGTAGCTCGTGACTTGATCTAGAGGATGGCATTGGAAAATTTACGAAATTCCCATTATTTGAGCAAATTTTTGAAAAAAACAGGGAAATTTGTTTCACTGGGAAGGAAGGTCAATCTGAATTGTTGCTCTTGACGTGAATTCACATTGTGCAAGTTTTCATCTCGCTCAATCACCGGCAAGGCGATCATTAAAATTATTTTCCCAAAAAAAGTTCCTTATTCATTAAAATGTATACCCTTATAACGGTTAATTTGCCCGCTCTCCGACCCCATCCTCTAGATCAAGGCATCAGCTACAAAATCGTTATGCATCACTTTGCTGTAGGACGCACGGTTTTTGAGATATGAGCAAAGTAAGACCAACATTCATTATTTTTTCAATGTAGAAAAATCGACATCTGTAGGGGTGCTGGCGGTTCGTATGGAATTTTCGACAGCTTATTTTTCGAGAACAGTGCGTCCTACGAGAAAAAACCTGTACATATTTTTTGTAGCTCGTGACTTGATCTAGAGGATGGCATTGAAAAATTCACGAAATTCCCATTATTTGAGCAAATTTTTGAAAAAAAGAGGGAAATTTGTTTCTCTGGCGTAAATTATATGAAATTTTACATCGGCTCTGAAGGAAGGTCAATCTGAATTGTTGCTCTTGACGTGAATTCACATTGTGCAAGTTTTCATCTCGCTCAATCACCGGCAAGGCGAAAATTAAAATTATTTTCCCAAAAAAAGTGCCTTATCCATTAAAAATTATACCCTTATAACGGTAAATTTTCCCGCTCTCTGACCTTATCCTCTAGATCAAGTCATCAGCTACAAAATCGTCCTGCATCACTTTGCTGTAGGACGCACGGTTTTTGAGATATGAGCAAAGTAAGACCAACATTCATTATTTTTTCAATGTAGAAAAATCGACATCTGTAGGGGTGCTGGCGGTTCGTATGGAATTTTCGACAGATTATTTCTCGAGAACGGTGCGTCCTACGAGAAAAAAACTGTACATATTTTTTGTAGCTCGTGACTTGATCTTGAGGATGGCATTGGAAAATTCACGAAATTCCCATTATTTGAGCAAATTTTTGAAAAAAACAGGGAAATTTGTTTCTCTGGCGTAAATTATATGAAATTTTACATCGGCCTTGAAGGAAGGTCAATCTGAAATTTCACATCGGCCTTGAAGGAAGGTCAATCTGAATTGTTGCCCTTCACGTGAGTTCATATTGTGCAAGTTTTTATCTCGCTCAATCACCGGCAAGGCGATAATTAAAATTATTTTCCCAAAAAAAGTTCCTTATTCATTAAAATGTATACCCTTATAACGGTTAATTTGCCCGCTCTCCGACCCCATCCTCTAGATCAAGGCATCAGCTACAAAATCGTTATGCATCACTTTGCTGTAGGACGCACGGTTTTTGAGATATGAGCAAAGTAAGACCAACATTCATTATTTTTTCAATGTAGAAAAATCGACAACTGTAGGGGTGCGGGCGGTTCGTATGGAATTTTCGACAGCTTATTTCTCGAGAACAGTGCGTCCTACGAGAAAAAACCTGTACATATTTTTTGTAGCTCGTGACTTGATCTAGAGGATGGCATTGAAAAATTCACGAAATTCCCATTATTTGAGCAAATTTTTGAAAAAAAGGGAAATTTGTTTCTCTGGCGTAAATTATATGAAATTTTACATCGGCTTTGAAGGAAGGTCAATCTGAATTGTTGCTCTTGACGTGAATTCACATTGTGCAAGTTTTCATCTCGCTCAATCACCGGCAAGGCGAAAATTAAAATTATTTTCCCAAAAAAAGTGCCTTATCCATTAAAAATTATACCCTTATAACGGTAAATTTTCCCGCTCTCTGACCTTATCCTCTAGATCAAGTCATCAGCTACAAAGTCGTCCTGCATCACTTTGCTGTAGGACGCACGGTTTTTGAGATATGAGCAAAGTAAGACCAACATTCATTATTTTTTCAATGTAGAAAAATCGACATCTGTAGGGGTGCTGGCGGTTCGTATGGAATTTTCGACAGATTATTTCTCGAGAACGGTGCGTCCTACGAGAAAAAAACTGCACATATTTTTTGTAGCTCGTGACTTGATCTTGAGGATGGCATTGGAAAATTCACGAAATTCCCATTATTTGAGCAAATTTTTGAAAAAAACAGGGAAATTTGTTTCTCTGGCGTAAATTATATGAAATTTTACATCGGCCTTGAAGGAAGGTCAATCTGAATTGTTGCTCTTGACGTGATTTCACATTGTGCAAGTTTTCATCTCGCTCAATCACCGGCAAGGCGATAATTAAAATTATTTTCCCAAAAAAAGTGCCTTATCCATTAAGAATTATACCCTTATAACGGTAAATTTGCCCGCTCTCCGACCCCATCCTCTAGATCAAGTCATCAGCTACAAAATCGTTATGCATCACTTTGCTGTAGGACGCGACGCACGGTTTTTGAGATATGAGCAAAGTAAGACCAGCATTCAATATTTTTTCAATGTAGAAAAATCGGCATCTGTAGGGGTGCTGGCGGTTCGTATGGAATTTTCGACAGCTTATTTCTCGAGAACGATGCGTCCTACGAGAAAAAACCTGTACATATTTTTTGTAGCTCGTGTCTTGATCTAGAGGATGGCATTGGAAAATTTACGAAATTCCCATTATTTGAGCAAATTTTTGAAAAAAACAGGGAAATTTGTTTCTCTGGCGTAAATTATATGAAATTTTACATCGGCCTTGAAGGAAGGTCAATCTGAATTGTTGCTCTTGACGTGAATTCACATTGTGCAAGTTTTCATCTCGCTCAATCACCGGCAAGGCGATAATTAAAATTATTTTCCCAAAAAAAGTGCCTTATCCATTAAAAATTATACCCTTATAACGGTAAATTTTCCCGCTCTCCGACCCCATCCTCTAGATCAAGTCATCAGCTACAAAATCGTCCTGCATCACTTTGCTGTAGGACGCACGGTTTTTGAGATATGAGCAAAGTAAGACCAACATTCATTATTTTTTCAATGTAGAAAAATCGACATCTGTAGGGGTGCTGGCGGTTCGTATGGAATTTTCGACAGATTATTTCTCGAGAACGGTGCGTCCTACGAGAAAAAAACTGCACATATTTTTTGTAGCTCGTGACTTGATCTTGAGGATGGCATTGGAAAATTCACGAAATTCCCATTATTTGAGCAAATTTTTGAAAAAAACAGGGAAATTTGTTTCTCTGGCGTAAATTATATGAAATTTTACATCGGCCTTGAAGGAAGGTCAATCTGAATTGTTGCTCTTGACGTGAGTTCATATTGTGCAAGTTTTTATCTCGTTTAATCACCGGCAAGGCGATAATCAAAATTATTTTCCCAAAAAAAGTGTCATCCATTAAAAATTATACCCTTATAACGGTTAATTTGCCCGCTCTCCGACCCCATCCTCTAGATCAAGGCATCAGCTACAAAATCATCATGCATCACTTTGCTGTAGGACGCACGGTTTTTGAGATATGAGCAAAGTAAGACCAGCATTCATTATTTTTTCAATGTAGAAAAATCGACAACTGTAGGGGTGTTGGCGGTTCGTATGGAATTTTCGACAGCTTATTTCTCGAGAACGGTGCGTCCTACGAGAAAAAACCTGAACATATTTTTTGTAGCTCGTGACTTGATATAGAGGATGGCATTGGAAAATTCACGAAATTCCCATTATTTGAGCAAATTTTTGAAAAAAAACAGGGAAATTTGTTTCTCTGGCGTAAATTATATGAAATTTTACATCGGCTTTGAAGGAAGGTCAATCTGAATTGTTGCTCTTGACGTGAATTCACATTGTGCAAGTTTTCATCTCGCTCAATCACCGGCAAGGCGATAATTAAAATTATTTTCCCAAAAAAAGTGTCTTATCCATTGAAAATTATACCCTTATAACGGTAAATTTGCCCGCTCTCCGTCCCCATCCTCTAGATCAAGTCATCGGCTACAAAATCGTCCTGCATCACTTTGCTGTAGGACGCACGGTTTTTGAGATATGAGCAAAGTAAGACCAACATTCATTATTTTTTCAATGTAGAAAAATCGACAACTGTAGGGGTGTTGGCGGTTCGTTTGGAAGTTTCGACAGCTTATTTCTCGAGAAGGGTGCGTCCTACGAGAAAAAACCTGTAAATATTTTTCGTAGCTCGTGACTTGATCTAGAGGATGGCATTGGAAAATTTACGAAATTCCCATTATTTGAGCAAATTTTTGAAAAAAAGAGGGAAATTTGTTTCTCTGGCGTAAATTATATGAAATTTTACATCGGCTTTGAAGGAAGGTCAATCTGAATTGTTGCTCTTGACGTGAATTCACATTGTGCAAGTTTTCATCTCGCTCAATCACCGGCAAGGCGAAAATTAAAATTATTTTCCCAAAAAAAGTGCCTTATCCATTAAAAATTATACCCTTATAACGGTAAATTTTCCCGCTCTCCGTCCCCATACTCTAGATCAAGTCATCAGCTACAAAATCGTCCTGCATCACTTTGCTGTAGGACGCACGGTTTTTGAGATATGAGCAAAGTAAGACCAGCATTCATTATTTTTTCAATGTAGAAAAATCGACAACTGTAGGGGTGTTGGCGGTTCGTATAGAATTTTCGACAGATTATTTCTCGAGAACGGTGCGTCCTACGAGAAAAAACCTGTACATATTTTATGTAGCTCGTGCCTTGATCTAGAGGATGGCATTGGAAAATTCACGAAATTCCCATTATTTGAGCAAATTTTCCCGCTCTCTGACCTTATCCTCTAGATCAAGTCATCAGCTACAAAATCGTCCTGCATCACTTTGCTGTAGGACGCACGGTTTTTGAGATATGAGCAAAGTAAGACCAACATTCATTATTTTTTCAATGTAGAAAAATCGACATCTGTAGGGGTGCTGGCGGTTCGTATGGAATTTTCGACAGATTATTTCTCGAGAACGGTGCGTCCTACGAGAAAAAAACTGCACATATTTTTTGTAGCTCGTGACTTGATCTTGAGGATGGCATTGGAAAATTCACGAAATTCCCATTATTTGAGCAAATTTTTGAAAAAAACAGGGAAATTTGTTTCTCTGGCGTAAATTATATGAAATTTTACATCGGCCTTGAAGGAAGGTCAATCTGAATTGTTGCTCTTGACGTGATTTCACATTGTGCAAGTTTTCATCTCGCTCAATCACCGGCAAGGCGATAATTAAAATTATTTTCCCAAAAAAAGTGCCTTATCCATTAAGAATTATACCCTTATAACGGTAAATTTGCCCGCTCTCCGACCCCATCCTCTAGATCAAGTCATCAGCTACAAAATCGTTATGCATCACTTTGCTGTAGGACGCGACGCACGGTTTTTGAGATATGAGCAAAGTAAGACCAGCATTCAATATTTTTTCAATGTAGAAAAATCGGCATCTGTAGGGGTGCTGGCGGTTCGTATGGAATTTTCGACAGCTTATTTCTCGAGAACGATGCGTCCTACGAGAAAAAACCTGTACATATTTTTTGTAGCTCGTGTCTTGATCTAGAGGATGGCATTGGAAAATTTACGAAATTCCCATTATTTGAGCAAATTTTTGAAAAAAACAGGGAAATTTGTTTCTCTGGCGTAAATTATATGAAATTTTACATCGGCCTTGAAGGAAGGTCAATCTGAATTGTTGCTCTTGACGTGAATTCACATTGTGCAAGTTTTCATCTCGCTCAATCACCGGCAAGGCGATAATTAAAATTATTTTCCCAAAAAAAGTGCCTTATCCATTAAAAATTATACCCTTATAACGGTAAATTTTCCCGCTCTCCGACCCCATCCTCTAGATCAAGTCATCAGCTACAAAATCGTCCTGCATCACTTTGCTGTAGGACGCACGGTTTTTGAGATATGAGCAAAGTAAGACCAACATTCATTATTTTTTCAATGTAGAAAAATCGACATCTGTAGGGGTGCTGGCGGTTCGTATGGAATTTTCGACAGATTATTTCTCGAGAACGGTGCGTCCTACGAGAAAAAAACTGCACATATTTTTTGTAGCTCGTGACTTGATCTTGAGGATGGCATTGGAAAATTCACGAAATTCCCATTATTTGAGCAAATTTTTGAAAAAAACAGGGAAATTTGTTTCTCTGGCGTAAATTATATGAAATTTTACATCGGCCTTGAAGGAAGGTCAATCTGAATTGTTGCTCTTGACGTGAGTTCATATTGTGCAAGTTTTTATCTCGTTTAATCACCGGCAAGGCGATAATCAAAATTATTTTCCCAAAAAAAGTGTCATCCATTAAAAATTATACCCTTATAACGGTAAATTTGCCCGCTCTCCGTCCCCATCCTCTAGATCAAGTCATCGGCTACAAAATCGTCCTGCATCACTTTGCTGTAGGACGCACGGTTTTTGAGATATGAGCAAAGTAAGACCAACATTCATTATTTTTTCAATGTAGAAAAATCGACAACTGTAGGGGTGTTGGCGGTTCGTTTGGAAGTTTCGACAGCTTATTTCTCGAGAAGGGTGCGTCCTACGAGAAAAAACCTGTAAATATTTTTCGTAGCTCGTGACTTGATCTAGAGGATGGCATTGGAAAATTTACGAAATTCCCATTATTTGAGCAAATTTTTGAAAAAAAGAGGGAAATTTGTTTCTCTGGCGTAAATTATATGAAATTTTACATCGGCTTTGAAGGAAGGTCAATCTGAATTGTTGCTCTTGACGTGAATTCACATTGTGCAAGTTTTCATCTCGCTCAATCACCGGCAAGGCGAAAATTAAAATTATTTTCCCAAAAAAAGTGCCTTATCCATTAAAAATTATACCCTTATAACGGTAAATTTTCCCGCTCTCCGTCCCCATACTCTAGATCAAGTCATCAGCTACAAAATCGTCCTGCATCACTTTGCTGTAGGACGCACGGTTTTTGAGATATGAGCAAAGTAAGACCAGCATTCATTATTTTTTCAATGTAGAAAAATCGACAACTGTAGGGGTGTTGGCGGTTCGTATAGAATTTTCGACAGATTATTTCTCGAGAACGGTGCGTCCTACGAGAAAAAACCTGTACATATTTTATGTAGCTCGTGCCTTGATCTAGAGGATGGCATTGGAAAATTCACGAAATTCCCATTATTTGAGCAAATTTTTGAAAAAAACAGGGAAATTTGTTTCTCTGGCGTAAATTATATGAAATTTTACATCGGCCTTGAAGGAAGGTCAATCTGAATTGTTGCCCTTGACGTGAGTTCATATTGTGCAAGTTTTTATCTCGTTTAATCACCGGCAAGGCGATAATTAAAATTATTTTCCCAAAAAAAGTGTCTTATCCATTAAAAAGTATACCCTTATAACGGTAAATTTTCCCGCTCTCCGACCCCATCCTCTAGATCAAGTCATCAGCTACAAAATCGTCATGCATCACTTTGCTGTAGGACGCACGGTTTTTGAGATATGAGCAAAGTAAGACCAGCATTCATTATTTTTTCAATGTAGAAAAATCGGCATCTGTAGGGGTGCTGGCGGTTCGTATGGAATTTTCGACAGATTATTTCTCGAGAACGGTGCGTCCTACGAGAAAAAACCTGTGCATATTTTTTGTAGCTCGTGACTTGATCTAGAGGATGGCATTGGAAAATTTACGAAATTCCCATTATTTGAGCAAATTTTTGAAAAAAACAGGGAAATTTGTTTCTCTGGCGTAAATTATATGAAATTTCACATCGGCCTTGAAGGAAGGTCAATCTGAATTGTTGCCCTTCACGTGAGTTCATATTGTGCAAGTTTTTATCTCGCTCAATCACCGGCAAGGCGATAATTAAAATTATTTTCCCAAAAAAAGTTCCTTATTCATTAAAAATTATACCCTTATAACGGTTAATTTGCCCGCTCTCCGACCCCATCCTCTAGATCAAGGCATCAGCTACAAAATCGTTATGCATCACTTTGCTGTAGGACGCACGGTTTTTTGAGATATGAGCAAAGTAAGACCAACATTCATTATTTTTTCAATGTAGAAAAATCGGCATCTGTAGGGGTGCTGGCGGTTCGTATGGAATTTTCGACAGCTTATTTCTCGAGAACGATGCGTCCTACGAGAAAAAACCAGTACATATTTTTTGTAGCTCGTGACTTGATCTAGAGGATGGCATTGGAAAATTTACGAAATTCCCATTATTTGAGCAAATTTTTGAAAAAAACAGGGAAATTTGTTTCACTGGGAAGGAAGGTCAATCTGAATTGTTGCTCTTGACGTGAATTCACATTGTGCAAGTTTTCATCTCGCTCAATCACCGGCAAGGCGATCATTAAAATTATTTTCCCAAAAAAAGTTCCTTATTCATTAAAAATTATACCCTTATAACGGTTAATTTGCCCGCTCTCCGACCCCATCCTCTAGATCAAGGCATCAGCTACAAAATCATTTTGCATCACTTTGCTGTAGGACGCACGGTTTTTTGAGATATGAGCAAAGTAAGACCAGCATTCATTATTTTTTCAATGTAGAAAAATCGGCATCTGTAGGGGTGCTGGCGGTTCGTATGGAATTTTCGACAGCTTATTTCTCGAGAACGATGCGTCCTACGAGAAAAAACCTGTACATATTTTTTGTAGCTCGTGACTTGATCTAGAGGATGGCATTGGAAAATTTACGAAATTCCCATTATTTGAGCAAATTTTTGAAAAAAAAAAACAGGGAAATTTGTTTCTCTGGCGTAAATTATATGAAATTTCACATCGGCCTTGAAGGAAGGTCAATCTGAATTGTTGCCCTTCACGTGAGTTCATATTGTGCAAGTTTTTATCTCGTTCAATCACCGGCAAGGCGATAATTAAAATTATTTTCCCAAAAAAAGTGTCTTATCCATTAAAAAGTATACCCTTATAACGGTAAAATTTCCCGCTCTCCGACCCCATCCTCTAGATCAAGTCATCGGCTACAAAATCGTCCTGCATCACTTTGCTGTAGGACGCACGGTTTTTGAGATATGAGCAAAGTAAGACCAACATTCATTATTTTTTCAATGTAGAAAAATCGACAACTGTAGGGGTGTTGGCGGTTCGTATGGAATTTTCGACAGATTATTTCTCGAGAACGGTGCGTCCTACGAGAAAAAACCTGTACATATTTTATGTAGCTCGTGCCTTGATCTAGAGGATGGCATTGGAAAATTCACGAAATTCCCATTATTTGAGCAAATTTTTGAAAAAAACAGGGAAATTTGTTTCTCTGGCGTAAATTATATGAAATTTTACATCGGCCTTGAAGGAAGGTCAATCTGAATTGTTGCCCTTGACGTGAGTTCATATTGTGCAAGTTTTTATCTCGTTTAATCACCGGCAAGGCGATAATTAAAATTATTTTCCCAAAAAAAGTGTCTTATCCATTAAAAAGTATACCCTTATAACGGTAAAATTTCCCGCTCTCCGACCCCATCCTCTAGATCAAGTCATCAGCTACAAAATCGTCATGCATCACTTTGCTGTAGGACGCACGGTTTTTGAGATATGAGCAAAGTAAGACCAGCATTCATTATTTTTTCAATGTAGAAAAATCGGCATCTGTAGGGGTGCTGGCGGTTCGTATGGAATTTTCGACAGATTATTTCTCGAGAACGGTGCGTCCTACGAGAAAAAACCTGTGCATATTTTTTGTAGCTCGTGACTTGATCTAGAGGATGGCATTGGAAAATTTACGAAATTCCCATTATTTGAGCAAATTTTTGAAAAAAACAGGGAAATTTGTTTCTCTGGCGTAAATTATATGAAATTTCACATCGGCCTTGAAGGAAGGTCAATCTGAATTGTTGCCCTTCACGTGAGTTCATATTGTGCAAGTTTTTATCTCGCTCAATCACCGGCAAGGCGATAATTAAAATTATTTTCCCAAAAAAAGTTCCTTATTCATTAAAAATTATACCCTTATAACGGTTAATTTGCCCGCTCTCCGACCCCATCCTCTAGATCAAGGCATCAGCTACAAAATCGTTATGCATCACTTTGCTGTAGGACGCACGGTTTTTTGAGATATGAGCAAAGTAAGACCAGCATTCATTATTTTTTCAATGTAGAAAAATCGGCATCTGTAGGGGTGCTGGCGGTTCGTATGGAATTTTCGACAGCTTATTTCTCGAGAACGATGCGTCCTACGAGAAAAAACCAGTACATATTTTTTGTAGCTCGTGACTTGATCTAGAGGATGGCATTGGAAAATTTACGAAATTCCCATTATTTGAGCAAATTTTTGAAAAAAAAAAACAGGGAAATTTGTTTCTCTGGCGTAAATTATATGAAATTTCACATCGGCCTTGAAGGAAGGTCAATCTGAATTGTTGCCCTTCACGTGAGTTCATATTGTGCAAGTTTTTATCTCGTTCAATCACCGGCAAGGCGATAATTAAAATTATTTTCCCAAAAAAAGTGTCTTATCCATTAAAAATTATACCCTTATAACGGTTAATTTGCCCGCTCTCCGACCCCATCCTCTAGATCAAGGCATCAGCTACAAAATCATTTTGCATCACTTTGCTGTAGGACGCACGGTTTTTTGAGATATGAGCAAAGTAAGACCAGCATTCATTATTTTTTCAATGTAGAAAAATCGGCATCTGTAGGGGTGCTGGCGGTTCGTATGGAATTTTCGACAGCTTATTTCTCGAGAACGATGCGTCCTACGAGAAAAAACCTGTACATATTTTTTGTAGCTCGTGACTTGATCTAGAGGATGGCATTGGAAAATTTACGAAATTCCCATTATTTGAGCAAATTTTTGAAAAAAAAAACAGGGAAATTTGTTTCTCTGGCGTAAATTATATGAAATTTCACATCGGCCTTGAAGGAAGGTCAATCTGAATTGTTGCCCTTCACGTGAGTTCATATTGTGCAAGTTTTTATCTCGTTCAATCACCGGCAAGGCGATAGTTAAAATTATTTTCCCAAAAAAAGTGTCTTATCCATTAAAAATTATACCCTTATAACGGTTAATTTGCCCGCTCTCCGACCCCATCCTCTAGATCAAGGCATCAGCTACAAAATCATCATGCATCACTTTGCTGTAGGACGCACGGTTTTTGAGATGTGAGCAAAGTAAGACCAACATTCATTATTTTTTCAATGTAGAAAAATCGACATCTGTAGGGGTGCTGGCGGTTCGTATGGAATTTTCGACAGCTTATTTCTCGAGAACGGTGCGTCCTACGAGAAAAACCTGTACATATTTTTTGTAGCTCGTGACTTGATCTAGAGGATGGCATTGGAAAATTTACGAAATTCCCATTATTTGAGCAAATTTTTGAAAAAAAACAGGGAAATTTGTTTCTCTGGCGTAAATTATATGAAATTTTACATCGGCTTTGATGGAAGATCAATCTGAATTGTTGCTCTTGACGTGAATTCACGTTGTGCAAGTTTTCATCTCGCTCAATCACCGGCAAGGCGATAATTAAAATTATTTTCCCAAAAAAAGTGCCTTATCTAGATCAAATCATCAGCTACAAAATCGTCCTGCATCACTTTGCTGTAGGACGCACGGTTTTTGAGATATGAGCAAAGTAAGACCAGCATTCATTATTTTTTCAATGTAGAAAAATCGGCATCTGTAGGGGTGCTGGCGGTTCGTATGGAATTTTCGACAAATTATTTCTCGAGAACGGTGCGTCCTACGAGAAAAAACCTGTACATATTTTTTGTAGCTCGTGACTTGATCTAGAGGATGGCATTGGAAAATTCACGAAATTCCCATTATTTGAGCAAATTTTTGAAAAAAACAGGGAAATTTGTTTCTCTGGCGTAAATTATATGAAATTTTACATCGGCCTTGAAGGAAGGTCAATCTGAATTGTTGCTCTTGACGTGAATTCACATTGTGCAAGTTTTCATCTCGCTCAATCACCGGCAAGGCGATAATTAAAATTATTTTCCCAAAAAAAGTGCCTTATCCATTGAAAATTATACCCTTATAACGGTTAATTTGCCCGCTCTCCGACCCCATCCTCTAGATCAAGTCATCAGCTACAAAATCGTCCTGCATCACTTTGCTGTAGGACGCACGGTTTTTTGAGATATGAGCAAAGTAAGACCAGCATTCATTATTTTTTCAATGTAGAAAAATCGGCATATGTAGGGGTGCTGGCGGTTCGTATGGAATTTTCGACAGCTTATTTCTCGAGAACGATGCGTCCTACGAGAAAAAACACATATTTTTTGTAGCTCGTGACTTGATCTAGAGGATGGCATTGGAAAATTCACGAAATTCCCATTATTTGAGCAAATTTTTGAAAAAACAGGGAAATTTGTTTCTCTGGCGTTAATTATATGAAATTTTACATCGGCCTTGAAGGAAGGTCAATATGAATTGTTGCTCTTGACGTGAATTCACATTGTGCAAGTTTTCATCTCGCTCAATCACCGGCAAGGCGATAATTAAAATTATTTTCCCAAAAAAAGTGCCTTATCCATTGAAAATTATACCCTTATAACGGTAAATTTGCCCGCTCTCCGACCCCATCCTCTAGATCAAGTCATCAGATTTGGGAATTTCGTGAATTTTCCAATGCCATCCTCTAGATCAAGTCATCAGCTACAAAATCATTATGCATCACTTTGCTGTAGGACGCACGGTTTTTGAGATATGAGCAAAGTAAGACCAGCATTCATTATTTTTTCAATGTAGAAAAATCGGCATCTGTAGGGGTGCTGGCGGTTCGTATGGAATTTTCGACAGCTTATTTCTCGAGAACGATGCGTCCTACGAGAAAAAACACATATTTTTTGTAGCTCGTGACTTGATCTAGAGGATGGCATTGGAAAATTTACGAAATTCCCATTATTTGAGCAAATTTTTTGAAAAAAAACAGGGAAATTTGTTTCTCTGGCGTAAATTATATGAAATTTTACATCGGCCTTGAAGGAAGGTCAATCTGAATTGTTGACGTGAGTTCATATTGTGCAAGTTTTTATCTAGTTCAATCACCGGCAAGGCGATAATTAAAATTATTTTCCCAAAAAAAGTGTCTTATCCATTGAAAATTATACCCTTATAACGGTAAATTTGCCCGCTCTCCGACCCCATCCTCTAGATCAAGTCATCGGCTACAAAATCGTCCTGCATCACTTTGCTGAAGGACGCACGGTGTTTGAGATATGAGCAAAGTAAGACCAACATTCATTATTTTTTCAATGTAGAAAAATCGACAACTGTAGGGGTGTTGGCGGTTCGTATGGAATTTTCGACAGCTTATTTCTCGAGAACGATGCGTCCTACGAGAAAAAACCAGTACATATTTTTTGTAGCTCGTGACTTGATCTAGAGGATGGCATTGGAAAATTTACGAAATTCCCATTATTTGAGCAAATTTTTGAAAAAAACAGGGAAATTTGTTTCACTGGGAAGGAAGGTCAATCTGAATTGTTGCTCTTGACGTGAATTCACATTGTGCAAGTTTTCATCTCGCTCAATCACCGGCAAGGCGATCATTAAAATTATTTTCCCAAAAAAAGTTCCTTATTCATTAAAAATTATACCCTTATAACGGTTAATTTGCCCGCTCTCCGACCCCATCCTCTAGATCAAGTCATCAGCTACAAAATCGTCCTGCATCACTTTGCTGTAGGACGCACGGTTTTTGAGATATGAGCAAAGTAAGACCAGCATTCATTATTTTTTCAATATAGAAAAATCGGCATCTGTAGGGGTGCTGGCGGTTCGTATGGAATTTTCGACAGCTTATTTCTCGAGAACGATGCGTCCTACGAGAAAAAACACATATTTTTTGTAGCTCGTGACTTGATCTAGAGGATGGCATTGGAAAATTTACGAAATTCCCATTATTTGAGCAAATTTTTTGAAAAAAAACAGGGAAATTTGTTTCTCTGGCGTAAATTATATGAAATTTTACATCGGCCTTGAAGGAAGGTCAATCTGAATTGTTGCCCTTGACGTGAGTTCATATTGTGCAAGTTTTTATCTCGTTCAATCACCGGCAAGGCGATAATTAAAATTATTTTCCCAAAAAAAGTGTCTTATCCATTGAAAATTATACCCTTATAACGGTAAATTTGCCCGCTCTCCGACCCCATCCTCTAGATCAAGTCATCGGCTACAAAATCGTCCTGCATCACTTTGCTGAAGGACGCACGGTGTTTGAGATATGAGCAAAGTAAGACCAACATTCATTATTTTTTCAATGTAGAAAAATCGACAACTGTAGGGGTGTTGGCGGTTCGTATGGAATTTTCGACAGCTTATTTCTCGAGAACGATGCGTCCTACGAGAAAAAACCAGAACATATTTTTTGTAGCTCGTGACTTGATCTAGAGGATGGCATTGGAAAATTTACGAAATTCCCATTATTTGAGCAAATTTTTGAAAAAAACAGGGAAATTTGTTTCACTGGGAAGGAAGGTCAATCTGAATTGTTGCTCTTGACGTGAATTCACATTGTGCAAGTTTTCATCTCGCTCAATCACCGGCAAGGCGATCATTAAAATTATTTTCCCAAAAAAAGTTCCTTATTCATTAAAAATTATACCCTTATAACGGTTAATTTGCCCGCTCTCCGCCACATCCTCTAGATCAAGGCATCAGCTACGGTTTTTTGAGATATGAGCAAAGTAAGACCAGCATTCATTATTTTTTCAATGTAGAAAAATCGGCATCTGTAGGGGTGCTGGCGGTTCGTATGGAATTTTCGACAGCTTATTTCTCGAGAACGATGCGTCCTACGAGAAAAAACCTATACATATTTTTTGTAGCTCGTGACCTGATCTAGAGGATGGCATTGGAAAATTTACGAAATATCCATTATTTGAGCAAATTTTTGAAAAAAACAGGGAAATTTGTTTCTCTGGCGTAAATTATATGAAATTTCACATCGGCCTTGAAGGAAGGTCAATCTGAATTGTTGCCCTTCACGTGAGTTCATATTGTGCAAGTTTTTATCTCGTTCAATCACCGGCAAGGCGATAATTAAAATTATTTTCCCAAAAAAAGTGTCTTATCCATTAAAAATTATACCCTTATAACGGTTAATTTGCCCGCTTTCCGACCCCATCCTCTAGATCAAGGCATCAGCTACAAAATCATCATGCATCACTTTGCTGTAGGACGCACGGTTTTTGAGATGTGAGCAAAGTAAGACCAACATTCATTATTTTTTCAATGTAGAAAAATCGGCATCTGTAGGGGTACTGGCTGTTCGTATGGAATTTTCGACAGCTTATTTCTCGAGAACGATGCGTCCTACGAGAAAAAACCTTTACATATTTTTTGTAGCTCGTGACTTGATCTAGAGGATGGCATTGGAAAATTCACGAAATTCCAATTACTTGAGCAATTTTTTTGAAAAAAAAACAGGGAAATTTGTTTCACTGGGAAGGAAGGTCAATCTGAATTGTTGCTCTTGACATGAATTCACATTGTGCAAGTTTTCATCTCGCTCAATCACCGGCAAGGCGATCATTAAAATTATTTTCCCAAAAAAAGTTCCTTATTCATTAAAAATTATACCCTTATAACGGTTAATTTGCCCGCTCTCCGACCCCATCCTCTAGATCAAGGCATCAGCTACAAAATCATTTTGCATCACTTTGCTGTAGGACGCACGGTTTTTTGAGATATGAGCAAAGTAAGACCAGCATTCATTATTTTTTCAATGTAGAAAAATCGGCATCTGTAGGGGTGCTGGCGGTTCGTATGGAATTTTCGACAGCTTATTTCTCGAGAACGATGCGTCCTACGAGAAAAAACCTGTACATATTTTTTGTAGCTCGTGACTTGATCTAGAGGATGGCATTGGAAAATTTACGAAATTCCCATTATTTGAGCAAATTTTTGAAAAAAAAGAAACAGGGAAATTTGTTTCTCTGGCGTAAATTATATGAAATTTCACATCGGCCTTGAAGGAAGGTCAATCTGAATTGTTGCCCTTCACGTGAGTTCATATTGTGCAAGTTTTTATCTCGTTCAATCACCGGCAAGGCGATAATTAAAATTATTTTCCCAAAAAAAGTGTCTTATCTATTAAAAATTATACCCTTATAACGGTTAATTTGCCCGCTCTCCGACCCCATCCTCTAGATCAAGGCATCAGCTACAAAATCGTTATGCATCACTTTGCTGTAGGACGCACGGTTTTTGAGATATGAGCAAAGTAAGACCAGCATTCATTATTTTTTCAATGTAGAAAAATCGACATATGTAGGGGTGCTGGCGGTTCGTATGGAATTTTCGACAGACCAGCATTCATTATTTTTTCAATGTAGAAAAATCGGCATCTGTAGGGGTGCTGGCGGTTCGTATGGAATTTTCGACAGCTTATTTCTTGAGAACGGTGCGTCCTACGAGAAAAACCTGTACATATTTTTTGTAGCTCGTGACTTGATCTAGAGGATGGCATTGGAAAATTCACGAAATTCCCATTATTTGAGCAAATTTTTAAAAAACAGGGAAATTTGTTTCTCTGGCGTTAATTATATGAAACTTTACATCGGCCTTGAAGGAAGGTCAATCTGAATTGTTGCTCTTGACGTGAATTCACATTGTGCAAGTTTTCATCTCGCTCAATCACCGGCAAGGCGATAATTAAAATTATTTTCCCAAAAAAAGTGCCTTATCCATTGAAAATTTTACCCTTATAACGGTAAATTTGCCCGCTCTCCGACCCCATCCTCTAGATCAAGTCATCAGCTACAAAATCGTCCTGCATCACTTTGCTGTAGGACGCACGGTTTTTGAGATATGAGCAAAGTAAGACCAGCATTCATTATTTTTTCAATGTAGAAAAATCGGCATCTGTAGGGGTGCTGGCGGTTCGTATGGAATTTTCGACAGCTTATTTCTCGAGAACGATGCGTCCTACGAGAAAAAACCTGTGCATATTTTTTGTAGCTCGTGACTTGATCTAGAGGATGGCATTGGAAAATTCACGAAATTCCCATTATTTGAGCAAATTTTTGAAAAAAACAGGGAAATTTGTTTCTCTGGCGTAAATTATATGAAATTTTACATCGGCCTTGAAGGAAGGTCAATCTGAATTGTTGCCCTTGACGTGAGTTCATATTGTGCAAGTTTTCATCTCGCTCAATCATCGGCAAGGCGATAATTAAAATTATTTTCCCAAAAAAAGTGGTTTATCCATTAAAAATTATACCCTTATAACGGTCAATTTGCCCGCTCTCCGACCCCATCCTCTAGATCAAGTCATCAGCTACAAAATCGTCCTGCATCACTTTGCTGTAGGACGCACGGTTTTTGAGATATGAGCAAAGTAAGACCAGCATTCATTATTTTTTCAATGTAGAAAAATCGGCATCTGTAGGGGTGCTGGCGGTTCGTATGGAATTTTCGACAAATTATTTCTCGAGAACGGTGCGTCCTACGAGAAAAAACCTGTACATATTTTTTGTAGCTCGTGACTTGATCTAGAGGATGGCATTGGAAAATTCACGAAATTCCCATTATTTGAGCAAATTTTTGAAAAAACAGGGAAATTTGTTTCTCTGGCGTTATTTATATGAAATTTTACATCGGCCTTGAAGGAAGGTCAATATGAATTGTTGCTCTTGACGTGAATTCACATTGTGCAAGTTTTCACCTCGCTCAATCACCGGCAAGGCGATAATTAAAATTATTTTCCCAAAAAAAGTGCCTTATCCATTGAAAATTATACCCTTATAACGGTAAATTTGCCCGCTCTCCGACCCCATCCTCTAGATCAAGTCATCAGATTTGGGAATTTCGTGAATTTTCCAATGCCATCCTCTAGATCAAGTCATCAGCTACAAAATCATTATGCATCACTTTGCTGTAGGACGCACGGTTTTTGAGATATGAGCAAAGTAAGACCAGCATTCATTATTTTTTTCAATGTAGAAAAATCGGCATATGTAGGGGTGCTGGCGGTTCGTATGGAATTTTCGACAGCTTATTTCTCGAGAACGATGCGTCCTACGAGAAAAAACACATATTTTTTGTAGCTCGTGACTTGATCTAGAGGATGGCATTGGAAAATTTACGAAATTCCCATTATTTGAGCAAATTTTTTGAAAAAAAACAGGGAAATTTGTTTCTCTGGCGTAAATTATATGAAATTTTACATCGGCCTTGAAGGAAAGTCAATCTAAATTGTTGCCCTTGACGTGAGTTCAAATTGTGCAAGTTTTTATCACGTTCAATCACCGGCAAGGCGATAATTAAAATTATTTTCCAAAAAAAAGTGTCTTATCCATTGAAAATTATACCCTTATAACGGTAAATTTGCCCGCTCTCCGACCCCATCCTCTAGATCAAGTCATCAGCTACAAAATCGTCCTGCATCACTTTGCTGTAGGACGCACGGTTTTTGAGATATGAGCAAAGTAAGACCAGCATTCATTATTTTTTTCAATGTAGAAAAATCGGCATATGTAGGGGTGCTGGCGGTTCGTATGGAATTTTCGACAGCTTATTTCTCGAGAACGATGCGTCCTACGAGAAAAAACACATATTTTTTGTAGCTCGTGACTTGATCTAGAGGATGGCATTGGAAAATTTACGAAATTCCCATTATTTGAGCAAATTTTTTGAAAAAAAACAGGGAAATTTGTTTCTCTGGCGTAAATTATATGAAATTTTACATCGGCCTTGAAGGAAAGTCAATCTGAATTGTTGCCCTTGACGTGAGTTCATATTGTGCAAGTTTTTATCTCGTTCAATCACCGGCAAGGCGATAATTAAAATTATTTTCCCAAAAAAAGTGTCTTATCCATTGAAAATTATACCCTTATAACGGTAAATTTGCCCGCTCTCCGACCCCATCCTCTAGATCAAGTCATCGGCTACAAAATCGTCCTGCATCACTTTGCTGAAGGACGCACGGTTTTTGAGATATGAGCAAAGTAAGACCAACATTCATTATTTTTTCAATGTAGAAAAATCGACAACTGTAGGGGTGTTGGCGGTTCGTATGGAATTTTCGACAGCTTATTTCTCGAGAACGGTGCGTCCTACGAGAAAAAACCTGTGCATATTTTTTGTAGCTCGTGACTTGATCTAGAGGATGGCATTGGAAAATTCACGAAATTCCCATTATTTGAGCAAATTTTTGAAAAAAACAGGGAAATTTGTTTCTCTGGCGTAAATTATATGAAATTTTACATCGGCCTTGAAGGAAGGTCAATCTGAATTGTTGCCCTTGACGTGAGTTCATATTGTGCAAGTTTTCATCTCGCTCAATCATCGGCAAGGCGATAATTAAAATTATTTTCCCAAAAAAAGTGGTTTATCCATTAAAAATTATACCCTTATAACGGTAAATTTGCCCGCTCTCCGACCCCATCCTCTAGATCAAGTCATCAGCTACAAAATCGTCCTGCATCACTTTGCTGTAGGACGCACGGTTTTTGAGATATGAGCAAAGTAAGACCAGCATTCATTATTTTTTCAATGTAGAAAAATCGGCATCTGTAGGGGTGCTGGCGGTTCGTATGGAATTTTCGACAAATTATTTCTCGAGAACGGTGCGTCCTACGAGAAAAAACCTGTACATATTTTTTGTAGCTCGTGACTTGATCTAGAGGATGGCATTGGAAAATTCACGAAATTCCCATTATTTGAGCAAATTTTTGAAAAAACAGGGAAATTTGTTTCTCTGGCGTTATTTATATGAAATTTTACATCGGCCTTGAAGGAAGGTCAATATGAATTGTTGCTCTTGACGTGAATTCACATTGTGCAAGTTTTCACCTCGCTCAATCACCGGCAAGGCGATAATTAAAATTATTTTCCCAAAAAAAGTGCCTTATCCATTGAAAATTATACCCTTATAACGGTAAATTTGCCCGCTCTCCGACCCCATCCTCTAGATCAAGTCATCAGATTTGGGAATTTCGTGAATTTTCCAATGCCATCCTCTAGATCAAGTCATCAGCTACAAAATCATTATGCATCACTTTGCTGTAGGACGCACGGTTTTTGAGATATGAGCAAAGTAAGACCAGCATTCATTATTTTTTTCAATGTAGAAAAATCGGCATATGTAGGGGTGCTGGCGGTTCGTATGGAATTTTCGACAGCTTATTTCTCGAGAACGATGCGTCCTACGAGAAAAAACACATATTTTTTGTAGCTCGTGACTTGATCTAGAGGATGGCATTGGAAAATTTACGAAATTCCCATTATTTGAGCAAATTTTTTGAAAAAAAACAGGGAAATTTGTTTCTCTGGCGTAAATTATATGAAATTTTACATCGGCCTTGAAGGAAAGTCAATCTGAATTGTTGCCCTTGACGTGAGTTCATATTGTGCAAGTTTTTATCTCGTTCAATCACCGGCAAGGCGATAATTAAAATTATTTTCCCAAAAAAAGTGTCTTATCCATTGAAAATTATACCCTTATAACGGTAAATTTGCCCGCTCTCCGACCCCATCCTCTAGATCAAGTCATCAGCTACAAAATCGTCCTGCATCACTTTGCTGTAGGACGCACGGTTTTTGAGATATGAGCAAAGTAAGACCAGCATTCATTATTTTTTTCAATGTAGAAAAATCGGCATATGTAGGGGTGCTGGCGGTTCGTATGGAATTTTCGACAGCTTATTTCTCGAGAACGATGCGTCCTACGAGAAAAAACACATATTTTTTGTAGCTCGTGACTTGATCTAGAGGATGGCATTGGAAAATTTACGAAATTCCCATTATTTGAGCAAATTTTTTGAAAAAAAACAGGGAAATTTGTTTCTCTGGCGTAAATTATATGAAATTTTACATCGGCCTTGAAGGAAAGTCAATCTGAATTGTTGCCCTTGACGTGAGTTCATATTGTGCAAGTTTTTATCTCGTTCAATCACCGGCAAGGCGATAATTAAAATTATTTTCCCAAAAAAAGTGTCTTATCCATTGAAAATTATACCCTTATAACGGTAAATTTGCCCGCTCTCCGACCCCATCCTCTAGATCAAGTCATCGGCTACAAAATCGTCCTGCATCACTTTGCTGAAGGACGCACGGTTTTTGAGATATGAGCAAAGTAAGACCAACATTCATTATTTTTTCAATGTAGAAAAATCGACAACTGTAGGGGTGTTGGCGGTTCGTATGGAATTTTCGACAGCTTATTTCTCGAGAACGGTGCGTCCTACGAGAAAAAACCTGTGCATATTTTTTGTAGCTCGTGACTTGATCTAGAGGATGGCATTGGAAAATTCACGAAATTCCCATTATTTGAGCAAATTTTTGAAAAAAACAGGGAAATTTGTTTCTCTGGCGTAAATTATATGAAATTTTACATCGGCCTTGAAGGAAGGTCAATCTGAATTGTTGCCCTTGACGTGAGTTCATATTGTGCAAGTTTTCATCTCGCTCAATCATCGGCAAGGCGATAATTAAAATTATTTTCCCAAAAAAAGTGGTTTATCCATTAAAAATTATACCCTTATAACGGTAAATTTGCCCGCTCTCCGACCCCATCCTCTAGATCAAGTCATCAGCTACAAAATCGTCCTGCATCACTTTGCTGTAGGACGCACGGTTTTTGAGATATGAGCAAAGTAAGACCAGCATTCATTATTTTTTCAATGTAGAAAAATCGGCATATGTAGGGGTGCTGGCGGTTCGTATGGAATTTTCGACAGCTTATTTCTCGAGAACGATGCGTCCTACGAGAAAAAACCTGTGCATATTTTTTGTAGCTCGTGACTTGATCTAGAGGATGGCATTGGAAAATTCACGAAATTCCCATTATTTGAGCAAATTTTTGAAAAAACAGGGAAATTTGTTTCTCTGGCGTTAATTATATGAAATTTTACATCGGCCTTGAAGGAAGGTCAATATGAATTGTTGCTCTTGACGTGAATTCACATTGTGCAAGTTTTCATCTCGCTCAATCACCGGCAAGGCGATAATTAAAATTATTTTCCCAAAAAAAGTAGTTTATCCATTAAAAATTATACCCTTATAACGGTCAATTTGCCCGCTCTCCGACCCCATCCTCTAGATCAAGTCATCAGCTACAAAATCGTCCTGCATCACTTTGCTGTAGGACGCACGGTTTTTGAGATATGAGCAAAGTAAGACCAGCATTCATTATTTTTTCAATGTAGAAAAATCGGCATCTGTAGGGGTGCTGGCGGTTCGTATGGAATTTTCGACAAATTATTTCTCGAGAACGGTGCGTCCTACGAGAAAAAACCTGTACATATTTTTTGTAGCTCGTGACTTGATCTAGAGGATGGCATTGGAAAATTCACGAAATTCCCATTATTTGAGCAAATTTTTGAAAAAACAGGGAAATTTGTTTCTCTGGCGTTATTTATATGAAATTTTACATCGGCCTTGAAGGAAGGTCAATATGAATTGTTGCTCTTGACGTGAATTCACATTGTGCAAGTTTTCATCTCGCTCAATCACCAGCAAGGCGATAATTAAAATTATTTTCCCAAAAAAAGTGCCTTATCCATTGAAAATTATACCCTTATAACGGTAAATTTGCCCGCTCTCCGACCCCATCCTCTAGATCAAGTCATCAGATTTGGGAATTTCGTGAATTTTCCAATGCCATCCTCTAGATCAAGTCATCAGCTACAAAATCATTATGCATCACTTTGCTGTAGGACGCACGGTTTTTGAGATATGAGCAAAGTAAGACCAGCATTCATTATTTTTTCAATGTAGAAAAATCGGCATATGTAGGGGTGCTGGCGGTTCGTATGGAATTTTCGACAGCTTATTTCTCGAGAACGATGCGTCCTACGAGAAAAAACACATATTTTTTGTAGCTCGTGACTTGATCTAGAGGATGGCATTGGAAAATTTACGAAATTCCCATTATTTGAGCAAATTTTTTGAAAAAAAACAGGGAAATTTGTTTCTCTGGCGTAAATTTTATGAAATTTTACATCGGCCTTGAAGGAAGGTCAATCTGAATTGTTGCCCTTGACGTGAGTTCATATTGTGCAAGTTTTTATCTCGTTCAATCACCGGCAAGGCGATAATTAAAATTATTTTCCCAAAAAAAGTGTCTTATCCATTGAAAATTATACCCTTATAACGGTAAATTTGCCCGCTCTCCGACCCCATCCTCTAGATCAAGTCATCGGCTACAAAATCGTCCTGCATCACTTTGCTGAAGGACGCACGGTGTTTGAGATATGAGCAAAGTAAGACCAACATTCATTATTTTTTCAATGTAGAAAAATCGACAACTGTAGGGGTGTTGGCGGTTCGTATGGAATTTTCGACAGCTTATTTCTCGAGAACGGTGCGTCCTACGAGAAAAAACCTGTGCATATTTTTTGTAGCTCGTGACTTGATCTAGAGGATGGCATTGGAAAATTCACGAAATTCCCATTATTTGAGCAAATTTTTGAAAAAAACAGGGAAATTTGTTTCTCTGGCGTAAATTATATGAAATTTTACATCGGCCTTGAAGGAAGGTCAATCTGAATTGTTGCCCTTGACGTGAGTTCATATTGTGCAAGTTTTCATCTCGCTCAATCATCGGCAAGGCGATAATTAAAATTATTTTCCCAAAAAAAGTGGTTTATCCATTAAAAATTATACCCTTATAACGGTAAATTTGCCCGCTCTCCGACCCCATCCTCTAGATCAAGTCATCAGCTACAAAATCGTCCTGCATCACTTTGCTGTAGGACGCACGGTTTTTGAGATATGAGCAAAGTAAGACCAGCATTCATTATTTTTTTCAATGTAGAAAAATCGGCATATGTAGGGGTGCTGGCGGTTCGTATGGAATTTTCGACAGCTTATTTCTCGAGAACGATGCGTCCTACGAGAAAAAACCTGTGCATATTTTTTGTAGCTCGTGACTTGATCTAGAGGATGGCATTGGAAAATTCACGAAATTCCCATTATTTGAGCAAATTTTTGAAAAAACAGGGAAATTTGTTTCTCTGGCGTTAATTATATGAAATTTTACATCGGCCTTGAAGGAAGGTCAATATGAATTGTTGCTCTTGACGTGAATTCACATTGTGCAAGTTTTCATCTCGCTCAATCACCGGCAAGGCGATAATTAAAATTATTTTCCCAAAAAAAGTGCCTTATCCATTGAAAATTATACCCTTATAACGGTAAATTTGCCCGCTCTCCGACCCCATCCTCTAGATCAAGTCATCAGATTTGGGAATTTCGTGAATTTTCCAATGCCATCCTCTAGATCAAGTCATCAGCTACAAAATCATTATGCATCACTTTGCTGTAGGACGCACGGTTTTTGAGATATGAGCAAAGTAAGACCAGCATTCATTATTTTTTCAATGTAGAAAAATCGGCATATGTAGGGGTGCTGGCGGTTCGTATGGAATTTTCGACAGCTTATTTCTCGAGAACGATGCGTCCTACGAGAAAAAACACATATTTTTTGTAGCTCGTGACTTGATCTAGAGGATGGCATTGGAAAATTTACGAAATTCCCATTATTTGAGCAAATTTTTTGAAAAAAAACAGGGAAATTTGTTTCTCTGGCGTAAATTATATGAAATTTTACATCGGCCTTGAAGGAAGGTCAATCTGAATTGTTGCCCTTGACGTGAGTTCATATTGTGCAAGTTTTTATCTCGTTCAATCACCGGCAAGGCGATAATTAAAATTATTTTCCCAAAAAAAGTGTCTTATCCATTGAAAATTATACCCTTATAACGGTAAATTTGCCCGCTCTCCGACCCCATCCTCTAGATCAAGTCATCAGCTACAAAATCATTATGCATTACTTTGCTGTAGGACGCACGGTTTTTGAGATATGAGCAAAGTAAGACCAGCATTCATTATTTTTTCAATGTAGAAAAATCGGCATATGTAGGGGTGCTGGCGCTTCGTATGGAATTTTCGACAGCTTATTTCTCGAGAACGATGCGTCCTACGAGAAAAAACCTGTGCATATTTTTTGTAGCTCGTGACTTGATCTAGAGGATGGCATTGGAAAATTTTCGAAATTCCCATTATTTGAGCAAATTTTTTGAAAAAAAACAGGGAAATTTGTTTCTCTGGCGTAAATTATATGAAATTTTACATCGGCCTTGAAGGAAGGTCAATCTGAATTGTTGCCCTTGACGTGAGTTCATATTGTGCAAGTTTTTATCTCGTTCAATCACCGGCAAGGCGATAATTAAAATTATTTTCCCAAAAAAAGTGTCTTATCCATTGAAAATTATACCCTTATAACGGTAAATTTGCCCGCTCTCCGACCCCATCCTCTAGATCAAGTCATCAGCTACAAAATCGTCCTGCATCACTTTGCTGAAGAACGCACGGTGTTTGAGATATGAGCAAAGTAAGACCAACATTCATTATTTTTTCAATGTAGAAAAATCGACAACTGTAGGGGTGTTGGCGGTTCGTATGGAATTTTCGACAGCTTATTTCTCGAGAACGGTGCGTCCTACGAGAAAAAACCTGTGCATATTTTTTGTAGCTCGTGACTTGATCTAGAGGATGGCATTGGAAAATTCACGAAATTCCCATTATTTGAGCAAATTTTTGAAAAAAAAACAGGGAAATTTGTTTCTCTGGCGTAAATTATATGAAATTTTACATCGGCCTTGAAGGAAGGTCAATCTGAATTGTTGCCCTTGACGTGAGTTCATATTGTGCAAGTTTTCATCTCGCTCAATCATCGGCAAGGCGATAATTAAAATTATTTTCCCAAAAAAAGTGGTTTATCCATTAAAAATTATACCCTTATAACGGTAAATTTGCCCGCTCTCCGACCCCATCCTCTAGATCAAGTCATCAGCTACAAAATCGTCCTGCATCACTTTGCTGTAGGACGCACGGTTTTTGAGATATGAGCAAAGTAAGACCAGCATTCATTATTTTTTCAATGTAGAAAAATCGGCATCTGTAGGGGTGCTGGCGGTTCGTATGGAATTTTCGACAGCTTATTTCTCGAGAACGATGCGTCCTACGTAGCATCGTGACTTGATCTAGAGGATGGCATTGGAAAATTCACGAAATTCCCATTATTTGAGCAAATTTTTGAAAAAAACAGGGAAATTTGTTTCTCTGGCGTAAATTATATGAAATTTTACATCGGCCTTGAAGGAAGGTCAATCTGAATTGTTGCCCTTGACGTGAGTTCATATTGTGCAAGTTTTTATCTCGTTCAATCACCGGCAAGGCGATAATTAAAATTATTTTCCCAAAAAAAGTGTCTTATCCATTAAAAAGTATACCCTTATAACGGTAAATTTTTCCGCTCTCTGACCCCATCCTCTAGATCAAGTCATCAGCTACAAAATCGTCCTGCATCACTTTGCTGTAGGACGCACGGTTTTTGAGATATGAGCAAAGTAAGACCAGCATTCATTATTTTTTCAATGTAGAAAAATCGGCATCTGTAGGGGTGCTGGCGGTTCGTCTGGAATTTTCGACAGATTATTTCTCGAGAACGGTGCGTCCTACGAGAAAAAACCTGTACATATTTTTTGTAGCTCGTGACTTGATCTAGAGGATGGCATTGGAAAATTCACGAAATTCCCATTATTTGAGCAAATTTTTGAAAAAAACAGGGAAATTTGTTTCTCTGGCGTAAATTATATGAAATTTTACATCGGCCTTTAAGAAAGGTCAATCTGAATTGTTGCCCTTGACGTGAGTTCATATTCTGCAAGTTTTCATCTCGCTCAATCATCGGCAAGGCGATAATTAAAATTATTTTCCCAAAAAAAGTGGTTTATCCATTAAAAATTATACCCTTATAACGGTAAATTTTCCCGCTCTCCGACCCCATCCTCTAGATCAAGTCATCAGCTACAAAATCGTCCTGCATCACTTTGCTGTAGGACGCACGGTTTTTGAGATATGAGCAAAGTAAGACCAGCATTCATTATTTTTTCAATGTAGAAAAATCGACATCTGTAGGGGTGCTGGCGGTTCGTATGGAATTTTCGACAGCTTATTTCTCGAGAACGGTGCGTCCTACGAGTAAAAACCTGTACATATTTTTTTTGTATCTCGTGACTTAATCTAGAGGATGGCATTGGAAAATTCACGAAATTCCCATTATTTGATCAAATTTTTGAAAAAAACAGGGAAATTTGTTTCTCTGGCGTAAATTATATGAAATTTTACATCGGCCTTGAAGGAAGGTCAATCTGAATTGTTGCCCTTGACGTGAGTTCATATTGTGCAAGTTTTTATCTCGTTCAATCACCGGCAAGGCGATAATTAAAATTATTTTCCCAAAAAAAGTGTCTTATCCATTAAAAATTATACCCTTATAACGGTAAATTTTTCCGCTCTCTGACCCCATCCTCTAGATCAAGTCATCAGCTACAAAATCGTCCTGCATCACTTTGCTGTAGGACGCACGGTTTTTGAGATATGAGCAAAGTAAGACCAGCATTCATTATTTTTTCAATGTAGAAAAATCGGCATCTGTAGGGGTGCTGACGGTTCGTCTGGAATTTTCGACAGATTATTTCTCGAGAACGGTGCGTCCTACGAGAAAAAACCTGTACATATTTTTTGTAGCTCGTGACTTGATCTAGAGGATGGCATTGGAAAATTCACGAAATTCCCATTATTTGAGCAAATTTTTGAAAAAAACAGGGAAATTTGTTTCTCTGGCGTAAATTATATGAAATTTTACATCGGCCTTTAAGAAAGGTCAATCTGAATTGTTGCCCTTGACGTGAGTTCATATTGTGCAAGTTTTCATCTCGCTCAATCATCGGCAAGGCGATAATTAAAATTATTTTCCCAAAAAAAGTGTCTTATCCATTAAAAATTATACCCTTATAACGGTAAATTTTTCCGCTCTCTGACCCCATCCTCTAGATCAAGTCATCAGCTACAAAATCGTCCTGCATCACTTTGCTGTAGGACGCACGGTTTTTGAGATATGAGCAAAGTAAGACCAGCATTCATTATTTTTTCAATGTAGAAAAATCGACATCTGTAGGGGTGCTGGCGGTTCGTATGGAATTTTCGACAGCTTATTTCTCGAGAACGGTGCGTCCTACGAGTAAAAACCTGTACATATTTTTTTTGTATCTCGTGACTTAATCTAGAGGATGGCATTGGAAAATTCACGAAATTCCCATTATTTGATCAAATTTTTGAAAAAAACAGGGAAATTTGTTTCTCTGGCGTAAATTATATGAAATTTTACATCGGCTTTGAAGGAAGGTCAATCTGAATTGTTGCTCTTGACATTCACATTGTGCAAGTTTTCATCTCGCTTAATCACCGGCAAGGCGATAATTAAAATTATTTTCCCAAAAAAAGTGTCTTATCCATTAAAAATTATACCCTTATATCTGTAAATTTTCCCGCTCTCCGACCCCATCCTCTAGATCGAGTCATCAGCTACAAAATCGTCATGCATCACTTTGCTGTAGGACTCACGGTTTTTGAGATATGAGCAAAGTAAGACCAGCATTCATTATTTTGCAATGTAGAAAAAACGGCATCTGTAGGGGTGCGGGCGGTTCGTATGGAATTTTCGACAGCTTATTTCTCGAGAACGGTGCGTCCTACGAGTAAAAACCTGCACATATTTTTTGTAGCGCGTGACTTGATCTAGAGGATGGCATTGGAAAATTCACGAAATTCCCATTATTTGAGCAAATTTTTGAAAAAACAGGGAAATTTGTTTCACTGGGAGGGAAGGTCAATCTGAATTGTTGCCCTTGACGTGAGTTCATATTGTGCAAGTTTTCATCTCGCTCAATCACCGGCAAGGCGATAATTAAAATTATTTTCCCAAAAAAAGTGTCTTATTCATTAAAAATTAAACCCTTATAACGGTAAATTTGCCCGCTCTCCGACCCCATCCTCTAGATCAAGTCATCAGCTACAAAATCGTCATGCATCACTTTGCTGTAGGACGCACGGTTTTTGAGATATGAGCAAAGTAAGAGCAACATTCATGTTTTTTTCAATGTAGAAAAACCGACATCTGTAGGGGTGCTGGCGGTTCGTATAGAATTTTCGACAGCTTAATTCTCGAGAACGGTGCGTCCTACGAGAAAAAACCCCTACATATTTTGTATAGCTCGTGACTTGATCTAGAGGATGACATTGGAAAATTCACGAAATTCCCATTATTTGAGCAAATTTTTGAAAAAACAGGGAAATTTGTTTCACTGGGAAGGAAGGTTAATCTGAATTGTTGCTCTTGACGTGAATTCACATTGTGCAAGTTTTCTTCTCACTCAATCACCGGCAAGGCGATAATTAAAATTATTTTCCCAAAAAAAGTGCCTTATCCATTAAAAATTATACCCTTATAACGGTAAATTTTCCCGCTCTCTGACCCCATCCTCTAGATCAAGTCATCAGCTACAAAATCGTCCGGAAAATTCACGAAATTCCCATTATTTGAGCAAATTTTTGAAAAAAAAACGGGGAAATTTGTTTCTCTGGCGTAAATTATATGAAATTTTACATCGGCTTTGAAGGAAGGTCAATCTGAATTGTTGCTCTTGACGTGAATTCACATTGTGCAAGTTTTCATCTCGCTCAATCACCGGCAAGGCGATAATTAAAATTATTTTCCCAAAACAACTGTCTTATCCATTAAAGATTATACCCTTATAACGGTAAATTTTTCCCGCTCTCCGACCCCATCCTCTACATAAAGTCATCAGCTACAAAATCGTCCTGCATCACTTTGCTGTAGGACGCACGGTTTTTGAGATATGAGCAAAGTAAGACCAACATTCATTATTTTTTCAATGTAGAAAAATCGACATCTGTAGGGGTTCTGGCGGTTTGTATGGAATTTTCGACAGCTTATTTCTCGAGAACGGTGCGTCCTACGAGAAAAAACCTGCACTTGTTTTTTCTAGCTCGTGACTTGATCTAGAGGATGGCATTGGAAAATTCACGAAATTCCCATTATTTGAGCAAATTTTTGAAAAAAACGGGGAAATTTGTTTCTCTGGCGTAAATTATATGAAATTTTACATCGGCTTTGAAGGAAGGTCAATCTGTATTGTTGCTCTTGACGCGAATTCACATTGTGCAAGTTTTCATCTCGCTCAATCACCGGCAAGGCGATAATTAAAATTATTTTCCCAAAAAAAGTGCCTTATTCATTAAAAATTAAACCCTTATAACGGTAAATTTGCCCGCTCTCCGACCCCATCCTCTAGATCAAGTCATCAGCTACAAAATCGTCCTGCATCACTTTGCTGAAGGACGCACGGTTTTTGCGATATGAGCAAAGTAAGACCAACATTCATTATTTTTTCAATGTAGAAAAATCGGCATCTGTAGGGGTGCTGGCGGTTCGTATGGAATTTTCGACAGCTTATTTCTCGAGAATGGTGCGTCCTACAAGAAAAAACCTGTTCATATTTTTGTAGCTCGTGACTTGATCTAGAGGATGGCATTGGAAAATTCACGAAATTCCCATTATTTGAGCAAATTTTTGAAAAAAAACGGGGAAATTTGTTTCTCTGGCGTAAGTTGTATGAAATTTTACATCGGCTTTGATGGAAGGGCAATCTGAATTGTTGCTCTTGGCGTGAATTCACATTGTGCAAGTTTTCATCTCGCTCAATCACCGGCAAGGCGATAATTAAAATTATTTTCCCAAAAAAAAAGTGCCTTATCCATTAAAAATTATACCCTTATAACGGTAAATTTTCCCGCTCTCCGACCCCATCCTCTAGACCAAGTCATCAGCTACAAAATCGTACTGCATCACTTTGCTGTAGGACGCACGGTTTTTGAGATATGAGCAAAGTAAGACCAACATTCATTATTTTTTCAATGTAGAAAAATCGACATCTGTAGGGGTGCTGGCGGTTCGTATGGAATTTTCGACAGCTTATTTCTCGAGAACGGTGCATCCTACGAGAAAAAACCTGTGCATATTTTTTGTAGCTCGTGACTTGATCTAGAGGATGGCATTGGAAAATTCACGAAATTCCCATTATTTGAGCAAATTTTTGAAAAAAACAGGGGAATTTGTTTCTCTGGCGTAAATTATATGAAATTTTACATCGGCTTTGATGGAAGGTCAATCTGAATTGTTGCTCTTGACGTGAATTCACATTGTGCAAGTTTTCATCTCGCTCAATCACCAGCAAGGCGATAATTAAAATTATTTTCCCAAAAAAAGTGCCTTATCCATTAAAAATTATACCCTTATAACGGTAAATTTTCCCGCTCTCCGACCCCATCCTCCAGACCAAGTCATCAGCTACAAAATCGTACTGCATCACTTTGCTGTAGGACGCACGGTTTTTGAGATATGAGCAAAGTAAGACCAACATTCATTATTTTTTCAATGTAGAAAAATCGGCATCTGTAGGGGTGCTGGCGGTTCGTATGGAATTTTCGACAGCTTAATTCTCGAGAACGGTGCGTCCTACGAGAAAAAACCCGTACATATTTTGTATAGCTCGTGACTTGATCTAGAGGATGACATTGGAAAATTCACGAAATTCCCATTATTTGAGCAAATTTTTGAAAAAACAGGGAAATTTGTTTCACTGGGAGGGAAGGTCAATCTGAATTGTTGCCCTTGACGTGAGTTCATATTGTGCAAGTTTTCATCTCGCTCAATCACCGGCAAGGCGATAATTAAAATTATTTTCCCAAAAAAAGTGTCTTATTCATTAAAAATTAAACCCTTATAACGGTAAATTTGCCCGCTCTCCGACCCCATCCTCTAGATCAAGTCATCAGCTACAAAATCGTCATGCATCACTTTGCTGTAGGACGCACGGTTTTTGAGATATGAGCAAAGTAAGAGCAACATTCATGTTTTTTTCAATGTAGAAAAACCGACATCTGTAGGGGTGCTGGCGGTTCGTATGGAATTTTCGACATCTTAATTCTCGAGAACGGTGCGTCCTACGAGAAAAAACCCCTACATATTTTGTATAGCTCGTGACTTGATCTAGAGGATGACATTGGAAAATTCACGAAATTCCCATTATTTGAGCAAATTTTTGAAAAAACAGGGAAATTTGTTTCACTGGGAAGGAAGGTCAATCTGAATTGTTGCTCTTGACGTGAATTCACATTGTGCAAGTTTCGCACATCTCGCTCAATCACCGGCAAGGCGATAATTAAAATTATTTTCCCAAAAAAAGTGCCTTATCCATTAAAAATTATACCCTTATAACTGTAAATTTTCCCGCTCTCCGACCCCATCCTCTGGATCAAGTCATCAGCTACAAAATCGTCCTGCATCACTTTGCTGTAGGACGCACGGTTTTTGAGATATGAGCAAAGTAAGACCAGCATTCATTATTTTTTCAATGTAGAAAAATCGGCATCTGTAGGGGTGCTGGCGGTTCGTATGGAATTTTCGACAGCTTAATTCTCGAGAACGGTGCGTCCTACGAGAAAAAACCTGTACATATTTTGTATAGCTCGTGACTTGATCTAGAGGATGGGATTGGAAAATTCACGAAATTCCCATTATTTGAGCAAATTTTTGAAAAAAACAGGGAAATTTGTTTCACTCGGAAGGAAGGTCAATCTGAATTGTTGCTCTTGACGTGAATTCACATTGTGCAAGTTTTCATCTCGCTCAATCACCGGCAAGGCGAAAATTAAAATTATTTTCCCAAAAAAAGTTCCTTATTCATTAAAAATGATACCCTTATAACGGTAAATTTGCCCGCTCTCCGACCCCATCCTCTAGATCAAGTCATCAGCTACAAAATCGTGCTGCATCACTTTGCTGTAGGACGCACGGTTTTTGAGATATCAGCAAAGTAAGACCAACATTCATTATTTTTTCAATGTAGAAAAATCGACATCTGTAGGGGTGCTGGCGGTTCGTATGGAATTTTCGACAGCTTATTTCTCGAGAACGGTGCGTCCTACGAGAAAAAAACCTGTGCATATTTTTTGTAGCTCGTGACTTGATCTAGAGGATGGCATTGGAAAATTCACGAAATTCCCATTATTTGAGCAAATTTTTGAAAAAAACAGGGAAATTTGTTTCTCTGGTGTAAATTATATGAAATTTTACATCGGCTTTGAAGAAAGGTCAATCTGAATTGTTGCTCTTGACGTGAATTCACATTGTGCAAGTTTTCATCTCGCTCAATCACCGGCAAGGCGATAATTAAAATTATTTTCCCAAAAAAAGTGCCTTATTCATTAAAAATTAAACCCTTATAACGGTAAATTTGCCCGCTCTCCGACCCCATCCTCTAGATCAAGTCATCAGCTACAAAATCGTCATGCATCACTTTGCTGTAGGACGCACGGTTTTTGAGATATGAGCAAAGTAAGAGCAACATTCATGTTTTTTTCAATGTAGAAAAACCGACATCTGTAGGGGTGCTGGCGGTTCGTATAGAATTTTCGACAGCTTAATTCTCGAGAACGGTGCGTCCTACGAGAAAAAACCCGTACATATTTTGTATAGCTCGTGACTTGATCTAGAGGATGACATTGGAAAATTCACGAAATTCCCATTATTTGAGCAAATTTTTGAAGAAACAGGGAAATTTGTTTCACTGGGAAGGAAGGTCAATCTGAATTGTTGCTCTTGACGTGAATTCACATTGTGCAAGTTTTCATCTCGCTCAATCACCGGCAAGGCGATAATTAAAATTATGTTGCCAAGAAAAGTTCCTTATTCATTAAAAATTATACCCTTATAACGGTAAATTTGCCCGCTCTCCGACCCCATCCTCTAGATCAAGTCATCAGCTACAAAATCGTCCTGCATCACTTTGCTGTAGGACGCACGGTTTTTGCGATATGAGCATCGTAAGACCAACATTCATTATTTTTTCAATGTAGAAAAATCGGCATCTGTAGGGGTGCTGGCGGTTCGTATGGAATTTTCGACAGCTTAATTCTCGAGAACGGTGCGTCCTACGAGAAAAAACCTATGCATATTTTTTATAGCTCGTGACTTGATCTAGAGGATGGCATTGGAAAATTCACGAAATTCCAATTATTTGAGCAAATTTTTGAAAAAAACAGGGAAATTTGTTTCTCTGGCGTAAATTATATAGAATTTTACATCGGCTTTGAAGGAAGGTCAATCTGAATTGTTGCTCTTGACGTGAATTCACATTGTGCAAGTTTTCATCTCGCTCAATCACCGGCAAGGCGATAATTAAAATTATGTTGCCAAGAAAAGTTCCTTATTCATTAAAAATTATACCCTTATAACGGTAAATTTGCCCGCTCTCCGACCCCATCCTCTAGATCAAGTCATCAGCTACAAAATCGTCCTGCATCACTTTGCTGTAGGACGCACGGTTTTTGCGATATGAGCATCGTAAGACCAACATTCATTATTTTTTCAATGTAGAAAAATCGGCATCTGTAGGGGTGCTGGCGGTTCGTATGGAATTTTCGACAGCTTAATTCTCGAGAACGGTGCGTCCTACGAGAAAAAACCCATGCATATTTTTTATAGCTCGTGACTTGATCTAGAGGATGGCATTGGAAAATTCACGAAATTCCAATTATTTGAGCAAATTTTTGAAAAAAACAGGGAAATTTGTTTCTCTGGCCTAAATTATATGAAATTTTACCTCGGCTTTGAAGGAAGGTCAATCTGAATTGTTGCTCTTGACGTGAATTCACATTGTGCAAGTTTCGCACATCTCGCTCAATCACCGGCAAGGCGATAATTAAAATTATTTTCCCAAAAAACTGCCTTATTCATTAAAAATTATACCCTTATAACGGTAAATTTGCCCGCTCTCCGACCCCATCCTCTAGATCAAGTCATCAGCTACAAAATCGTCCTGCATCACTTTGCTGTAGGACGCACGGTTTTGGAGATATGAGCAAAGTAAGATTTCATTATTTTTTCAATGTAGAAAAATCGGCATCTGTAGGGGTGCTGGCGGTTCGTATGGAATTTTCGACAGCTTAATTCTCGAGAACGGTGCGTCCTACGAGAAAAAACCTCTGCATATTTTTTGTAGCTCGTAACTTGATCTAGAGGATGGCATTGGAAAATTCACGAAATTCCCAATATTTGAGCAAATTTTTGAAAAAAACAGGGAAATTTGTTTCTCTGGGAAGGAAGGTCAATCTGAATTGTTGCTCTTGACGTGAATTCACATTGTGCAAGTTTTCATCTCGCTCAATCACCGGCAAGGCTATAATGAAATAATTAAAAAAAGTTCCTTATTCATTAAAAATGACACCCTTATAACGGTAAATTTGCCCGCTCTCCGACCCCATCCTCTAGATCAAGTCATCAGCTACAAAATCGTCCTGCATCACTTTGCTGTAGGACGCACGGTTTTGGAGATATGAGCAAAGTAAGATTTCATTATTTTTTCAATGTAGAAAAATCGGCATCTGTAGGGGTGCTGGCGGTTCGTATGGAATTTTCGACAGCTTAATTCTCGAGAACGGTGCGTCCTACGAGAAAAAACCCGTACATATTTTGTATAGCTCGTGACTTGATCTAGAGGATGACATTGGAAAATTCACGAAATTCCCATTATTTGAGCAAATTTTTGAAAAAACGGAAATTTGTTTCACTGGGAAGGAAGGTCAATCTGAATTGTTGCTCTTGACGTGAATTCACATTGTGCAAGTTTTCATCTCGCTCAATCACCGGCAAGGCGATAATTAAAATTATTTTCCCAAAAAAAGTGCCTTATCCATTAAAAATTATACCCTTATAACTGTAAATTTTCCCGCTCTCCGACCCCATCCTCTGGATCAAGTCATCAGCTACAAAATCGTCCTGCATCACTTTGCTGTAGGACGCACGGTTTTTGAGATATGAGCAAAGTAAGACCAACATTCATTATTTTTTCAATGTAGAAAAATCGACATCTGTAGGGGTGCTGGCGGTTCGTATGGAATTTTCGACAGCTTATTTCTCGAGAACGGTGCGTCCTACGAGAAAAAACCTGTGCATATTTTTTGTAGCTCGTGACTTGATCTAGAGGATGGCATTGGAAAATTCACGAAATTTGCATTATTTGAGCAAATTTTTGAAAAAAAAAAACAGGGAAATTTGTTTCTCTGGCGTAAATTATATGAAATTTTACATCGGCTTTGAAGGAAGGGCAATCTGAATTGTTGCTCTTGACGTGAATTCACATTGTGCAAGTTTTCATCTCGCTCAATCACCGGCAGGGCGATAATTAAAATTATTTTCCCAAAAAAAGTGCCTTATCCATTGAAAATTATTCCCTTATAACGGTAAATTTGCCCGCTCTCCGACCCCATCCTCTAGATCAAGTCATCAGCTACAAAATCGTCCTGCATCACTTTGCTGTAGGACGCACGGTTTTTGAGATATGAGCAAAGTAAGACCAGCATTAATTATTTTTTCAATGTAGAAAAATCGACAACTGTAGGGGTGTTGGCGGTTCGTATGGAATTTTCGACAGATTATTTCTCGAGAACGGTGCGTCCTACGAGAAAAAACCTGTACATATTTTTTGTAGCTCGTGACTTGATCTAGAGGATGGCATTGGAAAATTCACGAAATTCCCATTATTTGAGCAAATTTTTGAAAAAAACAGGGAAATTTGTTTTTCTGGCGTAAATTATATGAAATTTTACATCGGCCTTGAAGGAAGGTCATACTGAATTGTTGCTCTTGACGTGAGTTCATATTGTGCAAGTTTTCATCTCGCTCAATCACCGGCAAGGCGATAATTAAAATTATTTTCCCAAAAAAAGTGCCTTATCCATTAAAAATTATACCCTTATAACTGTAAATTTTCCCGCTCTCCGACCCCATCCTCTGGATCAAGTCATCAGCTACAAAATCGTCCTGCATCACTTTGCTGTAGGACGCACGGTTTTTGAGATATGAGCAAAGTAAGATTTCATTATTTTTTCAATGTAGAAAAATCGGCATCTGTAGGGGTGCTGGCGGTTCGTATGGAATTTTCGATAGCTTATTTCTCGAGAATGGTGCGTCCTACGAGAAAAAACCTGTACATATTTTTTGTAGCTCGTGACTTGAACGAGAAAATACCCGTACATATTTTGTATAGCTCGTGACTTGATCTAGAGGATGGCATTGGAAAATTCACGAAATTCCCATTATTTGAGCAAATTTTTGAAAAAAAACAGGGAAATTTGTTTCTCTGGCGTAAGTTATATGAAATTTTACATCGGCTTTGAAGGAAGGTCAATCTGAATTGTTGCTCTTGACGTGAATTCACATTGTGCAAGTTTTCATCTCGCTAAATCACCGGCAAGGCGATAATTAAAATTATTTTCCCAAAAAAAGTTCCTTATTCATTAAAAATTATACCCTTATAACGGTAAATTTGCCCGCTCTCCGACTCCATCCTCTAGATCAAGTCATCAGCTACAAAATCGTCCTGCATCACTTTGCTGTAGGACGCACGGTTTTTGAGATATGAGCAAAGTAAGACCAACATTCATTATTTTTTCAATGTTGAAAAATCGGCATCTGTAGGGGTGCTGGCGGTTCGTATGGAATTTTCGACAGCTTAATTCTCGAGAACGGTGCGTCCTACGAGAAAAAACCCGTGCATATTTTTTGTAGCTCGTGACTTGATCTAGAGGATGGCATTGGAAAATTCACGAAATTAACATTATTTGAGCAAATTTTTGAAAAAACAGGGAAATTTGTTTCTCTGGCGTAAATTATATGAAATTTTACATCGGCTTTGAAGGAAGGTCAATCTGAATTGTTGCTCTTGACGTGAACTCATATTGTGCAAGTTTTCATCTCGCTCAATCACCGGCAAGGCGATAATTAAAATTATTTTCCCAAGAAAAGTGCCTTATCCATTAAAAATGATACCCTTATAACGGTAAATTTGCCCGCTCTCCGACCCCATCCTCTAGATCAAGTCATCAGCTACAAAATCGTCATGCATCACTTTGCTGTAGGACACACGGTTTTTGAGATATGAGCAAAGTAAGACCAGCATTCATAATTTTTTCAATGTAGAAAAATCGACAACTGTAGGGGTGCGGGCGGTTCGTATGGAATTTTCGACAGCTTATTTATCGAGAACAGTGCGTCCTACGAGAAAAAACCTGTGCATATTTTTTGTAGCTCGTGACTTGATCTAGAGGATGGCATTGGAAAATTCACGAAATTCCCATTATTTGAGCAAATTTTTGAAAAAAACAGGGAAATTTGTTTCTCTGGCGTAAATTATATGAAATTTTACATCGGCTTTGAAGGAAGGTCAATCTGAATTGTTGCTCTTGACGTGAATTCACATTGTGCAAGTTTTCATCTCGCTCAATCACGGCAAGGCGATAATTCAAATTATTTTCCCAAAACAACTGTCTTATCCATTAAAGATTATACCCTTATAACGGTAAATTTTCCCGCTCTCCGACCCCATCCTCTAGATCAAGTCATCAGCTACAAAATCGTCCTGCATCACTCTGCTGTAGGACGCACGGTTTTTGCGATATGAGCAAAGTAAGACCAACATTCATTATTTTTTCAATGTAGAAAAATCGACATCTGTAGGGGTGCTGGCGGTTCGTATGGAATTTTCGACAGCTTATTTCTCGAGAATGGTGCGTCCTACGAGAAAAAACCTGTTCATATTTTTTGTAGCTCGTGACTTGATCTAGAGGATGACATTGGAAAATTCACGAAATTCCCATTTTTTGAGCAAATTTTTGAAAAAAACAGGGAAATTTGTTTCTCTTGCGTAAATTATATGAAATTTTACATCGGCTTTGAAGGAAGGTCAATCTGAATTGTTGCTCTTGACGTGAATTCACATTGTGCAAGTTTTCATCTCGCTCAATCACGGCAAGGCGATAATTAAAATTATTTTTCCAAAACAACTGTCTTGTCCATTAAAGATTATACCCTTATAACGGTAAATTTGCCTGCTCTCCGACGCCATCCTCTAGATCAAGTCATCAGCTACAATCATGCATCACTTTGGTGTAGGACGCACGGTTTTTGCGATATGAGCAAAGTAAGACCAACATTCATTATTTTTTCAATGTAGAAAAATCGACATCTGTAGGGGTGCTGGCGGTTCGTATGGAATTTTCGACAGCTTAATTCTCGAGAACGGTGCGTCCTACGAGAAAAAACCCGTACATATTTTGTATAGCTCGTGACTTGATCTAGAGGATGACATTGGAAAATTCACGAAATTCCCATTATTTGAGCAAATTTTTGAAAAAAACAGGGAAATTTGTTTCTCTGGCGTAAATTATATGAAATTTTACATCGGCTTTGAATGAAGGTCAATCTGAATTGTTGCTCTTGACGTGAATTCACATTGTGCAAGTTTTCATCTCGCTCAATCACCGGCAAGGCGACAATTAAAATTATTTTCCCAAAACAACTGTCTTATCCATTAAAGATTATACCCTTATAACGGTAAATTTTCCCGCTCTCCGACCCCATCCTCTAGATCAAGTCATCAGCTACAAAATCGTCCTGCATCACTTTGCTGTAGGACGCACGGTTTTTGCGATATGAGCAAAGTAAGACCAACATTCATTATTTTTTCAATGTAGAAAAATCGGCATCTGTAGGGGTGCTGGCGGTTCGTATGGAATTTTCGATAGCTTATTTCTCGAGAATGGTGCGTCCTACGAGAAAAAACCTGTACATATTTTTTGTAGCTCGTGACTTGAACGAGAAAATACCCGTACATATTTTGTATAGCTCGTGACTTGATCTAGAGGATGGCATTGGAAAATTCACGAAATTCCCATTATTTGAGCAAATTTTTGAAAAAAAACAGGGAAATTTGTTTCTCTGGCGTAAGTTATATGAAATTTTACATCGGCTTTGAAGGAAGGTCAATCTGAATTGTTGCTCTTGACGTGAATTCACATTGTGCAAGTTTTCATCTCGCTAAATCACCGGCAAGGCGATAATTAAAATTATTTTCCCAAAAAAAGTTCCTTATTCATTAAAAATTATACCCTTATAACGGTAAATTTGCCCGCTCTCCGACCCCTTCCTCTAGATCAAGTCATCAGCTACAAAATCGTCCTGCATCACTTTGCTGTAGGACGCACGGTTTTTGAGATATGAGCAAAGTAAGACCAACATTCATTATTTTTTCAATGTTGAAAAATCGGCATCTGTAGGGGTGCTGGCGGTTCGTATGGAATTTTCGACAGCTTAATTCTCGAGAACGGTGCGTCCTACGAGAAAAAACCCGTGCATATTTTTTGTAGCTCGTGACTTGATCTAGAGGATGGCATTGGAAAATTCACGAAATTAACATTATTTGAGCAAATTTTTGAAAAAACAGGGAAATTTGTTTCTCTGGCGTAAATTATATGAAATTTTACATCGGCTTTGAAGGAAGGTCAATCTGAATTGTTGCTCTTGACGTGAACTCATATTGTGCAAGTTTTCATCTCGCTCAATCACCGGCAAGGCGATAATTAAAATTATTTTCCCAAGAAAAGTGCCTTATCCATTAAAAATGATACCCTTATTACGGTAAATTTGCCCGCTCTCCGACCCCATCCTCTAGATCAAGTCATCAGCTACAAAATCGTCATGCATCACTTTGCTGTAGGACACACGGTTTTTGAGATATGAGCAAAGTAAGACCAGCATTCATAATTTTTTCAATGTAGAAAAATCGACAACTGTAGGGGTGCGGGCGGTTCGTATGGAATTTTCGACAGCTTATTTATCGAGAACAGTGCGTCCTACGAGAAAAAACCTGTGCATATTTTTTGTAGCTCGTGACTTGATCTAGAGGATGGCATTGGAAAATTCACGAAATTCCCATTATTTGAGCAAATTTTTGAAAAAAACAGGGAAATTTGTTTCTCTGGCGTAAATTATATGAAATTTTACATCGGCTTTGAAGGAAGGTCAATCTGAATTGTTGCTCTTGACGTGAATTCACATTGTGCAAGTTTTCATCTCGCTCAATCACCGGCAAGGCGATAATTAAAATTATTTTCCCAAAAAAAGTGCTTTATCCATTAAAAATTATACCCTTATAACGGTAAATTTTCCCGCTCTCCAACCTCATCCTCTAGATCAAGTCATCAGCTACAAAATCGTGCTGCATCACTTTGCTGTAGGACGCACGGTTTTTGAGATATGAGCAAAGTAAGACCAACATTCATTATTTTTTCAATGTAGAAAAATCGACATCCGTAGGGGTGCTGGCGGTTCGTATGGAATTTTCGACAGCTTATTTCTCGAGAACGGTGCGTCCTACGAGAAAAAACCTGAACAAATTTTTTGTAGCTCGTGACTTGATCTAGAGGATGGCATTGGAAAATTCACGAAATTCCCATTATTTGAGCAAATTTTTGAAAAAAACAGGGAAATTTGTTTCTCTGGCGTAAATTATATGAAATTTTACATCGGCTTTGAAGGAAGGTCAATCTGAATTGTTGCTCTTGACGTGAATTCACATTGTGCAAGTTTTCATCTCGCTCAATCACCGGCAAGGCGATAATTAAAATTATTTTCCCAAAAAAAGTGCCTTATTCATTAAAAATTATACCCTTATAACGGCAAATTTGTCCGCTCTCCGACCCCATCCTCTAGATCAAGTCATCAGCTACAAAATCGTCATGCATCACTTTGCTGTAGGACGCACGGTTTTTGAGATATGAGCAAAGTAAGACCAGCATTCATTATTTTTTCAATGTAGAAAAATCGGCATCTGTAGGGGTGTTGGCGGTTCGTATGGAATTTTCGACAGCTTATTTCTCGAGAACGGTGCGTCCTTCGAGAAAAAACCTGTACATATTTTTGGAAGCTCGTGACTTGATCTAGAGGATGGCATTGGAAAATTCACGAAATTCCCATTATTTGAGCAAATTTTTAAAAAAAAAACAGGGAAATTTGTTTCTCTGGCGTAAATTATATGAAATTTTACATCGGCTTTGAAGGAAGGTCAATCTGAATTGTTGCTCTTGGAGTTAATTCACATTGTGCAAGTTTTCATCTCGCTCAATCACCGACAAGGCGATAATTAAAATTATTTTCCCAAAAAAAGTGCCTTATCCATTAAAAAGTATACCCTTATAACGGTAAATTTGCCCGCTCTCCGACCCCATCCTCTAGATCAAGTCATCAGCTACAAAATCGTCCTGCATCACTTTGGTGTAGGACACACGGTTTTTGAGATATGAGCAAAGTAAGACCAACATTCATTATTTTTTCAATGTAGAAAAATCGACATCTGTAGTGTGTAGGGGTGTTGGCGGTTCGTATGGAATTTTCGACAGCTTATTTCTCGAGAACGGTGCGTCCTTCGAGAAAAAACCTGTACATATTTTTTGTAGCTCGTGACTTGATCTAGAGGATGGCATTGGAAAATTCACGAAATTCCCATTATTTGAGCAAATTTTTGAAAAAAACAGGGAAATTTGTTTCTCTGGCGTAAATTATATGAAATTTTACATCGGCTTTGAAGGAAGGTCAATCTGAATTGTTGCTCTTGACGTGAATTCACATTGTGCAAGTTTTCATCTCGCTCAATCACCGGCAAGGCGATAATTAAAATTATTTTCCCAAAAAAAGTGCCTTATTCATTGAAAATTATACCCTTATAACGGTAAATTTGTCCGCTCTCCGACCCCATCCTCTAGATCAAGTCATCAGCTACAAAATCGTCATGCATCACTTTGCTGTAGGACGCACGGTTTTTGAGATATGAGCAAAGTAAGACCAACATTCATTATTTTTTCAATGTAGAAAAATCGGCATCTGTAGGGGTGCGGGCGGTTCGTGTGGAATTTTCGACAGCTTATTTCTCGAGAACGGTGCGTCCTTCGAGAAAAAACCTGTACATATTTTTTGTAGCTCGTGACTTGATCTAGAGGATGGCATTGGAAAATTCACGAAATTCCCATTATTTGAGCAAATTTTTTAAAAAAAAACAGGGAAATTTGTTTCTCTGGCGTAAATTATATGAAATTTTACATCGGCTTTGAAGGAAGGTCAATCTGAATTGTTGCTCTTGACGTGAATTCACATTGTGCAAGTTTTCATCTCGCTCAATCACCGGCAAGGCGATAATTAAAATTATTTTCCCAAGAAAAGTGCCTTATCCATTAAAAATGATACCCTTATAACGGTAAATTTGCCCGCTCTCTGACCCCATCCTCAAGATCAAGTCATCAGCTACAAAATCGTCATGCATCACTTTGCTGTAGGACACACGGTTTTTGAGATATGAGCAAAGTAAGACCAGCATTCATAATTTTTTCAATGTAGAAAAATCGACAACAGTAGGGGTGCGGGCGGTTCGTATGGAATTTTCGACAGCTTATTTATCGAGAACAGTGCGTCCTACGAGAAAAAACCTGTGCATATTTTTTGTAGCTCGTGACTTGATCTAGAGGATGGCATTGGAAAATTCACGAAATTCCCATTATTTGAGCAAATTTTTGAAAAAAAAACAGGGAAATTTGTTTCTCTGGCGTAAATTATATGAAATTTTACATCGGCTTTGAAGAAAGGTCAATCTGAATTGTTTCTCTTGGAGTTAATTCACATTGTGCAAGTTTTCATCTCGCTCAATCACCGACAAGGCGATAATTAAAATTATTTTCCCAAAAAAAGTGCCTTATCCATTAAAAATTATACCCTTATAACGGTAAATTTGCCCGCTCTCCGACCCCATCCTCTAGATCAAGTCATCAGCTACAAAATCGTCCTGCATCACTTTGGTGTAGGACACACGGTTTTTGAGATATGAGCAAAGTAAGACCAACATTCATTATTTTTTCAATGTAGAAAAATCGACATCTGTAGTGTGTAGGGGTGTTGGCGGTTCGTATGGAATTTTCGACAGCTTATTTCTCGAGAACGGTGCGTCCTTCGAGAAAAAACCTGTACATATTTTTTGTAGCTCGTGACTTGATCTAGAGGATGGCATTGGTAAATTCACGAAATTCCCATTATTTGAGCAAATTTTTGAAAAAAAACAGGGAAATTTGTTTCTCTGGCGTAAATTATATGAAATTTTTCATCGGCTTTGAAGGAAGGTCAATCTGAATTGTTGCTCTTGACGTGAATTCACATTGTGCAAGTTTTCATCTCGCTCAATCACCGGCAAGGCGATCATTAAAATTATTTTCCCAAAAAAAGTTCCTTATCCATTAAAAATTATACCCTTATAACGGTAAATTTTCCCGCTCTCCGACCCCATCCTCTAGATCAAGTCATCAGCTACAAAATCGTCATGCATCACTTTGCTGTAGGAGACACGGTTTTTGAGATATGAGCAAAGTAAGACCAGGATTCATTATTTTTTCAATGTAGAAAAATCGACAACTGTAGGGGTGCGGGCGGTTCGTATGGAATTTCCGACAGCTTATTTATCGAGAACAGTGCGTCCTACGAGAAAAAACCTGTGCATATTTTTTGTAGCTCGTGACTTGATCTAGAGGATGGCATTGGAAAATTCACGAAATTCCCATTATTTGAGCAAATTTTTGAAAAAAACAGGGAAATTTGTTTCTCTGGCGTAAATTATATGAAATTTTACATCGGCTTTGAAGGAAGGTCAATCTAAATTGTTGCTCTTGACGTGAATTCACATTGTGCAAGTTTTCATCTCGCTCAATCACCGGCAAGGCGATAATTAAAATTATTTTCCCAAAAAAAGTGCCTTATCCATTGAAAATTATTCCCTTATAACGGTAAATTTGTCGCTCTCCGACCCCATCCTCTAGATCAAGTCATCAGCTACAAAATCGTCCTGCATCACTTTGCTGTAGGACGCACGGTTTTTGAGATATGAGCAAAGTAAGACCAACATTCATTATTTTTTCAATGTAGAAAAATCGGCATCTGTAGGGGTGCTGGCGGTTCGTAAGGAATTTTCGACAGCTTATTTCTCGAGAACGGTGCGTCCTACGAGAAAAAACCTGTACATATTTTTTGTAGCTCGTGACTTGATCTAGAGGATGGCATTGGAAAATTCACGAAATTCCCATTATTTGAGCAAATTTTTGAAAAAAACAGGGAAATTTGTTTCTCTGGCGTAAATTATATGAAATTTTACATCGGCCTTGAAGGAAGGTCAATCTGAATTGTTGCTCTTGACGTGAATTCACATTGTGCAAGTTTTCATCTCGCTCAATCACCGGCAAGGCGATAATTAAAATTATTTTCCCAAAAAAAGTGCCTTATCCATTGAAAATTATTCCCTTATAACGGTAAATTTGTCGCTCTCCGACCCCATCCTCTAGATCAAGTCATCAGCTACAAAATCGTCCTGCATCACTTTGCTGTAGGACGCACGGTTTTTGAGATATGAGCAAAGTAAGACCAACATTCATTATTTTTTCAATGTAGAAAAATCGGCATCTGTAGGGGTGCTGGCGGTTCGTAAGGAATTTTCGACAGCTTATTTCTCGAGAACGGTGCGTCCTACGAGAAAAAACCTGTACATATTTTTTGTAGCTCGTGACTTGATCTAGAGGATGGCATTGGAAAATTCACGAAATTCCCATTATTTGAGCAAATTTTTGAAAAAAAACAGGGAAATTTGTTTCTCTGGGGTAAATTATATGAAATTTTACATCGGCTTTGAAGGAAGGTCAATCTGAATTGTTGCTCTTGACGTGAATTCACATTGTGCAAGTTTTCATCTCGCTCAATCACCGGCAAGGCGATAATTAAAATTATTTTCCCAAAAAAAGTGCCTTATCCATTAAAAATTATACCCTTATAACGGTAAATTTGCCCGCTCTCCGACCCCATCCTCTAGATCAAGTCATCAGCTACAAAATCGTCCTGCATCACTTTGCTGTAGGACACACGGTTTTTGAGATATGAGCAAAGTAAGACCAGCATTCATTATTTTTTCAATGTAGAAAAATCGGCATCTGTAGGGGTGCTGGCGGTTCGTAAGGAATTTTCGACAGCTTATTTCTCGAGAACGGTGCGTCCTACGAGAAAAAACCTGTACATATTTTTTGTAGCTCGTGACTTGATCTAGAGGATGGCATTGGAAAATTCACGAAATTCCCATTATTTGAGCAAATTTTTGAAAAAAAACAGGGAAATTTGTTTCTCTGGGGTAAATTATATGAAATTTTACATCGGCTTTGAAGGAAGGTCAATCTGAATTGTTGCTCTTGACGTGAATTCACATTGTGCAAGTTTTCATCTCGCTCAATCACCGGCAAGGCGATAATTAAAATTATTTTCCCAAAAAAAGTGCCTTATCCATTAAAAATTATACCCTTATAACGGTAAATTTGCCCGCTCTCCGACCCCATCCTCTAGATCAAGTCATCAGCTACAAAATCGTCCTGCATCACTTTGCTGTAGGACACACGGTTTTTGAGATATGAGCAAAGTAAGACCAGCATTCATTATTTTTTCAATGTAGAAAAATCGGCATCTGTAGTGTGTAGGGGTGTTGGCGGTTCGTATGGAATTTTCGACAGCTTATTTCTCGAGAACGGTGCGTCCTACGAGAAAAAACATGTGCATATTTTTTGTAGCTCGTGACTTGATCTAGAGGATGGCATTGGAAAATTCACGAAATTCCCATCAATCACCGGCAAGGTGATAATTAAAATAATTTTCCCAAAAAAAGTCCCTTATCCATTAAGATGTATACCCTTATAACGGTAATTTTTCCCGCTCTCCGACCCCATCCTCTAGATCAAGTCATCAGCTACAAAATCGTCTTGCATCATTTTGCTGTAGGACGCACGGTTTTTGAGATGTGAGCAAAGTAAGACTAGCATTCATTATTTTTTCAATGTAGAAAAATCGGCATCTGTAGGGGTGCTGGCGGTTCGTATGGAATTTTCGACAGCTTATTTCTCGAGAACGGTGCGTCCTTCGAGAAATAACCTGTACATATTTTTTGTAGCTCGTGACTTGATCTAGAGGATGGCATTGGAAAATTCACGAAATTCCCATTATTTGAGCTAATTTTTGAAAAAAACAGGGAAATTTGTTTCTCTGGGGTAAATTATATGAAATTTTACATCGGCTTTGAAAGAAGGTCAATCTAAATTGTTGCTCTTGACGTGAATTCACATTGTGCAAGTTTTCATCTCGCTCAATCACCGGCAAGGCGATAATTAAAATTATTTACCCAAAAAAAGTGCCTTATCCATTAAAAATTATACCCTTATAACTGTAAATTTTCCCGCTCTCCGACCCCATCGTCTAGATCAAGTCATAAGCTACAAAATCGTCCTGCATCACTTTGCTGTAGGACGCACGGTTTTTGAGATATGAGCAAAGTAAGACCAACATTCATTATTTTTTCAATGTAGAAAAATCGACATATGTAGGGGTGCTGGCGGTTCGTATGGAATTTTCGACAGCTTATTTCTCGAGAACGGTGCGTCCTACGAGAAAAAACCTGTACATATATTTTGTAGCTCGTGACTTGATCTAGAGGATGGCATTGGAAAATTCACGAAATTCCCATTATTTGAGCAAATTTTTGAAAAAAAACAGGGAAATTTGTTTCTCTGGGGTAAATTATATGAAATTTTACATCGGCTTTGAAGGAAGGTCAATCTGAATTGTTGCTCTTGACGTGAATTCACATTGTGCAAGTTTTCATCTCGCTCAATCACCGGCAAGGCGATAATTAAAATTATTTTCCCAAAAAAAGTGCCTTATCCATTAAAAATTATACCCTTATAACGGTAAATTTGCCCGCTCTCCGACCCCATCCTCTAGATCAAGTCATCAGCTACAAAATCGTCCTGCATCACTTTGCTGTAGGACACACGGTTTTTGAGATATGAGCAAAGTAAGACCAGCATTCATTATTTTTTCAATGTAGAAAAATCGGCATCTGTAGTGTGTAGGGGTGTTGGCGGTTCGTATGGAATTTTCGACAGCTTATTTCTCGAGAACGGTGCGTCCTACGAGAAAAAACCTGTGCATATTTTTTGTAGCTCGTGACTTGATCTAGAGGATGGCATTGGAAAATTCACGAAATTTCCATCAATCACCGGCAAGGTGATAATTAAAATTATTTTCCCAAAAAAAGTGCCTTATCCATTAAGATGTATACCCTTATAACGGTAATTTTTCCCGCTCTCCGACCCCATCCTCTAGATCAAGTCATCAGCTACAAAATCGTCTTGCATCACTTTGCTGTAGGACGCACGGTTTTTGAGATGTGAGCAAAGTAAGACCAGCATTCATTATTTTTTCAATGTAGAAAAATCGGCATCTGTAGGGGTGCTGGCGGTTCGTATGGAATTTTCGACAGCTTATTTCTCGAGAACGGTGCGTCCTCCGAGAAAAAACCTGTACATATTTTTTGTAGCTCGTGACTTGATCTAGAGGATGGCATTGGAAAATTCAAGAAATTCCCATTATTTGAGCTAATTTTTGAAAAAAAAACAGGGAAATTTGTTTCTCTGGGGTAAATTATATGAAATTTTACATCGGCTTTGAAGGAAGGTCAATCTAAATTGTTGCTCTTGACGTGAATTCACATTGTGCAAGTTTTCATCTCGCTCAATGACCGGCAAGGCGATAATTAAAATTATTTACCCAAAAAAAGTGCCTTATCCATTAAAAATTATACCCTTATAACTGTAAATTTTCCCGCTCTCCGACCCCATCGTCTGGATCAAGTCATCAGCTACAAAATCGTCCTGCATCACTTTGCTGTAGGACGCACGGTTTTTGAGATATGAGCAAAGTAAGACCAACATTCATTATTTTTTCAATGTAGAAAAATCGGCATCTGTAGGGGTGCTGGCGGTTCGTATGGAATTTTCGACAGCTTATTTCTCGAGAACGGTGCGTCCTTCGAGAAATAACCTGTACATATTTTTTGTAGCTCGTGACTTGATCTAGAGGATGGCATTGGAAAATTCACGAAATTCCCATTATTTGAGCAAATTTTTGAAAAAAAACAGGGAAATTTGTTTCTCTGGGGTAAATTATATGAAATTTTACATCGGCTTTGAAGGAAGGTCAATCTGAATTGTTGCTCTTGACGTGAATTCACATTGTGCAAGTTTTCATCTCGCTCAATCACCGGCAAGGCGATAATTAAAATTATTTTCCCAAAAAAAGTGCCTTATCCATTAAAAATTATACCCTTATAACGGTAAATTTGCCCGCTCTCCGACCCCATCCTCTAGATCAAGTCATCAGCTACAAAATCGTCCTGCATCACTTTGCTGTAGGACACACGGTTTTTGAGATATGAGCAAAGTAAGACCAGCATTCATTATTTTTTCAATGTAGAAAAATCGGCATCTGTAGTGTGTAGGGGTGTTGGCGGTTCGTATGGAATTTTCGACAGCTTATTTCTCGAGAACGGTGCGTCCTACGAGAAAAAACATGTGCATATTTTTTGTAGCTCGTGACTTGATCTAGAGGATGGCATTGGAAAATTCACGAAATTCCCATCAATCACCGGCAAGGTGATAATTAAAATAATTTTCCCAAAAAAAGTCCCTTATCCATTAAGATGTATACCCTTATAACGGTAATTTTTCCCGCTCTCCGACCCCATCCTCTAGATCAAGTCATCAGCTACAAAATCGTCTTGCATCATTTTGCTGTAGGACGCACGGTTTTTGAGATGTGAGCAAAGTAAGACTAGCATTCATTATTTTTTCAATGTAGAAAAATCGGCATCTGTAGGGGTGCTGGCGGTTCGTATGGAATTTTCGACAGCTTATTTCTCGAGAACGGTGCGTCCTTCGAGAAATAACCTGTACATATTTTTTGTAGCTCGTGACTTGATCTAGAGGATGGCATTGGAAAATTCACGAAATTCCCATTATTTGAGCTAATTTTTGAAAAAAACAGGGAAATTTGTTTCTCTGGGGTAAATTATATGAAATTTTACATCGGCTTTGAAAGAAGGTCAATCTAAATTGTTGCTCTTGACGTGAATTCACATTGTGCAAGTTTTCATCTCGCTCAATCACCGGCAAGGCGATAATTAAAATTATTTACCCAAAAAAAGTGCCTTATCCATTAAAAATTATACCCTTATAACTGTAAATTTTCCCGCTCTCCGACCCCATCGTCTAGATCAAGTCATAAGCTACAAAATCGTCCTGCATCACTTTGCTGTAGGACGCACGGTTTTTGAGATATGAGCAAAGTAAGACCAACATTCATTATTTTTTCAATGTAGAAAAATCGACATATGTAGGGGTGCTGGCGGTTCGTATGGAATTTTCGACAGCTTATTTCTCGAGAACGGTGCGTCCTACGAGAAAAAACCTGTACATATATTTTGTAGCTCGTGACTTGATCTAGAGGATGGCATTGGAAAATTCACGAAATTCCCATTATTTGAGCAAATTTTTGAAAAAAAACAGGGAAATTTGTTTCTCTGGGGTAAATTATATGAAATTTTACATCGGCTTTGAAGGAAGGTCAATCTGAATTGTTGCTCTTGACGTGAATTCACATTGTGCAAGTTTTCATCTCGCTCAATCACCGGCAAGGCGATAATTAAAATTATTTTCCCAAAAAAAGTGCCTTATCCATTAAAAATTATACCCTTATAACGGTAAATTTGCCCGCTCTCCGACCCCATCCTCTAGATCAAGTCATCAGCTACAAAATCGTCCTGCATCACTTTGCTGTAGGACACACGGTTTTTGAGATATGAGCAAAGTAAGACCAGCATTCATTATTTTTTCAATGTAGAAAAATCGGCATCTGTAGTGTGTAGGGGTGTTGGCGGTTCGTATGGAATTTTCGACAGCTTATTTCTCGAGAACGGTGCGTCCTACGAGAAAAAACCTGTGCATATTTTTTGTAGCTCGTGACTTGATCTAGAGGATGGCATTGGAAAATTCACGAAATTTCCATCAATCACCGGCAAGGTGATAATTAAAATTATTTTCCCAAAAAAAGTGCCTTATCCATTAAGATGTATACCCTTATAACGGTAATTTTTCCCGCTCTCCGACCCCATCCTCTAGATCAAGTCATCAGCTACAAAATCGTCTTGCATCACTTTGCTGTAGGACGCACGGTTTTTGAGATGTGAGCAAAGTAAGACCAGCATTCATTATTTTTTCAATGTAGAAAAATCGGCATCTGTAGGGGTGCTGGCGGTTCGTATGGAATTTTCGACAGCTTATTTCTCGAGAACGGTGCGTCCTCCGAGAAAAAACCTGTACATATTTTTTGTAGCTCGTGACTTGATCTAGAGGATGGCATTGGAAAATTCAAGAAATTCCCATTATTTGAGCTAATTTTTGAAAAAAAACAGGGAAATTTGTTTCTCTGGGGTAAATTATATGAAATTTTACATCGGCTTTGAAGGAAGGTCAATCTAAATTGTTGCTCTTGACGTGAATTCACATTGTGCAAGTTTTCATCTCGCTCAATGACCGGCAAGGCGATAATTAAAATTATTTACCCAAAAAAAGTGCCTTATCCATTAAAAATTATACCCTTATAACTGTAAATTTTCCCGCTCTCCGACCCCATCGTCTGGATCAAGTCATCAGCTACAAAATCGTCCTGCATCACTTTGCTGTAGGACGCACGGTTTTTGAGATATGAGCAAAGAAAGACCAACATTCATTATTTTTTCAATGTAGAAAAATCGACATCTGTAGGGGTGCTGGCGGTTCGTATGGAATTTTCGACAGCTTATTTCTCGAGAACGGTGCGTCCTACGAGAAAAAACCAGAATATATTTTTTGTAGCTCGTGACTTGATCTACAGGATGGCATTGGAAAATTCACGAAATTCTCATTATTTGAGCTAATTTTTGAAAAAAACAAAGAAATTTGTTTCTCTGGGGTAAATTATATGAAATTTTACATCGGCTTTGAAGGAAGGTCAATCTAAATTGTTGCTCTTGACGTGAATTCACATTGTGCAAGTTTTCATCTCGCTCAATCACCGGCAAGGCGATAATTAAAATTATTTACCCAAAAAAAGTGCCTTATCCATTAAAAATTATACCCTTATAACTGTAAATTTTCCCGCTCTCCGACCCCATCGTCTGGATCAAGTCATCAGCTACAAAATCGTCCTGCATCACTTTGCTGTAGGACGCACGGTTTTTGAGATATGAGCAAAGAAAGACCAACATTCATTATTTTTTCAATGTAGAAAAATCGACATCTGTAGGGGTGCTGGCGGTTCGTATGGAATTTTCGACAGCTTATTTCTCGAGAACGGTGCGTCCTACGAGAAAAAACCTGTGCATATTTTTTGTAGCTCGTGACTTGATCTAGAGGATGGCATTGGAAAATTCACGAAATTTCCATCAATCACCGGCAAGGTGATAATTAAAATTATTTTCCCAAAAAAAGTGCCTTATCCATTAAGATGTATACCCTTATAACGGTAATTTTTCCCGCTCTCCGACCCCATCCTCTAGATCAAGTCATCAGCTACAAAATCGTCTTGCATCACTTTGCTGTAGGACGCACGGTTTTTGAGATGTGAGCAAAGTAAGACCAGCATTCATTATTTTTTCAATGTAGAAAAATCGGCATCTGTAGGGGTGCTGGCGGTTCGTATGGAATTTTCGACAGCTTATTTCTCGAGAACGGTGCGTCCTCCGAGAAAAAACCTGTACATATTTTTTGTAGCTCGTGACTTGATCTAGAGGATGGCATTGGAAAATTCAAGAAATTCCCATTATTTGAGCTAATTTTTGAAAAAAAACAGGGAAATTTGTTTCTCTGGGGTAAATTATATGAAATTTTACATCGGCTTTGAAGGAAGGTCAATCTAAATTGTTGCTCTTGACGTGAATTCACATTGTGCAAGTTTTCATCTCGCTCAATGACCGGCAAGGCGATAATTAAAATTATTTACCCAAAAAAAGTGCCTTATCCATTAAAAATTATACCCTTATAACTGTAAATTTTCCCGCTCTCCGACCCCATCGTCTGGATCAAGTCATCAGCTACAAAATCGTCCTGCATCACTTTGCTGTAGGACGCACGGTTTTTGAGATATGAGCAAAGAAAGACCAACATTCATTATTTTTTCAATGTAGAAAAATCGACATCTGTAGGGGTGCTGGCGGTTCGTATGGAATTTTCGACAGCTTATTTCTCGAGAACGGTGCGTCCTACGAGAAAAAACCAGAATATATTTTTTGTAGCTCGTGACTTGATCTACAGGATGGCATTGGAAAATTCACGAAATTCCCATTATTTGAGCTAATTTTTGAAAAAAACAAAGAAATTTGTTTCTCTGGGGTAAATTATATGAAATTTTACATCGGCTTTGAAGGAAGGTCAATCTAAATTGTTGCTCTTGACGTGAATTCACATTGTGCAAGTTTTCATCTCGCTCAATCACCGGCAAGGCGATAATTAAAATTATTTACCCAAAAAAAGTGCCTTATCCATTAAAAATTATACCCTTATAACTGTAAATTTTCCCGCTCTCCGACCCCATCGTCTGGATCAAGTCATCAGCTACAAAATCGTCCTGCATCACTTTGCTGTAGGACGCACGGTTTTTGAGATATGAGCAAAGAAAGACCAACATTCATTATTTTTTCAATGTAGAAAAATCGACATCTGTAGGGGTGCTGGCGGTTCGTATGGAATTTTCGACAGCTTATTTCTCGAGAACGGTGCGTCCTACGAGAAAAAACGAGAAAATATTTTTTGTAGCTCGTGACTTGATCTAGAGGATGGCATTGGAAAATTCACGAAATTCCCATTATTTGAGCAAATTTTTGAAAAAAAAAACAGGGAAATTTGTTTCTCTGGCGTAAATTATATGAAATTTTACATCGGCTTTGAAGGAAGGGCAATCTGAATTGTTGCTCTTGACGTGAATTCACATTGTGCAAGTTTTCATCTCGCTCAATCACCGGCAAGGCGATAATTAAAATTATTTACCCAAAAAAAGTGCCTTATCCATTAAAAATTATACCCTTATAACTGTAAATTTTCCCGCTCTCCGACCCCATCGTCTAGATCAAGTCATAAGCTACAAAATCGTCCTGCATCACTTTGCTGTAGGACGCACGGTTTTTGAGATATGAGCAAAGTAAGACCAACATTCATTATTTTTTCAATGTAGAAAAATCGACATCTGTAGGGGTGCTGGCGGTTCGTATGGAATTTTCGACAGCTTATTTCTGGAGAACGGTGCGTCCTACGAGAAAAAAGCAGTATATATTTTTTGTAGCTCGTGACTTGATCTAGAGGATGGCATTGGAAAATTCACGAAATTCCCATTATTTGAGCAAATTTTTGAAAAAAAACAGGGAAATTTGTTTCTCTGGCGTAAATTATATGAAATTTTACATCGGCTTTGAAGGAAGGTCAATCTAAATTGTTGCTCTTGACGTGAATTCACATTGTGCAAGTTTTCATCTCGCTCAATCACCGGCAAGGCGATAATTAAAATTATTTACCCAAAAAAAGTGCCTTATCCATTAAAAATTATACCCTTATAACTGTAAATTTTCCCGCTCTCCGACCCCATCGTCTTGATCAAGTCATAAGCTACAAAATCGTCCTGCATCACTTTGCTGTAGGACGCACGGTTTTTGAGATATGAGCAAAGTAAGACCAACATTCATTATTTTTTCAATGTAGAAAAATCGACATATGTAGGGGTGCTGGCGGTTCGTATGGAATTTTCGACAGCTTATTTCTCGAGAACGGTGCGTCCTACGAGAAAAAACCAGTACATATATTTTGTAGCTCGTGACTTGATCTAGAGGATGGCATTGGAAAATTCACGAAATTCCCATTATTTGAGCAAATTTTTGAAAAAAACAGGGAAATTTGTTTCTCTGGCGTAAATTATATGAATTTTACATCGGCTTTGAAGGAAGGTCAATCTGAATTGTTTCTCTTGACGTGAATTCACATTGTGCAAGTTTTCATCTCGCTCAATCACCGGCAAGGCGATAATTAAAATTATTTTCCCAAAAAAAGTGCCTTATCCATTAAAAATTATACCCTTATAACGGTAAATTTGCCCGCTCTCCGACCCCATCCTCTAGATCAAGTCATCAGCTACAAAATCGTCCTGCATCACTTTGCTGTAGGACACACGGTTTTTGAGATATGAGCAAAGTTGGACCAGCATTCATTATTTTTTCAATGTAGAAAAATCGGCATCTGTAGTGTGTAGGGGTGTTGGCGGTTCGTATGGAATTTTCGACAGCTTATTTCTCGAGAACGGTGCGTCCTACAAGAAAAAACCTGTGCATATTTTTTGTAGCTCGTGACTTGATCTAGAGGATGGCATTGGAAAATTCACGAAATTTCCATCAATCACCGGCAAGGTGATAATTAAAATTATTTTCCCAAAAAAAGTGTTTTATCCATTAAGATGTATACCCTTATAACGGTAATTTTTCCCGCTCTCCGACCCCATCCTCTAGATCAAGTCATCAGCTACAAAATCGTCTTGCATCACTTTGCTGTAGGACGCACGGTTTTTGAGATGTGAGCAAAGTAAGACCAGCATTCATTATTTTTTCAATGTAGAAAAATCGGCATCTGTAGGGGTGCTGGCGGTTCGTATGGAATTTTCGACAGCTTATTTCTCGAGAACGGTGCGTCCTCCGAGAAAAAACCTGTACATATTTTTTGTAGCTCGTGACTTGATCTAGAGGATGGCATTGGAAAATTCAAGAAATTCCCATTATTTGAGCTAATTTTTGAAAAAAAACAGGGAAATTTGTTTCTCTGGGGTAAATTATATGAAATTTTACATCGGCTTTGAAGGAAGGTCAATCTAAATTGTTGCTCTTGACGTGAATTCACATTGTGCAAGTTTTCATCTCGCTCAATCACCGGCAAGGCGATAATTAAAATTATTTACCCAAAAAAAGTGCCTTATCCATTAAAAATTATACCCTTATAACTGTAAATTTTCCCGCTCTCCGACCCCATCGTCTGGATCAAGTCATAAGCTACAAAATCGTCCTGCATCACTTTGCTGTAGGACACACGGTTTTTGAGATATGAGCAAAGTAAGACCAACATTCATTATTTTTTCAATGTAGAAAAATCGACATATGTAGGGGTGCTGGCGGTTCGTATGGAATTTTCGACAGACCAGCATTCATTATTTTTTCAATGTAGAAAAATCGGCATCTGTAGGGGTGCTGGCGGTTCGTATGGAATTTTCGACAGCTTATTTCTCGAGAACGGTGCGTCCTACGAGAAAAAACCAGTACATATATTTTGTAGCTCGTGACTTGATCTAGAGGATGGCATTGGAAAATTCACGAAATTCCCATTATTTGAGCAAATTTTTGAAAAAAACAGGGAAATTTGTTTCTCTGGCGTAAATTATATGAATTTTACATCGGCTTTGAAGGAAGGTCAATCTGAATTGTTTCTCTTGACGTGAATTCACATTGTGCAAGTTTTCATCTCGCTCAATCACCGGCAAGGCGATAATTAAAATTATTTACCCAAAAAAAGTGTCTTATCCATTAAAAATTATACCCTTATAACTGTAAATTTTCCCGCTCTCCGACCCCATCGTCTGGATCAAGTCATCAGCTACAAAATCGTCCTGCATCACTTTGCTGTAGGACGCACGGTTTTTGAGATATGAGCAAAGAAAGACCAACATTCATTATTTTTTCAATGTAGAAAAATCGACATCTGTAGGGGTGCTGGCGGTTCGTATGGAATTTTCGACAGCTTATTTCTCGAGAACAGTGCGTCCTACGAGAAAAAACCAGAATATATTTTTTGTAGCTCGTGACTTGATCTACAGGATGGCATTGGAAAATTCACGAAATTCCCATTATTTGAGCTAATTTTTGAAAAAAACAAAGAAATTTGTTTCTCTGGGGTAAATTATATGAAATTTTACATCGGCTTTGAAGGAAGGTCAATCTAAATTGTTGCTCTTGACGTGAATTCACATTGTGCAAGTTTTCATCTCGCTCAATCACCGGCAAGGCGATAATTAAAATTATTTACCCAAAAAAAGTGCCTTATCCATTAAAAATTATACCCTTATAACTGTAAATTTTCCCGCTCTCCGACCCCATCGTCTGGATCAAGTCATCAGCTACAAAATCGTCCTGCATCACTTTGCTGTAGGACGCACGGTTTTTGAGATATGAGCAAAGAAAGACCAACATTCATTATTTTTTCAATGTAGAAAAATCGACATCTGTAGGGGTGCTGGCGGTTCGTATGGAATTTTCGACAGCTTATTTCTCGAGAACGGTGCGTCCTACGAGAAAAAACGAGAAAATATTTTTTGTAGCTCGTGACTTGATCTAGAGGATGGCATTGGAAAATTCACGAAATTCCCATTATTTGAGCAAATTTTTGAAAAAAAAAACAGGGAAATTTGTTTCTCTGGCGTAAATTATATGAAATTTTACATCGGCTTTGAAGGAAGGGCAATCTGAATTGTTGCTCTTGACGTGAATTCACATTGTGCAAGTTTTCATCTCGCTCAATCACCGGCAAGGCGATAATTAAAATTATTTACCCAAAAAAAGTGCCTTATCCATTAAAAATTATACCCTTATAACTGTAAATTTTCCCGCTCTCCGACCCCATCGTCTTGATCAAGTCATAAGCTACAAAATCGTCCTGCATCACTTTGCTGTAGGACGCACGGTTTTTGAGATATGAGCAAAGTAAGACCAACATTCATTATTTTTTCAATGTAGAAAAATCGACATATGTAGGGGTGCTGGCGGTTCGTATGGAATTTTCGACAGCTTATTTCTCGAGAACGGTGCGTCCTACGAGAAAAAACCAGTACATATATTTTGTAGCTCGTGACTTGATCTAGAGGATGGCATTGGAAAATTCACGAAATTCCCATTATTTGAGCAAATTTTTGAAAAAAACAGGGAAATTTGTTTCTCTGGCGTAAATTATATGAATTTTACATCGGCTTTGAAGGAAGGTCAATCTGAATTGTTTCTCTTGACGTGAATTCACATTGTGCAAGTTTTCATCTCGCTCAATCACCGGCAAGGCGATAATTAAAATTATTTTCCCAAAAAAAGTGCCTTATCCATTAAAAATTATACCCTTATAACGGTAAATTTGCCCGCTCTCCGACCCCATCCTCTAGATCAAGTCATCAGCTACAAAATCGTCCTGCATCACTTTGCTGTAGGACACACGGTTTTTGAGATATGAGCAAAGTTGGACCAGCATTCATTATTTTTTCAATGTAGAAAAATCGGCATCTGTAGTGTGTAGGGGTGTTGGCGGTTCGTATGGAATTTTCGACAGCTTATTTCTCGAGAACGGTGCGTCCTACAAGAAAAAACCTGTGCATATTTTTTGTAGCTCGTGACTTGATCTAGAGGATGGCATTGGAAAATTCACGAAATTTCCATCAATCACCGGCAAGGTGACAATTAAAATTATTTTCCCAAAAAAAGTGTTTTATCCATTAAGATGTATACCCTTATAACGGTAATTTTTCCCGCTCTCCGACCCCATCCTCTAGATCAAGTCATCAGCTACAAAATCGTCTTGCATCACTTTGCTGTAGGACGCACGGTTTTTGAGATGTGAGCAAAGTAAGACCAGCATTCATTATTTTTTCAATGTAGAAAAATCGGCATCTGTAGGGGTGCTGGCGGTTCGTATGGAATTTTCGACAGCTTATTTCTCGAGAACGGTGCGTCCTCCGAGAAAAAACCTGTACATATTTTTTGTAGCTCGTGACTTGATCTAGAGGATGGCATTGGAAAATTCAAGAAATTCCCATTATTTGAGCTAATTTTTGAAAAAAAACAGGGAAATTTGTTTCTCTGGGGTAAATTATATGAAATTTTACATCGGCTTTGAAGGAAGGTCAATCTAAATTGTTGCTCTTGACGTGAATTCACATTGTGCAAGTTTTCATCTCGCTCAATCACCGGCAAGGCGATAATTAAAATTATTTACCCAAAAAAAGTGCCTTATCCATTAAAAATTATACCCTTATAACTGTAAATTTTCCCGCTCTCCGACCCCATCGTCTGGATCAAGTCATAAGCTACAAAATCGTCCTGCATCACTTTGCTGTAGGACACACGGTTTTTGAGATATGAGCAAAGTAAGACCAACATTCATTATTTTTTCAATGTAGAAAAATCGACATATGTAGGGGTGCTGGCGGTTCGTATGGAATTTTCGACAGACCAGCATTCATTATTTTTTCAATGTAGAAAAATCGGCATCTGTAGGGGTGCTGGCGGTTCGTATGGAATTTTCGACAGCTTATTTCTCGAGAACGGTGCGTCCTCCGAGAAAAAACCTGTACATATTTTTTGTAGCTCGTGACTTGATCTAGAGGATGGCATTGGAAAATTCAAGAAATTCCCATTATTTGAGCTAATTTTTGAAAAAAAACAGGGAAATTTGTTTCTCTGGGGTAAATTATATGAAATTTTACATCGGCTTTGAAGGAAGGTCAATCTAAATTGTTGCTCTTGACGTGAATTCACATTGTGCAAGTTTTCATCTCGCTCAATGACCGGCAAGGCGATAATTAAAATTATTTACCCAAAAAAAGTGCCTTATCCATTAAAAATTATACCCTTATAACTGTAAATTTTCCCGCTCTCCGACACCATTGTCTGGATCAAGTCATCAGCTACAAAATCGTCCTGCATCACTTTGCTGTAGGACGCACGGTTTTTGAGATATGAGCAAAGAAAGACCAACATTCATTATTTTTTCAATGTAGAAAAATCGACATCTGTAGGGGTGCTGGCGGTTCGTATGGAATTTTCGACAGCTTATTTCTCGAGAACGGTGCGTCCTACGAGAAAAAACGAGAATATATTTTTTGTAGCTCGTGACTTGATCTAGAGGATGGCATTGGAAAATTCACGAAATTCCCATTATTTGAGCAAATTTTTGAAAAAAAACAGGGAAATTTGTTTCTCTGGCGTAAATTATATGAAATTTTACATCGGCTTTGAAGGAAGGTCAATCTAAATTGTTGCTCTTGACGTGAATTCACATTGTGCAAGTTTTCATCTCGCTCAATCACCGGCAAGGCGATAATTAAAATTATTTACCCAAAAAAAGTGCCTTATCCATTAAAAATTATACCCTTATAACTGTAAATTTTCCCGCTCTCCGACCCCATCGTCTTGATCAAGTCATAAGCTACAAAATCGTCCTGCATCACTTTGCTGTAGGACGCACGGTTTTTGAGATATGAGCAAAGTAAGACCAACATTCATTATTTTTTCAATGTAGAAAAATCGACATATGTAGGGGTGCTGGCGGTTCGTATGGAATTTTCGACAGCTTATTTCTCGAGAACGGTGCGTCCTACGAGAAAAAACCAGTACATATATTTTGTAGCTCGTGACTTGATCTAGAGGATGGCATTGGAAAATTCACGAAATTCCCATTATATGAGCAAATTTTTGAAAAAAACAGGGAAATTTGTTTCTCTGGCGTAAATTATATGAATTTTACATCGGCTTTGAAGGAAGGTCAATCTGAATTGTTGCTCATGACGTGAATTCACATTGTGCAAGTTTTCATCTCGCTCAATCACCGGCAAGGCGATAATTAAAATTATTTTCCCAAAAAAAGTGCCTTATCCATTAAAAATTATACCCTTATAACGGTAAATTTGCCCGCTCTCCGACCCCATCCTCTAGATCAAGTCATCAGCTACAAAATCGTCCTGCATCACTTTGCTGTGGGACACACGGTTTTTGAGATATGAGCAAAGTTAGACCAGCATTCATTATTTTTTCAATGTAGAAAAATCGGCATCTGTAGTGTTTAGGGGTGTTGGCGGTTCGTATAGAATTTTCGACAGCTTATTTCTCGAGAACGGTGCGTCCTACGAGAATAAACCTGTGCATATTTTTTGTAGCTCGTGACTTGATCTAGAGGATGGCATTGGAAAATTCACGAAATTTCCATCAATCACCGGCAAGGTGACAATTAAAATTATTTTCCCAAAAAAAGTGTTTTATCCATTAAGATGTATACCCTTATAACGGTAATTTTTCCCGCTCTCCGACCCCATCCTCTAGATCAAGTCATCAGCTACAAAATCGTCTTGCATCACTTTGCTGTAGGACGCACGGTTTTTGAGATGTGAGCAAAGTAAGACCAGCATTCATTATTTTTTCAATGTAGAAAAATCGGCATCTGTAGGGGTGCTGGCGGTTCGTATGGAATTTTCGACAGCTTATTTCTCGAGAACGGTGCGTCCTCCGAGAAAAAACCTGTACATATTTTTTGTAGCTCGTGACTTGATCTAGAGGATGGCATTGGAAAATTCAAGAAATTCCCATTATTTGAGCTAATTTTTGAAAAAAAACAGGGAAATTTGTTTCTCTGGGGTAAATTATATGAAATTTTACATCGGCTTTGAAGGAAGGTCAATCTAAATTGTTGCTCTTGACGTGAATTCACATTGTGCAAGTTTTCATCTCGCTCAATGACCGGCAAGGCGATAATTAAAATTATTTACCCAAAAAAAGTGCCTTATCCATTAAAAATTATACCCTTATAACTGTAAATTTTCCCGCTCTCCGACACCATTGTCTGGATCAAGTCATCAGCTACAAAATCGTCCTGCATCACTTTGCTGTAGGACGCACGGTTTTTGAGATATGAGCAAAGAAAGACCAACATTCATTATTTTTTCAATGTAGAAAAATCGACATCTGTAGGGGTGCTGGCGGTTCGTATGGAATTTTCGACAGCTTATTTCTCGAGAACGGTGCGTCCTACGAGAAAAAACGAGAATATATTTTTTGTAGCTCGTGACTTGATCTAGAGGATGGCATTGGAAAATTCACGAAATTCCCATTATTTGAGCAAATTTTTGAAAAAAAACAGGGAAATTTGTTTCTCTGGCGTAAATTATATGAAATTTTACATCGGCTTTGAAGGAAGGTCAATCTAAATTGTTGCTCTTGACGTGCGTCCTACGAGAAAAAACCTGTGCATATTTTTTGTAGCTCGTGACTTGATCTAGAGGATGGCATTGGAAAATTCACGAAATTTCCATCAATCACCGGCAAGGTGATAATTAAAATTATTTTCCCAAAAAAAGTGCCTTATCCATTAAGATGTATACCCTTATAACGGTAATTTTTCCCGCTCTCCGACCCCATCCTCTAGATCAAGTCATCAGCTACAAAATCGTCTTGCATCACTTTGCTGTAGGACGCACGGTTTTTGAGATGTGAGCAAAGTAAGACCAGCATTCATTATTTTTTCAATGTAGAAAAATCGGCATCTGTAGGGGTGCTGGCGGTTCGTATGGAATTTTCGACAGCTTATTTCTCGAGAACGGTGCGTCCTCCGAGAAAAAACCTGTACATATTTTTTGTAGCTCGTGACTTGATCTAGAGGATGGCATTGGAAAATTCAAGAAATTCCCATTATTTGAGCTAATTTTTGAAAAAAAACAGGGAAATTTGTTTCTCTGGGGTAAATTATATGAAATTTTACATCGGCTTTGAAGGAAGGTCAATCTAAATTGTTGCTCTTGACGTGAATTCACATTGTGCAAGTTTTCATCTCGCTCAATGACCGGCAAGGCGATAATTAAAATTATTTACCCAAAAAAAGTGCCTTATCCATTAAAAATTATACCCTTATAACTGTAAATTTTCCCGCTCTCCGACACCATTGTCTGGATCAAGTCATCAGCTACAAAATCGTCCTGCATCACTTTGCTGTAGGACGCACGGTTTTTGAGATATGAGCAAAGAAAGACCAACATTCATTATTTTTTCAATGTAGAAAAATCGACATCTGTAGGGGTGCTGGCGGTTCGTATGGAATTTTCGACAGCTTATTTCTCGAGAACGGTGCGTCCTACGAGAAAAAACGAGAATATATTTTTTGTAGCTCGTGACTTGATCTAGAGGATGGCATTGGAAAATTCACGAAATTCCCATTATTTGAGCAAATTTTTGAAAAAAAACAGGGAAATTTGTTTCTCTGGGGTAAATTATATGAAATTTTACATCGGCTTTGAAGGAAGGTCAATCTGAATTGTTGCTCTTGACGTGAATTCACATTGTGCAAGTTTTCATCTCGCTCAATCACCGGCAAGGCGATAATTAAAATTATTTACCCAAAAAAAGTGCCTTATCCATTAAAAATTATACCCTTATAACTGTAAATTTTCCCGCTCTCCGACCCCATCGTCTTGATCAAGTCATAAGCTACAAAATCGTCCTGCATCACTTTGCTGTAGGACGCACGGTTTTTGAGATATGAGCAAAGTAAGACCAACATTCATTATTTTTTCAATGTAGAAAAATCGACATATGTAGGGGTGCTGGCGGTTCGTATGGATTTTTCGACAGCTTATTTCTCGAGAACGGTGCGTCCTACGAGAAAAAACCAGTACATATATTTTGTAGCTCGTGACTTGATCTAGAGGATGGCATTGGAAAATTCACGAAATTCCCATTATATGAGCAAATTTTTGAAAAAAACAGGGAAATTTGTTTCTCTGGCGTAAATTATATGAATTTTACATCGGCTTTGAAGGAAGGTCAATCTGAATTGTTGCTCATGACGTGAATTCACATTGTGCAAGTTTTCATCTCGCTCAATCACCGGCAAGGCGATAATTAAAATTATTTTCCCAAAAAAAGTGCCTTATCCATTAAAAATTATACCCTTATAACGGTAAATTTGCCCGCTCTCCGACCCCATCCTCTAGATCAAGTCATCAGCTACAAAATCGTCCTGCATCACTTTGCTGTAGGACACACGGTTTTTGAGATATGAGCAAAGTTAGACCAGCATTCATTATTTTTTCAATGTAGAAAAATCGGCATCTGTAGTGTGTAGGGGTGTTGGCGGTTCGTATAGAATTTTCGACAGCTTATTTCTCGAGAACGGTGCGTCCTACGAGAATAAACCTGTGCATATTTTTTGTAGCTCGTGACTTGATCTAGAGGATGGCATTGGAAAATTCACGAAATTTCCATCAATCACCGGCAAGGTGATAATTAAAATTATTTTCCCAAAAAAAGTGCTTTATCCATTAAGATGTATACCCTTATAACGGTAATTTTTCCCGCTCTCCGACCCCATCCTCTAGATCAAGTCATCAGCTACAAAATCGTCTTGCATCACTTTGCTGTAGGACGCACGGTTTTTGAGATGTGAGCAAAGTAAGACCAGCATTCATTATTTTTTCAATGTAGAAAAATCGGCATCTGTAGGGGTGCTGGCGGTTCGTATGGAATTTTCGACAGCTTATTTCTCGAGAACGGTGCGTCCTCCGAGAAAAAACCTGTACATATTTTTTGTAGCTCGTGACTTGATCTAGAGGATGGCATTGGAAAATTCACGAAATTCCCATTATTTGAGCTAATTTTTGAAAAAAAACAGGGAAATTTGTTTCTCTGGGGTAAATTATATGAAATTTTACATCGGCTTTGAAGGAAGGTCAATCTAAATTGTTGCTCTTGACGTGAATTCACATTGTGCAAGTTTTCATCTCGCTCAATCACCGGCAAGGCGATAATTAAAATTATTCACCCAAAAAAAGTGCCTTATCCATTAAAAATTATACCCTTATAACTGTAAATTTTCCCGCTCTCCGACCCCATCGTCTGGATCAAGTCATCAGCTACAAAATCGTCCTGCATCACTTTGCTGTAGGACGCACGGTTTTTGAGATATGAGCAAAGTAAGACCAACATTCATTATTTTTTCAATGTAGAAAAATCGACATCTGTAGGGGTGCTGGCGGTTCGTATGGAATTTTCGACAGCTTATTTCTCGAGAACGGTGCGTCCTCCGAGAAAAAACCTGTACATATTTTTTGTAGCTCGTGACTTGATCTAGAGGATGGCATTGGAAAATTCACGAAATTCCCATTATTTGAGCTAATTTTTGAAAAAAAACAGGGAAATTTGTTTCTCTGGGGTAAATTATATGAAATTTTACATCGGCTTTGAAGGAAGGTCAATCTAAATTGTTGCTCTTGACGTGAATTCACATTGTGCAAGTTTTCATCTCGCTCAATCTCCGGCAAGGCGATAATTAAAATTATTCACCCAAAAAAAGTGCCTTATCCATTAAAAATTATACCCTTATAACTGTAAATTTTCCCGCTCTCCGACCCCATCGTCTGGATCAAGTCATCAGCTACAAAATCGTCCTGCATCACTTTGCTGTAGGACGCACGGTTTTTGAGATATGAGCAAAGTAAGACCAACATTCATTATTTTTTCAATGTAGAAAAATCGACATCTGTAGGGGTGCTGGCGGTTCGTATGGAATTTTCGACAGCTTATTTCTCGAGAACGGTGCGTCCTACGAGAAAAAACCTGTGCATATTTTTTGTAGCTCGTGACTTGATCTAGAGGATGGCATTGGAAAATTCACGAAATTTGCATTATTTGAGCAAATTTTTGAAAAAAAAAAACAGGGAAATTTGTTTCTCTGGCGTAAATTATATGAAATTTTACATCGGCTTTGAAGGAAGGGCAATCTGAATTGTTGCTCTTGACGTGAATTCACATTGTGCAAGTTTTCATCTCGCTCAATCACCGGCAAGGCGATAATTAAAATTATTTACCCAAAAAAAGTGCCTTATCCATTAAAAATTATACCCTTATAACGGTAAATTTTCCCGCTCTCCGACCCCATCGTCTAGATCAAGTCATCAGCTACAAAATCGTCCTGCATCACTTTGCTGTAGGCCGCACGGTTTTTGAGATATGAGCAAAGTAAGACCAACATTCATTATTTTTTCAATGTAGAAAAATCGACATCTGTAGGGGTGCTGCCGGTTCGTATGGAATTTTCGACAGCTTATTTCTCGAGCACGGTGCGTCCTCCGAGAAAAAAGGACGTGACTTGATCTAGAGGATGGCATTGGAAAATTCAAGAAATTCCCATTATTTGAGCTAATTTTTGAAAAAAAACAGGGAAATTTGTTTCTCTGGCGTAAATTATATGAAATTTTACATCGGCTTTGAAGGAAGGTCAATCAAATTGTTGCTCTTGACGTGAATTCACATTGTGCAAGTTTTCATCTCGCTCAATCACCGGCAAGGCGATAATGAACCGCCGTCGTCGACAGCTTATTTCTGTGCGTCCTACGAGAAAAAACCTGTACATATTTTTTGTAGCTCGTGACTTGATCTAGAGGATGGCATTGGAAAATTTACGAAATTCCCATTATTTGAGCAAATTTTTGAAAAAAAAACAGGGAAATTTGTTTCTCTGGGAAGGAAGGTCAATCTGAATTGTTGCTCTTGCCATGAATTCACATTGTGCAAGTTTTCATCTCGCTCAATCACCGGCAGGCGATAATTAAAATTATTTTCCCAAAAAAAGTGCCTTATCCATTAAAAATTATACCCTTTTAACTGTAAATTTTCCCACTCTCCAACCCCATCGTCTAGATCAAGTCATCAGCTACAAAATCGTCCTGCATCACTTTGCTGTAGGACGCACGGTTTTTGAGATATGAGCAAAGTAAGACCAACATTCATTATTTTTTCAATGTAGAAAAATCGACATCTGTAGGGGTGCTGGCGGTTCGTATGGAATTTTCGACAGCTTATTTCTCGAGAACGGTGCGTCCTACGAGAAAAAACCTGTGCATATTTTTTGTAGCTCGTGACTTGATCTAGAGGATGGCATTGGAAAATTCACGAAATTTCCATCAATCACCGGCAAGGTGATAATTAAAATTATTTTCCCAAAAAAAGTGCTTTATCCATTAAGATGTATACCCTTATAACGGTAATTTTTCCCGCTCTCCGACCCCATCCTCTAGATCAAGTCATCAGCTACAAAATCGTCTTGCATCACTTTGCTGTAGGACGCACGGTTTTTGAGATATGAGCAAAGTAAGACCAGCATTCATTATTTTTTCAATGTAGAAAAATCGGCATCTGTAGGGGTGCTGGCGGTTCGTATGGAATTTTCGACAGCTTATTTCTCGAGAACGGTGCGTCCTCCGAGACAAAACCTGTACATATTTTTTGTAGCTCGTGACTTGATCTAGAGGATGGCATTGGAAAATTCAAGAAATTCCCATTATTTGAGCTAATTTTTGAAAAAAACAGGGAAATTTGTTTCTCTGGGGTAAATTATATGAAATTTTACATCGGCTTTGAAGGAAGGTCAATCTAAATTGTTGCTCTTGACGTGAATTCACATTGTGCAAGTTTTCATCTCGCTCAATCACCGGCAAGGCGATAATTAAAATTATTTACCCAAAAAAAGTGCCTTATCCATTAAAAATTATACCCTTATAACGGTAAATTTTCCCGCTCTCCGACCCCATCGTCTAGATCAAGTCATCAGCTACAAAATCGTCCTGCATCACTTTGCTGTAGGACGCACGGTTTTTGAGATATGAGCAAAGTAAGACCAACATTCATTATTTTTTCAATGTAGAAAAATCGACATCTGTAGGGGTGCTGGCGGTTCGTATGGAATTTTCGACAGCTTATTTCTCGAGAACGGTGCATCCTCCGAGAAAAAACCTGTACATTTTTTTTGTAGCTCGTGACTTGATCTAGAGGATGGCATTGGAAAATTCAAGAAATTCCCATTATTTGAGCTAATTTTTGAAAAAAAACAGGGAAATTTGTTTCTCTGGGGTAAATTATATGAAATTTTACATCGGCTTTGAAGGAAGGTCAATCAAATTGTTGCTCTTGACGTGAATTCACATTGTGCAAGTTTTCATCTCGCTCAATCACCGGCAAGGCGATAATGGACCGCCGTCGTCGACAGCTTATTTCTCGAGAACGGTGCGTCCTACGAGAAAAAACCTGTACATATTTTTTGTAGCTCGTGACTTGATCTAGAGGATGGCATTGGAAAATTTACGAAATTCCCATTATTTGAGCAAATTTTTGAAAAAAAACAGGGAAATTTGTTTCTCTGGGAAGGAAGGTCAATCTGAATTGTTGCTCTTGCCGTGAATTCACATTGTGCAAGTTTTCATCTCGCTCAATCACCGGCAGGCGATAATTAAAATTATTTTCCCAAAAAAAGTGCCTTATCCATTAAAAATTATACCCTTATAACTGTAAATTTTCCCGCTCTCCAACCCCATCGTCTAGATCAAGTCATCAGCTACAAAATCGTCCTGCATCACTTTGCTGTAGGGCGCACGGTTTTTGAGATGTGAGCAAAGTAAGACCAGCATTCATTATTTTTTCAATGTAGAAAAATCGGCATCTGTAGGGGTGCTGGCGGTTCGTATGGAATTTTCGACAGCTTATTTCTCGAGAACGGTGCGTCCTACGAGAAAAATCCAGTATATATTTTTTGTAGCTCGTGACTTGATCTAGAGGATGGCATTGGAAAATTCACGAAATTCCCATTATTTGAGCAAATTTTTGAAAAAACAGGGAAATTTGTTTCACTGGGAAGGAAGGTTAATCTGAATTGTTGCTCTTGACGTGAATTCACATTGTGCAAGTTTTCATCTCGCTCAATCATCGGCAAGGCGACAATTAAAACTATTTTCCCAAAAAAAGTGTCTTATCCATTAAAAATTATACCCTTTTAACGGTACATTTTCCCGCTCTCCGACCCCATCCTCTAGATCAAGTCATCAGCTACAAAATCGTCCTGCATTACTTTGCTGCAGGACGCACGGTTTTTGAGATATGAGCAAAGTAAGACCAACATTCATTATTTTTTCAATGTAGAAAAATCGACATCTGTAGGGGTGCTGGCGGTTCGTATGGAATTTTCGACAGCTTATTTCTCGAGAACGGTGCGTCCTACGAGAAAAACCCTGTACATATATTTTGTAGCTCGTGACTTGATCTAGAGGATGGCATTGGAAAATTCACGAAATTTCCATCAATCACCGGCAAGGCGACAATTAAAACTATGCTCTTGACGTGAATTCACATTGTGCAAGTTTTCATCTCGCTCAATCACCGGCAAGGCGATAATTAAAATTATTTACCCAAAAAAAGTGCCTTATCCATTAAAAATTATACCCTTATAACGGTAAATTTTCCCGCTCTCCGACCCCATCGTCTAGATCAAGTCATCAGCTACAAAATCGTCCTGCATCACTTTGCTGTAGGACGCACGGTTTTTGAGATATGAGCAAAGTAAGACCAACATTCATTATTTTTTCAATGTAGAAAAATCGACATCTGTAGGGGTGCTGGCGGTTCGTATGGAATTTTCGACAGCTTATTTCTCGAGAACGGTGCATCCTCCGAGAAAAAACCTGTACATTTTTTTTGTAGCTCGTGACTTGATCTAGAGGATGGCATTGGAAAATTCAAGAAATTCCCATTATTTGAGCTAATTTTTGAAAAAAAACAGGGAAATTTGTTTCTCTGGGGTAAATTATATGAAATTTTACATCGGCTTTGAAGGAAGGTCAATCAAATTGTTGCTCTTGACGTGAATTCACATTGTGCAAGTTTTCATCTCGCTCAATCACCGGCAAGGCGATAATGGACCGCCGTCGTCGACAGCTTATTTCTCGAGAACGGTGCGTCCTACGAGAAAAAACCTGTACATATTTTTTGTAGCTCGTGACTTGATCTAGAGGATGGCATTGGAAAATTTACGAAATTCCCATTATTTGAGCAAATTTTTGAAAAAAAAACAGGGAAATTTGTTTCTCTGGGAAGGAAGGTCAATCTGAATTGTTGCTCTTGCCGTGAATTCACATTGTGCAAGTTTTCATCTCGCTCAATCACCGGCAGGCGATAATTAAAATTATTTTCCCAAAAAAAGTGCCTTATCCATTAAAAATTATACCCTTATAACTGTAAATTTTCCCGCTCTCCAACCCCATCGTCTAGATCAAGTCATCAGCTACAAAATCGTCCTGCATCACTTTGCTGTAGGACGCACGGTTTTTGAGATATGAGCAAAGTAAGACCAACATTAATTATTTTTTCAATGTAGAAAAATCGACATCTGTAGGGGTGCTGGCGGTTCGTATGGAATTTTCGACAGCTTATCTCTCGAGAACGGTGCGTCCTCCGAGAAAAAACCTGTACATTTTTTTTGTAGCTCGTGACTTGATCTAGAGGATGGCATTGGAAAATTCAAGAAATTCCCATTATTTGAGCTAATTTTTGAAAAAAAACAGGGAAATTTGTTTCTCTGGGGTAAATTATATGAAATTTTACATCGGCTTTGAAGGAAGGTCAATCAAATTGTTGCTCTTGACGTGAATTCACATTGTGCAAGTTTTCATCTCGCTCAATCACCGGCAAGGCGATAATGGACCGCCGTCGTCGACAGCTTATTTCTCGAGAACGGTGCGTCCTACGAGAAAAAACCAGTATATATTTTTTGTAGCTCGTGACTTGATCTAGAGGATGGCATTGGAAAATTCACGAAATTCCCATTATTTGAGCAAATTTTTGAAAAAACAGGGAAATTTGTTTCACTGGGAAGGAAGGTTAATCTGAATTGTTGCTCTTGACGTGAATTCACATTGTGCAAGTTTTCATCTCGCTCAATCATCGGCAAGGCGACAATTAAAACTATTTTCCCAAAAAAAGTGTCTTATCCATTAAAAATTATACCCTTTTAACGGTACATTTTCCCGCTCTCCGACCCCATCCTCTAGATCAAGTCATCAGCTACAAAATCGTCCTGCATTACTTTGCTGCAGGACGCACGGTTTTTGAGATATGAGCAAAGTAAGACCAACATTCATTATTTTTTCAATGTAGAAAAATCGACATCTGTAGGGGTGCTGGCGGTTCGTATGGAATTTTCGACAGCTTATTTCTCGAGAACGGTGCGTCCTACGAGAAAAACCCTGTACATATATTTTGTAGCTCGTGACTTGATCTAGAGGATGGCATTGGAAAATTCACGAAATTTCCATCAATCACCGGCAAGGCGACAATTAAAACTATGCTCTTGACGTGAATTCACATTGTGCAAGTTTTCATCTCGCTCAATCACCGGCAAGGCGATAATTAAAATTATTTACCCAAAAAAAGTGCCTTATCCATTAAAAATTATACCCTTATAACGGTAAATTTTCCCGCTCTCCGACCCCATCGTCTAGATCAAGTCATCAGCTACAAAATCGTCCTGCATCACTTTGCTGTAGGACGCACGGTTTTTGAGATATGAGCAAAGTAAGACCAACATTCATTATTTTTTCAATGTAGAAAAATCGACATCTGTAGGGGTGCTGGCGGTTCGTATGGAATTTTCGACAGCTTATTTCTCGAGAACGGTGCATCCTCCGAGAAAAAACCTGTACATTTTTTTTGTAGCTCGTGACTTGATCTAGAGGATGGCATTGGAAAATTCAAGAAATTCCCATTATTTGAGCTAATTTTTGAAAAAAAACAGGGAAATTTGTTTCTCTGGGGTAAATTATATGAAATTTTACATCGGCTTTGAAGGAAGGTCAATCAAATTGTTGCTCTTGACGTGAATTCACATTGTGCAAGTTTTCATCTCGCTCAATCACCGGCAAGGCGATAATGGACCGCCGTCGTCGACAGCTTATTTCTCGAGAACGGTGCGTCCTACGAGAAAAAACCTGTACATATTTTTTGTAGCTCGTGACTTGATCTAGAGGATGGCATTGGAAAATTTACGAAATTCCCATTATTTGAGCAAATTTTTGAAAAAAAAACAGGGAAATTTGTTTCTCTGGGAAGGAAGGTCAATCTGAATTGTTGCTCTTGCCGTGAATTCACATTGTGCAAGTTTTCATCTCGCTCAATCACCGGCAGGCGATAATTAAAATTATTTTCCCAAAAAAAGTGCCTTATCCATTAAAAATTATACCCTTATAACTGTAAATTTTCCCGGTCTCCAACCCCATCGTCTAGATCAAGTCATCAGCTACAAAATCGTCCTGCATCACTTTGCTGTAGGACGCACGGTTTTTGAGATATGAGCAAAGTAAGACCAACATTAATTATTTTTTCAATGTAGAAAAATCGACATCTGTAGGGGTGCTGGCGGTTCGTATGGAATTTTCGACAGCTTATTTCTCGAGAACGGTGCGTCCTCCGAGAAAAAACCTGTACATTTTTTTTGTAGCTCGTGACTTGATCTAGAGGATGGCATTGGAAAATTCAAGAAATTCCCATTATTTGAGCTAATTTTTGAAAAAAAACAGGGAAATTTGTTTCTCTGGGGTAAATTATATGAAATTTTACATCGGCTTTGAAGGAAGGTCAATCAAATTGTTGCTCTTGACGTGAATTCACATTGTGCAAGTTTTCATCTCGCTCAATCACCGGCAAGGCGATAATGGACCGCCGTCGTCGACAGCTTATTTCTCGAGAACGGTGCGTCCTACGAGAAAAAACCTGTGCATATATTTTGTAGCTCGTGACTTGATCTAGAGGATGGCATTGGAAAATTCACGAAATTCCCATTATTTGAGCTAATTTTTGAAAAAAACAGGGAAATTTGTTTCTCTGGGGAAAATTATATGAAATTTTACATCGGCTTTGAAGGAAGGTCAATCTAAATTGTTGCTCTTGACGTGAATTCACATTGTGCAAGTTTTCATCTCGCTCAATCACCGGCAGGCGATAATTAAAATTATTTTCCCAAAAAAAGTGTCTTATCCATTAAAAATTATACCCTTTTAACGGTACATTTCCCCGCTCTCCGACCCCATCCTCTAGATCAAGTCATCAGCTACAAAATCGTCCTGCATTACTTTGCTGTAGGACGCACGGTTTTTGAGATATGAGCAAAGTAAGACCAACATTCATTATTTTTTCAATGTAGAAAAATCGACATCTGTAGGGGTGCTGGCGGTTCGTATGGAATTTTCGACAGCTTATTTCTCGAGAACGGTGCGTCCTACGAGAAAAAACCTGTACATATATTTTGTAGCTCGTGACTTGATCTAGAGGATGGCATTGGAAAATTCACGAAATTCCCATTATTTGAGCAAATTTTTGAAAAAAACAGGGAAATTTGTTTCTCTGGGGTAAATTATATGAAATTTTACATCGGCTTTGAAGGAAGGTCAATCTAAATTGTTGCTCTTGACGTGAATTCACATTGTGCAAGTTTTCATCTCGCTCAATCACCGGCAAGGCGATAATTAAAATTATTTACCCAAAAAAAGTGCCTTATCCATAAAAAATAATACCCTTATAACGGTAAATTTGCCCGCTCTCTGACCCCATCCTCTAGATCAAGTCATCAGCTACAAAATCGTCATGCATCACTTTGCTGTAGGACGCACGGTTTTTGAGATATGAGTTAAGTAAGACCAACATTCATTATTTTTTCAATGTAGAAAAATCGACATCTGTAGGGGTGCTGGCGGTTTGTATGGAGTTTCCGACAGCTTATTTCTCGAGAACGGTGCGTCCTACGAGAAAAAACCTTTTTTGTAGCTCGTGACTTGATCTAGAGGATGGCATTGGAAAATTCACGAAATTCCCATTATTTGAGCAAATTTTTGAAAAAAAAAGGAAATTTGTTTCTCTGGCGTAAATTATATGAAATTTTACATCGGCTTTGAAGGAATATCGATCTGAATTGTTGCTCTTGACGTGAATTTACATTGTGCAAGTTTTCATCGCCCTCCATCTGCCGCAAGTCCATAATTAAACTGATTTTACTAAAAAACTCCCTTATTCATTACAAATTATACCCTAATAACGGTAGATTTGTCCTTTCTCCAACTCCATTCTCTAGATCAAGTCATAAGCTACAAAATCGGCCTACGTCACTTTGCTTTAGGTCGCACGGTTTTTAAGAAATGCGCAAGGTAACGCAACATTCATGAGTTTTTCAATGTCGTGAAATATCGACTTTTGCAGCAAAAAGGGGGATTCTGGTGGTTCCCATGGAACTTTTGACATCTTATATCTCGAGAACGGTGAGTCCTACGAAAAAAATCCTATGCAATATTTTGTCCATCTGCGCGCAAGTAGTGAAGTATTCTTAATGTCACGTTCAACCCAGAAACCCGGGTTCGAAGATTTATCTGGCTCCGTACAGTTCGTGATTGAATCTCCTCTACCAGATTCCTACCAAATTTCCAACTATCGTACACCGAACCTTTTTGTCGACATAGATGTGTTACCGCTTGCTCTCAAAACAGAGGTCATGCCAAGAGTTAGTCTTGCTCTCAAAACAGAGGTCATGCCAAGAGTTAGTCAGCTAGTTGATGCTAGTTGACCTTGATGCTGGTATTGTTTGTAATGTGGGTAGCTGAGATAGACGAAGACTTGAATTCAAAGATGCATGTAGTCTTTTGATATATGGAGCAGAACGTCGATGTTACGTATCCTTAACGAAAACTGTGCATGGTTCGTTTTATCCCTGTAGATTGGAGACACAATTTTCTCTTGAAAACACCAATGGCTTCTAATAGAAATCGAATTTTGTCCATGCTTCTCATCATATCTAGCACTGCTCTATCACTTGTCATAGGCCATCCAAGAATTGAATCGATTTTCATCTTAATTCAATCTCATTGCCATCTTTTTCGTATGCAAATACGACTGGATGGCGCAGTTGGAAGATTGCCTGTCCCTGGTTAGCGAGGTCCCGGGTTCGAATCCCAGTAAAAGCAAAGTTAATACACTCATCCGGATTTCAAGTCTAGTCCAGTCACCATTTGTCGATGGGATCAAATTAACAGCACTATTACTGGATTAGTCAATCAGTGGGAGTAGTCTGACTAAGTCTGCTGGTGAATTCACTAGTGGCCTCCTACCTAACCTAACCTATTCGCAAATTGAGTGATAAGGCATCAGCACAAAGAAAGAATGTACTTCGTTCAAATCCCTTATAATATTGATTGACTGAGATCCCGTCCACCATCGAGCAGCCACTTTCATTCATTTACCAACGCAATGCCGATACCCTAACTGCAACTACTTCCATATCAGATTCACATGGCCAGCCTTCCATTCAATCAACTATCAACTGCCAAGCCTCACGCCAATTTCAGCCATTTGTCGAACAAATTTTCACCTCTCCAGTCGTGAACACCATGAGGATTCATAAAGTTATTAACGTTCTCCTCTCCCTGCATCTCCAAATACGTATTTAATAGATTAATTAAGAGATTTGTTCATTCACTACGCGTCGTGCGCTATGATGCCCCTCACACCAACCACTCCTACCGCTGTTTCGACAGAGCGTGCTCTTGCACGCATAAATGCACCTTGCAGCCAAATCCATTACAGATCCGTATCTGTCACCGAGCGGTGCAGCAACTATCTCCTGCTCGCAATTACCGCCAATTAAGACCGCCCCAAACCCGGCGACGACCTTCATCGGTTGCCCCGTATCCACAACCAGCGGCAGTTAATCTATTTTCATACGCGTCAACAATCCGCAGAACTTTAATCGTTTAAGGCTGTGCCAAGACCTGACGCCCCGCCAAGAAACAAGCGTGGTCCTGCGTGCGCACGATTATTTGTTACGCAACCACAATGTGCGCCGGCCGCGCCGCTGGAAAATTCCATAAACATGTTTGAACGCCCGATGGGGGCATAAATTAAACCCAGCTCCATTTTAAGACTTTCGTTTTCTGCTGAGACATGGGAAAAGCGACAAGCCTGGTGACAGCAACAGCGGAGAGAGCGTCTAGCGAACCATGATTTGATTTAGTTTTTAACGCATTAGGACTGAAGTTATAAGCCACAGACAGACAGCAAAAGATATTCGACCGAGGCCCGCTTAATGGCGTTGAAGTAGGAATTTCCTGCACTGACATGGGCGAAACAAACGATTGTTTATGGTCAGAGGAAGGAAGTGATGGATGCAGTTGGAACTTCTCTCTTAATTGTGACGTAGTATGGTGGGCCAATTGATACAGTTGTCGGACATTAATCATGGCACGGAACACGGAACGGGATTAAACGCAGTATTTTTCTCTCTTATTTACTCAATCGCTATTTCATTGGCTGGAGAGGCAATTGAGTAGTACAGCCCAAGGTAGCATTATATAAAACCTTGATCATCCCTGTCCTGCTCTATGGTGCGAAAACACGGACAATCTCAAGACCAGATGAAGAAGCCACTGATATTTTCAAGAGAACAGTTCTGAATTCATTCTTAGGTCATTTTTGTGTTGATGGTCTTAGGAGAAATTGTAACCACGAACTGTACGGACTATACAGCGGCATAAGTCTAGCGCATCTACGGATCCAACGCCTAAGATGGCTAAGCTATGTAGAGCGCATGGACAACACTGATCCAGAGTCTTAGACTTCGAACCAGTGAGACAACGCAATAGAGGACGCCCACGGAACCGATGTCGCACACAAGTGGAGAAAGACCTCAACCAACTTGACTTGGCATGTGAAATTGGATGCAGCCCGATAAAGATCGAGTCAGCTGTAGAGGCTTGTTGGATGAGGGCCAGGTCCACCCCGGACTGTACCGCCACCTGATGACGAAGAAGAGTCATTTGACAGTATTTTTTGAAAGTATTTTTCCGCTCCAGGACTTGAGAAGTAGATAAGTGATCATTGGTATTTAATCGTATTCTGCGTATACTGTGATACACTGAACACCCGAAGTTGGTTTGAAATGACCATTTCCGTTCCGTTTATCAAAATAAAGTGAACGACAAGCTTTCTAGGCTGATGGAACGCAATACAACAGCTAACATCGACGCTCTAACCGAAATCATCAAAAGTTCTGTGCCGCTTAGCGCTAATCCAATACCTCCTGTAGTAGGCAAGCAGAAGTGATGCGATAGTGTCTGAAAGCGAGAAAGAGATCATTTGCACTAATAAGAACCTTAAGGAATGAAAATGCGACCTGTTCCAAAGAACTATATGCTGAATCAAACAATCATTTCAAGAACCTTTGTATTGAGAAAAGGAAACGTTTTAACCAGCAAATCATAGCAGTCCTTTACTCTTCTAAGTCTGAAGATGAATTTTGGAGAGCGGTTAAAATTGTAACGGGAAGAACTAATATGATCTCGTCGGCCTTGCAAGCGTCAGAGCTGAGGGAGTACTTTAGGAACCTGCTCAATACTCCACAGTTTTCTCCATTACCGGAATATGCCACGCCTTTCATCGTGGACGAGCTCTTAGACACGCTATTTACTTTATTCGAGGTAAGAAGTGTAGTTGATGCTCCAGGTGATGATCGGATAACTTTCGAATTTTACAAGAATAGCACTTCTGAATTAAATTTCTGAATTCCAAGTGAATTTAAGTTCCAGAAACCTTTAAAAGGTCGATAATCTTGCCACTGCATAAAAAAGGTGAGCTGGATAACCCTGCTAACTACAGAGCCATCTCCTTTTTGAATACTTCGGCAAAATTATTCAGTGCTATCATCTTTAACAGGCTTACGCAATGGATAACAAGCAACAAGATTTTAAATGAATCCCAGGCGAGGCTTAGGCAACATTATTCAACACTGGATCACATCTTTACCCTTACCAACATTGCGGAGATTTATAAACAAAGTAGTAAAAAGCTATAAGTCCTCTTTCTCGACTTTCGTGCTGATTTTGATCCCATAGCGCGTGAAGCTCTGTTTTACAAGCTGTACAATTCAAGTTTATCAAGTGAAGTAATAAACGTATTGATAGCGATGTATAACAACAATGTTGCGTATGAATGGAACGGAGACTTTGTATCGGAAGAATTTGGAACATAAATGGGAGTTAAGCAAGGATGCATCTTAAGCACCTTCCTTTTCATTCTATTTATAAACGACATGGGAGAGGAAGTAGGCGGAGGGATTGAGAACAGCGGCGTTAGGATACCAGCGCTTAAGTTTACGGACGATATAGTGTTCTTGTCGGAGACAGTAGAAGGAATGCAGCTTGTGATGAACTGTCTTGAAATCTACTGCAACCGGAATCTGCCGGTGAATTTATCGAAATCAAATTGGATGATTTTTAGAAATGGCGGTGGAAGATACGAAAAGTGGTATTTTTCGCTGCGAGAGTAAAACACATCGGGGCGAAAACGTTGAAATAGTGAAAGAGTCCAAAGATTTAGGTGTGTTAATTACATCTAACCTAAGTATGAAAAAGCATTTCGTATGTCAACTAGCAGCAGCTAAAAGAGCTATTTCATCAGTTTGGGGAAGATGTATCGACAGTAAGTATATCGAGCACACAGCGAAAATTAAACTATTTCGAACAGCAGGGGCCTCTCTCTGCTGTACGGAGCCCAAATATGGGATCATTGTTTCTTTGAGAAAGTTGAGAAATTCCTCAGATACTCCCTATATCGAGCACACAGCGAAAATTAAACTATTTCGAACAGCAGGGGCCTCTCTCTGCTGTACGGAGCCCAAATATGGGATCATTGTTTCTTTGAGAAAGTTGAGAAATTCCTCAGATACTCCCTGAAGCGAATCTTTCAACTTCCAACATGTAAACCAAACTATATGGTGCATTTAGAAACTGGAGTCCCACCACTTTTTTAAATACCCTAAAGCTACATGCAGACTACATTAGGAAAATAGTGAAGATGGAAGAAAGCAGATTACTGAGGATTTTACTGAAGCATATTATATCGACAAGAGGGCCCTTGATTCAAATGTGGGCGGAGTTGGCAGCAAATTATGGCGTAAATCTTAATATTTTAGCTGATATGGAACCTTCAACAATCAGATTTATGTTCACCAATGTTTAAAAAAAAGCTGGCAGCGCCATATATAACAGATGTATAGCTAAAGCTCGGTCATCACAACATAGGCTGGTTTGTAGTAGGCTGAACCCCAACCTCAGTGCTAGTCCTTCTACGTACTTCCTTAATCACTATTCCCCGCATATGATCAGCACTCTATTTAAGCTTCGAGGTGAACTAATAAACCTTTACTTTATTCCACATCGACCTGATCTTCCAATTATATGTGACCTGTGCAACCTTAAGAAGAGGGCGGAAGTATACCATTTCGTCGGAAGATGTCCCATTTTAGAAGAATTCCGCGTAAGACATTTCGGAGTCACCTTGCTGGACTTAGATGCTTTCATTAAAATATTGAACGGTAGCCATGGGTGGGAAGTTTTATAGAATTGCACTGCAACTGCTATACATTACAGAACCCGTATTATAGAAGGCGATTTTGAATACAAAGCATACATAAATTAAATGTCTATAAATTGTTACTTTATTCATACCAATACTTTAAGTTAATAATAATAATATAATATGGGTGGCGCTACAGTCCGAGGCAAACCTGGGCCTAGCTTCTCAGGAACCACTCGCGTTGTGCGTGCTATTGTTCTTTCACGCGTGGAAGGGACCTACAGTTTAATGCCGACTCCGAACGGCCAAGTTTGAGAAGCTTTTTCTAGACAGGAAATACTACTTGAGCGTTGTCAGTGAATCGAAAGAGGTGGAATCATGAAATATGAAAGGCGGTAAATTCGGGTATCGAACCTGGCACCCTCTGCGTAGGAGTCGACGCACTAACCCACTACGTCACGGCGACCCACCAATTCCTTATATTATATTAGTTAAAGTATCACTCTGGTGGACGGCCTTAAGCCAAACCATAATCGACTTTGAATTTGTAAAAAATTATAAAATGTTAATAAAAAAAAGTCACTAAAAACTAAAGAAAAAAAACACTGAACACCCCCGATATAAACCTATAAGCCTGGCTGGGCTTGAACCTCTACTTCAAGATCAAGATGCCGCTTCTCCGCTTTCTTTCTTACAAAGGCCCTCCTTTTAGGCTTTTAACCACACCAGCGATTTGCCGGTTCAGGATGATCTGAAAGCCTAAGTCTTTTACATACTCTCCAACATTGTATTATTTGTCGCGAAAATGAATACACAGGTATGAGCACAATTTCTGTGAAGACCCTTTACACAAATGCGATTATAATCTCCCATCGGATCTAGTTTTCAGGTGTCTGACACCGTCGTTATTCCGGAAAATTTCCCATCATTACATCGGATGTCATATATTTTTCCATCACAGCCATTTATTCCAGTCTACGCTCTTCAAAGAATGGAGTAAATTGTCTTTGCCGGACCGTCTTACCCGTCTCGTGTTATTTTTTTTTTTAAATATTTCCGACCCGACATCCCACCCCGATCCCTTCAGCATCATTGTGTGGGTACTTCCTGCGAACAAAATAGCATCCTCGGGTAAATCCATCACGGAGGAACGATGAGTTGGGCCAGACTCACAAGACCGGGTGCAAAAAAAAATACACAAACAATGGCTTTTCCTTTTGCATTCGTTCCTTTGCATAAATTTTTGTGTATTCTCCAAGGTCTTCGGGTACCCTTTCAACCCGACCAAATTCACATTAATTAATTACGAGCCTTCACTTGCTGGGCTTCGCACTTCGAACGGCATATGAGAAATCCCACAACCGAAAGTCTACATCCATTGTGAGGCTTTATTGCTACCCCAAATTCGGTTGAGATGGAAAAACTCTCGCCGGGTTTTCTGAGAAATTTCAAGAATCGAAGAACTGATTGTTAAAGTTTCAATGGGCCATTTGCCCGAAATCACGCATGGAGATGTGCCGCTCTAATGATGACATCGAGTGGGAAGTTCCATTAAATTGAATAAATTCCAAAGCCTTTAATTCCCGCCCCACAGCGACTGGAGAGTCGGCTGCGCAGTAATTTGAAATCATTTTATGATAATTTTAAGAGGTACTTTTCGATTTATAACCCTTGTCGAAAAAAAAAACAGCGGAATTATGGGCAAACTTGGACAAATTGGAAGGATTATTAGCCGTAGATATCAGCAGAGTTGAGTGAGTAATTTTTGGAAACTCGAGAGCAATCAAATGGGTGCGGCTGTAGTGCGACTGTAACTTTTATTTGTGCTATAATCATTAAAATTTCAGATACAGCGAAATGCGAGGGGAGGATGCGATCTTGAAGGTGTTGACGAAAGGGAAGTTGGAGATATTGTGGATTTAAGTGAGCGGCGAGTCCGAGGTTGAATGTAAATCCGCGGATGAGCATATTTTTTAAGTGTTTCCCTATCTAAACGACTGGATGGCGCAGTTGATTAAGTGCATGCCCTTGGTTAGTTGAATCCCCGGTTCCAATCCCAGTCTGGTTTTCAAATCTGGTCCAGTCACCATTTGCCGTTGGAATAAAATTAGCAGCACTTTCACTGGAGTAGTCAATCAGTGGTAGTAGTCTGACTGTGGGTGTTATGCTGATGAGCGCACTAGAAAGCCCTCCTACCCAACCTAACTTAACCCCCTATCTATTTGTCGGAGCTGAGGCTTAATGCCAACAACTAGTATAGATAGTCGTTCGGCTTGAACGACCTCAATAGCTTCAGGACCTTGCAGACTATTATAGTCCTTGATTTATTAGCATGGAGTTGTGGTGGCATGGTAATCGACATATAATGCAAACTCTCTGACCTCACTTTTCTTCGCTCCTCAAGTATTGTGTTAAACAAAGAATTCATTGAAGAGTCGGACAACGTGAAGCAATTAGTGGTGTATCCCAGGTGTGCACGATCTGCGATATTTGTTGGCCCAATATTTTTTTTTTTTTTTGAAGGTGTTTCTATTGTCTGGAGTGGACGTAGTCCTCAACCAACAAGTGTCACCAGCCATCCCGATCTTTAGGTAGCTGCCGCCAGTTTCTCATGCATAGTTGGTTGAGTTCCCTTTCCACTTGCCTGCTCCACCTGAGTCGTGATCTTCCTCTAAGGCTCTCTGGTGGATTCCAAGACTTTCCGGGCCGCAGCATTGGTTTCCATCCACTCTACACTACCTTGGCATCTCATTCGACGGATCCTCACTCTTTTCGCTAAGTCGATGTCGCTGAACAACTCGTACAGTTGTCGTTCTATCTCTACCTCCACCTTCTGTGCAGACGGGACCGAAAATTACGCGAAAAATGTTCCTGTCAAAGCAACCAAGAGCACCTTTGTCCGCTCTTTACAAAGTCCATGCATCTGCGCCATATAGCAGGACTGGGACGAACAAGGTCTTATAGAGGGTTACTTTGGTTGTTCGAGAGAGGGCTTTGCTTATCAATTGCTTTCTTTGCCCAAAGAACCATCGATTGGCAAGAGTTATTCTTCGTTTGATTTCTTCCTGGTTCCTAGGTAGACAAAGTCATTGATTACCTCAAAGCTCTATCTGTCTATCGTGACACTCTGTCCGAGACGTTGGTGTTGAGAGTCCTTACTCATTGACAGCATATCTTGGTCTTACCGTTAAACCCATCTTTGTGGCCTCCATTGTAATGCTCACAAAAGTACCATTGACATTACGCGTCGGCATATGCAAGCAGTTGGATGAACTTCTGAAAGATCGGTCCTCTGGTGTTGGTGTGCGAATTTTGATCAGTTCTTTCAAGAATGGCGTTGAAGAAGTCGCATGACAGCGCGTCGCCTTATCTTAATTCTTTTTCGACATCACAGGCCTTGGTTAAATCTTTACCGATCTTGATGGAGCAGCGTGCATTCTCCGTCGTCATCCTATATAAACGGACGAGTTTGGTAGGGATGCCAAAACTAGACATTACTCTGTATAGTTAGTCTCTATAAATGCTGTCATACAGTAGGTACAGCAGTGGTTTCCTAATACCCAGCCCGTTGAGCTTCCTTTTAACCATACGGTGTGAAAAGTCTTCTCCAGGTCAGTCAAGAAGGCAACCGTACATTGACCTCAGGTCCTGGAGCTTTTTTTTTTTTGAGTGTGTGTGGAAATCTTCGACAAGACTGAGATTTTTGCTCACTAAAACCACCTCCCTGAAACTAAGTGAAGCAATTAACCAGTAGTTTGCATTTCATGATTTAGGCACTGATCGGCAGGTTACTCTCCAATGAAAGTTCCTGCTAACACCACAACCTTGCACGGTTGTAGCCTAACGCACGAGACCAAGGAGTGGGGTCATTTGAGGTCGGCACAAGGCATTAGTTTCCTCAAGGATGGGGTGAACTGCAGAGTTTATGTGCTCTTCTAGGCGGCGCTTCTGTTTATAAAGAAAGTTCTTAACTTCATCTTGGAGTGGTAATATTCTAAGATTCTTGTGGATATCGTCGTTTCTGATATACCATGGTTCATTGTCGATAGTTCTAAGCACCTTATTTTGAAAAGCCTGTATTATGCTAATAATACTTCCTTTGGTACAACCCCAAAGTTGTATACCATACGTCCAGACGGGTTCTAGCACTTGCTTGTTTTTTAGCAATTTGTTGTCAGTACTTAGCTTGGAATATTTTCCAATCAGCCAGTACATGTCTTTGTATCTTATTTGGAGCTCCTAACGTTTCTTTTTGACGTGCTCCTTCCATTTAAGCTTTACATCGAGAATCTTTTCGCGGTATTTCGCTTCATTGCCGACGGGTATTTGAACATTATTTATAAAAACGGACAATTTATTCACGTTCTTATACGTAAAATTTATATGAACGGATTTAGTTTCGTTAAGCTCAATTCGCTGAGTATTCGTCCATTCGTGTATCCGGTCTAGGGCACATTGCAATTTTCTAGTTGATTCTTCGACCGTTTTGGCAGTTACCAAAATGGCAGGGTCGTCAGCAAATGTGCCTACGTCCTGCGGCACATCGCTGCTATGCATTAAGTAACGGAGGGGACCAAGAACACTTCCTTGTGGTACTTCAGCTTGAACCACAAGCAGCTCCTTCCACTTGAGTTTTACGTCAAGAGTTATCCCTTCATTGCCAAAAGGTATTTGGACACGATTTAAGATGACTGGCGTGTTATTAACTTGCCTATAAGTGAAATTAATATGGACTGAATTGCTTTCATTTGGGATGAATGTGAAAAATTGAAGTTAATTCTCATTTTCGAAAGAAGCAGAGAATGGTCAATGCAGTCAAGAGAGAGAGAGAGAAGTCTAGTAGGACTGCGACACAAATATAATTTCTATCTAAGGAAGATCGAATGTCAGAGGAAACTTTAAGGACAGCAGATTCGCAGTTATGCTGACTTCTAAACCCGGAATGACATTTCGAGAGTAAATTATTTTCATCCAGAAAACTCGGCATTTTAGGAGAAAGTATCCTTTCAAAGCAAGGCACTGGAGATTTCACTTTTTAGGAATAGGACTGATATTTGCTCTTTTCCGTATTAGTGTCAGGTCCAATGGAATTTGATTTAACAGAGTTAATGGCTTTAAATACATCATTTTCATCAAAAAATTGAAAACGAAAAATTGAAATTCCAGGAGGTACTCAGATTATAATTAGAACTAACTACAGGAGGTTCATTAACATCTGGAGAAAAAAACTCACTTACTTTATTAGGGGGTAAAGAACACACAGACGATCAGATACTACACCTAAGTTTCTTATATTTCTTCATAGCTGAGCTTAGAGCTCAATTTAGGTTCGATGTTATTTAGAAAATAAGACTTCTTCGTCTCTTCATTTCTTCCGGAAGTATATTCCATCCAATTTTCCAGAGTTGGTTTACGTTTGAATTTTTTATAAATACGCTTTCGTTCGGTGATATTACATTGAATTGCACTACTTTACCATGGACTTGGACGTGAATTAATACGTTTAGTAATGACAGGTACGACATTATCAGACAGCATTGGGTTCCACTACGTGGTTCTTTCCCCAGTTAATTATGCTGTCAAAATCGGGATTCAATGTGCATTGTGTTTGATAACAGATCCACACAGTTCTGAGCAGAAAGAAAAAAATGCCAACAAACTGTCAAAAGAGTGCCGTGACTCACGTCACGTCTCACGAGCCACCGCTCAATTGCACAAGCTTCAGCGAATGAAGTGCAAAATAAAATACGATAAAAGAGTAACGACCCACCAGTCATCATGCGATTCTAAACCAAACAATTTGAATTTTACCATCGACAGTGCAGTCAAATCGAACATACCTGCTGCACTGTGCGTCTAACAACAAACAATGACAGCTGATATCGAGCAATCCTACCAACAACGAGGCACAATCAAAACATTGAACTCACCGGCTTGGCACCGATTGACCGACTTTAGAAGCAGCGGCAGAGGCAACGGCCGCGGCGGCGGCATCAGCAGAATGGTATTACTTCATAACAAACCAACTAATCGTCGAAAACAAAAGCTCTGCCTATGTATGATAAAAACGAACAGCGAAACGAAAAACGACTACGGAAACTTTCCATGCTTCCTTCTGGTTTGTTTTGGGTTTTTCCTTCAACTGCGACTGCGTCTGTCAGTTCGTCGTGTCATCCGCAGTTTCGAACATTTATCGCAGTGAAGTGCGAAAAGGAAAATTTATCAATTTTCTGGAAAATCCATCCGCAAAATCAATTTTTTCCAATCCCCGCGTTAAGGTCAATTCGCGAAAGTGCTTTATCGTAAGAGTGCCTACATTTCGTGTCAATTCAAAGTGATTCCGACGAGGTATTTTTCAGTTTGGAGTCTTTTGTGTGTGTGGTTGCTTCCTGTCATGTGTGCCCTTATTCCGTAGTGCTTGACATAATTTAGTGCAGTCATCACTTCTCTCTCATCTACCGTCTCCTGTCATCGATGCACTTGTGACGTATCCCTTAAATTTGTTAACCAATTAAATTAACCCATTCACAATGTCAGTCAGTCTTGCTAATCACTGCTTTCTGCTAAAAATAGATAATTGCGTGTCGTTGACGTAGTTCTCATGGCTTTGGGATTTAAAAATAAATCTCTTTCCATTACCTCTGGCACATGTGGTGGGTGCTGGGGACGTGTGTGCTGGGGGGAATCGATTTTAGCAGTCGCCGTGTGCGTGAACTCTGCCGGTAGGGTGGGTGGATGTGAGTTTTTTCCTCGCCGAACAAGCGATTTGAAGCAAAAACATAATTCTGATCTGCTACACGTGTGGTCCACTATGATGACTCGTGTTGTTGTTTATGTTCGCTCATAAATCGTGGATGAAATGCCGATATTGAAGGACAGGAGAGAAACAACTTTTCATTTTTGTGGACCAATGTGTTACCTTTCAGCTGGGTACTGTCATCCTCAGCACTGACTTCGGATTCTCTCGATTGAGAGGGAACTTCCAGAAACGAATATAAAGCTTTTCAAATCAGATCTGAGTTATGTTGCATAGGTCTAGGGTCGTATCGCCGCAATGTGTGTTTATTCACTTCATACTTTTGGGATGCCGTTTACTACAGTTGTGTGTGGTTAGGAAGTTTCGCCGGACACGTGAATTCTGACTTATGCAAGGAATCCAAAGGAAAGCTGAGCATGTCAGTCGAAAGTGTTGATTCATTTTTGAATTAATTGTTGCCTATCTCTCTCTCTCGGTTTCTCCATGATGAATTAGTTCAGTGGTCGTAGCTTTAAAGTCATCTACTATAATCTGAATATTAATTAATTTAGGACCCTGAACCTGACAAACATCATTCTAAAGAGGGTCCAAACTAATGAAATCAGGATTTTCTTTTTTGGAATGGATTCCGAAGTCCACTGATGCTCCGGTTTCAAGCGTTTACTCGAGTGTCAAACGCAAGGAAGGTGATTTTTTTCAGGTTATTTTTCATCTGTTTGGTGTCAGCATTGGTCAGTCGACAAGGTGTTCCATAGTCCGCTTTGATTGTCCACAGTGTCTGCAGTTCGGAGCTGATGTGCCCAATTGTGTATAGGTGGTAGTTGCATAGGAAGGGAGCAGTGCATGACTTAGTTTTCTAAGGTCAGGCTTGTTTAGGTTTAGAGCTTAGTTGGTTCTTCTGGGATCAACCTTCATGAATTTTTCGGAGTGTGTAAGTCCTTCCTGGTTGTTACAGGATTAGATGTGGCAATTATTTATTTGTCTAGTTGTTGTACGTGCTGCTGAATCCATGAAGAAGAAAGGCCCAATAAAAGGAGTATTTGCCCCTTGCTTGGATGTCTGCCGTTTCTTTGCCATCCCGGTTTTCATGTCCTGTCACCCAGTCTCAGTCTTAACCTGTTTTCTCTGCCAGTGTGTTGAGTATTTTATGACATCCCCGACAGCCCTGGAGCTGAATGTGAAAGCTACTTAGGCCTTTAAGTACTTCCTGCCTGTCTGAGAATATCGCTGTTTTTGTATTTATTAGATTTCTACTATTCATGCATTGTGCTCCTTCATTTTTCGAAGACTTCCGCTTGGAAGATCGTGGACTCTCTGTGAAGGAGCAGGTGTAAGTTCCATCGGGGTCATACAATGCCTGCAGCTACTTCAATTTCTGACCTCGATACGTCTGCAAGTAGAAAGGAATGACAATGGTCGTTCACAGAGCAGGATTTTTGATGACAAGACCAGGTAATGGGATTTTTTAAAAATGCAATTCTGGAAAATTGGCACCTGGGGTTCGAATCACCGCATCCGTGACGGATCGTCCATTATACTAAAAGAGACTACGTTACTCGTCATACGAACGATCGTATTGGAATGACATCATACGAATGCTGACGGAACGTAATTATTGTGTGTAGGAAATAGAGTGGAACGTAGTAAATGTAATAGTTGAACGTCAAGTATGTGTCATTTGTGAAATCATTTATGTAACGATAGAAACAAGCGATGGATTCTATTTTGCAATTTTACTTGAGTTCCTCTGATTCTGAAGATATAATTATTATCGATTCTTAGATTAGATTTGATTTTTATTTACGTAGTAATAATAATAATAATAGGTCAGGTTATGTTGAGGTGGCTGACTGTCGCACATACGAGCAGCAGACATATTTAGGCCAAGCATAGTCTCATTGTGTTACCACGCGGATCTTAGGCTACCTATTCCGCAAACCAATTTGTGGTTTTGATAAAGCGAAGAAGAGGGTTGATTCTGATGCTACTCAGCCAGATTAACAAAGAAATGGCCCCCAGAAGTCTGAAACTACGGGATGAGAGAGCACTGCAGCTACATAGCAAGTGTTTGATGGTTTCTTCCTCATCCTCGTCCATACAGCTTCTACAGAAATCAATATAGGGAAGGCCTAGTTTCCAGGCGTGAGTTCCGATGTATAAGAAATCTGAGGTTTGGCCTACTTAATCTGATCCAGCTAAGCGATCGCTTGGGATCGAGCATAGGCCATAGTTGTTTGGTAATGAGGCATCCTGTGCCAGATGTCCATCCGCGGTTTGTTTGAGCAAGCATTTCAAGTATTAGCAGATGTCTTATAGTAGCGATAGGCATGGAGGGTGGGCCTCCACCCGGAAAGATCACGGAGTTTGTACCCTTTCTAGTGAGTAAGTCCGTTTCGCAATTCTCTGGAATGTCACAGTGTCTCGGCACCCACATAAGTTGGATGTTAAAGTATTTGGCCATCTCGTTAAGAGTAAGGCGGCAATAAAGGGAAGTCTTGGAATTAAAAATGACTGAATCCAGAGATTTGATCGCTGCCTGGCTATCGCGATATTACATTGTTTTTTAGCCAGGACAGGGCTTCCTTAATTGCTATAGTTTCAGCCTGAAAGACACAACAGTGATTAGGTAGCCGGAAGATAGCTCGATATTTAGATCCTTGGAATAGAAAGCAGCACACCTGCATTCATCTGTGAAGATTCGCAGTGGAAATTCCAGCCTCTGGTGTTCAGACTCCCCGTAAGATCTGAGCGGTATGCTGTTTGAGAAATTCTTCTCGAAGAGGAGTTTAGGTAATGTGACGTCTGTATCTATGGGTATAGAGGCATACCTGCGTAGGATCGTTGAATGTCCAGACTGCAGCTCTTTCCAGCTGCTCAGCGATCTTAATCTAATCGCCGTGCTAGCTGCTGTCTGTCTGCCAATTAGTTCTATCGGTGGCAGGTTTAGAAGTATGTTTAATGCGCCCCGCTAATGCATACGCAAGCCATCCTCTGCACTCTAGCGAGTGGGATGATCTTGATTATCTTGTCGAGTGCAGTCTACCAAATTGCGACACCCTATAGCAGTATGGGTCGGACAACCGATATAAATAGCCAGTGAACCATTCGGGGTTGCAGTCCCAATTTGCACTCAATGGCCCTTTTACAGCAGTAGAGAGCCGTTGATGCTTTCTTGACACGTTCCTGGATCTTTAGCGTCCAGCTTAACTTCGTATCTAGTATAAGGCCTAGGAATTCAGGGCTGCCGCTTAGCACCAAGGGGGTCCCGCATAGTGTGGGAGGGTCAAAGTTAGGAATTTTATACTTCCTAATAAAGAGGACTAAATCCGATTTTTGCGGATTGACACCTAGGCCGCATTTGCTAGTCCATTTCACTAGCTTGGATAGGCCAGATTGCATAATATCTCTGATCGTGGATATATATTTCCCAGATATAGCTATGGCAATGTCATCTGCATAGGCAATGACCTTACACCCAGTCCCATCTAGTTTCACAAGTTGTTGGATGTTAAAATACAGAGAGAGACATCAATCAAATCGCTATTAGACTTTATCGACAAATCTGACTGGCTGTCGTAATAACCACGCCGGCCCATCCTCCACTTTTTTTTTAGACAAACCCACGTGGCAGTACAATGTACCTACTTTGGCCTAAGTGCATGTAAGCCACCTACTACCTACCTACGTACACCTTCCTAGCATCAATGATATCCCCTACTCTCGCTTAGAAAGTTCTTAAATGTGCAAACACTCTGAATACACCTTCATGGCTGATCGCAGACGGGTCTATGGAACAAACCACACTGATTTGCCCAAACACTCTTTTGTCCGAGACCCCTGATTTGATTACAGGCTTTGGGAAATTCTAGATTGGGCAGTAAAATTCCGTTTTGTTCCTTAATTTATGACCTAGCATCCCGTCAACTGGATTCCCAAGACTAACTAGCGGTATTTTCAGAAATTTCGCTGTATTGGTTGCTTTAGACATGAGTCTCATCTTTGGTTTGGAACTATGATTTTTAAGAATGTTTTAAATGTCGCATGGTGGCTCCAAGACTTGAGATCGACTAGAGAGGAAAGTAGCAAAGACACCCAGACATCTTTGGAGTAGTAATTCGAGGTCATTAGATTCTTGAGCAGTAATTGGATGTCAGGGAGTATCGAGAATCAGGAGTAAATGGCTTACGTTGTGGTATCTCAACACGAGTGCTACCTCCTGTATGACAGCCACTTCAAATCAAAAGATGCTGTTGTCGTCTCTTAGTGCAAGGGATCTCTCGAAGTGGTCACAAAAATCCTTTCACCTATATCCGCACTAATCCTTGAGCCACCAGTGTTTAGAGCGATCCGCCTTTCTGCTTTTTCCATTTGCTCCTGCTTTTGTTTCCGATCCGTAAAGCGTTAATGGAACCTCTCTTGAGCTAGGATTGGTACTAATTAGTCTGTTTGTATTATATGCTGTGCCACTATCTAACTTTTTAGTATGGCAGCGTGCCCGTATGACTTTCCCTCCAAAAATCTGCCTCTCTAAGCATCAGCGGCAATTAGACTGGACTGTTGTTGCAGAAATGATCAAGAGGAGCGAGTTAGAGGAGGTGTCGGTGTGATCGTTCTCTTCTCCCTTCGGATTTGCGTTAATTGTATAAGAATATATTTCTTTCTCTTTTCCATAAAATTTTTCTCAAATACTTTCAAATACATCAAGACTAGAGAACGGTAAGTCTAGACCGTATAACACAGCCAGTATACCACGTGTGGTTTGAGACCCCAGGTTTTACCGAGGGTACATTTGCACGTGCATAAAGCCACTTAAGCTAAGTATTTTCATTTTCCTTGGTATTTTGCTGTCTTTGAGACTTTGAGTTCAACACCATTTATAGTATGACAGGAGAACTCAGCAATGTTTTTCTTCCTGTTGCTGCAGTTCTGTTTCATTCGGATTGACGTTCAGTCCTCCAGCCTCAGTTCAGTTATTGACTAATATTACTCCATGACTGAGACGCTAGCTAAACGTTGAAGGAATCTTTCCTGTAATGAAGACAGCCACATCGTCCGCATATGCGTCTACTATTTACCTGTCCTTCTCCAATGTTCTTATGATTTCGTAAACCACTTGGATCTATAGTAAAGGTGACTGAACCCCTCCTTGGTGTGTCCCTCAGCACCTCTCTGGTGCAGCATAGACCACCTAGGTCTTGCTCAATCGTGGATCCACTCGCAGAGCTCAATATCAACTCCTGCTGGAGATTAGTCTGAATCGCGTCATTTGTTACGTTATTGAACATACGACGAACGTGCCCAGATTGTATTCCTTCCAATGCAAGGGTTTTTCGACTGTGGACAGAGCAATGTGTAGTGCGGTTTCCACCCAGCTACACCTCATATAAGCATGCTGCACTTTGGAGACAAAAGCTGCTGCCTATTTCATCCTGTCTACCATAAATAAACGTATAAAAATCCTTTCAAATTACATTAATTTGTAATTCAATTCGTCTTAATTCAACAATCGACCCTGAGTGAGTACACGAAATGAAAACATGGCGGTGTTGACAACCTGTCCAGCACACCTTGCCTTCCTTACACTATGGGGTTTATGCACCGTTCATTGAAGTCGCGAACTGCGAACGAGTTGAATTGTCGAGTTTCTCTCAAATCTCAACAAAACTAAGCTAAATATGCTCAATTTTCTTCTTTACTTGGCGTCAGCGGTGAACCTGGACCTCGACCAACAAGCCTCTCCAACTAAAGCGATATGTTGCTGAGCCTATATCGCACGCTAGATTTGGTTAGGTTGGAGCGGCTGTCTAATTGAAATGGTAGCCAAATAGGCCCAAACATGTGGTACATCCTTAGTTGGTTGATGTTCTTCTGCACTTGATTGCAACACCTTAAACGCGGCCGTTCGCTGTTGACAGAATCAGAGGTGATCAATACAGAAAGAGGCAGACGTGATTCGCAAATTGACGACTTCGTAATTCTCAAATTCCACCTGTAACTCACTGCCAATGATATTCCATGTTAGAAATGACGAATTACAGAGATGCCCGACTTCTACCTCTCTTGCCCCTTAAAATGTTTGACAACTGTTTTCTATAACGTGTTCTTAAGCCAAATTGACCAATCAGAAGACGGCATTTACGTTATTTCGTCAAAAATTCATGAATATCTGTCAAAAACGCACTCAAATTCGTCAATGTACTAGAGGGCAATCAGCTGTGAAGTTGGCTATCTCTGCAATACTTCATTTCTGTTCCAGGTGAACGAAGTGAATGAAGTGTCAGACTTTGCGACGCTTGCAATTCGCACATTCAAGCATATCATATCCCTACCTGTCAGTTAGAACTTTCAATCATTTTTTTTTCTTTTGATATTTATAACAACCCCAGTCTCCATTGGAACCTATTAACAAATCTCATACTGTCTGACTAATAAGCCCTTCAGCTGCTAAAAAACATTTACTAACAAAAATCGCTGATATCGCGGTAACAGCGGAGGCTAATGGTCAAGATCTAAACATTCGCTTTCAATTCCCCCCCATCAGATACATCGAGCCCAAATCAATCCGTTCAACAAGCCAGGTTATTATCTCCGCCTTAGAATGATTGGCAAACGACTTGCTTTCAGCGAAAACGTAAGTATTGTGTGCACAATGGTTTATTTACTTCAAGAGGATTTTCTTTTGCATGGCATGCTTTAAAGTATTTTTTTTTTTTGTGTTTTGCATGAACAATCAGACTGAAAATTGAATTTGCCGTCTGGGCTCTAGTTAATGCTGAACTATCAAATAGTACATGCCATCCGATAACAGCCACTTCGCAGAGAGCAGACCAACCCTTCGCACTGTTTGAAATAGTTGAAAATGTGGCGAATATCTCAATAATTTCACATCGCTTGTGCACCACAGATGCCTACACACAAAGCCACACCGGAACCATAAATTAATTAATTGGTGACAGCTTGCTTCTAGTTTTCAGAGAACGCTACAGTCTGTGACTCCAGCGGTGGTGCCACTCAAGAACAACTGTGAGTGAAGTGATTACCACGAGCTGAATTTTTGTAGATTAGATTAGACGTTTATTATCGGCCAATTGTAAAAATAAATTATTTAAATTGACTGTATCTATGGAAAGCTGAAAGCTAGAGGAGCTCTTTATTTACAGTTGACAGATCTCAAATATTTATCTAATTCCAAACTCGAGATACTTACACTGAGTAAGTATGGAATCTATTCGGGAGTGTATTTGATAAAACTTAATCGGTAACTATCAATTTTTTTGTTCGTTCTGGGTAGGTTAGGTTAGGTAGGAGGGCTGCTGGTGAATTCACCAGCACACTTGCAGTTAATTTTTTCCCAACGACAAATGATAAAAGCGTATTAACTTTTTTTTCACTGGGATTCGAACCGGGGACCCCACTAACTAAGGGCAGGCACTGCACCATCCAGTCGTTTTTCGTTCTGGGTAGTTACAGCTCTTGTGGTTGCAAGTACCAGTTCATTATTTTTGTCGTTCAGAAAGTAAATTTAATGTATCACATTTATGATTAAGACTTCGACTTATTCAATATATTGGTAGGCTCTTGCCATTATGTAAAGGATCTATCATCATTATTCAAATGGCTTTTTACAGGACTCGATTCAGACAAGATAAATTTTCGATTACTTATCAACGCGTGTCGAGCAATCACTCTCGATAACTTGAAACTCAATGGTCCACAGAAAAATCAAAAATCAAGCGTTTGGAATAATAAGAGTAACCAAGAAAGGGATATGAAGTTTAAAAAAATAGGAGTTTGATTAAGATTCATCATTTTGGGCCGTTTGCTGATACTACTCTTAAATCTACTTCATAGCCAAGTTACGCTTACATAAGCCTTATGCTTAGCTTTACCTTTTTTCTGCTCGTTAATATTTGAGTCAAAGATGACATAGTTGTCACATATCTTTGACAAGTGTAACCAAGTTAATTTCGATTCATATTCCTTCTTTTTAATTCATGAATGTGAAGTTGAATGCGGGTTCCATAGACGGCGCAGACGGAACCGAAGTTATTTGAAATAAATGTTGCTTGGCAAATGGAATTTCGATAGCAGTCTTCGGTAATTTTGTGGTGCTTTAAAAAAGACGCTATCGCTTTCAAAACTCCCAAAGCAATCAGTCAAATAAGATCTTAATGTAACAAGTAGTTAATTTATACATAGATGTAATCGAATTAGCAAAACCGTACCTCCTGAAAGGATTCTATCTGCTATTAGACAACCATTGCTGCAATGACCCGCTTGCCATGAAATCGACAAACTCACTTATAATAATAATATGGGCGTAGAGGGACTTCGGCGTAGCTTCTACAGTGATCACTCGTGTTGAGCGTGCTCTTATTCTTTCACGAATGGCGGGACCTACAGTTTAATACCGACTCCAAATGGTAAGGTTTTCTAGACAGTAATACTCTTTGAGCATTGTCAGTGACTCGAAAGACGTGGAGCCGGGAATTGCGAAAGGTGGTAAGTTCGGGTATCGAACCTGACACCCCCTGCGTAGGAGGGGACTATGCCACGGCGGACAAATTCACTTATGGCTGCCATATTTTGCGAGAAGCCTGCAACGATTATAGAAATCGCACTATGCGGTGGCACTATACTAAACATATACCCACTCGCACGGCAAAAGTGTTTCTTGTACATGCTAACTGCACAAAATTATATTTTTTAGCTATGCTCATAACTTATCTAAATTGTTGACTTTCTGCATAATTCAATTAAAATTTCATGTTTTAATTTAAATTAAATAAGCTTAAACTTATAATATATAGTTATTGCAATGTTCAACCCAATGTTTCTTATTACTTCTTCTGAGACATAATACAAGTCGTTTTTCGTAGAACCATACCCAAAATAATTGAGTCTCTCCTTCAACTTTCAAATATTTAACCCATTCCATGATGCAACATGTCCAAAAAAACAGAGTCTTAAAATGGAGTTCACTAATTAAATTCTCACATAAGTAAAATTTACCCCGGGAACGTCTGGGCACATTCAGTTAAAATCTGCCATACTGTATACTTTTCCAAACCGGATAGAGTTCGATAGGCTTACACTATGATTTTTCTTCTTAAATCCGAAATATATTTTCTTCAGAATAAAAATCCTAAAAATTATGCTTAATAAAGCAGATCAAATTCTGGCATATTGTTATCGTCTGTGTTGCTGACGACGTTGTCTGGCAAAATTGCATTACTTGGAGTAAGGTGATCTTCTGATATTGTAACTCGTGCGATGTTGCTTGCAACATTTCTCTGGCCAGAAAGAACACCAAGATCTTCAGCAAGGCTGCGTTCGGTGTTGTTTGGATGTGAGATGTAAAGGTTATCCTTAGTAACTCCGCTGAAGGGTCTGCTCTCCAAATGGTTGCTCTCGATAGTCTGATTTCTTGAAGCATCTGGCTGTTGAACTTCAGAAGAATCGCAGGCCGAACTGTTGTGCGTTATATCTGGCGACGTGGTAAGTTTGTTCACATCACGTTCAATTACGTTTATCGGGCTTTTCATAATTTGAAATATTACTCATATCTGATCGCACGAATAAGCCAATGAAAACGTTTAACCGCAACCAAACTGGTTGGCTTACTATGGCGATAGCCCACTTGCACTGAGGCTGACCAGGTCGCATCATGTGACTACTCATTAGTGATTGGCTTACTCATCATCCTAGAATTCGTAGCCAAATGCTCACACAATCACAGACGATTCCAGTGTTTCCTGAGCATTAATACTGAAACCAAAGTGAGATGGGAGGCATGGAATCACTTCGCACTCTTCTCCACCATTGTCTAACTGCACACCCCATTTTTATTAAATTACACCCAATTTGAAAGCAAGTCCCTGAATTAGTGCTCAGATTCATTAGATACTGTCACGTACACTCCTAATCTTAGGCACAATAATTACCTACTTCCTCCTTCTTTAATAATATCAACCCTTCAACAATAACGTAAGCGATTGTTGAGGGACATTTTCGTTTTTTTTATTTCCACGCCCCAGTTTCGGCTTGACTTCCTATTTTGCTCAGCTTACAATTGATCGACTCATCACAGTGGGAAATAATCAATCGACACATTGGACACCCTTTTGCGGCACCCACTGTGTGCATGCAGATGGCAATGGAAATGTGATAATTTCATTCCAGCAGTTCATTATACAATTTGGCACGAATTCCCGGGCCGTAAATCAAAAGGGTAATCCCACTCGAATTATCCGTGCCAACAATTATCTGCCCACGCGCTCGTGTATCACCTGAGAGGATAACTATAATTTGTGTTGCAATTTCAAAGGGAATGGTGATTAATTATCCGTCGGCCAGTGAATTTTCGTGCTTCGCGGATGCACCTGTTTCGGAACCTGAACGCGTTAAGGGCTTGACAGCGAAATGGAGTTGGTCGCACTGATTCAATGCAAATGTTCACTGCCACGAACATATCGTCTGTGTATTCCTTTCTTAATGCAATGCCTTGCTCGAGGATATTGAATGCGACAAAAGGAGGTCACGGCCACCGCGGTGGTGGGTGGCAATTATGGTGGAAACCGCCCGCTCCGTGTACTGGTCATTTACGCTCAGTGAACTGTAAACTGGTCGAATCAATTGAATCGCAGTGCCGTCCATCAGGGAATGTCCGTGGATTTGCTCTGATTCGATGGCGTTTCATTCGACAGGACACTCTTTCATTTACACTTGACGGAGGATGTTAATGCAATTGGAAATCGCTCCCTGAACGGCTGTCTCCATGTCTCGCTGTATCGGTGTCTCGGTTCATCAACGTTAAATGAAAGCCATCTTACATGACAGGTTGCGAAGGCACGAGACTGAACTGGCTGTAATACACTACCAGTACTAGTAGTGGCTGATTTTTAATAGCTAATGAGTAACATAATCATGCGGGTGTCGTCTCTGTCCTCTCCTTCTGTGAAAATATATGAAGAAGAAGGATTGGCAAAACGATTGGTTCGTAGCACATCTTTTGGAGCTCTTCAACTTGTACTTCATGAAAAAGTCAAAAGAGAAACAGGACGTGGCTTCAAATAGAAGCAGGTTACATGTAGGGACTTCGGCTTCTAGAGAAAGAGCTTACAACGAACTTCGTATTCGCCGACTCAAAATTTATAAAATTATATTATATGCTTTCCGCCGACCATATCTTACAGATGAGCAGATCATCTCCAGCTACCTTAAAGATTTCAGTGGGCAGTCCGTCCACACCGGCAGCTTTGTTAGACTTCAGTCTTGATATTGCTATCTTGACCCCGTCTAAGTCAGGGGACCGGATATCTCTTCGACCATCGTCCATATTGAGTGGAACATTCTGCCTGACAGCGGTATTGGTGTCATCATCGCTGTTTGGTAGTCTGCAGAAATGTTTCGTCCAAATCCTCAGTATCGACTGCGACTCTTCTACTAGTTGTCCATTCTCGTCCCGGCAGGCTTCTGTCCGAACCTTATATCCACTGGATAACTGTTTCACCCTCTGGTAAAACTTTCGGACATCGTTCCTGCCGTAGCACCTCTCCATTTCCTCGATCACGCGCTTCTCGTGCTCTTTCTTCTTTCTCCTGAGAAGCCGGGTCTCGTCTCTTCGTCTCTTCGTAGAGCTCACGAACAGCTTTCGTTGTTCGTTGCAGCGTTGCTTTGTAGGCTTCCAGCTTCGCTGCATGTGCCAGCCTACACTCGTTGTCAAACCATGGGTTTTTTCTAGGTGGTGCCGTAAAACCCAGCACATCAGTGGCAGCATCTTTGATGGCTTCTTGACAACGCCTCCAATCTTCTTCGATTGTTTGCGCAGGTGGCGACGAACTTAGAGAGAGATTCCGGGAGACTCGATCGGCAAGGATCCTAGCGCCCCTTTGCGATTGTACCTTACCGACGTCAAACCATGGTGTACTTTCTCGAAACCGTTGATCTCTTGATACCCGAGTTCTTACCTTGGCTACAACAAGGAAATGGTCCGAGTCAATGTTGGCTCCTCGGAACGTTCGGACATCAAGAATGCTGGAGGTCGCAACATAATCAATATGGTCGACGGTTGATTGATCTGGGGACTGCCAGGTCCCTTTATGACCGTTGAGGTGTGGGAACCGCGTGCTAGCTGCAGAGAGATTACGTCAGATGTGGTGTCGTGCAGGCTGTGTTTCCCGATGACTTTGGCAAAGATGTCTTCCTTACCCAGCTTTGCATTAAAATTTTCGAAGCTGGGGCATTGATCGTAAGTCCTTCCTAAGAGATCATCCTTGCTGTTGTCCTCTGCGGGCGTGGACGCAAATCAGGCTGATGTTTCCGAATTCAGCCTTGATGCTGATTGTTATGAGGCGTTCGCTTTTACAGACAAAGCTTAAGACTTTTTGCCTAAGTCTGCCTCGAACAACAAATCTACTTCCAAATAAGCGCCTCTCCCTGTTGTAATCACCGTAGTAGATGTCGCAGTTTCTCATCCTCTTTTTGCCCGGCTCATTCCATCGCACTTCCTGGATTGCGGTAATGTCTGCTGTGTAGCAGTCCAGGACCTCCGCGAGTTCTTCGGCTGCACGTGGTCTGTTAAGGGACCTAACATTCCACGTGCAGAACCGAAAATCGTTGTCCTTGTATCGTTTGCTGGGGTCGTCAACAATAATTCCGTCCGTATCCGAAGCATTTGGTTGTCTCTGAACCATAGACTTTTTACGTGGTGAGGGAGTTAACCTCACGCACCTCACCTCCCCAACTGGGCGGCCAATGTCCCTATTCTTTAACCCTCGGGCGGAGGGTCCGGGTTTATTCGGTGTCGGTAACCTCGCTGAGGCTGTGAGCGCCGCCGATGTCCCTAAAACTATAGGGATCTTCCGCCCCCATCTCAATTCCAAGACCCCGACCTGTCCTTGAAAAAACCTTCTAGAACTGTGCAAGCAAATCTGTCCATATTAATTTCACTTACAGGCAAGTCAATAACTTGTCAGCCTTCGCAAATCGTGTCCAAATACATTTTAGTAATGAAGCGAAATACCTCGGGATGACTCTTGACGTAAAACTCAAGTGGAAGGAGCACGCTAAGAAGAAACGTGCAGATCTTGACATGTACTGTCGTATTGGTAAACAATCTAAGCTAAGTATTGACAAAAAACTGCTCGTATACAAGCAAATCTTGTTTGGACATGGCGTACAACTTTGGGGTTGTACCAAAGCAAATAATATAATATATAATAAGCTGCTTACAACCATCGTTAGCGCACCAGGATATATCAGAAACGACGATATCCACCAGTTTGGATTTAGGGCGGGGCATGACACCACACATGCCGCGTCAAAGCTGGTATCCGACATTCAATGGAATAAAAATAAAAAACACTGTACGGATGCCTGTCTGATCGACTTAGAGAAGGCATTCGACACCGTTTGGCTAGAGGGCCTGTTCCTTAAGCTCGTCAGACATGGCTTACATAAAACATTGCTATATATGATATATGACATGATAACAGATAGAAAATTCGTCGTAAAAAGCGGCGGCGTAACTTCTAACACTGTTTTTAATATCAATAATGGTTTACAGCAGGGGGCTGTTGGTTCCCCGATATTGTTTGCTATTTTCACCCCAGATCTCGTAAGGTCTATGCCGCACCAAATCGCGTACGACGATGACTTAGTGGCGTACAGATCAGGTCCGAAGGTAGAAGTCATTAATACCTTGTTGCAACTTGACTTTGACAATACTTTGACATATTGTGATGACTGGAAGCTGCGTATCAACTTCCAGAAGTGTGAAACTGTCCTTTTCCGTACCCCGCTGGCCATGGCCTCAAGGGATACGCGTGTAAGCTGGAAGAAGTTCGGCATAGTTGACCCCCAGGGTCAGCCGTTAGCCGTGAAAATTGTAGTTAGATATCTTGGCATTTGGTTGGATCATTTACTGTATTTTAACAAACATATAGAAAAGCCTTTGCTGTGGCAAGTAAGCTGTTTTACAGCAGCCAACTTGATACCAGGGTGAAGGTAATCTGCTACATGGCCCTCATAAGGCCAGTCATGGTGTATGGTTGTCCCCTGTGGTTCAACGTGAGTCCTTCCCAGATGAAAAATATAAGGGTGTTCGAGAGACGGTGTCTTAGGACTTGTCTCCGGTTGTATCGAACACCCGAGTCTGAGTACAAGAAGTATTATCCTAACGAGGTCCTGTACAACAGGGCAAACGTGAAGAGCATAGACAATTTGATCATTAAATTAATAAGAAGTCACATTGCAAGAAGTATGACTTCTACCAACAGTCTGATCTTCGGGGCTTATTATCCCAATTATATGTACCATGAGAGGGTGCGCCACAACGGCTTTGTCCCACCTGAAGCGTTCCTCTATTTCGATTCGATCGGTTTGATCCAGGACACGGAAGGATGTCATGTAATCTACCACGCGATGCGCCGAACAGTTGGCAGGTGACTCCTCTACGAATCGGATGTCGTCCGCGAACACGAAGATCTTCTCCGGTTCAATAGAGCGGTCCCTGGTCGTGACAGGAGAGAGAGTGATAAGGAGCGGCACTTCTTTTGGTGGTTACACCAGAACCAGTCTCCGCCTTCGCCGCCCCCGATATAATATTAATCGGTTAGTTGGTATAACGGCCGACTTACCTAGTTGTAAGGTAGATCAGAAAAAAAAAAAAAAAAAATAAAAAAAAAGGTGCACAAGGGCGTGTGGACTATATATGTTACGCATATACGGGCGTGTATGTTATACGCCCTTGTGTACACGTCCGTAGTATTACGGACATAGATTAAGTTAGATTAAGTTTTTTTTACGTTTTTTTTTTAAAAGGTTATAGGGTTTAGGTTTAGATTTAGGTTAGGTAATAATAAGAATGTATAGAGCGCCAAGTTTTTCTTAGTTTTCTTGGCCAGTAAGTCTTAAACAATAAAGTCTGCCCTAAGGACAAAAAAAAAAACAATAGTTTAGACGCCGAAAGGCAAATAGTTAGTTAGATTAGAATATTTTAGAGTACCCGCGAAGGGTCAGTAAGATAGAATTAACTACATGAATTGTTAGATATTAAGATTTTTGTGTCATTTTTATCTAGTGTAAGTTGTGCTGAGAATTAAATAAAAATGAAATTATAAAAAAAAAACGACGATATCCACAGAGATCTTGGAATATTACGCACAGCCTAGAAGAGCACACAAACGCTGCAGTTCACCCGATCCGTGAGGAAACTAAACTCTTGCGCCGACCACAAAGGACCCCACCCCTTCATCTCGTGTGATAGGCCACAACCGTGCATGGTTGCGGTGTTAGCAGGAACTTTCATTAGAGAGTAACCTGCCGATCAGTGCCAAAATCATAGTAGTCTTAAAAAATTCAGGGAGGTGAGGTAAAAACTATCTGACACTTCTATGTACGAACGTTCGCCGAGTCTTGTCGAAGATTTCCACCTACCCACGGAAAATAAGAGGCAAATAGTTTTCATCACCACATAAGAATCTAATTTTGTCACTTCTTGTGCAAGCTGCCTCCAGTACATTCGCCACCCCAAACGCTGAACGTGTAGCTCACAACAAAGACTCAACCCTGTCAACGTATCCATGTTACATAATGTTTTTAAAATCTAAGGACTAGTCTTGACAGTTCTCGTTCATTAGCATTTCCACGATGTCCTCTCTGTCCGAATGAAATCATTTTGTCATTTCCCTGCGACTCGTCACTCGGCACATCCTGCGAAACGTGTATCCATCATCCTGCCGAATTGCCCTGCTGAAGGAAGTTCAATAAAACCCACTTGTGCTCTGGAATATCTCTTGTGTAAAAGGGATCATTGTACTGCGAGAGTGTGCTGAGTGCTCTTTGATGGCTCAGTGAACTATGAGAATTCTTAAGCGTGAGCAGCGACATCATGCCCCATGTGTGCGAGTTCTGATTTAATTAGACATGCCCTCACCCACGCGACCCAGCAGAGCGTCGTCTGTCAAACGAACACCACTGCTTGCATGCACCCTTGTTTGCCACTCAGTTCCATTGTTTAGCTTTCTTTCTTTTCATTCGCCTCTGCTCAGTTGGGCATTACTAACAATTGATTCCTTTGTCTTTGTCTTGCAGTTCAACTCCAACATGAATGACCAGTCGTTCGAGATGAGTGAACCGACGTCACCCAACAGCCAGGGTTCAACTAAGAAGTACTACCGGAAAACAGCTCACAGGTGAGTCCACTTCGCTCCATAGCGTAGATTTTCTTGGATTGGGCGATTGAGAGTCGTCGGATGATTGAAGTGTGGCAACAAACACTCTTGTGGTCGAAGTGGCTTACACTTCTGCAAACATCATCGAAGGCAATTTCAACAATTTCTCTCAATTGAACACTACAGATTGTTGTGTACGTTTTGAAAGGCCCTTGAGTGTTTCTCTCAAGGAACCTAGATCATAGTGAGGACAAGTGCTGTTCACGATTTGATATAGGTTAAGGAGATGCTATTTGAATTGATGATTTCAACGGGGAAAACTGTTACGAGGAAGTCCACTTGATAGATGTATCCTATGATCTATAACACCGCAAACCTGTTGATTAAGGGAGCAATTGGCCATACAATTCAGTTTGTACGTCAAGATGTCGAAAGTAAGTTGGTGGCTAGCAAATCATGTTTTTATTGAGAGGGTAGGCGAAAATCTTCAAAAGAAACTATGGTGACCGATCCCTGACAGCGAAAAGGGAACTTTAAAAAGTAGAAGCACCTACCTTTAAACAAAATATATTTATAATACAACTAAGTTCGGCATTAAGAAGCAGTTTTACTTTCTTGAATAAGACGCGTTTGGCAAGAGATTCTCCACTAAGAGTAAGGGGTCTTTGAGGTCCTTTGAAGATGACAAAAAACTTTACTTTCATTGAGTGACTGAAGAACAGTAGAGCTTATGAGCTCATTCAGGCGTTTGCGAGCTAAGTTTGTGACTTCATCTTGGAAAGACAGAAATCCAAGACCTCTTGGGATATCCACGATCTTACTTGAAACTTTTCACGTTTCTTTTGGACGTGCTCCCTCCACTTAAACCTTATAAAAACGGCAAATTATTCACGTCCTTATACGTAGAATTAATATGAACGGATTTAGCTTCATTAAACTCAATTCGCCAAGTAATCGTCCAATCGCGTACCCGATCGAAACCAATTTTCTCGTTGACTCTTGGACCGTTTTGGCAGTGTTGTCAGCCTAGTACGGTGCCTACGCCTTCTGGTATAACGCCGCTATAGAGCAAGTAAGGTAGAGGGCCAAGAGCGAACCCCTGCGGTTCACCAGCTTCTATACACTTAAATAGCAACTAAGTATTTTTTTTTATATATCACACGGATGATTATATCAAATAGATGGTTTGAAAATTATATACAATTTCCCGGAAGGCATTGTCCAAAACAAATGAAATGGTTTAATTCTTCCTCGTGCAACTCCAAGCTTAGAATCATTGGCTTCAGCTTATGTGTCGCTCAAATTTGATAGATTTTTTCAATTACGTACGGTCAGTTGACTAAGTCACTTTCCTAAGGTCCCTACATTCGAAACTCCATGGATGAGACGCGTTTATCAAAATCAACAGAAATATCACAAATAACACTACACTGTCACTGCTCAACTCAATGCTCAAGCAAAATGAAGTCGTGACTTAAGGGGTAGATCAGATGAACATTTCAAATTTTCCAGGTTAATCTATTATGTGTCCTCCAACAGCAAATGTGAGCATCCATACTCGCTAGGCATAGCAAAGCAGAAACAATTTGAATTGTAACGCAATGTCAGCCTGTCGGGCTGGATGCTGACAAAAATGGGACGTTGGGGTTGAAACCAAAGGAACTGCCTCGTGTGCCAATCAAAAATCCAATTTACATTTCTGCTTTTGTCTCCCGACATCTCCCTCGGAGCTGGAAATGAATTGTTTTGATTGTATTTTTGTTGTTCAATGAAATGTTCATATTTTATTTGCGTTTTACATTTCCCAACTGTTGATGTTGTTGTTCCGTTGTTGACTTTGGTGCTTCGCCTGTGCTGATTGCATTTTCTTTATGCATGCGACTGTGCGGTCGCAGCGCGTTTAATGTGTCAATCGATTATTGCTGACGTAGGGTCTACTACTCTAGTTGCTGATAAGCTCATGAACTCAGGCTAAGCTCGCTGATAAGGGTTCGAATAATTTAATCGATTTGGGTATGAGGCGTTTAACTGTTAATGAACTTAAAAGCGCTCTCAAATGCGAGCCGATTCAGACCTCGGTCAGAGCAAACATCAACATCATTGACATGTCTAGACATGTGAGGTGTTGACCTTTGAATGAATACCTCAAACTTGACTGAGGTTGGTTGAGAATGTTTGATTTTTAAGACGAGATGTTGTTCCTGAAGAGTTGATGTCTTGTTGATACGTTCTGACGGAAGAAAGGGGACGATGAGCTCCTCCTTGCCATGACTACCAGTTCCGGTGATCCCCTGTGGTCTTCACATATGGATCGAAGATAGGCGAAGGCGTGGGTGCACCTGCATCTACTCCAATGAGCTAAATATCTAATTATCATTTGGATTGTGAATCCACTGTCCGTGTCTTACTGGCTGGAACTACAGGGACTAAGGAATCTTTGTTTTGGCTTTGCACCAGTTCATCGCTCTTTTCGGGTGAAGATATGCCATCCATGCCTCTCTATATCGCTAAACATGTGACGTATGCTAAAAATGATTGTTCACACCCACCGAAGATGGTCTTTTGAAACATAGTTCCTCACTGTCCAAAATGATTCCACATCCTGATGAAAATTAGAAGTCCGGCTCTTAGGACTCTCATCGGCAGTATTGGATTAATGGGGTATTGGATTAATGGAAATTGAGTGTGTCCAGCACTGACTGAAGACTGCAGGAAGAGGAGAAAACTATTGAAAATCCTTTCCGCAATTGGGGCATCACCAAATTTCTTCCATAACTTGACCAAAGTAAGCCAGATTAGGGGCAGCAATCCTAATCGCTTTGTTAAATCGTTTACGGAACGAGCATCACTGTGTTTTTCTTTACTTACTTATCAGACCAACATGACTCTATGGCGCAGTTGGTAGAGTGCCTGCCCCTAGTTAGCGGGGTCCCCGATTTCCGGTGAAAGCAAAGTTAATACGCTTTCATCTGGTTTTCAAATCTGGTCCAGTCACCATTTTGCCTATCACTGCAGTGGTCAATCGGTGGTAGTAGTCTGACTCTGGGTATCACAATGGACCAATATAATCTAAGTGAGCTGGGAATGCACTAGCAGCACACCTACTTAACCTTACCTATCAGGCCAACGGCCCTTGGAGGGTCAAAGCCTGAACTTAAGCTGCCTTCCATCGGTGACGGTCTTAGGCATTTTGCTTCCAGTCATCAAGACCAAGCTGCCTTGTGTCCGCGATGACGCGATGGCAGACTAAATCTACATTTACAGGTCTTCTCCTCCATTCACCTTCCTCGCAGACGGAACCATAATATATTAACGTAGAATTTTTCTTTCGAAACCAACAAGGATTACCTCCGCAATTTAGCTTATTGTCCAGCTTTGGGCTCCATATAGCCAGACTGGCAAAATAAGAGTTTTGTTGAGCATGGTTTTGGTCCTTAGAGCTTAGAGTTTTGAGCCCAGTTGTTTTGATAACCCAAAGTAACAGCGGTTGCCAAGGGCGACCCTATGTCTGATCTCCACTGGAATCCATTTTAAAACACAGCCACCTAGCCTGCAGCATCACACGCAGAACATTTCTCCCTAACAGACCAAAGACTTCTTCGCACGTTTCTGATACTGACCATGCCTCTGCTCAGTAGAGCGGGGATGATCAATGAATTGTATAAAGTCAGCTTACTTCATCGAGGGAGGCCCGATTACACAGATGCTTCTGTGCCGAAAGAAACAGCGGTTGACAAGAGTTATTCTGCGTTAAATCTTGGTGTTGATGATGTCAGTACTGCCATTATCCTTTTTTTCAGGTGGCTTAGTAGGATTCTAATATACTTCTGTTCTGTCACAACTTCTGTAGTTTCTCTACCATAACGCCAGTCTTCGTTGTACGAAAGCCTATCTATTATTTTCTGAATAAAAATATCTTTGACTTATCCAACTTAAGGATCCAACTCCAGAAGTTACAGTAGTCATGTCGATTGGTCATTATTTGTAGGGATTCTGTTGTTTGCCGCCAGCACACTGTATTCTGAAACAGAAGGGCATTATTTAGCACAAGTGCGAGTTCCACACCTCCAGGCAGAAAGTTCAGAATAGAGTATATGAACAGGGCAAATAAGTTCGGGTTTAGTGAGTATCCCTGTTTTACACCTGCTTCCTTCCGAAGCCAATCAGATGAAGAGTCTCAATTTCACACAGCTGCCTTATTAACCACGTTGAGAATTTGGCCACACTCTCAAATTTCGATGACATTCACATCACAAACAGTTTATAGACTAAGGGGTCTAGGTTTACAGAATCGATGGCCACCTTGAAATCCACAAAGAATTTGAAAACTTCATTTGATATACTACTTAGTAAATATTTGGACGACAGTTGAGTAGCCTGATATCAAACCCGCCTGGAATTCCGAAAGCAGATTATATATTCGGAGTGTTTTTTTCTTTTTCTGCTCTTTCTTTATTTGGCGCAACAGTTCGGAGTGAACCTGGGCCTCAACCAACAAGCCTCTCCAGCTAGCACGGTCCCTGGCTAGCTGTTGCCAGTAACGCACGCCAAGTTGGTTGAGGTCCTTCTCCACCTGGTCGCGCCACCTTAAACGCATGCTTCCTCTGTTACGTTGTCCCACGAGTTCGGAGTCGAAAACTCTTCGGGCCGGAGCTGAGGTGTCCATACGCTCTACATGGCCTAGCCATCTTAGGCGTTGGAGACGCCTGACTAGACTCATGTCGCGTACAGTTCGTGGTTGAATCTTCTCCTCAAGAAACCGTCAACACAAACAGGACCAAAGATCACACGCAGAGCTTTTCTCTCGAAGAGACCAAGGACTTCCTCATCCGCTTTTGAGATTGTCCATGCCTCCGCGCCGTACAGCAGGACTGGGATGATCAAGGTCTTGTATAGAGTTAGCTTGGTCCATCTCCCTACTCAATTGCCTATTGAGCCCATAGAAATAGCGGTTGGCAAGTGTTACTCAGCGTTTGATCTCGGCACTGATGTTATTAGTACTATTTACTGCGGAGTTGAGGTAGACGAAGTCCTTGACTACCTCGAAGTTATAACTGTCCATTGTGACGCTCTGTCCAAGACGTCGATGTGGTGGGTCCTTTCTTGATGACAGCATATACTTCATTGAATGCTAGGCCCATTTTAGCCGCTTTCGCCTCAATGCCAGCAAACGCTTCATTGACGGCTCGCTGTGTTCTGCCAATAACGTAACTGTCATCCGCGAATGCTAACAGTTTGTACGGACTTCTGGAAGATCGTGCCTCTAGTGTTGGCGTGTGAGTCTTGCACGATCTTCTCCCGGATGATGTTAAAGAAGTCACATGACAGCGCGTCGCCTTGTCTAAAACCTTTTTTGACATTGAAGGTCTCGGTGAGTTCGTTACCGGCCTTGACGAGAATTCTCCATCGTCATCCTGCACAACCTGACCAGTTTGGCAGGAATGTCAAAACTAGAAAGGGCGTTGTATAGCTCGTCCCTATGCACGCTGTCATATGCGGCCTTGAAATCGACGAAAATGTGGTGGGCGTCTTTTCCAGGATCTGCCGTAGTATGAAAGTGTGCTTCAGGCGACTACACAAAACGGCAGAGAAGATCTTGTGTGCGAATATCTTGTATGCAGTCAAAGGGGTCTCCTTTCATGTGGATCGGGCAACGATACTGAGATTCCACTCGTCGGGCATGCTTTCCGCCGACCATATCTTACAGATGAGCTGGTGCATGCGCCCAACCAGATTATCTCCAGCTGCCTTAAACATTTCAGCGGACAGTCCGTCCGCACCTGCAGCTTGTTAGACTTCAGTCTTGATATTGCTATCTTGACCTCGTCTAAGTCAGGGGACCGGATATCTCTTCGACCATCGTCCATATTGAGTGGAACATTCTGCCTGACAGCGGTATTGGTGTCATCATCTATACTCTTTTCTATTTTCAATAAAATAACACTCGTTTATAACCTCTCTAAAAACAAACGGATGGCTGATCAGCAGAATGCTGCGAAACTTTAATACAATGGATACAAGCGTGGCTGCGGGCTACAACAATTGTATGCATTAATCACATTTTCCAATTATAAACTCCTGAAAACGCACTGTACCTCGGACAAATGGTAATTACTCCGTCTCCGAAAATTTGCATTTCATGAATGTGCGAGGCATGTGAAACAATTTCCGCACGAAGTTGTGACTCACAAAAACACGCTCAAAAACAGCTAGATGAGTCTCATTCCATTTCGAAAAGTTTTTTGTTCCTTTGAAGCATATCGCATTTGTTTCCGATTTAAACTCCATCCAACGCAGATTATTATCTCGTTCCGTAGAGGCATACATGTCTACCAACTGAAATGGTTGTTAAAATTCGCCAACACAAACTTTGCGCTGAATACCGAATGGAAAAACACCTCCAGCTCTGAACCAGTGTGCCAGGCGGCAACTGTTTGGGCTGTACGTGGAATCCGAATGACCACCACAAGGGATCAATAAACAAAAAACAGCAGATATGCATGAGCATTCAGATAAGGCTGCGTTGATAGTGCACACAGTAGCCGTGAATTTGTTTACCGCAAATGCATTGCAACGCGAAACAACACAAAAAAAAATACAGACGCATGAGATCAACGAACAGATTAGCTCGGGCGTCAAACTCCTGACAGCGGAGCGAGATAAATAACCGCCCTAATTCGTTGTGATTGAGTGATTGTAATTTTTATTCGATCACCCCCAGTGGTGAGGACGTAAATCATGGAGAAAACAAGAAACTGGATTTACGAGAAGAAAAATGAAGCAGACTGCTCCTCGTCATCCCAGAGGGCAGCCATTGGGTATTGATGTTTATTCCAGGTTCCCAGACAGCATCTGGCATTTACATGTCGAAGCCTTGGGGATCAATCAAACGAGATGCGGTAGAATACCCATGCCAGGCAATTGATTAAGGTTCGGATGACAATTCTGGCAGGTCACTTGAGCGGAAACAAATACATGGAGAGGTTCTGTTCTTTTCGGACTACGGATGGAAATGAGATTGGTAATGTGGGTGGAATTTAAAGGACTTGCCAGCAGTGGGGCAAAGACAAAGGCTCAGTTTATGATTGCTTGGATTTCGCAACCATTTGCTATTTTAAGACATTGACCATGTAGACAGTTTTACGTAATACAGTCAACTTAATAGTGCGTTAAATTGGATAGACAAGCGATAGTCTTCCAAATGAGCCCCTTATGCATATTGCTCATAAATATTTATATGTCCTTTGCTTTTATGTGAAGTGCGTTCCTAAACTCATCACATTTCTAAGGAGGACATCTAGTTTTTATGTTCAAACTTGTCAACCACGGCACTCCCGCTAGAAAGTCTTACCTTACTTCACATCTGCATGAAATTTCCTCTTCATCATGCTAACCCTCAATCATGTCCTCGTCCTAGTTTCCGAGATATTTGATTCACACAACAGTATATCTTCGAACTCATCACATTTCGAAGGCCATAAGAGGACATCTGGTTTTTGGCTTCAGACTTGTCAACCACGGCACTCCCGCTAGAAAGTCTTACCTTACTTCACATCTACATAAAATTTCCTCTTCATCATGCTAACTCTCAATCATGTCCTCGTCCTAGTTTCCGAGATATTTGATTCACACAACAGTATATCTTCGAACTCATCACATTTCTAAGCCGTAAGAGGACATCTGGTTTTTGGCTTCAGACTTGTCAACCACGGCACTCCCGCTAGAAAGTCGTACCTCAATTCACATCTGCATGAAATTTGATCTTCATCGGGTTAACCCTCAATCATGGGCTAGTCCTAGATTCCGAGAAATTCGTTCCACAAAACATCACATCTTCCAATTCCTCAATTTTAATGCGAAAATAGAGGTTATAACGGACTTTGACTAACACACATCATCCCCGGCATTCCCCTCAAAAATCTGCATCTTCCCTAGCATCTACTTGAAATTTCCTTTCGATCCTAGTACCCCACATCCTTGGATTCGTCTTAATTCCCGAGATATTTCTTTCACAAGATTGTGTACTCGTGAAATTGACTCTGACGAAAATACGTTCATTTTCAGGAAAAAAATGCGACCCGAATGCAATGGCATTTTACTGCATTTTTTCGTGTGAAATAGGTGAATTTGTGAAAAGTCGATTTTTTGAGTTTCTCTGCGGACATTTCTCCTCGAATGGAGGGGCCTGGGTGGGGAAAGGGTAATCGAAGTTAATTCAGTCAAAAATTCTATCGGAGTCCTTGGAATTTCGAGAAAAGTGGGCTCTTCATTTTTCATGACGTCACTGATTGAACAGAGAAGTTGGTAATGCTTGCGGGAGGATCCAAATTGGAAGGGAATGGCTGTGCAGATTTCAACGAGAGTGCGTGGAAGTACGAGAGAACGTGAAACATTCAATGTCGACTAGTGAGCTGTCGGAATGTGGTGTTGCATGATTGTTGGATGGGGGGTGACTTGCCATGGCAGTGGGTGCTTTAAGGGGGATCTGCAATTTTTTCAGAACTCTGTGATGTCCAGAAATATAATGCTCCCAGTACTGCTAACGGGCATGTTTAACTCAAAAATATGGATGGACCCATAGAGTTAGGCGGCCATGTTTAACGCAGCCACATCCAGGAACTTAAACAGATACGCCCATATGTTAAGCGCTACCATATCCATAGACTTACACAGTTCGGCGGCCATGTTAAACTCTCTCATATGCGGCTCAATATATTTCTGGACACTAGAGAGTGGTATTTTGTGTCAGGACACCACACTGTCCACAAATGTTTTGCGGTATGGCGCGCAGTTTCTGGTGTCCAGAAACGTTTTGAGGTATGGCGCGCAATTTGTTTCTGGACACTACAGTGTCCAATATAGCCTCCTATTAAATGACGACAAATTGTGTACACATATGTACATTGTTCTGCACTTTTGAGTAATTTTTAGAGTGATCGGTCGCAATTGTATTAGTTTTATTTGCAAACTGAAATGAGAATGGCTTAGTGAGATTTGAGAGGAATGAGAGTCGGACATATGTCGTTTTAACATGAGAAACTTAATTTTAAGAACAGTCAAACTGTAACGGTGGGAGAGACGATGGATACTGATGGTCAGAAATGAAGCTTCTACCTCTCTTCTCCCTTCAGATTTTTGTCAACTGTTTTTTATATCGTGTTCTTAAATCAGATTGACCAATCAGAGGACGGCATTTACGTTTTTTCGTGAACAACCGTCAAAAATGTATGAATATCTGTCAAAAAGGCACTCACAGTCGTCGACGGACTAATACTTAATTTCTGGTGATGGTCTTACATGCAGCAAATCAGCGACGATACCATTGAAGTGAATAGTCGAGACTGTAGTCGTCTGAAAAGTTACGCGATGAGAGCCTAGTACATGTACTGTACATTTTCTGGACTTTCGTTAGATTCTCCGCAAATTTGCAGAGGTTAGGTTCTCCCTGAGTCTGTAGTGCCCTGTTTGGAAGCCTTTTAGGATACGGAGGTTGTTCTTGGTCATGTTGATACATGCCTCAAACCTTTTCCGCTTATGTTGACCCAAGAGCTTCTTGGCCTGTTTCAGGCCATGAGCATTGTTCCAGGTATCTGTCCGTTTTTTTCTTTCCAGTTGCCTGAATTCTTCTCTGAGGACATGGTCTCCTACAGCGCAGAATGGTTCGGTGCTTATGAAAGGTTTCGATGATACTTTCCTAGCTAGGGAGTCGGCCATTTCATTGCCCCCATCCCTATATGACCAGGTATCCAGCAGGGTTTTGCTCTGCTCCTCCTGCTCAACTATTTAAGCTTCTGTAGGCATTGATGATGGAGGAGTCATTATTGAGAGAGACATTATTGTTATGTCGCTGTTGGTTCTGCATAGGCACCAATGGTCCGACGACCATTGGTAGTTTCAGATTCTTACTGACTAAACCCACCTCCCTTGGAAACTTTCCGTTTATTCCCTCGCGGAACTACCGATAGGTATTACTTCGCGAGGGACGGAATCGCTTTTTGCTTCGTCACGTGGCGTTTAGCGAATTCGCCTTCCGCTGCCGTTCTAAGTTTCTTAGATCGCACATTATTCGTACTGCTGTATCGTTCACAGCAGACCAAAGGTCTTCAGAGTTCAACATATGTTGGACAATGTTTTCTGGTGTTGGCGTTTCACCAAATGCGTCCCGAAATACAACTCGTTCGTTTGCAAGCACATTCCAAGAGAACGTGTTCCGCGTTCTCTACCGCGTTTACGCAGTGAGAACAGGACGGACTCGAGTCACGGTTTCGCTTGAATAGGTATTCCCGGAAACCACCGTGACGAGTCAATAACTGTGTAAGATAATAGTTTAGTTCGCCGTGTTTTCGATTTACCCAACTTTCAATCCGTGGACTAGCCGGTATATCCATCTCCCTTTTTGGGACTCGTTCCATTGTTGTTGCCATGCTTCAATACTGCGGCTTCTTACAAATTTCTTCGCATGATTTGTGTTGTATTGGCCTGCCTCTAAAGCTTGGAGATCGATTATTACCATAGAGGATAGTACCAATATCGCGTCGTGGGATACCATTCGAATGCACTGCTAACTCGCAGTGCACAGAGTCTGTACTCAGATATGAATTCCTTCATGCGTGTCTTCTTGTTCGCAACATCAGATCATATTTGTGCCCCATAAAGCTGTATGGAAGCCACAACTCTCGCAAGCATTAATCGTTTGCCTTGCTTCGGGCCGCCGATATTCGACATGAGTCTTGAAAGAGCGCCTATCGCTTTTGACGATATCTCGCAAGCGTATGCGAGGTGATGCTTGAAATTTGGCCGAGCATCAATCATCACCCCAGGTATTTTATAAATGGACTGGAAATAATGGTGTGCTCTCCGACTTTTATCGTCATGGTCTCTAGCATTTTCTACTCGTAATGAGAACGGACTCCGTTTTGTGATCCGCGAGGTCTAAACTCATATCGTGTAGCCAGTCCTTTATCAGTGCTACTGCTTCTTTGCTATACAATTCGATTTCTTCAAGTCGTTTCGCCACGACTACAACAGCAATATCGTCCTAAAAACCTACAATGGATACTCCACTGGGGACATCACGTTCCACAGTAAGGGACCCAAGACTGATCCTTGGGGCACGCCCCCTGTAATTTTAAACAATTTCGTCCCGCCGTCGTAGTCGTAAAGGAGCAACCTATCGCTCCTTATTAAACCTAGGTACATTTAATCTTTTGAGACAATGTAAAATACGCGACCAGTTCGCCGAGTTAAAAGCATTTTTCCGGTCAAGTGTAACCACGGCGCAGTACTTTTTACTGTCTCCTTCCCATCGTCTTTCTTCTATAGCCGATTGGGCTTTGTCTATTACGACTTTAATCGCGTCGATTGTTGATCGGACCTTTCTAAAACCATGCTGATATTGTAGTTCCTGTCAAGATTGATTCCAAAGCATCTGTCTATGCCATAGACTTCTGCTTGAAAGATGCTGATGAGTTTGTTGAGTTTGTTGTAGTATTTTGTCCCGGTTCTGAATACTCCTGTCCCTATTCCTTTATCAGCTCTTGAGCCATCTGTACACCAGTTTACCATATTCCTACTCAGTTTGTGAACTATGAATTCATTGCTCCAGTCCCTTTTGGTTTAAGCTTCCTGATCATGTCATCCTTCGGAATCGCCAAGAGTGGTTCCTTTTTGACTAGTGCATCGATTTGTCTCGATGTAATGCTCCTGTCTTTTTTATCCCTTCTTTTGCCATTCTTGTTATGTTTGCGCATTCTGCAACCCAAAGATGCAATGGAGTCAGCTCCAATAGCACCTCCATGGCTGCAGTTAGGCAGATTAAGCATTAAGCTGTTTTGTGGTATTTACGTGATATCACTCGTCTACTCCGATAAACCAGCCAACATATTGGATAGTTAACTCAAAATAGGAGTCACTGACTAACCTCACAGGAACTCTAAAAACGATTAAATGTAATTGTAGACACTTTTGTAATTTTTTTCTTCACATTCATTAAAAAATTCAACGCTAAACAAATCACCATTTACACACTTGAGCACGGGAGTTAACCCACACCAAAGTAGTCATTCTGCCGCTCGGTTGCCCTTGGAAGTTTTCCTTGGACCACAGACGTCTGACTACAAAGTACGTGTAAAGTGGAAAATCCTTGACAAGTTTTCAGCTTTCCTTTAGTTACAGTATACATCCTTAATCCTTCACATTGCGGTTGAACAAATTCTTCCCCTTCGGTAGCAATCAATCGGAATCCCATGTGTTTTATGGACTCCCATTTGATATATGCGAAATGGGTCGTTAATTTTTTATTCTACCCATTCCAATCCTTTGTGAACCACATTTTGGGTATTAAACTGCTTCCATCTGAAAGCCAGTGTCGTTTGATCCTTTTGGGAAACATTTAATTGACCGTTGAACACCTAAGCCTCGGTGGTCTGCACCATTCACTTTGAAGGCGCACGTATGGGCTTGGGTATTAGTGCTTTCGAATGCGAAATACGTGCTGAAAGGAAATTCAAACAATTATTTTCACTATTAAATCAACCTGAATGTTGCTAAACCAAAATCAACCAAATGTTGATTTTCGACACCAAAGGATATTTATGGGGTGCAATAAATTTGTTCTCATTATAAGCTTATTTTATTTACTGGGTGCTATGTTGGGGATGCAGACGGTCTGTCCTTGGAATAAATAAAAGGATATTGACACTTAAGTTAACTTTATGAAAGGGGTACCAAAATTATTTGGGTTTGATTTGAATTTGCCGCCATAGTGCAGATGAGGGTTATTAAAAATGGAGCCACAGGACAACAACGGGTTTTAATTTTTGAACAATGTCAAACAAAAATAATGCAAATGTGAAGAGATTAATGGAAAAATTCAGGGAGACAGTGGGAAGTGATAAAAACAGTGGTCGCCCAAAAACTTACTTACTTTACTTATCAGGCTGGCAACCCATGCAGGGTCCGAGCCTGAGCGATAGCTGCTTTCCATTCTTGACGGTCCTGGGCACGCTGCTTCCAGTCGTCAAGACCAAGCTGTCTTGCATCAGCGATTACTTGGTTTTTTTACCGGAGAATCGGTCTTCCTCTCCTTTTCGAACCAGGAGGCTCGAATTCGGAGACCCTCTTAGTCGGAACATTGTTCTCCATGCGCTCGATGTGGCCGAGCCAGTGCAGTCGACGGATCTTTGCCTTCCGGACTACATCCATATCATTGTTGTCCATGCGCTCGATTTGGCCGACGGAGGCCAGTGCAGTCGACGGATCTTTGCGTTCCGGACTACATCCACATCCTGGTACAGCTCGTAGAGTTCGCGGTTGTGTCTTCTCTTCCCCGCTGACCATATATCCGACCATATATCGGTAACCCAAAAACAAGCCGTTCAATTACCAACATCGAAGCAGTGGATAGGAGTGTTTGTGAAAAGAACATCAGTTCAACGTCACAGACAATGTTTCAAATTGCAATTTCCCCCTAGACCGTGTGATTTAACTCCAATTGATTTCTTTTTATGGGATTATTTGAAGGCTCAGGTCTGTATCAATAAGCCCACAACCACCCGTGCATTCCTCTCCTCCATCTCAGCCTAAGCCAACAAGCCATTCCAGCTATAACGATTCAATCTGCCACTCCAAGTTAGTTGAAGCCCTTCTCCATTTGTGTGCATCATCGGTTTCCTGGGCGTCCTCTATTGCGTTGTGCCACTGGTTCCGTGTCGGATACGGGCTGGAGCAGTGTTGACCACACGCTCTACACGACCAGACCATCAAAGGCGTTGAATGCGTCTTCTAGGGCTGACTAGACTCATGTCGCGATAAAGCCCGTACAGTTTTTGGTTCAATCTTCTTCTTCAAATAACAATAACAACAACAGGACCAACGATTTGACACAGAATTTGTAAATTTCCTCTCAGAAAGCCCAAGGAATTCTACCATTGTCCCTGCGACTCTCATTCCTCTGAGAGTCCTGTCACAATGTTAGCTTGGTCCTTAGACAGAGGACTCTACTACCCAGTTCAATGAATATGTGGTGCGTGTTTAAACAGAATGAGAAGACCTAGAGCGACGAGCCGAAGTGAAGATTGACTAACACGTAGAGCAAACCTCGAAGATTGGCAAGAACGACGGAACTCTTCTGACAAAGGTAGATGGACGCAGAGATTGATCCCCAATATCGACCCCTGCATCAACAGAAAACACGGAGAGTTTCAGAAATTCAGAGAACGGAATTTCTACATAACGCAGATGTTAACTGGCCATGGATGTTTCACAGCACCACTCTACAGATTCGGACATGAAGACGCCCCTTGTTGTCCAAGGTGCAGAGAAGCAGTGGAAAACGCGGAGAATATAATGTTCCACTGTCCACGATATCGTGATCATCGTAATCTGTTGGCGAACAGACTGGGCGTGAACCTAACCCCAGAGAACATAATCACGCTAATGAATCACACAGGGAAGCAGTAAGTGAAGCCGTGGCCATCATGAAGGGGCAACGGCGAGAGGAACGACAACGAAACGCAGCGCAGGGAGCTGCCAATACGAACGAGCCGAATATAAAAGGCCGAAGACCCCTCTCGCGATGAAATGCTTGACGGTAGTGCCGCGAGGACCAGGGGTAGAAGGGGGTGGGGTAAGTGGTGGGTGTTGATCTGCATTTCATGGGGTTTTTTTTCAAAAATTGCCGTGGTGTGAAAATTTGGTGGATTGTGGACTTTCACGGACTGAAACCGCACTGATAGGGGCTTATCAGGTTATTCACGAATGGTTTCAAGGGTTCACATAAAAAGGCAGACATGATCTTTTAAACGATGAATAGGAGACTTATCCACTTGTTATTGGCGTGGTTGAAGGGGTTTCCTTTTATGTGGATCGGGTAAACGAACGAGATTCCACTCATGGGGCATGCTTTTCTCCGACCATTTCACACACATGCTGGTGCGTGTACCTACCAGCTCATGTTCAGCTGCCCTAAAGAGTTATGCAAACAGTTGAACTGCACCAATAATTGTATAATTCTTAAAGAACTTGTGGATCATTGGGACACGATCAGCATTTTCGTGTTGTGTCAGAAATTGCCCAGGAGAACTCAGCAATTGTGGGAGGAGCGTTTGGGAATCAGAGAGAAGCCAAAAGAACTGCCAACTTTTGTTTAGTTTTCTAAATTTTTAGAGATGCGGGTTCGAACATTGGAACATTGGACAGCAGGCAGTCCACAAGTGTGCTCGTTTTTTTTTGAAAATGAGCATATCCGATCATTGCCTTTAGTCTCGATATCGCTGTCGGGGGAATGGAATTCTCTTCTATCATGGCCCTTTGTGTTGAGTGGAAAATCAGTTGAGTGTCTTGGTCCCTTTTTAAAGATCGTTTGAAGTGATCTTTCCATCTTTTCAGTATCAAGTGTGATTCTAAACGACTTGTCCTCTTCGTCTCTACAGGCCCTTGTCCGAAGTTTCTACTTTTTGTTTTATCCTTTGATGAGGATTTTCGACTCACTTCATCCACATCACCTCTCCTGCTAGCTGCTGCGGGACCTCACATTGTGGAACCGAAAAAAGATATCTAAGGTCTGTCAGCAGTAAAGTCATCATAAAGAAAAGGCGGATCTCTTTGCCGAACATTTGGAGGAAACATTCCGACCCTTTGATGGACAAAAAGATTATCCAAGTGTAACTTCCATATCTGACAGCTCTAGTATAGAAAGAGTATCGCTAAACGAACTCTGCCAGGCAATCAAAAATCTAAAAAACAACAAGGCTCCTGGCTTTGGTCTAATAACCGGACAAATCCTAAAGAACTTGCGAAAAAGGCGCTCCTCTACTTAATTAACGCTTCATTTAGGCTATTATATGTTCCAGACTCATGGAAGCTTGCAGAAGTGATTAGGGTTCCAAAACCGGACAAACCGTTGAACAACAAAAAGTCGTACAGACCCATATCGCTTCTACCAATAATGTCCAAAATTTTTAAAAAACTCTTATTGACACGGATTCAAAAATTTTTCGAAGAGAAACATCTTAACACTCGACAATTGACCAGGTATACAGAATAACGAATAAAATTGAATGAGCATTAAAGGAGAAAAAGGCCTGCTCCACCGCCCTACTTGACGTTTCCCAGGCCTTCAACAAAGTTTGGCATGAAGGGCTAAAATACAAGCTTAAAGGCTTCTATCGACTGCTATTATACAAGCAAGTACTGAAGCCTATATGGACTTACGGCATACAACTATGGGGTTCCAGCAAAGCAAATGACAGAGGATCTATTCAGTCCTTTCTAAATAAAATTCTACGGGATATTGTGAAAGCTTTCTGGTATCTCAGGAATTGTGATATACGAAGGGACCTAGGAATAACTACTGTCGACGAAGAAAATACAAAATCCACTCGAAAGCTAAAAATCAGACTTCATGGTCATTGTAACACTGCCATCGTCATCAAAGTACGCCGATTCCAGCGTACGAGACCGCTTAGCGCAATAGTAATAAACCATCCTATCGATGGTCATGGCAGATGATTTTACCGAAGGTCTCCCTGCAACACGCGAAAATAGCCTTAAATGTAAGCTACTAGATAAGGAAACCTATTTGCAGTAAAGACAAATCAAAATGGAATGGTATTTTAATAATAATAATAATAATATGGGTGGCGCGACAGTCCGAGGTGGACCTGGGCCTAGCTTCTCAGCAACCACTTGTGTTTTTTTTTAATTCATTTTTATTTGCGAATTCATGATATACTTAAGTACTAGACAAAAATGCTTAAAACTAGTTAGACGAACAATAATGCTAAATGTAACTTACTGGCCCTCGGCGGGCACTCTAAGCTAAACTTATACTTATTCTATGTCTTTCGACCTAAACTAACAAACTATCTATTAACGCTAAACATTAGATATTGGATGACAATTTTAAATTAAGAAAATGTATCAAAAAACTTAATAACAGAACTGTTTTATTAAAAGCTTATATACTAACTTACACCCTACTTTAAAAATAACTTACACTACCTTATGCTAAGCTTATATATATATATATATATACATATGTATATATCCGTATATACACATATATACATATACATATATTTAATATGTATATACAATGCATACACAAAAGTACAAACAAGTGTACATAAGTGTATACCACTCTCTTTTTTTTTTTTTTTTTTTTTATTTTATTCAACTTACAACTACCTAACAACTACCCTAATATGTGAAAGTCGGCCATATGATGCAGCAAGATAGACCTACATGAAACATGACATCTACACCACTGCAAGACAGAGACCGACTACTCCCCCATTCGGGGATACGCTATACCCTTTTTACCCCGGATCTAAAGGGTTCGACGCTGGAGTTCCCTCGCTCCCCAGCCACCAGAAATTTTGGTGCTGCCTAGCAACATCCCGAACATCCCGTCTTGAGATTGCCGTACTGAACCGGAGGAGACCCTCCTCAGCTCGTTGTGCGACGGAACAGTCGTGGTTGAGTCGCCCATCCACAGTTGATCTGGCGATGTGGTAGATGAGCGGTACCGCATTTATATCTTGTATCAATCCACTTTTGTCTAGGTGCAGGAAAGCTTCTGGGGGGGACGAAGCCGAGATCAAGTTATTGACCGAGTTCATCGCTCTTACAGTGTGACCTCGAATCAACTTCAACAGGAAATTGTCCACTCTTATCAGGTTTGCCCTGTTGTATAAGACCTCATTGGAATAGTATTTTATGTACTGGGACTCTGGAGTTCGATAAAGACGAAGGCAAGCCCTAAGACAAGCCCTCTCGAACAACCGAATCTTTTCCATTAAGCTTGCACTCACGTTGAACCACACGGGACAGCCATAGGTAAGCATTGGCCGAATGAGGGCCATGTAGCAGATAACCTTCACCCTCGCATCGAGTTGGCTGTTGTAAAACAGTCTCTATGAAGAGGGTATCCATAGGTCGGCTCGATCTGGCCCGTGCTGCCTTGCATTTACACATTATTGCTGGAATCACATCAGGTTGAGAGCATTCAACACCATTTCTCCGGATGCACCTCAAGCTAGAGCAATATCTTCATTTTAACAAACTTGATGCTCTGGTCTCAGCTCGAGTTGCTTACAAAGAGCCTCTTTTATAATAACTAACTCGATGAGAAGGTGAAGAAAGCCAGGTCATCCTTGTGGCTATTTAGTGTGGTTCAACATAAAGGTTCGCTAAGTCGCCCAGAAGCATTCCTCCATTTGTATAAGCACGATCTGATGCCAGACAAAAATCCGCTCGTCTTCCACATTACTCGTTCAACTGTGAACGGGCGACTAAATGACAACAGCACCGTCGCTTGACGAGCTGAGGATTTCTCGGTTTTCTCTTGCTCCTTACAGCACTATGAGACTGTTGGCTTGGGAACGCGAAAACTCCCTTGGAATACATATGTACGGCTTGGCGGTACTCTTACCTTACCCATTAACCCCCTTAGATGCATTTGACGTTATCAGTGGCACGCTTTTTCCCTTATTTTCTTGGAGGACACATTGACCACCCATTGAAACCTTTCTCCGCCATCGACTCTAACTCATCAGGGGTTATGCCCAAGTATACCCAGGCGAGCTTATGGACATGGTCCAACCATCTCATCCTGTGCTCTCATCGCGTAAGACGACGATCGTGTAATGACGTCGTTTCGACGATTGTATTACTTCGTGTAACGCTAAAATTATTGAATAGTCTTGTCGACGTCGTTTTTGACGATTCACTATTGCTTCGTATAACTCATAAAACTGTCAAAAGCCGACGATTAAACGATTGTGATTGAACGATTGCTATTTTACAATCGTCTCATACTTCGTGGTTGGTTGTTGTTTAGTTCCGTTTTTGAAGTTTTGAATAAAAATCGAAAAAAATGCATCGGCATTACAATGTGTTGTTTTTCGATGTCGAAAAAAGTGAAAATTCTGTTGGACAATTGCGAAAGCGAAGGACGCTTAGAGATGCATTGGATCGTCTTTCACTTTTACACGAAAAGGAAAAAATATTTTTATTTTCAAACAATAAGCTTGCTATATAGTATTTTGCATTTTAGTTTTGTTCAACGTTTTCGCTTGTCAAAAGAGACGTTTGTACTAGTGCTGGAAATGGTAAATCCAAGGAGCGGCTCCCGGTCACCATATATTTCTTGAACTTGATGCTACCTTGGAGGTCCTAGCTGGAGGTGGCTACCAATGGTTGGTTCGCATCTTCATCCATCTCGCAGTTCGCTCTGTTCGGCTCTCCGTGCACTTCGACCGCAACATAGCAATTCGAACTGCCTGTACCCGTCACAGCACTACGAAAGGCCATCTGAATTGATTTTTCCTCCAGCTCGGATATTGGAATTTGATTAGATGACCCACCCCTGTTTTTTTTTAATGAAATCAAATTTTGGCAGCATTTCTATGATTGAAATCTATTCATACCTAAAACAAATTAATTTAACTTTTAACTTGAACTTGTGAAGATCATATTATGCACTTACTTTCCTCCTAGCAGGTACAGACTTATTGGGTAGCCCAATGGCATTCAGTTTTTGAGCCAAATCTGCGCACAGCTTGTTAAAAGACTGTCTGCCTTGTGAGGTTCTTGGCATGTAATTTGTTGCCATTTCAGGATGAATGAAAACTTCCATTTGCCTTTTTGTTGCTGACCTAGTGTGTTGATTAATAAATCAATTAATTGACAAAAAGTTATTTAATACTTACATGTTTTCGAATTTGGATTTCAAATGTAAAAGATGACATAGTTCTCAAACTGCCTACTATTTGAACGATTGACGACACGACTGGACGATTCGATTGTCGTGTTTCACGAAGCAAACTTTTGACGACGTCGTTTAATATAATCGTTTGAACGATGATCGTCGTAAAAGTTACACTATGAGAGCCCTTTGTCTGCCATGTAGTCGCCTACCTGATGGAATCACATTCAAGGCCCGCCTCGTTCAGCACGTAACTTCTCAACAGACCCCCAACTTACCCTCTCAACTTAAAATTTGTATCAGCCTGTTATTAATTTCTGGAAGAAATGGCTGAGCAATTCAATCATCGCCTGTACCGTGAGTACTGTGAGTGAATTGGCCACACCCGTAACAACTCTGCCCTCACTCCACTAACCGAACCTCCTAATACGAGCAGGTTAGCAATCTCAAACGTCTCAAGTATGAGCTGACTGCTTCCCGATTGCTCTAATCAGCTGCTTTCTTTGAACAGATTACAGCATACCTTGTCACAAAGGAAATATTGCTTACCTCTCAAGTTCATTCAATTGCTAGTGGCATTCATCCTGGCGACTTTGACAGATGATGACGCAAGTGCCATTTAGCGAGATCTTTAAAATGTTTTACGAATTCAATTTGCAAATAGATCGTGTGGGTTGGCGATTTTTCATAAGTTTTTGCCACTCACGACACATCTGGCGAACCGATGATCGGGTAAATTGCGTATTTGATAAATGACAATTCGCCTCACTCTCGCGAAAGCAGCTAAAAAAGTCTCTTATCAAATTATTTTTTCGAACATTAAGAGAATTAATTCCTCCACTGACACAGTCAGAGGGAAGGCATGCAAAAGCACCGCCAAAACTGAAAATGCCGTGGTTTCCATGAACATGAAATTTATGGTTATTTTACGACTCGAGTTCCACTCATTTAGCGCTTATAAAGGCTGTGGACTATTCTTTGAGTCCCGACGGTGGTGCGCGGGGCTTCTGCTACACTGCGCCGCATTTGATCTTGGAAGTCTTCTTGAAGAACAAATTCAGGGATGGGCCTGTCTGTTGAAATCGGTATGCTTCATCCGAGTACCACAGAGTGCTTTTCGTTTTTTCTAGTACCTTATACGGTCCATCGTTCGGCGTAGCTTAGGAGCGGCGGCTGTGATCCTGGCGTACGAAGACGTGTGAGGTGCCTCGACGGATTATAGGTACTCTCCATAATACACAGTACACAATGTATAATACTCTTTATCTGTCAAACCGTGTGACGTCAACTGTATGCCTCGGTCATAAGAAAGTAAATGAGACAGACTCATATTGAAATTCAATTTCAGTGCAAAGATTTTATAAATTAATGTGTATGCATATATGAATTTATTTACATAAAAAGTCTTAAAAAGTCTTAAATCTGGCCATAAAACGTCTTAATAATTTGCGGGTTGATAGTGCAATTTGAACATACTATTTATATAATCTGTACCCGGGCTAAGTGATAACCATTTCCATTGCATTTATTAAATACCTTATCTATGCTTTCTAATCCATCAATTTTTCATTCGGCTTATGAAGACCTCCTTCAGTTACCACGTTTGTCCAAGTCAGATCAGTGTCTTCTTTGTCTATGCTTACCGCGTATGTGTCCAGAAGATTGCCCACTTTAGATTTGAATCGATTTAGGAGGTACCCAGCCAGATACTCCAGGGCGTCGCATTATTTATCGTCCATCTCATCTGCTGCAACATCTGTGTTATCATCTTCAGCTGGTATGTGATCCTCATAAACAACTAAACCTGAAAGAAGATCTGAAGTTATGGTTTTACTTTCTTCAATTACCTGCTCGTTTTCCGCCGAAGATCTGCAGCCATTTATGTTTCGCTTTCAATGAACATCTCGACGTTTGCGCCATCGGATGTTAATCCTTCATTCCTACCGACTTAATAGGATTGTAGACAGTATTTGAACTCGAGTGAAATTTTTGTAGCGTTACGACGGCGGGAAATGGCAAGCCTTTCTTCAGAAAATATCTATAAGCTTTCGGACCACTTGCGTGTATGGCTGTACATTTGGACATATCATCCGATTTCCACTTTATCCTCCCTCCTCCTAAGCTTAGTTTCCTCTTTTGTGGGGCGGAGAACATGATGTTCGTTGTACCGAACTCTTGTTGGAGCTTATAATGTGTCAATTTAAGGACTTTTGAGTGCAGTATTTCATTCTACTTTTTACGAAAGTCAATTTGTAGCTGCATTTTCAAAATTGTTTCATGCAACTCCTTAGGCCTAAAAATTTGGAATTAGTTATCGTAAGGAAATGTATATGAAACATGTTTAAACGTACGTGGTTAGTTCGGGAGAGCTTCCCTGTGTTTCAAGCTCGTCCACATTATCAATTAATCTGCCGTCCTGGCTATAAAATTATTTGACCAAGGATGCTGCCACAACCTGATAGCTTCTTTTTTGTGCCTTTTCATAATTTTATTTATCTTTCTCTTGAGGAGGGCTCGTGGAAGCGCTGCCAGACGGTAGATTTTCTGGTCAGCGGTGTCCCCGGTTCGAATCCCAGTGAAAAGCAAAGTTAATACGCTTTTATCTGGTTCAGTTACCATTTGCCGTTGGGATGAAATTATCGGCACTGTCACTGGGTATCTCAATGAACCAACATGGTCTAAGTGTGCTGGTGAATGCACTAGCAGCCGCTCTACATTATCTAAACTAGCGCGACGCGTCGATTCGGGTGTTGGTCAAGGGCACGTTGTACTTGGTAGCTACTGACTCCGCCACCATCGACGCGACCTTTGGGCTAGAGTTTCTTTGATTTAATTGCGAATCTTCATTTTATCTATGGTGAAAGTCAAGCGATTTGAAGATATGCAGTCGACTCCGCTTATTTGCAACACAAAAAATGCAGAAAATGTATTGCAACTAAGCGGAGTTTTCATATAAACGATGTTCGGATATAGGCAACTTTGTTGTACCGTGATAAATTTCTCTTTGCATATAACCGAGAGTTTCGTTCAAGCGGAGTGCATATAATCGAAGGCGACTGTAGTTACATATTTTCTAAGCGCAACATTCTGGAGATGACTTAGAACTGACCAGTTGGTACAATAGACGGGGGAACCGCAAAAAAAGGTACAAACCTGACCCGATAAGGTTGGAGTTGAGTGGAATCATTTCCAGAAGGTAGACTTTTTAACAAATGCTCCACAAAAAGGTTCAATTACAGCCGATCTTTAAAGGGTGGTAAACCAAGGGTATCACACCATATTAGCTCCCGTAATGGTAGGTATCTAGGTTGGACAGTATCACATGGGTGGCTGAGTTCATGTAGATGGTTGGCCAATTTCTGAGACCTTTATACCATTTATGAAGTCAATGCAAATGCTGGTTCTTGGTTTGGTTTGGTTCAATAAAGTTACTGTCGCAACCAATGCCAAAGTAATCAAGATTGTCTTGTAGAGCTTAAGAGTCGGTTGAGTTGTAAATACTGCTCATTATCACTATTATCCCTGCCATAATTTAGTCGACATCATGGATCATTAAGATCAGAATCAGAAGAATGACGTGATGAGGCAACAATGGGGTCTGATGTTGGGTGTCAGAAGAGTACTCTATAGTGACTCTTAAGATTCAATTGAGGCCATTCGATGATATGGGCCGGGGAACTTTTGGCATTTAATTTGAAGTAGATTATTGGGTGGTTAATTTTGTCAAAGGCTTTGCAACAAAATTTTCAGAATCAAAAATTAGCACGAAGCCATATTAATGTCATCTGTCAATCGCACAAAATGTTGAAAAGTTGACCAACTCTATCCGTCGTGCTGCATTCCACTTGCCGGCCGCATTTACAATGACTCGCGTTGTTTCGCAAGAAAACTAGCAAAAGAAACTAGAACAAAGGGTTATTCAACGGATGGAATAATCAACTAGTTTACAACCGATAAATGAAACGATCAGAAGCACTTCATATATGCGTTTAGTTTATTTGCACTAAATACAAGCAAGACAATACTGAATTGGATCGCAATTGTTGTCTTCCTTTTGGAGATTCAAAAAATGGTTTTATCTTCTTAATTTTTGTTGATCCCAAGAAACCTCGGAATCAGCTGGTTTCGCCTGTGATTTCCTCTTATCCATCGTTATCCGAAAAACCTTTTCCGTTGCCCAATTTCCAGCAGTCGTTGGCTCGAGCCATTAACAAAAATGCACACACGCACATTACACAACGAATTCGCTCAGTGGGCGGAGCAATTTGCTGATATGCATGCATGTTTGCACCACTAATGCAAGTGCGTGCGTTGTGGGCGGATTTTCTGCGCTCCCAATTGGCGATCAGCTGGACGTGGTGTAATTGGTGGATTTTCGCCGTCGGTACATTTACTGCATAGCTTTGATTAACGGATCCAAATCGGATCAGGCTGATGTTGTAGAAGAATCCTTAGCAATGCTTACTGAGCATGTTTGACCTAAAAACATGCCAACGAATCTATCACACATACTTCACCTACTACAATTCCCTGTTTTTGGCCCGCAGTGACATTGGATCAAACCTGAAACAATTCAGTTCGGAAGAACCGTGTGTTATATAATATAAGTACCCAATTTATTGGCCAAATGAAGACCCTCATTAATTATGTAAATTAGCTCCCAGACCCGTTTTATCTTCAGCTTCTTGAACTTACGTAAATTAGAATTTGAATTACAAATCATTACCAATAGGGTTAGAAGTGAATCCACTTACTTTGCAGATTCGCATGGAGTTACATTATCGCCGAAAGAAACGAATTGTGTCTTATAGACAAGGTCGGCATGGAGGTAAGGCGGCAGCCCTATAGACTTGGCATAGTTCATTTGAGTCCAATGAGGTTCATTGTGCAGCTATTAGAGTTGTCGTGAGACTTTAGTCTTTTTGAGTGTGGTTATATTCTTTTGAATACATGAATGAGTGGGGAAAATGTTTTCGATCGAGTCGATTCAGTGATTTGAGTGAAAAATGATTACCCTATTTTTGGAACGTAATGTTCGCATTTTTAATCCTTCCTTCTTTTTCTGTGAATGACGATACTTTCTGAATTGGACCTGGCCAATTACAAATGGCATTCAAGGTCAACTTAGGTTAATTCATTTTAGTTGAAAAGGAACTCTGGGAACCCTTGGAAGATGACTATTTACAAATCAAAATCAAAATAACATAAGTTAGATGGCGCGACAGTTTCAGGTGGACCTGGGCCTCAACCAGTAAGCCTCTCCAGCCAGCACGATCTTTAGCCAGCTGTCTCCAAAAGCGCGCAACAAGTCGATTGAGGTCCTTCTTCACCCGGGTGCGCCATCGATTCCGTGGGCGTCCTCTATTTCGTTGTCCCACTGGTTCACAGTCGAAGACTCTTCGGGCTGGAGCAGTGTTGTCCACGCCCTCTACATGGCCCAGCCATCATAGACGTTGAATCCGTAGACGCCTGACTAGGCTCATGCCGCTGTACAGCCCGTACAGTTCGTGGTTGAATCTTCTTCTCCAAAAACCATCAACGCAGACAGGACTAAAGATTGAACGATTGCTTCTTAATCAGCTTTTGAGATTGTCCATGCCTCCGCACCATAAAGCAGGACAGGGATGATCAAGGTGTTATAATGTATAATGTTAGCTTGGTCCTTCGAGAGAGGACTCTACTACTCAATTGCCTCTTGAGCCTAAAGAAACAGCGATTGGCAAGAGTAATTCTGCGTTTAATCTCGGTACTGGTGTTGTTCGTACTATTCACTTGCGAACCGAGGTAGACGAAGTCCTTCACTACCTCGAAGTGAATGATGCCTATGGTGACGTTCTGGCCAAGTCGTCGATGTTATGTGTCCTTTCTTGATGACAGCATATATTTCGTTTTGTCCTCGTTTACCGCTAAAAACCCATTTTAGCCGCCTCCGCTTCAATACCAGCAAACGCTTTATTGACGGTTCGCTGTGTTCTGCCAATCACGTCAGTTGTATGGACTTATGGAAGATCGTGCCTCTAGTGTTGGCGTGTGAGTCTTGCACGATCTTTTCCAGGATGATGTTAAAGAAATCACATGACAGCGCGTCGCATTGTCTAAAACCTTGTTTGACATTGAAGGTCTCGGTGAGTTCGTTACCGGCCTTGATGGAGGAGCGAGAATTCTCCATTGTCATCCTGCACAACCTGACGAGCTTGGCAGGAATTTCAAAACTAGCTGTATAGCTCGCCCCTATGCACGCTGTCGATCTGCATTTCTTGGGTTTTTTGCAGGATCTGCCGTAATGTGAAGATTTGGTCGATGGTGGACTTCCCCGGCCTGAAACCGCACTGATAATGACCTATCAGTTTGTTGACGAATGATTTCACGCACTCACACAAAACGGCAGAGGGAATCTTATAGGCGATGTTGATGAGACTTATCCCTCAGTAGTTGGCGCAGTTGAAGGGGTCTCCTTTCTTGTGGATCGGGCAAACGATACTGAGATTCCACCCGTAGGGCATGCTTTCCTACGACCATATCTTACAGATGAACAGATGAGTTGTTGCATGTACCTTACAAGCTCATCTCCAGCTACCTTAAACAGTTCCGAAGGCAGTCCGTCTGTACCAGCAGCTTTATTCGACTTTAGTCTCGATATCACTATCTTGACTTCGTCTAGGAGGACGGGACGGAATTCTCGTCAATCATCGTCAATTGTGTCGAGTGGACAATTCTGCCTGACAGCGGTATTGGAGTCTTCCTCGCCGTTTAAAAGTCTACAGAAATGATCTTTCTAGATTCTCAGTATCGACTGATAATCTTCTACGAGTTGTCCCTCTGCATCACGACAGGCTTCTGTCCGAATTTTGTATCCATTCTCTTTCTTAGGTCATCGGTAGTTGGCTTGCTTCCACATAGACGATTACCTAAGTCTGAGCGAGCTTTTTGCAACTCAACATGTTTAAACCGGATTGCGGCATGCTTCCTATATCTCCCGTTGTACAAAAAGCAGCTGAAGTTTGTACTTTGTTGAGCATGGTCCTATAGCTTTTTGTGTTGCTAGCAGTCCACAAGACTAGGCCCCCATTGGTTATAATGGGTCTGATGACCCATCATCTCTGGCTAGGAAGAAGTGGCTGTACGGGTATAGCCTGTGTAGCTGTATCAGTTAGGGAATACATTTTATAACTCTTCGAAATATGATGCAATAAGCTTTTAAATTCCTAAGAGATAGACTAGCGTTTGCGATGTCCTACGGGATCGAACTGGCTAATTCCGAAATTGTTCTCCCTTGACATGGGCAGGACATTGCGACTATTTGGGAATTAATTCATAGAGCTACATGAATACACGAGTAACAGCCCCTTGTGGGCCATAGTTGCAGCACAATAGATCTTATGGACTGTGTGATGTCATTGTAATACTTGCTGAGGGACCACGTTTGCCAGACTCAGACTCTGGAAATGACACAGACTCCCTCCATGGACGGACGAAAACCAATATCATGGACATGACTACTACGGTTGATTGGAAATCGTAATCTTTACACTCGTCGTAACCCGTCCACGTCTACGTACGGGAGTCTTCCGCTATCTCTTTGAAAGATTCCTGACACTAGGAGATTGTAGTGCTTTCTGGTCGATGTTTTTGAATTCCAAGCTTCGAGACTTGCGAGTTTATTCGCAAGTTTATACTGGTATTCAAGGACCCACAAAAGGCCTGGTGGAATCTCCAACAACGCAAACACACCATCAAGGTCTGGTCACAGCCAGCTATCCATGACTCACTCTGTAAAACGGCGCGGCGGGGGGCTTAAGGCTCAACTATAATGAAAAACAATTTCAAAAACATTAGCTAGTGTCACATTTTAACGAAATGCTGTACAGCTATAATAAGCACATGCGCGAGTTACGTTCGAAAAGACTGTATATATAACAAGAAAACAAATTTATTACAATATGTTTTATTAGAACCGACTTCGTCGGTGGTTTTCTAATTACTGACCTAGCATCTATACAAAACAACAAGATATAAGAGTTAACAATAGGCTTGACAAAAACAAACAGGTGGAGATAAAGAAAGGGAAAGGACGCAACTCAATGTAAACAAATATGGGGGACTAGACAAATACATATGCATAGACGCATTATTGCTATTTATGTTGCAGAGCTGTGACGTGTTGCAACACGTAACTCGCGCATATCCATCTGTCTTAAATTATTCACGTTTTATTCTAAAAAAGAGGAACAATTTCTCAATTTTTTAATAAACATGCATATAATACATATACATGAATTATAAGCCAATCAGCTGATTTACCCATTTTTAATATTATCCCTTTGATCTGTCAAATTTGCATATGCGCGGTGCGATTGAATTCGCACAAGCTCATGCTTAACGAAACTTTTGTGTGGTTTGTGCACACAATATCCCATCTGCCAAATTCGAAAATTAACGAAATTTTCACAATCATTCGTCTACGACAATTATAGGTTGGCTCATAGAGTCAGGTGTATTCGCTCACTCACCCATGCGCATTTGACACTAGCTCATGCTCGCTCATGCTCATTATAGTCAACCCTTTACGTGGCAAGATTGAGCTATAAAGGAGCATCATCAGTAGTCAGTTTTAGTCCGAGAGATGTACGCACGCTAGTGGGACTGCGGTTCATCACGTTCTTCTTTTGCCTACTATCTATCTTTATTTTTCCACACACTTAACGATGCCTATAGCAGATGGTCGGAAGGCACTTCGCAACAAAGCTGGCATACTCTCAATTATAAACGAGAATTACCTACGAGTATATAAATTTGAACGATTCTTTCCCACACCTAATTTCTTTGTCATCAAGCTACATATTCGCGAAATGACCTAATCGCCGGAACGGAGGTCCGTGTACTGCAGTATCTGTAAATACACTTCACACAGAATATGCAAGTTGTAAGATCTTATAAAAGAGAGCAACAGATTCCCAGGAAATTCTGTTCTACAAGCAAAACTCAGCACAAGAAAATACATTTTGAGTACAAATCGAAGGTGATTACGAAAAAAATGTACATAGTTTTGGAATGGCGCCAAATTGATCTTGAAAAGACTTCCACGAAATATTTTGAGTGATACTGAACTAAGTAGTTTTGAAAGATTTATTGACGTATGCATTCATGGGTGACTGATCGACTTAGATCAATCTTATACGAACTCGATAGCAATGAACCATAATTTTGTATGGATAGAAGAGAAACTGAAATATCATTATACGGTTAAGTTACTGACGATAGCGGCATTTTTATCTTATTTGTTTTCTTTTACAATAATAATATAATATGGGTGGCGCGACAGTCCGAGGCGGACCTGGGTCTAGCTTCTCAGCAACCACTGTGTGTTGTGCGTGCGAATGGAGTTTAATGCCGACTCCGAACGGCAAAGTTAAGAAGCTTTTTCTAGACAGGAATACTCTTGAGCATTATCAGTGACTAGAAAGAGGTGGAGCCGTGAATTATCAAAGCTGGTAAATTTGGGTATCGTACCTGGAATCCCCTGCGTAAGAGTCGACGCACTTACCCGCTACGCCACGGCGATCCACACCCGTTCATACATGCCTCAAAACTCTTTCGGTTTTATTGAGCCAATAGTTTCTTGACTTGCTTCATGCCATGAGCGTTGTTCCAGACTTCTGCCCGGTTCCGTCGTTCTAATTCTCTGAGAACATGGTCTCCTACACCGCAGAATGGTACGGGGTCTGTAAAAGGCTGCGATGCACCTTTCCTAGCGAGGGAGTCGGCCACTTCATTGCTTTCTATCCCTGTATGGACAGGTATCCAGCAGAGTTTTACTCTGTTTCTACTGGTCAACTCTGTAGGCATTCCCACCCAGTTTTGTGGATTGGTTGATAATTGGAGGAGTCTAGTTGATGTTATGTTACTCTAATAAGATGATGTACGAGTCAAGTACCAAGCGCCACGACTGTCTGACATTAGTGCTATGTCGCAGTTGCTATGGTTGCTCTCAAGATTAATTTGAACGCATCTGTCTATGCCATAGATTTCTGCGTGAAAGATGCTGCTGCGTTTGCCCATGCGTTCGTAGTATTTTGCCCGGGGTCCTTCATGAGTTATTGATCTGCTGCTCAGTTTGGGGCTTTGGATTCATTGCTCGAGTACTTTTTAGTGCTGAGCTTGATAGTAAACTTCTTTTGGAAATTGAATTTCTAATCTCGTCATCCTTCGGAATGTCAAAGAGTGGTAGCTTTTTGACTAATGCGTCGAATGGCCTCGATGTAATACACCTGTCTTTTCCTATATCTTCTTTTGCCAATAGTGAACAATAAAATTTCGCAGACAAGCGAGGTAAAAGTAGGAGTGCCGCGGGCTTCGGTACTGTTTGTATTCCTATACTTATAATATATTAGTTGTTAATTAATATTATATATATATTGTAAGTTATGTATGTTTGCGGGTGATGCCCTATAATTTATCAGTGGTGATAATTTTGAAAGTTGTATGAGAGGTATGATATGTGGGTCGCCGTGACGTAGTGGGTAAGTGCGTCGACTCTTACGCAGGGGATTCCAGGTAAGATACCCAAATTTACCACCTTTCATATTTCACGGCTCCACCTCTTTCGAGTCACTGACAATGCTCAAAGAGTACTCCTGTCTAGTAAAAGCTTCTCAACTTCGCCGTTCGGAGTCGGCATTAAACTGTAGGTTCCTTCCACTCGTGAAAGAACAATAGCACGCACAACACGAGTGGTTGCTGAGAAGCTAGGCCCAGGTCCGCCCCGGACTGTACCGCCACCCATATTATATTATATAATGAGACGTATGAATAAAAACCTAGAGCTAATTTATAGATGGCTCCAAATGAATAAGTTAATGTTGAATGTCGGGAAACCAAAGGCTTTGTGTTGAAATAGTAGTGAAACAATAAATGTGTCTATTAATGGTGAAAGGATAGAGGTCAAAGGATTGAGCAATTTAAATATCTTGGTGTTTTGATAGACAGAAAAATTTAAGTTAAAGGCCAACATCGTTTATGTATGTAAAAAAGCGTTAGAAAACCTGTACTTGTTAAACAGAATGAGACCAAACGTTTCAACATTAACTTCATTTTAAAAATATGATGCAATTATGAGACCTCACTTCATTTATTGTTCAACAATTCTTTTTCTTTCAAAAAATTCAAAATAAAGTAATGCGGACAATCTTAAAATGTAATACATTAACAACCATAACATGGATGCTAGAACAATTGAGTTGGTTAAATATAAAGCAACAATTAAAAATGAATGTCCTAGTTTTGTATTTACAATGAAATATGACTAATTGCCAAGTTATCTTAGTAATAACCTAAGATGCACTAGTGAAGAACGGCCGTACAACCTTAGACACGATCAAAACTTTAGAACTTCGTCTTTTGCGCAAAATACAATAATGTTTAAGGGATTAGATCCATACATTAACTTACCGACCGAACTTGAATCACTTGAATACATTTAAAGCTAAATTGAAACAATATTTTAAATAAGACAATTAAAATATTAGTAAGTATAACTGTTTACAATTAATTATAATGGCTTTATAGCCAAATTTTATTTAGAATGTCATCTGATCGGGGATTGTAGGAATAGGGAATACATCTGAGCCTAATTCTTGATATATTTCAGGAATAGGTGCCTTCCTGCAATCAAGCGTGAAGTACGCAATTATATTATTATTATTCTCATGAATATATAATAATCCATGGTAGCAGTTGGGGAAGACATTCCTTCTAACTAAAGGCAGTGCTTTTCGAATCGCAGGAACGTCATTCTACACATTTTTTGTCTGACCTTTAATAAGCAAATACCCTGACTATATTACACTCTTGGGTTCGCTAATTTATTGGAATTGACGCGCCTGTCAAAAGCACTTCTCTCTATTTTCAGCAAAATCCAACAGAAATTGATACTTTTGCAAATAAATCAGTCAGTTGATAAGAAATACTCGCAATAAAAATACACTTGGGTTTTTACAAAAACCTTTATCAGAGGCATGGACAAGGGGCGACCAAAGAAGAATCGAATGATGAAGCTGATAAGGGAAAAAGTCTTAACCACTACATGCAAAGCCAATCCAACGGCGTTGTATCTGCTGTCTTTGCCAAAAATCAGTGATGAAAGTCATTTTTGCCACAACTTTTGTGATTAATTGTCGGATTTAGAGCGAAGATAATCTACATGAAATTGTTGATTGGAAAATGCACCTTAAAACGATCTCATCCCATTTGTACTGCTTAATAAATCAGAGGTTTAGATTACTGATTTTTTCCATTCACCGATGCAAAAGTCACCACTGTACACCATGGCGTAGTGGCATAAATTCTTAGGAACTTCCTTCATCACTAAGATTGACCTGTACCCAGGTTCAATTCCAATAATTTTCACGGCACCTCCGTTTTCGAGTCACCGACAATGCTAGAATTGCTGCTACGCCGTTTGCAATCATCGGCATAAAGTTGGTCCCCACTCGTTCTATCCACCCCCACAATACTATCCACAGCATGCATATGTGGTTATTGTAGAACCTTCGCATATGTCTACTATTTATTAAAAACATACTTCTTCTTTATTTCGCGCTACAGTCCGAGGTGGACTTAAACGCGGGTGCCCTCTGTTACATTGTCCCACGAGGTCGGAGTCGAAGACTCTTCGGGGCGGAGCTGAGTTGTCCATACGCTCTACATGGCCTAACCATCTTAGGCGTTGGAACCGAAGACGCCTGACTAGACTCATGTCGCTGTACAGCCCGTACAGTTCGTGGTTGAATCTTCTCCTCCAGAAACCATCAAAGCAAACAGGACCTAAGATCGCACGCAGAGTTTCTCTCTCGAAGAGACCAAGGACTTCCTCATCCGCTTTTGAAATTGTCCATGCCGTACAGCAGGACTGGGATGATCAAGGTTTTGTATAAAGTCAGCTTGGTCCTTCGAGAGATGGTTCTACTACTCAATTGCCTCTTGAGCCCGTAGAAACAGCGGTTGGCAAGAGTTACTCTGCGTTTGATCTCGGTACTGATGTTTTTGTACTATTTACTGCGGCGCCGAGGTAGACGGAGTTCTTGAATACCTCGAAGTTATAGCTGCCCATAGTGTAGCTCTATCCAGACGTCGATTAAAATCTACTACTGCCCACTTTTGTCGTACGCTTATACACCGTACTACTCAACCGATGGCCGAAACGGAATGATACTTTCACCAAGGTAATTTCCCATAAGTTAGGGTAGTTAAGGGAATAACGGCTCAACCTTACATAGATCCGTTGGTCCACAGTGCTACCACAAAATAGAGTAAACCTTGTAGTCCACTGAAGCCTTCTTTAGTGTACCCTTATTCAGTGGTGTTTGCGAAATGTATAAGATGTTGTGGTTTCACGATGACCACAACATTTAGGGGTGTACAGAATGGTTGACCTAGAATATTCAATCGACTTTTGGCTAATGCCGGGCAGAAACAAAGAAGATGCTCCGGAGTTTCGAACAACGCCGATTCTTTGCATTTTCTGCATTTATCAGTACGCATCGGGCCTAGTCTGTAAGCATGGTGACCCACCATACAGTGGCCTGTAATGGTGCCTGCAAGTATACTTTAGTTATCTAACGGTAACGAGATTATTAGATTTGTTTTGCCGATGTTGTATAAGCATGAATTTTTGTCGAGTTCATTGAAGAAATTTTTCATTTAAGCTGCGATGCTTACTATAATTTGTCAGATGACATTGTGACGCCACACTTAGCTAGTTCGTCAGCTGTCTCGTTTACCTGGGTTCCCATTTGTCTAGGAATCCATATGAACAAGACTGAGTTGTTACTACACAGGTCCTGCAGCGAATGGCAGCATTTGAGTTCCGTTGTGGACTTTATTTTGTTTGTTTTAAGTATTTTGAGCGCTGCATGATTATCCTCAAAGATATTAATGCAGGTGCGGCTTGCGTTGCCCTTCAGGCTCTCCGCTGCTTTTCGGACGGCTTTTCGAAGATGCTGCTTCTTTCGCCTTTCTTCGTAATTTCGTGTAAATGTGCAAAATGTTTGTAGACACATACACAATTGGATTATTTTTCAACGTATTCAAAATTTTACGTAACCCCTGTTTTTTTTTTAGGTTTGCGCCAGTGGATGTGGAATCTTTTTCAAGATTCTGGTCAGCCGTGCGACCAGCATGAACGATTCACGGGATATTATATTCCTTTTTCCTCGCGCCTACGTCCTAAACCAGACCTCTGCACACTTCTACCACCCCGCGGAACTGCCGTCAGGTATTACTTCGCGGGGCTGCTTATCATGTCACGCTATGTGATCGATATTTGCCAATACGACTTTATTTCTGCCTTCTTAGCTCGATTTGCACGCTCGTTATAAAAGAGCAGGTCACCAGCCCTTTGTCAGCTGACTCCGTCATATGGCTAACTAGGAGCTCGGGAGTTGGTAGACTTCCTCTCGTCACGCTAACTAGGAGCTTGGGAGATGGTAGACCTCCTCTCGCCACGGAAAAGCGTCTGCAATGCGTGCTCTGCGTAATTATTCTCTTAATCTTCGCCCGCGCATTTTCGACAAGTGGGTGAGCTGTCGTGACCGAGTCTGTGGAGATATTTCCGGTAACCCCCATGGCCCGACAAGAACTACGTGAGGTGAAAGTTGCAGTTCCCGTGAGCTCTCGTGGTCCAGGCTTATATTGTGTGTCCCACCTGGCTTGCCACAGTGCCATTGATGTATCCCTTTCTTCATTCTTCAGACCGCTAGTCTCCGCGTGATTTGAACTTCTCCATAGGTAGATCCTTTGCATTTCGATGGCGAGAATGTCGATCGGGACCATACCCGCAATGATGCAGGCTGCTTTGTACAAAATTGTTCGGAAACCGCTGATTGCGCTTATCGCGCTGAGCCTATACGTTGCCGAGAGCAGCCTAAAGAAGGATTGAGCTTACCACTGTGGAAAACAGGATCCATCTCGCATATCCCTGTAAAATTCTCTGTTTGCCCCGCTGATGGTCGTCGACTTTCCCCGACGCGAAAGCTTAATAATAAAGTAAAATTATAAATTAAAGAAATTTATAAAAAGAAAATTTCTTAAAAAATTAACTTTTATTTGTACCTCGTGCAAACTCGGTTTCATCTGTTTTAATTAATTTATTACATTTCATCGGGAAGGTGTTCTAATTTTATTCTGAGCCACTGTAGATGATTAATCTTTTCTGGTCCGCGAAATTTTAACTCGATTTATTGGGATCGCGACACATCAAGGATTAGGTGTTCATCAGCCATAAACAACGTGTGCAATGCAGACAAGACAGCATTGGTTCGCAAGGCTAAGCACTCCTATTTATCAGTCGATTAAAATCCAAACAATCTAACACTTCCATACTGAACACGTGTTCCATTGTCGATACATCTGCCTTTCGACATAACTCTACAAGTATGCAAAAATCTACACACTCGAGCAACAGCATTCGCCAATGATGTCCCTGACACAATTTCCGTCTTCACCTAGTTTCGTTACTCAATCTTGAACTTGAGCTTTACATGGTAACACGATGTTTCTGCATTCTGTCTTGTCGGGGCAGTCTACAACTTAAAAAGTTCTTATTTTATAATCAATGACGCACGTAGCGAGCAGCGCGTCACATACTCTTCTACAATTGTGCTTGGCGGTTCTCTTACTTCACTCTCAACGATCCCATTCGAAACCACCACTTATCCCACCGAGTATTTCATCGATGTGTGTAATTCGTTCCTGCTTGGATTTGTCAGAGATTGAGCAACACCGTGGGATTTGAAAGCAAGTTGCGTTCCAAACGAAAACTTCACTCACGCAACACACACGTAACATAGCACACTGATGTACGGTGTACAAACACAAGCTCGTGAAGCGTCAAGAACTGAATAACTAACGGGGGAACATAAAAGAAGAAAAGTAAACTTAAAATTCACTTTCCGCACAGCGGAAGAGACTCCAATCGAGTGCCCTTACAACGTGCGTTGCGCCTCGCATTTGTGTCTAGTCCGTTGACCGATCGTGAGCGATCATGATCAGCTGGCAGAGGGGGGTGGGAAGGGGTATGCGTTCAGCGAGCGGAAGAGGAAACCATCTGATCCGAAGAGAGAGAGAGGAAAGTGTTTGCAAACAAGACAGTTGACCACACTACCACCACAGAAGGAGCTGCGATGGAATTTGACCTTGTTTCTGGCTTCCGTTGACAGCTGTCAGTTGTATGTGTGTGGAGGCGCACTACCTGCATCTGTGTATGAATGACACTTGGAATTAATGAAGGCTTTGCGGGGGAAAGAAATTAAAAATTTCCAAAAGTATATGCCGGGTGATTTTTTGAGTGCCAAAATTGCCATCTTTGAAAGTTAAACGTGGCCGCTTTTGTAGCGCGAACATCTGGGTGATGATGTTTTGAAGATGATTTATGACGGAATAGAACTGAAAATACACGAACACAACCGCTCTCTCGTATCTATATCTGCTGACGGCGCGTATGTACGAGTATATAGGAAATACGACGACGGTATCTGCATTCCACGTCGAAAGATCAAAGGTATTCGCTAGACGCTAAGTGCTCGTTCTGCGCTTATCTGCGATTTGTAACGAAATAATCGTACTCTCTCGTATTCCTAGCCGCGATAGTAGTTAATCGCTGTCGCTTATCAGAACTGCACAGCGCGTCACACAATTTATCAGTCATCGCAAGTTGAATAGGCGATTTCCACTCACTCAAGTTTCACTCGGTCGCTGTGGCGTTCGCTCTTTCTCTCCTCGCCACTAGTGAAACGCAGACAATCTCTTCTCTTGCACGCGTTATATAGACTCGCTCTCTGTTGTTGCTAGCTAGTGTCTCGAATAATTTATTTTTCTTCTACTCTGTCAACCATCTCGCGGTGTACGTGCAAAAAAAAATAAACGAAAACAAAAAAATTCACAGACCGACAGGCACAGTCGCTCAATTAGTTGATCGAAGAGAGTTGTCGGAATAGGAACAGCATTCTTTGCGTGCGTCGTAGATTGGACGCGAGCCGCTTGCAAGTAAATACAAACCGACACGGTAACGCGACGTACGAAATATTTCGATTCGATTTGTTTGTTTTCGTTTTTGTATCTGAAGTGCGATAAAAAAAAATAAATAAATAAATAAATATCGAACAGCAGATACATCGATACAATTGTGAAAATGAGTGATGATCAGTTATCCGTGAGTGCGTTTGACCCAAAGAAGAACGTGTACCGCAGCAACACGTACGAGATTGGCAATCCATTCGAATTGAATGGAAATGGCTTCGACAGATCAAGAAAGTGCACTGTCAGCGAACAGGATATGGATTCGGCATTCTTAAGTGGAATACAACTTGATAACATAAACGTTCACAAAAGGGAACTGGGACACAGGTGAGTCAGTTGGATTTATCTATGCAAGTGGAAGGTAAACAGATACGAGTCAGATAGACAAAGTGCCCATGGCTTGCAATGAGACATGTCTAGCTGCGTTTCCAATCAGTCCGCACAAAGCGCCTACGGAACAGATTAAGTCAACAAAAGACAGCATTTTCATTGTTGTTGCGCATTCGTTTGGTTAGTGGTTTGGTGTTTACTCTGCGACCTTGAGTATTTTGAGCGCTCGGAACTTCACGATGATTTGGAGAGCTTTTGTTTCTGTGCATTTCGGGTCTAAACACACTAAGACCGGAATATAAAAGATATTTTTCTTTGTCAGTAAAATTAAGCGGATCAAGTGCAAGAAGAAAGAACATTTTTGACAGCAACAAAATTAAATTCAGACAGAACTTTATATAGACGAGAATTACGTCCGTTCTCCATCGCCAACCTTGACTAAAGTCTAACGTCCGTGGACATTCTTAAAAGAAGCTGATCTGTTAACAATATTTCTTGAACGCATAAACCAGTTTGGATATGGTCGCAGGCGAGCATGCTCGACGAGTGGATGATCAGTTTTCGTTTGCCGGTTCCACAAGAAAGGAGATTCCTTCGACTACGCCAATTATATGCAGATATGTCTCCTTAGCATCTTCTCTGTTGTTTTGTGTGCTGCCATTTATGAACAGTCTGTGTGGTTTCAGGACCCAAGAAATGCAAATCCCCACCACATTTTTATTGATTTGTAACCCGCATACGCATGAGTGCATAGAAATGCACTGTGCCTAGTTAAACTACCTTGTAGGTACACGATGACGATGGAGAATTCCCGCTCCTTACCGATGAGGACCTCATCTAGACGGCAAAACTAATCAAAAAAGTTCTAAACAAAGCTGATCGGCAAAACACAGCGAACAAAAACTGTACGGCAAAATAACAAAATAATTTTTTTGCTCTGCCGTTTCTTTAAGCTCAAAATCCAATTGAGTAATACTTGGAGCTGGATTGGATTATCAAGCTGACAAGACTTTGATATTCCCGGTTCAATACTGAGGCGGCACAGTCATGAGCAATCTCATGATCAGATGAAGAATTCCTTAGTCTCTTCGAGATTAAAGTTGTGCGTTCGAAGTATTTGGTCCTGTTTGTGTGGATGGAGATGATTAGGGAGGAGAAGATTAAACCACCAACATCCCAGGAACATAAGCGTAGCCAGGCGACTACGGATCCAACGAGTTGTGCGCGCAGTTGTTTCCGTGTGCTGAACTATGTCCTGTGAGTGAGCTGCACCACGCAGTGATTTTTTGGTCTGCCTCAAACAAATAAAAATAATATAATGTTTTATGTTGGTGTTCAGCGAGTGTTCGCTATTGTCGAAGACCCTTCCACCCTAGATGGTAGCGTCTCACAAAGGAAGGAAGACGAAGCTTAACATAAGTTAATTTTAAACAAGAGCATGTAAAGCGACTTCCGATCTGCGACAGTTCATATTGTGAATTATTTAGTCTGTTTTTTCCCAAATCACTACGGACAGGCATAGCGCTCATCAACACGAGCAAATGATAAAATTAGTTTAGCAAAATTGGTGTTTTGTTCGGCCAGGTTCATAATCACCTTTTTAGATGAGTCCTTTTATGCAATAGTACGCAACCATATTTATCAACAGCAACATGGTTTTATAGGCGGTAGTTAGTTCTCCTTCTTTATTTGGTGCTACAGTCCGAGGTGGACCTGGGCCTCAACCAACAAGCCTCTCCAGCTAGCACGGTCTCTGGCTAGCTGTCTCCAGTGTCGTACGCCAAGTTGGTTGAGGACCTTCTCCACCTGGGTGCGCCACCACCACGCGGGCGTCCTCTGTTGCGTTGTCCCACGGGTTCGGAGTCGAAGACTCTTCGGACCGGAGCTGAGTTGTCCATACGCTCTACATGGCCTAGCCATCTTAGGCGTTGGAGACGCCTGACTAGATTCATGTCGCGTACAGTTCGTGGTTGAATCTTCTCCTCCAGAAACCGTCAACGCAAACAGGACCAAAGATCGCACGCAGAGCTTTTCTCTCCAAGAGACCAAGGACTTCCTCATCCGCTTTTGAGATTGTCCATGCTTCCGCGCCGTACAGAAGGACTGGGATGATCAAGGTCTTGTATAGAGTCAGCTTGGTCCTTCGAGAGATGGCTCTACTACTCAATTGCCTCTTGAGCCCATAGAAACAGCGGTTGCAGAGTTACTCTGCGTTTGATCTCGGTACTGATGTTTTGTACTGTTTACTACGAAGCCGAGGTAGGCGAAGTCCTTGACTACCTCGAAGTTATAACTGCACATTGTGACGCTCTGTCCAAGACATCGATGTGGTGTGTTCTTTCTTGATGACAGGCTATATTTCGTTTTGCCCTGAATTTCACGATCCGTACTTGCTTAAGTCACTGTACACGTCCCTTATTCGTTCCGTTTTGGAACTGCTGAATTACGTATTGAGAAAATTCAAAAGCGTCTTACGAAATTTGCTCTCCGAAAAATGAATTGGAACAATAACATGCCCTCATACGAAGCGAGATGCGCGCTTATTAATTTGAAATCGCTTTCGCAAAGGAGAATTTATTACTCTGTTCTTTTCGCTCATGATTTATTAACTGGTCACATTGATTGTTCTCATTTACTATCACTGCTTAACACATATACCCCGTCTCGTATTTTTCAACCTCGAGATCAGTTATTCCTTCTTATCTCTAGATACAGAACTAATTATGCACGAAATGATCCTATAACTATGGCCTGCATAAGCTATCAAAATTTAATTTTATTAGTATTTTCCTCATTTCATTTTTAACTAAACAAAACGTCTTATATAAAATCTTCAGTGAATGTAAATTCATATTTGGCCTTAAGTAGGTTAGGTTAGGTAAGGTTGAAGTGGTTGACTGCCGCGCATACGAGCAACAGATACACTTAGGCCAAACATAGGCCCATTGTGTTACCACGCGGATCTCAGGCTACCTATTCCGCTAACCAATCTGTGCTTTTGATAAAGCGAAGAAGAGGGCTGATTTTGATGCTGCTCAGTTCAGTCACAGTGTCCCGGCACCCACATCAGTTGGATGTTAAAATACTTGGCCATCTCGTTAAGAGATAGGCGGCAATTAAGAGAAGTCTTGGAATTAAAGGTGACTGAATCCAGACATTTGATTGCTGCCTGGTTATCGGAACAAATGACGATATCTGTGCGCGATATTACATCTTTTTTCAGCCAAGACAGGGCTTCCTTACTCGCTATAGTTTCAGCCTGAAAGACGCTACAGTGATTAGGTAGTCGAAAAGATAGCTGGATATTTAGATCCTTGGAATAGACACCAGCACCCACACCTGCACCCATCTTCGATCCATCTGTGAAGATTCGCAGTAGACCTTTCCGTGTCTGGTTTTCAGATTCCAGTAAGATCTGGGCGGTATGCTGGTTGAGAAATTGTTCACGGAGAGGAGTTGAGTGAGTAGAGTGAGGTCTATATCTATGGGTATAGGTGCATACTTGAGTAGGATCGTTGAATGTCCAGCTCTTTACAGTTGCTTACAGCTGCTCAGCGATCTTAATCTGATCGCCGTGCCAGCTGCTGTCTGTCTGCCAATTAGTTCTATCGGTGGCAGGTTTAGAAGTATGTTTAATGCGCCCCGCTAATACACACGCAAGCCATCCTCTGCACTCTGGCGAGTGGGATGATGTTGATTCTCTTGTCGAGTGCAGTCACCCAACTTGCGAAACCATATAGCAGTATGGGTCGAACAACCGGTATAAATAGCCAGTGAACCATTCGGGGTTGCAGTCCCCATTTGCACTCTATGGCCCTTTTACAGCAGTAGAGAGCCGTTGAGGCTTTCTTGACACGTTCCTGGATATTTAGCATCCAGCTTAACTTCGTGTCTAGTATGAGGCCTAGGAATTCAGGGCTGCCGCTTAGCACCAAGGGGGTCCCGCATAGTGTTGGAGGGTTAAAGTTATGAATTTTATGCTCCCTAGTGAAGAGGACTATATCCGTTTTTTGCGGATTGGCACCTAGGCCGCATTCGCTAGTCCATTTCACTAGCTTGGATAGGGCAGATGGCATAATATCTCTGATCGTGGATAAATATTTGTCAGATATAGCTATGGTAATGCCATCTGCATAGTGCAATGACCTTACACCCAGACCCTTCTAGTGTCACAAGTAGTTCGTTAACCATTATGTTCCACAGTAGAGGGGAGAGTACACCACCCTGCGGTGTGCCTCTGTTCACAGATTTACAGATCGTGGTATCACCAAGCTTCGAGCTTATCACTCTGTTATTGAGATTAAGTAGTCTAAAACTGTTTATAACTAGTAAGACGAATAAATAAATAAATAAATAGAATTACTCAAAAAGGCGGTGGTTGGCTTGGATCATAGGCATGGGCCGTCACCGTCAATGACGAGCTCTTTATGTCAATAACTTCCAACTTATTTCGACCTGATTTTGAAATGGACAACAGCGACACGTGGTTTCAATAGGGCGACGCTAGTGTTCACTTAACGTTTGAGTTTATCTTTTTTCGAAAGTCACTGGTCTATGCGAATAAGCCACAATCACAGCGGCCCTCAAAGCCAACATAACCCATGCCTTCGATTCAAATTCAGATTTATGCGGCCGAGACATGGAAAATTTGACATTTTGGAAGCGCGCCACCAAGAGAAACCGAGGCGGACATTTGAACGATGTTGTATTTCGTTCATAAAAAATCTCGGTGATATGTAACAAACATTTGGTTAAAATATGAAGGGCTTAAGGATTGGCGGCCATGGTGTTGTGGAAATGTGGGTCGCCCCAACCATTTACCGGTACCACCTCTTTCGAGTCATTGATAATGCTAAAAGAGTACTAAGTAATAACTGTCTACCAAAAGCTTTCCAAACTTGGCCGTTCGGAGGCGGCATAAAACTGTAGGACCCTTCCTCTCCTGACTTGTATAGAATCTAGACCCTGTCTCGCTACTAGCTGTAGCTTCACCAATATTAGGTGCGGTTTTTTGTGGGCTCATTCCTTTTTTTCATTCATTCATTAGGTTGTTGTATGTGATTTACGAGATTAGCCCCTGATCGCTTTTGTTCATGCATTTGTAGGTGTGGTTTATGTATTAGATCATTTTAAAATATTTTTGCATCCGTAAGTAATTTTGGTATACCCAGAGTGTATTTGCTATAGATTCCGTTTGTGTTTCGTACTCGATTTGATGAAAATTGTTTTTATTTTATAATTATTTAGTGTTTTTGCTTTTAAAGTGATGGTCACGCTACACAATCGCAAACTGAATATTGTGTCAAATTTCACCTTACACGATTCCACCCCCTGACTGTCACAATTGTCATAAATATCGTCGGTGCTGCCAAGATCTTATGATGATTTATTAAGCGCCGAATATCGTTCTTTTGTGCACTTATAATTTAAGTGCAAAAAACACAGCTTTTATGTATTTTTTAGCGCTTAATGAAATACCTTTTACATAGATCGGGTTACTAAAAGAACACATTCCCAAAATTTGCCGGTCAGCCTCCAATCACCGAAATCACTTTGGAGTAAAATATTAATATCATCGAACTTCGAATCTGTTTTGTATGCTGTCAACACGTCTCCATTGTTGACAGACGTCGACTTCCACATAATGCTTCAAATACGCAACAAATCTATACACTCTCGAGCAACAGCATTAGCTAAGGATGTCCGTGACCCAATGTCCCTCTACTCGATTAAACACCACACGGAACCCATATGATCCGCAACCGCAGTGAATATTAGTGCGAGATCGAGGAGGGAACTGCCTCTTATTGCTGAATGGGCGCACTTATACGCTGCGTCACAACAGCCATGCCTCTAATCGCTTGAAAAGACATAAAATTTAATGCGTCTCAGGAAACATCGCATGTTATAGTCGAACATCTTCCGGTATCTGGCTTTATCATTCTATGAGATTATATATATATATATATTAACTCTACACACGACCATTGAGATGGTTGATGTAATTCCCCTTCCCAAATCGTGTTTTCGTGAACATCGAACGATGCAGGTCCACTGCATCCGTGCTTTGGGTATCCATAAAAACAACTCATCTATAAAAAGCACTTCTATTGTTGAGGCTGTGGAATGTTTACCTTGTCATGGAAAGAGATCTATCTAGCAGACAGCTCGACTGACTTCCTCTTTCTTGGCTCGCTTGATAAGTCAGTGCATTTCTGAACTTTTTTTCAAGACAGTCTCCTTTTAGCTCGATGCATTTCTCAGACTTAGTGACTGAGATCTTCTGCGGATTCTATGAGTCCATCACTCGTGATACATTTTCCTCCTGGGGGTGGGTGTAATTTGACGTTATCACCAGGGATACACTAGTCTCTGGGAGTTAAAATTTGCTGTGACCACCGCTGAGATGAACAATCTCGATCTTTGCTTACAAAAACTTCCTGATACCACTGCCTATTCATATGGCTTACAAACTCTGCATGCTTATAAAAGATTTATGGAAGCACTGCTACAAATATCTTACAAAATTTAATATGAAAGCTGGCAGGCTAGAGGAGCTGAAGGGAAACTGGCAGTCAAAAATAGAAATAAGTATTTGCAAAATTAACTTAGATCTAAATTGGGAATCTTAGTAGATTTTCCAAAACAATGTGGTGGAAATACGAATGACGGCAACACGTCCCGAACATTTTTTAAGGATCCAGCAAAAACAGCTGAAATACTACGCTTGGACACAAGACTGATAGAACGGTTTTCAATTGTGAAATTCCAAACTTAAGGCTTGGACACGGCAAAATTATTTGTTTCCAAATATAATTGGTACAGAATGTAAGTGTCGACAAAATTCTGTTGCACGGTGCTGACGCCATTGAAAGTTTTCCAAATCCCATCGGACAGCTTTCGAAAGATGTCATAGAAGCTCGTCAAAAGGATTACAAAATTTTTCTAAGCGGATTTTGAAGAAAGATTTCCCGACAATGCAACAAATACTGATGTGATTCACAACATGATTTGAAACATCTACCAAGCTGGCATCACAAGATATCATCCCCTGAAGTTATGAAAAAGATTTTAAATTGATTTTAAAACATATTTCCAACGAGCAAAAAAAAACAAAGTTAAATCCGATTTAAGTCCAGCTAATGATCCTAAATCGACCACTGTGCACCGATGATAAACTGGCAGCCAACATGTTGAGGGCCTCAAAGTATGGGTTTCAATGATGCGTTCCTGGATAGGGGAGCAGATAAGTGCCCAATTACTGATTCAATGTCGAATCTTTCAAAAAGCACTACTTTATATTCGCCTTTAAAAGTTAATCGATATACGCTTCTTAAAGGTAATCCGCGTACATTCGAACGTCAGTGACCATGTTGGCCGACAGATCCTTATACAGTCCGGTCCTGGATCTTAACTTACACGCCTCTCCAACTAGCCCGATCCCTGGCTAGCCGCCTCCAGTTAAGTTGCTTGGGGTCCTTCCTCACCTCAGCGCAGAACTTTGTCCAATATACTAAAAACTTCTTCCGATTGTCTTCGACTCCGACGGCGCGCCAACAGCAGGATTGGGACGATCAGTGTCTGGCCCTCGAGAGAGGGCTCTAGTACTCAACCGCCTTTTAAGGCAACCGCCTGACCCACCTTAGTCACTTTTACCATAGTTCACGTAGTGCAGGACTGCCGGACTGAGCTAGCGTCGTTAGAAAGCCAACTCAAAGTGTCTCTGAATTAGTTCCAGATCACAGTGACATCTCAGGTAATGAGAATGCCGATTTCAGTGCTCGCTGCAGATCCCACTTAACGGTGTCAAGGCTAATATCTCTACAAACTTCCTTGAACAAGCTAACCTCTGAAGGGCCAGGCTTAGACATTGTGCAACATCAAATCGGATCGCCGAGCACGTGCGAAAAATGATCTCCGATTTAGGCGATAGTGGATCATGCCATCCAAAACCACATAGCACGCATTGTCGCAGTTGCAACAGCACAGCTGAAAGAGAAACATTTCATTTGTGCTGGCTCGATCCAGGTAGTGAGCCCTTGGAAGACTATCCCTCAACTTACTTGACGAGATATCTGCGAGGGTTATTAAGGAGCTAATGCCTTCTTTAAATCCCTCCGGTTTGATTTAGAGACAAACCATGGCTTTAAAACGACTATTTGGGTTCCCACCGAACCATCACTTCTACCCGCCTAGCTGAACCAGGAGAAACCCATTGCCTTGATTGTTCCTTGATCTCTGGTGTGTTAGGATGGGTCCACATTTCATCGATGTTCAAAAACTCGTTCCGATTCATGTCCAAATGTTCAGGTAGGTAAAGTGTATCAGTTGAGATACCTCCAATCTCTGCCACTCCTCACCCTACACACTTACCCAATCGTCCAATAGCTTTCCATGGATCTTACCGACGGCCTCTGCCATGATAACCTTTTTCGAGCGACCTAAACGTTCGGCTCCACTTGTGTTATAACGACCACAAGGGAATTCTTGAGCACATCCTTGGTTTCAGTGAGGGTTTTAAATTTTTCTTAAACTGCGACTGCTAACCAAAAACCAAGATTCCTAAAAATGCATCGTCACTCATCATCATAACCACCATTTTTCCGAAGTAACTTGGTAATACAAGCTGAAAGCACGGTCGGCCTGTCAGTGAAAGTAAAACCGGAATACCTTCAATGACACATTATTGTTTGGATGTACAGAATATTGTCACAGTCTAGTGAGAGAGGGCATCGCTGAAATACAAGTACACGTTTCGCCCAACTGTGAAGTCAAGACAACGTGGACTGGTGTCAACGCCCGTGGACTACACAAGGAGTGCAGTCTCACTTGCCGGCTTTTCATGCAAGAACACGCTGTTCACATCCAAGTCGCCTAATTTTGAGTCACTTGGACGCTTCACGCACTCAAGTTCAAGGCTAAACGTGACGCCACAAACCACCCCATTCCACGGAAACTGTTTTGGTCTAGTAAGTACACACCACATTTTAAGTCTCTCTTTTGCTTGACACCAGAGATGTTCTGTTGCCAGCACAGTCGCGATGGCCAAGTACTCAACCATCCATAACGTGATTCTCAGAATTTGTTGGCATTGAATTCACATTTTGGATCAACCAAAACGCACGTACTTCTGGGGGAAAAAAGGTTCATTGTTAAGTTGAAGGCAATCATAAACAGGAACCATCGATTTTTGTTGCCAAGCAAATGTGTACAGATATCGTCTGACCGTTGAATGTGTCATCACAGAAGCACACGAGCGCCAAAGCTCTGCTGGTGAACATGTGTGTCATACTTGCATTTCATTGGCAATGGCTTGCAGTCACTGCCCAACAACAAGCTGTCATACTGACTACCTGTTGTGTAGTGTCGTCATCGGTTCTTACGTAAACACAATCTCATGTGTGAAAATCATCGCGCTTTGAAAAGTTACAAAGTTCTTGCATCACTATGTGAAATGAGAGACTTTAATAAGCGAACGAATAGGTAACTATATGGCGAGTTGAATGATGCAGGTCGCAGGTCGAATCTGTTAGTTGACACATAGGTTAAGTTAAAGTGGGCGGTTGCGGATGGCAGATACTCTAAGTCCAGTATGGATCCGCTGTGATACCGCCGGGATATGCCAGGAACCGATTGTCGCTTGGAACAAACCGGTTTAGTTGGCATATGGCTTGTATGCATGCAGCTTCAGACCCTGCCTGCGGTCTTGTGTTCCATCCCATTGGCATTTGTTTTAAGACACGTGGTGGCACCTTCTGGCCACTTTTGATAGTAGACTTTATCGAGATGTATAGATGGTGGTATAGGTAGGTAGGGTCAGTAGATATGACAGGCAAAAACTTCTCGGGGTATTTTTGCCTCACTTAAATCTTTAAGATCGTTTGTGCTGTCAATTTTCTGGGGCCCATTTCTTTGGTAATTTGGCTGAACTAAGCAGCATCCGAATCAGCACTCTTCTTCGCTTTATCAAAAGCACAAATTGGTTCGCGGAATAGGTAGCCTATGATCCGCGTGGTAACACAATGGGCCTATGCTTGGCCTAAGTGTGTCTGCTGTCCTTATGCGCGGCAGTCAGCCACCTCAACCTTACCTAACCTAAACTAGACCTTTAAGATCGTTTGTGCTGTCACTTCATCGGCTTTTATCGTCGCTCTGTTGATGTAATCGATTTGTTCACAATTCTCCTCTGTTCCTATAACCAGTTGATTGTTTTTAGAATCTTACAGGTGTTCTTTATATTTATCTTCGCTGTGTCTTCAAGTCTGTTAAAGAATTGGCTGCCCATGTTTTCTTCTTGTCACGGCAAAGACTGGGCAGCTTCAGAGGTAGTGTAGCAAAGTATCTTCCTCCTCATGCCTGCAGAAGTCATTGTAGAGCGCTCCAAGTTTCCATCCCGATTGCCAATTAGGCAATGGCGAATTATTACGCCTGCCACTTTACTAATATGCCTTTAGGATGTGCCTCCCATTGATGGACCTATTGTAGAACTACAGGTGTCCAATTCCGCCCATCAGCGATTTGTTCTGTTGAAGGCGTCTGTCAGTATCATTGTGTTTAAAGTTTTCAATAAGTGTGTGAGGTGTCTTCTGATTTTAGGGGTAGACCCGCCACTTTTCTAGCTAATTCATCGGATCTTTCGTTGCTCGGAATATTCTTGGGTCCTGGGACTGAGCATATGCTGAGGTTTCATCTGTCCCATATCTCTCTTAAAGAAAGGCGACAGAGTTTTACCATCTTGGATTTTATCGACGGGGTACTAGAGCCTTTGTCCGTCCAGACTATCTATGTAAATAACAATAGATCTTCCGTCTATCGGATTCATTGATATCCGAAGGGCTTGCCCCTTGCTTGGAGAACAGTGCAGTGGTTTGAGAAGTGTATAGCTATGAATGACTCAGGCGACCTGGCATACACACCGGAGCTTGTGCCTTCCTCCGACTTGGAGTCGTCTGTATAGATTTGGCAGTCGAGTTGCTCACCTTTTCTTCATCTCACTCTATTCTTGTGCTTATTATTGTATTGTACTTTACTTCGAAGACCTCAACACGTGTCTGATTGTTTAGGAATCTTCGAGTTATGAAGTATCTCCATATGGCCTCTGATGTGGGACTTTCCCCATTGTTTGCATTCCTTTAGTCTTATTGCCGCGTAGCTTCCCTCCATGGGAGGGAGATTCAGTAGAAATGTTGAGAGCCGCCGTGGGTGTTTTAGTATTCTGATCAGTTTTGGTTTAGTTCGTAGTGCCGTCCACCATACTAAGACTCCGTAAGTCAGTAAAGTTCTTACTATTACCTACTAGAGGTGCCATAGAAGTAGGTTCATCTAGGTTCATCTAGATATGTAGCAGTGCCGCAGGAACCACATAAGGTGCATATTGAATTTCTTAGCCATCTCGTTAAGAGATTGAGTGCAAAATTATATTGTTCAGGATCCAGGTGTGGCCGGACTATTGGAACCGATATTAATACCGATTTTGGGAACCACATTGTTCTTGTTTCAGAACTGTTCCCCTTGTTGACAATTTATTAGAGATGCTTATGTTGCAGGAGATGCAAATGTTGTCTTGTATGTTTCTACAGTTAACTGGCACTTTTGGCAAACAACTATGAGCAACGAAGTACATTTCGTCACATTAACCGTTGCCATATAGTTAGACCTCTGATTCTGATTAGGTTAACCAATCTCTCGACTGTCTGGAGCACAAAGCTTAAAAAATAACCAGATATGAGAGAGCTGATTCATTTCTGACTGCAAGTCTCTGATGCTTGGTGAGTGGTGGTATGAAGTATACTGATTGTACCATCTTGGAATTTACTAATGGAACTTACTGGTGACCCCAGAGCTATCATGGCCACATGACCAACCGTGTACAGCCTCTTAAATTGCTTCTAATTCCGCCTGGAATATTCTCTCTTCGATCAGTGTACTTTCTGAACTCGCTGAGATAGATGTCCCAACGTGCTGTACTGTGTGCCTACTGCATGATTTCCTCCATCGATTGCCAATTGAGTATAGCAGCCGATATTAAATGAAAACTATTCTTCAGATCTTCGCTTTTTAGTGGCGGTCATCAATTGAAAACACCGAAAGATTGCCGGATGTACATATATGGCATGTATCCGCTCTTGATTGAAGCCGCCATCTTGGTGCAACATCTCTATATGCACAATAAACAGACAATGCAACCCATCTACTAAATCTCTCTCATACTATGTTCACACCTAACCGAAATCACGAGGTTTGGTTGAGCTTGTACTGAAAAGCCAATAGGCCGCTCCAACCGAGTTTCAAGTGTTTTCAAATGTCAGTAGCTGTCAATTTTGAAGTAGCCGGCAAAAGAGCTGTTTGATGAGAGGAAACAATAGTGTAGAAAACCCCAGTAAAGAGAGAATATTAGGAAATTTTCACCAAAATAAACTGAAGTTCAAGCTGTAGACTTGTTCAGTTTAACAACCTCTCACTGACGGATGAACTCAATGAGGTTTCAGCTACCTTTGGCCGAAAGCGCGAGATTCGAAATCACGAAAATATATGGCGAAACCTCGATGGATTGGTGAAATATAATGAAACCTCCCAATTTCATTTGGTAGGAACACCCATTAGCTTAATTTACTGTCACCACAGTGTGTATATGGTGATATTAAGTTCTGTTCAAAGATGTATGTAGTTCCTTTTCAAAGATGTTAGTGAACAGAATTGAACTGTCGGCATTGTGGCACCATCTATGGCATTGTAGACCCACTCTGGTGTCTCGAACAGACTCCTTCCACATTTGCAGTGATTTTAGTATAACTGTGGTAGTATAACCGTGGTACTGACCGCTGTCTGTAGCTTATTAACTGAAAATTAAAGATTATCTTCAAAGTTGCGGGGAGGATTATCCATCCGCAATCCATCCGTTGGTTGCAGTTGAAACCCTTTCTAGCGCATATCGCAACCCGATAGATGAATATGGGTTTGACAAGAGGCTGTCTTCCCCATATGCATCCTTTTGCAGCAATAAAAGGGCGTCACGGGTCTGACCAACCCATCTTCTTCTTTCTGAAGACAGAAAACAACTGATGGTAGGATACCGACCGGATGATGAGGATACCGCCTTCATTCATCGTTCGCAGCCTTTAGCTGGGCATATTTAGAGGTGCACCATATCCAAGCCTTATATGGGCGACAGAAGATGCTGCAGTTCAAACCCTTGCCAGTTCGTTATTAAGTGTTTCAAGCCAGGGCTTGCGTAACACTCTGTTTTTAATAAGCTTTCCGCCGACAAAATCCATTCTCTCCTCCCAGGCTTTGAAATTGTTGTCTCTACGTCTAGAGCTCTAATGGACCAATACGAAGACTTACCTACCTATCGACAAAGCTCATCATTTCTGTTTATTCCGCATTACATGTCCCCCAATCGCTTGAGCTGCTCATCATCCAAACTACGGAATGAACCGCTGAAGGGCTTACCCAGTTTCACTAGGTGACGGTTGTTGCTGCGACCACCTGCCAACTCATTTGTGATTCCGATCCCATAGACGACATACTTGATTGTACTTGGTGGTGATAAGCTTCACACTAGTCACGTCGTACGTTACACTGTACATCGCTTAATTTCATGTAATATTTTAGCTCTATGTCGTTATTCCCTGTTATAGCAGTAATTCGAAGTTCTACACGTTCCCGTTCGCTGGGCCGTGACTAGGTGTCACCGAAGAGTAGGAGTGCCATTGTGTCTTCCCTGAGATCAACCCATAAACGATATGGAACTGCATGGCAATTTTTTATCAACGCAATACAACAATATTTCATAAATTTTTTCATTGGCCTCCTTTAGAATCTTAATGAACGAAGGGTGATTTATTTGTAGGCACGGCTTCATTATATGTGTTTTTTTGTTTAATTTAATATGTCACGTTCTAAAGAATGTTTCATTTTAAGGATCACCGTTCAAAATGATGCGGTTTTCTTGACCATCGTATTCTATTGACGCACCTACGACTATACAGAGAGCGTCTTTACTGTGAGTAGTCATCTGCTGAAAAAGTATCCTCAGAATTCAAGTTCACGGAAGTAAGTTGAGTTATCGCTCATTCGTCATCAGCTTAGCTTGAGGCTGTTTTTGACATCAAGATGAAGCTGTCTTGTTTCCGCGTCTTGAAGATTCGGATTTTTTAAGACCGAGAGATGTAAACACCCGCTTTCCTATGAGTGTCAAAAGATTGTGCGTCTCGTAAAGTCGGCGGTTGTCACACTTGCTGCGCGAGTCGAGTTTGATCTCCACTAAGATGTACCTTGAGTTAGAATTGCCCCGAGCAAAATTGTAGCTGTTAAAAGTGATATTTTGTGCTAGGAATTTTGGACATGAAACCTCAATACCAGTACATATCTGCTATGAAAGCTTCCACTACGCCACTACGCCAGACGTAACCTATAATTCGAGAGCAATTTAACTTACTTCTGCTCCTAGCCTAGTGGAGACGCGTAAGATGACTGGGCCATGTAGAGTCTTCGACTCCGAACCAGTGAGACAACGCAATAGAGGACGGCCCCGAAACCGATGGCGCACCCAAGTGGAGAAGGACCTCAATCAACTTGGTGTGCACAGTTGGCTCAGCTGGCTAAAGATCGTTCCGGCTGGACAGGCTTGCTGGTTGAGGCCCAGGTCCAACCCGGACCGGACTGCTGCGCGACCAGAAGAAGAAGAAGCCTAACGAAGATCACTTTACCAACACGGATTAAGAGCAGACAATAGGTTCCATTTTTTACGTATCTATCACTAGATTGCTAGGGATCAGGACAACGATACACGCGTGCCGTCCGTACAAACAACATGTAGGACTTGGCATTTTCTCGCCAATGGGATCCAATACATACGATGAGCTCTGGCACCACGCTTAACTCACTTAATTATCGCTTTGCAGAAAAAAGTACCACCAACATAAGTACCCAAATCGAAGGCAGATATCTTTAGTCGTGAGGTAATTGATTGTCACTCACTTTATAGAAATTATTGTCAATCCCATTCTCCGACCCAAATGCATAGACTTATATCGAAGGCTAATCCTCATCTATGGAGAAAACCTCTTCGTATGATCCTTGGTTTCATTTGCTTTAATAGATTCATTTAACCACCAACAGTGACATAAATATACACAGTCGTATGGTTTGATTGCCTGCAGTGAGTGTAACGCATAGACGCCTTGGCACCAGACCGAAGAATCTTCCACTCTGAGCTCGTCTTCCAAATGTGAACGAAAACGTGTCGTTCATACAAACCCCAAAAGTTGACACCGACAGAAAAATCAAGCAATAATTTTCCAAATATGGAGAAGCCCAAATAAATGATTGCCGGCGCGATGACATCATGCATCAAATATGCTAGTATATAGCCGTTATTATTTTATAAGTAAAAAAAGACAGATTTGAGAAAGAGCTTTCAAGGCTGATCTAAAGTCTGACCTTTCTGGAAAGTCGAATGTGGGAGATAAACTAGCGAATTAATTGATACCGCCAGGAAGTATGAAGAGTCTATGTCCAAAGAAAAGAATGTTTTTAAAATTCGCGGCACTTTTGTGAATTTGGGAATGTAGGCGACACCTACGAATAGAAGCGAGGAAGGAGGATGCACATAAACAGTCAACCATCTAAATTAATTCGAAAAATATCTTGATTGTACATAACCTATTTATAATCGATTTTAGCGCGGCGTAAAAATGTCGTAAGAATTTGTCCAATATCTAGTTGAGATGCAGAAGGTGGACATACATCCACAAAAGTAGACTGGCAATGTTGTTAGAGCTCAGCTTGGAGGACGTGTTTATTGTTGAAGAGGATACATCTCTTTAAGTCAATCATTAAGTAGGTAGGTATGTAGTAGTGGCTTTGGTGCCAAAGTAGGCCCATTGCACTGCCACCTGGGTTACCACCAAGGGCGGGTTATGACGGTGTGATTCCTACAATAGCCAGTCACTTTTATCTGGGAAATCCAGTAGCGTATTGATTGGTGTTTCTCTCAGATAAGCGATCTGAGGTTATCAAAGAAGTAGGTACCTAGCCCGGCTTTTCTAGCTGGGCCAGTGCAGGACACCTGCAGAGAAGGTGCTACACACTTTGCTTATTCATCTAAACAGCTTCTGCACAAAACATTAGAGAATATTCTCAGTATTTTGAGTGTCCGGTGATTATTCCCACTGCGATGCTGATTTTGCATATTTCTTAGAAGATCAAATTATCAGTTCTTTTAAGGTCTAGACTGGGCCGTATTTGTTTGGTGATTAGGCAAGTGTTGCTTATATTCCATCTGGCATTGACTTCTAATTTACTTTGATTGATGCATGAGATGAAGTCTGTAAACAGTGGCTGAACATACAAGTCGTCACTGAACTAGACAATTAGCAATGGCAGTTTAAGGCGCAGGCTCAAATCCGTGTGTCTATGTTGGTCCTTTTGGGGTGAAGTAGTGATGTGGTAGCTGATTTAACTTCGATGATGATTGCTGTCGACGCTCTGGTAGAATTCAATCAGCTCGGTACTCGACGTCGTTGGAAATATCTGCTCATTTATCAGACTTAGCGCATTGAGGTAGCGTTGTCCGGGGATTGTGTTTCTCAAGTCCTGATTTCCTCGTTAGGATGGTTGTTGATGTCTAGTAGCTGCTTTCTGAATAGTGTCACCATGCACTCTTGTAAGGGCACCATGCCTGCTTGGTTGTAAATATTCTTGTTGCTGTGATGCCTTTGATGGTCCCGATGGTCGAAATGGGAGAGGCCGGTACATATTGGCAGTATTTTCCTAAGAGATAGTGTGCCATATGGAGAAGCCGTACCTTAAGATCGGCCATATAAGCTGCTTGTAGAGTAGCAGCTAAGTCCTCAGACTTAATCCATTTTATTTGCGCATTAAGGGATAGATGCGATGGAAACCTAAATTGGCCTTCTTAAGGATCAGTGTCGAATAGCTGTTGAACAGCTAGATACTCGACCTTTTGGTCGTTGAGGAGCACTATCTTTATGCTCCGACATTTGGCTCATATACATCCACCTCGGAATTGTCTTCTTATTCACAAGAGCACCGATTTGCCAGCATTGATACGAATGACCCATGTAGTAGAGTAGTCAAATTTATTCGCTGTTTGGATTTCTAACCTTCGCGCGGCTATCTGTGGTGACGTCTAGCTGGCAAAAGTGAGCAAGTAATCTGCAAATAGGCATCAGTTCACTGTGTCGATTGGATGTTATCTATCTGCCGTCGAGATGTTGAAAAGCCTAGGTCCCAGCTTTGATCCTTGTCCAACTCCCGCCTTGGTGCTCCGCTCTGTTGATTTGGTGCATTCAATTTGAACATAGAATCTTCTGGAATGCAGAAAAGTCTAAATTCTTCTGATGAGGTTGGAGGGGAATCCCATCTGGTTCAGCTTGTAGATGGTTCCGTCAATTCAGACTGTGGCGAAGGCCGTTTCCACTTTCAAGAAGCAGACCACGGTGACCTCGTCCTTGTTCGGGGCAACTACAACGTCATGGTGGAATTTCATTAGAGGATGTAGCGTTGAAAGGTCTTACCGGAATCCGGAAACCGGACCATATCATTAGTTTTCGCACTTATATACGCATTTATCTTGAAACACTGGCAGCGTTCCCCTTTTTTGATATTGCGACAATTTTTGCTGTTTTCCATTTGCTGGGAAAGTAGCAATTGTTGATGCAATTGTTCATGATGATGTTGAGAAGCATCATCACCGTTTGTGGCATTCGCTTCAGGACGAAATTCGAAATATTGTCGGCTTTGGCTGCCCCCTCGTTGGGCTAATTCCCGCGATTTATTTGTCAACGACCACACCATGCTGGACCTATCGGTTGTCGTCCAACAATCCAACTACGAGCTCGATGATGGTTCATGCGATAGTTCGAGATCAATAAGATCGAACATGTATTTGACACATGATCACAGGGTTAAGACAAATATGAATCAACTGGATTTGCTTGGAAAGCCGAATAAAGTGGATGCCCTCAATACAAAATTGATTTCTCTTTGAGGACACGAAATTAAACTCATTGAACCCACATCTGATCCATAAAAGGAACTTCAGAGACGTAAGAAACCTGAAACATCTAATATTCCGATTAAGTTCATATGAACACCTACACAAATATGTCACTTCTCACAGAAGTTCTTGGATAAATGAAAAAATTGTAGAAGCAGCAATTCAAACGAGAGCACACAGAATCGCATCTTAATTGATTAATTAATTTTCGACATCTCTCACTGAGTGAGTGAAGAATAGTTCAGTTCAGTATCTGCCTCTTTTATGCCGCTAAAGACTTTAAGTTAATTAACTCCTCGTCCTCAATAATTTTTTTTTATAAATTTCTTTCCGCAACATTCGTCGGAGCGATTGCAAGTAATTATGAAATCGTCTCATTAATTAGCACCCTCCTATGGATTGACTCATTGTTCGGTCGTAATTAGAAATGACGTGCACAATGGCGAAGGGAAACAGCGATGCTGGAGGATGAAGGAAGGAACGGAGGCTGGAACGTGCATGTGTTCCATTGAATTCTCCTCTCACTGTGCATTGTACCTCTGAATAAAGATTGTTGATGGAATTCAATCTTTAATTCAGAACAGGGAGATTGTTCGAAAAATGAACGCTTAAAAAATGCAAATGTTAACTGGCAAATAATTACTTCATAAATTGGAATCTGAGTTAATATGCGGTGATAAACGAGGTCTGAAATGGGGATCTTATTTGTCCAGCTGAGATTGTTGACAATTCTAATTGTTCAATGCTTGCACTTATTTACAAATATTAGTTCATTGAAGATAGGTTGAGGTACAGGTATACGCAAAACAAAGAAGCTATCTGGATTGTTCAGTTCTCTCTGGATGGTTGTGGGGTGCACGTCTCAGAATTATGATTGGTCTTCCGTTTCATTAATAATGAGATGGTCAGTTTGTTCGTTGAAAATCGATCACAAAAATTAAGAGTCACGACTGCTCACATTTCTCTCATTTCTCCGGTGGAAAAAACTTGACTGAACATTCTTCAGAATTCATTAAGAATAGTGGTAATGCAAGCCACTCTGTTCACCAGCAGCTGCCGTCTTCGCCAATACCAAACAACAACAGTGTTTGGGATTCTACTGTGTACAACAAAAATTCAGCTGTAAACAGCATCACATATAGATCAGCTGTTCGTTCAACTCAGTACGAAGGCGAAAAGGGTGAATGTGCTCTTCGAATGATCCATCAAAAGCTCTCGAAATTAGATGAGGCTAACCATCGATTCATACAACACCACCATTGATGCAATCGTAGTGTTGAGAGCTTAATAAGAGGGTTGAGTTCTCGGAGAGTCAACTGAATTGGCAACAATAACATCTCCTCAAGCAATTCGTCGTACCGTGGCAAAGTTTGAGTTCGAGTGCACTCTTCTGGACTTATGAGATTAAGCTGTATTTCATCAGTTTCTCTGAAACGAAGTCGCCCATGTATGTACTTCTAAAGAATTGAGTCAAGTGCTAAGCAAGTACAGAGAAAATGCTGCCTGATGCAGTAATCATTAAAGAAGATGGATAGCCCCGTACCATTTAGTGACTTATGAAGTGATGTGAATCCTGAAACATGGTGTAGAACACCTATGTACCTATTGAAACATTTTTCATTCTTAACTTCATGACCAACAAGTGTTCCCATGATGTCGTTACTAGAAGAAGCCATGTACTGAGGGTAAAATCGTTTGTTACTTAGTGAGAGTAGAAAAACATCCCCTAATATACACGTTGGTTTAAGTCAGCTGCATAGGTTGAAGTTGAATTGTCCCATCCTAAGATCAGGACATTAATTTCGGCTTCATTCTTGTTTTACCTAGAACTAAATACATATCATATCACTGTCCACTTTAGTCAAGGCAACAACTTATTAGAGGCACGATACTGCAGCTACCCCATCCATTATAAGCCGATTAACGAAGGTGGGTCTAAATTAACAAGCGTTTCCAACTGGGATGGTTACTGGCTACAGTAATGGCATACCAATTTCGCTTACGTCCTGTCTACTTCTGTGGGCAACCAACTTAAACGCGTACTTTGGTTTAGTCCCAATGATTCGGAATTCTATAAATGACTCTGCCACCTTATGAAATGAATCGGTAAACGCCTCGATAGACTCATTTCGCTGCACAGCCCTTATAGTTCGCTTTTCAATCGTCTTCTCCAGCTGCCTTCAACGCAAACAGGACAAAGAATCGCAGGTAGAAATTTTGTCTTTGAGCCCAATGACTTCTTAATCCGCTTACAAGTGAGTTCATGTCTCTGCACCTCCTTGGGAATGACAATGTATAAGGACAGCTAGGCCTTTTGAGTGAGGACTGTTCTCCTCATTTCTTTCTTTATCGAGAACAGCTCACTCCTGACCCAAAGATGACAAAGTCCTTGACTAAGTCGTAGTTATAGCTGCACCTTAAGATGCTCTGGCCAAAACGGTAGCATGTCTTTTCATCCTTGACAACACATTATACTTCGATTCTCCGTCGTTCAACGCATGAACCATCCTATCAAATTCACTCGGCTTATCAGGTAAATGGCATCTGCGTGTGCTTACTGTTGAACAGAAGGTCGTGCATCTTGTATTGGTGTTCTGATCGATTTTTTCAAGAATTAGATTAATCTTCGAAAAGACTCTAGGCGAACGTTCGCACATATAAGTGTGAGATTTTTACTCCCTAAAACCACCTCTCTCTATTTTTTTAAGACCACAACTAAGTGAAGCACTTAACCCGTAGTGTGCATTTCATGATTTAGGCACTGATCGGCAGGTAATTCTCCAATGAAAGTTCCTGCTAACACCGCAACCATGCGCGGGTGTAGACTATCGCACGAGATCAAGGGGTCTAGTCGTTTGAAGTCAGCACATTAGTCTCCTCAAGGATCGGGTGAACTGCAGTGTTTGTGTGCTCTTCCAGGCGGCGCTTATATTTATAAGCAAAGATCTTAACTTCATCTTGGAGTGTTAATATTCCAAGACCTCTGAGGATATCGTCGTTTCTGATATACGATTGTTCTAAGCACCTTATTTTGAAAAGTCTGTATTATATTCATATTACTTGCCTTAGTACAACCCCAAAGTTGTACACCATACGTCCAAACAGGTTTTCGGATTTGCTTGTATACAAGTAGTTTGTTGACAATACTTAGCATGGATTGTTTACCAATAAGACAGTACATGTCAAGTTCTGTACGTTTCTTCTTAGCGTGCTCCTTCCACTTGAGTTTTACGTCAAGAGTCATTCCGAGGTATTTCGCTACATTGCCAAAAGGTATTTGGACACGATTTAAGAAGACTGGGAAGTTATTAACTTGCCTATAAGTGAAATTAACGACTGATTTGCTTTCATTAGGGACAATCCGCCCGAAGTTCATCCATTCGTGTATCTGATATAGTGAACGTTGTAATTTTGCTGTAGACTCTTCAACCATTTTGGCTGTTACCAATATGGCGGTGACGTCAGCAAATATGCCCAGAACAGTGTGTTCTTCTTGTGGTAAGTCACTAGTATACAGTAGGTATAGCAGAGGGCCAAGAACACTCCCTTGCGGTACATCAGCATTTATATTTTTAAAGCAGAATAATTCATCATCAGAGAGATAGTTCGCTGAAATACTATACAGTTTCCCCGGTAGAGATCGGCATAGTTTATATTTCAGGCCTTCATGCCAAACTTTGTCAAAGGCTTGAGAAACATCAAGAAATGTGGCTGAACAAACGAGCTTTTGTTCAAATGCCTTTTCTATTACATCAGTTACATGATGTACTTGGTCAATAGTTGAGTGTTTACTTCTAAAATCAAATTGGTTAGTGTATGAGCTGTTTTTCTTCCACAATTAGACTTAAACGTCTAAGCAGAATTATTTCAAATACCTTAGACATTATCGGCATTAGTGAGATAGGCCTATAGGACTTTTTATCCGTTGATGGTTTTCCGGGTTTTGGTACCACAATATATACCTTCTGCCACTTTCCATTGACTAGGGACATCTACTTGACCATGTCAAGTCAAGAGCGGCATTAATTAAGTAGAGTACTTTAGTAGTTCCTTTCCTAGGTAACTCTTTAATAATTTCCCCTGTAATTAAATCATAACCAGGAGCTTTTTTTTTGGTTTTATGTTTTTTAGTTCTTCCTTGACCTCTGCCAAGGTAGCACTTCTCAGAACATAATTGTCGTCGTATATGCCAAATCCATTGTAAGTGACTGGAAGAGTTTGACCGTCGAAGCGCTTAAGCGTTTCTTCCAAGTAGTCTGCGAAGAGATTAGCTCATTTCTTTCGGGTTGGCGCGTTATAAGTTTCAGATTTAATGGAATTACATGACACTTTGTTGACCAAAGAGAGGTGGGTTTTGTTTTCCGACCGTTATGAAGCACCGTTGGTGAGATGCTAGTCCCTGGCCCTCTTTGGGCTGTACCACCACCTATATTATTATATTATTAATAGAGCAGCAAGAATTCTTCGTCATCACCTTGACAACCTAACGAGTATGGCAGGAGTGTCAAACTTGACATGGCGGTCCTTCCTGTCTACTCTGGTGGGTGTCGATTTGAAAATTTTGAATATTTTCCAGCATCCAGGATCAGCGAATCCATTTTTGGCATCCCTACCCTAGAAAAAAAATTATAACCAATCGTACAGTTCATCACAGTCCCCAGCTGCTTTAAAGATTTCAATTCACGACTGTCTGTCAAAGCAGCTTTGTTAGATTTATGTCTTGATATTGCGATTATGACTTCTACTCAGTTCTTCTTCTTCTTCTGGCGCTACATAGAGCCCGGTGTGGACCTCGGCTTCAGCCAGTTAGCCTCTCCAACCGGCACGATATTTTGCCTCATTTTCCACATGGGTGCGTCATCGGTGTCACGATCATCCTCCATTGCGGTGTTCTACTGGTGTGGAAGCAGAGACTCTACGAGCTGGAACAGTGTTGTTCATGCGCTCCACATGGCTCAGCTACTGATGACATTGAATCAGTAAACGCCTCTATAAATTGACTTCGCTGTACGATGCAACGAACTTATCGGGGATAGAACCACAGATCAAACGTAGAACTTTTCTCTCGGAGATACCACACTTCTCCATCTGCTCTTGAGATCGTTAAAGTTGCCGCGCTATCTATCGGGGGAGATCAATGAGAGGCTCTACTATTAAAAAGCCTCTTCAGTCTTCTTCTTCTGGTAGCGCTTCAGTCCGGGGTGGACCTGGGCCTCAACCAATAAGCCCGCACGATCTTTAGCCAGCTGTCTCCAACTGCGCACACCAAGTCGATTGAGGTCCTTCTCCACCTGGATGCCCCATCCGTTCCCTGGGCTTTGTCTATGCCTCCGCACCATAGAGCAGGAATTTTGGAATGAGGGATGAAGGGTCGCTGTGTTCGACCAATCACGTCAATGTCATCCGCGTATGCTAGCAGTTGTACGGACTTTTGGAAGATCGTGCCTCTTGTGTTAGCGTGTGAGTTCTGCACGATCTTCTCAAGAATAACGTTGAAAGATTCACATGACGGCGCGTCGCCTTGTCTAAAACATTTTTTGACATTGAAGGTCTCTGCGAGTTCGTTACCAACCTTGATGGAGCAGCCTCTTGAGTCCAAAGAATACAAAAAAAAACGATTGATTAGCCAGAGTTTTGTAAGAAGATTGTATTGCTATAGTGTGACGACTATTAGTTTCTTGTTTTAGTGAAGTGGCCAAAATCGTATAAATTGCTGGATTTCCTTTCGTGGGACTTTGCAAAAGGTCGTGCTTATGTGCACAACGTTTGCTGGTTGTACTACCTCTTTGGAAAGGAATATTTAGCGCCATATGGCCGAGTTATTATCCGATATGTCTTGTAAGAGCTCCTATGGAATACATAAGAACCATGTTGTGACAATTTGTGTTATGATGTACAAAATGAATTGTTCGCGCGAATTATACATTTTTATAATTGTATTGAATTGGAGGTTGTGTCCAAAATACAAATAAGAGCAAGAGGAGGAGAAATTAAATGAAAGGACACACTTGTAAAATTATTTAAAGCATTTATTTAAAATACACGAAAAGAATCTTAACACTAGAGAGATCTTGACACATTCTCGTCGAACTGGAGACTGCCACGATTGTTCTATCAATCTTCATCAGCATCCCTTTCATGATCGGTCGTTATCTCACTGTGAGCTCAAGTGGTTAGTCCCTTTTACTATCGCATACTATCCCATCCGAGCTCTAGCTCTAGTGGATTTACTATTAAAAGATCCTTCCATTTAGCGATCGAATGACCACATCATCATTTGGGACTATGACATCCTTATCTGCTGGGGTGTGAGTATGAGAAACCCCTGGACCTGACATATCCGAGATTGCTGGCGTTAACATGTCTATGACTCGCGCTTGATCATTGCGCTTGTTATGTCCAAGAATGATATCATCTCTTGGCTCCTGGAATCATCAACATTCTGTTAACTTTCTTTTCACACTCTCTAAAGGACCGACCAAACGTTTGAGTTCAAACTGATTTATGAATGCTTAATTTCTAATCAGAAAACCCGCATTTATAAATGCCATTCAATCATATCTGCAGATAAGTGATAACGCGACGCGCTTACCATATCAAAACTGATAGCTGATAGCTGTCCAGCGAATTATCTTATCAACGATAGCTGAAAAATATAATTAAAGACACTAGTCCCACACATCGCAATTGCATTGGTTAATGCAACTAGTCAACCGTCCGCTGAGTCACCCGATGAAATGTTCCCAGACCGAGTGGAATTTTCCACGAGCAGACGAGCCGCAATTCATCAAACTATACCCGCTCGTGTTTGACAAGTAGCACATGCCCAACGAGGTAATTAACTCGAACTGACAAAGATTCTCTTAAGCGACTGCTATCAACTATTTTTTGGTGTCTAAGAACATGTCTATACACATGTTTATATGCGTACAAGGGAGATAAGTATGTATCTAACCATACCGCAGCTGATTACATCAATGTCAGGGCGATTGTCGAAGTGGGAGCTTTGTCACGTCATCAATTTGTGTCACAATGTGTAACGATTGTGCGTGAGAAGCACATGTGAATGTCGAGCATTTGAAACGTTTGAGAGTGCCGTGATTAGCATCTTTCCGAGCGAATTGATCACAATTCACTAATTCCCTGCGGAGAATAATTAGAAAGTGAATTAATTGGTTTTTGGCAAAGAGATTTACGGCTCACTGCTCGCTGAGTGCAATCAACTGAAGTGGTCTTACGGCCGTCTTAATTCACACACATAACGAACAGAGCTCTTGTCGGGGGTGTGTCGTGGATACAAACAACAGCGGAAAAAAAAACTTACGCAAAGCAGAAGCTATAAAAAAATCGTAAAGGTAATCTTCTGGGGATGTGAACGGAATACAAGATTAGAAGCCATCGGACATTTGGTTATAAATGGAGTACTCTGTGGTTCAGAATTGTTATCGATTGATTATGGAGTTTTTTTTATGTTCAAGCGGATTGACAAGGCAAGGTTGTTCAGAATTCATTTGTGGATTGGAAACTGCAAGGACACAGCAACCTTGTTCAGGAAGTGGTTGTGGATAGGGCACCGCCACTGGTGGCACTGCCATGGAAAGATGCGGCATGATACATGGGCGATTTTTCAAGGTGCAATTCTAGAGGTCACTTCTTTCTACCTTCTATTGGATACAGCGGCATTGTTTAGGACTCAAAAGAGACGTCTTTTCTCTTTGCATAGGGCAACTGACTCTAATGATGCGACACCGTCTAAAAAAGCACTGTTTTCGAGATATGTTCGATTCTTATCATACTGAAGTACTTCATGTTACCGTTTCCGTCCCTATTGTGGTAGCGGAAAAAACGTGGCATGGAAAAATGAATCATCGAATTATCTATCGACGTCAGTGTTAGGAGCTGTACCTAGTCCTAGAATATGTGCTTCCAGCAAGAGGACTCCTTATGCCACACTGAACGCTAATCGATATCTTGATTTGAACCGGCTAGATTGCGCGATTTGATGTACACCTGATCGCCGATAAGCCAGAGTCAATTGCAGCCTTGGAAGACACGTCCTATTAGCGAGATCTTTTTTTTCTGGTGGTGCTACAGTCTGGGGTGGACTCAGGCGTCAATCAAGAAGCTTCTCCAGTTGGCACGATCTTTAGTCAGTTCTCAGCTGTATCCAATTGCACACGCCAAGTTGATTGATGACCTTCTCCAACTGCGTGCGCCATCGGTTCCGTGAGTGTTCTCTTTTGCGTTGTCCCACTGCTTCGGGGTCGAGGACTCTTCGAGCCGTAGCAGTGTTGTCCATGCGCCGTTGAATACATAGACGGCTGGCTAGACTCTTACCGCTGTACAGTTCGTGGTCGACAGTACGAAAGATTGAACACATCTCTCTCATCTGCTTTTGAGACTGTCCGGGCGTCCACTCCATAGAGCAGGACAGGGTTGATCAAGGTTTTATATAATGTTAGCTTGGTCCTTCGAGACATGGCTCTACTACTCAATTGCCTCCTAAGCCTAGAGAAACAGCGATTGGCAAGAGTTATTCTGCGTTTAATCTCGCTACTGGTGGCATTAGCACTATTTCCTTGCGAGTCAAGTTAGACGAAGTTCTTCACTACCTCGAATTTATAGCTGCTTATGGTGACGTTCTGGCCAAGTCGTCGATGTGCGTCCTTTCTCGATGACAGCATATACTTAGTTTTGCCCTCATTCACCGCTAGACCCATTTTAGCCCTCTTCCGCTTCAATGCCAGCAAACGCTTCATTGACGGCTCGCTGTGTTCGACCAATCACGTCAATGTCATTCGCGTATGCTATCGTACGAACTTTTGGAAGATCGTGCCCCTTGTGTTAGCGTGTGATTTCTGCACGATCTTCTCAAGAATGATGGTGAAAGAGTCACATGACGGCACACATGACGAAATACTTTTTTGACATGGAAGGTCTCGGTGAGTTCGTTACCGACCTTGATGGATCAGTGACATTTCTCCATCGTCATTCTGCACAACCAGACGAGTTTGGCAGGAATGTTTGCCTCTTGGCGTTGTAAGGTCGTCTCTTTACCATCACAGTGCTATCCCAAAACACTGCGTTCTCTTAGTGTATGCCCTCAGTAGCGCTTTACATAACAGACGCTTGTTGCGCGACTTAGGATCATATACCGATTTGCATCTCACAGATTACTTCAATAAACAATAATGTTATTAATCCAAAACCAAAGAAAAAACACAATTTTTCCAAATCGAGATAAGTTTAGCTCAATTCTGTTGCAAGGTTCATTAAATATTCTTTTGCACCTAGTTATAGGTTCATTGCAACCATAAGTTGTTCTATGCATTCTATCGAAAAGTATATTTTTAACCCGAAAAGATCTTTGGGGAGCATATATATTTATAAGCAAAATCAATTCCTGTGAAATTATACATGACTGAAGATGCCTCCCGCTCCCAGAAACTTAAGGTTTGCAAGCCAATGATATTGCATCTTTCGTCATAAGGAGGAAGTTCGTCAAACATGTTTAATTTACGAATTGCAGACCTTGTAAAGTTTTCTTTGAACTCTTTCGAATCTTTGTTCTTGAACACTACATGGGGGTCCCAAATAATGGAAGAATATTCTAAGTGAGGCCTGACCAACGAGCAGTATAAAGTTTTAAGGCTATAAACTTCTTGGAAGTTTTTACTACTCCGCCTTAGAATTCCTAACAATGAATTAGATTTAGATGTGGCATAATCATAATGTAGTGAACAATTTAATTTTGAGTCAAATATGACCCCTAGACTTCTTCAAGACGATGAAGCAGAAGATCATTGATATGTGTTTTATGATGTTGATGTTACATGCGTCATATGATATATGAAATGGTGTTATATGCGCCCTTGAAATCGACGATTATGTGGTAGGTGTTGACCTGCATCTCTTGAGTATTTTCCAATATCTGCCGTAATGTGAAAATTTGGTCGATCACGAACTTCCCCGGCTTGAAACCAAACTGATCATATCAGCTTATTCACGCACGCAACGGCTGAGAAGATCTTATAGGCGATGTTGGGGAGACTTATCCCTTGGTAGTTGGCGCAGATGGAGGGGTCTCCTATCTTGTGGATCGGATCAAACGATACTGAGATTCCACTCGTCCGGCATCCTTTCCTCCGACCATATCTTATAGATGAGTTGGTGCATGTACCTTACCAGTTCATCTCCAGCTGCCTTAAACAGTTCCGCAGACAGTCCGTCTGCACCAGCAGCTTTATTCGACTTCAGTCTCGATATCGCTATCTTGACTTCGTCTAGGTCGGGGAGACGGCATTCTGTTCAATCGTCATCCATAGTGTGTATTGGTGCCTTCCTCGCTTTTTAACAAATCTACAGAAGTCATCTTTCCAGATTCTCAGTATCGACAGCGACTCTACTATGCGTTGTCCTTCTTCGTCCCGACAGACTTCTGTCCGAAGTTTATACCCGTTGGTAGAACGTTCGAACATTATTTCTGTCGTAACACCTCTCCATGTGCTTGATCCACTGCTTCTCATGCTCTTTATTTTTGCTTTTGAGAAGCCTTCTTCTCTCTCTCTTCTAGAGCTCACACAGAGCGTCACCTTATATGCTACTTGCTTCGCTATATGCACCTGCCTGCACCTTTTCTTTCTCCTTCGCGTCGCAGTAGGAAGTATCCCATTCAATATTCAAGTCTTAAGCATCCGAATCCGAATAAACCCGGCTTCATTTATGTATACACGCTTTTGAGGCTAACTGTATATAGACAGATAAATGACATGCAATGATTCATAAAATTCATTTGTACTTCTCCTGTATTTTTGGCAGTTAAAATGCAAGCACTTAATAATAGGACTTAACCTAAGCACTTAATCAAAACTGAAAGCTTCAGAGTTCAGACAATCCCAAAGAAAACAGTCATTGAGTATAGTCGAAGTGTTGTCTTGCTCAAATGTATGCGCTTGAAGCGATTGATTGCCTGACCAACCTCACATTCCAAGAGAAATAGTCCGTGCTGATTGCAGTTCACAATTAGTCGTAATGTTTAACGTAGGTCGATTGCTTGCATTTACCCCCAACAACTCAGCCCTGGACTTGCCTCAATCCAACTAAAGCCGTCGGGGTGAACAAACACTAATTAAGCTGTTGCATGTTGTATGTGTGTGTGTTTCAAATGTATTCTCAGGAAGTGCTAATAATTTAATTGGACTGCAGATAAATGAATTATGTCATGTCAGAGTCTTTCGTTCGGTTTGATTACTTCAACACACAGTTAACGCCGGTATAAGGTGAAATTAAATTAATTCATTGCCAGAGCACAGATACAGAAGTCTGTTCGGTCGTCGAGTTATCTTCTGAGAATCTTATCTTTCATTAAGAATTATAAACGCGTTACCAAGGCAATCGAAAACAAAGGCACAGAGAGCACAGATACGAGTCGAGTGAACGATGTGCTAAAGTTTATCAACTGAACACAATTCAATTTGAACTCGAGTGATGTGAGTGATGTAACTTTTAGGTGTCTGCTTATGAAAATGCTCTTTTTTAAGTTGAACTTTGGCGGCTGTAATAAAGTTGAAGGGTTCTCTTAAGTGAGAGAAATAAGTGGTTTATTATTTGAACACTTTGCTTTGTGTGTTAAGTGCATATAAGAATTCACTGAGCGTGAAACATGAGTAATTTTGCATCGACATTTCGGCATATTGAATGGAGTTGTCTAATCTAGTAGATCCAGGGCACAACTACTCCCTAACTGTTTACTGCGTCGTGCACGGTGTTGATTAGCTTCGTTCTTGAACTAGTGATCATCAACGCGCTCTGTTTTGCTATCGCCAATGAATTGTGGTGCATACATTCGACATGAGCGTCACCAGTTGCCTTGGATACATTAAAGCATATCTCCAACCTTATCTTTACCCGACGAAAACATTTACATGTAATTATGACCATTAAACTTCTACACTCGGCATTGTATGTAATAGAGCACGCTGTTTTTTTTTTTTTTTTTTTTTTTTTTTTTTAACGCAATTTTATTTAATTCAATTTTATATTTCTTACTTGCTAGACAAAATTACTTAAAACTAGCTTAACTAACTTAAGAATTACAATTGTTCTTAATACTAACCTACTGACCCTATGCGGGTACTCTAAGCTAATCTGATCCATGTAATAAATGTGCCTTTCGGCTTAATCTACGTTTTTTTTTTTTTTTAGTCATTAAGACAATCTTTTATTTTTCATTTGCCAAGAAAACTTGTAAAAACTTGGCTAAACTTAACTACTTAAACTACCTTATTCTAACTTAATTACTATTTATTACTAACTTAACCTAACATAAAACTTAATACTATCTTAACTATGTCCGTAACAGTACGGACACGTGCACCAGGGCGTATATGTTGTGTATATGCATAACATATATAATTTATACGCCGTGATGCACCTTTTTTTTGTTATTATTTCCTATATATATATTTTTTTTTTGGATTTAATGTTTTATTATTTTTTTTTTTTTTTTTTTTTTTTTTTTTTTTTTTTTTTTTTTCTTACATCTACCTTAAACACTATGTAAGCTGGCCACTATGGTCAACTACCTGATCCTGTGGAAAAGCTAGCGGTGGCGGAGACTGGTTTTGGTGTAACCACCAGTAAAATTGCCGTTCTTTGGCAGACTCTTTCCTATCTCGAGCAGGGATCGCTCTACTGAACCGGAGGAGATCCTCGTGGGTGCGAACGACATCCGGTTCGTATTGAAGTCGCCTATCCACTGTTCGGCGTACGACATGGAAGATGATAGGACATCCTTGTGGATCCTGTATTAGGCCAATTGTGTCTAGATAGAGGAATGCTTCGGGAGGAATAAAGCCGTTAAGGCGCACCCTTTCATGGTACATACTATTGGGGTAGTAAGCCCCAAAGATCAGACTGTTGGAAGAGGTCATAGCTCGTGCAGTGTGCCTTCTGATTAGTTTAATTATAAAATTATCTACCCTATTCACGTTTGCCTCGTTGTACAGGACCTCGTTAGGGTAGTACTTCTTGTACTCAGACTCGGGTGTGCGATACAGACGGAGACAGCTCCTAAGACACTGCCTCTCGAACACCCTCATCTTTTCCATCTGGGAAGGACTCACGTTGAACCACAATGGACAACCGTACACCATAATAGGCCGTACTAGGGCCATGTAGCAGATTACCTTCACTCTGGTATCAAGTTGGCTGCTGAAAAACAACCTTCTTGCCGCAGCAAAGGCTTTTCTGGCTTTCGTCAGAGCAATATCTATATGTTTGTCAAAATACAGATATTGATCCAGCCAAATGCCTAGGTATCTAACTACACTTTTTACAGCTAACGGCCGACCATGCGGGTCAACTATGCCGAACTTACGCCAGTTTTGGCGCGTATCCCGCGATGCCCTGTCCAACGGGGTTCGGAAAAGACTAGTTTCGCATTTCTGGAAGTTGATAAGCAACTTCCAGTCGTCGCAAAATTGCTGGATTTTCTCGAAGTCACGCTGCAACAAGATGTTTATTACCTCGACCTTCGGACCTGATCTGTACGCAACTAGGTCGTCGGCGTACGCAATTAAGTGCGGCATGGAACCTATAAGATCTGCAGTGAATATGGAAAACAGGATCGGGGAACCAATGGCCCCCTGTTGCAGACCGTTTTTAATGTTAAAGACCGTAGTGGAAGTTACGTCACCATTTTTCACAACGAACTTTCTACCTGTTATCATGTCATAGATCATGTATAGCAATGGTTTACTTATGCCAAGCCTGACCAACTTGAGGAAGAGGCCCTCTAACCAAACGGTGTCGAACGCCTTCTCTAAGTCAATCAGGCAGGCACCCGTGCACTGATTTTTGTTTTTATTCCATTGTATGTCGGACACCAGTTTTGACGCGGCATTAATGGTATCATGCCCCGCTCGGAATCCGAACTGGTTGTCCGGTATGATTTTCTTTTCATCAGCCCATTGCTTCAGAACTCGAATGACTATCTTTTCAAAAACCTTGCTTATGCAGGGAAGAAGACTGATCGACCGAAGATTTGTCGGAATGGACTTATCTTTGTCCCGTTTAGGGATCGGTTGAACAACAGCTGTTTTCCAGTGCGTGGGGTAATGTGCATTACTCAGCGCATTGTTAAACAAGGTTGTGTATATTTGGACCGCTTCGGGGGGAAGATGGCGAAGCACAATGTTCGGTATTCCATCGATTCCCACTGACTTTTTCTTCTTCAGCGAGTGGAAGATACCCTGGAGATCGTCTTGAGAAATCAAGATGTGATTCCCATCATTGGCGACGGCACTATGTGCCATGTTCTCGTCATTGAACCTGGTGAAACCTGGATTCTCTGATCGCCATTGACTTATCTCATTGCGGAGATAGAAATGGTTTAGCAGGGCTCTGTTCTCCAGATCGTGATTCGGCCTACTAACCTCGTTGACCGTATACACTCTCTGGAACACTGCACCAATGGCTGTAACCTTCTCCTGAGGATCTTCCACCGCAAAGAAGTCATTGTCTAGCACTGCCTCATCTGGATCGATGCCAACTGAAGTCAGTAAGTGTTCGTTGTCTGTCGTCCTGGGAAGTCTTACGATTTGAATGTCGTTTTGATCTTTCCTCCGAAATATTTTATTTACTTGCGGGAACATACCCGGGTTGTTGGATCGTACAGCCCGGATTTTGTTGCCCCAGTGCAAGCTTATAGCCAAGCTATAGTTTATTCGAATTAACTGTTGGAGGTTCTTGATCTCCGACTTCAATGCTCTGACTTCCGCGTTTTGCGGATCTGTAAAACGCCTGTGCAAGAGTTTGAGTCTTGACAGCAGCCTACTTTTGTGCACGTGAAGTGCGTCGATGGTAGCATTTCGATAAACATCGCTGTTGTCGATTTGAACTACCTTCGGAATTGTTTTGTCCATCGTACGTTTGATTACGTCGTCCATTTGTATGAGGTACCTGTCAACCTCTTCGTTCGTCAGGTTTCTGTTTGTCGGCGGATTGATCCCACTCGAACGTAGTTCTGTGGATAAAGTCCTGGAGAAGCGTGGCCAGCGGGCCTTATCATAATTATAAGGGTGCCTCTGGACATACTCTTCCAGTCCTTCCACCTCGTTCGGGAGCTGAATAACTGCGAAGAGCCCGCAGTGATCACTCTCGTACTCAACAGCAGTTAGACAGTTCCGTGTGCGTCTTTCCACGTCTAGTATAGTCAGTCGTTTGTCTATCAGCATCAGATCCAGATAGGACCCGCTTCTGGGATACGATGGCCTATCGGTTGCTAGCAAATCTAGCTTGAACTCAACATTGTGTTCTACCAACCAGTTATACAATGAGGTCCCCCTGGTGTTATGCACCACATTGCCCCACTCTATATGCCTAGAGTTCAAGTCCCCGGCTACGATATAGTAGTTCTCCTCCGAGCTCAGTCGAAGGCTAGTGAAAAGAGTATCGAGCTCTGAAATGAAATATTGGTTGATGCGAGACTTGTCAGTTGCATAGATAGCGATCACATATAGCCGCTTACCACCCCGAAGGGGGATGCGTGCGATACACGTTTCTATGGCCTGGAATCTCCGCACTTCACCGCTATACACGACCTTATGACAAAGGCCTTTTTTTATTAAGAGCGCGACTCCACCAGCTAGGTAGCTTCGATCTCTTCGAATAATATTGTAATTTTTGTACCTGAGTGGGTGCGTCTGGCTTAGCTTAGTTTCGCAAACCATCAACACATCAGGATTATGGGTCTGCAACAAGTTACCGAAATTTAATTTACGTTCAGGGCGGATCAGTGAATTCACATTCACTGCTAGAATTTTCAGGTTGCAGGCTGCCTGCGCAGCCATTATACCGATGTTGCGTTTGGCTCTCCAAACAGCGTCGAATAGATGAGGTCTATTCGCGCTGCTTGTTCTTGTAACTGGTTCTGGAATTGGGTTTGGAGTTGAGCGATCTGCCTCTGGATAGAGAGCAGGATCGTCTGCACATCCAAATTTGCTTCTGGTTGCCTGGCCACAGGGACCTGGGTAACTTTCGGCACTGTCTGTTGAACCGGTCGCCCAGCCGATGCCACTTGGGCATAGGAGACTGCCGGTGTAACAGTGGTAGCTGGAGCGCGGGGCACTGGCCTCGCTTCTACCATTTTTCCTTTACGTTTGGCCTCTATTATTTTTCTGATCTCTTGGACCTTAGGACATCCCCGATAGTTTGCAGGGTGTCCGCTGGTCTTACAGAGCACGCACGTCAGTTTGCTCCTGTCCTCGACTTTATCGGTCCCTAAAGGACATTCCCCGCGATTGTGGTTTCCTGCGCATTTGACACAGCGAGACTGCATATTGCAGTTCGCCGCGGCATGCCCAAACCTCTGACAACGAACACACTGGAGTGTGTTCTTTGTCTTTTTTATTGTTTCCCATGTAACAGACAGAGTGCCTAAATGGGTAATTTTTTTTAGGCTCTCTAGTTTGCTGTCTGGGGTGACCTGAACCAGGAAGAAAGGAAGTTTCCTATTCTCCCTTCTCGATGCCGCAGTGATGAAGGGCTTAACCCCTACGACCTGGACATCGTCGCTCTGCGCTTGGCGCAGAATAGCGAGGATCTCATCGGGATCAGTGTCGGGATCCACGTCCTTAAGGAGCATGGTCTGCACCTTTTCCCCTTTCGGAGTGTACGAAAAAAACTCGGCCTCCGACACCGCTAACCTTTCTTTGACTACGTGATAGTCTGCCATTGATAAGCAATGGACAGAGACACGTAGTGGACCCTTATACTTAATAAAGTAAGAATTTTTTGTGACCAACTTACATAGAATGTCAACGTCCTTCGTCTCCAGTCCGAAGACGTTTATTGGCGGGCATCTCTCTTTGTTGGTTGGTTGCTGCTTCTGCTGTGTTGTCTTCTGCTGATGTTGTTGTTGTTGCTGCTTTTCTGCTGATTTCTGACGCTGTCCCTTTGGCAGCGGTTGGGACATTCCGGGTTGTTGCTGTTTCTGCTGATGCTGCGGTTGCTTCCCCTTGGTCTGCATCTGTTGTTGCTGCTTTGGCTGCTGCTGTTGTTGTTGCTGCTGCTGCTTTGGCTGCTGCTGTTGTTGTTGTTGCTGCTGCTGTTGTTGTTGCTGCTGCTGCTTTTGTAGCTGCTGCTGTTTTTGTGCAGCCTCTTTTGCTGCTCTCCTGGTCCTTAGTTTTATTTGGAGGGCTTGGATGTGGGCGTCCAGCTCCTCCCTCTCTCGCTGGCTCTTCTCCAGCTGCTCCCGGTCCTCTTCATCTTCGTCCTCCGATTCAGAGGACGTTAGTGCATGGAAGGGGTTCTCTCTACCGCTGTAGGAGAATCTTCCCTCCCCTTCTGTCGACTCGTATTCGACGTCGTCGACCATTTGTTGCTGCTTTCTGGGCGCTGCTTCTGTTGTTGTCGCTATATTTGTTGTAGTTGCTACTGCTGCTGTTATATTTGCGGCTTTAGCCGGAATTTTCATGTCACCTGATCCGAGGCTGGAGCGGCGCTTCACCAGGTTTGGTTGTGGCTGAAGCTTCTTCCTCCTCTTTTTTCTCCCCTCTTCATGTGTTGGCTGGTGGTCTGACGTCCCAGCCACCGGTGCAACATCACCCGATTTTCGGAGCTCGGGTCGCTCAACTGACTCCATTTCACTTGAATTCACACTCTTAGTGTCTCTACTTGATTTTATTTTAAAAAAAAAAGATCTCACTATTTTTTCGGGATTCGAACCCGGCACCGCGAAGTCACCGGAGATCACTCTACCGCGACGCTATCGGGTCTTGTAACTTTTTGCACCACTTTTCACACTTGAACTGTCTATGTTCGCACTAAGCCGAAACACGTCTGCACTGTTTGGAGGTCTGTGAACGACTGATAGAGCACGCTGTTCAAGTCGTGCACTGTGCAATTCTTTGAGTGACGCTACAGCCTTGGAGTGGACTTGAACCTAGTTAGTTCCACATCAACTATGAGTGGAAATACAGTGTGTTGTGAGTGAAAATGTTCTCTCACGGGTAGTCTAAAAGTGAATTTCGGATTTTTCTCTTCAACTTCTGGATTTGCTTCAACTTTTATTCTACAACTCAAGAGTCTATCAACTCTTGATTTTCTCAACTTGAGAAAATGTGAGGAAGTCAGAAATTTGGCTCCCTCCCTCTCTCTTTTCTTCCATTATCGTAGTTGCATGATCGTGTTTTCCTTTATTGTGTTCGCCTCTCAAAGCGGCCAAAAATAATGGTGCTCGAACTAATATCAGGGATCTCATCGCGTAACTTTTCAGACGAATATCGCCCTTTTGATTCACTTCGATGATATAATCGATGATTTGCTTCATGTAAGACCATTTCTATCGTCTCGCCTATTTTTACAGTGTAAGTGCTCTGAAAATAATAACTCTCACGTAAAAATGGCATCTGTGCTCTAATTCCTCTCAAGTTTCATTAATACATTCTCATTTCAGTTTGCGATCAAAACTAATACAAATGCGACCTATCACTCTAAAAATGTCTCAAAAGTGTTTAACAATATACGTATACACAATTTGTTCTTATTTAATAGGAGACTATACTGAAATAGGTATCACCAAAAATCAGTCGTCGAAGCGATAGATAATGACAGTTTTCAGTCTACGCGGAGCAGGCAAAACGATATCTCTCAGACGCTATCGTTTTCTTATGCTTTCATGAAGCGAAACTACCGTCGAAAAGCTATCGGGAGATGATTGTCGCTTTACGCTATTAGATCCCAGGATTCATTACCGTCCAACCGAAAAGGTAATAGCCCCTTCGATTTGATTTGAAATAATGCAAGTATTTGATAGATTTATCAAGATGTTATGCATTCATATCAAGTCAAGTGGCGATTGCAGACTTTATTGGTCTGCATAGTCGCTTTCGCTGTTCTTCATAACACAGCCCGTAGCGCCTGAAAAATTCCGCCATCAATTAGTGTGTACATATTTTCAAGCAATGTTAAATCTTAAACTTCATATTTATAAATGGACATACATGCACATATGTACCTGCCTACAGGAACTCAGTTCATCAATACATTAATTAAAATCAGAAACAGTTTGTTTTGATAGAAAAACAATTTTTTACTAGAATCCAAATTTGGTAAATGTATCCGATGCATTTCCTTCACCAGCGAAAATGACGTTTCATGTGTCAATTGTCAAAAATATCACAAGGGAAATTTAAAAACTCAAACTGAGAGTTTAAACAAAACCACTCGAGACCTAACCACATCACTAACGTTAATGTAAAGTAATTTGAGTTGATCAACTCCTAAGTACCCGGCAAGTGGAGCAATAGTGAACAAAATGACCATAATTAGCTTCAAATAGCGTTGATCTCTCATGCCATTGCGAAATAATGTCGTACAGTGGCACCAAGTAAAAGGAAACCCCCTCTTCAAGCTGCCGGTGCGGACGGACTGTCCGCTGAAATCATTAAGGCAGCTGGTGATGATCTGGTTGGGCATCTGTAAGATATGGTCGGAGGAAAGCATGCCCGATGAGTGAAATCTCAGTATCGTTTGCCCAATCTACAAAAAAGTAGACCCCTTTGACTGTGCCAACTATAGAGGGATAAGTCTCCTGAACACCGCATACAAGATCTTCTCTGCCCTTTTGTGTAGTCGCCTGAAGCCGTTTATAAATAACCTGATACGTCCTTATCAGTGTGACTTCAGGCCAGGGAAGCCCACCATCGACCAGATTTTCACACTACGGCAGATCCTGGAAAAGACCCCAGAGATGCAAATCGACACCCACCACCTTTTTGTCGATTTCAAGGCCGCATATGACAGCCTGCGTAGGGACGAGCTATACAACGCCATGTCTAGTTTTGACATTCCTGCCAAACTCGTCAGGTTGTGCAGGATGACGATGGAGAACTCTCGCTGCTCCATCAAGGTCGGTAACGAACTCACCGAGACCCTCACTGTCAAAAAGGACAAGGTGACGCGCTGTCATGTGATTTCTTTAACATCATCCTGGAGAAGATCGTCCAAGACGCACATGCTAAGAAAAGAGGCACGATCTTCCAGAAGTCCGTACAACTGACGTGATTGGCAGAATTCAGCGAACCGTGAATGAGACGTTTGCTGGCATTGAAGCGGAAGCGGCTAAAATGGGTCTAGCGGTGAATGAGGGCAAAACGAAGCATATGCTGTCATCAAGAAAGGACACACCACATCGATGTCTTGGACAGAGCGTCGCAATGGGCAGCTATAACTTCGAGGTAGTCAAGGACTTCGCCTACCTCGGCACCGCAGTAAACAGTACAAACAACATCAGTACCGAGATCAAACGCAGAGTAACTCTTGCCAACCGCTGTTTCTATGGGCTCAAGAGGCAATTGGGTAGTAGAGCCATCTCTCGAAGGACCATGCTGACTTTATACAAGACCTTGCTCATCCCAGTCCTACTGTACGGCGCGGAGGCATGGACAATCTCAAAAGCGGATGAGGAAGTCCTTGGTATCTTCGAGAGAAAAGCTCTGCGTGCGATCTTTGGTCCTGTTTGCGTTGACGGTTTCTGGAGGAGAAGATTCAACCACTAACTGTACGGGCTGTACAGCGACACGAGTCTAGTCAGGCGAACGGACAACTCAGGTCCGCCCCGATGAGTCTCCGACTTCGACCTCGTGGGACAACGGAACAGAGGACGCCCGCGTGATGGTGACGCACCCAGGCGGACACTGGAGACAGCTAGCCAGACACCGTGCCAGCTGAAAGGGCTTGTTGGTTGAGGCCTGGACTGTAGCGCCAAATAAAATAAAAAAAAAGAAATAATGCAGACTGGACTTGACAACCTTTGTATACATGTGTGCTGCCCATTTTTGTCGTATGCTTATACAGCGTTCTACTCAACTGAATGGCATGATACTTACTCCATACGCAGACGGTTGAGTAGACCCACGACTTAAGATAATCTTAGTTAGTTATAATTGCTTATAACTTCTACAATTTTAACCACAGCGAATTATAAAATTCTGTCTTGTAATATCAATAAATCAATTTCTTTTAAAGTCGAGGTTATGTTTGTGGCTACAGAACTATCATCATGTTGAAATTCATAAACAGCAACGTTTCCGAGTCTTTGAATATCTTGGAACGAAATGCGGATTGGTCTTTTTTCATATTCTTACTTGGAAAAAAAACTACCCAATGAAGATCTATGTACGTTTAAGAGCGTTAACCAATTCATTTTCAATTTTAACAAAATTCATCCCAATTCATAGTCTACCACAGTGGTTCTCAAGGTTATTAAGTTGTGGAACGCTAAACAAGGCCCAAATATATTTCAGAACCCTCAATCTTAACGAGAACGATAGATACAAAAAATGAAAAACAACACATTTCATCCAATTGTGATTTCTATTTAGTCTTTACTTAAGTATACACCGAAAAGCCTGCTTCACAGCGTTAATTTGTGACAAAGGGGATCAAATTAAAATAGCCTGTTTGGCAAATTCATGGTGTACCAATACAAAACCAAATTCATTCAATGATACAGACTCAAATACATGACTTATTGAACAAGAACTCTGCAGATCTGTAAGAGACTTGCCTGGGTTTTCATTAGAAATGGATTTTATACCCACTTTTAGGTTGAAACCAATCTAATAAAGATCTTTCTAGACTTGCCAAATTTCCAGCAATCATATTTCTTGCAAGAATTCATTAAAACTGGAATTCATTAAACATTGTTGTTCTGTAATCAGGTAAGGTTAGCCAGGATATCCCCATTCGGACTACTACCACTGACCCCTAGTTAGACTGCTATCAGTAAATGACTACTCCAGTGATGGCGCTGTTAATTTGATCCCAACGGCAAATGGTGACTGGAGCAGATTTGAAAAACCAGATAAAAGCAAATTAACTTTGCTTTCACTGAGATTCGAACCGGGGACCACGCTAACCACGGGCAGGCACTCTACGAACTGCGCCATCCAGTCGTTTTCTGTACACAGTTAAGCCAGAAATTAATATTTCTTTTTAACTGGCAGCTTGTCTCTCGCAAAAAAATACTGTTATGGATTGTTCCTGCAAAGCAGTAGCAGTAGTCTGCATATTTCTACAGCTGTGAGTAAAAATTGGGGTTTAAGCCGTATTTTGCAGTCAAATACCCAACAGAGCGACGATCCGGGGTGAACCTGAGCTTCAACAAACCTCTTCAGCCAGCGCGATCTCTGGCTCAAACTCTCTAAATGCTAATCTCTCTAAAATTATTGACGAATTTAATAGAAAACCAAATAGAAATATAAATTCTGCAGCATAATCGAGCATCAGAGTGAACCGTCGTACACTGCCAAGTCCTCCAAATTTATATAAAATTGTTTTTCACTTTCAGACTGACCGTACATTAATACTGCCTTTAAATCCCACATACATTAAGTTAAACTAAATGTGTGTCAGTCATTTTTTAGTTACATCTCCAATTCATAAAAAATTCAATCAGACAACAGCTAGATTGGTGCATTTTCTGGGGCCTTACATACTTTTCTATCGCCTCGATTCAAAGGAGGCCATGATGTGCCGTTTATATTGAAGTTAGTGTCTCTCAGATCGAACCATAGCTTTACCAAGTTAGGCATGAAGTCTATATTTTGACCGAAATTATAATAATTCGTAACACGCTGACCTGGTTACAGTAGACAATGAAATTTGTGTTCGCAAACAAATCTTAAACAAACTTTTTTCAGTGGGGACAGATGAGTCCAGCTCAACACCCACTGTGTTAGAAGACTACGGGAACACATATCCAAGGACTTCTGCACAAGTTGTTTGAACAGAGATGACGAGGAGGAGCCAATGCAATGTACATACTTACATCCAATGGTCGAAAGCTATTGCATTATCTACTTACATTACACTTAAGTTTTCTCTGCACCTGCTAAGCCATAGTGTCTCTCAGTTGTCTGCATTTGCAGCCTGTGCTACCGCAGTGGGGTACCCAAAGGGAAAGTCCTTCACTTCATTGAAATGTCTCGTAAGTGGATAAGTGAATACACTACTCGGATATCTATGTGACAGCGCCAACACCTGGTGCACCTGCCTAAGGTACTCTTGTCTGAAGTACGTTTTCAATGTACGAGTAGATCACTTCTTCTTGAAATATAATGGTATGACTTTTATTAAGCGATGCCTCTGCCTGCTGCTTCGGGATTCAATTAATCTTCTTTGCAAGAGTGAGAGTATGTGGGGTTGGGTATTTTCTCATATCCATCTCGGGAAAATTAAGTTACACTCTGGGTCCTAGTTTTAAAAGAAAACTGTAATAAAAAAGGAAATATGTAAGTAGTTGTTTAGGTAGGTAGGAAGTGAACTTGAACAAGAGTATGTTCATTGCCCTGTCGCTTGGATATGAACCATAGTTTAACCCACCTGTCTGCCAGAAATTTTCACATTTATTAGACGTAGGGTTTATATTGCTCAACACAATGATAGTTTAATCATAACAGGATACTGCATGTTACATAAGAAGTATCAGTTTAACAGCATTGTGACCGATTTGAAATGACAAAGACCGCTACCGACTCCGGGAAAAGATATGGAACGCGATTTGCTCAAGGTGGTACCTCATCCCCAGAAAATGCTTTAAACATTGCCAGGTGCTTAGACACAGTTGAATTGAAGACAATGCAGCGGTAATTACATGTAGGACGCAAGTCACAATTTATTTAGAGTCGATTTTCACCGTACATGTGAAAGGCAGTATTTAATTGTTTGGAGAGGGATGATCAATACATTTATATTTTTATATATAGTATAAGTAATCTACAAACATTGTCTTGTGTTCCTTTACCAGTTAGATAATAATTATTTGTACACAAGGTAATTCTTGATCATTGGTAGGAACGAACGAAAATGAACTGCAGCATCAATAGAAGTAGGTACCAAATACAATTTAAAAATACAGAAAAAAAAATTAAAAATAATGAAAAGTCCTTCCTTAAAACAATCTAGTTTTTGAATTCGTCCTATCATTAAGATTAGGGAGTCATTTCTGATATCAACTGACCTTGTTGTCTTTAGAAATACCATGTCAGCCATTCTTTCGTTACCAGCAGCAGTGTTGCATCCTATGGGCGCCACAGATGCAAAAATGTTGTGTTTTCCATTTTATCTTCGCGACGAATCTGACTACAGCAGCGTCTTCTCTTTATGGCGATAATAGATCTGAAAAATTTAATAATATTATGAATTGAAGATAATTAAATTAAATAATTTTTCAAAGGTACCATTGTGTCTACATCCAAGTCCTCGAGACTCCATATTAAGAAACTCGAGAATTCAGAAGAGAGTCGTTGTCCGAAAGCTTTCTTAGTATTTCAGCAATAAGTATGTCCAAAGTTTCGCTTCTCGGATTTATTGGGCTGAGCGTTTTGGTCTTCTGTCTTCTCTCCTGGTGACGAACACGGAGTGCCATACATAACAAAAGCATTCACCCAATTCGATTGTTTATGTCGGTCTCCTATTCCCGGAATGGCCAATTGCATATTGATAGGCATTTTATAAAATTGTGTGATACATTTAATCTTATCTAAGATTAATAATTTCATTTTACACATTGTTATTGTAAAGCTACGTCAGCAGGTTGAAGCAAAAATACGATTTTTCTTGCTACGTCTTTCGGAAATTCCAAATTTTGTATGATTTTTTTAATACCGGCACTCTTAGCGATGTGTCGAACGTATTTTCATTTTTCAAGCCCAGAAAAGTAAAAAATTAGACCAGAGGCTTTGCATGTGCCGATGAAAACTTTTTCAAAAGTATGAAGAAGAATAATAGCGGCCGCTGTGATGTAAGTGCATCGACTACGATGTATCTACGACAGACGTGCCAGTTTCAATACCCGAATTTACCAAATTTCATAATTCACGTCTTCACATCCGTCAAAAAGTACAGGGTAGGGCATCTAGTGGTTTTTTAATCAGAGGTTATTTTGACACTGACAGCATAACTCCGGGGAACGAAATGAATCGCTTTGGAAACATTTAAATCGTATCTCCAAAGTGAGTGCGGTCTAGCTCAAACAGTGTGTTTTTGGCCTAAATGAAGCACCCACCGCGACTGCTGTGCGCAGGGTTTGTACAAAAATTCGTGAATATTATGGCCCCTGTGATCATACGTATGAGAATTTGGCTACTGTGGCCGAGAGCATCACTGGGTCATTTTGTTTCGAAAATGAGACTGCGAACAACGTTTCGGTCAACGGTGGCCGAAAACCATACGTTTTACCATCGTCATCATCTTCTAACCCGCATGATCCACTAAAGGGATCGCGGGGGTAAAATACGCCCGGGAGAACTCCAGGCATCTCGATACTCCGCGATTGAATATAACTCATCAGTGGTTATGCGTAACCAGGCGAGCTATTACTTGGTCTAACCATCTCATTCTGTGCATGTAGGCGCGACATGCCAAGCATCCTATGCCACAATCGATCTTGAACGCACCAAATTTCCAAATCGTGTTATCAGCCGTCTTGGCGATGTCATTCCCCCGCCTTGGTTTTGCGATTTGACTCTTTTAGACTTTTTTTGTGGAGAACTGTCAAGATGACAATGTTATTGCAACAATTCGGAAACGATTCAAGCACTTAATATCATCCAAACAATCCGTGAGCTACAACCCGAAACCATCATTAAGGTCTTCAAAAATTCGGGTGACAGGATACACTACTGCAAAGCGAACCGAGACAGCCACTTCACCGAATGTTTGTTCTGCCATAATAAATGGACAAAATTTAATTTTGTTCATTCAATTGAATGCTTTTTTTTTCATTTCATTTTACTTATTGACGATGATAAAGATGTTTATCTTAACGTACATTACATTAAGATAAACATATTTTTTAGTACTTAGTATGATATACGATAGGATTTACATATTTATAAATTCAAGTTAATTTCTTATACATTATATAATATTATAAATATAACGCTAAAATTAAAAGGATTGATATGAGGATGGGATGTTTTTATTGCGGAAGTGTGGAAAAATGATGTAGCACTGCACTTTTAAATTTATAATAGTTATGTATGGACCTGATTGATGATAGTAATGTGTTCCATAACCTAACAGTGTGAATAAAGAATAAACGGGATGAATTCAGAAAATTCCAGTTGAGAGGAATAAGGTTAGTTGTTCTGGATGATCGAGTAAAACAGCGATTGTTAATAACTTTGCGTAGGGAGAGAAAATTCCTGGAATTGAGGCATTGTTGTAAGTTGTATCCCAGTAATTCCCTTGTATAAAAAGAAATGTGTTCTTGTCTATTTATTCCATATATATCGCACATCGTCATTATAAGAGATTTGTAATTTACGCTGGGACAGTGAGTCAAGACTACAATAGACTACCTCGGCATATGTAACTTAATATAAGATCAAGGCCATTACAAGTTTGCGTCGCGTTTCAAGAGGAGTGTAGAAAGCACTTAGCTAGAGTGTGCGAAGACAACCAAAGATACGACCTATAACCATATGAGTGCAATTATAATCCGATAAATCTCTACCAATAACATATCCAAGCCTAGTGAAAGATTCGACAGCTTTAACTTTTGAGTTATTTAGAAAAATATCTGGCAGATAGTCAAGGCTGTAACTTTTCTTTGATACAGGAATTACTTGAGTTTTAGCTGGGTTCAGTTGAAGTACGTTTGAAACGGACCAGCTATAATTAAAGGAAAATTAATTTAAGGCGTAAGTATGCACTGACGAATGCTTGCATACCGACGGCAGATCGTTGATGGATGGCTAAACAAAATTGGTCCTAAGATAGACCCTTGAGGAACTTCGTCCGTTTGAAAACACTCTCTGATACCTTTCAGACAGGAAAATAGCCAACAATTTTAGAGCACTATCACTAAAACCAAAATAGTGTTTTAATTTTCCAGCTCAATATCTCGTGGTTCATCTTATGGAAAGCCTTGGAAAAATTCAGCAAACAGAGAAGTTAATCATATTTTTTATCAAACGGTTGTCTAATCTCCTCAAGCAGGTTAACCGTAGCTGAGGAGCAGCATTTTTGTAAAGAAACGTAGATATGCCGAACCCTGTGCAAAGTCCTTTAAAGAATATGATTCTTAAACATAGCAGGTCGGAACCGGCATAATAATGTAGGTCCCATCCATTCATGATAGAACAATAGCTTGTATCGTACAAGTGGGTTAGTGTAGTTGAGCTAAGCCTGGTCCCTCGACCCTTTGTGCCACACCATAAGGGGAGCTGCAAGTAAGATTATTGAAGACTTTGATGTGACGGTTGCTATGTCCATCTGGAAAAAGTTAGGAAATAATCATAAGTTAATTGTATTAGAGAAAATGTCAATCATGACCACCGTCCCATTTCGCGATACCAAAACGGATCGTCCAATCGTTAGTTACACTCTCTTTCACTCAAGATAGTAGTTTCGGATAATTTGTATTCCTCGTACAAAATCACTCAAAAATTGCCACTTCTATAATTTATCTCCTTGCTGTAACGGCAAATTAAGCGGCTTAAAAGTTGAAAAGACTATGAATATTTTTCTTTCCTGATGGAGATCAATTCGATCCTCGATAGATCCAAATCATATCAGAAAAAGTAAGTTTTGTTCAAACAGAGTTTTCATTAATCAAACGGTGGCTTCCAAAGTAGAGCACCAACCGATGGCTTACAGTCGCACTCCTATTCCTTCCAATTGATATTTACACTACGAAACACATAAAAACTAACTATGTCGTGAATATAAAACCACCACCACCCCTCATGCCACCGAATTCTGACAAGCACTTTATTTGCTTTCATTTCGTACGTGAGTGATTCTCCCTGTACAGCTCAGTTTCATATGCCACACAGGTATGATATCGCCGATGCTGAATGAATAAAACTTCAAAGAGTGTTCAAATGCACATCATAAGCATTTGGGATTACTTGGCAAACGATTGCCTCGTTCATTCGATCAGAAGTTCGTTTACCAATTTTACTCATTCACTTTCCACATAAATATTTTTTTGTATGCAATGTGCTATTTCATAGCATTCCTGCGCGCACCTTTCCATTGAATGCCCTTCGGTGAATCCCTACACGTCCTTCGAGAGCAGCGGAATCCCCTTCATTCCGACGCAAAATGCATTTGCAATCATGAGTTGGGAAATGAGGAATTTCCACTTCGCATGCAACTAGCATTATCCTTGCATGTACCCTTCTCAATTTCCATCGATCCTTGAAGTCCACCCCCATGGTCCTCGAACCACGAGCAGCAGCAAAAAAGAAACCAATCGAATGCGCACTGGAAAATGACTTCATTGTAGTTTTCGACAAGAAAGCCTGCCGAAGCAGTCAGAAAGCTTTCCTTCAAAATCATCTGTTAAGGAGGGCATTACTTTAATAGCTTACATCTTTTACGTGCCCGAAGGACCTAATGCCGTCGGAGGATTCACTTATGCAAACGAGCTCCTTGAGGATGGACAAAGATTGCTATCGCCTCCCCCCGCGACCGCAACTAAAATGCACGGTGAACTCGTTCATTCCGACTTTCCGACGTGAAGCCAATTTCTGAAAATTTGGAGGGGTTCGTAAGTGCCTTGTTCCTTGTGGCACTTACGTGTGTAATTTCGTTTACCGATTACCTATGAGGCAAGGACATGCGATGCACTCGAGAGGAGAAGTTATTTTAAAACCACAAACCTACGCTATCGACTCACTGATTGGTTAAGGTTGTGGACTTAAATTTGTTTGTCATTTACCACTGCATGACTGTACGTCTTTCATTGCCGCACGGCAATCAAGGGGATATAAAAATCCGTCGAGAGCATATTCACGGGTTGTTGAAATCTGATTCACCGCAGGGGACGATTGTCATCATCTGGTTTTCGTTGTAAATGAAAGTCCTCGATGGCAGTACGAGGCCACTTTTGAGGCATGTCACACGAGACTTCTAATTGATGTGTCAATCAAGAACACTCCCCGTGTATTGACACCTTGAACACGACGCTCTAAATTTCTCTTGACTTCTGTGTGTGAGCGTACGTATCTTCCGTAAGGTGCTTAATTTTCGAATGGCGGCCTATTGGATTTCCTTGAGAGTGTCATTTAATGAGAAATAATGAGATTTTCGAAATGGTGCCGTTGAATTTACACTTCAAGGTGAATGTGTTTTCTGAGGGGACGAATCGATATTGGCGAAGAGTGGGTCGATGCTGGGAAAAAAGTTGGCATAGAATCGCACATCAAAAGGATGCTTGTTAGAATTGATCTTCTTATAAAGTCTGGCATTTAAGCTGAGACATGTGTTGCAGCCCGTCGATATTTTTTGAATAAAATACAAGTGAGGTATTTTATTTAAAAAATTGACAGTCCTTAAATTTAAAGACGTATGAATTGCTGTGGGTTTGCATATGTCATTGTACGTATGGACTTACTAAGCTGTGTTTTATTGAGGGTGCATGTTCGCCCTGACTGGCTTATAGCCATGGATCAGTTAGGCCAACGTATTGCGTCCATTGTCACCTAACTAGCGTAGAACCGAAAACATGAAACCATCCCGATTTGTATTAATTTGTTGACAAGAGTCCTCTACCCATTTATACGACGCCAACAAACTAACAATTTTTAAAGCAATATTCCAAGCAATAATGTTCTATGGATCCCCTGTCTGTGGTAAGTGTGCAAAAAGCCATCTTCTTAAACTCTAAATAACTCAAAACAAATTGCTGAAAATGATGCTGAATCTTCCATGGTTTTTCTCAACAGAGGAACTTCACAAAATGGCTAATATTGAAATGGTTTCAGATAGAATTGAAAAACTAAACCATCAATATAACATCTTTCTTTTGTGTCCGACAACGACTTGATTTCAAACTTAGTCTCATGAGTGCAATATAAATTATTTATTTTTGTTGTGTCATCTCCTAATTTGGGGACGGTTTTCTCGAAGTGGTCATAGAAGACCACTGCCTGTACTAGCGCTCTTTTTGAGCTTTTCTTGTATTGAGCGATCTCTTCATCTACTATTTCCTTGAGTTCATTTCGGGGCATCCTTGCAAAAGGGCACAAAGTACTAAAAGAAGATCGTTCTTTTATACGGCTACTAACTTTGACTCTGAAGGAAAAATTTCGTATTTTTTTTAAAGAGAATTCGCCTTTGAGTAATATAAGACATACAGTACAGACCTACATCGACACTTCGTTCACGTAGAAATAATTAATTTCAGGACATGCTTTACAGTCTTTGAAGTATAGCCAGGATGTAGATCTTTGTTTGGAAAACGTCTTACATATTTTCAGCAGCGCGTTTACAAACTGAATTCTTGTTGAAAATGTTTATTTGCTACGTGTTGTTTTTCTTCTTAGTGTCGCATCCACGGAGTCCTGATTCGAGTAATCAATGTGTTACTATTTGTTTTGATGTTGCCTCGTTCAACCGAGGTGATATTCCAATGTGAATTTGGATGGACGTCTTAAAAGGGTTAGCTTTGCTGATTCGGTTTTATTTTTTAATCCCTTAGCACAAACGATATTTAGCAGTGGTTTGAAGGGATTTTTTTCTCCTTGATTAAATTTTATTATCAAGACCTAGATTCAAAATGACTGTACTACATCAATCTGGGAAAGATCAACGCCCAACAATTTTGAGCATTCTAAAACACATAAGTTGTTCCTAATAAGCTGTCCAATCTAAAATGTTAACGAAGACACCTTCATAAATTTTTTATTGATGAAGCAATTTCGTTCCGAATTGATCGTATGTTCTTTCTAGGAGATCGTAAAAGTCATCTTTGCTGTCGTCATCTTTATCCTCCGTTGGAGCGTGGGCGCAGATCAGGCTGATGTTGCCAAATGTAGCCTTGATGCGGGTTGTTATGAGGCGCTCGCTTATGTACTCCTTGCCTAAGTCTTCCGAACAATAAACCCGCATCCGAATAAGCGCTGCCTTCGCTCTTTGTAGCAATCGCCGAAGTAAATATCGCTCCGAATAGTGTCCTTGAGATTTATTGCTTTGATGGCACGAGCTGTGTACGAAGATGTACCACCTTTTTAGAACCATAGGTACATTACATATTCAGAAAACTTAATTATTAGCTTCCTAGACGCCTGACTAAGCTCATGCTGCTGTACATCCCGTACAGTTCGTGGTTGAATCTTTTTCTCCAATAACCATCAACGCAGACAGGAACAAAGATTTAATGCAGAACTTTTCTCTCGAAAAGACCAAGTGCTTCTTCATCCGCTTTTGAGATTGTCCGCATCATAGAGCAGGACAGGGATGATCAAGGTGTTATAGAATGTTAGCGTGGTCCTTCGAGAAAAGGCTCTACTACTCCATTGCCTCCTGAGCCCAAAGAAATAACGATTGGCAAGAGTAATTCTGCGTTTAATCTCGGTGCTGGTGTTGTTTGTACTATTTACTTGCGAGCCGAGGTAGACGAAGTCCTACATTACCTCGAAGTTATAGCTGCTTATGGTGAGGTTTTGGCCAAGCTGTCGATGTTGTGCGTCCTTTATTGATGACAGCATATACTTCTAACTATCGTACCGTAACTAAGGTTTCAATTACTACCGTAGAACATGAAACCATCCCGATTTGTGCGTAATATGATGATCTCATTCTGCTCATCGTCGACCATGGAACTCTTGGTGTTGCTCCAATACCCATAAGTAGTTTAGCACTGGATTACATACCAAACCAGCGAAGATGAGCAAATGTAGTGTTTATCCCGAAATGGGGAAGCAATCACGCCTACAAAAGTCCTATAGACCGATCGGCCTAACATCGCTTCTCCTTAAAACGATGCAAGAAGCCGCTGACAACTACATAAGAGAAGGAGTGCTACAGACATCCGCTATTCACTGCTATCAGCATGAATATAGTCAGATTAACGACGACTCTACTCTATCGCCTGACGGAAACTATTGAAATTGCCATTGAAGTGAAAGAAATACTTGTATGTGCTTTACGTAGTACCTTTCACAAGACAAAGTCTGTCTAAATGTCTGTCGAGCATAACACTGGCTCCAGTGGACGAAATTAAATATTTAGTAGTAATCTTGGACAGCAAACTCATCTGGAAAAGCACACACAAGAGGTAACCAAGAAAACGACGCGTGCTCTAATGAACTGTCGGAGCTAGGAGGGAAAATCCTTCGGATGCAGTAAAAACGTCTTAAGATGGATGTACATAGCTATTGTAAAACCATCAATTACATACGGTGTAATAGCAGGGAGATACCCAACAAAGTTCAAAGGTTGGCATACCTCTGTATTACAGCAGTCATGAGAACTTGCCCAACTGCAGCGATGGAGGTGCTATTGGAGTTGACACTCTTGCATCTAGTGGTGGAAAAATATGCAGAGAAACTAATCATGAGCATGGCGACACAAGAGATAGGAAAAGACTGGTGCATTACATCGAGACAATTCGATGCACACTCTAAATGCTACCACTCTTGGCCATTCCGAAAGATGACGGCATGAGGGAATTAAATTTCCAAAAGCAGTTTACAATTAAGCTCAGCACCAGAAAGGACTGGAGCAATGAATCCATAGTCCACAGACTGAGCACTGAGCAGCAATACGATAAAATGGTATATAGACGGCTCAAGAGCTGATTAAGGAACAGGAGCAGCGGTTTTTGGTCTCCGGACAAAGGACATTGAACGCAAACACATCGACCATTCAAGATTAAATCTATGCCATAGACAAATCAATCCTGCAAGCTTAATGTGTACATTAGAACATCAATATTAAAGATTTGGAGTGCCCCGAATGAGCATATTGAGGTAAATTTTCTCTCGGTTCTATATTATCTTCCAAAAACAGGTGCTGTAGAATTTTGGCGGGGTGATACGTGACGCTGTCACGCGAATTTTCTTGTCAACAAAAAGGCGGAAGCAAATGAACATTTGCTTCACACTTGAAAAAACGGGGTTTTCCAAGCATAATATTTTATCCTACATAATACCATTGATAAAGGAATTTAAACCCTTCACCCTAGGACAAGTTGCAATCCTATTTGGTATTTTAATTTTTCAAATTCTTATCCACGAAATCAAATTATGAGTGTCAAAAACAGACCTTGGATGAGGCCAAAAATAAAAAAATGGCGATATGCCAATCAATCAAGCACAGCGTGATATCCTCAGTCATTCATTCCTCACAACATTTTCTTACACGTATTGCACTGTGTTGAATTGTGAAACGTTGCTTTGGACATTGCGTAATAAATTGTCACCGACTGCTCTGTAAGACTCCAACAGTCCACTCTCATTCAAATTAAATCAAAAAAAAAACAGAATTGCCCGGAAACAATAAAAACACCCTGTTCCCTCAACAAAGTACAAGGCTCACACCCAACCATTGTACAACCAGTTGATATTGACGTTGTTTATTAAACGAACGTAATTAAAATGAACCCAAACTTTTTAATTCGGTAGTAACTTTATGACGAACATTTTATTGCCATTTTTATGACAGTTTTACGGCATAAACCGGACGATGATGATTAGGTGCACTGCACTCAATTTGCAGTCACATCAGATTACGCCCAGTGTGGACTCTAAACAGTAGCAGTAAATATATAAAAAGTTTTTATGACGGAAATAAATGCACATTGATTTGAAAATGATTAAAATGAATGGATGTTAACTAGCAATGTATTCACGGCTTAAACAGCTTAGAAAGCCTTCATTTACTTATGACGAACATTATTAGATAGATATATTTATTTTCTGCATAGTGTAGCAAAAATGGTGTTATTTGCTCTAGCTTGCACAGAGATAGGGTTTTTTAGTAACCTTCCTGCTGAATAAACAATTGTTTTTCAAGTAAGGATATGGACTCTTAATTGTTGCACTCTGCGAAAACGGAGTCTAAGAGGACAACATTACGCGCAACACCAGTGGTTGATTGTGAAACCAGAGCCTGATCATATTCGAGCTTCTTCAACAAATGGCATATCGATTAAGATCCCAGTCCAGTTTTGGGACTTTACAACAGTTGTGGTCCCATCTACTTCTATTTCGAGAAATTTCCAAATTTACCGCATCCACTATTTGAACAGTAAAACATAAAAGTGTACAATTGACCATGTAGTGAAATTCATTCTCTTTATGTCATTTAAAAAGGTTTTGCGCCTTGGCTTCAAGCTGTAGCCTAAATATAAACCCTGACATGACGAAAATGATGATGTTCACCTTGAAATATGTACAAAATACCCATCATCAACGACTATCCCTCTCAAGTAATTCTACGGTATCTCTAGAAAATTCTGCTGGAATATTAATAAAGAAAAACGGATAGAGATGGCATGTTTAGCTTTCTAATGCAGCTACCACTTTTGGAGAAAGGTGGGCATAGACCAAACCACACCTACCCCAGTCCAAAAAGCTAACTATTCCTGAGACCTGAACATATCAAAGATTGGAAAAGGACACTGTCTATTGGGAGAGCATATCAGATGGTTAGAAACCCCAATGGATTATGGCTGTAGAAGTTGCATGGGTGAGATAGACGTAGATAGTGTCTGTCTCTGTCGTCCCTTAAGCTTATAACGCTAAGGGCTTTTACTTTTCCAACGATCTCTTTAACTTAAGCAGTACCTCATCTCAGTGACCGGCTTGATCAAATAAAGGATGTATTGGATATTTAATTGGATGTAGTATCTAAAATACAAATAAGAACCAAAGGAGTGAAGTTAATAAAATAACACACTTTAACAATATTTAAAACATTTATTTAAAAAAGGAAAGAATGTTAAGCACTAGCTGGGAGAACTTGACACATTCTCGTCGAACTTGAGACTGCCACGATTGTTCTCTCAATCTCCATTGTATCCCTTTCATGATCTATCGTTATCGCACTCTGAGCTCAACATCCGAGTGCGATCGCATACTATCCCATTCGAGCACAAGTCGATTTACTATTTATTTAATGATCGTTCCATTTAGCGATCGTATGACTGCATCGTCATTTGAGACTATGACATCCTTATCTGTTGGGGTGTGAGTATGAGTAACCCCTGGGCCTATCATATCCAAGATTACTGGCGTTGACATGTATATGACTCGCATGAGAGATCTCCAAGCCACTTGCTCCTCTGCCATAGAGCTTTGGCCTTGGTCGAACCACCTCGTACTTTGGACGCCTATCGGCTGGAATCGCATTCAAGGCACTCCGCATGATAGTGATATCGGTTTGTAATGATAAGTACCTGATTTTTGAACAGCAGCTTCCTGGGATAACTAATTAATCCTTGCACGGCACCGGATCGGTAATGGAATCATAAAAATTAGTACAGAATAGTTGAACCGCCACCTATTTACCACAGTGCACTCATTGTTCCCCTAAATTGGAAAAGCACTTCGGTAATATTACACGTATTTCGATGTGAATCCACTCTGCCAGTAGACACAATTAAATGTTGAATTAATTGGATCGTTATCCTATTACTTTTGCAGTCACCGGTACGAAATATCCGTTATTCTACTGCGTCCTAATTAAATTAGTTTATCCAGGCATCAGGCATCGCCCGCCACCATTGTAATGAATATGACCCCGCTTTCCACATTTGTGGATTTCAATTTTTCATTGGAATTAAGATCGAATATCTCGGTTGCAGTCACAATTCCTTGTATTTCAATCAGGTATTCCATGCCACACACATTCCACTCGCAATGAATCTCCACCGTTTCCCGTACCTATCTCAACAAGGTGGTCAGCTTCCAATCTAGTTGTGGGCTGAAAGCCCGACATTAAAATAAAATCACCGCCGCGAGTTCCACTGTGCGTATCTCTTTGTCCATCGGCGACCAATAGATGGATTGTTGCGAGTCTTAATTGAAGCATTGATGAAAAGTTCATCATATAGTTCTAGTTTCCATGATTGCCCACATGTCCTGTTTTCAATACTTTTGAATTTAAATATTTTAAATAATTTAAAATGTGTACATTTTATTAACTTTAATATTTCATTTCAGGTGAGTTCGTGATGAAAATTGAAACAGTGCTCTGAACATTAAGACAATAATGTGCGAATAAAGTGAGTACAAAATTCAACTAAAGACAGCGCCCTAACATAAGTTATTCATTCGCCTGTGAGGACTTTATGCAAAGTTTCGGAACTTATTCGATTGCTTGTATAATGTTCAATTTCAAGGGGGAATATGTAACATCGTAGTTTTCTTGTTCCGTCAAAATCATGGGAATTATTCGTCAAAGAACACATGGTTTTCATGTATCAGTTAAACGAATGATGAAGTTTTTAAAACAATTTTATCACTCAACTAGCTGTTCCCCGCGACTTCGTATGCGTGGATATCGCGATTGGATGAATAATATTACTTCCGATCAAATTTGATTGCCATATAAAAGGTATAATGAGTCAATCTTAAAAGATAGACATACGCTGTCAGGGACTTTTTTCTAGAACTTTTAAAGAGGAACATTTCCATCATACATGATTTTTGCGTAACCTTAACATCAAAAAGCTCTCAAAAAGGATGTTTTTTTCCGTTTTTGCAGCATTTTTCATTGTTGCTTCGTTCCTATTGGTCGCAGCGTGATGTTATAGCCACATCTTCCTCGATAACTGCACTATCCAATTATCGCTTTTAACCAAACAAACACTTCAGTATAGATTGTACATATTTTAACACCTTAATATAATTTGTAATTCATGTGTAACTACCGGTATTTTATTTATAATCATCATCATCTTCTGACCCGCATGATCCACTAAAGGGGTCGCGGGGGTAAACCACGCACGAGAGATATCCAGGCAACTGGATCCCCCGCCATCGACTCTAGCTCATCAGGGGTTATGCCCAAGCGTAACGAGGCGATCTTATAGACTTGGTCCAACCATCTCATCCCGGGTCTGCCAAGTGGTCGCCTTCCTGATAGAATCGCATTCAAGGCCCGCCTCGGAAGTCTGGATGGTGGGTGCATTCGTGCTACGCGACCAAACCAACGAAGCATAGTTCTTTCCGTTCGAAGAAGCAACTACTCAACGTTGAGTTCCTCGCGAACTGTCGTGTTTCTCACTCTATCCGGCGAGTAATTCCCACAACAGCACGATTATTCGGGATCTTATTATTATTTTGGACATTACCAAAATTTCATGGCCATAGGTGAGAGTTGGAACAAGTACTGAGTTCAAAACTGCTAACTTGGTTCTCACACTATGCTCGGCCTTCCTGATTAAAGATTTCCCGTGCTGTGTCAAAACTGACCCAACTTGACCAATCCTACAGGAAAGTTCAGTATTACTCCTCCCATCTCTCGTGAAGAAGACCCCGAGGTACTTAAACTTCTCCACCTGATTCAATGGGACTCCACTAACATGTAGAGTGCATTGAAATGACCATAACCTCTGCCTTGTCCACGTTAACCTTCATCCCAGAATCAGAACATACGGCCACAAACCTATCGAGAGCGCGCTGGAGTTCCGTCTGGGAAGATGTAAGGATAACTAAGTCACCCACGAAATGAAGATGACTTACCCTCAACTCTCCCTTGTATTTATTCTAACTGTATTAAATTTAGGAAGCTGAGCTGTTTGCTTCACTGGCCAGCTTTTCACTCTATGAATGGTACCCGAGATGACGCGTCAAGTCCATGAAGGCGACCTAATAAAAACGAAAAAAGAATAGCTACACTTCATTTTTACTGTGGGTCGTGGGTACGATCATAGTTGTCGGAGTGCCTCTCGCGAAGGATTTATGCCTCCGCTTAGACAAATTCATTACCAATATTCAGCGGTATAGATTTTCAGTTAGTTTCTCAAGTTGCCCAAATCATGACAGCATTATGGCTAGGGATACAATTTACCTTGAAACGGACAGATATTTCGGCCAAACATCCTGACTTCCTTCTCCAACGCTATGTGCAAATAGACTAGAAAGGTTGTTTTGAGAGAGGATTTTAGATTTAATTTTTGCTATCCTCTGCAAAAAGAAAAGAGCGAAATATTTATACACTTTCGTGGCACATGCTCATCAGGGACTTGATCACTGGGTATCACGTACCAATTTCGTCCGTCTTGATACCGCTGCACAGAGTGGACCTAGTTGTTGTTGGTCATGCCTTTGTTGAAGCATGTTTGACTGCATATACGTTATTTAGTGACTTGGAGGGGCTCTAAAGTTTCCCACACTGACAACTCAGACTGCCTAAGTTATGTTTCGACCAAGCCAAATTTACGGACACAGTCACACATGATGCAGTGCGTCTTGGTGAAGTATAACATATGTTAATACAATGCTAATCTTGGGCCGGATATTTGAGTAGACAACAATCCTTTAAGGCTAGGTGGGGTTAGAGAAAGGGGTCAGTAGACGCATAAGCCAATTCTCACTTAGGTCCTGATGGACTTATTTTATTGTGAATTTTTCCTTCATCCTGAAATCCTAGTAAACCGGAAGATAGATGCTACAGGCGCTTTTGTTGAAAGAAGTAGTCTCCCAGGGTTCTATACCTCAACTGGCAAACACTGGGGCAGTGGCATGTGTATTGAGCTGTATCCTCTTTTTCATCAAGCCCACCGCCCCACCCTCTGCATATGAAGTCTTGAGTTAGTCCAAATTTCAATTCATGATACTTCATATGATTATGGGGAGTTAGTGCCCAGGGTAGTTGGGGCCCAAGCAACTTTATGTCGCTGTGAGGGAGTTTGTAACACCATTGGAGGGTGGCTAGAGATTGCCGCCATTTATTTGCAAGCTCCATGATTGATCTTCTTGAGATTTTCAAGATGTGGTTTGATACATAAGATTGCATAAGACCGGTCGCTTAAGTCCGCATAGAGTAATGGAGTCCTGCGTGCTAAGAACCTTAAGATCGTCACGGTAACATGCGAGCAGCTTGCACGTGATTTCAATAGCCGAACTTACTTTAAGAGCATGTTCAAGAATACGGAGAAAATTACCGCGCATGTTCATTTAAGCATCTCCGATCCATCTGTATAAACATGAATGGTCGAATTATTGATGGGTCCGTTTGTGTTCCACAATAACTTCGGAAAGGTATTTCGATTAGGAGTTGCAATGTTTAGTGAATCGAAACACTGTACCTTTACAGAAATAAGCTAAGACTCAGTAGAATGGAGAAGAAAATGCAACCGCGAACTCCATGAGATGTACGAAGATGTGAATGTAATTTTGATCTTCTCATTATGGCAATTAATAGTAGGTTGCTGGACACCCTCCCCTCCCCCCCTCCACCATTTTACGGGGTCACTTTATCTTCCAATGTATTCGTCCACTCCTCTTCTGAATGCTTTTATTGTTTATGAAGAACATGAAGATGACATCAAGTTGGTACTAGTACACACCTAATCGTACATAGCAGAAGATGTTGTTGAAGGAAAGAGCAAAAGGCAAAAAAAGGCAAATCCTTTCTTCTCTTTATCCTTGTCTTTCGACACTTCGACCGTATGACCCAGAGTCTTCTCGTTCGCACTCTCATTTGGGTGGTGCTACAACTTGGGGTGCCCTAGAGGGTGAACCATTAAATCTCCTCAGACTCCAGCTGCGCACACCCAATTGGTGGAGCAATCAAATCTCTTCAACCCAGAGCTAAGTTGTCGATGCGTTGTACATGGCCTAACGACCTTTGGCGTTGGATCCATTGACGCCTTTACCTCTAAAGCCCGTTGTTGGTTGAGTCTTCTCCTTTAGACGAACTAAACCAAAGATGACTGGTCCCTGGTTGGTTGCCTACAAAGAACACACGTTTCGCGGTTTCGCAGCAACACAACTAGATTCAACTGAAAGTTACAGATTCCACTGGTGCGAAAACTATACAACCCTATAAAATTGATGAAGCAAACCATGTCCAAGCATTTTCGAAAGGCACTCGTTGCTTTGTCGATTTATTTGCTCGCATAATTTACGTATTATCCCATCTATTGCATTCGTAGCTTAATGTCCAAGATTCGCTTCCCCTTTTTGAAGTGCGATGAATATTTTATATTTACTCAACGCTTATTGTTTCGTTTTTCCATAATTGCTCTTCAGTAAAAAGTTTGAAAGTTTCCTTAGGACTTCAAACTATAAGCAGTTTCCTCCACTTGATCAGACGACAAGTCCATCAACTTGGCACAAATCCGATCCCAGCACCTCTTAGGCTGCCCGAATGCCAATCTCTGATCTCAAATTTCCACAATCATACCCCATATTAGGGTAGAAAAGAAACCACTCATTCCCTCCCACTGCGCCGGACTAGTTGTGCTTTCCAAAATACATTTCACCGTCCAACTCCCACCTTGCCTTGCATATGAGACCATTGCGGAGGCGTTAGTCTCACATTAAACTTATGCATATATGTATGCTTATGCCGTCCGTAGGCAGTTTGACAACTCAAGCAGACAGCTTAACCTGAATATGGGCCCAGCGTTGTCGGCAATTCGAGTCGAAGCCCACATGCGTGGTTGCCAAGCAACAGGTAGGTTAATGAATTCATTGCAAGCATGCTAAGCAAATGGGACAGAGTGTTTTGAAAGAAACCACTCGTGCGTCGTTTGGTAATAACGTACACGATAGGCGACAGGTCACAACAGCATGTGGCCAAAATTGAAGGCACGCGTCGTTCATAACTGTGTACTGGGGTTAATCGACGTTGAAGATGACTTCGATTTGATGTTCGATTAGGAGATACACACTTTCTTTGGCTGGGTGGCTGAATGTGTGGACTTGGAAAAGGGGGAAATATGACACTCTGGCACGCTCGGAGGCAGTTTTCACCCCATCTGCAAAACGTATTTTCAGAGAGCAAATGAAATGCGCTCTCCTTCCACACTTGCGAACATTCTCCAGTCATGTGACTAGAGATTCATCGTCTCACTGATTTCGATTTAATAAACAAATGCCTTGCCTTAACTGCCATTGTTTCGTTGTATTATATTCGATCTTAATTAGTATTGGCCTTTCTTTGAATCGATGAGGCAACATGAGCGAAGGGCAACTTCCTCGTCACTGTTGAATACGGATATCGGGACACAGAGCCGCTCAAGTCGTTTCTCATTAGACTTGACTTCCGGATGTTAATCATTCTCCTCCACCATGCTGTATTTAATATCACGTCGGTCTTAATTATGACTGAATTATTGTTCGCCTCCGGTCTTTATAGGGTGACAGCGTGAACCATCCCTTCTCGGGGTATTTTTAGCCACTGGAGCTCACTGGTTCGGTTCGCGATTCCTTTCCTTCTACCAACTTAATGCGTTCATTGCGTGTAGCGGATACTTGGAGGTGTGCCGAAAATGCTCACACTTTGTCAAGAACTCTTCGTGTTTACTGCCTACTAGCGCGTTAATATTAGCAGTTGATTGAGAATGACTACGCAGAAGTTTAGCTTTTTGATTTGCGAATATCCTGAATAATTTATGGAATTTTTGTGTATACATTATTTCGACATGAATTCTAAATCATTCCAACACTCACCCTCGTTGGTTTATGCCACGGGTTTGCGTACGTTGTGTGCCATCGATTTCTGTGATAGCCTTAAGGGGCATTGTTCCTCGATGGAATTTCTGTGTAGTTGTCTGCATAGATTTGATGATCATGAGGTCCTCCTGTGATTGAACACGGGAGGTATCTTCGGATTAAAGCAATGTCTGTCTCCAGGAAATAAAGTCGACAGAAAAGACGGAGACTGCTGGGACCATTTTGCGATGAAAAATAATGTGGAATTTCAATTTTAAAATACTCTTCGATCTTTTCGAATATTTTTTATTTTATGATATTGTTGTTGATTGATTTTGTTGAGCAAGGATGTTGCATTATGGACAAGTACGTATGTGCGTCTTCACACTAAGGCATATCCGAGACAAGACTTACGAACTTCAAATCTGTACACCCAAGCTTTGGATTAGGTGAGGTTAGGGGGTGGCAGCTCAGCCATCCTCACATTGGAAGGGAGAGGTGGCTGAGCCTGGCCCATAGGGCTTCGACTAAAACATACGGTAAACCTAACCGTAGTCCACTGTACCTTTATTTAACCAGAATTTTCCAGTGCTGTTTGCTTAAGATGGGTGTTTTACGATGCCTACATCATTTAGGGACTTAAAGAAGTTGACCTAGAATATCAAATCGAATTTTGTTTCGACCAAAGCCACGTTTTCTTGCAGTTCCTTTATCCATCAGTGGGAATCAGGTCTAGTCTATGAGCATGATGATCTGTCTGTAATGATCCGTACAAGTATACTGCAGTAAAGTCTTGGTAGCGAGAATATTATTATGGTTTTGGCGATGAAGATTTTGGTTTTGAGGCATGAATTAGTATATAGTCCGCCACGCATAATTTTCTGTTATTAATAGTTCATTGCCGAGTTTATTGAAGAACAATTTTATCCGAGGTGGGATGCATAGTTTATCAGATGACATTGTGAGATTCCCATGTGTCAAGGAACTCATAGCTTTGCGCTGTATATCACGCTCTCCGCTACTTTCGGGATGGCTACCAGCTCAGCCTGAGCCTGCTTCCTTCGTCCATTTTGTAGTAGATTTTGATATCTTGCGATGCTTAGTATACACCAGCCACCGACACCTTCATACCGACTCAGCTGAGGATTTTGACCAATGATCTCTTGTCGGAATTAATATACAGATTTCCATCAATTTTAAAGCCGCATAAGACAGATTCATCGCAAGAACCTATTCGAGGCGATGGCCGGATTCGAGGTCCTGTGCAGTTCGATTCAAGGACCTGCAGTGGTTTACGGAAAACAGATGCGTTGTCCTATGGATTGATCTGGTACTGGAGAAAATGGTGTAGCGAGCAGCTATAAACACGGCACTATGTGCTACAAATTAGTCCAACGCAGTCCAAGCGTCTTCAAACCCGAGTCTCCTGGTTTCGAGAAGAAGAGGTAGACCGAACCTCCGGTTTAAGGACCAAGTTATTGCGAGCCCAAGAAATGTTGGTTTTGAATGGAAGCACCAAAGTGAACTTCGTTGGACTGGATTCGACAGACATATCCGCAATGCAAAAATTAACGTCAGTAGAAGTGAAACCTCTAAATAAAAATAAGACTTTTATTGTGTCTCAGGACTGATTTCGGAAATACATTGAGAAAGTACGAAATTAACGCTATAGATTCTTCTATAAGCTAAGGCCAACGAACTTCACTTGAAATGATGGTCCAACCAGTTGAAAGTGTTAATTCTGGCAATTAGTATTAATTACTCTGATTAAATTAAATCTGATCAATGGAACTGACTGACTGATTTGCCCTTTATAATATCCAAGTTGTAAGTGCATTGTTGCTTACATTTCAAGAACATACAAGTACAAGGTATTGGGTACTTGACAAATACTGCTGCACCGCTGAGAGATCATGAATGGTTGGAAACCCAAATTCAAGTTTATGGCCATCTTACCTTTCCTCAATGTTAGGAAACTCCCATACAAATGAATGTAACATGCTGGCTGTAACTGGCACGTGTTCGTTCGCATTTTCCATTGTAACTCATCAATCATGTGTCCGATCAATAAAATTGTGACTATTCATAAAGTCAAAACCTTTTTCAATGAAAAAGTACCCAAAGACATCCGTGCTCTATATCGAACATCATAACCAGCAACAGGCAAGACTTCACAACCAGGGTGTTGACAAAGGTGGAGCAGTGTATTATTTGGTTCGTTTTAGACTTATTATATAATAAGTACGCAACAGACCCCGAGTGGTAGTGTTGTTGTTCCGCTTGTTGGAGTCTTTTCGAACGAAGTACTAGAACTACGAATAAAACTCAAAGTTTAATAGCTTCAAACTGCTGTAAAAAATTTAAATTTATTCACAGAATTAATATATAAATATAACGTTGCCCACGCCAATGCTAATAAAAATAATATGGGTGGCGCTACGGTCCGAGACGGACCTGGACCTAGCTTCTAAGCAACCACTCGTGTTGTGCGTGCTATTGTTCTATGACGAGTGGAAGGGACCTACAGTTTTTAATGCCGACTCCGAACGGCGAGGTTGAGAAGCTTTTTCTTCTTCTTCTACGCCACGGCGACCCACCCACGCCAATTCTAAACCACAAAAAAAGAAAGGTTAAGTTCTTTTTCTTGACGTTTACCGCCAAAAGATGATGGCCACTTCTCGAAGCCGCTAGCCTTTAATGGCCAGCTAGTGGTGGCACTGCTTTTTTTAAGGTGGCGACAACAATTGTGTTACTCATAGAAGATGCACTACCAATTGTTAGAAAGAATACAACACGCAAACTTCGAATAGTCCAATGACCTCCCTATTTCTCTCCAATTCGTGTAATCGCGTCGGCGATGATTGATGTACCGGGTTTATACACCCGCGTGCATCTGATGTAACACAATGTCCCATACATCACTATAGAAATGTCGCAACACCTTAAAATAAAAAATATTTGTCCCACTTCCATTCTTGTTATACTTGGAGAAACCTTGTTCCTTTGAGTAGACGAATTATCAGCAAATATTAAAAATGTACCCTGGTTCATTGACTACACATGTCAGATTGGTTATTAGTTGGGACATACTTGTGTCTGTTGTCATTTTTGAGACGCTTGCAGGACTATACAATTGTGTAGGTAATAGAAGTAAGGAGAATTTATTCCAGATTTATCGTGTAAATAAAAAGTCATTCATACACACTTGTGATAATACCTGCCAGGGCTTCCAAACAACGACGTATGGAAGTCATGGTTATGTGACAGATTTCACGCCTCGAAAGGTAAAGGGGGCATTGTACCACTTCACTTTCTGCAATGAGTGTCTCATACAAACTCATTACAAATACATTTCCTACCCAAGGATTATGGAACACCTTCTCAGTTAGTCTAGAATTTATTTTAAGTCTGAGTATATTAATCCCTCCTATTCCGACTGACGGATCAGTTTCTACGCGTTCATATGTAGAGTGTTGTGAGTTTTGTATTCCCCAGGACAGCATGCCACCACTTGATTTCCTTTGGCGAAATTTGATTTATGGTGTCAGTGGTGTAGTCAGCATTATTATCTGTCTGTCTGTGTCCTTGATCGCCTTCGATATGACTGTATTGATGATTGTTTCCTAACTGGAACGAGACATCTAAGGGGTGAAACAAAAGAATGTGTAGAACATTTCTATTTCTTCTATCTAAAATTTACTAAATCAGCCTCGAAAATAGCCTGCGATTTGGTATTCAGCCAGCGACCATGCTTTTTTGACAACAAAAAAAGTCGACATCATTGTTTTCATGGTCATCATTGAAAACATACGAGGCACTGATTCCTTTGTACCATAGTCCGCACTGAAGTGTGTATTTTTCCGGGTGCATTGCCAGCTCTCTGAAGCTGCTCATCCGACCAAAAGGAAAACATAAACAAAATTGTGCACGTAGGGAGATGGTATGTAAGGTCAGAATATCACAAAAAATCCAACCAGGTTCTAAGTGAGCCACAACTGTTACTGTGGTCCAAACCTAAAAGGTCAGCCCCCTCCAGTAGTCAGAGCCATTTCGTTATAGATTCCAGAATAAATATGCCTAAGTTTATTTGCCATAAGTTTTTCATGTGAAAAATTCTGTGCCGATGCAGCTGCTGGTTATCTTATTAAAAAATTAAAGACTGGTTGCAATTTTCGTAAGTGTCGATTATAGCCGTGTTTTTTTTCATCGCTATCGATAGTGAAGTGAAGTAAGGTTCAGAAAAACGATTCGCAGTGGCTTTGATTTTTATCTGTCAAATATATGAAAAAGAAATTGATTTGTTCGAAATTGATGTCAAAATGTATGAACAAAAATTCGAAGTCGAATTTTTATCGGCAGCCACTTTTCTGTGCTTTACGTGCAAAATGCTACTTCACTATTTATAGATTTTTGGAAACACGGCTCAAATCTCAGTATCGTTTGCCCGATCCACAAGAAAGGAGACCCCTTTGACTGCGCCAACTATAGAGGGATAAGTCTCCTGAACATCGCTTACAGGATCTTTTTTGCCATTTTGTGTACTCGCCTGAATTCGTTTATATAACCTGATAGGTCCATATCAGTGTGGCTTCAGGCCAGGGAAGTCCACCATCGACCAGATTTTCACACTACGGCAGATCATGGAAAAGACCCAATAGATGATGCCCACCGCCTATTTGTCGATTTCAAGGCCGCATATGTCAGCGTGCATAGGGACAAGCTATAAAACGCTTTGTCTAGTTTTGACATTCCTGCCAAACTCGTCAGGTTGTGCAGGATGACGAAGGAGAATCCTCGATGCTCCATCAAGGTCGGTAACGAACTCACCTAGACCTTGAATGTCAAAAAAGGATTTAGACAAGACGACGCGATGTCATGTGACTTTTTTAACATCATCCTGGAGAAGATCGTGCAAGACTCACACGCCAACACTAGAGGCACGATCTTCCAGAAGTCCGTCCAACTGGCAGCATACGCGGATGACATTGACGTGATTGGCAGAACACAGTGTGCCGTCAATGAGGCGTTTGGTGGCATTGAGGCGGAAGCGGCTAAAATATGTCTAGCGGTGAATGAGGGCAAAACGAAGCATATGCTGTCATCAAGAAAGGACACACAACATCGACGTCTTGGACAGAGCGTCACAATGGGCAGCTATAACTTCGAGGTAGTCAAGGACTTCGTCTACCTAGGCTCCGAAGAAAACAGTACAAACAAGATCAGTACAGAGATCATACGCAGAGTAACTCTTGCCAACCGCTGTTTCTATGGGCTCAAGAGGCAATTGAGTAGTGGAGCCATCTCTCGAAGGACCAAGCTGACTTTATACAAGACCTTGCTCATCCCAGTCCTACTGTACGGCGCGGAGGCATGGACAATCTCAAAAGCGCATGAGGAAGTCCTTGGTCTCTTCGAGAGATAAGCTCTGCGTGCGTGATATTTGGTCCTGTTTGCGTTGACGGTTTCTTGGGGGGAGAAGATTCAACCACGCACTGTACGGTTGTACAGCCACATGGGCCTAGTCAGGCGTCTACGGATTCAACACCTAAGATGGATGGCCGCATGGACAACACTGCTCCAGCCCGAAGAGTCTTCGACTCCGAACCAGTGGGACAACGCAATAGGGGACGCCCACGGAACCGATGTCGCACCCAGGTGGAGAAGGACCTCAACCGTCTTGGTGTGCGCAGTTGGAGACAACTGGCTAAAGACCGTGCTAGATGGAGAGGCTTGTTGGTTGAGGCCCAGGTCCACCCCGGACTGTAGCGCCAAATAAAGAAGGAGAAGGAAGTCAAAAATAATGAACTTAACTGCATTGTATGATTATCATTCATTTTTCATTTAAAAACAAAACAATAATAAAATATTGTTATGTAAATTTTAAAGGGGAGCCTTAAGAAACAACGTTTTAAATCCAATCCAAGTTATAACTCCCCCACACACACTTTTTCTTTAAATCACCATGATCCTCAAATCTACTGCTTACTGTCTGCACAAGACTCTGTTCCTCAGCTGGAATGAGCTCTCACTACACTCAATTCAATTTGTGGCAAATGCCAACCAGAACAATTGAGCATCTCTGACACGTTTGCTGTTCAAATGACTGCACAATTCTGCTGGAAAACCTATAAATCAGAGGTACTGATGCAAACTCAAGTGCTTACTTGCCGATGTGTCAGAGTGTCCACTCGAGCTTACTTTTCCTTCGAAAACTACTTGTCTTTGATAAAAGACAAATGCGTAGTCGCCGTTCTAAAATACGTATATTTTTGTGCACCCTTAAAAAGAATTTCTGTTAATAAAGCGAACATAACGACAAGCGTCAGTTGCGGTACAGGAACGATTGATTTCACAAATCAGTCAGGTGACAGTCTCAAACCCTACCCAGGTTAGGGCGGCTTAGCCACGTTTGAATTAAGACCCCGATGGTACCATTTTGTCGTCCCCTAATTGAGATTTTGTGAACATTTTAATTCCAGAGACTTTGACTGAAAATATAGGACAAAGATAAATAAGCGGCTTATTCGGTAAAGAACCTTTACGCTCATTTCTTATTGTGACACTTTAAGAGGTTCAACGCAGAGTTTTTTCAAAGGCATATCCGCCCTCGTCACACACACAAAACCCAGCTCCCAGTGTAACCACTCACGCCCACAATAACAGACACTTCCTCATCTCTGTCGATTAATCATCCATCCGTATGGCAGCTTTCGTGCACTCACAATGAGTTCCACTTAAATCAATTGACGATCTCTTCCAGAATAAAACACTTCAGCCACGTTACCGCGTTACCGCTACTGCACACCAAATCATGTCCGACAGCAATTAATGTTTCAAAAAAAAAAAAAAAAAAAGCAAAAGCAGCACCAAAAGCCAGTTCAGGCTCGCCCCCAACAGACGTGCGGAATGCAAACAACACTCAACAGGCCAAACACACCGCTTACAGCCGCGTTACGCCTCCCAGCGATAACCGTCCCAACTCGCATCTATCGCCCGCCTTCCCTAACCGTCTGCCATCCCTTAGTCAGCGCCGACGCCACTGCTCAAGTTAGTGTCCCAGCAAATTGCTTCACAATGGTTGTCACAAATTGAGCACAGTTACACACGTTCCCCCACCACTCGGAGCGATCTATTATGCGATGAGTGATAGTAAGCGATTACTAAACACGACCGACCACGGCCGTCATCATCGGCACTGCCGAAACCGTCACATTGACGCTAAGTACCCGCACCAGTGGCGCAGCACTTGTGGAAAATAATTGGCACATGGTGGATTTCTGAAATTCTCTGTTAGGTCTCTAGGCAGAAATTCTCGAGCGGCACACAGTTCACACCAAGTCAAGGCGGCGTGCGGATACTCGTAGTTCGTAGCTTTCACGTGGTCGTTGTGGCTTTGCACACATCCACAGAACCGCGCCAGTGCAGTGCAGATACAAAAGACTGATTTTGTGTTATTCGCGAAACGACGACGTCAAAGTGAACGCACGGTGGATGAGAAAGAGTTTTTTCGTTGAGCCCAGATTCCCTTCTCCTTGGCATCCTCCTCATTCATATTTGACCTTGAATGTAGTTGCCACATCCCTCCCACCATTCCTCCATCACCCACTCATCACAGCACATAGCCCAGCACCGCAACACTGTTCATCTACCCTCCCAATGTAATTTCAATGCTTGTGCGAGTGCCGAACGGGAACGTGTGTGTACAACGGGTGGAAAGTTTGCAAACGGAAATCGACTTAAAAATGTTGACAACTGGCGAAAGGTGAAAAAATAAAAAAAAATAAAATAGAAAGCAAAAGAAAAAGAATGTCCAAGCAAGCGGAAGACAAACGCTGTGTGGGTTATGAAGGGGGGGACTCAAGCCAAACAAAGGCCAGTCCCTCCATGGCGCCCACCATCGCTCGCCTCAGGCGTGGGATATGATTCTAGGTTTTCTCTATCTCGGATTCAAAGTGTGTCGAACAAGGATACGGGTGATTGTGTTTGTAACTGAAGATGGTAAGACCATCAGAACCTTCTGATGGTGTGTGTTTGTCAATTTTCGATTAATTTGATTGAATTTTATTTAAAAGCTTTTAGTGTACTATGAGGTTGAGTTCTGGTTATTGAATATTCCATTTTAAAGCCACAAAAATATATTCAACGGCTACCAGTCAAGTGATAAAACTTGTCCAGGAAATGTTTTATGATATAAGCGCAAGCTGATTAGTGTTGCGTGAGGATGTGTAGCACCGTCTTGTTGAAACCAAGATGTCGTCCGAATTCACATATTCGAAATTTGGTCAACAAATTCGGCTACAGGGATGAATCGGTGGAACCTCCCTCAGTTTGGAACAAAAGGTGGACCTGTAGCGCCACCAGACCAAGTTCCACAACATTCAGCCACTCCTTGTGGATTCATTTGACTGTTTGCGGATTTTCACGCCCTTTTAATCCGACGATCTTGTTTGTTAACCCATCCACCGAGCGAAACGTGAGGTCCATCGGTTGTGCGAAAATTGGTAATGCAAAGCCTGGTGTTCAAGCACCCCATCGACGACGTACCCAACTCATTCCGTGGTCAACTTTCTGCAATTCTTGAATGAGCGAAACTCTAGATGGGCTTGGATCTAGGTTTGGTTAGGTTTAAGTGATTGTCACAAGTGAATCAGCTGTGATCCACTTAGATGCTGATTGGATCCATTGTGTTTTCAATGTTAGTTAATGGATAGACCGATTCCTCGTTGGATAAAGGACTAACGCAGACGAAATAGTATCCTAGTGACCTATGTTAAGTTTGTCCACCCTCCATTGCTGGGATACAGCCATGCCCAGAATCTTAATGTCTGACAATTCTCCAAGGCTACTGAATTAATAGTTGCCTAGCGTGCTTTTCCTTGTTCTAGCAAGGACTGGACATGTGCCGTGATGTGCCAGATTGGGCCGTTCGAAGGGCGAAGTACAAAACAGTGCATCGACCCCTACGCACTTGAACTTATTTTGTCTGGGTTCGGTCCCCGGGAAGACAAAAGGTGCTACCTCTATTGAAGAATATGTTGAAGGTTATCAAATTTGTCTATTCATAGTCGGCATTTCAGATTGTTGTAAAACTTAAGCCCTGGACCTCTACGGGCTCTAGCGACTTGGCGCCATAAGGCAGTGTAGCGAGGTAAATTCTTCTGCAACATCCTTGTAGTTACTGCAGAAGTCTTCGTGGGGGCGTGTGTGGCCAGCAGGCAACTGCCTACTGTACTGTAAACTGAATTGTTTTCTGTTTAATTTTAGGAGTGTACGTGTTCTTTGGATTTATTGAAGGCCATATTTGAAGTCCTACGAGTGTTTACTTCCCACCATCTCCGACTATTGATATTGGTGGTCTCTAGAAAGAGCAGGATCTATGTATATGGATTGCGCTACAGTCCGAGGTGGACCTGAGCCTGTGCGTCCTATATTGGTCGTTCATGTGGAAGGGACGTACAGATTTATGGCATTTTATGCTTTTTCTAGACAGGAATACTCTTTGAACATTGTCAGTGATTCGAAAGGGGTAGAGTCGTGAATAATGAAAGTTAGTAAATTTTGAATTCTAACGTGGCATCCTTGCGTAGGAGTCGACACACTAACCTAAACTACGTCACGGCGACCCACAATAGCAGGGTCCTCTGATCCTTATTATTTGCCTAATCCTTATTATTCTAGTTCGTCGGGTTTTCCGTTGTATGGAATACTATTATTCCCAGGGACCGAGCATGGTAGGTAGGTAGGTAGATGTGACTGGCAAAGCCCTCACGCGTATTTGCCTCACTTAGTCCTTTAATCTCCGTTGTGCTGTTAGTATTCGGCTTTTCCCGACACTTCATAGACATACTACACTCTTTCTCACTTACCTCTTTTTCCTATAACCAGTTAGATGCTCTTTATGTTGTAGTTGCTGGATCATCAAAACTATTGACGAAGTAGCTACTTGTATATTTTCTTCTTGTTTCTGGGAAGGTTCCGAGGTTGTGTAACACGGTTTCCTCTTCCTCCTCATCCAAGCAGCTTCTGCAGAAGTCGTTGTAGGGTGCGCCAAGTCTTCTGGCTTGGTTGCCAATTATGCAGTGGCCAGTGATTACGCCTACTATTTTACTATTGTTTCTTCTGTCTAATTCTAGGAGAGCTTTAGTTTTTGATGGATCTAGTGTAGTTTCGTTTTCGATGAACTACAGGTGTCCATATCCACCCCAACAATTCTACGATTTGTATTGATTATGGTAAGGTGTCTCCTGATTTTGCGCCAGTGGTAGACTCGCCCCCCTTATTGCTAATTCATCGGCCCTTTCGTTGCCCAGGAACCCAGCACAGGGTAAAGTTGCATCTATCCGCTATCTCTCTCAGTGATAGACAACAGAGTTTGGCCATCTCAAAGTTGATCGATAGTGTTTCCAGAGCCTTTATGGCCGTCTGACTATCCTTGTAAATAAAAATAGATCTTCCGTCTATCGGGATCATTGATAGCCGGAGGGCTCCCTCTTAAATAGCCGTTACTTCTGCCTGCAAGACACTGCAATGGTTCGTATTCTTCTGTCTTGGAGCCGTCAGTGTAAATCTCCGTGAAAGTTTCCTTCCTCCACAGTCCCGTGCTTGATTTTGAACTCCTCAAATGGTGTTATACCCAATCGTAGGGACAAGGTGAATATGTTTTCCCGCGATATCGCAAACACTCCCAGTTCAGTACCTTCGTCCGTCTTAAAACTAACCATGTTTCCTTCCACAGTGACAAATTTCCCGAATAAATGTTATGCCCAGGGCTCTCATCGCGCAAGACGACGATCGTCTGACGACGATTATATAACATACTTTATTATATACATACGATTGCTGCTTTGTGGTTGGTTGTTGTTTAGTTTCGTGTTTGAATTTTTTAATAAAAATTGAAAAAAATGCGTCGCCATTACAATGTGTTGTTTTTCGATGACGAAGAAAGTAAAAATTCTGTTGGACTATTGCGAAAGCGAATTACGCTTAGAGATGCATTGGATCGTCTTTCACTTTTACACGAAAAGGAAAAAATATTATTAACAATAAACTTACTAAATTGTATTTTGCTTTTTTGTTTTATTCAACAATTTCGCTTATCGAAAGAGTCGTTTGTGCTAGTGCTGGAAATTGTAAACCCAAAAAACGGCTCGCGGTCTACATATATTCGTTGGACTTGGTGCTACCTTGGAGGTCCTAGCTGGAGGTGGCTACCAATGGTTGGTTCGCAGCTTCATCCGTCTCACAGTTCGCTCTGTTCGGCTCTCCATGCACTTCGACCGCAACATAGCAATTCGAACTGGCTGTACCTGTCACAGCACTAAGAAAGGCCATCTGAATTGCTTTTTCCTCCAGCTCGGATATTGGAATTTGATCAGATGGCCCATCCCCTGTTTTTTTAAATGAAATCCAATTTTGGCAGCATTTCTTTTTTGCTCGATATTTGAAATCTATTCATACCTAAAACAAATTAATTGAACTTTTAACTTGAACTTGTGATGTTCATATGTTATGCACTTACTTTCCCCCAAGCAGGTACAGACTTATTGGGTAGCCCAATGGCTTTAAGTTTTTGAGCCAAATCTGCCCACACCATATGTTAATAGACTGCCTGCCTTGTGTGCAGAGATAACATATAATAGAGATATCGAACTTCTACCTCCCTTTCCCCTTGATTTAATCTGACAGCGTTTTTTATACGCTTTTTGTCCCCTGTCTGTGAATACGTGTGAGCTCTTGAGAACAGCTGTGGAACAGCTGATACCCTTCCCCACCTTAGTATTGGGGTGAATTAGAGTTCTTATTTGAAAATTCGCTCGTTATTTGAACGTTTTTTCAAATTTTGGTGTTCAATTTTCAACACAGTATGGAGGGGTAAACGAACGAACAAAGCTTATGTTCATGAAGACGATTCATTAAAACTTTGAGCAATTTACAATCTGAAATACTTGGACATAATTAATGAATGCACAACATAGTGTGAATTGTTTCATATGAATAAAAATTAAAAATACATTCACACGTTCAGTTAACCAATAATAAAAATAATATTGAAGCGTGAATCACAAATAAGATGTTTTGACAACCATTTTTTAGCATTAGTAAAAGTTGCAATATATTGCCATTGTTCTTATCAAATTGTTAAAATTGAAATTGATTCATGAGTTTTTCAGAATTCATGATTTAAGCGTATAAAGCGGGCTTCATTTTTTGAGTTAATTTGTCAGGTATGGTTTATGAATAGGCTATATATACACTTAAGAATTAATTTAAGGTCAAATAGTTCAAGTTAAATGGACATTACATTGTTATTCACAAAAGTCCACATAACAATGTAAGAAAATTCCCTTAAAAATACTACTCAACTTTTGAACACTCTCCGAACAACATACCCATGTACGTTACATGGAAAGTACATGGATTCCCACTAAATTCATGAATCTGCCGCTTTTTCCCACAAAATTCACGAATCGGCCGCCATATTGTGGTGAATTGACGAGCGTTGTAAATGTATAAGTGAAATACAAGGGATTACCACTACATCTTCGTTGTGGGCTAGGGGAAAAAATGGCCGAAGTTGGATATCTCTATCATCCATTATCTCTGCTTGTGTGGTTCTTGGCATATAATTTTTTTCCCATTTCAGGATATGATGAATGAGAACTTCCATTTGCCTTTTTGTTGCAATTAATTGACAAAAAGTTATTTAATTCTTACCTGTTTTCGAATTTGGATTTGAAATGAATAGGCGAATTATCAACGAATTTTTAAAGTGACAGCATAAATTCTTTTTCTATATGGCATTTAACGTGTTTAGTAGTTCTCAAGCTGCGTACTATTTAAACGACTGACGACACGACTGGATGATTCGATTGTAGTATTACACGAAGCAAACTTTTGACGACGTCGTTTAATACAATCGTTTAAACGACGATCGTCTTAAGAGTTACGCGATGAGAGCCCAGTCTTCTCCATTTGGGGTGCGATTTAGCATGCATGCTTCAGGACCCTCCCATTCTTGGTTATTTCTGTGATCCGAGGTAGACGAAGTCGTTAACTGCCTCGAAGTTATAGCGGCCCTGTCCTTTCTTGCGGACAGCGTATACTTCGTTTTACCTTCATTTACCGCTTAACCCATTTCGGCCACCTCCGTGTCAACACAAGCAAACGCTTCATTGGCGAATAGCCAATGTCGGCACCGAAGACACATGTTGCCTGTATTAAAAGGAATTTCTACGAATGGACTTTATATCGGGTTTGAAATTGGATTTCGTAGAATTTGAAAACTTTGTGTTTTTCAAAGACACTTTAAGTTGACGTACTGTGCAGTTTGGTCTCCATTTGGTGACGCTTGAGAACGTGCATCAGCTGCTGGGCCTTCGTCACCGAGCAAACAAAATATTTACACATGACACTACAGCAAGCAAATAAACTCATAGTTGTTAGAAGTTTGCTTTAAGTTCGTCACTTGTGAGCAAACAAAAATCCAAAAACCACTTCATTTGTGTAAAGAACGCCCACATACCCTGCAACTGCAATGCAATTCTAAGTCCATTCCAGTCGTTGCCTTCAACATTGTTTTGCACCTTAAGCGAGATCATGAAGGCAATTGAACATGAGAACGTGTGAAAATGAGTCAGCTCTCTCGAAGTGTATTGTGTTGTTTTGTGACGTTGACGTAACATCCTTCTGCGGGAGATACATTTTTGGTCTGTCGAAATTAACACTCGATGATTTCAGAGAATTGTTAATGAGAGTCCATATTATTTTAAATCTGCCCTTTGATCCCACGTTTTCATGGTAGCCTTCCGACATCACGCTTATTTTACCTGGAACATCCAATCACACGAAACGACTACTGAATCTGATCCTTTTTGTGAATTTTCGGAACCGTAAACTTCGCATTCATTTGATCTGCTGTTCTCAGTAATGCAAAAATATACGAAATTGCATGAGTGCGCTACTCTGGAACGGTTTATCGTTGCCTAGTGCGCGGTTCAGTTCCTGGGACAGATTTTTTGATTTTAATCGCCCAAATTTAACACGCGCCGACATTAGGGGGAGTTATATTTATTTCAGGGTATTTGACGCGTTAAGGGGATTGGTAAAAAAATAAAAAAGCATAAGTGGTAGTACAGTTTGAAGTAAGTCTGGGCTTAGCTTCTGTGTCATTCTCTTGTGAAGTTAAGTACCTTAATGTTATTATAAAGTGGAATCGAAGCCACTTAAAAAGCACTCAATGATTGTTTATATTTCAATCGTAATAGCTTCAGCTTGACGTTCCTCAATTAGGCTTTCCAAAAAGCAATTCGTTCGTTTATGACGAATAGATGCTTTTATCGGGAATAGATTAATAATAATATAATATAATATAATATGGGTGGCGCTACAGCCCGTAGAAGGCCAGGGCCTAGCTTCTCAGCAACCGCTCGTGTTGTACGTGCTATTGTTCTTTCACGAGTGGAAGGGACCTACAGTTTAATTCCGACGCCGAACGGCGTAGTTGACAAGGTTTTTCTAGACAGGAAATACTCTTTGAGCATTGTCAGTGACTCGAAAGAGCCGTGAAAGATGAAAGGTGGTAAATTCGGGTATAGAACCTGGCACCCTCTGCGTAAGAGTCGACGCACTTACCCACTACGCCACGGCGACCCACTGGAATAGATTGAGAATATTTTTGTTTATAATAACACTTCAATGAATAGCACCTCGACTATCATTCTCAAGATGGTGTTCCCTGGCTTAGAGTTTAGAGTCAATTTGTAGCTGAACTCGGGAGAGATAGGATGGGCTCGTGTCGGAGTCCAAAGGATTGCTTCTTCTGACGTTTTCCATTTCTGGAACAGAATAGAATGACGCAGTCTAAAATACACTAGGATCAATCCCAAGAGAACTAAGGAGGCTCTTAATCTGAACAAGCCTGAGCTAGGGATACTATGTGGAGGACTCATCGGACACTTTTCATACAACTATCACTTGCACGAATTGCAGCTCAATAGCTCCGAAAACTGTAGACACTGTGGGTAATCAAAGCGAACCATGTTCAAATCTGATTGAACCGGGCGCCCTCAGCATAGGAGTTGTTGCACCTACCCACCACGACTGGATGGGGCAGTTGGTTAAGTGCCTGCATTTGGTTGTTGCGGTCCCCGGTTCGAATCCCAGTGAAGGCAAAGTGAATACGCTTTTATCTGGTTTTAAAATGTTGTCCAGTCACCATTTGCCTTTGGGATCAAATTAACGGCACTGTCACTGGAGTGGTCAATCAGTGGTAGTGGGCTGACTTTGGGTATAACAACCCAACATGGCCTAAATGTGCTGGTGAATTTACTAGCAGTCCTGCCTACCTACCTACTTCTCTACCCACCACGCCACTTTAACATTGAAAAACTCACAACAACTGATCTAGAGAAAGGAGTTGGGCTGCGGCCAGATCTACCGTTATTAGGGTAAACTTTTTAATGAATAAGGGACTTTTCGTAGTAAAATAAGTTTATTCATGGACTTGCCGCTGATGAAGAGTGCTGAAAACTTGCGCAATGTAAATTCGCGTCAAGAGCCACAATTCAGATCGACCTTCCTTCAAAGCCGATGTAAAATTTCGTACAATTTACACCAGAGAAACAACTTTCCCTGTTTTCATCAAAAACTTCCCAAATTACGGTTAGTTCGTTAATTTTTTAAATCCATCTTCTAGATCAAGTCATAAGGTACAAAGCATTGTACAGGATTTTTTTCGTAGGACGCACCGTTCTTGAAATATAAGCTGTCAAAAGTTCCATGGGAACCACCAGAACCTCCCTTTTTTCTGCAAAAGTCGATTTTTTCCCGACATTGAAAAACTCATTAAAGTTGCCTTACCTCAACCTCAACAATGGACCTAAGCCCACAGCTGGCAAGAGATCGGTGTATCAGAAGTAGATTGTTAGTTGAGTCCCTAGTCCAACTAGCGCTATGATGGAACTAAAAAGGAAAACGTAAAACAAGGTAAACACGTGGGCTTCTAATTGAACCCTTCTCTTTAAAGAAACTACATACAATCTTACTTGAGCAGAGACCAGACATCCATGTTCAACTTGCTCTTCAAATGTAAGATTTTTATTATGCAAGTGAATGTCGATCCAATAAATTCGAAACCAAGGGTTCGAAGCCGGATCCACTGTTGCTTTTTAACGCCAGCACCTCTCGCAACCAACATTCAAAGTAGCTGTTGCCACCCGTGTAATCGCATAGTATACAGACATCTTGGAGAACGTGTAACTTGTAGGGGATTGGTTGCCTCCAGAAGTTACCAAGCACCCAGAGATGACTAAGATGTCGGAAGCAAACCCATCTCTAAATTGCCACCACCCTCGCCCGAGGTTCAAACGCTCATTCATATTTGCTGAAGAAGCCTCTTAGAATAAAATATTTATGTAACATCAAGGACTCAAAAATCATCAAAACATTGTGCCACCCTACTCACAGATTGAGAAATTAGCCTTATAAAAATTCTTCTTTGGGTATCCTTTGTCGAGCACGTCAATATCCATCCCCTGATGTATGCTTTAAATTGAAAATAGAAAAAAGCTTCTTATTCAACCTTCCTCACTGCCACTCCGTTCCGTTGCCAAAAGAACGACTTTTCTGCAAGGAGCCCACAAAGAGGCACACCCACTTGGCGAAAAAATCCTGATCTCTTCTCTGACTGAGGGTGAGATAAAGCGGCAGAAACAGAAAAAAGGCCGAACAACAACTTAAAAGCCCCGCCAAGGATAAAAGGATACATCTTTTTGTGGCAATTTCTCCGTCGGCGGTCTAGAGAGAAATGTTATCTTTTTCCAGTTCTCGAGAAAGTATTCATAACTTTTCCCCCACCAAAGTTAAATCCAATTGTGAGGTTGAACAAAGAAGCAACCGACGCATCGCGCTACGTAGCCAATCCATCACATTCCAGACACACACACACACACCGCAGCAAGGTCAAATCCCTCGAAGGGTCCTAATCAGAATTGATTTTCCTCCCCCGGCGAGATATGGCCGGTTGCTTTATGTGGGGTGGCCCAGTAGTTGGCCGCTTCATTAGGCACAAGGAAACAAATTAGAAAAAATTAGTCATAATCAAGGGCGCATCACGCAATAATCTCATCAAGGAGCAACATTTTATTGAGTTCTTCTGCGAGAGGAACGAGGACAGAAGACGACGCAGCACATGTGATTTAATGGGATTGTGCCGGTTGATCCGATGGGACCCGTGTACATCTGCTGTCGAGGAACAAAGAGCCGTCTCGTGAACGTGTGCAATTTCGGCCATCTAATCCAACAAGCTCTTCAGATTGATGAGATTCTCGATTGGATGCTTTGTCTCGTATCCGATGGGTATTAGCAATAAAAACAAGTATAAATTCACCATATTGCCGCCTGCCAAGTAAATTACATAAAATGCAAGTCTCGGTGGGATCAGATAATATTTTACTTCCGTGCTTTATTGGACGCAGCCATAAAATCCGCAGCGATTAACACCTGGTCTCTGGCGCTTGCCGTCAGATGCGGTATTTTGCCTTCTTTGGAGCGCGACTGCGGTACGCGTAGGTATTTGAAACGAAATCAATCAACGAATAAATTTCATTCCGCCCGGTATGGTTGGCGAGCCTATTTTCTTTGGCGACATCGGCTCGTGAATTTGAATGTCGTTCTTTGCGAAGTTCCTGCTTGATTGACTACAGTTTTGATTGCAAGAACGTGTTTTTTTATTGGATTGAATGGATAAGCTCAGTGCCGTAACGGAAATTGAAAGAGTCCTAAATAGGGGCTTGCATGAATCAGTGATAGTAGTTTTGTAGTTTTTTGGGGGGCGTTGCTTTCAAGCCGACGTGGGTGGTGTCAAATGAAAGCAAGAAATCAAACACTCATTCTGTAAAGAGCTTCAGTCCGTAAGCTAATTGACTTCAACAGTCTCAATTTGAAAAGCAAGTAGAGGGCTATTTTTTACCAGGGGGATCTATTCCACAATCACTGTAGCCATGTTGAGCCACTGTAGCAGTTGATATTAGCACAGACTTAGCTTCTGCAGCGATCTAAGAACGTTAAGTTACTGAAATGTTAGCATCTCCCACCCGATTTTGTGGCCAAAAGAAATCGACCTGCAACAAGCAAAAACCTACTTCATTCTTTATTCCTTTCCTTTCACTGTTCTTTGAAATTCCTCAGACAAGTAATTTCCACCCATGAAGAAATTATAAACCCAGACTTGTAAAGTTCACGCTCACGGTTGAATTTCAAACTCTATCCATATCACATTTGAACTTTGGCCGATTGGACGGGGAAAAGAAATCCACTATTCGGAAAACCGTATTTTATGAGCCTGATTTGGGTTAATGAATGAAACCATACCCGCCTCCTTCTATTATGATTAAATTTCTACCCCCTTGCCATTTATGTAGTTGATTAACTGCTCATTAATCCTCCTTTCAGTCTCGTGTCTCATTGACCTTTTGGACACAATGTGATTTGATTAAGAAGTAATTTAATGACTATATGGCTCTATGAATGAAAGGAGTCCTTTGGTTGTGCTTTCGTAATTCACTGTCTATGATCTCTCGAGTATATTTATATGAGGAAATTATGACTGGGTACATTATTGAGGTAAAACAAAGGCCTTTAGTCAATACATTTTTCTCAGCTAATGTAAGGTCAGGATTTAGGATTATTTCCTGGTGTACATATTCCTGGTTTGACACCTTGAGGATGCTGGAATAATTCCTCATATTAAAATCATTCCACGCTTAGAGCACTTAACCTCCACATGAAACTGATAAGTAAAACTAGCGTTCAAACACTGACTAGCAAATGACATTTTGGCTTTCAGAACAAATATACATATTATGTTCGAGTTATAGAGTGCAAGATATGGGAAATTTTAAGTCTAGTTCAGAAGCATTAAATAAATTTTGTTCGACTTTCGACTTAAGGATGAGGCTTTACAAAGGTTTGACTGTACGGGAAAGAGGGCACCTTTGAAATTGGGGTTCCTTTGAACACCACATACGATCTTATTAGTTCAAAGGCGTCCCCTATCCCCTATATTTCTCTTCTCCTGAGCAGTCATTGAATTGAATATTTTTATCAACACTTATCGTCTGACTATGATGGACAACTTATGCAAAACTGTCCAGAAATAGACATTGACACGTAAAAAAACAACACCACCCTCTATGACAGATGCCCTTTGTTCATCCTTTTTTGCGATACCACTTATCAATCGAGCGGAATCAATGAACAAAATTTAGAATTATAACTGGAATATTTTAGCGCCAATTTCAAAATTCAAAAATTTATAAGAAATTAAGACTTAGCTTAGGAAAAGTTACTGTCTCCCTTCTGCTGAATCGTGGTCTTGTGCGGATCTAAGGAATGGTGATTAAATGTTTTGTACCCAGTTCTTTGGTGCCTTTCTTTGACACGATGGGAATGATTTTTCCTCGCCAAAAAATTGCTGGTTTGAGCAAATAAAACTGATTGATAGAAAAAGCGCACAAGCCCTGTTTTGATTTTATTGTTTGATTGTGTTAAGTTATTCATGGAGGTGGAAGGTTATTGCTTTTTTAAATAATATACATTGTGATTTGTGCCTGTGTTAGCTGTTTGCTTACACAGGCCAAAGTCCTTTGGATGGCCTGATACTGTTGCAAGGCAGCTACACTTACAGTTCTGGGCTGGTTGATGTCATTCATTAAGACCAAATCGACTTGCGTCCGCGATAACTTGTTCTCTAAACTAGAGGTTCGATCTTCCTCTCCTTCTCGAACAGGAGGCTCGAATTCGAAGACCCACTTATCTGGAGCATTGGTGTCTCTTGGCCAAGCTAATGCAGTCGACGGTATTTTCTCTTCCATATTCATCTCTCGGTACAGCTAGTTCGCTAAGTTCGCACGATAACGCATCTCCTTGCCGAAATACGGTGCAGGTATCAAACAGCTCGGAAGTCCTTGAGCCGAATTGCACTGTACATAGCGTATGTGTGGAATGCTGTATCGTACGACTTAAAAAAGTGGTGGAAATCTAATGTATATTGAATTGAAAATCGATGGTCTTCAATGTGTGTGCAAATTTGGGAGTTGTACAGAGGGTTGTGCGGTACGATTTGAATCTTCAATTAATCATCAATAAACCCCGGAAATACTCCTTTCTCCTTAATAGGTAACCTTAGCATCAATCATGAAGTTAACCTACATGTCTTAAGCGTAGATGCTTAATTTTATTTATGCTGCCCGTACAGTTCATGATTGAATCTTCCGATTTAGGCCTCCTTATGTTTTTTTCCGTTATAGCATAGACTTTGGCTTGCCCTCCTGCATGATCAGTCACGAATCCTTTGTTTCAATCCCAGAAACTGATCATTTTTGTTATGCGGCCAAAATAGTACTTGCCAAAAGGGGGCAGTCTTTATTTGTCGCATCCTCACAAGTTTGTGGTGCATTCTGGAGACCGACCCACTGACAGGGGCCGTTCGTTGTTAACAAATAATTTTGTTAAGGTCCATACAAAACGAAGGATATGCTTGATATGCGATATGCATTCACTGAGAATATAGTACTCATACCGAACCTAGTATTCTGACGCAATGCTCGTAAAATGCTTAAGAACTCCTAAATGGGTTCCCTAGCTTAGGCTCAGAACCTCCTAGAGTCATTGGCATGTTCCATGTACATATGTGCGGTTAATGATCACAAAGCGAAATCTGAATACAAAAAGCACTGAATTTTCATAAATTTATTCGCGAATATAAATCTGTTGAACCGAACGCAGACATCATGCAGAATAAATCTCAAAAGGCGGTTTGATGTGTGCGCCTGGGTTTAATATACCGTGAATAATGCACTCCTTGGAACCTTCTTTTCCCACAAAATCACTCGCCTTAGACGAACAAAACAGCAGCATTGTGTCTGTGGTTAAATACATGCTCACTTCTCACTTGACTGCTTGTTTTTGTGTCGTGTTGGCTTCCCTCTTTCACCTTGCGGGTGAAAGTTTCAACCACAAAATGGTTGAAACTTTTGTTCAAGTACTTAATTGATAAAGACCTTGAAGCACCTTCAACCACCTCACAGGGCACAGAATTCCAAAACCATCGAACATCTTTAAGAGCAAGGTAAGGAATACCCCGCAATTTACAGCTTCGCATTAACTATTCAACTTGTCCTGGATAAGAATAATTCTACACAAACAGTCCCTAATGATGGGCCATCATAACCAACATCATAAACCACTTACTCGAAGGTACAACTTTCTTCAAGGACGAAGAAGAGATGATAAAAAAAAAACTCCCCCTCAGACTACCGTCCCTCGATTGTACACACAGTTGTTATCCTTCGGACTGCACTAATTCAGCACAAGGTGAACATTATTGTTCCCATCTAAGTATCGACTTCTTTGTGCGCTCCCCCCGAACACTGGTTACTGTGTAGTATCTTTATCATGACAAGGATCGTAAAGTTTGAGCTGTACGCGTCGTGTTTTTTTGTGTATGCCATCACCATAAAGTGGAGGCGACGTTAAAAGGAAAAGTAAGTCCCAATCAAAGGAGTATGAGTGGACCACGAAACGAACGGCGAACAGAACACACTCTCGGATCTTAAAGCGGAATTTGTTTTCTTATTTAACTTTGTTCGTTGCTTCCCCTGTCCCTGCCCCTCCGCCCCTCACTGAAGGGTCATAAAAAACTAATCAAGATTATAGCAGCCATATGAACGCAACAACACAAAGGCATCCGAGCCCTCTCCACCGGGTAGCTTATTGCGACAAAAAAAAAGAAATCAAAAAACAAAAGGAGACCCCTGTAACATGGGAAGGGAAGCGTCCCTCCTGCAAATCTAATCTAGCCCAACATTAAAAATAAAATTTTAATGTCAAACGGATCCATTGTCGTTACAAGCAGAAACCAACGACAGGTGGGTTGTGCTTTCTATTCCTGCACAGTGGAAGGACAACAAAAGTCCTTGGCATCCAGAGTATTCGTATCTGAGCGTAGGAATTTCATTCGTATACGAAATTAATCGAGTGATATTCGGGGGGCAGAGCCAAGAGAAAAGATATAAAACGGTTTCGATTGCCTTCCGGCGTTGGTGGGGGGGCAAATGTGTGTACAACATGAGCGGTCAGTTTGTTTTGCTCATTTTTTTATAGACTTTTGATCCTTTTGGTTTTTCTGTGTAATTAAGCTGACAAACGGGGGGATTTTTCGTGATGAAGTGTGTCGGAGTTCATTCCTTTTGAACGAAGAAGGTTAGTCGGCCCTTGCAAGGATGGGGGCAGGACGCGTTTGATGTCATAATTGGTTCATAATTGGGAGCAAGAATTCACTTTCGGTTGTTAGTGAGTTTCGTTTATTTTTAATTGAATTCGATGACAGTTTGTTAAACGAGGATAGGGTCCTTGAGCGGGTCAGTGATAGCGTGAAGCAGTTGGCTTCTGTGGAATCGCCCTAGATGAGATTTGGAACATGAACGTAGCTCGTGCTGATAGGTTGAAGCAGTTGCCTTTTGTGGAGTCGCCCTAAATGAGCTTTGGAACATGAACCTAGCTCATGTTGAGACAAAGTGTTAGCTTCTGGGCATTTTTCGAGGAAACAAGATATTTTTGTTCTTTTCTTCTTTCTCGCCCTCAAGTCGTCGGTCATGTCACATGCTTCTGTACGACATAAATCAAGGTTAGCCTCGACCGAATGGTAAAATTCAATCAAATTCGTTAATGTTACTTGTTAGGAGGCCAAACGAAGGGACACCACTGGGAGGAGCCCTCGAATCACTCTTCGTAGTCCTGATGGTTCACGGTACCTACAAACTCCGACGATGACATGGCCACTCTGCTTTCTGTGCAAGCTATTTAAATCAATCCACCCTATTGGACATCAACTCACCCACTCGTACGTGTACAGTGTGTTTAGACAAAATATTGCAGCTGCATTGAAGACCATATTTTCCTAAGAACGACGTTACACTTTGATTTCTAGCTTTTTTACAAGCCTTCTTGTTCCTATATGCCGCTCGGCCACACACGGAATTCGTCATAAAAACTTTGGAGAAATAACGTCTCAACCGCAATCGGATACGCGGACTCGGGATAATGGCTTTTGACACCTAAGTAGGTCCCTCAATCGTGGTGTAATGCTAACAGCTCTAGGTCTAGGCTTGAATGTTAACTCAGAAGAATATGAGCTGCTGCTATTTACTAAGGGATTATCCTGATTCCGACTAGATGTTAATGCATTTGACCAGGCGTTGGGTATGATTCCAAGCTTACCCAAGAACAGTTCGAATCTGGTATGGTGGAAAGGGTTTGAAAAGGAATATCATCAACACTCTAGCCTAGGCTATACCTTATTCCTCATGACGTATTCTGCAGAATCAATGTTCCCATATCGGCCTTTATGCCCGGGTTTTTGATTGACAAGCTATATGGCTTGGGTGCACATTATAATAAACAGGAGTTTTCTTCAACGAAAAGTCCTTGGCACTAAGGAACCACTTAAGCGTTTTTCCAAACGAGGTAGCTGCGATATGATGAAGCACTACTATGGCCGATGGATGGCAATTTAACCGACAAATCCTTCTTCTTCTTTATTTAGTGCTAGATTCCGGTGAGGACATTGGCCTCGACCCACAGATTCAGATTGGTCCTTCGAGAATTGGCTCTATTACTTAATTCCCTCTTGATTCCCTCTTGATTCCATAGAAACAGGGTTTGAATGTGCGTTTGAACTCGGTACTGATGTTGTTCGTGCTATACCGCGGAGCTGAAGTAGACGAAGTCCGTAACTATCTCGAAGTTGTAGCTGCCTATGTCTGTATACAGCGAAATCTCCTTATCTGTTCGACTTAGAGAGAGGATTTTGTATGGAAATTCGAGGGAAATGTATGCAAAATATGGCAAAAATAGAAAAAATGTTCGAATTAGAGAGAGTTCCGGCTACTATTTACGCCTTAGGCCGCCAATTTTAGCCACTTCCGTCTCAATATCAACAAGCGCCTCATTGACAGCTCGCTGTGTTGAACCAATTTTTTTCACTGTTGTCCGCGTATGATAACGTATGTACTTCCGGAAGACCGTTCCAATAGGCTTTGTATGTCATGGTGGTGTTAACTTGAACTTACTGGGTCCTTTCTAGGATCTTCCGTTATGTGAAGATCTGGTAGATGATGACTCCTGATATCACCTAAAAACGAATTAAAGCGAGGACACAAAACGGAAGAGAAGGGCGCGAGGGGTCTCCATTCTTGTAGAACTGGCATTATATTATTGCATTTGTCTATAGTTAAGCGGTTATCAGAGTCTTTCCCAGCACAGGATCCAAGGAAATGAAAATCCGGACAGTCTCACGAACGAAGGATGTTGTTTAATATCTTACAATAACATATACATGCCACTGAATTCCATAATTCAATGAATGCAGACAGAAATCGTGAGCTCGACGCTGACCAAGAAAATGTCATAATCAGAGCTTGGGGCTTAAATAAGCTTGAAAAGCCTTCAGAAATGTATATATCGGGATGGGAAAATGAAGGTCTGACAGAAGTAAGAATATAAGCAACAAGGTGTGGTACATGAGCTATGGCCTTACAAACGTCAGGGCTCGTTAGGGATATTCCTAAATCTGACGGTCGCTCTAAGCAATTAACTGAACTGACATGTTTTCTGTCGACAATTTGTTCTTGTTGACTTCTAGTTTCATAAAACTGAAAACGGCTAAAAGACTCGGCATCGAGATTGAAAAACGTAATGGTCCTGGATTGGGCAAAAATTGAGGCAACCTCACAGCTACAACCTCATGAAACAGTCTGTTCGTTGGAATCCGCAAGGATTTCGACGCCCTGCAGCTCTAGCTGAAACGTGCCCAAGGACAGTTGATGGTACTGCATACATGGAACTACATCTCAAGAGAAGCACCAAATAGAGTCAGGTTTAGAAGTATCGTGGAGGTTCTACGTTCCACTTGAGGCGGAAAGGACAAGCAGAAGAAGAAAACAACGGCTTTATTAACGGATTGAGAAGTAGTCAAAGTTCGAGGAAATGCCACTATTAGTGAAGCTCTTCTGCTGATTGAAATCCATCTCGCCCATTTTTGTCTTTTTCATTCCAAACTTACCCACCAAAACTGCATCATGTACAGACAAATTTTTGTGCCGAAAACCAAAATCAAACGGCTTTAGCAGTACTTTCCAATTATGTATACCATACTTTCGGGAGAAACCAAACTGTGCGCTCTCATAGCAGTTAAGCGGCATCATCGTGAAATGTGACGCGACGTGCGAAAATGACGTTGAATTTTAAAATTCCGAGTTATTGAAAATTGAGCTAAATTGTACTGTTTCGGCTTGTATCACTTTCAAATCCGAAATAACGTCGAGCATTGTTATAGAAATAATTCCGAACTTTAAACAAAGGGAGAGTGCAAAATTCCTGGTAAATGGCAGTTCCGTGGTAACCTTAATTTGCCGCCCCAAGCTCCAGTCGAACACGCTTTCAATATTTCAACTCCATTTTCAGAATTTCGGAATTTGACTTAATTTCACTTCCATAATGCGAAATAATGCTGAATATCCAAATTCAGTTTAAATGTTATTTCACGCCATTCATTCGCAGTCAATGCCAGTTAATTCTAGGAAATTTTCACAAGTCTGGGTTGATGTTTGCGTAGAGGATTTTTCTGGGAAAATGTGTCGGCCGTGGCGCATAGGATCGATTCACTGTACGACAGAAATAATTGTCAATACCCCACCTCTTTCGAATCTGCTCAAGGAGTAATATGCCTTTAAAAAACGTTCTCAAAATTGGCCTTTCAGTCAGAATTAAATTTCAAATAGAGACAAAAAGCGGTTGTTGGAGAAACTAGACACTGGATCGGACTGTAGCGCCACCCATATTATATTAAGTCGTTAAGGCGACCTCTCCCCCCATTCTCGATTTAAAATGTTGACGATCTTCAATCTATTGGTAAATGTTTGATAAATTATTTTTTAGGCTTGTAACTTTGCATACATTTATTTGAAGACTTGAAAAAAAGAACAAATTTACATAATTTCTTTTGGTGTTGTTTTTTGTGACCAAACAAAAGCCCTTCTTTGCGGCTCCGCTGACTGGTACATTTGAAATAAAAAAAAGTTTGAGATCGCGAAGGGGGTAATGATAAAAAACCTCCTGACTTCAAGGTTGTTCTTTATCGTCCTTCTCCATCCAGCCATCCAGAGATCCTTATAAACCTGCTAAGAAATTTTAGTGGGATATCTGATATGTCATGGAAGAAAAATTCTCAGAGGGTACTTTGTCTCAATTTACATAGACTGGGGCAATGACATAGATAGTGGGATGTATCCTAAACCTCCTCTTCGTCCCCGCAGCCTATACAAATGGTGCCATGGGTAAGTCCCATTTTGTGTTCATGATACCTCAAATGGTTATGACCAGTAATAGCTCCGACCATCATCCTCAGCGGTTTCCTGCTACATTGGAGGAGGGAATCGGTTTTATGGCTGTTGAACGTATGCCATATCGTACGAGTAGTCTCGCACGAGCTAGCTCCATGATTTTCCTGTCCACCTTTCTCTTGATGTCAGACAGTGGTGGGGAAAGCCATGGGATCGCCTGGGAAGGGTCGGATTCGGCCCAGTTCATCTGCTACCTCGTTACCGGTTATGTCCCTGTGATCTGGGACCCAGCACAGAGTGATCGAATGCTGTGTGCCAAGAACCTTGAGCTCTTCGCGACAGCTTGCGACTAGCTTGGACTTGATTTCGATAGCCGATATTGCTTTAATGACCGCTTGACCGTCAATTAAGAAGGTAATATCAGCTGGTGGTATTTCCAACAATGATATCAATTTGGTCGCTTCTTTGACCGCAAGGACCTCCGCTTCAAAAACACTGCCGTAGTCAGGTTTTTTCGGAGAAGATGCTCGCGCCTGTTCCTTTTTCCATCTTTGACCCGTCCGTATAAACATGGATGGAACTCGAGTCAGTGATGGGTTCATTTGAGCTCTACCCTTCCTTGTTGGTAAGTACTTTTTGAAAGGTAAAGGTTAAAAATTGACAGAAATGACGCCCGTGGACATACATAAATGTATGGAAAACCCGGGTATGTTGAATGGTATTTTTATGTAAAATTTCGATAAGCCACTCGTTTGTTTCCTATTTTTTCTACCTAAAGAATTAGTCGTACGATTGGGACCTTATCGTAGTATTAAACGATGCCTGTACCAAGAAACTAAAGCAATTGCAGTACAATTTGCACTATTGAACTGGCAACATAGGCATTCTTTCCATTGTTTGGTCCGACCACCAAAGATAAATCTGCATACTTTCGCCTTGTTTCCCTCTTGCCAGCAGGAGACGTCTAAGGCGGCTGAATTTATTTCCACCTTCCCTCCTGTGTCAGTGAAAAAAAAAACAGAAATACAAATTGAAACAAACTCATTTTTCTTACAAATCCACACAAATTCCAGAAAATACCTAAAGCCCACCCTGAATTCACTTAACTCGATAAAGGGACTGTGATTTCGAAATGCAAACGTTCGTCATTTATACACCCTTGTGTGTACATTGGTGTCCCTCTGAAATTGAAACAACGTCGGCTACGTCAGCAAAGGCTGGTACAGGATTTCCAGAATCCCACGAATACAAATTATTATTTGCATATCCCTTGAGATGAGTCAATGTTTACACTTTATGATCGCCTCTCATTTTTGGACTTGCTCCGTAATCAGTCCTGAGCTGGGTTGCTGCTCCTGTTTTCTCCTTTTTACACACGCCTCAGCAAACTTTGGCAGTAGTTGTGTGTGCTTGCAAAATTGCAAGTTTCTCTGCGATAAATTCGACCAAAGGTGTCCGCTTTCAAGTCGGTTCATATGAATAAACGTGCACACAATCGGTGTGCTGAATGGAACTACTTTTGTGAACTTGTGGGGTATCCTTTGGCAGTGCGTAGACTTGTTGCTCACTTTTCATAACCTTGTGCACACTTCAAAGCTGGTGTGGGTTGTGCGACGATGCAATTCGTATCAGTTTCAATTCGCCTGCCGCAGGGCAAGTTGGAAAAGTTTTCGGGCGATAGTTTTAATTAATGGCGGTTGGATAGGGCGGAGAGAGAAACACTACCTGGACGGGTTTCCGGCTCGAATGAAGAAGGGCACTCACAATTAAATTGAGATTCATGGGATGTCCAGGGAAATGTGCGGAAGTTTGTGCCAATTAACTGATACGAGGACATACCTCAATTCGTTTTCATTTCTCTTTTCGGACTGTCGTCCGTCAACTGGAAGTCAGGAGTTCGCAAGGATTCACTGAAAATGTATTCATCATGCCGATTAAATTTATGAATCTGCCATCGGCCTGCAGTTTCATAAGAGATTGTTTTCGCATCGGTGGACGTCAGTAACCATCTTCATTTTATTCAATAGAGTGTACATGAGTGTATGCATGTGCATGCATGAGAATTTCGTCTTTCATGGCACAATGTCATTGACCTGGAAAACAAGTAATAAGGTTGCATTTCGCAACACCAAATCAGTATCCAAGACGAGAACAATGAGCTGATCTTCTTATTCCCTACAAATAGCAGGCTGCTTGAAGGATACACCTTGCCAATCAAGCAAATCCGTCTCCGTAAAGAATGCACCCATGTGAAGATGGACCTCAATCAACTTTGTGTGCGCAGTTGGAAACAGCTGGCTAAAGATCGTGCCGGCTGGAGAGGCTTGCTGGTTGCGGCCCAGGTCCACCCCGAAGAAGAAGACGGTCATCAACTGCTTCATTCCCTTGAATTCGGTGATATCCAGGGATGCCTTAGACAACGGCGGGGTTCGGTCCAGACTACCTATTAGACTATACTGAATTTAGGAAAATACTGTTTAGAGGAATAAGTTCTTTTTGGCCTCATCTACCATGGGTCGTTAATGGGATTGAACACAAATACCCTCTTTTAACCCAGCCGTGTACATATGTAGGTTCATAGCTTGAGGGTGCTTAGAGATTTGATCATAGTTAAAGGTCGACAAGATTCATTCCGCTTGTGACAGCTGAAATATCCATACCAAGACTTGCTGATAAACTTCATCTGCGACCACCTTAGTCGTAGATCTATAGACGCCCGGCTGGACGCATGGCGCTGTACAGCCTCCAAATGCCATAAAACCAAAGAGGGGCCACGAATCACAGGCCGAATGTCTGACACGCACCAAGTTTTCTTATCGACGACGGTATCAAGTACATGTTTCTGCGCCGTTATTCAGCACTGAAATCACAGGGACGGGGTTTCTTCCATCGAAGGTGAAATTACATAACGACAGAAAAGATTAAGGAGATAAATCCCTCGTTAGTTAGAGGAGTTTCTGTTCAAACGTATTGAGGCTCCACTCGTCCTTCCAACATATCTGGCAGATGGGCTGCACCATAACATCTCATCACATTAAATAATTCAGCGGGTCAATCGTAGCACTAGAAGCTAGTCCTCAAACTCCATTCCTGAGATTCCTATCTCGTCCTAGGCTTCCGGCTATGAAATGTTCGTCTATCGTCCAACTCTGTTTGCTGCGCTGACATTGAAAGCGAAACACACACATCAAGTCCAGTAAAAAAAAGCACACATATATCCATGCTCGCCACCCTTAACTGTTCCCATTACTCAACACTTCTTCTCCGACATTAGCCCTGCCTGTTTGCCATTTCCACGCTCACCAAATGCTCAATTTAGCCAGCCGCAGTTAATTGAACAAAATTAATGTGGACAACAGAAGATATGTTTTCCAATCTTTCCTCTTCCCTTTCAATCCCAAACATAGTCCCTTAAGTCGGTCATTTGCAATACAAATTGTATGTTATTGCATGTCCGTGTCCCCTTAGAGCTTGATCACACATAAACCATTGCCATGCGGACCATAAACATGGCAAAACACTCCATTGGGACGTATTCGCCAGCACACACGGTACTTCCCTCCGAGTGATTGATTTATACCACACCCAGCCGAGAGGAGGGAGCACATTCCCTTCGCATATCGTTCTCGCAACCGTAACCTACGAAATTTATTATATTCCAGCGTGTGCCATGAATTTATCGGAAAACTTACACAAAAGGCGCAGTCCCATCGTTCATCTCCGGCGCCCCCATTTGTCATGATCCCAGAGACCCCATGGATGGGACAACTTAAAGCCATTATGCCGTCGCACGCCACTTTAAGGCATAGACCGAACAGATCTCAAAGCGACTCCTCTCAAAATTCCCTCCTCACCGTGGCAGATCGATATTATTGAACCCTTAACATCCACCGGCAGTGGGTGATACTTCAATTGAATCGGTGGTGAAGCCCTGCGAAGGGAAGCCCATCAACAGGCGCACACCCTGCGGCGGCGTATACGTGCCATTTCGCATCGCTCTTCTCCCTCGGTACTCAAAGCGGAGAGGAGGTTTAATTTCTCTCGAGGATGCGGCGTCTTCCTAGGGAATTCAATTATTGTCACATGTTAAGGATATTTTGCGGCAAACCCAAGCCGTATTATCTCATTAACTTGGCTCCGAGCTCAGATCAGGATTGAACTCCACGCGATGCCTGCTTGTGTGAAACCCTAACCAACCGCCGCCTAATCGTCTCAATTGAATGCTTCGAGTGAGCTGCTGGGTGTGATTCGATTCTGTTGCCGGCAACACTTGTGTGCGAAGGATGTTGCTGCCAAGGATACATCCTAGACGTGCACTGTTAACTACAGTTCCATTCAAATTGGAATATCTCCTCGCCCTTCCTCGACGCCATGAGGGCTTCCATCGCCAAGCCATCAAGGGAGCTAAGCATCAAGGATTTAGAAGATAACCTCGTTGGAGTGTACTTCCGTCGAAAATCAAAACAATCATTTCCACAGTCATAACTGCAATGGCTGCCTTGAGTCTGTTTCTTGGGTTATTACGTGCGGGATGTATCGACGTGGTGCTATGGAAGGGGAATATGTCATCAATTCCCAGCCAAACTGTCGGAGAAGTACCGACCACAAGGACTCTCATCCGGTGGGGGAAATTTGTTTTGTCATCCCCTGCTTCAGTGCAACTTTCAGGGTTCTGGTAGTTCTGGCGACACGTAGTTTTGTGTTCTGTTTCGACTCTTGAAGGACACGTTCTGCTTGCCTTGTGAATTGCTGTTTTCAGTGTTCTCGTGGTAGAAGGGGTTTTACGAGTTGTGTGGTTATAAATCATATGCCAAGACGTACATGGCCAACATTAGATACGTACTTGTCATCTCATAAGGAGTCATGGAAGGATGGTGCCCAAATGTGGCACATTTGTAAGCATTTCAGGGAATGATGATGGCGATGTCAAGTCATGCGGGTGAAACTTTTTGCTGCGTCCCTTGATGAAATTATTTTGCAAAATGTTGTATCCTTCAATTAGAGGGTGTCGCTGTCAAAAATCGTACAAAGGGTAGCCGCGCAAAGGGAACGATGTAAGGCCTGAGCACTGGCCCAACTAGTTAGAGTGCGCGTTTGAGTTTAGGTGACGCCCTGATTTGCTATGTAATCGAGACAAACAGAGTTGTTTTTTTGGTTATTGGAAGATACTAGTCTTTTCCGAGAATTATTTATGGTAGATATTAATTTATAGTAATAAAGTGAAGAGATTTTCTTAGAAACGACACTCAAAAATGCAAAGAAAGGGATGAGTTCGATTAAACTGCGAGTATAAATTGCAGTAAGAGAACTCAATAAAGATATAACGGCGCCAACATCGTTCCTTTCTTCTTCTTCTTCATGCGTCGCTAAACTAGTCCGGGGAGGGCCTCAATCTGAGCTTCTCCAACTAGTTTGATCTGAGCCTAGCCGGCCTCAGTTCTACATGCCTAGTTGGTTGAGTTCCTTCTTGACTTGGGTGCGCTACCTCAGAAGCAGATGCCCTCTATTGCATAGTCCCACAGACTCGGGGTCAAAGACTCTTCAGGCTGTAGCTAAGTTGCTAAGTTGTCCCCTCACTTTAGACGTTGGACCCGTAGACGCCTGACTATACAGTCCGTTGTTGAAGGTGCCGATGTCCAAATATGAGATCTGCTCAACGCCTTCAAAATGGACGCTTGTTTCAAAGATGACCTCTCCATTCCAAGCAAATTTCTTGCCCACTCCCAGTTACCCAGTTAGGTTAGGTTAGGTTTGAGCGATTGCTACCACTGTACCAGTTGTGGCCACTTAGTTCCTGGTTGGATCCTTTGAGCTATCGCTACAATTTTCTTTCCGCCGGCTCCTTTCAAAAAGGGACTAAGCTAACGAAAAATGAAATAAACCTAGAGACTGCCTAATGGTATTCTAGTGGCCTACTTTGACAAGTCCACTCCTGTGCTGATTTAAAGCCAATTAGTTTTCCTGATAAACTTGGCTATGTTTTGTATTTTTAAGTGTGACATTTCCTCTAGGTTTCTGAAAAAGTAGTTGCCTAGTATATGTTTTCTAGTTTTTGCAAGGGCGGGACAAGTGTCGAGGAGATGAAGCGTATTTTCTTCCTCCTCCTCGTATCTACAGATGAAGCTTCTGCAGTAGTCGCTGTGGGGGGTTCCCATTCTTCTGGCATGGATACCGAGAAGGCAGTGGCCGGTGATAATGCCCGCTATGTTCCATATTACATTCCTGTTTAGTTTTAAGAGTGTATTTGTTTTGTTTGGATTTAGTGAGGTCCAAATAAGCCTCGAAGTCCCGCGTGTATCTTATTCCATCCATCTCCGAGTCGTTGGCATCTGTAAGTAACATGGTGTTTATTACTTGGAGTGAGGGATATGGGGTGTCCTGATTATTTGCCAGTGGCAGTCCCACCCCTATTTTTGCTAACTGGAAAACCATTATGCCCAGGGATCCTGCATAGGCTAAGGTTGCATCTAACCGCTACCTCCCTGAGAGATAGACGGCAAAGTTTTAGTTTTTAGCCTTTATGACCGCCTTACTATCTATGTTAATGGCGATAGATAGTCCGTCTATCGGGTTCATCGACAAACAGCCTCTTAGACAGCTTTAACTTCTGCCTGGAATACACTACAATGGTTGGGCAGTCAAAGAGACAGGGAAAAGGATATGTCTGGCGATACCGCGAATACTCCTAGTCCGGTGCCCTCGTCTGTTTTTAAGCCATCTGTGTTGATTTCCAGGTAGCCTGGTTTTCTTACCAGATCTTTTTTCCCTGTCTCCTTTGTCTGGGATAAGTGTTTTGAAACCAAACTCGAAGTCAAAAGCGGGTGTTATACAATCTGTCTGCGTTGGTAGTCTCGCATTTCTGATTATCTCTGTTTGACCTAAGCTATGTGAACTGCTCCAGCGTTTGCACTCCCGTAGTCTTAACGCTGCCTTGATGGCTACCAGCTTCCTATAGATGTCCATGAGAAGAAGCTGTAGCAAGGTTTCCATGGCGACTGTGGGAGTGGATCACAATGCCCGTGTGATACAGATACACGCTGATCTTTGAATACTGTTTATCAATTAAAGATTGTATTTGTTATTCAGTGCTGGCCACCAAACAAGGATACCGTATGTTAAGATGGGTCTAACAACAACCGTATACATCCAGTGAGCCATCCTTGGTTTAATTCCCCATGTGGAGCCAAGCATTCTCTTACATGTGTAAATAGCTGCCGCCGCCTTCTTAATACGTTCCCTAATGTTTGGCTTGAAGCTTAACTTGTTGCCTAAGATTACTCCTTTTGGAGTAAACTTGGCCTGACTAGTGAAGTTGAGTTCCTTTTTCTTAAGCTTAGGGGGCTCTATCGGAGTAAGAAAGTTAACTAGTTAGTCGTAGGACTCGTAGGGGTGCTAAATCTAGAGAAAACGTTGGATGTAGTAGCATTTCGTAGTAGAGCTCTTTATAACTGAAGAACCCGGCTTAATTTCGGAGTAACAATAAATTCTTTCAATAACTCATATTTTTTGTATAAAATATTTATTAAATCTAAACTCTTCAAGACAATGTCTTTAAGTATCTTCTCTTACAGCAAGTGGCTTCGGAGTTGTATCATTTTTGGATAGGATGGCGAGATGTAGATTTCGGAGTGAACTCACAGAGCTTGTTGGCAAGATGTTGATTGCGTATTTGTTATATTTGTCTTGGGTGTTCTTGTGTTATTCCAAAACTTACCCAAATTGTGGGCTACTACCCGTGTACCATAATGTTTGGTAGCCGTAAGCTATTGTGTACCCTCCATCACGCTGCCAGTAATATGTCTCGTAAATTAAAATAAAAAATTTAAATATGCATAAGCAAGATTCAAAGTTTGGACAAAAACAATTTTTCTTGATTATCAAAACTTGCAAAATTAAAAGCCTTCATTTTTTTTTATTTGAATTAAAGAGTTATGATCCAACACATATTTGCCATAAGCTCTTTGGCTTTTTTAGAAGAGCTCGTGAGTACCGAGTAAGTTGAAAGAATGTTGTTGATTTTGTTGCTGGTGTCGTTCTTCGTTCCGCGGAGCTTTTCTTTAAATATACTGGCCGATAATATAATTTTATTATATCTTTCTCATTAGGTTTTCCTTACTCGAAGTAGATTTAAACCAAACGGAAGCGATGTTGTTGAAGTTTTTGTGCTTACTTTGAACTTCTTGATGTAGCGTGAATCGATATCATTCGCATCAATTTGTTCTCTGATTCCAGCATTATAGACTTCTAACGCTCGCTTGTATATCATCAGTGCACAGACCCGGTATGCCTATGATGTCAACCTCACTCAGTTTCGCATGCTACTCTAACACATTCAGTTTTTCGTCCAAGTCATCGACTCTTTTTCGACAGACCGGCATTTACAGTCTTCAAGAAATTTAATCTTTGGAAGAGCAACAGTTGTAGTTTCATTATCTTTCAGAAAAGCATGTGACTGAATGTGAATGACCGCTGGAGCTCTCAATGTCAAGAGCGATGTGAAAGACATTCTTAGCGGAAACACTCGATGAATTGCATGCGTTTTCAATGTACACTTTTGCGTAAGAGCGACATTTAGGTTCCGATATGGAAGACTCAGTGGCACAGTAGAGTTTTCATCACGCTCGTCGTTGGACATCAAACATCAAGTGTGCTATGAAACTTGTCCCGAACTAATTTCTCTTCCTCCATCAATAGGATAATGTTGCAGAGTTGATTAGATCGTAAGTCAAGTTAGCCTTGTAAGTCTTGCAACTCATTCTAGTTTTGGAATCTACTTTATGAGCTATTGATACGGGTTGTTCTGAATATTAAATAAAGTTTTTAAGACATCATCATCATCTTCTCACCCGCATGATCCACTAAAAGGGTCGCTGGGGTAAACCACGCACGAGAGATCTCCAGGCAAGTCGATCCTCCGCCATCGAATCTGACTCATCAGGGCTTATGCCCAAGCGTACCCAGGCGAGCTTATGAACTTGGTCCAACCATCTCATCCAGGGTCTGCCAAGTGGTCGCCCACCTGATGGAATCGCATTCAAGCCCGCCCCGGGAGTCGTGATCGTGGGGACATACGTGCTACGTGGCCAAATACACGAAGCATAGGTCTTTCCGTTCGGAGAAGCAGCAGCTCAACGTTGAGTTCCTCGTGCACTATCATGTTTCTCATCCTATCTCGGCGAGGAACTCCCACAACAGCACGAAGAAATCTCATCTCAGCAGCTAGTATTCGCGATCTTATTCTTACGGTTTCGAGTTTTTAAGACATTAATGTTTAAAAGTGTTTTAATTAATTATTTAAACAATAATCTAAATAGAACTGTATACAAATACCACGCACCCTTTATGGAGATACGAGTAATAATAATTCATATCACCTGGCTCCGATTTCCTCCTTTCCTTTTTTAGAGTTTTGACCTCTGAATTAAGGCCAATACCTTAATCGGTCATATTCGAAAATTCGGTTTTTGTTTAGTGCCACTTTGGCTTGCAGTGTACGATATGGTAAAGCCAGGGAAATTCAAGAAGGCACTCAGAAGCTGCCCTCATTTAATGACACAGCATCGACCGGGAACATAACCAAACCAAAAATATGAAACTGATAGATTATAATCCAGTCACAGAAGGCCAACGGAACTCGCAAAAAAAACTAAAAGAATTTATTATATATATATATAGTTTCTGATGTAATTGATTTTTTTTTTTTTTTGTTGATTAATTTTTAGTTTCTTAAAAAAGACCTGTTGTAATGCGTAATTATCATCTTTTTACTTTATTTCACCGAAAACAAAAAGTAAATCACGCGGAATACGAAAGTCATTTTACTTTATTGTCGGTATTATGAACCTTTGTCGACTCGAGCTTATGTTCCACATAGGTACGTTCCAAAACTGAAATTGACTGTCAAGTGTACAAACTTCAAATTGTTAAATAGTCTACTTTTCATAAAATTTGTCGGAACTAAAACTCTGGGACCATTTGGGATTGGTGTTTTTTAGTTTTTAATTTAATAATTAAATTCAGTAATTTAATAAAATTACTATGTGGAATTTACATGTTGAACGTGGCAATTGTTGAGGATCCCGATCAAGGATTTCATAAAAGTGATTTGACTGAATTAAGACGTGGATAATCCGCACCTCTTTTGAATTTCAAACCAGTCACTTTGAAAATTAATACTGAATGCTATTGCAGTTAAAACACAATGAAATCTCACGGTTTTACTTTCCTTAAAATCACATTTACTTACTTACTTTCCCTTTACAAGATCCACATCGACATCATTTGTAGTTTTTTTGTTTGGCGTTTTGATACACAAGTGTCACAAGGTATACATCCCACACGAGGTTAACTGCCAGATATCGTTTTACGGCATCAAACGACTTCTTTAACGACTACTCTTAAGCAAGGCTTTAAAGGACTTTCGTTGCTGAGCTGAATATTAATTGATGTGGGCCACTTGCACTGTGAGCCACTGTATATGTCTATAGATCTGAAGTGAATGAATTGAACCTAATTTTCTGTGTAGGCTGTGAGACGAAAAACCCAGAAGGTAGCCCTCGTCTGCTGTGCCGGCTCCATTGTACTTCACCGAACTCATGGAAAGCTGTAGTATTTTAAGCTGCTTTGTAGGCACATTTTCTATTTAGTGAAATGTTTACCTACTTCACTGAACAAAAAATCTGCTCCCTCCCGATAAAACGGTTGCTTTGGTAATAAAATCCTCCACCACTGAACAATTCGTCCACACTCACTCCTCCCGAATCGACTTATGTCACACACGCGAGTAAACTCACTATAAAGCGCGCTAGAATATTCTCCAATACTCGCATACATGACTTGTGTCCAGTGGATCACACTCACTCAGGCACATGGGGCCTTGAGAAACTAAAATTGCATGCTGATCGATATTTCGTGGATACACGGTGCTATATGGCAGCGGTGCACGTACATAATACCGCCCAGGGGTTGACAGTGAAAAGCTCTTCACCGGCGCAGCCCACACGTCACCACTAATATTCGTCTTGGACTTCATGTTAACATCCCAGAATTTAAGTTCGTGCACCGTGTCATGTTGAAAGAAGTGGTTTTACCATCAGTGACACTCGCCGCTGGCCTCCGATTGAGTTATGTAAGTTTAATGGGATTTTGTTCGAGATTCAATGGCTTCCATCTCACTCCCACCCAGCCGACTGACTGCGCGCAAAAAGGCGTACATGTGCCTTTCGAAGATAATAATAAAAAATTGAGTCTCTGATCCGAGTTGTCCTGGCAGAGGATGCATGCAGATGCCGCTCGTCTATGCACGGCGGGTTGGATGGTTGGGTATAATCGCTTCGCATTTCACAATGCACTGCACTATCTAAAATCAATTGGAATTCTTAATGCGCTCTGACATGATTAATGGAATGGCGGCAATAAATATCAGCTGCGGGAACAAAGAGGACTCTGCTGCGAGCCAGACATTGCATTGCAAATGGATTCTCTTTGCAGGGCAGATTTTCCGCTCGATAGATTTGCAAATGTATGTCCCGAAATTAGCATAAAAGTGTTGTGATGTCATTCTGTTTTTTTGTCTAGAAAATAAATGTGCCAGACAGGATGTCCTGTTTAATAGACGCTTTGGGTTAATGTTTAACCCCTGATAGTGGTACTAGCGGAAATAGTAAGAGGAGGAAAATTTCTTGAAGCTTTACAAGTCCCGAAAGGGTTTAAACATATTGATTCGAACCGAGATGAGTCACATTTTGCATTCTCAAAGACAATATGTTCATTGATGGGTATCACACTATGATCGTGGCACCATAGCGAATGATTATTGAATTCCTCCACCATTATTTCTCTCATTGCGATTCCTGGCTTTCCATCTGAAGCATCGAAAATTGGTGTAAGCGATGGAGCTTAGGTTGAGGTGGCTGACTGCCGCGCATACGGACAGCAGGCACACTTAGGCCAAGCGAAGGCCCATTGTGTTACCACGCGGATCCAGGGTACCTATTCCACAAACCAATTTGTGCTTTTGATAAAGCGAAGTAGAGGGCTGATTCTGATGCTGCTCAGTTCAGCCAGATTAACAAAGAAATGGGCGCCCAAAAGTCTGAATCTACGGGATGAGAGAGCACTGCAGTAACATAGCAAGTGTTTGATGGTTTCTTCCTCATCCTCGTCCCTCAGATCTATCTCAGAACAACAATTGCATGTTTCAATAGCAATATCGTCTGCACAGACGTACGTCGTGACTTTTCGTTTTTAAATATGCGCGTTCGTTTATGAACAAAAACAGTAGTGGACCTAATTTAGACCACTGTAGAGGACCTGTTTTTCACTCCTAATTGCACTGGATATTTTCACTTTTCTAGATAGGTAGTTCTATATCAATTTCGGTCCTCTTACTCCTATCCTTTATAAGCTATGTAGAAGTATTTCGTCATGTAGAGCCTTCCTGAAATCTATGAACATAACTATTACTTAGTTGTCCATTTTTCGGGTCCATATAGCATGACTGGGAAAATAAGTTCTTTGTTGAGCATGATTTTGGTCGTTTGAATCCGGACCTTTGTTCTGACACACCGATGTAAGATCTGTTGACAAGGGTGATTCTACGTCGGATCTCCACTTTGATGTCGCTTGTGTAGTTCACATTATCTCCGAGGTAGACAAACTCCTTTAGTACCTCAAAATTGTAGCCGTCGATCGTAATGATTAGTCCTAGGTGGTGACGATCGTATGTATATGGCACATCATATTCTTTCATTAAGTTTAAGACCCCCACAATCGCCGTGGAATTACTTTGGGAGCGCGAGTCAACTATTCGGTAATCTTTGCTTACCAAATGATGAGAATGATATACCTATATATTTTTTTTTTATGACCCTTAAGAGTTCTTTCTCCCCAATCCTTAGGTAAAACAAAAACGTATCCTTGTACCAAATGTTCGTAGCCCATTTTTTTATTATATATTTTTTGTTTGATCAGTTCAAAACCTTGGAGTAGTATATAGCAAGAAAGAACAAGAGAGCGCACCTCCTTGCCGATACCCGGTGCAGGCAACGGTTCGGAAGAACCAAACTGCGTATGTGTCAGCGTGCTGCTACAAAAGCGGAGCAGTTTTCTCGCGATCCCGAATTTTACCTTCGTTTCGAATAGTTCCTTGCGATGAATGCGGATCTTATGTGGATTTAAAATCGATGAAAGGGGGGGTGTCTATCGTATCGTTTCAAAACTCGCAAGTCTACTCCCGATCTGCCTTTGTCTTAATATTTGACACATGGTCGATCTGCCGGGCAGGAAGCCGCACTGGTACGTGGCGATTATTGTGGCGCAAAGCAGCCATAGACTAGATGTTCACACAGTACGCTGGATAAAATCTTATAGGCGACTCTAAGCAGGTAGGTAAGGTGTACTGGTTCCAAATGATAGGATCGCCTTTTTTATGGATAGTGCACATGAAGCTGATATTCCAGTATTTGGACATGCTTTCGCCTTCACAAATTCTGCAGATGATCTGGTACATGGTCTCAGAAATCAGAAAATTGCTGCCAGCCTTGAAGAGCTCTGGTGGTAAACCATCTCTCAGTCAGTAACCAAATTAGGCTACGAGCGCTTATGCGTTTTTCAATGCAAGAATAGAAAAATCTTGGTCGCAACAAAATATGACCATGCACTTGTGGTTTTCTGCCGTACGATTATTCAGCCACGAACAAAAAAAATACACTCAACTTTTAATGTCAATTCACATAAATGCGACTAAATAATCACAACGAACTGTATTCTGTCGAAGATTGTTTTGCCGCAAAATAATCTGGGTCATATGGATGAGCATAAAACCTCATGCACATGAGACCTGTTTTTTAAGAAAATTATCTAGTGGTGAAATACTATTGAGCACTTTTATTGATTTTTTATTTATTCTAAAAAGTGTAGTATATTCTGGAGTTTAAAAGTCGAATTTATGCGATGAAGTGTGCGCATTATTGTGAATCCTATGAAACTATCCCTTAACCCAGCCCCTTACCCTCATTTTATACACACTTGGCTATCCTTCGTCGAACCGATGAAGTCCATTTTCAAACTTACTTCCTCTCTAAGGCATGGTCAGCTTGAACTTTCTTTTCTCTCTTTATTGCACCTTATTTTTCCTTAAGACTGAACTTAAACTGAACTGAAAACTCTTTGCAATTGAAATATATATTTGTAAATTACTTAAATCTTTTGAAGGAAGAGCAGATAATGACAAATTTAAAAGAAATCACAAAAAATGAAACTGGGACATATTTCACAGATCATACATCACATACATTTCATACAACATACAAAACTATCGTATATCATACACATCATACAATTCTCTTTCTCGGATTCCCCCGGAAGTATTGTATGATATCTTCTTTATTATATGATGTATTATATGTGTATTATTTTGACGTTTAATTAATTAAAACTAATAACCGGAGTAGAGAGATATCATTCAACTGTGTATTCAAATAGTACATGTATTTTAATAAAAATTTCTTGAAGAACTAGCATTCCTTGGTCTTCCATGTCTAATTTAAAAAAAATCTAAGCCCAAAAATGCGTATTTTTGTGTATTTTCTCATTTGAAAATTAATTTTTGTAGTGGCTACAGCAGTTTGAAGTGCTGTGAAATGTATGATAAATTTGAAATAAAACTATTGTATGATGTGTATGATATTTTTCTGTGAAACAGAATCATACAACTTTCCCATATTTCCAGTGTAAAATTATGGTGATACATGTTGTATTACAGCGGCTCATACAACAAATCTGAGAAACAGAAATCATACAGCAGAAGTGTCAGAATCATACAATGTATGAGATGTATGTTCTGTGAAATAGGCCCCTGGTGTTCGTCGATTCCACGAATGGCAACCGCGCAGGGTTACTGAATAATTCCCTTATACCGAGACGGACACAATACTTTTTACGTCTTTTCTAGATTTTAACAAAGAGGACCAACACAATCCTTACACGAGAAATCCGTTTTTACTCAAACATGTCTTCTATTATTTATATCTTATATTAATCCATGTGTTCTATTTTAATTCGCGACTAAAAAAATCGTCAATAAAACTGTAAGAAAATAATGGCAACACTTATCGTATGTAATTACATCCATTATTCTGTTACGTAAATGAGATCGAGTGAGTAAATAATGGATTCTATTACGTAAGTCTAGCTCTCTCTAACTCCAGCTCTCTAACTCCAACTCCATCACTCCATCTAACTCATATGTGAGCCGCCGTGGCGTAGTGGGTTAGTGCGTCGACTCCTACGCAGAGGGTGCCAGGTTCGAATCCCCAATCTACCAACTGTCATAATTCACGGCTTCCACCTCTTTCGAGTCACCGACAATGCTCAAAGAGTATTCCTGTCTAGAAAAAGCTTCTCAACTTTGCCGTTCGGGGTCGGCATAAAACTGTAGGTCCCTTCCATTCGTGAAAGAACAATAGCACGTGCAACACGAGTGGTTGCTGAGAAGCTAGGCTCAGGTCCGGACTCGGACTGTCTCGCCACCAATATTATTATTATTTTTATTAAATAAATGTAACAAAACACTGAATACGAGTTTGATTTCTTTGTTTCGTGGCTGTCCTCACAAAACGGGGCTTGATGCATTTTTTTTAATTGTTGCGATTAATTAGTCGCATATGTCAGCAATGCGACTGCAATGTGTCTCATGTTTTGCGATTAAGTTATGATACGATAGATAATCGCAAGTACGTGCATCGCATTGCGACAACGAAGTCTTAAACGCAGCGATCTAAATGACAAGTGTATGCATTTACGTATGATTAATTTTAACTTGCGACAATCGCGTCGCCAGATAAATGGCACAAATTGCAGACATTTAATCGTTGCGACTGTTAGGTGTCATGTGAGCGCGTTCAAATTGAAAGTCATGTGTTCCACTTTTTGCGACTGAATAGTCGTGCGATTGAAAACACATGTGCATCCCAGTCTTAGGGAATTTTACATTAGTAAACACTGTACTTTCAAGAGATTAAGGATTGTATATCTTGGCATACATAAGTACAAGCTTTTGTGGGACTGAGTTGTCCGTACGCTCAACATCGCCATTTTAGTCGTTAGAATGGCGCAGTTGGTAGAGTGCATGCCCCTGGTTAGCGGGGTCCCCGGTTCGAATCCCAGTGAAAGCAAAGCTTATACGCTTTTATCTGGTTTTCAAATCTGGTCCAGTCACCATTCTGTCACTGCAGTGGGCAATCGGTGGTAGTAGTCTGACTAGGGGTATCACAATGGCCCAATATGGTCTAAGTGTGCTGATGAATGCAGTAGCAGCCCCACTACCTAACCTAACCTAGTCGTCGGATTTATAGACGCCTAGCTAGGATCTTTGCACTGAACGTTAAAGCAAACAGAACTGCTCTGTCCAAGTGACAGAGGATGTCATCATTCGCATTTGAGATTGTGCATGCCAGCAAAACGCATTCTAAACTAATCATAAACGTCAACATAACAGAAAATTGATCGGTTATTCCAAGAAACGCCGCAATTAGCAATTAGTTAAATGGCATCGATAAATGAGTGACAATATGTCCGCAGGTCATTACCATTACCACAGCCCGTGAAAAGCCTTGCCCCTCCTTTCTTCAGTTTTGCGTTTGCTTTTGTTTTTTGTTTCTCTTGCAAACAATGTGACCAACGGTGGCATTCCGAAAGCGAAAACAACATGACTTTCTTACACTCAGAACAATATGGCCAGTGACCCATGAGACATGCTATCGCAAGCAAAACATGCGTACAACCAAACTTGCTGCGTGGGATGGGATGCAGACGGTTACTACGGCGACCTATGACGAACTTGTTTTCAAATATTACGAGCCCCCATTAAATTACGCGAAGTCTTTAAGCATAAAGATTACATGGATTCTAACCACTTTAATTCCATATTCACTGTCTGTCGGCTCAACCCTTCTATTCAGGTTGTCTGACAGACAAACAACATAAGACGTACACACAATCGCGCTTCTTAGATGAGCCATCATTTTGAAGTTGTAAATCTGATTCTTAAGTTGATCCGCTTCAAAACTTCAACCCATCATCCTTTCTCCGTCGTGCTAGTCATTTCTTGCGTATCCTTTCAGTACGACAATCACACATAATTGACTGACGCTCTCGCCATACCATCCTCGAAATTCATTGAGTTCCAAGCACATAACTTAATCCCTTCGAAAGAAAGTAATCAAGAGTATCTCTTACATTCTCTCAAAATAAATCCAGCATCACCCCTCGAACAATGATTCGTAAACAAGGTTCATCTTCGCCCATTAGCGAACTAGTTGTGGATGTTGTTCGCATGCCACCGACTCCGGTAACAAGCCATAACGATGGCAATCCTCCACCAGGCAACGACCTGCCTCCTCCCGGCGTTGTGGGAGGTGACGACAACAGCGCCAGCAACAACGATGAAGATGACAGCGATGTCAGTGAGGATATCACCAGCGATGCCAGCGATTCCAGATATGATGACACGACACTGGCATCCAGTTTCGATGACGATTGCTTCGTTCCGAATGCGACGAACGGTGTACGCAGTGAGTAAGTGTTTGGCCTCTGTTCGTAGGAATGCTGGATGTTTTCTGTCTCAACGTTCAGTTGAACTGAGAAGAAATAACCAGAGGAGGAACTTCATCTCGTCGTCGTCCACCTCCTTGATTGGCCGTAGCAAAACAAAACCAACGCATTATGGAATCCAATTTCACGAAATCCAACAGATTGTATTTACCGATATTAATCTCCGAATTGTGTGTGTCTTATGACTGCCAGATGCCGGGCACAAATTCCTTTTGTTCTCGAGGAGACAAGGTCTGAAGAGTGAAAGATTGATGATCCTTGTTGGATGGCAGAGTCCTCGCATACAGGCGTCAGATAAAATCATTTGCTAATCATGCTGGCAGTGGAATGGAGGGCGGCAAATCAATCAGAAATGGCAAATTGAATCAAATGCTTATTTTTATTTCATTGTCTGACTGTCTATCTGTCGTCGGGTTGAGTGCTTGGGAAGCTGTTCCCAAAAGGAGTCACGAATTGCCTTTGAATTAAAGAGGCGTCTCGTTGGGCCATGTGCGAGAGATTGCAACTCTAGTATTATTCAAATTGCGCATGAAGCCTAATCTGCAGGATAGCAAAAGCAGAGCTTGGTTGCAAAGAGATGAGTGCGTAAACGTGGAATGGAAAGTCCAAATCGAAGTGGTTTGAGAGGCGAATGTAAAAATTTGTACATTACGTGATACACTTAAGGGTTTCGCATTCTTAAAGTATATAAGTTGGACAACACATTTCGATGAAAAATATTTACACAGTGGTTACACACAGCCTAAAGTCGTTCCATTAAGTAACCATGTTTAGTGCATACAGCGGAGAGCCTTGTATTCTAGTCACTATCTGTGCCGCCCTACGATGGATAATTTTAAACATTTTAATATGTTTTACAGCGTGTCTAAAGCAAACATAAACGTTTTCCTAACTTTGATTTTCTTATTCGTCAAGCAGCTATGAACTTTTAAAACAAGTCGTCTAAACATCAATATTTGCAAAAATCCAGAACTAAAGAACTCCAAATCGCTCCGCTATGATTCTTGTTTTAAAATAAAAACAATAAAAATTAAATATTTAAGGACTTACATAAAAAGCTGTACAAGTTTCGGCTGCATCAACCTGCCCCTGCTCCTCTTTGTTGGCTGGTGTATGATTATTGGACAGAAGTACTTAATGATTCAAGATCGTCAAGAAACCATTACGCGGAGACCAGTCAATTTAAGGAAATGAAGTTTCTTCATAGGGTACAAATAAAATTGCACATTACAGTCATCTCGTTTTATATAGAAATGTTGCCAGAGTCTTCTGAGGTTGCCTTCCCTAAAGAATATATCATCGCTTATGCCCTTCAGCTTTTCCACGTCATTGTTAAGTTCGACGATATCACAGACAATGTTCGTGGTGATCTCCTGCAAATGGATTCAAGGCTATGTTTGTCGATTCTGCATTTTGCGTCCTCTTCGAAATATTTTGGGAAAAGTCCGGGTATAACGCCCATTTGAACAAACTAAGCGATATTGGTGATATTATGTGATCGTGTGTATACTTGATGCGTGTTTGCTTGCCAGTTTTCTATCCTAATATTAGGTCATCTAGCTTAGTTAATCGGGATTTCATTACCCCCGGTTTGCCTTAGTTCCTTCAGCTCAGACCTTACCTTCGTTCTGGTAGAAAATAACTTGTCCAGCGACTATCACTCAGTCGTTTTTTTCCTATCTCACAAGAAACCTTCATCATGTGGTCACGTGACACGAATCCTCTTCTCAGAACTCAGGAACCTAGTCCAGCCAGTTCTAAGCCAATGCCTAACCTAACCTTTCTTACTTCAATGTATACTACGTATCTTTTGTATCGTTGTCTTATTCGCTCAGAACGGAAGCAGTATCCCGACATCTAATTTCGACTATAGAAAAGGAGTATAAAAGTGTGAACGTCGCGAAATCGTGCAGTTTATTGTCTTGTCAGTTTTCCAACACTGGAAAAAGGACTGTGACGATGAAACCGTCGTTCGTCGTTCTATAATTTTGTAATAATTTTCTCATTCTCCACATGTCACAATCCAAGACCCAAGTCCCCATCCCGAAGCTGTTCTCTTGGCGGTCCTCGTCGTACGCCATTGCCACGTGCCTGGCCCCCCCACGTTTCCAAAGAAAGTTTAACGAAAACCTCAGTGAACGCAATGTTATACTTGCTCCCTACTTTCGCTTAAACTTCTCACAACTTCCATGACTTCTTAATTCACTTTTACTATGCATGCAAAGTAAGACGAAAGCACGAGCGAATGGCGGCACTACCTCAAGGGCATCCTATAATTTGAGAATGTACTTGGAAATTCATACCCCCCTCTGAGAAAACGCCGAAAGTCTTTTAAACTTCATCACTCAGTGAAAAACCACAGCTGAAGAATATAAATAGAGCCTAGAGGTATGCAAGACATTATTAAAATGCTCCTGACTACACAAATCGGTAGATTATAATCCGCACGAGTGTAGCCTCCGCGCTCTCTAGGAATAGTGGTCAAAATTTTTATCAAAAATCTGATTCCAAATGCTCAAGGACTCCGTTACATTCCTCCCCTATCCATCACGTGACTGTCTGAGGTTTCACACGAAACCTATTTTCAATCGTGTCCTTAAATAGGTCTGGCGGATAAACCCTCTCTTGATTTTTAATCCTAACCCTCAGCGAAATCTAAAACGGCTCATCGGCATTTCGAAGATAGCCGTTAATCAACCAAAAATGTCGCATGCAAACACTACCCTCGACGCGTATTAAATCACATCATACTCAAGGCTATTTATGGCTAAGCGGGTTATTCACTTCATGGGATGCCTAAATTTATTCCCCAAAGGTTATGGCCACCACTCAGAATATCTGCCATCCCTCTCATCCTTCCTTGTCATTTGACAACACCGCACCAACGAACGATGGCATCCAGTGGTCAACCTAATTCCCCGTGACGTTTGCAATTTCCCCACAAACAGTGAAAATTGAATACGCAATATCTCGTCATCGATACGTGCCAGAGGTGGTTCCTGTCAAAAATAAACACAAACATCCCGCCATCCCCACCGCCATCGGATCGCATTTAGCTCAAAGAACCAGAGTCACTGGCTCGACATTGGGAAGCCTCCGTGTCCTGACGCTATTAATCGATTTCCTTTTGGCAGGCGGCCATGTGGAAGGATGCGACTTCGTTAATATACAATAAACCTATCCTGGATCTGAGTAGATTTCGAAAGGATAGCTTACGGGCTTATCTCCGCTTGCACCCATCACTCATTTTCGACTTTGACGAGGGGAGCATGGGGCGCCCAGACAGTAGTACACCCAAATCGACATTTGTGCTGATAAATAATTCATTCAATTACTCCTGGTGACAGCTGGAATTGTATCTAGTCCGATTGTGGACGCTGAACTGACGGCTAAACCGAAGGCTCTCTCCGCATGGCGGGGTGTCGGACCGCCCGCTCTGTCGGTGCCATTCAATCAATTCCCTGAACTTTGCGCACAATTGTTATTAAATTGGTTATGCAAATCGATTCGGTGAGTGTATTTAATCTTGAATTTGAATGCAAATGGAATTAATTTCGAATTCCAGCCTCTGGCCGTGAAGTCTCGCAGAGACAAAAGGTTCCGGGCGAGGTGCGCACCAACAGTTCCTAATGTCAACGGAAATTAATAGCCCCACTAGAACTCGTCTGCCGTACCTGAGCGTTATTCTGAGCGAGGTTTCTATTGTTGGGTAAACAAGACTGATGAATTGACGAAGTTCATCCGTCACCGATGATTATGTACACCGCTGGCGCTCAAGATTATCCGTACATGGTGCTTCATGTTGGTTTAATTGGACTTGGGAACAGAGCCCAGACAGTGAAACGGACCTGGAGGATCTTCTGCAAATGGGAAGAGCAGCGCCACAGGGGGTACTTTCGCTTTTATTATGCCTTTCTCTTGAAAATGATTAATTTCCCATGGAGTGTGAACATGAAAATAACATCATTCATCAAAAGCAATTGAATTCCGCAGTGATGCATCTCTTGCTGTGGAAACATAAGCCAGACTGGATACTACGTTGATTATGTTAGTCGATGTGAGTGCTCGTGTTAAACTGAAGAAAAATAGAAAATCGTAGCCGATGTAAGTCTTCTTTGGCTGGATCGACAGTCCGGCGATAAATCTAAGGCAGAGCGAACTAGACCCTCCAACTTGACGTGCTTCTTCTGGACTTCTGGATGTCCATCAAACGTTGCGTTGTGCCCCACTGGCATTTAATCAATGACTCTTAGAGCCGAAGCTTAGTAGAGCATACATGCCCTAGTCTCCCTGAAGCGTTGCACTCGAAGGGGCCTGGGTAATCTCATTTAGTTCATTGTTAATTTATGATTTCGTCAATTTGAAGTCTCATCCTCATGTGATCGTCTCGATTTGATGCAACAGAGTGAAGCTCGGCTGAGTCGCTGGAAACAAGCCACGAATCTGCAGATGAGTTCGCTGACTTGGGCTGCAGCTACAACGCTGATGAACGAATGAGGAAAAACCTAAACCACTGGTTGGACCCAAGTTATGCAATCTAAGCGATTAATCAGACCTTATTACTACAAGGAAATCCTCAACCTTGACAAGAGAAGTGTAAGAAAGCTAACGAGTTTTCTGGCCACTGCGGGCTTGACTACCACCCCCTTAACAAAAAAAAAAAACTGTGCCAGGACCAGGACCATCAGCTATACCTCGCAAAGGATGAGACATCCGAACACATTTTGTGTGTATGTTCGCCACATCTCAGGTTAAGGAAACGTATGTTCTCTAGGGAGATACTCACTTCAGTGGACTTCAAGAGATCCACAACAAAAGACGTACTATATTTCAAAAGGGAAGCAGTACGCCTTCTGTATTAACTCCGACCCCTCGATACAATAGATCTCTCCAGATCCCGGTGTCATTTGCCATAGCTCTTTGAAAATGTTCCGGAAGTGGTGAATTTCTCCAAAAATTAAAATTACTGACAACACTGTTCTCTTGTCACTGTATAACTCGCACAGGTTTGATTGAAGGTTCTTCCTTAGAAGTCAACATCAACGCTTCAACGCATCTATTACTCGGTTGACAACGTTAGTATAATCAGTTTTTTTATATAAATAGAAGTAGAAGTGATGCCGAAGATATGTTCTAAGTGTTGTTCGAATATATGTTTTAAGTTAAGGCCAAATTATAACAGAAGCACTATCACCTACTCAAGACCACTTAAGCCATCTTAAGCATTCGAACGTACAACGTATATAAATTATACATTATGGTAAAGATAACCACTTCCTTCAGTTTCGTTCAATTTAACTTACTTAACCACTTAAGAAGTGGGTCGCCGTGGCGTAGTGGGTTAGTGCTTCAACTCCTACACAGAGGGTTCCAGGTTTGATACCCGAATTTAACACCTTTCACATTTCACGGCTCCATCACTTTCGAGTCTCTCTAGAAAAAGCTTCTCAAACTTGGCCGGTCGGAGTCGGCATTAAACTGCAGGTCCCTTCCACGCGTGAGAGAACAATAGCACGCACAACACGAGTGGTTGCTGAGAAGCTAGGCTCTGGCCCTCTACGGGCTGTAGCGCCACCCATATTATTATTATTATAAATATTATACTATAACCACTTAAGAACGAAATGAATTGCCTATGCTACTTTACATAAGCGTAAGTTCCCAGAAGTAATTACTGAAACTTGGAAATTTTACAATGCTTCTGGCTACATTTCCAACAATTCTGATATTAGCTTAAGTTTAGTTAACTCAATTAAGGTTGAGCTTCTTGTCCGTACACAGCAAGTTCGTCTCACTTTCCTTCTCGCACCAGGGGAATTCAAAGACCTTCATAACTGGAGCGTTGTTACTCATCCACTTTATGGGGCCGAGAGTCAACTTATTTGTGGCTTCCAAATTGCATCTTTATCATTATACAGTCAATACAGTTGGCACTTCCTTTCCATCCAAATATTTGATTCAGAATTATCATTCTGAAGGCACCAAGATTCAGCTCTGATGTTCTGCTTATCTAGTTGTCGTGTCAGATTTCCCCTAGAATGTCATTTATGATGTTGACGGCTCCAAGTTTAACAAACCCCCAAACCAACCAACCACAACAAAAAAGGCCCAACTATAGGGTGACTACTCTTCCAATTGCTGCCAATTCAGGTCCGAAGAAAGAGCCTCAAGACAGTAGCAGTCTATCGAGACTTTTTGTCAATTTCACCTGCGTAACGTAACAGTTAGACCACACAAACTCATTCAGTACCAGATTATCGTAATCACACGACAGCCCAAGTTCTTGCCTTGTAGGTTCCAAAGGACTTCAAACGTATTGAACCGGACTTCGACATAAATGTATCAAATTTCCCACGTCCCGCCCATCGCGTGGAAGGTGTACATCTATTTGGAAATCTCTAGTCTTCACCAGGATTCGCCTAAGTCGGGCTGCAATGCGGCATAAAACATTCACATGTCACACTTAAAAAGGTCTTAAATGCGATGTTTAGCAGGGATGTAGATGGTTGGATGGCCTTGTTTGTGGATGGAACATATTGAAACTGAACTGAACTTAACATTTGACCCAACAGCTTTGTTGTTTTTCCTCTTTTTGATAGCTATGCTTAGCGGAAAGACTTTCATTTGGCATTTCTTACTCCTGATACGTTCGTTAAGTAGCGGCTGAGAGTGCTACTTAATTAGATCCCCTTCCTGTGGGTCGGTAACTATGAAGTTATGTTAAACTTAAGGTCCACGTGCAGAACCTAAAATTGGTTTCTTCGTTAAGATTGTGGGGTTCGGTAAAAGTAACTAATTCAACTCCATAGCCTCCTCTACGTTGTGAGCGCAGCGGTGCGCCGCCCTGTGGTAAATCAGTTGAGCAGCAACTTCATAGACGTGCTCAATGGAGATGAGACCTGATTAAGGCAGAGATTGAGTTTTTATAGTATGCAGTAGCGGATGAGGTACCACGAGGCTTGAGTACCCTATATTTGCTTCCATATTCCAACGTGTCGAGGTGAGAGAAGTCTGCATAGACCCCCTACACCGCTTTGAATGCATTCACACATCAACCCATGCTACGGTGCGAAGAGTCATCGACGCGGAACCTGTGGGACAACGAAATAGATGACGCCCGCGTCTAAGGTGGTACACCCAATTGCATAATCACTTCAACCAGTTTGGAGTGAAATCCTAGCCAGAGACCGCCCTAGTTGATTGAAGCCCAAGTCCACTCGAACTTTAACGTCAAATAAAAAAAATTATAACCATACCTTACGCTCGTAGGTAAGGTCCAGTCCACTATTCAATCCCTTCGAAATTGTTTTAAATACCGAAGGCCGCTGTGACCTAATTACTTGCGAAATGACAAATCATGGGTAGGTAAAAAATTTAGCACAGTTAGAGTGATCCGATTTGGGTTAAATATGTACCAGCAAAATTGCGGTGATCACTTGCTCCTTGGTCCCAACTATAATGTGACTATACTTCCAATCGCTGCCAACTCCGGTCCGAAGAAAGAGTTTTGGGAGGAGGGGAGTAACTCATAGTAGATGACTCGTTATTCAGCGTGGCCACTCTCCGGTCTAACTTGACTGTTTTCGCTTGAAGTTGTCGTTACTGATCCGAATGTGATTCAGCAGAGTTTTCATTATGGAAAGTAGGTGCATGACCTGCGTTAGCTATTGTAGTACCCATCCATCGAGCTTTCTTTTGTACCCACGTCTTTTTTACAAAGTTAAGCTCCTGGCTATCGAAACAGTGTTTAGACTGTAGGTGACAGCCAGGCTCGACTAATTCCATGAGTTTATTGATAATTTCTTCTTTCCAGAACCTTGTGAATCGTTGACATCAATTTTAAACGGAACAAAATCGCAAAAACCAGAGCTTCGTGTCATTGGCTGTTATATAATAGTATCAGAGCCATAAAGCTGCAATATATGTCATGTCTTCTATTAGCTGGTCTTAGCTAGTCTATATTCGACGCTCACTCAAACAACACCGAGTCGATGTTTCTAGTAAGAAATCTCATCCCTTTATACAAAATGGGAAATTTGCAGAACCTCTACTCGAAAGTCCAAAGAGAATCCGTCCCGAGACGCTACGTATAGCATCATCCATCTCCTCTGTGGCATTGTCTGAACATCTAAAGAACTTACTTACTCATCGGCCTTGCGACACATGGGCGGCTTGAGCCTGAGTACATCTAAAAGTTATTGATAGACCTACTCGCTTTTAAACGAAACTTCCTCAATTTGTTGTCTATTTCTAATGCCCACAAAGACCCACCATTTCGTTCTAACGCCGCCCATCAATCCAATTGATTTTCCTTGCACAACACGCTCCGATTCAAATTGATGATATGCATTCGTTCCCATTTACGTGTTACATTTTAATTTCAAAATAAAATATAAGCACGACAAATTTCAATCGTTTCCCCTGGCCCTCATTCAGCCCCTTTGCTGAATTGCTCACTAAGCCCTTGGCATCGCCTGTCATAATGTTTAATTTCGCAAAACCATTGCCGACCGCCACACACGCCACACACCATAAAAATGTCAAAGTGTCATCCATTTTGCAGCCGATTCAGACCGATTGTGCAACACCAATGCACCCGATATTTTATTAATGACATTCCCTGTGACAAGCAGCAAAATAGCTTTTCAATGCAATTAACCCAGTCATCATCAGCCAGTTGGATGCGATGGCCAGTGGCCATACCACGCGCCGATAATTCATTCATCGTCACCGCTGTCGGCGAAAATTGTGTAAAAATATTCTCGGTGTCAAAAATAAACCCGCTGTTGCCATCATTAGCCGCGAGAGTCTCAGCAAAGATGCCGTGGGTGTTTGCTGGGTTTTGGCTAAATTCGAACTGACAGCAGATGCATGTTCGATCGGGAAGGAGGAAGTGATTTATTGGCGCCATCTTGGTTTGTCGGACACGAAACATCTTTATCATCCTGTTCGGCATGGCCAAGGTGAAGATCATATCGTCACTGCGACTGAGTGTGGCGGTGGTGAGCCAAAATCTTGTTGATTTTCGGGTGATGATTTATCTTGTCGTGTTGGGGATTTTGTAAGATTGTTGCTCTTCAACAGTAAGGTCAAGTGATTTGTGTGTTGAATTGATGAACGATTTCAGATGCTCTGATGCTTGCTGAACACAGGGGTCGTGAATCGAGACATAGACGAAATGACAACATAATTTAGATACCGGGACGGAGAGTCTAGCTTGGGCAACAAATATGTGAGAACTTGGGGAATAACAAGAAATAATTGGCTTGCAATTGCGATTGTCTTTCTTAAATGGGTAAACAAACCGGTGGATGGGGAAGGCACTTGCACATGGCAATAACTAGTCCGACAAACTCAAATTTGAGATTACAGGATGAAGTTAGGTTATGCGCGATGGTTGTTCAGTGCTGTTCAGCCACCCTACTTACTTACTCATCAGTCTCGCGACCCATGGAAGGTCTGACGGTACAGGGCGCGCTGCTTCCAATCACCAAGGTCAGGCTGTCTTACGTCCGCTATAATTTGGTCATTATACCCGAGGTTCAGTCTTCCTCTCCTTCTCGAACCAGGAGGCTTGCATTCGAAGGTCCCCTTAGCTGGAGCGTTGTAGTACATGCGCTCGATTTGGCCGAGCTAGTGCAGTCGAGGGATTTTTGCCTCCCGGACTATATCCATGGTACAGTTCGTACAGCTAGCGGTTGTGTCTTCCTTCCTCGCAGATGGGACCATATATCCGACGTAGAATTTTTCTTTCGAAGGCACCAAGAACCACCTCTGTTCTTTAGCTTATGCTCCAGCTATCGAAAAGTTCTTAAACAATTGAGAAGACAAAGCAATGGATTATCAGTTTGCGGTTTAGCAGCTGCTGGACAATGCTCGTGGATTCATTCGTTGCACACTTAGCTGGCGTTCAAACGGATGATTCTTTCACCGTGGACGCGACGGAGTATCGAAACCAGAGCACATGAAATAGACGTGAAATCGTTGAGACACGCGAAAAAATCAACCAAAGGTCTGCCTCTTTGAAACTAGTGGGAAATCATACAGTCTTCCTCCGATCTTTAGACGCCCACACGCCGTGTTAACAACGTCACAACCTTTGAATGTTGCGCGAAGTTCTTCAGTTTTTAAGGTGGGGATAATAAAAATTTGACAAATTCTTTCATTCGGCGAAATGTCCTGTCTTCGAGCATTATGACCATTATTCCAAATTCAGTTGAAGAGAAGAGACAATTTTTGCATTTTCTGTTGAATCATTCCCTGCAGACGAGCTGTGAAAAAGTTTCGGTTTACACGATCCTAAGTACCGAACAAACCCAACGGACTCATGCCGAATGACTTAATTCCCGAGGATGAGCAACTTAGAGATACAAACGTTAATAAGAGCTGTTAATACTTTTTAAGTGCTCCCGCGTACTTCCTAATCGCGCTGCCGTTATCGGATTATCCAAAGTCGTTGTCGTTCCAATTTACTGCCTCACCGTTAATTGCTGACCATTAAAATTCAATTAATCTGAATTTTGTTAGCATTCTTGGTGTGGTCCTAGCAATTGTTTGCCACGAAAATGGCTGTGGAGACACATTCTCACAAAAAAAACGTGAAATAAGCGAACTCAGCACTTAGGCTTAATTGCATTCAATTATCGGGAATTTGATTTCGCACCTGATTTCCCTTCCCTCCCCCGCAACGCACTGAAGTGTGAAATCTATTGTTCGCAGGTATCGGTGTGCGCGCAGTATTCCATCTGTAATTTAATTCCATAAACGATGAGCTTTCCTCCGTTATGTCATCCTTTGAAATTGCTCATGGGTTGCGAACTTTTCTGGCATTGTTCCAGCGACGCCATTCAGCTCCTTCGTCTGTGTAGCAGTCGATTGAGCCGAATGTCCTGTGGCCCTGTTTTAATTCCTCTGCACTCCTCCTCATGTCCCATCCGGTTCTGCACAGTGTGTCACGGTTTCCTTCCCTTGGGTCATTTATACATTCGTTCGGTTACAGAATTTAATTTCAAAACCTGTCACCCTTGGATGCGTTCGAGAGTGTGAGTGTGCATGCACATGTAACACAAAATCGAGGAAAGCCGGGGCGGCGAGGAAGTTGAGATATTCCACGAGTGCCGACAGGAAGTGAGTATTTAACTGTGACGCGGTCATGGAATGGAACCATTGTGCTCCACTCAAAATAAGGGAGGCGACCTTTGTTTTGAATATTCTTTGTTTCCCTTTTTCGGAGTAGATACTACGCTCTGTGGGGGGTCACAGTGTTGAAAAGTTTTTTTCTTATATTCTTTTGTTTCGTCCTTGTTGCGACTAATTTATGGCAGTGACCAAGTTGAAGTGCGGCCAGCGATGGTCGGAGCGTGAAGGGAACATTGTGTTCAGTGGATATACCGTGGGGATAAAAGTTGACACTTGACAGACATAAAAGTATTCCTGCTGGGGAAGTGATTGATCGATGATGGGGATGCGGAAATGCCAAGGATAATGCGATGTAGGTCTGATTGGATATGACCTTGAAGCAACATTAATGTGCTTTACTTGACATTGATCCCTGTGTCCCGCCCCCCAGGCCACCCACATGCTGAGTTACAAATTGGGTAAGACACGTGTCGTGGGAGTGAGACAACATTTAAATTAAATCAAATCAATCAGTCGCAGCGCTTTAAGGAGGACCCATTCGATTTATTTAATCTTGGCAATTGAGGTTATTGATTGTCTTGTGCAGGGTTGTGAGGTTTTAAACCTAACCTCTCTCGCATCGCTTGAGACACGTTGTGCTCATCAGAATTAACAGAATTGGAGGTCTTCTCGTGGCACCTGATAAATATTGATGAAGTATAGATAATAGACGAAACAGATGTAATGGGTAGGCCATGTGGGGCGCATGGACAACACTGTTCCAGTCCGTCTTCGACTTCGAACCAGTGGGACAACGCAATACAAGACAGCCACGCAATCGATGACGAGCACAAGTGCCAAATTGGAGGCCACATAAGCAGGATAAAGATCGAGTCAGCTGGAGAGACTTGTTGCCAGATATCCAAGTCCACTCCGGACTGTAGCGCCATTATAAGAAGAATGTACTAAAAACAACTCTCAACCTTCTGCCCTAGTGCATGGCCAAACCGGAGAAGTGCACCTCTACTTGCAATGTGAAGGTATGCATCCACAAGTGCTTCAAGCCAATCAAGACATTTGACGACGAAATTGCTACTGACACCTGTTACAATAGTAATAAATTCAAAACTGAACCATCGAAGAAGCGATGCAAAACTCGGGACTGGAAGTAGTTGCATTGGTAACCCTAATTGTTGCTCTTAGCACTCACTGAATTCTGTAGTCAATGTATGTGCCTAGAGGGAGATGAAACTTCCACACACCGCCTTTGTCATTGCCCGACTTTCTCAACGAGTTGTGATGTGACCTCTTGTCGGCTCTAGTGGCGGCACGATGACACAAAGACCTAAAGTAAAAAGATAACATAGCTGGAGGAGGAAAAGATTACACGGCGGGAGGAAGCGAACCGATTGGCTAAGATCCCCGGATTGAATAGTGCTTCTTGAAATGGTATAATAAATGCTGAGGACAAAAAGGAACCTTCGGAGGTTGCACGCTGAAGCAGAAAGCATAGGCATTCGATGTTAGTTTGAGTATTGAAGGATTCGTTGCCAGTGAGGAATGGCTCTCCAATTTTAAGAAAAGACATTACAGCGGTTTTAATAAAAATCTATGGAGAAAGGGCTAATGCTGCTAAAGCTGCTAACCCCAGATGTTACCAAGGGTATCAAATCCTTGAAAGCGTGGATGACCACAGAATTATTCAATAAGTGGCTGTTGAAACTGGACATCGACATGAATCAGCAGTAGTGGACAATTTTACTTTTCCTGAATAATTGCAAATTCACAAAAATCAGCCAGTTTTCAGTACCTAATGTGGATCTCTCAGGAAGTGATGCAGAATTTTAAAACCTTGTACCCCAATGAAGTAATAATGATAGTGGTGGATGTCATTGAAAATGTACAGAGTGTCATCATAAATGTCTTAACAGCGATGACCATGGTTGACAAAGCATGGAGAAACCCTAAAAGACCACGATTTCAAACCGTTTCACGAAATGCGGATTCTGTTTAGAGCCTGAGAATCAATTGAAAGATTAAGGGGAAGGAGAATTGGATCATTCTACGTCCGGATGGATGGAGCATTCTTTCTAACTGGTTCACAATCTGTGATTGTCGATGGTTTTTGTGGTCTGTGCGACAACCAAATTTTAGCAGCTTTAAATTCACGCAACACCAGTGAGGACGACGATGAAGAAGGATCGGATGCAGAACCAATTCCGTCAAACCAAAGAAGGCAAAGACATTGCTTATTACATTGCATCAAAAAAAAAATGGAAGTGGACGACAAGGTGTCCTCAGCACTTGTTGTCATAGACAATGCTTTTACCAAGCACTCTGGAAGTTGTTAAAACAAAAAAATCTCGTTTTTTCGTTAATTCGAATTTTTTGTACAGTTCTTTGAGTTTCGGACAATCTATCAAGAGCCGACTATATAATAATGTCTTTTCCAATAAGGACTTTTTTATCGGCTTGAAGAAAACCCAATTTTCAACAACTTGGCCACACATTTTGACCGAAATAGCGGCCGTATTTGGCTTTCAATGTTGGCTCTGAGTTCTTGCAACGTTGTCGGCTTGTTGGCATAAACCAACAACTTAACGTAGCCCCACAGAAAAAAGTCAAGCGGCGTTAAATCGCACGAACGAGGCGGCCAATCGACTGGCCCATTTCTTGAGCTAACACGCTCACCATACTTACTCTTGTCGATTGTAACGTATGCTGAGTGGCTTGTGGCACCATACTGTTGAAACCAAGTACGTATTTTCCAATTCGGGCCAAAAAGAATCGGTAATCATGGCGATAACGGCGACCATTCACAGTAACGTGACGATCATTATCGTCGACTAAAAGATATGGCCCAATAACTCCGAAGACATGCAAACCGCACCAAGTAGTTACTTTTTGTGGTTGAAGTGGTGATTCATGAAACACATGTTCATAACGCATATTTTGCCTATTGACCACTGAGCCAAAAATGACTTTGAAGATGATTTTGCGCTGAAATTCATCATCTTGGCGCATCTTCTTCAGAACCCAATCGGAGAACACTTCTCACTGACACGGCAACATCACACGACGAATATGTGGACTCAAATTTTTGCACTAAGCTTGTTATTGCCTGTCTACTCGGGCGAGAATAACGACCGAAAATTGGAGTTAACGCTTTTAAAGTTGCGTTCACTGACTCAGAATTTCGATAGAAAATTTTTGTAATTTGCAGACGTTGCTCGTTCGTGTATCTCAGCATGGTGAAAATGCTGAGTTATATTACTGAATAAACTGACTGTGACAGTTTGATGATCAGTGAAAGAGTGCGTTCACCAATTAAATTCAAAGTGGTCAAGTTCCAATTGGAAAACCCCTTAATAATGAAATATTTTAGTGGCGCAACAGTCTACAGAACTATTGTTCTCTCACTAGTGGAATGGACCTACAATTATATGCCAAATCTGAACGGCGAAGTTGTTGAAGTTTTTTTTTTAGACTGGAACACTCATGGAGCATTATCAGTGCAGTGACTCGAAAGGGTGTAGGATTACAGCCCCTTTAAGTAATTCGAAGAGCAGTTCTACGAGGTTGTGTCAGAAGCCACTGGGTTGGGAGGAGTTTAAGACCGTATGATCGCCAAGCATGCGGAGAGAGCGGACACACGAGGATGGTCATCGCCAACAGGCTTCTTTATGGTGGCGTAAGGCCATTCGCATCCCCCAAAGCAGTGCAGTCACTCGAAAGAGGTCGAGCGGTGAATTATGAAAGTTGGCAAAAAGTGGAGATCGAACCCGAAATTCTCTGCCTCCAAGACGACACATCAACCCATTGCGCCGTGGGGAAAGTCCATTACACTGTTAGGTGAGGTTAGGTTAGGTAGTTGGGCTGCTAGTGAATTCACTAGCACACTTAGACCATATTGATCCATTGTCCACAGGCTACTGATTGACTACTCCAGTGATAGTGCCCAACGCCCAAAATGGTAACTGGATCGGATTTGAAAACCAGATAAAAGCGTATTAACTTTGCTTTCACTGGGATTCGAACCGGGGACTCCCTTAACCAGGGGCAATCTACCAACTGCGCCATCCAATCGTTTTGCATTACACTGTAAATTCGCTTTAATATTTTCTAGTAGAATGCCCTTCATTATTACGTTTTTTAGAACAGTTCACTTCAAAATCAACAAACTCTTAAAAATTTTTGTTTTGTCAAAATCCATTTTTAATTACGTATATTTTATCATGGACTTTGTTCAATAATGGTGTGAAAATTAGTACCGTGTCTTAAATGACTTCACGTTTATCGAGGTAATCAAACTGTGCTTCGAAGTTCTTGCTTTCTCTGAACATTTGGGCTTTGGTTTTAGGAATGCCTTCACAATTGCAATTCTCTAAGATTGATCGCATTCGATTATTCAACATCACAAGTCACTTGCAAGATTATGGTCTCCTCATGACCGTCTTCCATTGGCACAAGGCGGTGATCCTGTTCATGCACTTAAACTGTCATCTTTGCCTGAAGCACATAATTTCTATTTAGTCTTGGTCGAAAGCTACACAGAAACTAAATTTAAATAGGCTCCACGCATGTTTGGAGACCTTTAAAATAAATGAACAAACATTACCAGGAAAGCGTTCATTTATAAAGCCAAAGAAGCCAATTCTCAATGACAACATATTAAATCTAAGTAAATCGCATTGATATCCTTTCCCTTTGAAGTCCTTTTGAAAATAATAGCTCAACTTAATCGCTGCAAATGCAATAATTACGAGAACAATTGAAATTGTTCACATGTATCTCTTACCGTTCTTCCTCAACTAAATCATGGGCATTTACGAAGAATCCCCTGTTTTTTTTTCTCTCGTTTCAGAATCTTTGTGAACCGATCTCTGCATTTGGAAAACATCAAGTTCTATGGATTCGATATGGATTACACGCTTGCGGGTAAGTATTGAATGGGAATGATTGTGGGTAAACCTCAATTAGGACGGAGGGAGTGTGGATTGAACTTTGAATTTCCGTTTTCATTTTGACCTGGGGCAGTAATTAAAAAAGTAATTAATTTGCGTTTGAAAGGTCCCCTTTGGCGTTGAAACAATTTCTATGGCTACATAATACGTACTCTTAAAAGTGCTATATCGGGAGGCGATTTATTCGCAAATAGGTTGAGGTTATTTGAGCCTGCGGGGAGTGGGGAAAAAGTTCTCATGTGTCTTGCGAAACAAGGAGGTGACGGAGGTGGGACTGGGAATCGAGGGATATCGATTGATTTTTTTGCGTGGACAGGGGACATTAGAAGAGGAAAATTGTAATAGATACATCCGAAGGTCTGAAATTGCTTCCTCAAGGACAAATCCGAAGTTTTGCTTGTTCATAAGGAGTTTCTTTGGAAATAACTATCAGACACGCTTTGCGAAGATTCTTTCATTTTGGAAAAATCCTTTCGTCCTTTTTTTTTGCAGATTCCTTAATTTCAGTACTTATATTGCAAAGGGTGTTTTTATATAGGTTTACAAATTCCATTTGAAATGAAGCACTTGCAGCTAATTTTCTTCTTCTTTTTCGTCTTTAGGCGATACCAAGCCTCTCCAACCGGCCCGGTCACTCGCCAGCTGTCTCCAGTTTCGCACACCAAGCCGGTTGAGATCTCCGTCGACTTGTGTGCGCCACCATCAGTGTCAGTGCTCTCTCATCGCGTAGATTCAGACGTCTGAGGGCTCATTTCTTTGATAATCTGGCTGATCTGAGCACCATCAGAATCAGCCCTCTTCTTCGCTTTATCAAAAGCGCAAATTGGTTTGCGGAATATGTGCCCTTGATCCGCGTGGTAACACAATGAGCCTTCGCTTGGACTAAGTGTGTCTGCTGTCCGTATGCGTGGCAGTCAGCCACCTCAACCTAACCTAACCTGTGTGCGCCACCTTGCTCGTCGTCCTCCTTGGGCGTCCTGCTCTGCGTTGTCCCACAGCCACACAGTCGAAGATTCTTCATGCCGGAGCTAATTTGTCCATACGGACTACATGGCGTAACCTAGCCATCTTAGGCTTTTGATCCGTAGACGCCTGGCTAGACAAGTGTCGCTGTACTCCAGTTCGTGGTTGAAATGCCATCAACGCAAACAGGACCAAAGATCACGCGCAGAGCTGATTCCACGAAAATACCAAAAGCCTCTTCATCCGCTTTTGATACAATCGATGCCTCTAAGCCGTAGACCAGACAGGGATGTAGATGTTAAGGAATAAAAAGACAGAAAATGAATTACTATAAAATCTTTATTCAACTCCTACTCCAAATCTACTACAGCGACAGCTTACGTATTGTCGAAGAAAAAGAAAAAGAGACCGATTCGTGGAACCTGTCAACCACGAAACCTCGGTTTTTATGCTCTCGAGCTCTTAGCGGACGAAACTCGAATTCGTTGACGTTGTGTTGACGTGGCACTTTTCCTGGTTGTCTCCATACTACTCCCCCTCCAACGCAAGTGATACATTAAAGCTGTCCTCGAAATGTTAACTTCCTTCCCGCTTGTGTCACATACTGCTTCTCCTGTGTTTTTTCCACGTTAGCTGATGCCTTTACTGGTTACGCTGCGTCCTTGCTTTCATTGACTTCACCGACTGCAGGCTTAAGGCGATCGACCGAAATGTTTACCTTCTCTCCATTCAGCTGTACTTGAAAATATTTTTCGGTTCTCTTGAGCACCAAGTATGGCCCGTTATATGTCGGTGCAATGGTTTCTTGACCGCGTCATTGCGAATAAAAACATGTTGACAGTCGTTCAGGTTTCTCGGGACAAATACTTTGCCAGAATCGTGATGAGCTGTTTGCGTTGACTTCAGCGTGGCCATAGATCTGCGAGTTGTTTGATGAACTCGTGTGTGTTGACGTCATCCTTCGATGGGTTAAAAAAATCTCCTGGTAGTCGAAGCCGAGTCCCGTAAAGAAACTCTGCGGCAGTTGCTCCTAGATCACGACCGAACGAAGCCCCAGTAACACAGTAGGTAGAGCGTCAGTCCAACTGTTTAAAGAGTGACAAGTTAGAGCTGCCTTCAGCGTTCGATGATACTCAATCATGCCGTTTGACTTCGGGTGATACGGTGTTGTTAGAAAGTGCTTGGTTCGTGCCCATCAATCGTGTCAGCTGTTTGAACATGTTACTTTCAAACTGGCGGCCTTGGTCCGTTGTGATGCTCTGGGGTACTCCAAACCTAGCGATCCAGCCGTCGAAGAAAGCTCTCGCCACTGTTTCGGCCGTGATGTCCCTGATTGGTATCGCTTCCAGCCATCTGGAAACACGGTCTACACATGTGAGAAGATAGCGATATTCACCCGAGGGTGGCAGTGGGCAGTCACGAAAAGGACAAGAGCCTCTTCATCCGCTTTTGATACAATCGATGCCTCTACGCCGTAGACCTGATAGGGGTAATCAAGATATTCTACAGAGCTAACTTAGTCTTCCGAGAGATGGGCTCTGTTACTAAACTGCTTTTTGAGCCCAAAAAAAGATTAATGTTAATGGCTATGATTTTGGACGCCATTAGTGTGAGTAAATGAGGTTTAGGGCGTATGCGTTCCACAAACAAATAAGGTAAGGTAGGAGTGACTGATTACAGAAGGTAGGCCAAAGTAGGTCGATTGTGAAACAACGCAGATTGGTTTCTCCTAACATTGGAACTAGTTGGCTTAGCGGTTTATTTGTCTAATCCTGACGCTACTTAGCTCATTGAGATCACTGAAGTAAAAGGACCCTAGGGATAATTACACACTAGCAGAGTTGGTTATTAGTGGTTTCTACCTTCTTCATCCGTGCAACTTCTGCAGAAGTCATTATATGAGACACCCATCCTGCGGGCATGAATTGCGCAGTGTCCGGTCATGACGCCGATGAGCTTCCTGAGCAGAAGTGAAGTATTGCAGAGATAGCCGACTTCACAGCTGATTGCCTCACAGTCCATCAACGAATTTGAGTGCTTTTTTGACAGATATTCATGTATTTTTGAATGCCGTTCTTTGATTGGTCAATTCGGCTTAAGAAAACGTAACAAAAACAGTTGTAAGGGGCAAAAGAGGTAGAAGTTAGGTATCTGTGTAATTCTTCATTTCTGTTCCTGAGTATAGGTCTGCTAAGTCTAAGCCGAGTGAGCGATCGCTTGAGCTAAAATGATGACCAAATTTCCTTAGTCTTAAGGCAGGTGGTGACTTCTAGCCATTCACGATTGCTAGTTTTGATTATGTGTATCTTAAGTGAAAGGTAGGCTTTAGCGGTAGGCACGGAAGGTCGAAATTCTCCTCGTGGTAGAGAGGAGGAAGTACCACACCGGGCAATTGCCCGGTATAATGACTTGTATGTTAAAATGCTCGGCCATCTCGCTAAGAGACAGTTGAACATGACATTGTCCACGGATAATTTTCGACCTGACTTTTCAAACCGACAATAGACCAAATCGTCATACCAAGCCAAATCCTGGAAAACACCAGCGAGTTTCAAATCGATACGCACCACCTTTTTATCGATTTTAAAGCCGCATATGACAGCATTCATCGCAAGGAGTTATTTGGTGCGATGGCCGAATTCGGGATCCCGGGAAAACTGATCCGGTTGTGTCGCACTACGCTAACAAACAACCGATGCACCGTGCAGTTCGGCTCTATGACTTCCGAACCGTTTGAAACGTGCACCGGATTTCGGCAAGGAGATGCGCTGTAGTGTCTTCAATTTGGTACTGGAGAAGATAGTGCGGCGGGCAGCTGTAAACATGGAAGGCACTATCTTCTACAAGTCAATCCAACTGTTGGGATATACAGATGACATCGACATCGTCGCGCGTTCCCAACGTGCCAATAGTGGAAGTATTTACGGCAGTTGAAGAAGAGGCGAAGCGAGCTGGTCTTAAGGTCAACGAAAATAAAACTATGTATATGCTGTCGACCAAATAAGCATCCGTCACATACCACCTAGGACAAATTTCAAATTACAATCGGCAACTACAATTTCGAGGTAGTAAAGGAGTTTGCCTACCTCGGGGCAAACGTAAACTCCACAAACGACATCGCTGTGGAGATCCGATGTAGAAATGCCTTTGGCAACCGGTGTTACTTCGGTTTGTCAACACCACTGGCGTCAAAACTCCTGACTCGAAGGACTTAGATCATGCTCTACAAAACCCTTATTTTGCAAGTCCTGCTATATGGAGCCGAAAGCTGGACGATAAGCGAAACTGCGGCGCTATTCTTGGTGCCTTCGATATCATGCTCTACAAAACCCTTATTTTGCAAGTCCTGCTATATGGAGCCGAAAGCTGGACGATAAGCGAAACTGCGGCGCTATTCTTGGTGCCTTCGAAAGAAAAATTCAACGACTGAAGGAGAATACACAACCGCGAACCATAAGAGCTGTACCAGGATGTGGATGTAGTCCGGCAAAGATCGGTCGACTGCACTGGCTGCAACACATCGAGCGCATGGACAACAATGCTCCAGATAAGAGGGTCTTCGAATCCGAACTCGATTCGAGATGGAGACGAAGACCGAATCTCCGGTATAAAGACCAATTAACCGCGGATGCAAGACAGTTTATTCTTGATGACTGGATGCAGCGTGCCCAGGACCATCAAGAATGGAAAGCAGCTATCGCTCAGGCTCGGATCCTGCATGGGTCGTCAGCCTGATAAGTAAGTAATTAAGACTTTCCGAAATGATGGTAATATCTCTTTTGGATATTACATTGTTCTTGAGCCATGACATTGCCTCTTTTATCGCAATGGCTTCTGCTTGAGAGATGCTATATGTACATGCTTCAGGGAGATAGCAAAATTAAGGTCCTTGGAATAGACACCTTCACCCCTTCTTCCGTCTTCGATCCGTCAGTGAAGATACGCATGGGGTCAGCCAGTATCTGGTTATCCACCTGATCTGGAGTTTATGCTGGTGGAAAATTTCTTCTCGAAGGTAGCCTGCGGTAGTAGGCGTTTGGTGTTCTGAGGGAATAGGCTGTATTCGTTAAGAACGGTTGAGTGACCGATGGTGAGTTCCGGAAACAGATGGAGTGTTTCGAATCTTAGGACTGTGCTTCCTGCCACATGCTTGCCAAAAATGTCCAGTGGTGGGAAGTGGAAGAGGGTGTCAAGTACACCTGACAGAATGCTTTTCAGCGCTCCTCTGACGCACATGTAGGCCAGTTGATAGCTTTGTTTAGTGCTGTCCCTCAAACTAAAACCCCGTACAGAAGTGTCGGTCTCACAATCGAGGCAAAAGTCCAGTAAGCGATGCGTGGATATTGTCCCCCAGCGAGACATACTTCCACTAAAGAACAAGACGCGTCAACAATCTGGCAGCGACTTACAGAAAGACGTGGTTTCCCGGAAGGGTCTCGTATGATTTTATTGCAATTTTTTAGTCACGCAAAAATGTTGACGATGCTAATGACGAGGGTCATGACATTCTTTCAATCCAATATCAAGGACATATAAGCTGTTTCTTTGAACTTCAATACCACAACCGCATCAAAACCAAACAGGGTCCCGCATTATCCACTAAAGGGGTACCTCTACACTAGCTCTTCAGAAATTATGCCCAAACGAAACCAGTCGAGTTTTTGTACTTGGTCCAACCACCTCACTGTGGGTCTTCCATTCCTTGACAATATTACACAGTCTTTTGTAGGACCATCATTCATGCCTCGTCCTTCATTTCCCACTTTCAGAATACAAATCTCCGCAGTATGAAAACCTCGGCTTCAACCTGATCAAAGAGCACCTCGTCGGCATGGGTTACCCAAAGGAAATTCTGCAATTTGAGTACGATCCATCATTCCCCGTGCGCGGCTTATGGTTTGACACACTTTACGGAAACCTGCTGAAAATGGACGCCTATGGAAACATCCTTGTGTGCGTTCATGGCTTTGAATTCTGGAAGCAGTGAGTATTTAGCATATTTTCCATCTTACTTCGGCAGTAACTTTGATTTTCCTTTTTTTTCTTTCAGCAACCAAGTGTACGAGATGTATCCGAATAAATTCTTGAAACTTGATGAATCACGCGTTTACGTTCTGAACACTCTTTTCCATTTGCCAGAGACTTACCTGCTCGCGTGTCTGATTGACTTCTTCACCCACAGCAAGGACTACATCAGGTAAGTGAGACCGCCGTCGGGACACGTCTTTGATTACTTTCGTCGATTAGAGCCAATGTCGTAGTGCATTCAGGAACGAATGAAGGTCATGGCTGTAGACAAATTGATTTATTTGTAACTTTCCGTCATTCGGTTGCGGGTTCCTGCTAGCAATGTGACATTGAGTAATCATGTGTGCTTTGCGTGCATATGAAATTCCATGTGGAATGGTGTGAACAGCTTGGAATCAGGTGTGCGTAGCATATTTTCAGGCGCACTGAAGAAATTAATGGGTTTGTTCCCATGGTATTCTTCTCGTAAAATATGAATGGCTGACACATTTGCACGACATATAGCGGGCATTTCTTATTCCCATTAAATATTTACACTTTTGAGGTTATTTGGGGTGGGCTAAACGGCTACAAATCATCTAGGGCGCCTTGGGTGAGAGGTTGAGTGAGCGGGCGTGAAGAAAATTGACAATGAATCATGTTCCCGTGAGAAATGCACGAGATCTCCTGTAATGATGAGTAAGTTGAGGATATTTAATAGCAGCCAAGTGAAATTCCACGTGTGTTATTTAACACTTGCTTATGCATGTGTGGACGAGAGCTGAGTGTCCTTTTTCAACTCGCTAGATGAGTTCCAACTAATTCTGAAATCATTCGGTATTACTGTTTCGAAACCCCAAAAACTGCTAAAATAAATAACGAACGAATTGAGCAAAATTAGAAATGAAACAGAAATAAAATGCACATGCTACCGAAATAAAAATGCACCCAACCGAAGCCAACGCCCAAAGAGGAGACAAAAACAAATAAAACCGTCGCGTCGTGTCCTGCAGACGGACACTACCCTGCAATTAATTGCTGTCATGAAGATGCTGGCAAGGAAAAGAAATAATTATGAGAGACAAATATGATGTCCAGATTGAGGGAATGAGAATTATGAAGGACGTCATTAGACCGTCGTATTGCGAATAAAATTGTCCTTCAGACAAGAGGTTTTCATTGATTTGGTTGGCAGCCATCCTTGAAACGTCATAACGGTCACACATGAGTGAGTGAAAAATTATCGCAATAACACATTTGTGTCTGTAACTTCTCAAGTGTCGACATGAAAAATAGCGGCGACCGTGGCGTTGTGGTTCTGTTCGTCGACTACGCAATTGAACCTCGCTGCCTGGTTCGATTCCCGGTATGACCAAAATAATTTTCACGACCCCACCTGCGTCGAGTCACTGGCAATGCATACAGATTAATAAGTGTCTAGAAAAATTGTTCTCAAACTTGACGGAGTCGGCAAAAAGCTGCAGGTCCCACACGTGAGAGAACAATAGCACAAACAAAAGAAGTGGTTGCTGTAGAAGCTGCGCCCTGGCCATCTACGTCCAAAATTTTGTTTCCTTCATCAGGTGACGACCAATAGGCAATTTGATCATGAATCATCTCTACTCTTCGAATCCAGTGGGATGGAACAAAGTGTCATACGAACCGTGGCTACTAGGTTTAGGCAAAACTAGGTCAGTCGCGTCGCTAGGAACACCGGTATTAAACACACTCCTCAAGCTTCCGCCGATATACCTCTTCGGCAGACAAGCGCTGCCAGTACGACGATAAGATTGAAATCGCTGCTTATGTGGAAGGAGCTTAGCTCCGGACACTCTGCCATCCTTGAAGTATCCGGATCCCTAACAGGAAACACCAATCTCATGATATCCAAGCTCATCTTCGAGATGACGACGATTGAACACCAGACGATGGATGGTCCTCTACGAATTTTCACAGATGAATCGAAGATGGGCGAAGGAGTGGGTGTGGGAGTCTCCTCTAAGGATTTGAGGTCATTCCTACTATCAAATCACTCTAGCGTCTTTTAAGTTTTTTTGTGGGTATGTGGAAATCTTCGACAAGACTCTATGGCGAACGTTCGCACATAGAAGTGTAAAACCATCTCCCTGTATTCTTTTTACGGCTACAACTAAGTGAACCACTTAACCAGTAGTTTGCATTTCATAATTGAGGTAATAATCGGCTGGTTACTCTCCAATGAAAGTTCTTGCTAACACCGCAACCATGCGCGGGTGTAGACTATCGCACGAGATCAAAGGGTCGAGTCCAAGTCGGCGCAAGACAGCAGTTTCCTCATGGATCGGGTGAACTGCGGAGTTTGTGTGCTCTTCTAGGCGGCGCTTATGTTTATAAGCAAAGTTCTTGACTTCATCTTGGAGTGGTAATAATCCAAGACCTCTGAGAATATCGTCGTTTCTGATATACGATGGTTCTAAGCACCCTATTTTGAAAAGTCTGTATTATATTCATATTACTTGCTTTGGTACAACCCCAAAGTTGTACGCCATACGTCCTAACTGGTTTTAGAATTTGCTTGTTATTTGGACACGATTTAAGAAGACTGGCAAGTTAAATTAACTTATAGGCAAATAAGTAAAATTAATATGGACGGATTTGCTTCGTCAGCAAATGTGCCTAGAACAGTGTGTGCTTCCTGTGGTAAGTCACTAGTATACAGTAGGTATAGCAGAGGACCAATAACACTTCCTTGCGGTACACCAGCATTTATATTTTTAAAAGCAGAGTATTCATTGCCATGCTTCACACGGAAGATGCTATCAGAGAGATAGTTCGCTAAAATGCTATACAGTTTCCCCGGTAGAGACTGGCATAGTTTATATTTCAGGTCTTCATGCCAAACCTTGTCAAATGCTTGAGAAACATCGAGAAATGTGGCTGAACAAACGAGCTTTTGTTCAAATTCTTTTTCTATTACGATGTACTTGGTCAATTGTTGAGCGTTTACTTCTAAAACCAAATCTCTTTTTCTTCCACAATTAGACATAGACGTCTAAGCAGAATTTTTTCAAACACTTTAGACATTATCAGGAGTAGTGAGATAGGTCTATATGACTTTTTGTCCGTTGGTGGTTTTCTTGGTACCATTATAACTTCTGCCACTTTCCATTGAATAGGGACATGTTCAACTCTAAGCGCGGCATTAATTAGGTGGAGTAACTTAAGAACGGCTTTCCTATGTAACTCTCTAAGAATGTCTCCTGTCTTTCAAGTAAAAACTATAGCCAATAAGGAAGGTCTGTCATAGATAAAGAAAATCGATCAAATCTCTCAATTCAGTCACTTTCAACCCCAAAACTTCCCTTAATTGCGCCTATCTCTTAACGAGATGGCCGTAGTAGTAAGTATATTGACATTTATCTTATGTGGGTGCCGGAACATTATGACATTCCAGCGAATTGCGAAGTGGAGGAACTCTCTAAAAGGAGTAAAAGCTCTTTAATTTTTTCGGGTGGTTATCCACGTTCCATTCATATCGCTATTATACAATATCTACTCAAGCTAGAGACAATTGTTCAAACAAATGGCAGATGGACAACTGGCACAGGATGCCTCATTACCAAACAACTCTGGTCCACGCTCGACCCTAAGCGATCGCTTAGACTGATCAGATTGATGAGGCCGAATCTTAGCACACTCATTGTCGTCAACTGGGCATTGCGCCATCAGAACTCACGCCTCTAGACTAGTCCTTTCTTACAACGACTTCTGCAGAAGCTGTGGAGGGTGGAGGAGAAAGAAACCGCTGTACACTTGCTATGCAACTGCAGCGTTCTCTCAGATTTAGACTTGACTTGGATGAACTATCTAGCAACGAGTCAGCCATCTTCTACGCTTTATTATAAGCACTAACTGATTTGCGGAAAAGGTACTCATAAGGAACACAATGGGCCTATTTTATTATTTTTTCTTGGCTTTGAAGACAATGGGAAAACGCTAATGCGCACGAGGAACAGGCGCGTTCTGTTCCAAGTAGTGTGAGACTCACACACTAACTAAAAACTCTTTATTCTTCTTGACACCTTCCACTACGGAACCGCTTTCGCATTACTTCAGAGTGGTGTCGTTTTCATTCTCCTACGGGGACCGGCTTTTTCACTTTATCTACTGCTACGGGTTTATTTTTCTTGCCGGTAAGGCTTTTATCTTTTTTCTCTGCTCATTTAGGGTATTAAATCTTCTCTCTTCTTGGTCCTTGGTACAGTCTCAACAAATGCGCAGATCTTACCCAATTCGGGATTCGCCGTCATCTTTTGGACAACATTGTCAGGGGAAAGTGTACCTGTTTCTGCTTCTAGCATGGCCCTCTGCACACCCCACCTGCTCCAAATGAAGATGGTATGGTCTATATTCTCGGAGTCGCCGTATTAGCAGGCTGCGCTGTCTTTTTTCCCCATTCTAGAGGGATACCGGTTAAAACATCCATGCCCGGTAGTAATTTACTTCACCATGTTTCCGCTCCGTCCATACTTCAATGTCCTTGATCAATCTCGCGATCCATCTTCCTCTTATCTCGCTGTTCCACCTCCTTTGCCAACTATCCTTAGTGCGCTCCTTTGCTGCCGCCACTGCCGCTTTAACCCCTACTTCCGTCTTACGTACTTTCTAAGTAAGAGCTAACGACACGAAGGGCTCACATTCCCTGTACTGAAATACAAATTTCACAGCTATACAGTAGAATGGAGTAAGTGATGGACATCATTTCGATTTCGATTTCTAAACCGAAGCATTTGGTCATAAATTCTTTTGCATAGTAAGGGGCCAAGTAGCTATCCTTGTGGAACTCCTGCTAAGATGGAGTCGTATTTGATGCAATTGTCTGTACGATGGACCAATTGGAAGGTGACGAGGGGGTTTCGCCTTCGGAACACCCTTATCCAACCAATTGACCTAGCTTCCACATGGGCATTCATCAGTGCTTACGGTTACTTCTCATGTAAACCTTCTCATCTCCCCTTACACGCTTGGTTTCCTTACTCTCCTCTAAGACACTTTTCGCCCACTCGAAATCAAGTCCTCCAAAATGCCATAATCGTCCTTGTAGCCATTTAAGCAGCTTTTCTTCATCTGTTTGGCACTTGATCTCATGCCATTGTCTTGCACAAACTGCGTTGCATATCTGCCATGTGACTGCTGCAGACTGCCGGAGCCGAGTGTCATGGTCAGCGGTCACGACCACTGCAACAATACAAGAAAAGAAAAAAAAACACACACCGCCATCCCCCAGTTATGCTCTGCATTTTGTTATTTTGAAACAAAAAACCCAGCGCTTGGGCCATCACAACCATTCATCACATCTACTTTTGTTTGCTTTCCAGAGATAAAACTGGAGTGAAGGCTGGTGAGTTGCGGATGTCGTTTAAATCGATCTTCCAGGACGTCCGGCGGGCAGTGGACTACGTGCACATTCAAGGCGACCTGAAGCAGAAAACAATCGAGGTACCATCAAAAATGCATGCACGCCATAGTGACGGAGATTTAATGCGCCCCAATCTATTTTCAGAACTTGGACACGTACGTTAAGAAGGACGTACGGCTCCCCATCATTCTGTCTCGCATCCGAGAGTCGGGAGCGAAGGTGTTCCTGCTGACAAACAGCGACTACAGGTACACCGACAAAATCATGAATCACATATTCGACTTTCCACATGGCGCAAGGCCCGATGATCCACACCGCAACTGGAAGACCTACTTCGACGTGATTGTGGTTGATGCCAACAAGCCGCTGTTCTTCGACGAAGGAACCATCCTCCGGCAGGTGGACACCACGACGGGAGCGTTGAAAATCGGCTGTCATACTGGACCACTGAAGCAGGGGCAGGTGTACTCGGGTGGCTCGTGTGAGGTGTTCACCAAATTCATCAACGCCAAGGGCAAGGATGTGCTGTACATCGGTGATCACATATTCGGCGACATTCTCAAGAGCAAGAAGCTCCGTGGCTGGAGAACGTTCTTAATCATCCCCGAACTGGTCCAGGAGCTCCATGTGTGGACCGACAAATGTCAATTCTTTGCCGAACTCCAACAACTCGACATCATGTTGGGAGATTTGTACAAGTAAGTACAAGAGGGGAGGGGAAAATGGAACCCAGGGATGTATTCACTTCATTTAATTTTTTTCGTGCAACAGAAACCTCGATTCGAGCACCAAAGAGAAGCCAGATATATCAAAGGTTCGTTCGAGCATACGCGATGTGACGCACAAAATGGACCTGGCGTACGGCATGATGGGCTCCCTCTTCCGCTCGGGCTCAAGGCAAACGTTCTTCTCCAGTCAGGTGGTCAGATATGCCGATTTGTATGCGGCGACCTTCCTCAACATGATCTACTACCCATTCTCGTACATGTTCCGCGCCCCGGCCATGCTCATGCCGCACGAGTCCACCGTCACACACGAGCAGCGCTTCAACATGGATGCGCCCAGCATTCAAAGGTCCCGCAACCAGAATGCCGAAGAGGAGACCGAAATCAAATATGCAAAACCAAATACGGGTCCATTCTACGAGATGGAAGTATGAGCTTACACGAAACACTCCTGCACCCTGTTCTCTGTTGCTAATGTCAATCTTCTTCTATTTCCTTTCAGGTAATGGCTGGCGCAACGGTACCCCACACTCGTCCGGAAATACCCACCTCGGTGACACACACCCACGACGAGGACTACTCCGAAGAGGAGAACGATTCCAATAACAAGTCAACGGATGCGAACAAGGACTCCAGCTCTTGAGAGGGCCAGCAATTCTGAACTCTACACCACTTGGGATTCCTTAAACTAATTAACCTGCCCCCTCTATCGAATTGAGTCTCAAGCTTGCAATCTTCGAAATCGTTATCCCCTCATAAACATGCTCTGATCGTTAATTGTTAAATGAAAACAAAATTGAATTACAGGGTGTTCAGCAATAATTAATAAATATATTTTAAACAAAACAAAAACCATAACAAAAGCTAAAAAAACTAAATAATGAATGTTACGTTATTAATTTCTAAGTTAGTTATTTATGGTAGCATTTTTATAAAAAAAAACAAGAAAAACTGTATAATTAAACCGTTAACATAAAAAAAAAATTAACATAACCAAAACAACACGAATGGAGTCATAGAAAATTCTAAGCAACGTACAATGTTAAGTTTTCTCTCTTTTGTAATAAACTTTAAACACAGAATTTACGCATGTACCTCTTAACTAATGAATCGACCTTCATGAGCGACCGAGGCTCGTGTGGGCTCGTCTGTGGGTTATGTTCGCATCATATTAGAAATGTATGATATAACATTTAATTGAATAATTTAGCTAAGCACTATGTTACTGTTTCTGCTGTGTACTTTAGCGTTATTAAATCAAAAAAATACATATATATTTGAGTAAAAATTTTAGGATTGCTTTGCATTGTTTTCTTTCAAATCATTTCATTTCAAAAAACCCACAAAAAAATTTGAAACCAAATTCTAATTCAAAGAATAGTCACTCAAAAAATAAACCGGGCCTTGACAAACATGTGACTTCTTTAATATCATCCTTGAGAAAATCGTGCAAACAAGAGGCACGATCTTCAAAAAGACTAAGTCGACTCTGTATAAGATCATCCCCCTCCTGCTCTACGGCGCACAGGCAGAGACTATATCCACCGCCTAAGATGGTTAGGCCATGTACCACGTATGGACAACTTAGCTCCAGCCCGAGGAATCTTCGACTCTGAATCAGTGGGGCAACAGAGGACGCTCACGTACGAGTCGATTGGGACCTCAGGCGGTGCGAAACTGGACACAGCTGGCGAGAGATCAGCCCGGCTGGAGAAACATGTTGAGTGAAGCCCTGGTCCACCCCGAACTGTAGCGCCCTAAGAAGAAGAAGAAGACGAACCCGTACAGAGCTGCAACAGTTTGTGATAGAGTGGCCCTCAAAAGAGGATCATCAATCCCATACTCCCGCAGAACACTCCTGAGTTTATCTCGACCTCACTTGTATGCCTTTTCCAAATCTACATAACAGCTGTAGTTGGGTTTGGCATACTCCCAAGCCTTCCCAAGTACCATTCTTCTCATCATTACGTTCAATACATTACATAAGCCTCTTAGCTGAAGAAAAAGGAACTCCGCTTCACTAGTCAGGCCAAGTAATGAGGAGTAATCTTAGACAGCAAGTTAAGCTTCAAATCAAATATTAGGGAACGTATTAAGAAGGCAGCTATTTACACATGTAAGAGAATCCTTGGAACCACATAGGGAATTAAACCAAGGATGGCTCACTGGATGTATACGGCTGTTGTTAGACCCATCTTAACATACGGTATCCTTGTTTGGTGGCCAGCACTGAATAACAAATGCAATCTTATATTGATAAGCAGTATTCAAAGATCAGCGTGTATCTGCATCACAGCGGCATTCCGATCCATTCCCACAGCCGCCATGGAAACCTTGCTACAGCTTCTTCTCATGGACATCTATGGGAAGCTGGTAGCCACCAAGGCGGCCTTAAGGCTATGGGAGTGCAACCGCTGGAGCAGTTCTCATAGATTAGGTCATACAGAGATAATCAGAAATGCGAGACTACCGACGCATACAGATTGTACGACACCCGCTTTGGAGTTCGAGTTTGGGTTCAAAACACTTATCCCCGGGCAGAAAAACTGGGAGAAAGATCTGGCAGGAAAACCAGGCTACCTGGAAATCCACACAGATGGCTCAAAAACAGACGAGGGCACCGGACTAGGAGTATTCGCGGTATCGTCGGACAAATTCTTTTCCCTGTCTCTTCGACTGCCCGATGAACCCGATAGACGGGCTATCTATAACCATTTACGTCTATAGTCAGGCGGCCATAAAGGCTCTGGATACAAGATCAATTAAATCGAAGATGGTAAAACGTTGCGGTCTATCTCTTTGGGAGATAGCGGTTAGATGCAACCTTACCCTATGCTGGGTTCCTGGGCATAGGGCTGTTCCAGGCAACGAAAAAGCCAACGAGTTAGCAAAAATAGGGGTTTGACTGCCATTGGCAAATAATCAGAACACCCCATGTCCCTCACTCCAAGTAATAAACTCCATGTTCCTTACAGATGCCGTCAACTCGGAGATGGATGGAATTAGATGGATTAGGAAGTGTGGGACTTCGAGGCTTATTTGGGCCTCAATAAATCGAAATAAAACAAATACACCCCTAAAACTAAACAGGAATGTAATAAGGAACGTAGTGGGCATTATCACCAGCCACTGCCTTCTCTGTATCCTTTCCAGAAGAATGGTACCCCCCCACAACGACTACTGCAAAAGCTGTAGAGACGAGGAGGTGACAGTAAATCAGCACAGGAGTGGACTTGTCAAAGTAGGCCACTGGACTACCATCAGGCAGTCTCTAGGTTTGCCTGACAGGCATGGGTATGTGCATCCAGGGCAAACTTGTTGACTGCTCTCAACTTGGCGAGATGCCAGCTACGATCCCTGTTAAATGCACAGGTGAAATTGACATACAGCCTCCTCGCGGCGCCCTCTGGATAGCCTTTACAGCAACCGCTTAGAAGTATACCAATGTATGCAGCGGCCCCTTGTCTAGGGGTTTAAACCAGGACCAAGTCCTCCAGGTTCGGCGGTCGCGCGTGGGGCTAACTTCTCCACCGTGTAAAAAATCTTTAGTTCAGAAACAACGAGAAGCCTCGGATACGGATGATCCTACGGCTGACGACCATGGACAACGATTTCCAGTTCTGCACGTGGTATGTGAGGTCCCTGAACAGACCACGTGCTGCCGATAAATTTGCGGAAGCCCTCGAAGGTGGGATGGGCCGGGCAAAAAGAGGATGAAAAACTGCGATATATACTTCGGCGATTGCTACAAAGAGCGAAGGCAGCGCTTGTTTGGATGCGGGTTTGTTGTACGAGGCAGACTTAGGCAAGAAGTCTTAAGCTTTGAATACATAAGCGAGCGCCTCATAACATAACAATCCGCATCAAGGCTACATTCGGCAACATCAGCCTGATCTGCGCCCACGCCCCAACGGAGGATAAACATGACGACAGAAAAGATGACTTTTACGATATCCTAGAAAGAACGTACGATCAATGCCCCAGCTACGACACCAAGATCGTTCTAGAAGATTTCAACGCAAAGCTGGGCAAGGAAGACATCTTTGCTAGAGTCATCGGGAAGCAAAGCCTGCACGACAACACGTCCGAGAACGGATTCAGGCTGTTGGACTTCGTAACGGGCCGAAACCTGTTTAGTAGTACCAGTACGCGGTTCCCTCACCTCAACATCCACAAAGGGACCTGACGGTCTCCTGATCAATCAACCGGTAACCGGATTGATCCCATTGTGATCGACGTCAGACACTCCTCCAGAATTCTCGATGTCCGAACATTCCGAGGAGCCAACATCGACTCAGATCACTTCCTTGGTGTAGTCAAGGTAAGAACACGGATATCGATAGGACAACGGAGTAGAGCAAGACCAAAACAGTTTTACGCCGGAAAGCTACAATCGCAATTGACCGCTAGCAACTTTGCCGATCGAGTCTCCCTAAAGCTCTCAGAGAGTCCAACCCTGCCAGGCGAAACAATCGACCAACAAGGGAACCGTTGTCAAAACCCCATCAGAGAAGCTGAATCTGATGTGCTGGGTTTTAAAACGCAATCCCAAAAAAACCCCTGGTTCGACAACGAGTGCTGGCAGGCACATTCAGCGAAGCAAGCAGCATACAAGGCGACGCTGGACAGAAGGACGAGAACGTGAGCTGTACGAACTTAAAAGAAGGGAAGAGCACCGGCTTCTCAAAAAAAAGAAAGAGCATGAGAAGCGCGCGATCGAGGAAATGGAGAGGTGTTACGGCAGAAATAATGTCCGAAAGTTCTACCAACGGTAAAACAACTATCCAATGGATACAAAATTCGGACAGAAGCCTGTCGTGAGGCAGAGGGACAAAACGTAGTAGATTTGCAGTCGATACTGAGAATCTTGAAAGGTCATTTCTGTAGACTGTTAAAGGGCGAGGAAGACTCCAATACCGCTGTCAGGCAGAATGTCTGACACAATTGACGATGATCGACGAGAATTCCGTCCCCCCGACCTAGACGAAGTCAAGATACCGATATAGATAGACTAAAGTCTAATTAAGCTGCCGGTGCGGACAGACTGCCCGCTGAAATCTTTAAGGCAGCTGGAGATGGTCTGATTGGGCGCATGCACCAGCTCAAGTGTAAGAAAGCATGCCCGACGAGCGGAACCTCAGTATCGTTTGCCCGATCGGCAAGAAAGGAGACCCCATTCAAATGCGCCAACTACCGAGGGATAAGTCTCCTAATTATCGACTATAAGACCATCTCTGCCGTTTTGTGTGAACGCCTGAAACCATTCGTGAATAACCTGATAGGTCCTTATCAGTGCGGTTTCAGGTCCAGGAAGTCCATCATCGACCAAGTCTTCACATTACGGCAGATCCCGGGGAAGACTCAAGAGACGCAGACACCCATCGCCTATCCGTCGAATTCAAGGCTGTATATGACAACGTGCATAGGGACGAGAGCCAGAATCTAAGTGGGCCGCAACTAACCTAATACATTACATGGGCATTAATGGTGGTTTTTAGTGCCAGATATTGCATGGGTGTAGTGTATGCATTATGTTTCGATCTTTAGATGTAATTTCAAAATACCAGCAAATTGCTAGAAATTCTTATTCGATACGCAAACCGTCGTCATTGATTTTAGAGGCAATTACGCCCGCATCCATCGACATGAGCATTATGGAGTTATTCAAATCTATGAAATTTCGTGTTTGCCCAGAATGTTATCAATTTTCAACAATTTACCAACGACTCGTAATATAATCAAAGATTCCTCATCTCTCACCGCAATACCTACAGCTATCGACTAATTCGATCGGCCTTCAACAAAGTATCATCGAACGGGCGGGACGAGATTAAGTAATTCTTAGGTTTGCTTCGTAGATAATTACATGTACTCGAAATCACAATTCCAGCTCGTCAGAGGTAGTCTAGAGCTATTCTTATCGACAGATGCTGCTTTGGAAAAACCCTTAGGTAATTAATCGAAGTCCGCTTGCCTTAGGCGACCCTTGTCACAGACGTGGAAGGCCCTCTGGTTATCGATTTTAGTCGAGACCTTTTTATTTGCCGCGGACCTGTGGCTACGGCGTGCATAGTCAATAGTGAACACCGAACAATGCAACTCACTCGATTTTTAATTAAGTGTTTTTGCTTTCACTGGAATTTGAACCGGCGCAGCTCGGGGACCGCACTAACCAAGCGCAGGCACTTAACCAACTGCGCCATCCAGTCGTCTGAGTAAGAGTGTTACTCATGTTTGTCATGTGGACGCCAAGATCTCCGACGTTTCTAGGGGAAATCAACTCAACAGAATAACAGCTGCTGCGATCGTAGTTTGGATCGTGGAACAAATGTTTGAAATGACCTTCCGATGTACTCAAAATGTAGGATCCACCATGCCAATTGCCTCAGTCATAATTACAGTCAATATAATTAAACGGAAAAACTATTTTGGTTACATGTGCTGATGTTGGACTGTACGTGAAAGTGGACAAATCTGAGTTTATGGTTTTTTCCAGAACTCCTGTTCAATGCACTCTACATGCTAGTGGAGTCCCATTTAAGCAGGTCGAGAAGTTTAAGTACCTCGGGGTATTTTCCACGAGTGATGAGAGGAGTAATACCTAGCCTTCTTGTAGAATTGGCCAATCTGGGTCGATTTTGAAACAACTCGGAAGATCTCTGTTCAGAAAGGCCGAGCTTGGTGACAGAGTCAAATTATCAGTTCTCAACCAACTCTCACCTATGGTCATGACATTTGGGTTATTATCAGTCCTAGTGGTTGCAAAATTGCTGGCTCACACCATCCGTGTACATCATCCTCATACCAGAGAAATTTCTAAAATGGAACTGCTCCTGCTCTAATCATGACGACGGGAATATCAGCTTCAATGTCCTTTTTTTTTTTTTTTTTTTGTGGGTTGGCGTGAATCTGTGGTACTCGTGTATTTATAGTAGTGTCAGATTTTTACTGACTAAACACACCCTTCCCATTGTTTTAGTTGTTTACTACAACTAGGTTTCCCTATAAAGTAGTTTTAACTTCATTATGTTTACGCGTGAGGCAGGTAGATTTTCGATATAGTCACCTGCTGGAACCGTTTATAGCGGCCTGTACTCAATGCGCTAAATCGAATGGTTTCATTCGATGGAGACGGCGCATGTCATGTATGACATGGAGTATGACATGGTAACAATGCCCATGAAGTCGAACTCTTAACTTCCTCGCGAAGTTTTTTACTTCTTCGTCCACGGTTGCAATCCCCAGATCTCTTTGTATATGATTATTTCGTAGATACCAGGGAGCATTCACGAAAGCCCTTATAACTTTGTTCTTGAATGACTGTATGAATTCTCTGTTATGTCCACACAGGCTTTAGCACTTGCTTATATATAAGCAGTTTGTTATATGCGCCGAGTAGCCAGTACATTTCTCTACATCGATTCTCAAGTTCGTCAGGTTTTTTCTTTACTTGCGCCTTCCACTTAAGCTAAGCCATCCATCGTCATCCCGAGATATTTGGCTTAATTTGCGTACGGTATTTGTACCGAGTTAATGAAGACGGGTATATTGGTTATGTTTTTATAGGAAAAGTTAATATGCGTGGATTTGGATTCATTCAGGGCAATGCGCCAGAGTTTTGTCCAATCGCAAGTTTTTATTAACAGCCTGCTGCAGTTTTACGGTAGCGGACTCAATTGTGCTTTCCGCAGCCAGAATAGCCCTATCGTCAGCAAACGTAGCGACTATAGTTGCTATACCTCATACCTGAGTTTGTGGTACGTCCCGGGTATATAACAAAAAAAGAGTAGGGCCAAGAACACTCCCTTATGGGACTCCGGCGGCAATGTCATTAAACGCCGAGTATTCCGTTCCGAGCTTAACGCTAAGTGGCCTATTCCTGCGGTAGGATTCTAAAATGCAATATAGATATTTCGGAAGTATCCGACTATGTTTGTATTTCAAGCTGTCGTGCCCAACCTTGTCAAAGGCCGGGGATATGTCGAGCAAAACGCTCCTATTACCAAAATAGCGAGCCTAGCTCTTGGAACAACTACAGAGGTATGTCCCTGCTGAACGTCTCCTATTACACTCTGTTTAGCGTACTGAGTGTATGCCTAATGCCGTTTTTCACCGAACTAATCGGCATACAGCAGTGCGGCTTCCGGCCCGGCTGTCCGATCGACTGTAGACCAAATTAAGGAGGAATGGCGCTGCCTGGATTCGGGATCCCAAGAAAATGTGTGTTGAAAATAGAGAAAACTGCAATTACATAGCAAATGTTCGATGGTTTCTTCCTCGTCCTCGTCCATGCAGCTTCTATAGAAATCATTATAGGGAAGGCATAGTCTAGAGGCGTGAGTTCCGACGGCACAATGCCCTGTTAAAACGCCAATAAGAGATCTGAGGTTTGGCCTGCTTAATCTGATCAAGCTAAGCTATCGCTTGGGTTTGTTCCCTTTCTACTTTGCAATTCTCTGGAATGTCGCAGTGTCCCGGCACCCACATCAGTTGGATGATAAAATATCGGAACATATAACGATATCTGTGAGCGATATTACACTGTTTTTCAGCCAGGACAGGGCTTCCTTAATCGCTATAGCTTCAGCCTGAAAGACGCTACAGTGATTAGGTAGGCACCAGCACCCAGATCCACATCGATCCATCTGTGAAGATTCGCAGAGGACCTTCCAGCGTCTGGTGTTCAGATTCCCAGTAAGATCTGGGCGGTATGCTGGTTGAGAATTTTTTCTAGAAGAGGAGTGAGGTCTGTGTCTATGGGTATAGAGGCATACCTGTGTAGGATCGTTGAATGTCCAGACTGCAGTTCTTTCCAGCTGCTCAGCGATCTTAATCTAATCGCCGTGCTATCTGCTGTCTTTCTGCACAATTTATTCTATCTGTGGCAGGTTGTGGAGTATGTTTAGTGCTTCGGAGAAGGTAGTACTTAGCGCTCCGCTAATGCATACGCAAGCCATCCTCTGCACGCTAGTGAGTTGGGTGATGTTGACTCTATTGTCGAGTGCAGTTAGCAGTATGGGTCGGACTACTGATATAAATAGCCAGTGCATTCGGGGTTGGCATCCCCATTTGCACCCTATGGCCCTTTTACGGCGGTAAAGAGCCGTTCAAAGTCAAAGTCAAAGTTAAGGATTTTATACTTCAAAGTAAAGAGAACTAGATCCGTTTTTTGCGGATTGACGCCTAGGCCGCATTCGCTATTCCATTTCACTAGCTTGGATAGGGCAGATTGCATAATATCTCTGATCGTGGATAAATATTTCCCAGATACAGCTATGGCAATGTCATCTGCATAGGCAATGACCTTACATCCAGACCCATCTAGTTTCACAAGTAGTTCGTTGACCACTATGTTCCACAGTAGAGGGGGGAGTACACCACCCTGCGGTATGCCTCTGTTCGCAGACTTACGGATCGTGGTATCAGCAAGCTTCGAGCTTATCACTCTGTTGTTGAGAAGCCGGTGGATAAAAGTCACTATAGGCTTTTCGATCCCAAGTCAGTTGAGTGCTGAGGTTATTGCGAAATGTTCTATGTTATTGTTAAAATCCATTCTCTTTTCGTGAAATAAATAGTCAACTAAACTAAACTAACGAAAAGTTACATCGCGGATGCAAGATAGCTTGGTGATGACTGGAAGCGACGGTCCTGGGCGTCAGCGATGGAGGGCAGGGATTGCTAAGGTCTGACCCTCCATGGGTAGCCGGTCTGATAAGTAAGTAAGTAAGTAAGGCACATGAGTAGATGGGCAGGCGGGTGTAAGTCAAGTCTCAAATTAGGCCTGTTTCAAATCTTAAATCCTACCTTGTACCAAAAAACGAATCTGAAAATAGTTTCTTGTTAGAACCTGGAGGTCCTGGACTGGCAACTGGCAGAGACTGGAGCAATGACAACGGCAGTGAAGAGTATTCTCTTTTCCTCTCAGTCGCCGAGGCCTATTGCATATAAAGTCGTTGACTAATTCCATTTTCGGTTCATAGTGCATCAGTTGATTATGCCAGCCAGTAAGTGCTCAAAACTAGCATTGCTAGTAACTTTTTGCACTGCATCCGAGTGGCTTTGCTTGGCTTATCCAACTTTTCCTGTCATCCACAAGAGGTGGTTCAATCCATAGGATTGTCAGGGATTGGTTGGTTCCAACCTATTTCCTTGCCGGTTATGTCTCTAGCACTTTGGACCAGTATGGACTAACCGAGCGCTGCTTGCTAAGAATTGTTTTTTGCCAAAATTGCTTTGATTACCCCTTGACTCTCAGTTAGAATGAGTTGGAAACTACCCTTCGAACCGTTCAATTCAAGTTATTTTGGATGGTTTCAAGTCTGATATCCACTCTTCCTTATTTTTTTAAATGATCGCCTTTCGGGTACTTCTGATCCAATTCACTCCTTCTCTGGTTTCTCAGGTATCCTTAAGTGATGCAAGAAATATTTCATCCCCTCTGATCTGGCTTTAATCAATAAGGCTTACATCCGCCCAATCGCAACGCCCAAGGTGCCTGGGCTATGTCGAGCGTATGAACTACTCAGATCCGGCCCAAAGAGTCTTTGAACATGGACCTGTGGTACAACGCAACAAAGGACGTCCAGGTTTAAGATGGAGCACCAAATGGCGAAGGACATCAACCAACTTTGAATGAACACTGAAGGCAGCTATCCAGAGATCGTGGTAGTTGGAGAGGCTTGTTGGTTGAGGCCCAGGTCCACCCCGGACTGTAGAGACAAATCAAGAAGAAGATGTCCGCCCTAAGCTTGGTCTGGTGGGCACCTCCACCACTTAATCAAAAAATGTAAGCCTTTGAGTAAGCCAAATTGTCAAGTCAAGTCGAATAATCTGGCCATAGTTGGATGCACCGGACAAACCACTACTAATTTAATAAGAACCGCAGTGCATCAATTATCACTCTGTGCAGCTGCCTCTCAACTGGTTACTGACTCACCAGCCAAATGAACACTAACACTCGAACCAAGCAGACCAGCTCCATATACTGACTGCAAATCTCACCGCCAGCCTAACTGCTGTTTTTAACTGCCTTTCCGACTGATTGATCGCTGTGCAATTGCAAGTGTCTTCATAAATTATGTAAATGGGCTGGAAACTATTTATAATTTTCTAGGAATAATAGAGCTTTTGCCTTGAAACTGGTGTTGGAAGGGCTAAGTGAGAATCAATCGTGTTCCACTCAAGGTTAGCTGTGCACAGAGTGGGAACTAAACGAGTCATAAAATGTGAATATTGGAGAATAACGGAGATTGAAACGAGGTTTTGCCCGCCTACTTCAACAATTTCTTGAATGATTTGTGGGCTGTGTGAACGAATTTTTTTTTTCTTTATCACTCTTGGGAGCACAGAGCTTCCACTTGGCATCACCATTTCACACGGTTAGTTACAGCTGTCCTTACGCTTTTCCAAGTGAGGTTGCATCTTCCTAGTTCCAGGAGTACCGACCGTCTCCATGTGTCCTTGAGACGGCCTCTGGCTCCCTTGTCTTGATGGTACCAATCTAACGCCATTCTGGTAGTGCTATCGACTTTTCTCCTGATAGTATGTCCGATCCATTTCCATTTGCGTCTCTTAATCTGTGTCACAATTGGCTCCTCTCTTGTCATTTATAACAGATACACGTTCCTGATAGTGTTTGGCCAGAATATTCGTCATAGTGTACGGAGAAATTTGTTTTTTTTTTATAATTTGCGCGTGCTCAAGGGATTGCTAATACCCTTATGTGTCCAGGGTCAAGACACAGCACGGCCCGAAGGTATAGATGGAGAAAGGGAGAGGAGGTACCTATGCAAATTGGTCTTAAATATCTGCGGGTTGTAGTCTGTGGGAAATATTAGGCTGGGAAGAGCATTACATATTCGCGCAGTGCGGCTGAAGAACGAGTCTCTGAATTCAACTGTCCGTCCGAAAGTAGGCTTAAGGGTATACAGATGGGCCTGACGGGTATTGCGGGTGACTTCATGGGTAGGAGGAATGCAGTTGGCTAGCCCACTTGAGCAACGATGGTTGAAATAGCGATAAAACACGGACAAAGAAGATTACGTCGATGCTTGAGCGATTTTGATGACTCTGCGATATTATTTTTGAGATGTTTGTTAATTGTGGCAGAAATTTTACAATGTTTATACATTACACTCTTTGTTGACAGCGATTCGGTATTATTACCTTGCTACTAAAATATTAATAAAAGTTCTTAAATAATATATCACATAAGTAATTTGAAGGAAAATCCAGTTAAAACCTTCATTAAAACATCAGTGTCGCTAGAGGGAAGAGGGAGGCGATTTTGCGACGACTGGAAGTTGATCAGTAACCTTGGGAAGCCGGAAACAATCTTGTTCAGAACGCCGATATATAAGGCTTCGGCGGACACCAAAAAGAATTAGCGAAAGTTTTCAGTTGTTTGACAGCATGGCCAACCTGTCTAGATCAGTATCTCTCAGGCCAGAGCTTGAGTAGCTTTCGCTCTTACAAAGAGACTGTATCGCAACAGCCAACTCGATGCGAGGGTGAATGTGGTTCAACGTGAGAGCCAGCTTGATGGAAAAGATTCGAGTGTTTGAGAGGGCTTGTCTTAGGGCCTGCCTTCGCCTTTATAGAACATCAGAGTCCCAGTAAAACAAATTCTCTAGTAATGAGGTCCTATATAATAGGGCGAACTTGATAAGAGTGGATAATCAAGGTGATTCGCAGACATGTTGGAAGGTCTATGCTCTCGACAAACAACCTGATTTCTGGGGCTTACTACCCCAATTACAGGTACCATGAAAAGGTGCGCCATTACGGCTTTATCCCCCGGGAAGACCTGTTATACAGGTCTGATACAGGATAAATTGGCAGTTCCGTTAATCTTCCACATTGCTCGGACAACCGCGGATACGCGACCCAACTACAGTCGAGACGTAGCACTGAGCAATGAGGAGCTTCTCCGATTCAGCAGATCGGTATCCATCCGAGATGTTAAAGACGTGAGTAAGCAACACCAGACATACTGGTGGTTAAAAGAAAGAGCTCCCTCGTCGATCCCTTTCGACCCATGGCCGACTTTCGTCGTTTCCTAGGTTTTAAGGTATCAAGAAAAAAAATAAAAATAAAAAAAAAGTACATAAACTAAAATGGAATGCATATAGTATGTAAAGATTACTTACATATTGTGAAATATATATATATTTCAAATCATGCATATATGCCTTCCACTTAGCGTTAAGTAGCTTAACGTTGACGTTTAAGTTAGGCTTGAGTTTTATTTTTAGGCTTAGGTTAAAAACAAAAAAAAATAGTTCATATACTAAGTTTTTTGCTTTCTTTCACAATTTTTCTTAGTTCTCGAGTGCCCATAAATACGTACTAGCAATGCTGTAAGTAGATAGGATAAGTCGAAAGAAATAGTTAAGATTTTAAGTTTAGCTTAGAGTGCCTGCAAAGGGCCAGTAAGTTAGATCCAATAAGTTAGTTAAGTTAGTTTTAGTCAATTATGTCTAGCACGTAAGAGTTTAAGGAAAAAAGAATAAATAAAAATGAAATAAAATAAAGGGAAGAGAGGGGCGAATTTTCAACTTGATTTCAAAAGTTTTAAGCAACTATGACACCTAATTCAAAGGAGAGAAAGTGAATAAATAAATAAATAAATAAAAAGATAAATAAGCAAATAATTAAATAAATAAATAAATAAATAAATAAATAATTAAATAAATAAATAAATAATCAAATAAATAAATGAATAAATAAATAGATGAATAAATAAATAAATAAATACATGAATAAATAAATAAATAAAAAATAAATAATAAATGTACGAATAAAAAAATAGAGGAATAATCAATAAATAAATAAATAATTAATTATATAAATAAATAAATAAATAAATAAACAAATAAATAAATGAATAAATAAATACATGAATAAATAAATAAATATAAAATAAATAATAAATGTACGAATAAAAAAATAGAGGAATAATCAATAAATAAATAAATAAATACATAATAAAATAGATAAATAATATAATAATATGGGTGGCGCGACAGTCCGATATGGACCTGGGCCAAGCTTCTCAGCAACCACTTGTGTTGTGCGTGCTATTGTTCTTTCACGCGTGGAAGGGACCTACAGTTTAATGCCGACTCCGAAGGGCGAATTTGAGAAGCTTTTTCTAGACAGGAGTACTCTTTGAGCATTGTCAGAGACTCGAAAGAGGTGGAGCCGTGAATTATCCAAGGTGGTAAATTCGGGTATCGAACCTGGCACCCTCTGCGTAGGAGTCGACGCACTTACCCACTACGCCACGGCGACCCAACAATAGATAAATAGAATATATAATTAAATAAATTTTGTTGATAAATAAATAAGTATTGAAGTATTGCACTTATAACGAAGTTAGATTTGAAATCAAGTTATTTTCAGATGATAAGCATGAGATGTCATATTTGAGATTTAGTTTTTCAATTCTAGATCTAACTAGCTTTTTCACGAAGTACCTCTGTAGAGAAAAACCTTGGTAAGTTAAAAATCATTTTCAAAACTTTATTTTGAGATATCTGAAGTCTGCGAAGATGACTCTTTGCGCACGTGCCTCACACGGGAGATCCATAGAATATGACGGCTTGGAAAACAGCCTTAAAAATGATTAACTTGTTGTGAATGTCCAGGTGTGATACTGCGATATTATTGTCTCCTATAAGTTTTATCGGTCGCTTTTGGGTCCTATCTAGTAGATGCTGGGTGATCTTGGGGGCAGCACATCAGATATGTGAGTTGTACTCAAGCTTGGGGCGGATGTGTGTTGATGAATACCTGTAAATTATGTATGATGTTGTTAGAAATTAACCAGGTTTCGCTACCATAATTCAGTATCGAGTTAACACATGTGTTGAATTTGATTTTTCTGATCGAGTGTTTCAGAAAATCTGGCTACTCCTTCATATATAGGTCGTAGTTATCCAAATTCTGCCAAAAGAATAACACTAGCTGTATACGGCAATACTAAGACCAGTACTGACTTAGGGAGTATTAGTGTCATGGAACTCCCGTCGAATAAAGCAAAATTTCACCAAAATAAGCAGAATACTAAGATCGGCATGCATCTGCATCACAGGTGCACATAGATCAACATGTATGGGATCTCGGAAATAAAAAAAAAGTCAATTTTGAACTCGTGAACTGATCTTAATGAAATTTGAAAAATACTACATGCGCCACGTCAAGCCAAGAAATTGTGACTTTTGTAACATGACCAAATTCAAAACCGTGTTTCTTGAAACAAATTTGAATAAGAACTACTAAGCTGAAGCATTTGTTTTTTATTTTAAATAGACAAGAACAGATCAATATACTGTTATGAAGCTTGGGATAAAGACATGTAAACTTTTGTTGAAAATAAAGCTCCCAATTCGAATGTTGAATTGGCTTGTAAATAAGTGTATATTATATGTAGGCTGTATAGGCTTTGAAATCATGAGCCAGGGTTATGTATGCGCCCGCTATTAACCCACTATGCGGCGGTCCTTGAGATCTTACGCAATCTCCTTGCCATGGATATATATGGGAAGGCTATTTCAACGTATGGAGCAATAACACTGAGGAACGTTAAGCAATGGACCACATAGCACCCTTCGAGGACTTCGAATCTCTTACCCAAGAGAATCGATGAAGAAAAAAATGTGTACAACTCCACTCTTACACTGACGGCTCCAAGTTGGAGGAAGGCACAGGCTGCGGGGTATACGCCGATACGCCTGAGCTAGCAGTAACCATGTGGCTATCCATGTGATTCGACCACTCTGTAGTGTTTTCCAGGCAAAAGTAGCAGCTATTCAAGAGACAGCGCTTCGGCTATCAATGACTCCGATGGACGCAAGATCTATTTTTATTTACATAGATCATCAGGCAATCATAAGAGCTCTGGAAACACCATCGATCAAATCGAAGATAGTAAAACTCCGCCGCCTATTTCTGAGGGAGAAAGAGGATAGTTGCAACCTTACCCTGTGTTGGGTCTCTGGGCACAAGGATATTCTGGGCAACAAAAGAGTAGACGAATTAGCAGAAGCGAGTCTACCACGGGCACAAAATCAGGAGACACCTTACCCCCCAATGAGAGCGATAAAACAATGCTATTAACAGACGCCATAATCGAAACGTTCGTTCGTTCGTTCATCGAAAATGAAACTACACTAGATCCACTAGGCGTAATCACTACCTAATTGGTCACCAAGCCGGAAGACTTGGCGCACCCTACAACGACTTCTGCAGAAGCTGCATGGATGAGGAAGAAGATGAAATAGTCTTGAGGATATATGGATCGCTGCTGACAGACTCTACCGTAAATGGGAGGAATTGGACACTTGTAACTCATCGAAAAGGAAGTGGCCGACATTAGATTCACCAAGAACTAGAGCTTTGCTTGAATTTCACAGAAGGAATTTGGCCATTGTTTAATTGCCAAACATGCCAACAGACTTCAGCAGAAGCATATTACATTACCTCAGAACCTGCTCAGCCATTATGGAGACAAGGGGCGTGATTGATCTATAGTCGACATTCCGGGCCGGAAGCCTCACTGGTATGTGCCGATTAGTGCGGTGCAAAACGGCTTTAGACGTTCTCACAGTACGCTGGGCAGAATCTTGTAGGCGACGTTGAGAGGGGATATAGATATTGAGGATTTTTTGGTTAAATGCGAATCGCTTTAGTTTTGAATTCCGTTGGGTATCTAGTCTCTTCCATCTGCGATTAGCAGCATTTATCGGGCTTCGAGGTGTTTTCGGACTTTATACCGCCACATTAAAGCTAATTGATTGACTTGTTCTTTGGACAGAATGTACCTGTTTCCAGGACTCAGCAGGTTGCCTCTAGCCGCTATCTCCTTACAGACGGAAGGAAAAACCAGCCGCCTGTTGACAGTCGGATTGCCAGTTCCCGAGTCACATCATGACTAGCATTTATTCTTGCTTGTCGGATAGAGGGCCAAAGAGACCTCCAGTGAAGACCCCTAAACTTGTGCTTGTCAGTGTAGATTGGCATACTGGCATAATTACTGACTTTGATTTAGTGACAATGTTTAGCTTATTTTCTGTTTAAGAGTGTGACTTGATTCAACCCGTTCAACAGGACCTGAGCAGTCGATTTGATTCATAAATTAGGCGCAGTTGGCTCTTGGCTCAATTGGGCATACAGCACACAATGGAAATACGTCCGACTGAAAGCCACGATCCTCGAATCCGCCCGGGAACACAAGCAACAACTTCAACAACAGAAAACATCAAACAACTTCAATTCTCTTGCTTACAACGTGTGTTTATTTCTTAAGAACAACTTATCCAAGTGCACACGATTTTCAAAATTTACTGTTTTGAAATTGCATTTGGACAACTTAGTTCGACAGCAGTCTTCTCGTCAACATTTGGATTCTTCCATTCAGTCTCAAGCGATTTTCCGTCATCCTAAAAGCGAGCAACAAGAAATCGCATTAGTCCAGGCAGTGAGAGAGAAGCATAACAAACTTACGCTGAAAATCACATCCTTTTGTCCGGGCTCGTATTCGCCAAACATCTCGAACACATCGTTCACGTTATTCTTGCTCGGCACCTCACCGAATCGGCTGGACAGTAGGGACGTCACATGGATGACGTTGGACCTCTCGTGGGGGTCCATATTCTGACGGATCATAATGGTGAGTGGGATGGCGGCCTCAAAGTTGCAGGTGGCCGCTTCGGTGAGAGGCTTCTTCTCTAGATTGGGACAGAGCAGTTGCATGGTTTTGTAGTTCTCCAATTCGCTGGCCTTCACAATCATCATCTTGGCGTCGTTGCTGGACGTGGCGGCGCATGGAGGAAGTCCACGACGTTTGTTCAAGAGTGCAGCGGCGGCACGGGCACGCTCGTTGTTGGCGTCGAACTTACTGCAATTCGGAGAATAGCCATGAAGTACAACGTCGCGGGGGATTGGTGGGGGTTTCAAACTTACACTGCGCTCTTCATGATGACATCCTTGCTGAGGCTGGGATCGACGACAACAACAAACGCCTTGGTTTCTTCTATAGTTTCGTAGACCACTGGGGCGAGATTCATGGCGGTCCTGGTCTGATAGTTCTTGCCCTTCACTGCAACAACGTCAGCCTTGCCTTCCTTAACAGCCTTCATGCAGTCGGGCATCATGACGCATTCGATCTCTGGACGGATGTCGCGGGAGTAAGCGGCGTTGTGCATTGTCTGGCACTTCTTCATTTCGATGTCTTGGCTCACGCAAAATCTGGAAGCACAAAACAGGGTTAGACGATGCGGTTCGATTTCAGGCCGCAATCGGCACTAACCTGATCTTGTTGATCGCGTTACCATCGCGCTCGATAACATCCTTGTAGCCGGAGCGTTCCAAGTACAATTTTGGATCGACAATCGCCTCCTTGTTGTGGTAGACCAGGTCTTGCTCGATCAGGAGCTTGGCGGCAGCTTTTGCGTTATTGGAGTTCAGACCATTTGTGAAGAATGTTTGGAGGCGGGTTTGCAGGGCGTTCAAATCGGACTTTTGCTTAACTGAGTCGGCGTTGCTGAGATAGCCCTTCCAGGGGCGTTGAGCCCATGAGCATGCGGGTCCGGTGATCTTCTTGCGGCTGCCATCCTCGCACAGGTACTCGAAGTCGTCGGGGTTGTTGTTCTCGGCTACAGATCCAGGAAGCATCTGCGAGAGGGAGGGAGAAGAGTGATGAGAAATGGACCAAGCTTTCTGTAGCAACGATGGAACTTACGCCAAAGTACTTCTTGATGTATGAAGTCTTGGTGAAGGCCACGTCTCCATTGCCCTTGTCCAAGCAGCGAATGGCGCCGTCGTAGCCGGAGAAGTCATCGGGGTAGTTGCACTTGTCTGGATGTTGGCAGAGGGCACAGATGTTCGAATACTTTTTCTCTGCAAACAGAATCAGTTGAAAATAAGGATCTGGATAGTTTTCAGTTCATTCGGCAACTTACTCAGAGCCTGGTTGATCTCTGGGTCGGGCGAGTAGGTGCCGACCAGGCAGGACTGCGAGAAGAATTCGGACAGTGCCTTGAGCTCACGTTCAGTTGTCGAGTACTTAGGATCCATGTCGACCTTCAGGATTCCAGCGTTCTTCAGCTTGGTGATTGGGATCTATCGAAAGAACATCATTCATCGAGTGCAAATCGAGAGGGCGTGTGTTTGCTTACTTTGTAGCCGACGTTCCTTCCGTAGCCGGTGTGGCAGGACCTCTTGCCCTCCAGATCCTTCAAGGTGTGGATGTTTGAATTCTTCTTCACCAGAATGACTCCTTCGTAGCGGAACTCGGCTGAAGGAGACGAGGACACTCGATGTAATTCCACATGTCACTTCCGACTGACTTCACTTCTACTCACCATCCTTTTCAACTTGCGTCCTGAATTCGGAAATGACCTTAAAGTCGGCGTTGCTCTTGTGGTAGGCGACATACATGTCCTCTGGATCGGCAGCAAGCACATCAGCCTTTCGCTGGTTGATCAGATCCAAGCACTCCAAGCGATCGCGTCCCCTGACACATTCCATGTGGATCCCAGCTTCCGAGCGGTCCTTCAGCAGGTCCAAGCAGGCCTGATAGTGCCTCTCGGGCACACACATTTTGTCTACAAGCACAGAAAATACCGTCAAACTCACGCTCAGCCACACACTTGTCATCCACTAATGAACTCACAGATTTTCTCAGATTGGACAGCCCCACCGGAGCAGCTGGCGCACAAGGCGGCCAGAGCCACCAAGAAAATGGATCCAGTTGTAGTTACAGACATCTTGTCGCGCAGTGAAACACCAATCGACTGATGACCGGTCCGCGAATCAACTTCCTTTATATAGGTGCCTCAGTGCGCTAGGGGAATTTTGTTTTGTTTTTGCTTTCATTGGAATGCCTTCACTTGCTGGCCGTTGAGGGGCTGCGCCCCAAGCTCAGTCTCGTTATCTGAATTCGCTCGCAGTTGTCGGTTGGTTTTCTATTTTTTTTTTTCGTTTGTTTTGTTTTGTTTTGCAGCGATCTTCTTGGGGCATCTATTGACGTGGGGAAGCGGCTAAGACTGCGCTCCGCTAGGGGAGGACGCTTCTGGGAATTGGTTAGCACGGTGGATGCGCTATTACGGATTCAGTTGCTCTCTCGAATGCAAAATTAATCACTTTATGTCATTTTTCTTTCAATTTTTTTTTTTTTTTGATATTCAATTTAGAATTTGTTTTCGTTGTGGCTTCACAGTTGTTTACAGCTGATTGGCAATTGTCAACAGCCGGCCGGTGTTTCGCTTAGCTCTGCAATTCGGTTGCTACTCGGGATTAAGTGTTTGATAACAAAAGGCGTCTGACTTATTCGTGTGGTCTTTCGATGTTTGGCCTCTGCGAATATTCTGGATGCTTATGCACACAAAAGCAGCTGAGTTTGGTTTGTCATTCATGTTCATCGAACTGATGGACGAATTGCTCTTGATGAGAAGTCAGAAGTGCAGATAAATTTTCAAACGTGATAGTTGCGAGACGAGGCTGATTTCTTCGCTAATCATTTACTCTTCAAGGTCAAGCTGGAATATCCAACTAAACGCGTAATCTGAACATTTCGGTGTTCGTAGAGATGTCATTCGTTTCGAGGAACATTGGAATACAGATGACATATGGATTGGACATGTCCTAGCTACCTACATAGTTTGCGGGGGGCCATCTCCCCAATGGTTCATCGGATTTGAATGAAACTTAGGCTAGGTTTAGGAAGGGGGTGTGATGATGGAACACCACTTCCACTTGTAGGCCTAAGGGCCCATTGTGAATGCCTTCATTTGTGGAGTTCACATTCTGTTAACCTATCCCGGGACGTGATCGTCACCCGTGCTCTTTACGAATCGTAGAAGATCCGATACATCTGTCTAACGAAGCTAAGCGCCTATTTTGGAGAGCTGGGCAGTGGCAAAGCAGATGCTGAATCGTCTCGGTATCTTCTTCTTCTCGGCAGAGATCGCTGGATTCCGCATTCCATTTCCGGAGCATTCCACAGATGGGGCAGTGTCCTGTGATCACTCCGACGAGCACACGGATCGAGTTACGGTCCAACGCATTCCATTTCCGGAGCATTCCACAGATGGGGAAGTGCCCTGTGATCACTCCGACGAGCACACGGATCGAGTTACGGTCCAACGCATTCCATTTCCGGAGCATTCCACAGATGGGGTAGTGTCCTGTGATCACTCCGACGAGCACACGGATCGAGTTACGGTCCAACGCCAGAACTTTCCTTGTTTTGCCGTCCGGCCACGTTGATCTCGTCTTGTGACAGTCATCTTGCGACCCAAGTATAGTTGGCTTCTTTTAGTATAGTACTTCTTATTGTCCGGTATAGTGCCCTGATCGGTGGTTGCAGTGATGTTTCCGCTTCGCTGGTGTCCATTTCAGGCCCCTGTCTGGCCAACTCGTCCGCTATTTCTTTCCCTGCTATTGAGCTGTCGCCTGGGACCCAAAAGAGTTTGACCTTGTGGTGACTGACGGGCCTTATTGAGTGCAGGCAACATAATCCCATCGTACATTATCCTTTACTTTTTTATGATGGTGGTATATCGGTTGCTTGAATGTCCTTGGCTGCTTTCTCTATTATTGAATCTTTGCTTGGAAGACACTACAGTTTAGGTCACATGGAAATAATGAAGAATGCCAACATCCCAAGCGAGCATAGAGATTATATTGCGCCTGTTGTTGACTTCGAATTTGGGTATAAAACACTCGTCCCAAATAAAGAAGACTGGGCATTAGACGTAGTCAGAGAAGCTGGCCGTCTGGGAATATACACAGATAGGTCCAAAACGGAAGAAGGCACTGGACTCGGAGCATTTGCCTCATCGCAGGAAATCTCCGTCTCCCTGTCCCGTCGATTGCCTAACCTCTGGAGTATATTCCAGGTAGAAGTAAAAGCTATACAAGAACCCGATAGACGGGATATCTATCGTTACGTACATAGACAGTCAGGCGGCCATCAAGGCTCTGGATACACCATCAATTAAATCAAAGATAGTTAAACTTTGTCGTCAATCTCTAAGGAAGATCGCGGTCAGATGCAACCTTACCCTATGCTGGATCCCTGGGCATAGTGGTTTTCGAGGTAAGTAAAGGGCCGAAGAGTTAGCTAGAATAGGAATGTGTTTACCACTGGCAAGTAATCAGGACACCACATACCTCTCAACAAATAACAAATACTGTGTTACTTATACATGCCAACAACGACGTCAATCGGAGTTGGATGGAATTGAATACTTGCAGGCCTTCAAGGTTAATATGGCCGTCAATAAATCCAAAAAACAAGCACACTCCTAAAATTAAACAGAAAGGAAATCAGTAATGTAGTTGGCACGCTAGAAGAACGAGAACCCTTACAACGACATTTTGTAGGAGCTGCAAGGAAGACAAAACTACCCGTCATTACCTCGGCACCTGCCCAGCACTTGCAAAAACAAGAAAAAACACTCTAGACAGCCATGCATTCAATAACCCAGAGGAAATGTCTGGCATAAAAATTCCGGACCAGAAATGAAGTTTTACAGAGATGCCCGACTTCTACCTCTCTTTCCACTTAAGATTTTTGACAACTGTTTTTTATAACGTCTAAATAAACCAAATCGACCAATCAGAGGACGTCATTTACGTTATTTCGTGAATAACCGTAAAAATGCATGAATATCTGTCAAAAAGGCACTCAAATTCGTCGATGGACTAGATTGCCAATCAGCTGTGAAGGCTATCGGCTATCTCTGTAATACTTCATTTCTGACTTAACAAAATTTATCAAAAATACTAAGGGCCGTTTGCTGATACACAACTTAGCGATTTAAGTTTCGCTTGAAAAGTTAAGAAGCACTTACCGGTTTGCACGAATTGAAAAGTAGATCATAAAGTCGGCCAGCTAGGTAGGTAGTGGAAGTAAGTGGCTTAGATGCACTTAGGCCAAAGTAGGCTCATTGTACTGCCACGTGGGTTTGTCTGAAAAGAAAGCGGAGGATGGGCCGGCGTGTTTATTACGACAGCCAGCCATATCTGTCAATGAAGTCTAATAGTGATTCGATTGATGTCTCTCTCAGTTGGCTTAGATTATCGAAGAATTAGAAGCCTAGTGCAGCTGTCCTAGCTGATGCAAGCGCCGGGCAGTTGCAAGGAAGGTGTTGTACACGTTCCTCTTCTTCCTAAAGTCGGCTAAGTATTACTTAAACTAAGTATAAGAAATAGTGGATCATAAGACTTAAAGTTGCACTTTAATTTTGACGGTGGCATGCAATCGTTGAGGAATTTGTGAAAATTATAGTATGAAGCACGAATTATTTCAATATAATTTGGAAGTGGAATATTTTTACAAAACTAATATTGTCATACTATACAGCGCCATGTATAGTTCTGACATTCCTGCCAAACTCGTCAAGTTGTGCAGGATGACGATGGAGAATTCTCACTGCTCCATCAAGGTCGGTAAAGAGCTCACCGAGACCTTCAATGTCAAAAAAGGTTTTAGACAAGGCGACGCGCTGTCATGTGGCTTTTTCAACATTATTCTTGAGAAGATCGTGCAGAACTAACTCGCTAACACAAGAGGCACGATCTTCCAAAAGTCAGTAAAACTGCTAGCATAAGCGGATGACATTGACGTGATAGGTCGAACACAGCGAACCGTCAATGGAGCGTTTGCTAGAAATATATGCGGTCAACGAGAAAGGACGCACAACATCGACGACCAAAACGGCCAAAACGTCACCATAGGCAGCTATAACTTCGAGGTAGTACAGGACTTCGTCTACCTCGGCTCGCAAGTAAACAGTACGAACAATACCAGTACCGAGCCAATCGCTGTTTCTTTGAACTCAAGAGGCAATTGAGTAGTGAGTCCTCTCTCGAAGGACCAAGCTAACTTCAAAATGTACGTCAGCAGCAGCATTTGCTCCCCTGATGACTCTTACATTCACATTCAATGATTTTTTTGGATGTGAACATTTCTACAAGAATCGTTTGGCTAACTTTAAACCGCCGCATAGTGGGGCAGCCCATCTGAAAAGTCGGAAATAATTCATGAAATGAAATTAAATATTTTCTTTTGTTTCATTTCTACAATTTCCCCCTCCAAGACAAGCATTTAAAGTCAGAGTATTTTTTTGGGTACAGTTGGTTTTGTCAATTTAGAATGAACAGTTAACAGTCCTCTCTCGAAGGACCAAGCAAACATTATATAACACCTTGATCATCCCTGTCCTGCTCTATGATGCGGAGGCATGGACAATCTCAAAAGCGGCTGAAGGAGCATTTGGTCTTTTCGAGAGAAAAGTTCTGCGTTAAATTGTTGGTCCTGTCTGCGTTGATGGTTATTGGAGAAGAAGATTTAACCACGAACTTTACGGGCTGTACAGCGGTATAAGCCTAGTCAGGCGTCTACAGATTCAACGCCTAAGATGGCTGGGCCATTTTGAGCGTATGGACAACACTGCTCCAGCCCGAAGAGTCTTCTACTCCGAACCAGTGGGACAACGCAATAGAGGACGCCCACGGAACCGATGTCGCACGCAGGTGGAGAAGGACCTCAATCGACTTGGTGTGCGCAGTTGGAGACAGCCGACGAAAGATCGTGCCAGCTGGAGAGGTTTACTGGTTGAGGCCCTGGTCCACCCTGGACTGTAGTGCCACCAGAAGAAGAAGAAGAAGGAAGCGACAATAGTACGTGCCATTTACATCGGTGCGAACGGCTTTAGGCGTTCACACAGTACGCTGGACAGGATCTTGCAGGCGGCGTTGAGCAGGGATGTAGCTCCATAGTTGTTGCAAGAGGTAGAATTACTTTTATTGTGGATGGGGCATATGTAGCTGGTATTCCAGTCGTCCTCCCAAATTCTGCAATTGAGCTGGTGCATGCTCGCTACCAGAAAATGGCTACCGGCCTTGAATAACTCCAATGGTATGCCTTCAGAGCCTGTGGCCTTGTTGGTCTTCAGCCTTTTAATTGCTGTGCCGATTTCTTCAAGACTGGAAGACTACTAGGTTGAAAGACTACTTCTTCGACTCGTGTTGGAATTTCTTCATTATGTATCACTCTCTCCTGGTCAGGCCCGGTAAGCAGCTGTTGGAAGTACTTCTTAAACTCATCCACTATTCCCTGCTGATCAGTAACAAGGGTACCCTCAATGTTTCGAGGGTGCCTTTCCTGAAGCCAATATTTTGGCATTTTTGCAAAAGGCCCGTATTTTCTGCTTATCCCTAGACTCTGGATGACTGGATGGCGCTCTTGGCAGAGTGCCTGCCCCTGGTTAGCGGGGTCCCCGTTTCGAATCCCAGTGAAAACAAAGTTAATACTCTTTTATCTGGTTTTCAAATCTGATCCAGTCACCATTTGCCGTTAGGATCAAATTAACGGAGTAGTCAATCAGTGGTAGTGGTCTGACCTAAGTGTGCTGGTGAATGCACTAGTAGCCCCCCCTACCTACCTACCTACCTACCTAGACTCTTTGATATCCTTGAGCGAGATATATTTTCTTGATGCGTAGAAGCTTTTTCTCCTGCCTTCTTTTATTGTTGTGGGTCGCTATGGCTTAGTGCGTTAATGTGTCGACTCCTATGCAGAAGGTGCCAGGTTCGAATCCCCAATTTACCAACTTTCATAACTCACGGCTCCACCTCTTCCGAGTCACTGACAATGCTCAAAGAGTACTCTTGTCTAGAAAAAGCTTCTCAACTTCGCCGTTCGAAGACGGCATTAAACCGTAGGTCCTTTGCACTCGTGAAAGAACAGTAGCATGCAGAACACGAGTGGTTGCTGAGAAGCTAGGCCCAGGTCCGTCTCAGTCTGTCGCGCCCTTGTTTATTATTATTACTCTTTTAGCCTGGTACTCCTCTTGCGCTGCTCTTGTTTTAAGTTTCAGCACCTTTTGTTATGCTTCTACTTACACTCTCCATCATACCACGGGTTTCTTGTCGGGGCTAGTAGATAGCCTAGGGTGGTTTCGGCTACCACTTTGATGACCGACCGGCAATGCAACCAATGCAATCTCGTTGGCGTTTATGTTCGACGTGGGCTTACCGGTGAGCCTTTCACTTAGTTTTTCTTCGTAGGCTCTGGTTATCTCCGGTGTGCTTAGGCGTCCAATGTCAAAACTCCTCGTTCTTGGTTGGTGCAACTTTGAGGTATTGCACAGTCGAGCTCTGAATCTTGCTTCTTTGGGGAAGTGGTCAGAGTCGACATTTTCCCCCTGAATGTTCGCACTTCCAGGATATTTGACGAATGCCTTGCGACAATGAGCACGTGGTCGATTTGGTTGGCGGTTCCATCTTATGATCATATTACGTGGTGCTGCAAAGTGTGTGAGACGCCTTTATCTGTTGACTGAGGCTGTGCTTTGCGACCACTAAGCCAAGGATGTTTTCCGATTTGGCATTGGAGACTTTAATTCACGATCTTTGCGGTATCGTTCTCCGGACAAGTCCTCTTTGACAGAGTCTTCAATCACTTATCGGTTTGAAGTCGATAACCGTGCTCACACAACGAATCCGCGTGACAGCCTTTATTACAGCTTCGTGACAGCTTATGTCGCACTATTTCTTTTTCAGTATACCTTGTTCTCTAACTTGTATTCCCTGGATCACAGTAATATCCGCCTTGTACTGCGTGAGGATCCTTCCCAGTTTCTTGGCGGCCCCTGGAGTCAACATATTGCTGGACTCTTGCGGCCAAAGTTGTCTGTAGATCGATATATTTTTACACCATGAATAAAGCACGTTTCCAGCTTACAGATAAACGTTAGGATTTGGCAAAAAACTGTAGATCCCTATCCCTATCACAGAAAACAAAAGCACACAAAACACGAGTGGTTGCTGGAGAAACTAGGCCTTGGCCCTCTGCGGGCTGTAGGGCCACTCATATTATTATTATAATGCCGTCAAGCTATGAGCCACACCAAACGGTGAAAAAAAAGGTAAACTGCTGGGCAACATCTGAAATAAATGGCCACTTAATGAAATAAAAAGGAAAATGTTATCTGACCCAATAAATGGATGGAAGTAGATGCACATCAATACAATATTCGTTAATTTTTAAGCTTGTAAACTGCAAATGCGTCGATTTCGTCTTCATGTGGTGCTACAGTCCGAGCTTGAACTTGGTCTCAAGCAACAACCGTCTTCAGCTAGCGCGATCCCTGGTAAGTCAAGGTGGCTACGGTCCTTCTGCACCTCTGTATGCCACATTGAGCGCGGTCTTCCTCTATCGCGTTCTTCTACATCTTCAGAAACGAAGGGTGCAACTGTCAGTCAAATAAGAAAGCCTCGAAGATTCCTAAATTAAATGCGATGCAAACTTTTTTCTTTAAGAATACATATTTACGGCACCGAGTCCCCACCCATAAAATTTCTAGAATAACCAATAGTCTACATAAATCTAAGTGTTCGCTGAATTTGGGTTGATTACTGACGAAAAAACACAAACATTTAAATTAACATAATCAGTAAGTAAAATCCAAAGCTCCCACGAGTCTTCTTCGGTTGAGCTTTGGATCAGAAGACAAGCTCCGAATGTCAACTAAGCATAAACTGAATACTGTATGAATACCAGATTAACTTAGTTGCCCCTTGAAGCGTTCTAAATTCTTTGTCTTGAGGTGAATCCCACCCGAGAGACGTGATAGCAATCAAAATGTATACATGTCAGATTTGCCATAATTTCGCTTCCTGCAGCAAAAAGCGGATGGAATGAGACCATGACGCCAAAACTATATCTCGGGGGATTTTCTAACGAAGTTAATTACACGCGCTTACTTGCTCCGAGTCGCCCATGATCGTTCCTATCTACCGCAGCAGAGCACCTCAGAATTGAAAGGTCATGATGTTCGGGGAAATTTCAATTAATTAAGAGGTACAAGTGCAATCTCATCTGGTTTCCTAGTTGTGGATCGCATCACACAGTCGTTCCCGGTTGTCGTCTGATTTAGATCTCGTCATGTAGTCAGTGGGATTTCCAAAATGTAATAACTCAGCTTATCAGTCTGTGATGGGCTGATGTGATGGTTTGTCAGGGGTTAGTCTCAGGATTTGCGTATCTATGGAAAAAGTAAGGGAATATGTGGATTGGGAGCACTGTTTCGAGGCATGATGTTGTTTGCAGTCATGTGCCAGACATTGGAATAGAAAATTACTTTAATCAGCCCTCCCGGGGGAGTGTAAGTGAAGACTTTGAATTAGTTAAAATCTAGGAAAATCCGCATTCAAAGTTGGCCCACCACCATTGACAATGTCAACATACGCCTCAATGTGATGACTTTGCTGAGTCGCCTGAGTCATGTGAAATTACGCACGCGACAATCAACCGCAAAATAAGTGAAAAGTCTGAGTGGTGACAGCATTTTCCGAGACACTTGAGAAAACACTGACTTTGAGTTGTATGTTATTGGTTTGCCCATCTGGTGACATTATTGTCAGCAATTTTGATGGTTAATTTCATACGCGTCGACATAATAATTACGTGCGGTATGTGGTATAGTTCCGCTTGTTTTGCGTATTCTGAGGGAGAGGCTTAGTTGGGTTTAAGTAGTTGACTGCAGAATTAATCCGCACATGGGGCAGATCAATAAGATATCAGAGCAAACAGATAAGAAGGCATTTTGGAGCACTGAATAAGCGTGGAAATTAAAGACGAGACGGGTCTCCTTATGTTTTTCACAAATGATCAACCTCATAAGAGACACGTCTGAATATTGTATTGCAGACATTTCTAGCTCGTTAAACTTATTCCGGGTTACTTCGGAAGGGGTGGCTTTGTACAGAGTGTACCATATAGTGGTATTTTTTTTAATTACAGGTTATTTTGACACTGACAGCTGTTTCCCGCTCGAATTCTTGACAGAAAGTCAGACTCATGGTCCTCGTCGTCGAACGGAGCGCACAGCTGTCGTCGATACCGAGAGCATCAATGAGCCTGGCGTGGGCGTTACAGAGCCATGACGACTATTTTTTACTCAAATTGATGACATGGTTAGGTTAGGTTAGGTAGGGGGCTGCTTGTGCATTCCACCAGCTCACTTAGACCATGTTGGTCCATTGTGACACCCACGACTGATGGACCACTCGAATGATAGTGGGGTTAATTTGATTAGAAAACAACATAAAAGCGTTTTAACTTTGCTTGCACTGGGATTTGAACCGGGGACCCCGCTAACCAGGGGCAGGTACTCAACCAACTCCGCCATCCAGTTGTCGTCAATTGAAGACATGGTTTTGGATGACCTCTGGTTCAAGTCGGGCCATGCTACACAGCCCATGCTACAATAGAACCTCAAACCTTTCGAAATCGTGTAATCAGCCGTATTAGAGATGTCAATTGGCCACCTCGGACCTGCAATTTGACGTCTTTGGACTTTTTTTGAGGGGAACCTTGAAGGACCCGATGTTATGCAAACAATCCGTAAATGATTGAAGTACTTAAGGCCAATATCATCCAAGCGTGAGCTACAGCCCGAAGCCATCAACAAGGTCTTCGAAAATTTGGGTGACGGTGTGCATTACTGCGAAGCCAGATGAGGCAGCCACTTGAACGACTTTGTATTTCATAGTTAATGGGGATATTTGTTCTTATAAAGCGATAATACATGGACAAATTAAATTTGTTGATTTTTTTGCAATTTTTAAAAAGAAACTCGTATTTTGTCCACCCTGTAGATCCGAAAATTCATTTCTGGTTCTGTTCGGAATTATCCCTGACCCGTTCTTCGTTTGGGAATACAAAAATGATGGCAAATCCGAACATACGAGGTCTTATGAGGAAGTTCGAAATCAAGACTCCAATCAAGGGTGAATGCAAACGACAACATTGTTAGTCTATTTAGACTCTTGCCGTTTGTTCATACTCAACTTTCACTTAACAAGTTTCGATGGACTTTTCCGTTTGCACTTTAAGTTGTACATTTATTCTGAAAGTGAGCATGGACAAATTTGTGAATAAGAATTCAAAAGTATGAATTTCAAAATTATAGTTGGAGTTCGAATTACATATGTACATTATTTGTTTGAAGATGATGAAGTGATAAACATGTTAGATCTTGGAGTTCCTTTGTCCTACGTTCTACGTCCTTGGTGTCTTCGAGAGAAAAGTTCTGCGTGAGTTACGTCTTGCAATGCGTTAGAGCTCTGCAACATATGTAGCAACAATGCATATGTAGCGGCCAGTGACTTGCAGGAACGAATTTAACAAGTCCATACATTTATTAACGTTTATTTCTATAAATGAGCATAATTTAGTACAGTATAATTTATTACAATAATACTCTTACCGCAGTCTTACTCCTTTCTTTCCTGGCCGGCTTACAAATGACAAAGGACAACCGCGCAAACTTTAAGACATTCGCACACAAACGAATGGCCACAAAGAGAACAGATAAATGTCAGCCAAAGGGAATGTCGAAAAGAGTAAGGCTGCGTTTACATTAGGCTGCGTTTACATTAGGCTGCGTTTACATTTATTAGTCGTTCGGTAACAGCATATATGCACTTGTCTTTGTCTAGTTCCTAATTCCCCATATTTCTTTACTTTTAAATTGAGTAGTGTCCTTTTCATTCATTTTTCTCCACCTGTATGTTTTTGTCAAGCCTATTGTTAACTGCTATATTTTGTTGGTTTTTCCAGAGCGTTTATATGCTAAGTGAGTAATTTGTAGACCTCCGACGAAGGCGGTACATATGTTATTAAGTAATGAAATAAATTTGGTTCGGTTTTGTTAAATGTATTTGTGTTTTATTTAATTATAATGTACGTTTTCGCTCCCGAATCTTTAGTGCCGTTTGCTTTGAGGAGAAGATTTAAAAACGAATTATTGTGCAGCGACATCAGTCTAGTCAGGCGTCTTTGGATCCTGACGCCAACGCCCCTGGCTAGGCAATGTACAGCGTATGGACAACTCAGCTCCGCCCGAAGAGTCTTCGACTCCGAACCCGTGGAACGACGTAGCAGAGGACGCCCACCCAGGTGGAGAAGGACCTCAACCAACTTGGCGTGCGGCACAGGAGGCCGCTAGCCAGAGACCGTGCTAGCTGGAGAGGCTTATTGGTTGACGCTCAGGTCCAGCCCGGCCTGTAGCGCCGAATGAGGAAGAAGAAGAATCAAAGGACAGCATGGGTTTGTTGTGGATCATTCAACTGTTTCTAATTTACGCCTTTTCTCTTTTTACTGTTTTAATTCTTTAGAAAACAGAAATCAGTGATGTGTTATACACAGATTTTATCAAGACCTTTGATAGAGTAGACCAGACATTCTGAACCTGTGGTCCACGGACCCCAGCACTTGTATGGTTTCAGCGACGGCGGCGTCGCCTTCTTGCTAACACCGCAGTTTAGCGCGGGTTGAATTCACCGTGCTAGGTGAAGGGGTTTAGTCCTTTAAAGACAGCGAAAAGAGTTTCTTTCGTCGAGAATTGGAAGGACAGCAGAGTTTATGTGCTCTTCCAGGCGACGCTTATGCTTACGACCAAAATTCGTAACTTCATCTTGGACTGATGAAATTCCAAGACCTCGGTAGATATCGTTGTTTCGTATATACCAGGATGCGTTGACGATGGCCCTTATAACTTTAAACTTTTGAAAAGTTTGTATTATGTTTCTATTACTTTCATTGGTACAAACCCATAGTTGTATACCATACGTTCAGACGGGTTTTAGCACTTGCTTGTGTGCAAGCAATATGTTGTCAGTACTTAGCTTGGAATATTTTCCAATAAACCAGTACGTGTCTTTGTATCTTAATTGGAGCTCCTCACGTTTCTTTTTGACGTGCTCCTTCCATTTAGGCTTTACATCGAGACTCATTCCGAGGTATTTCGCTTCATTCCCGAAGGGTATTTGAACATTATTTATAAAAACGGGCAAGTTTTTCACGTTCTTATACGTAAAATTTATATGAACCATACGTCGTCCATACGTATATCCGGTCTAAAGCACATTGCAATTTTCTGGTTGATTCTTCGACCGTTTTGGCAGTTACCAAAATGGCGATGTCGTCGGCAAATGTGCCTAGCACTGTGCCTACGTCCTGCAGTATATCGCTGCTATACAATAAGTAAAGGAGGGGACCAAGAACACATCCTTGTGGTACTCCAGCTTGTGTAGATTTAAATAGGGAGTATTGTTTCCCATATTTCACATGGAAAATTCTATCCTATAGATAGTTCGATAAAATTGTGTAAAGTTTTCTCGGGAGGAATTGTTGAAGCTTGTGTTTCAAGCCTTCGTGCCAAATCTTGTCAAAGGCCTGAGAAACATCGAGAAATACAGCTGAGCAGACTTGCTTTTGTTCAAACGATTTTTCTATAACATCAGGTATGCGATGTACTTGGTCAATAGTTGAATGCTTGCTTCTAAAACCGAACTGGTGGTTAGGAATCAGTCGTTTTTCATCTACAACCGGGCTTAAACGTCTAAGTAATACTCATTCGAACACTTTAGACATTGTCGGAAGAAGTGAAATCGGTCTATAAGACTTTTTGTCTGTTGGGGGCTTACCCGGTTTCGGCACCATAATTATTTCCGCTACTTGCCACTGACTATGGACATGTTCTTATGTAAAGGCGGCGTTAACAATGCAGAGAAACATAAGAAGCGCTTTCTGAGGTAATTCTTTAAGAACTTCGTTTTTCGTTTTTTTTAATGTAATATTTTTCCTTGTATCTGAGAGCTACATTTTTATTTAAAGTATGCTGGGTGGGGTCCGCCGGGAGATAAATCCCTTGCTGGGGGTCCACACAGGCTCATAGGTTGTGAAGCTTTGGAGTAGTCCACGCCACATCGATGATCTTTTCTGACAGCATTCGCGGTCTCCTTCGATTATATGCGCCCCACTCCGTCCAGAAATGCAGTAACCAGTCACTCAGGCGCTTTCTAAACTCGACTCAGTACGCTTTCACCTAGATGATTGACATTGAAGAATATAGAAACATTGATCAACTTTCTCCACTTCCGAAAGCCACTGACTCGACAAGTCAACGAATTTGACATATGGTTATGGGAAATAAAGTGTACAATCGGCAACTGTGTATTAATTCAGTAAATCTCAAGTTGACCTTCTCAAGTTGAAATTAATTTTTTAATCACTCAGAGCAAATTGACATCTGTGTGCGATCCACTGCTGCGGTTCGAGGAGGAGTCATAAGCTGTTCGCAAGACTGAGTGTTGATTATTCGCTAGCCTCCAGCTCGCACGTGATGACTGTTTATTTTCATATCCACTACACAGCTACGTTCAGCTGGCTTCAATAACGTTGACATTTGTATGCATACGTGAGTGTTAACGCCGACCAAGATGCCACTGAATCTTAATATCTGAGCTGAGCTTGATAATGGTTAACTATACTCGTATCTGGCAACAAGGAGGTTGTGATTAATGTGAAACTCTTTACCTTTCATAGACTATCTGATGATTCACTGAAAACTGGTTTTAATACAGATAAGCAAGAAATAGTGCCAACTTGAGGTATACGACAAAGGAGAGCCCTATAAATAAATACTACGTGATAGATGGGCACGCAAAATATTCAAGACGATCCTGTCTCGAACCTGATCGCGTTACTGCATTTCACAGATCAGGTAAGCAGGTAGGAAGGTAGATAGTGGCTTTGATGCACACAGGCCAAACTAGTCACGAGGGTGTTTCAAATAAAAGACGGTCGCCATGAACAGCCAGCCAATGAATAAGGCATTGACCGGCATTTTGAGGAGGTCGTTTAGATTGTCAGATAAGTAGAAGCCTGTAGTGGCTTTCCTAGTTTAGCTAAGGGCAGGATAGTTGCAGAGGAGGCGTTGGAAGGTGTGTTTCTCCTCCACGTGTAGGCAACTCCTGCAACATTTTTTGGAGAATAGGCTTAGTCTCTTTGCTTGAAGGCCAAGTAAGCACACCCACTGCAGTAGTAATTTTGGATATCCTTAGAGACAGGTTATTTGATCTTCTTGAGTCAAGATGTGGCCAGATCTATTTGACAATTGATGCCTGTCAACCATCTAACATTGCTTTTCTTGTATTTAGACTATGGAGCTGTAACTTGAAGATAGCTGTAGCCTATAGCAGTACAAGAGAGTCCATCAACTGGTAGTCTAGTGACGCGCTTAGCGAGGATGCGCGATGTCCCTATGGTCTGGCACCCAACACAGTTCGGAGAGAACTGTTCGGATATCTCGTTAAGAAATGCGCCGCAGTCAATTACTGTATTAGAGTTTGTAGAGAACCATTAGATTGCTGCGGGAGGATACCACGTTCTATCATAGCCAGGAGAGGGCCTCGCTTCTGCTTGGAAGACTCTGCAGTGATTTGGTAAGCGAATGGATTTGTTCGGATTTAGACACTCCGAGAAAATGTCACTTCCTACTCCATCATCCGTCTTGGATCCATCAGTGTAAAAATTTATGGCTCTACACAAAGGTATGGTGCCCCCGTACCAGAGATAATGGATGATAGAGATATCCAACTTCGGCCATTTTTTCCCCTAGCCCACAACGAAGATGTAGTGGTAATCCCTTGTATTTCACTTATACATTTACAACGCTCGTCAATTCACCACAATATGGCGGCCGATTCGTGAATTTTGTGGGAAAAAGCGGCAGATTCATGAATTTAGTGGGAATCCATGTGCTTTCCATGTAACGTACATGGGTATGTTGTTCGGAGGGTGTTCAAAAGTTGACTAGTATTTTTAAGCGAATTTTCTTACATTGTTTTATGGACTTTCGTGAATAGAAATGTATTGCAATGTCCATTTAACTGGAACTATTTGACCTAAAACTAATTCTTAAGTGTATATATAGCCTATTCATAAACCATACCTGACAAAGTAACTCAAAAAATGAAGCCCGCTTTATACGCTTAAAACATAGATTCTGGAAAACTCATGAATTCAATTTAAACAATTTGATAAGAACAATGGCAAGATATTGCAACTTTTACTAATGCTAAAAAAATGGTTGTCAAAACATCTTATTTGTGATTCACGCTTCAATAATATTTTTATTATTGGTTAACTGAACGTGTGAATGTATTATTAATTTTTATTCATATGAAAAAATTCACACTATGTTGTGTATTCATTAATTTTGTCCAAGTATTTCAGATTGTAAATTGCTCAAAGTTTTAATGAATCGACTTCATGAACATAAGCTTTGTTCGTTCGTTTACCCCTCCATACTGTGTTGAAAATTGAACACCGAAATTTGAAAAAACGATCAAATAACGAGCGAATTTTCAAATAAGAACTCTAATTCATCCCATTACTAAGGTGGGGAAGGGTATCAGCTGTCTCCACAGCTGTTCTCAAGAGCTCACACGTATTCACAGACAGGGGACAAAAAGCGTATAAAAAACGCTGTCAGATGAAATCAAGGGGCAAGGGAGGTAGAAGTTGGATATCTCTATTATAGGTTATCTCTGCCCCGTACCTCAGGCTTCTGCTTGGAATCAGTGTTTCGAAGTCTTCCTATGGGAAGTACCGTGCTGAAGTGTAGTCCAAGAGTAACGAGGGGAGGCTTAGTTCGTGAAGGGTTCTGGCGTTTCCATCATGTAGTCGTGTGTGTGTATTAGGAGCAAGCCTTTAGACAAACTGCGCACTTGATTACTATTTGATTACCAAAGGTATAAAATGGGTCTAGGTTCAAGAGAATTTCCAGGGCATCAGTAGGAGTAGTTTTTAGGACTGCACTGAGGCAGATGCAGGCTTGTTTCTGTAGCTTCCTCAATTTACGAATTTTGTGTACCTTCCTCAGGATGAAAGATGGCGTGCATAACTTCCCGAGAAGACCGGGAACTTCTTCATGAGCATTTAAGAGTGTCCAAGCCTTCTACGCCGCCTAATAACCGAACTGGAAAGTAAACGAAGACTCTGACTGAGACCTCCACGTTTGTTGTCTTTTCCGGATGACAAAATCTAAACCTCTCATCATCATAATCATCTTCCATCATCTCTTAAAAATAGATCAAGTCAACACGATCCTCGGCCATCGACTCTCATTGGGAGCTTTGCCCAAGCGGAACCTGGTGAGTTTATGGCCTTGGTCCAATCACCTCATCCTGGGTCTGAGTTGAGTTCCTCATGCACTGCTGTGTTTCTCATCCTATCCCGGTGAGTAATTCCCACAACAGCATGAAGATGTCTCATCTCAGCAGATTGTATTTGCGATCTTATTCTTTCGGTCATTACCCAAATTCCATGACCATATGCGAGAGTTGGAACTGAGTTGAAAACCGCTAACTTGGCTTTCACACCAAGCTCGGCCTTCCTGATTACAGATCTGTCAAGCTGTGTCAAAACTGACCCAGTCCTATAAAAAGCTCAGCATTACTCTTTCCATCACTCGAGAAGAAGACTTCGAGATACTTGAACTTCTCCATCTGCTTCAATGGTACTCAACTAATATGTAGAGATAATTTAACATGCGTTCAGGGAATTACCATAACCTCTGATTTGTCCCCGTCACCATTCATCCCAGCATCAGGGCTGGGGCTCCGTCTGTAAAGATTCTGAAGATAACAAAGTCATCTGCAAAAATAAGGTGACTTACCCTCAACTCTGACAATGTGAAACATTCCTCGTCTCGGCTGCGCTGCAACATCCAGTCCACGGTTAAAATGAAAAGGAGAGATGACAAGACACACTCTTGGCGAAGTCCAACGCCAAGGGTGTTGATTTAGGACAGTTTACCCGCTGCTACAGTTTGTGGGAGATGACCCTCAAAAGAGGACCATCATTCCCATACTCCTGCAAAACAGTCCAGAGTTTACATCGAAGAACTCGGTTGTAAGCCCTTTCCAAATCTACAAAACAGCTATAGATGGGTTTGGCATACTCACAAGCCTTCTCAAGTACCATTCTTAGAGTGATAAGTTGGTCGGTTGTCCTTCTGCCGGGAAGAAAGCTTGATCATGGATCCAGACTTTCCCTGGGAAACGTATATGCCCCAGTAGTTGCAGCAGTCTTTTTGTCCCCCTTCCTAAAACGAGGGACAATCACCCCAGTTCGCCAATCGCCAGGTGTCACCGCGTTCCCAGGCCACATTAATGACAGGAGAGAGCCATACAACTCCCTCTTTACCCATTGCCTTAAGCGTATCTGGCCGGATTTCATACACTTAGCTATTCAATCGCCAGAATGACGTCCTCCACCGTTGGACTATACTCCACCCCAGGTGGCAGATCTGAGGTGCCCTGTTGGGGATTGAGCAGCTCCGAAAAGTGCTCGGTCCATCTCCGCAGGATGTCCACCTCATTGGAAAGGATCGCACCATCTTTTGATTTGACTCCTTCGATGAAGTTGAATTTCTTTCCTCTTAGTCGGCGAATGGTTTGGCAGAACACCTCTTTCGCAGATCTGTGGTCGCTTCCAACTCCTCACCGAACTCCCTCCAGGAGTACCATTTAGCTGCTCGCACTGCCAATTTCAAATTCTTAGCGCCTCCATGTACCGGTCACGAACAGCAGAGTCCTCACAGAGAATCCAGTCTCTCGTAGTGGCACTTCCCTATGATTGTCATGTAAGAAGAACAAAGTTTGTTTGTCAATTAAAAAGTACCTTTATGCTGTACACTCACTTTTGATGTTTACTGCATGTACATGATGTACAAATTCACTTACACGTGATCACGAGAATTTTAAGTGTTCCAATTAAATGTGAGAGACGAAGTTCTCTTTATATTATACATTGGTTGGTTGGAAGCTGAATTTATGTCAAAACTTCGGCATACTGGGTACTATGCATGGCCTCTATTAGCATCAGAATTTCAAGGCCTTCAAAACCACTCCCAAAACATGACTCTGATTGAGTTTTGGTGTTTTTCATTCGGACTTTTTCTAACGACATTAACCATGTATCCTTGAACCCCAAAACGACTCCCGTCCAAGGAATGATCTTTTCACCTTCCATTTTGTACGTTGCTGTGCAGTCCATTGCTGTCTCTTTCTAAAGAGCGCATCAGAAGCCACTATTTCAAAGGTTTTATTGTTTTTCGCTTCACTGTCAGAATTCGTCTTAGTTCTTTGGGTAGTAATGCAGACATGGGTAGACTAAGACCCAGCTTTAGATACATCCCAGACCGGCGGTTTCGGACCTACAGTTTTATATCTTCTCTGGGTGACATATGAGAAGCCTTTTTTGAGAGTCATTCGGTCCTTAGAACCATCGTTAATGCACCGTGGTATATTAGAAACGACGATTTCCTCAGAGATCTTGGAATATTTCCACTCCAAGATGAAGTTAAGAACTTTGCTTATAAATATAATCTCCGCCTAGAAAGCACACAAACCCTGCAGTTTACCCGATCCCTGAAGAAACGACTTCAAAGGACTCGACCCCTTGATCTCGTGCAATAGTCTACACCCGCGCATGGTTGCGGTGTTAGCTGGAACTTTCATTGGATTTCATTTGCCGATCAGTACCTAAATCATGAATACATGACTACTAGTTGTAGTCTTAACGAACGTTAGCCATAGAATCTTGTCGCAGATTTCCACCTACCCACGGAAAAAAAAAAATCGGTCCATGTTGACAAGTGGGTTTCAATTTCATTTCTTACCCACTATGTCACGGCAGCAGACAATTTAGTGAACCAGACAAGTGTCAATGCGGAAGGCACTGTCTCCTTGTACGTCGATGATATTGAAGTCATTACTTGTGAAAGCGAACCCGGGACCTGGTTGGTTCAAAAATAAAGTGTTTGCATGAGTATATGGAACATGTGAAAGCTGACTTCAGAGCTCAGTCGAACACCGCCTTGAGCAGAATTCAGCCGTTACACCTTAATTTACTGAGTTCATTCGACAGTTCATTTGCCTCGGGGCAAACGTAAACAACACCTTAAATGTAATTCACGTGAAACTCATTTGGAAAATGTAATTTTTTTTCTTTTAATTCACGTTGAACTGCCTGAAACAAGAAGATGCGCCAACCCTACATTCGATATTTTGGTCTCGGGACACCGAGACATTCCAGAGAATTGTGAAGCAGGGCAAAAAATGTATGTGGACCGATCCCAGGAGAAACAAGGAGGCATTAAAAGTGAATAGGTGAATAATCTTTCAACACAAAGCCATCCATAAATACTCGTGGTACCGTCAAAGTCTTCAACAGAAATCGTTGATAGATCTCTTTGTGGTACGATCGTTTTTGAAACGGATGGGTTGTGATGTTCGTGTGATGAGAGAGCTGAATTGTTAACTAACTGATCATCACAACTAACACTGATCACTGATAAAGTATGGTTAGTTCGGCAAGTATGGCCCAATCTTAACATTTTTCAAAATAAAACCATCAACTTATGTTGAATTCTTTTAATTATTTCTTATAATCATTTAAATCAATTCAACTTGACACATAAAACACTTTTCAAAAGACTTGCGGCTAATGTGGCCTACCTAGTGTTAAATATGGCCTGGCAATGATTTTTGGGTTTAACTGCATCAAATCTCACATACATTGTTGCTGGTTGCTTGTAAAGTCTTCTTATTCACACATTGAACAAACAGCAAATTATACGCAAGCTGGCGCAATAGATGCATCTGCCAAAGATCATATGTTCAATATGGCCTCCTAGGCGATATTGCAGTTCCATGGGGTAGGCCATATTACACTCAAAGTCGTTTTTTTTACATAATGTTCAATTTAATCACGCTTCATAAGCTTTGTTTGTTTAATTTTGATATGACTAAACATAAGAGAACATTGAGTACTATTTAACCTTAAAAAGAGATCATGAAATCAACGAACATTCAAACACTTATTAAAAGATACCAGGAAATTACCATGAAAACAGAACATGAAAAAAATAGAATTATACTCTGATGTTGCACATTTCTCGTACCTAGCCAACGACGATAGCCTCGATAAGAAATGAATCTAATATGTTTAGTGAAATTAAGTTTAACTCTGTCCGTTTCCGCTTGAAGGAAATATTGGGGGGGGTCATACTACGTCGGCCATATTTGCCATACTTACTATACCCCTTCTGCCAAGGCAGAGACCAAGAGTGGTTACACGGATACGGTGGGAGAAACTAAAGAACAGTGAGTTGCAGCTAACTTTAGCAAGACTTGAAGGAATTCCAACTGTTCCACAGCATGTAGAGGATGAGTGGTTTGAGAGCTACTTAAGCAATATATTGTTCCAAGTTAAAATTGGTGACCACACAAGCAGTGAAGAAAAGGTCGAGTATGGTGTTCCACAGGGCTCAAAACTAGGCCCGCTCCTCTTTATTATATACGTCAATGATCTACTGTCTGTGCTGAAGTACAGTACGGGGTATGCGTATGCGGACGACACAGCGATCGTAGTTAGCCATAGGAGCGTTGACGAAGCTGCGAAACTTATGCAATTAGATTTTAACAGAATCGTAGCTTGGTGTCACGACCATGGACTAATTATCAACGCACTTAAGACAAAGGTAATGCACATTCGCCCGCCGCATATTCCCAGAACAAAACTTAAGATAAAAATGCACAGCGTAGATTGTTTGCACAGACGTGGCTGTGATGGAATAACAGAGGACAACGATGACTGCACCGAATACATAAGTTATGTGTCAAAATATAAATATCTAGGGCTGACGATTGACTACAATTTTAAATGGAACTACCATTTAGAGCTGTTGAAGAATAAGCTGTGCCAATCTGCGTACGCCCTTTTCCACCTGCGCAAACTCTGCACACCAAGAGTACTGAGGCAGTGCTATATGGGCTTGGTGGAATCTCACATAAGGTACGGCATTCTGGCGTGGGGAAGAGCGTCTCAAATGCAATCTCTGCAGAAAGTGCACAGAAGACTCCAGAAACTTGTGCTAGAAGCAGGAAGCCCCAGAGATATTCAACCAACACGTCTGCTCAACATCAGCCATATATACAATCTGGAAATCTTGGCAAACTTCGGTGACGACAACACGTACAGGACCCAGACGCAGCAAATGGTGAACACCAGACGACGACAGCAGCAGCTATGTGAAGTTCCGAGGTACTGGAATGAGTATGGTCGAAGAACTTTTAAGGTAACAACTCCAACCATCCTTAACGAACTCCCAAGGGAAATTCGCAACCTACAAAAAAGAGACAAGGTTAAAAAAGCAAAAGAAATATATTTAAACTCTTAAAACTAAAATGTAAAATGTCATTGTAAATCCAAAAATCGTCATCTATTATATTCTTGCGTAATATCTGTAAATTGAAACAACTCTTAATTGTTAATTGTAATGTATTCAAAACTGTTTTACTTGAATTTCAACGCATATATTTGCAACATTTTTGTGACTAGTCATCTGCAGACAAGCCATTCAGGCTTTGCAGATAAACAATGTAAAAATTGCAAAATGAATTTATACAATAAAATTGAATTGAATTGAATTGAAATTGAAATTGAAGGAGAGTAGCGACTGTTTTCAACACGGTATGTTTGTGGTGTGAAGCGGTTAGGAGTGTGGGCGAAAAGAACTGCGTGGTGTAAAACACCCGGAGTTCAAGAAGCCATCAGAGAATAGAAAAAGACCTACAGAGGCTGATTGTCCCCCAGGAGACCGGTACGCCAAGGCTAGAAAAACTTGCAAATTGATTGTGCGAACAGCTAAAGAGTACTCCTGGAAGGAGTTCGGTGAGGATTTGGGAAGCGACAGATCTGTAAGAGGTGTTCTGCCAAGCCATTCGCCGACTCAGAGAAAGGAAATTCAACTTCATCGAAAGAGTCAAATCAAAAGATGGTGTGTTGCTTTCCAATGAGGTGGACATCCTGCGGAGATGAAGCGAGCACTTTTCGGAGCTACTCAATCCCCAACAGGGCACCTCAGGTTTGCCACCTGGGGCGGAGTATAGTCCAACGGTGGAGGACGTCATTCTGGCGATTGAATAGCTAAGTGTATGAAATCCGGCCAGATACGCTTAAGGCAATGGGTAAAGAGGGAGTTTTGTGGCTCTCTCCTGTCATTAATGTGGCCTGGGAACGCGGTGACACCTGGCGATTGGCGAACTGGGGTGATTGTCCCTCACAAAAAGACAAAAAGACTGCTCCAACTACTGGGGCATATCTCTTTTACGTTTCCCAGGGAAAGTCTAGATCTATGATCAAGCCCAGGATATGGGGTGAATAGTGCGGCTTTCTTCCCGGCTGAAGGATAACCGACCAACTTATCACTCTATGAATGGTACTTGATAAGGCTTGGGAGTATGCCAAATGATTTGAAAAAAACTTACGACCGAGTTTCTCGATGTAAACTCTGGACTCTTTTGCAGGAGTATGGGAATTATGGTATTCTTTTAAGGAACTTTCTCTCAGAAACTGTTGCAGGGTTAACGGTCCTAAATCAACACCCTTGGCGTTGGACTTCGCCAAGAGTGTGTCTTGTCACCTCTCCGTTTCATTGTAACCATAGACTGGATGTTGCAGCGTAGACGAGGGGAGGAATGTGTCACATTGGGAGAGTTGAAGGTAAGTCTTCTTCTTTTTGCAGATGAATTTAGTTACTCTCACGTCTTCCCAGACGCAACTTCAGTGCGCACTCGATAGGTTGGCGGTGTGTGATGATGCTGGGATGAAAGTAAACGTGGACAAATCAGAGGCTATTGTAATTTCCAGGCGTTCGTTCAATGCACTCAACATATTAATTGAGTCCCATTGAAGCAGCTGGAGAAGTTCAAGTATCTCGGAGTCTTCTTCACGAGTGATGGGAAGAGTTATACTGAGCTTTCCTGTACAGTTTTGACACAGCTTGGCAGATGTAATCAGGAAGGCCGAGCTTGGTGTGAAAGCCAAGTTAGAGGCTTTCAACTCAGTATTGGTCCTGACTCTCAGCTATGGTCATGAAATATGGGTAATGACCGAAAGAATAGAAGCTGCTGAGATGAGATTTCTTCATTCTGCTGTGGGAATTACTCGCCGGGATAGGGTGAGAAACACGGCAGTGCGCGAGGAACTCAACGTTGAGAAGCTGCTTGGATGGTTTGGTCATGTGACACAATTGTCCCCGCCATCACGACTTCCGAGGCCAACGAGCCAAACTGTGACTACCAGTAGTTCGCAAGTCTAATAGCTCCTCGACTATAAATATTCAGGATTGACTTCCAAACCAATCCGCACAATGCCAAGCTTTATCCGGTCTAAATGCACCCTCAAGCCATTACTAGCAACATGCACGTCACTGCAGTGGGTAGAGAGGCGCACCAGATTTCCATTATTTGACAACTTTATTCAAGCTCATCAGCCTGCTCGCCCTGAAAACCGCACTCATTTGAGATGATTTACACAAAGTCACGTAAACTGCGATCGCATCAAGGACAATAAGGTACTTTAAGTCTCCGGGGGACTTTGTCTCTGGAGAAATAAAAGTGCTCAACTTACAGTCGTCAAACACAATGACTTGCCAGTCCAAGCACAAAGGAAATCACAACCATCCACTATCCAGGCCAACAAGCACTAAATTACGACACACTGCCAAGCAATCGTACGCTCCACTCCAATTCAGGAACAGCGAACCGGTTGTGTGTTGACTGCAAACAATTCTAAATTTAACAACACCGGCGTTACAGTTTGCCGGCAACAAAGGTGTACCCTTGAACTTGAAACCACATCATGGCGGGCTGCACTGCACTGAGGCGGAATCAATTCGAATCGTTTCCTTCCTCATATTTCCCCATTTCCGAGGTAGTTTGCACACATTTTCACGCACCGCACAGTCCTAGGAAAGCAATGTAATCGTGCCACAACGAGGTAGCTAAAGATATGCCCGCCGTCTGGGACATGGAATCATTATTGATGGACTTCACGGCTTGGGGCCGTGCCGACTGGAGAGGGCATACGACGTGCACTTGGATGGGACATGTTGTCGCGTGGAGATAACCGGCCACTTTGGGGAATCACACCTCCGCGCTGCTGACCAGGTGTGCCGTAGTTTGGCAATGAATAAATGATTCGTAAATATTAGCTCGGGCGTGCCATTCGGTGCACACTGAATTTATGATGTCAGGCTGGTGTGTTTTTTGATTTTGCTCCCAATTCGTGCAGGTTTTTCTGCACTTGAGAACTAAACGATCGTTAATAATGAAACGACTTCGGGTGCTGTCCACCAAACGGCGCGTAGACCAAACGGGTTGGCGCAGCGAGTTTCGTCATTTGCAAGCGTGACCGACAATATTTTTGAGTTAAATTTTTGTTGATGTTGTTGATGGTGATGAATGGTGTTAATTGATAATCCTGACGGCGTCAACAGAATAATTACACAACCCAAATTTGAGGTAAGCATACATTTTGGTACCTGCTGCTTGAACGGAATGTGAATTCATCAGTTTAGGATGATCTCTTTGTTTTGATAGTAATGTCTACGGCGCTGCTGTCTAAGGTGGACCTGGGTCAGGCTTCTACTACAATCACTCGTATAGGTTAGGTTTTGTTTTTATACATCGACTAGATTTGGTACCCGGCTTTGCCCAGGTTTGTTTCTTCAACCTGTACTTTACCTGCACTATTACCGCACTTTTTAATTTAAAACAATAATAACAAAATAAGAATTTTCTTTTGTCATTGACGCCTATCCCAATCTCTCATTCACATGCCTACTCATAATGAGAACAATTCCTTGACTGTGTGCATACATGTTGAAGTTTGAATTATCAATGTGTGCTGCAGGAAAACGGACGGAAATTACGGTTTTTTCTCAACCATTAAGGCCGGTTTTACACAGAAAAATTTCGTCTACGATTTTTCCATCTTGTTGGCAAGGGAGGTGGGACGTGAAAGTCGAGCCCGCGTCTCCTGTGCTCGGGGTTTGCCTTTGGATTTTCTATTCTCTTTTATCTCTCTTCGTATTTTCTTTGAGTTGCTTTATTCTTACGTTTTCAATGTTGGGTATTGGATGCATGATGTACATGTGTGAGAAAGAGATGATGTGTGAGAGGGGGTAGGAAATAGAAAAAGTTAAGCATTTAGATCTCAATTGCAGAGACTGAAAAATTGCCTGTGTGAAAGTGGCTTGCGTTCACAAAGGGAATTTGAAAGAATCGGCGACGAATCCTAGCAAGTGTGGAAACAGACTTACACACAACGTGGAAGGATATCAAGCGATCCATAAAAAAAAAAAGTTCTTGGATATCCCATCTATGTACCTGCGCGCGATGTTCACTTGGTGTGCAAATTGAAGTCAAACTTCATGAACCATGAAAAAATTAACCCAACTTGTAACACATTATGTAATTAGTCTAGCTCTGGAATTCTATCTTAATCGGTAGGTCGCTGTATACTCTAGTCACTCTAGACTATAGTTACTCTAGACTCAAGTCACTCTAGACTCTAGTCGCTCTAGACTCTAGTCAGTCTAGACTCTAGTCACTCTACACTCTAGTCACTCTTCTAGTCACTCTATACTCTAGTCGCTCTAGACTCTAGTCACTTTAGACTCTAGTCGCTCTAGACTCTAGTCACTCTAGATTCTGGTCGCTCTAGACTCTAGTCACTCTAGACTCTAGTCGCTCTAGACTCTAGTCACTCTAGACTCTAGTCGCTCTATACTCTAGTCACTCTAGACTAAAGTCACTCTAGACTCAAGTCACTCTAGACTCTAGTCACTCTAGACTCTAGTCTCTCTAGACTCTAGTCACTCTAGACTCTAGTCACCTTACACTCTAGTCACTCTTCTAGTCACTCTATACTCTAGTCACTCTAGACTCTAGTCGCTATAGACTCTAGTCACTCTAGACTCTAGTCGCTCTTCACTCTAGTCACTCTAGACTCTAGTGACTCTAGACTCTAGTCGCTATAGACTCTAGTCACTCTAGACTCTAGTCGCTCTTCACTCTAGTCACTCTAGACTCTAGTGACTCTAGACCCTAGTCACTCTAGACTCTAGTCACTCTAGACTCTAGTCACTCTAGACTCTAGTCTTTCTAGACTCTAGTCGCTCTAGACTCCAGTCACTTTAGACTCTAGTCGCTCTAGACTCTAGTCACTCTAGACTCTAGTCACTCTACACTCTAGTCACTCTTCTAGTCACTCTATACTCTAGTCGCTCTAGACTCTAGTCACTTTAGACTCTAGTCGCTCTAGACTCTAGTCACTCTAGATTCTGGTCGCTCTAGACTCTAGTCACTCTAGACTCTAGTCGCTCTAGACTCTAGTCACTCTAGACTCTAGTCGCTCTATACTCTAGTCACTCTAGACTAAAGTCACTCTAGACTCAAGTCACTCTAGACTCTAGTCACAATAGACTCTAGTCGCTCTATACTCTAGTCACTCTAGACTCTAGTCACTCTGGACTCTAGTCACTTTAGACTCTAGGCACTCTGGACCCTAGTCACTCTAGACTCTAGAATCTCTAGACTCTAGTCGCTCTAGACTCCAGTCACTTTAGACTCTAGTCGCTCTAGACTCTAGTCACTCTAGATTCTAGTCACAATAGACTCTAGTCGCTCTATACTCTAGTCACTCTAGACTCTAGTCACTCTGGACTCTAGTCACTTTAGACTCTAGGCACTCTAGACCCTAGTCAGTCTAGACTCTAGTCACTCTGGACTCTAGTCACTTTAGACTCTAGTCGCTCTAGACTCTAGTCACTCTAGATTCTGGTCGCTCTATACTCTAGTCACTCTAGACTATAGTCACTCTAGACTCAAATCACTCTAGACTCGAGTCACTCTAGACTCTAGTCACTTTAGACTCTAGTCGCTCTAGACTCTAGTCACTCTAGATTCTGGTCGCTCTGGACTCTAGTCACTCTAGACTCTAGTCGCTCTAGACTCTAGTCACTCTAGACTCTAGTCACTCTAGACTCTAGTCGCTCTATACTCTTATCACTCTAGACTCTAGTCGCTCTATACTCTAGTCACTCTAGACTAAAGTCACTCTAGACTAAAGTCACTCTAGACTCTAGTCACTCTAGACTCTAGTCACTCTAGACTCTAGTCTCTCTAGACTCTAGTCACTCTAGACTCTAGTCACCTTACACTCTAGTCACTCTTCTAGTCACTCTATACTCTAGTCACTCTAGACTCTAGTCGCTATAGACTCTAGTCACTCTAGACTCTAGTCGCTCTTCACTCTAGTCACTCTAGACTCTAGTGACTCTAGACTCTAGTCGCTATAGACTCTAGTCACTCTAGACTCTAGTCGCTCTTCACTCTAGTCACTCTAGACTCTAGTGACTCTAGACCCTAGTCACTCTAGACTCTAGTCACTCTAGACTCTAGTCACTCTAGACTCTAGTCTTTCTAGACTCTAGTCGCTCTAGACTCCAGTCACTTTAGACTCTAGTCGCTCTAGACTCTAGTCACTCTAGACTCTAGTCGCTCTAGACTCTAGTCACTCTAGACTCTAGTCGCTCTATACTCTAGTCACTCTAGACTAAAGTCACTCTAGACTCAAGTCACTCTAGACTCTAGTCACAATAGACTCTAGTCGCTCTATACTCTAGTCACTCTAGACTCTAGTCACTCTGGACTCTAGTCACTTTAGACTCTAGGCACTCTGGACCCTAGTCACTCTAGACTCTAGAATCTCTAGACTCTAGTCGCTCTAGACTCCAGTCACTTTAGACTCTAGTCGCTCTAGACTCTAGTCACTCTAGATTCTAGTCACAATAGACTCTAGTCGCTCTATACTCTAGTCACTCTAGACTCTAGTCACTCTGGACTCTAGTCACTTTAGACTCTAGGCACTCTAGACCCTAGTCAGTCTAGACTCTAGTCACTCTGGACTCTAGTCACTTTAGACTCTAGTCGCTCTAGACTCTAGTCACTCTAGATTCTGGTCGCTCTATACTCTAGTCACTCTAGACTATAGTCACTCTAGACTCAAATCACTCTAGACTCGAGTCACTCTAGACTCTAGTCACTTTAGACTCTAGTCGCTCTAGACTCTAGTCACTCTAGATTCTGGTCGCTCTGGACTCTAGTCACTCTAGACTCTAGTCGCTCTAGACTCTAGTCACTCTAGACTCTAGTCACTCTAGACTCTAGTCGCTCTATACTCTTATCACTCTAGACTCTAGTCGCTCTATACTCTAGTCACTCTAGACTAAAGTCACTCTAGACTCAAGTCACTCTAGACTCTAGTCACTCTAGACTCTAGTCTCTCTAGACTCTAGTCACTCTAGACTCTAGTCACCTTACACTCTAGTCACTCTTCTAGTCACTCTATACTCTAGTCACTCTAGACTCTAGTCGCTATAGACTCTAGTCACTCTAGACTCTAGTCGCTCTTCACTCTAGTCACTCTGGACTCTAGTGACTCTAGACTCTAGTCGCTATAGACTCTAGTCACTCTAGACTCTAGTCGCTCTTCACTCTAGTCACTCTAGACTCTAGTGACTCTAGACCCTAGTCACTCTAGACTCTAGTCACTCTAGACTCTAGTCACTCTAGACTCTAGTCTCTCTAGACTCTAGTCGCTCTAGACTCCAGTCACTTTAGACTCTAGTCGCTCTAGACTCTAGTCACTCTAGACTCTAGTCGCTCTTCACTCTAGTCACTCTAGACTCTAGTGACTCTAGACCCTAGTCACTCTAGACTCTAGTCAGTCTAGACTCTAGTCACTCTACACTCTAGTCACTCTTCTAGTCACTCTATACTCTAGTCGCTCTAGACTCTAGTCACTTTAGACTCTAGTCGCTCTAGACTCTAGTCACTCTAGATTCTGGTCGCTCTAGACTCTAGTCACTCTAGACTCTAGTCGCTCTAGACTCTAGTCACTCTAGACTCTAGTCGCTCTATACTCTAGTCACTCTAGACTAAAGTCACTCTAGACTCAAGTCACTCTAGAGTCTAGTCACTCTAGACTCTAGTCTCTCTAGACTCTAGTCACTCTAGACTCTAGTCACCTTACACTCTAGTCACTCTTCTAGTCACTCTATACTCTAGTCACTCTAGACTCTAGTCGCTATAGACTCTAGTCACTCTAGACTCTAGTCGCTCTTCACTCTAGTCACTCTAGTCACTCTAGACTCTAGTGACTCTAGACTCTAGTCGCTATAGACTCTAGTCACTCTAGACTCTAGTCGCTCTTCACTCTAGTCAGTCTAGACTCTAGTGACTCTAGGCCCTAGTCACTCTAGACTCTAGTCACTCTAGACTCTAGTCACTCTAGACTCTAGTCTTTCTAGACTCTAGTCGCTCTAGACTCCAGTCACTTTAGACTCTAGTCGCTCTAGACTCTAGTCACTCTAGATTCTAGTCACAATAGACTCTAGTCACTTTAGACTCTAGTCGCTCTAGACTCTAGTCACTCTAGATTCTGGTCGCTCTGGACTCTAGTCACTCTAGACTCTAGTCGCTCTAGACTCTAGTCACTCTAGACTCTAGTCACTCTAGACTCTAGTCGCTCTATACTCTTATCACTTTAGACTCTAGTCACTATACACTCTAGTCGCTCTATACTCTAGTCAGCCCTTGAATCTAGCCCTAGAATCTAGCCCTAGAATCTAGCCCTAGATTTCAAGCCCTAGATTTCTAGCCCTAGAATCCAGGGCTAGAATCTAGCCCTAGAATCTAGCCCTAGAATCTAGCACTAGAATGTAGGGCTAGAATGTAGGGCTAGATTCTAGGGCTAGGAATCTAGAGCTAGATTCTAGGGCTAGAAATCTAGGGCTAGATTCTAGGGCTAGAAATCTAGGGCTAGATTCTAGGGCTAGATTCCAGGGCTAGAATTCTAGGGCTAGAAATTCTTGGGCTAGATTCTAGGGCTAGATTCTAGCCCTTGAATCTAGCCTAGCCTAGGGCTAGAAATCTAGGGCTAGAAATCTAGGCTAGGCTAGATTCAAGGGCTAGAATCTAGGGCTAGATTCTAGGGCTAGAAATCTAGGGCTAGATTCTAGCCCTAGATTCTAGGGCTAGAAATCTAGGGCTAGAAATCTAGAAATCTAGAATCTAGCCCTAGATTTCTAGCCCTAGAATCTAGCCCTAGATTCTAGCCCTTGAATCTAGCCTAGCCTAGATTTCTAGCCCTAGATTTCTAGCCCTAGGCTAGGCTAGATTCAAGGGCTAGAATCTAGCCCTAGAATCTAGCCCAAGAATTTCTAGCCCTAGAATTCTAGCCCTGGAATCTAGCCCTAGAATCTAGCCCTAGATTTCTAGCCCTAGAATCTAGCCCTAGATTTCTAGCCCTAGAATCTAGCTCTAGATTCTAGCCCTTGAATCTAGCCTAGCCTAGATTTCTAGCCCTAGAATCTAGCCCCAGAATCTAGCCCTAGAATCTAGCCCTAGAATCTAGCACTAGAATCTAGGGCTAGAATCTAGCCTAGAATCTAGGGCTAGAATCTAGCCCTAGAATCTAGCCCAAGAATTTCTAGCCCTAGAATTCTAGCCCTGGAATCTAGCCCTAGAATCTAGCCCTAGATTTCTAGCCCTAGAATCTAGCCCTAGATTCTAGCCCTTGAATCTAGCCTAGCCTAGGGCTAGAAATCTAGGGCTAGAAATCTAGGCTAGGCTAGATTCAAGGGCTAGAATCTAGGGCTAGATTCTAGGGCTAGAAATCTAGGGCTAGATTCTAGATTTCTAGATTTCTAGCCCTAGATTTCTAGCCCTAGAATCTAGGGCTAGAATCTAGCCCTAGATTTCTAGCCCTAGAATCTAGCCCTAGATTCTAGCCCTTGAATCTAGCCTAGCCTAGATTTCTAGCCCTAGGCTAGGCTAGATTCAAGGGCTAGAATCTAGGGCTAGATTCTAGGGCTAGAAATCTAGGGCTAGATTCTAGGGCTAGATTCCAGGGCTAGTATCTAGGGCTAGAATCTAGGGCTAGAATCTAGGGCTAGATTCTAGGGCTAGATTCTAGGGCTAGATTCTAGGGCTAGAAATCTAGGGCTGGATACTAGGGCTAGATTCTAGGGCTAGATTCTAGCCCTAGGTTCTAGGGCTAGAAATCTAGGGCTAGAAATCTAGAGCTAGAATCTAGCCCTAGATTTCTAGCCCCAGAATCTAGGGCTAGAATCTAGCCCTAGAATCTAGCCCAAGAATTTCTAGCCCTAGAATTCTAGCAAAATTGAATGATTTGTGTGTAGTTGTGTATATGCACATGCATAGATAGTTTGGGTACGTCAAAATAAGAAAAGTGCGAAAATGTTTATTGTTTCCTTATCGTTTGGTGACTCAGGCATTCGTTCGTATATGTTCGATTGAGACGTAGAAAAAAATGAATGGTTGCACCAAAGCAAAATATGAAAAATGTGTGTGTATATATGGAAGTTACAACACACTGGGGGATGGTTGATATCCTCGACTACGGAACTTGAAATGGTTGCATAACCCTTGTTTTGAGAATTTTATTTCCGTTTAAAAAGTGCTCGTAACTTCCGAACCGTATTTCGTACCGACTTACGACGACTTGTCACATTCAGCATCTAAATTTAAGAATGATTTTGTTGAAAATTTCAGAGCTCTGCGACGTGTAGTTTCGGAGCCTTTGTCGGTCAGACGAACAAACTTTCTGCTTTATAGTTAAGATACACCGTATCAATCGGATGCATCGGATACATTCGATATTTAACTATGTATCGATGTAATTATTTGATTCAAAGCACTCACTATATACACTCCCAATCACATATACATACGTCCCAATCATACTTCATTAAGAGACTGCGCTTTTTTAATGAATTATGGTTCTCGAATATCACTCGAGTGCGAAGCTTCCACAGATCCTGTATTCTAGCACGATGGTAGTTCACAATCTCCTCAAACTAAGCTAACAGCATTTTTTTTGTGGGTTGGTGTGAATCTTCTATAAGACACTATGATACCCGTGTATTCATAGTAGTGTCAGATTTTAACTGACTTTTTTTACGGAATCTCCATTGTTTTAGTTGTTTACTACAACTAGGTTTCCCTATCCAGTAGTTTTAACTTCATTATTTTTACGCGTGAGGCAGGTAGATTTTCGATAAGATCACCTGCTGGAACCGGTTATAGCATCCTGAACCCATTGCGCTAAATACAAAGGTTTCATTCGTTAGAACTAACAGCATGACAAAGCGGTGTCCACATTGTTGGATCGTCGTGGATATTGTTCATTAAACTATATAAATAGTTTAGATGGGTATTGCGACGTGAAAATCCGCAAGACGTTTTAGATTGCTCTCGCACTTTAAAGGGTGAGAAGGGTTGTCCAATAAATTAATGAAATTAATTGTTACATATTTGGTTCTTAGTTTTAGCTTGTCAATGTACTTGACATATGCGAGCACTTGCACAGACTTGCGGGAGGTCATGCATGTGTATCTGAGTTAAGAACGATCGTTTCGTAAATGGTTGTGAAAAATCGTGCGTCGCCTAGTATAAATTCTTTTCTGTGTGTTCATTAATACACAAAGAAAAACATACTTTTTGGTATATTTCCGATTGTGTCACACTGGGCCTTAAAATTACACTTTCTGGTGGCAGTCGTGGTCTTTTGAAGAATATTTTTCCGCGCAATGCTCCTTAGTGCCCGTGTATACTTTGTGATTGTGGTCATGTTTTTTCGAAGGAGAAGGGAGGAAATTCTCCCGGAATCTCTCTCTAAGTTCGTCGCCACCTGCGCAAACAATCGAAGACGATTGGAGGCGTTGTCAAGAAGCTATCAAAGATGCTGCCACTGATGTGCTGTGTTTTACGGCACCACCTAGAAAAAACCCATGGTTTGACAACGAGTGTAGGCTGACACATGCAGCGAAGCTGGAAGCCTACAAAGCAACGCTGCAACGAGCAACGAGAGCTGTTCGTGAGCTCAGAGACGAAGGGACGAGACCCGGCTTCTCAGGAGAAAGAAGAAAAAACACGAGAAACGCGCGATCGAGGAGATAGAGAGTTTCTACGGCATGAATGATGTCCGAAAGTTTTACCAGAAGGTGAAACAGTTATCCAGTGGACATAAGGTTCGGACAGAAGCCTGCCGGGACGAGAGTGGACAACTAATAGCAGAGTCGCAGTCGATACTGAGAATTTGGAAGAACCATTTTTTAAACGGCGATGATGACACCGGTACCGCTGTGAGGCAGAATATTCCACTCAATATGGACGATGATCGACGAGAATTCCGTCCCTCCGACCTAGACGAGGTCAAGATAGCAATATCAAGACTGAAGTCTAACAATGATGCCGGTGCGGACGAACTGTCCGCTGAAATCTTTAAGGCAGCTGGAGATGATCTCGTTGAGGGCATGCACCAGCTCATCTGTAAGATATGGTCCGAGGAAAGCATGCCCGATGAGTGGAATCTCAGTATCGTCTGCCCGATCCACAAGAAAGGAGACCCCTTTGACTGCGCCAACTATAGGGGGATAAGTCTCCTTAACATCGCTTCCAAGATCTTCTCTGCCGTTTTGTGCACTCGCCCGAAGCCATTTATAAATAACCTGACAGGTCCATATCAGTGTGGCTTCAGGCCAGGGAAGTCCCCCATCGACAAGATTTTCACACTACGGCAGATCCTGGAAAATACCCAAAAAATGCAAATCGACACCCACCACATTTTGTCGATTTCAAGGCCGCATATGACAGCGTGCATACGGACGAGCAATACAACGCCATGTCTAGTTTTGACATTCCTGCCAAACTCGTCAGGTTGTGCAGAATGACGGTGGAGAATTCTCACTGCTCCATCAATGTCGGTAACGAACTCACCGAGGCCTTCAATGTCAAAAAAGGTTTTAGACAACGCGACGCGCTGTCATGTGATTTCTTTAACATCAACCTGGAGAAGATCGTGCAAGACTCACACGCCAACACTAGAGGCACGATCTTCCAGAAGTCTGTACAACTGTGAGCATACGCGGATGACATTGACGTGATTGGCAGAACACAGCGAGCCGTCAATGAGGCAGAAGCGGCTAAAATGGGTCTAGCGGTGAATGATCGCAAAACGCAGTATAAGCTGTCATCAAGAAAGGGCACACTACATCGACGTCTTGGACAGAGCGTCACAATGGGCAGCTATATATTGTAGACAGTACAAACAACATCAGTACCGAGATCAAACGCAGAGTAACTCTTGCCAACCGCTGTTTCTATAGGCTCAAGAGGCAAAAAAGACCTTGATCATCCCAGTCCTACTGTACGGCGCGGAGGCATGGACAATCTCAAAAGCGGATGAGGAAGTCCTTGGTATTTTCGAGAGAAAAGCTCTGCGTGCGATCTTTGGTCCTGTTTGCGTTGACGGTTTCTGGAGGAGAAGATTCAACCACAAGCCGTACGGCTGTACAGCGACAGACGTCTTCGGATCCAACGCCTAAGATGGCTAGGCCATGTAGGCCATGTATACCGCCCGTATGGACAACTCAGCTCCGGCCCGAAGAGTCTTCGACTCCGACAACGCAACAGAGGACGCCCGCGTTTAAGGTGGCGCACCCAGGTGGAGAAGGACCTCAACTAACTTGCGGTGCGACACTGGAGACAGCTAGCCAGAGACCGTGCTAGCTGGAGAGGCTTGTTGGTTGAGGTTCAGGTCCACCCCGGACTGTAGCGCCAAATAAAGAAGAAGGGAGGAAATTCTTTGAGATAAATAAAGATAAATTTCTTCTCATTACAGTTGGAGGAGATTATTCAATCTTACCGATGGTATGCTTTCAATACCCAACATTAAAAAGCACGTCTCACCGCCCTACTACATCGAAAACTCGGCTACAATTTTAGCGTTTGAAAAAGCAGCCTTGTTCGACTCGATCTATCGAAAACGTCCATGTTTTTCATCGAAGTATCGTTATATATCGATGGTATCTTTCGATGCATTACATCGAATAAAACATCGATGGTTTTTTGTATGAACATCTCTTGGTTGAAGTGGCTGACTGCTATGCGGAAAGACATCAACCACACATAGGCCAGCCTAGACCCACTCTGCTACCACGCGGATTTATGAATACCTATTCCCCCAACCAATTAGTGCTTTTAATAGAGTGAAGAATATGGCTGAGTCTTATGTTGCTTAGTTCAGCTAGGTTATCGCAGTAGTGGTAGATTTAAGAGATATAAGCTTATCATCCTTTCTATTAAAGACACTGGAAATATTGATGGACGTATTCATCCGACACATAGTCACAGATAAACGTTCGATCTCTCAGCATGCCTACAACAAGGGCCCTGCACTTCCTTGTTGGCACTATAGGAAGATCCCTCGATTTCAAGGAATTTACTCTCACTGCCTTTGTCGATATCGACGGAGCCTTTAATAACATACACCCCGTGCATTAACCTCAGCACTCAACAGACTCGGGATCGAAAAAAATACAGTGGCGTTTATTCACCGGCTTCTCAATAACAGATTGATATGCTCGAAGCTTGGTGATACCACGATCCGCAAATCTGTGAACAGAGGCACACCGCAGGGTGGTGTACTCTCCCCTCTACTGTGGAACATAGTTCTCAACGAACTACTTGTGAAACTAGATGGGTCTGGGTGTAAGGTCATTGCCTATGCAGATGATATTGCTATCGCAGTATCTGGGAAATATACATATCCACGATCATGGATATTATACATCCAAGCTAGTGAAATGGAGTAGCGAATACGGCCTAGGTGTCAATCCGCAATAAACGGATCTAGTCCTCTTTACTTGGAAGTATAAAATTCCTTACTTTGAACCACCCACACTATGCGGGACCCCCTTAGTGCAAAGTGACAGCGCTAAATACTTAGGCCTTATACTAGACACGAAGTCAAACTGAAAGCTAAATATCCAGGAACGTATCAAAAAGGCCTCAACGGCTCTCTATTGCTGTAAAAGGACCATTGGGTGCAAATAGGGACTGAAACCCCAAATGTTTCACTGGCTATTTATATCAGTAATCAGACCCATACTGCTGTATGGTGTCGCAATTTGGTGGACTGTACTCGAGAAGAAAATCAACATCATCCCACTCACTAGGGTGCAGAGGATTATCGGGCCGCTAAGGACTACCTCCGCCGAAGCACTTAACATACTCCTCAACCTGCCACCGATAGAATAAATTGGCAGACAGACAGCAACTAGTACGGCGATCAGATTAAGATCACTGAGCAGCTGGAAAGAACTGCAGTCTGGTCATTCAACGATCCTACGCAGGTATGCCTCTATACCCATAGACACAGATCTCACTCTACCTAAACTCCTCTTCGAGAAAAATTTCTCAATCAGCATACCGCCCTGGGAGTCTGCAGGTGTGGGTGCTGGTCTATTTCCTATTCCAAGGATCTAAATATCCAGCTATATTTTCGACTACCTAATTACTGTGGCGTCTTTCAGGCTGAAACTATAGCGATTAAGGAAGCCCTGTCGTGGCTAAGAAACGATGTAATATCGCGCACAGATATCGTCATCTATTCTGATAGCCAGGCAGCGATCAAATCTCTGAATTCAGTCACTTTTAAGTGACTTCCCTTAATTGCCGCCTATCTCTTAACGAGATGGCCAAGTACTTTACCATCAAACTTATGTGGGTGCCGGGACTCTAAGACCTTCCAGAGGATTGCGAAGCGGACGAACTAGCTAAAAAGGCCACAAACTCCGTGCTCTTTCCGGGTGAAGACCCACCCTCCATGCCTATCGCTCCTATAAGACATCTGCTGAAGCTTGAAATGCTTGCTCAAACAAACCGCGGATGGATATCTGGCACAGGATCCCAAGCGATCGCTTAGCTTGATCAGATTAAGCAAGCCAAACCTCAGATCTCTTATTGGCCTTTTTACAGGGCATTGTGCCATCGGAACTCACGCTTCTAGACTAGGCCTTCCTTGCAATGATTTCTGTCGGAGCTGCATCAACGAGGATGAGGAGGAAACCATTGAACACTATGCTATGCGATGCAGCAGCAGTGCTCTTCTCTGCCTTCTTTTTCGCTTTATTAAAAGCACTAATTGGTTTGCGGAAGGTACCTTTGATCCGCTTGGTTACACAATGGGCCTTCGCTTGGCCTAAGAGTTTCTTCTGTCATTCTGCGCGGCAGTCAGCCACCTCAACCTAATCTAACCTAGGTTAAGTGAGTGGGTAGAAGTGGTGGGACCACGCCTCACTAAGGCCCGGCTGGACCCATTGTGGTGCACAGGGAGGAAAAATGTTTAACTTCCTATTTCCTACTCGTGTCCTCCTTCAGGTGTCGATTCGCTGATTAAGTCCAGACATCTGGAACTTCTGATCAACCTATAAGTCGATGTTAGTGGAATTCCTGCAAGTTCCTAGTTCCTGGCTAGCTGCCTCCAGTGTCGCACGCCAAGTTGGGAGGTCCTTCTCCACCCTCCACCCGGGTGCGCGACCTTAAATGCGAGCCTCCTATGTTTGCGTTGTCAGACGGGTTCGGAGTCGAAGACTCTTCGGGCCGGAGCTGAGTTGTCCAGACGCTCTGCGACGCTCTACATGTCCTATCCATGTTAGGCGTTGGACCCGTAGATGACTGACTAGGCTCATGCCGCCGTACAGGGCGTACAGTTCATGGTTGAATCTTCTCCTCCAAAAATCATCAACGCAAAACAGGATTAAAAATCGCACTCAGAACTGTGGATATCTTTTTAGAAGAATTCTCCCATGGCTATATGGCACAGTAGGCATAGACGGGGGTGAGTCCCATTTTATGTTCGTGGTATCTCAAATGATTATGCCCGGCTAGGGCATTAAAGAAGTTGGTCGATCATTCAGCAGCATTCAGGAAGTCTCACAAGTGGTTAGAGAGTCTCACCTTTCATTAGCTGCCTCCATGATTTTGTAGTCCACCTTCTTCTTGACATCTCCCAGAGGTTCAGCCCCTTTCCTGGCAAGTTCATCTGCAACCTCGTTATCGGATGGATATTCCCTTATATAATTCAAATCTTACATTGAATTTAAAGAAAAATCAAGTTGAGCGATTGCATGCCCAAGGAGTGGAATCTCAGTATTATTTGCCCGATCCACAAGAAAGGAGACTCCTTCTACTGCGCCAACTACCGAGGGATAAGTCTCCCAAACATCGTTTATAAGATTTTCTCTGCTGTTTTGTGTGGGCGCCAGAAACCATTCGTGAATAACCTAATAGGTACTTATCAGTGCGGTTTCAGGCCGGGGATCATCGACCAAATCTTCCCACTACGACAGATCCTGGGGAAAAACCTAGTAGATGCAGATAGACACCCACGGCTTATTTGTCGATTTCTGGGCTGCATATGACAGCGTGCATAGAGACGAACTATACAACTATATGACATTCCTGCCAAACTCTTCATTGTGTGCAGGATGACGATGAAATATTTTCGCTGCTCCATCAAGTTCGGAAGCGAACGCACGGAGACCTTCAATGTCAAACGAGGTCGTAGTCAAGCGACGCGCTGTCATGTGACTTTTTCAACATTATTCTTGAGGTCGTGCAGAACTCACTCGCTAACACAAGAGGCACGATCTTCCAAAAGTCCGTACAACTACTAGCATACGCAGATGACATTGACGTGATTGGTCGAACACAGCGAGCCGTCAAAGAATCGTTTGCTGGTATTGAAACAGATGCACCTGATTAGTGGCTGCCTTAAGAGAAGTGATTCAGGCCACAGTGTCCCGTAAGAAAGCTTGTTAGCAATCTTCTGTTTTCCTTAATAAGAAGAAATAATTCTTTTGAGTCGCCAAAAACCATGACCATATGTCAACTGATCTAGGCGATGTTTGTCCTATTCGTCTGCTGTCCTGCTGGGGACCGATGAACACAGATTCCTAGCCAGCTCTCGCGAGATCATCTGATTCTTTGCCTTCAATCCCCCTGAGCCCAGGGACCCAACCAAGCTTCACTTTGTTGTGTCTGGGATTGTTGTCAAGGGATTGTAGAGCGTCATAGCAATATTCGACTGTTTTGGAGTCCGCTATATTGGACGAAAGTGCCTTTAGTGCTGCTTGGATGTCTGAAAACGTCTGCATTTTAGCACCCTTCATTTTGGATCCAAAGCTCCAGCCCATACTCCAGAATCCATCTTTGATCCATCCGGGTACCATACCAGACTTGTAGAGTCTAGTCTAGTCTAGTGTTTCTCAGTACAATGTTTCAACTTCGAAAAGATACATACCCCATATTCTATAGTGACCCAAGCAGGAGGGTTGCAGCATGCGCCCCCCTTACACATTCCCCTGAGTGGCATGAAATAAGGCCCAATGTAAAATTTGGCCTTACTTCGATATGGAAATAGAACTAAGGAAAAATTGTTTTTATTTCCATCCAATCGAAATAAATTTAGGAATTCGTTGCTCCGCTAAGGGAATGTCAACGACTATTAGGCAGGGCATCGCCAGTTTTTGAAACTGAAAAACAAAATAAAATCAAATCATAAAAACTAGGACTTATTTCGTTTAAAATCTGGACGCAACACCAAATTTCCGATTTCTTCTTCTTCTTCTGGTGGCGCTACAGTCCGGGGTGGACCTGGGCCTCAACCAGTGAGCCTCTCCAGCCGGCACGATCTTTAGCCAGCTGTCTCCAACTGCGCACACCAAGCCGATTGAGGTCCTTCTCCACCTGGGTGCTCCATCGGTTCCGTGGGCGCCCTCTACTGCGTTGTCCCACTGGTTTGGAGTTCGGCTAAATTTCCGATTTAGCTTTGTTTATTATTAGTCCTTTGCCACGGTTACAGAAACCGACACTCCTCCAGAAGAGGAAGCTATTGATCGACTTGCATGGCTCTGAACCATCGTTTGGTCGATTCTTCGACATCCCTACCCCCTTAACAATCATAGATGCTTCTCTAACGACACCCGCGATTGCAATTCTTCAATTTGTTTGCCTCTCTTATCAATTAATTCGATCGACCTTCGACAAAATGTTCATCCAATCAGCCGCTACGGGATTAAGTAATTTTTAGTTTGCTTTACAGATGATTAAATGTACACAAAATCACAGTACATCTCGTCAGCGATAGTGTAGAGCTATTCTTATCGACAGATGCTCATTTGGGAAAACCCTTAGATAATCGAAAACCGCTTGTCATAGGTGACCCTTGAAACATTGGGGAGGTGTGGAAAGCAGTCTGACTATCGCTTTTAGCCGAGACCTTGTTACTTGCCGCAAACTTGTAGCTATGGTGTGCACAGTCAACAGTCACAACACCGATCAATGCAGCTCACACGCTTTTTAATTAAGTGAGAGATTTTTCACGCTTTTATAACAAACATTTATCATCCAATTACACCCACGTATCCCTGAGGGTACGAGGAGCATCGGGATAAATAAGTTTGAATGTGTGGAACTAAAGAAAGCTTTCTTCTTCTTAATGTGACTCTGCTGCCCAGGTGGGCATTGAAGTATATAAGGAAGACTACGGTAGAGCGTGGCAGCGTGGGAGGTGGTTTTCAAAGAATAAAATTATACCCTCATCAACGGTAGGTCTGTCCGTTCTCCAACTCCATCCTCTAGATCAAGTCATAAGCTACAAAATCTGCCTACATCACTTTTCTGTAGGACGCACGGTTTTTAAGATATGCGCAAGGTAATGCAACATTCATGAGCTTTTCAATGTCGCGGAAATATCGACTTCTGCAGCAAAAAGGGAGATTCTAATGGTTCCCATGGAACTTTTGACAGCTTATATCTCGAGAACGGTGAGTCCTACGAAAAAAAATTCACGAATTTACCACTATTTGGGGAAATTTTTGAAAAAAAACAGGGAAATTTGTTTCTCTGGCATAAATTATATGGAATTTTACATCGGCTTTGAAGGAAGGTCGATCTGAATTGTTGCTCTTGACGTGAATTTACATTGTGCAAGTTTTCATCGCCCTCCATCTGGCGCAAGTCCATAATTAAACTTATTTTACTAAAAAAAAGTCCCTTATTCATTACAAATTATACCCTAATAACAGTAGATCTGTCCGTTCTCCAACTCCATCCTCTAGATCAAGTCATAAGCTACAAAATATGCCTACATCACTTTGCTGTAGGACGCACGGTTTTTAAGATATGCGCAAGGTAAGGCAACATTCATGAGCTTTTCAATGTCGCGGAAATATCGACTTCTGCAGCAAAAAGGGAGATTCTAATGGTTCCCATGGAACTTTTGACAGCTTATATCTCGAGAACGGTGAGTCCTACGAAAAAAATCCTGTACAATATTTTGTAGCTCGTGACTTGATCTAGAGGATGGAATTGAAAAATTCACGAATTTACCACTATTTGGGGAAATTTTTGAAAAAAAAACAGGGAAATTTTTTTCTCTGGCATAAATTATATGGAATTTTACATCGGCTTTGAAGGAAGGTCGATCTGAATTGTTGCTCTTGACGTGAATTTACATTGTGCAAGTTTTCATCGCCCTCCATCTGGCGCAAGTCCATAATTAAACTTATTTTACTAAAAAAAAGTCCCTTATTCATTACAAATTATACCCTAATAACAGTAGATCTGTCCGTTCTCCAACTCCATCCTCTAGATCAAGTCATAAGCTACAAAATCTGCCTACATCACTTTGCTGTAGGACGCACGGTTTTTAAGATATGCGCAAGGTAAGGCAACATTCATGAGCTTTTCAATGTCGCGGAAATATCGACTTCTGCAGCAAAAAGGGAGATTCTAATGGTTCCCATGGAACTTTTGACAGCTTATATCTCGAGAACGGTGAGTCCTACGAAAAAGATCCTTTGCAATATTTTGTAGCTCGTGACTTGATCTAGAGGATGGAATTGAAAAATTCACGAATTTACCATTATTTGGGGAACTTTTTGAAAAAAAAACAGGGAAATTTGTTTCTCTGGCATAAATTATATGGAATTTTACATCGGCTTTGAAGGAAGGTCGATCTGAATTGTTGCTCTTGACGTGAATTTACATTGTGCAAGTTTTCATCGCCCTCCATCTGGCGCAAGTCCATAATTAAACTTATTTTACTAAAAAAGTCCCTTATTCATTACAAATTATACCCTAATAACAGTAGATCTGTCCGTTCTCCAACTCCATCCTCTAGATCAAGTCATAAGCTACAAAATCTGCCTACATCACTTTGCTGTAGGACGCACGGTTTTTAAGATATGCGCAAGGTAAGGCAACATTCATGAGCTTTTCAATGTCGCGGAAATATCGACTTCTGCAGCAAAAAGGGAGATTCTAATGGTTCCCATGGAACTTTTGACAGCTTATATCTCGAGAACGGTGAGTCCTACGAAAAAAATCCTGTACAATATTTTGTAGCTCGTGACTTGATCTAGAGGATGGAATTGAAAAATTCACGAATTTACCATTATTTGGGGAAATTTTTGAAAAAAACAGGGAAATTTGTTTCTCTGGCATAAATTATATGGAATTTTACATCGGCTTTGAAGGAAGGTCGATCGGAATTGTTGCTCTTGACGTGAATTTACATTGTGCAAGTTTTCATCGCCCTCCATCTGCCGCAAGTCCATAATTAAACTTATTTTACTAAAAAAAGTCCCTTATTCATTACAAATTATACCCTAATAACAGTAGATCTGTCCGTTCTCCAGCTCCATCCTCTAGATCAAGTCATAAGCTACAAAATCTGCCTACATCACTTTGCTGTAGGACGCACGGTTTTTAAGATATGCGCAAGGTAAGGCAACATTCATGAGCTTTTCAATGTCGCGGAAATATCGACTTCTGCAGCAAAAAGGGAGATTCTAATGGTTCCCATGGAACTTTTGACAGCTTATATCTCGAGAACGGTGAGTCCTACGAAAAAAATCCTGTACAATATTTTGTAGCTCGTGACTTGATCTAGAGGATGGAATTGAAAAATTCACGAATTTACCATTATTTGGGGAAATTTTTGAAAAAAACAGGGAAATTTGTTTCCCTGGCATAAATTATATGGAATTTTACATCGGCTTTGAAGGAAGGTCGATCTGAATTGTTGCTCTTGACGTGAATTTACATTGTGCAAGTTTTCATCGCCCTCCATCTGACGCAAGTCCATAATTAAACTTATTTTACTAAAAAAAGTCCCTTATTCATTACAAATTATACCCTAATAACAGTAGATCTGTCCGTTCTCCAGCTCCATCCTCTAGATCAAGTCATAAGCTACAAAATCTGCCTACATCACTTTGCTGTAGAACGCACGGCTTTTAAGATATGCGCAAGGTAAGGCAACATTCATGAGCTTTTCAATGTCGCGGAAATATCAACTTCTGCAGCAAAAAGGGAGATTCTAATGGTTCCCATGGAACTTTTGACAGCTTATATCTCGAGAACGGTGAGTCCTACGAAAAAAATCCTGTACAATATTTTGTAGCTCGTGACTTGATCTAGAGGATGGAATTGAAAAATTCACGAATTTACCATTATTTGGGGAACTTTTTGAAAAAAAAAAACAGGGAAATTTGTTTCTCTGGCATAAATTATATGGAATTTTACATCGGCTTTGAAGGAAGGTCGATCTGAATTGTTGCTCTTGACGTGAATTTACATTGTGCAAGTTTTCATCGCCCTCCATCTGGCGCAAGTCCATAATTAAACTTATTTTACTAAAAAAGTCCCTTATTCATTACAAATTATACCCTAATAACAGTAGATCTGTCCGTTCTCCAGCTCCATCCTCTAGATCAAGTCATAAGCTACAAAATCTGCCTACATCACTTTGCTGTAGGACGCACGGTTTTTAAGATATGCGCAAGGTAAGGCAACATTCATGAGCTTTTCAATGTCGCGGAAATATCGACTTCTGCAGCAAAAAGGGAGATTCTAATGGTTCCCATGGAACTTTTGACAGCTTATATCTCGAGAACGGTGAGTCCTACGAAAAAAATCCTGTACAATATTTTGTAGCTCGTGACTTGATCTAGAGGATGGAATTGAAAAATTCACGAATTTACCATTATTTGGGGAACTTTTTGAAAAAAAAACAGGGAAATTTGTTTCTCTGGCATAAATTATATGGAATTTTACATCGGCTTTGAAGGAAGGTCGATCTGAATTGTTGCTCTTGACGTGAATTTACATTGTGCAAGTTTTCATCGCCCTCCATCTGGCGCAAGTCCATAATTAAACTTATTTTACTAAAAAAGTCCCTTATTCATTACAAATTATACCCTAATAACAGTAGATCTGTCCGTTCTCCAACTCCATCCTCTAGATCAAGTCATAAGCTACAAAATCTGCCTACATCACTTTGCTGTAGAACGCACGGCTTTTAAGATATGCGCAAGGTAAGGCAACATTCATGAGCTTTTCAATGTCGCGGAAATATCAACTTCTGCAGCAAAAAGGGAGATTCTAATGGTTCCCATGCAACTTTTGACAGCTTATATCTCGAGAACGGTGAGTCCTACGAAAAAAATCCTGTATAATATTTTGTAGCTCGTGACTTGATCTAGAGGATGGAATTGAAAAATTCACGAATTTACCATTATTTGGGGAAATTTTTGAAAAAAACAGGGAAACTTGTTTCTCTGGCATAAATTATATGGAATTTTACATCGGCTTTGAAGGAAGGTCGATCTGAATTGTTGCTCTTGACGTGAATTTACATTGTGCAAGTTTTCATCGCCCTCCATCTGACGCAAGTCCATAATTAAACTTATTTTACTAAAAAAAGTCCCTTATTCATTACAAATTATACCCTAATAACAGTAGATCTGTCCGTTCTCCAGCTCCATCCTCTAGATCAAGTCATAAGCTACAAAATCTGCCTACATCACTTTGCTGTAGAACGCACGGCTTTTAAGATATGCGCAAGGTAAGGCAACATTCATGAGCTTTTCAATGTCGCGGAAATATCAACTTCTGCAGCAAAAAGGGAGATTCTAATGGTTCCCATGGAACTTTTGACAGCTTATATCTCGAGAACGGTGAGTCCTACGAAAAAAATCCTGTACAATATTTTGTAGCTCGTGACTTGATCTAGAGGATGGAATTGAAAAATTCACGAATTTACCATTATTTGGGGAACTTTTTGAAAAAAAAAAACAGGGAAATTTGTTTCTCTGGCATAAATTATATGGAATTTTACATCGGCTTTGAAGGAAGGTCGATCTGAATTGTTGCTCTTGACGTGAATTTACATTGTGCAAGTTTTCATCGCCCTCCATCTGGCGCAAGTCCATAATTAAACTTATTTTACTAAAAAAGTCCCTTATTCATTACAAATTATACCCTAATAACAGTAGATCTGTCCGTTCTCCAACTCCATCCTCTAGATCAAGTCATAAGCTACAAAATCTGCCTACATCACTTTGCTGTAGAACGCACGGCTTTTAAGATATGCGCAAGGTAAGGCAACATTCATGAGCTTTTCAATGTCGCGGAAATATCGACTTCTGCAGCAAAAAGGGGGATTCTAATGGTTCCCATGGAACTTTTGACAGCTTATATCTCAAGAACGGTGAGTCCTACGAAAAAAATCCTGTACAATATTTTGTAGCTCGTGACTTGATCTAGAGGATGGAATTGAAAAATTCACGAATTTACCATTATTTGGGGAACTTTTTGAAAAAAAAAACAGGGAAATTTGTTTCTCTGGCATAAATTATATGGAATTTTACATCGGCTTTGAAGGAAGGTCGATCTGAATTGTTGCTCTTGACGTGAATTTACATTGTGCAAGTTTTCATCGCCCTCCATCTGACGCAAGTCCATAATTAAACTTATTTTACTAAAAAAAGTCCCTTATTCATTACAAATTATACCCTAATAACAGTAGATCTGTCCGTTCTCCAGCTCCATCCTCTAGATCAAGTCATAAGCTACAAAATCTGCCTACATCACTTTGCTTTAGGACGCACGGTTTTTAAGATATGCGCAAGGTAAGGCAACATTCATGAGCTTTTCAATGTCGCGGAAATATCGACTTCTGCAGCAAAAAGGGAGATTCTAATGGTTCCCATGGAACTTTTGACAGCTTATATCTCGAGAACGGTGAGTCCTACGAAAAAAATCCTGTACAATATTTTGTAGCTCGTGACTTGATCTAGAGGATGGAATTGAAAAATTCACGAATTTACCATTATTTGGGGAAATTTTTGAAAAAAACAGGGAAATTTGTTTCTCTGGCATAAATTATATGGAATTTTACATCGGCTTTGAAGGAAGGTCGATCTGAATTGTTGCTCTTGACGTGAATTTACATTGTGCAAGTTTTCATCGCCCTCCATCTGACGCAAGTCCATAATTAAACTTATTTTACTAAAAAAAGTCCCTTATTCATTACAAATTATACCCTAATAACAGTAGATCTGTCCGTTCTCCAGCTCCATCCTCTAGATCAAGTCATAAGCTACAAAATCTGCCTACATCACTTTGCTTTAGGACGCACGGTTTTTAAGATATGCGCAAGGTAAGGCAACATTCATGAGCTTTTCAATGTCGCGGAAATATCGACTTCTGCAGCAAAAAGGGAGATTCTAATGGTTCCCATGGAACTTTTGACAGCTTATATCTCGAGAACGGTGAGTCCTACGAAAAAAATCCTGTACAATATTTTGTAGCTCGTGACTTGATCTAGAGGATGGAATTGAAAGATTCACGAATTTACCATTATTTGGGGAACTTTTTGAAAAAAAAAAACAGGGAAATTTGTTTCTCTGGCATAAATTATATGGAATTTTACATCGGCTTTGAAGGAAGGTCGATCTGAATTGTTGCTCTTGACGTGAATTTACATTGTGCAAGTTTTCATCGCCCTCCATCTGGCGCAAGTCCATAATTAAACTTATTTTACTAAAAAAGTCCCTTATTCATTACAAATTATACCCTAATAACAGTAGATCTGTCCGTTCTCCAACTCCATCCTCTAGATCAAGTCATAAGCTACAAAATCTGCCTACATCACTTTGCTGTAGAACGCACGGCTTTTAAGATATGCGCAAGGTAAGGCAACATTCATGAGCTTTTCAATGTCGCGGAAATATCGACTTCTGCAGCAAAAAGGGAGATTCTAATGGTTCCCATGGAACTTTTGACAGCTTATATCTCAAGAACGGTGAGTCCTACGAAAAAAATCCTGTACAATATTTTGTAGCTCGTGACTTGATCTAGAGGATGGAATTGAAAAATTCACGAATTTACCATTATTTGGGGAACTTTTTGAAAAAAAAAACAGGGAAATTTGTTTCTCTGGCATAAATTATATGGAATTTTACATCGGCTTTGAAGGAAGGTCGATCTGAATTGTTGCTCTTGACGTGAATTTACATTGTGCAAGTTTTCATCGCCCTCCATCTGGCGCAAGTCCATAATTAAACTTATTTTACTAAAAAAGTCCCTTATTCATTACAAATTATACCCTAATAACAGTAGATCTGTCCGTTCTCCAACTCCATCCTCTAGATCAAGTCATAAGCTACAAAATCTGCCTACATCACTTTGCTGTAGAACGCACGGCTTTTAAGATATGCGCAAGGTAAGGCAACATTCATGAGCTTTTCAATGTCGCGGAAATATCAACTTCTGCAGCAAAAAGGGAGATTCTAATGGTTCCCATGGAACTTTTGACAGCTTATATCTCGAGAACGGTGAGTCCTACGAAAAAAATCCTGTACAATATTTTGTAGCTCGTGACTTGATCTAGAGGATGGAATTGAAAAATTCACGAATTTACCATTATTTGGGGAAATTTTTGAAAAAAACAGGGAAATTTGTTTCTCTGGCATAAATTATATGGAATTTTACATCGGCTTTGAAGGAAGGTCGATCTGAATTGTTGCTCTTGACGTGAATTTACATTGTGCAAGTTTTCATCGCCCTCCATCTGACGCAAGTCCATAATTAAACTTATTTTACTAAAAAAAGTCCCTTATTCATTACAAATTATACCCTAATAACAGTAGATCTGTCCGTTCTCCAGCTCCATCCTCTAGATCAAGTCATAAGCTACAAAATCTGCCTACATCACTTTGCTGTAGAACGCACGGCTTTTAAGATATGCGCAAGGTAAGGCAACATTCATGAGCTTTTCAATGTCGCGGAAATATCAACTTCTGCAGCAAAAAGGGAGATTCTAATGGTTCCCATGGAACTTTTGACAGCTTATATCTCGAGAACGGTGAGTCCTACGAAAAAAATCCTGTACAATATTTTGTAGCTCGTGACTTGATCTAGAGGATGGAATTGAAAAATTCACGAATTTACCTTTATTTGGGGAAATTTTTGAAAAAAAACAGGGAAATATGTTTCTCTGGCATAAATTATATGGAATTTTACATCGGCTTTGAAGGAAGGTGGATCTGAATTGTTGCTCTTGACGTGAATTTACATTGTGCAAGTTTTCATCGCCCTCCATCTGGCGCAAGTCCATAATTAAACTTATTTTACTAAAAAAGTCCCTTATTCATTACAAATTATACCCTAATAACAGTAGATCTGTCCGTTCTCCAACTCCATCCTCTAGATCAAGTCATAAGCTACAAAATCTGCCTACATCACTTTGCTGTAGAACGCACGGCTTTTAAGATATGCGCAAGGTAAGGCAACATTCATGAGCTTTTCAATGTCGCGGAAATATCGACTTCTGCAGCAAAAAGGGAGATTCTAATGGTTCCCATGGAACTTTTGACAGCTTATATCTCGAGAACGGTGAGTCCTACGAAAAAAATCCTGTACAATATTTTGTAGCTCGTGACTTGATCTAGAGGATGGAATTGAAAAATTCACGAATTTACCTTTATTTGGGGAATTTTTTGAAAAAAAACAGGGAAATATGTTTCTCTGGCATAAATTATATGGAATTTTACATCGGCTTTGAAGGAAGGTCGATCTGAATTGTTGCTCTTGACGTGAATTTACATTGTGCAAGTTTTCATCGCCCTCCATCTGACGCAAGTCCATAATTAAACTTATTTTACTAAAAAAAGTCCCTTATTCATTACAAATTATACCCTAATAACAGTAGATCTGTCCGTTCTCCAGCTCCATCCTCTAGATCAAGTCATAAGCTACAAAATCTGCCTACATCACTTTGCTGTAGGACGCACGGTTTTTAAGATATGCGCAAGGTAAGGCAACATTCATGAGCTTTTCAATGTCGCGGAAATATCGACTTCTGCAGCAAAAAGGGAGATTCTAATGGTTCCCATGGAACTTTTGACAGCTTATATCTCGAGAACGGTGAGTCCTACGAAAAAAATCCTGTATAATATTTTGTAGCTCGTGACTTGATCTAGAGGATGGAATTGAAAAATTCACGAATTTACCATTATTTGGGGAAATTTTTGAAAAAAACAGGGAAATTTGTTTCTCTGGCATAAATTATATGGAATTTTACATCGGCTTTGAAGGAAGGTCGATCTGAATTGTTGCTCTTGACGTGAATTTACATTGTGCAAGTTTTCATCGCCCTCCATCTGGCGCAAGTCCATAATTAAACTTATTTTACTAAAAAAGTCCCTTATTCATTACAAATTATACCCTAATAACAGTAAATGAACGGAAAATGGAATTGAAAAATTCACGAATTTACCTTTATTTGGGGAAATTTTTGAAAAAAAACAGGGAAATATGTTTCTCTGGCATAAATTATATGGAATTTTACATCGGTTCCCATGGAACTTTTGACAGCTTATATCTCGAGAACGGTGAGTCCTACGAAAAAAATCCTGTACAATATTTTGTAGCTCGTGACTTGATCTAGAGGATGGAATTGAAAAATTCACGAATTTACCATTATTTGGGGAAATTTTTGAAAAAAACAGGGAAATTTGTTTCTCTGGCATAAATTATATGGAATTTTACATCGGCTTTGAAGGAAGGTCGATCTGAATTGTTGCTCTTGACGTGAATTTACATTGTGCAAGTTTTCATCGCCCTCCATCTGACGCAAGTCCATAATTAAACTTATTTTACTAAAAAAAGTCCCTTATTCATTACAAATTATACCCTAATAACAGTAGATCTGTCCGTTCTCCAGCTCCATCCTCTAGATCAAGTCATAAGCTACAAAATCTGCCTACATCACTTTGCTGTAGAACGCACGGCTTTTAAGATATGCGCAAGGTAAGGCAACATTCATGAGCTTTTCAATGTCGCGGAAATATCAACTTCTGCAGCAAAAAGGGAGATTCTAATGGTTCCCATGGAACTTTTGACAGCTTATATCTCGAGAACGGTGAGTCCTACGAAAAAAATCCTGTACAATATTTTGTAGCTCGTGACTTGATCTAGAGGATGGAATTGAAAAATTCACGAATTTACCTTTATTTGGGGAAATTTTTGAAAAAAAACAGGGAAATATGTTTCTCTGGCATAAATTATATGGAATTTTACATCGGCTTTGAAGGAAGGTGGATCTGAATTGTTGCTCTTGACGTGAATTTACATTGTGCAAGTTTTCATCGCCCTCCATCTGGCGCAAGTCCATAATTAAACTTATTTTACTAAAAAAGTCCCTTATTCATTACAAATTATACCCTAATAACAGTAGATCTGTCCGTTCTCCAACTCCATCCTCTAGATCAAGTCATAAGCTACAAAATCTGCCTACATCACTTTGCTGTAGAACGCACGGCTTTTAAGATATGCGCAAGGTAAGGCAACATTCATGAGCTTTTCAATGTCGCGGAAATATCGACTTCTGCAGCAAAAAGGGAGATTCTAATGGTTCCCATGGAACTTTTGACAGCTTATATCTCGAGAACGGTGAGTCCTACGAAAAAAATCCTGTACAATATTTTGTAGCTCGTGACTTGATCTAGAGGATGGAATTGAAAAATTCACGAATTTACCTTTATTTGGGGAATTTTTTGAAAAAAAACAGGGAAATATGTTTCTCTGGCATAAATTATATGGAATTTTACATCGGCTTTGAAGGAAGGTCGATCTGAATTGTTGCTCTTGACGTGAATTTACATTGTGCAAGTTTTCATCGCCCTCCATCTGACGCAAGTCCATAATTAAACTTATTTTACTAAAAAAAGTCCCTTATTCATTACAAATTATACCCTAATAACAGTAGATCTGTCCGTTCTCCAGCTCCATCCTCTAGATCAAGTCATAAGCTACAAAATCTGCCTACATCACTTTGCTGTAGGACGCACGGTTTTTAAGATATGCGCAAGGTAAGGCAACATTCATGAGCTTTTCAATGTCGCGGAAATATCGACTTCTGCAGCAAAAAGGGAGATTCTAATGGTTCCCATGGAACTTTTGACAGCTTATATCTCGAGAACGGTGAGTCCTACGAAAAAAATCCTGTATAATATTTTGTAGCTCGTGACTTGATCTAGAGGATGGAATTGAAAAATTCACGAATTTACCATTATTTGGGGAAATTTTTGAAAAAAACAGGGAAATTTGTTTCTCTGGCATAAATTATATGGAATTTTACATCGGCTTTGAAGGAAGGTCGATCTGAATTGTTGCTCTTGACGTGAATTTACATTGTGCAAGTTTTCATCGCCCTCCATCTGGCGCAAGTCCATAATTAAACTTATTTTACTAAAAAAGTCCTTTATTCATTACAAATTATACCCTAATAACAGTAGATCTGTCCGTTCTCCAACTCCATCCTCTAGATCAAGTCATAAGCTACAAAATCTGCCTACATCACTTTGCTGTAGAACGCACGGCTTTTAAGATATGCGCAAGGTAAGGCAACATTCATGAGCTTTTCAATGTCGCGGAAATATCGACTTCTGCAGCAAAAAGGGAGATTCTAATGGTTCCCATGGAACTTTTGACAGCTTATATCTCGAGAACGGTGAGTCCTACGAAAAAAATCCTGTACAATATTTTGTAGCTCGTGACTTGATCTAGAGGATGGAATTGAAAAATTCACGAATTTACCTTTATTTGGGGAAATTTTTGAAAAAAACAGGGAAATATGTTTCTCTGGCATAAATTATATGGAATTTTACATCGGCTTTGAAGGAAGGTGGATCTGAATTGTTGCTCTTGACGTGAATTTACATTGTGCAAGTTTTCATCGCCCTCCATCTGGCGCAAGTCCATAATTAAACTTATTTTACTAAAAAAGTCCCTTATTCATTACAAATTATACCCTAATAACAGTAGATCTGTCCGTTCTCCAACTCCATCCTCTAGATCAAGTCATAAGCTACAAAATCTGCCTACATCACTTTGCTGTAGAACGCACGGCTTTTAAGATATGCGCAAGGTAAGGCAACATTCATGAGCTTTTCAATGTCGCGGAAATATCGACTTCTGCAGCAAAAAGGGAGATTCTAATGGTTCCCATGGAACTTTTGACAGCTTATATCTCGAGAACGGTGAGTCCTACGAAAAAAATCCTGTATAATATTTTGTAGCTCGTGACTTGATCTAGAGGATGGAATTGAAAAATTCACGAATTTACCTTTATTTGGGGAATTTTTTGAAAAAAAACAGGGAAATATGTTTCTCTGGCATAAATTATATGGAATTTTACATCGGCTTTGAAGGAAGGTCGATCTGAATTGTTGCTCTTGACGTGAATTTACATTGTGCAAGTTTTCATCGCCCTCCATCTGACGCAAGTCCATAATTAAACTTATTTTACTAAAAAAAGTCCCTTATTCATTACAAATTATACCCTAATAACAGTAGATCTGTCCGTTCTCCAGCTCCATCCTCTAGATCAAGTCATAAGCTACAAAATCTGCCTACATCACTTTGCTGTAGGACGCACGGTTTTTAAGATATGCGCAAGGTAAGGCAACATTCATGAGCTTTTCAATGTCGCGGAAATATCGACTTCTGCAGCAAAAAGGGAGATTCTAATGGTTCCCATGGAACTTTTGACAGCTTATATCTCGAGAACGGTGAGTCCTACGAAAAAAATCCTGTATAATATTTTGTAGCTCGTGACTTGATCTAGAGGATGGAATTGAAAAATTCACGAATTTACCATTATTTGGGGAAATTTTTGAAAAAAACAGGGAAATTTGTTTCTCTGGCATAAATTATATGGAATTTTACATCGGCTTTGAAGGAAGGTCGATCTGAATTGTTGCTCTTGACGTGAATTTACATTGTGCAAGTTTTCATCGCCCTCCATCTGGCGCAAGTCCATAATTAAACTTATTTTACTAAAAAAGTCCTTTATTCATTACAAATTATACCCTAATAACAGTAGATCTGTCCGTTCTCCAACTCCATCCTCTAGATCAAGTCATAAGCTACAAAATCTGCCTACATCACTTTGCTGTAGAACGCACGGCTTTTAAGATATGCGCAAGGTAAGGCAACATTCATGAGCTTTTCAATGTCGCGGAAATATCGACTTCTGCAGCAAAAAGGGAGATTCTAATGGTTCCCATGGAACTTTTGACAGCTTATATCTCGAGAACGGTGAGTCCTACGAAAAAAATCCTGTACAATATTTTGTAGCTCGTGACTTGATCTAGAGGATGGAATTGAAAAATTCACGAATTTACCTTTATTTGGGGAAATTTTTGAAAAAAACAGGGAAATATGTTTCTCTGGCATAAATTATATGGAATTTTACATCGGCTTTGAAGGAAGGTGGATCTGAATTGTTGCTCTTGACGTGAATTTACATTGTGCAAGTTTTCATCGCCCTCCATCTGGCGCAAGTCCATAATTAAACTTATTTTACTAAAAAAGTCCCTTATTCATTACAAATTATACCCTAATAACAGTAGATCTGTCCGTTCTCCAACTCCATCCTCTAGATCAAGTCATAAGCTACAAAATCTGCCTACATCACTTTGCTGTAGAACGCACGGCTTTTAAGATATGCGCAAGGTAAGGCAACATTCATGAGCTTTTCAATGTCGCGGAAATATCAACTTCTGCAGCAAAAAGGGAGATTCTAATGGTTCCCATGGAACTTTTGACAGCTTATATCTCGAGAACGGTGAGTCCTACGAAAAAAATCCTGTACAATATTTTGTAGCTCGTGACTTGATCTAGAGGATGGAATTGAAAAATTCACGAATTTACCATTATTTGGGGAAATTTTTGAAAAAAACAGGGAAATTTGTTTCTCTGGCATAAATTATATGGACTTTTACATCGGCTTTGAAGGAAGGTCGATCTGAATTGTTGCTCTTGACGTGAATTTACATTGTGCAAGTTTTCATCGCCCTCCATCTGACGCAAGTCCATAATTAAACTTATTTTACTAAAAAAAGTCCCTTATTCATTACAATTATACCCTAATAACAGTAGATCTGTCCGTTCTCCAGCTCCATCCTCTAGATCAAGTCATAAGCTACAAAATCTGCCTACATCACTTTGCTTTAGGACGCACGGTTTTTAAGATATGCGCAAGGTAAGGCAACATTCATGAGCTTTTCAATGTCGCGGAAATATCGACTTCTGCAGCAAAAAGGGAGATTCTAATGGTTCCCATGGAACTTTTGACAGCTTATATCTCGAGAACGGTGAGTCCTACGAAAAAAATCCTGTACTATATTTTGTAGCTCGTGACTTGATCTAGAGGATGGAATTGAAAAATTCACGAATTTACCTTTATTTGGAGAAATTTTTGAAAAAAAACAGGGAAATATGTTTCTCTGGCATAAATTATATGGAATTTTACATCGGCTTTGAAGGAAGGTGGATCTGAATTGTTGCTCTTGACGTGAATTTACATTGTGCAAGTTTTCATCGCCCTCCATCTGGCGCAAGTCCATAATTAAACTTATTTTACTAAAAAAGTCCCTTATTCATTACAAATTATACCCTAATAACAGTAGATCTGTCCGTTCTCCAACTCCATCCTCTAGATCAAGTCATAAGCTACAAAATCTGCCTACATCACTTTGCTGTAGAACGCACGGCTTTTAAGATATGCGCAAGGTAAGGCAACATTCATGAGCTTTTCAATGTCGCGGAAATATCGACTTCTGCAGCAAAAAGGGAGATTCTAATGGTTCCCATGGAACTTTTGACAGCTTATATCTCGAGAACGGTGAGTCCTACGAAAAAAATCCTGTACAATATTTTGTAGCTCGTGACTTGATCTAGAGGATGGAATTGAAAAATTCACGAATTTACCATTATTTGGGGAAATTTTTGAAAAAAACAGGGAAATTTGTTTCTCTGGCATAAATTATATGGAATTTTACATCGGCTTTGAAGGAAGGTCGATCTGAATTGTTGCTCTTGACGTGAATTTACATTGTGCAAGTTTTCATCGCCCTCCATCTGACGCAAGTCCATAATTAAACTTATTTTACTAAAAAAAGTCCCTTATTCATTACAAATTATACCCTAATAACAGTAGATCTGTCCGTTCTCCAGCTCCATCCTCTAGATCAAGTCATAAGCTACAAAATCTGCCTACATCACTTTGCTTTAGGACGCACGGTTTTTAAGATATGCGCAAGGTAAGGCAACATTCATGAGCTTTTCAATGTCGCGGAAATATCGACTTCTGCAGCAAAAAGGGAGATTCTAATGGTTCCCATGGAACTTTTGACAGCTTATATCTCAAGAACGGTGAGTCCTACGAAAAAAATCCTGTACAATATTTTGTAGCTCGTGACTTGATCTAGAGGATGGAATTGAAAAATTCACGAATTTACCATTATTTGGGGAACTTTTTGAAAAAAAAACAGGGAAATTTGTTTCTCTGGCATAAATTATATGGAATTTTACATCGGCTTTGAAGGAAGGTCGATCTGAATTGTTGCTCTTGACGTGAATTTACATTGTGCAAGTTTTCATCGCCCTCCATCTGGCGCAAGTCCACAATTAAACTTATTTTACTAAAAAAGTCCCTTATTCATTACAAATTATACCCTAATAACAGTAGATCTGTCCGTTCTCCAGCTCCATCCTCTAGATCAAGTCATAAGCTACAAAATCTGCCTACATCACTTTGCTGTAGGACGCACGGTTTTTAAGATATGCGCAAGGTAAGGCAACATTCATGAGCTTTTCAATGTCGCGGAAATATCGACTTCTGCAGCAAAAAGGGAGATTCTAATGGTTCCCATGGAACTTTTGACAGCTTATATCTCGAGAACGGTGAGTCCTACGAAAAAAATCCTGTACAATATTTTGTAGCTCGTGACTTGATCTAGAGGATGGAATTGAAAAATTCACGAATTTACCATTATTTGGGGAACTTTTTGAAAAAAAAAACAGGGAAATTTGTTTCTCTGGCATAAATTATATGGAATTTTACATCGGCTTTGAAGGAAGGTCGATCTGAATTGTTGCTCTTGACGTGAATTTACATTGTGCAAGTTTTCATCGCCCTCCATCTGGCGCAAGTCCATAATTAAACTTATTTTACTAAAAAAGTCCCTTATTCATTACAAATTATACCCTAATAACAGTAGATCTGTCCGTTCTCCAGCTCCATCCTCTAGATCAAGTCATAAGCTACAAAATCTGCCTACATCACTTTGCTGTAGGCCGCACGGTTTTTAAGATATGCGCAAGGTAAGGCAACATTCATGAGCTTTTCAATGTCGCGGAAATATCGACTTCTGCAGCAAAAAGGGAGATTCTAATGGTTCCCATGGAACTTTTGACAGCTTATATCTCGAGAACGGTGAGTCCTACGAAAAAAATCCTGTACAATATTTTGTAGCTCGTGACTTGATCTAGAGGATGGAATTGAAAAATTCACGAATTTACCATTATTTGGGGAAATTTTTGAAAAAAACAGGGAAATTTGTTTCTCTGGCATAAATTATATGGAATTTTACATCGGCTTTGAAGGAAGGTCGATCTGAATTGTTGCTCTTGACGTGAATTTACATTGTGCAAGTTTTCATCGCCCTCCATCTGACGCAAGTCCATAATTAAACTTATTTTACTAAAAAAAGTCCCTTATTCATTACAAATTATACCCTAATAACAGTAGATCTGTCCGTTCTCCAGCTCCATCCTCTAGATCAAGTCATAAGCTACAAAATCTGCCTACATCACTTTGCTTTAGGACGCACGGTTTTTAAGATATGCGCAAGGTAAGGCAACATTCATGAGCTTTTCAATGTCGCGGAAATATCGACTTCTGCAGCAAAAAGGGAGATTCTAATGGTTCCCATGGAACTTTTGACAGCTTATATCTCAAGAACGGTGAGTCCTACGAAAAAAATCCTGTACAATATTTTGTAGCTCGTGACTTGATCTAGAGGATGGAATTGAAAAATTCACGAATTTACCATTATTTGGGGAACTTTTTGAAAAAAAAACAGGGAAATTTGTTTCTCTGGCATAAATTATATGGAATTTTACATCGGCTTTGAAGGAAGGTCGATCTGAATTGTTGCTCTTGACGTGAATTTACATTGTGCAAGTTTTCATCGCCCTCCATCTGGCGCAAGTCCACAATTAAACTTATTTTACTAAAAAAGTCCCTTATTCATTACAAATTATACCCTAATAACAGTAGATCTGTCCGTTCTCCAGCTCCATCCTCTAGATCAAGTCATAAGCTACAAAATCTGCCTACATCACTTTGCTGTAGGACGCACGGTTTTTAAGATATGCGCAAGGTAAGGCAACATTCATGAGCTTTTCAATGTCGCGGAAATATCAACTTCTGCAGCAAAAAGGGAGATTCTAATGGTTCCCATGGAACTTTTGACAGCTTATATCTCGAGAACGGTGAGTCCTACGAAAAAAATCCTGTACAATATTTTGTAGCTCGTGACTTGATCTAGAGGATGGAATTGAAAAATTCACGAATTTACCATTATTTGGGGAAATTTTTGAAAAAAACAGGGAAATTTGTTTCTCTGGCATAAATTATATGGAATTTTACATCGGCTTTGAAGGAAGGTCGATCTGAATTGTTGCTCTTGACGTGAATTTACATTGTGCAAGTTTTCATCGCCCTCCATCTGGCGCAAGTCCATAATTAAACTTATTTTACTAAAAAAGTCCCTTATTCATTACAAATTATACCCTAATAACAGTAAATGAACGGAAAATGGAATTGAAAAATTCACGAATTTACCTTTATTTGGGGAAATTTTTGAAAAAAAACAGGGAAATATGTTTCTCTGGCATAAATTATATGGAATTTTACATCGGTTCCCATGGAACTTTTGACAGCTTATATCTCGAGAACGGTGAGTCCTACGAAAAAAATCCTGTACAATATTTTGTAGCTCGTGACTTGATCTAGAGGATGGAATTGAAAAATTCACGAATTTACCATTATTTGGGGAACTTTTTGAAAAAAAAACAGGGAAATTTGTTTCTCTGGCATAAATTATATGGAATTTTACATCGGCTTTGAAGGAAGGTCGATCGGAATTGTTGCTCTTGACGTGAATTTACATTGTGCAAGTTTTCATCGCCCTCCATCTGGCGCAAGTCCATAATTAAACTTATTTTACTAAAAAAGTCCCTTATTCATTACAAATTATACCCTAATAACAGTAGATCTGTCCGTTCTCCAACTCCATCCTCTAGATGAAGTCATGAGCTACAAAATCTGCCTTCATCACTTTGCTGTAGGACGCACGGTTTTTAAGATATGCGCAAGGTAAAGCAACATTCATGAGCTTTTCAATGTCGCGGAAATATCGACTTCTGCAGCAAAAAGGGAGATTCTAATGGTTCCCATGGAACTTTTGACAGCTTATATCTCGAGAACGGTGAGTCCTACGAAAAAAATCCTGTACAATATTTTGTAGCTCGTGACTTGATCTAGAGGATGGAATTGAAAAATTTACGAATTTACCATTATTTGGGGAAATTTTTGAAAAAAAACAGGGAAATTTGTTTCTCTGGCATAAATTATATGGAATTTTATATCGGCTTTGAAGGAAGGTCGATCTGAATTGTTGCTCTTGACGTGAATTTACATTGTGCAAGTTTTCATCGCCCTCCATCTGGCGCAAGTCCATAATTAAACTTATTTTACTAAAAAAGTCCCTTATTCATTACAAATTATACCCTAATAACAGTAGATCTGTCCGTTCTCCAACTCCATCCTCTAGATGAAGTCATGAGCTACAAAATCTGCCTTCATCACTTTGCTGTAGGACGCACGGTTTTTAAGATATGCGCAAGGTAAGGCAACATTCATGAGCTTTTCAATGTCGCGGAAATATCGACTTCTGCAGCAAAAAGGGAGATTCTAATGGTTCCCCTGGAACTTTTGACAGCTTATATCTCGAGAACGGTGAGTCCTACGAAAAAAATCCTGTACAATATTTTGTAGCTCGTGACTTGATCTAGAGGATGGAATTGAAAAATTCACGAATTTACCTTTATTTGGGGAAATTTTTGAAAAAAAACAGGGAAATATGTTTCTCTGGCATAAATTATATGGAATTTTACATCGGTTCCCATGGAACTTTTGACAGCTTATATCTCGAGAACGGTGAGTCCTACGAAAAAAATCCTGTACAATATTTTGTAGCTCGTGACTTGATCTAGAGGATGGAATTGAAAAATTCACGAATTTACCTTTATTTGGGGAAATTTTTGAAAAAAAACAGGGAAATTTGTTTCTCTGGCATAAATTATATGGAATTTTACATCGGCTTTGAAGGAAGGTCGATCTGAATTGTTGCTCTTGACGTGAATTTACATTGTGCAAGTTTTCATCGCCCTCCATCTGGCGCAAGTCCATAATTAAACTTATTTTACTAAAAAAGTCCCTTATTCATTACAAATTATACCCTAATAACAGTAGATCTGTCCGTTCTCCAACTCCATCCTCTAGATGAAGTCATGAGCTACAAAATCTGCCTTCATCACTTTGCTGTAGGACGCACGGTTTTTAAGATATGCGCAAGGTAAGGCAACATTCATGAGCTTTTCAATGTCGCGGAAATATCGACTTCTGCAGCAAAAAGGGAGATTCTAATGGTTCCCATGGAACTTTTGACAGCTTATATCTCGAGAACGGTGAGTCCTACGAAAAAAATCCTGTACAATATTTTGTAGCTCGTGACTTGATCTAGAGGATGGAATTGAAAAATTCACGAATTTACCATTATTTGGGGAAATTTTTGAAAAAAACAGGGAAATTTGTTTCTCTGGCATAAATTATATGGAATTTTCCATCGGCTTTGAAGGAAGGTCGATCTGAATTGTTGCTCTTGACGTGAATTTACATTGTGCAAGTTTTCATCGCCCTCCATCTGGCGCAAGTCCATAATTAAACTTATTTTACTAAAAAAGTCCCTTATTCATTACAAATTATACCCTAATAACAGTAGATCTGTCCGTTCTCCAACTCCATCCTCTAGATCAAGTCATAAGCTACAAAATCTGCCTACATCACTTTGCTGTAGAACGCACGGCTTTTAAGATATGCGCAAGGTAAGGCAACATTCATGAGCTTTTCAATGTCGCGGAAATATCGACTTCTGCAGCAAAAAGGGAGATTCTAATGGTTCCCATGGAACTTTTGGACAGCTTATATCTCGAGAACGGTGAGTCCTACGAAAAAAATCCTGTACAATATTTTGTAGCTCGTGACTTGATCTAGAGGATGGAATTGAAAAATTCACGAATTTACCATTATTTGGGGAAATTTTTGAAAAAAACAGGGAAATTTGTTTCTCTGGCATAAATTATATGGAATTTTCCATCGGCTTTGAAGGAAGGTCGATCTGAATTGTTGCTCTTGACGTGAATTTACATTGTGCAAGTTTTCATCGCCCTCCATCTGGCGCAAGTCCATAATTAAACTTATTTTACTAAAAAAGTCCCTTATTCATTACAAATTATACCCTAATAACAGTAGATCTGTCCGTTCTCCAACTCCATCCTCTAGATGAAGTCATGAGCTACAAAATCTGCCTTCATCACTTTGCTGTAGGACGCACGGTTTTTAAGATATGCGCAAGGTAAGGCAACATTCATGAGCTTTTCAATGTCGCGGAAATATCGACTTCTGCAGCAAAAAGGGAGATTCTAATGGTTCCCATGGAACTTTTGGACAGCTTATATCTCGAGAACGGTGAGTCCTACGAAAAAAATCCTGTGCAATATTTTGTAGCTCGTGACTTGATCTAGAGGATGGAATTGAAAAATTCACGAATTTACCATTATTTGGGGAAATTTTTGAAAAAAACAGGGAAATTTGTTTCTCTGGCATAAATTATATGGAATTTTCCATCGGCTTTGAAGGAAGGTCGATCTGAATTGTTGCTCTTGACGTGAATTTACATTGTGCAAGTTTTCATCGCCCTCCATCTGGCGCAAGTCCATAATTAAACTTATTTTACTAAAAAAGTCCCTTATTCATTACAAATTATACCCTAATAACAGTAGATCTGTCCGTTCTCCAGCTCCATCCTCTAGATCAAGTCATAAGCTACAAAATCTGCCTACATCACTTTGCTGTAGGACGCACGGTTTTTAAGATATGCGCAAGGTAAGGCAACATTCATGAGCTTTTCAATGTCGCGGAAATATCGACTTCTGCAGCAAAAAGGGAGATTCTAATGGTTCCCATGGAACTTTTGGACAGCTTATATCTCGAGAACGGTGAGTCCTACGAAAAAAATCCTGTACAATATTTTGTAGCTCGTGACTTGATCTAGAGGATGGAATTGAAAAATTCACGAATTTACCATTATTTGGGGAAATTTTTGAAAAAAACAGGGAAATTTGTTTCTCTGGCATAAATTATATGGAATTTTCCATCGGCTTTGAAGGAAGGTCGATCTGAATTGTTGCTCTTGACGTGAATTTACATTGTGCAAGTTTTCATCGCCCTCCATCTGGCGCAAGTCCACAATTAAACTTATTTTACTAAAAAAGTCCCTTATTCATTACAAATTATACCCTAATAACAGTAGATCTGTCCGTTCTCCAACTCCATCCTCTAGATCAAGTCATAAGCTACAAAATCTGCCTACATCACTTTGCTGTAGAACGCACGGCTTTTAAGATATGCGCAAGGTAAGGCAACATTCATGAGCTTTTCAATGTCGCGGAAATATCGACTTCTGCAGCAAAAAGGGAGATTCTAATGGTTCCCATGGAACTTTTGACAGCTTATATCTCGAGAACGGTGAGTCCTACGAAAAAAATCCTGTACAATATTTTGTAGCTCGTGACTTGATCTAGAGGATGGAATTGAAAAATTCACGAATTTACCATTATTTGGGGAACTTTTTGAAAAAAAAAACAGGGAAATTTGTTTCTCTGGCATAAATTATATGGAATTTTACATCGGCTTTGAAGGAAGGTCGATCTGAATTGTTGCTCTTGACGTGAGTTTACATTGTGCAAGTTTTCATCGCCCTCCATCTGACGCAAGTCCATAATTAAACTTATTTTACTAAAAAAAGTCCCTTATTCATTACAAATTATACCCTAATAACAGTAGATCTGCCCGTTCTCCAGCTCCATCCTCTAGATCAAGTCATAAGCTACAAAATCTGCCTACATCACTTTGCTTTAGGACGCACGGTTTTTAAGATATGCGCAAGGTAAGGCAACATTCATGAGCTTTTCAATGTCGCGGAAATATCGACTTCTGCAGCAAAAAGGGAGATTCTAATGGTTCCCATGGAACTTTTGACAGCTTATATCTCGAGAACGGTGAGTCCTACGAAAAAAATCCTGTACAATATTTTGTAGCTCGTGACTTGATCTAGAGGATGGAATTGAAAAATTCACGAATTTACCTTTATTTGGGGAAATTTTTGAAAAAAAACAGGGAAATATGTTTCTCTGGCATAAATTATATGGAATTTTACATCGGATTTGAAGGAAGGTGGATCTGAATTGTTGCTCTTGACGTGAATTTACATTGTGCAAGTTTTCATCGCCCTCCATCTGGCGCAAGTCCATAATTAAACTTATTTTACTAAAAAAGTCCCTTATTCATTACAAATTATACCCTAATAACAGTAGATCTGTCCGTTCTCCAACTCCATCCTCTAGATGAAGTCATGAGCTACAAAATCTGCCTTCATCACTTTGCTGTAGGACGCACGGTTTTTAAGATATGCGCAAGGTAAGGCAACATTCATGAGCTTTTCAATGTCGCGGAAATATCGACTTCTGCAGCAAAAAGGGAGATTCTAATGGTTCCCATGGAACTTTTGGACAGCTTATATCTCGAGAACGGTGAGTCCTACGAAAAAAATCCTGTACAATATTTTGTAGCTCGTGACTTGATCTAGAGGATGGAATTGAAAAATTCACGAATTTACCATTATTTGGGGAAATTTTTGAAAAAAACAGGGAAATTTGTTTCTCTGGCATAAATTATATGGAATTTTCCATCGGCTTTGAAGGAAGGTCGATCTGAATTGTTGCTCTTGACGTGAATTTACATTGTGCAAGTTTTCATCGCCCTCCATCTGGCGCAAGTCCACAATTAAACTTATTTTACTAAAAAAGTCCCTTATTCATTACAAATTATACCCTAATAACAGTAGATCTGTCCGTTCTCCAACTCCATCCTCTAGATCAAGTCATAAGCTACAAAATCTGCCTACATCACTTTGCTGTAGAACGCACGGCTTTTAAGATATGCGCAAGGTAAGGCAACATTCATGAGCTTTTCAATGTCGCGGAAATATCGACTTCTGCAGCAAAAAGGGAGATTCTAATGGTTCCCATGGAACTTTTGACAGCTTATATCTCGAGAACGGTGAGTCCTACGAAAAAAATCCTGTACAATATTTTGTAGCTCGTGACTTGATCTAGAGGATGGAATTGAAAAATTCACGAATTTACCATTATTTGGGGAAATTTTTGAAAAAAACAGGGAAATTTGTTTCTCTGGCATAAATTATATGGAATTTTACATCAGCTTTGAAGGAAGGTCGATCTGAATTGTTGCTCTTGACGTGAATTTACATTGTGCAAGTTTTCATCGCCCTCCATCTGACGCAAGTCCATAATTAAACTTATTTTACTAAAAAAGTCCCCTATTCATTACAAATTATACCCTAATAACAGTAGATCTGTCCGTTCTCCAGCTCCATCCTCTAGATCAAGTCATAAGCTACAAAATCTGCCTACATCACTTTGCTGTAGGACGCACGGTTTTTAAGATATGCGCAAGGTAAGGCAACATTCATGAGCTTTTCAATGTCGCGGAAATATCGACTTCTGCAGCAAAAAGGGAGATTCTAATGGTTCCCATGGAACTTTTGACAGCTTATATCTCGAGAACGGTGAGTCCTACGAAAAAAATCCTGTACAATATTTTGTAGCTCGTGACTTGATCTAGAGGATGGAATTAAAAAATTCACGAATTTACCATTATTTGGGGAACTTTTTGAAAAAAAAAACAGGGAAATTTGTTTCTCTGGCATAAATTATATGGAATTTTACATCGGCTTTGAAGGAAGGTCGATCTGAATTGTTGCTCTTGACGTGAATTTACATTGTGCAAGTTTTCATCGCCCTCCATCTGACGCAAGTCCATAATTAAACTTATTTTACTAAAAAAGTCCCTTATTCATTACAAATTATACCCTAATAACAGTAGATCTGTCCGTTCTCCAACTCCATCCTCTAGATCAAGTCATAAGCTACAAAATCTGCCTACATCACTTTGCTGTAGAACGCACGGCTTTTAAGATATGCGCAAGGTAAGGCAACATTCATGAGTTTTTCAATGCCGACTTTTGCAGCAAAAATGGGGGTTCTGGTGGTTCGCATGGAACTTTTGACAGCTTATATCTCGAGAACGGTGCGTCCTACGAAAAAATTGCAGCATCCAACGCTACCTCAAAGCGCTTAATCTGCTAAACGAGCAGAACTTTCCAACGAATCCTATGCCAACATACACACGGATTTGAACAACCCGATGTAATCGCTGTATCGAAACTGATTCAGTTTGTTTATTAGTCCCTCTATCCAGACCGTTTCGAAAGCCCTACATCCAGAAAGCAGGCGACTGTGACCTCGTTATTGTTCAGGGCTGCTACAACATCGTGGTGAAACTTCATTAGAGGATGTGTATCCGGGATCACGTTTAGGTCGGTTGACCATCGCTTTATTCCAGGATCTTGCTTATATTGTTCAAGAGCGATATTAGTCTGTATTCTAAAATACTGGCAGCGTTCGACAGTCAATCAACATCTTCACTTAATGCTAAGAGTGGAGAGAATTTCAATCCGACCAAGACATCACTACAATACTTAGTTAAACCAGATCAACCTTAAAATTACTCGTTTCTATCCGAATTCAGCGGCAATCGTTTTCGTTGTGCCAATTTAGTAAACTGAGTGTGTTCCCTCTCCATTTCCTAATCAAGCTAATCTCACCACCGCTCTCAGAAAATACTACGCGCATTCGTTAAGTCTCGCCACCAGCATCCACAAATCTTATCCAGTGCACATTCGTTAAGGAAAAATAAATTTCCCGGTGGTTCTTATAGAGGAAAACTTTAATTTCCCCCTTCTTCAAATACAACAACCAGTATGAGAAAAAAAAATTCCCAAACATGTAAACTTCAAAACGAGGCAAGAATTCGTCACCATCCCACCACAAGTCCATTGAAAGTGAAAGCTCCAGCTGCGCACCCACTGTCACCGATACTACACAGCGCAACCATTTTTTTTTCTGCCTTGCGCGTATTTTCTCGTCTGACGGCCTACGTGGCAGGAAGCCGTCCACAACAAAGTATCAAAACAACACACCACTCCTCTGTTGTGTGCGTGCTGCCAAACACATGCCCAAGAACAAGCCCAAGAAACATCTGACACAAACACTAACCTACTTCAACTGTTATTTAACAACATTACATGGAATTGAGTAAGCACACACTCACACATCCACACGCCCCATATACCCCTCTCGAAAAAACCTAAACAATTCACACACACTGCCAGCGCTTCAGAACTTTGTTAGATAATTCGCCGTCAGCGTGTGTTGGGAAATCGTAGCCTGGCAAGAAACAAAAACAATATTTGAACGCCGAGCCAAGAGCTGACAAGTTCTCGCATGTATTGGTTCGTCAGGGGGTACGGTGGCGTTATGCGACAATAACAACAGCCGGCATTTGCGGATAAAAACAAACTACGCATTTAGTTGATTGGTTTTTTTTTTCGCATTTTGTTTTTAATCTATCACCTGCAGGAATATTTTTTAACTTTTTATGACTTACATATATTTTTTTCTGCGTTTAGCTGTTGATTTTTGAAACGATCAACCGTCGCCGGCGGTGGGGGGAAATTCTGCAGAAACCTGAAGAAAACCAAGGGTGGCGAATGATGAAGACTACTACGGGGTCAGCCGCACGCACGGCTTCTGTCACATGTTCGCCTCGTAGATTGCAGAGTTATGCAATCAGTTTTCTTGTGAAATAAATATAAACAATTGCAAAAGCGATATTGAATTGTTTACGTGTAGAGCAGCAGAGAGGCGAGTATGAGTTCAACAGCCTAGGGGGTGTTAGGTGAGTACGGCAATGACTAATTGCGTGACGCTAGCTATTGCCTAATTAGACGTAATACTAATGATCTGGCAAAGGCGATGGAGTTAATAGAGACTGCATAATCTTGGGGTAGAATCAATTTTCTCAACGCGGCTGTTTGCGGGGTTCGAGTGGTATTTCATTTCATATTCCCCTTCAAGTTCGAATGCAATTAGATACGTTAAGCACTTGATCGAACGCACCTTGCTTTTGATGACTGCCGTGCTTGAACGTCTAGGTGTGCCTGTAATTTTATTGCATTCCATACGCTCTGGACTCTTATCAGTTCAAAGACCTGTTGAAGGCCTAATCAGCAGGAAACAAAAATGGTCAATTTCTGAGCAGTAGGTAAACGGAAGAATCCTAATGGACATTTGAAGGAAGATGATGTGTAAACTTGACTCTGTCTAACTCTCGATACTGAAGAAGCCAGGATGAACGAGAAACTTTCCAACATAGTATCGCATCTTTGCTTCATTGCAAGCATCCATATCGATTGAACATCGGAGTCACGGCTTGACGTCGCAAAGCAAACATTCAGACAGACTGGTAGAAAAACTGTCTGAAACTGTGCCGCTCGTTTTCCTATAAGTAGTTCCGTCAATTCCAACTCGACGGGAAAAGGAAATACAGAAAGCCTTACAAAAAGCATACATTTTACGATAGTGTCATCCGTTCTCTTTCTTTTCATGAAAGGACACAGAATCTCGCAGTCTTTGATAAAGAGTGCCAATGGGCAGATACAACAACGACCAGAGAAAAGTTCTGAGTGCGATTTTTGGTCCTGTACCACAAACTGTACAGAGACATGACAGATCCATTCGCTAAGGTGGCTTGGCCATGTAACTAGCCTCTCCAGGTAGTTGATCTTTAGCTAGTTTAATCTTTAGGCCACGCAAACGCAACTGAGGACGTGTCTAGTCTGGAGTGGCGCAATACAAGACGAGAACGATCTCACCACCAGGTCTGCCCAGATTAAACTAGCTAGAGATCGACTAGCTGGAGAGGCTCGTTGGTTCAGTCCCTAGTTCGTTTAATTTTCATATGAGCCTAAGCAGGCGTTTATGGATCCAACGTAGATCACTTCGACAACTTAACACCTGGATCAAAGAATGTTTGATTCCTAATCTGTGGTCAGAGAACGCCCTGGCTTACGTGGAGGACGTGAACCAACATGGTCTCCCCTGATGAAAGCAGCTAGTCAGAAATCGCCTAAGCTGGACGGGAGCTGGAAAAAAAAACTCGTTGGTTGAGGCCCTAGTCCGATGTGGTCTATAGCGCCACAAAAAGGAGAAGCAACGATTTTATGAATACATGAAGCCCCCGATCTCAATCAATAGCTTACAAATCCTTAGGTACCCATGATTGCTGATGAGAAGAATGGAAATTTCGCTTTGAAACACTTCAAATGTCTCTCGAAAGATATGTTCGGTAAATAGAAGAATACATTTGTATTCCTTACAACTAAGCCATAGCCATTATGTCACTAAGGCTATGTTCAGAAGATTGCCTTATCTCAGAACATCTCGCAATCTGTAACCAATGCTGTACAACCATGTGGCCATAGCTGACTCTGATAGTTGGCAATACCCCTGTCACCAAAATCACCATTGCGGCCAAGCCCGGTCTTGCATTGAACAGCAGTGGCTATTCATGCATTCTCGCAACAATGTCGGTTTACCAACGATTGTTATTAAATGCTTTAACCATACAGTGACCCTAAAGATAACCTAGAATTAATTAAATCCTGTCCTTGTTGTAAATTCATTTCATTTAGATCAAGGTGGGAAAAAGCACTCCGTGTGTTTGACTTTTGAATGGAGCGGATCTTCATTCAGTTTTTCTAAGTCCCACTTACCGAAAATTAAAGGCTGTGGTTTTTTGTTGTGTATTCTCATGACGAAATGGCAATGCTAGAAAAGAGTACTTGGCTGCGAGACATGTTGCGAATCACGCGTGAGGTGACAAAAGTAGAACACTGAGTAATCAGACTGCAAAAAATCACTCATTATTTATCTACATCCATTTTGCGACAAGTCTAACCACGTTAAAGCTGGTTTACATCCTGCCTGAACACGAAGAACGAACAGTGCCTATTCAATTAATTGTGTGAGTTTGCAAGACCAAGACAATGTATCACTTGACCTAAAAGCGCTTTCAGGCACAACAATTTATCGATTGACGTTTTGTTGTAACGAGCGTTCACATTCACTTCACGATTTGGCTCATCAACCGCGGTTTTCAAAGACATTATTGCGACAAATTATTGAGTGTGAACGGCGCTTAACGCCTGATAATCGAGTAATACAACATCTCGAGAACATCTTGATCATCAAAATCATTCGAATGACTACTAACCGATCCGAATGACTACTAACTAATTACTAACTATTAACACAACAGAACTGGATAATTGTTTCTAATCTCATTTTTTTTATTACTGAACCGACAAGTGGAGTAATATTTGAGTAAATTTCCTTTGCGTTTTCCGTTCTAGTCACGTTCCTGATTAGTAGGCATATATTTTAAAAAAACTTTTTCTTACTTCTTCTCGAGCTGTAACATTTATCGAGTTATCTTGTGTAAGTAGTTGGTTAGTAATAATCCGAATGAATTAGTAGTTAGTAGTCATTCGGATCGGTTAGTAGTCATTCGAATGATTTTGAGAATCGACATGCTCTACTAATCGATCATCACTCGAATACCATTCGAATGTGCCCATCTCGAGTGATCATTCGATTATTAAAATATGTCGATTACTAAAAAAAAATCATTCGATTATGCCCATCACTAGTGCTTATGGTCTGAAAATTCAGAGAATTATTCTCTTCAGCTTCAGATCGCACTATCTGGCGCGGCTTGTTGGTTGATGCCCAGGTTCACCTCTGATGATAACGTCACAAGAACCTTGAACCCGAAGCGTTCGAATCAAGAGACCTACGCTTTACGCCGCGGCGTCCTCAATACGCATTGAGTGCTGTTTTGAAACCACATCCTGAATGTTGCACTTATAACCATCGTGAATGTTGCACTTATAACCATCGTGCGGTGTTTAGGGACATTATCAATTCTTTGTTGTTGATTTTTGATATGGATGTCACTAACTAGAACAGTGTAGGAAAATTCCTTCAATGACCACTCAGTACACAGGCGCTGTATCCTCATTGTTCGCCTATTAATACAACTCACCGTCGTACTTTTGAAAAATTTTAAACGATATGTCATGTGAATCTCACTTGAAGCTCTTCTTCATTTTTGTATGTACAATGTAAGTCAAAACAATGATTAAATGCTATTGCCAACCCGAGTTGAGTCACAAATCCATCTCAAGCTTTTTTTTGTAAACAAGGTCGGGCTCGGTAAAGTGCTGACGACTCACATTGAAAGATTGTTGTGGTGCCATTTGCGCTCGTCGTTCAAGTGATAAACTCCGGGTACTTTAACAGAATCTACGTCACTCTCAAGGCTCTCTAAAACGGTGAAATAAACGTCGTAATTCATAAAGATTGGTGACTTATGACCTAAATTCATAACATAATATATAAGTACGCATCTATTCGAAAGCAGGTCTCTGTGACTATACATTTCCGCAAGGAAATAAGATTCGTAAGTGGCGCTATAGTATAAGGCGTATTCTAAAATGTATGCACTTTTACATGCAGATAAGATAGGTAGGGTAAGCAGAGTCAATACCATTCAAGAGGGCCCAATTGTGCCCACTGGACACATCTACCTAGCTGTAAGAATCTGTCAAGAAGTAATCGGGAGGAGAGAAAAACCAGTCAAGGTCCATCAAGAAAGGGATCATTTGCACGCTACCTGTGAATTACTATACCCGGACAACTGCGCAAAAAGTGTATACGAGTTTCATTAATTGATGTTGTTGCGAAAGAACGTGTTATAGAGATGACAAGCTTGTGGTTTTCGATGGAAACTTTTCCACCTGCGACGAAGTCCCTCTACATCTGTTGGTTTCATTGGCAATGTAGAAATAAGGTCGAACTCGAATATCCGTCCTTATTTGGCTAGGAACATCTTGAACACCTCTTTAAACTCAACCGCTTGACTGACTGTTGCAGAAGTGCCCTTATTGATGGCGTTTTAATAACTTAATATTGATCTGTTTAGTAGGCTTCAAGTCTCATGGTCTAGTTTTAATTCGGCCAAATCCGCCGAGTCGTTCGGGGTACTTGGATCGATGTCCACGGTCTACGATATCTAGGCTCTAGGAACAATTTTCATAATTTGCCATCACTCCTTATTGACTGACAATGCTCAGAAAGTCTAGAAAAGCTTCGCCGTTTGTACTCGGCGTAAAATTGTAGATGCTCTCTATGTGTAAGAAAAACAACAGGAGTCACAACAATTGTTGTTGCTTTAGGAGCTAAACCCAGATAAACAGCTTATAGCATCATCGCCCTGTTTCAATCCTTCTTGATACGTCTCAGTTCGATAGTCCGGTATTCTTCCTGATTTGTCGCAATAGACCAGGTGGACTTGGGCCTCAATCAACAAGCCTCTCTTACTAACACGCCGCCAAGTTGTTTGACGTTCTTATCCGCATATGTGCGTCACCTTAAACGCGGATGTCCTGTGTTGCCTCCTCCAGCGAGTTTGAAGTCGAAGACTCTTCGGCCCGGAGTTGCGTTGTCCATACGCTTAAAGTTGCTCAGCCACCTTAGAATTTGGATCCGTAGAGGTCTGGTTAGGATCATGTCGCTGTACAACCCAAACAGTTCGTGGTTGTATCTTCTCCTCCAAATACCATCAACGCAAACGGGACCAAAGATGGCACCGGAACTTTTCTCTCGAAAAGACCAACGACTTCTGTATCCACTTTTAAGATTGTTCATGCCTGTGTCTTATGCGTTTGATCTCTGTACTGACGATGTTCTTTTGTGTATTGCGAAGGTAAAGTAGTTATCTCGCTGTGTTCTGCCAATCACGTCAATGTCATAGTGATGGCGTGTGACCTACCACGATCTTTTCTAGTATGGCCTTAAGGAAGTCACATGACAGCGCGCCGTCTTGTCTCAATACCGTAGCTTTTGCTATTCGATTCATTGATCGTATTCACGCCTTCAGTTATTCAGTGCATCAGAAGGAGTATATTCCACTTATAAGATATTAAGGAACACTCCCTTTCCCTATTCCAATTTTCATTGGGCTCAAAATCACTCAGTCCCACGTTTGTAACATCAGACTATAGGCAAAGGCTTTACCCCCCCTTTCAAGTGTACAGCACCCTCATCCATACGAGGGCCCTTAATTTCGCCACCTTGAAGGATTATTATTATTATTATTGAGAGTTCATTGGACCGCGACCTTTAGATCTATTATGGCCGCTCTCATACCTTTGCTTTCTTAAGAGTTCCCCTCACAATTCTATTCAGAGTTATAAGCTCCTGTGGCGCAAAGGTAGAAGAGATTTAAAGTAGAGTATTCTCTCTAAGCCAGTTTCCTTTAGGAATCTGAGAATTAGAGCTGGTTCTAGTGACGAATTAATCATTTATTGAGGCTCAAAATCATCTCAGTTTTCGTGCTTTACTAGAGCTAAGAACAACTGGGTAGCCCTATATATACCTCAAAGCATCAGTAGTCTTCGCATGAGCAGTCGAGCATGACCTACTGCATCGAATTGTGCTTTTATCGTTTGTCATATAGTGTCACTATAATCTGAGATGGTCTCGAGCATAGCTTCAACAGAACAGGCCACCTAGTGACTTTTTTATGGCGACCACTTATCCATCAATATTGTCACACTGTACTAGAAGTGAGATCGTCTCTCAGAGCAATTGAGTACGATTTTGGAGAGGTTCTAGACTTTCTTACGAGAAATCGTAATACTTCCTGACGATAAATGTTCCGGAAGTTCATTGTTCCTGCTTGTGTTTTAAAGAATTCTGGTATCTATACACATTTCAAACTAAACCTGAAGCTCAAAAGTAATCGTTGCCTAAGAAAAATCCGACATTGGTCGTTCTTTTTGAGTTTTGAAAACATCTCAACATTTCATATTATCGTCAAATTTTGATAATTATCTGTGTATCCACGCTTTAGGACATACAAGCTAGAATACATAATGCAAAGTGTTCGAGAATGACAATCATCAACTGCACAAGACATGCATAAGCTCCCAAATTTTCCTTTAAGACTACTTGTTCTAGAATACTAGCAGAATAATGCGTACACAACCCAGAATGTAAATACGAATATTGTATCAGTCGCAACAGTTTATAAGTAGCTTCTGGAAAAATCTTGAGGACACGCTACGTATTACAGAACGAATTTGTAAATTTCAACATGTTTACGAAATTGTGTACACACATGTACGTACATATTTTGCACCCATCGTTTTACACGTATAACAATATGTGCATTCATATGAACACAATAATGAAGTCAACAATTCTGCCAAGACCAGACAAGGTCTGCTTAACGCACGACGTGAGTCACGTAGTCCTCTGTACATCAGTAAACACCACTCTAACGTCAAATCTCTGCCAAAATTCTTAATTAACACTAATTGAAATCCGATTCAGTAACAGAAATTCATTCAACAGTCTACTTGTCGTCATATCTATCATATCTTGCAATCAGTAATATGTATGGGACAACTCTGTCCCCAATTGACCCCTTAAAAGTAACGTCGCTGTGCAAATTCCGCCTTCACACTTCCCAATTCGATTTTTATACATGCGATGTGTACACAACAGCAACCGTCTACCAACACATCTGTAAAAGCCGGTTTATCGTACATACAACACATCGTTCAATGCACGCACACCAGCACGCCACCCCAGTTGCTTGACTGGTAGTCTGTCGAACAAAATAGAAAATAACAGAAAACCGCGACATCAGATCAGAAGGAATTCTCTTTTAGCTGAGAAAGTATCATACAAGTTGTGTAGCGGAAAAATTCAGGAAACATTTTGTTTTTTTCGCGTAAAGAGATTTTCATCTCATCGTTGATTGGTTTTTTTTTAACAAAAAAAACGAAATTATATCAAAGTTCATCAGTAAAGACGAATATATAAAGAAAACAAGGAATTCAGCAGAGTTGGAGGAAAAGTTATCCAATTTCTCTCTTGCTCGCTGTTCTCTCTGTGTGTGGTGAAAAAAGAAAAACAAAATAAAACAAATATCACAAAGCCTAGGAAGAAAACTCAAGGCATTTGGTTTTGATCCGAAAGAAAAGTGTTCTTTCTAAACTCGCTTGCCTGTTTTCCATTTGAAGGATTAAAAAGAAAACAAAAACATAATATTATTCCAAAAGGAAAACTTCCAGAAAGAAAAAAAAAAACGGAGTTTAGTGGTGGAATCTTAAGTCTTAACTTGTATTTGACAGAGCGAGAAAGGAAATCATATTTCTGGTTGAATTTCTCTCCCTCTGTAGCATAAAATTGTATACTTCTTTTGTGTGTTATGTGTATTTTGTTTTGCCTGCATTAAGAAGCAAAAACATCACAAGAAATAAAAACATAAATAACGATTTTGTTTTGTAACCCTAAGACGAACGTACAAGGACGAAGAGTACATCCTGATTGTGGAAATTACGACGTAAGACTTGCGGTAAGTGCAACACAGAAAGTTTCTAGTTATAAGATATTTATGTTAAATTGAAAATTGCATCATTTTTTCTTATCCGCCAGTAATTCTTGTGCAATTAGAAAAAAAATGTTATCGCAAAGGCACTGAATGCCTTTTGCTTCAGTAGGTGATTAAGGGGGAGACGAGCTGGTATTTGCTTCTTTTTCCTTCTGATCTGACCCGCTGTGTGCCGGTGAAGGGCAATCGCTGTGCTCATGTGTGTGAAACGAACGCGATGCCATGACAAAAATCCAGTTGTTCACTCCAAGAATTGTTGGTGTAATTTGTCTCACACTTGGAACAGCTCCGCTTATTTATTTTCCCCATATGATAAGAGAACATGAGGCAAAAGAAAATTTCTAGAAACTTCTTCCTTTTTCATGTTGGAGCACGTAACCATATCACTGGTTCTTCTGTTTTCTTCGTCTTTTCTGCTTTGCCTCCGAAAATTTGATCTCGACTTGCGTATCCCAAGGGAGGAGAAACGAGAAGTATTGTAATTGCGTCGCAATTTGATATTTGCCGCCTTTTGGGTGGATACCCAACACAGATGTACATGCTTTTTGGGCGGTATATAAGCCATGGCTAGTGTTGATGCCACGCAGAAAAAAACGAGAGCTAACAAAATTCATCTGTGCTGTGTTGTGAGTTTTCTAGTTCAATTTGTTTTTGTTTTTATTTATATTCTCTTTTATGCTTAACTTTCGTTCTAGTCTAACGATTCGCTACCACCACCCAATCCATCAGTGACTAGATACTTTTGTGTGGGAAGGGAAGAGCTTTTCTGGTCGTGATTCCCGTGGTATATGGTTGAAAACAACAACGCACGTCAGAGGTAGAAAGACCAGATTTGTGAATTGTTTATTATTGGATCTGCACGCACAGAGCAGTTCAGAGAGAACCTCATGCGAGTTATTTTTGTTTATTCATGGGTGTACTATCAGAGAAGGACAGACGTTCTGTGCCATTCTTGAATGTGTCCATATAAACGAGGCAAGTTATCATTACAATTCCTTCGCTTTTTCGATGTTATAATCAATCAAATGCGGGTGTATTCACTAAAGCCATCTCAACACGATGTAATGATGGTGCAGTATGACTGTGATGTCCCACTCCCTTGCCATAACATTTGCTTTGTCATCGCATCGTGTAGACAGGGCCAAAAGCGAAAAGCAAAAGCTATCCAATCCTCTGCTCTTGGCAGTCATTCACTAAAATGTTACCGAACCTGAACAAACGTTGATTGTCTTTATTTTGAGTTGGGGTTTGAATTCTAACAAGCAGACGGCCAATGAAGTTTCAGAAAAGAGAATTATATTGCGGCAGACTTATGGCTGCTGTGGCATAATGGATATGTGCGTCGACTCCAACGCGCTTGAACCTATCGTGTCTAGGTTCGATTCCCGGCACAACGCTCAAAGAGTATATCTGCCTATAAAAGCTTCATGAATGTTGGTCCGTCGTAGTCGTCTTAAAACAGTAGGTTCCAGAGAACTAGTTTACGACTGCCCTGTTCTGAACATATCTTGTTTTGAATGACACTACAGTCTGGAAACGACTATGGATCCAACAAACACGCTGCTCCTCTTGTCAACAATCTTGTGTAGACTTGGACGTCCTCTATGTAGACTTGGACGTCCTCTATTTTTTATGTCAAGTCTTAAATAAGCTCCTCAAGCTATATAAATCAGTTGCTCGGAATGTAGATTACTGTAGAAGAATTCTGTCCGAAACGTCGTCTGATAACAATGAAAATATTAATTAGGACTTCAAAGAAAGAATGTAGTTTCTTCATGGACTTCACCAGATAACAAAGTCGTGATTAAATGAAGAACAAATTACTTTATCTTCTGAGGACGTTATTGTGCAGCAGATAAGTCCCTTATCGCTGTGTTTAGAACCCGCAATGAGACCTGGGAGTGCATATACGTTCATTACAAGTTCTTCACGGACACGTCTCATAAGAGTTTATGTTTTTTTTGTTATAGTTGCGCAATTCTAACTGAATGAAAAACAAATCTTTTCCAGTGACCAAGTCCTTGTTTGAATAACCTCATAAGTGTGTAGATGGGTGTAAGTTGTCTCTGCTCGAACTATCTCTCCAGTTCAACGCCATAAGATTGGTTAGGTAACGTACATCCAGAGCAAAGACTTCCAATAAGATGGCTTTGTGTTTGTTTGTCACATGTGGATACATCGAGGGACTAGATGTTTCCTCGGCTGTTTTATCTGTACGTTAGTGTTCGTCAACATTCTTAATACAATACAGGTAACGTGAATTTTAGCTTATATCCTAAGTGAATGGAAAGTAACCAGAAACAGTGTTGAGTCGATTTAAGTCTGCGTACGTCTATTGCGGTTGGGGCTAACTCTCATTTGTGGTGGTGAAATTTGGTCTCTGAGCAAGTCCCCTCTGATATTAGATTCTCTCTTGTAATAAGGAGTAAGTTAGGTTAGGTACGTGGGTAGACGTGAGAAGTTCGCATCTCACTTAGGTCTTGGTGGATCCATTGTGTTGCACATGGGGGGAAATAACCTTGTAGGTCATGAAATACCATTTACCTCAGGAGTAGTCAATCAGTGGTAGTAGTCTGACTGGGTATCACAATAGACCAATTTGGTCTAAGTGTGCTGGTGAATTCACTAGTAGCCCCGTCTATCTACCACTCAAGAGTGAATTGCAGCGATAAGGCTAGAAACACTATGGTAGGTATACAAGGAGTGCTCAGTCTGGTGCAACTACAGTGAAATTTCCCATAGCCGAACAGCAACGGTCGCAGCACTTTTGTCGGGGGTCGTCCGTCCATGGGAATATATGAAACTTTAACTCAAGATCCTCGGTCGTGAGAAGTTGTTCCCTCAAGGGGATTGTCCTTCTAAGAGAGTGTCTGTAAAAGGAACTTTAACTGTACCAAAATACTGTTCGGTTCTTACCGTAGAAATTCTCGCGGTAAGAGGAAAGCGTCTTGAAGGACACGTGGCAAATTGGGGGTTATACAACACATTGATCATTCCCCAGTCGAACCGTGAAGACTCGACAAGTAGTATCTGAGATCTTTTGCGCAGCGACTAAGTCTATCAATGCATCTACGAATCCAAAGTCCAACGTGACTGGGCCGTATAGAACGCATGAATACTGACCAGAGAATTTTCGACCACAAACCTTTGGGACACAGTACAAGGGAACGCTCGTTTTTATGTCTAATTTCTGCCCCTATAGTCTATGGTGAGAAACATTTGACAAAGTGCACAACTTTTTTACTTGTAATCCATAGCTACACAAATTCGCTTCATCTAAATGGTCATCATCTCCTCTAATCTTATCCGATAAAAATACATATAAAGGTCAGTCGCTAGGATTTTATATTTGTAGCAGTTTGATCTTGTTGACATATTATTGCACACATGTTGCCGATGAGAATACAAATCAGTTCTAGCTTATTACTCAGCATCGTCAAAGCCAGTCTGAAATAAAGAAATTGTTAACCCTCAGCCTTACATACATTTTTTTCATCAAACCTTTGCAAATGTGGCAAATGTTTGCTACATGAAATACCAAATGTATGGTATATTTCCACTTCGCGAGTAGTTTTCAATAACAAAACCAAAAATACATGCATACATAACAACCAGTTTAAATACCCCCTTCAAATTGTTAAGAAACATACAAAAAACATATGTATGTACGTAAAGACAAGTTCTTATTTATCCCCTCTCAACCACTCGAATGTTTTTTGTTGACCACGTTGGCTCGTGGTAAAATCTTAGAATTACCTCAATTGCGTGCTACACATTCGTACGTCTGCATGGTATTCACTCTGATAGGTATTCCAAGATTATATAACGAAAACGAAATAGAAACAAAACATCGTCTAATAGAGAAGCCGGTAAAAAGAAAAGAAAACAAATGTTGAAACACTTACGTGTATGAATTGCCGACATGACCTTGAACGGCAGTGGCGGTGGAATGTAAATAAAAACAAACATCATCGTCATGCAGTCTGCCGCTTGTTCTCACAATTCTAGCAATTGAGTCTAGTATGCGTATGTATCTATGCACATAGATTTTTATTTGATAAGCCGATAGACGTCAAGGAAAGTTGAGGTCTTATGAGATTAAATTTGCTTCTTCTCGGTGGGGTCTCTGAATTCCGATTGGCATTGAGTGCGAAATTTTGTTTGTTTTCCGGAAAGGCTTATGTAGGACCACCTGCGTGGTGCTGATGTGAAGAACGAGACTCATTTCGTTGGTAAATGTTAACACATCTTCAATGACTTATAGAAGCTGAATGTGAATTGAGGCTGTGGAAGCCATCCATGCATGAATTGATCATTGAAATAATTTGCATGAAAATTTCCTAAGGTTTCTGCGACTGATCAAAAACTTTGCTGTCGAAACACACTTGACTTGTTTGTCTAAACTCTGTTATCTTTCTCTCACACATGCATAATTCGGTTTCGGTTTCAAATTTCCTTTCCACTTCACTTTTTCTTATCGGATTCCTCGCTTGAATGAATTAGTTCTGTTGAATATTAAAAATGTTTGTTTGTGGGAGAGATATCACCACGTAGGCGTTAATATTGTCACCTGATGGTTGTATATCTACTCCAATCAAATCTAGACTTTTCGATGACCTACATAAGTTTATGTTTTCCTTATTTTATTTTCGAACAAATATTTTTTATTAGCTTATCAGAGATAAACAAAAAACAATTAAGTGAAACGAATCGGGAAGCGTGTTTTTTTTTTTTTGTTCAGCGAATAGTTTATTGGTCAGACGTTGAAACTATTGCGTGTTTAGGTTCAGCATGTCTAGGTACTCGTATTCAAAGTGTGTATGGATATGTGTGTCTGTTTGTGAAGTCTAAAAATAAAGCTCACGACAGGATAACTTTAAACAAATAAATAAGCTAATGAGGCATGGCGTGAGTTTGGTGTGTTCGCAATTAATTTGAATATGTCTGTCTGGCGTAGATGCTTATGATCTAATGCGTTCTTGTCATGATATGGTCAAATGAGCGGTAAAGCTTTTGCAATGAACTAAGGGATGTCATAATCTTTACCTATTTGTACATACATCGTTCGTTTTCTTCACAGAGAAGCAATTTCTTCTGGACTGCATCAGCATCTTCATACAGCTCATAGATTTCGGGGGTTGTGTCACCTTCATTGCTGACAGGGTCATAAGTCCGACGTAGAATGCTTCTTTCTATGGCAACAAGAACCAGATGAGACGTTATCGTGTCATGCGAGTTCATGGCTTCACAATTTTCCCAAAGCAGTCATCAAGAAGTTGACGGGAGCTCAAGAGAGACTCTGTATTGTGACTGCTCCACAGATTTCATCGCAGTATGGTTGTCAGAAGAGACCCTCTATTGATATATTTTTATTCTTGAGCCAAAGAGAGCTTCGTTTATCTCTTTAATTTCCGGCTGAAAAACGACGATTCAGCAATGAAAAAGATACTATGTATTAACTACATAATTAGAGCAGACGACTATTCTGGCATTCATCTGTGAAGATACGCGATCGCACTTCTAATACTATCGGGGAGGAATGCTTGTTCTCTAACAATCCTACTTGATGAGAGATTGAAGAAGCAGGAGATTTTTGTAAACCGAGGAAGGAATCGGAATTTATTGTGAACATTGTGTTTGACGGAACCGAAGTCACTCTTCATCTAAAGTCCAACTTGTGTGCAGTATCAGACACACACGTAACTTTTTCCTCCCTAGTTATTAACAAGCAGTTGCTTTATAATCGTCTGGTGATGTGAGCAATAGTCTGATTATTCAAATACCAATTTCTGAAAAATCCAATCCAAAAACGTACAGAATTAGGTACAAACACAATTTCGTTTAAACATTTAAACAAATAGATCCTACCAAAAACAACCTCAATCTGATCACGTTATCTGGCCGAAATTCAAAGAAAATTGGGGGAGGTTAAGATTGAAAGAGAGAGAAAGGGATGGAATTCAAGTTAAGTAGTTTCTCGTCTGGTCATCTTTCAAGTCAGCAGTTTCTTGGACGTGGATGGATTAAATATCAGAAGTCGTCGGAACACAACCAATAATGAACGTAGTCTCGTCTACGTATTCGCATAAATATAATAGACGTCTGGCAATGCTTTCCAAACAAAAAAATCAAATCACATGTGTCCATTTTTTGCTTTCACTTCGTTTTCACTTCCAGTTCTAGTGTGGGATTAGAATTCTTAACCTGTTTAGAACACTTGCCTTGATGTAAACACATACTAGAAATAAGCAAAACAGACACACAAGTAGATATATAGTATGTCAAGATGGCGATTGGGGATCTTGTTTCAAATTGCATTTTTGTCGTAGTCGCCGTCGAAAGTCAGCTAATGATCATGGGCATGGGCGATCAATCAATCACAGCAGTGAAATAAAGATTAGTTGTAACTTTTTACGAGCACGAGCTTAGGCGTCTCTCTACGACTATGTGGCAACAGGCCACATATAAGGCCAACGACCTATGGAGAGTTGAGTCTGATCAACAACGCCGCTATGCTACTTACAAGTAAAACAACCTCTTTGGACCTTAACGTAAACTGAAATCTAAACTGGTAACCAACCATAGGCGTATTAGCAAGCAAGGTGGGTGAGGAATTGGAAATCCGACTTCTTCTCGAAGATCTAAGAGACTTCCTGAATATCGACGCTGTAGAAGGCTCTCATATTTATCGCCTCAGGCAGAGACTGTCGATAAAAAAGACGCTGGCCCAATAGCTGGGCAGGTTGTAGAGCGCTCGTAAAATCATCCTTGACTGCCTATAAACCTATGTGAGGTAACTATGTCTGTCACTGGTAACCAATCTATGGTGCTTCGTTGCAAGCATTTTCTTTGACGAGCAGCAGGTAACAAATTCCATACATTTGCTAGAAACCAGGTTGCTTCTTAAGGCCATCTGCCTCAGAGATCTCAGCCTAGTTGTTGCTTTATTCGGAGTTCTCGAACAGAATCAAATAATCGGTTTTATTCGTGATATCGTCAGCAGTTACTGTTTCACCTTAGTCGTTGATGGTCGTGAGATGCATGCTTTGGTTCCTAAAGACAGCAAAACCAATGCCAAGACGCCCTCCGCTGTGTATTTTGCTGATGGTTTTGCTTAGCTTGTAAATCTGTTCTCCATGTGCATCACCACGTGCAGGTCCACGCATCCTCTTAATAAAATTTCAAAACATTTTAACATCAAACTGAATTCGACCTACTCGCCAGCCATGTTTCCTAATTAGAGCACTCCAGCCTCAATACAAACCTGGTAGAGACTAAGTTCAAAACGTCCACTTTGTTATCGCCAGCCATGGTTCCCAATTAGAGCACTCCAGCCTCAATACAAACCTGGTACAAACTAAACATAAACGTCCACTTTGTTATCGCCAGCCATGGTTCCTAATTAGAGCACTCCAGCCTCAATACAAACTTGGTACAGACTTAGCTCAAACGTCCACTTTGTTATCGCCACACATTGACGACGTAACAGAATACTGTATTCCCAAGTTGGCAAACATTAAATGACTTCTGCAGAGGTTCCAGAGACGAACATATCTGACGCACAAGGAAAACTCACCTACTTCTACCCTATCGCTTTAATAACGAAACCTAATAGGTTAGGTTCTGCTGACTCACTGCAGAGAAGAAATAATCATGTTAAGACCTTGCCGTTGTGTACAAATAACGACATTGATCGCTACCTTCAATGTAAGCCAATTCGATTGCATTAGACACTGATTCTGTTTGGGAAAAATCGAAAACACTTATTTTGTTATGACTCTAGATTTTCGTTTGAACCAAAGCATAATATAATATAAAAGCTCGCAATCTAGTTAAGCTGCACGTGGCTTCCGGGATCGTGTCGAATATTCCGATTATTTTTTTTTATTTTATTTTTAGATTATATGGTTAATTAACCTAGTTTCTGGCATGTTTTGCTAAACTTTTTTCCCCAAATCATTTTCACATTTGTTTTTGTGTTGGAAATGTTTGGAGAGGAGCAGCATAAAAAATGTTTTTATTACATTCCAAGTGGCTGTCATCGCTGTGATGGATGCATAAGAAAGATGAAATTTAAATCGCATGTGGGCTTATTTGTTGTTTGTTAATGATATGAAAAACGTGTCTAGTGATAGTGTGCAAACCTTGGGACCCTTCATTAACTACTGATATGGAATTTCGCATGACAATCGCCGGTAGCACAACGCACTGTGTTAAGTGATTATGTGAGATGAGATGTACACTAAGTGTGCAAGTATTAGGGGCGGGAAATTAGAAAGGAAATTCTGGCGCTTTGAAAAAGGGATTGCTTTGAACTTGTCAGTGCTGAGCATTTTTATTTTAGCAACAGAATCTTTTCAAAGATGCAGGAACTGCAAAGAAACGGTGGTGGTCAAAACTCTGGAGCATTTTCTTTTTTTCTTTCCGGCCTTAGCCAAAACTCGTAGGGTCTACCGTTCTTTAAATCCTTAAATGTTGTGGCCGTCCTGAGCATTCTGCCTAGATAAAGCTACAGTGGACTATAACTAGGTTTACTGTGTTTAGTGGTGGCACTATGGACCAGGTCCATGTGAGGCTGAGCCGCCACCCCCTAATCTAACCTTTGGGACTGTAACAAATTTTGCTTTACCTCATAGCAATGTAACCCGCAAAGTCGCCATGGTTATATGGTTAGATAGAACGTCCAATAAAATCAATTGAATCTTGATAAGGATATTCAATAAAACATACAATTGAGATAAATTATGCAAATCAACTTGTCACATCAACTTGAGTTGGATTCGGTTTTTGTACAACCAATGAATACCCACGTACTTGTTTTATACGACTGTACAATTGAGCTTTAATGATCGCTGAAATTGTTTGAATGAACCATTTATAATTTTAATAGAATAGATAGTAAATATTTCCATGAGCACTGATCAGAGTAGGCACCGTCAAAGGATGAGACATTTTACCTCAGCGAAAATGTAGGCCAGTGTATTTTTAACCCAAAGCTCTGCCCCGTCGAGACTGACTGATGATTGTAGAAGACGGCAAATCCGAAAGAATAGAAAGTTATAAATACTACTTGCCCGCCAGGAAGTTACCGTGGCTAGTATAAATCAGAATCATGCATTAAATACAAAGCGGAATATTTGTTGAATGGGAAAAAGTAAGTCCCTAAGTGGAAATACCTATATTTGTACCGTGAAAACAAGTATTTCGGTATGTACCAATTCCCTTCACAAAATTTGCCTCAACTCCTTACTTTTGGATTTCTTCTTCAATGGGAGAAAGAAAAATAAACATTCAAAATATTCTTATCATCAAGCCAAGTCACGTACACACCGCCACTTGACATAGAAATGTATTCAGCATTATGTGCATACGTACGTATCTGTCAAAAAGTGGAAAAAGCCAAAAAAAATAAAACCATCATGAAATAAGCATACGGCCGAAGCCACGTCAAAACAACATCAATACGCTTAAAGCAGCAGGGGCACACCTACATTTAAAGCAAGCGTTTTTTCTGTTTTTTTTTTTTGCTTCTCCTCTTACATATATTTTCGTATTTTTCAGCGACGCAGTTCTTATATCAAGGCACATAACGCGCATACACCATCAGGGAGAGCAAAAGACAGCAGAAAAAAAAGTCTGCCGCTTGGACTTGTTTTGATTCAAGGAAATAAAAGAAAACTCTGATAAAGAAGACGAACGAAAGAGAATATGATAAAAAAAAAATCGCCGGCTGATTGTCATGATAAAAACATTACTTGGCTTGGCGTTGATTGTGATCGAAAGGGCGGAGTGCGGTGGGGGACGCGCTGTTTTCATTACATACCTACTCGTATTTTTGTATATGGAGGTTTATATGTTTTCTCGAATTGCTTTTGCAAGTATAATCGAGTTTCGCTTAGCATGCATGAAGACAGATTTATTCACCACGACGTCTTATTACAGAAAATGGGTTTTAAACCATTTTGAGTGTGTACAATGTGCACAATCATTGAAATCAATGTATCAGCTATTTACTTGTGAAAGTAACCTTGAACTTGATAGAGAATCCGATTACTGCTGCAAGACTAGCGCCACACATGTCTGGAACTTGCCCGCATAAGGAGCTGGTCAAAATTGATTGGGGGGCACGCCATGTATGCATGCATATACAGAGATGACATGACATCAACGTTTCCATTCCGATTTAAATATACCTTTGGCAGTTTTCCAAAAGATTTTCTAATGATTCCAACTGAATTGGTGGTGGTACCAATCTGAAATATTGCTAAAAGAAATATTGCTTGAAATATTGCTAAAAGAACGACCGTAAGCCCCGGGCTGTTCCCTGTCCATCGATGATGTCATCAGCATTCAAAAACAACAAAATCATTGTTACAATTTATTACACTAAATTCGTCTGGGGATTCCGTTCATTTTGTTGTTCTGCAATATGTGACTTACATGATTTATCTGTTCGTTTATCGCAATAATGCAAGGAGATCATCAATCCAGGCACTCAATCAAAAGAACGTAGCAGTTGGCACGATGGCAATTCTATACATATTTTGCGTAACCGTGCGTCGCCAAATAAATCAGTGAAATGCCTCTTAATATAGTTAAAAGTAGGGTGTTGGACAACTTCTTGAAAGTGGAGTAGGCAATGATTTAAAAGGAGGACATTTTGGGATATCTCTCGTATGTGGTCGGCAATAAATTCACATTGGTTCTCGAATTGAGAGGAGGACTTGACGTCAATATAGAGAGCGAAAGTTGTACGTCTTGATTGAATCTAGAAGCATTTTACGGCAGTACCTTCGTGTATTTAGAGAGTGGAAAATACGATTTTGATACTGATTTTACGGAGTCAGGTGTTAATTATAATCCAGCAAAATTGGGAGTGTGCTTATCCTAATAACTTTGACGGCAAAAAAGATATTTCGTTCCATTTTTTTTGTGCAACACTGGAGTTAATGGAGAACTAAGGCCTTTACCCAAAATACTCTATCCAGCGCTACCTTCCGCCTGGTTTTTCACAGACCAAGCATGTCCGCTTAGCTGCGCCACTGAACAATCGAACAAAACGTTCGTTTCGTCGTATTGTATAGATCCTCATATAATCGTTATCAACGTAAACGTATCAAAAGCAGGACTCTTTCTCATCGACAGGCAGGATCGAAAATCGTTGTCCTAAAAATCGTTTGCTAGGCTCGGACAGAAGTTGCGTCAACATCCGTTGATCATAAAAGCACTCTAATAAAGCAAGTTGTGGTACAATAGAGCTCTTCAAGTCGCGGTGTCGTTGTCTTTACGGCATGGGTTGTACAAGAGTGGAAAAAACCTTGTTGACTGAAATTCTGACCTTCGTTGTTGTGGGAATGAGCACTTGGACAGACTCACATATTTCTCCTTTCTTGTTAGTAGCCACCAACTACGTCCTACGGGAGTTGAGTTTCGCATCAAGGATGCTCGGCTCCCAGGTTTCACTACGTTATGGTGGGAGTATTCTCGCTTTTAGAGGTTATAATGAGACGCTTGAGACCAGTGCCAGACGACCATCAACGTTTGGTGTGGGTAAGCGTTTCAAGCTTAAGGAGTCGTTTTGTAATAGCGATAGGCTCTTTCTGGACGGCAATTCGCCGTCTGGAAAGCATAGTGAAATGGTGTCCTTTCTAGCGAGTTCATCCACTTCGCTAATCCCAGGGATGTCACTGAGTCCCTGCATACTTGGTGATCTGGTTAAAATAGTTGGCAATTGAGGGACGTCTTGGAGTTAAATGTGACTGTACCCAGAGATTTGATCGCTGCCTAGCTTTCCGTACATAATATTACATTGTAATACAGAGCTTCATTAAGTCTCTGCTTGAATGATGCTACAATGAGAAGGTAGTCAGAGTTGAAAATTCAGATTCTTAGAGTAGACCCCCACGCCTACTCTTTCACCCATCTTCGATCCATCTGTGAAAATTCGCAGAGGACCATCCAGCGTCTGGTGTTCTGTTTGATCTGAGCGTATGTTGTTGAGAAATTTTTCTCGGAGATGAGCTTAGTTAACGTGATGTCGGTGTTTCCTTGTATGGATCCAAATTTATGGAGGATGGTAGAGTGCCGGAGTTGAGCTCCTTCCAATACGAAACAATTTAGTAGTTCGCATTGCTTCGCTGATGTAAATGCATGCCAGCTCCTGCACCCTTTCGAGCGGTGTGCAGTTGGTGACTTTCTCTAACGCAGTTCACCAAATCGCGATGGCCTACAGTAGTATGGATCTGACTACTGATATGAATGGTCAGTGAACCATTCGCGGCTGTAGTCTCCATTAGCACTCTAGCTTTTTTTTTTACAGCCTAGGAATTCGTAGAAAACTATCAACGTTGTGTTTTGGAATGGTCTTGGCAGTACAGACAAGGGAAGTTTGAATGAAGAGAACAGTTCCAAAAAGCATTTATGGTTCGAGAGTCAGAGAATCGTCGCTTGTTCTTTAAGTAGGATTACCTGTCATTGTTGACTGATAATTTCATAAAGTTTGGCCTTGGAAAAAAGTGGTAAGCTCTTATAATGATTTGAACTCGTCTCTAGAAAGGGTATTCTTAGCAAGCAATAAACTTACACACATTTGTGAATGTAAGCACGTATACAAAGGTATTGGCTGGTGTGGGCGTAGTATTAAAAATTCCGTTCGCGTCGTAGACTCAAGGATCTTCGATGACATTGCTGTTTAAAATCTCCAATTGCCTTAGAAAATCTATAAATACACGCACATATTTACAATTCAGTACCTACTTCACTTGGCTTGCGAGGGAATGTACTCTTCAACTGAAGTGAGGCGACGAATTTATAACCCGTATAATGAATCTGTCTCTTATTCATGCATACTCAATTTATATGCCCGTGCTATCCGATCGCCGCCTGAAAACAAGTCGTCTGAAAGGAATTTTCGGTGATATATATTCGGAGATTATCGTCCAATTAAACGAGCAGTAAAGGCCGATGAGACTGTTGCACTCTGCTGATATTTTTGAGACAAATTAAAGAGCTTATCCCTTGGATTTACTTCTTCAAAAATTTAATATTTACTCGTTTCAACAAACAGCACGCGATAATTTATATACTCGTATGTAACTCGAAATGAAATGCATTCATCTCCGAAAGTAGACAGAAAATTGGTTCGAACCATTACCACACTCTAGCAGCAGGCTACCATGTAAATCGTGTCAATTACGAACTCTATAGTTGCCTTTCTCAGTGACAAGCATCACACCCTGATCAGAATGCAAAATAAATTCGATGGACGTTGACGACCGCCGACCGACAATGACAACAAAGTGTTCATTAATTATAATTTCCACACGTAGTAACATATTCCAGTTCTTGACCACTAAACGAGACAAAAAAAAAACGAGTATAAATTTAAATTCCCTGCAGTTTGTCTGAACAATGCACCATCTTCTTATGGTGATTACTTGAGGGTACACATTGTATATGTGGTAATTTACAAACAAGATAAACAAATGACGTTTAAATTGTGATTGTGTTGAGGTTTTTGTTTTTTATTGTTTTCGGTGATAGTCGGGTGTCTGAGCATATGTTCTTTGGACAAAGCCTCTGACGTGTTTTGCTTTATATATGTATGGTATTCGATCCGTCTCTGAGATCGGTCTTTTTTGCCTCCAGTTACTTAAGTCAAGCTGTCACAGACACAATTGTAATAAAAGTTTTGTTTCTCTTCAATTTTCAGCATTGGCTTTATAAAAACCATTAACTGATCTAAGGTCAGGAGCAGAAGACGCCAGAAGAAGGCAGTTTACAAGCAATCGAAAAAAACACCTACAAACGTCTAAGAGATCTTCTTGCTCTCCGCCTTAAGGAAAAAACACACGCACTAAGTCCAGATAAGGAGATTTATAAAAGTCAAGAAAGCAATACTCAACACTATGGAATGCGAAGGAATAGCTTCTCAGAATGAACTTGAAATTGAGTCTCGCGAAAGCTCCGCCGAACGGGAGCTAAATGGAACTGATGGTGGCGATGGTTCTCCTAAATCTACCTCGTTGAATGGTATTAAAAAGCCTTTGCCTGTGGACAGTCATGAAAACCGCATCAAAAGAAAGGCCAAACGACTTATCAAACAGAATAGCCGAGAGGCGTTGGCTAATCCGAATGGTGTGGCTGGTTATGTGGTTCCTCAGCGTCGCTGGAAAAACAGTCGAAGGTCACGAAACGGTCATGGTCGAGGGCTTCCAAAGAAAGGTGGTGCCGGTGGCAAGGGTGTTTGGGGTCTGCCCGGCTCTGAATTACTTGAAGAAGTGTACGAAGATCAAAACGATCCCAACTATGACAGTGAATGCAACGATAAGAATATCGAGCTACGAGAAGTGATACCTGATATTTCGCCAGAGGAGTTCTTCAAACTGGCGGAACCAATTGTTTTGGAGTACTACGAGCATGGTGACACCCATGAAGTGGCTCTGAGTTTTGATGAGATCCTAACCGGATCTCTGAGGCCATATGTTACTAGTGTTGTGGTGCAAATATCAATGGACCACAAGGACTCGCAACGTGAAATGACATCTGTGTTAATATCTGATCTGTATGGCAGAGTTATTACTGGAAAAGATATCGAAAAGGGTTTCGATATCCTCTCAGAGAACTTGCCTGATCTGATTCTGGATACACCAGAAGCGCCACATATTTTGGGTAAGTCAACGATGATGAGAGAGAATATATGAAGAGCGCAGGTCATCACAGTGGTGTCTTTTTTTGTTTGTTTTTGTAGCCAACTACATGGCACGTGCAGTGGCCGACGACTGCATCCCACCAAAGTACATTGTTAAACCGGTCAACATTGATGCCCTGAATGAACATGCAGTAGCGGCGTTGAAACGAGCTGATACTCTGCTAAACATGAAGCAGGGATTGGCTCATTTGGACAATGTATGGGGCATGGGTGGCCCATTGAGACCGGTTAAATACATAACCAGGGAGATGACTCTTTTGTTGAAGGAGTATTTATCGTCTCGTGATATTCAGGAGGCGCATCGTTGTCTGCGAGCCCTGGAAGTTCCTCATTTCCATCATGAATTGGTCTACGAGGTTTGTTAATTATATGCATGTGAATACTAAAGAGCTTTTGAATAATTATGATGGATTTCTTATTTTGATTAGTCCATTGTTATGGCATTGGAAGCGTGCAGCACTAGCATTGAAGAGGCTGTATGTGAACTTTTGAAATCGTTGGACCAAGCATGTTTAGTCTTGCCAGCTACTATGGAACAAGTGAGTGAACGATTATGTTGCATTTTATTATTAAAGATATCCGAGTATTTTCGGTGGCAGAAGTCTGTGTCTGTTTCTGTTCTAATTTCATCTCTTTTTGTTCTTTTATTTAACAGGGCTTCCAGCGGGTGTTTGATGATATGGCTGACATTGTGTTGGACGTTCCGTTGGCGTATATCATATTGGATCGTTTTGTGGAACGTTGCAGCAACGCTGGTTTTCTCACTGATAAAATTATTATTAATATGCCCTCTCGGTGAGTAACATTACACATGTATATTTTACATACGTAGTCCAGTTGTTTACCTAAACTTATCGTATCTGCTCTGTATCTGCGGTGGTAAAACCATGCAACCAAAAGAAGTGTTTAAAAAAGTGTGTAATGCGATTAGAATCTATGCGATAGCATTAAGATAATCGTTGTTTTTACATCGTGGTTATCGCGAGTTATTTTTAGTTTGTTTACCGTTGCGCTTAGTTAGATGATGTCACGTGCACATGGATTACTTACTTAAGTGGAATGAACTGCATTAGCCTAGCCAATCACTATTGCATGTGTAAATTGATTCTTGAATGATTACTTGCGGATCTGTCTTGTACTGTATAATGGGACATGAATTCCATCTCTATAAACAAAACTGTGTATGTAACCATCTACTTCGAAGAAACTCGAAGCAGCTAGCCCGGACCTGTGACAAGAGATGCATCTTCTCTCGTCTCTGGCGTGTTACATAAATGTCGATACTGTTCATTGCTTTGTTGTCTGTGTAGCACACACTTGCGTTATACAATGTTTATTGAATAAATAAGTCGTCCTCATTCAGCAAAACTCCGACTAAAATGCGTTTTAGTATGTTAAATATAAAGAAATATGTACTGCCTGGAAGACGAAAGAAAGCCTATTGTTTACAGATCAGATTATCGCGTTTTGGTTAAGTAAAAACAGGATACAGCAGTCGATCAAGAACACATTCAACGTATCGTGAAGGATATGGTTATGTTACGGCACGTTGTGTTCAGACACGGCAGATTGGTTAATTTCTAATACAGTGCTGACTTGGCTTAGGAAATAATTTCTGTTTTCATCGATCAGGCAATCAGGCTATGGTCCCTTTCACACTGCACATGTTATACTGTTCTTTGGATATTTAATTAACACATATTTGTCGGACGCCCGTAGTGGGTTGGTGCATCGGCTCCTAAGCAGAGAGTGCCAGGTCTGATACGCGAATTTACGAACTTTCATAATTCACAGCTCTAAACTGTAGCGCCCATCGACTCGTGAAAGAACAATAGCACGCACAACACGAGTGGTTGTTGGAGAAGCTAGCCACAGGTCCGCCTCGGACTATCGCGGCAAGGACGCGATTCGTCTTCCAACAATTCTTCTTTTTCGTACATTTGCAGCTATTATACACTGCTTCTCAGTTTAAAGAACAGTCTGAACAGTAGACAGCGCAAAACGTAAAATAGCAAATGAGGATCAGTGCTAGGAGGGCGTTATTACGTGAGATTACGTTGATCTTATTGTTCTTGATTTTGTAACAATAAATATGATTGCTCGCACAATTATATTATATGTGTTGAAAGCTGAACATCACTTAACAGTCAACCGGCTCTTAAAGCCATTTTCGTGATAGTTTAAGCTAGATTAATGATAACTCTCGAGAATTAAAGGAAACATGAGGTCTTTCTGCCTTAAGTCATCAGAAAACAAACATCAGGACCCAAGTGAGACCTGGTAAATGTTTATCTACCTAACCTTAGCGAGGTCCGAGTGGCAGAAGCAAACCAAGTCAACCTGCGTATCGTGATACCATATGCTTGGGGCGATCTACCCATTATACCATTCTGAGCTCGCGATAAAGCAACTGATTTAACTGATATTGATGTCGTTCAGTTCTCGTGAATTTTGAAGAAGTAGTCTTCCAAATGAGCTTGCCCGAATCGAATGATTTTCTCTGCTATCGTATATTTACACTGCAAAAGAAGTCGTTGTACTTATAATCTTGGCTTTCTTGCACATTGTATAGACCTTCTGTTAAAATACCAATGACTATCCTCAGTGTTTAGCTATTTATTCTGTTTAGATAAATGTAGGTTTGAACCAAGTTTTCCTTTTGCCTGACAGCGGTATTAATTCCTCGCCGTTTAAGAGTCTACAGAGGTGATCTCATTATGGACTGCGACTCTACTAATAGTTGCCCCCCTTCGTCCCGGCAAGCTTCTGTCAGAAGTCTGTACCCATAGTTGTTTTTTTCACTGGTAGAACTTTCGGGCAGGTAACACCTCAATTTTTGCTCGATCGTGCGGTTCTCATGCTCTTTCTTTTTCCATTTTCAGAAGCGCCTCTTCCCTTTTAATTTCGTAGAGCTGACGAAACGATCTCTCGATCTCACTGTTTGTTCTTTTAAGTAAATTATGTTTTCTAAAATGATTAGGACAAGGGGACAACAGACAAGAGTGTCTACGTAAATAACGCAAATTGTCTTTCAGCAATCACATCTCACAGTCACAAAACTGTTAGTCACACCATTTAAGTTGCTGTGTTGCATGAAGTATAAATCATTATGATCAGAAAAAGCGTGTCATATTTCAGAATGGCCATTATTCTAGGGCATTGTCACGTAACTTATAGAAGCACTCGGTACTTATTCCTCTTATCAATCTGTTATCTAACACGTATGATTCATTTTAAGTGTCATTTTCAGTGATATAATATTGTTGCGGCGAAATTCTCTTAAAGAGAGCAATTAGTATGGCTCCGTAACATTCTGCATCTATTTACAAATACTTCACAATAATTGTGTACCCTCCCTGCGAGTACATGATTTACTTTACAAGTCCAATTCGTTCGTTTGCATCGCATCTAGAAGTGTGCTACAAAAATTCTATTTGTGTCTTTCTGAAACTTAAAAAAACAGCAGAAACGTACCTCCGTCAACAGAAGGACAAAAAGTAAATCAGAAAATAATTTTATGCGTAGCACCAATTAAGCTCTACACAAACCACTTAACCACTTGAAATGTTCCTTGAACTTATGCACGTCTGCTGCACCAAGCTTTACGCCCATTGCAGTTTATAACTTTTCAAGCTTACCTTCGGAGCCGAAAGAAGTGCGCCACTAGAATACCAACTGCACGTTGGCCGGGGGTGCATAGCATCTGAAAACAAACAAAACAAAACGATCTTGAACTAAATACAGGTTGCTGGCCCCTCTCAGGGTACTGTATTTCTCTTTCACATGAATGGCCAGAAACACCGGTGTCATCGCGTGATTATTTTCTGCCGGTGGAAATTTATTTCAATATTCAAACGTACATATACTGAATGCACAATATGTATGAATGCATAAATAAACAGCTATGCGAACGTTGGCACAGGCGGGCAACTGTACGCACACTCGTAGAAATAGAACAATATTGTCTATATAGAGGTTGCGTTTTTATTCTGGCATGTAGAGTGCACTTGTAAAAACATTTGGGAACCATTTCCACAGTACTGCAATTGGCAACTGGGTAATTCAAAGGGTAATTATACTGAAATCAGACGCAGGCTATTCAATTGAACATTATATAGTTTGGCAATGATTGGTGACATTTTCATAAGCAGTAAAGTGCTCTTAGGTTTCCATCTTCAAATCGTTATAACCTATTTAATTGGTGTACATAAGTACGTGGATTGCAACACGTGTACATACTGAGAGCACATTGAGAAGCAGCTTTGATAAGAGAAATAGTGCAGAAGAACTAAACTTTTCGAGGGTATCTTTGCGTCATTCCTGTGCACGAGTTCTATGAACGAGTTGTTTTCATTTTTCCTGACCATGACCTAGTAGAAATTGAGAATAGAGTTGATAGCAACCGAAGTATAAATTTAATGATAAACCAAAACAAATTCTAGTTGAGAGGAGGCAATTGTAAAAAGTGGGTATATTATGCAATTGCAGCTGATAAGAAAAGAACTAAAGTTAAATACGAATATTTTCCTTTAAGATAAGTGAACAACGAAATGCATTCTGTGTTTAAGAGTAATTAAAAGTAAACAATCGCGACAAGCAATCGAAGAAATCTCTTCGTACAATGAAACTTGTTTGTAGAGGACAGCAGTGGGACTTTCATGATTGTCTTGTCCGTTCTGTAGTCGTGACCATTCTGAAAGGTTTGACGAATCGTCCGTAAAGAGTGGTGACCTTTATATAGGGGTGTCAGTAAAGAGATGTTTCATAGTATTTGCATCTAAGGCTTAGTCTGTACATTTACGTGGACTATTTGTTAGGAATCTGCTCATTCCACCGACTGGTCAGGCTGGAGATAGACGTTTGGCGCATGTTTTTCTTTTTTCCTCTTGTATAATCCATTCCTTAAAGGCAACAACTCTGCGACCAGAAGAGACATATTGTATTGAAGGGTTGAAGTTAAACCAAAAGACGTATTATACTTCCCTTATGAAAGGCAGTCCTGTGTAGTGCAGTTCCACTGAAGAACTCCATATGGAAGATTTCCATTTCCTTAACCCGAGTACTACCGGAAATTCACGCGATAGGAGTAAGGCCAGGTTAATCGTTTGAATTGCCTAAGACCATCACCGTTGGTCAATCGGCCTAGGCGAAGTTTGTTTCCCATTCGTTTATTACGGTTGTAGCTGCTGTCAAGTTTGCATTACACTACGTTTCGGGACCTATGACCGCAGACTTCGAGACAAACCTCGTGAGTTCATCTGCGGATTTGTTGCTTACAATCCCCCTGTGTCCAGGGACCTAGTTAACGTTCGTTCTACACACTGGTTCAGAGGAGTAGTAACACAGATCATGGCCGGTATCCCATCAAGTTGGAAAGAATCAACAACTTTACCCTGTAAGGACTTGCCATGTCCTCCACCCCTATTCCTCGATATATTGTACAAATTCAGTTTATTCCGTTCGACTGTTTACTTCGGCTCCGAAGCTATAGTTGCTCAATGTGGCGTTTTGTCAAGGCCGACTCCTGTATGGTGTCCTCTCTAGCGCCAGGCACATTCTAACCCAATTTAGCAAACGCTGGTTCACAGCTCGGATCTCCTTATGATAACGAACTACTGGAGAATCGTGCGTTTAATGCTGGCCAGTGAATTTTGCATAATATTCTCTAAGGTAACATAAAAGCGCTTCGCCTTGTCTACAACTTATTTTACATTGAAGCTCGTTATCGATGGATGGAGCAGCGAATATTCTCCATCGCCATCCTCTGCGCCTGACGAGTTTGGCAGTCAGTCAAAACTAGTAATGGTTGTCTATGAAATCGACGTATAGGCGATGAGTGTCGATCTTCAATTCTTAGGTCTTTTTTAGGATTTGCCGCAGAATGAAGACATCAGTCTTCCTTGTCCTGATACGGATCTACTTATAACAAGATTGATATCTCGATAGCTTTCGCAGTAAAAGGGGTTTCTCTCTTTCTCTGTTTAATATATATTAAATTCATTATTTCTACGTCACGACAACTCGATCCAGATCTCATATAATTATCGCGTCTGTACTCAAATCTAATATGACTCTGGAGGACAATAAAGGTTAGGTTATAGTTACTGCTGCGTTTAGTCCACTTAGACTCAAATCACAGATGGAGGAGTAAGTCATATAATCTCTTACGCCCAGTTCCACAGTGGAAGCTTAAACTCCACTCTTTGTTTCTTGTTGATGGCGGACTCTCTGGCCTGAAGCCACTTTGATATGGACGTTACAGGTTGTTTATAAACGGTCTTCTGGCGAGGACATAAAACGGCGGAGAAAACCTTATGTGATTTTATATCCAACATCCGCTCTGCGAATGCCCAGCCCTAACAAGGAAAATGATGGTGTTTCTAGGAAAGCGCTTTTCCACAGAGCTGAAGGACTTAAGCTTTGTTGAATCTGGCTGGTTGTAGCCAGTCAGTCTCACGGTAACTTAACACTTCAATGGACCCAACACTGGGTATAAGTGAGCCATGGCCACAAAGCCGTCAGGGCACGTAATTACCTACGTAGTTACCTAAGGAGATTTATAAAAGCGGTCTCCTTTCATATCTTACAGATGAGCTGGTACATGCGCCCAACTAGATCAACACTAGTTGCTTTAAGGTCAGTCTTGATGGACATCAGTTTTGATCTTGGTATCCGAAGTACAAGTAGACCTTCCTCCTCGACGTTTAATAATGGCCATTATTCTAGGGCATTGTCACGTAACTTATAGAAGCACTCGGTACTTATTCCTCTTATCAATCTGTTATCTAACACGTATGATTCATTTTAAGTGTCATTTTCAGTGATATAATATTGTTGCGGCGAAATTCTCTTAAAGAGAGCAATTAGTATGGGCACGTAATTACCTACGTAGTTACCTAAGGAGATTTATAAAAGCGGTCTCCTTTCATATCTTACAGATGAGCTGGTACATGCGCCCAACTAGATCAACACTAGTTGCTTTAAGGTCAGTCTTGATGGACATCAGTTTTGATCTTGGTATCCGAAGTACAAGTAGACCTTCCTCCTCGACGTTTAATAGTCTAGAGAAGTGTTCTTTCCAGGTTCTCAGTATAGACTGCGACTTTACTGTTAGTTGTATATTTTCGCCCGCCATCCCATTTTCAGTCCGAACCTGACATTCATTGAATAACCCTTTAGAAACACTTTTGGACATCATTCCTGTCATAGCACCTCTCCAGCTCCACGATCGAGTGCTTCATATGCTCTTTATTTTTCCTCCTGGCAAGCCGGGTTTCAGGTGAACTGCCATTCATGACTTCCAAATATTTGACATGATCAGTAATATTTAGTCCTCTGATTCTTATCTTTGGAGGGTTTTTGGGAGTTATTTTGTGATTGTTGGTAGTGGATAGCACTGTCTTTTCTTAATCAGAAGCGGCTAGGTGATGGTAGTGACATCTGATAGTTCAACATGGTGGACATAGCAGCTCCTCTAGAACAACTCTTCGAATGGAAGCATTGTCTGAAACGCCATATTTTGTGCGCATACATTTTATGATCCACTTGAACTGTTCAATTCATATCCGGGTTTGATGAATAAATCCCATAATCGAATACATCAGTATAACCCGTATGTAGCTAAGCAAGCAGGTTTCTTTCCTTCCTTCTAATCACACGTATAAGAATCATGAAAATCAACAGTTCCCCCAATGTGACAAATGTGTACACAGTGTACAAAATCCCACGACGCAGTTGACAAACTGAATATAGCAAGTTGCTCAACTTATACATACGTTCACACACATGGTTATTCTACATTCCAATCAACTCAGTGTTGCAAAAAGTAACAGATAGTAAATATTTATAGATTAGTTGAGCTGAATCAAGAAATCTGTATTCCAGTTGTCCCAGCTGACACCCCCTTTTAGACAAATTGTTTTAATTTTTTTGTTTTCAGTGTGTTGATAAGCAGTTTTATCAAGGCTATGGCTGCTTTATTATTTAGTAGTTTTTTTTCTCTTATTCGTTGGAAGGAAGGGGAATAATAATTGAAATAGTTTGGTTGGTAAAAAGTGAAAGTTTTGGAGGAGCGTTGATGTGTGACCGGCGTTTTGAACTGGTACGCAGAGTGATGATAATAGATGAAAGGGAGGCGAAGTTGCATTGCATTCATAAGCTCAATGCTTTGTTTCTGTCAACGCATTGGTTGTTTGGCCAAATTGTGTGTATGTTCACTGGGGGCCAAGAACTTGTTTGTTTTATTCATTGTGAATTCATAATGCGTGAACAATGAAGTCCCTGTATCCATTTGTTTCAAGCCGTTATCCATTTCGAATGGCAAAGCAGTGAGTATTTGATAGACAGGGGGAGATACATTTGATGGCCATAGCAGTCAACTTGTTATTATTTTAATCATGAGTAATTTAATTTAATTAAAAGCGTACAGCTTTGGGGTTAATGCAGGATTAGCATCACGCTTGGTGTAGTCATGTCATTCATTTTTCTGAAAGCTATGACCAGCGGTCCATGAATATATGGCTACCAGAAGATCTTTGAAGGCAATCAAAACTAACGTCAGGGATGTAAAACTGAACCAGGGTTCAGTATAAATATATGAATTCAATTAGGATGTACAAAGATTAGGTGCGGGTGGACTTGGGACATGTGAAAGATAGCCAGACTTGAAGTTCAGTCTAGTCAAATGCCTTTGAAATACATTTGCTTTAACAAAGAAGATGAAAAACATAGTTCTGTTTACGGAGAGGCATAATTCTGAATAATTCTAACAAACGACAAAACATTTTTACCTCTTTCTGATGTTAAAAGGGTGTAAAACGCCGTGAGAACTCTGGATTGAATGCTTTTCGGCTTTCGGTAAAACCCTTCACTTGGTAACCTCCGTGCAGTCCGCATAGCCCAACGAATATGCCTTTGTTCTGATGCTTTAGTTCCGTTTTGAATAAAAGATTATATTTCTGTGGTCATACCTTAGGTGGTATTGATGCCATGAAGTAACCACAGAAAGATCTTATAAGAAATTATGTAGACCATTCCAGTTTGCTTTTTCGTGATCCTCTTCTGAGAGCTCAAATTTCTATGTTCAACCTCTTGAAAGTTGAAGATGATATTTAGGTGATCAGCATAAGAAATTGAAAGAAATTCGTGGAAAATTAAGACGTAGTTTCCTTATAATTATATAATATTATAAGTCTGAGGCGGACCTGGGGCTAGCTTCTACAGCAACCACTCGTATTGTGCGTACTATTTTTTTTCACAAGTGCGTGGGACCTACGAGCGGTCAGGTTTGCGAAGCTTTTTCTAGACAGGAGTACACTGAGTATTGCCACTAACTCGAAAAAGGTGGAACCGTGAACTATGAAAATAGCTAAACTCGGGTATCGAACCTGGCACCGTTTGCATAGGAATGGACGCACTTACCCAGAACGACGTACTTTCTTGATCCGTTTAATTTATCAGTTTTAACAATAAATTGAACAAAATAATCTGAAATGATAAAATCCAGTTGGCAAACATTCGTTAATGTCACCATATAACTGTTTCTAGTAGTCTGAACAGATTTATTGTTTGCCTTCAAATTCTATTCACGCCGAAACACAGATCGTTCTGTGATATTAACCGTAATATTTCATTGCATTAACATACGCTTTATATCAGATGGGTCGTAGAATAAGTTTTACGACTTCAGCCAATTCAGTAGGTTTCTCGATCCAAAACTTGTACAAGAGATCATGAAACATAAACGCAGATCTAAATAGCTTCCTATATGCTAATCGGCCTTATGTAGATATGCTCACAAAGAACTTGTGTAAAAATAAACGATCTCCAATTTTTTGGCGATTTTCCCACAGCGGCGCGTGACTGACACATAATCATCACTGACCAAAGCGATGGTTGCCGGTTTCCCATACGTCTTCATCATGGTGTGCCCACACTACGCAGCGCTTAATGTCGCCAGCGCTTTCTGACTTGTCAAAGTTAATTTGAACGAGAAACTAAATTGGCGCTCGATGTGAAGTGCAACGATGCGGAGTGCACTAGACAAGAAAAAATGTGTGCACTATCGCGTTAACTTTGCTGGTGCCACTTGGTGTGATGCTGGCTGGCTGGTTGGCTGGGCTGCTAGTGGTGGTGGTGAACAAACTATAAAAAGCTCAAAACTGCTTTTCTTGCTCACTGAGTTTTCTTCTTTTTTTCTTCGCATGTCTTATAAAATGCCAGTTCATTCACCCCATGGTTGGCATTTGTTGCAATTTAAAAGTGCAACACACAGATGGGGCGAGCATTGCGCGAATGCGTTTGAATTATACAACACGAGAGCGACAAAGGAGACAACAATGTATGACGGAATCAAGCACACACAACTTTTGCGAATGTAGAAAACCTGTTTCTTCTCTCTGTTGTCTTGTGGTTTTTTGATTTTGTTTGTGATTTTTGTCCGCGATTAAACAAAAGCGACAACGACTTTGTAAATGCAATTATGTTTGTGAGAGTATTGCTTGAACAAAGGGAAGGAAAATAATTCCTATGTTCTTGGAGGCGATAGATTTTAAATCATTGTAATAAGAATCAACTGAAAATAGAATAATGTTGGGACATCGGAAGCGATTGTGATGAGATTGGAATGCACGGCAACATATGTACATATTTAGGTTTAAACTCAAGCGTTGTTGTTTAGCATTTGTTTACTTTCTTTATAATCATATCGTATATAGTGGTGTTTTTTTTTTGAATCAGAGATCATCGAAAGATCGTCTAAAACTTGAAAAACCTATTTTCGTACACGGAACTTTCTTTGTAAAGAAACTTTGGGGATGACTGGATATGATACATGATTGTGATGAACACTGACGTGGCCAACACTTTTTGCAGATCATACTGACAATTCACCCTTGTTCTTAGTTTGCCAACATATTTGGATTGAGATCCAAGCTTTTATAATTATTGCTTTCGAATAGTTTGAAGCTACCGTTTAGAAGTTTTAAGCGAACGATATCCACCCCACCTAATCAAATCTAATCTGCTATCCGAAATTGACATTAAATGGAAACTTTACCACCACAATCACACAAGGCTTGTATGGATAAACTTTAAAAAAAGCAACTTCTTAACAGCGTCGACTTACACAAATTGTTAACAATCTATTCCAAACATCAACACTATCAACAAGTTAATCACCTTATTTAACATTACATTTGAGTATAATTTAAAACAAAATACCATAAAACCCTTGCGGACTGTGCTAGTGTTATAGTATGTTACAGTATAGTAATAAATAATAATAATAATAATAGAAGTTTGAGGCTGTCCATATAAAATTGCTCAAATGCATTGTTCGACTTTCAAGCACGAGGTCAAGTCTAAAGCTTGATCAGCTTACTATAAGCAAACAGGGAACTTGGCCTATCACACGATCCTCACTACATATTTACCCGAAAATGGGGCTAATGACTGACGTGATATTGTCTCAGCAATTATTTAAAAATGTATGAGAAAAGATTCGATAAACACCGCCCGTATGGTGCCTGCAAATCGAACACATTTTTTCTTTGTGTTTTTGTTGCAAACTTAAAAATTGATGATAAACGCCACATTGTTGTGTTACGAACAAAGCAACTGAAGGTCAGCCTTAGATCCACTTGAGTTTATGAACACATTTAATGCAGCCCGAAGTTTACGAAGATACCCAATGTCATAGTCGCCAGAGAGAACAGTGGTAACTGAATGTTTTCAAACAATAAACATTCTTTGTAAGTAAACGGCTTGAAATGAAGAGTCTTTACCTTGAGAAACTTCCGTTATTGGTGTTAAATAAAATGCCAATGATTCTTATGTGGTTGTAATCGCTTTCCCCTCATTGTAAAGACTAATAATGAAACAAACTGAATTCATGTGATGTAATTGCTTGTAGAAAAACTAGTTCTTGCACCATCTCACTGCTAAGGGAATAAGAATATTCATCACAACATTGTTAACCTTTTCTCGCTAATTCGTGACCGCAGATTATTCAGTGTGGTGTCATTAGACGTCTTGCATACAGCCTCTAGAACATAGGACAACCTAGACGGGAACAGTGTAACCACCTATTCCTCTACACCGAAACAGACACATGCATGCACATACCAAATGCTATTTCTCGCTGAAGGAGCTTGTTGATTTTAGTACTGTTGAACTTAAGCCAAAGGCTCTGAGTGATCTCACAGGTGTTTAAATAATACCATCTTCTAATCTAGGATCGCGTTGCCCACCTTCTTAAGATCGCCCACCTTCATCTAACTTCGATGGGCATCACCTTCCTGGCAAGTTCACATCAGCTATTGCACTGCCGGTTATTTCAAGACCGGGACCCAACAAGGCATTATCGAGTTCTGTTCTTGAAAGACCACTTCAAGGTTTAATTATATTAATATTATTCTAGGTTCCCAACGAACGAAATCGCTAGGTTTCGCCATACGTTTTCGGGGTATAGATCTTTCACTTTGGTGATAATTTTCTCTTTCCATACTATTAATACTATAAGTTTAAATGATGCCCTTTATTCTTTATTTAAGATACCGATTCGAGGAATTTTTAATCTAATAACATTGTTTTTCATTTTATCTTTACAGAGGACGTAAACGTTTTGTCTCCGAAGGAGACGGTGGCCATATCAAACCACAAACAATTCCAATTCGTGACTAAAATCATATGAGAATGGAAGATTGATCTCGTTTTCTTTGATTTTTGTTTGTTTTATTTGAGAGAAGAATTTATAAGAAAAAAAAATACCGAAAAGTAAAATAAGAAGTCTATACCCCTATTAACCTCTATCACCACCACCTACAAACAAAAAAAAACTACAACTATCAATACAATTCCTAACCACACCGAACGAGAAATGCCATATATTCTACAACAAACTATGACGAAGGAAATGAATGCAGCAGGAGAAAAGAAAACAAATATTTTGACAAAAACCACAGTAAATCAGCAACATTTAGACGGAATATGAAACTACTAAATAAGAACTCATATTATAAATTTTAATAATTTATAAATGAAAACCTACAACAAAACAGATAAAAAATATGATTGTGTAAAATGATATACATATGATAACGGAAAACAAACGAAATTTTTGACTACAATACAAATATTACGTAAATTTATAAGGATTATGAAACACCAAAACTCTCAATAATAGAGCTAACGTAGACTTGAAAAGCTAATTTACTTTCCTTCAAACATTTCTTCCCTTTCCTCTGAACATTTAGACACTTAGTTTTCTTTTTACTTCTTTTCTTATTTTTCACACTTTATTTTTTTTTTTACGAATGAACATGAATTTTAAGGATAAACTACTTAGAAATAATAACTCATAAACTTTGAATTTCAGTTTTCACATTTTTTAATTTGTAAATGTTTGATAGAGTATTTTGTTTCTGTTTTTTTTTTAATTTTCTACAATTCAATATTGGAACGAAGCAATTTATACGCATAGAAATTAATTTCACGCATTTAGTGAGATAAATCGAAATATGATAACAGGAATACAGTTTCTTTTTTTAGAAAAACCAAAACACAAACGAGTAAAGTTGCAAATTTTTAAAACAAACAAAAATTACTAAAAAGTAAATAAGAAAAAAATTATTATTATATTAAAGAACTACAATAAACTGCTATTAACATAACATTTACTTACTTTATATACAACAAGAAAAATATTACTATAATTATAATTATTACATGTTAAGAATTAAATAAAAAATAAAAAAGCGAATAAAAAATAGAATCATAGGCAATTTTATTCGGATTTTGCAGAGGAAGGGTGTCTTCATAAACGTCGGAGATATCCGCTAGTACAATCGCTTTTCTTTTGCGTTTGAACACAAACACATTGCAAAATGTCTCAAGTAAAAATGTTTTCTTCCAATCGCGGGTTTTTAGCAGTCGGAAATTATTGAATGCACTATGCCTTACATCGAAAAGGCAGAGTGCATTGGAATAAATCCTATAAAAGGGGGTTTTTATGTTGGCGTTTATGAACAGTAGGTTCTGCAGTTCACCTAAATTAGTCTGATCGTAAATCTGCATTAATGAACATATCTAAAGTTACTCCGACGTTTATGAAAATTACCCGCATTCTTCATTTTTTTATTTCAGCATGCGTCCTATAACAGGGTTACGATATATATTTGAACAGATCTTGTTACAAACTTTAAAGAAATAGGCGATGAGCTGGAGATGCAGGTACAGGATGCCTCATTACGACGCAATTTTGGCATATTGTCGATCCAAAATGCTGACAAAGCCCTCTTAACTATCGGACTTGTGCCCATGTAGTGCCTTACAACTACTTCTGCGAAATCTGCAGCGACGAGGAGATGGAATAAACTATTGTGCAGCAGTACTACTTCAACTAGCTGGTAGCATTACCGATGGTTGGTAGCATTACAGATGCGCATGGTTCTCCCAGCTTGTTGGACGTCCAATCCGATCTAGAGGGTATGCCAGTGGAGAATATAATACTTGCGGTGTCGTTGAGTTGTACGATGTTGTGTATTCGTTAAGAATGGTTAAATGACCAATGGCGATTTTGGATCACTGTGTTTAAGCATCAGGAACATGCTGGCTTGGTTTGTAATTGCTTTCCAATTTTCAGTGGTGGGAGATGGAAGAGTATGTTGAGTGCATACGCAGGCTAGACCAGCACCCGATTGATTTTCTTGCAGTTGACAGCTTTGCTTAGTGCTGTCCATCAAACTGCCTGCTGGGTAGAAAAATGCAGTAAGCTGTACGTGGTTGTTCATTTGCACCCTATGACTTTTTTGCAACTGTAAATTACATTAGATCTCAATATAAAACATTAAGATTTGATGTCTGTTAGACAGTGAATTGGATGGTGGCTAGTTTTCATCAAAGAGAATTTGTCATTTTGTCACAATCACAAACATCCTTTCCGGCTTTCTCTCATGGTAGCGTAGAGTCATCTAACAGTTTAACTGACAATATTTGGCTGTTAGTACTAAAACCTGTAAAATGTGTTTTAAGATTAAACATTGCTAACGGAAACTGAAAATATCGTCAAGACATTTAGTGAAGTTCTTACTGATTTAGCAAGCGGTTGGAAATGATTTAGTATTCGTAAATTCTCCAGATGGATGAGAGGTGATGAACCGGCTTGAAGAGCTGTGGTCGTTAGCCATCTGAACCAGCTGCCTTGGTGCTCTGCAGATTTTCTTGATAGCTGCGCCTAATTGTTCAAAGCAATGTGGGAGGACCAACACAGGGACTAGAATTGGGATTTCTTCCTTTCTTACCATTCTCTCTTGGGCATGCTTGAATTCGTTCACTATTGCGGCCTTACCTTTGCTTACCACTAGACCCAGGCAGGGAAAGATAAAAGGTCTTGTAACTACTCTATGCTCCATAAGAGGTTGAAGGAAGACGATGCCCAATAGTTTAATACATGTATGTATGTATGGTAGCTTCCTTTACATCCAGGATACGTTACAGTCGTGTAAACTGCGTATTCCTAAGCCCAATGGAACCGCTGCATCTTACTTACCTACCTATAACCCGTATCTGACAGAACAGAGGAATGTATGGAGCAAAGTAGTACTAAACAGATAAAAACACGTGTCCGAACAGCGTGATGTGTACTAAAAATTTCGTCAACGACCATTCCACGCTGAACGCATCGGTTCTCGTCCGATCACCGAAATTAAGCAGCATCGGGCGTGGTTAGTACTTGGATGGGGGACCGCTTGGGAACACCGCGTGTCGTTGGCATGGCGCATCTGCTCCACAATTTTTTGCCCTCGTATCATTAGGGCGTATTGGTGTCCGCCAAAACTCCCCCTCAACCACATTGACCATGTCAATCTGTAAAATGTTTCTTCAATTTCCTTTTTTTCCCAAACAACCGACTGTCACTCAATTTCAACGCAACTTACATTTAAGTCGACGGGTGACATCAACGTGCTTCCAAAAGCCATAGGCAATTAGTGAAAAAGCTTCTCCATTCCATTGGGAACATTTTCAAGCGATGATGGGGGTGAATTGGTTGGCTTACCCAGCAATGCAACAGGAGATGTGTTGAATTGTATCTACTGAACCCACCATACATATATAACTAAAAACAAACTTTTATAATTGTAAGGCTTAACACAGTCAGTCAGATGCTCTTTCACTATGTACATCAGAGTTTGAACTTCAACATGAAATCTGTATTGAAAAAACTGAAGCTTCTAAGCAACTATATTTGGTTCCTCCTCTGATGCCTTGAGTCAGGTCTGTCCACTAAACTGAGACTCTGTGCATTTGTTGGTCTGACTATAAAGTCGAGTCGATGATGACCTCAGCCGGATGGGTGCGCGAATTTGGAGACTGCATCATACATGTGCGCCAAGCACTCTTGAACTAATTATCACAATTGTATGAAAACCTTAAATTAAAAGCAACCACAACAACTCACTAGATGTTAGCCCACAACATACCGTCCACCAGTTCTAGATTTCCAAATTAAAGCACATATCTGAAGAAAAAGAGCATTTTAATTTTGTCTATAACTAAATATATTTATTTCACTATCAGTTCACGATCTAAGTCCCGTCCCCATTTGCATATTCGATTGTTTTCTATAATTCGTGAATTGTTCCATGTATTGGTTGATTGTGTCAAGTGGCTCGTAGATATCGTTTTGTTTATTCGGGTGTCCCATATTGCTGATGGATGCAACTAAGAAATACACAGGAAACACTATGGGAACGCCGCAACCAAGGAATCCTTGCAGAACCTCGCGCATCATTTCCCAGCAATTGGAAAGCATTACACATGGCTGATACTCAAGTTCGATAAGTACTCCCTTGAAATTCTCCATCATTGTTACACTTCCCAGTTTAATAACAAAGTCTCCATACTCGAAACGGCCTCCCTTCGATTCGATTCTAGTTTGTTTCTTTGATGAATAGACTGTGGTCATCTTCAGCATCATTAAATCAAATAAATTATCAGCTACAAGAGGAATATGCCGGTTGCCATTGTCCAGAATGGCGAAAGTTGTAGCTGGATATTCGGAATTATGAAGGACGTGCACTGTCTTCGATGGACCATGAGTTGGAGTTGAGGTGTATGTTTCACAATCGACTAAAAACTGTCCGGTTTGTTGTGCTCCGAGTGCTATTAAACGCTTGGCCAGGTATTCGATAGCTTGTGAACCGCTTTTTCCTTCTGGTACTTGATAAGGTATTAGTACAGTGACTCCCATAATGTAAACAAAAATAATTTAAAACACTTAATTGAAGCGATACAAATGTGAAATCTCGAATCAAACAATTGCTGCACCAGTGAATTCTAAATGTCAACTGTTTTTTGACAACCGGCAAAGTTCTTTTATACTTTGCATTTGCCATCTATCGGCTGATCTAATAAGTTCGGATAAGGTAGTTTTTAACACAACGAATTTTTGTGTATAACACAAGTTTGAAAATGATGTTATAAAAACGATTCATCCACGTTATTAGAAACAAGAAATAAAAAGACGAGAGAAATGTCCAGACGGGTTGAAAATTTTGTAAGCTCAGTTACGATGGCGCAGTGGGTTAAGTGTCTACATTTGGTTAGTGAAAGCAAAATTAATACGCTTTTGTCTGTTTTTCAAATCTGGTCCAGTGACCATTTGCCGTTGAGATCAAATTAACGACACTATCACTGGAGTGGTCGATCAGTGATAGTAGTCTGACTGTGGGTATCACAATGGACCAACATGGTCTAAGCGTGTTGGTGAATTCACTAGCAGACTCGTCTATCTACCTACCTTACCACTTGTCATTTCAAACATATTTTTGACGGCAGGCAGTAGTGAACGCAACTTCTACAGCGATCAAGGACATGATTTCTGCACTTGATCTATATATATTTACCAAAAAATACAAATGCAAACGAATTTTGAGTGCTATCACTTTTTATTTACTGGACGCAGTCTGGGCGTCTAATTGTGGAGATATTTTCCTATTTTGGTATAAAAACACTAACAAATCCACATCTTCCGGAGGTAGGGATTCCCTCTTTAAGGTGCCAGCGCTTTCCGATGTTGCCGTAAACGAACGCTCTGAGCTGACAGAAGTGGCTGGTATGCATAAGTAGTTTCGTGCTAACTGCGCAATGGCTGGGTATTTCTCCTCTCTGCATTGCCACCATTCGTAGGGGTTAAGGTCAAACTTCAGCTGCGGTTCGCTGAAGTATGCATCTAGTTGCCTATCTACATTGTTCCGATTAGTGGAGGTAAGCTTATACAGAAATTCCAAAGCAGACTTCTTCTCTGACGAGCATTGTGTTGAGCTACTGCTGGTATTTGCCGTCTCGGCACATTCGATCGGAGCATTTTCCGTAAGAAGCTGCTTTAGTTTCTCTCTTATGGCAGTTCTTGTGTTATAGTCTTCATGTTCGAGGTATTTGTAGCGTGGGTCGAGTAATGAGGCAATTTGTCTTGTGGAAATTATGTCAGATGTACAATCCCGTTGTAGGTTCAATCGTTGTCGTAAATCAGTTGTGAATTTGCCTTTAAATTCGGCTACCATTGCAGAATCGGTTTCCGATAGAACCATATGATTTTCTAGCAGTTCGTACATGAGAGGTCGAACCATGGATGCAGGAGAGTCTTCAGCACAGAGAAGATTACTCAGCAAGTGCACGGGCTCAAGGACGATGGCCAGCTCCTCAAGTGATATCCACTCCTGCTCTGAGAGTTCTAAATGTGTAGAGGATGTAGTCGATTGCTCTGCCAAGACTTTCGTGATCGGAACTCGGTTTTTGATTAGTCGCTGTAGCATTATACAAATTGAATTCCACCTGGTGTGGGAGTGTCTTAAAAGTGATTGCACTTGCAAGCCCAATTGCTTCTGCTTTTCCTCCAAGGCATACTTTGCTGGGTGGGAATGTATGAAATGCCTAGCGATTCTGCTGGCTTTCCTAATTAAGCTTTGGATATACTCGGACGAAATTGATTTCATCACAGCTAAATGGACACTCTGAGCAGCACATGTTAGTCTAGAGTTTTCTTGGATCTTTTCCGGTGATTCAACTTTTACAATATTCGCAGGGTTGTCGGTCACCACTGCCATGACTTTCCCTGATAGTCCCCAGTCTTCCGTTATGTCCGCTATGCACCGCTCATCTGCTTCATTTGTCTCAAGAGTAAAAGAGCGTGGTATCCAATTCTTGTCGATTAAATGCGCCGTCGTGGTAATGTACGAGTCTTGCACTGCCGAGCTCCAACATTCAGACGAACATGAAACTCCAGAAGCCTTGTCGATATTGTCCCTTATGACATCTTCTATGTCATGCCTCAGTGACTCCAGTCGTTGTCTAATTGCCTCTTCTTCCACTGGCTTGTAGGCTGGCTCCACTACTGCCATAAATTGAATGAACCCTTTGCTGGAACAGAATGCAAGAGGCAGTTCGTTCAACGCGATCATTTTCGCCAGAGCCTGATGTATTTCTTCCTGCTTATCCTCTGTGCAGGTGCTATGGTTGACGGTATTTCTGAATCTTCTTTTATGCACCTTGCGTTTTTTGAACGACGGTTCCAGTCCCCATAGACTGCTTTTGTTGAACTCTTCGGTATTTCCTTCCTGAATGATTGTGCTGAAATAAACGAGAGAATAGTCATCGTTGTGTCGCTGATGTAAATAGGTCCCTTACGCATTGTCTGTAGGTGCAGAGGAAGGATTTTCATTCGATGCTGAAATTCCATGCACCGCTTGTAAATGCCGTCCCAGTGAACCTGTCGAGCCACCGCGACAGGAGAATGTGTCACTGCACAAATAACAAATGCCTATTTCCCCTACTCGATGACCATGCTGCCACACCCAGCTTTTGTTCTTCATATTGTTTCTTCTTGACTCGTCACTGAATTTGCTGAAATTTAATTTTACGTTATTCACTGTCGCATCATTGCTAATAATTTTCTTACGTAATATCGGCATAATTGGAAGGCTTGGTTGCTTCGATTGAGATGTCAAGTGCTTCTTCTGAATGTTGTTCCGATTTTCCGGGATCGGAAGATAAATTGGTCATATCATTAGTCCCCAAATAGCCGTTACTCATCGTACTGAAATTCAGAAATGATTGATATAAGGTATTCACTATCTCATCATCGTAGATCATTTTCTTACGTATTCTCGGTAGAGGTAGACGGTTTATTTTCAGTGGGAGCTGAAATTCCATGCAGTGCTTGCAAATGCCGTCCTAATGATCCCGTCGAGCCACCGCGACAGGAAAATGTATCACCGCACAAATAACATACGCATATTTCGCCTTCTCGATGTCCATGCTGCCACACCCAGCTCTTGGCCTTCATTTTATTTCTTCTTGACTCGTCGTTGATTTTGCTGAAATTCAATATTATATTTAACACTGCATTATTGCCGACAACGCTTGTCAAGCCAGTTGGCTTATACGATCATAGTAACGCACGATGAGATCAAGACAGTGTCGATTAACACTCGCAATATTAAGATATCTATTAGCTACATATATAAACATCGGCTTGATGCTTAGCAACTCACGAAGATAGCTCGATCGGGCATCATTAACTTGTATGTTACAAAGATCGCACAACTAAGCACTAAAAACCATTCAGCATCAGAGAGAGGTTACAGTTTTTAACCGCCATATGTTGGCGCTAAAGCACATAGAGTGACAGGGCCTGGCTTCTACAGCCACTCGTGAGAGCACACTGTTGTGCTTTCACAAGTGGAAGGGACCAACAGTTTTATTATACCGATTCCGAACGGCCAAGTGTGGGAAGCTTTTTGTAGACTCCAAAGAGGTGGAACCGTGAATTAACAAAAAGTTGGTAAAATTCGGGAATCGAACCTGGCACCCTCTGCGTAGGAGTTGACGCACTAACCCAACCTACCCACTACCCAATTCACCATAACATACTTACATATTATCGGGGGAACCATGAGGCTTCATTAATTCAAAGGAATTTTCATGGGATGCATCTAAATGCAGCTCTGTCTTAACGTGACTCCGCAAAAAGTCATCAATTATAACGCTAAAAATAAACAAATGATCATCTGCTATCCACCATATGACATCTGTGCCATTTTCTTACATATTGTCCCCAGAAGCAAATGGCTTAGTTTCTTCAATTGAAATATCATCCACCCCTTCTGAATATTGTTCCGACATCGTGTCAAATGAACTGGTCTTATCATTATCGCCACCAGTTATACTGAAATGAATAAACGAATACGATCAAAATATGATATGAAATGGTCATGTCTAAATCTTCTTACGCATTGTTAGCAGAAGTAGTAGGCTTCTTTTGTTCAGTAATTCCATGTACTCTCTGCAAATGTCGACTCAATGATCCAGTCGTTCCACCGCGGCAGGAAAAAGAATTGTTTCTATCGCTGTCGCACAAGAAACACTGGGCCTTTTCACCTTGTCGCTGAGCATACTGCCATACCCAACTCTTGGTTTTCATTTTCAAAAATTTCTAATTTTCGTATGGCTTGCTTTAAAATCCTTCACGTGTTCTGTACAAAAGAAAATGGAATAAGAGTTTTAATTAACGCTTTACACAAGCATTTCGATTTAGAAATAATCATACACACTGACAAAAAGCGAACAATTTATGTACCCGTGCGTGTCACTACGTGCATTCAAAACCAATTCATGTACAAGCGCAAATGGCGAGGCAAATGGTGCCGTGTACAAAGGTAAATATGTCACGTGTATGTGGCACGTCTCACATACACGAGCGTGCCGTGCTCATGGGTCAACGCTCTGTTATTCGTTAGTACACCCCAGTTGACTCTACATCAATTGCAGAGCTGTGGTACAGTCGATTTCAACGCGTGACTGCATTCTACTTATGCAGGACATGAGTGCCCGCATAGTTGCTACAACTTCCTAAACACACTGGCTTCCTCGATTCACACAGGCTAAGTAACAAAGTTTGATTTGAAACAATTCACCGAAATATGTACACACATTTGTGGAACGCGAACTCACGGAAATCGATTTGGTATAGGTACGCTGGCATTGATCTCTGAAAACCGCTGTGATGTACGACGAAAATACAGTGTCACATTTGGAGTTGCAATTTCTAAAGTCTTGCATTAAACAAAAGGGGTTCTTCACATCTTCACAGCGTTCAAGCTTTCTTGCTAGTGACAGAGTAATCGCATGGATAAACAAAATTGCTTGTTTCGCAACGTATGTGTATATCTTTAAAACGTTGTTCACTTATTTTATTGTATGGACAAAATTGACAATTAATAGAAAAACACATCAACAAGATGTCTTTACTTGAGTTGAACTCCTCCCAACATAAACATTTTTAAAACTGCGAGAAAACTTTAGCTTTCAACAAAAACAAAACTTCGTATTCCTGAGAACATTTAACATAGGGGAAGATAACACACGAAGAATAACTTTTCAACAAATCCACAAATTTTCACCAAGAAATGACTGGGATTCTCGTTGTGATATTTGCGTCCAAAGTGGCAAACAAACTCTGACGCGGTGAAGGAACGTCTGTAGCAATCTTGCACTAGACTATTCCTAATTGCTCAATGATTACCTTTATATAATTAAAATTGGCGGTTGAGAATAAAACATTTGCGTAAACAAAATAAAACAGACAAAAACTAGCAAATTTGCAGAAACATTCTAACATCAATAAGAAATAACACAACACTGACGGGATAAAAATGACATTTGAATACTTTACTTGATTTTCTCATTGACCAGGAAGCTATGTGGGAACTCTATGCCACTCGTCAATAGATGGCACTGCAGAAAGTTGAAGGGGATAATGCAGTTTCAATAGGCTTTTTAAAAATTTCGCTTAATTGATTTTGATGATTTGTTCTGTTTTTTCACTTCAAGACCCAAAATATATTTAATTTATTCAGCATAAGATGGGTAGAATTTTTTTATTCACATAAATATTGTCTGAGATTCAGTTAAAGATTGTAACAAGTAAAATCGAATTAAGGCAAAGAAGGCGAGAGTCTTGCAAATAGAATCGATCAAAAATCCTCCTTACTCCTGGAACCATGTTGGGTGAATTTGCAGATTTCCAAAAGCTTGTATCGGCTATGGCTGACAACTTTTTCTTTTTCAAGAAGGACAAAGCTGGGCAGTTGTAGAAAATTTGAGAACTCATTTCCTATCCCTCCATATCAACCAAGAGAAGCGAAAACTGCGTGGGGCTCCCGTGCCGCAAGGGTGCAGGAATCGTATCAGCTATTGAGTGAGCTTTTGCTCTCTTCCTCATCTCCTCATAGCTTCCTGACTTCCTCCTGGCAACGCTATTCAGAGCTCGACTGTTCAATGTCAGAACGCTGCACCAGCCAATAAAGAGGAGTTTTAACATTGGAAACCTGAGCACACCAGAGATGCCAGATACTACGAAGAGCAATTACGTGAGAGACTCGCCAACGAGATGTGGTTACAGTGCCATTCATCAAAGACGTAGCCGAAACCACGAGTGTGAGCAAGAGAAACGTGCAACCAACGAGGCATACAAAAAAGCGCTGCAATGAAAATAAGACCAGAGCAAGAGGAGTACGAGGCTAGAAGACGGAAGGAGAAGAAACTTTTACGCCTAAAGAAAGGGTCTCTCGCAACCTCCCAGCTCAAGGACATCAAACAGTCTAGGGACAAGCAGAAAATACGGGTCTTCTACAAAAAAGACAAAAGCCTTGCCGCTGACTTGAGGAAAGGCACCCAGGCTCTTCGAAAAAGTGAGGGTAACCTTGTTACTGACCCGCAGAGAATGGTGGATGTGTTTTAACCGTACTTCGAAAAGCTGCTTATCGGGCTTAACCAGGACAGAGTGATAGGGAACCAAGAAATCCCAACTCCAGTCCATGACGATTCACCTAGCTTCAAAGAATCAAGCTCAGATGGCTCAAGGACTTCCGAGTGTTTTGAAACCTGCATCGGATTTTGGCAAGGATATGCGCTGTCGTGTGATTTGCTGGGTGTGATAGTGCGGGATCGCGTTGTAAGCATGGAAGGCAAAAAACGTTCCATCACATACCGACGAAACATCACGATCGAAAGCTACAATTTCGAGGTTATAAAGGATTTGTTCTAATGTCTATCTCGGGGCACACGTGAACTCCACAAACGACATCCTGAACAGTGGAGATCTGACATAGGATCGCCCTTAGCAAACGATTCTACATCGTGTTCTTGAAACAACTCGGCTCCAAACTCCTGACTCTAAGGAGTGAGATCATGTTCTACAAAAATCTTATTTTGCCAGTTCGAAAGCTAAACGATAATCAATACAACACAGCTGATTCTTGGTGCCTTCAAAATACGCCGGAGCAAGGTGAATGGAGAAGAAGAACCAGCAAATGTGGATGGAAGGCAAAAATCCGTCGACAGCATTCGCTGGGCCACATCGAGCACACGCACACCCATGTTCCAGCTAAGAGGGTCTTCAAATCCGAGCCTTTTTGTTATTTTTAAAGCAAGAATGTGCATTTGAATGCGAACGTAATGTTTCTTGGTAATTGCAAATTCGATAGCAGTCTTCGATGGTCTTCTATGTTTAAAGTGAGGATATCGCTTTCGAAAGTCTTAAAACAATCCTGAATCCAAAGCTGTATTCATTTCTTTGTCCAACTCCCGTAAATTGCTATTACTTCCACATCTTGTTCAAATATGTAATCAAGTAATTCGAACTCCATACTAAAATGTATAAATTCAGCATTCCCTTTTTAATTCGGAAATTTCTTCGCGTTTGTATGGCATTCTCGGTATAAAAGTACAACTTAAGGGCAATGCATCGTAACAAATAAGAAAGCGGCCCTTATAGACTTTACTGAAGCCTAGGAGATCACCATAACAAAAAGATCAAATTAACTACAACACATTTTCATTTTTTTAGAAAAAGCTTCCAGCAATTATTTCTTTATTAATGATTCCTTTTTCTCCGGGGACTTCTTTGAGAACGGTTTCTTCAACTCAATGATGTCGGTCTTCAGTGAACGGAAGGATTTGCGAAGACTCGATGTCACACTCTTCATTTTGCTGTTCGTAGACCCACAGTTTGATCGTTGAACTCCATTGCGTGTTGTGTCGGTTGCGTTGCCGGAAGAACCGGAAGACGTCGAACAACTGTCCTTGGATCCAGCAGGTCTCAGGAATTTCCGATTGAAATTCATCTGCGGTGTTCCCCAATTCTTGTCGACCAGTATTTCGTTCTCAGGATCACCCAGTGACGACGATGCCTCACTATTCTCGGTCTCGGTTTGTCCATCATGTTGCGTGTTGTCATCGTGTGATGGTGAACTTTCGGGCTTGCGGGTGTGAATCACTTCGGCTGGAACACTCTTCAAATTTGCCCCCTCGATTTTGGTCTGCTGGAAGTCGATCGGATGCTTCCTGGATGGCTTCACCGGTGGCTTGGGTTTTTTCGGCGACTTAACTTGGTGTATTCGAACGCGAAAGTTAAGGATCTGCAATGGAATCAGTTGTGACACTCAATATTGGACGTCAAGTTGAAAATGGAAACTCTTACCTTTTGCTGGCCGATCAGACGTGCCAGGTCTGTGAGGGACACGGAGACACACGTGCCGTCCAGCAAAATATCCTTATCGTACTCGCTATGAACTGGGAAGCGCTGCGTTATGCACAGCGCTTCATTTTCCGAATGGAACATTTCCACTTCATAGGCAAAGTTTAGCTTTCGCTCTCGAACAGATGATGTCACTGTCATTGTGAAGAGAATGCGATCTCTATCGTAGACTTGATAGAAGTTGAACATCTCATCGAAGACCAGGAAGACGTAGTAACCCGCCAAGGGTTTGTTGCGGTTGTTCAGATCCCATGATAGTTCCACTTCAGTTTTGGCGAAGACCTTGTCGGAGTGCTCCGTTTCTAAGTGATCCTTCCAGTTGGCTTCTATGCCGGTCCAGGCGCATTCGCCCCACACACGGCCCATGAAGCACTTCATGCTCTTGTATATGCACTGCTTCTGGTGCCAGTTCAGTAAGTCCAGTTGCATGCGGCATGTGCAGCCCGAGGCTGCGTTTTGACAACGAAACAAGGCTTTCGAGCATAGCGCCTCCACAGTTCGGGAACGCAGATCGATGAAAGCGCTCTGAGGAGTGTAAGAATATGTAATATTTATTAATTATGAGAAAGTGTTGTAGTTTAGTTGAAGATAATGAGACGCTTCCCATCAGAGAAGCACTGTACTTGTGGCTTTTTTTGTATGCACAGACTGACCAGAGAAGAACGATAGGAAAATTAATTAAAGTAGAACAGCAAGGGTGTGATATATAAAATTGATTCAAGCTCTGGACTGAAGCGCTACACAAATCAGGAGGAGAGCAGGAGATGAGAAATTTTGAAGGTTAATTTTTTTAAATATTGACCAGGACTATGTTTTCAGGTGCCCATAGACAGAGTCCAATTTGAAATCGCTTTTTCGAGCATTTTGGCTAACCAGGCTCGCTTGACTTGAGTACCTTCATTAAACGACTGGATGGCGCAGTTGATTAAGTGCATGCATTGGTTATTGGGGTTCCCGGTTCGAATCCCAGTAAAAGCTTATATCTGCTTATAAGCTTATATCTGGTTTTTAAATCTGTTGCAGTCACCATTTGCCATTGGGATCAAATTAACGGCAGTATGCAGAAATGAAGTATTACAGATGTGTCCGACTTCTACCTCTTTTGCCCCTTAAGAATTTTGACAACTGTTTTTTATATCGTTTTCTCAACCCAAGTTGACCAATCAGAGGACGGCATTTACACTATTTCGTGAATAACTGTCAAAAATTCATGAATATTTGTCAAACAAGCACTTTAATTCGTGGATAGACTAAGGGGCAATCATCTGTGAAGTCGGCTATCTCTGTAATACTTCATTTCTGGGCACTATCATTGAAGTTGTCAATCGGTGGTAGTAGTAGCCTGAACGCCTCCTATCTCAATTAAAAATAATTTTAATCGCACGATCACAAAAATTTAGTGCCTATAACTCGATTTGCTTGTTCAGTAGGTCGATTATAACGGTCGTAAAATGGTCGAAGTGCGCGAAAAACAATTTTCAGAGAGCACGAATGTTGATAACATGATAAAAGATCAACAATTTGTAAGCGCTGTTAGGGTGAATGTCCTTGTCCCATGAGAGAAGGGCAATGTTTGACTTTGACTCATGTCACGAACCAGTGTGACAATCAATTCACTCACCCATCACATGGGCAAATATACCGGCCAGACATGTCCTCAACGCAAGAAACGGATTTCAAAGCGTTGATATGGCGTCTCATGGGCATAGGTATCTGCATTTAGCTGCCAGCGACGAGCCCCTCCTTTAACCTCCATGTGGTGAAAGCTGAGAGACGCGCATCCGACCCATCTTCAATGCGCAACCAACCGCCGGAGGGCGTCGTTCAGTGGTTCGCTTTGTGTGGTAGCGCGGAAATGAATATGTCGCTTTTGAACCCGTGGACCGATCTTTATGAAATTTGAAACATGGTACATGTGCTACGAGATCTTTTCATGGCTCAAAAATGGTTGATATAGTTCAATAACTCATTAACGGAGTAAACTTAAGTGAAAAAGAAAAATCACTTTTTTACAACCACAAAAAGATTTCTTGGCACTTGTACTATGTTTCAAACTTAATTAAAATCGGTCCACGGGTTCAAAAGTTACATATTTATTACTTCAAAGAACTAGTATTCGTCGCAGGTTGGTAATTACAACCCAATTGCCAGCTAAGGTCTTGGTATTGCTACACTTAAAAGGCTCTTGCGGCCAAAGTGGTTGGATATGATTTTCACAACAAGAATAGAGCACTATTCCAGCTTTCAGATAAACAAGGACTTCTGTTGGAGTCTCATGGAGCTATTTGTCTACTGTCCAACAAACGATAACACACACCCTCTGCAAATTTGTGATATAAGATTCCACAGTAAGAAATTGAATATCTCAGAGCTAAGAGACCATTTTTCCACTGTTTGCATGAGCTGGTGTGATGTGGGGTTGCTAGATGCTGTATATAAGAGACATTCATACACGAAAAAACTGGCTTATAAGAAAGAAGAAACATTCATGACTTTTGATGGACAAGCATTTGATGGAGAATCCTGGAGATATGACTACGACGCCAAACAGCTAGAGAATAAAATGTATTAACCCAACATAAACGAATTTGGCCAGGCACAAGGTTTATTTTAAAATAGCAAAACTCTGACAAACGTTTATTGGACCCAGGATGGACAATCATTGTGTTTGTAAACTGTTCGGCAATTATTCTTTCAAGAAATCTCATTGCCATCCTCTAAGGCAATAGTACAAAATTATTTATAAAAACAAATATAAGAGATCGAGGCAACGAAAAATTAAGAGGAGAGCACGGTTTACCCCGACACATTCCAAAGATTCCGATGAACGGTTCCATACAATTTAAACAATTGGCATTCCAAATTTGCCTCCACGATCAACAAGTAGCAAGATAAACGTTGAGATTTTACGGTTTGGACTTCGAAACACAATTCATAGTCTATTAATAGAGTTAAATGAAATGAAGTGGTTTTGATTAGTGATGGGTCTGGTTAGGTTAGGTGAGGCAGGGGGGCTGCTAGTGCATTCACCAGCACACTTAGACTATGTTGGTCCATTGTGACACACAGTCAGACTACGACCACTGATTGACTACTCCAGAGAGAGCGCCGTTTATTTGATCCCAACGACAAATGGTGACTGGACCAGATTTGAGAACCAGATAAAAGCGTATTAACTTTGCTATCGCCGGGATTCGAACCGGGACCCCAACTGCGCTATTCAGTCGTCTGGGGTCAACGCCATTTGATACCCGTGTTTCATTCAAACCGAGTTTAACCGAGTTAAATTTATTTCAAAAGGAGTTACCAAAAAGAAACGTGCAGAACTTGACATGAAATATAAAGATATGTACTGGCTTATTGGTAAACATTCCAAGCTAAGTATTGACGACTAATTGATTGTATACAGGCAAATCCTAAAACCTGTTTGGACGTATGGCATAGAACTTTGTGGTTGTACCAAAGCAAGTAATATGAACATAATACAGACTTTTCAAAATAAGATGCTTGCTGATAAGAACCATCGTTAATGCACCATGATATCAGAAACGACGATATCCACAGAGACCGTGGAATATTACAACTCCAAGATGAAGTTAAAAATAAATTCACGGCTCCACCTCTTTCGAGTCACTGACAATGCTTAAAGAGTATCCATGTCTAGAAAAAGCTTCTCAAATTCGCCTTTCCAAGTCGGCATTAAACTGTAGGTCCCTTCCACGCGTGAAAGAACAATAGCACGCACAATACAAGTGGTTGCTGAGAAGCTAGGCCTCCTCGGACTGTCGCGCCACCAATATTATTATTATTAAGAAGTTAAGAACTTTGCTTGTATACATAAGCGCCGCATAGAAGAGCACACAAACTCTACAGTTCACCCGATCTTTGAGGAAACTAATGTCTTGCGCCGACTTCAAAGGACTAAATCCCTTGATCTCGTACGATAGTCTACACCCGCGCATGGTTGCGGTATTAGCAGGAACATTCATTGGAGAGTAATTGACGATCAGTACCTAAATCATGAAATATAAACTACTGATCAAGTGCTTCACTTAGTTGTAGTCTTAATAAATTTAGGAAGGTCGTTTTAGGGAGTTAAAATCTCACACTTCTATGTGCAAACGTTTGTCATAGGGTCTTGTTGAACTTTTTTTTTATAATTTGCGCGTGCTCAAGGGATTGCTAATACCCTTATGTGTCCGGGGTCAAGACACAGCACGGGCCAAAGGTATAGAAGGAGAAAGGGAGAGGAGGTACCTCTGCACATTGGTCTTAAATATCTGCGCGTTGTATTCTGTGGGAAATATTAGGCTGGGAAGAGCATTCCACATTCCCGCAGTGCGGCGGAGGAACGAGTCTTTGAATTTAACTGTCCGTACGAAAGTAGACTTAAGGGCATACTACAAAGATGAGTGTAATGATGCGATAATATTGTCTCCTATAATTATAATCGCTCGCTTTTGGATTCTATCAAGTAGGTGCAGGGTGATCTTGGGGGCACCAGACCAGATATGAGCGTTGTACTCAAGCTTGGGCGGATGTACGCCTTATAAATTAAAACCAAATCAGAAGGGGTGAAATATTTCTTACATCGACTAAGGAAATCTAAACATTTCGCAGCACTTTTGGCGACCTCAAATATGTGATCGTTCCAACTGTCTTAATACACATACCAAGCATGGCAAGTTTTCCGTTTTCATCGACACAGGCGCCATTCATGGTTAATGGCTGATTATCAACGGTTCGCTTCAGTGACAGCAGACAGCATTGAGTTTTTGAAGCATTGAATTCCACTCTATTCTTTTTTCCCCAGTTGATTATGCTGTCAAGATCGGAATTCAATGTGCTTAACATACGCTGCCGTTCCAAGTCTACGGCCGAAGGCCGGTATCGTGTGTCTTAGAACGAATATGAAAAGCTGAGGGTGCTGTCATCAGCGAAGGAATGGATTGGATTAGAAGTAGCAGACAAGAGATCATTTATAAAAATGAGAAAGAGTGTCAGAGACAGAACTGAGCCTTGGCGGACACCAGCATTTATTTAGTGGACCCCATCCAAAACAATTTGAATTGAACGGTTCGAAAGGTAATTGCCAATCACGCAACGATCTTGATTTCGCCTGCATTGTGCAAAGTCTGGTTCCACTTTTTGGTGAGATAAGCTATCAGATCACCAGTGGACCTGATGATTTATCAGCTTTACCATGACCTTAGAAAAAAGGAACGTAAGTGCTATGGGGGTACGAGGTGGGTGACGAAGATTCGCCCTATTTAGGGACGGGCTGGACAAATGCTGTTTTCCATCTTCTCGGAAAGAGACCTAAAGAGTAGGATAGATGAAAAGGATTACGCAGTGGTTTTGCCAGCTCAGAAGAACACCTCTTCAGAAGTATAGGGGGAATACCATCAGGACCAGCGGATTGGTGCACGTCAAGATCTTTCAGTACTCTTGCAACTGTACGAGGGCGGGAGTGGTGAAATACACACACAGAGTGTCCCATGGTGAAATACACACTCTCAAGTACAGACGTATTGGAATCTGGCAGTGTTGAGCTGACTGCAAAATGAGACGCAAGCAGGTTAGCTTTGTCTAAGGAGCTGACAGCTGGAATGTCATTGTAAATGAGCGGGGGAATTGAAGACGAGGCGGAATTCTTTATATTTTTTACAAATGACCAAACGTTTTTGCTACCCTTGGGACATTGGGACTTTTTGCCTCAACTTTTGCTCATAAGAGAATTTCACACGTCTGGTAGTTGCATTGCAGTCATTTCTGGCCCGTTTAAACTTTTAAACTTTCCACATGATCTCGGGTAAAGAAAAAAAAAATACATAAATAATTTCACAAATGGCACATATTTGACGTTTATCTATTACATTTACTACGTTCCCCTCTATTGCAATATTTCCCACACAGAATAATTACGTTCCATTAGCATTCGTTCGTTCACTGATGCGGACGATCCTTTCACGGATGGGGTGATTCGAGCCCGGGTCTATAACACCGAAGAAGACAACAGCTTGTTTCATTTGAAAGCTTTAAGCCGTATTGAATAAAGAAAATGGTTCAAGGATCAGCTCTTATTTGACTCCATAGTCCAGAACTCCTACTGAACCGAAACGCCATCAAACAAAAGCCAAAACAAATCTCAAGATTCACACCTCTCTTCGAGAACTCTAACCTCAACTCCGGACGTCAATCGAACATTGAAGAGTAAACAGCAATAAATGGAATGTTAATTACAAGAACCAACGACTGGACACGTGAATGGTTTGCAGTGATCAGCAGAAATGAAACACATAACACACCGCTAAACAGCAGCGACCCGAAACTATGACGCAATTTGCGATAACAATCCCTGATATGAAAAAGTCGATTTACAGAAAAAATATCATTCAGGCCTTACGCTCCCAAGAAAAGCAAAATTAAATCGATCGAAAAAATGTTCAACACACAAGCGAGCACACGGGGTAATCGAAATCGAAGATTAGAATCGCCCGTGGAATCTGTGCACGTCTACATGTAGAGGGAAAAAACCCCTTTCTTCAAGAGGCACTATCATTATTTATGATCGTGTATGACTGGCTATGACGTCTGCTGTCTTTCTTTGACGTCAGCTGTCGACAGCGAAAGTCAATGGCTGTGCGGAACGTTAATCGAATTATGGAATATGAATCTAAAATTAAATCGCACTACACTAGTAAGTACTTACCGTGCAGAGGGGGCACAGCATAAGCGTGGTGGTGCACTTCTCACAGACGCTGTGGCCAGTGGCGCACAGTCGAATCGGTGCTCGCATTGGGGAAGCGCATCCTGGACACTTTAGCTCTTCAATTAAACGCTCGTAGTGGTTCTCGGATATGCCAGCGAACGGTGGTGGAGTCGCCGATGTTGTCATCGAGTCCTGAGCGTTGTCCGAAGTGGCGCTGGTGCAATTGGCTGACATCCCGTTTGAAGGCCTTTCCTCGGTTTGCTCTAAGAGGGGATCTGTCTCGGGTACCGCTGGAAGAGTGGGTTCTGGGCTTGTGGCACGCGCTGATTTCAGTGAATTTCGTTTATCCAGCTCAGGGGGGTATGCCTTCACGAGTGGTGTAGTCTGGGTTACGCTGGAAGGTCGCAAAGCGGACGGTGGAGGCGGTGGAGGGCTGTTTGGCAAGTCCAAGTCCGAGGAGCTATCGAACAACTCCTCGATTGAGTAAATCTTTGCCTTGCGCTCGCGTTTCACTACGACGTAATCGTTGTTGGCTGGTGGATCAGCTTGGATATGGTTTAACTTATTCTCTCTGGACTTGCCTTCACACTGGACATCCTTCACTAGCCGCGGCGAGCACAACTCCTTGACAATAACTTTTGTCGGTCCTGGCGGCACTTTCGACGACTGCGGGTGTGGCACTTTTAAATCACTCACAAGTTCATTACACACGAAGCTGTCTTCTGCATTGCCGTTTGTCACATTCGCGATAACGTGTTCACTTGACTCCCTAGATGCAGTCAACTGGAGACCAAGCGACGACTCCGGCAGCCTGGCGATTGAGTTCGAGTCCTGCGAGTCACCAGAAAATATAGTCCTCATTTGGAAAACCTCGGGACTGGCGTCGCTCGCGACTTGATTGACCGCAGCCATGTTTCACTGTGAGAATTTTGGTTTCTTCGATTCTTCGTTCAAATCGAATCAATTTCGATAACACAATTTTGAAATTAAAAAAAAAAGAAACGAAAACGAATTGCTGATAGGTAGACACACTTAGCGCGACCGTCACTGCATGTAATCAGACCGAAGTCTCTTGCCGCGATAATTGTCGAGAGCACTTTTTTCAGTGAATTCGTGTGTTTTTTCTTTTCGCCTGAGGTTTAAATTCTTTATCGTTATCTTTGCATTTCAAGGGAGGGAACGTTCACCAGTCTAGATATTGGAATGGGATCTGTAAAATTTAGACTTTGATTAGACTTCCGAACGGGTGCGTGTGTATGCGTCAATTGGTAAGTACAACCGAGGAACGACGAGCACGAGATGAAGATTTGTCTTCCGGCTGTGTATGAGAACGGCGCGGCGCGGTGACGGCGACGACGACGGCGTCTGGACGAAGAAGAGCCGAGTCGTTGCGTGATGCTTTGTTTAGTGACTGATGTGGGTTTACTGCTTCAAGTCAATTACTGCCTGCAGCATAGTGGTGGAATGCCAATAGCAAGGGGCAGGGGTTAAGCTCGGTGTGTGACGGCAAAGTTCATAGTCAGTTGGACGGGATGTCGGCGCCGATTTAACAATTTTATTTTCTACTATTGGAATTGCGCTTAAATCGAGTAGTTAGACAGGTTGTCTGGGTTTTTATCTGCTAATTACTGAGTGGGGCTTAAGAACGCATAAGGAACGTGTTGCGAAATTGTGGCTGTTGATTATGAAAGTGAATTGGATATAATTTATTTGTTGACAAGCGATTTAGAGTGTTTCAGAAATTGCCTTGGTTGTTTGGAATACAATTTCTTTGGAATGAAACAAATCAGTTACTTTACTTTTACTCGATGGTGGCAATGACACGTGTTTGAAACATCAGAAGTTACCGGTGTTGCTTTCCAATGATGTGGGCTCTCAATATCGAACAAGCTTTCAATCCCGAACGCACGGACACCAACGCTCCAGCTGAGAGGGTCTTCGAATCCGCGCCTCCTAGTTCGAGAAGGAGAGGGAGATCGAATCTGCGGTATAGGGACCAAGTCATCGCATGCGCAAGGAAGCGTACCCAGTACCGTCAGCGATGGAAGGCAGTTATTAATCAGGCAGCCAAGGGTCGTTCACGTCATAAGTAAGCACGTTTTATTTTTACCATAAATGTAAAATATTTGAATTCTGTGAATTTATTTACTTCACAAACATATTTATATTATAGTTGAATTCTGTGAAATGTTAATAAAAATGGAAATCGAAATCGAAGCGTACGATTTTTTTTGTTCACTCAAAGTTGACAGTTTCCACTTTCGGTTCGATTCATTTTTAAGCTCTTAGAATACATAAGTAGTGAAGAAAACCGCTCAAGTCTAAATTTGGTGTCAACTCTAGATTGGGTCAACGTTAACTTCACGGAAAGGTTTGAAGTTCAACAGGCATACGAAACTCACCCTTAAGAAAGCCAACCTAGGCTTCCATTCCTTGATGCGCAAAAAAAAAAGGATTAAGTCAGAGGACTAAGCTGCTGCTCTACAAGCAGCTTATACGGCCGTTCTTAGCGCACGGATTCCCAATTGGCACACCATCTCTAAGACCAGTATGAAGTAGCTCACAATTTTCAAAAGGAAAATACTGAGAATATGTACCGGACTTACCTTCGATTGGGACCGTCAATAACAGGAACAAGTAGCTTCAGGACCAAGCACGCATCGTCCCCTTACAACAGTACATGTTGACACCGTTCTGAAAGTAGCTACTAGCCATCAACAACTATCCTACAGAGGCAATCAGGAACCCAAGAAACACAATCCAACGCAACTTCAACGTGCTGAATCTGCTAGACGAGCAGAACTTTCCAACGATGTCGGATTCTACCAGAGCAGCGATAGCAATTATAATCGAAGTTAAATTGGCTACCATACCACACCAATCCCAAAAATGCCACCACGGACAAAGAGATTTGAACAACCTTATGTAAGAACCAGCCACTGTACAATAATAATAAAAAATATACGTCAGTTGGGCCCCTATTGTTGAGCCAACACCCTAACCTTTAGCTTATAAGTCTAGTTGTAATCTCAATTGCAAAAATAATTTTGTTAGTGGAGTCCCATTGAAGCAGGTGGAGAAGTTTAAGTGCCTTGGGGTCTTCTTCACGAGGGATGGGAGGAGTAATACTGAACTTTTCTGTAGGATTGGTCAAGCTGGAACAGTTTTGACACAGCTTGGGAGATCTGTAATCAGGAAGACTGAGCTTAGCGTGAAAGCGGTTTTCAACTCAGTCTCTGTTCCAACTGTCACCTATGGTCATGAAATCTGGGTAGTAACCGAATGAATAAGATCGGGAATGCAAGCTGCTGGGTTGAGATTTCTTCGTGCTGTTGTGGCAATGAGTCGCCGGGATAGGGTGAGAAACACGATAGTGCGCGAGGAACTCAACGTTGAGCAGCTGCTTCTTCGAACGGAAAGAGTTATGATTCTTTGACTTGCTCACATAGCACGAATGTCCTCATCATCACGACTTCCTAGGCGGGTATTAGATGCGATTCCAGCATAGGCAGACCCAGCATGAGATGGTTGGACCAAGTGCATAAGCTCGCCTGGTTACGCTTGGGCATAACCCCTGTTGAGTTAGAGTCGATGGCGGAGAATCGAGTTGCCTGGAGATCACTCGTGCGTGGTTGGTTTACCCCCGCGGCCTTCAGTGGTAATGATGATGGTGATAATATATTTGAATCGCTTTAAATGACTCGTTACTTTACGCTTTTTAATTCTTACTCTCTTGCTGTCTTTTGCAGAAAACTGTTTTATGTGTGTGCACATCAGGGATGACAATTTACTTCATTATGTAGTAGATCTACTTTTTTTATGTATCTACTACTTAGCAACCTATTTCTACTCCATTCAACTAGTTGCGCCCTTTTGCTTGTTATCAAAATAATTTTACGTTTAGAGTAAAGGCATTTGTTCACATAAAAGTATAAAAAAAAGTACTGATTCTTTTTTCCTTTTCCTTAAGTGAGAATTAAGGCGTGAGCGGATAAACCCTGTTGAGTAAAGGGTTAAGAGCGAAGACTTTTTTACAGGCTAAATTTAAAGTTTGACATTTTTTCGAAAATATTTAAAAATGGAAATAGCACAAATTGGTGAAAACAAGTTTCGAAGCTTGTGAAAGTTTTGTGATTGATTGACTCAGTTTTCTTTTAGCGTCAAAGAGGAACACCAAGAAAGAGAAAATACGGGTTTATGGAAAATGTGCACGCCAATAGGTTAGGTGATTGTGATACCACTAATCGACAGCTAACGTGCCAGTTCCTCTTTGGGTACTAACTAAATAAAACACCTGAAGGTACCTACTGGTATGCTAGTGGCATTTCCTGGATGATGCCCTCCTTTGTTGGGTTACAGTCAATTAATATTTTTTATAAATTTTGCTATGTCCAGAATTTTAATGCCAGACATTTCTTCAAAGCTATTGAATGAATAACTGCCTAGCGTGCTTTTCCTTGTACTGGCAAATGCTGGGCAGGTGCCGAGGTAGTATAGTATAGTTTCTTCTTCCTCTTAGTCCCTACAGCTCCTACAAAAGTCATTGTAGGGGGTGCCCATTCTCCTTGTATGTGTGCCTAATAGGCAATGACCAGTAATAATGCCAACTACATTGCTGATTTCCTTTCTATTTAGAATTAGGAGAGCGCTTGTTGTTTTGGGAATTATTGAAGGCACATCCACCTCCGATTAGCGGCGTTGATGGCATCTGTAAGTAACAAAGTTTTTATTACTTGAAGAGAGGGGTATGGGGTGTCCTGATTACTTGCCATTAACAGACCCATCCCTGTTCTAGCTAGCTCATAAGCCCTTTCGTTGTCTGCAATACCACTATAACTAGGAACCCAGCATAGGGTAAGGTTGTATCTGACCGCTATTTCCCTAAGAGATAGACGGCAAAGTTTTACCATCTTAGATTTGATTGCTGGTGTATCCAGAGCCTTGATGGCCGCCTGACTGTCTATGTGTATAACGATAGATATCCCGTCTATGGGGTTCATAGAGAGTAAGCGGACAGCCTCTTGGATAGATTTTTACTTCTGGCTAGAATATACTACAGTGGTTCGACAATCGACGAGACAGAGAGAAGGATATTTCCTGGGATGACGCAAATGCTCCTAGTCCAGTGCCTTCTTCCGTTTTGGATCCGTCTGTGTATGTTTCCAGATGGGTAGCTGATTTGACTAAGTTTAAGTCCCAGGCTTCTCTATTTGGGATGAGTATTTTATACCCAAATTCAAAGTCTACAGGGCGCGATATAATCTGTATGCTTTGGGATGTTCGCATTCATGATTATTTCCATGTGGCCTAAACTGTGCATTTTACTCCAGCGGTTGCATGCCCTTAACCTGATTGCAGCCTTGGTAGTCGCCAACTTCCCGTAAATGTACATAGGAAGTAGCTGTAGCTGTGTCATTGTTTCCATGGCATGTACGCCAATAAGTTCAGGCAATTTCGATGTCAAAGATGTACCTCGTCGAAAATCCCGATAAAGTCATGGAAATCGTCGGGCCTGAACATCATGTACCACTGACCACTATTTCGATAGCTCAGGAGTTTAACATTGCACTACAAACCATTTGAGACCATTTTAACAAGCGTGGATATAAAAATAAGCTCCACACGAGTTAACGCCAAAGAGCCTCATGGACTAAATTTCTTTCACTGGCGAAGAAAAGTGGGTCACAAAGGACCACGTCAAGCAAAAACACAGTCGTAGTCGTGGTTGAATCACGATGAGTCGGTGCAAACGATGGGGAAGCCAGGATTGACGCCTTACTGTGTGTTTGTTAGAGTTGGCATTGACTCATCGAATATTAGCTAATAACCTCTTAATTCGGACTCGGACTTCTGAACAATTGGACCACCTGAAGGAAGCAATGGCCCAAAAACGGTCAACTTTAGATAATTGGAGAAGAATTGTGTTTTATGAGGCAAACTGCAGTCGCAGGTAGGGTGTTTGGGAGGGCCTTATGCAGTCCTTATATAGTTCGGTCCTAGAACCCAGAGATAAGGGATAATAGAGATATCCAGCTTCAGCCATTATTTCCCCTAGTCCACACTGGAGAAAAATGCAAAACTACTGGTATTTCCTTGTATTTGACAAAATTGAATGCACAAACCATGGATCCACCACGCAATGGCGGCTGATTCCTGGATTTTAGTGGGAAATGGTTGCAAATTCGTGAATTCAGTGGGAAAAAAATGGAGGCAGATTGCTGAATTTGCCCACGATCCATGTATGTTGTTCGGAGGGTGTTAAAAAGTTGACTCGTATTTTTAAGAGAATCTTCTTATATTGTAATATGGACTTTTGTGAATAAAAATGAACTCCGAACTCCGGATTCTGGGGCGCTCCGGTTTAAGTCAAGTCTTCTTCGCTACATACAGGGGGTGAGTGTAGTGCGACAGTTTCTTCCCCCTTACTCGTGGGAACAAAATTAGCTCCATTAAATAAATCAGAACAATTAAGTAAGGTTGAAGTGGCTGACTGCTATAAGGAAAGACAGCAGACACACTTATGGCAGCATAGGTACATTCTGCCACCACGCGGATGTATGAATACCCATTCCGCAAAGCAGTTAGTGCCTATATATGCTATTTAGCCCATTCGGCACGAATTTTTATTCTTTATATTTCGTCTTTACCATTTAAAAGCACACAGACGATCGAATATATTTTTGTTTTATTTTACTGCACTACCAACAAATGTGCACAATCTAAAAGTAAACAAAATATTTAATTAACTCTTAAGTGGGAGGCATTAGAAACGCACAAGTCATGATGCCATATGGACTCAAAATACTGAAAGGGTTAATTCAGCTAGGTTATCGAAGCAATAGGCTCTCAGAAGACTAAATCTACTGATAGAGCACTGCAGATGCATGCAAGTGTACAATGATTTCATCCTCATCCTCACCTCTGCAACTTCGACAGAATCGTTGTTAGGGAGGCCTTGTCGGGAAGTGGTAGTTCCTAAGGCGCAATGCCCTAAGTTCTAAGATTCGGCCCACTTATTCTGATCAGGTTAAGCGTTACTTAGGCCCGAGCGTAGGCCAGAGTTGATTGGTAACTAGGCATACCAGCTGTTCTGCCAACTATTCATTTGGCCGATTGTTTTTAGCTTGTTTTACAGTAGCAATAGGCATGGAGGGTGTATCACCACCCAAAAAGAGTACGGAGCTTGTACCCTTTCTAGGGAGGTCCTCTCTGGAATGTCTCCGTGTCCCGGAACCCACATAAGTTGAATGTTAAAATACTTTGTCATCTAGTTAAGAGAGGCGGCAATTAAGGCAATTCTTGGAGTTGAAACTGACTGAGTTCAGAGATTTGATTGACGATATATGTGTTTGATATTACAGAGAGCGCGGTAGACAGAGCGCGGACAGAGCAATTACACCTAATGAGGATCGTTGAGGTCCAGGCCAGAGATCTTTCCAAATATGCATTTCGCTGTATCATTTATCACATTCAACATTTGGGAATCCTTTGTGAACACCGTGACACATAGCATATTGCACATATTCAACGCGAGGGAATCTATACCACTCCTTTTTATCCATGTACGATAACATGTATGTTGTTCGGAGGGTTTTCAAAAGTGACTCGTATTTTTCGTTTACCGTTGAAAAACACAGAAATTTGAAAAAAAAACGTTCAAATAACGAGCGAATTTTCAAATAAGTACTCTAATTCACTCCACTACTAAGGGTGAAATCAGCTGTTCTCAAGAGCTCGTAGACGTATTCACAGACATTGGACAGGGCACAAGGGCAAGAGTGGTAGAAGTTTTATATCTCTATTATCCCTCATCTCTGCTAGAACCAAGTGATTACTAACTGTTCCTGTCCTTGCCGAACGATTTTGCTGGTGAAAAGTTCGTTTTAAGAGAGGCTTATGAAGCAAGATTCTCTCAGTTTTTCGGCAATAGGAACGAGGGCTTTTTCAAAATGGCAACAAATAATCCAACAAAATTGTGCATATTTGCTATGGTAGCGAGCCATTTTTGATATGGTATAACGCTTACATCTAGCGAGACTTGGCAGCACTAAGACGAGCTCCAAAAAGTGTTGCAGATAAAGCAGAGCAGATGTTATTCTTTGTTGAACGTTCATAGTGAACAGTAGGTTCAATATTTGAGCAACAAAATATAAATAGAAGTTGTGTCTTCTTGAGATTTATATTTTGATATAATTGTTGGCGTTAAAATGGTAAATTCCGCCTTAAATCTCGTGCAAAAATAATGGATTTATTTTTACTAGACCTAATATTCGTGGCACCTCAGCCAAAGAGATTTGTTCTTCATTATCTCCTCCACATTTTGCAAACCTCCCCGTTTAGAAAGGCAATTTGCTTGACTTTCTTGACTCAACATTTTCATCCCTAGTGCCCATCACGCCGCGCGTCTTATTCGCGTGGTCAGTTTCATACGCAACAGTCACGTTTTGAGCTCATTTCAACGAAATTTATTGAAAATGTAATACGCCTCGAAGAAATTGAAACGAATTATATATTCCAAACATAAGGGGGGCACAGCTAGTATATTCCATGTAGATAATGACATGAATGTAGCCGCAAAATAAAGTCGGAATCATTTTATTGCCCCCATCACACCGTTTGTTGATTATTTGACTTTCTTTTCCTATCGTTCTTATCTGGTTTTCATGTTTAATACACTATAATTACTAACTTAAATAAAATAAAGATTTAAGAGTACAGTTTGACACATAACAGCCTTGAAGTTTCAGTCATTCTTAAATCACGATTACGGCTATGGGCGTGTGTACAAACTTCTCTCAGTCTGGCTATCGACTACCACCAATTAACCAGTTGCCTAAGAATGGATTTATTTATAGACTTCGGCTAGTATCAACATTAGTTCTGTCATGTCTGGATTTAGTATGTTGGGCGAGACAAGACTAATGCCGAGCGGTGTTAGTCATGATACTCCTCTAATAATTCACCCGTCCAAACATTAACGTCATCAACTTAGATTTATCCTTTACCTCGTCTGTCGTTCGTTCGTTCAAGTGTGCGTGTGTTTTTGATAAAACACATTTTATTGCTTCTAACGATGGAACGTATCCACATCGGCTGTCAAGGGCTATAACAATAACACACGTGTCTGTGTACATACCCTCTTCTGACATAAATTAACACGATTCGCCCAATAGATTAGATCTTGTACTTAACTGATAGATAGGAATGAACTTATTAACCGCAATCTGTGTGACTGCGTCACTAATTAATTCTATTTGGGTTACATAAGCGATAGGTTTTGTTTGGGCCATGAGCACGTTTAATGACTTGCTGGAGGAATGCACATCTTTTGTCTGCCAAGCGCGAACTCAGCAAATATGTTTATGATTCGGCAAGGAGATTTATTGCACTGAATTGTTGGATGGATGACTGTGATAAGAGCACAGATTGTGTCATTCTTTGAAGAGACAAGTGAACGCTGAACTGATTCAGAGATTCGGGTATTGTCATAGACATCTCGTTTCGCAATTGTAAGTAAAGGCACTTACGTTGTATATCGTGCACTTAACCTTCGAAGCTGCTTGATGGCACTGGAATTCGATAAGAAATTGGGTGAAGTACTTTAACCTCAAGTGTGTTGGCCCCAACAAGTCAACACTCTTGTGCGGTGTAGGGAGAGCAACGCAAACAGTGAGTGGTCGTGTAATCTACGAGTCTCTTCTTTCGGAGTGGTGTGGTGGAACCTTCTGATCGTTGCACGTGTAGGTGGAATCTCTAATGTAGTTGTCAGTGCCTATTAAGTTTAAGAGAAGTACTTAAGTCCGATTGACTATCATTGTGGGAACATTATAAAGCTAATAAACTATTTCAACAATGAGTTCGGAATCTAATGGGTATATATGAAGTGAGTTTCAAATTAATAAGCCAATAAACAAAGTGTAAAACAGAATGAAGTACAAATAATGATCCGAGCCGGAAACTTTGCAAATAAATATTCTATAGAGTATTCTGAATCATTGAAATGGCTCAAAAGTCATCAAGCGCACTTAGGTTTTTTTTTGTATGAGAAATATAACAGAAATAGGCGCACCTAAAAATTTTGTATGCAGAAAACCAACCCCGCATTTCGAAGATGAACCGGTGTCAATATTTTAAGATTTAATATAATTTAAGATTTATTTCGAAGGAAGGACGCCACGGCCACCACCATAATGGCATGAATACAGCTTCAAAATATCCTATTCAGTGTGGGTTCACCCTGTGAGTTGATTCAGTCAAGTATCACTTCATTGGGATAAACACTTATTTTTGCTCGATTTTTAGAGTCAAATATCATGTACCACGTCGACCAATGCGGCACCTTTTTAGAGAATTAACTTCTCGAGATATGGTTTTTATTCTCCACTGCAAACATTGATGGACAAAGACGCAGATGACATGGACGAGATTATTTCGCCAAGTGTAAATACACAAACAAAAATATACGTGCCGCCCATTAAATTGCTGCATAAAACCGGTGTTTATGTTCACAACCTTATGAAAACTCTAAAAATTGCAAATTATTCCATTAAGAAAATCTCAATAGGAATAAAAATACTGTGTGACACTTCGGAAACACACAAATTAGTTGCCCATGCACTCACAGAGGAAAACTGTCAATTTTTCACACATGACTCTAAAAGTTCCAATGTTTTCAAAGTGGTTCTATTTGGATTAGATAACATGGATGTCAATGAAATTAAATCCGAGCTAATTCGAATCGGTCTTAAGTGTCTGGACGTTAAAAAAATAACAAAAACATACGAAAAATACAGTGATACATTTTATTTAGTTTCACTAGAAAACGGGTCAATAAAATTAAATGACTTAAAAAAACATTACAGATCGGTCTGGCATACTGTAGTCCGTTGGAGCTTTCACAGAAAAATTAAAGGTAAACCAACACAATGCAAAAATTGTCAGATGTACGGTCATGGTGAGCGCAACTGTCACATTAAGACATACTGTGGAAATTGTGCGGGTCCGCACAAGACTGTCGATTGCAGCAACCAAAGTTCAGTCAAGTGTGCGAACTGCAATGGTGAGCATAAAGCAAACGATGTCACGTGTCTGAGTAGAGTGAAATACTTGGAGCTTAAAAGCAACCTGCCCAACCGCAACAACTATTCTCGTCAGCAAAAAGCTTTCCACCAAAAGCTTCCAACACAAGCACCGACCTCTGTTCCAGTACAGAAACAAATAAATCTTTCATCGATGAAGGATTTTCCGTCTCTTTCGCACCCAAGATCAACTGCGCGAAGAAATCCACAAGTGGATGTCATCAGCTGTTCACAATCGTCAAACACATTGGAAGGTGACACTCGCCGTTCAAAAGGTTTAATCGGCAACAACGAAAATCTTTTTTCCATGGAAGAATTAAATGAACTAGTCATGGAAATGATTTCAAAATTGTCCTCTTGTAAATCCAAATCAGATCAATTTCAAGTTATCGCACAATTAGCTTGTAAATTTTTGTATTCAAATGATGATAAATAATATTAACATGATAGATAGAAACTTAAACATTGTAACATGGAATGCTAGAGGGATAAGAAACAAAAGCTTTGAGTTTATAAACTTCTTAAATGCAAAAAACGTTCATGTTGCTTTGGTAAGTGAAACTTTGTTAAATCCGTCTTATCGCTTGTCCACTCCGAATTATAAGTGTTATCGAGTTGATAGAACTATTGGAAGTGGGGGTGGAGTTGCAATTCTCGTTAAACGATCGGTTCAACACTCGCTCTTGCCTATTATTAAAACGCATCTTATAGAAAATGTTGGTATTGAAGTTCAAATTGGGAATCATAAGGCAGTTAAAGTATATTGTGTTTATTTTCCTGGTGGCGTCATCACAAATGCGAAGAAGAACACATTAAGGAATGATATGCGTAAAATATTTTCTTTCAACGACGACTTCATAATAGGAGGCGATCTTAATTGTAGACATCGGGAATGGGGTTGCTTACGAGCAAATTCCTGGGGAAATATTCTCTCTAATCTTTCTGTTACGTTGCCAATTACCGTCTTGTATCCTTGTACTCCAACCTATGTCCCTGCTGGTTCACGTGGCCGTCCATCTGTGCTTGATCTTTTTGTAACTAACTGCCCTAATATTGTCTCTCAGCCCGTAGTATTTAATGAACTTAGTTCTGATCACAACCCTGTTCTGTGTAAGCTGTCAGTTAATCGTGAAAAGCATGTCCAATATGTCCATAATTTTAAAAATGCAAACTGGGCAAGGTACAGAGCCAAATTAAACGAAAGACTTTGTCATGCTGATACTAACTTGAATAACATTACCTGTGAACAGGATGTTGATTCCCTGTTGTGTAATTTTACTGGACAAATTATAGATGCAGCTAATCAAAGCATACCGAAAATTGTTACAAAGGACAATTCCTTTAAGCTTCCTCCCCACATTTTACTACTTATTAAGAAAAGAAATATGTGCCGAAGAAATTGGCAAAGATACAGACTGGATTTCTTTAAACACGAAATGAAATGTCTAAACAAACTTATTCAGGATAACATTGTTCGACTTCGAAATGAATCCTGGAATAAAAAGCTCAGCAGTTTAGATAAAAATTCGAAGCCTTTCTGGAACATGGTTAAAATAGTTAGAAACAGAAACAGAACTATACCATGCCTGAAAAACTCAACTGATATTTTCTACACAGATGTTGAAAAAGCAAATACACTTGCCTTGACTTTCGAGCGCAACCATTGTGTATCACAAAATTTAGGTGATATTCACACAGACTCTTTGGTAAACAACACTATGTTAGCATTTCAAAGATTGCAACTAGATACGCCATCGGATGTATACGTTGAAGATGATGACATTGAGTTCTTCATTAAAAATCTGAAGACGAAAAAATCTGACGGCCTAGATATGGTTAAAAACATCTATCTTAGGGAGTTACCAAAACGTGGGATTATGATGGTGAGACATCTTATAAATGCTTGTCTCAAGTTGCGGTATTTTCCAGCTAAATGGAAACTAGCCAAAATTGTACCGATACCCAAGGCTGGTAAGCCACCAGATAACGTAGAAAGCTACCGACCAATTAGCATACTGAGTAATTTGAGTAAAATTTATGAAAGAGTTCTTAAGGAGAAGATCATGAAATTTATTGATGAGAAACACATACTTCCGAATGAGCAATTTGGTTTTAGACCTTATCACAGTACGTCACATCAAGTCAAGAGAATTTGTGATTATGTAAAAAGAAATCGATCAAGCGGAAAATCAAGTGGCATGGTGCTACTTGACGTCGAAAAGGCTTTCGATAGTGTGTGGCATTACGGTCTACTATACAAAATGATTAACCTAAAATTTCCATCTTACCTGTGCAATATTGTTTTAAGTTATTTGTCAAATCGATGTTTTCAAGTGCATGTTAACAATGGTGTTTCTAACATAGTTTTTTACAATGCTGGAGTACCGCAAGGTTCTGTTTTGGCCCCCATATTGTATATCCTTTATACATCTGATTTTCCGAAGATACCTGAATGTGAAACAGCGTTTTACGCTGACGACACAGCTATTTTTTCGTCGCATGAGCTTGGTCTTGTTATTGAGACCAATCTTAAGATTGCGATAGAAATTGTACTTAGCTACTGCAATAAATGGAAAATTAAAGTAAACGAAGACAAATTGCAAGCCATCTTTTTCAGCCGAAAAAGAAAAGCTTGTTTTCTCCCTTCCAGTAGCTTGCAGGTAAATGGAATTGATGTGGAATGGCGAAACTTCGTAAAGTACTTAGGTGTATATCTAGACTCCAAATTAACTTTTCGTGAGCACATCGCACAAACCGTTAATAAGGTTAAAATTGCAACGACAATTTTATATCCATTTATTAATAGGAAATCGTTATTGTCTATATCAAACAAAAGCATAATATTTAAGGTCATATTCCAAGCTATACTTTTGTATGGATGCCCGGTATGGGGAAAATCCGCCAAGTGCCACATTAGGAAATTACAAGTGGCTCAAAACAAAGTCCTTAAAATGATGTTAAATCTACCATATGATTTCCCTACTTCAAGACTGCATGAAAGAGCGGGTGTTGACCCAATCACTTCACGAATATTAAAATTAACAAATAAATTTATAAACTCATGCGCTTTGACCGAAAATCCCTTAATTAACGACTTGTGTACCAATAATTAAAACATATACATATATATTTTGTTTATTTATTTATTTAAATTGTTTTCATTGTACATTTTTGTTTTAGTTATTCATATATATATATATATATCTATTTATTTATTTATTTATTTATTTATTTATTTATTTATCTATTTATTTATTTATTTATTTATTTATTTATTTGTTTACTTATTTATTTATTTACTTATTTGTTTATTTATTTATTTATTTATTTATATATTTATTTATTTATTTATTTTTATACTTATTCTTATATACGAATATAATCATGTATTTTATATATATATTCACATATATATATATATATATATATATATATATATTTTTTTTTTTTTTTTTTTTTTTTTTTTTTTTTTTTTCTCTCTTATTGAAGGTTTTTCTCGTATTTTCCTTCAGATTTCGACAGTTTCCATCAAATATAAATAACTTAAAATATAAATATAAACGTTTTTCAGAAGAAAGATGCATAATTCATCACATCTCTGTAATATATATTGTGCGATAAACTAAATCAAATGTAAACTTTTTATACGGAAATAAACTATCTATCTATCTAACTTCCAAATGCTTCGCCTCAAATAATGTTTAGACTTCTGTAAGGTGCTTGACGGCTGGCCCGCCAGTGTTAATAAGATTTCCTTCGAAATATAAGACGAAATAGCATGGACATGCAACCGGTAGCACAAAAACTGGCGAAATTGAACTTCTGCATTCGATGGTGAGTTTCCCTAGTGGTGTAAGAATAATAATGAGAGTCTTGTAGTTGAACACGCTCCCCAATCTTTTAAGTTAGTTGAAGTGGCTGACTGCTATAAGGAAAGACAGCAGGCACACTTATGACAGCATGGATCCATTGTGCTACCACGCGGATGTACGAATACCCATTCCGCAAACCAATTAGTGCTTTTAATAAAGCGAAGAAGATCACTGACTTTTATGCTACTTAGCCCTTTCGGCACGAATTTTCATTCTTTATATTTCGTCCTTACACAAGCACACAGCCGATCGTATATCTTTTTTTTTTATTTTACTGCACTTCCAATAAATGTGCACAATCTAAAAGTCAACAAAATATTTAATCAAATCTTAAGTGGGGGGCATGAGAAACGCACAAGTCATGATGCCATATGGACTCAAAAAACTGAAACGGTTAATTCAGCCAGGTTATCAAAGCAATAGGCTCCCAGAACACTAATAGAGCACTGCAGATGCATATGATTATCCTCACCTCTGCAACTTCGACAGAAATCGTTGTTAGGGAGGCCTGGTCTGGAGGCTGCAGTTCCTAAGGTGCAATGCTCTGCAATGTGGCCAGTTAGAGTTCTAAGATTCGGCCCACTCATTGTGATAAGGGCAAGCGTTGCTTAGGGCCGACCATAAGCCACAGTTGGTTGGTAACAAGGCATCCTAGACCAGCTGACCATTTACGATTCATTTGAGGAAGTGTTTCTAGACTTAGTAGATGTTTAATAGTAGCGATAGACATGGAGGGTGTATCACCCCACGGAAAAAGTACGGAGCTTGTACGCTTACCAGGGAGTTCATCTCTGGAATGTCTTCTTGTCCCGGCACCGACATAAATTGAATGTTGAAATACCTGGTCATCAAGTAAAGAGATGTGTGGCAATTAAGGCAATTCTTGGAGTTAAAACCGAATGAGTTGAGAGATTTTATTTTACAGAGAGCGCTGTAGACAGAGCGGTAGTTATTGATTCGGTAACAGTTAGAACTAGACCTACTGAGGATCATTAAGTATCCAGACCAGAGTTCTTTTCAAATATGCAGCGATCTTAGCACGATCTCTCCTCTCTGTATCATTTATCACATTCAACATATGTATAAAAGGCGTTACTGAGGAATCCTTTGTAAACACCGTGACACATAGCATATTGCACATATTCAACGCGAGGGAGTCTATACCATCCCTTTTTACTCGCCGTAAAATTCTATAAGGAAAAAACAGAAAGACGAAGCTCTGAATAGAGCCAGAAATCGGTTTCTAAGTTTGGACATTGGTTCAACAGCGAGGGCTTTTATGGCCGACGTTGAGCAAGAAGAGATAATTGTTGCAGATGTGAGGAAGTTGGCATGCTTATCATATCATATGCATTGTGTCTGAATACATCGCATAGCAAGGAAGAAATAAAATTCTTCCAACACTGCTCTGCAAATGGCTAGCCCTAGCAAAGGCAAGAAAGCAGTCCCTGGCTTAAGCAGATAGCCTTTAAATTTCTTGTCTGGATCTGGGCGGATTTCTCGTTGAAAATCTGACGTTAAGAAGAGGGTAAGAGGTTAATGTGAGCGACCGAAATAAGGGGGGGGGGCATGGGGGGCCCACATACCTACATTAGTAGGTGATTTATCACATTCAACACCATCTTGGAGATGGTATCTACCAGCGGACTGTGGGCGACTGAAAATAGTCTGAGCATAAAGCACAAAAGAGCATAGAAGACCGTAATCGTTGAAAATACTAAATAGCTCACATTGGCCCTCCAGTCAAATAATGCGAAATACTAAAATACTAGCCTTATACTGGACAGTAGAAACCAAAAGGAAGCTCAATATAGAGGAAAGAGCAATAAAAGCCATCGCGACCCTGTAGCAAGACCTTTTTCTCCTTTGAGTAAATAAAGGACTCAAGGGTGGCTACGTGCTGTGGTGGATTGTCGTTTGGGTTGATTTCTCGCTCGAACGAGTTCGGTCACTGCATCGAGTTTTCTCAAAGTGAGCTCTTGAATTTTATTTCATTTTTAGTAATTTTTTATTTAACTTTTTATTCGCTTTCAGAATCCGTTTTACACTGACACATTGACTTTTCACAGCCGTTATCAGACCCATCCTCAGTCCTAAGCACATCTTAACGTCCTAAGGAAGGTACAAAGACAAGCCGGCATCTGTATAAGTGGAGCCTTGAGAGCCACTCTGACGCACTCAAAAAACCTATTGAATCTTACTCCCTGAGATATACCGTCAAACCTCTGTAAGACGAACATCCTTAAGAAGAATTTTTCTATAAGTCGAACACAAATTGTTAAATTTTTCAGAACTCGTACCGCAACCAACCTTACCTACACATCCCTGAGAAGAACTTCTAAACCCTGATACCAGAAAGAGACCTGTGTTAGGGCGGCAAAATACTCTTTGAAAAACGCCAAACACAACTACACAGACAGATCCAAAAGGGAAGATGGAGTGGAAAGTGGTTCATTCTCTGAACATCTCAATCTTAATTAATCACTGCAGTGTCCTCCAAGCGAAAATAATGGCGATTAGCGAAGTCCTATCCTGATTGAGGTGGAATGTGATATCCACCCGCGATAAATGTCTCTTTACGGATAACCAGGCAGCAATTAAATCCCTGACAATCGTTCTCTATAAACTCTAAAGTAGTCATAAGCTGACGCGCATCTCTTGACAAGATATCCGAACAGTTTCACATTCGCCTTTGCTGGGTACCAGAGTATAGAGACATTATGGGCAACTGTGAAGCTGACGACACTCTCGCAAAAATCGCCACTAAACAGCCAGATGATGGAACCTTTTGTAACAAAGGTAATCCCTTAGCCACCTTCAAGTTACAGCTCGACATTCTAAGTAAACAAAAAGTCAACGCGAGAAAGTGTACAGGATCAGGAAAGCTTTTTTGGGGTTTTGCTTAGGTTAGGTACGTTAGGTAGGAGGGCTGCTAGTGCAATCACCAGCACACTTAGACCATCATACTGCTACCACTGATTGACTATTCTTCTGATAGTGCATTAAATTTGATCCCAACGGCAAATGGTGACTGGATCAGATTTGAAAAACCAGATAAAAGCGTATTAACTTTGCTTTCACTGGGATTCCAACCGGGGATCCCGCTAACCAGGGGCAGGCACTCTACCAACTACGCCATCCAGCATTTTTCTGGGTCCTGCTTCCTTGACAATCTACGCAACCTTGGTGAAACACCGGTCAAATCAATTCGGGAATCACTGACAAAACTGGCTCGCTGTCGTAGGCTAGGCTTCTTGTCCTAAGAGCATCTTTAAAACAACTTATAACCTACCTACCATGGTACCTACCAAGTGAGATGTTATATCCAGATAACTGCTGGAAACTTACAGTTTTTCTTGCCTAAACTAGAACTGGTAAATCAAGTCTAAATCCGATGTGTGTCAAGCTGTGCCTTAAACGGACACATTTTTTCCTGATTCCTTGGGCGGACACCGTCGCTGTCTGATTAGGGAAGACTTTACCGTATTCCACTCTCATGGCCGAACCGAACTGCTGATAACGGAGACAAGACAAAAGGATGGTTAGCGGACAAACTCATTTCTAGCCAATCTATCTTGATTAGCAGCTCCTTGGTGACAGAATGATGATGATGAAGTTGATTGCACAATCCACAAAGTCGATGTAGATACCGTTTGTCGGATAAGATTAATGAATGCGATGACGGCAAGCAGCAAAACAGAAAAAACAAGCTACAAACGTCCGATTCTGGAATTACTTTCGACAGCACAATCGATTGCTGAGAACGCGAGAATGCGAGAACGCGAGAACGCAAGAACGCGAGTACAGAGCACGAACATTGAACAGAAGCACTTGGGTTTGTTTAGGTCACGCTGCATCTACACAGATTCTCAGATTATTCCAATTAGACCGAATCGACATGGTTTTCCGGCGCATCAATCAAGTTCGAACTCGCAGACAGGTACGTGGCATTCGCATGTGCATATCCGCGTCTACTTTTCACGAGGAAGGCGTGGATTTATCTAGTCACTGCATGAATCACTCAACTGTAACAATTTTCCGAAGAACGTACCCACGCCGAGGTTGCAATCGAATGATTATCTCACACCTCACCATGTGACAGAAAAAATAACAACTACTTCACCGAACTTTACCACAAAAAAGAAACCCTATCCACACGACAGGTTGACTTTCAGAAACTACTACAGCAACTACAACTGCAAACTGTATGCGGTAGTTTTTGTGTTAATCAGCGAAACGTTCACCGAACTCGTAACTCGATCAAAACAAACTGGCGCCGCTGCCGAGCACATCACACAGGCTAGCCAGTCTGTGCACTACCATTTGGAAATTGGCAGCACACAGACCGAATACGTCACTATTCCGGCCGTCACCAGACCCAAGGCGCGTTGGCTGTGTCGTCGGCTGTGTGTCAAGGACCGCAAACCAACACCCAACGCTGTCGCCACCCACATCTCCTTGCCTCTGCACGAGGGACTCTGGAATTATTATGATTATCTCATTGTGTAGAGAAACGATTTTGCTTTCGGAAAATGTGACCAACACTCACTAGAGCACTCGACGCGTGTGTGTTTCTGGACTATTCGCCATTCAATTACATTGCCGTTTGCATGTATTACACACCGGGGTGTGTTTGTTATCGATTGAAAAGGTTTTCCTAATCATTTTGTTGTTTGCGGAATTCCACAAGGTCGGCCGGCAGAACATCTGCCACACGGCGAACTGGGCGGTCACTCCAGGTGTCGAGTGTGTGCGAGGGAGGCTTTGCGCCCGAAAATGAGGAGCAGCGCTCTGTGACCATCGACAGGGGAAAGGCATTCGCTGCGAGAATTATATGTTGTCTGCAAGACTTGCTTAATGGATGTTTATGAGCGGACGTGGTGCAATAATAATTTCACATGGATGGGGAGGGATTTTATAAATCACTATATTATGCTGGCCTCGTCGTACGGCGACGTCGACGTACTACGGAAATATGTTACGTATACGCCCCAGTATGCACGACTGTCATTTGGTGTTTGTGAATACTAACGTTAAATGAGTGTCACGATGAAGTCAGCGCGCTGCATAGTTCAAGGACGCAGTTTCATTAAATGCTGAGACTACGCTTGAATGGCTGCAGCGTGGGTTTTTGCGAAAGCAGTCTTTTTAAGATTCCCAGAATTCATTTTGAATAATGAGCAGGAGAGGCGACTTCAAACATTTTTTCCAGTTTTCAAGGTCTGTGACAACACATGTTTGATTGTTTCACTGCATTCACATCTATTGCGAATGCGATCTCACTGCACACCCGTCGGAGGCAACGTTCACCATCGTCTTAGTGAATGTGAGTCCGGTCGTTGTGGCTTTTGTAATAGTTTAGTTTGAATAAACTGAAGGAGAGAAAGGAAGAGCTTTCAAATGAGAAACTAGAAGAGGACAGGTCATACAGGAATAATCACAAATGCGAGACTACCAACGCATACATATTATACAACATCCGCTTTAGACTTCGAGTTTGGGTTCAAAACACTAATCCCAGAAAGAGATGAATTGGAAAAAGATCTGGTAAGAAAACCAGGCTACCTGGAAATCTACACAGATGGCTCAAAAATAATATAAAAACGAGGGCACCGGATTAGGAGTATTTGCGATAAAGCCGGACATATCCTTTTCCCCGTCCCTTCGACTGCCCGGCCATTGTAGTGTATTCCAGGCAGAAGTTAAAGCTGTCCAAGAGGCTACCTGCTTACTGTCGATGAACCCGATAGACGGGCAATCTATTGAGATTTACTGACTACCTATAGTATGGCGGCCATAAAGGCTCTGTATACACCATCAATTAAATCGAAGACGGTAAAAATTTGCCGTCTATATCTTAGGGAGATAGCGGTCAGATGCAATCTTACCCTATGCTGGGTCCCTTGTCATATTGGTATTCCAGGCAACGAAAGGGCCGACGAGTTAGCAAGAATAGGGGTGGAACTGCCACTGGTAAATAATCAGGACACCCTATATCCCTCACTCCAAGTAATAAACACCATGTTATTTACAGATGCCTTCGACTCCGCTAATCGAAGATGGATGGAAATAGATACATGTAGGCCTTCGAAGCTTATTTGCCCCTCACTAAATCCAAACAAAACAAATACACTTTTTTACATTCCTGTACATTACATTCCTGTTTCCGCATAAGTATGGCTGGTCATGCATGATTTCTGTTTATAAATATATTCTGTTCAAAATATAAATATATGTATAAATAAAGTACAGTGACTATGCATGGCAGCAGCCGGCAACTGCGTTCATAAAAGCAATGTGACAACCAAACTGCGATCACCTTGGCAGTGGGTTTTGTTTTGTTGCACGACCGCAGGAAACCCGAAAAGTAAGCATATTCATGCAAAATTGGTTCCATCAACATCATACTGTAGTAATAAATAAAAAATAAATAATAAAATGATCAACATAATGAATTCCTATCCTTTTTGAATCCCCTGTCAGATCCTTGTCAGCTAAATAATTGAATTAGAAATGTAACCGACAGAAGAAAGAACAGAATAAAGTAAGATACAAAATCTTGTAATATTTTTGTACACTCAATAAAATTAAATGAAAAATGAAATGTCAAAGGGATCGGACGTTGCTTTTATTTAATTGTTCCAATTTGTTAATTATAACACGGACATTCTCTGTTCTTTGGAGCATATTTTGACTTCCGATACTTTTTATTTAAAAGAATGGCCCTTTTCCTTCGTATTTTGCTACTATTTCATTTTTATGTTGCAGTTATGAACTCAACCAAACGCAGCTGTACGGATTAAGAACTCGTGGAAACAGTCATCGTTTTCTCTGCACGTGTCCAGCTCTTGCTAGAGCCAGAGAGCAAGGGCTTGGTTAACCCCTATTCAACTCACTTGATGAGATTTGCGCGAAAGGATCTAGTCCTTCTTAAATTCCTTAGGTTGGGCTAAGAGATTATTATTTTTGGTTACAGAGCTCTGGCAATAAAATGGCACATTGTGCTAATTAGGTTATCATCGAATCACTACGTAAGCGTCATTTCTTTGCAGATTGGTTGTTGGAATGCGGTTGAATAAATACTCGAAAGCACATCTAATCTAAGCCCCACCTCAGGCTCAAAAGATTAGATTTATGTAACATCATATGACTGCAGTGAAACACGTATGAAGTGAGCACTCAAGTGGGGAAAGTGATGTACCTAGAGCAGCTATCAATAAATCGTGTCAGCTGGATATGCCTTCCGGTTGGTTCGAGGGGTGCCGTGACATTGTGCCAAACGACATTATGCCAGGTGGACAAATTTGGCATAATGACGCTTTTGAAAATGTCATTAGCCCGAATATTAATACAATGCACTCTAACTAAGTCGAATTTCTCCCTAACTCGAAGTTTTTCGCTATATTTTACGTACATTTCCTTCAAATTTCCATACAAAAAAACTGTCTCTAAGTCAAACTTCCTCTTGCTCTACAAATTATGGTATTCTCTGACACTTCGGCTTAGGGTGAGTCCACAGTATTGAGCGTAATGTTGATTTGGCTGAGCGTCATAGAGCCAGCTTGGCACTTCTTCTCTTGAAATTTTCATAATATTATATTGTTTACTAATAAACAGTGGAAAAGCCCCCCCCCCCCCCCCCCCCCCCCCCCCCCCCCCCCCTGCAACCTCACTGCCTGGATCACTGTAGGATTTGGAGTAGGTGTGAGCTTCTGTCTACGGAAATAGACAGAACCACGCACCAACCTTAAATGCTATTGTGACCCTGGCAAGCGGCTGCTGGTTTTACTGACATTCCACACCAAGCACGTGAAACCAAGCTAATGAATATGCAAATTTGGCATAAAGTCGCAAACTGGTTTGGCCTTACGACGCTTTACCAAAGTGACATTATGCCAAATGTTAATATTCGGCCTAATGAGCCATTCACAGGCGTTATTTTTACCAATTTGGCCTAATGTCGTTTGGCACAATGCCACGGCACCGTTTGAGGACAGATGTACCACGATTAGGCTTAGTTCTACGGGTGGTGGGAACCACAGAAGTAGACCCTAGAAAATATAATATTGATACCCAGATGATTACAATCGGATGATATCCTACCCATTGAAGAAATGCGTGTCCCAATAGATGGCTATCTACATATATATTTGAGCTTATCTATTCAAAAAGACAATTATGTCCCTTTGAATATCGCGTTCTACACAAGCGACCCCATTGTTGGGATTCTTGATTGCCATCGTCCCATTTAAAAGACATTGCAATGATTGGGAAGGAGTCCTGATGTACTGATGTTATGATCTTCCATAACGCACTCATCGTCATCCCTCTTGAATCCATTTCTAAATATTCACAGATGATTTTTCTTCGTCTAGTTGTCACGTGACTTCCAGTAAGACTGGTTTCTAAACTTCTCTTGAGCGCGGGTTCAAAATTGTAAGCTCGTTGTCTTGGGTAACGATTCTCCATCTTCTTAGACAGGTAAAGAAACTTTAGTTCGATTGCTGTGAAAGTCGTTGCTTGTCCAGTGGTGAGCAAGTACTAGTCAATAGACTGAACAGTCAATCCAACTGCTCTTCCATATATTAGAATATATTCCACAGATTCACACATCCATTCCCATTCTCCACCCCACAAAGAGTACTTCTGCACTTCTTTCCCAATGGATAAAAATGATTCTGGTCTTCTCCAAATGAGGTCTTATTTAGCGATAATTTAATCTGTTTGAAGGCATATTCAATCAAACTAAACAGAAGAAATAAAGAAGCAGAAAATTACTTGGGAAGCACCTCTCCATTCGCAACAAAGCATATAATAAGCACTAATTACAATTTGACTCAATTGATTTGATTGCACTTTCTTGCTGTGGCAAGACTAACCCACGTGCTTTGGCAACAGTGAATCGAGACTAAACGCTTGCATCACAAAGGTTTCAAATCTATACGCTAATTGCTAAACGTGTTCAGTAAACGTTTCGTGTTTCTTAGTAAGCGAACAACCAGTGAGTGTCTCTTGTATACTTTCCCAAAGCGTGGATAATGGTTTTCACCACTTTTAATAAAAAGTGTCATTTAAAGGTCCAGGGTGCCACAAACGGAAATAAAAAATATATTTTTGTGCCGCCCCACGACTTTTGAGAAAATTCATTTCGAGACCACAGAGCTAACTCAGTTGTCAACACTAGATGTACGACCTCTGCCAAGTCTATAAAAGTGCTCGCATATGTCGGAGACATTGGCATTATCGGAACAAGACAATGATCCACTTACCCCTGAGGACCAGAGAGGGCGAACCAACGCCTTGAGTTTTTCTTCAGGTACCAATCAAGTTCATGAATTATTGGACAATCCCTCTCATTCGTAAAGATGCGAAGCTGGTCTAAAACATCTTGCTGCTCTTGGTGTCGCTCAGAGCCGCACACGATCATAGCAGTCTAGTCGTCTCAAACTACATGACGCGTTAACATTAATCTCAAACCATCCCCTTGATTTGGGTTTAATGCGCAACCGCCATGACGCTCCCACAAGGGCACTTGCTACTTAAGTTTGAATATGACTCTGGTCAGAACTTGAAAAACGAACACATCTGCAGCAGCATCTATTAAATAATCGCTACAATCAGCGACATCTACTGTTCGAAAGAGTTAGGTTAGGTTAGGTAGGGGGCTGCTAGGGCCAGCATACTTAGACCATGTCGGTCCATTGTGATACCCAGTCAGACTACTACCACTGATTGACCACTCCAGTGATAGTGCCGTTAATTTGATCCCAAATGGTGACTGGACCAGATTTGAAAAACAATTTAAATGCGTTTTAACTTTGCTTTCACTGTACTTAACCAACAGCGCCATCCAGTAGTCGTCCAAAAGAGTTGAACCTTCGTGAAGTTTTGATGAATACTTACGTTCTTCTTTTAATTTTCCTTAAATTCCTCGAATCCGAGTAATTATCTCCTGCAGAGTAGTTTTCTCTCGACCTTGAGCTGGTGGTTAATATACAAACTTTGTACATGGCTTAATTTTGAATTGCGAAAAGCTCGTAGAGGGAAGTATGTTCACTGAGTTAAGCCTAATCTTCAAATAGACAATGGCTCATAAATTGGAAGTCGTATTTTTCTTAAGAAAGGCATCACACAGAAAGACAAGTTGAGTTCGAAGCTTTGTCAGATGCTGTATTCTAGCACCTCAGTAGGTCAAGAACCCCTGAGACTAAGAGCCGATTGCAGTCTGACAAAGAAAAAGTGGAATAATGGTACGATCGTGCCACATCGGATGCCAACGCAATGCCAATGCCTATCAAATTGATAACAAGCATTAATCGAAAGGATTGTGGTAGAGAGAGATTCAGAGATTCAGTTGGTTGATCTGGTCTGCAAAGGTTTGAATCCTCAACAGATTATTGTATTCAATGTGAGAAGAGTATATAAATGCAGAAATCATTTTATCACCAAAACGACTATTTCAAATAAATTTCAACACATGGAAGCAGGAGAATAATTAGACGTCACTACGATTGATTGATGAGCTTTTTGGAGAAACAGAATTCTTATCGAGTTCATAGTTTGACATACGCTCAATGTTCAAACCGATCATTACATAGAGAATTATAAATGTTTCCTGAATTCGTCAATGTTATACTATCGTCTTGTGAACATGACATTGATTAATAACTATAATAACAACATTTATAGCGCTTCATTCAGTACTTGTACCTAGTGGCTACAACAACCATTCGCGCACTACGTCGTATTTTTCTCTCACGAATGAAGGAGACCTACGGTATTCTGCCGACTCCGAATGGGACTGTTTAAAAAGCTTGTTCTAGAAAATGTGTCTCGCATTATTATGTTAGACACCCAGCGTAGGAGTCGACGCATATTCCCATTACCACACACCAGCCACATAAACATTGATTAGTACTATTGTTTAATTCCCTCTAAATTAATTGGAAACACAGACAAGGCTCCTCCAAAGGTTACAATCCGTTTCTTGCTATTGAACGTCTCACACACCATTCACTTATTTTTGTTCTTCTAACATTATTGATTCTATTTCACTTTATTCACTTTGCATGCTTTTTAATAAATTCTAACTGCGACAATAACGGTAGAAGCTGTCATACAAACAACATGTTCATTGAAGAATCCGATCAAGTTAAAGTAAGGTCAACAAATGCGCCTACGATACAAACGCACATCACACTTTCGAGTCAACAGACCATGTCCTCTTAATCAACCAGACAATTCTTCATCTCAGCTTGCGACTTTTTTACACAATCAAACAGTTCCCAAGAAAATTCAATCGGAAACACGTTCCGCGATAAGAAACAGCCGTTCGGATGAAATTCAAAACGAGACTGAACCACAAGGTGTCATGCATGGGTTCCTTAGAATTCTACACATCTCTAATTGGATTATACGAATGAAGAAAGGCCCGTTAATGACGATTGTGAATGGCTTATGACTTTTCCCACACACAGGAACTGAGTACAAGGCGGCGCGCCGTAAGAAACTTTGTAATGAATCAAAGAAGAAACCCAAACAAAATATTTACACTCGTTTCTCCAATAGAACATTTCCGTTTTATTTCTGTTTACTTTCTCAAATTAAATTTCATAATCCTCCGGGTGATATAATTCCGTTAACAATCGATAGACATAGGACGGAGCGTGCCCACCCCTGGAAAGGAAAAGCAAACAGCAATAAGCAAAGTGCGAGTCACTAACGCTGTCAAGATTGTACTTACATGTTTGAAATGAAGAGTGTGACCAACTCTGGTGGGACGTAATCAAAGATTGGACTGTAAACTTTGGCGAATTGCGCTGCCAATGAATCATAGGGTATGACGCCTTCGGGACAGCCAACCAGATTGAAGGCATCCGCTTCGTAGCTGCAGTGATGGACAGGAGAAAGCTTAAACATTGGAGCGAGTACGATGACCGGCACTGAGTAGTGCTTGGCAGCGAGAGCGACTGTGTAAGCACCGCATGCGGCACGTAACCCACCGTTCGCCAACACACTATGAGTGCCAATGATAACTTTATTTACACGAGACATCATGGCGAAGATAGCCGAATCCGGAATAACAACCACTTGGACATTAGCAGAAGCTAAGTTCGCGGCAAGATTGTGACCCTGAATGGGAAAAAGATTGTAATTAATGGTGCAAGTTCCTATGGTCAATATTGCAAGGACAGTACCCTACATCCAGGAGCACACTCAGCAACGATAATTGTCAAATGCTGTCGCTTCTTCGATGCACGCTTAAGAAAGTTCTCAACACACTTGTAATGACCCAGTGTCAGAATAACCTCAGACGAATGAATATGCTCCTCTGCTTGGGCGGATAGATTCTCCGAACTAGTTTCCAACTCAATTTCGATTTCCTGCAAATGATCAATGAGCGCCTCTCGGAGACCCTCTTGCGGTTGGGAATAGTCCTTGCTGACGTCGTTTTCGTGACTTTGTGTGACAAGCTTGTGCAGTGACAACGACGCTTGAGAGTCATCACAAAATTGAACCTAAAAACAAACGCCTTTATAAAGTTTCCAGACTGATGATGATTCGCACCCACCTTTGCTTTTAATGATACAAATTCCTCGCGTATGAGTTTGAGCATTCTTCGAGCGATGTTTGCAGTGACAGATTCTTTAGGAAGTGCGGAAACAAGAATTCTTCCTTGTGTCCGAATGATTTGCATTAATTCCCTACGAAAATACGGAGGATTAGAAGATTTCAAGTTGGAAACTTCAAATTAACATACTCTGCATTATGCCAGTCTTGTCCATTGATAATTTGCTTAAAAATACTAAGTGTCTTCGCGGTAATATTGTAGGATCCTTCGATTTTCCTGAAAGATATATAATAGTTAGTAGCGAAGCGTGTTGTGAATGGTTAAATTGATTCTTACCCAACTTTGACATCGTGAATAAGTTTACCGATTTCATCTGTTGGTAGTTCGTGCATTTTCATATCTATTTTTGTTTGTAATTTTCACAAAGTTTATGAAATTTAAAATGCAGCCACGCAGAACTACAAAGTTTCAATTTGATTGTCATATTTGACAGATTGCAATGTCAGGTGTAGAACCGAATCGGGAGTGGAATAGTGATGACAGGGATGTCTGGAGGGTTGATTTTTATTATTGATAAACACAAAGACAATAATATTAGACGTTGCAAATCAAATTGAAGAAGATTCATAGATTCAATTATCCAATGAATTGATATACTGAAATGTTTTCCAATGCGAGGGACTTTGTTAGTTCAATATTTGCCAAAGCTGATGATATGAATAGCAGAGCTAATCTCCGACATCTACATGCTGTACAAAGATGTGGACTTAAGGCAAAAATCTGTCGACCACATCGAGGAGATGGGCACCGAAACTTACGTCGGAAAAGATGCCAAGCGATCGTACGGGCTTGACATATAAAAGATTGATACTAGGAGGATGGGTGAACAAATGACTTTCTTGACTTCTCACTGATCAGAGTTTCTTTGAACACTTTGCCTTAGTATTTACAGTATTCCCTTAAGTCGCGGATGCGAATGCATTTGATAGGCTTCGTTGTCACTGGAAATTGTTTGGCTATATTCCATTTAATCCTGGAAATTCTAATAAGACGATCAGAAATTCGCGGGGATTTACAGAAACTGCAAATGTCCACTCCACGAATGGCCAAATGCCTTTGTTAACACCCGGAAAGAGTACAGAGTTTGTACCCATTCATCGGCTTCGCGATTCTCTCGAATATCACAGTGTCCCGGGACACACATGTGTTCGATGCTAAAATGGTTGGCCATTTCGTGCGGAGATATGCAGAAATTAAGGGAAGTCTTGGAGTTAAAAGTGACTGAATTCAGAAACTTGGTCACTGCCTGGCTATCGGAACAGATGACGATAGGTTAGGTTAGGTAGGGTTGCTGCTAGGGCAATCAACATCACTCCATTGCGTCCATTGCGATACCCACTGTCGGACTACTACCACTGATTGCAAACTCTAGTGATAATGCCGTTAATTTGATCCCAACGGCAAATGGTGGCTGGACCAGATTTGATAACCAGATAAAAGCATATTAACTTTGCTTTCGGTGGGATTAGAACCGGGAATCCCACTAACTAAGGACAAGTACTTAACCAACTGCGCCATTCATTGTTTTTAATCCAGAACAGAGCTTCTTTTATGATTATAAATTCAGGCTAAAGGAAGGATACTTAATGCTACGGGAAGCATGCTTTATATTTACTCTTCACTTGGCCAACTCTTCGGTCCTTTAATTCCTCTAGGCGACTCTGATCAGTCGTCTTCGTAAAAATGTATAGGCACTTGATATTTTGATACTTTAAGATTATTGCCAGCAATATTTTACACCACAGCGGCTTAAGTTGTTGATTTCTAACTTCTAACTTGGCGGGATGCCAGCAGCGATCCCTGTTATTGCGCAGGTCAATTAAGTATACAGCCTGCTCGCTGCGCCCCGGGCTAATGTATGCAGGGAACACCCTAGGCAAGAGGGTGCATATCCACTGCGACCAGACTGGCGGTTGTGCGGAGGGTTAACAACCCACCCACAAAACAAAAATCTATCGTTATGAGAGAGAATCCTGCTTCGAATCAACGGACGGATATTCAACAACGACGACACGGAACCAAAAAGGACTCTGATTTGCGAGTGGCCTCCTGGAACGTACGAACACTTTACACGCCAGGGGCTGCTCACCAACTAGAAATGATCCTCGCGTAGTTCAAGCGGACATTACTGCGATCCAGGAAATACGCTTGATAATACAAGGAATTATGAAGAAAAAAGAGTGCGACATATATTACAGCTGTCACAAAAGGTTGCACACATTGGGATGCTCATTCTTTGTGGGATAGATATTGAGGTTGATGTTCATCGACTTTAAGCTGATAAATGATCGCCTGGCTGTAATCCACATTCTAGGCCGATTCTATAAGCCTATTAGCCTCATAAGTGCACACGCCCCTACCGAGGAGCAGAGGACTCTATCAAAGAGGATTACTGCGACCTCTAGGACGGTGTCTATGGAGGAGAACACCTTTGGCGGAATGATCGGAAAGTACAGCTTCCACGACACGACAACAGACAACGGCTTCCGACTCACAGACTTTGCGGCGGCTCGTAATATGTTCATTAATAGCACGAGGTTCCCTCACAAAGGAATGCACACAGCAACCTGGCGATCTTCGGATGATCGAACCGTCAATCAAATCGACCATGCGCCCAAACTGACGGAAGGTATCCGCCAAATTCCTGGTTCCAGAGGGTCAAATGTCGACACTGATCATTTCCTCGTAGCAGCAGGATTCAGAGCTCGACTATCCAGCCAACAAAAAGGAGTTTGGACGCCTAAGCACACCGGAGATTGCCAGAGCATACGAAGTGCAACCTAGCGGTATGCCTACGTCAAACACAAACGCCAAGATGAGAGAGATGTGGATGCAATTCCGCTCGGCCATCAAAGATGTAGCCGAAACCACCCTAGGTTACCTACCACCTATGACGAGAAACCCGTGGTATGATGGGGGTGTGAGCAAAAGAAACGCACCACCAACTAGGCATACCAAAAAGCGCTGCAAAGAAAAAGACGGGAGGAGAAGAAACTTTTACGCCTTCAGAAAAGGTCTCTTGCAACCTCCCAGCTCAAGGATATCGAAGAGTTTAGGGACAAACAGAAAATACGGGCCTTTTATAAAAGCCAAAAGCCTTACCGCTGACCTTAGATACTGACTCGCAGGGAGTAGTGGATGTGCTTAAGAAGCACTTCCAACGGCTGCTTAGCGGACCTGAGCAGAAGGTAGTGGTAGGGAATCAAGAAATCCCAATACCATTCGATGAAGTAATCTTCCTACCTAGCATTGAAGAAGACGGCACAGCCATTAAAAGGCTGGAGAACAGCAAAGCCGCATGGTCTGATGGCTTACCATCGGGACTCTTCAAGGCCGGTGGCGATGTTCTGGTAGGGAGCATGCACCAGATCATCTGCAGAATTTAGAAAGACCAAAGAATGCCCGATGACTGGAATGGCAGCTCGATATGCCCCGTCTAAAAAAAGCAATCATACCTCTTGCAACAACTATTGAGGCATATACCCGCCCAATGTTGCCTACAAGATTTTATCCAGCGTACTGTGTAGGCAAATCCTGAAGATGGCCAGCGAGTTCCAAATCGATACGCACCACCTCTTCATCAGTTTTAAAGTCGCATACGATAGCATTGTGAAGACAATGATGCGATGACCGAATTCGGGATCCCGGGAAAATTAATCCGGTTGTGTCGCACCAAGCTAGCACAAACGCGATGCACCGTGCAGTTCGGCTCGAGGACTTCCGAGGCGTTTGAAACCTGCACCGGATATCTGCAAGGAGATTTTATCGTGTGATTCCTTCAATCTGGTACTGGAGAAGATATTGCGGAGGGCTGCTCTAAACACCGAAGGCTTTATCTTCTACAAGTCAGTCCAACTGTTGGCATATACACATGCGTACTGTGTTAAACGTATGGTGATTGAAGAACAGGTGAAACGAGCTGGTCTTAAGGTCAATGAACATGAGACCAAATATATGCTGTCGAGCAAGAAATGATCCGCCGCACAACACATTTGCCAAAACATTACGATTGACAGCTACAATTTTGAGGTAGTGAAGGAGTTTGTCTACGAATGACATCTTAGTGGACATCCGACGTTGGACATATTTGGAGTACTTCTATTTATGTAAATAGTCTGTTTTAATTATGTTTTATAAAAGTCTATCCAACCCGCATTCTCGTACAATAGTTACAATATCAAAGTGAACAATACTGAACAAGAGCAACCGCTGTAATTAGAAAATGCAGCCGCTGCATAGCCGTCAAATACAGTCGCCATAAAATATATGCCAATCAACAAAAACAAACATGCCTGTGCGCACATGAAGCCCTATGTTACATCTCCATTCCAGGCGTTCCACATCGATGTCATTTTCCACTTGATTCCATCCGATTTGTGTGACAGCCGCATTCGACACAACCGCTGTCGTCGTCGTTCGCATTTTATCTGTCTTTGCAAAAATATATTTCCACCAAACAATTTTCTTATAAGTATCGCCGCAACTTCTCGTGTCGCCTGTCGTGTTTCTTGTCCTGTCTGCGGTCCTTCGATTCTCAACCTCAATCAAACTTAATTCACAAAAAAAAAAAATTAAGAAAAAATCCAATCAATGAAATCGAGCACCAAACAAATCCAATAGGAGCATCTATCTGTGTGAACATTCTTTAATCGTTTTACCCGCCGCTTAAAGTCGTGAGTGCTTCGTTTTTTTTTCTGTTTGTTTGTTCTTGTTTTCCTTCGTATAGTGGTTGCGGAAAAGTGAAAAACAACAAATCCAATCGAATTTCTCTCTCAGTGTGAAATCCATTCTAAACAAAATTAGAAGTTCAAAGAGTTCTTACCTTCATGCCAAGGTAGGATAAGTGATATACCCAACAAAAAACAAGCCAAAAAAATTAGCAAAAAAGAAAAACATCTTCCCCCCAAAACAAATTGAGTTCGATAATTTATTTTCTTGTGTTCGTTTTGTTCTCCTTTTGTTACACAAACCCACACATTTTCCTGTTCATACATAGTTGGGGCCCGGTGACTTGTAGAAAAGTTCTTATTCTTATGTTTGTTCCTACCTTGGATTTACTATCCGAATTTAAATAGTTTTTTTGTTATCCATTAGTTAATGCCACCCTCTGTTGAAACAAGACATAGCTAAAAAAAAGGCAGACCAAAAAACGAAGGGAACAGTTCCTCTGGAAGACGAAGCTGAATTTTTGTGTCGTCTGGGTTTTATTGATTTTTTTTTTGTGTTGAACTTGTTTTTGTGTTTTCTTCTGTTTCTGCTGGAAAATTGCAAGAAAAAGAAAAACAGAGATGCTGAGCTATTTGGATAAAGCTTAAATGATGATAATTTTTTTTGTTGTACTTAACTATTTGTTTTTGTATCGTTTTGTTATAGCCACTAATTGCGACACGCCGCGTGGATAGTACATAAAAGAGTATCTCTAGAGATACCGACATTAAATCAAATCAAATTTGCAAAAGGTTTTTGTTCAAAAAGAGTATACACATAGCAAGCAAAATTCAAATCATGCTAAACAACGATTCAAATTTTTCGCCGCATGTAAGTAGAAAAAAAAAATTACAAAAAAAAAACAAAAAAACCAAACAACAAAACGAAGTACAACAACAAAAGTTGTACGAGTAATATTCAATATTTTGATGTTGTTTGCTTGTTGTGTCGCTTTTTGTTTTGTTTTTATTTTATTTGCTCTCATTATTTGTTTACATTTTTGCCGTCTTTTAAGTTCTCTCAGTAGTACCCCGATCGATCGGTAGAAATTTTCTTGAATGAGCGGTACAGTGGGATGCAAGAAATTACTGACAGGCACAGGGTTGGGGATGTTGGTTCGCTTGATGTATCTGTTTCTGTTTCTGGCTGTGACGCCGGTTTATGCGGGTGAACTTCTTATTTATGTGAATTATTACTGGCGCATTCAATTCGCCGGGTAGTCGAGGCACCTATTTATATTTTCCGAAACAGAGATGAACTTTATTTATAACGTAATTCTGCACATGAAACTGTATATATGATAACACACATACGACGTTGGTAATCTTTTGGTTTTGGCGAGCGATTGCATTTTCTTGCGCAATAGTTCTTGCTTATCACTTGTGCTGTGGTTCATTTGTGCAAATGTTTCTTTTCTAGCTTACAACTTCCGTAGCGATAATCTTCTATCGGCAATCAAAGGAAGAACTTTCCTTGTTGTTTGAGAGAATTTTCATGTATCAATCGATAAGGCAAGGCCAGGAGTGTATATAATCACATACTCTTCCTCTTAATCTTTCTTATTTGCTTTTATCTGGTTTTCTTCTTCTGATCAGAACTACAGTCAAACTCTGTCTAACTCGAAAAAGTTATGGTATCCCGTGACAATTCAACTTAGGGAGAGTCCACAAGTTCCAATTTCATTCTTTCGGTAGATTAAATTATTTTTAACGCCTTGTAATATTTTAAGTTGTTGGATCGAAGGTCTTTTATGCGAAAGAATGTAGTTTATTTACTCCAGGCTTATTAAGAAGAATTGCAGTCTTAGCCAGAACTCGCAGAATGCACCCGCTTTGAGTCAGAACAACTTTGCCTAATTTGATATTCGGAAAATGCATACACAATTGTTGAGGATTATACAACATTGTTTCCCTCTGATTACTCTGTTAATGACCATTAATGTAGCTTGTTCCTGTTTTGTTGTGTCTAACATGCAATGACTGTTCCTGTCCCGATTCCAAAATGGCAAGACTCAGTTTTAAATTCTGCTGTTGTATGTGCGAAAAGTATATTCGAGGAATGTTTACGGAGAACAAGGTAAACGACATTTGGTTTCTAGACCACAGTGTTCCATGCCAAACAGTCCAAGAAATAATTCAACAACAAACTTTTCAACTGAGTTCAAACAACTGATGAAAGTGACCTTAACGCCTACCAAATGGAAGGATGGTCTACTCAATTTTATCGTTGACTCCTTACTTAATCATCAGTCCTGAGACCCATGAGCAGTCTGAAGTGGCACTTTAGCATCCATGCTTTCTTTCTATGCACAGTTCCGCCGTGTCTCCTGGTCCATTGTTATTCCTCGGAGACGGACACACAGAATTTGTCTTTCTAAGGCAACAACAATCAGCTCGTGCGTCTTGTTTTTCATTCAGTTTTCAGTTCTATACTTGCAATAAGACTGGCATGATTAGAATTTTGTAGAGCAAGGTCATTCGATTAAGGAGCCTAGGTCCAAGTTCTTTCAACAAACCTAACTAGGATGCTAGAGCGAATCTACGTTAGATTTGGACTAAGATGTCATTTCTGGAGTTCACGCTTGACAACGCACTTACGACAAACTACACCAAATCAGTAGTAGTTGCCTATCATGATGTTTTGTGCCAGGTTGTGTGTGATGGAACATTTCCTGTTCGCATACAAATTTTTTTCTTGGCCTTAAGACAGGTTCTTCAATCAATGTTAAAACTTTTATCACGCAACGTTTTATTACTATGTCGATAGTATCGGCAGATTTTGAAGGGATGGTGCCCTCCATGTTTACCTGGGAGCACCCACACAATCCTCTCGAGCACCATATTGAAGAAATCCCGCGACAACTTAGCCCCCTATCGAGATCTGGTGCACGATAATTCCGAACTGAAATCGTTAAGTCAACTACAAGCACAAAAGAATGGAAATAAATACAAATACAAAAATAGAAATATGTGAATTTTGTTTTGAGTTCGGAGGAGACCGAGCAAAGACATGGCTGTGGTTGTGCACTACCTCCTGGTCTTCTTCTAGTAGTGCTCCTTCTTATTTATTTGGGCCTGCAGTCCCCGGTGGACCTCTAGTGCCGCACCCCAATTTGTTTGAAGTCCTTCTCCACTTGGGTCCTCCACATTAGAGGCGATCGAATTCTGTTGCGTTGGTTCGGAGTCGAAGACTCTCCGGGACGCAGCTTTGTTGTCCATAACGCATGGTCTAGCCATCTTAGGCGCTGGATCCATAGACAGCTGATTAGATTCATGTTGCTGTAAAGGACACCCGTATAGTTCGAGGTTGAATCTTCTCCTCCAAGAAAGCAAAGATCGCACGCAGAAATGTTCTCTCGAAGAGACCAATGACTTCCTCCTCCGCTTTTAAGATTGTCCATGCCTCCGCGCCGTACAGCAGGTCTGAGATGATAAAAGGTCTTATATAAAGTCAACTAGGAAACAGCGGTTGGCGAGAGTTACTCTGCGATTACCAAGAAATTGTACTTCGAAACAATTGCCATCAATCTAGAGAACTCCCACCTACGATTCTCACTGCGTTCTCGGAATGAAATAGATTCGAGGATGTGGTGACCGCGGTGTTAGTGGACGAATACGTGTTTGGGTATCTTATTGGAGTTCTGAATAAACACCAAATCTGAGTCTGTATTCCTCCTTTTAGTCATAATTGACCGACGCATTTAATTCCTTAAATTCCTTTCATACTCCTTTTGACAATCTACCAATCCATAGAGTGTACACAATTTCTAAGTGACGTATTTCATGAACTGACGAAAATACGTTCGGTGAGTTGCTTGGAGTGACAAATGATAAGTCGAGTGATTTAGGTAAACAATTGTTGGGGGATTTTTTTTCGTAATGGTGTAAAGAGGTGGATCAGGAATGATGTGCATGCAATTGTACGTCCGTTGCCCGATCTAGATTGTGGGGGAAAAGCTTTTAATGATATGGTGAGAATTGACAGCTTGAGAATGACGCGTTTGGAAGTGTGTTGAGGTTTTTTTTACAAGATTTATTCATGAGACTTCATCTTTAATGCTACGTCTGGAATAACGGTGTGAGCGTTTTTTTTTTTTTGTTGAAATTCGGTTTTTTTTCTTCAACATTCACTATTTATCGATTATCGATAACCTCCAAAAGCAGACAACATTAAGACATCAATCAGAAAAATTGGTTGTGACGGATTAACTTTCCTGGAAGTTCGTCTTGAGATTGTCTAGAGTTTGTTAAACCTTAAAGTCCTCTTTAAACTGTTTTGCTACACGTGGGAAGGGACAAATTTCCATCATGAAACGAACTCAATCGATTCATAACTGTTAACCCAGGACCAGGATTGCCTGCTCGAATAATTAATTTCCACAGTTCCACAGTGGAAGCAACGTTGACATTGTTAGAATTTGCTTTGCAGCTTCCAGTTCTTATAAAATCAGTACGCACTAAATGGCAATCTACTGAAATTTTAAGCAGGGTAATGACTGCTGGATATGCACAAAATGGACGCTGAATTGCGTATCAATTAGTTTCTTATTGAACGCTTTAACTTGTACACCTAATGATTGCGTTGTCCTGATGGAGCATAACTCCTCTCATATGGACCAAACATTGCCGCTTCTAAGCGATTGCTTCCTTTAGACGATAATTTTCGATTGACTTTGTGGTCAGTGTTCCGCTTTGCATCCGCTTGAAAATTGAGCCGATGCCGGCTCCGAGCGGCGATGTTGAAAATATTTTTTCTAGACAAGAATACTCTTTGAGTCTTGTGAGAAACTCGAAAGACGTAGACCTGTGAAACAAATTTATGGCTTACGTTTTTACTTAAGGTTGCGCTACAGTTCGGGAGGACATGGGCCTCAACTAACAAGCGTTGCCAGCCAGCTCGAACTTTGGATAGTTGCCCCAGTGTTGCACGCATAGTTGCTTTTGGTCCCTTTCTACTTGCGTGCGCCCCTGAGTCGCGGTCGTCCTCTTCTCCGCCGTCTCTCGGCGATGGATTCGCAGACTTTCCGGGCTGGAGCATTGGTTTCCATCTCAATCGTTGGATCTTCACTCTTCTGACTAAATCGATGTCGCTGAACATCAGGTACAGTTCGTCGTTCTCCTCTATTCACACAAATCACCCGAAGAATTTTCCTCTCAAAGCCAAGAGCAACTTGTTCCGCGTTTGACAAAGTCCACGCCTCTGCGCCATATAGCAGGAGTTGGACGATCAAGGTCTTATAGAGGGTTTCTTTGGTTGTTCGAGAGAGAGCTTTAATACCAGTTCCTAGGTAGACCAAATCTTTGACTACCGCAAAGTTACATCTGTCTACTGTGACGTTGTGTCGGAGACGTCGGTGTGGGGAGTCCTTTCTCGTTGACAGCATATACTTAGTCTTGCCCCCACTTACCGTTTAATCTATCTTCGCGGCCACTATCGTCTTAGTTATTTGCGGTTTAAAGACATTTTATCCCAAGCTTAACGAACTACTGCCACATAATAGAACGCGAACGATGATTTTTACTACTGCATTTAAGAAACGTGCTATTTTCGCTGCATATAAGTATAAATCTGATCATAAGACATCCAGCCGCTCGTTCTTACTCCAAACGAATAGATGTGCCTACCAACGATATATACAATGTAGATACACAAATGCGCACGTGCGGCAGCAAAAACAAACAGAAACCCTGAACAAAATGAAACTTTGCAAAATCAATAACATTGCCATTCATACGAGTGTCAACTCTTTTTTTCTGTAGTGTACCAGAAATTAAGTATTACAGAGATAGCCGACTTCACAGCTGATGCCCTCTAGTCCATCGACGAATTTGAGTACTTTTTTGACTGATATTTATGAATTTTTGACTGTTATTTACGAAATAACGTAAATGCCGTCCTCTGATTCGTCAATTTGTCTTATGAAAACGTTATAAAAAACAGTTGTCAACAATTTTAAGGGGCAAGAGAGGTAGAAGTCTGGCATCTCTGTAATACTTCATTTCTGTAGTGTATATTATATCGATCATTCGTTATACTGGATCCTCACTGTAATTGTTTTCGAGTCTGTTGTCAGGAGTAGGAAACGTACGACTTGCGTTCATTAAATTCGATGAGATCCCTAAAACGTCCATGGTCTTCTTACGTTTTTTTTTCCATTAAAATGTTCTTACATTAAAAACATTCAACAGAGATGTGATCGCGAACTTAACCTCACCTCTTTCTGTTGAATTTCCCTGTTTTCGAATGTCTAAAAAGGGGAACCCCGGGATTAATGAAATAATTGGACATTATCTACAGACGGTCATTTGACAAAACCAGACAAAACCATAAACAAGTGTCTGCTAATCGGCGCACACATTTAACGCTGTGCCATTTGATATTGATAATTAACTCGCTAAGTAGCCGCATGAGAAAATCGTTCATGTGCACATGAGGCTTGCCTTATCGAATTTCGCATTCTTGAATCATTTGTCCGATAAGATACGATACTTATAATTGCAAAATTGTATACACAGAGTTAAGAAAAGGGCGGTTTGGCTGCTGCCCTGGAAAGGAATATGAAAACTACAATTGGATCTGTGAAGGATTAAGGAAATATATAGAATTTATGTTATTGCTTCCCTTCGCATTCGAAATGGATTGAAGTCCCAAGGATTTCTTGGGAAGCAATACACAATATTTTCAAGGTGGTTGGTTGATTGGTTTTAGTGGCAACTCAATCTGAGTAAAAGTAGCGCAATTTTGGGCCGTGTTGATACCACACCTCGTAGACCTGGATTGTTTCGATTAGAAATTTGATTATGTTCGATTGCAGTTTCAATCAAAAGCTTTCCTACATTCAGCTGGAGACAATTAAAGGGAGAAACGACAGTTTTACAATTGAACACAAGATTCACTTAAGGCCCAAACCCATAGAATCCATCGCGTACCTTGCGTTTGGAATCCGTAAAAATCGTAGTTGCCGGATTGTAATGAGGTGCCAAATGAATACGTTGCGTGCGCAATTCACTCTTCCATAAATCTAAGAAATTCGAAATTTTAAAGTTCGTAACTATTAAGAATTATTAAAAAACAATTTTAAATAAAACAAAAATTATTCTTTCATTCATAAAAAAATCGTACAAACAATCACAATCGGGTGCTCCGAATGAATTTTCATTTCATAGAAACATCTGCCAACTCACAGAAAGTTAAAAGTTGCCCATCCGTCGTGGTGAATTTCACTTGTGGGCTGAATTGGCTGTCTTTCTCCCTCTCATAATAACTTATGAGTTATCAATTCTTTGACAGGACGCAACGGATTCTATGGGTTTGGCCCTTTAATTACTCTCGTTCGTAACCACTTTGCGTTGGAAATGTTTTCAATTTCCGACAGACAAAACAATTAATTTGCAATATAGGTAAACAGCTTACTTCTGACAATTACGATTTCATGAAAATACATACAGTTACTCCCTCAATTGCCTCCCCTACAGTTAATTGAGCGTACATCACTAAAAACTAAGCAGTGCGCTTCTTTCGTTAAAGCTTCTGCCAAAGTGTTGATGACATCAAGATGATTTGGTGTCCTTAATGTTTTGAGTGTCAAGCATTTTAGAGTGTTTCTAAGCATGTTTGAGTCTAAGTCGACTATCATCAAGTCTGCGAGGACTTTTAGAGTTCAGTCGTAGAAGTCGATGAAGTACAGTAGTCGAGGGAACCTAGAGCCCAGGGGCCAGAAGCGTTCGCGTCAGATTTGTCAATCTAAATTATCAAGCATGTATACTGTTTGGATCTGACGGAAAGCAAATGCATACTTTGGAGGAAGCCCAACCCTGACGAGCTACAGTAGTGCCAATTTCTTGAATATATTGGCTGACTGTTGACATTCACACTTATCTTAGGCCCCCTGTGATTCAAATAACGGTTTCAACCAGTTCCTGATACGAAACGGTTTGGCTGGCTAAAATGTCGAACGATAATTAGCAGGAAGAATCTTCAACTTTCAAAGTCGCCACAATTAATTCTTAGAATTTGAGCAAAATTGCAAATGAATTGTTCGCACTGAAGAAAGCAAAAGTGAACGAACTTAACGAAGGTAAACGAAGCGGTGTGTAATTTCTGAGTATTGAGGTGAAAGCTCCCATTACGGACATTCTTGGACGGACAATTTCTTACGACCGTGGATATTAAATTATATTTGTATACATTCCCATGGACGGACAGCTCCCTTATCGACAAAAGTGCTGCGACCGTCGCCGTCCGCAAATGGGAGCTTTCACTGCATTACCTACGTCCACTATAGTTGGCCCTTTATGCAAATGTGATTCTCCCTGAAATTGCTCTAGGACTAGGCTTCTAAAGGCTACTCGGAAAGGAGGCAAGGGCACTGCTCGAGCAGAGGAGGATATTTACAGTCTCCTCCAATTCCTTCTTTTGACTTCTGCAGGTTATGAAGAAATCATTGTATAGAAAGGCCAATCTGACTGTTTTGTAGAGAGGGACCTTGCGATTTTGGGATTGCTTATCCTGTAAATTTGGATGATGATTAGGTGATAGCATGGCGTTAAGAGAGAAGAGGGCGTATGTACGGATGTACGACAAGCTTAGGTTCTTCACCTGAACTCGAGAGTTGATTTTACCATGGGACAAATCACCTTCCCACACGTACAGTTGCAGTAAAACTTAAAAGTTCCCCTATACGTCTAAAGGGGTGTTCTTGTTCGTTGGCAAAACCACTGCGTATGCTTTTTCATGTATCCTACTTATCAGGTCTCCTTCCGAGTAGAAGGAAAACAGCATTTATCCAGCCCCTCCGTAAAAAAAGGGGCGAATCTTCCTCACCCACCTTGTAACGACCCATAGCACTTACAACCCTTCTTTCCAGAACTGATAAATCGTCAGTTTATAAAATATCTTAAATCCCGGAATATCTTAATGACTGCCAGTATGGATGGCGCAGCAACAGGTCAATTGCTGATTTGATACCATATCCATATCCATTTGGAGGCAATCTTTGCACAATGCAGGCGAAAGCAAGATCGTTGCACGTGTCAAGTCATTTGACAGAGTTTGGCTTTTGTCGAAAATGCGTGCCTATAGTATCAATGAATTTCTTCTTCTATGGATTGGTAATTACCTTTCGAACAATTCAATTCATGTTTTTGTGGGTGCGTTCAAGTCTGATATCCAGAAAATATATGCTGGTACTCCGCAAGCTTCAATTCTATCTCCGACACTTTTTCTCATTTTTCCTTCGCTGATAACAGCACCCTCAGATTTTCATATTCGTTCCAAGATTCATGGCCCTGCTCTTTGGTCGTAGAATTGAGAGTTTCTAAGAATTAGCTTTGGAGACTTGCAGCTGTTCCTTCTACAAGTTTGAGATTAACTTAACAATCGGAAACAAAAAGAATGGAGAGAAAGAAAAAAAGAGAGATCATGCGTCGAAACAATAAACATAACATAGCAGCATGGCTTGGATTCCTGCGATTGACAAGAGCTAATGTAAGGAATGAATGATGATAAAGCATGTTTTGCTAAATCTGTACAATCTTGCAATTGACATTGATTGTCTCATGTAGCTCAAGGGTGTCTAGGATGCTTAGCTGAGTAATATGCAGGCTTTCGAGTAGATTGAGGTGACAATCGATTAACGAGGCGTTAAAACGTACTCTCTTTAGGATACACGTGAAAAGTGTCGAAAAGTTCAAAATGTCACACTAATAAATGTCATCGTCGCCTTAATTGCGGAATAAATTGCTATTATTAAACCATCAATAGCGTGGATATTTTCTTCAGCATAAACCAACAAACAATTCTATGACCCCTCTTAATGGCCAATTGAGTGATCAATTTTATGGCACAAAATTGTTGAAAACCTTGATGGCTTGATGGCTCTATTGATAATATGACATAATGGAAGGTTTTAAAAATACACAGAATTCCAGAATGTAGCACCATTACACCGTTAATTCAATGGCAATCGCATATATCCGCTGGTGAATGTCGCCCAAATTCTTGTGCTCATTTCGAATTCAATAAATCTGTTAGATGTCAAATGTGTCTCGTCCATAAAACGTAAAGACAAAAACAAGCCATAAACTTTCGCAGCTGATTAAGAGCCCGAGTACTAAAACAAATGTCACTCGATGCCGATGTGTTCGTTTCAATTAATTTAATAACTTTCAGCTAGCGACGCCTTATTTCTTTCTCTTTTTTCTTAAAATCTTCCAAATATTGTCAGTCGCTGTCGGGTGACTCATAGCGAACACAAATTTAAAATTGTTAGATGTGAATTATGCAGTCTCTTGCAAGCTGTTTGTAGAAGTTGGTTAGAAAACTTTTCGTGGGTGTGGACTACACACCAGTGGGGGGACTTTTGGTCACACCAGTCCATTCTTCAACAGGGTTAGATTCCAGAGGAGCGTGTCTTCATTGTCTATAACGATAGCCTTGTTTTTGTGGTCACTACTCATCGGTCTAGCTTGACTCACCTTCTGAACGGGTTGGATCTGGGCCTCAACAAATAAGCATCTACAAATCTTCTTCTTCTAGTGGCAGTATAGTCCAGTGTGAACCTGGGCCTCAGACAACATGCCCCTCCAGCTGGCACGATGGTTAGCTCCTATTTCGCATGCCAAGTAGGCAGATGTCCCTTTTCACTTGCGTGCGTCATCGGTTTCGTGGGTGTCCTCTATTGCGTTGTTCTACTGGTTCGGAGTGGAGAACACTTCGGGCCGGATCTGTGTTGTCCATACGCTCTACATGGCCTAGCCATCTTAGGCGCTGAATCCGTAGACGCCTGACTAGGCCCATGTCGTTGTACAGCCCGTACAGTTTATGATTGAATCTTCTTCTCCAAGAACAATCAACGCAAACAGGTCCAAAGACTGAACGCAGTACTTTTTTCTCGAAAACACCAATATCCTCTTCACCTGCATTTGAGATTGTCAATGCTTCCGCGCATTAGACAGGACAGGGATGATCAAGGGGTTATAAGTTTAGCTTGGTACATTGAGAAACAGCGCAAGAGTTATTCTGCGTTTAATCTAGGTACTGGTGGTATTCGTACTGTGTACTTGGAAGTCGAGGTAGACGAGAAGTCCGTCAGTACCTTGAAAATATAGCTGCCTACTATGACTTTCTGGACGGGTCATTGATGTTGAGTGTCCCTTCTCGATGACAGCATATACTTCGTTTTGCCTTCATTCATCGCTAAACACATTTTGTCCGACTCCGTATAGAAACTAACAAGGATTTGATTTGACGGCTCGTGACGGCAGTGTTCCATCAATCACGTCATTGTCGTCCACATATGCTAACAATTGTAATTTTGGAAGATCTCGCCGCTTGTGTTGGTTGGAGAGTGAGCACTACCCTCTCAAGAATAAAGCTGAATATATAATATAATGCTGTTGCTTGTCTTAAACCTTTTATGACACAGGTCTCAATGAGTTCGTTACTGATCTTGTTGGATCAGCGAGAATTCTCCATCGTCATCCTGCCCCATCTGACGAGTTTGGCAGGGATTTCAGAACTAGAGATGGCGTTGTATAGCTCGTCTCTATGAACGCTGTCATATGCGGCCTTGAGATCGACAAAGCTTTTCTTGGCAGTTTGAGTATTGCGCATTGTCAGTGACTGGATATGGTAGGATCGAACCATCTAACTGCTTCTTTGTCCTTGTCTTTCGATTCAAAGAAGCAGCTGCTTAAAATTGAGCTCTTCGCGTGCTGCCGTGGTTCTCATCCAATTACACATTTCTTCGTAATCTCGTCTCGGCAAACGGTATTCGAGATTTTATTCTTTCGGTCATTACGAAAATCGCAAACTTGCTCGGCCTTCTTGGATTCAGATCCTCGAAGATGTTTTAAAATTTACCGAGAATTGGCCCTATCTAAAGGACTTGCTAGCTCAGCATTGTTCCTTCCATCACTCGTAAAAAAAAAAAACACCGAGGGACTCCACTAACACGTGGAGAGCATGGAATATGCGCTTTTGAACACAGATAATTGCGAATGGGACCACGTTAACCTTCACATCTACTTTGGCACATACGGTCACAAACCTGATAGGATTTAAGGAAAAGGAAGATGGCATATCGTTAACTCTCGGAATGTGATACATTCCTCGTCTTGGCTGCCCCGCGACATCCACCCTATATGTGTATACAGGGTGGGCCATCGCAAGTTTCTTTTTAATTTATACTAATATTATAAATCTGAAGGATTTGTTTGGTTGAACGCGCCAATCTCAGGAACTATCGGCTTGAATTGAAAATTTTTGTGTTGGGCAGTTCATTTATCGAGGAAGGCTTTAGGCTTTATAACATAACGCTGTGACCAATAGGAGCGAAGCATCAATGAAAAATGTTGTAAACACGGGAAAAAAATGATTCCTTTTAGAGATCTTCTGTTGTGTGTGCTGCGTAAACGATTTAAGTTACGCTAAAATCATGTATTATGGAATTATTCCTCTTTAAAAGTTCTTTAAATGTCTGCTACCAACAGAGTCTCCTAAGCCTGTCATTGCCAAAGAAGAAGGTGAACTTAGTAACCAATGATATATCAAAAATTAATGCAAATGGAGGAGTGAACAAAGAGTTTCTCTAAACGTTGTCCACTTTACGCGACGAGAACGAAATGCTGAAGTCTAGGGTCAACGAAAAGTGAAAAAATAAAGTTCGTCATAGAATATTTTTATCATTTAAGATAGGCTCACTATAACCTTGTTTATGGTAATCAAATTTGTACGCATGTAATATTATTTATTCAACCGCGATTATTGATGTTCACGCAGACGAAGTCGCGGGGAACAGCACGAAATAGAATTTTTTCCATGTATTATGGCTTTATTAGTAAGAACAAACATTCCCATTAATTATGAATTACAACATCGTCTAAGTGACTGCCTCGGCTGCTTTCGCAGTAGAATTTTCCAAGGCCTTGTTGATGGTTTCGGGCTGTAGCTCATAGATTGTTGGGATGATATTGGCCTTAAGTGCTTCAATCGTTTCTGGATTGTTGGCATGACATCGGTCCTTCACTGTCTAGTGAAGACAAATCCGAGGCGTCCGTCCCTAAGACAGCTAAAACCACGATTTGTTGCGCAAAAGATTAATTGTGGCATGAGCTCTGTGACATGGCGCGCCTGCGTGAACCAGAGGTCGTCCAAGTCTTTAAGTAAAAACAATGTCGTCTAACATGGTTTTGTAACGCCCACCGTTGACCGAAACGTTGTTCCCAGCCTCATTTTCGACGAAAAATGGTCCAATGATGCTCTCGGCCACAGCAGCCACATCCTCATCTGTGCGCCCCGTACGACGACGGGAAACACGAGTGTTGTTCACTAGCACATCAGTCTCACGAGACTTTTTGTACAAACTTGCGTACAACAGTTGCGGTGGGTGCTCCATTTTGGCCAAATCTTCAAAAAAGCACTATTTCGGCTACACAGCACTCACTTCGGAAATAAGTTTTCAATATTTCCCAAAGCTGTCCAAGCGTAAAGCGACTCATTTCGTTCCGCGGAGGTAAGATACTGACATTCTGTCAGCGGGAAACAGCTGTCAGTGTCAAAATAATCTATGATTTAAAAAAAACCACTAGATGGTCCGTATAATGAAAAGAGGAGGTGACAAGACGCACCCTTGGCGTTGGCCAACGGCCCAAGCTGGTCGGTTGTACCTCCAAATTAAAAATACAAACTTAGGTTGGTCTCTTAAACAATGGATCGAGACAACTTTATGGGCGCATCTAGGTTCCACTTAATCATTAAGTTTGTTGTTCAGAAACACCGAGTTGCAATGTTTCAGCTTTCGAATCTCATCACCCGAATCGTTTCATTTCATCACCACTGTACTGCTCGCTGGAATTTCAATTCGGTTCGAACTTCAAAAAGATGGCAAAGAATGAAAACATCACAATTCAAAGATTGGCTAGATAATTATAAACGCTTCTGAACTTGTAACGCTTTTCCCCCCATTAACACGCACGCTTAGCAAGTAGCAAATAGCAAGTAGTAACCTCGCTCTGTGTGGCTAACCTTATTTACTTTACCTAAATATTTGATTTTCATTTCGTTTTGAGAGTTTTTTTTTTGTTTGGTTTCCCCCCGTTCCCATGTGTTCCGCACTATCAATTCCTTGAGTGTAATATTTTTTGTTTGACTAATGTGCAAATAATTGTTGAGGTACATAACTTCACTCACATGAAAGTAAATGTTTGTACACTTATTTTGATCCAATTACTGTGTGGTTTTCAGTTTTATTTTGTGTAATTTCACGGGCATGGGCGGGCTGTGGGTCATTAAACTTTGATTCTGTTTTGAGAGACAGATTTGTGTTTGTTGACGAGTTGTCACTAGGTGTGGGTGTCGCCGAATGAATGATTGGACTTCTGGTGAGGACGAGATGAACATGAAGACGAAACAGAATGTGTGGTTACGAAATGCGTACCAGTTTGAGTGGATTGCCCTTGTAAGTCGAAAACCATTTAACACTGGGCGCTGTGCAGAAATGCAGTTGCACACAGTTACTGCGCGATAAACTGGTAACGATGCTGTACCGCCAAAAATAGCTGATCAGATTAGCGGTTAACTAGGTCGTCGCGATTGTTGTATCTGGGTGTCATTAACATAACCTCTTCGGCAGTGCCTCCAAGTGAGGGAATCAACTTCGAGGCCAACCTGCCACACAGTGACTTGCTGTCCAGTGAGCTGATCGTGCCCAAACGTAGATGCCAACTGCGTGCGTGCGTATACACTTGACAACAGGCCTCAAGTGTGTAGCATTGCGCTGACAATGCCGATTTTATTGAAGCCAATTACCGGGAAGCAAGAGGAGATAGAAGAACCAAACGAAAGTGTTCAAATAAAAATGACAAATCTTTATTGGGATAAGAACTGATTTACTATAATGCGATGCGGTGGTTTAAAAATAAACCACGGAGCTGATATAGCTTCCAGTTCAGTGCGGCTGGCTGAAGTCGGAAATGGAATTTTCGAAAATATTTTATCTTTAAATACACCTGAGTCACGGTCTTCGCAGATCGTTTGGGAAACAACAAAAAAGAATGCCAATGTTTACTTGGAAAATAGAGTCGAACTCTTTGGTAGTTTTCGTTTTTACACACAAATCGGTGAGTGGCTGGCATGATGTTGATTGTTTTTTTTTTTCGGACGAAATCCACATCCGCCACGAGACCTGGGCGGATGTAGTTGTGATGTGATGTGAAACAAGTTAATGGCTTCATCAACGAGTTGACGACAGATGGGGCCGCTGTGGCTCTTATGAAGCATTTAACAACAATGCGACCTCAATGAAAGCACCTAGAATAAATTCGGGCATTTGCGTTAATTCTGGTTGTGGCAGTAAGTGAGTCAAACAGGAGTATGTCTTAAGGGTCTGTCCAAAAAGGAAACAGATGTGGCACCCACATCATGGCTGCTTTAGGTAGCTCCTAAGTTATAGAAATACGAGGATTCTAACAACTAAAACCCCTTAGCTACGCTGTTGATACAACTTTTGTATAAAACTGCAGATTTCCTGTCCTTTCAAGACACCAGCAAAATCACGGATAAGAGGAAGGGTTGCTGTAGAACCCGAATATACAGCTATGGCCATATAAATGGCACATTTTTTATTTGTTTTTTCTTATTCAATATTATCGGAAATATAATTATTAAAAGGCAGGTGTTTGGTTTTTCCAAAGTTTACAATTCATCTTCAATAATAAAGCAAACTAAACGTTTTAATTCATTAATAAAAAAACAAAATTATTAAAATGAAAAAAAAAAAAACAATTAACAAGTAATAATAAAAAATTAAATGAGCGTCCAGCTCATTGGCTCAACTTGAAAAAAATCGTGCTAAAATTTCATTTATAATCAACACAAACACTTAAATAATTAATATTTAGTGCTGTAGCCTTTGTGTTTGATGACAGCTCCTCACCTACGACCCATACTCTCCACGAGTTTTTATCATCTTGCTTTGCGTATTGCATACCAAGCTTTCTGTGTGGCAAACCAAAGATCAGCTATATTTCTATAATTTTCCTTAGCCACTTTAACTTTGACTTCATTCCACAAGTTCTCTATAGGTTTTAAGTCAGCTCTCTACGCTGGCCAATCCAAAACGTCGATCTTTTCCTCATTAAACCAAATTTTAACCACCTTCGAAGAGTGTTTGGGTTCATTGTCCTTCATAAATGTCCACCTAATTGGCATGAAATCGAAGGTATATAGGTATAAAAAATATCCAGGTATTGAAACTTGTCCATTTTGCCATTGATATTTATAAGCGGACCTACGCCATGCCAAGAAAATGCACCCAGACCATAATGTTTCCACCGCCGTGCTTTACAGTCTTCTGGGTGAACGATGGATTATGGTGTTGGCATTGAGGACGATGGACAACCGTTCTACTCTGGTCCTATTCTCTTAATTTTCGTTCATCACTCCATAAAACTTTTTTCCAAAAATTGATGGGTTTTGGTGAAGGTTAATCGTTTTTTAATATTTTTTTTGACAGCAGTGGGTTTTTCCTGGAAATGCGCCCCAACAAATTTGCCTCGTTTAATCGTCTTCTGACAAGCCTGCTGGATATTTCTTAGCCCAATATTTGATTAATATGGGATGCTATCTGCGGCGATGACTTAAATGGATCCTTTTTCGACATTCCTACTACGGCAGCATCCGTGCGCACATCAGTTTTTTTAGGGTTCCACTTTCGAATCTCAACAAATCGGGATTCTTTGTGCATGAATTAATTGCATTGCGCACTTTTTTTTCGCGAACAGTGCAGAATTTTAGCAAATTTCCGCCACTTTTTTGCCTTCTTTATGTATTTCCTATATTATCCGTCTTTCCTCAACCCTGGTATGTTTTCCTGATCCCATTTTCAAATAATTTTCGGTCTAAAATACTCTTGATTAATTATTTTTGCACTACCCAATATCTGATGTGACTATATTGAACGTTACGCGAGTACTGCATATCATAACTGCATATACTAAGAAATGTGCCATTTATATGTCCACTTAAAATAAGCATTGTGTCCGCAAAACTGATAACGGTAAATAAAAAGCAGAATAAAACGGAACATTTGTAGTAGGAGATTTTGCTGGGTGCAAAAAACCTAACAGTTTAATTGACTTTTACTTGAAAATTTCAACATTTAATCGAAATCTAATTTTGTGCCATTTATATGTATGTCCATAGCTGTATGTGCTCCATTTCCTGTTCAGTAACGGCGAAATCGGTCTGGCCACTCATCATCAATTGAAGTGCGGAGCACATCCGTCAGAAAATTATCCACTGAGCAGATAAATGCACGCTTAAAAGATTACAACTAATCTAGCACAAGCCCTTGTCTTTGAAAACAGACACGAATTTGTTGTTCAAAGTATTGTGGTCTGAGCTTCCAAAATTTTTGTCAGCTGTTTCTTATAACAATTTCTTAAACCAAATTGACCAATCAGAGGCCTGCATTTACGTTATTTCATGAATAACCTTAAAAAATTCATGAATATTTGTCAAAAAAGTACTCAAATTCGTCGATGGACTAGGGGGCAATCAGCCATCTCTGTAGTGCTTCATTTCTAATTTTACCCATGCTTGTGTCAGATTTGACTTATGAGCGGAGTGAGGTGTTTTTCGTGCACTTCGAGCGACTTATTCACCCCGATTCGTTCGTTTTATTAGTGTGGCTTTGTAGGCGTTTAAGTATCGCTTTTACAAACCTTAATCGATACTAGCTTATGTTCCACACACATTCCAAAGCTGACTGTCAAATTGAAAGTTCAAATTGTTAAATGGGTAGTTTTCATATACTCTGTCAGAATTCCTCTTCTTCGTCTTCTTTATTTCAATAAGCCTAGCTGCCTCCAGTACCGCTCGCCAAGTTCGTTGAGGTCCTTCTGTTCCTGGGTACGCCACATTAATCGCGGGAGTTACGTATTTTGTTGTTCTTTAGAAACCAAAAAACAGTATGTGTGAATAACACAAGTATATAGTATATATTTCGGAGAAGTAGACCGTCCCGACCGAAGCTTGAAGTCAAACTTATCAATTCTATTTTACTTTTTCATTCAGACAAACTGCGATGCGTGGAAATTGCCTACTCAGGTGTTTCACAAACCGAGTTCAATTCCTCGACCAGACTGAGTCGCGATCGGTGTAGGTTATCAACAAAATTGATGACTTCAGGTCTGGGACAGTTTGTCTGTAGTATCGAATGAACATGGTTTCCAATTTAAAACTTCGGTTTTGTGGAGTGTGGGAACGTAACTCGGGCGTCCTTTGGAGCGTTATCGCACAGGTTCGGAATCGAAATCTCTTCGGGCGGAGCTGTGTTGTTCTCATGCTCTACATGGTCTGGCCATCTGATGCGTTGGTACTGTAGACTCGTGACTAGGCTCCTGTCACTGTATCGTCAACCAAAACCGCGTTTTAGAGAATCCCCACCTCACAGCAGGACTCGGATGATCAAGTTCATTTATAAAGTCAACTTGGTCCTTCGAGAGATGTCTTCATTACTTAGCTCGAAGGAATATCGATTGGCAGTAGTTACTCTGCGATACTCTGATCCGGGTACATACTGATGACAGACACTGTTTACTGAGCCGAGGTAGACGGCCCCAAACTGTCTTGAGCTTAATAACTCTGATAGGCGTTAAGTTCCACCTCTTTCACCCATGACTTGCCAACAACCCGTCATTACATAGAGGATTACTTATCCTTTACAGCTTAAGCAGCTCTGAATTTTCATGTGAGCACAGTGATTGATGTGCCAACTACCAATTTGACAACCAATTCCTGTTCTCACCCCAAATTCCCAAACTTTTGTATTTTTCAAATTTCAAACGCGTCTACCAGTCTACCATCCACCATCACTTCTTAACCCTTGCTTGGAGCAGGGGGATTACTTAAGGATTTCCCAGGGCTGTCATTAAGTAGCTTGCAAGTACAACTTTTTATATGCCTCCGTTCTCACAATTCTTTCTCCACCAGTATCCAGTAAACACATTATTCTTTAATAGGCTTGTGCCAGCGACCACACGAACTTCGTGAAAAGCTTATTCATTCACGTGTGGCTTCTGCACGTCACACTGAATCAACATCCCTTTGTGTCTCCTGATATCACCGTGACATTGTGAAAATTCGACGACATGTGTTGTGGCAAGGAAATGGTAACTAAATTCGTATTTCTTTCCTCTTTGCCTAACTAAACTGAGGCTGGCTGTCGAGTTTTTATGCAGCCCCTGCGTGGGGTACGTATTGCGTGATGGAATTCATAAATATTTAATCCTTAAATGATGAATCTATAAAAACGGAAGTAATGTGATGTAATCATGACTGAAATGCTGTCTCAGGGCATTCGGGTTGCGCTTTGGAGGCAGTGGGGCCTTCGTGATTTATGATTTTAAATCATATTTCATTTTCGTTTTTTTTTGTCATGAATATTTACGCAATTATTTTGAGGATTTGACGATGCCACTTATTTCATGCACACGCATGGGCTTTGCGCATAAGGGCGTCCTATTTGCTTGGGGAAATGCGATGTTTATGTGGCAGGGGTTTCCCCTTTCTTGTTTGGAATATTGTTGGTACAATATTATGGCCTCTTAGTATCGATTTCGAATTTGGCTAAACTTTCAATCAATCAGAGTTATTTTAAGGCCATCGTCGAGAGCGCTTGCGTAGTAAATAAAATGTCTAGAAATTGAAATTCGAAGCTTTAGGGAAGATACATTTCTTTTTTGTCGACTTCTTCAATGAATGATTGTAGGAAGTTAGATTTTTTTCTTCTCGATTTCTTCGACGTATGATTGTAGGAGCCGTCGTCGTGTAGGTACTTCGCGTCATTCAACTGCACCTCTCTCTGACAGAGTGTCACTGACAGAACAGTGTTTAGATGGAATACTTGTCAAGAAAACTTCTCGTAAACTGTGGGGGAAGTACATAGACACAGCCAATATGAACAGTTGCTTCCACGAGTATCGACGACGCTAGATGCAGATTGAACTGGGACTGTGACTCTTTCAATATTATTAAAAGGCAGACAAAAACAATGTTTGAATAAAGTGCCATGGCTATTCACCACAAAACCAAAATACCAAATTTCGACCTTCCTCTCAACGATTTATCGCTTTCTCGCTATCTACCAACGCAAGAGGGGTCTCATTAGGACACAAACTCTGTTGGAAGTTAATCGGGAGTAAAACAGCATGCATAAAGGCAAAATGTGGGGTCCCCAACCAACAAGTTCAATCCATGGATGTATACGATGAAAGCATGGGCCGACCTTTAGGAAAATACAAAATCACAACTATTATACAACTCAATAAGAGTAAAAAGAAAAGCATTCATAGGAACCACAGGTGCTCTACTGTCGATTCCATGAGATGCCGTGGAGATCTACCTTTGGACTAGTAATGGGCATATTCGAAGGATTTCAACAATCGAGATTTTAGTTAACGCGATATTTTATTAGTAGAATGATCACTGGAGATATAAATTCTCAAAATTTTTGATGGATTTCGAACATCTCCTTTCTTAAAATCATTCGAATGAATTTCCTAGTAACACAATACTCTTCAAATGACACACTTCTGAGCGGTAACAAGTGCAAGTGGAAGAGTGAATCTGAGAAGTGGAGTTATTTTCCTTTGCTTTTTTGTTTCATTCTCCTTAAATTCCTGATCAGTAGCTCTGAACGTGAAGTGTTTGTTACTTGTTCGGTCGCGCTAAAGTGATACATTTGGCGAGTTCAGCCCAGCCTAGAGAGTCTAATAGCTGGACATTAAAACCTTTAGGTTATAGCACCGAGAGATCTCTATTATTCTCAAGTCGCTTGGATCAGAATACGCAGAAACGGCTTTGACACTCTCATCCCCGAAAGAAGGACATGGAACAGGTCGCAGATGTACAGGCATTCCAGGCAATCTACGCTGACGGATCTAAGATAGGTGCCGCAGTCGGAAAATTTACATAGTCAACAGTCTGGCGGACAATTCCAGTGTGTTCCAGACAGAACTATAGTATTTGCCATTCGGGAAGCGTGTAGTCAAGTCAAAATACACTCAAATATTTTGCTAAGGCGTTAGGTAGGCATATGCGTTGATAGCCAATCAGCAATCAAAGCTGAGGCAGTAATAATAATATAATATTGATGACGCGACAGTCCGAGGCGGACCTGAGCCTAGCTTCTCAGCAACCACTCGTGTTGTGCGGGCTATTGTTCTTTCACGAGTGGAAGGGACCTACAGTTTAATGCCGACTCCGAACGGCGAAGTTGAGAAGCTTTTTCTAGTCGGTAAACAATACTCTTTGAGCATTGTCAGTGACTCGAAAGAAGTGGAGCCGCGAAATATGAAAGGTGGTAAATTCGGGTATCGAACCTGGCACCCTCTGCGTAGGAGTCGACGCACTTACCCACTACGCCACGGCAACCACAAGCTGAGGCAATAGAATGTACGTAATATTTGAAACTAGGGCAGGAAAGTCAGGCTGGCATTACGTGCATCGTTAAAAGACCAGCTTAAAAAGTTCCTTATTTAGGTTCCAGCCCCGTCCTGGCTGAAAAACAATGTAATATCGCGCACAGATATCGTCATCTGTTCCGATAGCCAGGCAGCGACCAAATCTCTGGATTCAGTCACCCTTAATTCCCTTAATTCCCGCCTATCTCTTAACGAGATGGCCAAGTATTTAAGCATTCAACTGATGTGGGCGCCGGGACACTGACATTCCACAGAATTGCAAACCGAATGAGTTCGCTAGAAAGGGCACAAACTCCGTGCTCTTTCCGGGTGGAGACCCACCCGCCATGCCTATCGCTTCTATCAAGCATCTTCTAAAGCTTGAAACGCTTGCCCAAACAAACCGCAGATGGATGGACAGATGGACACAGGATGCCTCATTACCAAACAACTCTGGCCTATGATCGATCCCAAACGATCGCTTAGCTTGATCAGTTTAAGCAGGCCCAATCTCAGATCTCTTATTGGCGTTCTAACAGGGCATTGTGCCATCGGAACTCACGCCTCTAGGCAAGGCCTTCCCTATAATGATTTCTGTAGAAGCTGCTTGGACGAGGATGAGGAAGAAACCATCGAACACTTGCTATGTAATTGCAGTGCTCTCTCATCCCGTAGATTCAGACTTCTGGGCGCCCATTTCTTTGTTAATCTGGCTGAACTGAGCAGCATCAGAATCAGCCCTCTACTTCGCTTTATCAAAAGCACAAATTGGTTTGTGGAATAGGTACCCTTGATCCGCGTGGTAACACAATGGGCCTTCGCTTGGCCTAAGTGTGCCTGCTGTCCGTATGCGCGGCAGTCAGCCACCTCAACCTAAGCACCTACCATCGGATGAGGAAGAAACTTGCTATGTTACTGCAGTGCTCTCTCATCCCGTAGATTCAGACTTCTGGGTGCCCTTTTCTTTGTTAATCTGGCTGAACTGAGCAGCATCAAAATCAGCCCTCTTTTTCGCTTTATCATACGCACAGATTGGTTTGCGGAATAGGTAGCCTAAGATCCGCGTGGCAACACAATGGGCCTATATTTGGCCCAAGTGTGTCTGCTGCTTGTGTGAGCGGCAGTCAGCCATTTCAACCTAACTTAACCTAGGTGGCAGGTCACAGTGACATGCCAGCATTCCACTGTTGAAGGCTAGTTAGAGGCTAATACAAGCAGTCAAACCTAATACATCAACGGACTTTCCTGAAGTAGCATGCTATTTTGTCATCAAGGAAACATGTCCTGAGTACACCTGATCTAGAACAAAATATCCTTTTCGGCGAACTTGTCATGATATCGTTAGATTGGTGGCAGGGTCTGCACAGCACACTGACCGATAGAAGATCATGAAGCTATCTAGCGTATTATCGCAGTTACGACAACACAACCGAAAGGGAGACCTGAACACATTTCAGTTGCGTCTGCCTGGTACTTGCTAGAGCCAAACAGCACGATTTTCGCAAGGGATATTATGCACCTAATGGCTTTCTAAAATTCAAAAATTCCCTTTAAAAGTAATGTAACAGAGCTGTGGGTGTGGTCACAGTGCCAATTGGGTTATCACCGAATCTCCTCTTCTACTTAGCTGCCTACTTACGGTGGTGGCATGGCCGATGATAATACGAATCACAATCATCAATTCATCTTTGAAAGGAAGTTGTACGCCGAATTTGGGATTTTTTGAACAAGCACGCTTCTGATAATGTTTTGCTTTTCCAGTAGAAACATTTCTACTTCTAGGGATGGTCAGAACTTTAGAAAGCTGTTAATCAATTTTCACAGAATCCCCCTTTTTACTGCAAAAGTCGAACAACAATTCAGATCGACCTTCCTTCAAATCCGATGTAAAATTTCATATAATTTACGCCAGAGAAACAAATTTCCCTGTTTTTATCAAAAATTTCCCCAAATACCGGTTAGTTCCTGAATTTTATACTTCCATCCTCTAGATCAAGTCATAACCTACAAAATATTGTGAATTTTTTTCGTAGGACTCACCGTTCTCGAGAATCCCCCGTTTTGCTGCAAAAGTCGATTTTTCGCAACATTGACAAACAGATTGTGCGACAGAATCAAAAGCGAATTTTACCGCTCGTACAATGCATGGTTGAATCTTTTCATGACCAAAGATCGTACCTAGAACTTTTCTCTCGGAGAGCCCCTGATGTCTAGTGCCACATTAATTTTTCAGTCAAGTTGTTGACTAAATCTGAGAGATGAGTGGGCATTGTAGTTACAAAGAAGCAAGGCAAATGTTTTCTTCTTCCTCTTCATCCCTACAACTTCTGCAAAAATCGTTGTATCGTTGTAATACCTAGTCTGGAGGCGTGAATGCCAATGACACAGTGCTCGGTTATGTCGCCTATGAGACTTCTAACGTTCGGCCTTCTCATTCTGATCAGGTCGCGTTTTGAAACGATAGTTGGCCATAATTCTTTTATGATGAGTCACTCAGTGCTAGACTTGAATAAGGTCGGTCTGGTCTTTCAACAAACCTTTCCGTCGTCGCCATTGAACCGAAAGAAACAGCGTTTATTCCGCTCTTAATCTTTGCAATTTTTGAGAATCGACTTTGCAGTGAACGAGCAGCGGACGCCTCATTGCCGGCGCTTTTCATACGGCCGGCGTGAATATTATCCACGTAGCTTGTGTCGGAGGTTTTTAAATACTGCACTTGAACACAAGAACTAGTCGATTGTTCTTGCTCCCCGTGGCTTAGAATTTGTACGCGCTTCTGGAAGATTGCTTCTCTGTTGCGAGTCTTGAAGGATTTTCTCAAGAACTAAAGCTGAAGCTGAGAAAGTCACATGACAGAGAATCTCCTTGTCGGAAACCATTTTTGGAGCGAGGGTCATTGATTCGTGGAGTTCTTGAGGTGAGATTAGCCACGTATCTGGTCCAAAGACCGTGTAGACAATTGATAATTTGACAATGACACAATTTGTGTCAAAGTTCGTATTAGCGTAAACTGGACGATTCCCGGCTAACTGCTGTGGACACCACTCGCCAACTTGTGGCTAGTTTCAACTGGAAGGTGTCCCACGAGGTAAAAGGTATCCTTGTCCATCCGGGTTGGACTCGCCATACTCTTACGGGTCTGTGTCCCTGTCGGATTGGATAGCTCGTATGAAGCTAAGCTCCAGGCCCTGCGGCTGTCCCAAACAAAAACAATGTCTTCAAAGATCCCTTTAATCTAAGACCGATTAACAAACTTCTAATTAAATTTCTATCTTCCTTCAGCTTCTGCACATGACTCCAGTCTCCACCCCAAACTGTCACAACCAATTAATCTCTTTCGGAAAGCCAAGTGAATTTAAGTAGTGCAAGGTCCTTGCACAGTTCGGGTGTTCTGTCTTGTGTCCTCAAAAGAGAGCATCGCTGCCGCTGTGACATCCACGCCGGGAACTCTTTTGTACTTGCCAACGTCGTTGCTGGTCAAGTCGAGGTCCATTTTTTGTTTCGTTTAAAGCGCACACAATTTGTCTGCATTTTCCCCCTCTTGACCTCTCGCTCATTTCACTCGTTCCTTGCAAGGAGTTAGAAGTTATGTCGCATCGTCAAATCGATCGGCCGACAAAGGAGACTTCAACATCATTAAAAAGCAAGAAGTCATCCATTTATTTTCCGTTCAAATGATTTCTCCATTAAACACCCGCAACACCACTCACTCCCACTCCCCGCCGAGTGTGGGGCGGCTTTTTGCTGAATCCTTTGGATTCGTCTCCACTAGCGCAAGCAGAAGCATAAGCAGCACGTGGGTGTGCTCTGTGCCACTCTCCCTCTTGGCTGCAGTCTCTGCTTCATGCATTTGGCATTTCCGTTGAGATGTTCTTCAGTCCTCTCAGTCATTCCTTTTCGATTCAGTATCGCTGTTATCTCTGGCGAATTTTTGGCACAGGTACCGTGCCGCTGTGTGGATGCAATCCACCGCTGTACCTGGCCACGTCGATGTAAATTCTGTTTAATGGTACAATGTTGTGCCAAAATCTATTTGCCGCCCCGTGTGCCGTCTCACCGCGTCGCAATCAATTGGGTTTGAATCCGATAAGCGAAATGATGCCGAGAGAAACAACAAAAAAAAGACGAACATATTTTCGCTGATTTAGGTTATGTGGAAAATGGCAGCATAGCGGGCGAGGTCAGTCGGACTTTATGCCCGTGCCGGCGGTAATGTTATTCGATTTTAAATTAGTGAATTAATGCAGGAGGATACTTTTTGCGGTGGTTTGCGGCTTGTGGTTGCCATCGGGCGAATGATTTCGTACTCAGATGAGAGAGATTTGTTTGTTTAATCAGTTGATGGGTGAGGGGTTGAAAAAAAAAAAAAAAACATTGAATTGGGTCACATTTGGAAGGGACTTCTCTGTAGGCAATCAAATAATACATTGATGCGGGGGAGAATTTTATGGCCACCAATGAATCATCAGGTCGTTGCGTGTGCCTCTAGCTATTTCAAACACCCTGTGAATTTGAAACATCCGTGGCCACTTGAATGGAATGGATTGGAATAACTCACGTGGCTAGAATTGGTGGTTGCCCGGGAATGTAGTCCACTATCGATAACCTACGTCGGAATTTGCCAAATTTAATTCGAAACAGAAAAATCAACCATTTCGATTACGTCGACTAAGCCAGAAGCCTCAGACCAATCATAGACCACATCTTTTCACTGACTAGTCGTTAACCGTAAGACCAACGTTCATGAGTTTTTAATGTGGAAAAATCGACATCTTAGTCAAGATCAATTCATAAGCTACAAAATCCATGTACGTCAATTTTCTGTAGGACGCACTGTTTTTGAGATATGAGTAAAGTAAGACCAACGTTCATGATTTTTTCAATGCGGAAAAATTGACATCTGTAGGGGATCTGGCGGTTCGTATGGAATTTTTGACAGCTTATATCTCGAGAACGGTGCGTCCTACGAAAAAATTCCCGTATACTTTTTTGTAGCTCATGACTTGATCTAGAAGATGGCATTGGAAAATTTACCAGACTACCGTCATTTGGGCAAATTTTTGACAAAAACCGGGAAATTTGTTTCTCTGGCGTATATTATATGAAATTTTTCATCGGCTTTGAGGGAAGGTTGATCTGAATTGTTGCTCTTGGCGTGAATTCACATTGTACAAATTTGCACCACTCTCAATCACCGGCATGGCGAAAATTAAATTTATTTTACCACTAAAAGTGCCTTGTCCATTAAAAAATATACCCTTATAGCGGTATATATGTCCGTTCTCCAACACCATCTTCTAGATCAAGTCATAAGCTTCAAAATCGATCTACGTCACTTTGCTGTAGGACGCACTGTTTTTGAGATATGAGTAAAGTAAGACCAACGTTCATGATTTTTTCAATGCGGAAAAATTGACATCTGTAGTGGATCTGGCGGTTCGTATGGAATTTTTGACAGCTTATATCTCGAGAACGGTGCGTCCTACGAGAAAAAAGTAGTACACTTTTTTGTAGCTCATGACTTGATCTAGAGGATGGCATTAGAAAATTTACCAAATAACCGTTATATGGGCAAACTTTAAAAAAAAACAGGGAAATTTGTTTCTCTGGCGTATATTATATGAAATTTTACATCGGCTTTGAAGGAAGGTTGACCTGAATTGTTGCTCTTAACGTGAATTCACATTGTACAAATTTGCATCACTCTCAATCACCGGCATGGCGAAAATTAAAATTATTTTACCACTAAAAGTGCTTTATCCATTAAAAGTTATACCCTTATAACGGTATATTTGTCCGTTCTCCAGCACCATCTTCTAGATCAAGTCATAAGCTACAAAATCGATCTACGTCACTTTGCTGTAGGACGCACTGTTTTTGAGATATGAGTAAAGTAAGACTTTCGCACGCCAAGTTGATTAAGTTCTTTCTCTAGTTGGTGCGCCACTGGCTCTGGGTCCGTACAATGGCTGACTAGACTGATTCTTTTACTTCAGGTCCCATCAACGCAAGCACGGCCAAGGATAGAACGCATAACTTACCTCTCGAAGAGACCAAGGACTCCTTCATCCGCTTTTGAGATTGTCTATGCCCCCGTGTTGAATAGCATTCTGTGATGTGTGGTGCCTTTTTCCACGCAGCCCCAAGTAGGCATCATCGCTGAAGAAGATTAAAGAAACCATTATTTTCGAAGAATGTTCGAAAAATATTCCACCTCCATTCGCAAACTGAATGTCACTACGAACAATGCTGCCAAGTGGATGCTCAAAGTAAAGGAATTATAAAAAAATTAATTCATTCCAAATTGACTAATTTGATGGTAGAAATAAGTAAAGTAAATAATTCACCTCTTCATGTTGTCCCGTTATAATTTTTTCATATTTCCCAAAATTCTGATGTAAATTTAATCTAAACTAAAATTCCAAATGCCAATGGTTTCATAACGAACAATTATATTAACCTTTTTCGAAATGGGCGACAATAAAACGGTAGTTGACTTCTGAGGCGGTTAATGAAATGCGGTGCAATTAAATGTCATAATCACAAAAGCAGTTTACCGTGTTCATGTTTCCCAGAGGCGGACTTAAAAAAGGGGGAGCATGAGTTATCTAAATAAAATCACATCAACGATTGTTGAAGGGGGTCAACTTTGCTTAATGTCACGCACTTTGTCGATATTTGCATTAGTTGACTCTATAGGTGGTCGTCTGTTGCTAGGCTGAGTCCGAAGGCATTTACTGTCAACAACAAATCGCCTTTTTGAATGAAAAATTATTCAATTATATTTTCTAACAATTTCTACTGGTATATAGCTGTTATCTAGTTTTCAGATAAATTTCGTTTGGGGTACAGAGCGGAAACTGTTAAATTTTCGAAATGCTTGGTCCTGTTATACAAAAGGACGCATTGCGGAAATAATATTTTGTGAGAAGCACATTTCAGGTGTAAGCCCTAGGCTGAATTAAATTCGACGTTACAAAATTTCCAGAACATAAACAGAAAAAATGACTGATACACGAATGTAGTTACTATCTATAATCTAGTATAATCTGTTGTTTAAATGGGAAATCCCGGGTGATTGGTGGGCACTCTTCCCATGTTTTGTGTCTGCGTTGACAGAGACTGGTCGAGTAGCAGAGGTACTGAGGAGTGCCATATTTGCCAGAGCCGCTGTTGTCTCATGATATTAAAGACAGAGCCGGTGACTAGTGAGTGATCGCTAGCAACTTTTTGTCGCACTGAATGTGTTTGATTTGATTTTTGCACTGTTGTACCTCAGCCACAGCGTTTGTTCGCAGATTCTAGGGTCATGTCGTCTATCTTTTTCTTCACATCTACCACTCCTAGTAGCTTGCTCCATGTCACGTCAGCTCCTTTCCCGGCGACTTCATCAGCCGCTTAATTGCCATTTATGTTCCCATGGTTTGGAGTACAGCGTCGTATCGAATGCTCTGTGGCAAAAACCAAGGACAGGAACCAAAAGAAAACGTACTGGCTCGCCTATGCCCATTGCCTATTCATTGAAACGAACGCACCACTGTACATATATGGAATGGCACTGTCAGTCCAAAAACGTGTGATTCGTTGTGGATGGAGAATTCCTTCCACTACGACTGGTGCTGCTGGCTTGATGGGCTTTGTACGCAATTGTGCCAAGATTTTAGAGTAAAATGCGATGCAAAGTGTTATCAGGCCCATTTCTTGTGACTATAACCGAATTGGTCAGTCTTGCAGACAAACTTTCAGCTATTTGACCTTGGCGAACGACCACAAGTTGCACATGCAGTCTTAACATTATCAACCTGCGTGTTGGGAAGGCCTCTACATAGGGGATCACAAGAACAGTTGTGTACAAAAAATAAAAATGGATCTTTTTTAAGTCTGTTGTTCATATTCGAATGTCAACCTCACATCGATGAAGTATTTCACAAGAGAGAATTAGACAAGAGAAAAATTAATTTCATTATTTTCATTTTCATTCTGTGACGCTCTGTTACATGAAAAAGATAAGAAAAAAAAACATAAAAGAAAGTGACGTTAATTACTACGTTCTACTAATTAAAGAACGTCTGGGCAGATTTCGATGATTCGCCCCAATTCGGACTAGTCTCCAGCCAAACAAGAAGAATACAAAAAAAAATCGACGACGTTTTCGAACGAGAATTGCAGCGTGAACGTGAATACGACACAAACGCATTAAGAGAATTTGTTCGAAAGAATGTACCTTTGTTGAATCCCCAACAAAAAGAAGTATCCCATACTGTGATGAAGGCAATTGGTGATGGAAATGATGGCATATTTTTCCTTGATGCGCCTGGTGGCACTGGCAAAACATTCCTCATATCATTGATTTTGGCGGCAGTTCGTGCAAGGTCAGAAATTGCTGTAGCAGGTGCTTGTCGAACCGCTCATTCGGTATTGAAATTGCCATTAAACCTTCAGGCGGTTGAAGAACCAACATGTAACATAGCGAAATATTCACCAATGGTCAAAGTTTTGGTAGCATGGGATGAATGCACAATGTCGCATAAACATGCGTTAGAAGCTCTGAATTATGAAAGATCTGCTTAAGGACGCAAGACGTTTTGGGGGTGCATTGATTTTACTCTCAGGCGATTTCCGGCTAACCTACCAGTAATACCACGATCCACCGCTGTCGATGAGATCAATGCTTGCCTCATATCATCGACATTGTAGCGTTATGTGAAAAAAATTCAGCTGACGACAAACCTGCGAGTTGCATTGTTAAACGATCCATCTGCCGAAATGTTCTCTAATCAACTGTTAACTATCGGAAATGGTCGTGTTCCTGTCGACGCATCGAATGGATTGATTTCGTGATTTTCGAGATTTTTGCAATTTCGTCTCAACGAAAGAGGAGCTTATCAACAAAGTGTTTTCCACACGTCATTGCTAACCACAAAAACTACGATTGGTTGAGTGAGAGAGCAATTTTAGCGGCAAAGAACAAGGATGTGGATCACTTAAACTGCACAATTCAAAATCAAATCGCTGGTTCCCTGTATTCCTTCAAATCTGTCGAATCTGACAAACGAAGACAATGCAACCAACTATCCAACTGAGTTTTTGAATCCATTGGATGTGCCTGGCTTGCCACTGCACAATTTAAATTGAAGGTTGGTTCAGTCGTCATCATGCTTCACAACCTCAATCATCCAAAATTATGCAACGGAAAGCGTTTATCGATCACAAGACTCATGAGCAATGTTATTCACGCGAGAGTTCTACAAGGAAAGTTCAAATGTGAGGAAGTCCTCATTCCGAGAATTCCAATGATCCCAACCGATATGCCATTCGAGTTTAAGCGAATCCAATTTCCAATTCGTCTCGCATTCGCCATGACGATCAATAAATCACAAGGCCAATCATTGAGTGTTTGTGGCCTGAATCTGGAAAATGAATGTGTGTCGCCATCCGCTTTGATCGTTTTCGCACTTAACAACCAACCAAAAATATCGTTTATCACAGAGTGCTTCAGTGAGGAGAAATATAATTCAAAGTCGTCCCGACCGCAAACCCTCCCGCAAATATTTCAACATAAAGCATCAATTGCAATTAACAAAAAACAGGTTTTCTGAAATTTGAAATGTCACAGGGCAACGCCTGCGGGTTCAGCTAGTTGAATATGAAAATAGCAGTGTGATCTTGAAATGAATTAAAGTAAATACTAATGGAAATCCTTTATTTTTTGCACGAGCTTTAAGGCTGCGCCATACTAAAAATGTCAAATTTCATGCCATTCCCCGTAAAGGCCCTTGTCCTTATTTTCGAAATACTCCTTTCCCAAGGTGAAATATAAGCCATCTTAGGCTAACATTTCACCCGGAAAATCGTTCGTCGTGGACTGGAATAGATCCTGTGTGGCGCTATCGATATATGTGGAAGAGGTCAAAGCTGGCTTCTAAGTAGTTGCTTTTTTCTGACTGTTCAATCGTTGACAATGCAGGTCCGAATTAAGAGTTTTGCGGAGAAGATCAGGTCATAGTAGATTTTGCCAATCCACCAAACACACAACAAAACTTTCCTAGTAGCCAATCCTGGCTTGGCCATCGTTTGCGTCGATTCGTAAGTGATTTAGTTTTCGTCAGCAATTACCATCCGATTCAGCTGTGATTCGCTGATCGAAATTCGGTCCATGAGGACCTTTGGCGTTAGTTCGTGTGGTACTCCTACGTCGAGCTTCTTTTGTATCCAGCTTTGTTCAAATGGTTCCACGCGGTGTTACGTGTTAAGCTCCCGGGCAATCGAAATAGTTTTCGACAAGTGGCCTTTTAGATCATCGAAATTAGTTGAACGGAATCGATGGAACCAAAACTGCCTACGAATTACTGTTACAGTATCAGGGTCAGGATAAACGGGCCACGGAAAATGAGAGTAGTAGAAGATAAAATTATCATTACACGCCAAAATAAAGAAACTGTTTCATCATTTTTTCGTGAATAATAAATGTTTAAAAGATCAAATTCGTTCGGATATCCTTTGGGGAAGTTGAAAACCTTTCGATCTTCATTCAAAACAAGACAAGACAAAATTCAAACAAGACATTAAATCACACACTAGATGATAAAGTTTGCACAAGAAACATATCAGAAGATTACTTAGCTGATGAACTCGATGGAGAGGGCAACTTGTCATTTTTGGCTCTCGCTATTGCAGAACATACTTTGATGCATGATCTCCCCAATCGTAGATCGTCTGAAGGAACCTATTGCCTCTCTACGTAAGAATTATAGCCGACATTCAATTGGTGACGATCAGATTGAGCAGCTATCAGGACTCTATGCTATTGGATCTCACTCCTTCTGATTGCATCTGTTCTAAATTTACTTCTAGTTAATAAATGTGCAATATTGAACATGGCACGTAGTTCAGTCGAAATTTTATATATACATAATATACATCCATACATGTCCATGCCTACGTGGCCATCAATCTATCCTTTACTGAGATACTAGCTGTTCCCCGCGACTTCGTCTACGTGGATATCAGTTATTGTGGTTGGATAAAAAATATTACTTTCGAACAAACCTGATTATTGAATCACAGTGAATCACGGTGAATCTTAAAAGATAGACATATGCTGTCACGGACTATTTTTTATAGAACTTTTAAAGATGAACAATTACATCATACATAATTTTTGCGTAACTTAAACCGTTTACGTGACGGATGCTCTCAAAAAAGAGCAGTTTTTTTCCCGATTTTGGAACTACATACTTCCGCTGGCATGTCTCCGGGAACCAGTTCCGACTGCGAAAAGAATCGTTCCATGTCCGTTCCGTCGTCGGAACTGATTAGCACAACTCTAATCCGCACTTCATACACGTTTTCACCTGGACGTCTCATTCAGTCGAAACGTAGTATAAGCCTGTCCTTATTAAAGGAAAAACTTGCTTGAGTGTTGCAAGTTCAAGAATGGTGTGTAATTTGAAGTAACACCTCTTGCTGGATCGTCCTATATAATTGCAATTAATCCAAAAGGACATAAATATTAATAATTGTCTGGGCTAAATATTTTATCGAACTACAACATAACACCTGCCTAAGTGTCTCTCGTGAATATGGCATACATTTAAATTTTTAATTCTATGGCAACACTGTTCTACATTAACGGCCTTGCAGAGAAGCTTCTCCATTTCAATTTCGTTTCCAGTTAATCTCTCTCTCCTTCTTCCTCTCTCTCTCTTCGCATTGATTTTGTTTTGCAGTGTTCGCTGCTTTTCCATCCCCATTTGCCTGCCTTCCATTTTTGTGCTGAGCTGAGATTAAAAGGGATGTTGCAATCCCATTCTCTCGGCCATCGACGATGAGGTGGGGGCTGGGGCTGAGCAGAGGGAGGCTTTTCAAAATTGCATGGTCAACAGTGTATACTGTTGCGTAATTTTATGATGATAGCTTGGTCCTTTGCGTTGATAACCAACATTCATCCGCCCCCCATCAACCACACGGAAGCGTAACGGGAGACTAACGATGGCTTCGGTATTATTTAGATGCGGTTAAGTCTGCGTTTTTCGGGGCGGGCGCTAGCTGATTAGCTCACACCGAAAAGGGTGTGCTCCAGCCACCGGTTGGATGGGGGTAAGCCGGGCAAACAGCCAAAGTGATGTGTAATTCTGAGGTTATCCCCTGGAAAATGTGTGTGCTTTGTTGTGTCGGCAAACAATACGTATGCGATAGATTCGCTCGGAATTAGGTTAGATCTTAAAACGCTTAACTTCAGTTTGTCTTTGGGTACGGTCGGTCATGAGTGCGGCGTGAGCTAAAATTGTGTGTGTGTGCTTAGGCTGAAAGAGGTATGCTTTGGCTGCGTGAAATAATGTGCAGCTGGTCGCGGTCGGTGCTTCATGAACCGAACAGATGAACAGTTTCCATGGATGCCGCACTAACCCATTTGGATTTATGAATATTGAAGATAATGGCTTTGGGAGGAAAGCCACTGGCAGAGGGCCTTCTTAATTTGATTTGTGTAAAACGCTGACCGGGCTGATGAGGATGAGAATGAGGAATGGAATTTTGAAGTGAGGCAATTGTTTCTGAAGTGGAACTCGTTAACTTTATGTTTGTGCAGGAACTAAAGTTATGTTGGGGAGCCTAAAATTAGGCAATGATTTAAGATTTATATTTAATCGATAAAACTTGTGTTCTCTGAGAGCAATCGCGAAGTTTTGTTTATTATTTGCTAAAACATTTAATCGCATTCGCAAGTTTTGCATTGTCATTCGTCGATTTCGTGGGTGACATCTTCCGAGTAACATCACTGAAGGGCATTCAGTATGTCATGGGCATATCGGTTTCTTAAAGTCAATCAAAGGAAACTGTTAAGCACCTATTCGTTGAGTGTTCATATCTGGCATTAAGGAGATTCTGATTTAGAGAGGACATACGATTGCATTTAGAGAGGAAATCAAACTTCTCAAGGTAGCTCAAAAGTTCTTGACCCAGACACACAGTCGATTTTTAGTGTTCGTAGAGCAATGTCATTGTTATGTTTAATTGAAATTCGCTCTTTACATTCATTGCCATTCCCCAACCCTTCGGCTGAACGGCAGGGTGTGTTTTGTTCACAGAGTCAACACTTCTCGTGTAGTTCAGATTTCCATCGTGACCCAAAGCCAAACCGAGTTCACATAAAAATACCAGATTAATCGAAAAAAATACAATACATAAATTAAATTTTATAAATCTTCATTCGAAAGCAAGGAACTTAAGTTAATACAATATGGAGCATCCTACCGATCATAACTTTGACATTCGTCCACCATAGGTGCTACACTATGACAAACTAGAGGAGATTATATTCAAATATGCGTGGAAGTGTTTCACAATGCGAACGACACCAATTAGGATGGATTCAGAGATGCTGGCACGTGTAAGCCAATGATTTATGGCATACGGGATCCTGCTTCTTAAGGATTCAATTGAAAAGAAAACACACAGACCTGAAATAAATCAGCTCATGAATCATTGCGTAACACAATAACTCTCCAGCAGAAGTCTGTTCCAAGATAGGGCGCCAGTTGGTATGAGGGAGTGTATCTTTATCCGCTTTCGATATTATGAGAATCAATATCGAAAATTAATATGTGTGGCGCAACAGCCTAGCTTCTACAACAACCAATCGTGTTGTGCGTGCTATTTTTCTCTCACGAGTGGAGGGGACGAGCAGTTTTATGCCGAGTCTAGACGACCAAGTTTAAGAAGCTTGTCTAGACAGGTGTTATTTTCAGCATTGTTAGTGAAAGAGGCGGTAAGCAAAAACCCTACGTTCAAGTGCTTAGGCGTCGACGCACATAACCACTACGCCAGGGCGACCACGATAATCAAATAAAGGATAAATGAAGTCCTGGAAGAGGTCACATATATCCGGGAACCAAGGCAGTCGACTTAGCCGACAACAACCTGGTGATAATAGCATGTAACAAATATCTCCCGACAATTAGTGCGGTAGTAGAAATCGCAATGAAACTGATAGTGGATCAGTCAATTTTGGAGTCTCAGGAAATAGCTTGAAATAATTCTAGACAAGAGATCTAATTGGATACTGACTAAAGAATAAACGAATCGAAAGCGTCCTGTGCACTGTACCTATGCACCAGGAAAATAAACTACAAAACAATTCTGATTTTCAGACCCATCTCGACATATGGCAGTTTAGTCGGGTGACAGGCTTCACTGAATTCACAGGAATGATTACGACTAGAGCTCTTGATACCCGCATACCCGGGTACTCGCTCGGGCAATATGGCATTCGCGATATTTTGCTCTTCGGCCCAAATGCAATTCATACTGTTTTTTAACGCCTTGTTTCGAAATGCCTCTATGATTTCCGTCTTATGATTGTCGTCAAAATTCGAAAGGGGATAAAGAGGGAAAGGGATTCAGAAAGGGGTTATTGTGCCCTTGTTTGCTTGTAAGTTCGCCTTTTCATTGCCTTAACTGTTTTCATGTCCCGTCGTGCACATCAGTATTAGCCTATTGGCAGAGAGACTTCCAGCGTGTTAAGTGTTTCGTCGCATGTCCTGACAGGCCTGCAGTTTAGGGCTAAAAGTACTGTCGGTATATCTGAGAGTATTGATATTTTTGAATTCAATAAATTTCTATTATTGTTGCAATGAGACGAATCATTTAAGGTACAGTTCAGCGTGGACTCTCTGGGGGAGAGGAATGGCAAAGAGCCGTCAGCCGTAAACCATCTTTGGGAGTCGCCATTTATCCAAGGTGGGCTGTTGGCACATTCTTCTAATTTAGGTGTAATGCTTCTGGTTTTCTTTTGTCTGGCGCCATGACATTACTGACCTGAGATAGCTCACTAACGTATTCAACCGTTCTAAGAATCTCTAGGTGCCACGTTAGGTTTCCTTCTTTAAAGTCTATGAGCATCACCAGGCAGTGGGGCCTGTAATAATCCTCATACAGCAGTTACATCACTAGGTAATGAGATAAGTGTTTAGTTTTGGGGATGCTTTGGTTTTGAGGCATGATGAAGTCCTCTTCCACACCTTGTTTACTGTTATTTGAAATCTATTATCGAACTCGTTGAAGAAAAAATTTTATCGGAGGTGCGATACTTAGGTTGTCAGAGAGCATTGTGACGACTCCCTTAGCTGGTTCGTCAGTTGTTTCGTCTCCCTGGATTCCCACAGAAGGGAGACTGCGTTGTTCACAATACAGTATATAATTTGATATGACGAGATTTTTGCATCATCTTCAAAATTCTTCTAAATCTTCTAAATCAAGTATACTTTGCAGTGGACTTCTTTTTCTTCTGGTGGCGCTACAGTCCGGGGTGGACCTGGGCCTCAACCAGTAAGCCTCTCTAGCCGGCACGATTTCTAGCCAGCTGTCCCCGACTGCGCACACCAAGTTGATTGAGGTCCTTCTTTACCTGGGTGCGCCATCGGTTCCGTGGGCGTCCTCTATTGTGTTGTCCCACTGGTTCGGAGTCGAAGACTCTTCGGGCTGGAGCAGTCTTGTCCATGCGCTCTACATGGCCCAGCCATCTTAGACGTTGAATCCGTAGACGCCTGACAAGGCTCATGCCGTTGTACAGCCCGTACAGTTCGTGGTTGAGTAGACGCTCTTCTTATATTCACGGTGCCACCGGATCTAGAAAACGAGGTGAAAATTGAAGTTAGTTATTTTCTGTAACGATGTTTATAAATTATAAGCCGTAAATATAAACCGTGTGATTTGTATAATTGTTTTTAACCTGAAACTATATACAGTCAATGCTCCTATTACGAACACTCTTCGGCGAGCAATCCTCTAGAGCGGACAATTTCTCAATAACGTGGATTTGAAATTGAAGTTCCACACATTTCCAAGGGCGGACAACTCGCTTAGCCGGAAATAAATGCTGCGAACATCGCTGTCTGGTTATGGGAGCCTTTTCTGTATAGTAAAGTAATTTTTCACTTCATCATGTACGTAAATATGAGCCAATGATCGATGACTTGAAAATGACTTTAAGAAATTCTTAAACTGTCATTAAACGTGAAATTTGTTGATAGACAAGGGGTCAATAAGTTATGAGGCCGGTTATTCTTATATTTCTTAATTTCTGGTTGGTTTTATGAAATTTAAAAAAAAAAACATGATAGCGATATGATTTTGAAAAAAAATGTCTACGTATCAAGCGTCTACGATCTATAGTGCACACCGACTTAATATGAAAAGCAACAGCGGATTACAAGGCACATATAAATCGTGTGCGTCTCCTTACCTATTTGTTTTATTTATTTAAAACCAGAAATTTTAATTAAAATTACAAATTAGCTTAAAAAAGCCATAACGTATTAGCCTTAGGCTTGGTCCTTAATTAACTTTGCTAATAAAGGTATAGAACCAGGTTAGAGTTGTTGATGAAGAGTATCGGTAAGTGCTCACAAAGCCACTAAACTATCCCCGAATAAGAAAATTTGTTTGTTGAACTGTTCGCTTGAATAAATTTTAGAAGTTTAAATGGAATTGAAGTCGATTTGATGAACATTATGTATAAGTTTGTATCAGGCCAAAGAGAGGACGTATGCAAGGAAGAGAGAAACACTCGAAACACAGCAGACGAGATCCTGACGCGGACGTGTAAGGTCCTAAAAAGCGTAAAAACGAATAAATAATAAAAAATCAGTATGTGTTTTATATTTTTTTTTCGTCGCCCTGTTAAAAGATCCATATTGGTTAACGTCAAAATGTTTGTGTGTTTAAATGTTTTCAAACAATTGGCAGCACTGTTCACAGTCAGTCAGACAATTGTGCATTTTGACCGTGTACCACGAAATGAGGCAGACAATTTGACTTAAAAATCATGGTTTTGTTAGCAGTTTCGGCTTTTATGTGCGACACGTACGTGGTTAGCGGGGATTGAATAACTAGGTAAATAAACAATCTGAAATCAAAAAAAAAAAAAAAACTACGTATAATTCTTTCTACTGCCACACAGAAGAATGCGTCAACAAGGTTAGGTTTTAGTGGCTGACTCCAGAAAGCAGTCACACTTAGGCCAAAGTAGACCCGTTGTGATACCTCGCGAATTGATTCCCCCCATCCCTTGACATTTAGAACCAGTTGGTGAAGCGGTTTGGCAGGCTAATGCTGACGCTATTTACCTCATTTAACATTTTATTATATAAAATTAATGATATTTTTATGTATTGTTAAAGTAGTAGGCCCTTAGGTGCGGTTCACGGGCAGCTTCTGCAAAAGTCCCATTGTATGAGACACCCATCCTGCGGTCTTGAATGCCAATTGCGCAGTGCCTGGTTATGACGCCGATGAGCGGCCTGAGTGAGGATCTACTAGGTCAAAGCAGACTGTGAGTGATCGTTTGAGATTAAGTTATGGCCATATTTCCTTTGTTTTAAGACTTGTGATACCATCTAGGTGTTCACGATTGGTTGTTGTATTTGATTGAGTACATGGTACGCTCGCTGTATAGGTATAACTCGTCCTAGTGCTAAAGAGGAGGGTGTACCACACTCATCGTGTTTATTTGCCTTGCAATTGGCCGGCATGTCACAATGGTGGTGAAGGTGAATATTGAAATGCTGGGTCATGTCATTAAGAGACATAACTAAGTGATGTTTGTCTAGGGACTAATTGCGGCCTGACTTCCGAACAGATGGTTAAAGAGAGGCATTGTCCCTCTCTTATCGCAATGGTCTCTGTCTGGAAGACACTACAATGATCAGGAAGCATCAGGGAGATAGTAATGTTAAGGTCCTTGGAACAGACACTTGTCCCTACTCCTTCGTCCATCTTTGACCCGTCTGTGAAAAGCCAACAAAATGCCGATACATTTTCCGCGTTTAAGGTGATGCACTAAAGTGGAGAATGACCTCTGAACCAGATATCGCCCTAGTTGGAGGGTCTTATTGATTGAGGTCCAGTTCAACTCTGCACTATAGAGGCACATGAAAAATAAGAAGAAGAACAATTGCATCTTCAGATGGTGCTCCATTCACTGCAAATGTCAGAAATAATTTTCAAAATATAATTTACGTCCCCCAAAAAGATCTCCCAAAAGTGTCGTGGGTTTAAAGTATTCCATTACCCATCATCACACAAATGACAGATATTTTTCCACCTTAAGGCTACCAGCAAAAAATGTTATTACTCGGTTTCCTTAAAAACCACTTTTCAGCTTCACAACTCTCAGCTGCACTTACCGAACCTAAACCGTCCATCAATCAAACGTTCTCCGGATCGTACGAAAGTGTGTACGCACTCCCTCACCGCGAGGTTCACTTTGTGACGGGGTTCAACGAACACTATTCACAGCGCCCTCGGGGTGCCAGCCACAGTAAGGCACTGACAGAGGATTGCACAACGAAAGAGGAATCCCCTGCAATGCGAAACGCAGAAGAGAACAGCATTCCAAAGGAAATTACACACACCACGTGTCCTATTTGAATGTGCAAACAGAGAGAGCACATTCGCCTCGAATTCATCCTCGCCGACTACAGATAATTCCTTATCGTGCGAACGTACCACAAAGACCTCCAAAGCCACCTGCAAAGGGCGCTTCGAAAATGAACCCTTCACTGCGGCAGTGGTGGCTTCCTGGGGCCACAGTGCTGCCAAACCGACTGGGCATGCATAACACCTCTGTCGACCCACTGCCAGTGGGCGGTGGCAACCCTTAGAAGAGTGTGAGTGACTGAAGTGGGGCGAGTCCAACCATGTGCTATTTATTGATTCGGGCGCGATGCCAATAAGCTTTGTTCTCATTTTTTCGGCAGCCATCTGCGGGGCGGCCAATGACGACGCATCGTTAGGATGAAACATAAAAATGTTACACAATAAACATTATTGTTTGGTGCTGCTGTCCCCGTTGTTGTGTAGCTGGGCGATGTGATTTGAGTTGCTATTGTAAATCAATTTAGCGCGTCGGGGGATGAATTATTTGATAGATATGAGCACGGGGGTGCGGATGTGTGTTTGCGAAATCGAAGGGACTGCGTTAAACGTTGATTAATGTGCCGGAAGGTGGATGGGGGTGCTGGGGTGGTTGATGACAGTTGAATTGTGATCGGGAGCAAATCTACCGTGTTGAGAATTATTCGGTCGTCGGGGAGAATGTGTAAAGGATCCGTCATATTTTTTTGCCATTTCGTGGCGGCGCAGTTGACACGATTTGGTTTGGTTTCATTAGCCCGCCCGGCACTGGGTCGGTGGAGATACGATTGTTCTTTTATGGTTATGGTTGGCATAAAGTGATGCATAAAAAGGTGGAAGTTCGATGGCGGGAGTGAAGATTAATGTTGCTTTGAGGTATTCAGGTGAAGTTCTTCGGGTGCTCGAGTTAAGTGCCTTGAGGAATGATGATAGGATGACATATGTGGAACCACGTGCGTATGTTCACGCACATGGGTAGAGATTTGTTTAAAGAATTCAAGTGAGGTGCTTTGCTTGGAGATGATGCGTAGAGTGTCCTTGGGCTGTTTCAGATGCTATTTTGGGAGAACTTTTGATTTGACCATGTTTATAAATCTGATGTATTGTGAAGAATGTTCGTCGTCGTTTTGTTCACTTTTGTGGTGAAACACAAAACTATTTTACGTCGTGAAGCTTTGTATATCAATGGCGTCCTTTTTCCTTCAAGGGAATTCAAAAAGAAGGCCAACAATCCTAACAAAACCAAAGCCATCCCGTTCTCGAAACAACCGCCTTCATTGTCAAAATTCCCGCTAATAGAACTGAACTCGACAGCAAATGGAATATGTTGCATGTGTAAAAAACCTTGGAATAATGTGCAATAGTGAACTGACGTGGACTGACAACATTGATAGCGTAGTATCAGAGGCTTATCAATCAGCAAATACATTCTCCCTGTGAGCATTCAAATTAAAAACTTGCCAGAGCACTCATAGTGCCACTCTTGACATGTGGATCTGAGTTTTTCGCTGACTGTGATTATTCTTCCTCCCTAAAATTGACAAAAGCAATCAACGCGGCTGCACGATATGTTTTTAACCTTCGTAGATTTGATCACGTCTCGGAACAACGTCGCATTCTCCTAGGATGCGAATTGGACGCATTCTTATGCTACCGGTTGTGCTTATTACTCTTCAAAATTATTCACAAGAGCCAAAATATTCATATGAAAATATCACCTTCTGTCGATCAAGTCGTAATATTACCTTGAAACCCTCCAGTCATACCTGTTTAATGTCACGTAGGCACTTTTTCATTCATGCTGTTCATTTATGGAATCACCTACCTTCACAGGTAACGCTTGTTTCTCATATTTCTCCCGTAACTTCAGTCTTAATCTTTCTCTACACATATGTATTCTAATAACATTAAATTTTAAAATCAGAAATCTACACTCTAAAATTATAATTGAAGTAATTTGAAATCACTAATTTCAATCATGTCACACAAAATAATATTTTATGTTATAATGTTCCTGAACTAGTAAAAGAACATATGATTCTTGAAGTACAGCGATAGATATTAAAAATAAATAAATGAAAAAAAGGGATCCTGTTTTGTACAAATTAGTACGAGATCAACTTGGCATGTCTGTGATAATATCTTCTCTACTCTCGTCAAAAACAGTTGAAAAGCATTATGCTAACGGTTAGGTCTATCAAAAGAGGCGATCACACAGGACATTGTCGAAAAAGTAAGGACGAATGCCGAATGCTATTGAAGGATTACGTTAGGTGGCTGAGCGGTTGGTTAGTTGAGAAGGACTTCTCCACTTGTCCACATGACAAAACATGGATCCATCACAACACACCAGAGACCAAAGAATAATCACGACAGTAGGATTCTGCAAATAAGAAGGCCAACGTGACTGGGTTTGTTGCTACAAGGCTGAGGCCAAAGAGGCAGGATCTGGGGGATGCTAATTTTCATGATATTTTAGAGGGGATCTGAACCACCCTTTCTACTCTAAAAGAGTGCGTTCGTTCGCTCCCACCCAACTAAATTCGATCCCGCCTTAATTCTGCCCTACTGAACCGGAAGATACCACCGTCAGACCGTTGTAGATGGAATGACCGTGGTTGAGTCGTACATCCGCAGTTGAAATCAAAAAGAAGCATTATCATACTATTGCGTAAGGTATACGTGTACCCTGGTTATCAAAAATTGAGAAGAATTGAATTGTGGGGGACGTTCGTTTGTGTGATATTTTGAATGGGGGAATGGGCTCCAGAAATCAGGTCATTGACCGAGTTCATTGCTCTGACAGAGTGCCCTGGAATCATCTTCAACAGGAAATTGTCCACACTTAACATTGTTTGGAATATAATTTCTTTTACTGGGACTCTGGTGTTCCTGAAAGGCGAAGGCAAGCCCTCTGAAAAACCCGAGTATATTCAATCAATCTTCAATTGAATTCTAATTCAATCAATATTCAAAGCTTGTACTCACGTTGAACCACACTGGACAGCCATTGGTGAGAGGGCCATGTAACAGATTACTTTAACCTTCGCATCGAGTTGACTGTTGTAGAACAGGGTTTGGGAGAGTTGAGTGCAAATCGTCTTCTGTTTGCAAATGACTTACTTATTGTCACATCTTCCAGACGGAACTCGTTCCACGGTGATGCTAGAATGACGGTTAACAAGGCACTCTAGAAGATTAACCATTCTCATGTGGAATTAACCTAGCTGGGACAATTCTGAAACAGCTGTTGTAAAACATATTTTCCATACCAAGTTCTTGCCTTGGACTCGATACCCACGAAGTCAGAAATTATTACTTTATACTATTGTACCTACCAACGAGTGAATAGACGTCCTTAGGTTAGGTTAGGTTAGGTTAGTTTGATTGCCACCACTGTAGCAGTTGTGGCCCACTTAAATCCTGGTGCTATCACTACACAGTGCTTTCCACCGGCTCCTTTTAAAGGGACTACACTAACGAAAATAAAATAAACCTAGAGACTACCTAATGGTATTCTAGTGGTCTGCTTTGACTAGTCCACTCCTGTGCTGATTTACAGCCAATTAGTAACGGTACAAGGACGGTACATGTGCCGAGGAGATGGAGCGTATTTTCTTCCTCCTCCTCATCTCTACAGCTTCTGCGATATTCGTGTTGGGGGATCCCATTCTTCTGGTCTGGATACCGAGAAGGCAGTACCGGTGATAATGCAAACTACGTACATTATAACATTCCCGTTTAGTTCTAGGAGTCTATTTGTTTTGTTTGGATTTAGTGAGGGACAAATAAGCCTCGAAGTCTTACATGTATCTAATTCCATCCATATCCGATTAGCGGAGTCGAAGCCATCTGTAAGTAACATGGTGTTTATTACTTGGAGTGAGGGATGTGGGGTGTCCTGATTATTTGCCAGTGGCAATAATAGGCATCCTTACATGCGAGGCAATTGGGTGCTTAATGTAATGATCAATCAGTTGTTTCTTAGAATAAACTAGGAATAAACTAGGTGGGGTGAAAAGTAAGCTCATTGACCGCCGGAATGCTGTTGCAAAAAGGTTATGGTTCCTTGAAGTCTGTTCATATTTAGGCAGACATGCCAAATTTCAGTGTGATGCTGTCTTCAGTTTTGTTTTGACAGCTGATTGTTGAATGCACTTCTTCTTCTTATGACGCTACAGTCCGGGTTGGACCTGGGCTTCACCCAACATGCCTCTCCAGCCAGCCCGAACTGTCTCCAGCAGTCTCCAGTGTCGCTCTCTAAGCCGGCTGAGGTCCCCCTCAACCTGTGTGCGCCACCTTGTACGTGAACGTCCTCTATTGCGTAGTTCCGCAAGTTCAAAGTCGAAGATTCTTTGGGTCGGAGCTAAGTTGTCCATTCGCTCTACATACCCGTATAATTCGTGGTTGAATCTTCTCCAAATGCCGTCAGCGCAAACAGGACCAAAAGTCGTGCGCAGAATTTGTCTCACGAAAAGGCCAAGAGAGCCGAACGGGGCTGGTCATGGTCTTTTACAGAGTCAACTTGGTTTTCCGAGAAAGGGCTCTGTTACTCAATTACCTTTTGAGCCAAAGGAGGAGAGACTGGAGACTGCTGGCAAGAGTTATTCGGCGTTTGATTTCCTTTTAATTTACTACCTGGAAGTTATAGCTGTCTACCGTGACGTTCTGGCCGAGTCGTCGACATTGTACGTCCTTTCTTGATGACAGCGAGTACTTTGTTTTGCCCTCGCTTACCGCCAAACCCACTTTAGCGGGTTCCGTTTCAAATGCCTCATTTACGGCTCGCTGTGTTCGACGGATCACGTCAATCAAAATCAATTGTACAGACTTTTGGAAGATCGTGCCCAGAAATGAAGTATCACAGAGACTTCAGACTTCAGAGTCCATCGACGAATTTGAGTGCCTTTTTGACGGATATTCAAGAATTTTTCTCGGTTATTCACGAAATAACGTAAATGCCGTCCTCTGATTGGTCAATTTGGTTTATGAACACGTTATAAAAAACAGTTGTCAAAAATCTTAAGGGGCAAGAGAGGTAGAAGTCGGGCATCCCTGTAATACTTCATTTCTGATCGTGCCTCTTGTGTTGACGTGTGAGTTTTGCACGATCTTCTCAAGGATGATATTAAAAAAGGCAAGTCAAAGGAGAATTGAGGTTCAGTGGTCGTTTGAATGAAACAGGGCATTTTTAGAAACGACGTTGGCAGTTTCCTGAGTCTTAAGGTCTTTCCACAAAACAGAGCTCATTTGTTAGCGTCCCAGTCCTTGTGTTTAAGGGCTGTTTGACTTTACCTCTCCTTGATTTAAAATTTTAATTTTTCCAATGTCCCCCGTTGTTTGAGGGTTTGTGGGCTGGATATGTCAATATCCGCCTGAATATTGCTGACAGTCTCGGAAAGAAGGTTCAATGGAAGGGGTGCTTTCTAGATGCATCCTAGAACATCCTGTACCAGAATTGCGCTTCGAAAAAATCTAAAATTTGGGTTAAGCGCCATTGGAGCGCCAATAATCGACTGTTGACACTTTGTTAATCTCGAGGCGCTGACTCCCTGCGTTCAGGTGTAATCCACATTCCGTCATATCTACACCCAATTATTATACAAGTGCAGCGGCTGATTGCACACCCAATCAGCCCAGGCTGCGACTAATTAGGCTGAAATCACGGTTTTCATCGCCACAGCCGCTCTAAATGCGTTTTGATAAATTTCTATTTGTTTAAATTGAATTCTATTAATTAGCAAAATTTTGTGCCAGCAGCCCTGTGTATGCGCCATGCGAGAGATGCTGCGACAGACAAACAAACGAAATTAATTAAATATGACAATTAAAATTGTTAAAAACGAATTCGCATTCGAACTGACAATCCGTGCTCGCCTGCAATTTGGTTACGAAGGCGCTCTTTGCGTTTGACTCATTAGTTTCGAGAAAACAAAGAGCGACGAGTGCACGAGTAACGCAGATTTAGCGCACACCGACGACGCTGTACGGTACTCTCGTGTCAATTGTTAGAGGCGATGGCTTTTGTCTGGTAGTCTGTCACAATTAAATGCACACGAGGAAGACACCGACACACGGCGCAGGTGGGTTGTGCAAAGGGCGCTTTTCGGTGGCGTTGTTGACTGTTAACGCAATTAGAGGGCTGTTTGAAGGGAGAATATTTGTCAAATAATTTGTGATTGCTTTTGACACGACATAGTGGCGCAGTTTTGGTGCATGGGGTGCCAACACATTTGACACATAAGTGACACTGACACTGATAATGTTGTTTGCAAGAGACAGCGGTTGCAATCGTGAATCAGAATGCACTTGTTCTCGCCGTTGGCACCGGAGATGGACGAGATCATTCGATGGACTTCTTGTGTGCTCCAAGGGAATGCAAGGACTGTTGAATGAAAGAAAATGTGGAAAAAAACGAAACTGAGCTAGAAAATTTATTCACAGCCATGATGGGAATTGGAAAAAAGAAAAAAATACAGAACTCGTTTAATGGAAAAGCATCGTGTCGGCGCATCGGAGGGAAGGATAGAGAGAGAGAGTGCATTGGGAGACCGATAAAGAAAATGAGAAACTTTTCGAAATGTTTACTCGCGAACTTTGCCCAGATGCTGTCTGAATTCAGATCCGATAAACGGAGTCTTTTCAGGATAAGATTAAGAGTTTTCAAAGTTCAAATCGAGATTCTATAACACTCGCTGTGGGTGGCTATGTTTGAATACTTGGTGTGAGCGTCTATTGTTGAATGTTATTGATCACATGGCTCTGTAGTCTGTACACAAACGTCTAAATTTTGTCCTCGATTTCCAAGGCTTCTTTCTGTCTCTTCTCTAAAAGCTTGAGTCTTTTCTAACTCTGGCCTCTTTATATGCAAGCAGCGTCACTAACTCAGATGCAAATGGGTACCGAAGTCCTACTGGTTGAGGCTTTATCAAGTTAAGTTATAACATGCTTTGATGTAAGTGCGTTTGGTCCCATGGCTTTAATGACTGCTTAGCTGTTCACTGAAAAGGCTATGCATGTGCTACAGTAGGCGATGGATCAGCCGGCATGTTTGTCAAACAAGCGCATTCCCTTTGTGGTTGGCCCTTCTTCACCTTAGACGCAGAGGTCCACTATTAATTTCCCCGTCTTCTCACGGTGGAACCAAGTTGTGTTAGCCCTTAAGATGGTCCACCCACCATAAGCGTTGGATCCGAAGACGCCTGAATCTAGACACATGTTGCTAGACAAGACGTATATTTTATTATTGAGTCTTTTGATCCAAATGTCATCAACGCAATCAGATCCCAGGCATAACTTTTCTTTCGAAGAGGGATTCGCTTTTAACAATGTTGTTTATCCTTCTTGAGGATAGCATAAACAGAGTTAGTTCAATCACACATAAATTGCACATTTTACACATTTTTTTCAACTTTTCGTATCAATAGGTGTTAGCTTTATTTGTATAGCTGCATTGCCTTTTCTATAACTTCATATTTATGCACAAAAATGGGCCTTAAGAGAAATTGTTAAACTAAGAAAGCCGTATCATGCAAAACATAGCAAAAAGGGGTTTCAGTGGAACAGTACAAGTTAACACGAGCACCTAAGAAGAGTGCCTTCAAACGAAGACGTCGTATTTTGAATAATAACTTACAATCAGTGCACCAACTGTTCGGAAAATGCTACTGCAGAATTGACTACCATTAAGGAGTGCAACAGAAAGAAAAGTATTCGCCTTGAATTTCAGGAACCCTTTGAAATATTGTAAGGCCATTCCTTTGATTAAGTGTCAGAAACTTATAGACTCTATGTCAGTTCGAACAATTGCTGTGCGAACATTTCTGGACCATTCTGGACACTGTTCTCTTTTTCTTTATTTGGCGCTACAGTCCGGGGTGGACACGGGCCTCAACCAACAACCTTCTCCAGCTAGCACGGTCTCTCGCTAGCTGTCTCTAGTGTCGCACGCCAAGTTGGTTGAGGTCCTTCTCCACATGGGTGCGCCACCTTAAACGCGGGCATTCTCTGTTACGTTGGCCGACTGGTTCGGAGTGGAAGACTCTTCGGGCCGGAGCTGAGTTGTCCATACGCTCTACATTGCCTAGCCATCTTAGGCGTTGGATCCGAAGACGTCTGACTAGACTCATGTCGCTGTACAGCCCGTACAGTTTGTGGTTGAATCTTCTTCTCTAATAACCATCAACGCAAACAGGACCAACGATCACACGCAGAGCTTTTCTCTCGAAGAGACCAAGGAATTCCTCATCCGCTTTTGAGATTGTCCATGCCTCCGCGCCGTACAGCAGGACTGGGATGATCAAGGTCTTGTATAAAGTCAGCTTGGTCCTTCGAGAGATGGGTCTACTACCCAATTGCCTCTTGAACCCATAAAAACAGCGGTTGGCAAGAGTTACTCTGCGTTTGATCTCGAAGTTATAGCTGTCCATTGTGACGCTCTATCCAAGACGTCGATGTTGTGCGTCGTCCCTTGATGACAGTATACACTTAATTTTTCCCTCATTTACCGCTAGACCCATTTTAGACGGAATGGCAGCAAACGCCTCATTGACGGCTCGCTGTGTTCTGTCAATCACGTTGATGTCATCCGCGTATGCTAACAGTTGTACGGACTTGTGGAAAATCGTGCCTCTAGTGTGAGTCTTGCACGATCTTCTCCAGGGTGACGTTAAAGAAGTCACATGACAGAGCGTCGTCTTGTCTAAAACCTTTTTTAACATTGAAGGTCTCGGTGAGTTCGCTTTCGACCTTGATGGAGCAGCGAGAATTCTCCATCGTCATCCTGAACAGCCTGACGAGTTTGGCAGGAAAAAATGGCAACACAGTCAGGAGGGGTAAATGAACGAACAAAGCTTATGTTCATGAAGTCGATTCATTAAAACCTTGAGCAAGTTACAATCTGAGATACTAGGACATAATTAATTTAGACATATGAATAAAAATTAATAATACATTCCCACGCTCAGTTAATCAATAATAAAAGTATTGTTAAAGCGAAGAAGTTTTGACAACCATTTTTATGCATTAGTAATAGTTGCCATTGTTCTTTGTTTAAATTGAATTCATGAGTTTTTCAGAATTCATGAATTAAGCGCATAAAGCGGACTTCATTTTTTGAGTTAATTTGTCAGGTATGGCTAATGAATAGGCTGTATATATATTTAAGAATTCATTTTAGGTCAAATAGTTGCACTACATTTTTATTCACGAAAGTCCATAGAAAGAAAATTCTCTTAAAAATACGAGTGAACATTTGAACACCCTCTGAACAACATACATGTGATCGTACATGGATCGTGGACAAATTCAGCAATGTGTGTCCATTTTTCCCACTGAATTCACGAATCTGCAGCTATTTACCCACTAAAATCCACGAATCGGCCGCCATTGCTTGGTGGATCCATGGTCTGTGTATTAGATTTGTGAAATACAAGGGAATACCAATACTTTTGCCTTTTTCTCCGGTGTGGACAAGGGGAAAAATGGCCGAAGTTGGATATCTCTATTATGCCTTACCTCTGTTCGAAAGGCTGCAGAGGAAAGAACACATCTCTGAAAAACGGGAGTTATTGTCAAGTCATCCTTTAACCCTTGTGTCAACATCCACACACCTGGGTGTGTTCTTCATTTTTAAATTGATATATTTTGAGTTCTGGGATTTTCAATAGCCTCCTAAAATATTGTTTTTTTTTTCATATTCCAAAAACTTAAATTTTCTTTTTGGGTCAAGATTTACAAGGAATTTTTGGAATTTACCTCTCCTATCTACTGCCATCACAGAAAAATGTAAATTGTAAGGTACAGACGCAGAAAATATTTTTTTTTTATTAAAAATTCATATTGTTTATTCAATTGACATAATTTTTGTATATTCTTTTTTTGAAATTTGGTTATTTTCGAATGGACATCAACCATCACATTGACTCATATCCACTGAATGTTCAGCACAACTGGTCGCGCCTTGGCGTAGTGGGTTGGTGCGTCGACTCCTGCGTCGCGCCGGGTTGACAGGTTCGACTGAATGTACCAATATTCATAATTCGCGGCGATACCTCTTTCGAGTCACTGACAATGCTCAACGAATACTCCTGTCTCGAAAAAGCTTCTTTCAAACTACGCAGTTCGAAAATGTTGGTCCCATCCACTTGTGAAAGAACAAGAGCACGCACAACACGAGTGGTTGATGTAGAAGGTAGGCCCAGGATCCTCGAACAGTCGCGCCGCCAATATATTAAATGTACAATTTTAACTTTTTTAAAGACAATGAAAGTCGGTCTTTAGCTTCAAACTATGAAACCCGGCAACTTAGTTACCACTTGCCTCATTCTAAAGAAACACAGTGGAACGCTTAACGTGACCATTCCGTTCCCACTGAAACACCCATAAACTTCAACTCTTTTTAACGACCCAGCGAAAATCAAGGCGCTGCCCGAAAATTAGGACCGTCACACCAGAGTATTGTTGTTTATCCCTTTTCAAATAGCTCGTAAAACAGACATCAACTATTAAACAGTTAATTTTGGTCAACTTAACTTACGTAAGTCACTCCGACAGCCGACTTGCCACGTGTTTCATGTTCCAAAAGTAGAAACAGTTTCCTTTCTGTCCACAGTCTCGTGCGGAATGAAAACTTGATTACCCTTGCCTGCCACACCTCCCTAGAGCTGTTCGTGTTCCGGTAAAAGAATTGTACACACTTCCGTTCTGCCGGCCCGGCCGAATGCCAGTCCCATGTTGACACCAGAGGCCAACTCCACCCCCAGAGTCCTAATTAAATTTTAATTACCATAGCCAACAAAGTGCGAGACATTCCGAAACCAGCAAGGACACGCACGTGAACGCGATTGAGCAGCTCTCCCCACTCCCGTTCCCCTCTCAGGAGGATTGGTTTGACCTGGACTCGATTGCAGCTCCTGCCGAATGCAAGTTCAATTGGCAGGAGATTCGGATGCAGCCATGAACTGTGAAAGGAGCACCAACCGACATGCGGCACCACAAACAAAAGTTTTTCCGCCCCCTTAATTACTCTTTAATTGGAAAGTGTTTACAGTGTTTTCTCTTGAAAGTATCCTGAAAAGGACTGGTATCTCATTGGATGCAATTGCTGAAGTCCTATTCGTGCGGCAGGGAACTTGCCTGCTTCCCGTCGTCATGCCGACTCGCCACCATTTCGTAGCGCTGCTGCCGCAGAAGTGCGCTCAAGGAAGTAAAGTTTTCAGGAGAAATTCCGGACCCGACGGTAAAGAGCAAACGAAACGAAATCAGGACTAATTTTATGCAACACCAACCATAGCGGTGGCACGACAGATTAATTAAACACTTGACACCGCATACGCTGTACACACACACACACCTCGAGGCAATGTTTACATGCACCTACACCCCCGCTTCGCTGCGAGGTCTCGCCTGCACGTCAGCGCGGCGAGCACAACAATCCGAGATTTACTGGAATTTTTATTGGGTAATTATAAAAAAAGGACATCGCCGTAGTTGGTGTGCAGTGTCCTGTCCTGCGGCTGCTTTTTCAAATGGCACGTGATTTATTCACATCGACGAATCGAGGCGATTATTGGAAAAGTTTTACTGTTCCAGGGGCCGGGGGGATATCACATTTACACAATCGATTGGGGAACTTTTTTCCTCATTCATTTTTTTTTTTTTGTTTTTTTTTTTTTTTTTATTTTTGTCGCAATTGTCTGCTCCTGGGGGTTGTTGTTGTTTATGGAGGATTTTTGACATTACGACGTGGTTAAGGGGTGATAAATGCCCCTCGGCGAAGGGATTATTTTGAGTTGCGAGCGGTAAACCGTGTGGGGGGGGGGGATATTGAAAGTTCTTATGGCAGGATTAAGGCGATAAGCAGTTGGAGCGCGGTTTCAGTATATTTTCGTATCGGCTTGGGTTGATACAGAGGGGGATGCCCATGGGAGGAGTAATGATCTTGTGAGTGGAAGGAGTTGAAGGTCTGTCCATCAGTGGCTAAGTGAGTGAGGAGGATAATTAAACTCTAATCTGGGAGATGCTGCGGTCAAAAGAGGAGTTAATAGAGGATTTCCACAAAGATGCGCATATGGCCACATCATCTATACAACGCACCAGCAAACGAAGGGCTAATGATATTAGAAGAGGTCAGATGTAAAGTCATTAACTCTACGAGCATCTTGCAAATTTGTCTCCATTCTAAGAGACATAAGACAGAATGCCGGTTTACCTGCATGTCTTTAGAGTACAGCCACGGTTTGCTCACTGGATATTCACCTCGATAGACAGACCGACACCAATGTAGGGAGCCTCAGTTTATCCACTGTAATGCACTCAAACATTCTACAACGACTGGCTTTCATGTTTATCAACGGAACATTGAGCAGCACTCAGTCTGCTGCACTTAATGGGTGGTGTGCATAAAAACTGAGTGTAAGCATTTCCTTAGCATTCTGGAGGAAATGCTCCATCTGGTGTGAAAAAAAATGTACTTCGTTAAGTTTAACGAATCCTCTCCGCTCACATATTTTGACAGCTGAGTCTTGCCTCCGTTTTGGTGTGAATAAAGATGGTATATGCTCAGATCTCGCTTGTAGAAGTTGAGTGTGTAAAGTGACAGAGAGAAATAAGTGAAAACATTTTAAAATAATGGAAAATACTGCGTCGGAGGAGGAATACTTTGACCTTAAAAAAGAACGGAAATCTGGAATTGACGATGACGTTTTCATCAAGTGTTTGTAATTTTATCCGTGCTTGCTGAAAAAAAAAGCCAAACTCCAGACAGGCCAAACTCCAGGCTTTAATTTGAACATCTCGTAAATAAAGAAAACAATTGATAATATGAAGATCGGCGTCAAATCAAAAGGCGATAAGAAAATGACGGCCAATCTTTCCATTACATTAAAAACCAGAAAACATTCAAAGGTATGGCACCACCACCGGTTTCTTCAGGAATATCGGAAAGAAAATGAGTACTTAACCATTCCATTATCAAACTCCAATCTATACACGTTCTTGACATTATCTCCAATGTCCCCGAAATGACGTGAGTTGTAATTCCTTGTTTTTCTTGTTTAAAAACATTATTACATATACTTTGCACCCATCTTTAACCGACTTTGCACCCCCCTTAAACGCCAATAAACCCAAGTTTTCAAACGTCAACTGAAAGGAGGGTACCTACTTTGGGGCAATTTTTTATTCACATTTCCTTTAACGAAAATACTCGTCTCATGTGTTCTTACTCGAAGTGTTTTCTCAGTTTTTATTCAAACCACCCAATATCCTATCTATCTACCCCTGTGTGTGGGGCTAAGACACAATTATGCATCTTCTTTGTAATTGCGGCACTTTTTCCTTCCGAAAGTTTTGACACTTAGACGCTTTTCCGAAAAATTCGACACTTCGACGCTTATTACTCAAACAACCAAAAGAACAGACCAGCATTAGTGTCAGTCTTCTTCAACGTTCCATCAACATTTGATGATGGATCACCACATCGTCGTCGCCATTCGCTGAAATGAGTCTTCTTTGTGTGGCGCTGTAGTTCGGAGTTGACCTGGCCCTCATAACACAAAAGTCCCTGGCTAGCCGCTCCAAAATTGTCACACCAACTTGGTTGTAGTCATTCTCCACATTGGTCGGGAACATCCTTTTGCTGAGTTGTCCCATAACTAGAAAACTATTCGACTCTTCTTAGGTTTTCGATCCGATGCCTAGGTAGACCCATGTCGTCGGGTACTTTGTGGTTGAATCTTCTCCTCCAGACGTCATCAATAGGTAGGTTAGGTAGGCGGGCTGCTAGTGCATTCACCAGCACACCTAGACCATATTGCGATACCCACAGTCAGACTACAGCCACTGATTGACTACTCTAGTGATAGCCGTTAATTTGATCCCAACGACAAATGGTGACTGGACCAGAAATTAAAACGAGATAAAAGCGTATTAATTTTGCTTTCACTATGATTCGAACCGGGGACCTCGCTAACCAGGTGCAGGCACTCTACCAACTGCGCCATCCAGTAGTTAGATGTCATCAATGCAACTTGGACTTCTTCATCCGCTTTGTAGATTCTCTGTCTGTTCGGTCGTCTATGCCATAGACTGGGATGATCAATGTGCTTGGTCCTTCGAAAGAAGTCCGATTGAGGCCAAAGAACTAGCTGTTGGTCAGACGATCCTGCAGAACTCACTGGGCCATGCTAGAAGTACCATCTACCAGAAACCCGTTCTGCTGTTACCTTAGGCGGATGACGTTGATCTATGGCAGCGAGTCCTTAATGAGACGAAGCTGTTGAAATTGGTTTGGCTGAACATGCTGTCCTCAAGAAAGCACACTAACGATATTGAAATTTTTACACAAAGCGTCATAACCGCCAGCTCTAACTTCGATGTAGTCAGGGCCTTCGTTTTCCTCTCCACCGCAGATTAAAAACACTCTTGCCTAACTCTAATTCAATGACCTCAAGATTTGCAGCTTCTAAAGAAGTGACGTTATACAACGCATCCGATGAGCCTGAAGTCCAAATTCGACGAATGAGGTAATCACCTGTATCTCAATGTCTAGCTCAAATACTCCAGGAATAAGCCAATAAACCACAATTGTTCATCAGACGTCCCTCAGGGCTTGCGCACTACCCGTTATTATTCGATTCCCAGAACCATCCGCACGAGGAATCGAATTACCATAATTCCCATCAACACTTGACAAACAAACACTCCCCCGGGGGACCATGTGCCGGGTATACGGTAACGACACAACGCCAACGCTTCAATCCGAATCTGTCAACACACGTATCCCAGGTGATGAATTCCCGCCCGCCTCCGTAACATGATTCGCCGGCATCCAGTTCAAATGCAACTCAATTAGAATTAATCAATTAACTTGACTCGATCCCCTAATGGACTCGGATGATGAGCTCGTTGTCTGGGATATCCACTCGTGAGAGTTCACCTGCCAGACTTACACACATACACACACACACCGGCGCCACGCCGGCTCGGGACATGCTGCACACTTGACGCAGACAAGTGATTTCCAAGAAGCGCAGTTCATTTTTATTCCCGCACAGATTTTCCAGAGGAATGTGTATCTCAAGTTGTTCGCGGAAGACAGTCGCCATCTGGAAGAGTGACAGATATGAATTTTTCGCACAAGTGCCGTGGCTACTGTGCGTGGGACGGCTGAAGTGGTTGCTTGCTGTTTTAACACGGACACGTTTGTGTTCTTTGCGGTAACATTGTTACAACACCCGCTGTCAAAACTCGTGAATTTCAATTCATTTCGGGCGGGATAATGAATAAATTTTCGACATAAAATTGAATTTTCACTGAGACTGGTAATTTGGACGCCCGATAACGAGGCGCTGGCTGGCACACACCCACGCGCAAACACTCAGACAAAATTTATTCATTAATAAACATCATGTGCAGCCACAATTGCGATACCGCAGAACAGATGGACGGGGCCCTGCCAAAACTGAACAAGTAGCTCTGCGGCAGCAGGATGCTGACATCCTTTGGAAAAGCCAATGAAAATAAAAGAACTCCACATCCGCATGGGTATGCCGAGATACATGACCATGCTCGGGGCACACTCACACAGCGGCCAGATGCAGTGGCCGCCTGTGTCGCATCGCTTGCAACGAACGTGTATGACCATGTCCTGCAATCGATAATTGCCCGGCATCGAAAGAGCGAGAACTGAAGTTGGGGTGGGCGAACCATGAAATTGGGGTTTTGTCCTGAATTAAAAATTCATTGAATCCCATCCACAGTCCACACACATGTGTTGGCTTACTTGACGTTACTCTACTCTAGTCGCCGCTGTCAAATGGGGTGGATAGTGTTGTGCGGTGGAGTGTCGCAGGGCTGGCCATGTTGTCCTGGAGTGTTAATCGATAAAGTTTGAGTTTGTCTTTCGGTAATAGCCGAGAGGCGGACGATAAAGTTTTCACTCATTGTCCCTGCGGAGGGCTGTTTGTCTTGTGTTAGGTGGGGTATCACGTGATTTTCGAGTGAAGTTTGGATGCGAGAGTGAGTAGACACTGGTTCTAGACATTTGATGCCAACGATGGGTGATTTTCGATAACGGCTTATGGGTCCTTCTTCACTTTTATGTGTGATCAGTATCCTGAGCGTCGCGCTGTACCGCGGTCATCGGACTGTAGCAGAGCTGTTTATGTGCTCTTCATCACCTAGACATGGACGTAGACGCTTGGCTAGGCCCATGTGGCATCTATTCGAGGACTTCTTTATCTGCCCTTGAGATTGCCTCTATCCCCTCCACATAGAGTATGACAGAGATGATCAAGGTGTAATATGTACCAAGGAAACAGGTCCTCCGAGAGATGGATCAGCTACTCGGGTGTCCGCGTACTGGTTATAGACAGGTTTCGTAGTGTTTTTCGGTCGTGTTGTCAGGAGGCCGTTGCCGAATGCTTATTATTATCAGACACTCGTTTTGTATACACTAACTGCTTAAGACTTCTGAACTGGGCGGAGCATGAAAACAGACTAGGAACCCCAATTGCAGTTGGAGTTCTCATCTGCGAATAAATAGCCTATGTCACAGTCCTCAATGGAAGGCAATTGCTAAGAATTTTCAAACCGGTTGGATGAGACTGTGTGGACTACTTTATTGAAGCTATTTTGCCTACCGTCTCAAAAACGAAACTGAACTCGAAGTGAGTTGTCACTCGCATTCTACCTGACAGGGGAAGACATCCGTCCCATACAGAAGCAGTCACAATAAACCCATCTGACAGGTGAAACAAAAAGCGAAGCAACTTTGAAAGGAAACGCTGACCCGGCAGGAAAAACAACTCCATACTGAACAATCCACTCCGTAATAGCATACCACCCGTTTTTCCACCAGCTGCAACGGCAACCGGAAGATCATAAAATAAATCTGCCATCTGACATTTTAATGGCCTGGCCAGGCTCTCGTGCTGTCGTTGCGCGTCGATTTTCGCTTGTCCTTTGCACCGCCAACGTGCCTAATCATCCGGCATCAAAGTCGAGCGAACATTATTTGCCATCTCTTAGCCGTGCGTCGTTTTCCTTCGGTTTTCTTTTATTTTTCCTCCTCACTCACTCTCTCTCTAATTATCCTCGCTTCCGGTAGATTAAACGCAAAATTAAATCAAGCCTCGCCGGGGCGTCATGAAACACACAGAAATCACAGTCCCATTACGCTGCCTTCGCCGTGCGCCGTCCTCAGCTCGGGTATGATGATGTCCTTTAAATGCAAAGCTCCTTGACAAACGGCTCAAATAAAGGACTTTCATGTAATTGTACCGCACTTCCGGCGAAACGAAGCGAATCCTTTGACAGACAGAAGCACACGTTTACGTCGCCCCTTGCAAATAAACAAATTAACGGTGTGATACATTTAGACGGAATTTGCTACGAACTGGAAACTGCATGGCGCACCATCACTCCGGGGCTGAGGATGAGACGGTGGCGCGGCAGCGGGTGTCCTGACCGAACGCGTGACTTGACAAGATCCAACGTTTAATAAGGCTTGATGTTGACCGAATGTGAATGACTCTTGTTGATTACCGACAACTGACTGGCAGCGGTGCGGTGGGGCACCGCCGCGCCGACAGAGCAGTGATCTAATAACGAAGGCAGGGAATGTGCAAATAGACAAGCAGAGTGGGAGTGGTGCTGATTAAATATTTAGCTCGGTGAAAGGATTTCAACGGCTGCCAGCTAAGCAGAGCAGAGAAACTAAAATGCTTGACATAAATTAGGTGCCTGGTGGGGGGAAACCTGGGGTGTTGTGTGTTCGCAACGAAAGACAAACAAGAAGATACCCTGGTTGTCAGGCAGTGTTGACATCGATTTTTGGTTTTGCGTGTTTTCTTGTTTTTCGTTTTGCCTGGCTGTTTGGTTTGTGAACTAAGTGGTGGTGGCTGCGTGGAGTTGGGGTAGGTAGGGAAGCGAAAAGTGCCCATATGAGGGGGTGACCTGGTTGACAAGAGTTGCTGTTGGTTTCTGATGACGAATGCAAATTGAAACTTAGACTGGTTCGGGCGAGGTGGGATGTTCGGAAGATGTTCATGAGGCACGGACTCGAACTGACGTCGACGCATTCTATTAGGCCGCATTTAATATTAGACCCTTTCGCTTATACTTCGAAGCAGAACCCCCTTCATCGTATTTATTAAGCAAATTTCGTTGGATCTAAATCCTGCTCTTTAAAAGCCTGTTTCCAAAATAAATTGGAAAAAAAAAGAAAGTAAAATTGATGTAAAATGAACAACTGATGGCGAATTGGGAAAAGTGGCCAATTACCCATGCAATTTCTGCACAGTCCACTGGGAGAGGTTTTCAAGTTTCAAGTGCGGCTTCAGATCGTGATTTATAAAATGCGATTTGTTAAGTGCTTGGTTTTTAATAGCCAAATAAAAAACGGGAAATTATGCAAAAGTATAGAGAGATGAGAGATGAGAGAGAGATTAGGAATCAATGGAGGCCATTTACGTTTTAATTGAGTGCTGAGGGATTCCCAATTCCTGTGAATGACGTGAAACCGAATGGTTCGACTTACTTTTAAAGGACCGTCGAAGCTTCGTTGTTTCGGTACTTTGACCGTCACCTTGCACAGGATCGTGCATTCAATGGTGCATAAGTTGACTCCAATTGACGCGCTGAAGTGCGCTCAGCATGTCGTAAGACAGAATAGCACCGAATTGGAGTTAGCACTCGTACTGTTGCGAGTTCTTCCTCAGACTCCCATCTGGTTGCTCTTTGATGAGCGTCGCTATGATAAAAATGCAACCTCCTTGAAACTTTGACACTGACAGATAAAAGGCAAAGATACAAATTCCGTATGCTCTTATTGGAAAACCCTTGCACACGATTTGAAAGTATCATTCAGCGAACATCTTGTTTAACTGCCTTCGAGTTTTGTCAAGAAATAAACCTGAACAGTCGTTCGCACGTTCGGAATGTCTGTTTAAACTCACTCGTGTGAGAATTATTTTATTACCTTAAATTATCCCCAGCCCACTGCACAGCTCAAAACGAAAGTGGGAGAGGGAGAGAGAAAATGCTGCGAATATTGGCTGAGTTTTGAATTTTAATGAGTGGGAAATTTAGAGATGTTTCCTGAATGGTCGTTTGGTTCGACTGAAGTAAGAATGTCTTAACTGGAATGTACGTCTGTAATTGGTCTCATGAGTAAACTTCAACTTGTCTGCAAGTTGCTGCAGAGTGTCAGCGCAAAAACATCGCCCATTTGTGATGTTCATAATGGTATACTACAAGGTTCTATTCTTAGGCCGTTCTTATTTTGTAATTTCGAGGAATGATCTACTAATGGGGTTATTCTTTTGCAAATTTAATTCGTGTACAGAGTAAAAGACGTGGAGGTCTAAGATGTTTCGAGCAATCCTGACAAAACGTGTCATTCGGGACTGATCGGTTGCTGAAAATAATTTGTTCGCACATTGTGCGTTTTCCAATGGGCAGAGGTGAGGGAACAGGAAAATATATATTGGAATAATTCGATTTTGTTGATCTCACTCAACTGTAGCGTTGATTATATTGGTGATTGCATATATGGCTGCCCTACAAAATATCATTTACAACATACAAAATGCAAGACATCCCGGCGATTGGTTTAAGATAGCCTATTTAGTAAAAGGCTCTTATCAACAACCTCTGAATTGAATTTCCCCCAGGCAATGTATATATATTTCTTCTTCTACCGGTCCAGACAAGATGTAGTCTCATATATTAATACACCTTCTCCAAACGAGGCTGTATATAATATGAGTATTGGATCAGTCTGCTTGTCTACTGATGATATATTACACGGAATTAAATCCTTAAATTCGTGTCTAAGTGCTGGTTCTGATAATGTACCGCCTTTATTTCTTAAACAATGTAATAAAGCATTGTCCTCTTCTTCTTCTGGTGGCGCTACAGTCCGGGGTGGACCTGGGCCTCAACCAGTAAGCCTCTCCAGCCGGCACGAATATAGCATTGTCTCTTCCATTAAAAATAATGTTTAATTTATCTTTGTCCTCTGGAACATTTTTAGAAGAATGGAACTCTCATTTATAACACCTATATATATAAAGCCGGACATCGGCAAAAAGTTGAGAACTATAGAGGTATCTCATATCAAAGCTATCCGCAATTGTTTGAATTAATTGTTCCAAAAAAACTTTACTTTGCAATTAAGGAAAGAATATGTTCACTACAACATGGGTTTATGTCTGTAAGATTCACCTTAACTTACTTGACTTTATTCACGAAATATCTTTTCGATGCTGTAGAGTCGGGACATCAAGTTGATGTGGTTCTGATAGACTTTAAAAAAGCTTCTGACACGTTATGTCATTCAGTCTTGTTAAATTAATTGAAATCCTTTGGTATTCATTCTACATTTCTTAATTGGATTCTGAGTAACCTATCAAATAAGACTCAAGCCGTGAAAATTGGTACTTGTCAGTCTAGAACTATCAAGGTGTTATCTGGTGTTCCCCAAGGCAGTCACTTAGAACCATTATTATTTATATTATTTGTTAATGATATTCCGTCAATTTTTAAATATGTTAATTGTTTGATGTAAGACGATTTAAAGATTTTTCTGCGTGTTGGAAGCGTCCAAGACTGTATGAAACTTCAAAAAGATTTAGTCACATTAGTTAAATGGTGTGATATCAACCATCTGAAGTAAATAAATGTCATTCGTTTTCTGTTTTCCAAATTTTCTTGGGAATTCTCGTTGAATATACTATATGCGGGATGACTCCATTGAGAAAAACTGAAATTAAAGATCTATTGTGAATAGTACTGTACATTCGATTAGGTTGATGAACTCTGTCACACCTGTAAGCGAGTATGTTAACGAAGAAGATATAGCATTCTTAGTTAACAATCTAGACAGTAGGAAATCTGGTGGGCTTGATTTAATAAGAAATATTTATCTTAAAGAACTACCGAAAATTGGGATAAGGATGGTAGCCTTTGTAGTAAATGCTGGTTTAAAAATGCAATACTTCCCAAACAAGTGGAAATATGCGAAAGTGACACATGTACTTAAGTCTGGTAAGCCCCCAGATAATCCTGACAGTTACCGCCCCATTAGTTTGCTTAGCAGTTTGGGCAAAATCTACGAAAGGGTACTGAAGGAGAAGTTAATGAAAATCGTTGATGGCAATCGCATTTTCCCGAATGAACAGTTTGGGTTTAAGCGCAATCATAGCACTTCTCATCAAGTCATGCGGATTTGTAATCATATAAAAAGTAATCGTGCAATTGGAAAATCGACCGGCATGATTTTACTCGACATAGAAAAGGTCTTTGATACGGTTTGGCACAATGGACTTATATATAAAATGAATAATTTCAACTTTCCTCCTTACTTGTGTAATATAGTATTAAGTTTTTTGTCTGATTGTTGTTTCCAAGTGCGTGTCAACAGTGGTGTATCTGAATTAATGTTCTACAATGCCGGTGTTCCTCAAGGGTCTGTTTTGGGGCCAATTATTTACAGCTTGTACACATCGGACTTTACTGAACTACCTGAATGTGAAAAGGCTATTTTTGCTGATGACACAACTATTTTTTCATCTCATGAGTTAACTCTTAATATTGAGAGCAATCTTCAATATGCGATGGAAATAATTTATAGATACTGTGATAAATGGAGGATTAAGGTAAATAGAGATAAACTGCAATCCATTTTCTTCACTCGAAAAAGAAAAGCTTGCTTTTTGCCTGCCTCTAGTATTCAGGTAAATGGAATCAGCGTTGAGTGGCAGAATTCTGTTAAATACCTTGGTATCCATCTCGACACCAAACTGACATTTCGTGAGCATATTACTCAAACCCTTAAAAAGGTTAATATTGCAACGAAAATTCTTTACCCCTTCATAAATAGAAAATCTTTTTTGTCCATGTCGAACAAACTTATCATACTGCTCAGTGCCACATTAAAAAGCTACAAATAGCTCAAAACAAAATTTTAAAAATGATGGTCAACCTTCCACGAGATTATTCCACCACCAGACTCCACAAAAAAGCTAATGTTGAACTCATTTCTGCAAGGATTTCGAGACTGACAAATAAATTTATGGATTCTTGCGTACTTGCTGACAATCCTCTAGTCAATAGCTTAAATACAAACATTCCTCTCAATCCATAATCTATTTCATACATTTGTGTGTACGCATAGAGATATATTTACATTGTCAATAGTAATGTAGTTTTATTTATTCACCCATATATTTATTAACTTATTTATTTTTCAATTATTTATTATTTAAATTTTCTTTCACTGTGATACATTTATTTATTTATTTATTTATTTATATAACTTATAAACTATATATATATATATATACTATATATATATATATATTTATTCTATTTGCTTATATTTTATTAATTTATTTATTATTTATTTTCTATATATTAATATATTAATTACATCAATATTTACCTTTATTGTGTTACCTGTTAGTATATTAATTTATGCATTTAATTGTTCTTGTTTCTTTTTTTTTGTTTTTGTCGTATTTTCCTTCAAGTTGCTTGTTTATATTTTTACCAATTTTGTATACTCTTAAACATGTTTATATTTTGTTCAGAAGTAAGATATCATATATCAAATCTCTGTAATCGATACTGTGCGATAACTAAAACCAATGTAAACATTTTTATTACGAAATAAATGTCTATCTATCTATCTAAAGATATTGGTATAATTTTTGATGCGAAATTGACGTTCTCATTTCATATTGACTACGCACTTGCTAAAGCAAACTGAATACTTGGGTTTCTTAAATGTTCTTGTTATAAATTTTCTAATCCGTATGCCTTATTCTGTAATTGTTCTGTAATATGGTCTCCATCGTATGTAAAGCACGTGTTACGTCTAGAAATTGTTAAAAAGACCTTTACGAGTTTCGTTATGAAACAAAAGAATTTGAACCTTGAATCTATGCCTCCTTATCAAATCCTTATCAATCACATGACTAATATATACTTTTCGAATGGCAGTTGCGGAATGGAAGGAATCGAACGACGCCGAAAAACGCCAAGTCATGTATTGGTTCTTGTGATGTAGAAGGTTACGTTTCTTAGCTTTAACTTGAACTCATTTTCAAACCTGAATGTTTTCTTGGACTGTTACAGTGTTTTTGAAAATGTTGTTTTTATTTTTTTGACATTTTTGTCAACTGTGACATTCACAAAATTTAAAATAATAAAAATAATTTAGTTAAAATAAGTGACTCGAAAGAGGTAGAGGTAGAGTGGCGGCTGTGTGGACCTGTGTTTGAACCTACTGTGTCTAGGTTCGATTCCCGGTACGACAAAATAGTTTTCACAGCTCCACATCTTTCGAGTAATTGACAAAAAGAGCATTTCTGTCTAGAGCTTCTCAATTTTAGCCATCGGGGTGGACATAAAAGCGTGGGTCCCTTCCACTCGAGAGAAGAATAGCACGCACTAGTGGTTGCTGTAGAAGCATTGTTCTATCGGCCATCTACATGTCACCCTATATCTGCACCGATGACATGAGACAGATATAACCAATCTATTATCTAATCTCCTTACGAATCCTTCGAAAAAAAATAAATTTTCTGTTTGGTGGCAAAATAATGATCTTCATCTTAACTTGACCCATTCTAGAATATTCCAACCAAGTATGGGCCACATTCGTCCTATTGAAGCTGTCCACCTTGGGTTTCAACTGTTCGCTCGTGATCTTCACTAGACAGATATAACCAATTTGCCTCTTCACTCTGAGTGCCTTAAACTTATTCGCCTCGGGTCTCTCGTGTGCGGTTGTGTCAAGATCTCGCCGACCACATCTTTTCATATGTGGGAGCACAGATCTGTGGAACTTCTGCTTTCATTTTCCTTTACTTTTCGAAAACCATATCTAACTCCATTCAGCTCTCCAACTCTCGTTATAATTTAGTCAGTTTGCCAGAGTTCCTCATCCGACGATTGTGTCAATTTCTCTTGGTCTCCCCGGTTTCATCGTCGCCGTCTGCCAGTGCTTCAAAAGCGCTTTCCCAACACTCTGTGTGTCAGAGGCTAAGTGGAGACGAAAACTTTTCTACACAGGAGAAAAGAAAACTTCTCGTTGGTAGTCCATCTCGTTTCTTCCGCGAGATAACCAATCTCTTGCTTGACTCCCGAAACTTCCACCGCCCAGCCATGAGGTAGATTTTAATTAAATTTCCACGCTCAAGTGAATGGAAATGTGCTGCTCTGGATAGCGTGAGTGGTAGTCTTCTCCATTCGCTGGGGTGTCCTTGAAATGCACATTTTTTGAGAAAACAGCGACCGTTCAAACCGAAGCCAGCAGCAGCAGCGTGCTGGTGCTTCACCTGGCAAAACTAATTTATGCGCAATTTGTTAAAAACACTCATGCAGACGGACAGAGAGAATATGAGACCAGGATACGAAAAACTGGTCGACACACGGCGAAATGAAGCCGAATAAGTGACGGAATTTCCTCACTGGCGAATGGACGTGGGATTCAGGTCAATAGTCGTGTGATTAGAATTTACCTTCGTTGCGCAAATAGAACAGCCCTACGAGTGCACAGCTCAGAGTGCTTAAGGGCGTCGTTCATGATTTAGGGGATGATTCTGCATCTTTTTTTTTTGCATCCTTTTGCGCAAAAATTCGCCTTAATGCAAATTATCCGTTGAAGACAAACGGAAAATGAATGCACACAAGAGCAGTGGGGCGGAGGCATCCCGTTTGGGTTTGCATAAGCCCTCCACTATTCGGCGCTGAAGGTTGTTTGGTTAGATGCTCCAGCTTTGTCCTTTTTTGCCCCACTTCACAACAATGTGATCGTCGTCGTCGTAGCAATAAGGCGAACGGTGTGGTATTATTCCCCCGCATGCGGTGTGCCCTGAGTATGTCCTTCTTAAGAACCATAGATGCAGTTTCGAGGAGCTTCCTTCACCCGAGCTAGTTTGTTTTGTGGTGCTTCAAAGACTCACAAGGACGTTGGCAAATTCTTCTTTACCTTAAATAATTGCTTTGGAACCGGGAATGTGGTGGTTAATCATGTTTTATGAGAGGTAGGTGAACAGGTAAGGTCCTTAATTAATAGTTCTTCATTGTTCTGACCAAGGGGAGTCACCGATGTTGGCTCTGATGTGCCATTTTCGTGGAAGGCGGATCCTTAGATGTTGTCTTATGCAAGGATTTATCGTAGAAAAATAGAAGGGCTTTGTTCTTTGGTTGTGCTTTGTGTTGTCGAAATGTGGAGCTCATTTATAATCCACTGATTGCCAGTAGTGGTAGATGGAGACGTGAGTTAAGACGAGTGTTTGTGTTAATGGAAGGAACAGCAGTTTCGAAGCAGATCATATCTCTGGGCGTGCTCTGATCTGCTTGAGATTCGATGGGTTCTACATAGTTAAAGATGCATACTCTTAGGCGACATTGCATTTTATGTTCCAGGTCGATGTTATTTTTCAATAAATTTTTATGGAAATACAATTTGATTTCTAAATCTAAATTTTGTTAATCGAATATGTGGTTCCTAACATTTTCTTTGACATATGATTGTTCTGGGTCGTACTGATACATACCTCAAACCTCTTTCGTTTATTCGACCTATGAGCTTCTTGGCTTGCTTCATACCATTGGCTTTGCTCCATGTTTGCTGTGCCAAGATAGCTGAACAACATCCCGACATTGTTGCTATATCGCAGTTGGTGTAGTTCTTGAACTGATTTGAACGCATCTGTTTATGACATAGACGTCTGCTTGGACGATGCTGGTGCGTTTGTCCATGTGTTCGTAGTACTTTGTCTTACATCTAAATACTCCTGCTCCTATTCCTTCATCAGATCTTGATCCATTTTACCGTATTACTGCTCAGTCTACGGACTTTGGCATTCATTGCTCCAGTAACTTTTGGTGGTGAGCTTAATGGCTACCTTCTTTTGGAAATTTAAGTTCCTGATTACGTCATCCTTCATAATGGCCAAAAGTGGTAGCCCCCACGTCTTTTCCAATCCCTTCTTTTGCCATTCTCTACGACAACGCAAGTGGTTGCTGTAGAAGCCAAGTCCTGGGCCTCTACAGGCTGGAGCGTGTATTATAAAACCACGTGGAGAGGCTTGGCTTCACTGACACAGACTCTAGTGGAAAATCTAGTGAGCGAAATAACTTTCCCATATTTCCTCTAGAGCTCCCTGATCGATATTTAAAACAGGGTTGCTAGCAGTTTTCTTAAGTTACTTTTATGCTTTTTGATTGTTAAAACTGGATACTTACATATTTACCCTTAATTGGCTTAAATTTAACTAACGGCTCGAATATTTTGATTGACTTGCTTCCTGTACCGATGTTTTCAAGTCACTCTCGTCGCGTTCAATCGACTCGATCTTGTTCGTCATAATCAAATATTTTGACCAAACATATCTCCCTAAAAAAGAAGTGTCAGCTTTCTTTCAACACATACTGTAAATAGTTCATTTGGTTCTTTCCTCAAGCTTTGGGGACACTTTTGAGCAAACATATATAAAAAATAAAAGAAAAGCGGAGTATCAGCTTTCTTGTAACACAGACTGTGATTGGTTCTCTTTGTTTTTTTTTTTCAATCTTCGAAGCACACTTTTGGAACACACATATATACAAAAGAAAAGGAAAAAAAAAGAAATGTGAACTTTCTTTTAGCACAAATTGTCATTGGTCCATTTGGGTGATTTCTCAATCTTGTATGTACACTCTTAGAACAAACATATATAAAAAACAAAAGAATAGCCAAGTATCAGCTTTCTTTTAACACAGACTGTGATTAGTTCATTGCGTTCTTTCCCAATCTTCGGCGCACACTTTTAGATCAAACATACAAAAAAGGAAAAGAAAATAAGTGTCAACTTTCTTTTAACACATACTGTCATTGGTACATTTAGTTAATTTCTCAATCTTGGGCGCACAGAGCAGAAATTATTTTAATAATCTCCCTCCACTTGTGTCAAGATCCTTGTTGTCTGTCCCCTGCCAACACAGGACCGCTGTGAGCATTTGTCTAAGTCCATCGCATACACAGTTGTTGGCCACATCGACGTCAAGTCGCATGCATTACAAGCACCAGCAGGCACTAGTCGAAACCCTCTCCCTACGGCAACGGGCTGACAGAGCAAAATAGCAACTCAAGTCCTAGGGTGGCTTTGATTTGAAATTAATTAATAGCCGCATGGGTGAGAATCATCGTGTATCGCAGAATGCCACTCGAGATCGAGATGATGGTGTGTTATAGAGACGATAGACGCACATCGCTTCGGAGTTAATTAGTGTGGCTGTGTCACAAGTTGAGGGGACCTCCCCCCCCACTCTGCACTGATTTGCAGAGACGGGAAACCTATGTGACTAGCCCGACACATATCTCGGTGACACTTTTAGAGAAAGAGTGCTCTGCTGTGCTTCGATCGATGGCGAGGGGAACGGGGTGCAGCACTGGGAGCTTATCGAAGAGAATGCGTGCCGCTGGTACGAGGTGCGATACAAGGCAGCAAATTAATCTTTAGTGTGAAGTGTGGACAATGGAAGAATTTTAATTGCCCGGCACCGGGCATGGAAAAGATACAATCAGCTGTTGTGTGTCTGTTGTTGCGCCGTGTGGGCTGTGGATGTGACGTGAATTGAACAAGCCGAATAAAGCTGGCGAGAGTGAAATCATAAAATTATGCTTTTAATGGACGGGATATGGGCAGCACCAATTGTGCGCACCGAAATGGTAACGATCACATGTCCGAAATAATGATGTGTCCCAGCTCTACGACTATCGGAAGTGGGTTTTAAAACATTTTACGACAGGAGGTGGCTCGTTGGCGGACTAAACAAGGCAGGGGACCTGGTGTGTCTGGCCACTTTAATTACAGTCGTTTTGGGGCATTTGATGGTTGAGTTTTGATTACTAGTCCTTGGAGTATGCATGAGCAACGGCTGCCCGTTTGGTCAATGGGTGATAAGAGCTTTTTGTTTCATGACTTTGTGTGATGCGATTTAGATTGTCGACATGTTCGACATTCTCTTCGAACAATTGTGATTCGCTTTCATCAGTCAGTTATGGCTGCATAATTAGTAATAGCTTTGACTCATGACCGTCCTAAATAGTTCTCGGATTTTGTTGTTGAGACATTCGTTGAAGATCACTGTTCCATCGTCTTTCTGATATCCTCTGCGGGATATGACTGATCTCTTATCTCCAGTCAGTGATGGACTTGGAGGTTGTAGGTCTTGGAAGACTATATCTTTCTTTCACTTAGAGTTGTATTAATTTGGAACACCAAGTAGACCAAGTGGTCATCTCTCAATTGTGGCTTTTCCAGCACTGTCGGTAAGGGTATCAGGATCTACAACGAGATCAAACGCAGAATAACTCTTGCCAATTCCCTTTTTGTCTCCAGATGCAATTTAGAAATAGAGCCCTCTCAGGAAGTAGCAACCTCAATTGGCAGTGGTTTAACGACCTGTATAATTTTAAAAGCGAATGAACAAAGTTCTTGGATTCTTCCAAAGTAAAGTTGTACGTTTCAACCACGAAAAGTTCGGTGATCGGTGACACGAATCTAGGCGATCAGTGCCAGTTTTACAAAACAACAAAGCGCGCCTTTCAAGACGACGTCGACAAATTAGGAACTACCTCTCCAACTTGGCATGTCCCACTGCTCTCAGCTAGCCTCAAACTCGTGTTGGCTCCGGTCCACCTTGGAACGTAGCGCCACACATTGCTGATTAAAAAGAATGCGTTTTGATTACATTTCTTGGAATTGACGCAAACTTTATTCGTGTTATTAAGGACATACGACCACAAAGGCTCGAAAATGTGTTCGAAAACTCTGCTCTCGGCGATTTCTCACTATGTTTGGGAAGTTCTGAAAAAACAAGTATACTATTTGAGAATTGTCTCGAGTAACTCGAGAGATGTACTATAGTACTTTAGTACTCGGGGCTTAGCAATCGCTGTTTAGTGCTCGTACTTTAGTACTTATGTCGTGGTCGTACATTAGAAAGAATTCTTTACTACTCATTTAGTACCTGAACCTTAGTGGTCGTACTTTAGCAATAATTCTTTAGTACTCGTTTAGTACATGTACCTTAGTGGTCGTACTTTAGCAATATTTCTTTAGTACGCATTTAGTACACGTACCTTAGTGGTCGTACTTTAGAAATAATTCTTTAGTACTCATTTAGTACCTGTACCTTAGTGGTCGTACTTTAGGAATAGTTCCTTAGTACTCATATAATACCTGAACCATAGTGGCCGTACTTTAGAAATAATTATTTAGTACACATTTAGTACCTGTACTTTAGAAGTCGTACTTTAAAAAATTATTCTTTAGTACTCATTTAGTACATGTACCTTACCAGTCGTTGTTTAGTGGTCCTACTTTAATACTCATTAAATAACTCCTTAGCACAATTTTTTAGTACTCAATTAGTACCTGTACATTAGCACTCGTTCCTAAGAAGAGAGTATAGTACTCATTTTCAGTACTCGCACTTCAGAAATGATTCTTTAGTATTCGTACCCAAGCACTCGTTCTTGAGTACTCATACGTTTAATCTCGAATTTTAGTACTCGCGCTCGTTCTTATTTCTTTACAAAACAGTCTTCAAGTCCTATGTACATTCTTCATTCTATCGACACTTGCCCAAAACTACGAAAAAAAAAACATGCAGCTCCCGATCATAAGGCAGACATACTTTTCCGAAACGACGGTTAAAATACTACAGCACCGCAGTACACAGGAGCATGCCTAGCTCCAAGGAGAGGTGTGATTTTAAGTCAACACAAAACATAATAATAAAATGGGTGATGCTACAATTCGTGCCTAGCTTCTACAGCAACCACTCGTGCTGTGCGTGCTATTGTTCTCTCACGAGTGGTCCCTACAGTTTTATGCCGACTCCGAAGGGCGAAGTTTGAGAAGCTTTTCTATACAGTTATTACTCCAGCAATGTCAGTGACTCGAAAAAAGTGGCACCGTGAAAAGTATGTTTGGCCCCACCCGCAGGGAATCAGACCTAGGCACCGTGGTTAAGTTGCTTAGGGGTCGACGCACATACTCACAACGATACGGCCACCAAGACAAAACCCTGACCTTTTATGTGAATTGCTGATATTTTCAATTTAATGTTAAGTAGGTGGAGGGACTTCGATGGAGAAGGTAACCGAAGAGTCTTTGGTTCTGAGGAAGGTGTCTTGATCCTGCTGATAATTAGCTCGTCGTGTTCACGTTCATAGCAAAAATTCAGCAGCAAAAATAAATAACAAAAAATCAGGCCGTTTGTCATTCTGGTGCACATCACCTAAACATAGAGAAATGGAAACTGCAGCCAATTGTCACTGGTTGCGGAATGAGAAATTGTTCCACTATTTATGTTGTTTTTTCCCAGCTTCAGATGTGACAGTTTTGTTTGCGCTCGCCTCAGAGAAATGGAAATAAGCAACTGAATAATTTTCTTCAAAAGAATTTCTGTCACAAAAAAGCTGGGGATATCTATAAGCCATTGTGTCAACTGTAATTAAATATACAAAATGCGAAATGCGGTGCAATGCATTCGCGGATAACGTTTGATTTCTGTGATCTTTTCGAAATGAAATACTGTACTGTCAGTCATTGTGTACAGGGGGTGAATGGGAATTGTTGGTTCCTTCACATCACTAGCGAGGAAACGGTTGATCGTGACAAATTCAATTCGTATTCAATCAACATGTTTATCTGCTGTGAGAAATGTTTGCGCGATTCGTCATTGGTTTTGTGATAATTTTTCAAAATGTCTACAAACCTTGCGACTCCTTTTAAAAAATGGCAAAGTTTATAGCAAGTCGTACCATTTTAGGTGATTTATGTGGTCATCATAAGCCTCAGATTTTGAGGATTTACATGAACTTCACTTGAGGGGTGTTGTGGGCTCTATCCTCCCAAAATATTCTTCACAAGCTTTCGTCAAACGAGATCGATATCGGTTGACATAAGGAGTAGACCGGCCCGTTTATACATGCCGACAATATCAGGCAGCCTCGGGGTCCGTAAGAACTTTGATCGCTTATGCATTGGCTGCGAGCGTCACACCAAATATAGTGGCTGGTGCACCGTCTATGCCAGTTGGGGAAAACTCAAGCCTCTGTACGGTATCAATGTATGCTCTATTATCAGTGAAGACTTGTTGGATTTCCTCAACTACTGATGAGAGCGCACTGTTGCAGCTTCTCTTGAATTTAAAACCAAACTGAGTAGATCTTTCCCTGTATGTAACACAATTGATGCAAGATCAACTTTGCGAAGACTGTAGACATGAGTGGGTAAATGTCTGTATTCAACTGGATAGGGAGTTAACGCTCAGATGTAAAGGGTGAGGTGATAAAACAACTTCGATCAATTGGATAGTTTACTTCTGGAGCACTGGGTCCTGTGATGAGTTTAGCATTTACATCAATCAAGAGCTAATACCTAAAGAAGCTACACTGGCCATTACCAAACAAACAAGCGAATGGACAGCCAGAAGATCATTGAAAAGAATAGGGTTAATCGCGTCTGTAAAGCAGAAAAAACCTGCGCTTTCAAAGAAAAACATATTAGCTCGATTACAGTTTTGTAGAGAACACAAAAACTGGTCTGTCGAAGACTGGAAACGTATTATATGGTCTGATGAAACGAAGATCAATCGTTTTTTTGGATGGTAAATCTTATTATTGGCACCGACCCGGTGAGCAGCTTTAGCAACACCAAGTCAAACAAGCTATGAAACATGACGGCGGTAGTATAATGGCGTGGGCATGTTTCACTTGTTGGCACGTCGGTCCTATCCATAAAATAGAAGGAATAATGAAGAAGGAAAACTCCCTAAATATCTTGCAAACATATTTGCCTAAGTTTGTTGATCAGTGTGCGTGTCCAATTGAGGATATTGTATTTCAAAAAGATGGAGACCCCAAGCATACCTCAAAAATAGTGAAAGAGTGGCTTGAAAACCAACCATTTAAAACATAAAAATGGCCTGCACAAAGCCCAGATTTCAATCCAATTGAGAATTTGTGGGCAATTGTTAAAAGAACATTCAGTCAGCACGATTCGCCTCCGAATAAATTGAACGAGTTATGGGATCGAGTCCAAGTTGCCTGGACCAATATACCAAACACAACAATTGAAAAATTAGTCGAAAGTATGTCAAGAAGAGTGAAAAGTGTCTCAAAAAGAAAGGGTCTCTGGTCCAAGTACTAAAATTTTATTTAAATCGTTGTTTTTTGTATGCTGAGTCTTGCGTGCAAAACTGGACGCATTGACTTTTTTGTTTTTTCTAAGAAAATTCTGTTTTTATGTTTGTTTTATTACATTTTATGTTATTCAATGATGAGAGTAATAAATAAAGAATTAATAATTAAAAACCGGAAGCAAATTGAGTAACTTTTACAAGTTTAATGGCAATATGAACTTAGGTTTGACAAACATCCGACCAGTTTTGCTCGCCACTGTATATGGCAAAGCATTTTATTCCGGCGTCTAATTACACTTTGGGCTGTACAGTGATCCCCGGTTAGTTATTCTTCTTCTTCTTTATTTGGCGCTACAGTCCGGGGTGGACCTGGGCCTCAACCAACAAGCCTCTCCAGCTAGCACGGTCTCTAGCTAGCTGTCTCCAGTGTCGCACGCCAAGTTGGTTGAGGTCCTTATCCATCTGGGTGCGCAACCTTAAACGCGGGCGTCCTCTGTTGCGTTGTCCCACGGGTTAGGAGTCGAAGCCTCCGGGCCGGAGCTGAGTTGTCCATACGCTCTACATGGCCTAGCCATCTTAGGCGTTGGATCCGAAGACGTCTGACTAGACCATGTCACTGTACAGCCCGTACAGTTCGTGGTTGAATCTTCTCCTCCAGAAACCGTCAACGCAAACAGGACCAAAAATCGCACGCAGAACTTTCCCGGTTAGTTGCGTTTGTCAAAATGCATGTTTTTAGACTCATTTAACCGAGGAACGCAATTACAAGAACCCCGATTAATTCGTTTGCAGACGCAACAAAGGAAACCACGCTTTAATAATTGTAAAACGCAATAAAGCCGATTTAGAAAATTAAAAAAAAAAGCTGTTTTCCATTCTCCAATACCATGTTTGAAGAAACTAATAGTTCCGTCCACATGGGGACAAGCTCCGCTCCTGAATCGTTTGCTTGTCAGATTACAAGTCTTTGACTTTTTAAGAATGGTATCCTGATTCTGTATAATATGATTCAGCGTCGAACTGCATCATCCATATTTAGCACACAATCCACTTCTGTGGTTTTCCGTAGCTTCAGCAATTATTCCCAACCTTTGCTTTAAAGAAAATGAGGTTTTTTGTTTGTTCATGGTTGCCGGTAAAATGGTGGTAACATGTTATTATTCAGTTCAATTTGCAGCAATCGCAAAACTTTTCGATTCAAATTTGACAATTGACTTAGCAACTCTTCTGAATTTTTTTTAAGTCGTAAGCACATGTCAATTTGAGAATTTTCAACTCTTCTTCATTTTATTTAAGCTGAAAACACACAAATATATTTTTTATTGCGTGTGTTGAATTATCCAGGAGATTTTTTATGCAGTTTCATGAAAAACTTAACTTTAGTAATAATATGGGTGGCGCGACATTCCGATGCGGACCTGGGCCTAGCTTCTCAGCAACCACTCGTGTTGTGCGTGCTATTTATCCTTTCACCATGGAAAAACTTAACTTTATTCAATGCAGTTAACCGGGTAGAGCAGTTAAAAGGGTACGCATTTAAACGGGAAAAGTTATGTACATTTCTTATGGAATTTTTTTATTTGCTTAGTTTTTCGATTAGTTAAACGGGGAACTCCGGGGATTACTGTATATCAATAATTTGCATTTTCGCGCTGTCATCAGAAACATCTTCTTGTCGAAGAAGATCTATTCAGAGAGGTCATCGCTGCCCACAGTTTGTGATGGTTGTGGCTTTAAACCATGGAAAAAAGAAGCGATGAGTAGTATTTCGTGAATAACCGTCAAAAAGTCACTCAAATTCGTCGATTTTGATTTGTTGCAAGAATCGAAAATAGGTAAGCCCATTACATTGGTTGCATAAATCGAGAGTTGCAGAAATCGATGTTGCAACAATCGAACCTGCACTGTATACACCCAGTGCTTAAATTATGGTCAACACGACAAGGCTGTCAAAATTCCTATGCGTCTTCCTTATATTCGCCGGAATTGGCGACGAATAAAACACAAGCCAGCCGTGCATGGCAAACACCCTTTAGAAGCGGTTTTTCTCTAGAGAGCCGAGATGGGCGAGCATTTCATCGATTGCCGTGGCAGTCCGGACAATATCTTTGAATCCAAATCCATTCCACGATTGTCGAGTTGATTCCTAAGCACTTTCATCTTGACTTCCTGATTCGTCTACAAACCCATCGAAGAGCATTCCAAAGATACCATCCGCTGAGTGCCCAGTTAGTCATCATGTCTGAATTTCCATCGCGACTGCGAGTGAGTGTGCATTTTCTTGCCAACCCCACTCTCTCCCGACACCGAATATTAGTTATTTTCTATTTTCCGCTAATGCATGTGTAACGTACTCGACACAAACAGCACCAAAAATACACATCTCTCTCGCGAGAAGGTAAAAAAAGATTCAAATCGAACGAAGCATAATTTTAATTGAAAATTAGTTTTCCATTCGTGCACAGCGGCGCAGCTACCCGCTCTCGTACACAGCTACCCACCGCACCGACGATACGTACTTGTGCATCGTTTCGAGATTAGAATCAATTTCCCTGCCATACGAGGGGTACCGAGGCAGTAGATTAACCGACCGGAGTAAGGGCGGCCGAGTGGATGCGGATATAGCTCGGCATTCATTCACCAGCGCATCGGTCGCATTAGATACGAGCGCTCGCCACGAGTTGGTCGCCTCAGCTCTGGCCATCGATGTCGTGTCGCCTATTAAATTCGATTTCGAGCGATTTTGCAATCGAATCTTGATATAAAATTATCCAACAGACAGCCATCGTTCTTCCGACGAGACGAAACGCGCTTGTAGCCCTGTCAGGTTGTGTGGTGCGCGTTTTTGTCACATACCGCGTATCTTTCGACACACGGTGCATCCCGTGGTATTGTTTAGAGTTGCACCGTTCAACGCGTAAATTATCGGGTTCGTTGTGCGAGAGTTAGTCTGACAATCCACCGGCAAGTGGGGTGTGTTAACGCGGAACGTCGCCGCCGTTGGCTGAGTGTCGAAACGTAGAGCGGAGCGCGCGCGTGTTTTCTGTTGCTGTGCATCATGTTCGGTGGCTATTACATGACTAATGAGTCGAATAAATGTCAATTATTCGCCAAAAGCCGAAGCTTTTTTGTCCGCACTTTGGGGGTAAGTGGCAGCGTCTGAGTGCTGGTGTGTGTGATGTGTGGTGCCGGTGCGGGTGCGCGGGTGCCACGGCCGGTTCCGGGGAAGTGATTCGTTTAAATATTTTGAATTTGGAAAACCTAATTGAGCACATGGACTGTGGGCTGAGCACACGCGGGTTGAATGACATTTGTGGTGGAATTTTGATGGAGTCCGTCGGCTCAGTGGCCGGCCGCGGTCGTGGCATGCACTGGAGGAGGGTGGTCGTGGTTTTGTTTGAAGTGCTGTACTTGTCGAATTTGTCGAAATGAGGTCGAATCTATGGACAGACAGTGTGCTCGAGTTCGTGCTTATCGCGATCGAATTGACACGAGTTCTACATTCGCACACTGAGATGGAGGTCTGAGAATGGCTCCACGCCTCCATTCGACTGTTTTGACACGAAGCTCTTGAGTGGCGCTACATCGTTGGGCATGTTTCTTTTCAATTGATCCTCTGCTTTGATGTGAGCAGTGATCTGATGTTTGGACATGCTGGTCGGTGATACATCCCAGGTCAGAACTGCTTCCGACAGAGACGCTGTAAATGAGCAGCTGACAGCGGTTATTTGCTTCAAGCTTTATCTCATCAGACAGTGTTGCCTGCAAGGGAACTAGTCCCTCGACGGGGTGCCGAGATGTTGATTGTCGGTATTTGTGCCCCCTTCCATCCGGCTGTCTGTTTGATGGTTAGTGCAGGCCGGGGAGCTGAGGAGTGTCGAACCTTGACTATTGTTCTAGTTTCATGTGAAGGAGTCAACATTTGACACATTTGTTGGGAATTTAGTTCAGTCACTACCTAGACGAGGGAAGTATAATCAAGGGAGACCATAGAACAGAATACCGTGAGCTCGCTGATCCAGGATGCATTGGGAAACCGGGTACTCTGGTAAATTATGAGAAGAGTACCCCCGAGAAAAATCAGGTACCATAATTAAAACGCCTACTTCTAAGCATCGATCTATTTGATTTTTTTTATTTTGTCTACACTCAGAATAAAAAGAAGTTTTCAGAAAAACGTCAAACATCAAAGTCCACTGGATGAACCGCCCGCGTATTCCCGACCGGTGGACGCATGAAAATGAGAGTTGTTTTATGTGCGATCGAACCATAGACCTTCAGCGGCCAGCCGGCCCTCGTGATATCTATACAGTATACGCTCGATATAGTGAACCAATGCAAACCGGGCATGCAACGAGATTTTTCATTGTAACGAGAGTGGATTCCTTGAAGAAGAATAATTGTGTATGACAGACACTTAAAAACAAAAACTCAATTTTTATAAAAATAATAATAATTTATATTGAAACAAAACAACTTATCTGTAAAAAAGTAAAGAACAAGAAAAATAATGTATAATGTACTCCAGGGTAAAAATCAAAAATACGATAAATATGGGCTGATCGATTCTTTGGATTTATGTCCATTAATATTACCTCTTCTTGTAACCTTTTGAGGGCCAAAACAAATCCACCTTATTGCTAGTTGTGCATCCAAGGGTTTTCTCAAGTAATTGAACAGCATCTCTAGAAGACACTGAACAAATCGGTTGATCTACATCTGTTTCTTGTTATGTTTCGCCTTCGTTTAATTACTCTTAAAAATTTGTAGACACCTGATCATCGTTTAATTATTCCAATCGGCCGTCTTCGACGTCTACTGAAAAGTATTTCATATTCAACCTCAAATTCGTCTTTCGGGTCATATTCAAACGATCAGCTCATAATTTGTCCCCTGCTGCTGCCAATTAAAAAGTCCTTGTTACGCTCTTTCTACTTGCACTACAAACATCCCCAAACTGTGTACCATATATTATCCATACACAATCGTGCAAGATTCTCGCACAAGACGATAGAAAATTTTGTATGGATACTGCCGACTGCGTAGCACTAATCAGTTTTAGACGTGTTTTGGCATGCTGAATGGTTCAAACAAAATATATTTGTTCATATATAATGGATTGTTCACTAAAGCAAGCGTATACTGTATTTTTGTTTCGAGTCCACCAATATTCATCTCTGGATATATGGGCATTTGTTATTTTTCATGGTTTCATGGTTACAGTGTTATGGAATGTTCTTAATTCGTTGGTGATCATATCTGATGTCAGTTAGGTTGATGTAAGTAGCAAAAGAGCTACAATGTCCCAAGGGTAGCAAAAACTTTTGGTCATTTGTAAAAAACGTGAAGAATTCCGCCTCGTCTTCAATTCCCACGCTCATTTACAATGACATTTCAGCTGTCAGCTCTTTAGACAAAGCTAGTCCGCTTGCGGCTCATTTTGCAGCTAGCTCAACACTCCCAGATTCCAATTTGTCTCCACCTGTACTTGAGAGCGTTGATTTCACCATGGGAAAATCCACTTCCGCACTCGTACAGTTGCAAGAGTACCGAAAGATCTCGACGTGCACAAATCCGCTGGCCCGGATGGTATTCCCCCTATACTTCTGAAGAGGTGTTCTTCTGTGCTGGCAAAACCACTGCGTAAGCTTTTTCATCTATCCTACTCTTTAGGTCTCTTTCCGAGCAGATGGAAAACAGGATTTGTCCAGCCTGTCCCTAAAAAGGGCGAATCTTCGTCACCCACCTCGTACCGACCCATAGCACCACTTACGTCCCTTCTTTCTAAGGTCATGGAAACGCTGATAAATCGTCAGCTTATGAAATATCTTGAATCGCGGAAAGCTTCTTAATGACCGACAATATGGTTTTCGCAGCGACAGGTCCACTGGTGATCTGATAGCTTATCTCACCGAAAAGTGTAACCAATCTTTGCACAATTCAGGCGAAAGCAAGATCGTTGCGCTTGATATTTCTAAAGCATTTGACAGAGTTTGGCATCAAGCTCTCTTGTCGAAAATGCGTGCCTATGGTATCGATGAATCCCTTCTTCTAAGGATTGGAAATTACCTTTCGAACCGTTCAATTCAAATTGTTTTGGATGGGGTCCACCAAATAAATGCTGGTGTCCCCCAAGGCTCAGTTCTGTCTCCGACACTCTTTCTGATTTTTATAAATGATCTATTGTCTGCTACTTCTAATCCAATCCATTCCTTCGTTGATGACAGCACCCTTAGCTTTTCATATTCGTTCCAAGACCACCGACCCCGCCCTTCGGCCGTAGAATTGGAACGGCAGCGTATGTTAAGCACATTGAATTCCGATCTTGACAGCATAATTAACTGGGGAAAAAACAATAGAGTGGAATTCAATGCTTCAAAAACTCAATCCTGTCTTCTGTCACTCAAGCGAATCCTTGATAATCAGTCATTATCCATGAATGGCACTTGTGTCGATGAAACCGGAAAACTTTCCATTCTTGGTATGTGTATTAACACAAACTTAGTTGGAGCGATCACATATTTGAGGTCGCCAAAAATGCTGCGAAATGTTTAGGTTTTCTCAATCGATGCAAGAAATATTTCACTCCTCCTGATTTGGCTTTAATTTATAAGGCGTACATTCGCCCCAAGCTTGAGTATAACGCTCATATCTGGTCTGGTGCTCCCAAGACCACACTGCACCTACTTGATAGAATCCAAAAGCGAGTGATAAAACTTATAGGAGACAACAATATCGCAGAGTCATTAGACTCGCTCGAACATCGACGTACCGTCTCTTCTTTGTCCGTGTTTTATCGTTATTTCAACAAACGATGCTCAAGTGAGCTAGCCAACTGCATTCCTCCTATCCATGAATTAACCCGCAATACTCGTCTCGCCAGGAATGTCCATCAGTATACGGACGCACAGTTAAATTCAGAGACTAGTTCTTCAGCCGTACTGCACGAATATGGAATGCTCTTCCCAAACTAATATTTCCCACAGACTACAACCCGCAGATATTTAAGACCAATGTGCACAGGTACCTCCTCTCCCTTTCTCCCTCTATACCTTCGGCCCGTGCTGTGTCTTGACCCCGGAGACATAAGGGTATTAGCAATCCCTTGAGCACGCGCAAATTATAAAAAAAAAAAAAAATGACAGCAGCCCCACTTAGACCAGCATAGGCCCAATGTGCTACCACGATGAACAATGCGTTACCTATTACACAAACCTGTTAGTGCTTTTAATAAAGCGAAAAAGATGGCTGAGTTAAAGCTGCTTACTTTAGCTAGGCTCGCAAAAGTCTGTATCTATGGCATGAGGAACACTAGTACAAGTGATTCTTCCTCATTCTCGTCTCTGCAGCTTCTGCAGAAGTCGTTGCATGGGAGGCTCAGTCTGGAGGCGTGAGATTCTATGGCGCAATGCCCTTTAGAATAGATTTTTATTTTGTTCTTAAATATTACAATGGTATGCCACCACACAATTTACAGTTCAGAGATGTGATATGTATCAGTATATCTTTCAACTGAAATAAATTTATTTATAAATTATAACGTTAAAGCATCAAAATCTTACTAAAGGGAAACAACAAAACCCTTCATTTATGTAAAAAATAATAATAATAATAATAAAATAAAATAAGTAAATAAATAAATAAATATATAAACAATGAAATAAATAACAAATTTATAAATAGATTCATATATAACAAACAGGTAAATTTATATAAAGATTAACAACAAACGATGTATGTGTACACATGTTTATATATAAATAATAACATTTCACAATTTTATAAAGAGAAGAAAATTCGTACATATAAAGTACAGAAAAGAGGATTACCAAAAGTATGTTGAGTCTACTTTAGTCTGGTCTTATATGAATAGTATTCAGTTCATTTATTAAGGGGTTTTCAGGGAGGTTACATCCGATTAAAAATGTTGCAGTGAGCTTGCGTATTCTATCAGAGATCAATTCAACGTTAGCCTTTTTATGAAGATCATGGCTTGAGTGGTGCCAGGGGACATTGAGCATCATTTTCAGCAATTTGTCTTGCAGTATTTGTAGTCTTTTTATATGGCAAAATAGCTTGAAAAATGACTTTATGGATCAACATTTTATTTCCATTTGACACTAAGGACCTTCTATTTATAAAGGGGGAGAGCATTTTAATTGCTACACCTTGCTTTGTGCAATTGCCTGTTATAACGCCGATGAGAATCCTGAGTTTCGCCCTCCTCAAACTAATCAGACTAAGTGATCGCTTAGTGTAGATCGTAGGCCAGAGTTTTAATGAGACAACATATGCCAGTTGACCATCTTTGATTCATTTGATCATTGCCTTAAGTAACAATCTTGCCTTGTTCGGGGGTACCTATCACAGGCATTCCGAAGGGTGTGAACAAAAAACAAATAAACAATTTTTACTTTCTACGTGTTTTGTAATTCTGAGAGTAAACTGTTTTTTGGTTGTTACTTCTTATCCCCGTTAGGCAAAGCCTCGCTCTCCCCTATTTAAAAAAAATACATACAAGTTAAACAGTGCTAAACTATTAAATCATTTTCGTTTGTTTTTTCTTGGACTTGATGTCAGTTATTATCGCCTCTTCTTTTGTAGTCATTGAAGAACTCAGAAAACCCTGTGGTTAGTTGCTTATACAAGTACTTTTTCGAGTAATTGAATAGCATCTCCAGAAGACACTGAACAAATCGGATGCATTGTGATTGGGTTCCAAACCCCAAATGCGTTTCAAACTGCAATTGCAATTCAAAATACTATTTTTTCATAAACTCAATTGCAATTTGAAATCATACACACGCGGTTGTCGGAAATATATTTTTCAAAGTGCCACCACTGCTAACAAAAAGTGGCACTTTAAGGTCTGGGATGTGTTATTAAATCAATTTTTCTAAGCATAACTCAGAAGTAAAAACATGAGATGTCAAGACTAGATGCACGAATTCGAATTGAAATCTTTACAAGTGCTCGCTTATGTCGAAGACCTTGACAAGCTTAGGCTTATACGACAAAATCCGCAGTCCCTACGAGGATTAGGAGACTCCGAAATATCGACTTCACTCAGTAAAATGCCAAACAGATGTAAAAACTCTTGCTGCTCTTGACGTCGAAATCGTACCAAAACTATTTATATCATGTATCAGAGTCATACAAGACTATGACTGTCTACTCCTGTCAAATCTACAACTATCCCGGCGATTAGGGTCGTGTACAGTAGCTCCACTTTGGAGATACCGTTCTTAAAAAATATGTGACCACTCAATGAGTAGTAGTCCATTAGAAGACTGTGCTTAACTCAGTGAATATATAATACTGCCTCCTACGAACTTCTTGTAATTCAAAATTAAGCCGTGTAGTAGGGACGTTCCTCAATCACAGACGCAAGCTCGAGAGAATACTACTCTCCCGAAGATAGTTGCTTGAAGATATACACGTACATTCAAAACTTTACGAGGGTTCAACTCTTTCGGAAGCTATTTGGCAGCGATTGTTTGATGCAGATGTTCCATTTGTTCAGATATTGACCAGAGTGCCATGTTCAAACTCAAAGTGCGACAATGCCATTTCAATGAAAAAGTTACATATGCGAACGGTCGTGCATATCGGAAACGTTGCACATTCCCTAGTTGCTTTTTTTCACAGCCATTCGCATTTCCATAATTTGTTCGTATTGCCGTCTGTTGCTTCAATGTTATGCGATCTTTTTTCGAATTATTTAAATCGCTTGCCGTTTAGGTTCCAAATAGATGCTATTTTATTATTTTCTGGTCAAGGTGGACTAAAAATGTGGTTCTATGACTGTTTTCTGTATATCCTCTATCAGGTACCAATACCTCTCTGCATGGACACGAGTGGTTGTACTCTTGTCTTTGAACTATTTTTTTACATGCTGAAAGATTCCAAGAAAATTAAAAAAAACTTACTCTTTAGAATAGCCTGTCTAAAATAGTTTGTGTTCCCTGTGTTGGATTGTTCACTACATCGAGCTCTAACTGTATGCATCCACATAGACAGGATCTCAGAATCTCAGAAAAGAATGGAAAGCAGCTAAAGTGCACAAAGCATTCCCTTAAAAAAAATCGTATTTTAATCGATATGCCATAATGCTTGGTCGATTGCACATTTTTGTCCAATGAAATAATGGCTATGTAAACTATGGTCTCATGCATCAGAATTGGTAAACGTTCTGGCATCTTCCCCAGAAAACCCCTCGTAAGATACTCGTGCAATGCAAATTTTGGCTGCTCCCATATTTGTGTTTGTTTAAATGCTTTCAGAACTTGCCGAGCACAGCTGAACTTTATTGCAACTAATCGAAGAACACCCATAGCTCATCATCGGTCCGCCACATGGTCTCGTCCTCAGGCGGCTCCTCATCTCTCATGCACTTGTAACGTGAAGAACGCTGTACCCGCAAACCGCATGCTAACGAGGAGCCTTATGACTTTAAACACTCATCTCTTAAGCCTTTCGATTGCATACCGAACTGGGTCACCACAGAAGCACGAAGGAGGCAAATCCTCTGTGCCGAGCACCACCGCACAGATTGCACCGAAAAGGAGGATGTCATTTGCAATTAATCACGGCATTCATTCGCTTCTTAAGCAGCGCAACCGCATCCCACATGTCCGCGTGGGTGTGTGTGTGTGTCTATGTGTTTGAGGGCAATTCAAACATAGTTCCTTGCATATCCCTCAAAAAGTTTTCCGCTTGCCTCAAAGGCATTTCGGATAATTTAATGCTCTTCCTATGCTGGGACGGTCTTCCCTTCCCTTTCCCCCAAAAAAACATGGCTTTTTATCTCGCATGTCCTTGAAGTAAGCCATTTCGCATTTAATATCAAAATTGCACATCGCATCCTTGGATGCTGCAAGTGTGGAATGCGGATTGGGGGCGTATGTAACATTTCAGTCGAAGACCAAACGGAGGTCTTGCCGTTGGTCCACTCTATCCCACCAGTGCGCTGTCCTCGAAGGCATTCGAATCTTCAAATTCTTGCTCCTCCGCCTGGCCGTCGTCGTCGCGGTGTCGCTTGCCATGAATGTGCATGTCGCCGGCGCCATAAATCATCTCACACCAATTCTAAAGTGAATTTTTTTCCCTCAACGTCCTGGGAGATCCTTCCGAATCAAAGTTGTGCTTAAGTTAAGATGTTCTCCTCGCTGTGATTTGGGCGGTTTTTTTCCCCGTGATGAAATCGAAAAAGTGAGCGAATAGATGGCAAAAAGTTTTACGGCACCTTGCATTAATTTCTGAGTCCTTGCAGGAGACAGTTCATTCTCGTTCATCCTTGTCAAAATGCTGCTGTCCTTCTGGGAGCGGTGTGGAGCACATACATATGTCCTGCCAATTGTGCACCTTGCTTTTGTCTAGTCTTCCACTGCAGTGGTCTGACGAGATACAGAAATGGGCGACGGTTGCGAAACAGGCGCCATTGGCAAGAGCTCAAATGTTTCCACCGCAGAGCCGTGCATAGGCGCAGGGGGCGGAGGGGGTGCATGGACCCCATTTGACAAGTGAAGTAAACATTTCTGCTTTGCTGCATTCAATGGCGAATGCATGCATTTTCTTTTTTGTCCATTATCCTTCCGGGATCGAGGAACTGCTGGACGTTTGCTAGTCGGGGCGTCCTCGTTTAGACGGGGGGCGGTTGGTTGATTTTTGGTTGTGACTCTTTAGAGAGTGTGCTTGCTTTGGTGTGTTTATTTAGTTCGTTATGCTTGCTCTTAGGTGTACGTGGTGTGCTTAGAATTTAAGTGTTAGTTATTTTTCATTTTCATTTATGTTTGCGGATAAACAGTGTGTTTAACAAGGAAGGGAGATGATCTTTACTCTTATAGTCTTAATCAGTCTTGAAGAGATTTCACCTTTATTCAAAACAGGGAGGAGTGTGTGCTTTGTTAAACCAACACCACCCTTTTCTGACAACATATCTCCGTCCCGAAGATTCTTCGAGCCTGTGAAATAATCCAATTGAGAATGTTCGCTTTTAACCCTTTGGATAAGGAATGCGGTCGGTCAATAATGTTGTGTTATATGTGGTCGCCGTGGCGTAGTGGGTAAGTGCGTCGACTCCTACGCAGAGGGTGCCTGGTTCGAATCCCCAATCTTCCAATTTTCATAATTCACGGCTTAACCCTCTTTCGAGTCACTGACAATGCTCAAGGAGTATTCCTGTCTAGAAAAAGCTTCTCAACTTCGCCGTTCGGAGTCGGCATTAAACTGTAGGTCCCTTCCACACGTGTAAGAACAATAGCACGCACAACACGAGTGGTTGCTGAGAAGCTAGGCCCAGGTCCGCCTCGGACTGTAGGGCCACTCATATTATTATTATATGAAAAAGTTGGCACATTTTGACACATGTTTCCCAAGGGTTAAGGTGTCGCACATTGGTTCAAAATGTCCTCAACCAACTTGGCGTGAATAAATAGAAGCACATAGCCAGTGAACGACGATGGAATGTGTTTGTGGGCAGCTTGCCCACTTTTGCAGATGGTGCTTGGATCCATTTTTCTGATTTTTTACACAAAACAAACGTAGGTTCCAAAATCAACAAAGGAAAGGGCACACCAGAGCAAAAACATCCCTCGGAAGGGGGAGAACTTGGAACATAAACGGTAATCGCGTAAAGTGGATATCCTGCCACCGTGCCGCGTCGGTTGGAAGGGGAAGACAAAGTCCTTCTTACAGTTTCAACAGCAGATACAATATTTGCATTCAGATAATACAGCGACGTGTTTCGAAAGAATGCAAGTTTCTTTTTTTATTTCTAAGAACGTGGGAAAGAGAGGAGGACTTTTGTGGGACAAATTGAATTTCTATAGTGATGCACGGCGCTGGATGCGGATGACAGCCGATGTGCTGTTCGACTGAAAATTTAAATAGAATGCGAGAGATGCCAAAGCAAGTGGGAGGGAGTTCACTGCCTTGCTTGAAACGTCCGTGAGGTTCCAGTGGTTTGAGCAAAGAATGTCTGTCTGTCGGAATGTTGAAACCACGCAAAAGTTGATGAATCCAGATGCGCAAATGACAGCATCAGGGTGATCCTATTTCAATAAAGGATAACTCTGCCCTGTTGTCACAAGGGATACTAGATCCCCCTTTGATATACTGACGGCCTATCAAATCAACTGTAAAAGGACATCACCGGCATGAAATCGTTTAAAGGCACCTGTCGAACTGTATGCAGTAACCACATAGGTTTGGCTTTTGCGAGCATGTTCGATGCTTGTTTTAAATGAAACCTTGGTTTCAGTTGCAGAGACTAAAACAGCAGCAGGAAAAGAGAAGTCAATTTTTTGAAATCTGTTGCATATACAGTGGAAACCTGTTAGGCTATGTTAGCAGAGCCTTTTCAACCCCAGTGTGCAATGACCTCTGTATATATACACTCATGTTCATACAATTAAGTCACATGTGCGATAAGGAAGACGGACTTTTCTTCTATCCTCGTCCATTGTCTGGAGTGGAACATTCTGCCTGACAGCGGTAATGGCGTCTCTCTCGCAATTTTAGCCGTCTACAGAAGTGATCTTTTCAGATTCTCCGTATCGACGTGGACGGTTAAGGGACCTTACATTCCACGCTCTGAACAAAAAATCGTTGTCCCTATTTCATAGTCCCTGGTCCTCAGCAGTATGGTCATCATCATAGTTTACACGACGACAGTATACTCCGTGCGAGAAACCCGAATTCGAGCCGGAGCCTCATTTAAAACTTTGGACAGATGAGCCGCTGTCTACATTAGTTTGCCTATATGCGGTTGCCGTAGAGGCTATCAAGAGGGCGCCACGAGGAGGCTCTATGTCAACTTGACCAGTGCAAGCGCATTGATCATTGCTGGTATCTCGCCGAGTTGAGGGCAATCAACAACTTTGCCTTTGATGCTTAGAGGGAGCATCTCCCATCTAGATAAGGCCTTGACTACAATGACTTCCGCAGAAGTTGCAGAAACGAGGAGGAGGAAGGAAAATTAAATTCTCCCGAAGAAGAAGTCAGTACTCTTTGCCCACGGTCATAATTGGTTGGCCAGTGCGAGGTTCTACGAATGAACCTCTCGAACTAAAAACTTTAAGTAACCAGACAAAATTGAACTCAATACAAAACTGTTTCGAAAACCAATCATAAATGTTTTTTCGCCAACACCACGGGACCACAACTGCATACCTGTGGTACTCCAAATTGATCTGCTCTATAAATTGTAATTCGTCTCGCCTAAATCTGTGTGTAAATAAGCTTTGATTTGATGTGAAACAGCGCATACCCTGCAGCTCATCCTGTGTAGCTAGTCGTGCTTTCTTAAGTGTGTGTCTATGTAAAACGCCAGAATCATTCATACTGTAGTTTGGTGTACCCCACTAGTCTCAAAATTGTGTTTTATTTCTATTTCTATATTCTTATTAGGCATCTGGTAATGGGTGTGAAGCTTTCACAGAGATAGCCGTCGACTCAAATTCAAATCCAAACGAAAGCCAGAGTCCTGTGAGTATGAGTATCATCTTTCTTCCTGTTAGACACGCTGTCCTAGATGGTGTCTGTATGGTGTTCTATCTTTAGTCAAAATAATGAAACGATCTAAATGTTGTTAAAAATTAATTTTTTTGCTCCTCCTTGAGCTGCCTTAAATGAAGTGAAAAATAATTGAATTTAATTTCTTTTTTCTCTCTCTCTCTCTCTCCTTTTTTATGTCCTTCTCTCTGTGACCGTATGGTGGATACAAACAGCCTCTACTGATACCAAGGGGGGACACAATGAACGGCTACAGTCGGAAAACACCCTCGAAGCGCCGGTATGAGGGCTCGAAATTTGCACGTAAGTAATTCTGTTTCATACTTTTTTTTTGTTTTGCAGTTTTTTGTTTTTTGTGCTCTCCTTCAAAACTGAGGAGGGAGCGAGTGTGTGGGTGGAGCAGTGTGCACTTGTGTCACTCGTTGGCTTTTTTTGAAAACAAAGAAAAAAAAACTAATTAAATTCCATCTCTAGAGATGGATACGAGTGACATGTACTCGGCTAGCCCACATTGTCAAATACATACACACACACTAATTTTGTTCTCCTTTTTCTCACTGTCTCTGTCTAAATTATTTTTTGTATTTATCCTCGTGCAGTGCATCCGAAGAAGAAACCCCGAGCGGGAAAGGAACGGATACCGCAGCCGAAGAATACTGTTGCCATGTTGAATGAGCTGCGACATGGTTTGGTATATAAATTGGAATCACAAACCGGACCAGTGCATGCACCACTCTTTACAATTTCAGTCGAGGTAAGTGGGTTGAGTGGGGTGGGGTGACATTTTCATTTTTGTGGTATCTCATTTTTCTTCAGTTAAGCATGATAAATGGAAGAAGAGAGGGGTTTTCAGTGAAGAAGTTTATTTTGCCGTAAATAGTTGCGAAGTAATGGACGAGGTTTTGTTTGCTCGGGGATTATGTTGTGATGCCCTAATGAATTCTATTTACTTGGATAAGAAGTCTTTGGGAATCTACGTATGAGTTCGTTCATTGTTTGCTTTCATATTTCAGTGGATTACCGAGGGCCATTGTCTGAGTGCGCCAGAGAGAGAGAGAGACAGTGGAGTTGGGAGGGTTTTTGGAAAGAAGAAGAGGGCTTAGAGTGACTAATTGCTGAGTCGGCGGGACTGTTTGGTTCCTCCTGGCGGCAGAAAGGAACCCTTAACTTAGGACGACATTTCTTAATTTTCATAATTGCTTTTTGTGTTCCATGTCGATGGTTTGGTTTTTTAATTTCTAAATGAAGTATTGTTTGAAGATTCACATTTATTTTTAAATAGGCTTGACATACTATTGCCAAGCTAGTCAAGACTACACGTCGTAGAAATAGAAAGCTGCCAACTGCTAGGTGACAGTTGTTCTTACTTTGAGCCCCACTGTGTTTGACTACATCGTCAGTGTAGTCAATATGTGATAGTCCATCGAACTATATAATTTCCTTCCGTCATTGATACACGGACTGCACCATTGAAACAATTGTGGTGACAGTACGCACCCTTGCCGAAGACCACATTGAACATCCTGGTCTTCTTATTTTTTGGGCTAGAACTGGCCTTGATACAGAAAGCCTCTCCAACTAGCGCGATCATTCTAACAGCTAACCACCTGCTTGCAGTTTCGCACGACAAGTTGTTTAAGATCTTGGGTGCGCCACCTTAGGTTAGATTAGGTAAGTGGGAAGACTCCGTGCTAGAAAGAACAGGGTCACTTATATCAACAAAAATGCCACCAGTCGAGGCTATTGTGTTTTTCATGCCCCTTGACATCGTCTGCAGCAGCGGCAGAGCTACGTCATCGAACCTGATCCGTTCCACACAGAGCCAGAGGTTTGGAATGACTGATCAAGTCCCGCATCTGTTCTACCACAGATTTCAAAAAAATGTTTTCTTTATAGGATTTGCGGATCGTGAGCAAAGAAAGGAACAGATGTTCTCTGTTTCAAATCAGTTCAAAATGTAACGCGGATACAGTATTTGTGGTCTCTATGATGAAAGGTCTTCGGCACTAAAAGCCGAGTGTAGCGTTTTACAGTTCATGTGAGTTGTTGAAAAATCGGAACATAACCAACCAATAGAATTCTCTATGTTCCAATAGCAAAGGTTCAAGTAAAATCTTAGCATAGGATATTCAAAACGGAGGACGAAATGATGAGGTACCATCCAATGTGCTCGAAAAAGTGAACCAAAATTGGATTTTCCGTACAGATCATTTAAATTATAGTTTTAATCAACATTTACATGAAATTATTTTTAGAAACAATTACAAGAATAGATTATTTGGCGCTACAGTCAAATGTTTACAGACAACTCAATTAAAGTGCCTCTCTGGCTAGCGGCCTCCAGTTTCGCAAGCTAAGTCGGTAGAGGTCCTTCTCCACTAGGGTGCGCCACCGTAGTTGTGAAGGTCCTCTGTTCCGGTGCCACTGGTTCGGAGTCGAAGACTCTTCGGGTTGGGGTTAAGTTGTCCTTGTGCTCTACATAACCCGCCGCATTAGACGTTCGATCCGAAGACGTCAAGCTGGGTTCTTCGACTTCGACAAGATTTCTGCCGAAGAGTCAACGGACTTATTCATACCCTTTTATCTCCGTACCGATCTTGTTTGTCAAGGTAGACAAGTCTTTGACTAACTCGATGTTATAGCCGCCCATTGTGACGCTCTGTCCACGACGTCGATGTTGTATTTCCTTCGTTCTGCCCTTCTTTACCGCTTGACTTATTTTAGCTGTTTCCTTGTCAAGGCAAGCAAATGTCTCATTGACGGCTCGCTTTGTTCGATTAAATCACGTGAATGTCATCCGGAGATTCTGTAAAATCACGCCTCTAGTGTTGGCGTGTGAGTCTAGCACGATCTTCGCCAGAACGATGTTGGAGAAGTCACAAGACAGTCTAAATCCTATGTTGACATTGAGGTCTCGCTGAGTTCGCTGCCGACCTGGAAAGGACAGCGAGATTTTACCATCGTCATCCTGCAACAGGAATGTCAAAACTAAACATTGGTGGCTTAGACCTCCACTCTCACGCTGACCTCGAAAACGATGAATAGGTGGTGGGTGTCGATCTGCATTTCTTTGGTTCTGGAGAAAACCCACACAAAGGGGACCCTCACGTGATATCACGCTTGAGCTGAGACTGTATTCAATGTTAGTGCTTGGAAATATATTAGTGGCCCATTTCAGATATTCGGGCAAGGATTAATGAGCAGGAGAAAGGAAACTCTCCTGATTTCACGCTTGAGCTACTAAAGTAATCGCAAGCACTAAGCTTGAACATATATAAGCGACCTGTTCATGACATAATTAGACAATCTGGGAAGAAGTTATGAGCAGGAGAAGGGAACCGCACGTGATGTTACGCGTGAGCTTCTAAATAAATCGTTTTTAGTGCTTTGAGACTGGCGAAGTGTGAACCTCTGACATCTTTCTATTTCGAAATGCTTCTCCTGCGAGCAAGACCAAAAAGATGGCATCACGGCGGCTCAAGCTATGGAAAACCTTCTCACATCCCAACAAGTTTGCCTTTTTCGAAAGATTAACCCATTCGGTTCCAACCTTGCCTCAGAATAATATTGCATGTTTATAGCCTTACCATCTCCGTTAATATCGTTTTTGTTTTATGAATCGTGATGATAATGGAAGTCATAACAAAATTACTTCAAGAGACTTCTGTGGGGTTGGCGAAAAAGAACTGTTCTTGACTTCAGAAAGACGACTTTAAATTTAATATATGTTTGATAATTATAACAAAAATTATAAGTTTAAAATAGTTATTATAATCTTTATTCACTCTGAAATTAACCCAACTGTTTTACTTTAAATTTTATTACTCCTTCACTTCGACTATCCTGATACAGAGTCACCATCAGAATGCCGGCTCTTCTTCGTTTACTCTTTTTACTTCTCTCTCTCTTCTTCAGTGTTGCCACTTGCTTCATCTTGCGTTACATAAGTGTGTTAATCAAATAGATTTAAGCCACCATAACCCTCGTGCCAATACGAAATTAATACACGTTTAGTCGCCGCGAAGGGTGCCCCCAAACATTTCGTATTGGCTGGGATAAAAAAAAACACGTTCAGAGACTGATCCAGCAGAGAGTTATCCAAACTAGATACTGTGACGGAATGCGTGGGTCTCTTACTTTTGTAAACGCGTCAGTCTCAAGTTTCACTTCCTCTAATTCTGAACAGATGACTGTTCATCTGTATTAAGGCCCACTAGTCGTTGTTACAATCGATACCATTTGAGCCATAGCAAACCATCAAAATAATTGATTTTTCGTAACTTTATCAGGTTCGTCACTAAAACCGACGTCGTTATAAGTGATTCCCATTGTATAGATTAGAAGCAAAGAAAAATAAGTCACAGAAAATATATCGTGGTCGAAAGGGTTACTGATCATCCCCTTTTCAAAATCCCTAGCTTTATGATGTAGCAAATCTGTTGATATTATCTTCGGCACAGAAATAATTTCGCATGTATTACCTTACCACTTCCATTTTTTTGAGGTGTTTTGCTGATAGCCAACTCTCGAAAATTAGACACTCTTTGAATCTGTCGATAATTTGACATTTCTTTCCGTTACCTTATACTCAAAAAAATGGATTGAAATCAATATAAACTGGTCTCCTGGGTAATTAAAAGTTGACGGAATAGTAACTTGGTTCCAAACCTATAATTTGAAGTCGGTCATCCCCTTGTTTGTACAACTTGCACCGGCCTGTCATTCGCTTACATATACATATGTTCGGACATGTCGAGTGCTTACATGAATGCGACATGATAAAGTCTGCAGACCTTAACATAGCATCCTTTTCCTTCTTCAAAAAAATAAAATTCTGACTCAGGGTGGGAATTTATAACTTAAGAATTATGCTCATATTGAAGATGATGTGAAGTCTTCGGTCTCTCAGTACTTCTGAGGTCGCTGGAATCCGAGTCTTTTTGGCTTTACGCTCATCACCCGGTGTTTCTACATTTTTCTCCGTGCGCCAGTGGTCTTTCACGCCCTCCTCTCCTTCCTAAGATCTTGATTTGCAGAACTAGAGGAGAAGAGAGATACTCTTCACTACCTCAGGCCCAGGTTTCGTCTTTTGGGAAATCGATATTTTTGCAACATCAGCTACGTTATAGAATATTGTCATCGATCTTTCTCTTCTACTGTCAAATCCCACCTGACCTGGCTGTGAGGTGATTTTTCTGCATTCCCAGAGGAGCCACTTTGTAATCAAGATGCTACGATACGACAATTGGCGGTCGTTTAATTCGTTGGCCTATTGTATTGCGTGCAGTAGAGTTCCGGGTCAACTGAATGGAACTACGATAAATTAGACATGTAAAACATCGTGCTAATTGCACCAAAGGACCACGGAGAGAGAGTCACATGAAGTGGGTGAATTAAAATTGGTGTTCCAGGATGTGGGCTTTGGAGCTTGTCGTTTAATCTTGTGTTTGCCATTTAGTCGAATTTCATAGCATTGCGTGTTTACCATGTCGATGAGGATAGTCAGAGTTAATTGCCGCTTGTTTCCAAACGGGAACATATATTGCCATTCAAAGCATAAATGAATTGAAATGAATATGAGACTGTTAATAAACGAGTGTTGTGAACGATCTGAGTGGTTTTCACTGATTTGCCTTTAAATCGTGATCTTATACAAATGCCTGAAGTCTGGACATCCCTATTGTGCCGTTGTGGGTAGGTGCGACGACTCACCTGCAGGGGTTGTTTTTTTAGTCTCAAGGACTCCACATATAGACGGACAGAGACAACAAATTTGGTTATATAGTGTGGCCTATAGAGCTAAAATAGTTATTAAAAGCATGAGCTATTGTAAGATTATCATTGCATTTTGCATTTTGCATTTGCACAGGGAGATTAGTTCAGCACAGTGTTTACTAGTTGCCATTCTTGTTTTAAATTTACCTTACCAGAGTTGAACTTAGTACGGTGGTAGATATCGCTGAATTTCGCTCTTGAGTTCATTACACAATTTTGTGTATTTCCTTCTTAACACTGAATTACCAGGCCTCTTCTTGCATTTTATCCTCAGTTTGCTTTTATATACAACTCTATTTAATAAGTGTCTAGTTATCCAGGGCTTAAGACTTTTAACTAACTCCTTAGATGGTAGGGCAGAAAAACAACTAGAATTATTTCTTCATTGAGACAGTCGATAAAAATTGCACAGGCACTAGATGCATCGCTACAAGCATAAGCATTTTCCCAAAAATCATAAAAAACAGACAGTTAAGCTTGTTGAAGTTTATTTTAGTCCTTATTCAAGTTGGATTTGAAATTTTACTATTCTTGGAATCACAAACGTTTATAAAAATTCCCGTGATACCTTGATCAGTAATTATAAAGTCGAAAACTCAAGTCTATATCTATAATAAACGTAATATTTTTTAAACGTCCATAAATATGGTCTAACTGTTTTAGTTAATTAATTACTTACATCTTATAACTACAGTCATTCAAAATCATATTCGTACAGCAGGAAAAACTAACTCTTTTTCGATTTAGGCAAGAACCACTAAAACTTCCAAATGTCATTTGTTTATAAAATCGAAAATCAGGTGAATATCTATTTTCAAACACAAAATAATCGCAATCCTTCAACAAAAACAGAACATTTATTGACAAAAACCAAAAAAAGAAAAACAATTAACAGACAACAAATTCATATTCATACAAATAACTTTTTTTTGGTAAGAAACAAGAAATTTAACAAATTTGAATATTTTGTGGCATATCCATTATGCATGCTTAAGCCTATTTGGCATGTATTGGATAAGTTCTTTGGTAGTTTCAACCGAAATTCTTCTCTTTTAGGTCTGTTGCATTTCAAATTTTCTTATTTGGTTTAAATGGTCCCATAAATTTTCGATGTGGTTAATATCCGGTGACTGGGGTGGAGTTTCCACCACCTTAGGACAATTGTATAGGAGCCACCGGATATTATAAGCTTTATGCTTTGGGTCATTGTCTTGGTAAAAAGTGAAATCGTTGTGCAAACCCAGTTTTCGTGCGCTTCCTGCCAAATTTAGTTTAAATTATCAATATATTCCCTGTGGGCCGTTATTCCGTCAATAATATGAAGTTTTCCCACCCCAGCTGCCGAGAAACAACCCCAAACCATCACCGATCCGACACCATGCTTTACTGTTGCGACGATATTTTGATTAAATTTAATTTGTGATTAAGAATAATTGGCGGAGTAAATTAAATGAAAAAAAAAATATAGCTGTGGTTAAAAATACGAATATGAATTTGACTGTACATGCTTATAAGAAATTTATTAAACTTTATTTTGGTAGCATGATTCATCAGCCACCCTGTACCCGTGTGATAGGAGAAAATCGCAAAAAATTCACTAAATTGTATTTTATCAATTTTATTTTGTTGAATATCAGCGAGTCGTAAAAACCCGCTGGATCTATAGACAAAATCGCTAAAAAAGGCAATCAAGCTTACAGCAGTTGCGGCACAAAGTAAATTTTTCATCTTCGTCCTGGGATGAGCAATCAAAACCCTTTTTTCTCACGGATTGTTGTTTATACCCATATCGCAACGGCGCGTTCAGACGTTCGGGCTTTGACATTTTCAGTAGGATACATGTAAATCATATGTTTTGCCTGAAACACAATAGTGCGCTGCAACAGCCAACTTCTTGTTACGAAGAGAATGCGATGACGCACTGCATTGAAATAATTACTCAATTTATCAGCTGTTCTCTCTCTCATCTGCAAGATGAGAAATATTGCCGCCTTTCTGCATACACTGATTTGAAATGACTTTGGTTGTTAAATTATTTTTAATCAGCTGTTTTCATTTCTCAAATGACAGTTGACACAAAATACTCTAAATTTGGAAGAAAACTCCCAATCTGGGAGAAAATCTCTCTCACAGCGCACCCTTCTGTCAAAAATTATCCAACATGTTGAATAATGACGTGCGATGGACTACGTTTTACGTTTTATTACGATCCTCTCATCTCTCTCATTATTCACTGACACAGGTCGACGCTGTATTCTGTGTTTGCCCATTGAATTGTGTGTGTTGAAAGCCAACGCCAGCGCAAACGCACTATTGTGTTTCTGGCGTTAAAGTCAAAATGAGGCGGTCGCGCACAAGTCGTTATATCGTAAACGGGAGCAAAGATTTCTAGATGGAGCTATTTACTATCCAGTCACTCGAGCTTTTTGACATTTGTGAAACATTTTTTTAAAATTTATTTCTCGATTTGAATTTTTGGCAAACTGAGACGATTACTTCCGAAAGAAATTCATTTTTTCTACGATTTTTTTTTTACAGTAATTTCATATTATTCTTGAAAATATATTTCAAACCATTAAACGTGCGCGTTCATTTCGATATGGAAAACTGCAGCTGCCGCTTTCTGACACATTCTCGTAAGCTCGATAAAATGCGTTTCAACGCCTATCAAAGACCGACCACGCCAACGCGCCTTTGCGATTCAGCCTTTGTTTTATTTTCTTCTGTTTGAGTGCTTCCTTTTCTGGCGTATCGATTAATATAGCTGATTTTTCTGATTTCCTTATTCCGCCTTTGCATTATTATAGGTTTTAGGCTACAATCTGATTTTTTTAAAAAATTGTAGCCTCTATGGTCTCGGTAAAAAGTACTCATGTTTATACCAATCGGTTAAAAATCCCAAAAAAAACATAGCCTGATTTTTTATTTTACGACTTCCGAAATAATGTTACAACTTGCCCCGGCATGAAAAAAAATATACAGACAACCCTAACTCATACAAAATTAAATTTATATACAATTTAGACCAAAACATAACCGAATGATAAGAAAAAATAAGCAGCACTGCATCCAAAAATACAGGACACCAAAAATATAAAAAAAAAACACAAACTTGCCTTTTTTTGCACCCATCACAGATACTTTTTCCTTGACGTTCAATAATCAATATTGAATCAGACATCTCTTACTAAAGGTATGGAAAAAACAAACATTTTTCTCTTCTGCGTGTTTCTAAGTTCTGAGAGGACCGCTTGGCTCGCTAACTGTTACAACTAGCCCCGCTCTACGCTACTTGGCCATAATTCAGCTGCATCAATGCTTGTCCTCCCTAGACGGCCATCCGAGACCGTGTTTGCCAGACGATATCGTTGGACGCGTCTGAAGGTATTTTTTTTTTTCAACGTCTTTCTCGAATTTTCAACTGCATCAACCTGTCGTGTTGCATTATTCGCCCCAGTGTATAAATTTTCTTCGTCTCAAGTGCATCCTTTTAAATACCTGTTACTGTCCCACATTCAGTCTGCCCGGGCATGCACATAAATTTCCTCGACACTCAAGCTAATTGTTTATGCCTGCCCGGGAGCTGGAATTCAAAATTCTATGACAAATTGGACGAAGGGTATCATTCACAATCTCTTAATGACACCAAGAGGGTCACATAAAATTAAGACAAAATCCAGAAACGTGCCTTGGACCGGAGCGAACGACCCGAACGGGAATATAATTTATGTGACAGCAATTAAGCATTGTTCATTCCCCCGTCGGCTTGGTCACGTTCGGTAAATGCCACTAACCGCCTCCACAGGCGTGACACATGTACAACATAAAGGCAGCAACCTTTCTGCTCTTGGTCACAACGCAGCCAACCCTTTTGGTCCAGTCCGCTCCGTCTCTGACGATCCTTTCGCCGCCAAGACAATTTTATTTCGGAATTAATTTCATGCCACAATCCAGGAGGCGACGCGGCGAAGCAGCTACATTAAGTCTGGCCTAATCGTATTTTAATTACCGCTCCCACACCGGACCAACAACCCCCGATTGAGATGGCTGTGTCAAAATCTGGCAACAACCCCACCCGCCAGAAATAGATTTCTTCCGCATCTACCTCCCCCCTCCCAACCCCGGCCGTCACAGATGTGTCAATGTGTCACGGAACCTTGCGATGTCATCTGAGCGAATTTCCAATCAATCGCAGCATCCACATTCCGTGCGTTCGCCTCCACCGCCCCCTGCCCACCGTATGAATTCGCCGAGAGTGCACATTAATCGTTTGGTTGCATTTACGAGCGACAACTAAAACTGACAGCAACAGACGGTGAGTATCTGTTAATGAGACTCACAAATCAATTCAGCGGCCAGCCCTGCACTGGCATGTGTCATAAACACACTACTACCCCCCGAGCACAGCTGGCGTGGCGGGGTGAAAATATTCGAAAGAGGATGCCTTTCCGATCGATGGCCATTTAGGTGTCGTACCTCTTTGGGTCGGGGACGCACACCAGGCCCGGCCCAGTGCATCACACTCAATCTTGCTCAACTATTTCGATTTTTAATTAATTGCAGATAAGTGCTGGCGCATTTGTGTGGGTCGTTGCCAGTGCGGCGAGGGGGCCAAGCAAAGCAATTGAATTGTGACGCCCAATGCGTGTGCAAGCGATCGGTTGGATTACTTTCTCAAAATGAATCCGATGAATCATGGGGAATTTTGCAATTTTAAAATATCACCTAAGTGGCAGCGCATGATGTTGCGTGGAGGAGGTGAGGAGGATCCTTTGAGTTGGAAATCGTTCGCAACTAATCGCCAGTGGGTGGAGGCAAGGAGCCAGAATACCATGCGAAAGCGTGAAGAAATCCAATCACGTTGTGGAGTGAATGACCAAAGAACTTGGAAAGAAATACGAAACACACACTCGGTGGATGAATTTTTTCGAACACTTCTTGGGATCTTTCTTAATCTTGGGGATACTTGGGGTGAATTTAAAACTTGGAAGGTGACAAGGGATGCAGGAACAGGGCTGACAAGGAATGTGGTAGCAGCACGTCGGGCAGTTTTTTGGTGCGTGTTTGTTCGAAGTTCGAAACAATATTGAAGTTAACAGTGAATAGAAAAAAATGAAGTAAAACTCCTCCCGCTGGAGCAAAAGTTAGTGCCTGTGATATACATTTTTTTATGACTGGAAGTGGGAGATATTTTTCAAAGAGTGAACTTTCTATATCCGAGGCAAGCTTCCAAGTCACTGACTGACGTATTCGAAAACTCGTCTCTGTACTGGGATACCTATCTGCTATCCTTACTCCTCCTTAGGTTAGGACGAAGTGGTTGACTGCAGATGGCAGTCACATTTAAACGAGAATTGGCACATTGTGTTACCACGCCGTTTGACCAACACCCATACCTAGTCAAATCTGGCGTTTAAAACAGAGCCCCTCTGTAGGCTTATCCGGCTATCTCCAATCTTCTGATCTCCGATGTGGCAGTGACTGAGTCTTTAACTGGCTTAATGTCACCGGAAATTGTTGGCTTTCTGAAGGAGGTTGAGGTTGGATGAATTCGTCGGTTTAAGTTGACCGCCTACAAATGGAATTCTCCAACTAAGGAGAAGAAACTCTTACTTAAGTGCTTTCCTATCAGGCCAACGGCTCTTGCATGTTATGAGCCTGAGATATAGCTGCCATCCATCCATCCATCGTTGACGGTCCTGGCCTCTCTGCTTCTAGTCATCAAGATCAAGCTGTATAAGCTTTTTCTAAGCAGTTATTACTCTTTGAGCGTTGTCAGTGACTCGAAAGAGGTGGGACCGTGAAAATTGTTTTGGTCGTACCGACCGGGAATCGAACCCAGGCAGCGGGTTTTCGATTGCGCAGGGGTCGACGCACATGGCAACAACGCCACGGACACCTAGATTGTAAGGGTGATTAGTCATAACACCGCACCCTCAACTTTCTATACCGATAAAGATAGCTCCTGCTTGACTAGCCAAAACCGCAAAAAATGCAAACTGTGATTTTATGAAGCGTTTTCCAAGCCCTCGCTGTCTGGCTGGGCTAAGGTCTTCCTCTCAAATATGTTATTGCAACTGCAATAGTGTGCATTGTGAGCTACACCAAGTTGTGTGCCATGACCTCCTATCGGCCAGACCGCCACCAATCTAGCTTCACCTGGAGATCGTCGATGAAAATATGTTGTTTTGGATCGGTTGTACTCAGGAGGAATTTTGGTTATAGAATTAATTATTTTGGAGCATTGCTCCATAAACCAATGTCAATGCTTATTGAAAATATACACCCTTTATTAGACCAGCTCCAACGCTCTCGCACAACAGAGATCACTTGAGTGGGATACACAACTTAAATGGTCTTATTCCGGCAGCAGTTCCGTCGCTTTTTAATCATTCACATCATATCCCCATCAAGGCCAAACCGAATGAAAACCTTTTTTTTTTAAAGTCCTTGCGGCAAACTCTTCCATTTGCACCATCCCATCAAACAGAGAACGCAAATACAATCTCTCATCATCGTCCAGGCATTGTCCACGCCATCAACTATCACACAACAGACGACAGGCTATTTCATTTGCCCAGAGGACAGACCTCAAAGTTTGATCGGAACCACAACCAACTCTTCAGCATTCAGGCCTGCAGTTCTGCACAAAAGTTTTGCACTCAAAAGGAACAGTTTAGTTGGCATTCTCCTTGCCATAACCATGTTATCATTTTTCCCACTGAACGGCAAAAGCAAAATCGTAAAAGTCAGCAGTTATTCATCAACACTATTCCGCTGCGATGGAAACGACCATCATCATCCTGCCTCCGCCGCCGCCGTACACTCCTGCGCGCCACCATCGTTTTTCCGGGAATGATTTATCCATTTATGCGGCAAACATACACGAACTGAAACTGGAACTGAACTCAGCGTCGTCGTCAGTTTCAACAGCAACTGCGATTGCCAACGAAACAACAAGCCCAGCATATCATTCACATTCACGGCGTGCTGGGGTTGAGGGATGGATACTTTTCATCGCTCACCCTCATGCCTCGTCTTCCCTTAACAGCCACCGATTGGGATCACACACACACACGCGCTGCGAGAAGGTGAAATTTCAACTTCACCCCGGGAAAAGCCCATTAAATAACGGCGAATCTATGAAGTCGGCTCAGGGTCATATTATAATTTTTTTGTGTAGTGTACAGTGTGTGGTGAAAGTTTGTAGTCATGTGGGGAAATTGTTTTTCGAAGACGAATGCATTGCGTTTTAAAAACTTTAAAAATGTAACTGATGATTTCCGATGGTGATTGTTGTTTATCACTTTTGGTGAGAGATATAGTTCGATTCGGGGTCTATGGTTGGATTCCAGAGACTATTTTAAGTTGCTACCTTTCGAGTCAGTGATCATGCTCAGAGCGTGTCAAGCGTCAACTAACGTTTCTCAAACTCCGACGTTCGTATCGTCTTCACTTGTAAGAGACTGAACGAACACAAATCACTAGGGGCTTGTGTCGAAGCTATATCCAATAAGCCATCTACAAATTGTAGAGTCGTCCACAGAAGACTACACTCCCTGAAAAGAAAGAGCAACTTGGGCTCTCTTCTTCTTGGTTTAACACCGATTTAGAAACCACTTCTCATACCAATTCCTACCAAACTGTCTTGTGAACCACGTTCTCGTCGCCTGTCGAAGTATTTTTCACACTCGTTGAAGTCGTTTATTTTACTGTCCCGCAGACTCGTAATGAAATGACAGCTTAGGCGCTTAAGTCCGTGATGTCAGTCTTAACACGTTAAGCACCTTGTCCGAGGTGACCTATCCAAGCTTCACATTCGTTGTGGTCATCTTGAGTACCGGCCTAAAGACTCGAAGTGATTCCTCCTTATGATGCAAAAATTCTTCAAAGAATAGTCCCAATAAACTTTGCTTACATCCCACACCACCACAATCTTTCGCACACCACTGTGTTCCACCATCAACCACTCCATGTAGCCGTTCCTGAGAGGCTATCACAAGCGTTGTGAATTGGGGTGCGAAAGTGTGAATCACTCACAAAAAAGTGCTGTGTTTGCAGTTTCCCGGATTCGTCCTCACCGCACACCCCAAATCCTTCCTCGTATCCGACATGATGGAGGATTTGTCTGCCACGGTGGAAGTTTCAAGCGAGGAAAATGGGGCAAAAATTTCTAGTTGAGAAACTTTCGCCCCCTTTTTTTTCTCTCGAATAATTATCGCGTTAGAAAATATGTAATAGGGTTCAGCGGTGTGCAGGGGTAGTAGCTGATATTGGTGAATTGACACCAAGGGTTGAGGTTTGTCCGGGGAAGTTAAATTTCTATGAGGAACCAAGTTGGGTCAAGTAATCAACTAATTGACTGGACATTGGACATGATACGTGTGCGGAATGCGGTCAGGAGCATGTGTTTGACTGATCGATTTTAAATGAGCCTGGTTTCGTATCAGATTTAGGGGGGAACCAAGAGGAAGTGATTGATCGACATTGCCTACTTTTCGGGTGCTCCTTATGTTCCAGGTCGATGTTTTCTTCTGATAACTTTTAAACGAAATTCAATTTTATAGTTTAGGTTTTATTGATCGAGTCTGGGGGTCGTTAGCATTTTTTATGGTCGCTTCTGGGCGTATTAGAGATAACCTCTTTTGGGAGCATTTTTTTTAACACGCTTTTGGTTGTTTTCGTTTTGAATTTCGCTCTTCAGAGTCAATGTTGTGGTTTGTTGATGTCCTTCAAGGAGTCTCATAGGAAGACATCGAAAGGGAACCAATCGATATGACCTCCTTTTTACGTTATTGAGTCGGGAAGCAGGTTTTACAGTATTTACATCGTAGAACATTATGCCGGCAATATGTGTTCAATGTGGGCACAGAAGAGTTCCTCACCATGGTTTTCTCATGTGGTCGATGATGTATGCTGTTGCAACATTGTCTCTACCATCCTCAAAGAAATATGGATTACAACAGTATGCGAAAGGGCAGTGCCTGGCTGTAAGCTTAACTCCTACGGCAAAGCTCTTAATTTGGACCTGTGTTGTCAACAATTGCACCGTCTGAAGGACGGAATCGCTCCCAAACTACCAGCTTTGGTCCATAGGCTGGGAAGTACGACAGAAAGGGCACACATCAAGACAGCGCCTGGAGCTTGGAAACTCGGGAGGTTGGTTGGGTGGTCCATTTGCCTCCGCCTTATAGTCCAGCTTGTGAAACAAGAGCGTCTTCTGTTGGAAAGAGAGATTTTATGAGAGAAGGATAACGGTATTATTATCAAAATGGCAACAAATAGTCCAACAAAAAGTTGGTTTTGATTGTAAATGATGGCAAGACTAAGTTACAGTAGACAGTCATGGTTTCCATAATGTCTCTAATGGTTTGGCGAAATTTGCCTGTTAGGACGGCTATGTCTTCTGCGTAGGCTATTGGTTTGCAGCCGCCTTGACTGAGCTCATTAAGAATTTCCTCTACCACTAACATCCAGAGAAGAGGGGATAGTACTCCCCCTTGGGGTGTCCGTGAAAACTCTTCTGGTTATAGTCAGTTATAGTTATAGAGACTATTAAATTCAATCTTCTCTTTACGGACACCCCTATATAAGGGACATCACTTTTTACGAGCCAATTGTCATGGTCCCGGCATAAAGATTGGACATTTCGTGTATTTGGACTCCCTTACAACGGACCCCCTCTATATTGGCCACAGACCTGCATTTCAGTGCCTATTGAACAGTTGTAACCTTACTAACGGACACGGCTTAAAACGAACATGAAGGAGTCAGACGGACAAATAGAGATTGGTCTAGAGCTGTATCAATCGAGGCTGATTCGTTCGTTTTGACCCTTTCACACAAAAGTTTTGATGATTGCAAATGCAAACCCATCAATCATATATTTTAGAGATTCGTTCGGAACTATATAAACGAACGAAACGATATGAACGATCGAAATGTAATGAAAGACCGAAACGAACTGAACAAATGGAAACATTCAAAATGTTTGTTCCGTTTGTTATATTCGTTTCGGTCGATCATTTGATTCGATCACTCTTGTGAACTTCTTCGTTTTTATTGAATTGGTTTGGTCGTTCATATTGTTCCGAGCGAAATGATTTCCTTTCGTCGTTCCTTCTTTCCATTATGTAGTGAAAATTATTTATATGATGGTCTATTTGCATACAAACAGTCTTGTAGCATATTAGTTATTTCCAACCAATAGAATGAGTCTGTATCTCTTGTTCAATCAACGATCGATGGGTTGGAACCATTTTTGGTTGCTGTCTTTAGTACTGCACGAATGCAACATATTGGCCTCTATCTTTGAATAACCGATGATTGAAATGGACGATCGAATGAAATGACCAAATTATTTTTTACCAGTACTTGATTGATTCGTTCGTTGGATTTAAACGATTTACACAGGTCTACTTTGCTCTATATCTTTACTAATATAATATACGCATGTAAGAACAACCAGCGTTTGTAGAGAAGGAAAGCACTTGAATCATTTATAATTTAGTCAAAGACTTGCCACCTTAAGTAAGTAAGTAATCCAATAAAACAGCGCATATTTGACGGAATTCGGACCCTATTGCAGCCTTAAATTTCGGTCAACAGTAATGAATTTAGCCAAACAGAACCATAGAACTGCGGTGCAGTTCAGTACAGGCCTAGGATTGTCGACATTAACATCGACAAGAAGATGCGGTATCTCGTGAATTATGTCTTAGGTATGTTGTGTAATATCTTATATAGATTTGTTTAATATATAGCTAATATACGCTTAAATTTCAATTCGCATGTAAAATACACTAACAACAAGTCCCATATCCGAATAAGTTATCCGGGAAATAATGCTTCCAATCAATATTTTCTGTGTGTCATCGACAACTCATTCCTGAATTTATTCATTCTTTCATTAGGTTCGTGTACATATTTACAATATTAGGTGCCCAAAAGGGTATTTTTTCATGTAATTTCAAGCGTTTGTAGAGGTGGTTGATGTATTAGATAGTTTGGATGATTTTTGAAATGATTTTACGTCCGAAAGTATGTAATTTTTGGTATACGTGTGTGTGGGCTATACAATCCATTTATGTTTCATAATCGATTATTTTCATTGTTTAATAATTAAGTGTGCTTGCATTTGATGTGATGGTCACGTTCCATAATCGCAAACCGAGGATTGGATCAACCATCCCCTTGCACGATTCCACCCCTGACTGCCACAAATGTCATTAATGTCGTCGGTACTGCCAAGTTTTTATGATTAATTATTAAGCACCGATCATCGTGCTCTTTTAATTTAATTTATTAATTATTAAGCGCCGATGATCGTGCTCTTTTAATTTAAGCGTATATATGCTTGCTTTTTGACATTGGACCCCTGAGCACACCCGAGATTGCCAGAGCCCACGAAGAGCAACTGAGTGAAAAACTCTCCGGTAAGCCCACGTCATACACCAACGCCAACGAGATGTGGTTGCATTGCCGCTCGGCCATCAAAGAAGTAGCCGAAGCCACCTTAGGCTATCTACCACCTCCGCCAAGGACCCCGTGGTATGAAGGCGAGTGTGACCAGAAGAAACATGCAACTGACGAGGCATACCAAAAGGTGCTGCAACGAAAAAATAGAGCAGCGCGGGAGGAGTACCGGGCTAGAAGAAGGGAGGAGAAAAATCTTCTACGCGAATATCGAAAAGTCCAGGTACAAGCATAAAATACGGGCCTTCTACAAAAAAGCCAAAAGCCTTGCCGCTGGCTTTAGGAAAGGCACCCAGGCCCTTCGAAAATGTGAGGGTAACCTGGTTACTGACCCGCAGGGAATGGTGGATGTGCTTAAGCAGCATTTCCAAAAGCTGCTTAACGGGCCTGACCAGGAGAGAGCGATAGGGAATCAAGAAATCCCAGCTCCAGTCGATGAAGTAGTTCTCCCAACTAGCTTTGAAGAAGTCGACACAACCATTAAAAGGCTGAAGAACAACAAAGCTGCAGGTTGAGATGGCTTACCATCAGAGCTCTTCAAGGCCGGTCTAGATGTTCTGGTAAGGAGCATGCACCAGATCATCTGTAGAATTTGGGAGGACGAAAGCATGCCCGACGACTGGAATATCAGCTCCATATGTCCCATCCAAAAAAAAAGGCGGTCCTACCTCTTGCAACAACTATACAGGCCTGTTCAACATCGGCTACAAGAGCCTATCCAGCGTACTGTGTGAACGTCTAAAGCCGTTTTGCAGCGCACTAATCGGCACGTACCAGTGCGGCTTCCGGAGCGACAAATCGACAATAGACCAAATCTGCACACTATGGCAAGTCCTGGAAAAGACCAGCGAGTTTCAAATCGATATGCACCACCTCTTCACCGATTTTAAAGCTGCATACGACAGCATTCATCGCAAGGAGTTAGTTGGTGCGATGACCGAAATCGGGATCCCGGAAAAACTGATCCGGTTGTGTCCCACTTCGCTAACAAATACGCGATGCACCGTGCAGAGAAAAATTCTACGTCGGATATATGGTCCCGTCTGCGAGGAAGGCGAAAGTGGGATGTGGATATATTCCGGAAGGCAAAGATCCGTCGACTGCACTGGCTCGGCCACATCGAGCGAATGGAGAACCGTCAGGAATGGAAAGCAGCTATCGCGCAGGCTCGGACCCTACATGGGTCGTCAGCCTAATAAGTAAGTAAGTAAGTATATACGCTTGCAGGAAAAAAAACACAAACCTTATGAATCAATCAGTCCAGCTGCTGTGGATTCTCAGATGACTTCGATATCGTAGTGGATTCACTGCCAGTCGCGGTGCAAATGTTCATGGTCCTTAAAGAATATAATCTAGGAAGGAGGAAGAATGAATATAACATAACGTGGTTTGAGGCAGTTACGAACATTGTCTACCTCGGGCAAACAGCGACCTATACGAACGACGACGGATACGACGCAGAATCGTCCTTGTCAATCATGGCTACATTGATTTTCTTCCAAGACTCCTCACTCGATGAACCAAGACCATACTCTACTGAAATCGTTATTCGCCAATATTGCTTTATGGAGCCAACAACTAACTGATAAGTCTGGTAGCAGAGCTAATTCATGACGCGCACGTTGTATCAAAAAGACGGAGCAGAGGAAAAGTCCTTCGAATTGGTTTTCATTTAAGAAGATTTTGAGGTTCATCTGGGTACCGCGCCATGACACAACACAGCCGTGCCCCCTTGGATTATACTAAGCCCATGTCGTTCGCCACCATAAATTTCTCGTTAAAACCCCTTTAAATCCGCACCACCCCCACTGAACCGGACCACCATCGGATAATCGATGAAATCCTAATCCACTTGGCCCTCCTTCTCGGCACACTCAACTCCGACTTACTCTGCGATCGTTGGACATGAACTCAGTCCCGCCTCACACTTTGACTTCTCTGTCCTCGTCACCCATCTACCCCATCATCATCCATCATTGAGTAGTAGTTTTGATGTCTGCACAGCGCTGGGAACGAAATCTCCTTTGCACACTCGATTTGGCCGGTTTTAATTACCCCTAATGCATATCACTCTCCGCGAACTAATTAGTCTCGTTTTTAACGATCCAGTCCCGCACCCCATCAAATATTTATTCTAACGAACGAGGGGGAGAAGCAGAGGAAAAAAAAAACAAATAATCACCACCATCGCCACCACCACTCCGGCCGGGCGGTGGAAAATGCCACCTCATTATGACAACGTGCCAACGCACCCCCGTCCCAGCACCGCGCACCCAGTTGATTAAGTGTGGGCCGCGGGAGGTGGCATGATGTGTATCCAAGGCTGTACGTGGCTGGAGAGCACGCGTCTATTCTCTTCTTTGCCAAACACATTCCACAGACTTGTCTGACCTCCCGGTGTCGCCTTTTAATGTTTCTTCTTGTTCCTTGTGTAATGCTGAAGCTTAGAAAAGCGGCCGTTGTATTGATTTTTTTTTTCTTTCATATTCGCCACACTCAAGTGAGCCACAAAAGCGGTAGACGCACGTAAGGAAAGCAAACACGGAGAACATCTTCACCTCCTTCACGTCCACCGCCTGGTTTCATCTGGTTGATGATATCTTTTGGCTCTTCAGAGGAACCCCGTGGGTCTGGTTTGTCGCATTGTCGAGTCTATTTGACGCTTTGTCATCAGGAATATTCCGCTGGGAGAATCATCCGTTGTCTCGTTGTGTTCGATTTTCTGGTTGGATTCCATTAAACCGCCACTCAAAAGCGCGTGTGTTTGAGGGGGGGCAGGCGGGTGAGAGCTCAAATTCAGTGGTGGTGTGCCACTTGTTAGGTGCTTGTCGCCGTTTGTGAATCATACGCATGTGGTGAGCGGTGGTTTTTCTCAAGGGCTTGTCAGGTTGATTGACTTCCCAGCAGGGGGTTGCCTTTAGTTCTCCCATCGGTCGTTGTGCTGTTCATTCCCATCCACGTAGCTTCTTTAGCCCACATATTTATTCTCGGCAGATCAAGGCAATATGCCCAGGTTGCAATTTACGCTGTTTATGCCATTTGAACCGTGCCTGGGAGGTGCTTTCCTATTGAGCATCTGGAACGATCTGGCGAGGTGACTCCTATTCCGTTCGCTAAGAAGACTGAGGTCTGAGGTATCCAGTTTGGGGAGAAAGGGTCTTCTTTACCGCATGGTCTCAAAATGATTAACTCGAACGGTTTTTCGTTGGCATGGGCATTGGTGTCTATTACCTCTAACCCTCTGAGTCGTTTGACAATGTTGATGTCGCTGTGCAGGCAGTTCGGTCTTGTCCTCAAGGCACGAAAATTATCCGAAGGATTTTTAAGCCTTTAAGCCGGCCACACAGCGGGACTGGGACTATTAAGGTATTTTCGAGAGGGAGCTAATTCCCTCCCTAGACAGCCTTATTCTTCAACTGCCGTCTAAACCCGAAGATTCAGCGATTAGGAAGAGTAATCATTCCTTTTCGTGGCGTCTCTTTGGTGGATCCTAGAGAGACAATGTCCTTTACTACACCTGGTCTCGGCTCACCAGTACGCTGGTAGTCAAATCACAGCTGCCCTGAGACATGACATGATTGGACATCCATACAAGGCAACAAAGATAATACCTTGGATGACTCCATAAGTATTATTACGTATCGAAGGGGACCTTCCATTCTCCCACGCTCTGCCGTAGTGTGGTCAATACATACTACCTCGAAGCGAGACATGTTTACGAAGCTTTGTTGCAGCAGCATGAACCTCGTCTTGCCTTTTATTCTTGACCCATCTTAGCCGCTTCCTTCTTGATGCTTACAAATGCCCCTTTTGTTCTTCCGATGCTAGGGATGTCATCGGATATGCGAGGTACTCGGATTTCTGGGAGATCGTGTCTCAAGTGTTAACGTCTCTTAAATGCGCTAGATCGCCGCACTGATGTTGTTTGTGCTGTCTTAACGCTGAGTCGAGGTAGACGAAGTCATTTACTACTTCTTTCCGAGTCGTCGATGTTGCCTATCGATGACAAAACGAAGCGTATGCCCTGACGTGACGTTTACCGTCAGACCCACTTTAGCCGCTTCCGTTTCAATGCCAACAAACGCCTTATTGACGGCTCGCTGTATTCGACCTGTAACGTCAATGAAAAAAAAAGAAAAGAAGACTTGAAATTCGGAGTCTTGAGGAATCGAAATTTTATACAAAAATAATACATTTTTTTAAATAAATTATGTACAGTGTCCCTTATATAATCGCATATTATTTTTTATTTATTTTAATTATACCGAAATGCATTCTCTTTTTTTAACTACCTAGACCTACTTAAGTAGTGGTCGTGGCACTTAAGTGCTCGCCGTGGCGTAGTAGGTAAGTGCGTCGACTCGTACGCAGAGGGTGGATACCCGAATTTACCACCTATCATAATTCACGGCTCCGCCTCTTTCGAGTCACTGACAATGCTCAAAGGGTATTCCTGTCTAGAAAAAGCTTCTCAACTTCGCCGTTCGAAGTCGGCATTAAACTGTAGGTCCCTTCCACGCGTGCAAGAACAATAGCACGCTCAAGACGAGTGGTTGCTGAGAAGCTAGGTCCAGGTCCGCCTCGGACTGTCGCGCCACCCATATTATATTATTAGTATTATATAGACCTACTTAAGTACTAAATTTGACCTTCCTACGTCAACATTAACACATGCCTACAGGGCTCTGAAGTTTCGGACACATTTGTTATTAACCCTTTCATAGAAGTATAGTTAAATCAATTGAAATATTTCTATTTTATAAATAATAATCTTAAAGAATAGATAATTATTTATTAAAAGAACATAAAATGCCAGATTATGCAGGATATTTTCTTTTGAGGGTCTCTTTTTTTCAATCTGGGTAGAGATTTCTACGCTCTTGCACAGGGCGTAGAAAAAAGTGTTTTTGTTCTTCCCTTGCAGTTATCAAACCATGAAAATCTTGATTAAGTTTTACAGCTCTTTCAGCCGAATCAATAACTGCTCTCAAAGAAAAGGTTCTTTCTTTTTGCCTCCGTAAAGGTAACGTCTTCGTCCCACGTAGAAACGGGTCTCTGGAGGAAGTTCTCATCAATTTTTAATCGAGAAAATAAATATTTGCTCTTGCCGGAAAAAATATCACTTAATAATTTTCCTGAAACAAAAAATAAAGCGATTTTATTATCAGTTTAATGGGAATGGTATAAAAAATAAGTAAAAGGTTGTGTTCCTTTTTACCACAAAAATAATCAGACAATTCATCAGGTTTCGATGCAAGTCGGCATGAGTTCTTGTAGGTTATCTTTCTTACGTAGCATGTTGAACGGGAGATCCGCGGTTTCATTTTAATCACGATCATTGCAATATGCGCTTCAGGTTTAGATACCAAACGTGCATGTTCTACCTCTGTACTCGATTCATCTGTATCGAGTAAGCCGATGCATATGGACTTGGCTCTTTCTATGGTGTCTGTGCTATTAGCTTCCGGTGGCAGGCGCACGACCACATTCGTTTCCAAGTCTTTCTGCAATAATTTGTCCACATTCTCTTCCAAATCTTTGTTTTTCTGCTCGAGTTTTAAAGCCTTGGCAGATAATTCATTACATTTGGTGTTCAGGTCTGCTATTTCGGCACAAAGTACTTGGAAATCAGTTTTTGTTCACTGACCAGTTTGCGATTGCTTTCCTCGAGGATTTGTTTAAAGATTCGATGCCGAGGCTTAAAGATGAATCTGGCGTTGATTAACAAGCGTGGATGGTGTTGACGAAGACATTTTTAGGTAGGTTCTACGTTTATATACTCTATGCTGCTCGGGAGAGATCTCTAGCAGACCTCTCTAACTCATTTATTGAGGTTATCCTCAACTTGTCTACAAATACAGGATTCATTGAACTAACTTGCACTCTGTTTGTATTCTATGATTAATATGGCCAATTAAGATACTGATTCAGGTGTTTTTCATAATCTTTACTGCACTTTATATTTATAAATAAATTAATTTTGAAGGAACTTTTTCCGTACGTTGTATCACTTTGACAGGTCAAATGTCAATCATTAGGATGGGTTTTTGTACTCCAAATAAGATACAAATTTATTTGCGACACTTTTGGGAGCAAATAAACAAAACTAAGACGTATGCGTTAGAAAATAGAAACTTCGAAAAATAATAGATACCCTGACATTTATTTCATTCTAAATCTTTCATCACTTCCTATTTTTGTACATATTATTAGAGAGAAAAATAACGATCGATTTAACGAAACACTATGCCTTATCTAATTCGTTTTATTGGAAGTCCACTGTACTAAGTTTTTTTTTTGTAATAAACTGAATACTGAATATTTTATTAGCTCTTTATGTTCCAGAATTTCTGTTCTTAAAATGTACATACCCTGATTTCTTCCATTTGGATATTGCACAGAAGCAAACTGAATACGTATTTTTTTAAAATTTAAGGATTTTTCATTCTTCTTCTTCTTCTGGTGGCGCTACAGTCCGGGGGTGGACTTGGACCTCAACCAGTAAGCCTCTCCAACCGGCACGATCTTTAGCCAGCTGTCTCCAACTGCGCACACCAAGTTGATTGAGTTCCTTCTCCACCTGGGTGCGCCATCGGTTCGGTGGGCGTCCTCTATTGCGATTGCCCACTGGTTCGGAGTCGAAAACTCTTCGGGCTGGAGCAGTGTTGTCCATGCACTCTACATGGCCCAGCCATCTTAGGGGTTGAATCCGTAGACGCCTGACTAGGCTCATGCCGCTGTACAGTTCGTGATTGAATCTTCTTCTCCAATAACCATCAACGCAGACAGGACCAAAGATTGAACGCAGAGCTTTTCTCTCGAAAACACCAAGTGCTTCTCCATCCGCTTTTGAGATTGTCCGTGCCTCCGCACCATAGAGCAGGGCAGCGATGATCAAAGTGTTATATAATGTTAGCTTGGTCCTTCGAGAGAGGGCTCTACTACTGAATTGCCTCTTGAGCCCAAAGAAACAGCGATTGGCAAGAGTAATTCTGCATTTAATCTCGGTACTGGTGTTGTTCGTACTGTTTACTTGCGTGCCGAGGTAGACGAAGTCCTTCACTACCTCGAGTTATAGCTGTCCATTGTGACGTTTTGGCCAAGTCGTCGATGATGTGCGTCCTTTCTTGATGACAGCATATACTTCGTTTTGCCGCTAGACCCATTTTAGCCGCTTCCGCCTGAATGCCAGCAAACGCCTCATTGACGACTCGCGGTGTTCTGTCAATCACGTGAATGTCATCCGCGTATGCTAGCAGTTTTACGGACTTCTGGAAGATCGTGCCTCTAGTGTTGGCGTGTGAGTCTTGCACGATCTTCTCCAGGATGATGTTAAAGAAGTCACACGACAGCGCGTCGCCTTGTCTAAAACCTTTTTTGACATTGAAGGTCTCGGTGAGTTCGTTACCGACGTTGATGGAGCAGCTAGAATTCTCCATCGTCATCCTGCACAATCTGACGAGTTTGGTAGGAATATCAAAACTAGACATGGCGTTGTATAGCTCGTCCCTACGCAAACTGTCATATGCGGCCTTGAAATCGACGAATTGGTGGTGGGTGTCGATCTGCTTTTCTTGGGTTTTTTTTTCAAGATCTGCCGATGTGAAGATTTGGTCGATGGTGGACTTCCCGCTTTTTCATTCTAGACGTTAAATTATTGTAATAACAATTTAAAATTTAAACATTCTTTTCATTTCCACTTTATTTTGGAGCTGTATTTGACAGGGTTCTCTCGCTGTTTTTGTTTTCATTTTCGATTTTTTCCATTTCGCTCAGCTGTGGGTATCTGCAGATTCCAAAGGCATCAAGATTGCCAAGTTCGGTGTTATTTAATCCAATTTATATTGTTTGCCGTTTTGCGCAATCATCGGAATGGTTGGTTAACGAAATATGCCGAAATTCGGAATTTGGGTTTATTGCATGTCACGTAACACATGATACAAGTGATTACGGAAACTGTGTCCAGGTCTGGTTGGTGGGCTATCGTCGCCATAATACATGTAGGCAAGCAATTCTTCGTCCTTTTTTGGATCGCCTGCCTGGCTGCGGAGGTTCATTCATTTCACACGTGGGCTTCTGAGTGGCAATTCATTGAAAAAAAAAGTTAACCGCTGGCTACCGTCTGATCAAACGTTAACCAGGTAAACACACTAAACCGTACCCCGAGCCCTTTGATCCACTATAAAACAAAAAATCAGTTTAAACAAAAAAAAAGCGATAAAAATCGATATCCTGTCAAAAAATCATGCCACTCCGTTGTGTTCCATAAATAGTTGCATGACCAAATCAGTCTATGTCCTGTCGTAATCGCGCGGCGGCATGTCCATCTACACACACACAACCACCACCCACACGAGCTCTGACGCAGTACCGAAGTAGGAACGGCAGCACAACAAAATAAAAAAATAGAAACATTTGAATGGGGAAATTTTAAAATAGACGAACTTCCTTTCCGCGCCCGTTCGCCAAGCGCTGCCTCATTGCCGATGTCGGCCTCCAGCTAGTGTGGGTGGAAATACTTTGAATACTCCGCATTGGAATTAAGGACGAAGGCCAACTTCAGCTATTGTTGTTATCTGCACAACGTACGACTTATCCACTCTGGAGTTCCATTTATTCCACCATACATCGGTGGGTGGAGGCGTTTCCTACTCCACTTAGTCCAAAGTGCTGCCATGAAAGCCCTTTCTATTCTGTTTGATGTTGCTTTCTTTCTTTCTCTCACTCTCGCGACCACGTGATGTACACGATGGCGGATGTGTATCAGGGTCGCGGCATATCCTTACAACGAATGAAAGGCATTCCTATATTCCTTTTTAGAGACGAGGAAAATCGACTCGAAACTTACTCGCAACAATGCCGGGAGGGAAACAAAGGCGAACAAAAAAAAAAAAACCAACGAGGAAACGACTAAGCGACAAAACGAGTATGCACGGCTAACGAGTACGCGCCAATGAAAGGAAGTGGTGAACTACATTTTGTGGGACAAAACTTTTTGCAAAAAAAAAAAAAAAAACGAAAGAAAAGAACCCACAAAAATGTGTCTCCTCCAGAAAATCGAGGAGACCTCGAAACGAGGGTGGGGGCACTCGCAGCCAGCCTAGTCCTTCGTCCTTGTTTGTGGGTAGCAAGCAGAGTTTTGTGGTGCTGCCTGGGAATGGAATAGTGCACACCGGGAGATGGAGAAATGAAGAGCGCCTTCTGGGGAATGTTCTTATAAATATTCATTAAATAATTTTCGTGGATGTTTTTTGCGCGCGCGTTTTAATTGCGCACATAACTCTGTTAGCGACGACAAGTGACATATTCTGCAAGAGAATTCAGCGGCTGCAGTTGTTCGCGGTAAGCGCGGGTGGTGGCTCCCGCTGGTTGCGATTTGCGAGGGTGGCACGACACTTGTGCTGGAAGTTTTGACTTGTCGTGAACGTTCCTTGCAATTGAATTGTTCCGACTGAGTAACGTGACAGGAAACATTTGCTGAAGGTGACAGAGGCAGGGCGAGGCAGTTGGGAAGTTCGGAACGTCAGTCAGACACGATTTGCAAGTGTTTTCGATGTTGCCGAAGACATTTGTCTTGTTTCCCCGTTCTTAGGCTGTGTTGACGTGGAAAGGGCTTGATTGTCATGCAAGCAAGTAAAGAGTGCGAAGAATGCTCACATGTGTTGTGTGGTGCATGTGTCTGTCTATTGTTCATGAGTTCTTTTTTCACTCGCATTGTCTTCATTGAGCACACGGGGGCGGGGGATTCGTGCCGACGTTCAATTGAGTCCGAAATATGCACGACTTGTGGACAGAGGGTAGATACAGATTAAAGCCCTCAAACACGTACGGATTTCATTAAGTAGAGTCCTAGGGCTTACCACTCGGCGATGATGGGGAACAAGAAGGCCACCTCTTCAAGTTCAGATCCTATGTCCGGGTTTGTTATTTGGTTTATCTCTAGTGCACCCACTCAGCATGAGTTGACTGAACCGATTCAAGCAGTTCTTGGTGGAAAAGTATTCTGTTAAGGAAATCCCATGGCAGAACATCGCCTTGCGTTTAAGCTTAGGTCTAGGTGAGCCCGTCACTGACCTCGACTAAGAGGCAAGAGAGAGAAGACGTACCCGTGAGCAATTTCAGTGTCCTTGTTCCGTAAATAGCCACCTTCAAGAATTCAATTTATGCCGATAGAAAGGATGCCAATATGCATATATTTCTTTTGAAAACTTAAAAAATTAAATAAAACAAATTTAAGGCTAACATATAAAGAAATGTTTCTTGACATTAGAAAAAATCACCGTGGTCGTGGCGCACAGTGGGTTAACAGCGGAAAAAAAATCTTTGGAGAAAGTGCTCTGTAGCCTTCTTAGTTTTATATCTAAATACTCTTAGATAATCCGGGCTTATGATTTCAAAAAAACGTATATACCAGCCCTCAAAGTCAACAAAATATTTATTCAAGTTGCGAGCCATATTTTGAACAAAAGTTTTCATGTCTTTATCCCAAGCTTCATAAAATAAATTCTGTATCTTTATACATCAATCTATTAGTCTGTCCTTGGTTATTTAAAATAAAAAAAAAATTAAATAAATCTTCAAAGATACCTTCGATGAGTAGATTTTTGATGAATACTCATTGAGTTTCAAACAAAATCTACGACAAGCTGCTCGTAGCCACTTATATCAACGTGTGCTTCATACTTTCAAGTTGCAGCACAAAAAAAAAATCTGGCAACCTTCATAGTTGTGCTCAAATTCTTTTTTTCTCTGTATCGGCTTGAACAAATAACTGTTTTAACTTTGGTCATGTCCACGGCTCCACGGCTCTCTACTGCCATTGGGTGGAAATGGGGACTGCAACCCCGAATGGTTCACTGGCTATTTACATAAGTAGTCAGACCCATACTGCTGTATGGTGTCGCAATTTGGTAGACAGCACTCGATAAGAGAACCAACATCATCCCACTCGCTACAGTACAGAGGGTGGGTTGTGGATGCATTAGCGGAGCGCTAAGGACTACCTCCTCCGAAGAAATAAACATACTCCTCAACCTGCCACCGATAGAACAAATTTGCAGACAGACACCAGCTAGTACGGCGATTAGATTAAGATCGCTGAGCAGCTCGAAAGAACTGCAGCCTGGACATTCAACGATCCTACGCAGGTATGCCTCTATACCCATAGATCCAGACCTCACTCTACCTAAACTCCTCTTCGAGAAGAATTTCTCAACCAGCATACCGCCCAGATCTTACTGGGAGTCTTCACAGATTGGTCGAAGATGGATGCAGGTGTGGGTGCTGGTGTCTATTCCAAAGGTATAATTTCTGTAAGAGAAAGACTGTAGCGTCTTTCAGGCTCAAACTATAGCGAAGGAACCCCTGTCCTAATATCGCGCACATATGTCCTCATCTGGCAGCGATGACGTCCAGGCAGCGATGAAACCTCTGGATTCAGTCACTTTTAATTCCAAGACTTCCTTTAATTGCCTCATATCTCTTAGCGAGATGACCAAGTACTGGCACATCCTATTTATGTGGGTGCCGGGACACTGTGACATTCCAGCGAAGCGGACGAACTCAGAGTACAGACTGTTCTTTTTCCAGGTGGAGACCCACCCTTCACGCCTATCGCTACTATAAAAGATCTGCTAAAGCTTGAAACGTATGCTCAAACAAACCGCGGATGGACATATGGCACAGGATGCCTCATTACCAAACAACTATAGACTATGATCGATCCCAAGCGAGCGCTTAGCTTGATCAGATTAAGCAGGCCAAACCTCGGCTCTCTTATTGGCATTGTGCCATCGGAACTCTCGCCTCTAGACTAGGCCTTCCCTATAATGATTTCTATAGAAGCTGCATGGACGAGGATGGGGAAGAAACCATCGAACACTTGCTATGTAGCTGCAGTGCTCTCTCATCCTGCAGATTCAGACTTCTGGTGGCCAATTTCTTTGCTAATCGCATCAGAATCAGCCCTCTTCTTCGCTTTATCAAAAGCACAAATTAGTTTGTGGAATTGGTAGCCTAAGATCCGCGTGGTAACACAATGGGCCTATGATTGGCCTAAATGTGTCTGCTGTCCGTATGCGCGGCAGTCAGCCACCTCAACCTAATCTATCCTAACCTTGGTCATGTTACGAAAGTCACGATTTCTTGGCTAATAATGGTTGGATTTTTTTTTTTAAGAAGAAATATAAAGTTTTCTTTTAAAAAATAAATTCATCCATGAACTGAGCTCTGAGATATTCAATTTCTTATAGTAGAATCTTAATTTAGCACAAATTAGCGGGGAATGTGTTTTATTGTTTGTTGGACTGTAGACAGAAAGCTACAAGAAACTTTAATGAGAGACCTTGTTTATCAGAAACCAGTCTATTCATAATGTAAAAATCATAACCAACTACAGACAACTTTGGTCGCGAGAGACTTTTAAGTGTAGCAATATATTGACCTATTCCGCACAAAATGGCAATTGGACTGTAATTACCTGTGACGAGTACTAGTTCTGCAAAATAATAAATATGTAACTTCCGATCCCGTGGTTTCAATTTTAATGAAATTTGAAACATAGTGCAAGTAGCTGTTCGTAGTTAAAAAGTGATAGTTTTATATTTTTTGTCACATCAATTTATTCCGTTATCGAGCAATTCGTTTGAGCTTCATCAACCAATTTTTAACCACGAAAAGGTCTCGTGGCACATGTACTATGTTTCATTAAGATCGCTTCACCGGTTCAAAAGATACATATTTATTTCCGGGCTCCCATAAGTGCACCACTGTGTGGCAATTTAACCTCACAGCCTGGGTTCGATTCCCGGCCAGTACGAAAAAAAATAATTTGTATGCCCCACCTCTTTCGAGTCACTGACAATCCTCAAAGAGGACAGTAATAACTGTCTACAAGAGGCTTCTTAAACTTGCCCGTTCGGAGTCGGCATAAAACTGTAGGTCTCATCCACTCGTGAGAGAAAAGCTAAGCCCTGGCCCTTTACGACCCATTGTGCCACCCATATTATATTATTATTATTATAAACCACCAAAAAGTAAGTTCTATCTGTTCAATTACTTTATAGCCTCTTTCATAAGGCTTAAATGTAGAGTAGGTAACAAAAAACGGCATTAGTAATTTCTAGAGCTGCCCCGGTTTCAATTAAACTAAAAAGTCAATTTGGCATACTTTCTACCAAAATCTGTACGATTCGCTGACGAATTTCCTCCCGAACTCTAATCACTGCTCTCTAAAGGTCGGCAATTGTTGCAAATTGCCTGTTGTTCTCGTAAATTTCCCGGACAAGTGTTTTTCACAGAATTTTCTATGCGATTATGGTCCGCTTAGCAGGCTGGCCAACCCGTAGTGCTAATGCGACTCTGCTTCAACTACCTTCTGACAGCTCTACTTGTATGGACCGACGCGTTGTGCTGCTGGATGACAACGTTTTCTTCTCGATGGTGTTTCCAAAATGGCGTTAAATTTTCTTGAAGTACTGCAATGTATTCTACACTGTTTGGTGGATGGAAATGTCAATGTAAGTTTTCCGACGGATGAAAATGCACCCCGAACCATCCAAAATCTCCCAAACCACCACCAAAATTCGGCTTGGCAAAATACACTAGGTTCTTCCTCAAATCTCTCCAATAGCATTGGAATCCATCTGGACCATCGAGGTTGAACTTTTTCTCGTTAGAATCCATCGCGGCCTAGATTGTCCAAGCGAACTCTAGCCGAGCTACTTTGTGGCTTTTTGTAATCCTTGGCTTTAATTTTAAGTGTTAAAGCTTGCCAAGCGAGAAGCGAAGTGGGACGCCGTGGCGTAGTGGGTAAGTGCGTCTACTTCTACACAGAGGGTGCCAGGTTCGATACCCGAATTTACCACCCTTGATAATTCACGGCTCCACCTCTTTCGAGTCGCTGACAATGCTCAAAGAGTATTCCTGTCTAGAAAAAGCTTCTCAACTTCGCCGTTCGAAGTCGGCATTCAACTGTAAGTCCCTTCCACGCTTGAGAGAACAATAGCACGCTCAAGACGAGTGGTTGCTGAGAAGCTAGGCCCAGGTCCGCCTCGGACTGTCGCGCCACCCATATTATTATAAAGCTTGCCAAACCTTACAAGTGACCGGCGCACAGCTTTTGGCCACATCTAAGGCCCTCCGATCTTATGTGTTCCATAACCGACAGGCTCTTTCAGGAAGCACGAGACTGTACAGTGGTGGCTACTAAGTTTTAGGACAATTTCCCTCAAAGCGAGGCCTTGGACTTTAAAATTCAACATTTTTTCATTTTTCTTATTCTGACAAGTACCTCCCGTTTGGCATTGTAATTCAAATATTTTTGGTCTTTTCTACGAAGGAAATGAAATTTCTTTTCCGTGGGTAGGAGGAAATCTTTGACAAGACTCTATGACGAACGTTCGCAAATAGAAGTGTGAGATTTTTACTCCCTAAAATGACATCCCTGTATTTTTTAAGACTACAACTAAGTGAAGCACTTAACCAGTGGTTTGCATTTCATAATTTAGGTACTGATCGGCAGGTTACTCTCCAATGAAAGATCCTGCTAACACCGTAACCATGCGCGGCTGTAGACTATCGCACGAGATCACCTTTGAACAAGACATTAGTTTCCTCAAGGATCGCTTGAACTGCAATTTTGTGTGCTCTTCTAGGCGGCGCTTATGTTTATGCCGAACATTAATAACTCATATTTTAATAAGTGGCTTAAAAAGTATTGTTTTTCCACTAACTGAATAAATAGCAGCCAATTTAAGAGATGTGGCATCAATATTATGGCCGCTACCAACCGTAAAACCTCGAAGTTCCCTATAAAAAGACCCCTTATGAATTAGGGTGGCGCGACAATCCGAGGTGAACCTGGGCCTCAACATGCCGGCCCGATATCTCACCAGCTGCCTCCAGCCTCGCATACCAAGCCGGCTGAGGTCAATCTCGACTTGTATGTGCCACCTTGTACCTGGACGTCGTCTGTTGGCCTACAGGCTCAGAGACGCACACTCTGGTTGCATAGTGATTGACTGGAAAGAGGTGGAGCCTAATAAATCGAGGGCACCCGACCAAGGAGTCCGCCACTACGCCAACACGACCCTCACTTAATCTGATCTTATTCAAATGTCACCAAGTTCAGTGGTCGGTGGTTCATGTCGTTTGTGTCCTGAAACGCGTGTCATTGTAAACACGCCCCTCTTTTGTTTCCCGATCACCATGTGAATGGACAAAACAAAAAAACCTCGTGTATGGCAGACAACTGACAAAGCATTCCATTTCCATTAAATTTGTACTAAATTTCATTCCATAATACCATGAAGGCTATGACAAAATAATGTGTTTCACTATGCTCATCGCACCGTGGTCTCCCTCTTGCGCTTCCATCTGCGTCCCTTCCGTGGGCTCTCAGAAAAAAAAAAATGAAGAAAAAACAACCTCATGCACCTTTGCGAGGCACTTAGATACAAAAACCAAAACTAAAGACATTGTGTAACTTTTGATTCAGCAAATCCCGGGTTGCCCTCAAAACTAAAACCCCGAAACATCGACACACAGCAAAACCACCTCCTTCATGGCCACTTCGGTGTTTCGCCTCGTTGGTTAGGGACTTCGGTTAGCATCAGTGAAACACCAAAACCAACAGCTAATGGCATTAGCTATTCCATGCCACAGAGCCACCAGTGCATTTGGGATCTTCCCAATCTCCCCGCCCCACACACTTCTCACGCCACAATATTTCACCGCACAATCCCCTGCAGACAATGTACCTATACACATACACCCACCCCCTTGCATGAATGGCGAATGTTGTTACCAACAAACCTATAATCCCATCCGCATCCGTAACTTTTTTTTCCAAATATTCACCTCACTGAACGTGAAAAAACGTGATACACTTCCATGCACCGGCTGAAGAGGCGGCTTGGCGAAAAAAAAGAATCTAAGAGTGATTGGGGGTAGAAAACTGAACGCCAACACCTAGACCCCGTAGAGGGTATCCTGATCTTTAGTTGGTTTAATTTTGTTGCTCCCTCTTCTGCACCACCACCCACTGGTAACGATATTGACACACCTTTAAGGGGAAGTGTGTTTGTGTGTGTTAGAGTGTGAGTATATCTATAACAAGTGCGCCAACCGAACCGGCTCTGAGTGAGATGATGATGACGATGATGAATACACACTCAATCACTGTCAGTCTCTCCAGTCATCAGGATGCGGAGTGGTTCAACCTTGATTGTGGCGTCCATGACCACCCACTGAGCTTCATTTAGTATCTGTTTCACATCATTTCGCTCCACTCGCCAGCGAGCTCAAAGTTTCGTTTCGTTTTTTTTTTTTTTTGTGTTTTTTCTTGGCAAACAGTGAAAGACGTTTATCCTCTGATACACTCGCACATACACACACCACGGAATGCATTCGGAATTAATGAGTTATTTGTGTAGAAGTCCTTATTCCTCGAGGGATGAGATCGTTTTTCCTTGCACACACACACACACTCTCCCTCTTCTGTGGTGGATTGGGTTTTGCAACAAAAGCAACAAAAGGGAAAAGAAAACTTAAATGAAAGTCTACCCTGTCAAAGGAGGAGCTGGGGAGAGGAGGGTTTGTTGTGTGGGAGGATGTCGTTAGTTCTTAATCTTGTGGAGTGGAGGCAAATCCTTCGTTAGAAAAAAAACTCAGAGCTAGCGCAATTTTTCATTGTTTCCTGCGTTTCGCATTCTGAGGAGGTTCACCCATTCAGAGGACGAGATTTTTGTGGTCCTCGCCTCTGGCGATGCAGTTAGGTTGACAAGAAAGGACTTGCAAACTCTGCCACCTGAAGCTGTAAAGTGGATTTTGTTCTCGTGGCGAAGACGTCTGACAGTTTATTGTTTTCGTCTCCGATGATGGATGGCACTGGTGCTAGTCGAGGCGTTTTTATTTTATTTTTTATTTTTTTTTCTCCTTTCTGTCTTCAAGTTGTTTCTGGGAGCTGTGCTTAAGTGGTTTAGATTTTTGTGCTAATGAGTTGTCTATCAGTCGTTCGTCCAGATTTGCCAGGAACTATGAACTTTCGAGGGCTATGAATGGAGGGAGGCTTGTGAATGGATTTTGATTGTCATCATCAAGGTAGTTTGTTCATTTTGAAAGTAAATCTGAGTCTTTTCTTGCTGTCCTTCATTATTTTGTATCAGTCGTTAATAGGGCTACTCGGACTTCGGGCACTTCGGGCTAAATTATTTCATCGCAGTTAAGTGGTTGTCCCGATAAAGCAAAATCCATTGTATAACAACCTTTTGATCGACTTCGTCGTTGACCGTTTTTGCTTGTCTACTTAACTGGCAGCGCTCCTTCCCTTCATTTTATCCAATGCAGATTGGAATCCTGTAATCCTGTTATCACCAAGAAGACGGTATGGGCATGTTTTTCTTGGTACGGACTTGGTCGTGGCCGCAGCCCATAAGCCTCTCCAGCTGGTACGATGCTTGCACGCTACATCCAATTTCGCACTCCAATTTGAGTCGCTTTCCACTCGCGTCCCACTGGTGAGGAGTATCGATCTGCATCTCTTGGGTTTTTGATTTACAAGATATAATTGATAAATACAGTGCCAATGGTCTGAAAGAACGCCTAACGGACACCTTTAACATAATTTTACATAGTGGGGTAGGGTTTAAGGAAGCGCTGATCTTCACTATCCATAAGAAAGGTGATGTGGGGGGATCCAGCAAACTATCGAGGCATATCCTTTTTAAACGCGTCCTATACAATTTTCGCAAGTATTCTGCAGAGGAGACTTGGAACGTGGATAGAAACTAATAATCGACTTAAAGAATTTCAGGCGGGTTTTCGACCGGCTACTCAACCGTCGACCACATTTTTGGTCTGAGTAGTATACATAGCAGGTAGGAAACTTTTCACATTCTTTGTTGATTTCAAAGCAGCCTTCGATTCTGTGAACCGTAAAGCCTTATTCTATAAATTGTATGGAATCGGAATGTGATCGAAATTCGGAAGGGTTCTCCAAAACCTGCACGAAGATAACAGGGCTGCGGTATGGAACGGTGTTCAGTTATCCGATTTGTTCCAAACGAAACAGGCAGGGTTGCCTACTAAGCCCAACCTTATTTGCCCTTTTTATATAGGATGTTGTGGATTTTCTTCCTGGAGCGTGGAGTTAGCAGGGGTGCCCATTAAAACTCTCATGATTGCGGACGACATCGTGCTGTTAGCGAACTCACCGGAATCCCTGCTGTTGATGATTAATCGATTAAGTGAGTACTACAATCTATGGAGTTTAATCGTTAGTCTAGAAAAATCAAAGAGAATGATTTTTAAACAAGGTGGTGGCAGAGTTGCCTCCAACGAGAAGTGGCATTTTAGAGGGACAAACCTAGAGGTCGTCAAAGAGTACAAATATCTAGGAATCTTGTTTACAAGCAATTTAAATATAAAAAGGCATCTGAACGACTAACTTAGTGTATCCTGGAAAAAATGCTTCAACAATCCTAATATCCAGTAAGTTTAAATTATACGAAGCTGTATCCGAGACGATAATGCTATACGCAGCACAGGTTTGGGGGTATTTAAAAGGTGGAGAAATTGCAGTGCGTTTTTATTAAAAAAATGTTTAAGCTCCCGCCGAAGACTCCGAACTACATGCTCATGGTTGAAAAAGGCATATCTCCACTATATATAAAAACACTTAAGATGCAAATGAATTAGATACTCCGAGTAATGAACATGGCAGACAACAGACTCCCAAAGATTATGGCGATGCAAACCGTTCGAAATAAAACTGCATTGTTCAAAGAGTGGATTAAATGAGCTGGTGAATGTGGATTAGTACTGAACGCAGATGGTAGTAATTGGAGTAACTCACTGTGCCAGTTAATAAAGCAGGTCGACGAGGAGGCAAGAATACAGTTCTTAGAAAAAGCGGCGGGATCAATACATCGCATTACATACAGCCGGCTCAAACACAACCTGGGGAGTTGAAATAACTTTTAAGATATCCATAGCATTCAGGAAATTTCTGTGATGTTGAAACTTAGAGGCGAACTTCTAAAGCTGAATTTTGTACCGCATAGAGAGGATCTCCCTATACTCTGCAGTATGTGTAATTTGGAAGAGAGAGAAGATATCATGCATTTCCTAGGCAAGTGTCCGTTCCTAAGGGAAACTAGGAGATCCTTTTTTGAAAAGAACTACTTATCCGAACAAGAAATCCCATCACTCCTAAACGAAATGGGCGTAAGCAAGTTGTTTAAATACTGCAAAATATCACTAAAATACAGGGATAATATCCTAACAGGGAACTTTTGAAATGAGCATTTTTCTACATGGAGAGCTAATAATTATTACTTGAACATAGTAAATTACAGTCAATCCGGCAGACGGCAAAGCCATGCTGATGAAAGGAACATTATTCGAAATTATAAAATCAATCTAAATCTATAATCGACTTTGGACTTCCCCTGCCTGCAACTGGACTGATATGGACCTAACAGGCTATTAACGAATGGTTTCAGACGCTCCCACAAACCGAGGAGAAGAATATCTTGCGATGTTTAGCAGACTTCTCCCACGGTAGTGAGACCAGTTGAAAGGGTCTCTTTTCTGATGGATAGGGCAGATGAGGTTCCAATCGTCGGGCATTCTTTTCTGCCTTAAAGGGTTCCGCAGACTGTCCGTCTGCATCAGCAGCTGTACGAGTTGTTGTCCCTCTTCGTCCCGATAGTCTTTTGTCCGCAATTTGTCGCAGATTTTCATCCTATTTCCGCCCGGCCCACTCCACCGCAAAGCACGTGGTCTATTAATATAATAATATGGGTGGCGCTACAGCCCGTAGAGGGCCAGGGCCTAGCTTCTCAGCAACCACTCGTGTTGTGCGTGCTATTGTTCTCTCACGCATGGAAGGGACTTACAGTTTAATGCCGACTCCGAACGGCGTAGTTGAGAAGCTTTTTCTAGACAGGAATACTCTTTGAGCATTGTCAGTGACTCGAAAGAGGTGGAGCCGTGAAATATGAAAGGTGGTAAATTCGGGTATCGAACCTGGCACCCTCTGCGTAGGAGTCGACGCACATACACACTACTCCACGGCGACCCACGTGGTCTTTTGAGGACCTCATATTCCACGTGTAGAACTGAAAATCAAGTGTGAAAAATAGTGAAAGACTGTACCTAGGTTTCGAAGTTAACGCGGGCAATGACACCACCGCCGCGGAGATAAAGCGAAAGATCGCGTTTGCCCTCTCTCAAAGAAACAAGATATCCCTACACAAGACCTTGATAGGCCCACGTCTGCTGTATGGCGCAGAAACATGGACACTAACCAAAGCGAACGAGCAGATACATGGTCACTTCGTGAGGAAAATCCTCCGAATTATCTTTGATCCCGTATGTACTGATGGTGTTTAAAGGAGGAGACGACGAAAAGGTACGGGTTTTAGCGAGACCTGGGCACAACGCGGTAAAGGAAGACGACGCCTGCGGTGGCGCACGGTGCTGGAAAAGTAGCTAAATCAGCTGAACGTGCGCGGTTGGAAGCAATTAGCTTAAGATAGTGCTAGATGGAGAGGCATGTTGGCTGAGACCCATGTCCACCCCGGACTGTAGCTCCAGCTAAAGAAGAAGAAGAATTAAAAATCATTCACCTTCTGCATTTTCCTTCTTCCATCCGTATCCGCCCGAGGCAGGTTGTTTTTTCTCACGCATAACCTCCAAAAGGGACAGCAGGTCCATTGGTGTAGCTCCCTGGCTACGGATTCCAGAAGGATCCGGGCTTGGTTCCCTCTTCCAGGCTGTGAGCCGTTGACGCCAAGAAAAGACCTAATCCGCCGGTGTATCTATTCCAGGCTGCCCACATGAATGGGCCGAATGTGCCTTATGCTTTGTCTTTCTGGTCTAAAACCACATCTTGTGGATGCATTTGTTTCTCAACAATAACTCGTGGGTTTTCTGAACACACATATGCGAACATTTTGACTATTATGGAAGCCTTCAAGATGAAAATGAAATGAAATGCAGCCAAATTTATGCAGAATGGTCAAAAATTAAGATCAAAAGAGGTACCTTTCTGTATCTGTCTATGTGACTCACTAACTCCTCAGAAATAATTCGTGTCAAGGTGTCTCTCGTTGGAACAAAGAGCATTATCCCCAAAATTCTCAGATCTAGACCCATCTGCCGTCCGCAACCTCAACCAACCCGCCGTGTCCATGACACTCCACAACAACCACGCCCCTCTTTCAATTTCCTCATCAAATCTTGCTGACTCCGTAAATTAGTTAAATTGCCTAAGTAATTGTCTGCGAGCTCTGTTTATTGGGACGAACGAAAACAACTTTCTCGCATGCCCTTCAGCTCCTCAGCTAATTTGTGTGCCCTTCTGAAAGCCGCTCGAGGCTCATGCATCCCTCCCCGCATCTTTCGAGTATCGACCCCATTTTACAAGGGCCTTCAACAAGGACTTAGAAGAAGCCCCCTTCGGCGTAATAACCTTGCATATTCCTTTTAATATTTTTTTTTTGATTAGAGTGTTCTGAGCCAATACCAATCTTCTCCTCGTCACTACAGCGTTCATTGCTAATTCATGACGCATTCTCATTCCGCCGTCAATGAATTATTAACGCTGCACACACCTCACACAAAATGAAAAACGCCACCCTTCACCCTCACCACCAACGTCAACGCGCCTGGCTTTAAATGGATTCAATTGTGTTGCCAACGAATCCATTTAAGCCCTAACCGGATTCTCGAAAACCGTCTTAATGTCGTCAAATTAAATGCCATCACCGACATCCCCCGCTCACAGTACACGCTCATCAAGTATTAAAACAATCCTTCTCGTTTTTATTGCCTCGCCAAAGGATGGTGTTCTCTGGTCGGCCTAAATCAACAGAGTCGACCAAACCCCGCCGACACAACCTCTGATTATCAGTGTGCTGCGATATAGCTCGCATTCAAATTAAAATTAATCCCAACTTGATTAGTGCCCGTGCACGGTACTAATTTATTTAACAAACGCCTGTGTTGTTGAACCTTACAAAATAGACGTTTGTGCCCGTCCTTTCACCTTCTGGCTAACAGCAGCCAGCGAGTCGGATTTTGTGTGGGGACACAATGAAGGTGAGAGAGGGGGGCGTATTCAAATTTAGTGGTCATTCCAAAACGCGACCTGGTTCAGTTCCTCGCACCGCCCACCACTGGCACGGCGATGTTTTAATTATTAAAATCATACCCAACTCCCCCACCAGTTGGCGGGGAAAGTCTTAATTTTTGAAAAGCCATTGTATTCACCCCTGTTCTGGGGGGAGAGGTTTGATTAGGTGCCAAGTGAAAAAAGATACCACACGCCGGGCTATAAAAAAAAAGCGCCTGCCTCCCCTTCGGGACCGCGGGTGCATCCGTCAGGAAGCAAGCGCCAATGATCCCACCCCCCATCCACGCCGGATGTCAGTTGAAATTTATGCATCGCATAACGTCACTCCACATCCCCCGGTGGTTCATAAAAAAAAACACACACACAATCAAAGGAGCTTAAACGGGACAAAATGGCAAAATTATGTCATTGTGGCAGGTGGCGATGGCGGTGAGCATGGAGAACTTCGTAAAGGGGTTCGAGGAGGCAGGTGTCCGATTATTGATGAAGGGGGTGGTGTGTCATGGATACTTCTGATTTATGCACCTCGATCTCTGACCACATCGGCAGGCTTCAATGAATTATTCATGTGGCTGCAGGGGGCCAGGAGTGACCAAAGGGCGGGCACATAGGGCACAGAAGGCATATTCTACCAATATGAAGGAATATCGCTTTGGAACACCAACTGCGGTTGGGGACAAGGCGCAGTAGACACACCCCCACGCCCATGATAGCCCGGCTAGCTGATGGCCCCTGCGAATCGATAAGACTTAAGGGGCTGCAAACAAAACACACAAGTGATTGCAGCACTTAGTGTGTCCATACGATTGTGCAGGCGGTGGGAGGAATTCAAGTTATGGGCCCTCGTGGATCCAATGTCTTCGTCGTCCAACAGAACGGCATTTCAGAGTAGGTGACTGACGAGTGTTTCATTCCTTGGCCAGGAACACGTTGTTATGTAATTTCGGTATTTCATCATAACCCCCCAGCTGGTCATGTGAGAGACAACGGCCACTGGGGATCGATACGGGGTCATTTCTTAAATGTGGTCGATAGCCAAACTCCCCGTCCGGTGTGAGGGAGTAAGGACAGGACTGGTGTGTGTCACCGTAGGAAGGGGTGATTAGACATTTTGATTAAATTCGGCAGGAGTGTGTCAAGGTCGAGACCGAATTCAGTTACTCTCGAGAATGACAGCAGGATGGGCCTCATAGGATTGTGTGTTTAAGCAATGACTCATGCAGGGACTGCCTGCAGCAGATTTCTGGGAGGGATTGTGTTTAATAAGACATTGCTTAAGATTAAGATCGGGGACACATTCTGATGTTGACTTGGATTCCTTGGGGAATTGTGGGCCGTTTCTTGGACAATGTATTCGTTTACTCTTCGTTAGTCTTGCTTCGTGTAATCCTGCCTCACTTCGAAGATTGGTGGCAGAGTTTGTTTGTGGGAGGAATATAATATTACCACACACAAGTGATGTTCTGGTGATGCGACTTCGATCGCTGCAAATACGGATCACCGGGTTACATTTCCAGAGCTTCGGTGCTTTCTACGGTCTTCTGGCGGCGCTACAGTTCGGGGTGGACCTGGGCCTCAACCAGCAAGCCTCTCCAGCCGGCACGATCTTTAGCCAGCTGTCTCCAACTGCGCACACCAAGTCGATTGAGGTCCTTCTCCACCTGGGTGCGCCATCGGTTCGGTGGGCGCCCTCTATTGCGTTGTACCACTGTTTCGGATTCGAAGACTCTTCGGGCTGGAGCAGTGTTGTCCATGCACTCTACATGGCCCAGCCATCTTAGGCGTTGAATCCGTAGACGCCTGACTAGGCTCATGCCGCTGTACAGCCCGTACAGTTCGTGGTTGAATCTTCTTCTCCAATAACCATCAATGCAGACAGGACTAAAGATTGAACGCAGAGCTTTTCTCTCGAAAAGACCAAGTGCTTCTTCATCCGCTTTTTGAGACTGTCCATGCCTCCGCACCATAGAGCAGGACAAGGATGATCAAGGTGTTATAAAATATTAGCTTGGTCCTTCGAGAGATGGCTCTACTACTTAATTGCCTCTTGAGTCCAAAGAAACAGCGATTGGCAAGAATAATTCGGTACTGATGTTGTTCGTACTATTTACTGCGGAGCCAAGGTAGACGAAGTCCTTGACTACCTCTACCTTATAGCTGTCCATTGTGACGCTCTGTCCAAGACGTCGATGTTGTGCGTCCTTTCTTGATGACAGCATATATTTCGTTTTGCCGCTAGACCCATTTTAGCCGCTTCCGCCTGAATGCCAGCAAACGCCTCATTGACGGCTCGCTGTGTTCTACCAATCAAGTCAAAGTTGTACGGACTTCTGGAAGATCGTGCCTCTACTGTTGGCGTGTGAGTAGTGCACGATCTTCTCCAGGACGATGTTAAAGAAGTCACATGACAGAGCGTCGTCTTGCCTAAAACCTTTTTTGACATTGAAGGTCTCAGCGAGTTCGTTACCGACCTTGATGGAGCAGCGAGAATTCTCCATCGTCATCCTGCACAACCTGACGAGTTTGGCAGGAATGTCAAAACTAGACATGGCGTTGTATAGCTCGTCCCTATGCAAGCTGTCATATGCGGCCTTGAAATCGACGAATAGACGGTGGGTGTCGATCTGCTTTTCTTGGGTTTTTCCAAGATCTGCCGTAATGTGAAGATTTGGTCGATGGTGGACTTTCCTGGAACCGCACTGAGAAGGACCTATCAGGTTGTTGACGAATGGTTTCAGGCGCTCACACAAAACGGCACAGATGATCTAATAGGCGATGTTGAGGAGACTTATCTCTCGGTAGTTGGCGCAGTTGAATGGGTCCCCTTTCTTGTGGATCAGGCAAACGATACTGAGATTCCACTCGTCGGGCATGCTTTCCTCCGACCATATCTTAAAATGAGTGGGTGCATGTACCTTACCAACTCATCTCCAGCTGTCTTAAACAGTTCCGCAGACAGTCCGGCTTTCTACGGTCACCCGGTTTTAATTGGTGTGTACAAACTTATACAGTTGTATCCCCAAACCCAACCCAAAAATTGACTCTCTGGCGATGCTCAATTCAGTCTCTTCGATACTGGCTGCTACGAAAGCCGTTTACTAAATTACGTCAAAAAAGGTTGAAATGGCAACGTGAAAAGCAGACGAACTTTAGCTCCTTCTAAAGGTCCTTTACAAGCTCCTTTGAGGTCTATACAATGTTATTATTTATTTATATGCGTACGAAAAGAAATCGTGGCCAACTATCTACTGGGGTCTGAGGTTTGGGCCTGAACAATGGCTGCCTTCCATTGTTGACGGTCCAGGGCACGTTGGTTCCTGTCATCAAGGCCAAGGTGTCATGCCTTGGTCTTTATACGCGAGGTTAGGCCTTGCTCTCATTCTTGAACCACTTACGAAGACCATTGCTGGAGCGCTCGATACGGCCGAGACAGTGCAGTCCATGGATTTTTGCCTCCCGGACTACATTCACATCTGGGTACAGCTTGTAGAGTACGCGGTTGTATCCATTCGCCTTCCTCGCAGATGGGACTATATATCCGACGTAGAATTTTTATTTCGAAGGCACCTAGAGTCGGTACAATGGATCGGTTCCATATAGAAGGAGTGGCAAAATAGGAGTTTTGTAGAGCATGATTTTGGTTCCACTCCAAACCAAAGAAACATCGGTTATCAAGGGCGATTCTAGGTCGAGTCTCCACTAAGTTGTTCATTTTATTAAATTAAGAAAAAATTTGAATTTGGCCCTCTTGTATGTGATTTCTTGAACAGAATGAAATGGAAATCTGTACGATTCACTAAGATAGTCGAAAATGTTAATTTCATTCACGTTTGAAAACGAACAAAGATATGCTTCGTTTCGACAGTTATATTCAAGAAATAAACAGATTGTGATGCACCTGAATCTTATTCGACGACGGGCCCACGTTCCCGTGCTCTGGCAGTCTTTCATACGCTCGCTGGTGCTATCGGATGGTTCAATTGTCGCTTGATGCAAGGCTTCCGTTCAAGATCGAGAATTGTGCGGTGATATCGTACGATACGACTGAGAGAATAGGATGTTCTGGCTTGTTGCATGTTGGTGCTTTGGTTCTGGTCTTGACTATTATTTTTTTTTCTAAGTTTGCCTTTGGGATGTGTGTAGCACGATAAAATATCTGCGTTTATGTCGTGAAATGTTAGCAGATTACCGTCAGTCATTCGCCCCCAGTTTTAAGGCGGACACTAAACTTCCCCCTGAGTCCACGCCATATTCCTAAGCAGTTGCAACTTAATCTCCTTGAGACACACCTGAGTTTACACCCTTAGGGCTAGAGTTTGGGCTGTTTGAGTTCATAGTCGAAACAATACCTTCCCCCTAAGTCTTAAGACTCAAAGTCCTCGATTTCATAGCCACATTCACTAAACAATACCTTCCCCTAAGTTTTAAGACTCAAAGTCCTCGAGTTCATTCGACAAAATCCCTTATCGGGCTCTGCCTAACTCTCATTTCCAACCACTTGAAGCCCAAGCCTCTTGAGTTTCCTAGTCAACTTGTAGAAACTACATCCTTCCTTGAATCTTAAGAATATAAAATCCAAACTCAACTCTCCTCTAGTTATTTAAATACACTCTCCAATAAACATCTTTCCCTGATCCTTCTCTCTATCCTTTAAGCAGCCGAAACCTAATCTCCTTCAGGTCTTTAGACACACTATCTATAGACACACACTCAAGCTGTTGAAAGCACAAAAATCGTAGATTTCTTTATGAAACCCAACCAAGCTCCTCTCTAATCCATCGCTTTCCATTATACACGCTCTCTACTCTACTTGCTTTATATAAAAAAATCAATAGAAACCGGCGGAATATCGAAAATTTTCAAAAATGTTCGGTCCCTGCTCTTAGTAGCGGTACAATATTAATCCATTTATTCAACCATGTATACTATTCAGAGCCCTGAAAAACAGCTTTACCGCAACCGATAAGACCGATTTGAGGAACTAGAGATTGTACGGCATACAGTGGATCACAAAAACAACGAACGGATAAATTAATTTCTTTTAATAAGAACTTCTTAAAAAAATAATTTTTCTGGAGAATTACACCTCTTACTTTATGCAGATTTATTTTAAGGCTAAAACTAACAATGCATTTCAAATAAATTATTATCTATGGGTGCATGTGGGGACAATGGAATGGACATGGGAAAAGAAAGTGACCCGTCTGCAGCATGCCAACGTTCTATTGCTGGTGGGTGTCGGATGAATTGCTGGTTCAAGGGCAGACAGCGACTGCAATATGTAAACAAGTGGGATGCAATAGGCAACCTAGGCGAAGTATCTAATATCGTCTGACGCGAATTGGAATTCGTGATGAGTCAATAACTGATACCCTGCTTGTCGGCTAGGAAACTACATTTAATACAGAATGGGCGAACGGAATCTTTATAAGTTTAGCTGGTATATGCACATCAAGTTAGTAGATATAACTTCTTGCTCTTGGACATTAAAAACTAAAGGCTTAGGCGGATGATATGTCTGGGTACAGATCGGGACTTCTTGCAGAGTCACTTCGAGATGATTCAAGAACTTGCGATGACTGGACGTTGGTCATCAACCGCGTTGTATAAATCCTCGAGGGATACCTTTTCGCTTATAGTGTGCTGCCCTTCAATGGTTAACATATCGCGAAAGGAAAGGATCATTGGAGGGGAAGGAGAGATGCCAGTGCACTTTAGTTTTAAGCAGCGGAGGACTGTATAGGACCGAAAAAAACCGCTTGTGGAAGGATGATCTGCATGTGAATTTTTCCTATTGAAAAACCCGAAAGCTCAAGTGTGAACGGATGGGGATTCCATCGGGTGCCGGTATGAAGTTGATATGATTGATCGTTGATATTGGTCGTTGAGGGACCTTGTCGATAAATTCCTGATCAAGGTGACTCAGAGCCACGATGCAAAAGCAATTTCTGGGGCTTGCTACCAATCGGCTTTCTCCCAAGAAGCATTTATTTGTCTTGACCTGCCAAGTCTGCTTCGACAGGCATCCAGCCGACCTAACGACATTCGAAACGTCGTCGCCAAAGCACTCGGCTTCAGGTCATTGCTGAACGGTTGGTATTGCCATGTGAGCTCGATAAAACACCAAATCGTCCAGACTCAGTATCCTGGCCACGAACAGGAGGACATCTCTGTAAATACTCAACCCTCATAAAATAATTTTTTATTAGACCTTGCATAAGTTCAAGGATCTCAATTAGACTTACTTTTTTTGCTGTTGACATCAATTCGTAGTCATCGTTGTTATTGTCCTTAAAACGACCACAAGTCGGATTGTTTCTTAAGCTTCGAATGTTGTAATCCCATGGGACTCAACTTCATTTGTTTTATTGCCGCAAACGACACATAGTCTTTTAAACACCTAACACCGCTCTTTGATATCCCATCAAAAAAGCCCCAACCAAATTTAATTAAAATGTCCTAAGTTCATGACGTCCAGCAAATTGAATGAACCAAGTCCAGCACTAATCAAATATTACACCCAACACCGCTCAATCCACTCGTTTACGACTCAAAATAACTCAAACGATAAAGCGAAAGTACAGAAACTTCCTTCCAGTGATTCATTACTGGCGACACTGAAACGATCTCTTGTCGACAACGTGTCCGACAATTCGACACAAAATCACCCTCCCCAGGACGACGCTAAATGTCTCCAACTCTCATTAATACTATCTTATGAATCTTCATCGATAGCAATTCGCCCCCGAACAATGGCAGCGCGCGCCCTTCATTTTCCGAATCAATAGCCTTCACGCATCATCGAGCATAAAGATCCCATAACTCATGATGAAATCTAATGCCGCATTCTAATGAACCGGCGACCAATGAATAAATGGAATTTCCCCTTACACACTCATTATGAGAATCAAAATCTGCGGGCTTACCGTTACCGTCGGTGGCCCACCCAGTAAGGCGCGATGCGGTGCTTGTTGTACCGTGCCAAGGGCCACCAGGACACCATCCGACAAAGTACGAGGACACACAACAGCGATTAACCGCCCCCACAGTTCCGTTCTATCGCGGCTACCCCAGCCAGGATAACAATGAATTTACGACGGCCTGTCACGCACAAGTCGACATTCGGAAGCGGCATTGTCCGGGCGGCTTCGGTTTAGTTAACAGCTCCTAAAACTGCTGAAAATTGTCGTCCGTCACTGTAACGAAGTAGAACTCATAACTGATTACATCCTGTTTACTGCGTGTCAAGCGATTCATCGCCTCGTCCCGACAGGAGATCAAAGCGAGGCGAAAACACAGAGCTTGTGGTGTCCTCGTTTCTTGGTTTTTGAATTGCTTGCAACGGACAAAGCACACAAGGATATCCGGAGTTCTCGATTCTTTGTACCCTTTTTTCTTCGGTGGTCCTTGTGGAAATGCAGTTTATATGCAAGTGACCGCGTCAAAAGGACACTACAAGGGGGTCAGAGGAGAGGTTCGTCTCTCCTGTGCAGAAGTAGAAGCTACACGCTCTGAAGTGAAGGGACATGGGGGACCGCCAAGAAAAAGGATGTTTACTTAAGAAGATGACAGCAGAGATTTTCCTTGTTGACATTTGCAGAGTCTCTTTGAGCGCGAGTCTCTGCAGCGGGAATACGCTCCTGACGGCTGTTGTGCGCAACTTGAGTGCAGCCAGCAAATGATTTCGACTCAAAGGTGGTCGTGGTGGCGCGGGGGGGGGGGGGGGGGGGGGGGGGGGGGGGGGGATGGGTGTAACACGCTGACTTTTGTTTTGTCCATCTCTTCTGCAAGGATGCCGCAGATGTGTCTTGGATGTAGGGCAGATCTGCCTCGCATGGGGTGGATGAAATAGAAGTGATTTAAGATTATTTTATTTAAGGTTGCATTGTGCTCAAGTGGTGAGTAGTGGAGAAAGAGAGCGAGGGTCACGGTTTGGTGGGAAGCAGTTGCGATGTATTGAAAGTCATGTAAAGAGGTTAGGCCCAGGTCCTCCTCGGAATGTGGCGCCACTTAAGCATCTTATTAAAGTAACACAATGGTTCTGTTGCAGCGTATCTGGATATTCAATTAATTGGTGTTTGCTGATATTACACTTAAATCGGCTGCATAGCCAAGTTACACTTAAACCTTAAGTTCAACTTTACCTATTCTGCGTTGCTCGTAAATATTTTAGTCGAGCTTAGCTAAGATAAGGGTTTTCTCGACTTCATTTCGAGTTTAAATGTCAAATTCGTTATTTTTGTAAGTAAATGAGTGTGGAGTGTGTAAACTAGAATTTTATTTTGGGTTCCATTGATGGGGCCACTCAGTAATAGAAACAATGCTATTCGATAGAACTATTTCTTGGCATTTGCCATGCCTATCTTCGGTAATTTTGTATGGTTTATACAGTCGAACTCGGATAATAGCATAATCCGCTTAATATCACATACAAATATGGCGAAACAAGGAGCTGGAAGAGTCCCTCCCCATCATGTACAATGTCGCCCGCTTTTTGTCACATTTTCGAAAAAAATTGTATTTTCTGAAATTGAGTTAATGCGTGTGGGTTATACTTAACACTATATTTGACTTCCTACCCCCCCTGGAAGTGTCCAACCATTTTTTTGTGTACATATATGCTGCCGTTTTGTTTAGGCGCCTGAAACCGTCCTTCAACAACTTGATAGGTCCTTATCAGTGTGGTTTCAGGCAGGAAAGTCCACCATCGACCAAATCTTCACATTACGGCAGATCCTTGAAAAAACCCAAGAAATGCAGATCGACACCCACCACCTATTCGTCGATTTCAAGGCCGCATATGACAGCTTGCATAGGGACGAGCTATACAACGCCATGTCTAGTTTTGACATTCCTGCCAAACTCGTCAGGTTGTGCAGGATGACGATGGAGAATTCTCGCTGCTCCATCCACGTCGGTAACGAATTCACCGAGACCTTCAATGTCAAATAAGGTTTTAGACAAGGCGACTCGCTGTCATGTGACTTCTTTAACATCGTCCTGGAGAAGATCGTGCACTACTCACACGCCAACACTAGAGGCACGATCTTCCAGAAGTCTGTACAACTTTGACGTGATTGGTAGAACACAGCGAGCCGTCAATGAGGCGTTTGCTGGCATTCAGGCGGAAGCGGCTGAAATGGGTCTAGCGGCAAAACGAAGTATATGCTGTCATCAAGAAAGGACGCACAACATCGACGTCTTGGACAGAGCGTCACAATGGACAGCTATAAGTTCGAGGTAGTCAAGGACTTCGTCCACCTTGGCTCCGCAGTAAATAGTACGAACAACATCGGCACCGAATTATTTTTGCCAATCGCTGTTTCTTTGGGCTCAAGAGGCAATTGAGTAGTAGAGCCATCTCTCGAAGGACCAAGCTAACATTATATAACACCTTGATCATCCCTGTCCTGCTCTATGGTGCGGAGGCATGGACAATCTCAAAAGCGGATGAAGAAGCACTTGGTCTTTTCAAGAGAAAAGTTCTGCGTTCAATCTTTGGTCCTGTCTGCGTTGATGGTTATTGGAGAAGAAGATTCAACCACGAACTGTACGGCGGCATGAGCCTAGTCAGGCGTCTACGGATTCAACGCCTAAGATGGCTGCTCCAGCCCGAAGAGTCTTCGACTCCGAACCAGTGGGCAATCGCAATAGAGGACGCCCACGGAACCGATGGCACACCCAGGTGGAGAAGGACCTTAATCGACTTGGTGTGCGCAGTTGGAGACAGCTGGCTAAAGATCGTGCCGGCTGGAGAGGATTATTGGTCGAAGCCCAGGTCCACCCCCGGACTGTAGCGCCACCAGAAGAAGAAAATATGCGAGCTTGATGGAATTTGGGAAACCAACACCTGTATTGTATTTTTCGCATTTTTAAACTGTTCGTTTGAAAGATCAGGGCTCTAATTTCGTTTCGAAGATTGTTTCGCTTTATGCAAGCATAAAAAAGTCGATAGCGTCTAACTTCGCGTAGACTGAAAAGTGGCATTTACTATCTTCTCGACGACTGATTTTTGGCCATACCTATTTCAGTATTGTGTCCTATTAAATGAGAACAAATTGTGTATGCATATCTTGTTCTACACTTTTGAGATATTTTTTCGAGTGATAGGTCGCATTTGCATTAGTTTTGTTGTCAAATTGAAATGAGAATGAGTTAGTGAAATTTGAGACGAGTTAGAGCACATATGTCATTTTTACGTGAGAGTAACCAAAACTGTAACCATAAGCGAGACGATAGTGATGGTCTTACATGAAACAAATCGAAGTGAATCAAAAGGACGATAGTCATCTGAAAAGTTACGCGATGAAAGCCCTGGATTTTTGAATGAAGCCAAATAATTCTCCAACTCTTCCGCAGCCAGCCACAAAAAGAGATTAGTCTAGACACTCACTCTGACCCCTTCTCTCTTTAGCAGGCGCCAACGACGTCCCATGGACTTTTCGTATGGACAATTTAAAACGTTGTCTTTTCCAACACTAGCGCGGGATAATCTTTATAAAGAAAAAGGAAGCATTGATGAATCAACTCAAATAAAATTGACGTAGACTTTTTACAATTTAAAATACTTCAGAAATGACTCTTAATTTCAAGGTAACCTCAACTAATTACTTGTGTGCTCCTCATCAACTCATTGTCCACAACGGAATCAGATTTTCCTCTCACTTGTCGTTTGGTGAGTCCCTTTTTAGCAATTTGTTGCCTTTCAAGTGTGATTATGAAGTCTGTAGCAAAAGCAAGTAATTCTTGAAAAAATAACAGACTGTTGTACCACGAAAACCGAAATACAAATGGTACTCCGGTCGGAGGGATAATATTACGCGACCATTTTTAGTTTTGGATTGTGAACGACTGGATGGCGCATTTGGTAGAGTGCCTGCCCCTGGTTAGCGGGGTCCCCGGTTTGAGTCCCAGTGAAAGCAAAGTTAATACGTTTTTATCTGGTTTTCAAATCCAGTCTAGTCACCATTTGCCGTTGGGGTTAAATTAACGGCACTGTTACTGGAGTAGTCAATCAGTGGTAGTAATCTGACTAGAGGTATCACAATGGACCAATATGGTCTAAGTGTGCTGGTGAATTCGCTAGCAGCCCCACTACCAAAGCTAACCTAATCTAGTTTTGGATTGTATGTATCCCAATTTCGCAAATTAAGTGAAATGGAATGAAAATCAAACGCTCTTTCATTGCTCTTCAGAATTCTACTAACATTATGGCTCAAATAGAAAATTTGATTTGATTGATAAACAGTCACTCACAAAAGTTAGTAGACAGCATGGGGTTAAATTGTGGCAGAACCTTCTACGTGATTTTCAGGTGTGTTCCTTTACTTTGGATTTTGCTTCTATTTTGGTTTCTGGACATTTGTGCCTATAATGGGTTCAGCCGGACGTCTACCCCCTCACCTATCTGTGCCTATAGTTGTTGGGCTATTTCTATATTCCTTTTGTTTTACAAAAACTCCATTCACAATTATTGATTTTAGTCCTGCATGGACAACTTAATGCTGTCAACATACTTTTGTGAGTGACTGTATTCATGCATGTTTCGAATCAGCAACAAAACTTGTCTTCCCTTTCAATGCTTTGAATTTCGGACGTTTTTCTTCATCGTATACATCCCCTTTGCATCTACTGTACAAACTTCTTAAATAACAAGCATACATTATGCTTTTCAGTTTAAAACATTTCCCGGAGAAAGCACATTTCAAACTTCGGCATCACTATGCACACCCACAGGCCCATCGTCCCCCGGTTTGTTTGCACTGCAGCAGCAGGAGCAGCACAGCATAAAGGGAGCCCTTCTTTCAGCCCTTCTCTCATGGTTCCGCTTGATTCGACTCCTGGGCAACTGAATAAACAGACTGATTGCAGGAATACATAATAGAAAAGGCCAGGCAGGTACATCTTCCAAATCTCATTTCCAGCGAGATTGCACCCACAAAGAACAACATTGCCTAGGGGTCTTCGCCGTCCTGTTCCAGCCCCGCTCGTTGGAGCGAGTTGTGCATCTCTCGCACGGGAAAAAAAATAACACTGCTCAGGAGCTCGTCGATTCATTACCTTTCCTCCACGGCCGCCGCTGGCTACTCAAAAGCTGTTGGAGTATAGAGATCTCGTCTTCCGCATCACACACACGGAAACGGGCAAGTCTAAACTATTTTTCGAGGGCGCACATGAGCTCCTTTCGTATTCTTGATCGCTGTGGCACCAGCCCACACTCCAAAGTGTAGGTAACGAGATTCATCCCTAAGGACACAGCTTCATTTTTATTCACGTAGCCCCTGCGCCTGGTCCGCCCCACTTCATTGAGAGGTCCCATGAATAATGCTAATGACATTTGTGCGCCCCTGTGCTTGCGTTGTGTATCCCTTTCGGTTGTTTTCGAGGCTCATTGGATTGAAGAAACAATCATAATCGTGTGCCCTCATTTCTCCGACAGCAGAAACAGATCAGGTCGGGAGGGATGTGTAACAGCACTTGTGTGTCGTTGTCCTGCTTACTTCCGTAAGTGTCCTTAAACTGCAAACTGAGATTTTTCATTTGCGAATCCCCGACAACGCACGTTCCAGACACACTCGCACACGACGCCGAGCACTCCTTTTTTGTCCGACTTACACGAGCACACCACACGACCGATTTGGGGACCGAGTGCTGCGTCCTAGATCCGATTGGTGGTGTTTGCAGCGCACGCATGAAGGGCACATGCGAATGAGGGAATCAAGAGGAATGAATTTTAAGTAGGACGTCCAAGGGAGTTGCCGGTCGTTTCGAAATCTGATCGCATCCGGGGTTGACCAAATGAGTGGCTATGACAAATGCCACGACGCCCTCGTCAGTGTGAGGACGGCAATTTGTGCGAACGGTGGGTTGTTGTGCAGGCTGGGGACGGATTCTGAAGAATATGACATGGGATACGCATCTATAGGTTACGTGACGGATGGGATTGTGCCGAGGCCGCTCGGATGGCAGGAAGCTTGTTTTCCTTGCTGATTTCTGCTTTCCGCTGTAAGGGCTATCATCACGATCTACCTTAATTTGCCAGTCGATTGAGTGGCTAGGTGATTTGGGGCAGGGGTTTCAATTGACAAAGAACATTTCACTTGATTCGAAATGGGATCCATGCGGAGGCCGGCTGTGGGCAATAGAATAAATTGACACGCTCTGGTTGGAAGAAACACACACCGGCTCCATTTTCGGGTTCGGAAAATGGATACGTGTGCATTTTGCAAGGAGGGTGCAGTGAAGCTGGTGGATTTATAGTCGCTTGGGCACAAGAGGAGACCGAGTTTGAGTTTCAGTTTCTAGTTTGTTTGATATGAACAAAGTGGCATCGCGCTGGAGGTCCGCATTTCGAGTTTGACACACAAACTTTCACATTCACGAGGCCGCCTCTTTCGAGTTTCGATACACTGTGTAGTGGAGCGTCTGTGGGGAAGAATAGTGGAGAGAGCCAAGTGGGTTTGCTTGTTTCAATCGTCCTCGAAAACATAGTAAGCCTTTCAGATGCTTTTTATGTTCCAGGTCTATTTTGCTTGGCTGCCATTCCAGTTCGGTTGACATTGAACAGATGGGCAATTGACAGTCGTAGAGAATGGTCGATATGAATTTATCATTGAATGTATGGAGACGCTATAACATTTTTGACCATTTTCTTTAAGTAATTTCTCAATGAAGACCACAAACAAAGTATAGGCTTTTTTTTTATAAATCATGTTTCCACTCAATTATTCCTTGGCCGGCTCTAGAGTCCTGGGTCTCAGCCAACATGCCTCTCCATTTAGCTCAGCTTTTCTTTTTCAACTGCGTGCACCAACGCAGGCGTGATATTCCCTTGCCGCGTCCGTCGAGGCCGGAGCATTGATGTCCATTCACTCTACATAACCAAGCCATCTAAGGCGACTCTAGTGGTTATGGTTAATGGCCGCAGCGGAATGCCGCCTTTGATAACCTGCTTTCAAGCCTGGGGTTGAATTGTCTAAAATAATCTGTGATGGTTGTTGATAATCAGCGGCGTTTTCCGATTGTTTAGTGCAATTATTAATTTATAAGCATTCAATACTTAAGGTTGGCAATTCTTCGCTGGTTTCTTGTTCCGAAAAAGCTAATGCTCTGGCAAACTCCTTTTTTAAAAGTCATTCGATTGGTAATAACGTAACTCCAGTCACGCATATCGAATCTTCCGTCGAACAATCCCTAAACATCCTTAATTCGCTGTCATTGTTTAGTGATATTAAGTTTATACACATTAACGAATTAAAGGATACTATACGTAGCTTGAAGACAAGAAAATCGTCTGGCTTTGATGGGATTAAGAATCAATGCCTCAAAAACCTCACTGTTTTCGCCCTTATGAAGTTGCTGGATCTATTCAACAACTGTCTTAGATTGGCATACTTTCCTAATAAGTGGAAAGTAGCGAAGATAATCCCAATCCTGAAACCTGGCAAAGATCCACTTCACCTTGTAGTTACAGGCCAATTAGTCTGCTAAGCTCTCTTAGCAAGTGCCTGGAAAAAATTATTAAAAATAGGATTGTATCTTTTGTTGATGAAAATGCAATTTTGCCCCCTGAGCAGTTTGGATTCAGACCATTCCACAATTCTACTCACCAAGTCCATCGTATCACCAAAGACATTAAAACAACTTTTCAGCTGGCAAAAGCACTGGCATGGTAATTTTGGATGTGGAAAAAGCATTTGACACCGTTTGGCATAATGGTTTAATACATAAACTATTAAGACTTAACTTTCCACTGTATATTATTAAAATTATTCAATCGTTCCTATCATCCCGAAGTTTCAATGTGTCGATAAACCAAAGTCTTTCAGGAAATCGAATGATTAATGCAGGTGTCCCACAAGGTTCTGTTATTGGTCCAGTCCTCTTTAATATATATACTTCTGACTTCCCCAACTATAACATTGCCTTATTCGCTGACGATACTTGCATTTATTCTTCAGATGCAACATTGAAACTAATTTGCAATCTGGTTTAAATGTTGTTAAAGTATATTGTAGTGATTGGAAAATAAACATTAATGCTTCTAAGACTCAGGCTTTCTTTTTTACTCGTAAAAGAAAAGCCTGCTTACTTCCAAGCAACAATCTCCTTATCAACGGTACTCAAGTTGAGTGGAAATCGAATGTAAAGTATCTTGGCATATATTTAGATAAGCGACTTACATTCAATCTTCATGTTCAGGAAGTTATTAGAAAGGTTAATACGACAATAAAAGTGCTCTACCCATTCATATGCCGGAATTCGAATTTGAGTGACGCCAACAAATTATCAATCTTCAAAGCAATATTCCAAGCAATTATGTTTTACGGATCTCCTGTGTGGGGCAAGTGTGCAAGAAGCCATCTGCGCAAGCTGCAAATAGCACAAAACAAATTGCTCAAAATGATACTCAATCTTCCCTGGTTTTTCTCAACAGAGGAACTACATAAAATGGCTAACATTGAAATGGTCTCAGATAGAATTGTAAAACTAAGCAATCAGTATAATATCTCTTGCTCTTCATCTGACAACGACTTGATTTCAAACATAGTCTCGCGATGAGTGCAATATAAAAATTTATTTATTTATTTATTTATATATATATATATATTTATTTATTTATTTATTTATTTGTTTTTGTTTTCTTTATACTTTCCCTGTTAATCATCTTAGTCTTACATTATCATTGTACACTGAAATCAAGTGTTGAAACCGCTTCTCTCTTCCCCCTGCGGATTTGTTTTGTTTTAATGAAGGTTTTTAGTGGCTTTTCCTTCGAATTGCATATTAATCTGTGATATTATCTTTAATAAAAAATTGTACAAATATTTTAGTAGTAAGGTACCAAACCAAATCTCTGTACCCCTAAAATTGTATCCAAAAATGTAACTTCTTGCCACAATAAAATATCTATAAAAAAAAAAATAAATAAGCATTCAATACAAAAAAATGCATTATTTAATTTATTAAATTTAAAAGTGGCAACTGTGTAAATTACACTATTGGTGTGCAAATACGTTCGTCTCTTTTGTATAAAGAGTAGATTTTTTAAGTATTCTGCACTGTTTTGCAACTGAACTATCGTTATTTTTCATTCCTTTGTTGCTTATTTGAGAAGTTGAATTAGTTATGAATCCGAGGTTAAATTGCTGTTGCTCGCCGCTGTTGTTTTCGTTTTACCAATTGCAAGTTTAGAAAACTTAGCACAAAGTAGGTATGTACGTAATGATAACCTTTTCTTTCAGAAAATAAAATTGAATTTGACCCTAGGTGGTTCCTGGTTTCCGTGCCTCCTTCCATATTCTTTTTTTTCTTTTTTAACGCTGCGGCTTTGCAACAATCCCACTTGAAAACACAATAAGCAATATTATTTGCCTTTTATTTGAATTTTTTTTTTGGTGAAAATTCTAGAATACGGGCTTTCATCTCAGGTGATAGAAAATGTGAAGCTACAATATGTCAGTTCGTCTAAAAGAAAAGAGGGATTGCGAAAGAGCCCTAAAGCAGAGTTGTCGCTTAAATTCCAAGCTAGAGGGAGGTAAAGAGCTTAAAAAGAAAATCAGCGCTTAATAAAACTTAGTTAAATTTAGGAAAAGCCAAAAAAAATCATGTACCGAATTCCTCTTAATAGTTGTACAGTGAAACTTCTCTGGGCACCCTACTATAAGAGACAGCTCTCTTTTCTTGAACTCCGTTTGATCAGACCGATGTCGCTGTCCAACCCGTACAGTTCGTCGTTCTCCTCCTCAAAACACCATCAATACATGCGGGACCGAAGACAATACGAAGGACTTTTTTCACGAAGCGACCAAGAATCTCCTCGTCCGCTTTGCTTAGTGTCCATGCTTCTTCGCCATACACTAGGACTGCGACTAAATGGACTGAGAGGGATGTATTCCAGAATTGCCTTCCAAGTCGAAAAACACAGCGATTAGCGATTCATGTTATCTCCGCGGTGGTGCCCTGAACTTCGCAGCCTAGGTAGACACCTAGTCTTGTCAGTCACCAGGAAGGTTTTGTCCAAGAAGTGAGTCTCGGTGGACCTTTTTCGTAGACAGGATATACTTGGTCTTACTTTCATTGACCGCAAGTACTAGCCTGACTCCTTGTCGATGCTCACAGAAGCTCCACCGACAGCCCGTTGTGTACTTCCGATGATGACGTCAATGTCGTCGGCATAGGCGAGCGATGGCACAAACATGTGGTAGATCATGCCTGCTGTTGACGTTTGAATTACGCACGATCTTCCCGAGAATTATGTTAAATAAATCGTGCGTCGCTTTGTCTATCCTTTGCAGAAATCTCATCAAGTGATTTGAAGAACGGAGCACTAGATGTCTGGTTCTAGCTAGAGCCAGGCAGGCGCTTAGGAAATGTGTTAAGGTCTTCTGCTCAGCTGTGACATTGTGTTTTCTGCGGGATGATCTCCTATCATCCAGTGTCCCTTTGAGACCGCCACCAATCTAGCAAATATCGTTGTGAGTTCGCCGAATGTTATCTTTTGTTTTGGATCTGTTGCACTCAGGCCGTACTTTTCTTGATTTGGGACAGTTTGTCAGTCCCGTGCATCTAAAGTTGGCTATTTCGACGAAGTGTGTAGAGGTATTAGTCTGACTGCCTGACTGCCTCCTCTGCAAGCCAGAGCCTGAAGATCCCTGCCTATCCAGTTTATCGGCCTTTTCATTTCCTTGGATGTCACTTTGACCTGGAACCCCAGATAAGGGACATTTTGAGCTTAACTTCTAATGGCGCTACGTCAGTCCGGTATTCCTTTACTAGCTTAGAGTATGAAGTAGTTTTAATGACTGTTGACTGGGCGTATTTTGATCCGTCCACATCCTTCCTTGATTTTAAGTCGTTCCACCTGGAACACACTGGAATTGCCCGGCAGTCTGTAGACTTTAGATGTGTTCAGGAATTCTCAGATTACACACGGAACGACTCTTCCGCCAATCTTAGAGCCGTCCGGGTAGATTGTCAGTTTAAAATAGCGCACATCTGCCGAGTGTGCCATTCCGTTCTTTCGGGGATTAGAGTGTCAAACCCATTTGATAGATTTACTTTGGGGATCGTATAGTCAGTCTATGGAGTATGTTACGAGATCTCTCGGTAAAATGTCTAGGATGGAGCTAATAACAAAAAGACCACCAAGGGTTACCACAAGGGCACCAACAAGGGTTTTTTAATGGCGCAGTGTTTTTAATGTATATGTCCTCTTGTACATGAGCGTCGGACGGAGTCGACCTTATACCTCCTATGGTGACACTCCATCGTGTTCTTTGTACCTCGTGAGTTCTCTAAAGTTGTTTATACTTCTAAGGGCCGGTCACCATGCTAGTGATGCAGTTACGGTCAAGTCAATAGGACGACCGAATATCTTTTTAAATTTCATTCCAAAACTGCATTTTCTGTATGACATACCCGCTTCTTACCATCTGATCCCATCAAACTCAATATTCCTGTCCTGTCTAACTCAGATGGTATTTTGCGAATTTAAGACAATTTTGTTTTTGTGCTTGCATTCGCGTTGTTATTTGGTTATTATTTAGTCCGCACCCTTTTGCTGGTCGATCTCGTTTACTGAACAATTTTCTGTATACATTCATGCTAAAGTACCGAAAATATGCAGCCAGGCTTAACAGATAACTTGCCGCCAATAAAGAAGTCAATTTATTTGACTTTTTCCCTACAGGGCCTATTATTTTGTCCATAACGGTATGTTAGAATCAGAGGAACTAAAGCCAGATACATCCACAGGATTAACTTCCGTTGGAGGCCTCACTTTTTATCGAAGGTTCTACTGCAGGCATAAAAGGTTTGGTTGTCGTTTACCTTCCAGCTGAGTTTGGGATCTCAGGAAACGCATATGGATACAATGGTTCACCTCTTAGCAGTTGCTGTAGAGGCTATTCAAGGGCACCACTATCATCTCATCAGGTTGAGAGCAATCAACAACTTGTACTGAAAGCACGGGCACAATCCACGAAATTGTCACTCTCGGAACACATTGAAATCAGAATAGTTCCCCTTAGCCCTTAGATAACAGAAAGCTGCATAGAGCAACGTTCTTTAATTCGTTTTAGGTTTTTATTTTTTTATTTTTAACACACGAGTGCACCACTCAAGTGCACACTCCTTGAACCGCATCTCAACATTTGTCATTCGTTTACTTGTCACACACACTGTCAACTCATTGCTATGCAGAAACTGCACTTCAAAAGGTGACAGAATGAAATCAACTGCACCGAAAAACCCCTCATCCAGGTGTCGTGTTATTCACAATTCCACTCGACAGAAGACGCCATCATCGCCCACCTGGCAGTTCCAGACCACGAACTCGCAAGTAACTCTCTGCATGGAGTGCAGCGCGTCAAGATGCGACTCAACAACGCCGTCATTAAGTTTATCACCCATCCACACAACAGGATTCCCAGGACGAAATGATGTCACAAGGCAGAGTGCGGAAAAATAGTAAGCACACAGGCATATTGTGGCGCTGTTGTACTCCTGTCGCCATGCTGCAAGAACAACAAGAAATAACGAATCAAGTCAACACCCCCCACATGCAAGGATATGAGAAGGATTCAGCATACAAAATTGATATCAGACCTTTTCGACGATTCACTGTACGATACTTGTGCCAACAAGGACAACAGCACAGCACCGAAAAAAAAAATTAGATCAAACGTAGAAATAGACAAATCCACCCCCTCACCCTCCCAGAGACGACACCTGCCTGGCCCAAGGAGGCACAAGCGAGCCTTCGTGACTTCCGTGAGAGGAGCAAATATGCAAGACACGTGCGATCCTCTTTGCCGGCGAATCAAACGAACATTTCACTTAGAAAATTCACAAAAATAAATTGATAATCAAATTGAAATACAAATGGCTGGGCGGTGGCTGGTGCTCCTAAATCCCTGCTTTGCATGTAAACAAGGCGACGTTGCTTTCTAAGCACAGCCAGCCACCCCCCGGACAGAATGTAATGAATGCCATCAAAGTGGTACTTGGTACGTACCGACTTGGAGAGGATACACGCGGTATTTAGAACATCAAATTGCGGTTAATTTGTTACCCATCGAGACTTGTGACTAGTAACTAGTGCCGTGCCCCAAGGCAGTTTCCAGCGCTTGTGTGTGCATGTGGGGGGAGGGGGCGGACTTAAGAGCTATCATCCGTTGGTTTTGGGATCCGGTGGATTTGAAAGTCCTCGAAAGGGATTCCACCTTGAGCCAGCCGCTTGTTTGTGTGTGGGCTGTCAGTGCACTGCCTTTGCGGGTCACAAGTCGGATGAGGGTGATTTATAGTTGTCAAGGACGAACTTTTTGTTAGACTGTGTGGGTGGGAAGGAGGAAGGGGCACACAATCCGATTTTGAACTGTTGGCAGCGATGCAATTTAATAAGAGTCTTCACTGGAGGTGGAAAGGTTAAGGGAGGACTGTGAGCGAACAAGGGGCTGCCAAGTGATGGATCAGTGACCGTGTGATTAAAGACAACCGGATTTAGATGCGGCAATGCAACCACATCTCGTTGGCGTTGGTGTATGACGTGGAAATACCGGAGAGTCTCTCATTCAGTTGCTCTTCGTAGGCTCTGGCAATCTCGTGCTCAGGCGTCCAATGTCAAAATTCCTCTTTATTGGCTGGTGCAGCTTTCTGACATTGGACAGTAGAGCTCTGAATTTTGCTGCTATGAGGAAATGGTCAGAGTGTGCTTAAAGGCAACCTGATTTAGATGTGAAGCCAGACTCGAATACAATAGACATCACAGCGACCGACTGGGAGACCACGCAGAATGAAGGAGACTGGCATAGTGGATAACTGAAAATTCATGGCTCGATTCCAGTTACTCGTGTATTGTACAGATGCTCCTGCTTTTCAAAGTTCGCGTTTAAAGGCGAAGAAGACTTCGAATGCGGACATCTTGTTCTCTGGAATTTTTAAGGTAGAGTGCAGTGTTGCCTCAGGTTAAATTATTGATGAATCCCAGAAGCTTCAAAAACGAGCCATTTTGAAAATAAATGAGTCCCAATCAATTTTTGTGATATGTAGATTCAGAATTGATTTCATTCATTTAAGTATCAGCAAATCTTATTTTCTATTTGTTGATCATTTGTATATATATACGAAAAAGAAAAACGAATATTTTGGAAAAGTGGCGATTTATTCCTCAACACAGTGTCCTTTTACAGTTGATCAAAAAAGAAAAAGAAACACTTGGTTATATAACTTAACAAATAAAAGAAAAAAAAAACTTAATACTAAGAAGGTAGTCCTTTTTTTTTCACCGCATTCAACCTGTTTGATATCGACTTCACCAATTTTTCACAGAATCATACTGGTATTTTGTCCCATTCCGTTTCTAAGGCGTATTCTAAGTCCCTTTTGCTTGAAATGGAGTAGTTCTTCAACTCAATCTCTAAGTAGCTCCACAGGTGTTCAATGACATTTAAGACTGGTGATTGTGGTGGGGTTGCGAGCACATTCGGACAGTTATACAAGAGTCACAGACGTGTATTAAGAGCTTTATGCTTGGGGTCATTGCATTGGTAAAAGTGGTTTTCATACCTTATTCCCAATTTTTGAGCACTTTGGTCCAGATTATCATTTAAAATGTTTATGTATTTGTTTCCATTGATAAAAACAAGATTCCCTGGTCCAGCCGCGGAAATGCAACCCCAAACCATAACTGAGCCCCCTCCATGTTTAACAATTGGTCGTAGATTTCTTTCCCTTAGCTCCTCGTTTGGTTTTTTGTTTTCATCAGATCGAAATAAATTCAATTTACTTTCGTCTGAGAACAAAACACGTTTCCCAAAAGAAAAATCTTTGTTTTGATGTTGCCTAACAAAGTCTTTTGTTTTTATTTGGTTCTTCTTGCTAATGTTTGGGTTTTTTCGGGCGACTCTTCCATGGAGATTATTTTTTCTCAACACGATTCTCACGGTTTCCGGATGAACATCTTTTTGTAAATAGTTTTTTACCTCTACAGTTAATAATAATTACTGCTGTACAATCCAGCGCTCATCTGCATTTTTGATCTTCCGGACTTCGGTAAATTTTCGATGTTATCAAAGGTTTTATATCTTTTTAGGATATCGCCTACTGTAGAGTGACTTCTATTTACTATTTCCGCAATATCGCGCACAGATTTACCTTCTTTCAAATGTTTAACAACTATTTCCCGTACTTCTAAGGATGTGTAACCACGACGTCTATCCATGTTGATTAAGTTTTGCAAATTGCACATATTTTCGTTGGAACTGAGATTACAAATGAGTAACGACAAATAAAATAGGGCATTTTTAATAATAAATATGGAAAAAATTGGATGGGAGTTCAAATATTGCCAAGTGCCCGATTTCCGATTTTTTGATGTGTATTTTAAGAGACATATTTTCAAACTGTGCTGAAACCAATGTGTATTAATGAATTAATTTTTGTTTATTGTTTATTAAGAGCTCATTAATTGATTGAGTTATTTTTTTGTTGTATTTTGTGGTTTGTATTTTATAATAGGTGTGTGTCCGATTTCTTTTTTGATCAACTGTAGCTTGACACAGCAATGCTCTTATTCAACCCGTCGCAAATATACATTTTCTGAAGGTATGCAAAGTAGGCCTTCGAGGCGGCAATAGCATCCACATTCGACTAAAATTTCTGCCGGAGAACTTTTTCAAAAAAAGAAAGAAAAGGAGTCGCACGGGCCTAATCTCGCTTGTTGACACTTGCTGACAACTTTCTCATGACCAATATTTCATGCAGGATGTGACGCACGCAGTTTTTTGAGAGCGTTACTGTCTCTGCTAACTGACGTTCCTTCAATCGGCGGTCTGCCAATGCGAGACCGTAGATTTTTGTCACGTTATCCTTCGTGGTAGCAGTTTTCGGGACACATGGGAGTAGCTCACGTTGAAACTCTTTTAACAAATTTTTGACAGTCGACATCGAAGGAGAAGAATCACCATCCAATCACCCTTCCAAAAAATAAAGAAACGAAATCACCGATCGGGCCCTTTTTCCATTTTTGTAAAAGTCGCCGATCCCACTCTTGAGATAGTGGCAGCATTGGGCGTCGAGGCTAAGTTCTTATCGGACCACCCTCGCATAGTAAAATAAATCACAAATTGCAAAGTTATGAGAATGAATTATTTTTCTGAAAAATGTGAAATAAAATTCCGTGATTATTTGCTTTATCGAAAAATTAGTCAAATTTGAGAAATACGAGTCCCTGAGTCGTTCTAAACAAAATTAGTCCCTTTTTGACTCAATTGTGTCCCTGTGGTAACACTGGTAGCGTGGGATCGGCTTTTGGGCATGCACGAGATCTCCTCTTAGGTATGATCGGAACATTCTCGAGAAGTGGCATCTCCGTACCGTTTTGCAGATGCACAAGAAGTTTTGCAGACCCTTCTCTAGACGGACAAGTCTCTTAAAAACATCTCGTACATCAGCTCTCTGGTTTTGTGCGCCTGAGGTCGTTTATGCACCGTCTGAATAGACACCCAAAACCTACTCGTCGATTTCCACGCCACATTTTACAGCGTGCATGGAGACAAGCTATGCATATACCGTCATGTACAGTTTTGACACCTCTATTGTGAATGATGACGATGGAGAACTCTCGATGTTCCGTCAAGGTCAGTAACGATCCGATCGAGATCTTCGATGTGAAAAATGATTTAGACAAGGCGGCGCACTGTCATGTAACTTCCTCAACATCTTGAAGGAAATGTTCAAAACTCGCACGCCAACAGCAACGGCGCAATCTTTTAAAAGTCCCTCCAACTACTCGCATATGCCCACGCTATTGACATTATCGGAAGAACACAGCGTTCTGTCTATGGCACTTTTGTGAGTATGGCGAAGGGGGCCGCGAAGTAATGCTGTCAACGAGGAAGGACATCCAACATTGCTGCCTCAGAAAGAACGTCATCCAGGAGAATATCGTGGAAGACTCATACTCCAAGGCTAGAGTTACAATCTTCCAGAAGTTTGTCTATGTGTTACCATACGCTAATGACATTGACCTGATTGGCAGAAGATAGCGAGGCGTCAACGAGGGGTTTGCTGACTTTTGCCGGAAGCAGCTAAAATAGATATGGAATATGGATGTGAATGCTTCCAGAACAGGACAGAAATGAGAATGAACAGCCTCGTCACTTCGAGTTTATCAGAGATTTCGTCTACCTCGGCTCCAAGATGAAGGGTACTACCAACAGCAGTCCGGCATCAAATGCAGAGTAACTCTTGTCATCCGCTGTTTCTATGGGCTCAAGAGGCAATTGAGTAACAAAGCCGTATTCCGAATGACCAAGCTGGCTTTATATTAGACACTGTTGATACCAGTTGGGCCGTATGGCACGAAGGCATATGTTAAATTACTTAAACAAAAAATTAAAGCAATATATTTTACGTTTTTATTTACGCTCGCAACTTGAGGCCGAAAACACCATTCTTCTTCCAATGTGGCCCAGAGAAACATAAAGAAGGAACAAAAGGATAAAAGGACACACATGTTCTGAACGGTCTGTGACGAGTTTTGTCTTGTGGCCACGCATGCCCCCCATATTGAGTGTGCATCTCTAGTAGGAACATCCTCTGAAAGATTGATGAATTTGTGGAACTCAGCCTCTCCTATATGATTGGTGGTTGATTCTTCCTAAACACTTCAGACAAGAAATGCCACATAATCTTGTTAGTTCTTAAAAAAATAATCTTCTTAAAAAAGCATCTAAAACCCTCTCTATTTCGACCATGGCCGTCGTTCTTGTTAAGAAACGACGAGAGACCCAGTCAACCACAGAGTCCTCTCAAATTGATTTTTACCATCAGCCACAATGGATTTGAAATCATTTACCGCAGCAATTTTCCACTTCATCTACGACAGTTGCAAAACGGATGAAGCAGGAGAGCCAGTGCTCGCCAGTGTTGGTCAGCAGCGGAGTTTCTGCTAAATTGACCACAATCCTCGCCTGAAACCGGCGAAATCTCCTTGCTGCAGTGCGCACTCATATAATTTATTAGATCTCCGCAAAGGAAATCCCCTCTCCTTGTTGCAACAAAAAAGATGCAGAGCGATTAAGGGAGATGAAGAGTATGACAACAGGTTCCAAAAGGAACAAAGAAAGGGGAAAACTAGAGCTAGCCAGTGTGATTAGGAGTGAAAAAAACATCCCTCGGAAGGGGGAGAACATGGAACATGAACGGTAATCGCGTAAAGTGGATATCCTGCCACCGTGCCGTGTCGGTTGGAAGGGGGAGACAAAGTCCTTTTTACAGTTTCAACAGCAGATACAATATTTGCATTCGGATAAAGCGGCGACGTGTTTCGAAAGAATGCAAGTTTCTTTTTTATTTCTGAGAACGTGGGAAATGGAGGAGGATTTTCTGGGACAAATTGAATTTCTATAGTGATGCACGGCGCTGGATGCGGATGACAGACGATGTGCTGTTCGACTGAAAATTTAAATAGAATACAAGAGACGGCAGAGAAAGTGGGAGGGAATAAACGTGCTTTGCTTGCTTGAAACGTGTAAAATTCCGTGAGGTTCCAGTGGTTTGAGCAAAGAATGTCTGTCTGTCGGAATGTTGAAACCACGCTAAAGTTGATGAATCCAGATACGCAAATGACTGCATCAGGGTGATCCTATTTCAATAAAAGATAACTCTGTCCTGTTGTCACAAGGGATACTAGATCCCCCTTTGATATACTGACGGCCTATCAAATCAACTGCAAAAGGACATCACCGACATGAGATCGTTTAAAGGCACCTGTCGAACTGTATGCAGTAACCACATAGGTTTGGCTTTTGCGTGCCAGTTCGATGCTTTTCTTAAATGAAACCATGGTTTCAGTTGTAAATGCAAGAAAATGGAATTCAGTTTTTTGAAATCTGTTGCATAAGCATTCGAAATCGGTTATAACGACCTTCAAGGGACTGACGAATTTGGTCGTTAGAACCGATAAGTCGGTCTAGCCGATATCAGGCATGTAGATTTATCTGTGTTTTAAACCATATTAGCAGAGCCTTTTCAACCTCAGTGTACAATGACCTCTGTATATATACACTCATGCTCATACATTTAAGCCACATATGTTGCAATAATTTTTTGTTCTTAGGTTGGTGTGAATCTTCAATAAGACACTATGATACCCGTGCATTCAGAGTAGTGTCCGATTTTTCCTGACCAAACACACCCTTCCCATTGTTTTAGTTGTTTACTACAACTGGGTTTCCCTATCCAGTAGTTTTAACTTAATTATTTTTACGCGTGAGGCAGGTAGATTTTCGATAAAATCATCTGATGGAACCGTTTATAGCGGCCTGTACTCATGGCACTAAATCGAACGGTTTCATTCGTTGGAGACGGCGCACGAGGTTTCTTATGTCCAGTGTTTGGAGTATGGCATGGTTACAATGACCATGAAGTCGTACTCTTAACTTCCTCGTAAGTTTTTTATTTCTTCGTCCACGGTTGCGATCCCTAGATCTCTTTGTGTATCATTATTTCGTAGATACCAGGGAGCATTCACGACAGCCCTTATAACTTTGTTTTGGAATGACTGTATGAATTCTCTATTACTTGCTTTAGTGCAACCCCAAAGTTGTATACCGTAGGTGCACAAAGGCCTTAACACTTGCTTATATGTAAGCAGTTTGTTATACGCGCTTAACTTGGAATGCCGTCCGAGGAGCCAGTACATTTCTCTATATCGATTCTCAAGTTCGTCACGTTTTTTCTTTACGTGCGCCCTCCACTTAAGCTTACCATCTAGCGTCATCCCGAGATATTTGGCTTAATTTGCGTACGGTATTTGTACCAAGTTAATGAAGACGGGTATATTGTCTAATATGCTTTGGCTACATTTAGGGCAATGCGCCAGAGTTTTGTCCAATCGCACGTTTTATTTACAGCGTGCTGCAATTTTACGGCAGCGGACTCGATTTTGCTTTACGTAGCCAGAAAAGCCGTATCGTCAGCGAACGCTATTGTGCCCTCAGTTTGTGGTATGTCCCGGGTATATAACAAAAACAGAGTACGACCAAGGACGCTCCCTTGTGGGACCCCGGCGGCAATGTCTTTAAATTCCGAGTATTCCGTTCCGTGCTCTAAAAATATTCTGAAATGCAATATAAATTTTTCGGAAATATCCTACTAAGGTTGTATTTCAAGTCGTCGTGCCAAACCTTGTCAAAGGCCTGGGATACGTGTGACTGATTGAATGAACCTGAAATATGTTATAACTGCTAAAAAAAGTTTGGATAGTATAACCTATAATAACCCAAACAAAGAGAATAAAGGGGAACGGCTGAAGTAGATGTGAGACAGTAGGTACTTTACTATCGTATATGTGGCTTAATTGCATGACCATGAGTTGTATTTTCGATATTCTCTTCATCCTTAATATTAAGGATATAGTGGAGTGTGAAAAGGACTACTCTTTGACAAAGACCTTTACTTTGCCCCCCAGTATCCAATCTAAAGATGATACCACTTTTTCTCTCTTCGTAAAGATTTCTTTCGCATCTGACTCATTTTCTAATACAACTTACCAACCGAATAAAATTAACTATCACTCGTCACACAGGAAAAAGTTGAACAAATTTAAAACGAATAATAAATACAAAACAAAAAGTACACTGCATCTTTAACTCTTTCCGTCGCCCCGGCACACAGTGCAGCATTTGAATAAAAATTTGGACAAAAATCTGTAGTTCACATTCAAGAGTACAAATTTTATTATTTTTTTAAACTATAATTTACATATTATTTCTTAAATACAAGTTATAAAATCAAGAAAACAATTAAGTTAAGCCATAATTATTCATTATTATTCAGTAATGTCATCGCTATCTTCAAGTATCACTGTATCACTTAAATAAATTTCATGAAATGAGGAACAACATACACTTTCTGAATCATTTAACAAACCCTCAGTTTCCAAGTACACACTTATTTCTGAGAAACTCTTAATTTGTTTCCGTGAAGAAATGTTTCTGTGAGTCGAAATCAAAGGATCAGAACTAAGTAATAAACCATTCATAAGATCTGTGTTTGTCTAATCCCTACTCATCTTACGCGTGTGATTTAATCGAATTTTTCTCACTTCCTTATGTCGAGTCTCTAAAGACTTTTCTGATAGAAGACCTAGAGGCAAGTCGTGAACTAAAACTTTATGGACGCTACTTGGCATATAATACCAACCATACCAACTATATAAACTTATATATAAATCCTGGGTGTCTTTTAGAAAATTTTTAAACTGCTCAACATTTATTTTTATATAATATAATAATATGGATGGCGCGACAGTCCGAGGCGGACCTGGGCCTAGCTTCTCAGCAACCACTCGTGTTGTGCGTGCTTTTGTTCTTTCACGCGTGGAAGGGACCTACAGTTTAATGCCGACTCCGAACGGCGAAGTTGAGAAGCTTTTTCTAGACGGGAATACTCTTTGAGCATTGTCAGTGACTCGAAATAGGTGGAACCGTGATTTATCAAAGGTGGCGAATTCGGGTATCGAACCTGGCATCCTCTGCGGAGGAGTCGACGCACTTACCCACTACTCCACGGCGACCACATCCACCATTTATTTTTATACCTGCCGATAAAACTCTCGAAACCGTGTGAAATTCTTTTATTCAATTTAAATCTATTGCTGTGATTTCTGAACTGATTGTGTTATTGCTAAAAAATCGTCTCGCAGTATTACCGTCATTTGTGGATCCAAAGTCCGATTTTGGCTTATATACTTCGGATTTTCAAAAGGTCCTCAATTTTTTTTGTTTTGGCAATTCAGTGGCAAACGATAAGAAATGTGAAGAAGACATTCAAAACACCTTATCCAGGCATGCAAAGTAGACAAGCCAAAACGATAATAATCGGCATTAGGAAGTTTTTCAGAAACCATTCATTTTGTTTGGGCTCGCTCCGCATATATAGGATTTAGCAGAACAATTAGTTTCTGATAAAATATTACTTACAATTACATCTAGCATGCAGTCCTACCGTCAAAGTTAAATTGATTTGCAGATAGTTCTTTAATAGCAGTTTTTATTAAGGACTCTTGCCCTCTTACTAACTGCTTGTCCTCCTTCATAAAAATAAACTTAATAGGTCTGCAAAAAAATGTGGAGGAAGAACGTGGATTAACCCATAACACCGTATTATTATCATCTACTGATTTTAGAGCCACAAAAGCTACCAGGAAAATTAATTCATCAGTTTGAGATGTTTTTTGCGTGAATTTCTGTTTATAAAGGCTGTGTCCTGCACTGCCGTCAAGTCCCCATTCGTAAATTAAATTTAAATTCGAGACGATTTTAATTTCACTGATTTTTAAAATGCTGCTTGAAATGTAATATCTAATAGCTCCTCTAATAACACTGTGCGGCAGCTGCCTCTGTGTTACTCATTGTAACCAATATTTTATGTCAAAAACATGGAAAAAATCGTCTGTCGTTGTACAAAACGCGCTACAAGACCTTAATGCCTCAATAGCCACAACACCAGAAAATGCGTTCATCACTGAGACTGAGATAGAACACATCACAGCTAACCTCATTGTAATGAAAAACTGGGGGTCTTGATAGAATTCGTTATATTTATTTGAAGAACTTACCTAAGGTTGGCACTAGGTTTTTAGCATTTAGCAAATGCTTGCTTAAAAATTCAATATTTCCCAACTGCTTGGAAAGAAGCAAAAATAATACCTGTTCTAAAAGCAGGGAAACCTCCGAATGAACCAACAAGCTATAGGCCTATAAGTCTATTGAGTAGCATAAGTAAAATTTATGAAAAAGTTATGAAGGATAAATTAGTGAAAATCATCGATACCCAAAATATACTTCCCAATGAACAGTTTGGCTTTAGGCGCTTTCATAGTACAAACCACCAAATTCTAAGAATTTGCAATTGTATTAAAAGGAATCGTGATATGGGAAAATCAACCGGTTTATTAATACTGGATATTTAAAAAGCATTCGATACTGTGTGGCACAATGGCCTGTTATATAAAATGATAAGTTTCCATTTCCCAATGTATACATGTAAAGTTGTCCAGAGTTTTTTTGTCAGATTGAAGATATAAGGTTCATGTCAATAATAGTCATTCATGTTTGTGGAATATAGATGCAGGTGTTCCTCAAGGATCAGTTCTGCCCCGATCTTGTTTAACATGTTCTTATCGGATTTTCCTCATTTACCGGAATGTGATTTCGCCCTGTACGCTGATGATTCAGTGATTTTTTCGTCGCATAAGTTTGGTCTCAATATTGAGACAAATTTAAGAAATGCGGCGGGTATAGTTATTCCATACCTCAACAAATGGAAAATTAAAGTTAAAGAGGGAAAAATAAAAGCTATCTTTTTCACAAGAAAAAGAAAGTTTTGTTATCTTCCATCCGACCAGTTAACAGTAAACGGCCAACACATACTATGGCAGACGTCGGTGAAGTACTTGAGCTTTTATTTAGATAAAAGACATACTTTTAATGAACACATAACAAATACTCTCCATATAACGGGCACCATTAATAAACAGAAAATCCTTACTATCCAATGAAAATAAAATAATCCTATATAAGGTTATTTTTCACGCAATAGTACTAAGTCGGCTGTCAAGTGTTACTAAGTCGGCACAAAACAAGATACTCAAAATGATGCTCAACTTTCCTTGGCATCACTCTACCCGCGATTTACACTCTAAAGCTGGTGTTGAATTGATCTCTGTTAGGATACATGCACTTACCGAAAGACTTATGGGCAGATGCGATTTATCTGATAATCCAATAGTTAGTGAGCTTAATAATAACTATAACCGACAAGACTGATGTTTCTTTTTTATTAACATTTTAAGTACTTATTTGTTTATTTATTTATTTATTTATTTATTTATTTATTTATTTATTTGCCTATTTATTTACTTTTATTATTATTATTATTTTTTTTTTTTCTTCCTTAAATAAAGGGTTTTTGTTGTTCTTTCCCTTTACTTAAAATATCGATATGTCGTTTCAAGTGATGTCGTTGTAAGAGATGTGTTATTAAATAGAACTATAATGAACCTCAGTAGGGATCTAAGAATTTGGCCGATATGTCGTTTTAACCGATGTCGTTGTGCACGGTTTCGACTGTATTCGAATATCAAACTGATTTCCATAAAATATTTCGTGTGACGAAAGAAATATGTCCACCTAGTCACAAAAGTCTACGATTTCAAATTACAGTGGACTCCCCCTAAGTCGAAATGTCACGCGATACCAAAATTTGTTCGAGTTAGAGAGAGTTTGATTTAGAGAGAGGTTTTTGTATGGAAAGTTGAGGGATATTTATGTCAAATATAGCGAAAAAGTTGGAGTAAGGGAGAGTTTCGACTTAGGGAGAGTCCACTGTATAATGATTTTATTATTATTTCACGTCAGTATTTGTTCCAACTCTCACAGGCTCCTGAGATGAGATTTCTTCGTGTTGTTGGGGGAATTACTTGCCGGGATAGGGTGAGAAACACGACAGTGCACGAGGAACTCAACGTCGAGCAGCTGCTTCTCCGAACGGAAAGAGCTATGCTTCGTTGGCTTGGTCACGTAGCATGTATGTCCCCAACATCACGACTTCCGAGACGGGCCTTGATGGTTGGACCAAGCCCATAAGCTCTTGGGCATAATCCCTGATGAGTTAAAGTCGATGCCGGAGGATTGAGTTGCCTGGAGATCGCCCGTGCGTGGCTTACCCCCGCGATCACTTTAGTGGATCATGCGGGTCAGAAGATGATGATGATGCTGATTATACTAGCGGACCCTGTGCCTTCTTCACTAGGCAGATCACATTTATATAAAAAATACTCCTTTTACTGTCGGTTTTTTCCTATTTTTATTTTATATCTTCTTCTTTTTGCCTAAGGCTTCATGAGACATAGAACGCTGGGAAAATATTTCGTTCAGGGTTTAAAGAAAAAATCCCAATAAATTCTTCTTTCCAGATTAATAAGGGTATCCGAATGGCGCAACAACGCATAAACATTACTGGTACGGAGATAGAGCAAATATGATACTCCCTACAGCCATAACAATGGGTCCAGCAGGACCTTAGGGATAAGTGGTTTATACCCGTGTTCCCATCTCCCGACTCTAACTTCTCTTTCTATTTCGACCATGGCCGTGATTCTAGTCGAATAACAACACCCACTCCACGATAAACTCCTCTCAAACTGATATTCCTGGGTGGCCATAAGGTAGGTCAGCGGAATACAATAGAACACAATCCTCGCCATTAACCAACATAATCTCGAAAGTTGAGAGATCCCACAGTCACAGAAACGTGAGTGTGTTCGGGAGGCCCAACTTCAGCAGGAGCAAATTACATGTACGCAAAGTTGTTGGTGGAAATAGAGCTGAGAAGCTAGAATTCTGTAGCAACTGTTGAACGATTCGATTTGGTGACTCACGTCAGGGAACTGAGTGCGCGAGCATTTCAGCGACGGTACGGCTGAATCTGAATAGAGTTCTGCTAAACAGCTCCGACGACGGAACGGACATGAAGTCGGAACTGGGTCCCGGAAATATGTCCGCTGAGCTATGTAGTTTCATGCGTTAAACATGTGCGCGGAGCTAAGTACATACTTCATGTATGATACATGATAGTTCCACCTCAGGTATGTTAGGGTGTAAGCATCTTACAGTGTTTCTAAGAATATTTGAGTCTAAGTCGACTATCATCAGGTCTGCGAGCGTTTTTAGAGCTCAGTCGTAGTAGTCGATGAATTACTGTAGTCGAGGGTACCTAGTGACCAGACGCCAGAAGCGTGCGCCGCAGATTTGTTTTTCGCAATCTAATTTACCTAATATGTATGCAAAATCGTGTGTTAAGGATGCCATACTGCGTGCACTTTTCGTATATAAATCGGGACATGTTGGGTAGGCATGGACATGGTTAGGTCGAGTTTACGGAAAGATAGAAAATGCTCCGGAGCTATACATGTCCGGAACCACATAACTTCATGCCCAACTGGGGACAGCATGTTGGTAGTCTTACTCCGGACTGCAAACAAACACACAAGGCAGGACATCTGTCGTCCTTTAATAGTTGACAAAGTTACAATTCAAAAGTTGGAGAGGTGCTTTAAGTCATTAAGTTCGGCATTTGCATTCCACCCATCGAATCTGTGCCCTCTGGTACAACAAGCTAAAATTTTGAGAATATTTTTAGAAAATTTCTCCCTCGTTTGCTTACGAGGAGGACATCCATCGCGAGAATTCATCCACAATGAAAGCCTGGTCGCATTTCGACTTAATGAGTTGTTGGCGATGTGAAAAGACCCCTTTTTGCAATTTATGACATTCCCCTCGCAAATGCAAATCGTGAACCGTTTCGACTCCGCGAGGAACAAGCACTCACCCACAAAGGATGTCCCGAAATCGACGTGTGAGTCGCGTTAAAACTGCTGCTGCAACTGCGACCGAAGTCGCCCTCCACATTGATTCCCTTCGCATTCAAAAGATGCCCATGCATTTGCCATGAGGCAACGGTTGCGTAAGGATGCTTAAATATTCCCTCGTAAATTTTGCGAATTTAAAAAACGTCCTCATCTCGCCCCGCATTCAGTGGCGGCAACCTAGTTCGCACGAAATAAGCTGGCAAATATATAAATCCTTTTCGCCTGAGCATCATCAAATGTCCGAGGAGGATGGATGGTGGCTCCGAGTCCTTCGAATGTCTCCGCCAACGTAATTGCTGCAAGGACAATCTGCAGCCATTTCACCACCGGACGCTGCGAAGAATTACTCTCTGTTCCCTCGCCACAAAATGGCATTCGCATGAAAGCGAAAAATACCTCAGAAAGGATCTACTGACAGCAAAGGACGAGGAGGATTTGCTTGCCGGTTTTTCCTTTGAATGACTTCAAGTAGCAATGCGGTGGGATAATGTCCATCCTTATTCCAACTGGAAGCACACTATCATTCCGACTCGCTGTGCAACAGGGGTGGCCCACACCCGATACTCATCGCGGATTACGGCACCAGTGTGCCCAGAATCCAGCACCTAGAGACCAGAGCTCTGGGCTCGGAGAGGGATTAAGGTGCGGGTGCTCAAAGGGACACAACCACGACCGAGTGGAATGAGGGCGCTACAGGAAACCTGCCATGTACACATATGCTGGACAAACAGGAAGACCATATGTGTGTGCTTGTGTGTACACATCTTACATCTAACGGTTGACTTGAAGAGCCGTCGTTCCATTCGATCCGGTTTCTGGTGTGCCGGGCGCTTGGCTACAATAATTGCAGCCACATTCACTCTGACGTGCACTGAAGTTTATGTTTACGGGGTTTCGCTGTGTTAAAAGGACGTGTTTTTATCCGTGTCTCGTCCTTGACAGAGACCGAGGTGGGTGGTGCTGAAGTGAAGTGTAAGATGGAAAGTGGTGCGCCGCTTGAGAGTGGTGGTCATGCATGTGCCATCTACAAATGTGTACCAGTGCCACCCTCTCTGCATACATCGGTGTAAATCATTCTAAAACTACTCCATTAGCGGTTAAAGAGGCCTGACAATGGCTGTTGTATTTGAATTTCAATAGAGTGCTCCTGGGCGCTGGCGCTGGGTGGTGGTTGGTTTTTGTGAACGGGTGAAGGTTGCCCCGGACATTTTGTGTTTTCTTCTGCAAGACCTAACGATTGTTTCTCGACGTTTCACGAGTCCTTTCAAGGCGTGCAACCCTTTCAATCAGTCATGGCAAGAATTTCAATAGAGTGTCCTCATTTCTGGCATAATGTCCTTTTTGTCCTTCCATGGAACTCTTTGTTTTTGTGTGAGCATGTACAGATTATAATTAGATTGAAGGTGATGGATGGGGATCATTTTTGTTTTGTTCAGTGTTGTCGTGTACCCTGGGGTGTATTGTTCATCCGAAACGGGGGTAATCCACTTGCACATGTGGCAGATGCTGAACAACAAAAACTATTACCAAACATTGTGCATAGCTTGGAAAGAGAAAAATAAAAAAGACGGCGCTTGTCAAATTTTCCGAGCGGAATAGCCTTGACGCTTTGTCAACAAAATCTGATTAAACTAGACGAACCAGGGGAAGCATTTTAATTGGTTTGAGTGCGGCGAGAGAACCCGTGCCCTATTGTTGCGGCGCGATTGAAAAAGTCGACTTTCATGTAATTTTTGGAAAGCTGTTACCATTTTGCAACACAGAGAGAAAACGGGTAAAACAACTATCCAATGGATACAAAATTCGGACAGAAGCCTGTCGTGACACGTGACAGATTCGTTACTGAGAATCTATGAAGATCATTTCTGTAGACTGTTAAACGGCGAGAAAGACTCCAATAACGCTGCCAGGCAGAATGTTCCACACCACACAATTCAAGATGATCGATGAGAATTCCGTCCCCCACACCTAGACGAAGTCAGTATAACGATATCGAGACTAAAGTCGAATAAAGCTGCTGGTGCAGACATACTGCAGTCTGCGGAACTGTTTAAGGCAGCTGGAGATGAGTTGGTAAGGTACATGCACGAACTCATCTGTAAGATATGGTCGGCGGAAAGCATGCCCGACGAGTGGAATCTCAGTATCGTTTGTCCGATCCACAATAAAGGAGGCCCCTTCAACTGCGCCAACTACAGAGGGATAAGTCTCCTCAACATCGCCTATATTATCCTCTCTGCCGTTTTGTGTGAGCGCCTGAAACCATTCGTCAACAACCTGATAGGTCCTTCTCAGTGCGGTTTCAGACCAGGAAAGTCCACCATCGGCCAAATCTTCACATTACGGCAGATCTTTGAAAAGCCCAAGAACAGCAGATCGACACCCACCACCAATTCGTCGATTTCAAGGCCGCATATGACAGCGTGCATAGGGACGAGCTATACAACGCCATGTCTAGTTTTGACATTCCTGCCAAACTCGTCAGGTTGGGCAGGATGACGATGGAGAATTCTCGCTGCTCCATCCACGTCGGTAACGAATTCACCGAGACCTTCAATGTCAAAAAAGGTTTTAGACAAGGCGACTCGCTGTCATGTGACTTCTTTAACATCATCCTGGAGAAGATCGTGCAGAACTCACACGCCAACACTAGAGGCACGATCTTCCAGAAGTCCGTACAACTTTGACGTGATTGGTAGAACACAGCGAGCCGTCAATGAGGCGTTTGCTGGCATTCAGGCGGAAGAGGCTAAAATGGGTCTAGCGGCAAAACGAAGAATATGCTGTCATCAAGAAAGGACGCACATCATCGACAACTTAGCCAAAACGTCACAATGGACAGCTATAAGTTCGAGGTAGTCAAGGACTTCGTCTACCTCAGCTCCGCAGTAAATAGTACGAACAACATCAGTACCGAATTATTCTTGCCAGTCGCTGTTTCTTTGGACTCAAGAGGCAATTCAGTAGTAGAGCCCTCTCTCGAAGGACCAAGCTAATATTATTTAACACTTTGATCATCCCTGTCCTGCTCTATGGTACGGCGGCATCGACTATCTTAAAATCGGATGAAGAAGCACTTGGTATTTTCGAGAGAAAACTTCTGCGTTCAATATTTGGCCCTGTCTGCGTTGATGGTTATTAGAGAAGTTTCAACCACGAACTGTACGGGCTGTACAGCGACATGAGCCTAGTCAGGCGTCTATGGATTCAACGCCTAAGATGGCTGGGCCATGTAGAGCGCATGGACAACACCGCTTCAGCCCTAAGAGTCTTCGACTCCGAACCAGTGGGACAACGCAATAGAGGTCGATGGCGCACCCAGGTAGAGTAGAACCTCAACCGACTTGATGTGAGCAGTTGGAGACAGCTGGCTAAAGGTCGTCCAGCTGGAGAGGCTTACTGGTTGAGGCACAGGTCCACTCCGGACTGCAGCGCCACCAGAAGAAGAAGGTGTGGACCATTCGAACAGTTTCGCAGGGCCTCTGTACAACTGAACAACCGTTGCTATTTAGAGAAGAATAATCAAAGCGAAGTGAGGAGGCTGATTGGTAATGCAAAATTCAACAAAAGCTGCCACAAATTCTAAAATCTAGTCATTGAAGTAGTTGCGTTGTATGGGCCATAGCATTACCTGGCAAACCCCGCAGGCTGTTGTTATTTCATTACTTCTGTAAATACAAGACCTACACTTCTGACGATCTGAAATAACACCAACCACGTAATATGTATATTTAATCTATTTAGTGAAAGCAGCTGCATTTCTCGCATTCATGTCTATGACCTTGCGCACCGAACATTGCGCGGTTCTCCCGATAGAGCTCCCTAAGCTGAAGAAAAAGGAACTCAGCTTCACTAGTCAGGCCAAATACTAAGGCGTAATTTAAGACAGCTAGTTAAGCTGGAAAGCGAACATTAAGGAACACATTAAGAAGGCGGCGGCAACTGTTTACACATGTAATAGAATCCTTGGTCCGACATGGGCAATTAAACCAAGAATAGCTCACTGGATGTATACGGCTGCTGTTAGACTGATCTTAAAGTACGGTATCTTTGTATGGTGGCCAGCACTGAATAACAAATCCAATCTTAAATCGATAAGCAGTATTTAAAGAACAGCTTGTATCTGCATCACAGGGGCATTCCGATCCACCCATTCCCATGGACATCTATGGGAAGCTTGTAGCTACCAAGGCAGCGTTAAGACTACGCGAGTGCAACCGCTGGAACAGATCACACAGCTTAGGTCAAACGGAGATAGTCAGAAATTCGAGACTACCAACGCATGCAGATTATACAGACTTCGAGTTTGAGTTCAAAACTCTCATCCCAGGCAGAGAAGATTGGGAAAAAGATCTGGTAAGAAAACCAGGCTTACTGGAGATCTACACAGATGGCTCAAAAACAGACAAGGGCAACGGCCTAGGAGTATTCGCGGCAACGCCAAATATATCCTTTTCCCTGTCTCTTCGACTGCCCGACTATAATATTCCAGGCAGAAGTTGAAGCTATCCAAGATGCTGCCCGCTTACTGTCAATGAACCCGATAGACGGGCTATCTTTCGCCATCTACATAGATAGTCAGGTGGCCATTAAGGCTCTGAATACTCCATCAATTAAATCGACTATGGTAAAACTTTACCGTCTATCTCTTAGTGAGAATGCGGTTAGATGCAACCTAACCCTATGCTGGATCCCTGGGCATAGTGGTATTCCAGGCAACGAAAGGACCGACGAGTCAGCAAGATTAGGGGTGGAATTGCCACTGGCAAATAGTCAGGACACCCCATATCCCTCACTCCAAGTTATAAACACCATGTTACTTACAGATGCCTTCAACTCCGCTCATCGGACGTGGATGCAATTAGATACTTGTAGGACTTCGAGGCTTATTTGGCCCTCACTAAATCCAAACAAAATAAATACACTCCTAAAACTAAACAGGAATGTAATAAGGAACGTAGTGGGCATTATCACCGGCCACTGCCTTCTCGGTATCCATGCCAGAAGAATGAGAGCCCCCACAACGACTACTGCAGAAGCTGTAGAGCCGAAGAGGAAGAAGAAACTACGCTTAACCTCCTCGGCATCTGGCAAGCCCTTGCGAGAACTAGAAATGATATACTAGGCAACTACTTGTTCAGTAACCTAGAGGAAATGTCACACTTAAAGATAACCAAGTGGCTGTAAATCAGTACAGGAGTGGACTTGTCAAAGTAGGCCCCGGACTGTAGCGCCACCAGAAGAAGAAGAAGAAGAGGAAATGTCACACTTAAAGATACAGTGTAGCTAAGTCAACATACTTTTGAATCCGTGGACAGATCTTATTGAAATTTGAAACATAGTACATGTACATGTGTTCAAACGGATGACTCATTAATAGAGCAAACTTAAGTGAAAAAAAAGTATAAAAATGATCACTTTTTAACCACGAACAGATTTCTTGACACTTGTACTGTTTGCACTTTTCTTTAAAATCGCTTTAATCGCTTCAAGAGTTACATATTTATTATTTCGCAGAACTAGTGTTCGTCACAGCTTGGTCATTTCAGCCTGATTGCCATATTTTGCAGCTTAGGTCAACGTATTGCTACGTACACTTAAAAGGCTCTTGTGGCCAAAGTGCTCGGTAAGAGGATATGAATTTTGCAAAATCAATCAAGTTTTGTGACATGAACAAAGTCAAAACCGTCTTTTTTAAACTCGATACAGCGAAACAAATTCACAAAAACTCAAAGAGTATTAATTAAAAGTTTTTTTTTTTGCCACCTATGATTGAAGCTACTTATCGAAGGTATATTTGAAGATTTTTTTATTTTAAATAGCCAAGGACAAGCCAATAGAATGATGTAGAAAGATACAGAATTTATTTTATGAAGCTTGGGATAAAGACATGGAAACTTTTGTTAAAAATATGACTCGCAACTTGAATAAATATTTTTTTGACTTGTAAATAAGTGTATAGTATATACATATTTATATATATCAAAAACCGCTTTGAAATCATAATCTCAAATTATGATCATCTAAGAGTACTTATACATAAAACTGAGATGGCTACAGAGCACATTCTCCAAATACCCTTTTTCCGCTGCTAACCCACTGTGCTCCGTGGCGTAGTTGGTTGGTGCGTCAACTCCTACGCAGAAGATGCCATATTTGATCTCCGAATTTAGGTGGGTAGTAGGTGGTTTCGATACACTTAGGCCATAGTAGGCCCACTGTACTGCCACGTGGATTTATCAGAAAAGAAAGGGGGGATGGGCCGGCTTGGTTATTACGACAGCCAGTCAGATTTGTCGACGAAGTCTAATAGCGATTTGATTGATGTCTCTCTCAGTTCGCTTAGATTATCAAAGAAGTAGGAGCCTAGAGTAGCTTGCCTAGCTGAGGCAAGTCCCGGGCAATTGCAGAGAGGGTGTTGTACACTTCCCTCTTCTTCCTCGTCTCGGCAACTTCTGCAGAAATCGTTAGAAAATAGTCTTAGTCTTTTTGCGTGTACACCTAATATGCAGTGTCCGGTAATTATACCCACTGCCACGCTAACTTTGGGTCTTTTTAATGATATCAGACTAACAGATCCTTTGGGGTCAAGACTGGGCCAGATTTGTTCGGTAATTTGGCACGTGTTGCCTGTGTTCCATCTCGCATTTGCTTTGTTTAGTGAGTTGTAACTTAAGGGATGCTATAGGAGTCCCTAAGTTACAGAAGGATCTGTCATCTGGCAATTTCCCATAACGTCTCTATGGCCCGGGACCCAACACAGGCGAAGTCGAAACTGTTCGAATATCTCGTCAAGAGATGTGCGACAGCTTATGACTATTTTTGAGTTTGTAGAGAACGATGTTAGGGATTTGATTGCTGCCTGGCTATCCGTAAAGATGCAGATATCACGGGCGGATATCACGTTCCACCTCAGTCAAGGCAGGGCTTCGCTGATCGCCATTATTTCCGCTTGGAAAACACTGCAGTGATAGGTAGATGAATTGATTAATTCACATTAGGATCGCAATCTATTATAATTGACGGCTTAACCTCTTTCGAGTCACTGACAATGCTCAAATTGTATTCCTGTGAAGAAAAAGGCTTGGCCGTGCGATCGGTATAAGACTGTAGGTTCCTTCCACGCTGCAGAACCTACGCCCAGGTCCTCTTCGGACTGTAGCGCCAACCATATTATGTTATACCATTATTATTAAACGACACCATACTCCTTCATCAAGTGCTCCCTGATCTGCATACACCTCGGAATGGTCTCTATAAACACATAAACACCGAACCAAAGTGCACGACGTCGTTGTCTGTTGTCGTCGTTGACTCTGCTATAGAATATGAACTGAACTCACCTGCAATGCAGTTCTTCGTTTGCAGGAATTCGTTGCGTTTTGTGCTGTGCTGTGAATTTAATTCTTTTTCATTTTAACTCCATCAGCCATACCTTCAAACAAATCATTTGCTATTCGCCGAACGAAGACCACTCATTTTATTCTTTTTCAGAAAAAAAATATTGTTTCCAGCTCTTGAGCGAAACTGTTTTCAATTGTTTTGTATATTTTTTCATTCAATTTAAAAGTTGGACGTCAGTTGGCGACTGGCTTCAGTTTTTCATATTTTTGCCTTTAATGAGTTCTCTTTTAAGTAAATTTTAATTGATTCACTGGTTTGTTTTTTGTTTTCACCCCGACTGCTGCGACAGTTGGTTCAGTTCAGTTTTTTCTTTGAAATTCCTGGTCGGTTGCCTTTTGTTTCTTGTCCATGGCACCCCGGACACCAGTTTCAATAGGTTTTTTTTTTCAGCTTTTATTTCGCATTTTTCATTAATTTTTTTTTTTTGTAGAATTTTCCATGAATTTTTTGAATGGATTTAATTAGTATCTGAACTTTATCCTTTTCACTTAAGGAAACATTTAATTTGCTCTGGTATGAGAACATTTCGATTACGGAAATCCCAGTAGAGGTCCCCAAAGTAAAATATGAGTGAAAAAGATGACGTGTAGGACTTAAGGTTTAAAGAATGGTTCACATCTCGGAAGCGGTGCGTTTTTCGGCGATGTCGCATCATGTGAGTGCGTTGCCGAATGAAAAGACGCTTCTTTAGAGGCCTAAATCAGGCAGTTGCTTTCGGCGAAAGTGACGTCTAGGATTGGACCTAGAAAAATCGCCCATGTATAGAAAGCCCCACGTGAAAGAACAATAGCACGCACACCACAAGTGGTTACTGAGAAGCTAGGCCCAGGTCCACCTCAGACTGTCGCGCCACCCATTTTATTTTTATTATAGAAAACCGACGGATCTTCCTTATGGACTAGTGCATGGTCAATTTTGCATCTGATCTCTGCTCCCTACGTTGACTGGATCTCTCTGCTTATGTCATTTGACTATTTCCAGTTTTACAACGGGGTAGACTTGGCTATTAGGGTAGACCTTCTTTTTCTTCTGCTGCTTGCTACAGACAGTCCAGGATCCAGGATCTGTGCTTCAGCCAATAAACTTCTTCAGCTGACACGCTCTCCACTTGTGTGCGCCATCTGTTCGTGCGTTCTCCTACTGGCATGAAGTCGAATACATTTCAGGCTGGAGTGCCTAGCTAGGCTCATGTTTGCTGTACAACCCATACAATTCGTAGTCGAATCTTCTTCTCCAAATGCAATGAAGACAATACTTTTGTCTTGAGAAGGGCGAGGGTATCTTTATCTGCTCTTGAGATTGCCCAGTGTCTTATATGCAGCTAGCGTGGTCCGTCGAGATACGTGTCTATTACTTAATTGCTTCCTTAGCCCAAAAAAACAGTGGTACGAGTAATACCGTGATAAGTCTCTATACTTATGTCATTCAGAGTATTTACTGCGGAGCCAATTTAGCCGAAGTCCCTGACTACCTCAAAACTACCTGGTCTAGCCGTCGATGGAGTGTGGTCCACCATTTTGCCCATTTTGACCCACTCCGATACAATGGCACTGATAATGTTCAACTACACTGAAATTGCAAATTTTTGTCCTAAGTGTGTGTCGGAACGACTCTTGTTCGACAGAATATAGTACGCCTTTCCACCTTAAGACCATCTCGTCGCGCCTATTCAAATGCCGTGAAAACGCGTGAACGTGCGCGATTAATTTTCTCGAGATGCTGAATTCGGTCATATCACAAATCAATATCAAGTCGTTCCTCTCGACAAGTGCTGTCAAAATCAATAAAAAATCAAAAATAACATCGAACATCGTAAAGTTTCCTACGGGTTTTGAAGTCTACATACAGTCAAAACCGTTTATAACGACATCGGTTAAAACGACATATCGGTTAAAACGACATATCTGTTAAAACGACATATCGGTTAAAACGACATAACGGTTATAACAGCCAATTACATACATAGGTCCCCGCTGTGGTCCATTATAATCCCATTGAATATCGTATCGCTTACAACGACATCAGTTAAAACGACATATCGCTTACAACGACCAATTTTTTTCCCAATCCAATTTTGGTTACAACGACTAAAATCGAAGCAGCTGCTGGCGTGACAGGATTTTTTTCTAAAGCAATATAATGCAACTGTGACATATCGGTTATAACGACCAAATTCATCAGTCCCTTGAATGTCGTTATAACCGGTTTTGACTGTATAAAAAAATTAATCTCTGTCCTTTGTCACTGTATAACTTGAGAACGACTTCATTTGTGCCCATCCGTCTTTATATCACGGGTTTTTTTTATCAGTGGTGGTAGGTATGTAGCCTAAATCCGTTTCCGCTTCCTCTTTGATGGCCGAGCAACCCTCCAACCATATCTCGTTGTCGCTTGTGTTTAACGTACGGGGATATCGGAGAATCTCTCGCTTAGTTGCTGTTCGTAAGCTCTGGCAATCTATGGTGTGCTCAGACGTTCAAAGTCAAAACGCCTCTTTCTGATACGGATCACAAGTGGTTTGTACCTTGGGCCGCAAGTAATCCGCTTCGCAATATGTGCAACCTTTTGTGACAGCTGATATGTCGCATTCTTTTTTCCTATTCATTCCTTGTCCTATTTAGGGTTTTTTTTTTATCGCAGCAGTATCCGCCGTGACAGCGAGAGGATCTCTTCCAGTCGTTGTGTTTCCGCCCATTGCTCAGAGACAGTTAGCTTCTCCATAACGATATTTTCTTTTACTTAGGCTGCTCTTGCCCAGGGTTTTGCAAAGAACAGCCACTGCCTTTGAGTAGCTTAGCTGAACAACCACTAGTGTGTCGTCAATCCCTTAACTTTTGAAAAGGCTTTCTGCTTACTAAATATAAATTCTTCCCTCATTGCCCCATTAATAACTAACATCTTGTTCTTTCTAATTTCAGGTCGATGGACAAAAGTACATGGGTCAAGGACGCAGTAAAAAGATAGCACGCATCGAAGCTGCCGCAACAGCTCTGCGCAGCTTTATTCAATTCAAAGATGGTGCTGTCCTCACACCGCTTAAGCCATCGTGCAATCTTGATTTCACTAGTGATGAGCATCTGGAAAACGGTATTGTGAATTCTGATAAATTGGGATTTGCCGAATTAGTTGAGCTTGTAGACAAATTTGTTAAGCATGCTAAGAGTGCAAAAAAGTTGATTCCCTTCTTGAATGGCCATATGAGCATGTCAAGCAAGTATAATTTTTTGGTTTTTTTTCTGTTATTTTTGTTATTTTTTTGTATTTTATTTTATTTATATTTATTTTGTTTTTTGAATGCCCGTATAGATTTTTGTATTTTTTGTGTTGAAATATTTTTCCCTGATTTATTTGGGATTTTAGAGAAGAAGATTTTACAGTGCGCTGATGGCTGTGATAAGATAAATGGCCATGTTGGTGCTTTAGATACTCACTCAGCTTTTCATGTTGTTTGGTTTGTTGACGTTTTTCGACGACTGTGATGTCGATTCATCAAATTGGTTCTATGCTTTATTTTTTCTCCGCTCCCGAATATTGAACATTTATGCATCTGTTCTAGTACCTTCCAGAGTAGTTCGCATTAATTACTCATGTGCCCAGAAAAGCCTCATCGTTGGTAAGCAGTCGCTCGCACCAGGAGCGTTGAAAACGCAGAAAACAGCTAGTACAGTGGTAGAGACCTTTCAGAAATCGCATCCTGTATGGAAGGAACTCTGGCCTTTGAACTTTATCACCCTTGACAGGCTTAGATCCATTAGATCCATACCCTTAGTGTTTCCAGGAATTTTAGAAAGAGCATATGATATTGCAAGCATTTGTTGAGGAAGACCAGAATTATGGTGGTTGTCTTCTAGGTCTCACATACTTATAGCAACACGGGTTTCACGCTGTAATTGAATAGCCGAAGCTTGTGTGATGTGGAGAGCTAGTTGGACCTCCAGACATCGCCAAGCAAGTAGCATGCGTGGCCGGCCTTGCCTATACGAACCAATACTTCAGCTTCTGCACCTCCATCCTCAGAAGTAACAGCATTAGTTGATATCCTCGATTTTCTCATCTTGAAGGTCGTGGAGCTTTCCTGTCGGTAACGGTTGCATTTCTTTGGAAATGCCGTTGTTAGTATGGAGATGAGGATGGTCAAGGACAATGATAAAAATAAGAAATATAAAATATAAAATATAAAATATAAAATATAAAATATAAAATATAAAATATAAAATATAAAATATAAAATATAAAATATAAAATATAAAATATAAAATATAAAATATAAAATATAAAATATAAAATATAAAATATAAAATATAAAATATAAAATATAAAATATAAAATATAAAATATAAAATATAAAATATAAAATATAAAATATAAAATATAAAATATAAAATATAAAATATAAAATATAAAATATAAAATATAAAATATAAAATATAAAATATAAAATATAAAATATAAAATATAAAATATAAAATATAAAATATAAAATATAAAATATAAAATATAAAATATAAAATATAAAATATAAAATATAAAATATAAAATATAAAATATAAATATAAAATATAAAATATAAAATATAAAATATAAAATATAAAATAAGTTTAATTTAATTTAAATTTAAATAAAATAAAATTTCATAATAAAATTTTACAAAAATGAATTGTTTAACGACTTGAACTCCGTATCAAAACAGAACCCACACCGTGCATGGTGTATACGTCAGGTGACGTCTGGGATCTAAACTAGCAGCTTGCCACTAATACAGGGAGTTTCATTTCCCAGTCTCTTATTCAACTAGACACAAAGTCTAGAAGGACTCTTGCAATAAGTCCCTGTCTCTGGTTCAACACGTGGTAGGTCATTGGTGAAGGAAAGGAATCTAAACCGGACGTTCCTTGAAAGTGAAGAGCCACCTTAACGCCGGTGTTCTGCTACGAGGCCCGAGTCGAAGACTTTGGTACGGAGCTGTGTTATCCATACTCTCTACATGACCTCGTCATCTTAGGCGTTAGCTCCATAGACGTCTGACTAGGCTCATGTCGCTCTACAGCCCGTACAGTTCGTGGTTGAATCTTCTCCTCCAGAAACCGTCCACGAAAACAGGACCAAAGATCGCACAAAGATATGTTCTTTCGATGAGACCAAGGACTTCCTCATACGCTTTTGAGATTTCCCATGCGTCGAACAGCAGGACTGAGATGAACAATGTTTTATATAAAGTCAACTTGGTCCTTCGAGAGATGGTTATATTGCTCAATTGCCTCTTGAGCTCATAAAAACAGCGGTTGGCAAGAGCTACTCTGCGTTTGATGTCGGTACTAATGTTGTTCGTACTATTTACTGAGAAGCCGAGGTAGACGAAGTCCTTGACTACCTCGAAGTTATAGCTGCCCATTGTGTCGCTCTGTCCAACACGTCGATGTTCTATGTCATTTCTTAATGAAAGAATATTCCTTGCTTTCCCCTCATTCCCCGCAAGACTCATATTAGCCGCTTCCGTCTCAAGGCCAGCAAACACCTCATTGACGGCTCGCTGTGTTCTGCCAATCACGTCAATGTCGAGCTTGACAAAACAATTGTTAGGTAGGTTCCTCACTACTGCGTTAAATCGAACTCTTTCGTACATTTGAGTCGACTCACTCAATTTTTCATGTCCAAAATTTTGAGAATAGCATGACTACAATGATTGTGAAATCGGATACTTAGCTTCCGATCGAAGTTTGTTATTTCTTCGTCGGCGATAGTAATCCGTCGATCTCTTTGTACGTATATATCACTATTTCTGAGTTACTAGGCAGCGAAGCCTTGGGCAACATCAAGTGGCAGCGTTCTCAATAGTCCGTATAACTTTATTTTGACAGGACGGTGCAACCCCAGAGTTGTATATTCCGAATATTATATAATGTTAATAAATAATGGGTAGTCGAAAAAGTCTTTTCGTATTTCTAATCAAACTTTTTTCACAGACAATTCATGTGATACCCAAACATCGAGCTTCTTTTTGTAGCCAGCCTTTTTTAAATGGTTCAAAACTGTTTGATGATGAATGTTTAGTTCGTTGGCGATGTCATGGCTGCTTATAATCTCATCGATAGGTCGACCAGAGCGAAGTGCATCTTTCACATCGAAATTTCCAGAACGGAAGCGAACCATTGTTGTGCTACACGAACTGATACAGCATCGTCTCCGTAAACTTCAGAAATTTCATTGGTGGCTTACGTGGCACTCTTCCCTTTTATATACAAAAATTTCAAAATATAGCGAATTTCTTCATTATTTCACTCATTTTTGAACAGCTGTAACTTTTTTCCAACTTCTCCGAATTTAAGCTGAAAGTGTCACCTTTATAACACCATATGGTATGACATAATGTGATTCATAGCATTGGAGATAGACGACTCCAACGACATCTATTGACAAAATACGAAAATACTTTTTCGACTACCCATTACATAATGTTAGCTTGACCTTTACTACTCAGTTGGAGGTATATGCCTGGTGTACGTCCAAAATAATGTCGAAGCCTTGGGCAACATCAAGTGGGGGAGACTCTTTCGATTTCATTAGTCATTCTGTACATCTGGTCAATTGTCGAGTGTTTCGCTCGATAACCAAATTGGTCGTCATGTATCAGTCGCATCTCTTCGAGAAATTTTTATCAAAAGTGTTTCAAGTATTTTGGAGATTAAATATTTGAAGCGCCGTGTCAAAATCTTCCAAAGAACCGTCTCTCCAAATGTACAAAGTCCTCCTCATCATGGACTGGCGTTCGAAAACCCTCACATTGCATACGAGATCCCTTTAATAAAATACCCATCGTCATCGAAAAAGGTTTTTATAATTGATGTCCCCTGCACTTCTTCTGCTGGCGTGCAGCACCAAATCCCAAATGTGTCCACTCGATACGGTCGAAATCTCTCTCCAAGTGAATATTTAAAAAGCTGTGTGCCCGTAATGAACATCTAAAAATATACACATCCAAGCAATCATGCACTTCAAAACATCGACTCAATAAATCATTAGTTTCGACATTTGATTTCAATCAACGATTTTTTCCTCTTCGCTTCCTCGGCGCGGCGATTCATTTTTTGATTTTCCAAATCGGCTTAATGCATCACCGAATCTCCATCCAATTGACTATCATCCACTAGAAAATGGAAAAAGAAAACGAAGAAAAAGCGAGCGAAAATCCCATGTGCAGATACAAGTTTTATATCGAAATAATTTCCTAAAATCCCCTGCCACCTTGTCACTGTGCACCTCCACCGAGCCGCCGCCTGCTAGCTCACGGGGATGGCGAGGCGATGACATGTTATCCAATCGCATACGGACGGGTAGGGCGTTCGAAAAATTGCGGAAGCAAACAAAAATGGCAACCATCAGGAGGCGAAGGCGAGATTGCATTAAGGTCGAAGTGCAATATCGGATGGTGGTGTGGCATGTCGATGGCCCAGATTGACTCCAAAATGTGTGCTCTCCACTAGCCATTGGCCTGCCCCCCGGACACAACACGGCAGAGACGCGGGAGAAGAAGTCTCAATATTCATCAATTCAAGTGGATTTAATTTTATTAACATACTCCGTGTCGACATTGAGTTGATGTGGACTTTTGCAATTGGATAAACACGAAGAGGACCTGTCGTTGGATAGGGGATTCTGGCATGCAGGCTTGTCACATCCACGAGTCGATGGGAATGACAAAAGAGTTGTTTGTTCATCAGTCTCATTGCTCCCCGCTTGAGAGTGTATTTAATGGTTTTAAAACCACTTCACGCTACTGGGTGAATCAATTTTAAATCAAGTATGAATGGATATAATTTTATAAGTGCAGTAGTATTTTAATTTCAGGCACGTACTTCTGTGTACGGCACGTGTACATCGGCTCTTTATTCAACAGTTTGTTGGTGGGTTGTCGTCAGTCTCTCTCTCTCTTGCATACAGCCGCTTTAAGATTTTTCTTCGGAAAGCGCATGGTGACATTGGTGACATTTATGCGATTTTCTGCATTATCCATTAAACTAACGCCAAGTGGTAGAGCTGTTGGCACGAAGAGGAAGATGAAACTACGCTTCATTACCTCGGCATATGGCCAGCACTTGAAAGGTCAAGAAAAAACTAGGTAGCTATTCATTAAATAGCCTAGGAGAAATGTTGGACACAAATATCCTGGACTTAGCTAAATTGATCAAAAGTACCAATTGGAAGTAACCCAGTAAGGGAGTGCATAATCCAAGATATGTCACTAGTACCCTGATCCTAGGTGATCTTTCCAGATTCTCAGTATCGACTGTGAATCTACTACGTCATGACAGGCTTCTGTCCGAATTTTGTATCCATTGGATAGTAAGAACCTTTGCATTTAGAAACCTGTGCCATAGCTGCCGATTAGTGATATCACAACGGATCCAATCAGGGTCTAGGTGGGCCAGAACTGTTTCGGTTGTGGCAATCACATTAACCTAAAGCTAAGCTTGAAAAGGTTTGATAGTCAACAGTGTCTCTGTAACTGGAGAAAAAAGTGCAGATGGCGCCACTTACGTTCGTAATGTTGTCTCAAATTCCAAGGTGATCTACAAGTCGAGATTTCTATTGTTTGTTATTTAAGCCAGATACGGAATCAACTTCAACTTCCAATTTCCAACTACTATCATCCAGTCGTCTACCACTGGTGGAGTTTTCCCTGATGGGCCGACCGTGTCTAACTAGTTCGTCAGCTTTATCGCTCTCCGTCAACAGACACACCATGTGGTTAGATTGGGTATATCTCCTTCACAGATATGCGAGAGTGTTTGACTATCCTGGAATTCGTGAACGGTTTTTTTTATGGCTGCTTGCCTGTCAGTGTAAAGATTTATAGGATTTCCATCCATCCGACTCATCGACAGAAATCAAGCAGTCTCTCTGAAGGCTTCAGTGCTTTTAGTATTCCAAACGACGCCGAGATGATGGTTGCGTTGATTCCAACACCAGTTCCGTCCTCCGTTTTTGAACCCATCGGTATGGATTTTTATATCGTTTGTGTTTCTGACAGTGTCAGCTGTCTTTTCGTCGCAACTCGGGATCGAGTATTCGTATTCTTCCAAAGGCTTCATATAGTCTCTACATGCCTAGGGATTATCGCATGTGCCTTATTACGTGAATTAAACCGACTGCATTTTCTGAGTCTTCAACCGCATTGGTAGCCTTTCGTCGGATGTCGATTGTGAGTAGAATGCGTATAACCTCTAAAACAAGTATAAGGATGGATCTCAGTGGGCCTCAGTCATGCGTAAGCACGCTGATTTTAGAATTTTGTTCATCTTTTTGAAATTTTCTTTGATTTTCCGTGCTGGCCACCACACCAGTACACTATCTGTCAGTATCGAACTCACAATAATAGTGTAGAACATCCAGTCCCCATCGCGGTCCAAGAGGATTCCTGCACTCGTAGATGCGAATTGAGGCTTTCCCCGAAAAATCTCTGGTTTAGTTTTCTGTCTAGAATTACGCCTAAATATTTGGCATTGGTGGTCGATGTATGGAATGGTGCAATGATGGAATACATCTCCTATGCCTAGAGTCCCGATGCCTTGTTAAACGTCATGATCTCTAAGCGACCAGTGGCCTGTTGACTAGACTAGCTATAGATATAGATCTTTTGTTTTAAATTTTTTTATATTCAGGCCATATTTTACTTGATGTTGCGCAGATCGTCAGTCCCGCCGATCTAATGTTTGCTGTTTCACGGAAGTGTGAAGGTACACTAGGCTTAACTGCTTGATAGCTGAAGGGCAGATCCCAGTGTAGGAAGTACATCGGCCCTTTCCCTGTTTCCTGGGATGTCACTGTGACCTGGAACTCATATAAGAGAAATTAATATGCCTTCTATCGACGCTAGCTCGGTATTCTTGTACTAATTTTAATTTGGAAGCATAGGGCGCATAGCTTTGATGGCTGCTTGACTATCAATGAATATGGCAATCCTCTGCCTTGGCAAAATATTTGGGTGTGCTTTGATTTGACGACATCTTTCCCGAATTGCGAATAGTTCCGCTTAAACCACGCTGAAATTGCCGGTCAGTCTGCAGGCTTTATGGATGTTCAGGGATTCTAAGAACAGACCGACTCCGCCGCCCATCTTAGAGCCGTCAGTGTAGATTGTCCAGATGAAATCCCTGCACATCTGCCCACTATGCCATTCCGCTCTTTCTGAGATGAGAATGTCAAAGTCATTTGATAGATAATTCTGGGGCTGAGGACCATATAGTATGTTGGCCGTAGGGGATGATACCAGATCTCTTAGTATATGATCAAGGATAGATAGGGTTTTGATTTCCAGCATCCAGACTCTTTGAAGAGTGTTTTTAAAAGTAGATCCACGAGCAGAGCATATAGCATCACCATAAGAGCATCTGACGGAGTCGACCCTAGAGCGCCTGTGGTGCTAATGCATGCTGTTCTTTGAACCGTGTTCAGTTTGACAATGTTGTATCTTTTTCATAGGGCCGGCCAGCATGCTAATGATCCACATGTTAGAATCGGACATACTACCGCCTTATACTCGACTTTATTTGGAGATGCCACTTTTTTTCGAGCGTTCTACTGCATGCGTAAAAATGTTGGTTTACGTTTAGCTTCCAGCTGAGCTTGGGTCTTAGTGGTGAAGAGCATCAGTTCCGTTTTGCTTAAGTTGATGCCTAGGCCACATCTTGTAGCCCAGGTACATACTTTACTCAAAACGTTCCTCATGATCTCTCTGATCACAGTTGGTTATCAGGGAAGTGATAACAAGATAACCATATCATAGGCTACTTCTACCTGCTCTTCCCTGTCTATTGTTAATAGTGTGTTGTTCATAACAATAAGCCAGGGGAGAGGAGATATGACACAGCTCTGCGGCGTACCTCTACTGGCGAATTTGGTTAAACGACCGTTGCTTGAATTCGCCGAGTGCTAAGTGTTACCATACTTAGCCGTTGACATTGAAAGTTTTCGACACCTAGTTCTATACTCTGTTAATTATCAAGGATCGTTTCCGTATGAACGTTTAGCATTTCATTTAGCATTACACCTCTCATCACTCGAAAGAAAGACCCCGATATACTTGAACTTATCCATCTATGTATTGTAATTGCAATGGGACTATACTAACATGTGGAGTGCATTGAACAGCTGTTCTGCAAATAAATAATAATTTCATTTGTATTCGCGGCATATGCAAAATACTACCTGTTCTACCCCGGGATATTATCTCTACCCCCACCCCAGACCCTTCCTCCCCCCACCCCAAACCCTCCCGCCTACCACCTTTTACGTTTATGGACGTAAAGCTTCGGATAATCGATGTCAAAAACAATGTCAAATCGACCTTCAATGTTAGCAAAACAAAACCTATTATTAATTGAGGATTAAGATAATTTTACGGAATTTCATTGTAATCCTCATTAATCATGTAAGCATTTCGCAGAAACAATTCTTTTTTCTTGGCATTTTTCATGGATTCTTTCTACTTAAGCATGGCAAGCAAATTTGTTTTTTACGAGTAGGAATATAGAATGCTTTGAGTTCCTTGTTATTTTGAATGAATGAATCCATTCTTGTTCTTTGACGTGAAGTAGTTATCGCGTTGGATCAACAGAGGTTGAAAAAAATAAAACACTTAACATTTAAATCAACTGTACGCTTTATTGATAGATTCATTCCCTTTTGCGGATTACACAATTCAAAGTATCGTTTTGAGTTTCATAATAATTCCATGAATTCATGATTGCAAACAATTCTTAGAACTCGATCCAACAAATAGAAATCTTTGAATTAATCATTCAGAGAATTACTTTCTAGTGTTAACATTTCGACGTTTTTAGAAGCAATTAGGGAATGGTGCGATATGAGATGGTGCTCGCAGTTTTGAGGAGTGGGAGCTTTTTCATGGTAATCAGTAATGGGAAGGGAATGAATGGTAAACTTGTTTTTTACATCGACGTCCACATCAATGCTTTGCCAACATTGCACTTTTCTACTCCTATAAAAAGGGTTCGACGGCCTAGAAAACTTTAAAGAGTTCGACGAGGGAGCTCCTCCGCTCTCTGACCACAAGAATCCAAAAATCCCGACCCGAAACCAATGTAGTTAAATGGATGAGACCCCCTTAGCTCCCTGTACACCGGAAAAGTCGTGGTTGAGTTGAGACTATCCAGGCGATCCGCGATACCGAATTTTTGTCTTGCATCAGACCATGCTTATCCGTATGGTGGAATGGTTCTGAGGAGACGAAGCCATTATGCCGTACCCTCTCGAGGTATTATGAATCGGGGTAGTACTCCCCAGAGATCAGCTTGTTGGCTGAGTTCATTGCTCTGGCAGTGTTCCCTCGAATCATCTTCAACAGGAAATTGTCCACCCTTATCAGGTTTGCCATGTTGTATAAAAATCCATGGACATTTGTGCTGGGACTCTGGTGTTTTGTAAAGACGAAAGCAAGCTCTAACCCAACCCTCTCAAACAGTCGAATCTTTTCCATCAAACCGACACTCATGTTGAACGACACGTGACAGTCATAGCATTGGCCGGATGAGGACCACGTAGAAGATGACCTTCACCCTTGCTTCAAGTTGGCTGTCGTGAAACAGTATTATTGTATGGACGGAATAGCCCTCGAACTCTGGCCAGAACAGGATCAACTTGTTTGAATATAAATTATGATCAAGCCAGAGCTCCGGCTGTGAACTACATTCCTTGCCCATGTTGTCCAACACTGGAGAACTTTCGCCAATTATTTTTCGTATCGACTGAGGCCTTTGCAGGGTCGACAAGTGTATGTTTTAGAAATGCACTAAAAATAACAAAATTAAATTGTGTCCATGTCGGTCAGGTGGCTGCCTCAGCTGGCTTCGCAGTAGTGCATTCAGTCACCTCAATTTTTCAAGCCATTGTTGGATCATGCTTTAATTATTTCCGAATTGTGGGGACCATGAGTGTTGTCCACTAGCATACCAGTCTCACGAACTTTTTGCACAAGCTTGCGTACAATAGTCACGGTGGGTGCGTCATGTCGACCAAAAATTCCTTTCAAAAAACGCACTGTTTGCGCTACACAGCACTTAATTTGGACGTTTTCAAAATCCTCCAACGTTACTCAAGCGTAAAGCGAATCATTTCGTTCCGCGGAGATATGATACTGACTTTCTTTCAAGATTTGAAGCGAGAACAGATGTCAGTGTCAGAATAACCTGATTTAAAAAATGTTATATGGGCCACCCTGTACAACGGCGCATAGAACAGAATCGTTTCCGACTTCTTGAAGTTGATACTGACTTTCTTTCAAGATTTGAAGCGGGAACAGATGTCAGTGTCAGAATAACCTGATTTAAAAAATGCTATATGGCCCACCCTGTACAACGGCGCATAGAACAGAATCGTTTCCGACTTCTTGAAGTTGATATTCAATGAATCGAAGTTACCCTGCGGGATATTAGTCATGTTCTCGATTGTTGAACCTGATCTGTGCACTATCAAGTAGTCGGCGCATGCAATAACTTATGGAAGAGAAGTTATAAGATCGCATAAGTAAATGTTAAACAAGATTGGCGCCCTATTTGAGACGGTTTCTTACTTAAAAAAATACCCGTAGAGCGCAGATTACCATTCTTGATGACGCGACTCCTGCTGGTAAGCAGGTTAGGCAATGCAGTGGTTTCCCTATTCGATTGAGCTTGTAGAATGTGTCAGAGGTCTTCTCCAGGTCAACCAAGCAGGTACTCGTATATTGTTTCTTGGTCTTGTTCCATTGGAGTTCTATCCGACGCCAATTTCGATGCGGCATGAATAGTTTCATGCCCAGCCTTGAAACCGAATTGGCTATACGGAATAATGTGAGGGCATTATTAACACCCTTCTCAAATGTCTTCGTTGTGTACTGTGAACTTCAGATAGAAGAGATTCATTCTTTTGCACATTTTTACATCAGACTAGATATTTTACCTCCGCAACGGTCACAATACGACTGACTATTCTTTTTTTATATGTATTTTATTGTGGCATGAATTTCACAATTAATTATTTACATAATTTATTTACAGAGATTTGATTTTTATTTAATCTTACATCTACAAAATAATACAACTCGTCAATCAATATACAAATTTTATAGTTTTTATAATGATTTGACTGACTATTCAATTCCCTATAGTTTGTCCATCCTCATCGTGTCCCCATGATTATACGTTCAGATTATCTCTGCCTTCGCCATCATCCTGTTCAGCCTGATTAGGCACGGGTGTCTCTGAATCTGATCCAGAATCAAATTTGCGACTCGCAACTGAATCTTCGTCGTCCATGTCCATAAGGCCTTCATCTGGTACCTCACACCACGACTTTATCTTCTCCAAACTTACCACTGTACATTTACGTTGATTCCTCTGCGTCCCCGGAATGTCTTCCACCAAGTAGTGGCCATTCGGTAACATCTTAGTCACCAAATACGAGCGCTTTTAAAACGGTTCTAATTAGGACTTGACAAATTTCTTTTTTTTTTTAAATAAAACGCAAAACATTTGAGATATTTGAAACAAAACATTTGATATTTGAGATATCGGCCACATAATTCGGCCGAAACGGCCGCTAGTTGGGTTCAATGTTGGCTCTGAGTTCTTCCGACGTCGCAGGCTTGTTGGCATAAACCTATGACTTTACGTGGCCCCACAGAATATAGTCAAGCTGCGTTTAATCGCACAAACGAGATGGCCAATGGCCTGGCGCATTTCTTCAGATAACACGCTCTGCATACTTACTCTTCAAAAAATCGATTGTTACGTGTGCTGTGTAGCTGTTCAAACCACATGTCGTTCAAGTCCATATCTTCCAATTCGGGCCAAAAATAATCGGTAATCATGGCGCGATAACGCTGACCATTCACAGTAACGTGACTATCGTTATCGTCCACGAAAAAATATGGCCCAATAACGCCGCCGGCTACATGCCGCACCAGTTTTTTTTTGTGGATGACGTGGTGATGCAATCACAAGTGGATTTTCACCCGACCAATAACGCATATTATGCTTATTGACGAACCCATTGACTATTTGTGAATGAGTGATCAGAAAGAGTCGGTTTTCAAGTCCCTATTGGAAAACTCTTTAGTTTCTGCGACTACCGATGCCATGTGCTCGATGGAAACCAGATCGTCCACGTAATACCGCGATGGTGTTTTATTCTTCTGATACGTCTGAATCTGTTCGATGTTTGGTAGCGCACTCTGCCTCCTGCGGTCCATCTCCACTTGGTCTGCGAATTCCGCCTTTCCAAACTCCAACAACATTTTATTTCCGAGAATATACCTCGAAGTTGTTCATACACTCGTGTGGACTGGCCTTTGTTGTCACATTCCGTGCTTCATTGAGGCTCCATTGAATTGTCCTAAAGATCCTTCTCCGCACAGTAAGTTCCATTGGAGCGTTCCACCTGGCCGTTCGCTCTTGGTGTCCTCACGGCGGCTTTGATATGCTGCACTCCGTGGCCTTCACCGTAACGCCTTTGCCGTAAAAGCTGTGCCTCGATCCGTTGCCAGTCGCCTTGGCACCCCAAAGTATCCAGATATGTCCATCAGTACGTCAAGCGCCTCGCTGTCTTCACTGCTCGCAATACGACATATTTTGTGAAGCTATCCACGATTGCTAACACGTATTTGGGTCCTCCTTTCCCTCGAGTGAAAGGTCTCAGATGAACAGTGACGACCGGAAGCGGTACGCGGTTGACATAAAAACAAACACCATAATTCAAGAGCAGCGGCTGTCACAATACGACTGACTATTCCACTCTCTACACTACTGACGGAGACTAACCATTATCTTACTCAAATTTATCAAACACTCATCAATCAAAAGTTCCGAATTCTGAGCAAATGAAATCCGTCTCGTCAACTTGGTCTACGTCATCGTTCGGCCACGAAATTGCGTTCATCATTTCAGCCAATTCGTCATCTGTCCTTTCTCGATGGCGTCTTCATTGACAAAGGACCGAATAGGTGATGAGGAACTTATGAAAAAGGCGCTGTCAACTGCCTGAGCCCAACTCCAGACAGGCTTACATGGAATTTTCTTCAACCATTGCATGAGGTGTTTTTCAAGCCACCCTTACCCATGCGCTTTAGCCAAGCACAAAGTTTTTGTTTTCTGGTTTGTCCCCTTAATCCCCTACGCTTGGACAGTCCAAATCAAAGGTAATGTTTAACAGTTTACGTTTTCGCTTGTTTGAGTTGCTTAACAAGTTTTCCAACCACCAGTAGCGCTGTAATAAAAGAGCGAACACTTCCCTTTCTGTTTTTAATTTGTTTTTGTTTTTCCTTTCTTTTTTGTTTTCCTGAGTTCCGACCCTGAGTTTTGTTCGGAATCCCCCGATTACACTCATGTTTGAGAGTTTTGAAATTTTTTTTTGTAACTTGCCCATCCCCACCCGCTGTCGACAGCAACGCCACCATATCTGCTCATCCCTTACGAATGCATTAATATCATCTCTAATTTGATCTTCTCTTCAATTTAGCCGAAGTATCGAAGGGCATGATCACGGTTGATGGACAAAAGAAGGTCCCCGACAAGGGACCGGTGATGCTGCTGTACGAGCTCTTCAGCGACGTGCACTTTGATTGTTCGACAATAGATGGCGCCCAGAACAATTGCCGCTTCAAAATGACTGTGACTGTGAATAATACCAAATTCGATGGAACCGGTAAGTACTTGAAAATTGAATTGCACATAAAAACCAAACATACACGATTTCGGAGTTGAATTTATGTCGCTGTCGGTGGCAAATGACCCTGCCATTCCGCGCCCATTGGTTTGACGTTTATTGGCGTAACAATGCCATCTCGCGGAGTAATGCCGCCGTAAAAGTGAATTTTTTTGATGACAGTCTGAGCTTGACATAAAACCATATGACGGCGACGCTCGTTCGAGGGTACAAATTGAATTTCTTTTCTCGAATTCCAGTTGACAATGTGGTTGTTTATTGTTGCTTGGGTTTTTTTTTGGATTTTTTTTCGTCCGCCCGGAAACCGGAAGAGGAATTATTCGCTGCTTGACAAGAAGAAAAATGACTTGACAGGCAGTGTCGCTGTGACAAATGAGTTAATAATTGGACCGCACACACAGCTGCCGGAGGCGGTTAAGGATTAAAATTTATACCAAGCAGTTGGTGGCGAGAGGAGGGATAATTGGACAGCGGCCAGGACGTTGTCACGGCAATCAGGGCCGAAGTTGATGAGGAGTGATTAATTACCGATGTAAGAGCTGCTGTCAGTTGGCCGATTGTGTGTTATTGACAACGAATAAGCCCAAATGGATTGGCTTGGTTCGGGGTGGGGGCGATAAATCGAGTTCGTTTAATTTGTTAATTGCTGTTCGACTGTTTAGTTGATGTGAGACTGTCATCGAGAAAGGCAATTTGGTCACTCTGGATCCAGGAGGGAAGCTGTGCCGTAACATGAACGCATTTAGTTCAAAGGGTCTTTTACATGGGCCACTTTTTGTCAAGTCGAAGTAAACGTCTAGGGACAGAAATATGTGAGAACCATCAAGCACTCCCATACGCGATTGGGCACAAATAGCTCAACCGATGACCTAAAGATTGATAGAGTAAATAGCAGCTCAATATCTAAAAGATTCCTTGCTTCGAAATCACCTGAAAACGAGATGGGATCCGTATCTGGGCATAATGTTGAAAAAAGCCAGTTAAAAAAGAAGCCAACGAAGAACATTTCAAGAATGTAGCTACTAAATCTGACTTGGATCTCCTTCAGGCGGGGTTCCATTAACACGACTAGTAGTAGTTTTCGGGTTATTTCCATACGAGATTTTGCATCGTGGCTCTTTTAGAAAAATCGACATCTGTAGGGGTGCTGGCGGTTCGTATGGAATTTTCGACAGCTTATTTCTCGAGAACGGTGCGTCCTACGAGAAAAAACCTGTACAACAGGGAAATTTGTTTCTCTGGCGTAAATTATATGAAATTTTACATCGGCCTTGAAGGAAGGTCAATCTGAATTGTTGCTCTTGACGTGAATTCACATTGTGCAAGTTTTCATCTCGCTCAATCACCGGCAAGGCGATAATTAAAATTATTTTCCCAAAAAAAGTGCCTTATCCATTAAAAATGATACCCTTATAACGGTAAATTTTCCCGCTCTCCGACCCCATCCTCTAGATCAAGTCATCAGCTACAAAATCGTCATGCATCACTTTGCTGTAGGACGCACGGTTTTTGAGATATGAGTAAAGTGAGACCAACGTTCATGATTTTTTCAATGCAGAAAAATCGACATCTGTTGGGGATCTGGCGGTTCGTATGGAATTTTCGACAGCTTATTTCTCGAGAACGGTGCGTCCTACGAGAAAAAACCTGTACATATTTTTTGTAGCTCGTGACTTGATCTAGAGGATGGCATTGGAAAATTCACGAAATTCCCATTATTTGAGCAAATTTTTGAAAAAAACAGGGAAATTTGTTTCTCTGGCGTAAATTATATGAAATTTTACATCGGCTTTGAGGGAAGGTCGATCTGAATTGTTGCTCTTGACGTGAATTCACATTGTGCAAGTTTTCATCTCGCTCAATCACCGGCAAGGCGAAAATTAAAATTATTTTACCACTAAAAGTGCCTTATCCATTAAAAAATATACCCTTATAGCGGTTTATCTGTCCCTGCTCCAGCACCATCTTCTAGATCAAGTCATAAGCTACAAAATCGTCCTGCATCACTTTGCTGTAGGACGCACGGTTTTTGAGATATGAGTAAAGTGAGACCAACGTTCATGATTTTTTCAATGCAGAAAAATCGACATCTGTTGGGGATCTGGCGGTTCGTATGGAATTTTCGACAGCTTATTTCTCGAGAACGGTGCGTCCTACGAGAAAAAACCTGTACATATTTTTTGTAGCTCGTGACTTGATCTAGAGGATGGCATTGGAAAATTCACGAAATTCCCATTATTTGAGCAAATTTTTGAAAAAAACAGGGAAATTTGTTTCTCTGGCGTAAATTATATGAAATTTTACATCGGCCTTGAAGGAAGGTCAATCTGAATTGTTGCTCTTGATGTGAATTCACATTGTGCAAGTTTTCATCTCGCTCAATCACCGGCAAGGCGATAATTAAAATTATTTTCCCAAAAAAAGTGCCTTGTCCATTAAAAAATATACCCTTATAGCGGTATATCTGTCCGTGCTCCAACACCATCTTCTAGATCAAGTCATCAGCTACAAAATCGTCCTGCATCACTTTGCTGTAGGACGCACGGTTTTTGAGATATGAGTAAAGTGAGACCAACGTTCATGATTTTTTCAATGCAGAAAAATCGGCATCTGTAGGGGTGCTGGCGGTTCGTATGGAATTTTCGACAGCTTCTTTCTCGAGAACGGTGCGTCCTACGAGAAAAAACCCGTACATATTTTTTGTAGCTCGTGGCTTGATCTAGAGGATGGCATTGGAAAATTCACGAAATTCCCATTATTTGAGCAAATTTTTGAAAAAAACAGGGAAATTTGTTTCTCTGGCATAAATTATATGAAATTTTACATCGGCCTTGAAGGAAGGTCAATCTGAATTGTTGCTCTTGACGTGAATTCACATTGTGCAAGTTTTCATCTCGCTCAATCACCGGCAAGGCGAAAATTAAAATTATTTTCCCAAAAAAAGTGCCTTATCCATTAAAAATTATACCCTTATAACGGTAAATTTTCCCGCTCTCCGACCCCATCCTCTAGATCAAGTCATCAGCTACAAAATCGCCCTGCATCACTTTGCTGTAGGACGCACGGTTTTTGAGATATGAGTAAAGTGAGACCAACGTTCATGATTTTTTCAATGCAGAAAAATCGACATCTGTTGGGGATCTGGCGGTTCGTATGGAATTTTCGACAGCTTATTTCTCGAGAACGGTGCGTCCTACGAGAAAAAAACTGTACATATTTTTTGTAGCTCGTGACTTGATCTAGAGGATGGCATTGGAAAATTCACGAAATTCCCATTATTTGAGCAAATTTTTGAAAAAAACAGGGAAATTTGTTTCTCTGGCGTAAATTATATGAAATTTTACATCGGCTTTAAGGGAAGGTCGATCTGAATTGTTGCTCTTGACGTGAATTCACATTGTGCAAGTTTTCATCTCGCTCAATCACCGGCAAGGCGAAAATTAAAATTATTTTACCACTAAAAGTGCCTTATCCATTAAAAAATATACCCTTATAGCGGTTTATCTGTCCCTGCTCCAGCACCATCTTCTAGATCAAGTCATAAGCTACAAAATCGTCCTGCATCACTTTGCTGTAGGACGCACGGTTTTTGAGATATGAGTAAAGTGAGACCAACGTTCATGATTTTTTCAATGCAGAAAAATCGGCATCTGTAGGGGTGCTGGCGGTTCGTATGGAATTTTCGACAGCTTCTTTCTCGAGAACGGTGCGTCCTACGAGAAAAAACCCGTACATATTTTTTGTAGCTCGTGGCTTGATCTAGAGGATGGCATTGGAAAATTCACGAAATTCCCATTATTTGAGCAAATTTTTGAAAAAAACAGGGAAATTTGTTTCTCTGGCATAAATTATATGAAATTTTACATCGGCCTTGAAGGAAGGTCAATCTGAATTGTTGCTCTTGACGTGAATTCACATTGTGCAAGTTTTCATCTCGCTCAATCACCGGCAAGGCGAAAATTAAAATTATTTTCCCAAAAAAAGTGCCTTATCCATTAAAAATTATACCCTTATAACGGTAAATTTTCCCGCTCTCCGACCCCATCCTCTAGATCAAGTCATCAGCTACAAAATCGTCCTGCATCACTTTGCTGTAGGACGCACGGTTTTTGAGATATGAGTAAAGTGAGACCAACGTTCATGATTTTTTCAATGCAGAAAAATCGACATCTGTTGGGGATCTGGCGGTTCGTATGGAATTTTCGACAGCTTATTTCTCGAGAACGGTGCGTCCTACGAGAAAAAACCTGTACATATTTTTTGTAGCTCGTGACTTGATCTAGAGGATGGCATTGGAAAATTCACGAAATTCCCATTATTTGAGCAAATTTTTGAAAAAAACAGGGAAATTTGTTTCTCTGGCGTAAATTATATGAAATTTTACATCGGCTTTGAGGGAAGGTCGATCTGAATTGTTGCTCTTGACGTGAATTCACATTGTGCAAGTTTTCATCTCGCTCAATCACCGGCAAGGCGAAAATTAAAATTATTTTACCACTAAAAGTGCCTTATCCATTAAAAAATATACCCTTATAGCGGTTTATCTGTCCCTGCTCCAGCACCATCTTCTAGATCAAGTCATAAGCTACAAAATCGTCCTGCATCACTTTGCTGTAGGACGCACGGTTTTTGAGATATGAGTAAAGTGAGACCAACGTTCATGATTTTTTCAATGCAGAAAAATCGACATCTGTTGGGGATCTGGCGGTTCGTATGGAATTTTCGACAGCTTATTTCTCGAGAACGGTGCGTCCTACGAGAAAAAACCTGTACATATTTTTTGTAGCTCGTGACTTGATCTAGAGGATGGCATTGGAAAATTCACGAAATTCCCATTATTTGAGCAAATTTTTGAAAAAAACAGGGAAATTTGTTTCTCTGGCATAAATTATATGAAATTTTACATCGGCCTTGAAGGAAGGTCAATCTGAATTGTTGCTCTTGACGTGAATTCACATTGTGCAAGTTTTCATCTCGCTCAATCACGGACGATGGCATAAATTATATGAAATTTTACATCGGCTTTGAGGGAAGGTCGATCTGAATTGTTGCCCTTGGCGTGAATTCACGTTGTGCAAATTTGCATCACTCTCAATCACCGGCAAGGCGAAAATTAAAATTATTTTACCACTAAAAGTGCCTTGTCCATAAAAAAATATACCCTTATAGCGGTATATCTGTCCGTGCTCCAACACCATCTTCTAGATCAAGTCATCAGCTACAAAATCGTCATGCATCACTTTGCTGTAGGACGCACGGTTTTTGAGATATGAGCAAAGTAAGACCAGCATTCATTATTTTTTCAATGTAGAAAAATCGGCATCTGTAGGGGTGCTGGCGGTTCGTATGGAATTTTCGACAGCTTATTTCTCGAGAACGGTGCGTCCTACGAGAAAAAACCTGTACATATTTTTTGTAGCTCGTGACTTGATCTAGAGGATGACATTGGAAAATTCACGAAATTCCCATTATTTGAGCAAATTTTTGAAAAAAACAGGGAAATTTGTTTCTCTGGCGTAAATTATATGAAATTTTACATCGGCTTTGAGGGAAGGTCGATCTGAATTGTTGCCCTTAGCGTGAATTCACGTTGTGCAAATTTGCATCACTCTCAATCACCGGCAAGGCGAAAATTAAAATTATTTTACCACTAAAAGTGCCTTGTCCATTAAAAAATATACCCTTATAGCGGTTTATCTGTCCGTGCTCCAGCACCATCTTCTAGATCAAGTCATAAGCTACAAAATCGATCTACGTCACTTTGCTGTAGGACGCACTGTTTTTGAGATATGAGTAAAGTGAGACCAACGTTCATGATTTTTTCAATGCAGAAAAATCGACATCTGTTGGGGATCTGGCGGTTCGTATGGAATTTTCGACAGCTTATTTCTCGAGAACGGTGCGTCCTACGAGAAAAAACCTGTACATATTTTTTGTAGCTCGTGACTTGATCTAGAGGATGGCATTGGAAAATTCACGAAATCCCCATTATCTGAGCAAATTTTTGAAAAAAACAAAGAAATTTGTTTCTCTGGCATAAATTATATGAAATTTTACATCGGCCTTGAAGGAAGGTCAATCTGAATTGTTGCTCTTGACGTGAATTCACATTGTGCAAGTTTTCATCTCGCTCAATCACCGGCAAGGCGAAAATTAAAATTATTTTCCCAAAACAAGTGCCTTATCCATTAAAAATTATACCCTTATAACGGTAAATTTTCCCGCTCTCCGACCCCATCCTCTAGATCAAGTCATCAGCTACAAAATCGTCCTGCATCACTTTGCTGTAGGACGCACGGTTTTTGAGATATGAGTAAAGTGAGACCAACGTTCATGATTTTTTCAATGCAGAAAAATCGACATCTGTTGGGGATCTGGCGGTTCGTATGGAATTTTCGACAGCTTATTTCTCGAGAACGGTGAAAAAACCTGTACATATTTTTTGTAGCTCGTGACTTGATCTAGAGGATGGCATTGGAAAATTCACGAAATTCCCATTATTTGAGCAAATTTTTGAAAAAAACAGGGAAATTTGTTTCTCTGGCGTAAATTATATGAAATTTTACATCGGCTTTGAGGGAAGGTCGATCTGAATTGTTGCTCTTGACGTGAATTCACATTGTGCAAGTTTTCATCTCGCTCAATCACCGGCAAGGCGAAAATTAAAATTATTTTACCACTAAAAGTGCCTTGTCCATTAAAAAATATACCCTTATAGCGGTTTATCTGTCCCTGCTCCAGCACCATCTTCTAGATCAAGTCATAAGCTACAAAATCGATCTACGTCACTTTGCTGTAGGACACACTGTTTTTGAGATATGAGTAAAGTGAGACCAACGTTCATGATTTTTTCAATGCAGAAAAATCGACATCTGTTGGGGATCTGGCGGTTCGTATGGAATTTTCGACAGCTTATTTCTCGAGAACGGTGCGTCCTACGAGAAAAAACCCGTACATATTTTTTGTAGCTCGTGACTTGATCTAGAGGATGGCATTGGAAAATTCACGAAATTCCCATTATTTGAGCAAATTTTTGAAAAAAACAGGGAAATTTGTTTCTCTGGCATAAATTATATGAAATTTTACATCGGCCTTGAAGGAAGGTCAATCTGAATTGTTGCTCTTGACGTGAATTCACATTGTGCAAGTTTTCATCTCGCTCAATCACGGACGATGACATAAATTATATGAAATTTTACATCGGCTTTGAGGGAAGGTCGATCTGAATTGTTGCCCTTGGCGTGAATTCACGTTGTGCAAATTTGCATCACTCTCAATCACCGGCAAGGCGAAAATTAAAATTATTTTACCACTAAAAGTGCCTTGTCCATAAAAAAATATACCCTTATAGCGGTATATCTGTCCGTGCTCCAACACCATCTTCTAGATCAAGTCATCAGCTACAAAATCGTCATGCATCACTTTGCTGTAGGACGCACGGTTTTTGAGATATGAGCAAAGTAAGACCAGCATTCATTATTTTTTCAATGTAGAAAAATCGGCATCTGTAGGGGTGCTGGCGGTTCGTATGGAATTTTCGACAGCTTATTTCTCGAGAAATTTGTTTCTCTGGCGTAAATTATATGAAATTTTACATCGGCCTTGAAGGTCAATCTGAATTGTTGCTCTTGACGTGAATTCACATTGTGCAAGTTTTCATCTCGCTCAATCACCGGCAAGGCGATAATTAAAGTTATTTTCCCAAAAAAAGTGCCTTATCCATTAAAAATTATACCCTTATAACGGTAAATTTTCCCGCTCTCCGACCCCATCCTCTAGATCAAGTCATCAGCTACAAAATCGTCCTGCATCACTTTGCTGTAGGACGCACGGTTTTTGAGATATGAGCAAAGTAAGACCAACATTCATTATTTTTTCAATGTAGAAAAATCGACATCTGTAGGGGTGCTGGCGGTTCGTATGGAATTTTCGACAGCTTATTTCTCGAGAACGGTGCGTCCTACGAGAAAAAACCTGTACATATTTTTTGTAGCTCGTGACTTGATCTAGAGGATGGCATTGGAAAATTCACGAAATTCCCATTATTTGAGCAAATTTTTGAAAAAAACAGGGAAATTTGTTTCTCTGGCGTAAATTATATGAAATTTTACATCGGCTTTGAGGGAAGGTCGATCTGAATTGTTGCCCTTAGCGTGAATTCACGTTGTGCAAATTTGCATCACTCTCAATCACCGGCAAGGCGAAAATTAAAATTATTTTACCACTAAAAGTGCCTTGTCCATTAAAAAATATACCCTTATAGCGGTTTATCTGTCCGTGCTCCAGCACCATTTTCTAGATCAAGTCATAAGCTACAAAATCGTCCTGCATCACTTTGCTGTAGGACGCACGGTTTTTGAGATATGAGTAAAGTGAGACCAACGTTCATGATTTTTTCAATGCAGAAAAATCGACATCTGTTGGGGATCTGGCGGTTCGTATGGAATTTTCGACAGCTTATTTCTCGAGAACGGTGCGTCCTACGAGAAAAAACCTGTACATATTTTTTGTAGCTCGTGACTTGATCTAGAGGATGACATTGGAAAATTCACGAAATTCCCATTATTTGAGCAAATTTTTGAAAAAAACAGGGAAATTTGTTTCTCTGGCGTAAATTATATGAAATTTTACATCGGCTTTGAGGGAAGGTCGATCTGAATTGTTGCCCTTAGCGTGAATTCACGTTGTGCAAATTTGCATCACTCTCAATCACCGGCAAAGCGAAAATTAAATTTATTTTACCACTAAAAGTGCCTTGTCCATTAAAAAATATACCCTTATAGCGGTTTATCTGTCCGTGCTCCAGCACCATCTTCTAGATCAAGTCATAAGCTACAAAATCGATTTACGTCACTTTGCTGTAGGACGCACTGTTTTTGAGATATGAGTAAAGTGAGACCAACGTTCATGATTTTTTCAATGCAGAAAAATCGACATCTGTTGGGGATCTGGCGGTTCGTATGGAATTTTCGAAAGCTTATTTCTCGAGAACGGTGCGTCCTACGAGAAAAAACCAATACATATTTTTTGTAGCTCGTGACTTGATCTAGAGGATGGCATTGGAAAATTCACGAAATTCCCATTATATGAGCAAATTTTTGAAAAAAAACAAAGAAATTTGTTTCTCTGGCATAAATTATATGAAATTTTACATCGGCCTTGAAGGAAGGTCAATCTGAATTGTTGCTCTTGACGTGAATTCACATTGTGCAAGTTTTCATCTCGCTCAATCACCGGCAAGGCGAAAATTAAAATTATTTTACCACTAAAAGTGCCTTGTCCATTAAAAAATATACCCTTATAGCGGTTTATCTGTCCGTGCTCCAGCACCATCTTCTAGATCAAGTCATAAGCTACAAAATCGATCTACGTCACTTTGCTGTAGGACGCACTGTTTTTGAGATATGAGTAAAGTGAGACCAACGTTCATGATTTTTTCAATGCAGAAAAATCGACATCTGTTGGGGATCTGGCGGTTCGTATGGAATTTTCGACAGCTTATTTCTCGAGAACGGTGCGTCCTACGAGAAAAAACCCGTACATATTTTTTGTAGCTCGTGACTTGATCTAGAGGATGGCATTGGAAAATTCACGAAATCCCCATTATTTGAGCAAATTTTTGAAAAAAACAGGGAAATTTGTTTCTCTGGCGTAAATTATATGAAATTTTACATCGGCCTTGAAGGAAGGTCAATCTGAATTGTTGCTCTTGACGTGAATTCACATTGTGCAAGTTTTCATCTCGCTCAATCACCGGCAAGGCGATAATTAAAGTTATTTTCCCAAAAAAAGTGCCTTATCCATTAAAAATTATACCCTTATAACGGTAAATTTTCCCGCTCTCCGACCCCATCCTCTAGATCAAGTCATCAGCTACAAAATCGTCCTGCATCACTTTGCTGTAGGACGCACGGTTTTTGAGATATGAGTAAAGTGAGACCAACGTTCATGATTTTTTCAATGCAGAAAAATCGACATCTGTTGGGGATCTGGCGGTTCGTATGGAATTTTCGACAGCTTATTTCTCGAGAACGGTGCGTCCTACGAGAAAAAACCTGTACATATTTTTTGTAGCTCGTGACTTGATCTAGAGGATGGCATTGGAAAATTCACGAAATTCCCATTATTTGAGAAAATTTTTGAAAAAAACAGGGAAATTTGTTTCTCTGGCGTAAATTATATGAAATATTACATCGGCCTTGAAGGAAGGTCAATCTGAATTGTTGCTCTTGACGTGAATTCACATTGTGCAAGTTTTCATCTCGCTCAATCACCGGCAAGGCGATAATTAAAATTATTTTCCCCAAAAAAGTGCCTTGTCCATTAAAAAATATACCCTTATAGCGGTATATCTGTCCGTGCTCCAACACCATCTTCTAGATCAAGTCATCAGCTACAAAATCGTCATGCATCACTTTGGTGTCACTTTGGTGATTTTACATCGGCTTTGAGGGAAGGTCGATCTGAATTGTTGCCCTTAGCGTGAATTCACGTTGTGCAAATTTGCATCACTCTCAATCACCGGCAAAGCGAAAATTAAATTTATTTTACCACTAAAAGTGCCTTGTCCATTAAAAAATATACCCTTATAGCGGTTTATCTGTCCGTGCTCCAGCACCATTTTCTAGATCAAGTCATAAGCTACAAAATCGTCCTGCATCACTTTGCTGTAGGACGCACGGTTTTTGAGATATGAGCAAAGTAAGACCAACATTCATTATTTTTTCAATGTAGAAAAATCGACATCTGTAGGGGTGCTGGCGGTTCGTATGGAATTTTCGACAGCTTATTTCTCGAGAACGGTGCGTCCTACGAGAAAAAACCTATACATATTTTTTGTAGCTCGTGACTTGATCTAGAGGATGGCATTGGAAAATTCACGAAATTCCCATTATTTGAGCAAATTTTTGAAAAAAACAGGGAAATTTGTTTCTCTGGCGTAAATTATATGAAATTTTACATCGGCTTTGAGGGAAGGTCGATCTGAATTGTTGCCCTTAGCGTGAATTCACGTTGTGCAAATTTGCAGCACTCTCAATCACCGGCAAGGCGAAAATTAAAATTATTTTACCACTAAAAGTGCCTTGTCCATTAAAAAATATACCCTTATAGCGGTTTATCTGTCCGTGCTCCAGCACCATCTTCTAGATCAAGTCATAAGCTACAAAATCGATTTACGTCACTTTGCTGTAGGACGCACTGTTTTTGAGATATGAGAAAAGTGAGACCAGCATTCATTATTTTTTCAATGTAGAAAAATCGGCATCTGTAGGGGTGCTGGCGGTTCGTATGGAATTTTCGACAGCTTATTTCTCGAGAACGGTGCGTCCTACGAGAAAAAACCTGTACATATTTTTTGTAGCTCGTGACTTGATCTAGAGGATGGCATTGGAAAATTCACGAAATCCCCATTATTTGAGCAAATTTTTGAAAAAAACAGGGAAATTTGTTTCTCTGGCGTAAATTATATGAAATTTTACATCGGCCTTGAAGGAAGGTCAATCTGAATTGTTGCTCTTGACGTGAATTCACATTGTGCAAGTTTTCATCTCGCTCAATCACCGGCAAGGCGATAATTAAAGTTATTTTCCCAAAAAAAGTGCCTTATCCATTAAAAATTATACCCTTATAACGGTCAATTTTCCCGCTCTCCGACCCCATCCTCTAGATCAAGTCATCAGCTACAAAATCGTCCTGCATCACTTTGCTGTAGGACGCACGGTTTTTGAGATATGAGTAAAGTGAGACCAACGTTCATGATTTTTTCAATGCAGAAAAATCGACATCTGTTGGGGATCTGGCGGTTCGTATGGAATTTTCGACAGCTTATTTCTCGAGAACGGTGCGTCCTACGAGAAAAAACCTGTGCATATTTTTTGTAGCTCGTGACTTGATCTAGAGGATGGCATTGGAAAATTCACGAAAAACAGGGAAATTTGTTTCTCTGGCGTAAATTATATGAAATTTTACATCGGCTTTGAGGGAAGGTCGATCTGAATTGTTGCCCTTAGCGTGAATTCACGTTGTGCAAATTTGCATCACTCTCAATCACCGGCAAAGCGAAAATTAAATTTATTTTACCACTAAAAGTGCCTTGTCCATTAAAAAATATACCCTTATAGCGGTTTATCTGTCCGTGCTCCAGCACCATTTTCTAGATCAAGTCATAAGCTACAAAATCGTCCTGCATCACTTTGCTGTAGGACGCACGGTTTTTGAGATATGAGCAAAGTAAGACCAACATTCATTATTTTTTCAATGTAGAAAAATCGACATCTGTAGGGGTGCTGGCGGTTCGTATGGAATTTTCGACAGCTTATTTCTCGAGAACGGTGCGTCCTACGAGAAAAAACCTGTACATATTTTTTGTAGCTCGTGACTTGATCTAGAGGATGGCATTGGAAAATTCACGAAATTCCCATTATTTGAGCAAATTTTTGAAAAAAACAGGGAAATTTGTTTCTCTGGCGTAAATTATATGAAATTTTACATCGGCTTTGAGGGAAGGTCGATCTGAATTGTTGCCCTTAGCGTGAATTCACGTTGTGCAAATTTGCATCACTCTCAATCACCGGCAAGGCGAAAATTAAAATTATTTTACCACTAAAAGTGCCTTGTCCATTAAAAAATATACCCTTATAGCGGTTTATCTGTCCGTGCTCCAGCACCATCTTCTAGATCAAGTCATAAGCTACAAAATCGATTTACGTCACTTTGCTGTAGGACGCACTGTTTTTGAGATATGAGTAAAGTGAGACCAACGTTCATGATTTTTTCAATGCAGAAAAATCGACATCTGTTGGGGATCTGGCGGTTCGTATGGAATTTTCGAAAGCTTATTTCTCGAGAACGGTGCGTCCTACGAGAAAAAACCTGTACATATTTTTTGTAGCTCGTGACTTGATCTAGAGGATGGCATTGGAAAATTCACGAAATTCCCATTATTTGAGCAAATTTTTGAAAAAAACAAAGAAATTTGTTTCTCTGGCATAAATTATATGAAATTTTACATCGGCCTTGAAGGAAGGTCAATCTGAATTGTTGCTCTTGACGTGAATTCACATTGTGCAAGTTTTCATCTCGCTCAATCACCGGCAAGGCGAAAATTAAAATTATTTTCCCAAAAAAAGTGCCTTATCCATTAAAAATTATACCCTTATAACGGTAAATTTTCCCGCTCTCCGACCCCATCCTCTAGATCAAGTCATCAGCTACAAAATCGTCCTGCATCACTTTGCTGTAGGACGCACGGTTTTTGAGATATGAGTAAAGTGAGACCAACGTTCATGATTTTTTCAATGCAGAAAAATCGACATCTGTTGGGGATCTGGCGGTTCGTATGGAATTTTCGACAGCTTATTTCTCGAGAACGGTGCGTCCTACGAGAAAAAACCTGTACATATTTTTTGTAGCTCGTGACTTGATCTAGAGGATGGCATTGGAAAATTCACGAAATTCCCATTATTTGAGCAAATTTTTGAAAAAAACAGGGAAATTTGTTTCTCTGGCGTAAATTATATGAAATTTTACATCGGCCTTGAAGGAAGGTCAATCTGAATTGTTGCTCTTGACGTGAATTCACATTGTGCAAGTTTTCATCTCGCTCAATCACCGGCAAGGCGAAAATTAAAATTATTTTACCACTAAAAGTGCCTTGTCCATTAAAAAATATACCCTTATAGCGGTTTATCTGTCCGTGCTCCAGCACCATCTTCTAGATCAAGTCATAAGCTACAAAATCGATCTACGTCACTTTGCTGTAGGACGCACTGTTTTTGAGATATGAGTAAAGTGAGACCAACGTTCATGATTTTTTCAATGCAGAAAAATCGACATCTGTTGGGGATCTGGCGGTTCGTATGGAATTTTCGACAGCTTATTTCTCGAGAACGGTGCGTCCTACGAGAAAAAACCCGTACATATTTTTTGTAGCTCGTGACTTGATCTAGAGGATGGCATTGGAAAATTCACAAAATCCCCATTATTTGAGCAAATTTTTGAAAAAAACAGGGAAATTTGTTTCTCTGGCGTAAATTATATGAAATTTTACATCGGCCTTGAAGGAAGGTCAATCTGAATTGTTGCTCTTGACGTGAATTCACATTGTGCAAGTTTTCATCTCGCTCAATCAACGGCAAGGCGATAATTAAAGTTATTTTCCCAAAAAAAGTGCCTTATCCATTAAAAATTATACCCTTATAACGGTAAATTTTCCCGCTCTCCGACCCCATCCTCTAGATCAAGTCATCAGCTACAAAATCGTCCTGCATCACTTTGCTGTAGGACGCACGGTTTTTGAGATATGAGTAAAGTGAGACCAACGTTCATGATTTTTTCAATGCAGAAAAATCGACATCTGTTGGGGATCTGGCGGTTCGTATGGAATTTTCGACAGCTTATTTCTCGAGAACGGTGCGTCCTACGAGAAAAAACCTGTACATATTTTTTGTAGCTCGTGACTTGATCTAGAGGATGGCATTGGAAAATTCACGAAATTCCCATTATTTGAGCAAATTTTTGAAAAAAACAGGGAAATTTGTTTCTCTGGCGTAAATTATATGAAATTTTACATCGGCCTTGAAGGAAGGTCAATCTGAATTGTTGCTCTTGACGTGAATTCACATTGTGCAAGTTTTCATCTCGCTCAATCACCGGCAAGGCGAAAATTAAAATTATTTTACCACTAAAAGTGCCTTGTCCATTAAAAAATATACCCTTATAGCGGTTTATCTGTCCGTGCTCCAGCACCATCTTCTAGATCAAGTCATAAGCTACAAAATCGATCTACGTCACTTTGCTGTAGGACGCACTGTTTTTGAGATATGAGTAAAGTGAGACCAACGTTCATGATTTTTTCAATGCAGAAAAATCGACATCTGTTGGGGATCTGGCGGTTCGTATGGAATTTTCGACAGCTTATTTCTCGAGAACGGTGCGTCCTACGAGAAAAAACCCGTACATATTTTTTGTAGCTCGTGACTTGATCTAGAGGATGGCATTGGAAAATTCACAAAATCCCCATTATTTGAGCAAATTTTTGAAAAAAACAGGGAAATTTGTTTCTCTGGCGTAAATTATATGAAATTTTACATCGGCCTTGAAGGAAGGTCAATCTGAATTGTTGCTCTTGACGTGAATTCACATTGTGCAAGTTTTCATCTCGCTCAATCACCGGCAAGGCGATAATTAAAATTATTTTCCCAAAAAAAGTGCCTTGTCCATTAAAAATTATACCCTTATAACGGTAAATTTTCCCGCTCTCCGACCCCATCCTCTAGATCAAGTCATCAGCTACAAAATCGTCCTGCATCACTTTGCTGTAGGACGCACGGTTTTTGAGATATGAGTAAAGTGAGACCAACGTTCATGATTTTTTCAATGCAGAAAAATCGACATCTGTTGGGGATCTGGCGGTTCGTATGGAATTTTCGACAGCTTATTTCTCGAGAACGGTGCGTCCTACGAGAAAAAACCTGTACATATTTTTTGTAGCTCGTGACTTGATCTAGAGGATGGCATTGGAAAATTCACGAAATTCCCATTATTTGAGAAAATTTTTGAAAAAAACAGGGAAATTTGTTTCTCTGGCGTAAATTATATGAAATATTACATCGGCCTTGAAGGAAGGTCAATCTGAATTGTTGCTCTTGACGTGAATTCACATTGTGCAAGTTTTCATCTCGCTCAATCACCGGCAAGGCGATAATTAAAATTATTTTCCCAAAAAAAGTGCCTTGTCCATTAAAAAATATACCCTTATAGCGGTTTATCTGTCCGTGCTCCAGCACCATCTTCTAGATCAAGTCATAAGCTACAAAATCGATCTACGTCACTTTGCTGTAGGACGCACTGTTTTTGAGATATGAGTAAAGTGAGACCAACGTTCATGATTTTTTCAATGCAGAAAAATCGACATCTGTTGGGGATCTGGCGGTTCGTATGGAATTTTCGACAGCTTATTTCTCGAGAACGGTGCGTCCTACGAGAAAAAACCCGTACATATTTTTTGTAGCTCGTGACTTGATCTAGAGGATGGCATTGGAAAATTCACAAAATCCCCATTATTTGAGCAAATTTTTGAAAAAAACAGGGAAATTTGTTTCTCTGGCGTAAATTATATGAAATTTTACATCGGCCTTGAAGGAAGGTCAATCTGAATTGTTGCTCTTGACGTGAATTCACATTGTGCAAGTTTTCATCTCGCTCAATCAACGGCAAGGCGATAATTAAAGTTATTTTCCCAAAAAAAGTGCCTTATCCATTAAAAATTATACCCTTATAACGGTAAATTTTCCCGCTCTCCGACCCCATCCTCTAGATCAAGTCATCAGCTACAAAATCGTCCTGCATCACTTTGCTGTAGGACGCACGGTTTTTGAGATATGAGTAAAGTGAGACCAACGTTCATGATTTTTTCAATGCAGAAAAATCGACATCTGTTGGGGATCTGGCGGTTCGTATGGAATTTTCGACAGCTTATTTCTCGAGAACGGTGCGTCCTACGAGAAAAAACCTGTACATATTTTTTGTAGCTCGTGACTTGATCTAGAGGATGGCATTGGAAAATTCACGAAATTCCCATTATTTGAGAAAATTTTTGAAAAAAACAGGGAAATTTGTTTCTCTGGCGTAAATTATATGAAATATTACATCGGCCTTGAAGGAAGGTCAATCTGAATTGTTGCTCTTGACGTGAATTCACATTGTGCAAGTTTTCATCTCGCTCAATCACCGGCAAGGCGATAATTAAAATTATTTTCCCAAAAAAAGTGCCTTGTCCATTAAAAAATATACCCTTATAGCGGTATATCTGTCCGTGCTCCAACACCATCTTCTAGATCAAGTCATCAGCTACAAAATCGTCATGCATCACTTTGGTGTCACTTTGGTGATTTTACATCGGCTTTGAGGGAAGGTCGATCTGAATTGTTGCCCTTAGCGTGAATTCACGTTGTGCAAATTTGCATCACTCTCAATCACCGGCAAAGCGAAAATTAAATTTATTTTACCACTAAAAGTGCCTTGTCCATTAAAAAATATACCCTTATAGCGGTTTATCTGTCCGTGCTCCAGCACCATTTTCTAGATCAAGTCATAAGCTACAAAATCGTCCTGCATCACTTTGCTGTAGGACGCACGGTTTTTGAGATATGAGCAAAGTAAGACCAACATTCATTATTTTTTCAATGTAGAAAAATCGACATCTGTAGGGGTGCTGGCGGTTCGTATGGAATTTTCGACAGCTTATTTCTCGAGAACGGTGCGTCCTACGAGAAAAAACCTGTACATATTTTTTGTAGCTCGTGACTTGATCTAGAGGATGGCATTGGAAAATTCACGAAATCCCCATTATTTGAGCAAATTTTTGAAAAAAACAGGGAAATTTGTTTCTCTGGCGTAAATTATATGAAATTTTACATCGGCCTTGAAGGAAGGTCAATCTGAATTGTTGCTCTTGACGTGAATTCACATTGTGCAAGTTTTCATCTCGCTCAATCACCGGCAAGGCGATAATTAAAGTTATTTTCCCAAAAAAAGTGCCTTATCCATTAAAAATTATACCCTTATAACGGTAAATTTTCCCGCTCTCCGACCCCATCCTCTAGATCAAGTCATCAGCTACAAAATCGTCCTGCATCACTTTGCTGTAGGACGCACGGTTTTTGAGATATGAGTAAAGTGAGACCAACGTTCATGATTTTTTCAATGCAGAAAAATCGACATCTGTTGGGGATCTGGCGGTTCGTATGGAATTTTCGACAGCTTATTTCTCGAGAACGGTGCGTCCTACGAGAAAAAACCTGTACATATTTTTTGTAGCTCGTGACTTGATCTAGAGGATGGCATTGGAAAATTCACGAAATTCCCATTATTTGAGCAAATTTTTGAAAAAAACAGGGAAATTTGTTTCTCTGGCGTAAATTATATGAAATTTTACATCGGCTTTGAGGGAAGGTCGATCTGAATTGTTGCCCTTAGCGTGAATTCACGTTGTGCAAATTTGCATCACTCTCAATCACCGGCAAGGCGAAAATTAAAATTATTTTACCACTAAAAGTGCCTTGTCCATTAAAAAATATACCCTTATAGCGGTTTATCTGTCCGTGCTCCAGCACCATCTTCTAGATCAAGTCATAAGCTACAAAATCGATTTACGTCACTTTGCTGTAGGACGCACTGTTTTTGAGATATGAGTAAAGTGAGACCAACGTTCATGATTTTTTCAATGCAGAAAAATCGACATCTGTTGGGGATCTGGCGGTTCGTATGGAATTTTCGAAAGCTTATTTCTCGAGAACGGTGCGTCCTACGAGAAAAAACCTGTACATATTTTTTGTAGCTCGTGACTTGATCTAGAGGATGGCATTGGAAAATTCACGAAATCCCCATTATTTGAGCAAATTTTTGAAAAAAACAGGGAAATTTGTTTCTCTGGCGTAAATTATATGAAATTTTACATCGGCCTTGAAGGAAGGTCAATCTGAATTGTTGCTCTTGACGTGAATTCACATTGTGCAAGTTTTCATCTCGCTCAATCACCGGCAAGGCGATAATTAAAGTTATTTTCCCAAAAAAAGTGCCTTATCCATTAAAAATTATACCCTTATAACGGTAAATTTTCCCGCTCTCCGACCCCATCCTCTAGATCAAGTCATCAGCTACAAAATCGTCCTGCATCACTTTGCTGTAGGACGCACGGTTTTTGAGATATGAGTAAAGTGAGACCAACGTTCATGATTTTTTCAATGCAGAAAAATCGACATCTGTTGGGGATCTGGCGGTTCGTATGGAATTTTCGACAGCTTATTTCTCGAGAACGGTGCGTCCTACGAGAAAAAACCTGTACATATTTTTTGTAGCTCGTGACTTGATCTAGAGGATGGCATTGGAAAATTCACGAAATTCCCATTATTTGAGCAAATTTTTGAAAAAAACAAAGAAATTTGTTTCTCTGGCATAAATTATATGAAATTTTACATCGGCCTTGAAGGAAGGTCAATCTGAATTGTTGCTCTTGACGTGAATTCACATTGTGCAAGTTTTCATCTCGCTCAATCACCGGCAAGGCGAAAATTAAAATTATTTTACCACTAAAAGTGCCTTGTCCATTAAAAAATATACCCTTATAGCGGTTTATCTGTCCGTGCTCCAGCACCATCTTCTAGATCAAGTCATAAGCTACAAAATCGATCTACGTCACTTTGCTGTAGGACGCACTGTTTTTGAGATATGAGTAAAGTGAGACCAACGTTCATGATTTTTTCAATGCAGAAAAATCGACATCTGTTGGGGATCTGGCGGTTCGTATGGAATTTTCGACAGCTTATTTCTCGAGAACGGTGCGTCCTACGAGAAAAAACCCGTACATATTTTTTGTAGCTCGTGACTTGATCTAGAGGATGGCATTGGAAAATTCACGAAATCCCCATTATTTGAGCAAATTTTTGAAAAAAACAGGGAAATTTGTTTCTCTGGCGTAAATTATATGAAATTTTACATCGGCCTTGAAGGAAGGTCAATCTGAATTGTTGCTCTTGACGTGAATTCACATTGTGCAAGTTTTCATCTCGCTCAATCACCGGCAAGGCGATAATTAAAATTATTTTCCCAAAAAAAGTGCCTTATCCATTAAAAATTATACCCTTATAATGGTAAATTTTCCCGCTCTCCGACCCCATTCTCTAGATCAAGTCATCAGCTACATAATCGTCCTGCATCACTTTGCTGTAGGACGCACGGTTTTTGAGATATGAGAAAAGTGAGACCAGCATTCATTATTTTTTCAATGTAGAAAAATCGGCATCTGTAGGGGTGCTGGCGGTTCGTATGGAATTTTCGACAGCTTATTTCTCGAGAACGGTGCGTCCTACGAGAAAAAACCTGTACATATTTTTTGTAGCTCGTGACTTGATCTAGAGGATGGCATTGGAAAATTCACGAAATCCCCATTATTTGAGCAAATTTTTGAAAAAAACAGGGAAATTTGTTTCTCTGGCGTAAATTATATGAAATTTTACATCGGCCTTGAAGGAAGGTCAATCTGAATTGTTGCTCTTGACGTGAATTCACATTGTGCAAGTTTTTTTCCCAAAAAAAGTGCCTTATCCATTAAAAATTATACCCTTATAACGGTAAATTTTCCCGCTCTCCGACCCCATCCTCTAGATCAAGTCATCGGCTACAAAATCGTCCTGCATCACTTGGTGTAGGACGCACGGTTTTTGAGATATGAGCAAAGTAAGACCAGCATTCATTATTTTTTCAATGTAGAAAAATCGGCATCTGTAGGGGTGCTGGCGGTTCGTATGGAATTTTCGACAGCTTATTTCTCGAGAACGGTGCGTCCTACGAGAAAAAACCCGTACATATTTTTTGTAGCTCGTGACTTGATCTAGAGGATGGCATTGGAAAATTCACGAAATTCCCATTATTTGAGCAAATTTTTGAAAAAAAACAGGGAAATTTGTTTCTCTGGCATAAATTATATGAAATTTTACATCGGCCTTGAAGGAAGGTCAATCTGAATTGTTGCTCTTGACGTGAATTCACATTGTGCAAGTTTTCATCTCGCTCAATCACCGGCAAGGCGAAAATTAAAATTATTTTACCACTAAAAGTGCCTTGTCCATTAAAAAATATACCCTTATAGCGGTTTATCTGTCCGTGCTCCAGCACCATCTTCTAGATCAAGTCATAAGCTACAAAATCGATCTACGTCACTTTGCTGTAGGACGCACTGTTTTTGAGATATGAGTAAAGTGAGACCAACGTTCATGATTTTTTCAATGCAGAAAAATCGACATCTGTTGGGGATCTGGCGGTTCGTATGGAATTTTCGACAGCTTATTTCTCGAGAACGGTGAAAAAACCTGTACATATTTTTTGTAGCTCGTGACTTGATCTAGAGGATGGCATTGGAAAATTCACGAAATTCCCATTATTTGAGCAAATTTTTGAAAAAAACAGGGAAATTTGTTTCTCTGGCGTAAATTATATGAAATTTTACATCGGCTTTGAGGGAAGGTCGATCTGAATTGTTGCCCTTAGCGTGAATTCACGTTGTGCAAATTTGCATCACTCTCAATCACCGGCAAGGCGAAAATTAAAATTATTTTACCACTAAAAGTGCCTTGTCCATTAAAAAATATACCCTTATAGCGGTTTATCTGTCCGTGCTCCAGCACCATTTTCTAGATCAAGTCATAAGCTACAAAATCGTCCTGCATCACTTTGCTGTAGGACGCACGGTTTTTGAGATATGAGTAAAGTGAGACCAACGTTCATGATTTTTTCAATGCAGAAAAATCGACATCTGTTGGGGATCTGGCGGTTCGTATGGAATTTTCGACAGCTTATTTCTCGAGAACGGTGCGTCCTACGAGAAAAAACCTGTACATATTTTTTATAGCTCGTGACTTGATCTAGAGGATGGCATTGGAAAATTCACGAAAAACAGGGAAATTTGTTTCTCTGGCGTAAATTATATGAAATTTTACATCGGCTTTGAGGGAAGGTCGATCTGAATTGTTGCCCTTAGCGTGAATTCACGTTGTGCAAATTTGCATCACTCTCAATCACCGGCAAAGCGAAAATTAAATTTATTTTACCACTAAAAGTGCCTTGTCCATTAAAAAATATACCCTTATAGCGGTTTATCTGTCCGTGCTCCAGCACCATTTTCTAGATCAAGTCATAAGCTACAAAATCGTCCTGCATCACTTTGCTGTAGAACGCACGGTTTTTGAGATATGAGCAAAGTAAGACCAACATTCATTATTTTTTCAATGTAGAAAAATCGACATCTGTAGGGGTGCTGGCGGTTCGTATGGAATTTTCGACAGCTTATTTCTCGAGAACGGTGCGTCCTACGAGAAAAAACCTGTACATATTTTTTGTAGCTCGTGACTTGATCTAGAGGATGGCATTGGAAAATTCACGAAATTCCCATTATTTGAGCAAATTTTTGAAAAAAACAGGGAAATTTGTTTCTCTGGCGTAAATTATATGAAATTTTACATCGGCTTTGAGGGAAGGTCGATCTGAATTGTTGCCCTTAGCGTGAATTCACGTTGTGCAAATTTGCATCACTCTCAATCACCGGCAAGGCGAAAATTAAAATTATTTTACCACTAAAAGTGCCTTGTCCATTAAAAAATATACCCTTATAGCGGTTTATCTGTCCGTGCTCCAGCACCATCTTCTAGATCAAGTCATAAGCTACAAAATCGATTTACGTCACTTTGCTGTAGGACGCACTGTTTTTGAGATATGAGTAAAGAGAGACCAACGTTCATGATTTTTTCAATGCAGAAAAATCGACATCTGTTGGGGATCTGGCGGTTCGTATGGAATTTTCGAAAGCTTATTTCTCGAGAACGGTGCGTCCTACGAGAAAAAACCTGTACATATTTTTTGTAGCTCGTGACTTGATCTAGAGGATGGCATTGGAAAATTCACGAAATTCCCATTATTTGAGCAAATTTTTGAAAAAAACAAAGAAATTTGTTTCTCTGGCATAAATTATATGAAATTTTACATCGGCCTTGAAGGAAGGTCAATCTGAATTGTTGCTCTTGACGTGAATTCACATTGTGCAAGTTTTCATCTCGCTCAATCACCGGCAAGGCGAAAATTAAAATTATTTTACCACTAAAAGTGCCTTGTCCATTAAAAAATATACCCTTATAGCGGTTTATCTGTCCGTGCTCCAGCACCATCTTCTAGATCAAGTCATAAGCTACAAAATCGATTTACGTCACTTTGCTGTAGGACGCACTGTTTTTGAGATATGAGTAAAGAGAGACCAACGTTCATGATTTTTTCAATGCAGAAAAATCGACATCTGTTGGGGATCTGGCGGTTCGTATGGAATTTTCGACAGCTTATTTCTCGAGAACGGTGCGTCCTACGAGAAAAAACCCGTACATATTTTTTGTAGCTCGTGACTTGATCTAGAGGATGGCATTGGAAAATTCACGAAATCCCCATTATTTGAGCAAATTTTTGAAAAAAACAGGGAAATTTGTTTCTCTGGCGTAAATTATATGAAATTTTACATCGGCCTTGAAGGAAGGTCAATCTGAATTGTTGCTCTTGACGTGAATTCACATTGTGCAAGTTTTCATCTCGCTCAATCACCGGCAAGGCGATAATTAAAGTTATTTTCCCAAAAAAAGTGCCTTATCCATTAAAAATTATACCCTTATAACGGTAAATTTTCCCGCTCTCCGACCCCATCCTCTAGATCAAGTCATCAGCTACAAAATCGTCCTGCATCACTTTGCTGTAGGACGCACGGTTTTTGAGATATGAGTAAAGTGAGACCAACGTTCATGATTTTTTCAATGCAGAAAAATCGACATCTGTTGGGGATCTGGCGGTTCGTATGGAATTTTCGACAGCTTATTTCTCGAGAACGGTGCGTCCTACGAGAAAAAACCTGTACATATTTTTTGTAGCTCGTGACTTGATCTAGAGGATGGCATTGGAAAATTCACGAAATTCCCATTATTTGAGCAAATTTTTGAAAAAAACAGGGAAATTTGTTTCTCTGGCGTAAATTATATGAAATTTTACATCGGCCTTGAAGGAAGGTCAATCTGAATTGTTGCTCTTGACGTGAATTCACATTGTGCAAGTTTTCATCTCGCTCAATCACCGGCAAGGCGATAATTAAAGTTATTTTCCCAAAAAAAGTGCCTTATCCATTAAAAATTATACCCTTATAACGGTAAATTTTCCCGCTCTCCGACCCCATCCTCTAGATCAAGTCATCAGCTACAAAATCGTCCTGCATCACTTTGCTGTAGGACGCACGGTTTTTGAGATATGAGTAAAGTGAGACCAACGTTCATGATTTTTTCAATGCAGAAAAATCGACATCTGTTGGGGATCTGGCGGTTCGTATGGAATTTTCGAAAGCTTATTTCTCGAGAACGGTGCGTCCTACGAGAAAAAACCTGTACATATTTTTTGTAGCTCGTGACTTGATCTAGAGGATGGCATTGGAAAATTCACGAAATTCCCATTATTTGAGCAAATTTTTGAAAAAAACAAAGAAATTTGTTTCTCTGGCATAAATTATATGAAATTTTACATCGGCCTTGAAGGAAGGTCAATCTGAATTGTTGCTCTTGACGTGAATTCACATTGTGCAAGTTTTCATCTCGCTCAATCACCGGCAAGGCGAAAATTAAAATTATTTTACCACTAAAAGTGCCTTGTCCATTAAAAAATATACCCTTATAGCGGTTTATCTGTCCGTGCTCCAGCACCATCTTCTAGATCAAGTCATAAGCTACAAAATCGATCTACGTCACTTTGCTGTAGGACGCACTGTTTTTGAGATATGAGTAAAGTGAGACCAACGTTCATGATTTTTTCAATGCAGAAAAATCGACATCTGTTGGGGATCTGGCGGTTCGTATGGAATTTTCGACAGCTTATTTCTCGAGAACGGTGCGTCCTACGAGAAAAAACCCGTACATATTTTTTGTAGCTCGTGACTTGATCTAGAGGATGGCATTGGAAAATTCACGAAATCCCCATTATTTGAGCAAATTTTTGAAAAAAACAGGGAAATTTGTTTCTCTGGCGTAAATTATATGAAATTTTACATCGGCCTTGAAGGAAGGTCAATCTGAATTGTTGCTCTTGACGTGAATTCACATTGTGCAAGTTTTCATCTCGCTCAATCACCGGCAAGGCGATAATTAAAGTTATTTTCCCAAAAAAAGTGCCTTATCCATTAAAAATTATACCCTTATAACGGTAAATTTTCCCGCTCTCCGACCCCATCCTCTAGATCAAGTCATCAGCTACAAAATCGTCCTGCATCACTTTGCTGTAGGACGCACGGTTTTTGAGATATGAGTAAAGTGAGACCAACGTTCATGATTTTTTCAATGCAGAAAAATCGACATCTGTTGGGGATCTGGCGGTTCGTATGGAATTTTCGACAGCTTATTTCTCGAGAACGGTGCGTCCTACGAGAAAAAACCTGTGCATATTTTTTGTAGCTCGTGACTTGATCTAGAGGATGGCATTGGAAAATTCACGAAGTTCCCATTATTTGAGCAAATTTTTGAAAAAAACAAAGAAATTTGTTTCTCTGGCATAAATTATATGAAATTTTACATCGGCCTTGAAGGAAGGTCAATCTGAATTGTTGCTCTTGACGTGAATTCACATTGTGCAAGTTTTCATCTCGCTCAATCACCGGCAAGGCGATAATTAAAATTATTTTCCCAAAAAAAGTGCCTTATCCATTAAAAATTATACCCTTATAACGGTAAATTTTCCCGCTCTCCGACCCCATCCTCTAGATCAAGTCATCGGCTACAAAATCGTCCTGCATCACTTGGTGTAGGACGCACGGTTTTTGAGATATGAGCAAAGTAAGACCAACATTCATTATTTTTTCAATGTAGAAAAATCGACATCTGTAGGGGTGCTGGCGGTTCGTATGGAATTTTCGACAACTTATTTCTCGAGAACGGTGCGTCCTACGAGAAAAAAACCCGTACATATTTTTTGTAGCTCGTGACTTGATCTAGAGGATGGCATTGGAAAATTCACGAAATCCCCATTATTTGAGCAAATTTTTGAAAAAAACAGGGAAATTTGTTTCTCTGGCGTAAATTATATGAAATTTTACATCGGCTTTGAGGGAAGGTCGATCTGAATTGTTGCCCTTAGCGTGAATTCACGTTGTGCAAATTTGCATCACTCTCAATCACCGGCAAGGCGAAAATTAAAATTATTTTACCACTAAAAGTGCCTTGTCCATTAAAAAATATACCCTTATAGCGGTTTATCTGTCCGTGCTCCAGCACCATCTTCTAGATCAAGTCATAAGCTACAAAATCGATCTACGTCACTTTCCTGTAGGACGCACTGTTTTTGAGATATGAGTAAAGTGAGACCAACGTTCATGATTTTTTCAATGCAGAAAAATCGACATCTGTTGGGGATCTGGCGGTTCGTATGGAATTTTCGACAGCTTATTTCTCGAGAACGGTGCGTCCTACGAGAAAAAACCCGTACATATTTTTTGTAGCTCGTGACTTGATCTAGAGGATGGCATTGGAAAATTCACGAAATCCCCATTATTTGAGCAAATTTTTGAAACAAACAGGGAAATTTGTTTCTCTGGCGTAAATTATATGAAATTTTACATCGGCCTTGAAGGAAGGTCAATCTGAATTGTTGCTCTTGACGTGAATTCACATTGTGCAAGTTTTCATCTCGCTCAATCACCGGCAAGGCGAAAATTAAAATTATTTTACCACTAAAAGTGCCTTGTCCATTAAAAAATATACCCTTATAGCGGTATATCTGTCCGTGCTCCAACACCATCTTCTAGATCAAGTCATCAGCTACAAAATCGTCATGCATCACTTTGCTGTAGGACACACGGTTTCTGAGATATGAGCAAAGTAAGACCAGCATTCATTATTTTTTCAATGTAGAAAAATCGGCATTTGTAGGGGTGCTGGCGGTTCGTATGGAATTTTCGACAGCTTATTTCTCGAGAACGGTGCGTCCTACGAGAAAAAACCCGCACATATTTTTTGTAGCTCGTGACTTGATCTAGAGGATGGCATTGGAAAATTCACGAAATTCCCATTATTTGAGCAAATTTTTGAAAAAAACAGGGAAATTTGTTTCTCTGGCGTAAATTATATGAAATTTTACATCGGCCTTGAAGGAAGGTCAATCTGAATTGTTGCTCTTGACGTGAATTCACATTGTGCAAGTTTTCATCTCGCTCAATCACCGGCAAGGCGAAAATTAAAATTATTTTACCACTAAAAGTGCCTTGTCCATTAAAAAATATACCCTTATAGCGGTATATCTGTCCGTGCTCCAACACCATCTTCTAGATCAAGTCATCAGCTACAAAATCGTACTGCATCACTTTGCTGTAGGACGCACGGTTTTTGAGATATGAGAAAAGTGAGACCAGCATTCATTATTTTTTCAATGTAGAAAAAACGACATCTGTTGGGGATCTGGCGGTTCGTATGGAATTTTCGACAGCTTATTTCTCGAGAACGGTGCGTCCTACGAGAAAAAACCTGTACATATTTTTTGTAGCTCGTGGCTTGATCTAGAGGATGGCATTGGAAAATTCACGAAATTCCCATTATTTGAGCAAATTTTTGAAAAAAAACAGGGAAATTTGTTTCTCTGGCATAAATTATATGAAATTTTACATCGGCCTTGAAGGAAGGTCAATCTGAATTGTTGCTCTTGACGTGAATTCACATTGTGCAAGTTTTCATCTCGCTCAATCACCGGCAAGGCGAAAATTAAAATTATTTTACCACTAAAAGTGCCTTGTCCATTAAAAAATATACCCTTATAGCGGTTTATCTGTCCGTGCTCCAGCACCATCTTCTAGATCAAGTCATAAGCTACAAAATCGATCTACGTCACTTTGCTGTAGGACGCACTGTTTTTGAGATATGAGTAAAGTGAGACCAACGTTCATGATTTTTTCAATGCAGAAAAATCGACATCTGTTGGGGATCTGGCGGTTCGTATGGAATTTTCGACAGCTTATTTCTCGAGAACGGTGCGTCCTACGAGAAAAAACCCGTACATATTTTTTGTAGCTCGTGACTTGATCTAGAGGATGGCATTGGAAAATTCACGAAATCCCCATTATTTGAGCAAATTTTTGAAAAAAACAGGGAAATTTGTTTCTCTGGCGTAAATTATATGAAATTTTACATCGGCCTTGAAGGAAGGTCAATCTGAATTGTTGCTCTTGACGTGAATTCACATTGTGCAAGTTTTCATCTCGCTCAATCACCGGCAAGGCGATAATTAAAGTTATTTTCCCAAAAAAAGTGCCTTATCCATTAAAAATTATACCCTTATAACGGTAAATTTTCCCGCTCTCCGACCCCATCCTCTAGATCAAGTCATCAGCTACAAAATCGTCCTGCATCACTTTGCTGTAGGACGCACGGTTTTTGAGATATGAGTAAAGTGAGACCAACGTTCATGATTTTTTCAATGCAGAAAAATCGACATCTGTTGGGGATCTGGCGGTTCGTATGGAATTTTCGACAGCTTATTTCTCGAGAACGGTGCGTCCTACGAGAAAAAACCTGTGCATATTTTTTGTAGCTCGTGACTTGATCTAGAGGATGGCATTGGAAAATTCACGAAGTTCCCATTATTTGAGCAAATTTTTGAAAAAAACAAAGAAATTTGTTTCTCTGGCATAAATTATATGAAATTTTACATCGGCCTTGAAGGAAGGTCAATCTGAATTGTTGCTCTTGACGTGAATTCACATTGTGCAAGTTTTCATCTCGCTCAATCACCGGCAAGGCGATAATTAAAATTATTTTCCCAAAAAAAGTGCCTTATCCATTAAAAATTATACCCTTATAACGGTAAATTTTCCCGCTCTCCGACCCCATCCTCTAGATCAAGTCATCGGCTACAAAATCGTCCTGCATCACTTGGTGTAGGACGCACGGTTTTTGAGATATGAGCAAAGTAAGACCAACATTCATTATTTTTTCAATGTAGAAAAATCGACATCTGTAGGGGTGCTGGCGGTTCGTATGGAATTTTCGACAACTTATTTCTCGAGAACGGTGCGTCCTACGAGAAAAAAACCCGTACATATTTTTTGTAGCTCGTGACTTGATCTAGAGGATGGCATTGGAAAATTCACGAAATCCCCATTATTTGAGCAAATTTTTGAAAAAAACAGGGAAATTTGTTTCTCTGGCGTAAATTATATGAAATTTTACATCGGCTTTGAGGGAAGGTCGATCTGAATTGTTGCCCTTAGCGTGAATTCACGTTGTGCAAATTTGCATCACTCTCAATCACCGGCAAGGCGAAAATTAAAATTATTTTACCACTAAAAGTGCCTTGTCCATTAAAAAATATACCCTTATAGCGGTTTATCTGTCCGTGCTCCAGCACCATCTTCTAGATCAAGTCATAAGCTACAAAATCGATCTACGTCACTTTCCTGTAGGACGCACTGTTTTTGAGATATGAGTAAAGTGAGACCAACGTTCATGATTTTTTCAATGCAGAAAAATCGACATCTGTTGGGGATCTGGCGGTTCGTATGGAATTTTCGACAGCTTATTTCTCGAGAACGGTGCGTCCTACGAGAAAAAACCCGTACATATTTTTTGTAGCTCGTGACTTGATCTAGAGGATGGCATTGGAAAATTCACGAAATCCCCATTATTTGAGCAAATTTTTGAAACAAACAGGGAAATTTGTTTCTCTGGCGTAAATTATATGAAATTTTACATCGGCCTTGAAGGAAGGTCAATCTGAATTGTTGCTCTTGACGTGAATTCACATTGTGCAAGTTTTCATCTCGCTCAATCACCGGCAAGGCGAAAATTAAAATTATTTTACCACTAAAAGTGCCTTGTCCATTAAAAAATATACCCTTATAGCGGTATATCTGTCCGTGCTCCAACACCATCTTCTAGATCAAGTCATCAGCTACAAAATCGTCATGCATCACTTTGCTGTAGGACACACGGTTTCTGAGATATGAGCAAAGTAAGACCAGCATTCATTATTTTTTCAATGTAGAAAAATCGGCATCTGTAGGGGTGCTGGCGGTTCGTATGGAATTTTCGACAGCTTATTTCTCGAGAACGGTGCGTCCTACGAGAAAAAACCCGCACATATTTTTTGTAGCTCGTGACTTGATCTAGAGGATGGCATTGGAAAATTCACGAAATTCCCATTATTTGAGCAAATTTTTGAAAAAAACAGGGAAATTTGTTTCTCTGGCGTAAATTATATGAAATTTTACATCGGCCTTGAAGGAAGGTCAATCTGAATTGTTGCTCTTGACGTGAATTCACATTGTGCAAGTTTTCATCTCGCTCAATCACCGGCAAGGCGAAAATTAAAATTATTTTACCACTAAAAGTGCCTTGTCCATTAAAAAATATACCCTTATAGCGGTATATCTGTCCGTGCTCCAACACCATCTTCTAGATCAAGTCATCAGCTACAAAATCGTACTGCATCACTTTGCTGTAGGACGCACGGTTTTTGAGATATGAGAAAAGTGAGACCAGCATTCATTATTTTTTCAATGTAGAAAAAACGACATCTGTTGGGGATCTGGCGGTTCGTATGGAATTTTCGACAGCTTATTTCTCGAGAACGGTGCGTCCTACGAGAAAAAACCTGTACATATTTTTTGTAGCTCGTGGCTTGATCTAGAGGATGGCATTGGAAAATTCACGAAATTCCCATTATTTGAGCAAATTTTTGAAAAAAAACAGGGAAATTTGTTTCTCTGGCATAAATTATATGAAATTTTACATCGGCCTTGAAGGAAGGTCAATCTGAATTGTTGCTCTTGACGTGAATTCACATTGTGCAAGTTTTCATCTCGCTCAATCACCGGCAAGGCGATAATTAAAGTTATTTTCCCAAAAAAAGTGCCTTATCCATTAAAAATTATACCCTTATAACGGTAAATTTTCCCGCTCTCCGACCCCATCCTCTAGATCAAGTCATCGGCTACAAAATCGTCCTGCATCACTTGGTGTAGGACGCACGGTTTTTGAGATATGAGCAAAGTAAGACCAGCATTCATTATTTTTTCAATGTAGAAAAATCGGCATCTGTAGGGGTGCTGGCGGTTCGTATGGAATTTTCGACAGCTTATTTCTCGAGAACGGTGCGTCCTACGAGAAAAAACCCGTACATATTTTTTGTAGCTCGTGACTTGATCTAGAGGATGGCATTGGAAAATTCACGAAATTCCCATTATTTGAGCAAATTTTTGAAAAAAAACAGGGAAATTTGTTTCTCTGGCATAAATTATATGAAATTTTACATCGGCTTTGAGGGAAGGTCGATCTGAATTGTTGCCCTTGGCGTGAATTCACGTTGTGCAAATTTGCATCACTCTCAATCACCGGCAAGGCGAAAATTAAAATTATTTTACCACTAAAAGTGCCTTGTCCATAAAAAAATATACCCTTATAGCGGTATATCTGTCCGTCCTCCAACACCATCTTCTAGATCAAGTCATCAGCTACAAAATCGTCATGCATCACTTTGCTGTAGGACGCACGGTTTTTGAGATATGAGCAAAGTAAGACCAGCATTCATTATTTTTTCAATGTAGAAAAATCGGCATCTGTAGGGGTGCTGGCGGTTCGTATGGAATTTTCGACAGCTTATTTCTCGAGAACGGTGCGTCCTACGAGAAAAAACCCGCACATATTTTTTGTAGCTCGTGACTTGATCTAGAGGATGGCATTGGAAAATTCACGAAATTCCCATTATTTGAGCAAATTTTTGAAAAAACAGGGAAATTTGTTTCTCTGGCATAAATTATATGAAATTTTACATCGGCTTTGAGGGAAGGTCGATCTGAATTGTTGCCCTTGGCGTGAATTCACGTTGTGCAAATTTGCATCACTCTCAATCACCGGCAAGGCGAAAATTAAAATTATTTTACCACTAAAAGTGCCTTGTCCACAAAAAAATATACCCTTATAGCGGTATATCTGTCCGTGCTCCAACACCATCTTCTAGATCAAGTCATCAGCTACAAAATCGTCATGCATCACTTTGCTGTAGGACGCACGGTTTCTGAGATATGAGCAAAGTAAGACCAGCATTCATTATTTTTTCAATGTAGAAAAATCGGCATCTGTAGGGGTGCTGGCGGTTCGTATGGAATTTTCGACAGCTTATTTCTCGAGAACGGTGCGTCCTACGAGAAAAAACCCGCACATATTTTTTGTAGCTCGTGACTTGATCTAGAGGATGGCATTGGAAAATTCACGAAATTCCCATTATTTGAGCAAATCTTTGAAAAAACAGGGAAATTTGTTTCTCTGGCATAAATTATATGAAATTTTACATCGGCTTTGAGGGAAGGTCGATCTGAATTGTTGCCCTTGGCGTGAATTCACGTTGTGCAAATTTGCATCACTCTCAATCACCGGCAAGGCGAAAATTAAAATTATTTTACCACTAAAAGTGCCTTGTCCATTAAAAAATATACCCTTATAGCGGTATATCTGTCCGTGCTCCAACACCATCTTCTAGATCAAGTCATCAGCTACAAAATCGTCCTGCATCACTTTGCTGTAGGACGCACGGTTTTTGAGATATGAGTAAAGTGAGACCAACGTTCATGATTTTTTCAATGCAGAAAAATCGACATCTGTTGGGGATCTGGCGGTTCGTATGGAATTTTCGAAAGCTTATTTCTCGAGAACGGTGCGTCCTACGAGAAAAAACCCGCACATATTTTTTGTAGCTCGTGACTTGATCTAGAGGATGGCATTGGAAAATTCACGAAATTCCCATTATTTGAGCAAATTTTTGAAAAAAACAGGGAAATTTGTTTCTCTGGCGTAAATTATATGAAATTTTACATCGGCCTTGAAGGAAGGTCAATCTGAATTGTTGCTCTTGACGTGAATTCACATTGTGCAAGTTTTCATCTCGCTCAATCACCGGCAAGGCGATAATTAAAATTATTTTCCCAAAAAAAGTGCCTTGTCCATTAAAAAATATACCCTTATAGCGGTATATCTGTCCGTGCTCCAACACCATCTTCTAGATCAAGTCATCAGCTACAAAATCGTCATGCATCACTTTGGTGTACGACGCACGGTTTTTGAGATATGAGAAAAGTGAGACCAGCATTCATTATTTTTTCAATGTAGAAAAATCGACATCTGTTGGGGATCTGGCGGTTCGTATGGAATTTTCGACAGCTTATTTCTCGAGAACGGTGCGTCCTACGAGAAAAAACCCGTACATATTTTTTGTAGCTCGTGGCTTGATCTAGAGGATGGCATTGGAAAATTCACGAAATTCCCATTATTTGAGCAAATTTTTGAAAAAAACAGGGAAATTTGTTTCTCTGGCATAAATTATATGAAATTTTACATCGGCCTTGAAGAAAGGTCAATCTGAATTGTTGCTCTTGACGTGAATTCACATTGTGCAAGTTTTCATCTCGCTCAATCACCGGCAAGGCGATAATTAAAATTATTTTCCCAAAAAAAGTGCCTTATCCATTAAAAATTATACCCTTATAACGGTAAATTTTCCCGCTCTCCGACCCCATCCTCTAAATCAAGTCATCGGCTACAAAATCGTCCTGCATCACTTGGTGTAGGACGCACGGTTTTTGAGATATGAGCAAAGTAAGACCAACATTCATTATTTTTTCAATGTAGAAAAATCGACATCTGTAGGGGTGCTGGCGGTTCGTATGGAATTTTCGACAACTTATTTCTCGAGAACGGTGCGTCCTACGAGAAAAAAACCCGTACATATTTTTTGTAGCTCGTGACTTGATCTAGAGGATGGCATTGGAAAATTCACGAAATCCCCATTATTTGAGCAAATTTTTGAAAAAAACAGGGAAATTTGTTTCTCTGGCGTAAATTATATGAAATTTTACATCGGCTTTGAGGGAAGGTCGATCTGAATTGTTGCCCTTGGCGTGAATTCACGTTGTGCAAATTTGCATCACTCTCAATCACCGGCAAGGCGAAAATTAAAATTATTTTACCACTAAAAGTGCCTTGTCCATAAAAAAATATACCCTTATAGCGGTATATCTGTCCGTGCTCCAACACCATCTTCTAGATCAAGTCATCAGCTACAAAATCGTCATGCATCACTTTGCTGTAGGACGCACGGTTTTTGAGATATGAGCAAAGTAAGACCAGCATTCATTATTTTTTCAATGTAGAAAAATCGGCATCTGTAGGGGTGCTGGCGGTTCGTATGGAATTTTCGACAGCTTATTTCTCGAGAACGGTGCGTCCTACGAGAAAAAACCTGTACATATTTTTTGTAGCTCGTGACTTGATCTAGAGGATGGCATTGGAAAATTCACGAAATTCCCATTATTTGAGCAAATTTTTGAAAAAAACAGGGAAATTTGTTTCTCTGGCGTAAATTATATGAAATTTTACATCGGCCTTGAAGGAAGGTCAATCTGAATTGTTGCTCTTGACGTGAATTCACATTGTGCAAGTTTTCATCTCGCTCAATCACCGGCAAGGCGATAATTAAAGTTATTTTCCCAAAAAAAGTGCCTTATCCATTAAAAATTATACCCTTATAACGGTAAATTTTCCCGCTCTCCGACCCCATCCTCTAGATCAAGTCATCAGCTACAAAATCGTCCTGCATCACTTTGCTGTAGGACGCACGGTTTTTGAGATATGAGTAAAGTGAGACCAACGTTCATGATTTTTTCAATGCAGAAAAATCGACATCTGTTGGGGATCTGGCGGTTCGTATGGAATTTTCGACAGCTTATTTCTCGAGAACGGTGCGTCCTACGAGAAAAAACCTGTACATATTTTTTGTAGCTCGTGACTTGATCTAGAGGATGGCATTGGAAAATTCACGAAATTCCCATTATTTGAGCAAATTTTTGAAAAAAACAGGGAAATTTGTTTCTCTGGCGTAAATTATATGAAATTTTACATCGGCCTTGAAGGAAGGTCAATCTGAATTGTTGCTCTTGACGTGAATTCACATTGTGCAAGTTTTCATCTCGCTCAATCACCGGCAAGGCGATAATTAAAGTTATTTTCCCAAAAAAAGTGCCTTATCCATTAAAAATTATACCCTTATAACGGTAAATTTTCCCGCTCTCCGACCCCATCCTCTAGATCAAGTCATCAGCTACAAAATCGTCCTGCATCACTTTGCTGTAGGACGCACGGTTTTTGAGATATGAGTAAAGTGAGACCAACGTTCATGATTTTTTCAATGCAGAAAAATCGACATCTGTTGGGGATCTGGCGGTTCGTATGGAATTTTCGACAGCTTATTTCTCGAGAACGGTGCGTCCTACGAGAAAAAACCTGTACATATTTTTTGTAGCTCGTGACTTGATCTAGAGGATGGCATTGGAAAATTCACGAAATTCCCATTATTTGAGCAAATTTTTGAAAAAAACAGGGAAATTTGTTTCTCTGGCGTAAATTATATGAAATTTTACATCGGCTTTGAGGGAAGGTCGATCTGAATTGTTGCCCTTGGCGTGAATTCACGTTGTGCAAATTTGCATCACTCTCAATCACCGGCAAGGCGAAAATTAAAATTATTTTACCACTAAAAGTGCCTTGTCCATAAAAAAATATACCCTTATAGCGGTATATCTGTCCGTGCTCCAACACCATCTTCTAGATCAAGTCATCAGCTACAAAATCGTCATGCATCACTTTGCTGTAGGACGCACGGTTTTTGAGATATGAGCAAAGTAAGACCAGCATTCATTATTTTTTCAATGTAGAAAAATCGGCATCTGTAGGGGTGCTGGCGGTTCGTATGGAATTTTCGACAGCTTATTTCTCGAGAACGGTGCGTCCTACGAGAAAAAACCCGCACATATTTTTTGTAGCTCGTGACTTGATCTAGAGGATGGCATTGGAAAATTCACGAAATTCCCATTATTTGAGCAAATCTTTGAAAAAAACAGGGAAATTTGTTTCTCTGGCATAAATTATATGAAATTTTACATCGGCTTTGAGGGAAGGTCGATCTGAATTGTTGCCCTTGGCGTGAATTCACGTTGTGCAAATTTGCATCACTCTCAATCACCGGCAAGGCGAAAATTAAAATTATTTTACCACTAAAAGTGCCTTGTCCATTAAAAAATATACCCTTATAGCGGTATATCTGTCCGTGCTCCAACACCATCTTCTAGATCAAGTCATCAGCTACAAAATCGTCCTGCATCACTTTGCTGTAGGACGCACGGTTTTTGAGATATGAGTAAAGTGAGACCAACGTTCATGATTTTTTCAATGCAGAAAAATCGACATCTGTTGGGGATCTGGCGGTTCGTATGGAATTTTCGACAGCTTATTTCTCGAGAACGGTGCGTCCTACGAGAAAAAACCCGTACATATTTTTTGTAGCTCGTGACTTGATCTAGAGGATGGCATTGGAAAATTCACGAAATTCCCATTATTTGAGCAAATTTTTGAAAAAAACAGGGAAATTTGTTTCTCTGGCGTAAATTATATGAAATTTTACATCGGCCTTGAAGGAAGGTCAATCTGAAATGTTGCTTTTGACGTGAATTCACATTGTGCAAGTTTTCATCTCGCTCAATCACCGGCAAGGCGAAAATTAAAATTATTTTACCACTAAAAGTGCCTTGTCCATTAAAAAATATACCCTTATAGCGGTATATCTGTCCGTGCTCCAACACCATCTTCTAGATCAAGTCATCAGCTACAAAATCGTCATGCATCACTTTGGTGTACGACGCACGGTTTTTGAGATATGAGAAAAGTGAGACCAGCATTCATTATTTTTTCAATGTAGAAAAATCGACATCTGTTGGGGATCTGGCGGTTCGTATGGAATTTTCGACAGCTTATTTCTCGAGAACGGTGCGTCCTACGAGAAAAAACCTGTACATATTTTTTGTAGCTCGTGACTTGATCTAGAGGATGGCATTGGAAAATTCACGAAAAAAAAAACAGGGAAATTTGTTTCTCTGGCATAAATTATATGAAATTTTACATCGGCTTTGAGGGAAGGTCGATCTGAATTGTTGCCCTTGGCGTGAATTCACGTTGTGCAAATTTGCATCACTCTCAATCACCGGCAAGGCGAAAATTAAAATTATTTTACCACTAAAAGTGCCTTGTCCATAAAAAAATATACCCTTATAGCGGTATATCTGTCCGTGCTCCAGCACCATCTTCTAGATCAAGTCATAAGCTACAAAATCGATCTACGTCACTTTGCTGTAGGACGCACTGTTTTTGAGATATGAGTAAAGTAAGGTCGCCGTAGCGTAGTGGGTAAGTGCGTCGACTCCTACGCAGAGGGCGCCAGGTTCGATACCCGAATTTACCGCCTATCATTATTCACGGCTCCACCTCTTTCGAGTCACTGACAATGGTCAAAGAGTATTTCCTGTCTAGAAAAAGCTTCTCAAACTTGGCCGTTCGGAGTCGGCATTAAACTGTAGGTCTCTTCCACGCGTGAGAGAACAATAGCACGCACAACACAAGTGGTTGTTGAGAAGCTAGGCCCAGGTCCATCTCGGACTGTCGCGCCACCCATATAATTATTATTATTAAAGTAAGACCAACGTTCATGATTTTTCAATGCACGCACAACGAGGCTAGAGTCAGAAAATGGATGACAGTAAAAAAAAAAAAACTAGAAACTACATAAACTCAAGACCGATTTGTTTTTCGACAAATAAAGACGTGAGTAAAATGTACCAAATGTAAAACTTAGGCGCATAGTAGACTATCGACAGTAAGATACATACTTTTAACTTGAAAGAATTGTTTGACCTTTTGGGCGAGACAAGCGGGACGATAAATCATTTTACGGGACAAAATATTCTGGTGGGAAGCTTTTACGTCTAGCATCCATAACCCCGATACGTACTTAAACTTGTTCCCTGTGTGCACCGTCCAAACTTGTGTCAGGATTTGAAGGCTTCTTATTTGAAAGTCATCTGTTGTAGCTTCAATTTGGAATTTTGTGGATCATTAATTAAACAAAAATGCTAAAAATCAAGTAAATTGATGATCCAGATGAATGATGTGAATGCCTGATAATTAATCAATGCCCTGCAATGGAATTGAATTAACGAAAAATTCCCCAATAATACAAAAGTGTAATTAAACACATTTATAGCTAAAAAAAATAAATAAACAAATTTGCATATGTAAGTCAAACAACAAAACCAGTACCGAAGGTCACCGCAGGACCTTCTCTCTCCCGGCCACCCCTTCAGCAAGCGCAAATAAAAATTACATTCACATTCATTGAATGCAGAGAATGCATAATATGGCCCATCAGCGCTACACCACCGCATCCAAGACAAGACCAACCACTCTTCTGTTTGCACACAACCATCTGAATTCTGAACCTGATTCTAAAAAAAAAGAAAAAGGAAAATGTCACCATTTGCCCTTTAGCGCAACAATCTGCGGATGAGAATCTCACATTCAGGGCTCATCTTCAAATGAACACCAACACTGCCGCAACGAAAAAAGCCTTTTTCGATCCACATTCCGCACTCAATCGGAGGAAGTGTGCTTGTGCGTGGGTTTTTCTCTCTATCTCTCTGTGAAGGCTATAGCCTTGAAATGAACAACAACAGTGTTCCATCCACTAGACTGTTAAGTATCCTCTTTCACTTGATGGATTGAATTTGGAATTTGAATTTTGTTCCCTCTCTCTCTTTCTGCGAATATATTGGTTGATATTTGTTTTTTTTTCTCTTTCAGGTCCATCAAAGAAATTAGCCAAAAACGCTGCGGCTAAAGCGGCGCTCGCTTCACTCTGCAACATCTCCTACAGCCCAATGATGCATCCACAGAAGAACGTGCCCATACCCATCGACGATAAGCAATCGTCCATGGAATTGCCTCAGATACACGCTGACACAATCGGACGACTGGTCCTGGAGAAGTTCAACGAGGTGATTAAGGGACAGGAGTCCTATTCGAGGCGTAAGGTTCTGGCCGGTATCGTCATGACAGATAACATGAATTTCAACGAAGCAAAAGTACGCAGATTCCATTCATTGAATACGCACAGTAATGGCAAACGGGAGTTCAACAGAGTCTCCTTATTTTGCACCCTATATCCGTATTGAATAGCCTATTCGCAGTTCACCGTCATTCATTGTCGTTTCTCTTTTTAGGTCATATCTGTATCAACCGGCACGAAGTGTGTGAGCGGCGAGCATATGAGCGTTAATGGTGCGGTCCTTAACGACTCCCACGCTGAGATTGTGTCCCGGAGGTGTTTGGTAAAGTTTTTGTACGCTCAATTGGAACTGCAGACGAGCTCGTGTAAGTAGAGATGTATTAAAATCACATCTAGCAACGCTGCTGGTTCTTCCCCAGTCCACCCTACCCTGGGTGGCTGATAAAGAGATATTTTTTCATCTATTTTTTGTTTGTTTCCCCCTTCTGTTTTTCTTTGCTGTTGTTGTGGTTTCTGTTCGGCAAAAGTGCTGATGTACTTGCTCTGTCTTTCTGTTCTAGCCACACGTTCACTCTCCGCCTATCGTTGCCATTCAGTTGGACATTTGTGTTGCGTTTCTATTTGCATTTATTTCTTGTTTTTTCTTTTCCCTTCTATTTTGCCATTGTCACAGTTGCATTGCTTCAGCAGAGTTATTTTTCATTTTGCGTGTCCTGTCCAAGGATACTGCTGGCAGACAACGTGCACACGCACACCCCATCCCATGGACTTTAGTGTACTTAAATTGTTCTCATTCTTCTGTCTAAAAGTATTACTGTCCCTCCTTGTTTTCACTCATCCTGCTTTACTTGCTCTTCTCTGTTTCAGTTGCTCTTTTGTTTTGTTCGGCTTTGATTTTCTGCTACAGTGTATGCGTGGTAGGATCTATTCCTCTTCCTGGAGTAGATTCAATCGAGGCTGTGCTTATTTCTGGAGAGGCTATCTTGTTATTTGGGCCGAGCACCGAACAATTGGCACGTTCCAATTGTGAGCGCAAGTTGTTGACAATTACAAACTTGACTAGATGTCTGTTTTAATTTGCGCCCAACAATGAGGAAACAATGAGATCTGTGCATGAGATCCCTTATGAACGCATTTATGAATAAATCCGTCTAATGGAGGGAGGAGGCGACAACGACCTATTTCTTTTTTTTTTTCTTGAGAGGATATCAACTGTACGTTGACTCCGCAGCAGTGAGTGCTCCATGGAAACGTTTTCCTGTCAGCTTAGAGTCTCACTTTTTCACACGATGGAGTGATGTGTTTTCAAATGCTTCAGGGAAGATTTGAAATTCATAATAAACTGAAGTGGAATCTGAGGAATTTCGCGATAACACACTCGAAAATATGAGACACATTTGAGAATTCATCTCGTATCCTGTATGTTGGCGTGGAATGTCCATATGACACAGCACGGGAATTTCTTTCAAATTCACATTATTGCACTTCTTTACATGAACTCGAAGAAGTTTCAGTTGGCGTAGGAGACTCGTACACATAAAGCCCACAAATGTGCTATACACGGGCAATACTTTTGTAAGTCAACTTCAAGCCTTTTGCATCAAATCCTGAACGACCACCCAATCCACTATCACGAAGCTTTCAGAAAGCCTACGTTGGTATTAAACCGACTTTTGTCACAGAGTGTCGACCACTCAAAGTTTGATGCTTTCATGTGGAATTCACAATTTTTCATCGCAACACATTAGATAAAACGTGCTCAAATTAGAAATGCCACACTGTTTTACAGAGAAAGACCCAAGTCTGCAAATGAAAAAGTCAGTGGTTAGAGAATGTATATCAATTTGATGGCCAACCATGGAGGAAGGTGGCAAAATCTGAATTCTTAATTGTCATAAACAATTATTTGCGTTAGTCATCGTTTGAGGAAAACACAAGAACTTTTCGTTATAAAATTATTTATTAAACAGACTTAATTTTCAAACTTCTTCGTTCTACAGTAGAGTTCAGACTGACTCTTCACAAGAACATCTGTTAACACGAAGTATGTGTTATCTTGATATTTGCTGATCTTGTTTACGAGTTCAAATTCCCAAGCTCGCATTTTTGGCGGGATCGATTATCCCAAGCCTGGCTTCTGCGATCTACCAAAGTTGCGCTCCAGGGATTTAGTGATGTGCACTTCTTGTGCATGTAACTCGTTCATAAGTCAAAGCTTTTCGGTCCATATAAACGTTGACCATCATTTCACAATCCATACAGTCAATTTCAAGCGTTTTAACTAATAGTTCGTAGGCAGGTAATTTTGTACCGCGACGGCTTTATGGCCGCGGCTCACTTAGTCCAATGTGTTGTGTTGTGTCCTTGCTAGGGAGTGGTTTAGTACCGTGAGACTTACTTTAGTCAATAATCCAACCAGATCCATATCTGGATCTTAGAAGGTTTTTCTGTTTAACACCGCTTAAGTCCTCCAGCTCTACGACAAAGGTCATTAATAGGAGTTACTAGGAACTGCTTTCTTTACTTGGCAGGGCCACCGTAGAGCAAATTTTGGGTGGATTATGTTTCTTCGTCATATCTGCAAGATCCACAAAAGTGTGTGTGTGTGTGTACCGATGCTTTCTATCTATGATGACACAGTGTCCAGTAAGGAGTTATGGTTACATGCGTACCTATCCTTGCAAATAAAACTGATGAAGTTAATACCCACAGAGACCTTGCAGTTGCTCCAATACTCAGACTGAGCCGAGGAGTTCAGCCTCTAACCAGAGCTTCGTCTTCTAATTTTTCTGTGTGGAATTTAGCGAAGTATACGCTTATTTCTCCCAGATCCCTTTTTCGCGAAACTCTCCACCTTTTCGTTTCCTTGATTCATAGTATGTCTCTGTACGCAGCAGAGGGTCGACTTTACTCAAAACCTATCAGGCTTAGAAATTAAAACTGGCTTATTGGCAAAGATGATTGTTCTCTAATATAAGTAGATAAATATGGTCTAAAGATGTTAAACCGAACGAAAGATCTAGTCGACCAATTCAGCGGACCAAATGTGAGATAAACTCCTCACAAAATTTATTTCTCAAGTGGTCCCTTGCATCGACTGCTGTATGACATGTAGGACTTTCTGGAACCACATGTCGACCAGGTTCAGCTTGGCAACAAAATGGTAGAATACAATAAAAATAAACAGGTACTATGAACGTTGTTTTCACGGTCATCTTCGAACAAAGGCGGACCAATGATTCCTCCTTCTTTTTCTTCTTCTTTATTTGGCGCTACACTCCGGGGTGGACCTGGGCCTCAACCAACAAGCCTTTACAGCTAGCACGGTCTCTGGCTTGCTGTCTCCAGTGTTCCACGTCAAGTTGGTTGAGAACCTTCTCTACCTGGGTGCGCCACCTTAAATGCGAGCATCCTCTGCTACGTTGTTCCACGGGTTCGGAGACTAAGATTCTTCGGGCCGGAGCTGAGTTGTCCATACGCTCTACATGGCCTAGCCCCAGACGTCATAGGCGTTGGATCCGAAGACGTCTGACTAGACTCATGTCGCTATACAGCCCGTACAGTTCGTGGTTGAATCTTCTCTTCCTAGTGGCCATCCAACTAGAAATGAGCTTCGTCGCTGCAACACATTTTTCACGGACCATGCATTTTGATAGAAAAGCTAGAAAAAATGTGCGAACTCTGTCCTTCCAGGCAGAAATTATAGCTATAAAGGAAGCTCTTTCCTGGCTAAATAGCAAACGGGAACAGATTTCGTCATCAGTTCGGACAGCCAGTTGTGTGCAGTCACTTTCAACTCAAAGACGTTTCTGAATTGCACTCTCTTAACGAGATGGTCCAGTAATTTAGCATCCAACTTATCTACGTGTCAAGACACTGTGGCATTCCAGAGATTTATGAAGTGGACGAACTTTATAGAAAGGATATAGTTCTTTACTCTTTCCGGATGGAGAACTGTTATTCATGTCAATTGTGACCGCAAAACATTGATTGAATCTTGCAACGCTTGCTTATACAAATCGTAGATGGTCTACCGGCATAGGATCCCTCGTCACGAAACAATTATGACCTACTCTCGACGCCCCACACACCTTCATACAAATGAGTAGCCTGAATCTTAGTACTCTTATCAACTCATATCTTACCTGGCACTGTGCCTTTGGAACTCACGCTTCAGGATTTGGTCTTCACTACAAAGACAGCAGTTGTAGAGATGAGGAGAAGAACGAAACAATTGTACTTATTCTTTGTAAGTGCAGATTTCTCACCTCCTGAAGAAGAAGTCCAGATTAGGCCTTCCTTGCAATGCATTCAAGTCATTAAACGTCTACTACCTTAACAATCTGTTCGAACTAAGTAGCATTAGAAACAGTCTCTGACCTTAAACACAGCATCAAAAGCACCAACTATGATCAATTAGATCCGCGTTGTAACAAAACGTGTCTACTCTGTCCTAAGAGTGTTGTCAACCAGCGGTCAGCCACTCAAACCTAACCTACATCTCGTTTGGGTCACTTTCCAGCTTTATAGCATAGTTCTTTGTTTACCTTTCGACTGTCCTATTCGCATTGCATGTACTTCAAACTGATTTTTTGGAAGATCTACATCAACTGTTGACCAGTGAGTTATGCACGATATTCTACAGGGGCTGTTGAAAACCTTTTTGACAATTTGTAGTCTCTCTGAGTTCTTCACTCACAATGATTCAGCAATGATGGTTCTATGACATATTATGAACACTTAGAATTAACAAGATTTTTTTTTAAATCAACACAACCCCAGACTATGTCAAGGTCCAAGCCAAAGGGGCGTTCAAAATTCCTTTGCTTGATTACAATAATTTCCAACTCCTCCCTACAACATGCATACTTCCAGAAACTTTTCTTTTGTTTCCCAAACATTTCCAAAAGCATCCATTCAATTAGTAAAAAAAGACACGTGGAGTTAAACACTCATTTGAATTCCTTTCATTTGCATACAACATCCTGCACGCGAAATCTGTTACTGCCTTCAGTTAAAATCGGTTGTAAATGTGTGACGAGTGACGGTGTTACAAGAAGTTGCACTATTCCATGTCTGAGACTTATTAAGATTGTACAGAGACGATAAACGCGACACGAATTGGCATTTAATCAACAGCGATAAGTGCTAAGTGTTATTGCACATTCGAAGGGGTTAACATTAAAAATTAACCCAAATGACTTTGCCTATTTGAAGACGTTGTCTGTTTTTTTTTTTTTTGCAGCTTACCTTGCTTGGGAAATTGCATGTTAAGTGAATATATGTCTTCTTGGTTGCAAGCCATGGGAGGTGACGGTTGATTTGCCGGGCAGTTATCTGTTGAGCGGAAAGCAAACAGTGTTCATTAGTATGAGGGAACGTGCTTTTGAAAAGAATTTTTGAATGCAGCAATCTTGTAGGGCCTTAAATTCGAAAGTTGCACTTGTTCATGGCGTAAAACTATGCTAAGGTGGTAACCTTTTGCGATTTTGATTTATTTATAGACTTATGTGATTTAAAAGGGGATCAAAACCTATGCCCGCTCTTTACTACGAAGAGAAATAAATAATCCCGAGTGCATACGGGCACATGTAAGTGGATTTGAATTCAACGTCTTAAAGATAGCTACATATCTTGGGATTCCTTGATGAATTTTTTGAATTTATGATCGATTCTGCATAAAAATTCATACATTCCAAGTATTTCAAGCGACCGTCCGGAAATGTTCGATCCCTTGGCCACGTGTAATATATTGACAGCACGCAGTAGTATGCAGTAATCTCTGAGCTGGTCGCAAGCCCTAGAGAAGAAATATCTTCTCCACTCGTACATCAATTTTTTTCCTGAAGAACGGGATAACTTACCTCAACACCCACGGCCTCGTTTTGCGTCTATTCTATATTTGAAAATACAGGTCCAAATTAAGGGTCCTTAGTTTCAGCTTCAGTTCAGCTATTAGTAGATGATTTCCTTCCAATCCCAGCAAACACACAACAGGACCGTCCGGGCCGTCAATTCTGGTTTGGCCACCGTTTGCACCGACACCCCGACAAATGGGTCGAAGTTGTTGCGATGCAACAGTGATTCGCAGATGGAAATTCATGTGGTACCCGTGGTACCCATCCATCGAGCTTCTTCTCGTATCCGGCCTTATTCAAATGGTTCCAAATAGTTATTTGTCCACTGTTAAGGTCCTTGGGTCCGCTTGGTTGGATCATTTACTGTTGGAATTATGCTTATTAAACCAGAACGAGAAGAAAAAGCAGATGTTTTTGTCTTTACAACAATGGTTTTATTCCAAGGGAGAAATCCCCTTAATTTTTCATCAAAAATTGTCCATTGTTTGCAATCCAAAAGTATATTCAACAAGCCGGATTCTGATGATGGACACTAATCCTGCCCCCTTCTTTCTAATTCTTTACACACAGTTTTATATCTAGTGATTGCGGCCAAATCATGATTTTTACAAATTTTTCGACTTGCATCTGCTTGAGGCAGATCTGGCAAAGTTTTGAAGTGTGTTTACAATCGTTGTCCTGTTGAAAACAATTCCATCTCCAATCTTAGACAACAAATGACAGCACTGTTTTCTAAATTAGTTTTGAACGCTTCTTTGTCCATTCTTCCAAGAATTCAGACTGGATCTACCACTCCCCTTGCGGAGAAACATCCCCAAACCATTACAGAACTACCTCCCTGCTTGACTGTTGGCATCACGAACTCACACTCACGGAAGGGCAACCTTTTATAATCAGCGCTGCGTGGAAAGTTTTTGACCAAAAACTTCGTGCTTTGATTCGTTACTCCATAACTTCTTCTCCTTAGAGTCCGAGGTGGACCTGATTCTCACCCAATATGCCTCTTCAGGCAGCCAGATCTCTCGCCAGCTGTCTCTAGTTTCGCACACCAAACTGGCTGAAGTCCCCTTCGACTTGTGTGCGCCACCTTGTACGAGGACGTTATCTGTTACGTTATCCCACAGCCAATACTTTGCTGAAACAGCAGCTTATTCCTCAATTTAATTATTCCTTCGCGTAATTCTTGTTTAGATTCGCCTATTTCGTTTACTTGTAGTTACTATTAGCCGATCCTCATGTATTGTCCAAACTCTGGGCGTCCTGAGCGTAGTTTTGACTGAAGTTTGACTGACGGTGTTGGTCAATCTGAAGTTAGAAAGTATGTTTGATGAGAGACGCGATTGCGAATTTCCCTGGGAAGGAAGAGTTACTATAGCAGAAGGTTTTTCAATTGATATTTCAGGGACCCATCAGATCAGACACTAATTTCAAGCATAAAGCTTAAGGAACCATCCATAAAAAAAGCAACAATCAATGAACGTCAGTTCAATGAAGTCAATATTCTTAATTGGACTGAAACGTTTGGTTTGAAGTGTGTGCTCATATTATTTTTGCCACCTCTCTCGATACACTGGCTGTCTTCAAAACTACAGTGAAAGACAACAACATAGACTAACTTATGTGGAATCCAGACTCAATTTAAACTTCACCGCCGCCTGAAACTGTGCTTTGTCTTGTTGCCCTTGCATATAGCCTTTCCCATAAAATCTCACCTTTAATAATGTTCCAAAACAAACAATCGTTACTATCTTCCGAACTGAATACGCATATCAACATGTCGATAATTCAATTACTTCTTAACTAGCTTACATAAATTAAATGTTCTCGTTTCTCGCTTTGTTTACTTTCATTTCTTATCTATCACCACTGTCCGCTTTATGTTCTCAAAATAGAAATAGACGTAGAATAGCAACAAGCATGACAAGGACTTTATTCTTTTCTCCATCTATTTCTATTTCCAACACATCTATCGAAAGAACAAAACAAATCAAAACATTATTTAACAAAAGAAAAAAACCAATAACATGTGTGTATATGTATATTCTTTATAGCAACAGCAAATCAGTCAATTTTCGTGAGGAATTCAGACAATGGGCAATATCCCTATAAACTAAAATCCGGTGTTCATTTCCATTTGTACATCAATACAGCGCCTTGTGGTGATGCACGGATTTTTAGTCCTCACGAAAATGACACTGGTGTTGACAAGCATCCAAATAGGTTTGTAAAAAATATATTTTTTCTCATTTTCTCAACAATGTCTCCCCCTCGTTCCGCCTCTAATCCTGCCCATGTTCCACCAAAAAACAAAAAAAAAAACAACCATGAAATCAATCCACCACCATCTCCCATTCAAATGCCTCCCATTTTAATTGAGATTCTTAAATATTCACCACCGAATCCTTCTTCCACTTTTAACTGAAAACGAAACAAAACAATACAAAAAAACAAAAAATACCATTAAACCATAACACAAACGACCACAGAAAGGCCAGAGGACAGTTGAGGACGAAAATCGAATCGGGAGAAGGCACAATCCCAGTGAAGAGCAGCGATGGCATTCAGACATGGGACGGAGTGCTGCAGGTTTGACAAATTCACTTGAATTCTCAAGAACTAATTGATGCTATCGTTTTGAATGTGTTTCACCTTCTTTCGTTTTCCAGGGACAACGATTGCTGACAATGTCGTGCTCGGATAAAATCGCTCGCTGGAATATTGTTGGTATACAAGGCTCGCTGCTGGCATCGATTGTGGAGCCAATTTACTTGCATTCCATTGTGCTCGGTAGTCTTTTGCATCCGGAGCATATGTATCGGGCTGTATGTGGTCGCATTGAGAAATCGATTCAGGGTCTTCCGCCGCCATATCACTTGAATAAGCCACGTCTAGCGTTGGTTACATCGGCTGAGCCGCGCAACCAGGCAAAGGCTCCGAATTTCGGTGTTAATTGGACAATCGGCGACACCGAAGTGGAAGTGGTCAACTCATTGACCGGCAAGACGGTCAACAATCAAATCTCACGTATTACGAAACAAAACTTCTTCATGAAGTACGGTTATTTGTTGAAGAATTTGCCTGGCATCCAGACAAGGAAGGTTACCTTTGATTACGGAGAGACCAAGGCTAAAGTTAAGGACTACCAGGTGAGTGTTTTATTTGAAATATTATTTATCGTAGTTACATCAGATTGGGTGTTCTGGAATACCTCCACCAAGACTCCACAAGAACTCTGTTCAAGTTGTTGTTGATATGTTATTCAGTCATCAGGTCCGAGGCGGACCTGGAACTAGCTTCTACAGCCACCACTAGTGTTGTGCATGATGTTGTTCTTTCACGAGTAGAAGGGACCTACAGTTCTATGCCGCCGCCGAACGCCGCAGTTTGAGACGGAAAAACTCATTGAGCATTCTGACTCGGAGCAGGTGGAACAAGAGTGAATTATGAAAGTTGGGATAATACCTTTTACCCCCTGCGTAGGGTGCGACACAACATCTCACTACCCCACGCCTTCGCACCCTTATATCCTTAGGGGTTTTTGTTAAATTCTTTAGGTCTTAGAAGAAGGAGAACATTCCCAGAGTTCTATGTCTCACATGGAAGAGACTGTGGCACTGGCAGAGGTAGTGAGAAGTGTCCTCTATTTCCTCCAGGTCGCCGTGGATACATCAGATGTTTATGGCCAGTTTGTGCTTCAACTACCATTGCTATCACAATTTTGAGACATTGATTGTTCAACTTGGACCATGGCAATCGAGTGGTCTCACAGGTGTTTATAGAGTTCCACCTTTTGTTAGTTTTCACTGCGACCGTGTCATCCACTTTGACGTGATTTCCACGAGGGTTGTTTTGGTACATAGGATTGGGATGAGATGGCTTCGGCCCCTTTCCTTACAAATTCATCCACTGTTTCATTGCCTGTTACCTGGGACCCAGCATAGAGTTATCGAGTGCTGCGTACTAAGAATATTAAGCTCTTCGCGGGACCCTGCTTGACTTGATTTCTGTGGACACAATCGCTTAATTGCTTGACTGTCAATTATTAATTCCAGCCGATGCTATTTCCAACATTGATTTTATTCATGTTTAACAATTCGGCGAAAATGTCCGCTCCAAAACCTTTTTTTCATATCTGAACAGCAGTCACCTCCATGTAGAGGTCCAGAGATAGTAGTTAATTCCAAGCCCCCCGTAGGAGTCTTACATACTTCACTCCTGTGCCACTTTCCTGACACCCATTCCTAGTCAACATCTTTAGGGGTGTGGATTTCAGTAAGGCCTGGAACCAGACTTACTTGCCATAAGTCACGATAGTTGTGAAGATTGCTCATCACATGGGTTTGTTCCCCCTCTTTTTAAGTATCCTCGTGCTCAGGTACAGAGCGCAGTATGCTTTCTTGACTCTTTCATAGCATGAGGAGGAGGAAAACATTACACTCCACCACAAATAGAAAAATCCACTTAGGACACTTCTTCAACAATCTAGGCGAGCTAATACTGGCCAGCCATATTAAACGCATTAGCAGAAACTGATTCTCAGAGTAGGAGTTACCTGATCCGCGTGATAGTTCAACAGGCTTACGCTGGTTAAATGCGATTGCTCTTTACGGTCAGCCGCTTATACCTAAGCTGTCTACCCTCCATCCATGAGTTGAAGAGTTTATTAAGTAAGTTGTTCAGTCTCTTAAACAAAATTGTTTTTATTCCACTCTTCGTTGGGGCCATAGTCCGGGTTGGACATGAGACCTGACACTTCTATCGATTCTGTTTCGATTCCATAAGAGAAAGAATGAGTGTACACTATCGGAATGGAATTTGTTCACTCTGTTCTCAGCTGTGGGCAACCTTGGGCTTGCGGAATCTGTTTTCGATTTCGATGATCCTTGAATAATTCTTCAAATCTTCAGCTTTGCACATCAAATGTGCGATACCTCGCCTCTCTTGTTAGATTTGATCGTGCCATTAGTGTTTGATTTAAGCCCCAATCCATTCGCACTGGAAACCTATATCTCAAGAAATGCACAAACCATGATTAAAAATCTGCAAATACCATATCCGTAGATTTCCCCAGATTCACACGAGTTACAGAAATGCAAGTCAGCAGACTCGACGACGGAACATTTGTGTTACTTCGCAACCGATAAGTAAGGTGACGTCTCTTCCCGGTGCAAATGAAATCACTTTGATGATTGAAGCCCACCGGAAGGTGAATGCTTTGACCTTACTATTTATTTTCATATCATATTTTAATTTGTATGAATAAAGTTCGGGCAGTCTTGACGGACCCGCAGAACACCGATCATCATGTGTTTTTCATTTAACTCGCGTCAAGTTGACTAAGCTCTTTTTTCACGCCTCTGTTCTTCCGATCTGTTGCGTTCGGACGACGGCTCGCTCAAGCATAGACGTTAACTTTCGCATTGCTTCACGTGCCCAGAGTCATCATCATCAGTCTATGTTTGCAGCCCATGTCCAAAAACCAAAAAAAAAAGAGTGTCGACAATTCCTCAGATCAGAACTGAATTGTAGATACGCCCGACATGCTCTAGAAATTTAACCCGGTGAATCCATAGACGCCTGATCAAATTCATGTGACTGTACGTGAATGAATCTTCTCATAAACGCAACCAGAGCCACGACTTCATTAGATTTAGCATTAAAGTACGTCGTGCTTAACAGTCGTGGCCAGTGTCACATACTGGTCGCTGTTCTACTTGCCATGTCTGCACGTATATCGTTAATTCTTGCTATGTAATATATCTGAGTTAAAAGTTGCACTTATCAGCCAATCGACAATATCTGCGGTTGGCCACCTTTAGAGATCTTTTGTGAACTAGAGTCTCAGATCTTGGGCATTCATTCATCACGTCATATCTGTTTATTGACTTTGTCTGGCGCTGATACGCGGATACACATGTACGTCCCAAACACGTCAATTCACAATAAATCGTAGGTCCAAATAAGAACTTAAGAACTAGCCCCAGGCAAAGAACAATATTTTCTTAAAGAATTTCTTAAATTTTCTATTCCATTACGATTTTAATTCCCTCCTAATTACTTCCCTTTCATTTTAATTTCAGATTGCCAAACGAGAACTATTCGCAGCATTCCGGCGCGAGGACTTAGGCAATTGGCTAAAGAAACCAATTGAACAGGATGAGTTTGCACTTCCTGAATGACTACTTTTACGGGACAACAAAACAGATCTGAACTCCAGCAACTCTCCACAAACTGAAATCAAAATCCACAATAGTGAAATTATATTCTTTGAATATTTCAATTTATCAGCATTCACATTACGTTCATCATCTTCTCTCAAACATCATCAACAATTACTAGCTCTCTTCAACTATAACAACAACAAGTATTTCTCCTATTTCTTCTTAATCTTCAAGAATCTCTACTCAAATTCAGACTCAGCAATTTTAATGATTCCTTCAAATTTCTCAACATCTTCGGATTTTGATCAGCAATCGATGCAAAAACATTTCAATACATCTTTCGAAGGATCTCAACAATGGACGAGTTATATCATTGGAGCAGCACCACAAACATTAGCAACAAACACAACAACAACAACAACAGCAGAAATAACCACAATTATCATCATTACATCGATAAGACTAATTAACTTAAAGAACGAACATACAAACTTGGCGAATAGAAATAATTTAGCAACTTCTTTGAAAAACAATAATAATTATAATGATGAGGAGGTAATCAATGACAAGATGATGCTATCCAAAGACGATGCAATGACGACGCAGCGATTACTGCTAAGTAGTGAATATGAAAATAATAATGATAATAATAATAAATTTATTATATATACAATTAGTTCATCAGCAATTATTATAAAGAACTGTAGTCATAGTTATGCAGCAGCTAGACGTAGTGATAATAATAGTTGTAGTAGTCGTAGTAGTTTGATATTAATTGAGGTTTACATTAAATTGATTCAATTAATTATGATATTGATAGTAGAGCAACTGCAATTTGTAATCAAAAAATACCGCAGCAGCAAGAACAACAACAACAACAACAACAGCATCGACAGTAAAATCAATTTCAACACAATAACTCTGATACAAATTGCCATCATGCAAATCAAGCATATTCAAGTTAAATTTATTGTAAACAACTTCAACAACAACATCAACCAAACCATAAGCAATCACAAAATAATAACAACCAATTGTAAGGCAGGCAGTAAAGAAAATATCAAATCAAATCAAATCACACAACAACAATTGCAAATGAGATTAACAATCCACATCACAGAGATGGTACACTCAGAGGTATATTCATATCGTTATCTTGAACTTTCACAAATTTGCAATAATGTTGATGATGGAAATTCAAATTCAAATTCAAATACAAATTCAATAATTCAAAAAATTTCACATTTATACAATATTATCAATTATTCGTCTAATTCTTCTTGTCCTTTGAAAGATTATACTAGTCTTATTGCTGCTCCTGCTATCGGTTATGCAATTGAGAAATGCTCTAGAATATTTCTAGAATAGAATGTAGCTGATTTGCTGGAACTAAGTAAGAAAGTATTATGGCGTTTTAGTCTATTCAATACATATTTCATACACTCGATAATAATACACAAGCACACAGTGGTGGTCTTAAGAAATACGTTTAAATTCAATTCAAATGGCACTTGGCAATTGAATCGTTTTTGTTTTCCTTTCTTTTTTCAATTGGTTCTTTAAAACAAAGACAACAAAAATCGGTTTATTTTTGTTTTATTTTCAATTTACAGTATATTTTGTATACAGTTTCTTTTTAATTGATGTTATTTTTAAGTTCAATTGATTTTGTTTATTTATTTTGATTAGTTTATGTGTCTGAACACTTATGTACGTACTTGACTTGATCATAACCAGCACTTTAAATAAATTCTGTATTTAATATATTGCAGTACATGTATTGTTTATTTTATTATTTGCTTCCTAATGAATACACAGGGGGGATCCGATCTCACTTTAAATTTGGCTTTTTCTTAGAAACAAATCATGAATCGTGTATTTTTGAAACAGCACAATGGAGAGATGCCGTTAGTGCTCTATATCTGCACATTTTTTTATTTTAAAGTTGGAAATGAAGAAATACTTTCTCTCAAGTAGATATGGCGTGTGGATAGAAAAAGATAAACAGACTCTTAAGGAGAGATGCTTAGGTTAGGTTGAAGAGGCTGACTGTTGGTGAGGAAAGGCAGTAGTCATACTTAGGCCAGCATTAGCCCTTGTTCTACCAGGCGGATCTATAATTACCTATTCCGCAAACCAGTTAGTGTTTTAGTAAAGCGGGGTAGATAACTGACTCTCATACTACAAAGTTTAGCCAGGTTGATGAAGCAGTAGGCTTCAAGTTGTCTTTCTCTAAATAAGTAGAGTGCACTTCAATTGCATAGCAAATGTACAATAGTTTGTTCTTCGTCATCATATCAGCCGCCTATGGAGAAGTCGTTGTAAGGACTATGTCTCAACGCACAGTTATAACGCCGATCGGAGTTCTTAGATTCTGCCTACTCATTCTGATCAGGCTTAGTCTCGAGCGTAGGCCAGAGTTGTTTGATAATGAGGTATCCTTGAGCAAGTGTTTCGAGCTTCAGTAGGTGTTTTACAGTAGCGATATACGTGGATAGTAAATCATCACTCGGGGAGAGTACGTCTCCTTCGCAGTTCTCTAAAATATCACAGTCTCCAGCATCCACATAAGTTGGATGCTGAAATACTTGGCCATCGCGTCAAGACATAGGCGGCAATTAAGGGAAGTCTTAGTGTTGAAGTTGACTGAATTCAGAGATTTGAGCGTTGTCTGGCTGTGGCGATATCTGTACTTAATATTACATTAATCTTTATACAGGACAGAGCTTCCTTGATCGCTATGGTTTCGGGCGGCTGTGATTTGGTAATTGGAAACAGTGGGTGTTGAGATCCTTAGAATAGACATGCATTCATCTTCGATCCATCTGTAAAGAATCGCAGAGGACCATCCAGCGTATGGTGTTCAGACTCCAAGTAAGATCTGGGGGAAGTGCTGGTTGAGTTCTTCGCGAAGATGAGCTTACGTATTTTACAATCAGTGTCTATGGTTATTCTTCTTTAACGGATTCTCGCAGGTTGAGAAAGAATCATAGTCAGGTATTTCGTATTACCTAGAGAAGAGGCATAGAACCGCTTTTTGCGGAATGCCGCCTAGGCTGCATTCACTTCATCATTTCTATAGCTTAAACAGGGCTGATTACATAACATACCTAATCGTGTGTATATATTTGCCAGATACCGCAGTAGCAACATCGTTTGCGACAAACTTACACTTTGTCCTTTCTATTTCAGTAGCAATTCGTTGAACACTACGTTGCACAAGAGAGGGTACGGTACACCTCTTTGTGGTACACCTCTATTAACAACTTTGCAGATCATGGTCTCCACTAGTTTCAAGCTTATCACCCTGGTTTTAACAAATTGATGAATTAAAGCCACTAGAGACTTTTCGATCCCGAGCCTGCATTTTCTTGCTTTTGGCACGTCGTCGAGAACTAAGCACCCTTGAAAGATGTTGACCAATGAGGGAGAGATGAGGTCTGCAATCTTTTGAAGCTCTGCTGGGAAAAATTCCATCTGATCCTTCCATTTTGCAGGCTTTGAAAACAATAATGGCCCAAATGATAGTACTATTCTTTACTCTGAGAGAGAAGCGTCTTTGTCCTCCCTGCGCAGCTTCCTGGCAACTGAGCGTCGATCAGAAGTCCCAGACTCCAGGTTCCATCCGCTCTTTTCAGAAATGTTGCCAGTACTTTGTTACTGGCTTCAGTGACTTCCTACATTTTCTCACAAAAGTCTCCAAGATGACCCTTGCCTATTCTCAGTTCGTATTTGCTAGGACATATGCTTGCTAGCATGGAATCTTTGGTAGTCCCTGGACTAACATGTGAGAACCATCTGCCTTTGTTCTGTGTGACTACTGACCCAAAATGAATGTGTGTCCGAAAATAGACTTAACTCAAGGGTTTATCAAAATTCAAAACAGAATAATCGAACCAAGAAAAAACTCCCTGCAAGTAAACGTATAAAGTACCAAAGTTTGTTTATCATTAGAAAATGATTTCCAAGCATACAAATAAATATGAACCAAATCAAGGCTGCGTATATATAAATGAGTTTTATTCTTTGCTCAAGTAGAACACTCCCGCGGGATGGAGTTCTAGTTTCCTAAGGTGCTCCCTGAGTCGAATAAGAAGCCTGATACTCTTGATATATGTCTCAATACTTTTTCAGTTGTTTTGACCCGATAGTTTCTTGGCCTGCTTCATGTCATGAATGTTGGTATCTGCCCGGGTTCCCTCTTTCTATTTCTCTGAAGGGAAGACCCTGAGGATATGGTCTCCTATATCGCAGAATGGTTCGGGGTCTATAAAAGGTTCCGAAGATCCAATTCATTGCCTTAAATCTCATTATGGCCAGTTATCCAGCATATCTGTTTCCCCTGGTCAACTCTTTAACTTTCTGTCTTCCCACAGCTTGGATTTGATGTTGTAGGAGTCTAGGACCAAGATAGCGGGACGACTGCCCGACATTATTGCTAAGTTGCTGTTGGTATAATTCTTGTCAAGATTGATTTGGACGCATCTGTCTGTATGACATAGATTTCTGCTTGAAAGAAGCTAGCGCGTGGGCCCATGGGTTAGAAGTACTTTGTCATGGGTCGAGATACCCCCGACATCAGTGTTTGATCCGTCTGTATACCATTTTATCGTATTGCTGCTCAGTGGGCTGTGGACTATGGATTCGTGGCTCCAGTCCTTTTTGTGCTGAGCTTAATGGTAAGCTTTTTTTGGAAATTGAATTTCCTAATCACGTCATCCTTTGGAATGGCCAAGAGTGGCAGAAGAATAACTTTTTGAATTTGTTTCAACGTTATGCACATGGCCCTTTCCTATCCTTTCTTTTGCCAGACTCTTTGTTTAGATAAGGTTAGGTTAACGTAACTGTCACATTGGTATCAGTTGCGACCCACACAGGTCCTGATTGAATCCATTGGGCTATCATTTACCGGTAATTATAATTAGTTGGGGAGAGACTGAAAAATGTCTACTGGTGTCCTAGTGGCCAAAGGATTGGATACTTTGTTGAGTCACAGTCAATTAGTTTGCTTGATGAATTTAGCTAGGTTCAGAATATTTTAAGTCTGACATTTCTTCTAAGTTACTAAATGGATAGGTGCCTAGCGTACTTTTCCTTGTTCTTGCAAGGGTTGTAAAAGTAGTGAAGTGAGGTGGTTAACGAGGTGGGATTCCATTTCATGCAGTGGCCGGTGATGATGCCTACGATTTCCGTTACTTTTTAATGTTAGGAGTGAACTTGTTTTCCCCACAAGTGCCTAATTCCAACTTAATTTGCTCCAACAATTGCATTCCCTCAGCCTAATCGCTTTTTGGTAGCTGTCAGCTTCCCTTGCCTTATTAAGATTGTCTTTCTTTAATAGTTAATAGTGCTAAAACAAGGATGTCCTGTATAATGATTGCTCTGTCCACAGTTTTTCATTCTCGCTTTCACTCCACATTTGCGGCTGTGGACTCTCTTGCAAGTGTAAACAGCTACCGCTGCCTTTCTTATACGGTCCTAATACGGAAGACTCTTAATTTCTCCGCAATCATCGCATATCGATTCCGAATCCATTTCAATATGCTTCTGATTTCTTCTAAGGATCCGCTTATTACATACATTTTCATTTTAATTCAACCTCATCTATCTTTGAAATATTTTACTGATGGTCTTATAAGAAACCCAAATTCAACTGTATGCCGCTCTAATATGAACATGGCTGTAGGAGTCTGTGGTCGATTCTTCGAAAACGCGTGGAATTATTGTATATTAGTAGTTCCTTGACGCTTGACTTATACAACTTGTTGATTAGTTTCAAAACGGATTTGTTCTAGCATGCTTTTGTCATGCTCATGAAACATGTTAAACTAAGTGCTCATTCACCTTGGTATTTCGAATGAATATGGGGGCAAGAGCGTACGATTTCCCCTCGAAGGGAAATCGGCCCGACACATAGAAACTTCGTTGAAACTCTATCTCACCTCAACTACTGGGAAATCATACGTTTTCTACGATGTTCCGATGCTCGATGGCCACATTGCCAAAAACCGGACATTGTTTTTTTTTTTTTTCAAGGTAGGTGGAAACCTTCAAGAAGACTGTATGTCCCCACTCTCTTTTCAAAATTCTTGCTAATGCCACAACCATGCGCGGTCTAAGACTATCGCCACGGGATCAAGAGGTTTAGTCCTTTGAAGTCGGTGCAAAACGTCAATGATCGAATGAAGTGCAGAGTTTATGTGCAAAGTTCTTAATCTCATCTTGAACAGATAAAATTTCAAAATCTCTATGGACATCGACGTTTTCTGAAATGTGACCGGCCACAAAATAGCTGGAATGTCTTCTGAAGTCTGTAAAAGAGTATTTTTCCGCTGTCAAGTCTAATCTGACTGCATACTCCTACTCACTTAGTGACTCGACTCGTATTGATCGCTGATATTTTTGGGACATCTTCTCCTTAGGGCGCTGCAGTTGAGATGGACCGGGGCCTCACCCAACATACCTCTCCAGCTAGCACGATCTCTTGCCAGCTGTCTAAAGTTTCGCACACGAAGCGGGCTAAGGTCCCCCACGACTTCTACGCGGGACCTTGTACGTGTATATCCTCTGTTGCGTTGTCCCACTGCCTCAGAGTCGAAGTCGAAGATGGTCTACATGGCCTAGTGACATACCGTTAATTTCTACTATATAATACGACTTCGTAGATGTTGCATAGATAGCTAATCGAAACCTGAGATTGGTCGCCTTTGAGATATATTATGAACAAGTGTCATAGATTTTTAGTATTCACGTGAACTTGTGTTTGATGTTACCACATGCTCTATTTTTGTAGCCACATTCTTTTTGTAATAAGTATGACACGGAGACGTTAACTTTGCAAAATTATCTTTGTGAGCTACCTGAGTGAAATCCTATCTAACCTAAGTCTGATTTGTCGGTTAGTCAGAGAAAATTGAGTCGTTTCAGACCATAGGGTCGTGCGTGACTAGGTACACTTTTGCAGGAGGAGAAGAATCTGCTATGATCGATAGTTGCAAGCTTCAGGAGATGTTTTGGAGAGATAGCAGATCATATAGTTCATATTAGAAGACGTCAGAGTCGCCAAGTTCGACAGACAAAGGACTGAATGTCACTTCAATCCCATTGTGCTGAGTTTTCTTGTCAAAACGTATTAAATTTTGAAATTCTTTGTTCGGCTACCGATCACTAAAGGAGTCATCACTGATTCACACACAACTTCGTACTGATGACTGATATCAGTACATGGTTCCTTTTTCCAGACAAGAAAACATAATTGTGGAAAAATGGAAGAGAATGAATGGGTCGTTGAAAGACGAGGGTCGGACGGTCTTTCGAAGACCCTTGTGAAAGCAATCTGCTTTCGTTCTATGTGCATGGTGAATGTGTGTCAAAAAGAAGACTTGATTAGGTTTCGAGGAATACATTGTGTTGCCAAATTCAGAAAGACTCTAAATTTCTCCTGCTGATCTTGGGTCCTGGCACATTGCATCGTACTCCGTAGACATACGTACATTTTGAGGGATTAATAGCTCCGAGTCTATTCCCTCCTAACCTAAATCGAGTACTGCCACAGTTGTGTGTGCGCCGCAGTTTTTTCTTCCTCCAGTCATAGTTCAGATGTATCAAAAAGTAGCATGTTCTTTAGATGATACTTAACCAGTCATTTTTATGATTTTCGTTTTAAAAATGCGTCCAGCAGCGCCTACCAACATTTTCCATCGTTTCTTTCCAGTTTCTCCGAACGTAGCTCATTTCTTGATCAACTATCCAACAGTTCGGGATCCATCTGCACATAGGCTAGTTCCTGCTGAGTCTGGAGGTTAACTCCTTTTGTTCTTTCCTTCAACATCCCCACTTCGAGACTCAAGAGGAAATGACTGTGGTGGAAATTTTGCAAGATCCCTTCAAGTCGTTGGTCATCACAGAGAAAGCATAACATGCCGTTGTTATAAATTGATCCATAGTATTCTGGTAGTGAGCACTGCACGCTATTTGGGATATTGCTCAAGCTTAGAAAAAAAATTCAACCTATTAATGGCTAAGCTTCTAATATTTATCAAGCGTCGGCGTTGGCTTCGGTGATAGTTAAAAACAGTGTCAGTCTGGAATTTTGAAGGCCGACCGTACTAACAATTAAGTTTCAGCGCGTACTACGCCTGATCAGATCCGAATAGTTGAACGGTCGCAGATTGACTTCTTAAAAGAACCCTTTATTCCTTCTTCCTCTCTGAAGCATCTGTAATAATCGCTGTGAAGGATGCCTTAACGCAATGCATGCGTGGACTTTAGAAGGAATTTCAACACAATGCGTGCATCGTAAAGATTGGAGTGCACAAAACTCTCGTCGTTAATGTTCTAACCTTCTTCTTGGAAAACTTGACCGATTCGTTGGGTCAAATATTTTGTTTCCACCTAACTTACTTACTTCTCATACCATCGACCCTGAGAAGCGTACCAGTACAGTCGTCGGAGCGTTGTTCTCTCGATTACATCCCCAACCTTCTGCAGGTGTCAAGATGAGTGTTTTTGAATTTGAAATCACGATTTAACCTTTTCTGCATCAAGTCATACTTAGTGGGACTCTATCCACAGCGGACTTGGTCCTCAACCAACAAGCTTCTCAAACATGTCCAATCACTGCTAAGCTTCAGTTCCATTAAATTGAGGCGTCCTCTGTTGCGTTGTCAGGAGGAACAGGAGAACGTGCCCCGGAATCCCTTTAAGTAGCCCAGTCATCTTGTTTGTTGAAAGGGTTCAGTGGAGCGTCTGGAAACCAATTGGGTTGGGTTGAGGTGGCTCACTGTCGCGCAGAAGGACAGCCGATACACTTAGGCCAAGCATAGGCCCATTGTGTTACCACGCGGATCTTAGACTACCTATTCTGCAAACCAATTTGTGCTTTTGATAAAGCGAAGAAGAGGGCTGATGCTGATGCTGCTCTGTTCAGCCAGATTAACAAAGAAATGGGCCCCCAGAAGTCTATATCTGCGGGATGAGAAAGCACTGCAGCTACATAGCAAGTGTTCGATAGTTTCTTCCTCATCCTCGTCCATGCGGGTTCTACAGAAATCATTATAGGGTAGGCCTAATCTAGAGGCGTGAGTTTCGATGGCACAATGCCAATAAGAGATCTGAGGTTTGGCCTGCTTAACCTGATCAAGCTAAGCGATCGCTTGGGATCGATCACAGGCCATAGTTGTTTGGTAATGAGTCATCCTGTGCCAGATATCCATCCGCGGTTTGTTTGAGCAAGCGTTTGAAGCCTTAGCAGATGTTTTACAGCACCGACAGGCGTGGATGGTGGGTCTCAACCCGGAAAGAGCACGGAGTTTGTGCCCTTTTTAGCACAAACTTAGTGCCCCAGCACCCTCATAAGTTGGATGCTAAAATACATGGCCATCTCGTTGAGAGATAGGCGGTAATTAAGGGAAGTCTTAGTGTTCCAGAGATTTGATCGCTGCTTGGCTATCGGAACAGATGACGATATCTGTGCGCGATATTACTTTGTTTTTTAGCCAGGACAGGGCTTCCTTAATGGCTATAGTTTCAGCCTGAAAGACGCTACAGTGATTAGGTAGTCGAAAAGATAGCTGGAAATTTAGATCCTTGGAATAGACACCAGCACCTACACCTGCATCCATCTTCGATTCATCTGTGAAGATTCGCAGTGGAACTTCTAGCGTCTGGTGTTCAGACTCCCAGTAAGATCTGGGCGGTATGCTGGTGGAGAAATTCTTCTCGAAGAGGAATTTATGTAAAGTGACGTCTGTATCTATGGATATATAGTGGCATTCCTGCGTAGGATCGTTGAATGTCCAGACTGCAGTTCTTTCCAGCTGCTCAGCGATCTAAATCTGATTGCCGTGCTAGCTGGTGTCTGCCTGCCAATTTGTTCTATCGGTGGCAGGTTTAGGAGTATGTTCAGTGCTTCGGCGGAGGTAGTCCTCAGCGCTCCGCTAATGCATACGCAAGGCATGGTCTGCACTCTAGCGAGTGGGGAGATGTTGATTCTCTTATCGAGTGCGGTCCACCAAATTGCGACACCATACAGCAGTATGGGACTGACTAGTGATGTAAAAAGCCAAATGCAGTCCACATTTGCACCCAATGGCCCTTTTACAGCAGTAGAGAGCCGTGGATGCCTTCTTGGGACGTTCCTTGATATTTAGCTGCCAGCTTAACTTCGTGTCTGCTATAAGATCTAAGGACTTAGCGCTGTCACTTAGTACTAAGGGGGTCCCACGTAGTGTGGGAGGGTCAAAGTTAGGGTCTTGGAAACCAATTACCTTCTGAATCCACAAACTCAGTCATTCCTCTGTAAATCTAGTACAATTCTTAGTGGATTATCTTGAAAGATCAAAAGTGTCTTCGTTAGGTTTTTGAATTGTCTATACATCTGCCCGAAGATCAAACCGATTGGCGAAGGTGCTTCTTCAGCCCATAGAAATAGCGAGTGGCAAGAGTTTTTTCTGGTTGTATCTCAGCAGTGGAGTCGCCTGGCATGGAGTTGAACTTTACACCTTGTCTTGTACTATGAGTTTCGCACGCTCTTCTCAGAGACTAACATTGACTGTTCCGTGACGCCAATTTGAATCGTATATAAACCTTGGCGTTGAGAGTTACATAATTTGTTAGGTTAGGTAAGGTAGGTAGGCGGGCTGCTAGTGCATTCACCAACACACTTAGACCATATTGGTTCATTGTGACACACATAGTCAGACTACTACCACTGATGGACTACTCCAGTGATAGTGCCGTTAATTTGATCCCAACGGCAAATGGTGACCGGAGCAGATTTGAAAACCAGATAAAAGCGTATTAACTTTGCTTTCACTGGGATTCGAACCGGGGACCCCGCTAACCAGGAACAGGCACTCTACCAACTGTTCACCACTGCTCACTTGTTACGTCTCACTCCCTGCAACTGTCAAATAACAACTGAGTGCCATCATTCAAACAGAAATTGCGGCTAAAACAAATCGACCTGCAACACAGGAAGCACCCTGACACATTTTTGTGACGTATTCAATGACCTAAGGTCCAACTATATATTTGACTTGTGTCAGAACCAAAGGAAAAATGTCTTGCTTGCTTCAATGTCACTGTAGGTTAAGTTAGGTTAGAGTGAATCACTTCCTTAAAGGTAGCCAGACTTAGGCCGAAGATTTAGTAGACACTAATCCGCAAACCATCTCCAGCTTTTCACAAAGCGATGGAGCTGACTGATGCTAACCTCACTTAGTTCAGTCAGGTCATAGAAGAGTGGGGTGTCCAAGTGACTAAGTCTGCGAGATGAGAGGGCATTGCAGTTACAAAGAAGGTGTGAAATGGTTTTTAAAGGGACATGGATCGATGAGAGTTCTGAGATGTGGCCTGCTCATTCTGATTAGGTCAACGTAGAAAGCGATTAATTTCGCTCACACCTAGTTAAGCGAAAATTAACGAAACTTAACGACACTGCGAGAAGTCGTTGTTCCAGTGATTGCTTACATTGACTTAAGGGATTTTAACTGCGTCTTAAAGCCTGAAACAGAATAGTGCGGTGCGCCAGCTGATGTTACGGAGAGAGTGCGATGACGTTGAAATAAATACTCAATTTATCAGCTGTTCTCTTTCTCATCTACTAGATGAAAAATTTTGCCGTCTTTCTGCATACACTCATTTGAAATGACTTTTGTCGTTAAATTATTTTCAATCAGCTGTTTTCGTTTCTCAAATGACAGTTGACACAAAATACTCTCAATTTGGAAGAAAACTCTCAATCTGGGAGAAAATCAATCTCACAGCGCACCACTCTGTTAAAAAATATCAAACATGAATAATGACGTGCGATGGACTACGTTTTACGTTTTATTACGATAATCTCAATCTCTCTCATTATTCACTGACGCAGGTCGACGCTGTATTTTGTGCTTAGCCATTGAATTGTGTGTGTTGAAAGCCAATGCCAGCGCAAACGCGCTATTGTGTTTCAGGCATAAGTCCAGCGTACGAAGTTGAAAAGTTTGAGAATCGAAGGGTGACACAGAAACACGACAAGTACCGTCTAAAATTCAAATAATTTCTTTTTATTTACTTATACGTTTCATTCTGTTCAAATCCACACAATATATCTGAAATCCAATACTTAAACAAAGTGTAGTGATAAAGTTACAAAGAAACAAAATAAACAAGTATACATTTTAAAGAACGAAGATACATTTTATTATATAATTGAAAATGAAAAATGAAAAATAAATATATAAACAAATTTGATCTTATAAAATACTGTGATACTAAATTTTACTAGTACTTCCAGCATAGCTGCATTTTATCCATTCTAAAGATATTCTAAGCAAAACGAAAAAAAAAAACAAAAAAAAAATACTAAGAAAAATTTTAAAATTAGAAAAATTGAAAAAAAAACGAGAAAATTACGAGTTTTTGTTTGTTGTTTGATTTGCATTGAAAATAAATAAGAAAAAATATTTAAGAAAATAAGCTCACAAGAAGAAAGAAGGAATATTATATGTAAAAAAAAATATGACACAAAGACGTCCTCTTTTCGGTGGCAAGCCACAAGGAGAAAACGTCGCATAAGCTATATTATACAAGTATTTACAGAATGCATAAATTAATAGTATTTCACATCCATAAGCAAGTAAACAAACAGAGTTTTCCAACTATCATACATACAACAGCATCCAATTTGTCATTCTCCAAAATGAAAATCTTAACTTTAAGTGCATAGAAATACTCATACTCAAATTCACGCCACACAAGGACCGAGTTAATTCAACTGAAACATCAAAACGAACAGAACTACCCCAAAAAAATTCCACTCATTCCATGAAGACACGACACGTGCATATAATCAGAAGTCTTTGTTTTTGTTTGCTTTTTGAAGAAAAAAAAAAAAACAAGAAAAATCTTTCTCTTCCGCTCGTAGGCTTGTATTTGAACTACATTCAGGAATGGAGATTTAACTCGAGCTTGTGTCTCAAACCGTGGAACATCAAAAACACAGCACAGTTGATGGTGAATACAAGAGATGAGCTAAATAAATTTTTTCCAACTCCAGATTAGTGAATAAATAAGAAACAAAAAATCTATATACAATAAATAAGAGAAAAACGAAAAATAAAACAATTAGTAATTTAAATTAAATAAAATTTTAACCGGAAGTAAAATACAAAAACAAACATGTATGTATTTTATGGGAGAAGTGGTTTGTTGTTTCTCCCCTTAAAAGATATTTACGATCAATCAAATAATAAATTTTGAATTAAATGAAATGAAACACAATAAGTGACTCTTTGGACAAGTCAACCGTTTTGTCTTTTACTGTTGCTCTCAGCATTTTACGGATTTAACTTTTCTGCTGACAAACGGCTTGGGGCATTGTTGTGTGTTTCGTGCAGTTTGCGGTTGGTGCCTTGGATTTGTTGGGTAAGTGCTTAGCAAAGACACGAACACACTTCGTTGCTGGTTTGAGGGGATGTGTGGACGAGTCCAATTACAGTTTGAAGTTGCTGTGGAATTGTTGTGGTGGCTTTTATTTTCAGTTGATGAAGGTGAATTTATTCAAATATGAGGTGGGTCTTTTTCTGCGGTAAGTTATTGGCGTTGACTGGTAGGTTGGGTCTTAGCTACTGCTTGGCAAGCAGGAATGTGTTGCTAAAAATCATCATGTTTACTCTGACAGATCAAAGCTATTGACACCTTGAAAGTGGAAACTAATCTTAAGCTAAAGGGTTAAGGTGTTGGTATAAGAAGCAGAGGCAGCTAAAGGGGAGTCTTGGTAGGAGTTCGGTGAGAATATGGAAAGCGACCATTATCGACTCAGAAGAATGAAATTCAACATCATCGAAGAAGTCAAATCCAAAGATGGACTGTTGCTTTCCAATGAGCTGGATATCTTGTGCTGATGGAGCGAGCACTTTTCGGAGCTGCTCAATCCCGAGCAGGGGATCACACACTGAGGACAGAGAGAATAGTCCAACGGTGGAGGAAGTCATTTTTTGATTGAATCGCTAAGAGATGCCAAATCCGCCGATATGGATGAAATTCGGCCAAAAATGCTTAAGGCAATGGGTAAAGAGGGAGTTTTATGGCTCTTTCGTGTCATTAAGTTGGAAAACGGCAAGACAACTGGCGATTGGCAAACTGAAGTGATTGTCCCTGTTCTTGAGAAGGAGGACAAAAGAGACTGCTCCAGCTACAGTCTTTTAAGTCTCCCCCGGAAAGACTACGCGTAGGTGTTGGAAGCACGTGCCAGATTGGTGGTTGGGCTCAGGATGGAGGACGAGCAGTGCGGCTTTCGTACCGGCAGAAGTAAGACCGAGCAGTTTTTCACCCTTAAAATGGTATTCGAGAAAGAGTGGGTGTATGTCAAACCCATCTACAGCTGTTTTGTAGATTTGGAAAAGGCATACGACGAAGTTCATCGATGGCCCTCTTTTGGAAGCCATTCGGTCTCTATACACCTTTCCTTTTGCCGTTGAACTTCGCCGAGGGTGCATCTTGTCACCTCTCCTTTTCATTGTTTATATGGACTGGATGATACAGCGCAGCCGAGGCGAGAAATGTTTCACATCATTAATTAAGGGTAAGGCATCTTTGTTTTGCAGATGACTTAGGGTCATTTTGTTGAACACAACGTTGGGATTTTTCTCGTCAACCTCTAGATTTGTTTTTATTCCCTTAAATTTTATGGTTTAAACTTTCAAATTACAACCCATGAGTTTATCAACTCCTTCCTTTCTCAACGTACGGAACTAGCAGAAGTTAAGGGATGCAGTTAACATGGCTGATTTTCTTCTGTCGTCCTTGGCACTCATCGCCTCCAATGTCTGAAATCGTAGTTCCACAAACTTCAGGAACTCCTCCAGACTCGGGATGGTTCTGGGATCTTGCAACGAGTGCTCGAACAAGCCTCTGCTCTCCTAATCCACTTTTTGCAGCCTTAAATGCACTACCAGCGGATCCCACTTTGCAATGGCTTGCATACATTCCCTCGTTGTGTCATGTAATCACCTCAAACTATTAGCAGTACCTAGTGCTGGCACCTAGTTGTGACAGCAGTCATTAGTAATAGTCTCCGATTGTTGAATCGTTCAACTAACGTTCTCCCAGCTGCTTCGTAATTGGCGTCTATTGGCTGGAAATGCTGAATGAGATTGTGCGCCTCCCCAGTGCCGTTGGCACGACGGAAGTACAGCCTTTGGGCCGATGGTATTGGTTGCTCGTGAATAAGCTGCTTAAAAATATCATGAAATTGCCGCCAATTTAAATAGTTGCCGTCGAATTTTGGCAGTTCTATTTTTAGTAACTTCATTGCTGTTCCATTGCATCCAATCCATGCCGATCAATGGATTGTATTTTCTGCACTTCTATTTTGTCGCACAGCTCCATTACTGTGGTTTCTACTTCATCTCTCATATGGAAATGATCACGCATTTCGTGAATTAATACAACTAACTTGCAATCTGCTATAAATACTTTCGAAGGATATTGTAATACCTGTAAAATTAAATTTAATGCTCCGAAGACCCAAGCTATTTTCTTTACACGTAAAGGAAAGGCTTGTTTACTTCCTAGCAAAAACTTTCAACTCAACGGCGTTCAGATTGAGTGGAAGTCCAGTGTAAAGTACCTAGGCATCTATTTAGATAAGCGCTTGACTTTTAATCGACATGTCCAGCAAATCATTAAAAGAGCGAATGTCACGATAAGGGTTCTTTATCCATTTATTTTTAGAAACTCCCACCTGGACATTCACAACAACATTTTCCAAGCCATCATGTTCTATGGATCTCTCGTGTGGGGCAAGTGCGCAAAGAGTCATCTTCGCAGACTTCAGATATCTCAAAACAAAGTTTTGAAAATGATTTTTAACTTACCAAGGTTTTTCTCTACAGAGGTACTTCATGAAATAGCTAGCATAGAAATGGTTACATCTAGAATTGAAAAACTAAATCACAAATATGACATCTCATGCTTGTCATCTGAAAATAACTTGATTTCAAATCTAGCTTCGTTATAAGTGCAATGATGTATTTATTTATATATTCTATTTATCTATTTATACATATGCATTTATTACTTACTTATTTATTTATTTATTTATTTATTTATTTATTTATTTATTTATTTATGTATTTATTTATTTATTTATTTATTTATTTATTTATTTATTTATTTATTTATTTATTTATTTATTTATTTATTTATTTATTTATTTATTTATTTATTTATTTATTTATTTATATATATATTTATTTATTTATTTATTTTTTTATTTTCATATTTTTAAATATTCATTCACTTTGTTTCCCTTGAATTAGGTATAATATAAGTTGAAAATTCGCCTCTCTCTTCCCTGAAGCGACAACGATGTCTTTAATGAAGGTTCTTAGTGGCTTTTCCTTCAAATTACTTCTGTGATATATTATTTAAGAACTTTTATTAATATTTTAGTGGTAAGGTAATAATACCGAATCTCTGTAAACAAAGAATGTAATGTATAACCATTGTAAAATTACTGCCACAATAAACAAACTAACTAACAATACTACATCCTCCATCCTTGAGTGAATATCACGTATCTCATTACAAGTTTCCTCAATGGATCGTGCTCTAATCCTGTAAACTAATGTAAATTTTCCTTAGATTATTTCTACTCTACACTTATCCTAGGAGCGCTGCAATATGTCACTCGATGTTTCAACCTTCTTTCGTATGTACTTATCCTTCGTTTCGTTTAATTCCTTTTTATATTTATTTCTTAAGTCTTTGTAAATGTCCCACGATGCTTTTACGTTGGTAAACTTAGTCCGTTCATAAGCTTTATTTTTGTTATTTTTTAGAGTTAATAATTTCCTGCTGAACCATGGACATTTATCTACACATTTTGTTTTCACTATTAACATTTCCTCTATTATTCTACACATTTCAAAGTTAAACAAGTTAGATAGATCGTCAGCACTACTATTTATTATGTCTACTCCCACCAGGTCACTATATAAAAGTTTAGAATGAAAAACGTTTTGATTATAATTTAACATTTTATATTTTTCAGCAAATTCCGTTTGTATTTTATCTTTTATAACTATTTCAATATCAATTGTCTCGTGATCACTTATTTTAAATTCATAAATTCAGCGTTTGTCTTTGCTGTTACATATATATTACGTTATCTATGTGTGTGGCTGTCTCATCCGTCATTCTTGTGGGTTCATTGTTAATAACTAACAAACTATTTTCACGACAGGTGGATTTAATTTGCTTACTGTATGTAGCATTATCGAGTCAATTAATATTAAAATCTCCTACTAGAACTAGAAAGTCCTTATCCATAGATATATCATCTAACAGGTTTCTAAGAGCCACACAAAATTGGGCCTTAGACGAGCCTGGTGATCTATAGACAATCACAAACTTTACTGTATTTTGACCATCACCTACATTTAATTCCATGCTATAGAGACCATAATAGTCTTTAACCTCGTTAATAATTTGATACGAAAGCGCCAAGTTCACATACACAGCTACACCTCCAGTCCACTTTGAAGTGCTTAAGACTTGTTCAAAACTAGAATTATTTAAAACAACTTCGGATCTTTGAGTGTCCTCAGTCATATGTGTTTCGATCAAAAAAATTACATGAGGCTTTAAATCCTTAGCTAGAACCCCCACCTCCGCAAAATGATTAACGAGGCCTCTTACATTCAAGTACACACAGTACAAAGTACTTAGTTGCTAGTATAAGATTCGTTCCCTTTCAATTTTAAGTTTCCTTTGTAAAACTGGACAATTGGCATCCCTGGAATCATGCTTCTCATCGATGGCTATATTAAGCCTCCCTTTAATTTTAACCCAATTGATACATTTCACACTTTCACACTTGCATTCATTTACAGTGTGATCTTCTTCTCCTCACTTTGCACATATACTTTTTTCACACTTGCACATTTGCGCGTTATGATTAAATCCGCAACATTTGAAACATCGCTTAACATTAATATTCTCGTAGCATATACATTCGTCCCACTCAATACAAATTGTTTTAAGTTTCATTATGCTGGCAAATGCTGTACCGTCAACTTCGATTATCGCGTTAAAGAGTTTTTTTTTATTTTTATGTGATTGGAACACCTTGATACATTTAATTTGTTTTAAAGACAATCCCTTTATTTTGGGCTTTTATTGCGTTAGTGATGCGTTCTTCATCTAATTTCTCGCTCATACCATGTACTAGTATTTTTGGGTTCCTCATTTCACTAATTTTGATTTCGTAGTCCTTATTCATTTTGCTGACTATTTCTCTGCTAATAATCCCCCTTTCTTCCTCACTCGCGCATTGGATCGCTACCGCTGCGTCCCTCTTATTGGTTATTTTGTTTATTATCACAGCGAGTTCAGAAGGGCTTATTTTTCTTTTCACGTCTTATACTGTTTTCTCACTCTCTTGCTTATTTTTTGGCTTTATTATAATAGGCGCTTTCACCGCTTTCGCGTATGAAGTTTTTGTTTCATCCTTTTTTTTCATCATTTAATTTCTCAACTTTTTTTAAAATTTTGTTTATATTGGCACTTTGGTCATCCATTCTTTTATTCTGCTGAATCATGATGTTGTCCATCTCACTCACTTTATTCAACATAAGCTTAACATACTCGCAACATTGAGCACACATAAATAAAACCCCAGGCTTTTCGCAAATGATTCCCAAATCGAAACCCAAAATATGGACATAAGCATATTCAGCCTCTCCTGTAGACTTGCACTCTCCATTGTTCGGTGTCCCGCAGTCGGTGAATTCAAGCTTCGCTCTTCTGTTGGTGGTACTCGTGCTGCTGGAGGTATACTTCCGTTCTGAGATGGTGATCTCTTGGTTCCTGCTGCTGCTGTGGCTGCTGGTACTTCCGGGACTACGGGTGCTGCTGGTGGCTCCTTTCGTTCCGTCTGCGCTTGCTGAATGGCTAGTAGCTTGGCCAGGTCTTGCCTTAGAGCTTCGTACACTGATTTAATTTTATCGTAATACGATTTTGCGAATTACTCATGGAAATTATCACGGATTTCACTGTTGCGAATGTCGAGTTCCTCCCGTAATCCGAGTCCAGCAACTGGCATCGTTGCTCCAAATAATTCGCTGTCTCTCTGCTGGGCCCATCTTTTCCATAATTTGTGGCGAAAATACAAATTTCCTCCCCATTTGATTTTTGGTTATCCGTTAGTTGCTCCAAAGGAAGCCCCATTTTTATCACTTCACTACTTACTGACTTAGATTGACGCACTTTCACTTCTCACTGTTTTGCAAATCACTACACTCTTTTAGTAGAGTCCTGGCACCTGCTCTCTCTCTCTCTGCCTAAGGTCGCCAGTACGATAAAGCAAGAGAAGGCGTTTAAAAACCGGTGGTGATGACGGAGCACGTGGTAAAAGTCCTGGAAAGATTATTTTGAGTTGCAGTGAAGCCACCCACAGAAATTCTCATGAAATGCGTCTCTCTTTCTCTCGACTGCGTTTTTCATACGATCACCACTGTCTATCGCCAGCCATATATTTCCAAAAGAGCCTAATTCATCTTAAGATCCTCGTTATCTTCTCGGAAGCTAAGACATACCAAACTCCGAATCGTTCCCCTTTGCACCATCCACGCCAAGCACACAAAGCTACCGCACTTGTGCTTCCACTCCACATGCTCCATTCGAAGCAAAAAAATAAATAACAGAAAACACAAAACCGGGAAACAAGAAAAATCAATTTGGAGCACCGAACGAACGATGCCATTAATCTCCGCCGCAGTTCCCAGCATGCTGCTGCTGATGGCAATTAATTTATTCCCCGCGACTCACCCGCGCGACTGTGTCCGCGACGCGTAGGTCAGTGTCTAGCACTTAAGCCAGTAATCCCATCAAACAGGCACCAATGCAAAGCGGAAAGGAGAAGGGAAACTCATTAGCGATTATGAAACAATTAAGTCGATGCGTACGGGTCGCGATGGGGCACGACGCAAGGCCTAATTCGCGATGACAAAAGAAGCTTTGACGACGCATGCTTCACCAGCACAGAGTCACTTGTCAAGTGGCATTCGATTCGAAGCCGATTCCGCTAAGCGCATTTCAGAGTAATCCGCACCGTCAGCCGCCCAGAGGTATTAGTGTCGTCCGCTTGGCACAAATACGGACTAAACGGTCAAGATGACCGCCCTTGGCGGGCGGGATGTTGGTGCTGACAAAATTGATTGAGACTTCGATGCTGCAAGATCGGATGACAGTGAAGGGAGTGGAATGATTTTGACAGAATTGTTATTTTTGACAGGCAATCTGAGAGGTCTATTGGACGAGTGACATTGCAGTTTGTTTTGCAATTAAGTCTTGAAGGGTCCTTAAGTTGAAGGAAGTGAGTGAACTGGTGGGGTATGATGTAAGTCCTGGCAATTGACGACTGGATGGCGCAGTTGGTACAGTGCCTGGCCCAGGTTAGGGTTAGGACACATCAAGTTCCCTAAAAATTCAGTTTTAAAGAAAGCGCCATTCGTAAAATAAGAAAACCAGGGGACCATATGATTGTTCATACAGGCTCTACTATTAAATGCCTTAAAAACTGAAAAGGGAAACAACAAGGACGGCTTGAGCCTGAGTTAAAGATGCCTTTGATATGCACTCCGCTTCCCGCTTCCCCGGTTCGAATCCCAGTGAAAGCCAAATTAATACGCTTTTATCTGGTTTTCAAATCTGGTTCAGTCACCATTTGCCGTTAGGATCAAAATATGGCACTATCACTGGAGTACTCAACCAGTGGTAGTAGTCTGACTATGGGTATCACAATGGACCAATATGGTCTTTGTGACCTTCTACATAACCTAACCTAAGTCCTGGCAAATGACTTCAAGAAGAAGTGTACTCCGATAGGAAGAGAGTGGAGTCAGGAATCTGATACAAGGCCCAGCCTTATGCATTCCATGCCGAAGCAATTATATTCGTTCCTGCATGATCATCTACAACTGAAGAAAACTAATGCGGAACCTAGCAGTCGTCCTGAACCAACTACCTATGGCCACAACCAGCAAAGGAAGGCTAATTTAGTGTACTTTAAGAAGAAGAACTCAACCTTAACTGGAATTACGCTCCTTCACCGCATGAACCAAAGGACATCCTGCAATTTCTGGATGAATTTTTATAGACCCAACAGGTCTAGCTTCCATCACTTAAAATTGATGCACACTTAGATAATCGAAAGTTCTTTATCGATTTCAATGGAAGAAACTACTAGATGCCGTCATGCGGGGAAAACTGATTTTTGGACTGATTTCGAAAGAAAAATTCTGCGAGGAAGACGAATGGAGGGGAAGACATAACCATGAACTCTATAAGGTGTGAATGTAGCCGAAAGGCCTACTCCACTGGATTGGCTAGGCCACTAGTGCGTTATCTAAGACTTCGAAATTCGGATACTTTGTCTTGATAAGTGGAAGCGAAGTGCATATCAAAGGCATCTTTGATCAGGCATCAAATCAAGCTCAAGCCGTCCTTGTTGTTTCCCTTTTCAGTTTTTAAGGCATTTACTAGTAGAGCTTGTATTAACCAACGTATGGTCCCCTGGTATTTCGAATGACTCTTTCTTTAAAACTGAATTTGTAGGGAAATTGATGTTTGTAAACTTTTTCTTAGATATTTTACTAAATACATTTCGTGTATAATTTAAAAAAAATCTTTCATTTTACGACACACACATTAATTTACGTTCGCGGACCTGGGGTCGAAGCAACGCATCCGTGAACAAATCGTCCATTATTCAAACAAAAATTACGTTACTCGTCATACGAACAAACGTATCGGGATAATGTCATACGAATACTGACAGAATGTAATTTTTAGTTAGAACGCAGTAAATGTAACAGTTAATCGTCGAATATGTGTCATTTGTGAAATTATTGAAACAAGCAATGATTCTATATTGCAATTTTACTTGAGTTCCTCTGATTCATTCATATTATAGAAAGATTGGTCCGAAGGCAGTTTGGCAGAATTGGAGTAACCCTTGAGAACTAACAAGCAAAGCTTGAGTCTGGAGTCATTAAAATATGTTCTCTCTGGGATGCCTTTTTTTTTGCGAGGGATTCACTTTGTTTCAATTTGCCCTAAACTAAAATGTTTGGACCAAATTTTCACACAAAGGCCAAACCTGGAAAGACCAGCGAGTTTCAAATCGATACGCACCACCTCTTTATCGATTTTAAGCCCGCACACAACAGCATTCATCGCAAGGAGTTATTTGGTGCAATGGCAGAATTCAGGATCCCGGGAAAACTCGCACTAAGCCAACAAATACGCGTGCAATTCGGTTCGAGGACTTCCGAGCCGTTTGAAACCTGCACCGGAATTCGGCAAGGAGATGCGCTGTCGTGTGATTTCTTCAATTTGGTACTGGAGAAGATAGTGCGGCGGGCAACTGTAAACACGGATGGCACTATCTTCTACAAGTCAGGGATATGCAGACGACATCGACATCGTCGCGCGTTCCCAACGTGCCGTAGTGGAAGCATTTACGGCAATTGAAGAAGAATCGAAGCGAGCTGGTCAATGAGGATAAAACGAAGTATATCCTGTCGACCAAAAAATTATCCATCACACACCACCTAGGACAAAATATCACAATCGACAGCTACAATTTCGAGGCAGTAAAGCAGTGTTTAGGAGCGAATTTACCACTTTTCATATTTCACGGCTCCACCTCTTTCGAGTCACCGACAATGCTCAAAGAGTATTTCCCGTCTAGAAAAAGCTTCTCAACTACGCCGTTCGGAGACGGCATTAAACTATAGGTCCCTTCCACGCGTGAGAGAACAATAGCACGCACAACACGAGTGGTTGCTGGGAAGCTAGGCCCTGGCCCTCTACGGGCTGTAGCGCCACCCATATTATTATTATTATTATTAAAGGAGTGTGTCTACCTCGGGGCAAACGTGAACTCCACGAATGACATCACTGTGGAGATCCGTATTTTAACTTTCATTCACATATTTTATTATTTCAATAATTCGCAATTTACTGTTCAAATCAAATACGTTCACTGTCTACTGATCGAATGACGTATCGATCATGTTCATGTGCACGATAACGTGTTGTATGATCGAAAATTACGTTCACGATTTTCGATAGTGATTCGACCTCAGGTGTCAAATTCTTCCACACGTATTAACTGAACGTTGTTTGCAATTTGATTTGTTTTCAAATTACTACCACAGGTCTTTTATAGTATTACAGTTCACATTTTGGGAATAGCACATGTTTTGTTTGGAAATTGGACTAATTATTATTACATGCTCATTGCTTCCCGAATGGCGTCGTTAAATGGCAGCCGAGGCGAGGAACGTCACATTGGTAGTGTTAAGGGTAAGTTCTTATTTTTGCAAACGACTTAGTCATGCTCACGTGCTCCCAGACGGAACACGTATGTACTGATGCTGGGATGAAGGCTTACCCAAGACCTACGTTAATAAAAATCAACTTTTCTTATGTTGGTTGGTTGTTTTTGACTTACATACGAAAAATAACATTTTTACGAAAGAAATTTATTTTGTGCATGTAGCAGTCATTGAAATATATAAAAATTAATTTAAACAATTCTTCTTCCTTATCTTGCGCTAACAAGACTCTTCAGTTAGCTCGATCTCTGGTAACCTGCTCCCAGTTTCACACTCGAAGTTGCTTAAGGTCCTTCTCCGCTGTGTGCACGACTTTAGTTCTGTTTTCCACTAGTTCCGAGTCGAAAACTCTGCCGGCGAGAGCTGGGTTGTCCGTACTCTCTGCATGGCTCAGCCACTTTAGTAGTTCATGTTTCAATCATCTCCATAACATGTCCTCAACGCGAAAAAATATCAAAGATCGTACGCAGAACTATTCTCTCTAAGTGACTGTAAGCATCTTCATTCGCTTTTGAGGGTGTCCATGCCTTCTCGCCGTACACCAGCACTGGGATCATAAGTATCTAATATAAAGTAAGCTCGGTGCTTCGAGATTTCTGCTTATATGTGTTCTGGTAAAGCAATCATGAAAGCGCATACCTTTATTGATGTTTAGAGAGAAAAATGGTCGAAAACGATCCCAACGTAGATCTGAGGTTAATGTGGATAAAGCATGTTCAATGGACTCTAGATGCTAGTGGAGTTCATTGAAGTAGGTGAAGAAGTCTTAGTATTTTCACGAGAGGTATTTTTCACGAAAGATGGCAAGCGTTATGCTGAGCTTTCCTGAAGGATGACCAAGCTTGCTGAATTTTAAAACAGATTTGTAATCGGAAAGGCCAAGCTTGGCTTAAGAGCGAACCTCAAATCTATTTTTATTCCAACTCTCACCAACGCTCAAGAAATTTGAGTAATTACTGAAAGCACAAGATTGCGAACATAAGCTGAGATGAGCTTTCTTCGAACTGTTGTGGGAGTTACTCGGTGGGAAACGGGTTAGTAAGCTTTTCATTACGCGAGGTCCCCAATATTGAGGAGCTGCTTCTTCGAAGAGGAAGGGATATACATACTTCGATGGCGTGGTTACGTGCCACGAATGTCCCCATCATCACGACTTCCAAGGCGTGCCTTGAATGCGATTCCATCAAGTTTGCATTCCGGGACCTCCTATGGTCTGATAGTCTTGTTGCGTTACATCTGATTTCACTTCGTCCGTTAGGCAGTTATGTACTTGTGAGCATCCGGGTAAGTGAGTGTCTATTAGGATACGTAAGGACTCGCTTGACGACTGAATCCAGCCTGGAAGCCTGCGGTTTGGATATGATTTTCCGTAGTCCGCAGACTCTGTTCTTTTCATGATCTCACTGCAGTGAGAAGATCGCCAGGAGTCACGTTCATCTGTGACAATCGCTGTTTGGAAGTCCGTGGGCTGTCTTTATGAACAAAGCAATCATCTCGTGACCTAGAGGCTGCAGTGAATTGATTATATCTTTATTTTCGTTGTTCAGAATTATTCTTTCCTCAATTCACCACATTCATCTTTGAATTTTTCCTAGTTGGTGTTTCTAGGCGAGAAACTTCGTCTATTAAGAAAATAAATCAAACAAAAAAGCGCTCACATTTAGCTTGCGCAGAACGCACCGATGTCGAGCTGGTCTCCATTATTTACCAACCAATCATGGTCAAGACAAAAATACAACTTTCCATTCATCAGGAGGATTTATGGACGCATTCTGCAGCTAAGCCGCCATCAATCCTTTTTAATCCGAGTCAATGCCGTCACCTCGAAATAGGCCACCGTCGCGTCGCGCAGCGCCCGCCATAGCGGCAGCTGTACAACTCATCCACAGCCTCGCCGTGCCTCCCCATTCCAAGCACTTCGTCTCTCGTTTTAGATATTTTTATTGAAAACATCTTGAGCCCTTTTTGTGCAGCATCCATCAGTTCGTATTAAAAGGCCATTAAACACTGGCACTTTGGTGGATCTACGGGACAATGACAACTGTGATCCCCCAGCCATTTATGAGAGCAGCCCCCACCTGAGGGACTGCAGCATCAGCAGCGGCAGCAGTCACCGGGGAATTTTAATTAAAATAAATCTCGCTCTCGTTTGCAAGACAGATCTCCACCCCGAGCGTTTTCAGTGGAATCACACATCCCATGGGATCACAGGACCGACTGCAAGATCCCAGCCAATTTCCTCTGCCACTGAGTCCGCGCTGGAGACGCTGCAGAGCACACTCCTCCGGTGTGTGTGTCTGTGGTGCGTGGAGAAGATGAAACAACGCATCTCACGGATGATCGTTCGTTAATGATTTCGTCATTATGAAAAACACGTGGTTACGCGACGAGGACGCTGTGCGCATCCGAGGACAATCCAGACTCCGCTGGCGTATGGAAATTAGTTTTCCACGCATCGGCGGCACTCAAAATTGAGCGCGTGACACTACGATGACGGATGGCGACAGTTTTTCTCCGCGAAGCCGGAGGATAGAGACGTTGTGTTCGATTAATATGGCCGTAGATGCTTGTGGATGAGCTATTACGGCGCCGCACATGAACGCCACGCCACGGTGGGAAGGGGGGAGGGTGGGTGCGCCTTCAATCATAATTAAGTGATTTGTCGGTGGGGATGCTGGAACTGAAGGATTGTGCCGGGCTTTGTCGTGGATGTTATGGACGCGTTTTTAATTTCGGAACGGTGCGGTGCTTTGATTTGAATGGCACGTGGATTCGTTTCCTCAACGTCCACTTCATCTTCGTCTTCGTCGTCTTATTAATCGGTGCGACAGGAACTCTGCATCGGCGGCGTATTTGTCGTAGTGGCGCGGAGCCTAGTAGTGGACGGGGTTTGTTTATGATTATGACTTAATTTTTGACGCGTAATTTGTGGGAAAGGGTGCTCCTGCAGATGGTTATGGGAGGGAGAGGGATGTTTGCACCCGGGAAAATGGCTGGATGTCGAAGTTTAGGCAGGGGAGGCTGATAAAATTAGTCATTGAGGAGGGTAGGGTAAGTAATTGGCTGAGGAAGTGATTGGAGGCAGGTCATGATTCATTTGAGGGAGAAGAATCATCGGACAGATGTTAATCCCTGTGGAACAACTCTAGAACCGGTCTGAAAATAAGTGAAAGCTGTTCATGTTGATGTCAAAGATCGAAGTTGGTCACAACGTAAGACACTGTTCCCTTTAAATTTGATTCACCTTGTAGACTCCAGTCCAGTCGCCAGTAGCCCGTGACCATGGCCTACCGCACATATTGCTGGCTATCCATTTGAAGTGATTTGATGCAACTGCGTCTTCGTATTTTGATTTCTGTAAGCTGAATTTTTTCAACAAAAAAATTTATAGAGATAGTACGCTCTAAGTTCCTTCTATGAAAATAGATCACAGCGTAACTTCGATTATTGCAACTAATGAAAACATGACCTGCTGCAATAATCGAAACAATAAATAGATATTTTAAACACTTAAAATATAATATCCTGAATCATTTACATACATATTACTTACACTAAACAAACCGTTCCCTTTCAGAAGATAGCTTCGCAGACCGCATAGTTTGTGGTTGCATACAAGTTAAAACCCTATACGCCTACGGTTTTTAATAATAAAAAATAATTTTTTATTTTCGAGAAGAAGCCTCTTTTTTTATTGAACTCCAAATATGAACTAATACTAAAGAATACATTGAACTTAATGTTAAGCTGCTTTCATTGGTTTATGCTGCATCAACGGTTTCTCGGTTGGTTCCGATGGAATGAATCGTCTGATGGTGGCGGATGTCGTTCATCGAATTGTTTATTATTGGTTGGAGACTTATGGCTGAAAGGCTATTGTTCACTAATCGTTATGGTGGTTTATTGCGTGCGTGATTGAATTGTTTATAAATGGGCCGGATGCTCGTGTGTGGCATTGCTAGTTGGCTGCAACATATTCGTCTTTTACTTACATTTTTCCAATTGTTAGGCCATTTTGTTCTGCCGACTACATGTATATGGCAAAGAATTTTAGTACGGCTTCTAATTTCACTTTGGCCGCATATCAATAAATTCCATTTCCGCACTATAATCGAAAATATCTTCTCGGGCTTCTACGTTTGGTTAGATTTTCGGAGAAGATATATTCAGAGAGGTCATCGGTGGCCATTACGATATGGTTAGATTTTTCTGACAAAATTTTATCCCGAATTAAAAGTCAAGGAACACATTATTCTTCCTCCTAATCATCTGGAGTTCTGATAACTTGTTTCCAACGTTTGGTGATGGTAAATAATGGATTGTAAAAAAGAAGCGACGAGTAGTATTTCGTCCAAAAGTCACTCAATTTCGGCAGGCTATGAAATTGGCCATCTAAAGTACTTAATTTCTGAACAGAACTATGTCTAGATAATGTATGATTTCGTCATGTCATCAACAACTCTCTCCTGCTGTTACAGTGCACAGTAAAGCATACGCATAGATGTGTATGGCTGTTGGTATATATCTTGAGCCGTACAATTTCGAAGTTGCGAAAATAGAAAATATTTTTCCCATTTGTTGCAAGAATCGAAAATAGGTAAGTCCTCTGCATTGGTAGCATAAATCGGGAGTTCAACAATAAATCGAGACTGCAATAATCGTACCTGCACTGTACAAGCGTAAGGATAGTTTTGTTTCCCATTTCATGATATACTTGGTTGACTGGTAGTTGTAAGCTTAACAGAAAGTTTTGTTTTCCTTGTCATCTTCTTTCAAATTCCAGTGTGTGTGTTTGGAGCCGTACTGGCTACGCTGACATAAATTTACTTACTTACTTATCAGGCTGACGACCCATGCAGGGTCCGAGCCTGAGCGATAGCTGCTTTCCATTGTTGTTGATCCTGGGCACGCTGCTTCCAGTCATCAAGACCAAGCTGTCTTTGTACCGGAGATTTGGTTTTCCTCTCCTTTCTCGAACCAGAAGGCTCCGATTCGAAGACCCTCTTAGCTGGAGCATTGATTCAATGCGGTGCAGTCGACGGATATTTGCCTTCCGGGCTACATCCACATCCTGGTACACCTCGTAGAGTTCGCGGTTGTGTCTTCTCCTCCATTCGCCTTTCTCGCAGACGGGACCATATATCCGATGTAGAATCTGTCTTTCGAAGACACCAAGAATCAGCGCCGCAGTTTTGCTTATAGTCCAGCTTTCGGCTCCATATAGCAGAACTGGCAAAATAAGGGTTTTCTAGAGCATGATCTTAGTCCTTCGAGTCAGGAGTTTTAACGCCAGTTGTTTGGACAAACCGAAGTAGCATCGGTTGCCAAAGGCGGTTCTTCGTCGGATCTCCACAGTGATGTCATTCGTGGAGTTCACGTTTGCCCCGAGGTAGACACACTCCTTTAATAATAATTATAATAGTATGGGTGGCGCTACAGCCCGTAGAGGGCCAGGGCCTAGCTTCTCGGCAACCACTCGTGTTGTGCGTTCTATTGTTCTCTCACGCGTGGAAGGGACCTACAGTTAAATGCCGTCTCCGAACGGCGTAGTTGAGAAGCTTTTTCTAGACGGGAAATACTCTTTGAGCATTGTCGGTGACTCGAAAGAGGTGGAGCCGTGAAATATGAAAGGTGGTAAATTCGCTCCTAAACACTGCTTCACTGCCTCCAAATTGTAGCTGTCGATTGTGATATTTTGTCCTAGGTGGTGTGTGATGGATAATTTTTTGATCGACAGCATATACTTCGTTTTATCCTCATTGACCTTACGACCAGCTCGCTTCAATTCTTCTTCAATTGCCGTAAATTCTTCCACTACTGCACGTTGGGAACGCGCGACGATGTCGATGTCGTCTGCATATCCCACCAGTTGGACTGACTTGTAGAAGATAGTGCCTTCCGTGTTTGCAATTGCCCGCCGCACTATCTTCTCCAGTACCAAATTGAAGAAATCACACGACAGCGCATCTCCTTGCCGAATTCCGGTGGAGGTTTCAAACGGCTCGGAAGTCCTCGAGCCGAACTGCACGGTGCATCGCGTATTTGTTGGCTTAGTGCTACAAACCCGGATCAGTTTTCCCGGGATCCCGAATTCGGCCATCGCACCGAATAACACCTTGCGATAAATGCTGTCGTGTGCGGGCTTAAAATCGATGAAGAGGTGGTGCGTATCGATTTGAAACTCGCTGGTCTTTTCCAGGATTTGCCTCAGTGTGAAGATTTGGTCTATTGTCGATTTGCCGGGACGGAAACGTCACTGCTACGTGCCGATTAATGCGGTCCAAAACGACTTTAGACGTTGAGCATGGATATGCCTCTATAGTTGTTGCAATAGGTAGGATCGCCTTTTTTGTGGATGGGGCATGTGGTGCAGATATACCAGTCGTCGGTCATGCTTTCGTCCTCCCAAATTCTACAGATGCTCTGGTGCATGCTCCAGAACATCGCCACCGGCCTTGAAGAGCTCTGATGGTAGGTCATCTGAGCACGGGTTTGTTGCTCTTCAGCCTTTTTAATGGCTGTACCGACTTCTCCAAAGCTAAGTGGGAGGACTACTTCATCGACTGGAGTTGGGTTTTCTTGATTCACAATCACTCTCTCGTGGTCAGGCCCGTTAAGCAGCTGTTGGAAATGCTGCTTAAGCACATCCACTATTCCCTGCGGGTCAGTAGCCAGGTTACCCTCACAATTTCTAAGAGCCTGGGTGCCTTTCCTAAGGCCAGCGGCAAGGTTTTTGGCTTTTTTGTAGAAGGCCCGTGTTTTATCTTGCCCCTAGACTTGAGCTGGGAGGTTGCAAGAGACATTTTCTTCAGGCGTAGAAGCTTTTCCTCCTCCCTTCTTCTAGCCCGGTACTCCTCCTGCGCTGCCCTAGTTTTTCGTTGCAGCGCCTTTTGGTATGCCTCGTCAGTTGCATGTTTCTTCTCTTCACACTCGCCATCATACCACGGATTCCTCGGCGAAGGTAGCCTAAGATGGTTTCGGCTCCCACTTTAATGGCTGAGCGGCAATGCAAACACATCTCGTTGGCGTTGGTGTATGACGTGGGCATACCGGAGAGTCCCCCACTCAGTTGCTCTTAGTAGGCTCTGGCAATCTCGAGTGTGCTCAGGCGTCCAATGTCAAAACTCCTCTTTATTGGCTGGTGCAGCTTTCTCACATTGGCTCACCATACTTATTCTTCAATAAATCGATTGTAACGAGTGCTGTGTGGTTTGTGGTACCATCTTATTGAAACTGCATGTCGTCCAGGTCCATAACTTCCAATTCCGCACACAAATAATCGGTAATCATGGTGCGATAGCTCTGACCATTCACAGCAACGTGAAAACGAACAAATATGGCCCAATAATGCCGCAAGCATTCAAACCGCACCAAACAAATATTTTTTGTGCATGAAGTGGTGATTCATGAAGCACATGTGGATTTTCACTCGACCAATATCGCATTTTTTGCGAGCCCATTGAGCCAAAAATGATCTTCGTCGAAAATTGGAGTTAACGCCCTTAAAGCTGTGGTCACTGACTCCGAATTTCGGTAGAAAATTTTTTATAATTTGTTGCTTGTTCGTGTACTTCAATCATGAAAATGTTGAGCTTACTAAATAAATTGACTAACAGTTTGATGTTTAGTGAAAGAATGGGTTATTTTAGAGCGTGCGTTAGCTTGTCAAGTCAAGTCCCTAGTCCCTATTGGAAAACCCTTTGTTTATTCCCAGCGGTTGATATCAGTGGCAGTCCAAGCATTAACCAGATTTTCATTCCATCCAACGTCTAAGCTTGTAAAACTCCTAAGCGGTTTCCCTCCGGTTCTCGTATCATTTCTCTGCTCTTCCCCTCGATTCCCGATCTCGTGCTCACAAGCATGCCCATGCAAGATCATAATTAAAATCTGGAACTCGACTACCCCAGAGGAGATGGACACAATGACGCCACATGTTGAGCTATTAGAGTTCATAAGTGAATGCCTCCGGGTGGCTGAATACCTCAGCACCCACACACCGTCCCCAGTCTGAACTCTAAATCAATTCCAATGCCTTCCACATTCGTCCGACCGCGACGCTCCCCCGTTTTCATTTCAAATTTATTAGCCAAACAAAGTATTAAGTTGCAATCGCATCCTCCGCACTCCCACCGGCTCCGACAGCAACTAAGGATACTTCATGCATATTATCCGTCACCGCAGATTTAACAAATTATCCTTGAGCACGAATCGAGTGGCCCGGGATGCACGCATCTCTTCGTTCTCTCCGGGCGAACAAAGCTGCCCGGACAATACTCGTACCTTGCGAACTCTCATCGGATCATATTTCACTCGGTGCACAGCGCTCGTGTGCGCGACCGTGTGTGCGTGTGTGTGGGGATGGATGATGCTGATTAAGGATTACAATCGCACCGGAGAAGGGGATAATGCTCTGCAGATGTCTTAGATCCCAGCGACACGACGACGACGACGACGACGGCGAATGGAATGGAATCGCGTGCGTTCTGGCCGCAACAACTGGTCCAACAATGGGCGCGATATGGCACGTTGTGATGACAAATTGAAAGTCGACCTGCGGCGGGGGAGGGCGTGCGAGTGTGCATTTTGCACCCCGAAAAATTGTGAAGTTCTGTGCTGTCATCCGGTTGGAATTAAACCGCAAACTTCAGCCGGAGGGTAAACTGTGAGTTGAGGGAGCGACTCGACCGCCACGCGGCAGTGCGCACTTTGTTGGTACCGAGGGTGGTGGTGCTTTGAAGTCGAACTGTCAAATGAATGTCACCGCGCGAGAGTTGTGATGAAAATTTGTTTTGTAAATTCCATTCGACCGTCCACAGCGTCTGACTGCGGGACGAGAGCATGTGCTATGCAAATTAGCCGGATTATGGACATTCGCGGTGGCTTTTGTTTTACGGAGAATGAGGTTGGCTGGCTGGGGACACGTGCGGTGACAGTTGAAACGAGCTGAGTTTTCATTGTCACTCGGTTTTGGAAGGAGGACATTCCGCTGATGGCTTGTACTCAGCGTGAAAAGGTTTCTACTATAATGCGACTGGCATTTAATCTGGTTTTTGTTTTTGACGAACAAGAATGTTTTTAAGACCAAACAAAGCGATTGTATTCGAGAGAAGCCAGAGACTGTACTGCTGGAGGATTCTGGGGATGTAGCCATCTGTATGTAGTATCTCCAGCTGAGGTAAAGTGGAACGCATACATTTTTTCTTCAAGTCCTTGAACACTCCGAAGTAATTTTAACAAAAATTCTTTTCATGTCGATTTCTGTTTAGCCGCCATTTCGGCTTTGAATGGTAAGGACTCTTGGCATTCATCCCGGCATTCGAAACCTTGTTTGATCTACCAACGGACACTTCTTTCTTCTTTGTGGTGAGCTATAGTTCGGGCCACAGCCAACAAGCTTCCAATTCCGCAGTTGAGGTCCTTCTTCACTTGCGTGAGCTACTTTTAACGCAGCCATCGTCTGTCGCCGGAGCCAAGATGCTTATATGCTCCACATGACCCTTAGCCCTTAGATCCATCCAAGCCTGGGTTAAGTCTGCCGCTATATCCAAACAGGACCACGGATCAGATGCAGGGTCCTCTCTCGAAGAGGCCAAGGGATTCAACATCCACTTTTGATATTGTCCATGCATCTACATTTGAGCAGGACTGAGATGTATTGGATTATACAAAGACGGTGCAGGAGTTTAAGTCATCGGGAATTATGTCCACTGAGGGTCTTAGTTCCCATACCATATCACTTACGTCCCTTCTTTCTAAGGTCATAGAAACGCTGATAAATCGTCAGCTTATGAAATATCTTGAATCGCGAAAGCTTCTTAATGAACGACAATATGGTTTCAGCAGCGACAGACCCACTGGTGATCTGATAGCTTATCTCACCGATAAGTGGAACCAGTCTTTGCACAAGGCAGGCAAAAGCAAGATCGTTGCGCTTGATATTTCTAAGGTATTTGACATAGTTTGGCATCAAGCTCTCTTGTCGAAAATGAGTGCCTATGGTATCGATGAATCTCTTCTTCTATGGATTAGAAATTACCTTTCGAACCGTTCAATTCAAGTTGTTTTGGATGGGTTCAAGTCTGATATCCACCAAATAAATACTGGTGTTCCCCAAGGCTCAGTTCTGTCTCCGACACTCTTTCTCATTTTTATAAATGATCTCTTGTCTGCTACTTCTAATCCAATCTATTCCTTCGCTGATGACGGCACCCTCAGCTTTTCATATTCGTTCCAAGACTCACGACCCCACCCTTCGACCATAGAATTGGAACGGCAGCGTGTGTTACACATTGAATTCCGATCTTGACAGCATAGTTAACTGGGGAAAAATAATAGAGTGTGCTTCAAAAACTCACTCAAGTGAACCCTTGATAATCAGCCATTATCCATGAATGGCGCTTGTGTCGATGAAACCGGAAAACGTTCCATCCTTGGTATGTGTATCAACACAACACTTAGTTGGAACGTTCACATATTTGAGGTAGCCAAAAATGCTGCGAATTGTTTAGGTTTCCCTAATCGATGCAAGAAATATTTCACCCCTGCTAATTTGGCTTTAATTTATAAGGCGTACATCCGTCTCAAGCTTGAGTACAACGCTCATATCTGGTCCGGTGCCCCCAAGATCTGCACCTACTTGATAGAATCCAAAAGCGAGCGATAAAACTAATAGGAGACAATAATATCGCAGAGTCATTAGACTCTCTCGAACATCGACGTACCATCTCTTCTTTGTCCGTGTTTTATCGCTATTTCAACAAATGATGCTCAAGTGAACTAGCCAACTGCATTCCTCCTCTCCATGAATTCACCCGCAATACCCGTCTCGCCAGGAATGCCCATCACTACACCCTTAAGCCTACTTTCGGACGGACAGTTAAATTCAGAGACTCGTTCTTCAGCCGCACTCCACGAATATGGAATGCTCTTCCCAGCCTAATATTTCCCACAGACTACAACCCGCAGATATTGAAGACCAATGTGCACAGGTACCTTCTCTCACTCTATACCTTCGGCCCGTGCTGTGTCTTGACCCCGGGCATATAAGGGTATTAGCAATCCCTTGTGCACGCGCAAATTAAGAAAAAAACACGGTGGGAACGTACTTTCTTTTGGGAACTTAGAACACTCTCAAAAGTCCGCAGAAGGAATTAGCCTCGAACAACTGTCATTGACCATAATCTTTGGCCTAATTTATTTATTCGAATTCAGACTATATCATCAATTGTCCAGCAGGCGCCTAGAGCTAAGCTAACGAACATCGCCATAATTTTAAAACTGCAAAACGAAATATAGCCAAATTGGCCTTATTTTTCAATTTTCACGTCAGCATTTCTCCACCATTGTAGAAACGGTGACTTGAAATAAGGCCCAAAGAAATAAAACCAAAATTAAAAATTTGGCCTTATTTCGTTTTAAATCTGGAATTCACGTCAATTTGGCTTTATTACAAATATAGCCTCATTTCATTCAGCGCTTTAAAAGTGGGAATTTATTTCACACTTAGAGGGAATTAACACCACACCCTTTTTTATTGAATTATATTTCCACCTTATATGGGAACTAAGACTACTTCACCTGAGTGGAATTGTGTAGTTTCGATTTAATGGGAACTAAGACCATCAGTGAACTTAGTTCCTGGGGACTGTGTTCCCTGCACCTACAAAGACATTTAAGACAGCGCTCTATAACTTAATTGCCTCTTGAGCGCAAAGAAACAGCGGCTGGCAAGAGTTATTTCGTTTCTCGCTTCTTCGCTTCCGTCTCAATGCTATCAAACAGCTCAGTAAAAATATATAGTAAATATATATATAAAATATATAGTATATATAATTACTATGAGTCGCATTTGCTAACAGCTGAATGGCTTTGGCGTGTGAGTTTTGCACTATCTTTACAAGAACGATGTTGAAGAAGTCTCATGGCAGTTCGTCGTAAAACCACATTTGATTGCGTTAAAATCTATTAATAATTTCACTCAACTGTAGGTTAATTTTTTACCACATCCATTAATATCACCGCCGTGGTAGCCGTGGCGTAGTGGGTAAGTACGTCGTCTCCTACGCAGAGGGTCCCAAGTTCGATACCTAAAATTAACCATCTTTGACAATTCACGACTCCACCTCTTTCGAGTCACTGACAATGCTCAAAGAGTATTCCTGTCTAGAAAAAGCTTCTCAACTTCGCCATTCGGAGTTGGCATTAAACTGTAGGTCCATTCCTCTAGTGAAAGAATAATAGCACGCACAACACGAGTGGTTGCTGAGAAGCTAGGCCCAGGTCCACCTCGGACTGTCGCGCCACCCATATTATTATTATTAATATCACATCCAACTTCATTGTAACTACATTTATATATCTATCACTTGTCATTCTGAATCTCGTGAATAAACTCTCTTCTTGACAATCAACTGACGGATAAAGACGTTTGTTTTCCTATCCGTGGCTCAACAGAATGCCATTTAAATCTGATTGAATTCTCTGCCAACCTTGATGAAGCAGCGAGAATTCTCCGTCGTCCTCCATTCCTCCATTTGGAAAAGACAATTGGCGGTGTGTAGATTGTACAGATGCTCTCTGTGAGATGCGACTTTGAAATGAACAAGTTCTGGCTGACGATCTACTTCTCTTGGGTATTTTCTAGGACCTGGTATAATGGACTGCCCAGAAGCCACACTGACGCGGAGATGCTTTAAATTTATTTAGCTTTAATTTTTATTTTTAAATTCACGACTCTTAAAACTAGACAAAATGAATAAATCTATCTTAATATCTAAATAATTCATGTTCTTAAAATCTATCCTACTGACCCTAGCAGGTACTCTAAGACAATCTAACTTACTTATCTATTTGACTTTTGGTGCCTGCTACTAATAATATCTGTTTTTTTTCCAGTCCATATCTGCCTTATTGTGTGTTCTTACTGGCCAAGAAAACTTCGAAAAAACTTGGCGCTCTAAACATTTTTTTTAATTTTCTTAAAACTAACTCAACCTAAACTCTAACACTAAACCCTAGCCCTAATAAAATTTAAACAGTGTTGAGATGATCTTTTATAGGATGTTAAGGAGTCTGCTTTGGACTATCGTTCTCTTGTTTGGAGTTGTTTCTCGGTGTTTAAATGTTCAGAGTAAACGTCTCTGGATATACTGTTCTGCTTACTTTTCAGACATCACCTGGAAATATCTGAGTCTGTGCTCTATTCATATACTCACACATAACTTCCAATCGGGGGCTCAGTGTTTCTATACTACTTGGACCATGTTCGGGAGATCTTCGTCCTACAGGCTACATCCGCATTCACACCAAAGTTGTCAGTTGCGGAGTTCACCTTTGATGTCATTAAATGCTTCCAAATAGTATCTTTCTATCTTAATGTTTTGCCACAGGTGTGACACCAATACTTCTGTCAGGCTGAATGTTTTACTCCACAGATGATAGAAGAGACTTCCGTCCCCCCGACCTAGACGAAGTCAAGATAGCGATATCGAGACTAAAGTCGTATGCTGCTGCATACTGCGTAACTGTTCAAGGCAGATGGAGATGACATGGGCTCTCATCGCATATGTCCACTTGCGTTAGCGTCTCGACAATAGTTTTGCTTCATGTAAGCATACAAAATCGATAGCGCCTTTAAGATATCGTTTCGCCTATTTAAGCTAAAAACTGCCATTAACTATCGTCTCGACAACTGATTTTTGGCGATACCCATTCCAGTATCGTCTCCTATTAAATAAAAACAAATAGTGTATATATATCTTGTTCTACACTTTTGAGACATTTTTAAAGTGATAGGTCGCATTTGTATTAATTTTGCTTGCAAACTGAAATGAGAATGAGTGAAATTTGAGAGGAATTAGAGCACAGATGTCATTTTTACGTGAGAGATATTATTTTCAGAGCACTCACACTGTAACGTTAGGCGAGACGATAGTGATGGTCTTACATGAAACAAATCATCGACGATATCATCGAAGTGAGTCAAAAGGACGATAGAGGTTTGAAAATTTACTCGATGAGAGCCCTGGTTGGGTTCATACACCAACGATCTCTAAGATATGGTCAGAGGAAAGCATGCCCGACGAGTGGAATCGCAGTATCGTTTGCCCGATCCACAAGAGACCGAGACAGGTGACCTCTTGCGGAAGGAATAAAACTGATCCCTTTCCTCAATCGACTCAACCATCAACATAAACTACCCTCTTGAGTGAAAGAGAGAGTGGTAAACGATCGGGTAAATTAGGCAGGACATGCATGGGCAATCGTCTTTGGATCGCGAAAGGGTACGGCCTTTGGTTACAATATATCGCCTCTGATACGATGGATAAGTCTCCTTAACATCGCTTACAAGATTCTCTCTGCCATATTGTGGGAGCACCTGAAACCACTCGTCATGAACCTGATAGGTCCTTATGCGTACGGGAAGTCTACCATCGATTAGAACTAGGGCAGATCCTGGAAATGACGCAAGAAATGTAGATCGACAACCACCACTTATTCGTCGATTTCAAGGCCGCATATGACAGCGTGCATAGAGACGATCTGTACAACACTGCATGGACGAGGATGAGGGAGAAACCATTGAACACTTGCTATGTAATTGCAGTGCTTTTCATCCCGTAGATTCAGACTTCTGGGAGGCCCATTTCTTTGTTAATCTGGCTGAACTGAGTAGCATCAGAATCAGCCCTCTCCTTCGCTTTATCAAAAGCACAAATTGGTTTGCGGAATAGGTAGTCTTAGATCCGCGTGGTAACACAATGGTCCTAAGCTTGGGCTAAATGTGTCTGCTGTCTGTATGCGCGGTAGTCAGCCACCTCAACCAAACCTAACCTATATCTAGTTTTGGCATTGCTGCCAAACTCATCAGACTGAGCAGGAGGACAATGGAGAATTCTCTCTGCGCCCATCAAGGTCGGAAGCGAACTCACTCAGCACTTCTAAGTCAAAAAAGGCTTTAGACAAGGTGAAGTGTAGTCATGTGACTATTTCAACATTATTCTTGAGAAGGTCGTGCAGAACTCATTCGACAACACAAGAGGCATGATCTTCCAAAAGTGTTGGAATTCCAACAATAAGTTGCTACACGGCAACACAGTTTGCATTATTATTCATTAATGACACTCACCTTTTTTCTTTCTCTTGTATTTAGATTTGTACTTTGAAATAAATGTCCCTGAAATAAATTCCACAATAGTTTGCCATCCGCTATTTTATTCTAACAAAAAGTCCGTACAACTGTTAGCATACGCGGATGCCATTGCTGGAATTGGCAGAACACAGCGAAGCGTCAAAGAGGTATTTGCCGTCTTTGCGGCGGAAGGGGTTTAACTTCAAGAAAGGACAGAGCGTCACAAAGGGCAGCTATAGCTCAAGAGGCAATTGGATAATGGAACCATTTGTCGAAGGACCAATCTGACTTTATATAAGACATTGATCATCATAGTCTTGATGTACGGGGCGGAGGCATAGACAGTCTGGATGAAGAAGCCCCTTGGTCTCTTCGAGAGTAAAATTCTGAGTGCGATATTTGGTTAGGTTAGGTTAGGTAGGGAGGCACACTTAGACCATATTGGATAAAGGTGATGCCTTTAATTTGATCCCAACGGCAAGTGGTGACTGGGACCAGATTTGAAAACCAGATAAAATCGTACTGGGATTCGAACCGAGGACCCCGCTAACCAGGGGCAGGCACTCTACCAACTGCGCCATCCAGTCGTATGATCTTTGGTTCGGTGTTGTCGGTTTTTGGAGGAGATTCAACCATGAACTGTACTGAAGCTGTACGACTACGCTTCACGTCTACGAATCCAACGTCTTAGATTGCTGGGCCATGTAGGGCATATGGGATACTCAGCTCCGGCTGGAATAGTCTTCTCCGAACATATATGACAAAGTAACAGAGGACGCTGGAGTTTAAGGTGGCGCACGCAGGTGGAGAAGAACCTCAACCAATTTGGCATGCGATAGTGGAGGTAGCTAGCTAGGGAACGTGCTAGTTGGTGATGCTTGTTGGTCCTTGGCTTGGTCCAGCCCGGATTGTAGTGACAAATAAAGAAGAAACGCTTACGAAACCCCAGTACGTGATTGAGGCTTCTACTTCCCAACTTTCTAGGCCAGTATCCCATGGAGAGTCTGAGTCTGTCATAAATTCGTATGCTAAATTTCAATCTTCACAGTCATCAAAACTCAGTTGTATTGCGCCCGCGATCACTGGATATCCAAACGGAGTCTCGATGTTCCTATACTTATTGAACTATGCTCGACGGATCATTGGCGGACTACATCCACATCTTCACTGACCTGAAGACCACGCCGATTCGCCATTTTTTTGTCTCCGTGAAAGCTTTTACCGCGGCACTTTTAAAACTCGGATGTCATCTGGATATCATCTGCGTAATCCGACAACAGTCTGACGCACATATCAAGTACCAGATTGAAGAAATCCCATGGCAGCGCATGTCCTTGCAGAAATTCAGCGAATGTTTCAAACGGCTTTGAATTAAAATTTACGGTACATCGTTTGCTGCATGATGCGGCAGAACCGGATCAATTTTAGCTGGATCCCGCTGAACACTGAATATACTCCTCTACCACCCACCGATGAATACATTTAGAAGGGAACTTGTGGCGAGAAAGACATTAAACCTATGGATCGAACTTCACACAATGCTCAGCTAGTTCGGCTTCCACCACTCAGTACGATGGAGAGGATCTTACATGCCACGTTGAGCAGGACCGCCGTAGGAGCCTCTGTAGGTGTTCCAAGAGGTATTACCGCCAGTTTTATTCAAAGCAAGATAATACTAATATTCAAGTCGTCGGGCATGCTTTCATCTCAAATGTTTCTGGTGCATGCTCCCTACCAGACTAATAACAGCGCTAACGATAAATTGTCAGATCCTTCGGCTTCGTTACTCTCAGCTTTCTGATAGCCGCGACGGGGAAAACTACGTTATGGGGACTGAAGTTGGATTTTTCGAGATCTATTCACATCACAGGCTACCATCAACGTTGTGTAAGACCTTCCTTAACCCGAGTCTACGATGCGATGTTGTAATGTGATATTGCCCCATGTCCGGTTGATCTTTCAATTAGTGTCAAGCTAGTCCCACGATCGTCCGCAAAGATTACGCCAAATATTCAAGATATTTATGAAACGACCAAGCTGCTCCGAAGGATCTCTCCTGCTACACAGACAGACTTGATCGCTATGCAAATTGTCAACGGTCATCGGAGCTCTCCGCTTCACATGTCCATAACTTTCCGAGATACAATCTTCAAAGCGAATAATTTAGCCAGCATTTGGTGGGCATTCCGCGAACAGACAAAGGAGTCAAGTCGGTTGACATTCAATCGACGACGGCGGACACACAACCTCAGCAGTCGCGCCACAAAAGATATCAACTGTCGTTGACAATTCCCTCATCTTCGTCCATATTTCATGGATCTCATAACCATAAATAATAGTTCAGTGCAGTTCAGCTTCAGCTTGAGCTCGGCTCAGCGGCAACGGAGTTTGCGCAAACCCACGGCGGATTGAAGAGATCCCAAGTGGAGATAGATATCTCAACAGTTGCACGAGGGGGACACACAAATTCTCCGCTGATTAGCATCGAACGTACGAGGGTATGTGCATTCGTATCCCGGTCCGGGCCCAAGAGCAGAGCGGATCAGAGCAAGCAGGCCGAAGGAGAAAAATGTCATCTCCATTCCCAGATCTGACCCTTTTCGATTCCAAAGAAAAATGGAAATTCCCTGAGATCTCCGCGCGCATTGTTTACGAAAATTCCAACCACTCTCTCTCTCTGTCTCGCGCGCTCGAGATCCCATCCCGGTCCCAATCCGAGTCTCATGCCCGTGTTGGGTTCGTTAGAGGAAGACTTATCTCTCGGATGCATCTAAGCGGCTGTAGTCGATGGAAATAATATCAATCTTTTGTTTTAGCTGCGACTTGTCGCCGAAGGGGAACGGGGGAAGCTGCCCGAGTCCGACCCAAGATAAATCACCTGCGCGACCATCGGCTCACTGATATCGTTCCTCGGGGTTTCGGTTCGGGGAACTGGTTTGACAAACGCCCCAAGGAAATTCATTAATAATATTCGACTCGAATAAGTTCGCTTGCGCGTGTGTGTGAGCTGAAGATCGACCAGGTTAATTGTGGATTCTAGCCACAGCCGTGGTGCAGTGTCCGATGTCACGTTGATTGAGTGGTATCGGTGATATCAGACCAGATATTGGGTGCTTGGGAGTAAATCAATTAATTCTGAGATGGGCGAACGAGTGCGTCCGTGAGAAAGAGGTCCGTTGCCCGGTGCTCTCGAATACTGGAATAGAGAAATATTTTTGTGGCCATGGGAGGAGGCACATAAACACATAAGCACATAATTGTCACGTAACCTGAATGAATTGTTTCACATCACAGGCTGTGTACACGAAATGCGTTCTCGGGCGATACGTTTTGGTTACCAAAGTCTGGAAATTAGGACGACACGGATTGAATGGGCACCGAGTTTAGTTTGGTCGTCGAAGGCGTGCATTGGGCTGATGGGCGATAAAGCACTGGGAGCAGCTTTGGCTGTGCGCGGAGCGTTCAGTTGCAGTTGCACTCGTGTCCGCATCGACTGACAGTCGAGGGGGCTTATAGCCTGGCAATAAGTCTAGTAATGAAATCAATAAATGTCGATGAAACGAACATTTTTCGATTTAATTGCGGAACGGAATCGATTGGTTTAGTGAACGGACATAAAAGTTCGAATGGCTTCGGACATTGATGTGATCTGCGATGAATCTGAGGACATTACTTTTTAATGATTTCAATTAACAGTTTAAGTGTGGAAACACTTCATAGGTCGGATGGTGGGAATAAGGCGATGATCGTTGCCTTTAAATTCCGGCGGTGCGACTTAAGGATGAATTCCTTAACGTGACTGATTGACTGAATTCTTGAAGAAGGAAACACACCCGGGTGTGTTCTTCATTTTCAAGTATATATATTTTAAGTTATGTGCCAAGTTTACAAGCAGTTCTTGAGATTTATCCCTTATATCAACCCACCCACGAAAAAAATAGCCAACCAAATAGACCATGTGCTCATTGACGCAAGGCATGCGCCCAAAAAACCTGGATATGCGAACATTCAGGGGGGCAAACGTCAACTCTGACCATTTCCTCATAGCAGCAAGATTCAGAACTTGACTGTCCAAAGTCAGAAAGCTGCACCAGCCACTAAAGAGAAGTTTTGACATTGGACGCCTGAGCACACCCGAGATTGCCAGAGCCTACGAAGAGCAACTGAGTGAGAGACTCTCCGGTATGCCCACATCATACACCAACGCCAACGAGATGTGGTTGCATTGCCGCTCAGCCATTAAAGTGGGAGCCGAAACCATCTTAGGCTACCTACCACCTTCGCCGAGGAATCCGTGGTATGATGGCGAGTGTGAGGAGAAGAAACATGCAACTGACGAGGAGTACCAAAAGGCGCTTTAACGAAAAACTAGGGCAGCGCAGGAGGAGTACCGGGCTAGAAGAAGGGAGGAGAAAAAGCTTCTACGCCTGAAGAAAATGTCTCTTGCAACTTCCCAGCTCAAGTCTAGGGGCAAGATAAAACACGGGCCTTCTACAAAAAAGCCAAAAGCCTTGCCGCTGGCTTTAGGAAAGGCACCCAGGCTCTTAGAAATTGTGAGAGTAACCTGGCTACTGACCCGCAGGGAATAGTGGATGTGCTTAAGCAGCATTTCCAACAGCTTCTTAACGGGCCTGACCAGGAGAGAGTGATTGTGAATCAAGAAAACCCAACTCCAGTCGATGAAGTAGTCCTCCCACTTAGCTTTGGAGAAGTCGGTACAGCCATTAAAAAGGCTGAAGAGCAACAAACCCGCGCTCAGATGACCTACCATCAGAGCTCTTCAAGGCCGGTGGCGATGTTCCAGAACCAGAACATCTGTAGAATTTGGGAGGACGAAAGCATGCCTGACAACTGGTATATCTGCTCCACATGCCCCATCCACAAAAAAGGAAATCCTACCTATTGCAACAACTATAAAGGCATATCCCTGCTCAACGTCGCCTACAATATCCTGTTCAGCGTACTGTGTGAACGTCTAAAGCCGTTTTGGACCGCACTAATCGGCACGTAGCAGTGACGTTTCCGTCCCGGCAAATCGACAATAGACCAAATCTTCACACTGAGGCAAATCCTGGAAAAGACCAGCGAGTTTCAAATCGATACGCACCACCTCTTCATCGATTTTAAGCCCGCACACGACAGCATTTATCGCAAGGTGTTATTCGGTGCGATGGCCGAATTCGGGATCCCGGGAAAACTGATCCGGTTGTGTAGCACTAAGGCAACAAATACGCGATGCACCATGCAGTTCGGCTCGAGGACTTCCGAGCCGTTTGAAACCTGCACCGGAATTCGGCAAGGAGATGCGCTGTCGTGTGATTTCTTCAATTTGGTACTGGAGAAGATAGTGCGGCGGGCAACTGTAAACACGGAAGGCACTATCTTCTACAAGTCAGTCCAACTGTTGGGATATGCAGACGACATCGACATCGTCGCGCGTTCCCAACGTGGCGTAGTGGAAGCATTTACGGCAATTGAAGAAGAATTGAAGCGAGCTGGTCTTAAGGTCAATGAGGATAAAACGAAGTATATGCTGTTGACCAAAAAATTATCCATCACACACCACCTAGGACAAAATATCACAATCGACAGCTACAATTTCGAGGCAGTGAAGCAGTGTTTAGGAGCGAATTTACCACCTTTCATATTTCACGGCTCCACCTCTTTCGAGTCACCGACAATGCTCAAAGAGTATTTCCCGTCTAGAAAAAGCTTCTCAACTACGCCGTTCGGAGACGGCATTAAACTGTAGGTCCCTTCCACGCATGAGAGAACAATAGCACGCACAACACGAGTGGTTGCTGAGAAGCTAGGCCCTGGCTCTCTACGGGCTGTAGCGCCAGCCATATTATTATTGTTATTATTATTATTAAAGGAGTGTGTCTACCTCGGGGCAAACGTGAACTCCACGAATAACATCACTGTGGAGAGCCGACGAAGAATCATCTTTGGCAACCGGTGCTACTTCGGTTTGTCAAAACAACTGGCGTCAAAACTTCTGACTCGAAGGACTAAGATCATGCTCTACAAAACTCTTATTTTGCCAGTCCTGCAATATGGAGCTGAAAACTGGACGATAAGCAAAACTGCGGCGCTGATTCTTGGTGCCTTCGAAAGGAAAAATCTACGTCTGATATATAGTCCCATCTGCGAGGAAGGCGAGTGGAGGAGAGATACAACCGTGAACTCTACGAGGTGTACCAGGAGGTGGATGTAGTCCGGAAGGCAAAGATCCGTCGACTGCACTGGCTTGGCCACATCGGGCGCATGGACAACAATGCTTCAGCTAAGAGGGTCTTCGAATCTGAGTCCCTTGGTTCGAGAAGGAGAGGAAAACCGAATCTCCAGTGTAAAGACCAAACAATCGCGGATGCAAGACAGCTTGTTCTTGATAACTGGAAGCAGCGTGCCCAGGGTCGTCAGGTATGGAAAAGAGCTATCGCTTAGGCTCAGACCCTGCATGGGTCGTCAGCCTCATAAGTAAGTAAGTATGGTAAGCGTTTTATTTGAAGAAATGGGCCAGTCGATTGGCCGCTTCGGTCGTTCGATTTAACGCAGCCTGACTATTTTCTGTAAGGCTACGTTAAATCATCGGTCATGCCAAAAACCCTACGACGTTGGAAGAACTCAGAGCCAACATTGATCCCGAACTAGCGGCCGTTTCGGCCGACATGTGTGGCCAAGTCGGTGAAAATTGGGTCCAACAAATCGATCGGTGTAAACGTTCCCGCGGTGGCCATATGAACGAAGTCGAGTTCCATTCATAAATGTTTTCATTGTACTTCAAGCCGATAATAAAGTTTTTGAAATATCTCAAATGGTTTGCATTTTATTAAAAAAAAAGTGGTCAAGTCCTTACCCCAACGACAGAAGTGGGAGTCAGGTCAACATAAACCAATCCTTTTTGTATAGTCTTCCAGGCTGTGGTGCACTTTCATATCTTCAAATAGGTTCCAATCCCGAGACGATGTCGCTTCAACTCAAAAAATCTTCTTACCAAGATAGCCGAGACTTCAACATTCACTTTGAACCACCAATTGGGTTCCCTGACGGCCTATTGACCTTAGACCAACGTGTTAGGTCCATTGGGCCCAAGTTGGGGGGTATTCAGCTACCGTGACGCCTTTTGTAGTTCTAAAAGCAGCCAAATTCATGTGTGAATCCTAGGAGGTTTTCAATTCAAGACCGCTTAGGTACTAGATCCGAGAAAGAGTGCTTTCCTAGAAAATACTTTTTTTTCATTGCTAGGGCTGGGCAGAGCAGATGTTGTATAGATTATATTTAATCCTCGTTTCTGTACCACTGGCACAGTGTCCGGTAAGGACTCGTAATGGCGTTCGTGCGTCCCATTCAGTGATGTCGATCTCTTCTTGTTCTGGTCAAAGGGTCCTCGCTGTGCCTGCAGTGTTCAGACTGAGCTCGTAAGTACTACTTTAACCAGGACTTCTTCTTCCAGCTTCTTCTTTATGGAGCCGAGTGGCATACGCGCGTGTGTAATTGCCAGCGATTCTCCCTTCGAGACACTTCCTTTCGTTACCTTGGATTCCAGTATGTCGCGCTACCCAACAGAAGGTCACCGATGGTTGCCACTTTGTCTGCAAAGTCCGACCAACTTCGATGTCAGAATATCTAATCTCTCTAAGTGCTATGGCTTTAAATGCCGCTTGGCTATCAGAAGAGATGGTGATCAATTCGCCGGTAACGCTATGGGCCCCCAATGCGAGCGTCGTCTCGTGTATGCCAGCCACTTCGGCTTGCAAAATGCTGCCTTGTCTTTCCTTTGATTCCTGCCCCTGTACCAGCGCTGGTCTTTGAGCCATCGGTGTATAGAGCGATCTACCCATCTGCTGTCGCCTCTTGGTTCTTCTTCAGTTGGAAACTCTTTTCCGGAGCCATGTAGGTGGTCGGTTATAGATTTGTCTTATGTTCTGCATGCTGCCCAGCCTATTAGTATGGCATCCCAAGACGCCTTGAGCCTCAGAAGAAGTCGAGAGGAGAGAGGAAGAGGAGGCAATCCTCTTCTCGAGCTCAGGGATCATTCTCTTATTGGTGAAAAGCAACAGTAGTGTCTTACTCGGGTTGAGGTTTAGTCCTCGGGTCTGTGTCCAGTTGTTCATTACTGAGACGCTCACTTAGCGTTGAATGCAAATTCCCCGGTATAAGTATAGCCACATCGACCGCGTATGCGGCTACTGCGAATGAGTCTTTTTCCAACGTATTTATGATTTCGTCAACTGCTAGGATTCATAGGAGCGGTGAAAGTTCTCCCTTGAGTTGTCCCTCAGCTCGCCTTAATTGTGCAGCATAGATCGCCAAGATACACCATAAGCGCAGCATCAGTCCGCTCCAATCACAGAGTCCTGCATCGACTCCTGCTCTGTTAATGCTCGTCTGAATTGTGTCGCTATCACATTGTTTGTCGAGGAAAGCGCGGATCCCCTCTGAAACGCAGATTTTTCCACTGTGGATACAACTTTGCTCTTGGTGTGATGTTTCCACAGATTTGCTCTTCATATGAGCATCTTGCGATTTAGAGAAAAAGCCGTGGCTCGTTTAATTTCTGATGTCTTCAATAAGAGGGATAAGAGGCTTATAGGTCTGTTGTCCTTGGCAGAGGTACGGCTTGAATTGCCTTTTGCTTTGTGAATGAAAGTTACTCTGACCTCTCTCCACCTTCTTGGAATATATCCTAGCGTTACGGATCCTTTAAGGACCTATCGTGCTGACATTTGCAACATAATAGGACGTGCAGAGAAATATCTATTTGAATTGGTTTGAAGCACTTGGGGATTGTCATACGGACACTAGTACCGCGACCATGTAGGTCTATTGTACCCCCTTCTTTTGGTCTAGGATTTAATTGCTGCCTTCAAAAAGCTTGACGACCTTCCATGGTGGGAGTTCTTAAAAGTCTCTCCCTGTTGAGGATGTTCTGCTTATTATTTTGAACATTTTTAGGGGTAGAGCTTGGGCTGCCGTCATCAGGTGTTCCACAGTTTCCTTCACCTGGGCACAGTGCCTACAGGTTTCTGTATTGGTAAGACACATTTTATGGAGGTGGACACAGGTGTCCAGAAACCCTTTTCGGTACGGGCCGAAATTTCTTTTTGGACAGCTGGTGTCCAGAAAACCTTTTTGGTACGGGCCGAAATTACTTTCTGGACACAGGTGTTTAGAAACCCTATTCGGTATGAGCCGAAATTTCTCTCTGGTCACCTAGGGTTGGGTCATAATTGGTTGAGGTCCCTTTCCAATAAAGTGCGCCATCTGAGTTGGTGTCTGTCTCTTCTTCGCCGTCTCTCGGGGTGTATTTGAGAACCATCCGGACCATAGCATTGGTTGTCATTCGCTCTACATGACCAAGCCATCTCAATCGTTGGATCTTCCCTCTTCTGGCTAAGTCGATGTCGCTGAACAGCTCATACAGTTCGTCGTTCTCCTCGACTCACCATCTATGCAGACGGAACCGATGATTACCCGAAGAATTTTCCTCTCGAGCAACTTCGGCAGCTTTTGACAAAGGCCATTCCTCAGTGCCATATACCAGGACGGAGACTATTAAGATCTTATAGAGATTTACTTTGGTTGATACGGAGGGCTTTGCTTATCAGTTGCTTTCTAAGCTCGAAGAAGCAGCGATTGGCAAGAGTCATACTTCGTTTGATTTCAGCGTTTGGATGATTTTGATATCTTAAGTGTTTCCCTCACATACAGGACTTTTCAGAGTTGTATTGAGGGTTATTGACTCGTGTTGAGCAAAAGTGGACGAGACTTGTTCTAGAGAACTCTCTCCAAGCCAGTTTCCTTTAGTATTCTGAGAATGAGAGATGGTTCTAGTGGCTTTAATTCTTCTTCTGATATTAGGGGCTTGTCCAAATATTGCTGTCTTTTAGGGGCTAATGCCTCACAAAATGCCAGTACACAATCGCCAGAGACCTTCTTTTGATACTCCTAGTTTCTCACTGAGTCTGCAGTTCCCTGTTAGGACGTATGTTAGCATACGGAGGTTATTCTTGCTCATCTCAAACCTCTTTCGGTTATATTGACCCAAGAGTTTCTTGGCTTACTTCATCCCATGGCCGTTTCTCTTGGCTTCTGTCCGGCTCCTTCTTTCTATTCAGCATACACTTAGTCGTGCCCTCATTTACTGTTAAGACCATCTTCGTGGCCTCCGTCGCAATACTCACAAAAGTGCCATTTGCATCACACTGCGTTCCGCCAATTGTGTCAATATTGTCAGCATAAAATTACGTGTTGTTTGAGGGACCTCTGAAAGATTGTGCTTCTGGAGTTGGCGTGTGAGTTTTGAAAAATTCTTTAAAGAATTGTGATGAAGTCATATGACAGCGCGTTCCCTTGCCTGAATCCTTTTTGAACGTCGAATGCCTCGGTTGGTTATGCTTCTGCTTCACAACAACCTTTACCTCAAGCAGTCGATGTAGTCTACAGTCTTAACCAGAGTCTTGACGAGATAATTCGGCGCTCTTATCCCATTTTCAAATGAATTTAGATTGTGCTTCTGGGATTCGAGTGTGAGTTTTGCCTTAACCAAAGTCTTCTCCAGATAATGTCGCACTGCGATCCCATATCCCAAAGGCAGATCTACGCCTCCTGCCCGTCCTTGTCCCAGTCCCGCGTCAGCTTTCTAACAACATCCCAAGCAAACATCTTGATCACATCGTGGGAAATGTAATCGACAATGCCACACAACCTCATCGCCTTCAAAGTGAACTGATCCCACTGAACTATTTACGACTTCATCAATTTGGAGCCATGTCATCGGCAGTGCTGTGCTCAATGCTCTGCCTCTGTGACACAACACGTGGCAATTTACGCACTGTCTGGGCTGTTAATGTCTCTCACTCCCCCACTTTAGGGGTCGTAAAAGTTCCGCGCCACTGTGGGTGTCTCATTCCGCCATACCGCCAGTCACAACACAAAATGCTTTCAACATAAAAAATATCGGCTTTTATTGATTCCCATAAAAAACAAGTTAAATGCTAAAAAAAAATGTCGTACCCTCTTGAGTGCCATCAACAAAACGGACATGGACACCCCCAACCCCAATCGCCTGCTTCAGTGTCAACGCAAATATTTATAAAAAAAAATAAAAAATAAAAATCTAAAATTATTGTGCCTCTCCGTGTATTGCACCTCGGGTCACTTGCGCCACGCCAGCTCCTGACTGCGCCGTGATATCACTTGAATTCCTCAATTAAATTGAAAACAGAAATACAATTTATCCAGTGGATTGAGTGTGCGTTTGCGTGTGCATGTGAGCGTCTCTATAACTTATCGAATGCATTCGCATTTGTCAGCATCTCCCGCGTGAGTCGCCACACCTGCTTGGCGGCATTCTCGAGGGCGCTGGGCGACTTACCCTTGAACATATCCAAACTTGGCAGGAAGTAGTGTGGACATCGGCGATACTGTAAACACGAGATTAATTGCAGGAATATGCCGTTGATACGGTCCGCAACGCAGCACTCGTCCCATTCGAATTCGCGCGGATGCTTCTCGCACTCGTACAGCAGAAGATTCTTCAGATGATAGGCGCTGATTGGATTCCCGGGCAGATCCAAGTGTCGATCGCGCAGTGTCTTCAGGATACTCAGGCATCGCTTGCGACAGCCACCTTGTTTGTGTGAGAAATGAAAATGAGAATGAGAACGACAAAGTTAACTTATCAAGATCATGTCCCAGTCGCGAGAAGATAGTTACCTTGCAGGAGTCGATTCTCGGCCTCGAAGAAGCTCAGCACCCAAGCATCACCTTCCATGCTCGCATTCTTGCCCTGCATAATGATGCTCTCCTTGGAGAGCAGATCAAAGCCTTCTGTCTTCACTTCGGCCACGAGGCTCGGATGGGGCCAGGGGATGCCTGGCAGCGGCCAGTGCGCCGCCGATCGTGGCCATATGCCGGAGCACTTGAAAGACGGCGTTATCTGGACAATGTATCTGTCGCGTATCCGCAACTTCACCTCACTTGTGTCCGCGATCATTTTCACCATGTCGCGGTAGATGCTCTTGTCGCAGGCCTGCGCGACTAGCGTCTGAAAGCGTGATCGGATCTTTCGCGACGACAGATATCCCGATGCGGTGATGAACTCCACCCACAGGGACATGGATCGCTTGCGGCCATCGCTCAGTTTCAGCACCGCACAGCCGGGCAGTGTGCCGTCGTCGACGAAGTTGAAGACTCCCATCTGATTGAGATACAGGACGATCTCGAACTCATTTGGCGCGATCACCTCGACTCCTTCAAATCTGCGAGGAACGAGAGGGGGAGTGTGAGAATGTTTGTGAGGACTCTGAATTAAGACTCACCGTCCATTGCACTCGACTAGGCTGGATATGAACCGCGGTTCCTGCACCTCGACCTCCTTGAGGATGTCCTGGACGATCTTGCAGATCTCCCGAATTGCTGTGGATATCTTCAGCATTCGCGCCTGCACTCGCTCGACGCAGAATTTGTTCATCTGATAGATCATCCGGGTCTGGGCCGCCATCATGTCCGGTGGCACGAGCATTTTTGTTTTTTTTTTTTATCACTGAACGCGGTCACACGGATCACGGCACGAACATGGGAATCGGCCGAATGGATCGATTATTATTATTTTTTGCCGTGTATCCTCTTGTATTTAATTACGTCTTCTTATCCGGAAAGATTATTTTTTGTTTGTTTGTCTGTTTTATCGAACACCGACACTAAAGCAAAACGAAATGAATTTCTGTGGGGGAATTCGATACGCGATGTCTTTATCTGAACTGCATCCGCAGTTGCCCATCAACTCTTTCGGTAAATCTTTATACAATCTCCTCGATAAAAATTGCACAATTCACACACCAGTCTGGTGCTGCTGCTACCGACGCCGTCATCTCTCACCAACACCAAGTGGTGGTGGGGGCAGTGCTCGCTGTGAGTGTGTGAGAGTACACCCACCTCGAGTGCACAGAAGTAGCGCGGACGGCAGCAAAAAGAAATCAATAAAACTACACCCTGCCGGCAAATAGATACTTTTCTGTATTTTTGCCCTAACTGTGTGCGAATTGAGGGCGTGGCCACAACGCTCCACCCAATCGATTTGACTTCTTTTGTGTGCGCGTGGTTAGTGGTTAGGCGATGAGGGAAGCCAGCCATTCCTGACCCACACACACACACTCATCGCTGCCGTTCCTCGTGCTCGACTCTCCACGCTGATTGATGAGAGTCGAGAGAAGAAGTGTCTATGAGATAAAAATCAATACCATACACACATGAGTTGAGTACACCTATTCGTCGTAACGCCATCTGTTGGCTGTGTTATATCGTTTTCCTTCTTTATTTTCATTTGTTTAGATTCCTCTTCCCTCGCGGCGTGCCGTGATCTGTTTTATTAATGATTTTCCCTTGTACACATCGTCGACTCTCATATTAATTGAGTCGTTCGACTTATGGTCACACAATGAAAACGACCGCGCGAGCCGCGAAGTGAGAGAGGAGAGAGAAGTGAAATCAGTTGAAGATGTTACCTCTAGTCTAGTCGTGTGCAATAAATATTCGTGATGAATTCTTTTTATATCTTTGAACTGACAAAAAGTTGAAAATTTATCTTTTGTTGTTGATAGTAATTCGCAGAGATCAGCAGAGCCAATAGTTGGTTCCCATGTGCTGCTTAGTGGCTGATGGAGCGGAGTGGAGGGTTGGGACAGGAGGGGTGGTCATTAATTTAAGACTAAATATCATTTTGCTGGTGGTTATTGTCTTAAGTATCCATGTGTTGTCTTCAATTTATTGCGCACGGGTGATATTTTAATGAAACGGAATGAGTTAGCCTGTCAACAGCGAATGTGGGAAGGATATATCTTTTCTTCTTCGTTTTTTTTTTCTGTTAAGCGGATGAATACTTTCAGAATGAATTATCATAGAAGGTTGGCGCTGGGGATGGCATTGAACTTTTACTTGCACTTTGTGAGTGGCGGTAGTCTATTATTTTTCTTTGCACAATCGGAATTTGAGCAACCGACGAGGTGACAGTTTTCTGGCGCTTGAATCGAGTGTGCGAGGCGCTTATTGGCACTGAGACGGAAGCGGGTAAAGCATTGAATGAGCAGAAAGTGTACAATACTCTCTGGCTGATCGACCACCACAAAATCCCAACAATCGGCGGATTACTGAAAACGTAGAATTACAATGTACAGGAAAGGTAAATTGAATCAAAACGAATGCGCATGAAAGAGAACGAAGATAGCGGACTATTCAGCTGAAGATTTTCAATGCCGGTGAATCACAGAGCCATCATGACAAATGCACAAACACACCGGATTATAGTAGTTATCGTCACAGGAGGTGGTCAAGAACTCCATCAATAGCAACATTAAACACAGAAAAACTCTTGCCAATCGCTATTTATTTGGGTTCAAGAGGCAATTGAGTAGCAGACGCCTCTCTCGAAGGACCATGCTTTATACCATATCTTGATTATGCGTGTGCTGTTCTCTGGTGCGGAATCATGCACAACCTCAAGAGCAGATAAAGAAGCTGTTTGTCTTTTCGAGAGAAAAGTTCTGCGTTCAATCCTTGGTCATGTTTGTGATGAAGGTATTTAGGGAAGAAGATACAATCACGAGCTGAGCGGGCTGTACAGTCACATTAGCCTAGCCAGGCGATTACGGATCCAGTACAGTCATCTAACATGAAGAGTTTTTTAGTGTTCGACTCCGCTACGAGTAAGTGAGACAACGCAATAGAGGACGCCCACGAAATCGAAACCGATGTCGCATACAAGTGGGAAAGGATCGCAGTCAGCTTGATGTGCGAAATCGTGCCAGCTGGCGAGGCTTGCTTGCTGATGGACAGGTCCATCCCGAAGTATAGTGCCAGAACAAGAAAAAGAAGGACTACGTGCACGTCTTGCTACAGCTCGCAATGTTGGCTTGAATGGTGTCATCTTCTTCTTTTTTAACCTTTAAAATTAATTTTTATTTTTAAATTCATGTTTCTTAAAACTAGACAAAAATGATTAAATCTTTTTTAATATCTAAACAATTCATGTTCTTAAAATCTATCCTACTGACCCTTCGCAGGTACTCTAAAATAATTTAAACTTACTTATCTATTTGCCTTTCGGCGTCTAACTCCATACAACTTCCTAGCAGATAGACAGATAAATCTGGTAGGATTTCCACACGGCAACGCATCCGGTACAGTTTTCAAAGGGCCCTGAACCGAACTGCGCGAGTTACAAGAACAACCTGCCACCTACAACAACAGCACCCATGGCAGATTGCAACGTCAGCAGCCCACAGGCCGCAGTCGAAGAAACAAGGTCAACAACAATATGCATATGTCAACAGATCGAATCAGCTTCAATTGTAATTGCACGGGTGATTTCGCAAATTGCTTTATCAGCGTCTGCTGAACTTCCGTTCGAGCAATCACCCTTGCAAGAGTAGGTTTCATGTATTATATATTGTTAGAAAGTAAGAGCAGTTGAATTTTGTAAGCCAAGGTGCCTTGAAGGTAATGAATAAAATTTATTTTTTTTCCCAACAGAGTCTTCATACCCATTACTCGCGCGTAAGGATATTTATAATAATAATAATAATATGGGTGGCGCTACAGTCCAAGGTGGACCTGGTCCTGGTCCTAGCTTCTCAGCAACCACTCGTGTTGTGCGTGCTATTGTTCTCTCACTCGTGGAAGGGTCCTACAGTTTAATGCCGACTCCGAACGGCCAAGTTTGAGAAGCTTTTTCTAGACAGGCAAATACTCTTTGAGCATTGTCAGTAACTCGAAAGAGGTGGAGTCGTGAATTATCAAGGGTGGTGAATTCGGATATCGAATCTGGCACCCTCTGCGTATGAGTCGACGCACTAACCCACTACGCCACGGCGACCCACAAAGGATATTTATTACAAATACATTTTTTGAAGCCCAAATTCGACCATCCCATCGAATAGTGCCTTTTAATGAAAAAAAAAATCGTATGAAACTCGCATGCCTTCTGGAGCACTCGCCTAGTCGATTGCCCAAACCGGAAGACTCACTAGTAGGTGCCGATTAGTATGATTCAAGCCGGTCAGTACACTGGACAGGATTTGCTACTACGTTTGCAGAGGTGTACCTTTAAAGCTTTGCAAGATGGAGAATAGGGTCGCCTTTTTTGTGGTAATGTCGTCGGTCATTATTTCCTCTTCCCAAATTCTAAAACAAATGATATCCTTAATGTTCCCAGAAAATCGTCACCGGCAACCTTGAAGAACACTGAGTATAAGTCAGCGGCTTCTTAATTATTCAGATTCTTGCTACCTACATCGTCTTCTACAATGGCAAGCGGGAAGAGTACGTAATCGACTATAGTTGGAATTTCTTGATTCCCGATCATTCTCTTCTGACCATGGCCATGCAGCTTTTGCAAGTTCTAACTAAATCCAATACTGACTGCGCATATGTTACATCACCACTTATTAGACTCTTCGAATTATTTATTAGAATCTTCGAATCGTATTCCATACCTTAACCTTTTCTTTAGGCGAAGAAACTTTTCCTCTTTCCGTCATCTATCCCGATACTCATTTTTGCTGTCATTTTTGGCATGCCTCGTTGGTTGCATGTTTCTGACAATGGATATTACAACAGTCAATCTGTAAATCAATTCATGAACGTGTACACCATTCATCATTTGACACAGGGAAGTTGCTGAAATCAGAAATCAAGGATGATATGCAAAACTTCGTAGCGAATAATGCACCTCGTCCATCCAAGAATTTGAGAGATATACTCACGTTTTTTAAAGAGGAACATACGCATATTGTGGTTATCACATGATGGTTGATATTTTCTTATGCGAAGGAAATTCCGTTAAAATGTTGTGCACAGCGCTGATCAAATATTTCTAGCGGCAATATGCCTTAGATCTTTTTGAATATGCTTAGCGGACTGACCACGACTCATTTAACTATCCAGTATTTGGACTAATTCGGTATCCTCTATCGTGGTTCTATCCACAGACAAAATATTCAAGAGTTTCTGCAAAATTGTTTTCAATTTCCGCATTTCCTACCAATAACGCATCAGCAAATTTAACGATGCTCAAATGTTTGAGGTTTGCGCATCTGATGCCCGAGATGATGCTTAAGTGAACGTTAGACGTTTGCGGTGATGCCCATATTTGCGTTTATGAACGTGATGCAAAGGCGATGTGGCGTCGATGCCGCAGTGGTATGTTTCTGAATTCATCCCTGTTCGGAACCACCACCACAGCAATAATGACACTGCTACACACCCTAACCGAAGTAGGCGGTGAAGATATGTCTTTTATATTAAAATCTGCCTTAGGTTAGGCTAAATTCTTCTGCCTATTCCAGGCAGAAGTTAAAGCTATCCAAGAGGCTGCCCGCTTACTGTCGAAGATTCCGATAGACGGGCATTCTATCGCCATTTACATAAATAGTCTGGTGGCCATAAAGGCTCTGGATAAACCATCAATTAAATTGAAAATGGTAAGATTTTAAGGTTAGATACAACCTAACAATATGCTGGTTCCCTGGGCATAGTGGATTTAACAGCAAGATAAGGGGTGGGACTGCCACTGGCAAATAATCAGGACACCCTATATCTCTCACCCCAAGTAATAAACACGATGTTACTTACAGATGCCTTCAACTCCGCTAATCGGAGATAGATGGAATTAGATACATGTAGGACTTCGAGGTTTATTTGGCCCTCATTAAATTCAAAAAAAAAAAAACAAATACACTCTTAACATGATTGTAATAAGAAACGTAGTGGGCATTTTCCCGGCCACTACCTTCTCGGTATCCATGCCTGAATAATGGGAGCCCCCCACAACGACTACTTCAGAAGCTGTAGAGACGAGGAGGAGGAAGAAAATACTTTTCATCTCCTCGGCACTTGCCCAGCCCTAGGCAACTACTTTTTCAGTAACCTAGAGGAAATGCCACACTTAAAGATACAAGACATAGTTAAGTTTATTCGGAAAACTAATTGGCTGTAAATCAGCACAGGAGTGGACTTGTCAAAGTAGGTCAAAGTACAACTAAAATAACGACCTTTTGATTTTTTCTTAAATTCTTTCAAATAATATATTCGGTAACTGTCACAATTGAACGACTGACATGGTTTTGAATTTCACTTAAAGTGATTTCGAAATGATGAAATCCAGTGAAATGTAGTAACACTGAAAACAAATTCACTAGATTTGGAAATTCGATTTCGATTCAATTTCGAACCTAACTATTAATGTTTTATAATAAACATTTCTCCCGTTTTCTCTGTCTAAAAACCAAGTAGGCACAATTACTTCACCTTTATCTTCGTTTTTTCTCATTTCGTATTATTGGGACAGCCGCCTAATTGTGAAAATTAGGCCAAAAATCCACTGTACATGTTCCTTGGATAGAGACAGCGTATGATCCTTTGCAAAGTAGTTGCTTCTTCAAACATGTGATTTAATGTATTAAAACAAGGGAGAAAAACATAGGGTCATATGTTTTACTTCCTAATGATACTTGTACATCTATCTTATCAGTTGCACAGGCGATCGTTTATTATTTCGTCGTATTCTGTGTGAAAAGGATCGCGACGATCGCATGTGCATCACATGGCTATGTTGTTATTCCTTAGACATTTGTATTCGTTTATGACAGGATATGGTTATAACTGTGACGGATACACTGCCAGTCCTGGATAGTAGCATACAACGAAAGCGTTTTATCAGAAATTTAACACACGCCACAGATGGAGAGCAAATGGATTTGTGCGTGACACTTTTACCTAGATTTTGTGAATAAGTTTAAGATTAAAACACTTCGTTATGTGCTACAGTCAAATAAAGACTGTGTAATTTTTATTTCTTCTTTATATTTCTTAATCTATCTTAACAATTTAGTGGTGCTGTGACTTGTGCAGGAAGTGCTGAATCAGGTATATGTATTTTGGGGTGATCGCGCCAAAGTTGGGAAATGCTGATAAGGAAAAGTGTAGCGCGAGTTACGAGAACACCACCATAGCCAGCAACAACAACAACAACAGCAAGGCGCATCTTCAGCAATCGAACACCACGAAAGCAAACAGCAGCAGCAGCGGGATAGTGCGTTGCCAACAATCTGGTACTTTTCCGCCAGAAAGTAATCCGATATGTAATTGCAAAGGTGATCGCCACAAAAATGACTTATCAGCGTCTGCTGAACTTCCGGCGACCGATGTTAGGTGACATGGAAAGTTGTAATTAGATGACAAGTTAGTTCTTCTTCTGTACTCAATGAAGAAAGAATAAAAATTCATATTTTTTTACTCGAACCGCGTCGTTAACTTATCATTCCCGTGAGGGAAGTGCAAAGTGAATAGAGTTGAATGTGCTGGGAATGTGTAACGGAAATGCAGGGTGAATGGACCTCGGTTAAATTAAATACATCATTTTATATTATTTACTCTTAAAGGTGCTTATCATTCTGTTCATGCAAATTTGTCGCGAAAACGACAAAACTGTTCTCAGTATTCTTAAAAAAAAAACATTCCTATCACGTCTGCACCTAGCCTCTGTCAAAGAACTCCGAATCTCAACTCCACGAGGTGAAATCCAGGTCTAGAAGGTTTTTCCAAGCCCCATTCGCAAGTAGTGCAAGTACTATGAGATCTTATTATGTTTCAAAAATGGTTGATGTATCTCATAAGCTAACGGAGTAATCTTAAGTTAAAAAATAAAAAAAAACACTTTTTTGTTTAAATGCATAAAATAATTATTTATTATTGTCTATGACTCGAAATTGGGACTTAAAGCAAATTTGTAATCACTGTTTATAAATATAAATTCAATTTTACAAGTTTTGGTAACGGACACTTTATTTTGAATTAAAGAAACTAAGCAATTCAGTATAATAAGGCTTGCGCTTCAGTACTAAGTGGCAGCGAATCTTTTGTTTTTGGTTCGGGCCTTAAATACGCAATCCAGGGATCAGATGATACCAACATTTGATGAATAACATCTTCATTTGTTGCCGAACGAGAAAATTTTCTACTATTATTAATGCGATAGTACCTATAGTTTTTAGTTTCCTGCGCCTCCACTGACAATGATCCGACGGGCAAGGCTGCTGATGATATTATTTCTGCTCCGGGGAACAGAATTTTATGCACTGTTGCTGGCATATAATACCAGGGATATAAATTTGTACCCATTGTAGCGGTTTCCTGTGCATAAGCTCCAAACTTGTCGGGGTCTATCCAAAAATTGCTGCAGGATAACACTGAATCTTTTTATGAGTTGCACATCTATTTTCGTTATTTCTGCTGTTGATAATGAAATTTCTTCTGAGATGTGTTCCCATCGTTGGTTGTGCCAGATCCTTGCTTTATTTTATCTACTTTAATACTCATTTTTTGTACGAACTTATGCTGAATTTGACTCTTCCTTGCCTGGTGTATGGGCTGTGTCGTTTTTGTTGTTCTCCAAGCTTTAAAGTTAAGTTTAGTTCTAGTTGTAGCTTCACTGGCCTACAGTAACTTGTTGAGGAAGGTCGAGGAATTTTCCAAATTTCACTACTTTCATCCGATTCCGTCAACTGCAGCGGTACCAACGATGTAATGAACAAATATGAATCGCAATTTTTAAAGTATTTTCGATATCTATATAAAGCAAAACGTCATCTTCCTAATTGAAATTTTCAATATTTTCGGAATCATAAACTAATTCCCGATGCCTCAAAGTCAGCTCTAATTAGCCCCCCTTTTTTGCCCCATTGCGACATGCATTTATGACACCGCAAACAAAACAAGATAAAAGCAATTAGTTTCATAAATATAAAAATTTTATGATCCAAAGAATTCTAATTCACAATAATAAAAACATCCTCGGCATCCCGCATAGCGTTTGCACAATACATGCATTGCAAGGGAAATCGTTAAAAAATGCCGAAAAATGCACGACATTGCTCCACTTAAATGCCTCGTACTCTCAAAGTGATCCAAAATTGATCTTTAGTTTTTTCAACATCGATAGACAATACTTTTAGCTTTCAGAAAAGTTGGTCTCCCGTTGGAGACTCTTGCAGCATTTTTGTTATAGTCCATCAAACATTGAAATGCCCCTCTCAAAATGCCTTTACTTAAAAGCCTGGTTCAAGAAATTGGTAAGCAATAAGAAAAAACTGAAAACGCAGTTTGAAAGCAAGATGTATGACCTTTTTTTTAAAAAAATTACTTTAGGTTCCAATGTACATAATTTTAGGAAATATGGCACATCAAATTTGCTAATTTTTCAAATTTCCAACTTTGAGCTAACTGTACAGCCAAACGGATGATCCAAAGTCAACAAAATTTTGGCTTTCTAGGTTGTCATATTTGCAGAATCGAAAAACATAAACCATTTGGCCGGGAAAAATATGTCACTTCGGGTATTTATTTCCACTGCGGGACCACTGTGCGGCGGCTCTCAAACCCTCGGCGTTGGCCTTCCAGTTGGGGGTTGCAGAATTGGTTCAGAGAAAAACCACATGCCCCGAATACGGACGGACTCGCGTCAGAGGGTAAAAATGATAACAGTGAGATTGATTTCTGTGATCTCTTGATAAGGCATACCATCAATGCTTCAGCTTCAACTCCAAGAACGTTTTAGTAGATTTAATTGCAAAGCTGTGTAAAGAAGACATATTTGTCGTCTGGAAAGAACAAGCTGTAAGACACCACATGTAGTCTTAGAAGAGTCAAGTTTTCAAGCTTTTTTGGCAAAAAAAAATTAATTTACTACGTCTCTAACAGAACAACAAAAAAACGAGAGTATAGGCCGAACGGCAATTAGGGTAATAGACCAGATTAGGCGAGAGTACCCGCATAGGGTCAGTAAGTTAGATAAAAGTTCCAATGAATTGTTAGACTTAAGCTAGATAAACATTTTGCCTAGGATTAAGTGAGAAATAAGATTGGAGCAAATAAAAATGAATTAAAAACAAGAAACCACATTCGAAAACAGACTCAGGCTGTTGGACTTTGGGTGAAATCTCTCTGTGGCTAGTATGCGGTGCCCTCACCACAAAATTCACAAAGAGACACATGGGCCCGTCAACCAGATTGATCACATTGCAATCAACCTGAGACACTCCTCTCGTATTCTTTATGTCCGAACATTCCGAGGAGTCAACATTGATCATCAACAACTCGGATCATTTCCTTGTTTTATTTAAGTCTAGTAGAACATTTTTATCTGTGCTAGATAAATAAGATTAAGAAAAAAAAATCTGCGGCACGCGCTTCTGGCGTCTAGTCTCTAGATTCCCTCGACTACAGTACTTCATCGACTACTACAACTGAACGCTAACAACACTCGCCGACCTGATGATAGTCAACTTAGAGTCATACATTTTTAGAAACACTCTAAGATGCTTACACTCTAACATCTATAGGACCAACGGAGTAGAGCAAGACCACAACTGTTTGACGGCGGAAGGCTGCAATCGCAATCGATTGCAAAGAGATTTGCTGATCGAGTCTCGATGAAGGGTGGCGTTGTCAAGAAGCTATCAAGAAAGTTGCAGCTGATGTGCTGGGATTTAGAAAACACTATGATTTTAAAACGACTGCAAGCAGACACATGCATTGAAGCTGAAAGCCTACACAGCATCACTGCATTAGAGAGAACTGTTCGTGAGCTCAATGAAATTAAATGAAGGGAAGCCCACCGTTTTCTCAGAAGGAACTAGAATGAGCATTACAATCACGTGATCGAGGAAGTGAATTTCAGAATTCCGTAATCTGATCAAGGTAAGCGATCGCTTGGGATGGATCACAGGCCATAGTTGTTTGGTAATGAGGCATCCTGTGCCAAATATCCATCCGCAGTTTGTTTGAGCAAGCGTTTCAAGCCTTAGCAGATATTTTACAGCAGCGACAGGCGTAGAGGGTGGGTCTCCACCCGGAAAGAGTACAGAGTTTGTGAGTTCGTCCGCTTCGCAATTCTCTGGAATGTCACAGTGACCCGGCACCCACATAAGTTGGATGTTAAATTACTTGACCATCGCGTTAAGAGATAGAAAGTGACTGAAATGAGAGATTTCATCGCTGCCTGGCTATCGGAACAGATGACGATATCTGTGCGCGATATTACATTGTTTTTTAGCCAGGACAGGGCTTCCTTAATCGCTATAGTTTCAGCCTGAAAGACGCTACAGTGATTAGGTAGTCGGAAAGATAGCTGAAAACTTAGATCCTTGGGAATAGACAGCAGCACCCACACCTGCATCCATCTTCCTTCCATCTGTGAAGATTCGCAGTGGACTTTCCAACGTCTGGTGTGCAGACTCTCAGTAAGATCTGGGCGGTATGCGGGTTGAAAAATTCTTCTCCAAGAGGAGTTTAGGTAAAGTGAGGTCTGTGTCTATGGGTATAGAGGCCTGCGTAGGATTTTTGAATGTCCAGACTGCAGTTCCTTCCTACTGCTCAGCGATCTTAATCGGATCGCCGTGCTAGCTGCTGTCTGCCAATTTGTTCTATCGCAGGCAGGTTGAGGAGTATGTTTAGTGCTTCGGAGGAGGTAGTCCTTAGCGCTCCGCTAATGCATACGCAATCCATGCTCTGCACTCTAGCGAGTGGGGTGATGTTGATTCTCTTGTCGAGTGTATTCCACCAAATTGCGACACCATTTGGCAGTCTGGGTCTCACTACCGATATAAATAGCCAGTGAACCATTCGGGGTTGCAGTCTCCATTTGCACCCAATGGCCCTTTTACAGCAGTAGAGAGCCGTGGATGCCTTCTTTGGACGTTCCTGGATATTTAGCTTCCAGCTTAACCTCGTGTCTAGTATAAGGCCTAGGAATTTAGCGCTGTCGCTTAGCACCAAGAGGTCCCGCATAGTGTGGGCGGGTCAAAGTTAGGAATTTTATGCTTCCGAGTAAAGAGGACTAGATCCGTTTTTTGCGGATTGACACCTAGGCCGCATGCGCTAGTCCATTTCACTAGCTTGGATAGGGCAGATTGCATAATATCCCTGGTCGTGGATATATACTTCCCAGATACAGATACGGTGGGCCTAACATTAGCCACAATTGGCCGCCGAGGAGTTGCGATTGACCCCTTCAACCGATGTTATGCCAACAATCCGGAAACCATTCAAGCATTTAAGGCCATTATCATCCAAGCACTCCATGAGCTACAGCCCGAAACTATCAACAAGGGCTTGGAAAATTGAGATGACAGAATGCACTACTGCTAAGCCAGCCGAGGACTTTGTATTTCATCATTAATGGGTTTTTTCTTATTAATAAAGCCATGGAACACAGAACAAATTTAATTTTCTGCATTTTATTACATTTTTGAAAATAAACTTGTATTTGGCCCACCCTGTAGTTTGACAGTATCAAAACGGTTAGTTGTCAAGTATCACTTGCAGTGCTTGCAAGTATTCCAGCATGTTGCAACTCGAAGATATACATCCAGTATCTCCAAGTAAACAGAAGAAAAGACTATAGTCCATCTCATACCAATTTCCTTCTCTTGATGAGTCACTCGCCACGATTCCCACACGATTTCCACAGCGCAGTCATCTGACATTCACCGCCACCGCACCGACCCACTGCCATTCCCGATTGAATGCGCTGTGACAAATGACTGTTTGATGCAATTACTCGATCACGGTCGTATCACATTGGCAACATCGCAACGAACTTTTCAAATCCAATTACCAAATGCCAACTTGGTGTCTTGCTCAGTCTCGTCTTGTTCACGTTCAACCATTCAAAGGGGCGACACGCTGCGCCCAGCCGGCGGTCCATTATAAATCAATCACATAAACTTCATAATTACCTCGGTGCTAGATACATTTTTCCAAAAAGAAAACGTAGATAAACGAGAAGAGAATCAAACAAAAATGCCTTCAAAAAATAGAAATCACAACGTAATGACATCCCGTCGTGACACTTGGATTTCGCTGTAACTTCCCCCCCTCTTCGACTCTGCTGTGACCACGAAACAATGAACAACGATTAGCACCTTTGGCCCACAGAGTGAATGAGATTAAATAAAATTCAATGAAAAAACAAATTGATAAACGTACGCAGATACGCAGAGATACATATGTATCTGCACTCTCTCGCCTGCCGTGCACAAGAGCGTGTATCTTAAGAACCAGTTTTGTCATCGTTCTTCTTGGTGCTGTGGTGCTGTGAGACTGTTGTGTTTCTTTGGAGAACATCTCCAATTACGGTTCGTTATTTCCTTGTTTCACGGGGCCGCGTATGCAAATCAGTTCGGAAAACAAACTCTAAACGATTCCAGTGGACATTCGATATCGATCTGAATATCTTTTTCATTTCAAAATAATTTATATCAGTCACCGGATGATAGAAATCTCTGTTGGGACTTAATGAATCGACTTCGACCACAAATGTTGGCTGAAATGGCCTGAGTTTCGGTGACGGACATCGTCGATGGTTTAGTTTTCCCTTATTGAACACAACTAATTAAGATTATTTCAGTCTTTTTGGGCGATACATTCCTCCATACTAGATGGTGGGGGCTGCGAGTCACACCACTGTGGAGTATCTAGCGGATATCGTATTTAAATGAAATGTGTCAAGGGATAAACTGTCGCCCGTGTGTCATCGCTCTGTGCAGTTGAATGCGAAGGAGGAAGATATTAATTTTTTTTTCGGGATTGCCACAAACATGGACACACGTTGACAGTGACAAAGTACTGGACAGAGGTGGCTTACTCACACACACACACCCAGAGAGAGAGAGAAAGATGTGTGTTTCCTTTAATTTTCATAAAATTTATGTTGTCGATGGTGGAAGGGTGTTTTGTTGTTGGTCTGTTGGGTGAGTGTCTGACGGACTGGTTGGCTGGTTGGTTGGTTAGTGGGAGCCTGTTTCAGTAAATTCGCCTTGACATGTTGACAACTGGTGCTGCAAAGGAGCCACAGCACGCCGAAGTGAGGCGCAGAGTGGTGGGCACGCTACGCACACATACTTCATTTGAATTTCAAGTGAGTCCATTAAAATTTATTATGGGTTCGAGTTTTAACATTAAAACTTATGTTATTTGAATTAACGAATTTTCAAATGGATACGAGTATCTTATGGGCCGTTAAGAATGAGTAATGGACTTGACGTGAGAATGGTTCCTTTCATTGACATGTTTGGTGGATGTTATGAATGTGGCTGAATGTTGGGACAACACAAAGGGATGGAATGGCTGGTTAATGGCCAATCATTCGATTATTCACGAGCGCACCGCGGCATAAATCAGTTGATCGAGTCGTTTATCTTCGATTTGTCTATTTGTTTTGTTGTTGATTCGTGGAAGGGTTCAACTCAGGAAGTCTGCGCCTCATTCCGTTGAGAGCGAATATCTCATTTTAATGCAGAAACTTTCAGCCACATGCTTTGAATTCACAGGTGGCTACATTTAATTTCAATCTCCCTTTGGGTAGGGGGCAGAAAACACCCGGCAAGGGCATGTCTGTTTTTAAAAGGCGACTGGAATCCATCGTTGGTCTTTGGACACGATGGTAGGAAGTAAGGCAAGTGTACCAGTAACCGGCCACCTTAAACATTTGTCTGCTTTGGATGAGTAATTCAGCAAATTGAATAAAGCATTATTTTTTAATATCAATTTATTTTCCCGGCCACTTTGTTCCAACGTCCTTTCATATTGAACGTGAGTTAAGATTCATCCCTCGAAACTCTTTGACAGAGGTGACTTTTGATGCCACTAAAATATTTGGGGTTATACTTAATCCGAGCGATGGAGGGTCTGATTCCGAGCAATCGTTGTCTTCCACCGCTGATGATCCTGCTCGAGTTACTTACCGCACGATCTCACGCGATCATTGATCACGCGAGAGCAGCAGCATTAAAAGAATAACCCACGCAGTCATCACGTGTCAATACAGAATCGTTTGGCAGCCTCATCAACGTGTTGACTGGAGAGCGGCGTCATCCACCAGATGGCGCCCTTTTCTACAGAATCAGTGTTAAGTTAGAGCAAGCAGTTTTTGTTAGCAAAACGCAGTTGTAATTTGTGCGTGCTGCTTCCAGTCATCAAGATGACGCTGTCTTGCGTCCAGGTTGTCTTGTTCTTTATACCGGAGGTTCGATGTTCCCCTCCTTTTAGAACCAGGAGGCTCGGTTTTCAGTACTCTTTTAGCTGGGACATTGGCGCATAATCACCATTGTGGTCAAGGCAGTACTTACTTACTAATCAGGCATAAGACCTGTAGAGCGTCCGAGCGTGAGATATCACTGCCTTCCATAGTTGACGGCCCTTGGCACGCTGTTTCGAGTCATCGTGCTGTCTTGCATTCGCGATTACTTGCTCCTTATACCGGAGGTTCGGTCCTTCTGGAACCAGGAGGCTCGGATTTAAAGACCCTCTTTGCGGGAGAGTTGGTGTCCATACGCTCGATGTGGCCAAGTCAATGCAAACGACGGATTTTGGCAGTCCTGACTTCATCCGAATCTTGGCAGTTGGTACAGCTCGTAGGGTTACCGCGTGTCCCCTCCTCTATTTACACGACAGCGGATTTCCTTGACGGAATCCGGCACAGGATAAGAATGGCTAAGGGGTCTTTGAAGTGAACTGCACGGTGCATCGCTTGTTTTCCCAGGATTCCGAATAACTTCATCTGAATTGCTCCTTGTGATGAATGCTGCCGTATCGGCTGTAAGATCGATAGAAAGGATCTTAAGAAACTCGAAAGTCTTATCCATTTATTATTTATTTATATGGTAAGCTTATAGATTAGTGCTGTGAAAAACGGCTTTAGACTTTCACACAGTACGCTGGACAGGATCTTCTAGGCGACGTTGAACAGGGATATACATCTATATTTGTTGCAAGAGGTAGGATCGCCGTCGAGTATGCTTTCGTCAACCAGAATATCGCTTCCGGCCTTGGTAAGTCATCTGAGTTCGCGGCTTGGTTTTTCTTCACCTTAATATGACCGTTTTATAGTCTTTTAGACGATACTGCCTTAAGTGCTGTCGGACTGTCTAAAAAGATTATAATTTTAGCCCCTTTGAGGAGATTCTGTCTGACGCAGATCTCGATGGTTTGGTTTTTAGCATGAAACACGATAGGACACGACCCTGTGCGGAAACCGTTGTGTTGTGTCCAAAAGTTTCAGATCCAGCCCTAGAGTTAATCTCTGATCTGTTTGTGAACCATATAACTTCTAGTGTTGGAACCCCTTTAGTCCAATTCTCATATGTTTCAACCCGTTTAGCCGGCTACGGTATTTAAGGTAAGCTGTCATTGTTCATCGAATCCCGCTTCTAAACGTACGTGAATGCTGAGCTAAGGAGCTGATAACCTCCAGAAGCAATTGTGGTGACAGTATGTACCCTTTAGGACTTCCACTTTGGACCTCAAACTCCTCTGGGAACTTACCATTGGGTCTGCTAAGTCAACCATTTTAGATCTCGATTCAAGCTATCGAAATCATCCCCGAAATAGATAAGCAACAGATGAAGCGAAGAACTGCACTCAACGCAATGCTTGATTGTGATCCGTTTTGTAGTCGATGCATGAGGCTCCAGTGTAAAAACGTGCCTGTTCAGAAATCACTCATTATCCCGTACTGTATGTGTAATCGAATGGAGCAAATCTGCTGATTTATTTGGTGCAGCTTAAGCTGATTCGGTGGGGATGCCATCAATACCCACTCCCTTGTTTTTCTTGAGGGAATTGGTTGCTGCTATTGTTTTACCTCTGCTAGGAGGTCATGTTCCACGCGTGAAAGAACAATAGCACGCACAACACACGTGGTTGCTGAGAAGCTAGGCCCAGGTCCACCTCGGACTGTCGCGCCACCCATATTATATATTATTATTATTATAGGAGGTCATGTGAGAATTTTGGAGATTGATCTGATAATCGTTAGAGTCTGAGATCGTTTCGCAATCGTCTAAGTTGCAATTTCTATCAAGTGAGCTGATCCTCATTTGAAATCAGATGGTTTCCGTTGAGTCTAATCACAGGATGTTATTTGGAGGTCGGATGTTGTAATCAGTCCTACTGCCACTTGCCCTGCAGTCGCTGCTTCTTCAGCAATTGAAGCTATTGTCTAAGACTATGATGCACTTATTTCTTCTACGCTGGCATAGGGCTTCTAGTTCGGTTCTGTCTAATGTGGACGTTGCAATTCTTGTTTCATATTTTTTTTTTTTTACTATACGTACATCATGATCGAACTGTCTCCAAGAGTTTCATTTTGACACACAACCGTACACACTTCAACCACACATGACACACGGGTTTCCTCTTATACGGCGTAGTGGTGGCCGTGGGTGGGTCGAAGGATGGTAGACGGAGACAAGCCTGCATATGCATCAGTGGACAAAATTGGAACTACTCCCCCGATGCGCTGGAAGTTCTCTTGAAACTTATCTCGTTAGATATTTTCCATAAGCAAACAGCAACCAACAGTGCAGTTCGCTTGAAGGACTGCTCTCAATGGTGTGATTACACATATGAACACGCCAATATCCCACACGAACAAAACCTTACCTCAACTCACGACCTCACTACGACTTTTCCCAGAGAACAACTTCGAAACCCTCGTTTTTTCGTTTTTCCTTCATTTTTATTATTCAATTCATAATAACTTACATACTAGACAAAAATTCTTAAAACTAGCTAGACGAACAATGTTTTATTTCTAACCTACTGGCCCTGGGCGGGCACTCTAAGCTAAATTTATTGTTAATCTATGTCTTTCGACCTAATCTAACAGAGTAAAATATAAATGAAAATTTAAAAGGAATAACTTAGTATTAATAAGTATATATATATATTTATATAAAAACTTACTTAAGCTAATTTACATTCTACCTTAAAATAAAACTTACAAACTAACTTAAGCTAACCTACGTATATATGCATATACACCTGTCTATACCCCTCTACACATGTGTATACGCATGTATCCTTAATATACACAATGTATACATGTATCGTCATGTATGCACATATACATTCTTGCTTTTTTTTTTTTTTTTTTTATACAGATATAGTAATAATATTGATGGCGCGACAGTCCGATGCGGACCTGGGCCTAGCTTCTCAGCAACTACTCGCGTTGTGCGTGGTATTGTTCTTTCACGAGTGGAAGGGACTTACAGTTTTATGCCGACTCCGAACGGCCTAGTTGAGAAGCTTTTTCTAGACAGGAATACTCTTTGAGCATTGTCAGTGACTCGAAAGAGGTGGAGCCGTGAATTCGGGTATCGAACCTGGCCACCTATGCGTAGGAGTCGACGCACTTACCCACTACGCCACGGCAACCACATATATACAACTTAAAAAACTACCCTTAGATATATAAGTCGGCCATAGGTTGCGGCTGATAGATTTCCATCTAATCCGCTGCAAGACAGAGACCGACTGCGCCCCATAAGGGGGAACGCCCTACCCTTTCTACCCCGGGTCTAAAGGGTTCGACGCTGGAGTTCCCTCGCTCCCCAGCCACCAGAAATTTTAGTGCTGCCTAGCAACATCCCGAACATCTCTCCTTGATACCGCCGTACTGAACCGGAGGAGACCCTCCTCAGCTCGTTGTGCGACGGAACGGTCGTGGTTGAGTCGCCCGTCCACAATTGATCTGGCGATGTGGAAAATGAGCGGTACCGCATTCATATCTTGTAATAGGCCGTACTTATCTAAATGGAGAAAAGCTTCTGGGGGAACGAAGCCACTGTGGCGTACCCTTTCGTGGTATTCTGGATTGGGGTAGTAAGCCCCCTAGATCAAGTTATTAACCGAGTTCATCGCTCTAACATTGTGACCTCGAATCGACTTCAACAGGAAATTGTCCACTCTTATCTTATGGGAATAGTATTTTATGTACTGGGACTCTTGAGTTCGATAAAGGCGAAGGCAAGCCCTAAGACAAGCCCTCTCGAACAACCGAATCTTTTCCATTAAGCTTGCACTCACGTTGAACCACATGGGACAGCCATAGGTGAGCATTGGCCGGATGAGGGCCATGTAGCAGATAACCTTCACCCTCGCATCGAGTTGGCTGTTATAAAACAGTCTCTTTGTAAGGGCAAAAGCGCCTCGGGCTCTGGCCAGAGCAGCATCTACATGTTTGTTTAAATATAGATACTGATCTAGCCAGATCCCCAGATATCTGACTACAGTCTTTTGCGCCAGTGGTTCCCCGTGTCTTCCAACGATTGAGAATTTTCGCCAATTCTTTTTCGCATCCGCCGAGGCATTATACAACGGCGTTCTGAACAGAATGGTTTCCGACCTCCGGAAGTTGATACTCAACTTCCAGTCATCGCAACTTCTCATGAATGAATCGAAGTCACCCTGCGTGAGAGTAGTGATTTCCTCGATCTTTTTGCCTGATCTGTACACGATCAAGTCATCGGCATACGCAATTACGTGAGGAAGAGAACTTAACAGATCGCTCAAGTAAATGTTGAACAGGATCGGCGAATTAACGGCACCCTGTTGGAGACCATTTTTAACTTGGAATATACCTGTGGAGGTCACGTTGCCATTTTTGACTACGAACCGTCTGCCGGTAAGCATGTTACGCAGTAGGTACAGCAGTGGTTTGCTTGTGGAAAAGACCTTCTAACCATACGGTGTCAAAGGCCTTCTCCAGGTCAATCAAGCAGGCACCCGTACATTGTTTCCGGCTCTTGTTCCATTGGATATCCGACACCAGTTTCGACGCGGCATGAATAGTGTCATGCCCCGCTTTGAAACCGAATTGGTTATCCGGAATAATATGTTTGTCTTCAGTCCAGTTGATCAAGGCTCTATTGATCACCTTCTCGAATACCTTGCTGATGTTCGGAAGGAGACTTATTGACCGGAGGTTGCAAGGATTCGAAGAATCTTTTCCTCTCTTGGATATGGGTTGCACAATAGCCGTTTTCCAATGCTCCGGATAATGTGCATTATTCAGAGCGTTGTTAAACAGAATTGTGTACATATTAACCACTTCCAGGGGGAGGTGTCTTAGCACAATGTTGGAGATCCCGTCGATTCCAACAGACTTTTTCTTCTTTAATGATTCGAAGACCGCTTGGAGTTCTGTCTTCGATATGAACGGGGGATGAACCCCTTCGTCGGCGATGGCATTGTCTGCCATGTTATCATCATTGAACACGACAAAGCCCGTGTTCTCAGATCGCCATTGTTGCATGTCTTCTCGAAGTGGAGCGTTGCTAGCCATTACGAGGCTATCCAAGTCGTGGTTAGGACGAACGCTCTCATTCACCTTATACACTTCTTGGAAGACCGCTCCTAGTACCTCCATTTTCTCTTGCGGATCTTCGACCACAAAGAAGTTATCATCGAGTACAGCGTTAACTGGATCAATACCTGCTGTAGTCAGTATTTGTTCGTTGTCCGTCGTTCTGGGGAGCTTAAGACACGGAAGATCGCTATTCTTACTTCTACAGAATTTGTTTATCTTGGAAACCCTGATTCCAAACAGAGACCTGTGGTACGGCGGTGACGATGGTTTCAAGATGGAAGATTGAGTAGGAAGTGGCGTGTCGGAGTGTCTAAGTCTGAACAAACCCGTTCGTCTACCAAATCACTGCAGCGTCTTCCAATCGGAAGCAATGGCGGTCAGCGAAGCTAATGTGTCTTGGCACATGATAACCTCCCGCGATATATGTCTCTTTAAGAATAGCCAAGCAGCAATGAAATCTCTGGCATCGTTTTAAAACTGGACTATTAACTGTGAAATAGCAATCGACTGCCGCGTATCTTAAAACGAGATACCCGGACAGTTCAACACTCGGCTGTTGGGTACCAGGTCATAGGCGCATCCCGGGAAACTGCAAATGAGATGAGCTCGCTAAGCGCCCCCCCTAGACTGCCAGGTGATGGAATCTCTCGTGATATAGGTACCCCTATAGTTCAATAACTTCTACACACTACAAATTAATGCAAGGTTGACAGGCATCACTTGGCGAACCTCAAAACAAAACTGGCCTCATCTCAATCCAAAAAAACCAAGTAGCCTGGTCCCCCTAAAGAGATCTTGTCCACTGCGGTGGCAATAATTACCGGTGACTAATAAAAGACTTGGCCCATTCTCCAACTACTTGTGTTGAAGCTGTCTAGACGAGGGTGAGGAGGATAGCATCTAACACATTCTCAGCGACTGTTGTCCTCTTGCCTCAGCTAGGAAAGCCACTATAGGCTGCTACTTCTGTGATAGTCTAAAGGGCCTCCATAGAATTCCGGGTAACGTACTGGCTAGCTGTCATAACCACGAAAAACCTCTCCAAATTGAAAAAACCCCACGCGGCTGTACAACGAGCCTACTTGGACCTAAGCGCATAATGTATTTTTCACTGGGTTCCACTGGTCATACACGCTTCTACTTCTAAAGGAAGATGTTCTCTAACCTCTTGGCATACTTGGGGAGCCTTGAACATGTCGATATTGTACCAGGTGCTATTGAGCAAAGTACAGTGACTCATCTTTACGGATGCAGTACTTATCATGATTTCGTTCTAGTCTCATGCAGGACTGTCTCGTATGTCTAAACTACAGCTTACCACATTATCATCGCACATCTTCTCATGCGCACTGAATAACCGCGGCGTCGCGCATTAAAAAAGACACTCGCGCTCACTGTCATCCGATTATATTGTGCTCAAGTGAATAAAACAGGATTTGCATGCAAAAATCACGTTTCAACGTCTCATTTAATTGAATAACATAAATTGCTGCCATCATTATGTGGACGTTTGGAAGATGAGTGTGCATCATAAGTGATTTTATTTGCTTGTTATTTTCTGCTTTAAGAATCATAAAGTGCTTTAGCCCCAGAGTCAAGAGACGCCAAGACATTGTCCACACATCGCCAACCCTTCAAATGATTGTGGTTACACCTTTCATCTCACGAATATCGACGGCGAAATGTCTGCGAGTTTCTCGGACTTTAACGATCCGAGTGAAATGTTAGGGTGTCTAGTCAGCAGCAATTAATCGTTCGCTTCCTTTACCAGAAAACCTTATTTTCGACCTCCTTTCCAAGATTGTCAATGTACATCAGTTCTGCCGACATTCTCACTGCCTTACGCGTCCCTTTACATGGCACGTTCGTCTGTCGAATAAACTCAGTTACAACTCAATTGAAATTTCGACTACGAAGCGGCGGCACTGTCCACTCAGAGAGACCCATTTGGTGCGTAAGTACCTGCCGAGGAGAGCTACTGCTGCCATGAGCCTTATCGCTCACTTCCTCCAGCCGATCTCCGACTACGACTAGTGTGCAAGATACATCGCAAGCAGAAGGTGTGATCAGAAGTCAGAATTCGGCAGTAGCTCATCCAGCTATCGCACAGAACTTCCGTTCGGCGCATTCGATATGCCAAACAAGTGTCGTGTCCTAGTCACTGTCAGGCACGAAACCGACAACTGTCCGAACAAATAAACGAGTGTAACCCTAAACCTTTGACATTGCCGTCCGCACATCGCCATCAGGGGACCCAATCACAAGCACGTCCAGCCGCATCCCCTCGGCTCGGAGTTTAATGCTTCCGCGGCCTATCCCTGCAGGATCCTATGCACTGCCATTACGAACACTTTAACTTTACGACCCGATGCCGCTCCTAGTCGCTCCATCCCCGCAGCCACTGTGCGCACAGTGTTCGACATCGAATCGCGTTGAGTATGCCATTGACAACGCCACACACGCCTCCCCCGATTCGCCGAACCACAAGATCGTTATCCAGGTGCACGAATAACTTTCCCATCGCCACAAAGCCCGCCATCTAGAGGCACTCTCTAGACAAAAACGATGAATAATTACCGACTGCCGGGCAATCCCAGTGCATCGGGCGATTGGCATTGCATCCCACCGATCGGGCCAGATTGAGTTGCTGATCGGTCACAATTAATTGCCCGCGATTGTGAATTACCATCACGTACGTGGAAATGGGATCCTAAATCACCTCAATGGTAGTGGAGCACAGTCCAGGCTTGCTATTATGCCTCCAATTGATATACCGAGCCCGGGGCACGTACAGCACGATCGCATATGAGCTACGATCACCGCAGTCGGTCCACCGAACAGACGCACGGACGGACGGACGCGCGGATGCCGAAAAGCCTTACAGCTGCCGTACATGGGGAGATTCTTTGTCGTTGACAGTGGGTGATTGGTGATTGATTTACCACCCCGTGCGTCCCGCTTTTGCCTTTTTTTCGTCCACTCTACTCGTAGTGGGCTTTTTTTGTGGTCGCGTTCGGTCAATCTCGACCGGGATCACTTCTCGATCGGAGATTTCGATTCACTGGGAGTGGCTGGCAAGGGGCAGCAACGCTGAGAGGAATAATTCACTTTGATGTACAGTTTTATGATTTCTTCATTACCGTTGGATGAATTTCAATAAACACACGTCATGCGTGCGCTTGACATTTGTGCGCACTGCGTTGCGATGTGTACGCCCCGAGATTGACAGGTTAACGATGGCGACGTACATATGTAACTTATTGCTTACGACCGTAAGTGCACACACTCTCATACGTGCACATGATGGACTACTGGAATTTCGGGTGGGTTTCAGTTTGTACCCACGTGGCTGGGAACGTGGTGGGAATGTTGTTGAAATTTGGTCAGTGTTTCGTATGTGACTCCGTGGCGCAACGGTAGCGCGTCTGACTCCAGATCAGAAGGTTGCGTGTTCAAATCACGTCGGGGTCAATGTGAGAATTTACTTTTTTTTTCTTTTTTTTTAATTTAAACACATTTGACATAAATAGAAAAATGCTCATACTTTTCTTTAATCTTTTCCTTGACTAAACGTCCGCAAAAGCAATTAGATTGTTTTTTTTTTCCTCTTAAAGCGAAGTGGCGCGAATTCTTTATAAATTTTGAATTCAGATTGCTTGATAGGATGCGCTTTGATTTGAATTATTTATAAAATGCAGTGAATGGGTAATGCTTTGGCATCTTAGATTATTAACTTACGTCAGAGAGTTATCTTTGTCACACAAATTCTATTTTTATTCAACGTGTGCTAATGGCATACAGTGAGAGTCAAAAAGTTGTGTACAGTCGGTAATCAAGAAAATAATTTCATTCTTTTTATAAGGAATCTTGTAAGTGACTGTTGAACTTTTTCTAGACATAGAGAATTCGTGTAGAAAGGGCTGGATGTACAGGCGAACTTCGATAAGTCGAACTTCGATAACTCGAATGAAATTGGTTGGCAATAGCGCCAAGACTGAAAATTATATGAAATTTGACTTCGATAACTCGAATGTCTTGATAAAACGAACAGGTTATTTGGCGTCACCTTCGATAAGCCGAATTCTGAAGAGAAATTCCCAAATGCTGCGTATTCTACAAGTTCGTTTTAAGAGGAAGCGCTTTCGGGCCACTACATTTGTATGTTCCTTTGACTTGTTATAGTCAAATTTGCGATTTTGGTGAATTGGTTCTGATCGGGGGAAGAGGATGAAATTCCTTTGATTTTCAGAAATCAAATAAGGAAGAAAATCAACAGCAGATGGAATTTGAAGCTTGAAAAAATACCAGAAAAACGCAAGCTTGTGGTATGATGATTGTTTCTTAGGAGTTTCCCACGAATGAAGAAACTTTTGAGATATTTATATGTCAATCTGAATCTTCTCAGTTTGACAATAACGATAACAGCGGCACTGATGTAATAGGGAAAGACTTGGCTTGGATAACTGAGGATGATATGATTCAACTAACTTCAAATGTGTTGGTTGCTAAGTCATTACTCATTTTGCGTTTATATTATAAGACTCGTGAAACAACAAATGATTCTATGTACCAACAATGGTTTATGTTCCATTGAAGATTCTTCGCTCTTCAGTCATGAGTGACAGACTATTTCAAATAATAATTACGCTCCTCTACGTTTTATGTTTTATATCGCAAATATATTGACATTTATATCAATTTTGTATTTTACATGATAACTCGAAGTCTTGATAACTCGAATTTTTTTGTGACAAGTGGTGCTTCGAGTTATCGAAGTTCGACTGTATGTATGTACATAACCTAGAATTTTGCTAACTTTGCTTCTTTTTGGTTAATCGGAAAACAAATTCGTTTAATAACCACGTGATGAGACAATTACAGTGTACTTTCCCTAGGTTAGGTTAGTTAGTGGGTGCCGCGCCACACTGAGGTACTATTGGACCAATTGTGATGCCCATGGGGTGAAACCCTTCCAATCGTCTGACTCGCCGGATGATGATAAAAATCTCCTGTCTTCATGGTTGTTGGTTATAGTCCTCCTCCACCCAGCCATCCAGAGATCCTAATAAACCTGCAAACAGATTTTAGTTGGATATCTGATATATCACGCGACGCGCTGTCATGTGATTTCTTTAACATCATCCTGGAGAAGATCGTGCAAGACTCACACGCAAACACTAGAGGCACGATCTTCCAGAAGTCCGTACAACTGCTAGCATACGAGGATGACATTGACGTGATTGGCAGAACACAGCGAGCCGTCAATGAGGCGTTTGCTGGCATTGAGGCGAAGGCGGCTAAAATGGGTCTAGCGGTGAATGAGGGCAAAACGAAGTATATGCTGTCATCAAGAAAGGACACACAACATCGACGTCTTGGACAGAGCGTCACAATGGGCAGCTATAACTTCGAGGTAGTCAAGGACTTCGTCTACCTCGGCTCCGCAGTAAACAGTACAAACAACATCAGTACCGAGAACAAACGCAGAGTAACTCTTGCCAACTGCTGTCTCTATGGGCTCAAGACGCAATTGAGTAGTAGAGCCATCTCTCGAAGGACCAACCTGACTTTATACAAGACCTTGATCATCCCAGTCCTGCTGTACGGCGCGGAGGCATGGACAATCTCAAAAGCGGATGAGGAAGTCCTTGGTATTTTCGAGAGAAAAGTTCTGCGTGCGATCTTTGGTCCTATTTGCGTTGACGGTTTCTGGAGGAGAAGATTCAACCACGAACTGTACGGGCTGTACAGCGACATGAGTCTAGTCAGGCGTCTTCGGATCCAACGCCTAAGATGGCTGGGCCATGTAGAGCGTATGGACAACTCAGCTCCGGCCCGGAGAGGGACAACGCAACAGAGGACGCCCGCGTTTGAGGTGGCGCACCCAGGTGGAGAAGGACCTCAACCAACTTGGCGTGCGACACTGGAGACAGCTAGCCAGAGACCGTGCTAGCTGGAGAGGCTTGTTGGTTGAGGCCCAGGTCCACCCCGGACTGTAGCGCCAAATGAAGAAGAAGATCTGATATATCATGGAGGTCATGGAAGAAACATTCTCCCAGGGTTCTTTGTTTCAGTTTGCAAAAACTGGGTCATTGACAAAGATAGTGGGATGTATCCTCAATCTCCTCCTCGTCCCCGCAGCCTCTGAAAATGGTGTCATGAGAAAGTCCCATTTTGTGTTCATAATACATCATATGATTATGACCAGTGACAGCTCCGACCATCATCCTCAGCAGTTCCCTACTCCACTGGAGGAGGGAATTGGTTTTAGTGCCGTTGAATCTAGGCCATATCGTACAAGTTGTATCACATGTGGGGATGGCACTCCACCTTTCGTTAGCTAGCTTCATGATTCTCCTGTCCACCTTTTTCTTGATGTCAGACAGAGGTGGGGAAAGCCATGGGATTTCCTGGGATGGGTCGGATTCGGCCCCTTTTCTGGCAAGTTCATCTGCTACCTCATTGCCGGTTATGTCCCTGTTACCTGGGACCCAGCACAGAGTGATCGAATACTGTGTGCCAAGAAGCTTGAGCTCTTCGCTACAGCTTGCGACTAGCTTGGTTGATTTCGACAGCCGAAATTGCTTTAATGGCCGCTTGACTGTCAATTAAGAAGGTAATATCAGCTGGTGGGTATTTCCAACATTGATATCAACTTGGCCGCTTCTTTGACCGCAAGGACCTCCGCTTGAAAGACAATGCCGTAGTCAGGTAGTCTAATAAAGCAGTGCATGTTTAACTCTCCTCTTTCCATCTTTGACCCTTCCGTATAAACGTGGATGGAACTCGAGTCAGTGGTGGGTTCATTTAAGCTCCACTCCACCCTTGTTGGGAAATCAAAGGTGGGGAAAGAGTAGCAGCTTTCTATTTGTTCGATGTGAAGTCTATCAAGAATACATACATGACCATAGGGGCTTGGGTGCCAGTTGTTGAATTGTGAGATCCTAATGGCTCCCTTTGCGGCAGTCATCTGTGTATAGAGGTCGAGTGGAAGAAGATCCAGTAGCACCTCTAAGCCCACTGTGGGGGTGGTCGAGATTGCCCCTGTCGCACCTAGGCATGCGTGTCTCTGTATGCTCGTGAGCAGCTTTAAGTTTGACATGTCGAACTCTCCCTAAGACGAAACTCTCTTTAACTCGATCTTTTTCGCCATATTTTGTATACATTTCCCTCAATTTTCCATACAAACTCCCTCTACCTCGAAAAATGATTGTGTCCCGTGACAATTCGACTTAGGGGGAGTCCACTGCATGTATTTTAATTTTTTTAATTTGCCTTTTTATACCGTTATTCCCTTCTTGTGCCTTTGTTGCTTTTTTCTGCCATTTTGCTTATTTTGATGTTTTCGCAAAGTCTGTTCGGTAAAAAATTCTAGAAAACTCCTCGTTTGCATGGATGTTTACGTGAGTTATCATTATTCTTACTCACGCTACGTTATACGCATTCCTTAATTCCCACACTCACATAAAAATAAGAAATAAATAAGGACTAGTAAGTAAGGGGATTAAACCTGACACTCTCTGCGTAATAGTCGATGTACCAACCAAATTTTTGCCACGGTAACCCACATGGGGTTCGACCCAACAAAAAAACGAATTTTCGAAGAGTTACAAGAAACAAATATTTGGAAAAAGCTCTTGGTAGTTCCATGCTACTATAACTAAACGCGTACTTACGTTCATTTTCATATTTTTTGATACATGCCTGTTCTGCTTTTTTCACGTTTTTAAGTTCAACAAAATCCTATCCCTGCACATAATATTCAAGTAGACAGATTCAAGCACATATGGAGACGAAAAATTGAGCGCACGTCCTTTTAAAAAATTCTTCCCTTGAAATAACTTTAGCAACTACAATTTACAGGCAACCATGAACAAACAAGAAAACCGGACTTTCTTTAAAGCAAAGGTTGCGAATAATTGCAAAGTGGATTGTGTGCCAAAAATGGACGCTGCAGGTCGACGCTGAATCGGATTATATCGGCCTATAATTTCAGTCTTCCTACAAAGACAAGTCCCACTGATGGAATAGCCAAAGATTATGGTTAAAATTAAATGGTTCGCAGAAAAATAATAATACAGCAAAATTTAATATTTTGCGTACAAAAAAAAATACGATAAAATTTAGCAATATTGCGTTTGCTAAAATTCTTGTTCTTAGACGCTTTTAACCGAGGAATGCAATTACAACAACCCCGCTTAATTGCTTTGCAGACGCAATAGAGGAAACCACGCTTTATTTACCAGTAAAACGTAATAAAGCTGATTTCAAAAATTGAAAAAAAACTGTTTTGTATTCTCCAAATCCATGTTTGAAGAAACTATAGCTTCAGACAACCTTATTTGGTTAAACCAAACTGTAATAGCTCCGTCCACCTGGGGAAACGCTGGACTTTTGAATCGTTTGCTTGTCAGAGTCTTCGACTTTTCAAGATTGGTATCTTGATTCTGTATAATCCGATTCAGCGTCGACCTGCAGCGTCCATATTTGGCACACAATCCACTTTTGTTGTTTTCCGTAGCTTCAGCAATTATTCGCAACCTTTGCTTTAAAGAAAGTGAAGTTATTTTTGTTATTTGCTTTGTTTTTCGATTAGTCAAACGGGGAACGCAATTAAGCGAGCGTCAATTAGCCGGGCTTTACTGTAATTGCTAAGATGTATTAAAGCATGAAAGGCTACTGAGGATGTTGATACACTGGTATTGCAGACGCTTGTGCCCGAATTCGTGGAGAAACCTGCAAAACACCGACGACTTAAGATGGGGTACTCAACCGTTGTGGGACGTCCTTGGCGGCTAAAAACGAGGGATGGTGGAGAGTGCGAGTGTACCAAAGCACACCTCTCTTTATGGATGGTGGCGGAAGAGCTGGAGATCGGATCGGATTTTAGCCAACGGCGGAGTCCAAAACTCGAGTTAGCAGGAGCTATCTGGAGCGCTCTCCAACTAGAGCTACTCGGCCATGATAAGAGCTCAGGTCGAGGCCTTGGTATAGTCATGGTGGCTGCATAGCCCTTTAACCTGGTGGACAACTGCGGCGCTTAAGGCCTCAGCGACGTTACCGACAGTAGATGCAGCCGGAACCTTTCGGTCGAGTGTTAAAGAAAAAGGCCTGGTTGAGGTTGAATCCCTCACCGAGTAAAACAAAAATGGTTAAGAGACAAACACATGCCATGGACACGGTCGGACTTCATGTTAACGACCTTAGCAATCGATAAGGACAACGATTTCCGGTTCTGCACATGGAGTGTGACGTCCCTTAACACACCACGTCTAGACGAATAACTCCCGGAGGCCATGAACTGCTGCAAGGCAGATATTACCGCAACTTAGGAAGTGCGGTGGAATAAGCCGTGCAAAAAGATGTAATATTCTTTTTGCTCGGCCTATTCCACCGCACTTCCTGGGTGAACTGCGAAATCGACTACGGTGATTACAACTGATAGCGATGCGTATTTGAATGTAGATTTGTTGTTCGGAAGGGGGGCAAAAGGTCTAAAGCTTTAAGTGCAGAAGCGAGCGCCTCTTAGCCTTGCGCATCAAGGCTAAATTCGGAAACACCAGCCTGACTTGCTGTCACGTCTCGACAGAGCACTGAGCTGGCAACAGCAAGGATGGCTTGTAGGATCTTCTAGAAAGGACGGACGATCAATGCCCCAGTTTCGACACCAAGGTCGTTGGAGTAGATTTCAACTCAAAAGCGGCACTCCTCCGGTACACTTGATGTCCGAATGCTCCGAGGAGCTAGCTCGGACCATTTCCTCATTGTAGCCAATGTAAGAACTCGGATATCAAAAGAACAGCGGAGTTGAGAAATGACACACGGAAAGCTACAATCGCTACGGACTCCTAGGATCTTTGCCGATCGAGTCTCCCGGAATCAATCTCTAAGTTCGTCGTCGCCTAAGCAAACAATCGAAGAGGATTGGAGGTGTAGTCAAGAAGCCATCAAAGAAGGTGCCACTGATGTCCAGGGTTTTGCGGCACCACCTAGGAAAACCCATGGTTTGACAGCGAGTGCAGGCTGGGACATGTAGCGAAACTGGAAGCCTACAAAGCAATGTTGCAACGACTAACGCGAGCTGTACGTAAGCTCAACGAATAGAGACGAAGCGAAAAAACCCGGCTTTCCAAGAGAAAAAAGAAAGAGCAGGTAACATAAGGTTCTGACAGAGGCCTGCTGGGACGATAATGGAGAACTTGTACTAGAGTCGCAGTCGGAACTTCTGGGGCGATGAGGACGCAAATACCGCTGTCAGGCAGTTCCACTCAATATAGACGTTGATCGACGAGAATTCCGAAGGAACTCATCCTTTGTCCAATGCACATAGCAGTGTCACCAGGTTCTGTTTGCAATTCGAAAAGTCCTCAGATGGAGGTGTGGTGAGTCATCAGCTAACGACTTATAGCAAAAATCAACAAACATTTCAGCTGTCTATTCCGACTGAATCCAAATCACCATTTAAGGCTGCTGTACATGGTGTACGTTGAACTCCGCGTTAAACGACCATTTCAGCAGTCATCACCGCTGGACGGTTAACTACCCCACAAACAGGTTCTCATCAGAAAGACACTCATGCATACCGTCCGGTGACAGGCTAGACAGCTAACACAGTAATCCATAAGACTGGACTATGTGCTTGCCATGCCAAAGCGACCGCGATCAGACTCTTTGCGACATGATTCCCTCTTGTTGACTGGCCTCAGCCCCCAAAAAGGTGACTAAGCGACGGAGTGTCAACGGCATCATTAACTTTCGATGTTGGCAGCCCCAGTTATTGCCGTGACAACCCCAAAAACACGTTCGTATCGCTCTATCCAGTGTGCCAGCTGTCACCACAGGAGCTGTCTCGCATTTCGCTTATCTTATCTAAACGGTGCACGCTGACCAGGCAGCACACGGCACTCGTCAGCACACCGCTCAGTATCCGATATGAGGACGACCGGCCCTCTAAGCCTAATTAGAATGGCACTAATTCAATGGTTAACGAGATTTTAATTTAAAAACATCGTAAATTGGGTCTTGAGAAGCGGTGGCGCAGGCCCAGGTCCTCGCTGTCTCGCGGTCCGTTTCGGGAGGAATTTACATTTTTACGAGCATTTTATCGAGGGGTTCCAGCCTGCTGGACGCTCGGCTGTCGCCCTGTCCGGAGCACAGTAGTTCACGGCTGGTACGGCCAACCCGGCACGGCTGCTCGTAAACTAGTGACACCAGGAGTTCGTAGTGACAGACATTATGCGATGCTGGCCATCTGCATCGAATCGGGATTTCTGTGCGCAGCAGCGCAGTGTGGTGGTAGGTGGGTACATCCTGCTCTGGGACATCTCTGATATGCGATCGGCGCTTGGCGCTATTTTTGCGCACACCACTTGGTATTCAAGTCAGTTGAGTCAGCTACACATGTCTCTACGCCGTGAGCGGCCATCACCCGCTACTGCACCTCTCGCCGGACTGCGCAGAGCTGCTGCCCTATGCGGATCGGGACTGTGTGGCAGAGTGCGCGAGAGAGAGACAGAGATTGCGTGCTAATTTCGCAAGCAGGACACATCGCGTCGCATCATTTGTGCGTTCGTCATAAATGGATAGACAATGATGATGAAGATGACGGTGAGTGAGGTTATGATGGGGAGGCCTGCCGGAGCTCCTTGTTGTTTTGATGGAATAATTTAATGATTTGCAGCCCTTTTGTGGCGCTCCTCGGCGGATTGTGCGTGTACACGGATGTGGTTATGTCCCTTTCATGCGATAATTTGCACTCATGGCGACCAGGGACGGTGGCAAGGAGTGCGCCTCAAACTGACGTTGGGCCAGAGTGACAGTTTGGTTGTGTCGAAAGTGATACGACTGACAGGTGTTGGTTGGTATTTCTCTTTGATGGAGACGTTGGTTGAATTTTGTGTTTTTGTGAAGAAAATTGAAATTGAAATTCCCCTTTGGAGTGTGAAGGACATTCATTGGCGGTGTTTGTGAGAAAAAGGAAAGAATTCGCCGCCTTTCGTTTAAATTATCATTAGAATGACCTCGCTTAATGAGTGCGTGGGGGAGCTAATCGAGTTGATTCTGTTCATTTCTGATCTCTGATGGCTTGGGTGCAGATGAGGAGGACAGTTCTGCTTCGTCCTTACTTTGTCATCCCGAGGCTGCTTTGAGCTTGCGAACCGTCTTCAACCTCGTGAGACTTTGTGGTGGTGCTCATGTGAAACATGAGCACATACTGAAGACTGTGTAGGGAAGGCGTATGTGGCATTCTACACGTGCCTTCTGGAACATCCGTTGTTTTAAACCTTTACTGGCTATGCGCCATGATAGTAAGACCCATCCAGATATACGGCTTTCTGGTCTGTTGGAAGAAAAATACTCTTAGATAGGTAGTGGGTGACTTAGATGCACTTAGGCCAAGTAGGCCCATTGTACTCCCACCCAGGTGGGTCTGTCTGAAAAGAAACGGGGAGATGGGCCGGCGTGGTTATTACGACAGCCAACTAGATTTGTCGATGAAGTCTAATAGCGATTTGATTGATGTCTCTTTCAATTCCCTTAGATTATCGAAGAAGTAAGCGCCAAGAGTAGCTTTCCTAGCTGAGGAAAGAGCCGGGCAGTTGCAGAGAAGGTGTTGTACACTTTCCTCTTCTTCCTCGTCTCGGCAACTTTTGCAGAAATTGTTAGAAAATAGCCTTAGTATTTTCGCGTGTAAGCCCGTGTTGCAGTGTCCGGTAACTATACCCACTGTCGCGCTAACGTTGGGTCTTTTCAATGATATTAGACTAACATGTCTTTTGGGGGTCAAGACTGGGTCGGATTTGTTTGGTAATTTGGCACGTGTTGCCTGTGTTCCATCTGGCATTGAATTCTAGTATGACAAAGCATATGATATGCTAGTGAGTTTTAACTTCAGGGATGCTATAGGAGCCCCTAAGTTTCAGAGGGATCTGTCATCTGGCTGTGTTGTGGCGATTTTTGCGAGTTTGTCAGCTTCGCAGTTTCCCATAATGTCTCTATGGCCTGGGACCCAACACAGGCAAATTCGAGACTGTTCGGATATCTCGTCAAGAGATGTGCTACAGCTTATGACTAATTTTGAGTTTGCAGAGAACGATGTTAGGTATTTAATTGCTACCTGGCTATCCGTAAAGATGCAGATATCACGGGCGGATACCACGTTCCATCTCAGCTAGGACAGAGCTTCGCTGATCGCCATTATTTCCACTTGGAAAACGCTACAGTGATTAGGTAGATGGATTGATTTATTGAGATTAAGATGTTCAGAGAAAATTCCACTGCCTACTCCTTCTCTCGTTTTGGATTCCGTCTGTGTAGAAATGTATGGCGTCACCGGATGGTATATTGCAAATACTCTTACGTATCTTACAAAAGTAGATAGCCCGCCTCGGGATAGGCAACACTCGAGAATATCCTATTCCTCCCTCCTCTCGACCTATTCTGTAGCAAAACTGCAGCCTGATCTGCTCTGAGGCTTGCACGGAATATAAGACTATAAGAATTAACTACCAACAACCCTAGCTCGGGAGAAGATCTTCCATCAAGGCTTTTCAGACCAGAAATAATGGCAGGAACAAATGGTAATAGCAGAAGGGGAGATCGGCTCCTAAACTGACAACTCAAGGATGAGCGCGGGTACAGGCGCGAGGAGACTTCTGCGAAAACATAGAGAAATCCCTGGTATTGAGGGCCGACTCCAGCGTCTTTCAAGCCGAAGTGGGTGCGATAGACGAGGCATCACACACGCTGAGAGGCTACAAGGTAACTGAGAATCGGGAATTCAGACACAACGCGATGGATTAAGTGAGCCTCAGCAATAAGGCCCTCAGGGCACTCCCATTTACATACCAACCTAGGTAGTGTACGCATGATATACTGATACAAACGGCATTCAATCCAATCAGAATTGCTACGGAACTACAAGTCATTTGTGGACTTCTACTTCTTAACTATTTCAGCTACAGCTTTCGATATCAGCTACTCATTGACCGCTCGTTTCTCACGCGGGACAATGCCGATGGTATTTGCATAACCTACCAGTTAAACTACGTTGTAGACCATCCTAAAGTGGCCAGGTTGCTGGATGGGTTCTACAGTGCCTAAGAGATTAGAGAAGTAGGACACTCTCCATGGCCTTGCCGCCTTGATCTTTGGATCCGTAGACACCTGGCCTGACTTAAGGGTATCATTTTCATGAGTTCATGGCGAACCGATCTACACACGGCTGATCAGGCAAGTACCTAGTTAAAGAATCACGGTATTATGTTCGATTATCGGGGCACCATGTCTCTTATGTTCAAATTGTATAAGCTTACATTCCCTGTTCAACTCATTCCGTGAGTTCCTTGTCCTTTATTTCTTCAATAAGTCGCCTCAGTCTCCACCGCCGTTGAGCCAACACCATACAAGTGCCTTCCTCATCCGATGCAACCGCTCATGAAGACAGAGGACCGTTGAAATTTTGAATAACCACCGCTGTCCTCGTAAATCGCAGACAACAACCAATTCCCGATTGTAAACAAGCGGCAATAAAATAAAAATTACTTAGCATATGGATTGATGCCACGAAATACCAATGACCATCCGCCCGCATTCGCCCACCCTCCCAGGCCAAGCGACGGCAGCGGCGTCGGGTGGATCGTGATCGAATTGAAAATCTGCATGCGTTTTGCATTTTTTGGAAAACGAAAAAAAACCGCAAAAAATATTCTCGGCCTTCCATCCCAGGGCTGTCAGCTTGATCACGAATTCAGACGGGCCACGGCTAGCTTTCATGATACCGGTGGAAGGCGCGAAAATCTTGCAAATGCGATTTTTGTCGTGAGTTCTATCTGCGCTGCGAACCGCCGAATGGGTGAATCGCGAGAGAGCAAGAGAGACGAACGAGAGGGAGCACATACGAAAGAAGAAGGTCGTTTTGACACAAAAGACGTGCCGCCTCGTGTGCGGAATAAGTAATGACGCGCATTAAACGGATTTAGCGGATGAATTTTTATTCGCAAATTGAATTGTCGCTCGGGGCGAGCTACGAGCTACGAGAAGATACGGAATTATCACACTGATGCAGTAAAGGTACAGCGGTAGCGAGTAAGGTGGGAACGTCAACAACTCGCCGGCAGCCGCCGCCGCCCCACCCGGTTGTGTGGAACGTTCATCTATTCATAATGACCGCGTTGATGGGATGTTAATTGACGCGAGCGGCTACGAGGACAGAGTTGTCATCGGGGACTCATCACGCGAATGGACTTGTTGGCACACGAGTGCTGCAGGACTGTAGAGCGAAGAATTTTAATTGCTAATTGGGTTTATTTTACTCGAGTCGGTTTAGGAGGTGATGGAGTCAAGGAACTGCCCGTCAAGATCCTATGAGTCATACAATTAAGGTGATTGTGGTTGAATCGTTGGCTGTGCGGTGACTACAATGGCTAGCCTTAGTCCCTTTACATTTTGAGTTTCGAAGATGTTCAGGTGGGTCTGCGAAGGATCTTGTTATTAACCCTTGACTTCACATTCTTGGGGGTATCAGAATTGAATGGCACAGCGGCAGAGGCACTATTTGCATAACGCTGACAGTGGCATTAAGGCTTACAGTGATTTTGTTTCTAGGGCTAGCTTTTAAGTCTGGCCCATCATCATCGTCGTCTTCTTCTCCTTTGTAAGGCTCTACACTTCGGGGTGGACCCGGGAAGCCTCTCCAGCTGACAAAAACTTTAGCTCGCTGCCTTTTACCACGCACCCCAAGATGGCTGGGGTCCTTCTCCACTTGGGCCAACGGTTTCGGCATCGTCATCTATTGTTTGTTCCAGTGGTGCGGAGTCGAGTCTCTTAGGCTTGGAGGAGTTGAGTCCATGCGCTCTACATGGTCTGGCCATCTTAGGCGTTTAATCTGTAGCCGCCTAGCTAACCTCATGTCACTGTACAGACCGTTTACTTCGTGACTGAATATTCTTCTCCAAATAGTTCATCGACGCAAATAGGATTGAACGCAGAACTTTTATCTCAAAAAGGCCTCTTGAACTGCTTTTGAGATTGTCCAGACTTCCGCATAGAGCAGGGCAGGGACAAGATGCACTGAATTCACCTATCAGATTTTTTTAAGCACCCAAAATGGTAAAGATAGGTTTTAAAGGTTATGTTTAGGAGACTGTTTGTGGATCGGTCCTTGGACCATATCTTACAGATGAGTTGCCGCATGTATCCTTCCAGCTCATCTCCAGCTGATTAAGGAGTTGCGCAGACAGTCCGTATGCACCAGCAGCTTTATTCCACTTTAGTCTCGATATCGCTATCTTGACTTCTTCTAGGTCGGGCGGGCAGAATTTTCGTCCACTATCTGGAGTGGAACATTCGGCCTGACAGTGATATTTGTGAAGTGGTCTTTCCAGATTCTCAGTACGGACTGTGGCTTGAATACGTGTTGCCCCTCTTAGTACCGACAGCCATCCGTCCAATCCGATGGGACGGAACTTTCGGACACCACCATCACCTCTGATCGCGCACTTCTCATCCTCTTTCTTGTTTTGAGAAGCCGGTGCTCTTCGCTTCTATATAGTCGTAGCGCTCTCGAGCTGCTACCTTGAATGCAGCGTCGCCTGATATGCTGATTGCTTCACTGAATGTGCCTGTCTGGACTCCTTGTCAAACCGAGGGTTTTTCCTGTCAAGGAGTATCGATAGAGCAGCTACAGAAGACAGACTTGCTCTTGGTCTCCGCAAGATCCTACCCTTTTAAATTTCCTGTATATTATTTTGAGTGTGCGTTGATAATAATAATAAAATGGCTATCTTTCTGACATTCCTAGGTGCTGTCGTAAAACTTAGCACATCAGTTGCATCGTCATTGATGGCTTCTTGACAACGCCATAAGAACAAGCTTGCGATAAAGACTCAATCTAAGTTTCTGGAAGTCGCGTTCTACAAGGATGCATTGCAGTCATTGGCCATCTTAGCAAACTAGTCAAACCGTGGTGCTCTATCTCGGCTCCACTGTATCGATATCAGAATTCAAACCTTGGCTACAACAAGGAAATGATCCGAGTTGATGTCGGTTCCTCGAAAAGTTCGGAGCCAGTTCGGAGTAATCCTGCAGGTGGTCTGACGCCTATCACAATGTAAGAAATCTGGCTAACGGTGTAATGATCAGGGGCCCGAGACGTTCATTTGTGAATTTTAAGGTGTTATGTGTTAACCCCGGGGGGCTACTGGGAAATTACGTCGCATGACAAAATTCACCAGTCTGAGTCCGTTATCGGAAGTGTTTTAGTGCAGATTGGGTTTTCCGATGCCAAGATGACTTCTTTGTCCAGTTGGCTTCACAGCTGGGCCAATGATCATATTCGACTCATCCTTGTTATAGTCGTCGTTATTTTCCCTTGTATTTTCTCTTGCTTGAGCACAGATTAGGCAGATAGTAGGCCAAATGTACCCTTGATGCAGATTGTTATGAGGCACTCGCTTATGCATTGATTCTAGTCCAGCTCTCACAACGTTTGCTCATTGTAACAAAGGCCTTAACTTACGTTGCAGTTTATCACGCTCGTCAGCAGTAGGGTCATCCTTTTTCAAGGCTTGTGTGGTCTCTGATCTGGAACTTTTTAAACCCGCTGCATTCATTAGTTCATTTCTAGGCGGTTGCCGTGGAGGTTATCCAAAGGGCACCACGAGGAGGCGTATGTCAACTTCACGCAATTACTGTGATCGTTGCTGGCATTTTGTAAGGCTGAGAGCAAGCAACAGCTTCGCCGCAAATGCGCAAGTCCATGCCCTCTCTTACCTTTACTACAAAGAAATAACTCTTCGAACTTCCTAAAGATCCAACATCGACTCATTTGAATAAGTAGCCGTCCACATCCCCATCGACATCGATGTCCACCAATCATCGCACTTGGAACAAGCACATCGTTCATCCAATGATTTGCAAGATGCATCCCAAAAGTAGCTCCTTCATCGCTTGGGGACCGCAGAGAGATAGTCGTCACCCCGAAGCCCTCATAAAAACCATCATCACATCACATCACATTTCATACGTGTCCCACATTTTCAACGAACCGCGACGATGACAGTAATCGCCCATTTTTCACAACCATTAAATTACAGTCGGGCCAAGGTCTGGTGCCTTGGGATAGGCAAGGTACGCCGGACTAGAGCTGGAACCATGCACTGGCTGATGCAAAGTTGTTGACTGGTTATTCACAGCCAAATATGAAGCACCGCTGGCAGGCAACGGATTCCAGTTAGTGCGCTGCATCGCCAAGATTGCAGCGATCATTGTGTGTGGCCTGGGCATTCCCTTACAAGGTGTAATTACGGGCTGTTATCCTCTCATCGCATTCGTCCTGATTACAGTCTTTTGCCGAAAACAAGGTAAATATTAATTTTTATTCCTCCTCCCTGCTGCCGGCATCAAAACAGCGATGCAAAACCAGAAATTCCCTAGAGACGATGATAAACGACCGAATGATGGGTCCTGTCTACTGCGCTGCAACCCGGTCTGACGGCGGTAATGGCCGCAAATTGGTGACGCTGACGGTGATGGAAGGACCGAGATTAATTGCAGACTGACTGCCTATCAGTCAGTCGGTGCGGTGCCCATCGTTGGCCTCCAAAAGTTACCACGCCATGAGGGCCGAGGAAAAAGAAAAGAAAACGAAATGAAAACAAAAAAAAAAAAAACACATAACGGTTCCATGCTTTCTATATGTCACTCGAGTTTAATGAGCGGGGTGCGCTTGTGTGTCGGGATTATTTACGATCTGTCAAAGTGGCCAACAGCATATGACAACTTGTGCTTTGTCGAGATTTTATGACAAACATGCATCTATTCGAACTTAATTGGAAACGCTTTGTGGGGAATGGGTTTCGTTTGGTTTTTATGGGCGCTTTGATGGTTCGGCCGGAGAGCTTGTCCCGTTTTGAAATACAGTCATGTAGAGATATCAAAAATGTCTTCAAATGGTTTGTATGCACGGTGAACACCTGACAGTTTGGGGTCGCTGCGCGTATGAATCTGGTGCGTCTCGTTTTGACGAGGACTGCGACGCGTCGCAACGCGACTACTGTTCACAGAAATCTCTTCTCACGCGCTGCATTCGGAGGTGAAGTTTTTTGTTCATTTCAGGGGACATTTACTGGGTCGTTAAATTGACCATTCATTGATTTGGTTTTATTGCTATTCAACCATGAGACAAGTAGATCAGCCGTACAATATAATGGTGTCCCGCTGCAATCTCTGATAAAGGGTTTTTCCTCCGGTTGGTCTACCAGGCTTGAGGATGAAGCTGCTGTATGGTAGATGTACCTATAAATGTCGTCTACACTATACCCTCAGATATACCACATATGATACCACACAGAGGGACTTACGACAGCGGTAGCTGACTTGACCATTCAGTTCCTTGAATAGGCCCCAAGGTGTGAATGCCTACGGATGTATCTTCTGTTCCTCATTCATGCAGCTTTTACGAAAATCATTTAGGGACACAAATCGTGCTTGCGTTTGCGCCAATTGCACTGTGTCCGCTCATGAGGCCGATAAGTTTCCGGTTTTAGGTCTGCTCTGAGAAGTCTGAGCAGTAAGAGGGATCGTCTGAGCTTTGCCACTTGTAGTTGGCTGTTCTAATTGAGTTCGGCACCCAAATGAGGTGCATATTAATATGCTCAGCCATCTGGTTAACAGGCAACCAGCAATTTAGGTATGTTTGTCTAGGACTAGGGATATCACCGCGGCTTTGCTGTTCGAACAGTTGCAAGAGAGTTATACTGCTCTCTTAGTATGTGGCGCAGGGTCCGACACCCACCCCTTCGTTTATATTCGATCCATCTGTCTACATTCGCAGGAGATCATAATCTATTGGTGTCATTGGGAAAGAAGTTGAATTCGATAAGAACAGTTGAGATCAGAGTATTGGAGTGACTTGAGTCTTAAGACTGTGATATGCATATACAACTGGATGGCGCAGTTGATAGAATGCCTGCCCATGGTTAGAGGGGTCTTTGGTTCGAATCCCAGTGAAAGCAAAGTTAATATGCTTTTAGTAGTAGTTTTGAATGCACGAGCAGCCCCCCTACCTAACCTAAGCTAAGGCTGTGCTGGCTACTACATGTTTGTCGAGCCAGTCCAGCGGGGGATGGTGGCTGCTCAACGCTCCGGTGATGAACATGTAAGCTATTTGAGCATTACAGTTGATAACTTCATTCAGCACTGTTGGTCAAACTGCCTGCCTCCCTATATTAGTGTCGATCAGACTAGTGACTATCAAGATGAATATCCAGTGAGCAATGTGTGGCTGTGTATAAATGCGTGTAGTCGCCATTTGCATTCAATGGCGTTTTTACGTATGGGACAGACCTGGAATTTCCTGACACTTCCAATGTAAAATGCAATGATAAACTATCTATAAAACATCATAGACCGTCTTTCAATTAAAGACTTTCTGCTCTATCATGGGCAGTAACAAAACACACAAAGATGTTCAATTTAATAAAATGATTCTACATCATACAGCTGGATTTGTAACAATTCAAATTTTATTAATTGAAGCTTAAGGATTCTTGGGCAAAATAATTCTCAAAAATAATATCCAAAATATAGAATCGAATTGAAGTTACTGTAACAATCATATAGCACTGCGATCACAGTAGACCTGTTGTCCACCTTTCTTGATCTAGGACTTCCGAGTTACCTTCAGAAGTTTCTCTGGATCCATCTCTCCAGATGGAATGTCCTGATAGTCTCTTCCAGGTGCCACACAGTATCCCTAGATCGAGCTTGTTCTGACTTAGCGTTGTCCTAGGATCGATCATCATGAATTTAGTTTTTGTAGTATGTCCCGCCTGACATTTTCAGAATTATATGCGGCATTTATTTGTTGTTGTTTGTTGTTTACATAGATAGTCAAACCAGAGCCATTAAGGCTCTAGAAACACTTTCGGTTAAACTCTGCTGGTAAAACTCTGCTCAAAGGCGACTGAAGATAGATGCAACCTTACCCTGTGTTGGGGCACAAGGGTATTCCGTATTATTAAATCAATGCTAATAGCAGATGCCATAAACAAAACTAACCGTAGATGGGTGGACCTGGACATGTAGCTCATCGAAAACGATGTGACCTACGTTAGTTTCATACGTGCTACGTGACCAAACCAACGAATCATAGCTCTTTCCGTTCGGAGAAGCAGATGCTCAACGTTGAGTTCCTCGCGCACTATCGTTTTCCTCACCCTATCCCGGCGAGTTATTCCAACAACAGCACAAAGAAATCTCATCTCAGCAGCTTGTATTCAAGAACTTATTCTTTCGGTTATAACCCAAATTTCATGACTATAGCTAAAAGTTGGTACAAATACTGAGTCGAAAACTGCTAACTTAGCTTTCACACTAAGCTTGGCCTTCCTTATTACAGATCGCCCAAGCTGTGTCAAAAAGAACCGCCGCCTGACCAATCCTACAGGAAAGTTCAGTATTACTGCTCCCACCACTCGTGAAGAATACCCCGTGATACTTAAACTTCTTCATCTGCTTCAATGAGACTCCACAAACATGTAGCGTACATTGAACAGCTGTTCTGGAAATGACCATAACGTCTGATTTGTCTCCGTTAATCATACCAGAATCAGCACGTACGGCCACAAACCGAGTTCTCGTTGGAGTTCCGTCTGGGAAGATGTGAGGATAACTAAGTCATCCGCAAAAAGAAGATGACTTACCTTCAACTCCCCCAATGTGAAACATTCCTCGCCTCGGCTGCGCTACAACATCCAATCCATATAAACAGTAAAAAGGAGAGGTGACAAGACGCACCCTTGGTGAAGTCCAACGCCCACCGTGAAAGGTGTTGATCTAGCACAGTTAACCCGAACGCAGCTGCTATAGTTTGTGTATAGAGATCCGATACTCTTTCTAATTTTTATAAATGATCTCCTTTCTACTACTTCTAATCAAATTCACTCCTTGATAAGGACTTGTATGCTGCCTGCTACTGCATACAATGATTCACTTTTTGAGTCAGAGTGCTCCGAAATAGTGTTAAAAACCTCCGTAAAAAGCCCCATTATTTTTATCGCTACCCCAGGAGATCATTGGATCCACCGACATTTGTTGTTGTTTTGCTGTTTCCGGAGTTAGGATGTAATCACTTACTTACCGTTAAATTTCACAATTGTATCATTCAAAATAAAATAAAAACACACAATTTTTCGACTCGTTGTTAATGGATTTTTATATTTGTTTTTACTTTTATTGAAATTCGAATAAATTATCTAGTCTACGATCTACACAAGAAGTCATAATGAGCTAAGAAAAGAAAAACATAACCTACAAAGCTAAATCTAGTTTTTTTCTTTATTTATCTTTTTTTTTTATTTTTTATTGCTGAGTACAATAAAATAGTTCAACGTATACACTTTTTAAAAGCACCATTCTTCCGCAGAAGAATTCCTCAAATCAACAAATTAAATCTCTCGCTTCTTTTTTGTTTGTTTTGTAAAAATAAATTAAAAATACAGGACTGGCCACTGGTAAAGTTTTTGTTTTCATAAAAAAATTTCAAAAAAAAAATTGCACACACACTGTCAATACTGTCTCATGCACTCACTCATTCACTCGTTTCACACCACTCAGTGTATGCTGAGTTTTGTGTTCATTTCAAGGATACAAAAAATAGGAAGGCGGATCGGGGGGAAGGGGATGTGGGGGAATAAAGGCAGCGACATCTACAACTCCTCCAGGCAGCGAACATTCGTCAGCATTATCCTCGTTAGCCGCCACACCTGTTTGGCGGCATTCTCCAGAGCACCAGGACTCTTGCCCTTGAACAGGTCCATGTTTGGCAGGAAGTAGTGCGGACACCGTCTGCATTGCAGGCAGGATATCAATTGCAGGAAGATACCATTGATCCGGTCCGCGATGCAGTTCTCCTCCCATTCCATTTCGCGAGGATGTTTCTCACACTCGTACAGCAGCAGCGTCTTCAGGTGGTACGATGTGACAGGATTGCCGGGCAGGTCCAAATGACGGTCACGCAATGTCTTAAGGATGCTCAAACAACGTCGTCGACTGGCACCTAGGAAAAGAAAAGAAAACAGTTTTTGCTCGATTAATGGACTTTGCGTGTACTCGGTGATGTGTGTGTATGTGTGTGTGCTGGAGGCCGAGCAGAGATTGATGGCTGCGCTAAGAGAGAGAATTAATTGACGTGGATCTGAGTTTGCGGGTAGTGGTGTGCGCATGCGTGTGGGTCTTGATAAGGCGAGACACTAATGGCGCGCTGGGAGATGTTTATGAGACTGTAACACATTTATTCAATTAATTCGAGATAAGCTTGTAAATTGTGGGCAAAAAGTGGACCGTGCATAGGCGACAATCTGGGAGGGATAACGCCAGACGTTGAGACTTGAGTCTGGAATGTGGTCGAGTGTTAGGAGTCAGAGGTGTGACTGAAGCTATGACGGTGTGTGGATTTACATTGGTCATGAAGCGAAGGAGATGGTTGGTATTCTGTTCTGCGAAACCACAGTCACTCTGTGGGGTTGTTGGATGTTTATATCTCTGTTATCCTTCTCTGATCTGATGGGCTCACAGCAGATAACATGCTACGGATTCTCGTTATTTAAAAGATTAGTTGTTCAGAGCTACAGTGTTCTGTTCTGATCTAGAAGAAATGCAAAACTGGCTGAAACTGGACATTAGAGGAGGAGGAGCTTGTGGTAAAATGAGACCAAAATGAGCCAATTAAACTGCACTCACAAGTGCATGGATTTCAACTGTAATCCAACACGTCGTTAAAAATCTCTTGGAATAACCTGAAAATGTACAAATTAATGAATGGTGAACCGAACTTTCCGGCTGGGTGGTACCACATAGGGCGTGTTCGTGGTCTAAGAATCTGAGATACCGTGGATCACACATTTTGAAGGAATCATTGTCTTCTTGCGTGAATTTTCACAGGCCGACATAATTCATCGTACGACAGATAAATTTCAAATAATTTCTATAAATGTAGATGGATGTTTTCTTTTTTTTGCTTTCTATTTCTATTACTCCAGGAAGTGAGAAAAATAAAAAAGGAGCAAACAAACGACATAATTTATCGTACGATACTTCTTTCCATTAAATAGGCCCGGTTTCTCTTATATTGCACAAGAATCATGATATTCTTGAATCAGTGTTTAGTGTATAATCTTCTTTTGCTCCAAAAAGTGATCATGTCAGTTGAACAGCGGAGAAAGGAAACCTCGGTAGATTTTCGACAAGTGGTAATGAATTTGTTCTTGAATGATAAGAAATCATTGGCAGAAATTGCTAAAGGCGTTTGAAAAAGTAAATCAACCATTCAGTATTATGGTTATGTGGTGTTGAGTACGTGCGAAGATCAGGCCGTCCACGGAAATTAACCGCAAGAGATGAAATGGTCTGCTCGACAAGCCAGAAACGAATTGTACCATCATAAAACACCAAGTCGCGGATACTTGCAACAAAGAAGTCAGCACGCGGACGATCCAAAGGACCCTAAATAGACATGGATATTTTGTGACAAGAGACACCGACAAAGAAGCCGTCGATAAGTGCAGCCCACAATACAACATTTTCGGCCATGATGATCCATCGAAAGTATGGCGAAAGAGTGGCACAGCATTGGAAATAAAAAATCGCAGAAGAACAATTAAACATGGTGGAGGCAGTGCTATGGTGTGGGGGTCCATGGCTTGGTCCGGTATGGGAAAGCTGGTATTCATAGAAGGAAATATGGACCAGCACATGTACCTGAATATACTGAGGGAGAGGTTAGAGTCATCGGTCGAGAAATTGGGTTTAAATCCTGGCTGGATATTTCAGTAGAATAATGACCCTAAGCACGCAGCTAGAAAAGTCAAGGAGTAGTTTATGCCCCGAGACAGTTGTATTCTCCTCCACCGAGTCCAGATTTAAACCCAATTGAGCATTTGTGGGACTTCCCAGAGAAACAGCTGCACAGGCACACAATAACTGCAAGGGCTACACTCAAGGAAGCTCTGCTAATAGAATGGGATAGGATATCCGAAGATGTACAGCCCGCCCGTACAGTTCGTGGCTGAATTTTCTCCTCCAGAAACCGTCAACGCAAACAGGACCAAAGATCGCACGCAGCTTTTCTCTCGAAGAGACCAAGAACTTCCTCATCCGCTTTTGAGATTGTCCATGCCTCCGCGCCGTACAGCAAGACTGGGATGATCAAGGTCTTGTATAAAGTCAGCTTGGTCCCTCGAGTGATGGATCTAATACTCAATTGTCTCTTGAGCCCTGTCTAGAAACAACGGTTAGCAAGAGTAACTCTGCGTTTGATCTCGGTACTGACGTTGTTTGTACTATTTACTGCGGAGCCGAGGTGGACGAAGTCCTTAACTACCTGGAACTTATAGCTGTCCTGTCTGTGACACTCTGTCCAAGACGTCGATGTTGTGTGTCCTTTCTTGATGACAGCATATACTTCGTTTTGCCCCCATTCACCGCTAGACCTATTTTAGCAGAAGACTTATCACTCTGTAATTGGCACCGTTTAGAAGGTCACCTTTCTTAAAAACGAATTGTATACCGCTTTTTGAAAAGAATTTGTTCAACATCGCATAAAATCTATGATTTTCAACTCAATTGCAAATTCTTGAGTCTTCTCAAGCTACAGTCTTCTCAGTAAATGGTTTGTTTGAACCATTTACTAATTGCTTTATTTGAAACCTCGTATTTTGACTTCTTTCTTTTTTTTTATATAAGACCTTTGTACCACCAAGCTTGAGCTTAAGACACCTCGGGACGCGGCTGACTTGTCCACGCTCGTGGTCCTAATAACACAGGCTTTGGATACACCTGACAGACTGAAATCGCGACGTGAATATATCGACTATTAAGATCCTGAAGCCAGGAGTAAACTCGCCTTATTCTCTGGAGGTCCTACACAACTCCACTGATGTCCGAAAACAGACTCCAACACATTGTCTAATAAGCCCCCATTTCAGTCTCGCCATGTTCTAAGGGACAGTCGTTTGCCGATACCCAACTGACCAAGTTCCAAAATTCCGAGAGCCTCGATGAAAAAAAAAAACAAGTTACCACTTCCAATTGTTCCCTGTCACCTGTCACCAATCGACATCGTTCAAGATGAACGTTCCCATTTTCGATTTGTTGCCTCGCGCACTAAAAGGCGCTCAAAAAACCGCTTTATCTGGTCCAAACGACCCATACCCACAAGCCCACGCCTCGAGAAGACCACATCTCGTCTGAAAGCATAAAGCGTCTCCCCAATCAAAATTTCAGTCACCTCTTATCACAGCGCACACACGGCTGACATTCCAGAGTCGACTGCACAGTCTCAACCCGACCGCCATCCATAACGTGATTGCCATAAACTCACAATCAATCTGCTGGCCGGACCACAATAAATTCCTTTATTTTGATCCGACCCAAGTGGTCGCAGCAATTTATGACTCGGGACCATCATAAACGTTCCCGCCAATTAACTAATTCATTACTAAACACACCGCAGACCTGGGTCGTATCACCGGAGCACATGCAAAACAATCTGTATCTCGGTGATATTTGTGTTTCGGTTTTGTTTGAACTAATGTCTAGCAATTGACCGCTTAATGCACATTTCCCCATTGAACATTGCGGTCGACGGGGCTCGCCTAGGGAATGCATAATAAAATCCATCAATGCCCTGCCGCTGCTTAAAAGCATGTCAGTACGATAAATTCTAAGCGAACGCCGCATCCCCCGCCCAGCCCCCGGCTGACCATTCGGTGTGACAGAAGCCATTTAAGTGGCACAGTATTTATTGCTTTTCAAATGAAATTTTATTTTAATTTCATCGTTTCTATGCAAATTCCCTTGTATCGTCGCATACAAAACGCGCATAAGTAGTTTATTTGCGGTGAGATGACGAGGAAAGCAAAAAAAAAAAGAAAAAAAGTGAACAATGCTGGGCTGTGACTTGACCCCGACGTGATTTGAACACGCAACCTTCTGATCTGGAGTCAGACGCGCTACCGTTGCGCCACGGAGTCTTGTGGGAGGCATCGGGCTCAGTTGTCAGTAGACAATCATAGGAGGCTTTTCGATTAAAAAATTATTTGTTTGTATTTTTTTGTGTGGGGTTTCTTATCAGAATGACAACGTGGGTTTTTTGTGATTGTGGCGTTATTTTTAAAGATGCATTATCTTTGTTTTGACTTTGGTTGGGTTTTAATTTTTGCGGAGCAGTATCTGAAGCTTCGTCAATCTGCTTGAAGATCTAAGAAAAATGTGATAAGATAACTTCTAAGGCTTAAACAGTCATCTGATTCAAAGGCAAGCAAGTTTTGTTTAGGCTAAGACTGAGATATTTAATTGGTTGCTTCATTCGATATACTAAACAAAAGCAGACTCATTATTTAAAACGGGCGAAGAGATGATTGGATTAAGAGGGAAGTCCATCGTATAATATTTGGGCCATCAACACATAGATGGTGTTTGAAGAAAGAGACTGAATGACGTACTGTATGAGCTGTACAGCAACGTGGATATAGTCAAATAAGTTTGACTCTCTCGGATTAGACGACTGGACCATGTGAAGCAAATTATTATATTATACCCTTCCCTTTTTGTTTTTCTCCAAGCAAATTGGCACAAATGTTCCGGACAGTAAATTCTTCGACCCCAACTCCGAGGCACACAGGTAAGAAAAGACCATACCTGCGCTGGCATACTCAGCTGGAACGGTGCCCCAATCAAGTAAGCGTGTGTAGCTGGAAACAACTAGCACAAGAACGTGCTGAATGGAGAGGTATGTTGGCTGAGGACCACTTCCACCCCGGGCTGTAGTAGACCAAAGTTAGACCTTTAACTGGCTTTGGGAAAGAATAATATCTTCGTCTCTCTCTTGAGCTTTTATACATGTAAAGGAACCTGTCAACTTTATAAGTTGTTGATTATGATATTGCAGTTGCCGAAAGCTGAAAGAATGCATGTGTCGTCAGCAAAAATGGAAGTGAATGGAATTGTATAAAAAAAAAACACAATGCTCAGCTAAATAGCTTCGTATTATTCTTAGGTACATTGGAATATTGCAATTGAGAAGTTCGTGTATCAGTTCTTTGTGCCAAACACTGTCGAATACTTTTTCGATGCTAAGAGAACAATGACAAACTGTTTTCTGTCATCCGAGAGCAGTTTTATGTGTGACCTTCCGTCAAAATCTGTATCGTGCTGATATAAGGTATTCCGCCCTCACTAAAAGCCTGCTTTTGAGACATTTGTCGATGACCTAGCAGTGGCGATTCCCGCATTTCGCTTGTGTGTTGCTCGCACAGGAACAAATGTCCACTCTTGATTGTGGAGTCGGTGCGCCATTGAACTTCTTGGCAAGGGTGTGCCAAGGTGTTTTACTGAAGAGAACAAACTGAAGCGTTTGATTCTCGGTTGGTAGAATTCACATAACCTTGTTCATTGCTTAGGATGCAATGTAAACCAATTCTAAAGACCAGGAATCACCACTGTGACCTAGTTACTTCTTTTAACCGCAGATCCACTAATAACCAGCACTGAGCTTCCTCTGGGACCAGAAGCGTGATGTTTGGTACAGAAGCAGTGAACACCAAGAACGGGTTTTCTTCAAATTCTCTTGATTGGAAATTCGTAGATGTCCCGTAGGCTACAGGGATTCACATTATCACATATCCAGGATATTAAGATGTATAAGATATTTCTTTCTCGTAGTTGCCCCAAATAAATAAAATCATTCTATTAAAAAAATGACTGAAATTTGTTCAAACGCCCTTTTTCATAAGCAAGATAATATATTTTAAGGTTATACAGTAGTGTCTGAGTAGCGTGAACACTCCGCTGGCGTGAATACCCATTTATAAAAAATATAGTACGAACAGTAGAAACCTCGCGTGAACCAAAAATATATGCACATGATTGAACATGCCCATTCATTCGTTTCCCGAGTTTCTTAGTTTTGGCATACAATTAAAAAGGGCAGTGTAGTTAGGCGTTTCTTTGCAAAAATGTCTTGGAAATTTTTATCATTGAAAGAAAAAAGAGAAATTGGGAATTGGTTAAGACGCGTAGAGTTTGTTTCGGCAGTACGGCGCAGCTTAATACACAATTTCAACGAGAATAAGAAATATGTACATAAGCTTAGACCACTAGCGAAATCAGTTCGTTGAAAGGAAAAACCTTAAAACAAGACGAGTATCCTCTAAGGAAAGAGCCATTTATATAATAATTTTACATAATATTTAACCATTTATATAAATAAATGGCTTTTGAAACAGCGTGGCAGAAATTGACCAGTTGGCTGAGAAATGAGGAAAGGACAAATTACACCATTGCATACTCAACTAAAGGAAAAAGAAGGGGCTTTTAATGCCAGTTTTGATTGGCTAACTGGGTTCAAGCCACATTACGGCGCTTTAAAAAACCTGTGGAGAAAAATATTCATCCGATCGTAGCTCAGTTGCGCCATTCAAAAATAATTCATTACCTTCAACTTTCTAAGAACCAAATTTATGATGCCAATGAAGTTTTGGCTGATGTCGCCGGTAGTGAAATAAGCACTCCAGGCCGAAAAGTTTGGCCTTCTCTACCGTTCCTACGTTCTTAAAGTGTAAAAATGCTACTGAAATTCACAAAGTAAAGCCAATGACAGCACTGTGTATGAATGCTTAAAGCAACAATGTGTTTGTTAATGCCTGAATAATAATTTATTGACCCCTTACCGCTAGTGGGGGGAAGTCAACTTACTAGACAGGGTTTTGTATGGAACTAAACTTTATTTGTGCATATCATTGACTTATAAAGTACAAATGTGCTTATTCTGCATTTTCATTTTTGCTTATGTCACAAGATATGTACATTGAGTTGTTTTTGATCGGAAGAAATAAGAAGTGAAAGAGGTGCGTACAGGCGAACGAACAATGTGAACTCGAGTGATGTGGATATAAGAGCTGAATATGTGCAGTTGTGCTGTTGTGTGCTGTGTGCGATATGAGTTGGCGTCATATATCATCTGTTTTTGTGATCACAACATATATTAAATAAAATGTAAATTGTGGGATAATATTAAACGAAATAATCCAATCTATCTACTTATACCCAGCTAACCATTTCATGCCCTCAAACCCGTGTGGCATAACATACAGCTTCTCTTTGCTTTCCATTCCAACCCAGTGAATGATTTGATCAAGACACGAGGCTTTTAGAGATTCCGCAATGTAGGAAAAAAAAAGCCTAAGATGGCTAGTGTATGGACAACTCAGCTCCGGCCCGAAGAGTTTTCGACTCCGGCCGAACCCGTGGGACAACGCAATAGAGGACGCCCGCGTTTAACGTGGACCACCCAGGTGGAGAAGAACCTCAACCAACTTGGCGTGCGACATGTTGGCTTGTTGGTTGAGGCCCAGGTCCACCCCGGACTGTAGCGCCAAATAAAGAAGAAGAAGTCTTCTGCATACGTCTTTTCTGCCGTCTTGTGTAAGCTCCTAGAACTCAATCCCCTATTCCCTATTGACCAAATGTTCACACTACGGCAGATCATGGAAAAGCCTACAAAAAGTCGATACCCACCATCCCTTTATCGATTGTAAGGCGCGTGTGGCAGTATTTATAAAGACGAGCTATACAGAGGATGGGCTAGTTGTGGAATTCCTGCAAAAATGGTCAGGCTATGCAGTATGATTGACAATGAAATCCGTAGCGGTCGGATGTATAGACAGCTATAACTTCGAAGTATAGAAAGACTTTGTCTCCTTAATCTACGAAGTCAATGCAAGCGATGACACCACCGGGGAGATAGAACAAGGGATCTCGCTTGTCAAGCGCTGTGTTTTTGGACTTGGAATGCAATTCAGGAACAAAGCCCGCTTTCTAAGAACCAAGATATCCCTACATAAGATCTTGTATGGCGCAGGAGCATGGAAACCAACCAAAGCGGGCGAGTAGTTTCTTCCTCGTTTTAAGACGAAATTTCTTAGCATAATCTGTACTCCCTTATGTACTCATTGTTTTGGTTTGTGCATTTGGTCTGGCCACGACTGTCTAGGAAAAAAATGTATATATACTAGTGGACTAACTACAAGCTTGGGTGCTTTGTCCTCCACGATCGGGCCATGTATCACACGATTTGTCGGGCCACCGATCATACCATTTTTTTTTTGATTTTGTTGGTTTCTTTTTTTTTTGTTAAACAGACTGCCGCAATGCTGTCCCATATGCCCCGTGAAATGAGGATACCGGTACCATGAGCTGATGACTGATGGCTGTAGCAGAACAATTTCACTTGTGATCGGGATCGTGAACGCTGTAGACATACCCGCTGATTTAAACCTTTTTTTTTGTTTTCTCTTTTTTTTTCAAATAAAATAGTTAATAATTAAACATTGATTGTCGTGGTGTTTTGTTGTGGTGTTTCTTCGATTATATTCCTGATTTGTCGGTCTACAGAACGTTCTTCGTAAGACACTCATGTTGTTTAGGGGAGGAGACTACGATTTGGTCAAAAAAGTTCGAGTCCCTAGTTTCAGATGGCTAGGCTAGAGCTAGAGTGAGTTGATACCAATGCTCCGGCCTGGAACATCTTCGAATCCAACCCCGAGGGAGGCTAGCGCGGTTAAGGAAGTCCCGGGTCATCGGGTGGCAAATGCAGTTGGAAAGGGACCTCAATCAGTAGCGAAACCTCAATCATAGCCAAGTTTTTTATAAGTTTTCTTGGCAAATGAATAAAGAAATAAAAGATTGTCATTAAAGACTAAAAAAAACGTAGATTAAGCCGAAAGGCACATTTATAAAGTAGATTGGAGTAGCACCCGCATAGGGTCAGTAGGTTAGTATTAAGAACGTTTGCAAATTCGTAATATAATTAAGCTTGTTTTAGTTACTTTTGTCTAGAATGTAAGTTAAAATGTTTTAAAAAAACAAAATTGTTAAAAAAAGGGACCTCAATCAGCTGGAAGCTGGGAGCAACTGATTCAATACCATGTTAGATGGGGGGGGAAGTTGGCTAAGGCCCAGGGTCACCCTGGTCTGTAGAGCCAAAAGAGAAGAACAAACAATTGACTAGTTTTGAAATTGCAATTTGTAAATGCATTTATACACCAACTAAGACATTTTATTAGTTATAAGTGATTATACAAATTTGGTTTTGTGGTATAATAAAAACGATATGTGATATGCGACATTTATGTTTTCTGAGTTTTTTCTGTATTTCTTGTTTAAAAATTAATATTCAATACAAAAAACAGATATTTTTTCTCTTTATTGTGTACATTGAATCCTTATAGTGTGGATCATTTTTAATCCGTTCTTTCATTTATTTTCTCAGTTTCTTCATAGAAGAAGTTTTGTTTCTTAAATCCACAGTTTTCATATAAGAACAACTCCGGGATAAGAAACACATTTTGTGTATTTCCAATGTTTCTTACATCCGTCGTCGACTGTATAACTTTGGAAGTGAAACTTCGCTGGAAAGATCAGGCCAAGAAAAAAAAAAGAGCGGGGATTAGTATTCGCTTCAGGGAAGTATAGTGGATGATAGAAATGTAATATTGTCTATCAACCTACAAGCACGTTGTAAGACCCATATTGACGTATTCAATTTCGGAGTTGTACTAAGAAAACAACGACATTCAAATCATACAAGGGTTTGCTCAAAATCGTATAAAGAAGTCCTTTCGTGCGTACCTTGCTGCTGTCATCTGGAGGAGAAGTCTCAACCACGAACTGAGAGCACTGTTGGATTTTACGAGTCATAATTCACTGGCGATGTCCCGAGTCCATAACTTCCTCTTACATCCTCCAAATCATTACCGCTTGGGGGGAAGGGTCTCATCAAGACTCCAAGTTGAAGTTGAAGTTGATGCTGGGCAAAGGCTCATCGCCCAACCTGCTATCCGACTGTTCCTAAGTCCAGCCGACCATTTCGGGTTGGTTGTTAGCTGACAGTTGTTCAGATTATGTGAGAAACATTTTTCATGTTTTTGTGAAGCATCGTGCTAATTAAGAACGGTGGCGGCTTTAAAGCTCACGAGTTGTACAATTTAGTACAGTCGACCTTTATATGATATGAAGCAAATTTTGACATTGTTTTGTGGCTTGTCAGTGCTGTGAAACATTGTAAATGCATCCTTCCTATTAGTTACAACAGCATCATTTAGACCTTCCTCATATCTTTGGTGTGTATTCTATTCAGTCAACAGCTTCACCCAAGATCACGAGCTTCTAATTTTCGAAGGCCTGATCGGCGATCTGCCGTTTGATGTAGTAAAAGACAGCTTTTTTTTTTTTATAGAAAGGGCACCCGAGATTTATGATTCGATCCACTTTGAGGTACATCCGCTATAATATCCTCACCACACTTGGCAAACGAAGACTGTAATAAGACCTGAATGCAATGGTCCCTTAGATTAGAAGACGAAAATGTACTCTGCAACCTTTAAGCCACATAAACATTTTCCACCATTAGCTGACACATTTCATCGCAACGTGAGTCCACTCACTAGGAAACACGAAAGAGCCCCACACAAAGCCACGCAAATCCGATCAATGAACTGCTGCACCTTCGTAGAGCTCGTTCGGGCGCCGGCCGCCGCCACCGCCGCCAGTCCAACTGCTGTCCTAAGCCACAACACACAACAGTCTTAGTCGGTTAATCAACATCCCAATTGGATGGGTTCTCTGTCTATCGCAGACCCATTATCTAATCGCTCCATCTTCGTGGACAACATCTGAATTGATAATTCCCCGTCGCCGTGCCCCCCACAACCTCCCTCAGTCGCAGCCCAGGTGGCCATCGTAGCAATAACACCACCAGCGGTAGGTAGCCAAGCGGTTCTAATTTTAATATCTACACTAAATGGCGTCACGGAATAGGACATTGTTTGTCGTATCTAAATTATAATTCTCGCATTTTGCATGCACACCCCGACGAAATGAATTATTAATTCGTATCTAAATGGAAATTCATTGTCTTACGATCCACGTAACCACCACACACACACACACACACACACAAACGCATGTCCTAATCGATGCGAATTGCAAATAAACCAAAAATGTTCAGATAAAGCCATTGGAGATGTTAAATAATTTATAAACAATTTTGTCTCAGCCATCGACGCACAGAAACAGGTCATCGTCTGGGATCGCCTGAGAACGGCTGTGCGTGGCCGTTTTTGGCAGAGGGGTTAGATCGTCTGGGATCTCTTGGCTGTTTTGGCGAGCCAGCTTTTGTCGGTTGGGTTGGCTTGGGATCCGACGAGCGAACACCGGCACAGCGGGTGGCGGACTCAAAAATGTATCTTTGAGTGTGTTATTCGAACAAATTTGGATAAATAAAGTATAAATCACTGGAGTCGAATAATAAAAACATAAAAATGATAACAATAGTTTCGGTGATGAGTACTCCTTTGATTTACGGCCACTGCAATGATTTACCGCCGAGGTTAGCCGGTGCCACTGGTGGCGGATGGGGGATAAATCATGGCTGGAAGTAGTGCGAGAGACTGTGTGAATGGACTTTGAGACGAAATTAGGACATTAACGCCTACTTTTCACGGCGGTAGGGTGCAGCAGAGGGCTGCCCAGATGTGAGGTCGTAAATTTTCATCTTCCACCGGGCGGATAGCTGTTTAACTTTGCGTGGATAATGATGGTTGTATGGCGTTGTTCACACTTTCCGTTATCGTAATCTGGTTTCGGTGGGATTTCGGTTGAGGAAGATAGTCTGGGATGAAAGGGGGTGTAGATGTGGGGCACCCTGTAGCGCACGGTTCCTCCTGAAACAGTGGCAAATAGCCGATGCTTCGCCTGGGAATGAGGCTAGAGAATGGAATGGAAGAGTGGTTTCTTGTGAGTCTGGTAAGCAATTGACTGAGGGAACGGTGCTTTTGCGGTCAGCTAGCCATGGGTGGGATTCCATAGAGGATGCATAGGGGACTGAAAGTAGAGGTTTTTGGGAAACAGCGACTTTTGAAGTTGCTGGTCATTAGTGGTTAATGTAAATGTGGACTTGGAACGGCAAAATACGGAGTAGATCTATCTATCAAGCGACTACTGGCCAAAGCAGGTTCGTATTGCCTGCCTTTGGGAAAGTTTTGGCCCAAAGTTGCCAAAACTTAGTTTCGTAGACAGATTGTTTGGCCCAATAGCCTCAATAAGAACTTTCCTCTCGAAAATTGACGTCAGTAGGAGCCCTCGGCTACACATAGCCACGAATTTCGGACCTAAAGTTGGTAATGTATATATCACGTTTTTGGTACCAAGATTCTTACCGGGTTTGTAAGGCCTATTTGTTATACTCTGATGACTCTAAATCGAATGCGCGGTTGGCTGTGACCTCTAGCCTCTAGATCTCTGCGATACAGCTGACATTTGCGTTATTCATGCAGAAGGGACAACGATAGTTGAAGTAGGTCCTTAAATAAAAATACCTTCAAACTGACTTTCATGTTCGGCAGCCAGGCAGCAATCAGAGCCGTACTGTCATAAAGTGTCTTCCAACAGGGGCTTTGACACATTGGTTTATCAAAATGGGTCCGATCAAAACGGGCAACGTTCCCCCATTTTATAATAATCGTCTTACCGGCCCATTTCTGGATGAATGGGTAAAGCAAATACAGCAAATACAAGTACGCCCAATGCACCCCGAACATTGGATTTTGGACTGGCAGCATTGGTGTGGATTTTGGACTTGCGGCGTCATCGGTCCATATTGGCCAGGTCACCACCCACAACGGGGAGGGCTATAGGTCGATGTCCACCAACTTATTTCGATCTGAATTGGTTGATGTAGACACCAAGGACACTTATTTTCGACAGGATGTCGCGACCTTTCACACAGCTCACGACACATTGGAAATTCTTCACCCACAACGGGGAGGGCTATAGGTCGATGTCCACCAACTTATTTCGATCTGAATTGGTTGATGTAGACACTAAGGACACTTATTTTCGACAGGATGTCGCGACCTTTCACACAGCTCACGACACATTGGAAATTCTTCACGAGCTATTCGTGGGCAGGATCATCTCACGTGGAGCTGATCTGCACTGGGCACCGAGCTCGTGCGTTTTTTTTAATCCGTGGGATTAACCCACGGTTTTTAACCTTGTAGGGTTATTTTTTGTCGTCTATAACTACTGGATGGCGCAATTGGGGGAGTGCCTGCCTCTGGTTAGCGGGGTCCGCGGTTCGAATCCCAGTGGTTTTCAAATCTGGTCCAGTCACCATTTGCCGTTGGGATCAAATTAAAGTCACTATCACTGCAGTAGTCAATCAGTGGTAGTAGTCCGACTATGGGCATCACAACGGACCAATATGGTCTTAGTGTGCTGGTTAATGCACTAGCAGCCCGCCTATCTAACATAACCGTGAAGTTGTAGATACTATGGGTATAAGCCACAGCAGCCCTCAAAGCCCCAACATAATCCATGCCATCGGTCAAATTCAGCCTGATTTTTGCGGAGCAGTCATGAATCCGCGGCGGACATTTGAACGATGTTATCTTCTATACATAATGGCATCGATAGAACTTTGAAATCATGATTAGACTCTGAAGACAACGCTGAGCACCGCGATACTGACGACTATATTCAAAAGCCAGTCTCTCGTCCCCATTTAGAAAATGTTCACTCTCTAGGATCTGTCAGATAATGACTGATGAAAACTGATCAACAGTCTTCCAAGGACATGATATAGCGGATATCCTTGTGAATGAAGACTATGAATGAGACTATGACATTTTATTGGGCTGAGGACAAACATATAATTTAAACTTGTCCAGTTAACATTCTCATTTAATGGTGGGAACACTAACTTCTAATGAAAATCTTTCATTGAAAGGCTAGAGGAGCAGATCGGTCGCCCTAAACGTCCTAGTGACTACCCCGACAGAGAGTTCCTGAAGATGCTTGTAGTAATTGAAAATTCATTAATAGGGAGGATAATAGGAAACCAAGTCAACTCAGAGAGGCAAATTGAACCACAGCAATTACAATGTTATCAAAAGAGATCAACTCCAATGGTGGAGTCGACGCTGCACAGCCCATAGAGGGCCAGGGCCTAGCTTCTACCGCAACCACTCGTGTTGTGCGTGCTAGTGTTCTCTCACGAGTGGAGGGGACCTACAGTTTTACGCCAACTACGAAAGGCCAAATTTGAGAAGCTTTTTCTAGACAGTTATTACCCTTGAATCCTTAACCCTCATCTCATCCTCAATTGTGTGCAGATTTCTACACATGTGGTATTTTAGTGTGTTTTCCATTATTTTTATTTTTTAAACCTTTTCTAGAATTCTATGGAGACTCATAAATACTCATAAAAATTTCGGAAGTTTCCAATAAGTGGTTTTTGAAAAAGAAAATAAGACAAAAAGTAGCTCTTGGGTAGTTTTTTACGCTAGGATGAGATGAGGGCTAAAAAGTTACATTGCAAACAAAGAAGCATGTAGAACATAAGGTACAAAGCTTTCAGGGGTTGGAAACCTGCTGCGAGAACTGAAAACGAACGACCTGCCACAGATGAGTGACCTTGCCAAAGCTGGAGAAAGACCTTATCTGAAATTGTGTGCAGCGGCGAAAGTGGATTTGTGGTTGAATGGGTGTGTTCCTGAACAAACCTCCAGTATTTGGAACCTCCAGTATTTGTGTTGATGCGGTTTATGGTTCGGCTGAATAATTAGCAAAATGCACGATCTGAACTGGTCGATGTGCGGTGCATGACGACGCCACACGTCAACAATTAATTCGAGAACCAATCTGTCCCTCGTAGTCTTGGAAGACACCAGACGAACAGACTATATTCCATCTGTAGGCGAAAGTGAAAAGAGCATAATAAATAAAAAAAAAAGCGCTCCGTGCAAAACTCAAGCTTTCGACCATTCATTCAACGACATTTATTATCAAGACTAATAATATTCGGACCATCTGATGAGGTTATAGACATGAATTTCGCTTTGCTATAAATACAGACAGAATGCAATTACATTTCTTCTTCCCTTTGTTTCGGAATAAAGATAACACCGCCTGTCATTTAATTTTTTTCCGCCTAACTCCGTCCGTATTCTACAGTAGGTAGAACATAGGGTTCAATTATAACTTGGCTCTGAGTTAGAGTTAGGGTAGAAGTTAGAGTTAGAAGTAGAATCAGTAAAAGGCCCTTAGTGGTTCAAATTGGGAATTTACTCAATCAGTTGCAGTTTACTTCACAGCCAATCACCGATATTTTCTTACAATCACTGTGTTTTCGCAGTCAGTGATTTTTTGCCCCACTAAGGAAATTTCGTATCAACGTAGTGACAATAATATGGGTGGCGGTATAACCTGTAGAGGACCAAGGCATAGCTTCTACAGCAATCACTCATGTTGTGCGTGCTCTCATGAGTGGAAGGGACCTACAGTTTTCCGAGAGGCCAATTTTGAGCGGATTCTTCCAGGTAGGCGGTTATTACTCTTGGAGCATTGTCAGTGACTCGAGAGATGTGGGCAGCGAAAATTATTTTTGTCGTAAAGGGAATCTAACCTAGACACCGTGGGTTCAAGTGCGTTCCCACTCCACTGCGACCATTACTCCTCAATTACTTGTTTCAAACGAGTGCATCATTTTTCCTTACTATTTGCACAATACGTCAATAATTGTCGCTCTCTTGGACGTTTGATAATTTATTTATTAAAATCCATAGACCGCTGCTTTGGCAAACTTTTGATTATTCACAGGTTTTTAATTACAATAATATTACAATTAAATTATATATAGAGAGATAAAGATAGAAAGGAAAGAAGAAGAAATGAAAAATAATGAATGCAGTTGAATATACAATAGAAAGCCATGTCAATTTGTTTATCAAAGTCATTATCATGCTATGTACGTACTAGGCTTATAAAAATCAATCAGTTCTTTTTACATAACGATCCTCTGTTTTCAAACTGTCTATAGTTGGCTGGTGTTGGTTCCAGAGTTGATTTGAGTGGATAAAAAACTGGCGACTGCTTATCAAGTATTTATGCCTTGGTATTATATGGTTTGAGGCCCAGGTTTTGGTTGAGGCCCAGGTCCACCCCGGACTGTAGCGCCAAATAAAGAAGAAAGAAGAAGAAAGTTATATGGTTTGAGTCAGAGATCTGCAGCGTTACACCGCACTTATTTGTTCAACGTATTTACGATGGGTTTTTCTTCCACTCTAACTCATTGATCCTTCATAAAATATTCATCGCCATTGTAATGATCGCAAACGCATGCGGTGTTGCATTCGTGTAGCCATACCAATCGAAGCACAATGCGATGTTTGATCATTTTCTCCTCAGATCATAGCGATGACGAAAAGCGGTGCGAGTGTTAACCGCTATGTCGAAAACGGTGGCCCGACACAGGACCTTTCTTTCAGACATCGATAGCGGAGCCGATGACGAATATTTTCATGTCAGGTTTTCGCTGCTAGCCCCAAAGAATCCCAATAGGCGGAGTAGGAGAGGACAAAGCGCTAACATACACTTCTGAATATGCGCTCATATGTCGAAAGCAGTGCCCCGACACAGGACCTTACTTTCAGACATCGATAGCGGAGCCAATGACGTATATGTTCATGCCAGGGTTTTGCTGCTAGCCCCAATATTATTTTATTAAATTTATTTTCGTAATCCCAGCTGTTACGTTCCTTTTGTCATTTTTCATCAAATTGTTGGCGTAAAAATAGTAAAAAAAGCAACTAATATGCGGTTCATGAGCGGCCGCACATACCACCGTTTCGGCTATGTCAGTATGAACATGCGGTTATGCAGAATTTGGTGACTCAAAAACGTAATACTCGAGCTCACTCGAGTGAAACATACGCAATTGAGTAAATACAATTATCGCTTGGGTTGCGGTGCGCGGTACACACTTCTACCGCCTTTTTTGTGAGTAGATTTTTAGTCCCAACAAAATTATCGCATCTTAATCTCTGCTGGTCACACTCGCACCGCTTTGTTTTGTCATCATTTTCATTTTTATTATGGAATTTATAACAACTAGACAAAAATGATTAAAACTAGTTGGACGAGCAGTGTTAGTTACTTATTCCAACTTATTGACCCTTAAACCGCTTTTTTTGTGAGTATATCGGAAGTCACAAAATAATGATCGCATACCGAGCTCTGGTTTGAGTTAAGAAATAGCAAAACACCAGATTATCCGTTTAACCTTATTCTTTGAGATCGGACAAAATTCAATTTTGACTACAGATGACAAAGCGAGGATAGTTCGGTAATTTAGCAGCGCTGATAGTGAGCATCCAATGATTTGCTTTACAAAGGGAGAGGTGTGATCAAAGGGTAGCAGATGAAAAACGTAACTTACGCAGTTGTTGAATGTGACATTTGTTTTCTGGCGGATTCAGAGTAGAAAGATGGAAAAGAGTTCAAACCCATACACGATAATGGGTAGAATATAGGCTCTTAATCAAGTATTCAAGTTTAAGTTGATTTCCATTCCAATTCCAAATCACTCACTTCATTTCATTTATTTATTCATAGATTAAGATATTCATCATTTTTTGTACTTAGTACATTAATTTACCAAATCAAACTTAAAACTTAAAACTTTAGTTTAGCTTCCGTAGGAAGATATCGTTTCGCGGAATTTAAACCTCAGGGAGTACCATATATCTGAGAGACGATATGGTCCTTACGAGTGTTCCAATTAAGATACTTATTAAAGTTAAGACACAGATTTTTAATTTGTTAACGGAGACAATGGAGGTATTCAATTAAATGATGGTGTGAAGCAGAATAATCTGAAGGTGTTCTATGGGTGGATGTACAGAGTTTATCCTTTACAATTGATTTACTTGAGATTTGGTACGTATTTGAGACCTTGTGGGAGTGATGTACGTTTTTATCTCTTAAAGCCGATATCACAAAAATGGCGAAGCGCAAATTATCCGGATACTAGTGCCTTTATCCTACCACCCAACAGGTCAGTCAGAATCGGAATTGATTTACTTGAGATTTGGTACGCATTTGAGACCTTGTGGGAGTGATGTACGTTTTTATCTCTTAAAGCCTTTAATCTACCACCCAACAAGTCAGAATCCGGCTCTTCGTATGGGCTGTTTCTAACGTAGTTGGGGTCAATATTTATTCGAAATAAACCTTGAAAATTATGTATGTAGCAAGCATTGATTCATCGGCTCAACGAGAAAATGTATAAAATTTTAAGTAAACTATAGTTTCACCATTACAAACCAAACACTAAAATCTGCCCATTTTTGTGCATCGAAGCCATGAAAATCACGAGTGAATCGTGTCGATAAAGGAAATGTTTTGGCGTCAGGGCGATGAAGAGCGCAATCCACCCCAACCCCAATCGTGGACCTTAGTTCCTGTAGTAGGCTCTCGACTTAAGACTAGAGCTGTGTCAATAGTTCAATGAATCCTTCAAGCATTGGTTTGAAAACAAAAATTGGTAATTTCAATTGGTGGAGGATACAGACTTGGTCGTATGGATGTCGGACAGAGCGATGTCAGGATTCACTTTTCCAGTAAATCTAGATCACGGCGGACGTACTCGTAGCGCTTGTAATAGACACAATTTTAAAAGAAGAAGTCATCGAAGAATTAATTCATGGTACGACTTTGGGTGAAAGAATGGATTCCAAAGGGAGCAAGATTCTATGAATTAGCTTACAGATAAAAAACTGAATTCTTTGGAGGAGTACCTTCATTTTCATTTAATTGTCATCGAGCATCCATACAGCTTGAAAATCTTTTGGAATCTTCCATCAGCTGGGACAGACACTCTTTCATTCTTTCAGTCATGTCTGTCCAAACAGCAAAGATATCAAACATTTTTGGAAACTACCCAACATGTCCGCAAACCATCTTGAGTTCACACGATCAAAATTGAGACTGTTAGACCATTGACCATCGATCAGAAACACTAATATCCGGAAAGATTGTTTGTATATCCATACACCAACAATTCTCTCGGTCGTAAGCGGCCTATACACGATCAATGTTAATTACCAAGTATAATTGACGCCTTTTTGTGTCAAGCAATGAATCTTCCAAAGTATTGACTAGCTATGTGATAGATTGGGTTGAAGCTGTTTGATTGCAAGTCAAAACGGACGAAACAATCATGACTGACATTGATCCACTGAAGACACTTTTGGAATTGCAGTCAGATTTTTGTTGAATGCTATCAAGGAACACACGCAAATAAATTTCAAATTTATGTAGTTATTCCTATTGGAAGAACTTGCGACCAACGATCTGTCAACAATTCAAGCTATTCCCGACGTTTTCTTCTTCTCTGGTCTTGGCAACAAAACGATCTCAAAAACAAAGATTTCGATGAGAGTGTGCCTTTAAGAAGTGGAGTCCATAATAAGCAAAAAGTCTATGAGAACAAGTTGTCCTCATGACATGTTTAGTCAGCATGCTTACAAGGATAACCTTAACCATCACCTGACGATGCTGCCAGGACGATACGGTCATAACTTAAAAATAAGACACTTTGCCAAATAAAGGTATTAGACACGCACTTAGAAGACCACACAAGTGACAAAAAGACAGTCCTTCAATGACAAGCATCACTATTGGTCCCTCACAACCTACCTAACCACACAAATGACCGCATAGTCCTTATTCCTCAAACATCGCACGAAATAAGCTCTGCAATAGCCATCATCGACCGCATTGCCGTCGGTGAATGAGTGAAAAGCAAAGCAAAACAAAACATCATCATTTTAGGCTCACCTTGCAGCAACCGGTTTTCGGCATCGGTGAAGCTCAGCACCCACGCGTCGCCCTCCATGGCTGAGTTTTTGCCCTGCAGCGCGATGCACTCCTTCGACAGCATGTCAAATCCTTCAGTCTTAACTTCCGCCACAATATTCGGATGCGGCCACGGTATCCCCGGCAGCGGCCAGTGTGAGGCCGATCGGGGCCACAGACCGGCACACTTGAAGGCCGGCGTTATCTGGACGATAATGCGTTCGCGTATCCTCAGTTTCACTTCGGTTGTGTCTGCGATCATTTTCACAATATCCCGATAGGCGCACTTGTCACAGGCCTGCGCCACGAGAGTCTGAAAGCGCGACCGTATCTTTCGGGCGGACAAATACCCGGACGCGGTAATAAATTCCACCCACAGCGACATCGATCGCTTGCGGCCGTCGCTCAACTTCAACACCGCACAACCGGGCAACGTGCCATCGTCCACAAAGTTCAGGACACCCATCTGATTCAGATAGATGATGATTTCGAATTCCGTTGGTGAGACCACCTCGAGGCCCTCGAAACGGCCGTTGTAGTCGTTCAGGGACGATATGAATCGCGGCTCCTGCACTTCCACCTCCTTGAGGACGTCCTGCACGATCCGACAGACCTCCTGAATGGTCTTGTGGATCTGCGCCTTGCGCGCCTGCACTCGATCCGCGCAATATTTGTTCATTTGATACACCATCTTGGACTGTGCCGCAATCATATCCGATGGAACGAGCATTTCTTTTCCGATCACCCGTGTCACGCACAAGAACTTCACGAGCAAATTCACACACAACACCTTACACCACCAGGCCTCCCTTAACACGAACGTCGAACGAGATGCCGCCGCGCCTTTGCCTTTGTCACACAAAATGCCAGAAAACGAAAATCTCGATTATATCGAACCCGAAAATGTATCTCACTAACAGCGAACACATCCGGCGACGACAGTTGCTGTGCGTTGAATGCCAAGCCAGTGATCCCTCCAATCCACAACCGGATTGCTGGTCCTCTGTCTCTCACTCGTCTCGCGAGTGTGCGTGCGAGCCATAAACGAGATGGCGCTGAAAGTGGGAGTGGCCAACGAACAAAGGCCCTTCGCGAGCACCGCAGATATGGCGTAGATGCATTTGTGTGCGGAGAGATTATCCCTACACTTGGTTGGTTGGGTGTGTGCGTCGCGCGGAGATTGGACGGATTGGGAGTGTGTGACTGTGTGTGTGCCTGTGGAAACGGTAGCTGCGGTTTGTTTACATTCGAAGTGTCAAACTTCTTCCAGTTGGTGTCCACCTCCTTTTGGCTTCTTGTCCGGGAACACACCCTCTCCGGGTCGTTGGTGTAGCTCGCACGACTCTACATTTGTGTGTGTGTGTTCAGTTGCCAAGGGAACGAACCGAACAGTGAGACTGGGTGTTTGGTCGTTTTTGTTTCTGTTGTTTTGTTTGCTTTTGGGTGAAGTGCGAAATGATTAATGTGGCAATAACACGGATAATGTGTGTTTTCCTTTTCTCTGGTTTTTATGTGCGTTCTAAATGGCGTTTTTTCTGTCCACAGAGCGGAGAGTGAGCGAACGGGCCTAAACTTAAAAAAAAAATAATAAAAGCAAAAAAAAAATTAATGTAAAAAAGAACGACACCACGAGAGAGAGGTCGTCCGGAAAAAAAAAATCGAAGGAAGGCCGAGAATGTGTGTTTGGGCCGCCAATATGGGGAGGGTTGCCATTATGATTTCGTTCTCCTGGCGCGCTACGCCACGAGTGTGTGCTATAACTCGCCGACGGGCGTGTGGTTTTCCTCGTTTTTTTTTCTCTTTAAATTGTATCCATGCAGCCTTTGAGGGTGTTTGGGGGTAATAAATCTTGAGAAATGTAAATAAAATACATAAGAGAACGGTCGAAAATTTATTTGGGTGGTTGGGAATATAATACTTTTTTTCCCTGTTCTCCGTTGTTTTCGGGAGTTCTTTGGACAGTTTACGTGTTTTGTTGGGCAGGTTTTGCGATAAGAATGCCAAACATAGTGCTCGCGCTCGCGGCAGGGGAGTGGAGACAGCCCCGGCTGTTGTTAGAGGAAATGTGTTGTGAGTGGTAACTAGACGAAATATTTTTTGAGTTATGAACTCGGCCGAGAGAGATTCGTATCGTGGCGATGAGTGCAAGGCTGGAGGAGAGACGCGGCTAATTGGTGGAATATTCATGAGGAACAGCGGGAAATGACAGGTCTAAGTGTTTGGCTTTCTTCAAAAATTTGGTGGGAGATTGCCTGCCGATTCTCGGAAGTTGTCATTCGTCAGAGAGTCTATGACGCGTTACCGAGAAGGGCCAGAAGTAGAAAGCGCTGGACTTTGGCCACGTGGAGCAGTTTGAACAAATTTTTCAGCACCACATCCAGTAGATTGTTAGGCTCCGGTGGGCAGCGCGAGTGAGTGAGTGCTTCCTTGGCCAAAAAGGAGGCAACGTGATGACCACACTTGATAGAGGAATGAGTGATGGGAGATGAAAATGGAAAATCTAATTGAGGCATGTCCATCAACCTTGTTTTTTGTTTGTTCATTGAGGCAGTTTAAACCGACATTAGAGGTGGCCGCAGAGTGCCAGTCAACTTGTACCTCTTTTCGGAATGTTTTATGTCTGGGAAGTGACTCATGTGATGCCACGTGTATTTCTGAGGCCTTTACTCGCATATCCATTTATCAGGGCATATCCATTTATCAGGGCAATTTTTTGCTATTCGGGATGTGAATGAGACCTTTGGCTGACACTCTGGCGGCAGATAAAGCGCAGAAATCTTCGCCGATGCGCTGAAAATTATACAACCTCCTTATACAATATCATCTCAGCCATTATGACTTCACTCATAATGTACTCCTTATTCATTCTCAATGAATTTCATTTCTGAAGAGCAACCTTCGTTTCCGGGCTTATGAAACATAGTTAAAGAGGACACCAACGTCTAAGGTGCCGCGCAGGAGAGGAGAAGGACTTCAACCAACTTGATGTGCGTAACTGAAGGCGGATCTTTTTAGGTGGAGAGGCTTTTTGGTGTGTCCCAAATCGACTGTAGCGCCACGAAAAGAAGAACAAGAACTTGCCAGTTGGATTGCTTGACACCTTATCCAAATGCGGCCAGACATTTTTTTTTCCATTGCTGTCCACTTAAGAATGATTTCAGTGCATAATGTTCATGAATGTAATTTACTTTATAAATGAAAATTCATTTCAATGAAGCTGTGTAACATGTTTTTGGAGGACTAAAATCCGATGTGGACCTAGCTTCTTCAGCACCCATTGGCCTTCTGCGAGCTATTGTTTCTCAAGATTGGGGATTACCTTAGCTACGACTGAACGGCGATATTTGAGAAGACCATTATTGCTGTCTGAGCACTGTGAATCGAAAGAGGTGAATAGGTACGTTGTGCGTGTCAAAAATTGAACCAAGATACCCTGGATGCCAAATTGTTACCAGCACAGACTCTCATAGCCTGTGCTGAACTATTTTGTGCTCAACAATTTTATCACCATTGTAGAGCAAATTGTGCGTTACCACAGAGCAATTTGTAGCATATAGTTTTCTTGTAATTTAATTTAAAAAAAAACGACGAAACTATATGCTACTACAGATCATTCTGTGGGCATACAAGTGTTCGTTGTTTATCATGTTGTTCTGTGGCCATAGAGTTTTTCTTTAATTTTCTTTTATTTGAAATCAATAGAGGCATTTCAGTTCAAACTTCCTTATATTAAAAAATCTGGCCTTATTTCGATTTAAATCTGGAGATTCATGGAAACTAGCTCTATCCTCGACACTTGTTGATATGCCTTTAGCGAAGTCGTGTGAGCGGGTTATACCCTGCGGAAAATGGGTTAAAATCCTGTTGTCTAGTAAGCGAGCCACCTACCTCATACCTTATATATAGGCCTTATATATGGCAGAATGCAACATATAGGAATACATTTAGAATAGCTACACACGTAGGTATAGAACTCGGTAAAACAGTGCGTAGATACATACGTGAAAATCACCCGAATCATACTGAAGTGTTTGTAATGACATGTACTTTGCTCATGCAAATGTAGAGCAAAATGTTTACCGTTTCTTTCTCTGAGTTGGTATACATTTTGCTCTTCATTTACATGAGCACATTGTAGTATGTTGCAGAGCGCCCGAATGGAATACAGTTTGGCAATACGCAACCGGGATAACAGTCGACGGACTTTAACGCATCATCATCAACTCTTACAAGACATAACAACACAGAAAGTTGATTGGGTGTACGAAGTTGACAGTGTGGAAGATTGTCTTAGACTAAGCCACATACAGTTCTACCCAAGCGCGATCAAAAATTTCTGGATTATGTCGATGACTTTCTCATTATCGGTCACGATCGCGTTGAGAAGGAGGTGAATTTGTCTTTAGGTGAATTAGGGTTAAGCGATGCATAAACTCTAACTTCTTAGACAAACTTCTCAAAACTAAAACAAAAAAGAGTTGTAACTTTCGTGTGGTGAAGGACAAGATACTGGGGTGATGAACAAGAAAAAATTATCTTAACAATCACTGAGGTATCACTTGTAGTTATAGTCCGGCTGTATGTCTTCGTTCCCATTTGAAAAGGAAGCTGAGTCAACTGAACGGGCAAAAGCGGTTGCTCCAGAAGCCTCCAGTGCCATTTTGAAAGGCATGTTGACTAAACCCCAATTACACGCCGGACAGGATAACGTCAACTTTTTTTTTAAATTCAAGACCTGACAAATATGATTAAATCTGTCTTAATATCTAAACAATTCATGTTCTTAAAATCTATCCTACTGACTTCGCAGGTACTCTAAAATCTACAACATAATCTAAACATACTTATCTATTTGCCTTTCGGCGTCTACAAATAACGTCTACATTTACATTATAAGTGGTCCCTTCGCAGGCTGTCTTTTTCGGTCATATTGGCTGATATCTCACTATTAACAGTTGCAACTGACGCTGGCTCATAGGCATAAATGTGTGAATTGATCCATCCCCAAGAAGCATAACTACATTTCAACGCTTCTTAAAGTATCCGACGATATACGATTTGGACTCGACAGTGGCATGATGTTTGTGATTGTCTTTCTCGACTCTTCAAAAGCTTTTGATTTTGTCGATTGTATTTTATTACACAAGTTGATGAAGTTCTCTGCAGTTTCTTCATACTAATGTACTGTAATAGTCCTTTTATATGAATAATACGCCCTCTGTATTCTCTCTCTTCATAGTAATGTAAGCAAAAAAGACAGAGCAGATGCATGCACGTATTAAGAAGATAAAATATAATACTTAAATAAAGTTACAATTTTTCTTTGAGGAATACGTGGCGTCATATCTTGATGGAAGAGCTCAGATGTTAGTATCAGTAGTCAGCTCAGATGTTAGTATTCAAATGTAATGCTAATAAGTATTCAAAGAGCTTACCCGTGCTCACAGGCGTACTCCTATGATCTGCTTTAGGCCCTTGCTGTTTGTTTTATTCATAAACGATATCTCTCACAGCATAAAATACTGCGAGCATCATATCTGCGCCGATGATGTACAGCTTTATAAAGTCTTCAAAATGTCCACTCAGGTAAGCGCACTTCGTGATGTCTATATAGATCTAAACTCCTTATTTGGTCGGAAATTAATCATTTATACATAACTAATGCTTTCCAAATAAGCAGATGAAATCTGTTGACACAGTTTGTATTAACAATAGTACTATCGAATATGTCTCTAAAATAAAGTCATTCGAAGTTCCTCTCATTTTATATGGCTGTGAAGGCTGACTTTAAATGTTCCCACGAGTTAAACGTTGCTTTCAACAATTGGTTCTATATATTTTCAATCCAGATCGATACACCCACGTTTCAGACTTGGTTAAAAAATTATTGGCTGCCCACATAAGGTATGTCCTAAACAGTGCTTGCTTACATAAAATTTTAAGCCGCTGCAGGAGGATGCACTCCAGGAGGATATTAAAAGGGTATGCACAGGGAACTATTTTGCTGAAAACTTTTTGTATTGCATCAAAGGAATTATGTAACCACTTATGAATAAATAACAATAACTCTCGATGTAAGGCTTAAATGAAAGGAGCACGTCAAAACGAAACGTGAGGAGCTCCAATTAAGATACAAATACATGTACTGGCTTATTTGAGAATATTCCAAGCTAAGTACTGACAACAAATTGCTTGTATAAATTAAACAACTGCGTGTTGTTTTTTGTATTTATTTGTATATATTTAATTTGTTCAAATGGGCATTATAACCCCTTACACGATAACTTAAAGACTAAATTACAAAATTCTTATGACTACCTTAAATACCACAGGTAGTTCCCACAGGTCCACTCGGATTTTCATCCGCCGTACGTGAAAGAATTTGCAGCGATCGGGTGTCTCGGGTGTAGCAGACGACAAGTCAGCAGTTTACCGCTCGTGGAAATATGATGTTGACTGCGAACTCGTGGGATATGATGTTGACTACGAAGTGATACGGGAGAAAATGTTTTGTGCCGATTTACTGGGAATTTTTGGGAACAAATTTTCAGGAGTGAGACAGACAATTCTGATAATTTTTTTTATATGGCCCACTGATCATTTAGCCGATCGAGCATGTTACCATATGGTCACCGTCGTCCATACCGCATATATTTGCGAAATAAAAAACCAATTTGCGAAGTAAAATATTTATTGGTTCACTGAAATTAGATGATAACGCTCAAAACATGGTGGGCAAAGGCCCACATCACACTTTTTTTCAATTTAAGCATCATAGCCCAAATTCTTCAAATAAGATAGGTTAGGAATTCCAGTAAAGAGATTATGGAAGTAGAAGCAATATGGAAGAGCCTTCAATTCCGGGGGCATGGCGTGAATCATTTCCAATAATGGAGCTACACATTTCCCGAATTTAGTTTCCAAAACAGGGTTGATGCGGGGTTTTTTACCTTGGTATATCTCAAAATTTACCAGGTATCCTAGTGGTGTATTCAAACACCAAACTTTGAACCCAAAACGTACCGGTTTTCCGCGAATAAACTGCTTGCCAATCCATGGCGACCTTAGTATGCTATCATGGACTCGTCGTAAGATAAATCTTGTTCAGGATGAAAGTTTTTCTGACAGTTGTTAATGAGCCGGTCGGATACTGGTCGTAATTTCCTCATTTTGTCCTCAGGATTCATGGATGTAGGAGAAGCAAAATTAATACATTTTGAGATTGTGGTAAAGCAGATATATAGCAGATTATACAAGTCACCAACTTGCGAATATCCGGTCACTAACATTATACCAATGAAAACCCTCAACTCACTTGGAGTTATCTCTGGATTGAAATTTTCCTGAAGAATTCCATATTCATTGCTCTTTTCGGCGATCATTTGCAACATCTCAACGTCGAAAAATCGTTCGAACATATCCCAGGCAGGAAGTCTGCAATCTCTATAATCTGGAGCTGGAAATATTGGTCTAGTAGCTCCTTTGGTATCAGCTTCCCATTGAAATGCGTCGCCCAATTGTGGTATTTTTTTTGGAACTTTGCTTGAAGAGGAATCAGTTGACACATTTGCGTTTATTTCATCAATGAAATCTGCAGATCTGCCAGCCTCCGCTGAGACCGACGCAACGCATCCCAACCTCTTCATACGCTTGGGTTGAGGAGCTTCCAACACTTCCGCTTTCTGTAACGTCTTAACCTATAGAACAAGGCCATTTTACTATGAATCATATCTTGAAGAAGTAAGAAGTCAATAGCGTTTGAAAAAACATCAGAGATATCCTCATAGGCACTAAGGTTCGGGAGGTTACCATCATCTTCGCATTTCTCATTTTCCATCCGAAGTTCGCATGGCTGTAATAACAGTGTACGGTGAAGATCATCAACGGTACCTGCTTCATCTTCTTCAGCATCATCTTCTCCAAGCAATGTGCCCAGATCCGGCATCTCTATAAAGAGTGTGCTTGGAAAAATATTGTCGTCAACAACCGAATTCACCATATCCTCCAAATACTCCAGAGCATCATCGGTAGTTTTAAATTTGTTATATCTATTTAGAATTATAACCTATACTGTATTATAATTCTCACAACAAAAAAAGGGGATGATAAGTTGTGCACGCAAGCCAACGATAAGAAAATATATTTTAAAAAAATTTCAACTGAACAAAATGTTATCTGCATGCGGTATGTACGACTGTGACCATATGGTAACAGCTAGATTCAAACCAAGATGCCAATATATCCGACTCATTGAAAAAAGTTATAAAATATGTTTTCTTATATTTTGATGTTCTCTGCAAATGACCAAAGTTACGAATCGCAAACAAAATCGTTATTCTGGCGCGTATGGAGATTCTTACCTAAAGAGACGCTCCATTTGACCTTTTTTAATGTTCCTGAAAATACAAAATTATGCGACCGGCTACTATGTCTAACAACATGCGAATACGTTTCAAATTATATCTCAGCAGATAGGTCAACGCATACTCAATTGCACAAATAATAGCAAGTGGCGATGTCTCTTTACAACTGGTTAATAAGTAGCGGTAAGTGGAACACTACCAGTGTGGCCGTATGGTAACAGTCGTCCTAAGTGGGTTAACTTATATAAGCAAGTGCTAAAACTCGTCTGGACGTATGGTGTACAACTTTGGGGTTGTACCAAAGAAAGTAATAGAAACATACTACAAACTTTTCAAAATAAATTGCTAAGGGCCATCGTCAACGCATCCTGGTATATACGAAGCAACAACATCCACAGATATCTTGGAATTTCATCAGTCCAAGATGAAGTTACGAATTTTGCTCGTAAGCACTAGCGTCTGCTGTCGTTCCAATTCTCGACGAAAGAAACTCTTTTCGCTGTCTTCAAAGGACTAAACCCCTTGACCTAGCACGGTGAATTCAACCCGCGCTTAGCTACGGTGTTAGCAAGAACTCTCAATGGATCTCAATATCTTGCCAAATGCGTCTAAAGTAAAACTGCTGGATAAGTGTAAGAAAATTGAAAAAAAAAAACTGAAAAATATAAAAAATAGCCTTCATGCGCCAAATCGCTTGTTCCAGCTGAGCAATTCCTCGGTCTAAAACGAGGGATAGATTCATAGTCCAAGTCCGAACTCATTCCTGACGGGAGGAGACAGGCATGAAGTGCCGTCTTCCTGGAACTACATGTTGAAGGAAGTATGAATGCGGCGATTGAGATCAAGGAACTCATTAAATTTTTCACAAAACTTATCAATTCCTTTTTTTGAAGTCGAAGTGACGCATAACGTACAGTGGCGAGCAAAACTGGATACATCATTTGGTTCTTGTTCCATCAATAAAATTGTCTCCTTACCACGGATTTGAATGAAATTTCCTTTAATTCCTAAAAAATAGAGGCATCAGTGAAAAAATCGTATAATTACAACGGCTGAAATAAAACAAGAACCTAGTCGATCCCATGTGTGCAGTCTAGTACAATTTAGTTTGTTCATCTTCCTTTTGTGAATTTAACATTAATGTCTAAGCTTGACGTTTGATACATTTTCTAGTGGAAAAATTACCTGTATATTTCTAAATTTTATAAAAATAAAATAAAAAAATATATGAAGGACTTTATAAAAAATGTTGAGAATATAGTTTTACTGTTTTAAAAACACCTTTAATCATGGCACGTATCACAGAAATTCGGTCTATGTCATCGCACTGTACATATGGTATAAAAAAAAAAGAAAAATGATACCGTGCATAATAAATCTGGATGCCCAAAACTGTTGATCCTTTACTTATTGAAATTGGTGTAGAAAAACTGATGCCAAGACACCAGTCATTACGAGATAGGACTTTTAAAATTTAAGATATAAAAGGCATTTCGCTGGTCTCCACGGTAGAAAAATAAAAAAAAAAAACTCAACACTCTCCAAAAAATATACAGTGGACTCCCCCTAAGTCGAATTGTCATTGTAATTTGTTCGAGTTAGAGAGAGTTTCGACTTAGGAAGAGTTCGACTTAGGGAGAGTCTGTATAAAAATATAGGCCGGACTAAAAATCTGCAAGGAACATAAGATCTGATCTGTTAACGAGTCAATATCAACAAGGTCCAATCCAAAGAAAATTGAAAATTTCAATCAAATCCGTCGTTAAAAAGCAATTTTACTGATGAAAAATCAGAAAAACTAAAATTGTGTATTCAGTTTTTCTCGCCACTGTATAAGTATACGAAACGTGTACTGCCGAATACTAAACAAACATTTTAGTTTAGGGCAGTCTGTTACACACTGAAAAATAACTACTTGGGATTCATACGTTTTACCCTCTTCATTGTGCTTCCGCAACCTTACAGCAAGTCTCGGGAGAATGCTGTAGTCAGCAAATCCAACTATGTTCGACTTCGGGTCCAAAATTCGACAATCGAGCGTCGACAGCAAACTTATTCCTGACGAATGGTATATATTTCTTTCACATTTTGTTCGTCTCGTATTTCAATCACCCGTCGCTGAGATCACATTTCACAAAATCCTTGATTCTGCCCCGCCAATATGGCTTTTGTGATTCATTGCGACTAGAATACCATCGGAAAGTTGATTTGTAACTGCCATTCGCTTACGCTTTGAATAATTCATTGCCTCGTAGCTCAGTGAATTGGAATTCACGTCAAGTCACGCAAATTCGAATGAATAACAACAAGTCGAGACCATAATTCAGTTTGACAAGGAGAAACAAGAAACAGGCTTGTCGACTTCCTTGACTTGGCACGAAGCATCGCTGATTGTGATCACCCTTGATCTGAAAGTTGGGCCAGTTTGATGAAAATATTGCGGTCGCAAGTGAAGTTGGTTAGTTTCGAGAGTCAGGCTAACATCTTGCCAGTGAGTGAAACTCGCAACTGAAGTCATGATTGAGGATCGAGGGTAAGATATGCAATTGTATATGGGATAGGAGTGATTATGCATTTGGAAATGAATTGTGTGCCATAAAGAAAAACTCGTCTAAGGAAGAGAGGAAGACCGAACCAAGGGATCGCAGATGCTAAGCAGCATATATTTGAAGACTGCAAGCGGCTTGTCCAGGATCTTCAATAATGGAGATAGCTTAGTCAGTGTTTGTTTTAAAGCAGGTTACATACAGCACATGTGGTTACCCGACAGCGTTAATCAAATACTGACACGCTCAAGCAATGCACAATGTTCAGGGCAGAGTGTTCCTCCAAACAGATGCAACATGCCGACATAATGGGGATTGAAAAGCGATCTAAAAATTATTATTGAACAGAAAAATTATTTTTAAAATTGAGATTACAACTAGACTCACAACAAGGCCCAACTGATGTGCATTGGTTAATTTAACAATTTCCATTATTGTTGGTTTAGTACTTATTTTGTAGGGCCTACATGGTCTAGGATCGGGTTGTCTTACAATGCGTTTGCCCATGTTAGTCTTACACGGGTGGGGTGGTGGGTAGCCGCTTTAGCTTCGATGGTGATTGCTATCGCTGCTGTGGCAGAATCCATGCAACTCGTTGTTCAACGTCGTAAGAAAGTTCTGCTCGCTTAGCAGATTTAGCGCGTTGAGGTAGCTTTGTCCGGGTATTGTGTTTCTCAAGTTCTTGATTTCCTTTTTAGTGTGGTCGTTGATGTCAAATAGCTGCTTCCTGAACAATGGCACCATGTACTGTTGCAGAGGGATCATGTGTGCTTGGTCGTAAAGCTTATTGCTGCTGTGGTGCCTTTGACGATTCCTGTCGAAGGTGAGTGCGGTGGATATTTGCAGTATTTTACTTTCGAAAATTGCGAGCGATATTGGACAGCCGTACGTTGGGATCGGCCGTATTTGTTGCTAATAGAGCATCAGCTTAATCCTCTGGCTTAATCCATTTTGCTTGCGCATCATGGAAAAGATGCGATGGAGTTACAACGAGGAGAAAGGGTTAAGAACGCTTGATTGTGGAGAATGTCTTCTTTATTCCGGACTTGGGCCTCAACCTAACTTGAAAGTACTCGTCGGGCGACAAAGTTGTCAGACTCCATTGAAATGTCATGATTTCTTAGACAATCCCCCAATATTTTGCATCTTCTGTTCACTAATTTCTTCTCCAGAACAACGCAATGGAGTTGTCTATCGTCGACCTATCCTTGCACTTTTCCCATCGTAGTAAGATGCGGTTCGGTCAAGAAACTCGATAAGATGTTTCTTAACCATTTGTTTGCCGATTTCGTGAGATACTCGTGCTCAGCAACGATTCCACTTTGGAGTGAAACAATCGCAGTCTCATACTCAAGCCAATGACTGATTCCTTTTCTAGATCGTGGATAGCGTTCCCAAGGCAGCCTTGACCTTCCTGATTCTGCTGAACCTATCCAGCGCCGACCATACTTCGTTGATGTTTTTAGCTTTTAACATTCCCGACTACCAGATCAGATGGACGGTGTTAGAAGGGTCATCATTCTGCCTCTTGCCCCCTGAATTCCAAGACTATACACGAGATGCTCGCGCTGTTCGTAGACCAAATTGCTGGTAGAAGCAATCACCTCTGAAGCCACCACTGCGACCACATCTAGCCAACCTTCGTGAACTAACTTCCGTTCGGACGGTGAGGATGTCATTAATTATTGCCATGGATGCCTATGGGACCGGTCGACCGTTCCATCATTAATTCTCATCTCGCTAGAGCGTCCAACATTCCCCGTTCGTTCGAGTGGAAATTCCAAAAAGAGAAGAAAAAAAACCCCACACACCGTCCTCGGCTGAACTCAACAAATGCTGCATCACGGCATATCCCACAGGGGTAGACCAGACAGATTCCGTTCGCATCCCCGCCCGCCACCGCGTCTATTTTCGGAATCCCATTGTAAATTGGGACTCTGGAGCGAAGATCTGTCTGACGTGCTCCTTGGCCCTTGAAATTACATTCCATCCGTGGATTCGTCGCAAGGATTAAGGGACTCACAGACAGTTGGTTCATTTCAAAAAGTTACGGCGCACCCGGGCCCACGGACGAACTTGCGCCGAGTAATTGACTCGAGGCCGGGATTTGCGCGCCCCAGCACACGGGGGTGGATGCGTATGCGCCGCATGCCCCTTCGATGGGGTGGTACTCGTCGTTCGCCCTTTGATTTATGATTCCTGTACGAGGGAGGGTTGTGTCTCCGTAATGCCGTGGGTGGGGTGCAGGATGTTTATGGCGGGATTTGGAGATAGATTTGAAATCCATTACGAATTAATGAGCCTTGAGATTAATTTGTCAGTCTTCCTGTAACGCCGGTGTTGCAGGGAATCGAACGGCAGGACCTCGTTGCCTGAGGTCAAGTCGTTCGAGTTAATTAAGACCACTTTATGCCGATTATCCAATCAACTTCTCCCACACACACACACACATAACCACTCACATCCGTGAGCAGTGTGTCGGGTTGAGTCGCGCCTGGGGCACGACTCGGGCTTAATTAAATAGCCCCTCTCCGACATCTTCATTCGGCCGGCGACAGTATCACTCCCCGAAAATCGATCACGCACGAACTGCGCGATGCGCTGGCTCTGGCTTTGGCTCTGGCTCTGGCTCTGGCCTTTCCACCAATGCCAAGCGGGGCCGGCCGTGTGTGCTGTCCAATGCCCGGCAGCAGTGCCAAGCCGCTGCCGCTCGTTTTAATTGAGCCAAACGACGATCTCGCGCGTCCGATCATAATCTCCCTCTCTGTCGCTCTGGCACAGCACACACATGCAGCGGGGTATGTCGCCACCGTCGCCGCCGTCGCCTGAAAACCAGTGGCTGCAGCGGCCGGAGTCGCTGAAGTGGCTGCGCTCTGCCTGCAGTCGCAGTTGCAACAGGCATGTCCCCACGAAGCAATACGTCATCCATTTATCTGATCGTGGCGACACAGGGACCGAACAAAAAGCATTTCGCTTCCAGCACTTAGGAAGCACTGCACGATCATTAATTTCGGATCCATTACAGCGTGTTTCGGGAGCAGCAACCACCATCGGTGGGGAGGATCGCCTGCATTGGAAACCATCCATGACATGGATCACTGATCACCGCTGACAGGATGATTGTTCTTTGAAAAATGCTTCCACTCGACGTGGAGTGCCGTCGTCGTAGTCGTCGTCGGCGCAGTCAGTCAGACTCTGGCGACACACAACAAAAACGGTACACCATCGCGATCGGTGCCATCAACAATTGGGATGACATCTGAGATGGTAACTAACACGACTCAAGTCGGATTATATTCGTTTTGGATCAGTGGTGATCTCGGCGATCACCTGTTGGGTCAGTACCCACGGCGGCGGCGGCAGCGGCAGCGGCGACGACGTCGACATCGTCGATGAAGAAGAAGACAACGACAGCGACGACGTTGTCGTCGACCAGCAACGAGATGCAATACCTCTCCCTCTCTCGATGAATATGAATATGAAGATGCGCAAAAGCAGCAAGAAGCAAGCAGCAGACAACCATCCTTCCAGCCGTGGACCGTGATGATGCACCCTACCTGCTGCAGCGGTGGCGCCTGCATCCCGCCGTGAATTGTCTGATAATTGTGGAATGCGTCCGCATGCGAAGACGATGGCGACGACACGATGGGACGCGAACGCAGCGCTGAGGTGGTGTGGTGTCTGTGTGAATGGCTCTGCCTAGATACGTTAGATGGGATTCCTAGGGAGCTCTCATTGGGTTTGTTTTGTTACAAGGCGCACACAACAGTGATGAAATAGATAATCGGGGACTTATGACAGTTATGAGGGCCATCGACCAGCAGGTATGCTTGACGAGACCTCAAAACGGTACTCACGCAGCGCTTGGTTATGCCTCATTTTGGGAATGGAAAGTAAGAGTTCGACAATAGAGCTGCATGAAAATTGAAAGATGAGCGCGCTTGAGAAGGGGGGACATCTAAATTGGAGTCGAATGGATGATGGACTGAATGATGGCAGAGTGATGCAGGGGGGTCGCCTGGCGTCTGATGAAAAAGTCAGCTTAAGCACATCCATTACAAAGGCGGAATTGGACGTAATGTCAGCAATTTGGATTCATCGTCAGTGAACGCAATAGACTAAGGGGCAGATAGACGAATATAATCACTACCGCAACCCATCTCCAATAGAGCTACAACAAAAAAGTAAGACATAACATTTGAAAAAAGAAGACTGTGTTGTGGCATGACGTCTTTATGCCAAGCACAATGGTCGAACTAGCATTCTGGCCTGCGATTAGAGAAGCTGTTGTAGCCAAGGTAGGCACTCGGATGCAGTGAGAACCGCAGTTTGATGTTGAGAGGATAAAATCATAAGGCACTTATAAAATGTTTGGTTTTGGGAGTTCGAAGCAGACTACACAAGCAGTCAAGAAGACGTTGTCGAGAAGCTGCCGCTGATATGCTGGATTTTACGACGCCACCAACGAAAAATGCAAGGTTTGACAAGGAGTATAAGCAGGCATTTGAAGAGAAGTTAGAACTCTACAAGGCAAGACTGCATCGAACTACGAGAGCTAGCGCTTGAATGGAAGATAGGGGCGACTTATCGGGAGGAACCAATAAAGAGAACTAGGAGCTCTCGGAGAAAGCTGATACGGCAAGAATGATGCCCAGAAGCTTAGCCAGAGCGTAACGCAATTACAGTGGACTCTCCCTAAACTGTCTCTATCTCGAACAAATGATGGTATCCCATGACAATTCGACTTAAGGGGCGTCAACTTTAGGTGTCTTCGACTATGGGAAGAACCTATGGGAAAACGCAACAGAGGAGAAAAGAAATTGTAGATCGTTTCGAGTAAGGATCAAAGATATCGGCAGTGATTGTACGGAGGTTTTCTTTGGAGTGCCACAAGATACGATCCTCGGGTGAGTTTTGTTCATTATGTTTATTAACGAGCTACTTCGCTAACTGTCATCGGTTTTATAAACTGAGCCATTTGGAGCCCCTCACTTGAAGATTTTGCCTTCTTTGCAATGACTTTCGAGAAGCTGCAGAGACGAGGAAGAGGAAGTAATTTGAGCGCTTTCTCACACGGACGAAGGAGTTGCCTAAAAGCCTACTACTTGTCTTAACTAAGAGTCAGTCATCTCCAACGCTTTGTCAAAAGCACTGACTGTTTTGGGGAATAGGATCAAATAGATCCCCGTTGTAACAGAATGGGCCTATGCTGGCCTAAGTGAGCCTGCTGCCTATCAGTAACCTAACTTACTCGCGTATTTACGAACTTCATCACATATGCCTTTGCCGATACATCTATAGTAGTACGAAAAAAGTGTCTTGATACTGCTAAGCGAAGAGAGGTTTTGATTGGATTCACGATGATGATCTCGTTTTTAACTATTCAAAAACAAAGACGGTGTCCATGCGTTGATAGGTCCACGAATGGGCGTCATCACTTGTCAGATCATTAGTATATGCAAAATTATACTACCTGATCAGTCAGTTCCAGTACCTGGCTGCATTTGGGATAGCCACATCAAAAAAATTCGTTCTGACCTGGAAGAGGAATTATTCGCTCTGTACTAACTTAGAAATTACTCGCCACCACGAGCGTAGATCAGTGCAATGCCTTAGTGGAACCAAGTTAAGTTATGGTATACTAGCTCCAATAAGCTTTAAAATCTCCAAAACGCCATAGGAAGATGCAGAACAGCAGATGTGTCCAGGGAAAACCAATTCATTTCAAGATGACTTAAGCTCTAGATCACTATGAGGACACCCGCAACCAGAACCATATTGACGACCAGTTCAATACCCGAAGACGAGCTCAAATGTGCTATTCAAACGATCAAAGATCATTAACACCTATGGCAGAAGGCAACATGAACATAGCCTAAGCCAACTGCCTCAAATATGTTTCCGAAAAACTTATGAAACATCTTAACCCACTTTAGTACACGAATAGTCCTTATGATTGAAGAAGACCTTGGTCTCTTCTAGAGAGAAGTTATGCATGCAATCTTTGGTGGTGCTCGAAGAGAAGGTATAACCACGAACTACACGGACTAGGCAATAATATGAGTTGCCAGCCAAAGTTGGTGGGATCATGTACAGCGGCTTGGCAACTTAGGTTAGGTTAGGTTAGATTAGGGTGATTGCCACCACTGTAGCATTAGTGGCCCAGTTAGATCCTTACTGGCAACTTAGCTCCAATCCGACGAGTCTTAAACTCCGAGCTCGTGGGACAAAGCAACAATAGACGAGCGCGCCTAAGGTGATGCACACAAGTGGTGAAGGGCCAACTTTGTGTGGGTAAATTCAGGGATTGGTTGTTTGAAACTCAATTTTAGCTCGGACTTAATCACCACAAAAAGAAGAGGACAATTGGATTGGATGGATTGGATGGATTGGATTGCCGCTGGTTAAGACACATCCCTACTCGGCCCGGCTCTTTTAATGAATGATGGCTCACTCAGTGGAAGACGCAATTTTTCATAAGAAAGGCATCTCGGATCTCACTCGGGTGAGATGCTTCGTCAGATGCTTAGACTAATAGCCGGTTTCAGCCTTGCAATGTGGTGTGCCTTACATGCCTTACACCCATATCAATGAGATGGTTTTTGATTAATGCATGATTAATACATCATCTAGTTTGAGACGACTACACTGCCATGGTCGTGTGCGACTCTCAGAGACATCAAAAGTACCATGACGTTTTTGATCGGCTTCTGACTTTAGAGAGTGACAACAATAATTCACGAACTAGATTGGTACCCGAAGTAAAACTCAAGGTGTTGCCTCGTCGTCGCTGCTCCTCATGGGTAGGTGAGTTTTGTGCATTAAACCTTTCCTTGGTCCTTCCGAGGCCCTGGTATCCGTCTGGTATCCGTTTTTCTTATCTTTAGTTACTCATGACAGCAAGGGAAAGGGTCTTTCGCGACTGTACTTCGAACGGACGATTGGCGACTGTGTGTCGATGGAAAGGACGGCAGCTGAGTAAACAAAGATTTATTTAGCAAAATCCTTTACGCATGGAATGCGGACTGGTGTCGACACGGATCTCATTTAGTTGTGAAGATTGATTCAGTGTGCTTCTCAAACACTTCGAACGAAAAAAGCTAATAAATGGGATCAAAATTTAAGAAAGAAGAAGAAAATTTTTTACATTTTTGAGCTATTCACTGATTATTTTTTGATTATTTTATGATTTTTGTTTTAATTTTAATTATTCATTGTAGTATTGCTACATATACACATATATATATAAATATATGGTCAATCAAATAAATTGTTTGTTAAAGGTTAGTGTTATTGAATACGATCGTACAATGCTGTGGAAGTGGGATTGTTCACTATGTATTCTTCTTTACTGGGTTGTATCCCAGTATATGATTGTAGTGAGGGAATCCAATCATCTGAAAGATAATAGGGGTGTGTTTTTCTACATCTTCGGTGAGTTGAATGGTGTCGTCGTACCGAACAATTGATTCATCAGCTAGCTGGGGACACACAGGGATATATTAGTTTCCCTTCTTTGTCTATTGCGTACTCATTTTTCCCCCACTGACAGCAGCCACGTCGATCGGCAACTTAAGTAGTTTTTTTTTGTATTGTGAAAAACAAATGATGACGACGGCCCATGATCTCGCGACTAGACAAGATGAATGTACAGTAGCGAGCAAATATGATAATAATAATAATATAATATGGGTGGCGCGACAGTCCGAGGCGGACCTGGGCCTAGCTTCTCAGCAACTATTCGTGTTGTGCGTGCTATTGTTCTTTCACGAGTGGAAGGGACCTACTACAGTTTAATGCCGACTCCGAACGGCGAACTTGAGAAGCTTTTTCTAGACAGAAATACTCTTTGAGCATTGTCAGTGACTCGAAAGAGGTGGAGCCGTGCATTATCAAAGGTGGTAAATTTGGGTATCGAACCTGGTACCCTTTGCGTAGGAGTCGACGCACTTACCCACTATACCACGGCGACCACAAAAGTTTGTAAGAGGCTTAGCGCAAATTCTCGATCGGGTTTAGATCCTTACTAATAACCGTGCTCCTAGCCAGTTCTGGAGAATTCATGCTATAGGCTTGGGATCACCGTTCTTCTGTTTCTATGGAAATGTATTCACTTTTGGTCGGTTTTTCACTTACAGATCGTGAGAAATTGTCCCCTCAAGGAAATTGTCCACCTAGGAGATTTGTCCGTAATAGGAGATTTCACTGTAGTTTCTATTTGTTGCCATAGCTTCTCAATTGTTCGATTTTTCATTCCGAAGGAGTTGTCAGAGCTCCTCATCATACATAGATGATTCTTCTGCCGTCGGATTGCAGCAACGATTTTTGTTAGATTTCTTCCAAACTTTAAGTTTTATGCCCCCTCTTCTGTGGTTCCACTCTGATTTTTTGAACTGCTTGCTTCTTATCATTTAATTTTTTCTAGCGTATAATTTTTGATTGAAGACGATATTTCGGAAAAAATGGTCCTCGATGAAATTATCATGATCACACCGTTGAGTGTGTTCTTGATTCTTAGATGTCATTCTCGTCTTCTTCTTCAACGCTAAAGCCTGGTATAGATCTGTGACTCAGCTGCCAAGCTTCTCAAAATGGCACTTCTTTAGCCAGCCGACTCAAATTTCGAACGTCATTTTGGCTAGGTCTTTCTTCCATCGTTTTAATGGGCGTCCTTTATTGCATTTTTCCCACTTGTGAGGAGTAGAATACTCTTCGAGCCAGAGCTATGTTGCCCATAGAAACTACATGGCCTAGCCCTCTTGGGCATTGGGTGCATAGACTCCTGGCTAGACTCATGATGCTTTACAGGCCATACAGTTTGTTCTCGAATCTCCTTCTCTAAATACAAATGCATATATGTATACAAACACATCTTCACCCGCTTCTGAGATTGGCTCTGTACGTCGATTATCAGGGACATATATAAAGTCAGCTAGTTCCTTCGTGAAAGAGTTTATTACTCATGTACCTCTCGAGTCTATAGGAACAGCGGCTTGTAAAGGTAACGCTGAGTTCGATCTCGGTGCTAATGTTGTTCATACTATTGACTGCGGTGCTTTACAGTAAGTAAACGAAGTCTTGGACTACCTTGAACCTATGGCTTGTCATCGGTATTGTATTTGCTTTTTTGAGAACCGCTAGACCCACTTTAGCCGCTTCTGTAGAAATGCATACAAACGTCTTATTGACGACTCGATGTTTTCTACCAATCACGTCAATATCATCTGCTAATGCTTGCAGTTGGGAGGGCTTCTGGGAAATAGTACTTCTTATGTTGGCGTGTGAGTCTTGCACGATCTTCTTCAGGGCCTTGACTTGTCTGAATATTTTTTTGTTATGAAAGTCTCGGTGAGTGCTTTCCCGAGCTTGATGTCCATCGTCATCCTGCACTATCTGACGAGTTTGGCGGGAATGTCGAAACCAAACATGGCATTGTACAGCTCGTCTGCTGTCTGCTCGCTGTAACATGCGAGCTTGAAATTGGTGGTGGGGGTCGATTCAAAATTCTTGGGTCTCTTGCAGAATCTGCCGTTGCATGAAGACCTGGTAGATGGTGGACTTTCCTTGCCTGAAGCCACACAGATATGGACATGCCCAAAATGGCAGAGAATATCTCTTATATACACAAAGTTTCTTCAGATTTTAGATGCTAGAGCTCTACAAACTTACGAACATTAAATTGTATTGCTTTACTCAGCTTAAGGCTCAGTAGTGAGGTGCTGCGAGAGTTTTGGGACACTCTTATACAATCAAAGTTTTCTTGATTTGTCTTGCTGCGAGCATAACTAGGGTGCACAGCAGTTGATATGGTTCACCTAGCTCAGAAAGCATAAATAAATGGCTATACGTTGTCGGCCGTGTAAAAGAGACTGACCATAAAGACGGTCTTCGTGTACCAATAAGTCTCCACTTGATATAATGCCGCCTAGGACTTCCATGAACTGAGTCGCATCAGTCAGTGGGGACTGCATAACATTGGAATTAGAGATCGTCAATATCCTCCCGCCTGCAACATTGTTTCTGCCTCCTTTGACAAAGCTGCACCCATTAACGACTCGAAGAACCCAATGAAACGGATCCTTACTCCACAATCCCACACGTATCTCGATCAAAGGCACTTTACACACGACCCACCTGCCATCACGTTATCTCGGCAAACGAAGATTAAATACTCTTCCAACCTCCCATATTACCGTCCATCCGTTATCGGCCGCAGTTAGAGCGCGGCGTGGCGGTATAATGGCCTGCTGCCCATAATCCGAAGATCATCGATCTCACCAAAACGGAGAAACACATCGTCGCTGAAATGGTGATGTTAATGGAACAACTTTATCCCGTAATTAGCGGCGTTTCCACTTGAAGACATCGGTCCGCTCCTGCAATTTATCACCCGTGACATCTCACATTTGGAAGGCATCGATCAGAGGGCGACCTCACGCGCTCAGACGCATCTTAATGGTTGTTCATGAATAATTCATTGTCGTCCCCACCGATACGAGCCGAACGGACACATCCCATTCGATCCCATCCCATTCGGCGAGAGAGGGGGTATTGTTGACTAATTAAAAACTGGACTTTACCTCGATGTAGGCACAATCTAGATACAAAACGACTCAATTTCTTTCACTGTCTCAGATACGAGCGTCTTCTGTATTTGTTTGGCTGGACATGCGGTGCCCTTAACGATGTCCAGTATCTAAATGCGTGTCCCAAGTGGCCATGCTTGCGGGTCATAAAACTAAATGAGTCGTAGCCCAATGTGACATGTTCCGTGTCCAAGCGAACCATAAAGCTACTTCTAATGAGATAAAACCGATCGTCAACCCGATCGTCAGTGTCATCGGTGAGGCTGAGCTGTGTGGAGTGTGGCTGGCAACCGCAACTGCGGACACTGGTCAAACTGGTAATCGGGCCTAGCTGGGAATGCAACTGCTACAGCCGAGATGGACGGTGTAACAGCAGGTACACGGATCACAGTGCTGGGGCGTTGACTACACGACTAATGAGCGGGTTTAACGAGTGTGAGCGCATGGGAAATTGAACTTAAATTCGCCAATTTATCGCCGGAATGCAAAGCTGCCAGGTATCGTCGGAATGTCCATATATTTCGAGCTCAACTGAGTGACGTTCACACGAATATGAAACTAGTGGTATGCCACTGCGAGTTACATAGCGCATTGCACGTGTTGGTAGCTTGGAATTACAAGCAGGTCTTTAGATCTTTAGGCGGTCTTAGTGTAACTATGTTGCCATGTATGTACGTTCACAACTTGTCACTGTTTTGATTGGGAACGCTATCGGTCCAGTCGTCTTAAAAGGAAAGCGAATATGGTGTGTGTCCTTTTCCGAGATATGTAGAAAATGTGGAAGTCATGAAATTTCAATAAAATCGACAGTATATGGAACAAATACTTCATCGATCATTTGCTGGTCTTGCAATTGTCCGGGTTGGTGATTAAAATAAACCGCGCATACTGTGGGACTGAAAATCGAAAGACTTCTATATTAAGAGATTCTCAAAGTCTATAGCTCGCGTCATTATGGAAACAGATTAGTCAGTCAGAGCCAAGTTTTGTTGATCCATCACAGAGCCCACAGAATACACTACATTCTCTATGTGTACTTGTTGCGCTGTTTTGCTTGTTTTTGCATCTCACAGATTAATCCTGTATAAATCTGTAACCAGGAAGGCGGAGCTTGTTGTCGCAGTCAATTTAGTGGTTTTCAACTCAGTATTTCCAACTGACCATAGGTGAGGTCATGAAATTTGGGTCAAAACACGAATAAATGTGCTGAAACTTGATTTCTTCGTTCTGTTGCGGGGATTTTTCGCAGGGATAGTGTGAGAAATACAGCAGTACACGAGAAAATCAAGGCTTCTTCGAACGGAAAGATCTAAGCTTTAATGGTATGGCCACGAATGTCCACATCATCACGACTTGAATAAATTAAGTAGACTACCGCTTGCCAGACCCAGGATGAGGTGGTTGAACCAAGTTCAAAACTCGTCCGATCACGCTTGGATATAGTTCCTGATGAGTCAGAGCCGATGGGAGAAGAACGAGTTAGACATCTCTCTCGCGTGCGTTTAACATCGCAACCCTTTTAGTGGATCATGCGAGTCAGACGATCATGCAAGATTATTTCAATAAACAACAATATCATTATGTCAAGTACAAGGAGTGAATCCAAAATTTTAAATCTGGCACGAGATTTGATAAGATGTAATTTTCTGTAAGCAACTACTCAGGCAATGAGCCTATGCCACCCTAGTACAGTAAAAGCTGCCACAAGAGGACAGCAACCGCGCTCCTAGCTCATTTGTCCGAGAGATGTTCGTCCATGGGAATGTGTGAAACTTCAGTTCAATATTCACGGTCTTGGGAAATTGTCCGCTCAAGGGGATTGTCCGTCGAAGAGACCTGTCCGTAACAGGAGCTTTCACTGTTCTTAGTTCTATGCCGAATCGTATATTAACGAACTCATTTGTAAGATGTGATTGGGGGAGAGCTTGTCTGATCAGTATCGTTTGTCAGATCGGCAAACAGAAGAGCCTAATTGGCGATAACATCTGCGGGATAAGTCCCCTTAACATCGCTTATAAGATCTGCTCTGCCGTCTAGTGTGAGCGCCTGAAACCATTCGTGAATAAGCTTATTAGTCCTTATCAGTTTCAGGCCGGGGTTAGGTTAGGTTAGACACACTTAAGTCAAGTGCAGGTCCATTGTGGTACCACGCGGATCAATGGTATTTATTCCACAAACCAAAAAAAGGCCGGAGAAGTCCACCATAGACCAAATGTTCATATAACGGCAGGTCTTGCAAAAAAGAAACCCAAGGGATGTATATCGAAACCCACCAATTATTCGTCAATTTCTATCCCGCACATGAACGTAGAGACGAACTAGACTACTAGACAACGCCATGTCTAGTAATGACTCAACGTAGAAAGCTTTAACTTCGCGGTGGTGAAAGACTTCGTCTACCTCAGCTCCCTAGTAGACGGTACGAATACCAGTACCAGTACCTACCGTGATTAAGGCCAGAATAATTTTTGCCAATCACTATTTCTTTGGGCTCAAAGGCAATTGAGTAGTAGAGGCCTCTCTTGAAGGACGAAGCTGACACTATATAAAACCTTAATCATCCCTGCCCTGCACTATGGCGCGGAAACATGGACAATCTCAAGAGCAGGTGAAGAGAGAAAAGTTCTGGGTTCACTCCTTAGTCCTATTAATGATTCCGATCCTGATCGATATGAGCCCAGCAAAGCGTCTACAGATCCAACGCCTAAAGTGATGAGGTATGGAAAACATTGACCAAGCACAGACAACGTAGACGAAACCGATGGGGCACACAAATGGAGAAGGAGCTCAACCAACATGGCGTGCGAAGTTGGAAGTAGCTAGTTAAGGATCGTGTTAGCTGGAGAAACGTGTTGGGAGAGGCCCAGGTCCACCCCGGACTGTAGAGCCAGACGAACAAAATTATGGTCAGGCATTTTAAGCTGTTTCTTTTTTGAGACTGACGACATTATTTTCTGACATATTTTTATATATTTTTCTGTTTTGAGGTTGGTTTTGCTGTTGTTTGGATGTCATGAATAAACTCACATCGTTAAGGAGCAACGTTCACAAATTGTTTAAATTTGTTTTGAAAGAATATGGTACAATTAAAGCACCAGCTCAAAGCGAAGCATCATAAAATCCATCGGGTATTCATAGGGCATCGCCGTCGGGCGTCGCCATCGGGCATCGCCATCGGGCATCGCCATCTGGCATTGCCATCGGGTCGATGCAATCAGTGGTCCAAGCATTAATCAAATTTTGTTTGTTTCAATTTCAACCTCTTGAGAAAAACACCCTTTATTTGGATTAGGTTGATAGGGGAGGTGACTTAATTAATACTAGAACGCTGGAGTTCTTTCAAGGATGCAAATCAGAGAACTATGAGGGTGTGAATAGAGTTGTCCCTCAGATCACTGCAGCGGCCTCATTCAGGACGGCTGACTGCAAGCTGATTCAATCGACAAAGTCACAACCGAAAATATTATATTTCCTTTACTTATTTCATTCCTTTCCACCTTCCACCGGTATACCATCCTCCAGACACAGTCATCCCCTTAAAGTGAGTGCCAACCACCCAGTTACTCAGCATGTACACTTCAGGTAATCGATCAACTCACCTGTGTCATGCCCTTTCTATCAAACCCAACCGTCAGTAAACAACTGTTTCAGTCACTCCTTTTATGATCACCAACCTCAGACCCGCCCGCGCGGCACCAATCATCACCTGTGTGGTCCCTAAAAAAACACCGATCCTCCAACCTCACATTTCATCCCAAAAAACAAAGCGACCGTGAGATGACAAATCTTCACAGAATGACTCACTTGCAGGTCTCCTCGTGGACTCGTGACATGATCAATGAAAGTTACAAACGAAGAATCACAAAAATCGTCCGTCGCCATAAAAATAATCAAAATCCCACCCAAATGGCACACTTAACTGCGAACCTCCCCAACCAAGCGATACACGACACTCCGCAGAGCGTTGCGTGTTGGTTTGGTGAAGCATCAGAGTCCGCGAATGCAAACAAAAGATGTCCCGCCATAAAACCTAAGGAACGACATTAACAAGAAAACAATAAAAATCGTTAAATGACATTAACAAGCATCACGGAGTCCAAATTAATTAATTTACAATGCAAACATTTTATTTCCTCGATTATTGACTCCGGCGAATCGTCGGAGGACGGTGCGACGGAGACGGGGACGCAGAACGAGAGGCGAACGATCATCATCATCATCATCAACCAGACACGACGATCCACACCGCACAGCACGGGGTCCTTGGTTAATTGATAAAACAGGAAAAACAATTTCAGTATGATGTCCATTCGGCGAACGAGACACGCTGCACCAACGAAACCGAACCAGCAACGAGACACGAGAGGGAATCAATAAAATACCTGAATGCGTCTGCGTGGACAACAGAACTGTGTGTCCTTCTGGCCGAACTCACGGTTCCCAGGCACATTGATTGCAGCCACATAAATTGACCAAAGGTAATTGTCTCAATACCCCGCGTTGATTTTAATCAGACACCTTACTCCGCGATCGATTTTCGAGAAGTTGTGGAGGTCAGAAACGGGTGCTTTTGAAATGCACTGATGCTGAGTGAGCTTGGCGCTGAGATCTTCAGCTGGCCATGGCCTTTTGCTTGAATACAGCCCACGATCATCTCAAATTAACGCCACAATATGATAAGCGTCACATCAAGACCCGTCTGATTACCACTCGGAATGGAGTCCCGGACGTCCACGGCTCTACCGCTCGCTCTCCCTCACGATCAGCAGGAGGTCAAAGTCCATACATCAAAGTCGCCCCTTGTTGTGTGGTTTTATTGTTCGCCTGCGCTCAAGGCGCACGGTCACCGCAGCGCAGGGGCCCTTTTGAAATATGACTTATGGGCGTGTCCGTCCGTTTTGACAGAATCATATTCACGCTGGTAAAAGTGAAATAAACAAATGAAGGATCTGTCTGGTGGCGGTTGTGGAATGATACGGTCCACGGGGTCAATTGAGGTGTTCCGGTGTCTTGAACAACGGCCAAGAGGGAGAGACAGAAGAAGTGGTGGGTGCACAAGTGCTACCTGTTTTTATTTTTCGAGATGAGAGGGATACTCGCATTCGTTTCTTTATGATTTGTTGATGGAAGGAAGTGTGGATAAGTGGCTGATGGGTTCGAGAGGTTTGAAGCGATCCTCGTGCGGGCGAGTGGCTGCTAATGAGGTTGACCGAGTAACGAGAAACGAGAAACGCCCCAAAGGCCAATTTGTGGTTTTTGTGGTCATTTTTCACAGATCATTGTGGAGGATTCAATTATGCGAAGTGTGGAATGGACATCTTAGGGTGTTGAATTGATTATTGACGTGGAAAGGCAAATACCGAACGCCTTTATGATCTCGTATGGAAAAGAAGAGACGCAGTGGTGATAACATTGATTTATTCGGGTCCCACATTAAAGGCTTCAGTGTCAAGACATATCGTGGGAAAGTTATGCCTGTGTATATAAGTTAAGCCGGACGGTGCACACACATTATTGGAATCCTGTGGCTGCATTTGTGGAATGGAGGCTGATACTCTAATACTCTAATACTACTCCAGTTATAACTGTACGATGTTATGAACGAAAATATCAATAGGTATCCCTGATAATGAGGCATCCTGTGCCAGGTATCCATCCGCAGTTTGTTTGAGCAAGCGTTTCAAGCTTTAGCAGATGCTTAATGGTAGCGATAAGCATAGAGGGTGGATCGCCGAGAGGAAAGTGTACAGAGCTTGTACCCTTTCTTGGGAGCTCGACCTCTTCGCAATTCTCTGCAACGTCACAGTGTACGGGCACCTCCATTATTGGCATCTCGTAAACAGAGCGCCAGCAGTGAAGGGAAACCTTGGAGTTTAAAGTGACTGAGTTCAGAGATTGGATCGCTGCCTGGCAATGGGAATAGATAACGATATCTGCGCTTGATATAACATTGTTCTTAAGCCAGGACAGAGCTCCTTTTATCGCAACAGTTTCAGTTTGAAAAACGGAACAGTGATGCGGTAATCTCGGCACCCATACCACTGTATCCATCTTCCACCTGGTTTGAAGGTAGGTTGATCTGAATTGTTGCTCTTGACGTGAATTTACATTGTGCGTGTTTTCATCACTCTCACTCACCGGCAAGGCGATAATTTACATTATTTTACAATTTAAAGTCCCTTATTCATTAAAATGTATAACCTTATAACGGTATATTTTTCCCTTCTCCTATCCCATCCTCTTGATGAAGTCATAAGCTACAATAACGGCCTCAGTCACTTTGCTATAGGACGCACGGTTTTTGAGATATGAGCAAAGTAAGACCAACATTCATGATTTTTTCAATGCAGAAAAATCGACATCTGTAGGGGTTCTGACGGCTCGTATGGAATTTTCGACAGCTTATATCTCGAGAACGGTGCGTCCTACGAGAAAAAAGCAGTATTCTTTTTTGTAGCTCATGACTTGATCTGGAGGATGGCATTGGAAAATTTACCAAACTACCGTTATTTGGGCAATTTTTTTTAAAAAACAGGGAAATTTGTTTCTCTGGCGTAAATTATATGAAATTTTACATCCGCTTTGAAGGTAGGTTGATCTGAATTGTTGCTCTTGACGTGAATTTACATTGTGCGTGTTTCCATCACTCTCACTCACCGGCAAGGCGATAATTTACATTATTTTAAAACTTAAAGTCCCTTATTCATTAATTTTTATAACCTTATAACGGTATATTTTTTTGCCTTCTCCTATCCCATCCTCTAGATGAAGTCATAAGCTACAATAACGGCCTCAGTCACTTTGCTATAGGAGGCACGGTTTTTGAGATATGAGCAAAGTAAGACCAACATTCATGATTTTTTCAATGCAGAAAAATCGACATCTGTAGGGGTTCTGACGGCTCGTATGGAATTTTCGACAGCTTATATCTCGAGAACGGTGCGTCCTACGAGAAAAAAGCAGTATTCTTTTTTGTAGCTCATGACTTGATCTAGAGGATGGCATTGGAAAATTTACCAAACTACCGTTATTTGGGCAAATTTTGGAAAAAAACAGGGAAATTTGTTTCTCTGGCGTAAATTATATGAAATTTTACATCCGCTTTGAAGGTAGGTTGATCTGAATTGTTGCTCTTGACGTGAATTTACATTGTGCGTGTTTTCATCACTCTCACTCACCGACAAGGCGATAATTTACATTATTTTACAACTTAAAGTCCCTTATTCATTAAAATTTATAACCTTATAACGGTATATTTTTCCCTTCTCCTATCCCATCCTCTAGATGAAGTCATAAGCTACAATAACGGCCTCAGTCACTTTGCTATAGGACGCACGGTTTTTGAGATATGAGCAAAGTAAGACCAACATTCATGATTTTTTCAATGCAGAAAAATCGACATCTGTAGGGGTTCTGACGGCTCGTATGGAATTTCCGACAGCTTATATCTCGAGAGCGGTGCGTCCTACGAGAAAAAAGCAGTATACTTTTTTGTAGCTCATGACTTGATCTAGTGGATGGCATTGGAAAATTTACCAAACTACCGTTATTTGGGCAAATTTTTGAAAAAAAAACAGGGAAATTTGTTTCTCTGGCGTAAATTATATGAAATTTTGCATCCGCTTTGAAGGTAGGTTGATCTGAATTGTTGCTCTTGACGTGAATTTACATTGTGCGTGTTTCCATCACTCTCACTCACCGGCAAGGCGATAATTTACATTATTTTAAAACTTAAAGTCCCTTATTCATTAATTTTTATAACCTTATAACGGTATATTTTTTTGCCTTCTCCTATCCCATCCTCTAGATGAAGTCATAAGCTACAATAACGGCCTCAGTCACTTTGCTATAGGAGGCACGGTTTTTGAGATATGAGCAAAGTAAGACCAACATTCATGATTTTTTCAATGCAGAAAAATCGACATCTGTAGGGGTTCTGACGGCTCGTATGGAATTTTCGACAGCTTATATCTCGAGAACGGTGCGTCCTACGAGAAAAAAGCAGTATACTTTTTTGTAGCTCATGACTTGATCTAGAGGATGGCATTGGGAAATTTACCAAACTACCGTTATTTGGGCACATTTTTGAAAAAAACAGGGAAATTTGTTTCTCCGGCGTAAATTATATGAAATTTTGCATCCACTTTGAAGGTAGGTTGATCTGAATTGTTGCTCTTGACGTGAATTTACATTGTGCGTGTTTTCATCACTCTCACTCACCGGCAAGGCGATAATTTACATTATTTTACAACTTAAAGTCTCTTATTCATTAAAATTTATGACCTTATAACGGTAAATTTTCCCTTCTCCTATCCCATCCTCTAGATGAAGTCATAAGCTACAATAACGGCCTAAGTCACTTTGCTATAGGACGCACGGTTTTTGAGATATGAGCAAAGTAAGACCAACATTCATGATTTTTTCAATGCAGAAAAATCGACATCTGTAGGGGTTCTGACGGCTCGTATGGAATTTTCGACAGCTTATATCTCGAGAACGGTGCTTCCTACGAGAAAAAAGCAGTATACTTTTTTGTAGCTCATGACTTGATCTAGAGGATGGCATTGGAAAATCTACCAAACTACCGTTATTTGGGCACATTTTTGAAAAAAACAGGGAAATTTGTTTCTCTGGCGTAAATTATATGAAATTTTACATCCGCTTTGAAGGTAGGTTGATCTGAATTGTTGCTCTTGACGTGAATTTACATTGTGCGTGTTTTCATCACTCTCACTCACCGGCAAGGCGATAATTTACATTATTTTACAATTTAAAGCCCCTTATTCATTAAAATGTATAACCTTATAACGGTATATTTTTCCCTTCTCCTATCCCATCCTCTAGATGAAGTCATAAGCTACAATAACGGCCTCAGTCACTTTGCTATAGGACGCACGGTTTTTGAGATATGAGCAAAGTAAGACCAACATTCATGATTTTTTCAATGCAGAAAAATCGACATCGGTAGGGGTTCTGACGGCTCGTATGGAATTTTCGACAGCTTATATCTCGAGAACGGTGCGTCCTACGAGAAAAAAGCAGTATTCTTTTTTGTAGCTCATGACTTGATCTAGAGGATGGCATTGGAAAATTTACCAAACTACCGTTATTTGGGCAAATTTTTGAAAAAAACAGGGAAATTTGTTTCTCTGGCGTAAATTATATGAAATTTTACATCCGCTTTGAAGGTAGGTTGATCTGAATTGTTGCTCTTGACGTGAATTTACATTGTGCGTGTTTTCATCACTCTCACTCACCAGCAAGGCGATAATTTACATTATTTTACAACTTAAAGTCTCTTATTCATTAAAACTTATGACCTTATAACGGTATATTTTCCCTTCTCCTATCCCATTCTCTAGATGAAGTCATAAGCTACAATAACGGCCCCAGTCACTTTGCTGTAGGACGCACGGTTTTTGAGATATGAGCAAAGTAAGACCAACATTCATGATTTTTTCAATGCAGAAAAATCGACATCTGTAGGGGTTCTGACGGCTCGTATGGAATTTTCGACAGCTTATATCTCGAGAATGGTGCGTCCTACGAGAAAAAAGCAGTATTCTTTTTTGTAGCTCATGACTTGATCTGGAGGATGGCATTGGAAAATTTACCAAACTACCGTTATTTGGGCAATTTTTTTTAAAAAACAGGGAAATTTGTTTCTCTGGCGTAAATTATATGAAATTTTACATCCGCTTTGAAGGTAGGTTGATCTGAATTGTTGCTCTTGACGTGAATTTACATTGTGCGTGTTTTCATCACTCTCACTCACCGGCAAGGCGATAATTTACATTATTTTACAACTTAAAGTCCCTTGTTCATTAAATTTTATAACCTTATAACGGTATATTTTCCCTTCTCCTATCCCATCCTCTAAATGAAGTCATAAGCTACAATAACGGCCTCAGTCACTTTGCTATGGGAGGCACGGTTTTTGAGATATGAGCAAAGTAAGACCAACATTCATGATTTTTTCAATGCAGAAAAATCGACATCTGTAGGGGTTCTGGCGGCTCGTATGGAATTTTCGCCAGCTTATATCTCGAGAGCGGTGCGTCCTACGAGAAAAAAGCAGTATACTTTTTTGTAGCTCATGACTTGATCTAGTGGATGGCATTGGAAAATTTACCACACTACCGTTATTTGGGCAAATTTTTGAAAAAAAAACAGGGAAATTTGTTTCTCTGGCGTAAATTATATGAAATTTTGCATCCGCTTTGAAGGTAGGTTGATCTGAATTGTTGCTCTTGACGTGAATTTACATTGTGCGTGTTTTCATCACTCCCACTCGCCGGCAAGGCGATAATTTACATTATTTTAAAACTTAAAGTCCCTTATTCATTAAATTTAATAACCTTATAACGGTATATTTTTTTGCCTTCTCCTATCCGATCCTCTAGATGAAGTCATAAGCTGCAATAGCGGCCTCAGTCACTTTGCTATAGGACGCACGGTTCTTGAGATATGTGCAAAGTAAGACCAACATTCATGATTTTTTCAATGCAGAAAAATCGACATCTGTAGGGGTTCTGACGGCTCGTATGGAATTTTCGACAGCTTATATCTCGAGAACGGTGCGTCCTACGAGAAAAAAGCAGTATACTTTTTTGTAGCTCATGACTTGATCTAGAGGATGGCATTGGGAAATTTACCAAACTACCGTTATTTGGGCAAATTTTTGAAAAAAAAACAGGGAAATTTGTTTCTCTGGCGTAAATTATATGAAATTTTGCATCCGCTGTGAAGGTAGGTTGATCTGAATTGTTGCTCTTGACGTGAATTTACATTGTGCGTGTTTTCATCACTCCCACTCGCCGGCAAGGCGATAATTTACATTATTTTAAAACTTAAAGTCCCTTATTCATTAAATTTAATAACCTTATAACGGTATATTTTTTTGCCTTCTCCTATCCCATCCTCTAGATGAAGTCATAAGCTACAATAACGGCCTCAGTCACTTTGCTATAGGACGCACGGTTTTTGAGATATGAGCAAAGTAAGACCAACATTCATGATTTTTTCAATGCAGAAAAATCGACATCTGTAGGGGTTCTGGCGGCTCGTATGGAATTTTCGACAGCTTATATCTCGAGAACGGTGCGTCCTACGAGAAAAAAGCAGTATTCTTTTTTGTAGCTCATGACTTGATCTAGAGGATGGCATTGGAAAATTTACCAAACTACCGTTATTTGGGCAAATTTTTGAAAAAAACAGGGAAATTTGTTTCTCTGGCGTAAATTATATGAAATTTTACATCCGCTTTGAAGGTAGGTTGATCTGAATTGTTGCTCTTGACGTGAATTTACATTGTGCGTGTTTTCATCACTCTCACTCACCGGCAAGGCGATAATTTACATTATTTTAAAACTTAAAGTCCCTTATTCATTAAAATTTATAACCTTATAACGGTATATTTTTCCCTTCTCCTATCTTATTCTCTGAATTGTTGCTCTTGACGTGAATTTACATTGTGCGTGTTTTAATCACTCTCACTCACCGGCAAGGCGATAATTTACATTATTTTAAAACTTAAAGTCCCTTATTCATTAAAATTTATAACCTTATAACGGTATATTTTTCCCTTCTCCTATCCCATCCTCTAGATGAAGTCATAAGCTACAATAACGGCCTCAGTCACTTTGCTATAGGACGCACGGTTTTTGAGATATGAGCGAAGTAAGACCAACATTCATGATTTTTTCAATGCAGAAAAATCGACATCTGTAGGGGTTCTGACGGCTCGTATGGAATTTTCGACAGCTTATATCTCGAGAACGGTGCGTCCTACGAGAAAAAAGCAGTATTCTTTTTTGTAGCTCATGACTTGATCTAGAGGATGGCATTGGAAAATCTACCAAACTACCGTTATTTGGGCACATTTTTGAAAAAAACAGGGAAATTTGTTTCTCTGGCGTAAATTATATGAAATTTTACATCCGCTTTGAAGGTAGGTTGTTCTGAATTGTTGCTCTTGACGTGAATTTACATTGTGCGTGTTTTCATCACTCTCACTCACCGGCAAGGCGATAATTTACATTATTTTACAACTTAAAGTCTCTTATTCATTAAAATTTATGACCTTATAACGGTAAATTTTCCCTTCTCCTATCCCATCCTCTAGATGAAGTCATAAGCTACAATAACGGCCTCAGTCACTTTGCTATAGGAGGCACGGTTTTTGAGATATGAGCAAAGTAAGACCAACATTCATGATTTTTTAATGCAGAAAAATCGACATCTGTAGGGGTTCTGACGGCTCGTATGGAATTTTCGACAGCTTATATCTCGAGAACGGTGCGTCCTACGAGAAAAAAGCAGTATACTTTTTTGTAGCTCATGACTTGATCTAGAGGATGGCATTGGGAAATTTACCAAACTACCGTTATTTGGGCAAATTTTTGAAAAAAAAACAGGGAAATTTGTTTCTCTGGCGTAAATTATATGAAATTTTGCATCCGCTGTGAAGGTAGGTTGATCTGAATTGTTGCTCTTGACGTGAATTTACATTGTGCGTGTTTCCATCACTCTCACTCACCGGCAAGGCGATAATTTACATTATTTTACAACTTAAAGTCTCTTATTCATTAAAATTTATGACCTTATAACGGTAAATTTTCCCTTCTCCTATCCCATCCTCTAGATGAAGTCATAAGCTACAATAACGGCCTCAGTCACTTTGCTATAGGAGGCACGGTTTTTGAGATATGAGCAAAGTAAGACCAACATTCATGATTTTTTCAATGCAGAAAAATCGACATCTGTAGGGGTTCTGGCGGCTCGTATGGAATTTTCGCCAGCTTATATCTCGAGAGCGGTGCGTCCTACGAGAAAAAAGCAGTATACTTTTTTGTAGCTCATGACTTGATCTAGTGGATGGCATTGGAAAATTTACCACACTACCGTTATTTGGGCAAATTTTTGAAAAAAAAACAGGGAAATTTGTTTCTCTGGCGTAAATTATATGAAATTTTGCATCCGCTTTGAAGGTAGGTTGATCTGAATTGTTGCTCTTGACGTGAATTTACATTGTGCGTGTTTTCATCACTCTCACTCACCGGCAAGGCGATAATTTACATTATTTTACAACTTAAAGTCCCTTATTCATTAAAATTTATTACCTTATAACGGTATATTTTTCCCTTCTCCTATCCCATCCTCTAGATGAAGTCATAAGCTACAATAACGGCCTCAGTCACTTTGCTATAGGACGCACGGTTTTTGAGATATGAGCAAAGTAAGACGTGCTCACGTGAGTTGACGTGAATTTACATTGTGCGTGTTTTCATCACTCCCACTCGCCGGCAAGGCGATAATTTACATTATTTTAAAACTTAAAGTCCCTTATTCATTAAATTTAATAACCTTATAACGGTATATTTTTTTGCCTTCTCCTATCCCATCCTCTAGATGAAGTCATAAGCTACAATAACGGCCTCAGTCACTTTGCTATAGGACGCACGGTTTTTGAGATATGAGCAAAGTAAGACCAACATTCATGATTTTTTCAATGCAGAAAAATCGACATCTGTAGGGGTTCTGGCGGCTCGTATGGAATTTTCGACAGCTTATATCTCGAGAACGGTGCTTCCTACGAGAAAAAAGCAGTATACTTTTTTGTAGCTCATGACTTGATCTAGAGGATGGCATTGGAAAATTTACCACACTACCGTTATTTGGGCAAATTTTTGAAAAAAACAGGGAAATTTGTTTTTCTGGCATAAATTATATGAAATTTTACATCCGCTTTGAAGGTAGGTTGATCTGAATTGTTGATCTTGACGTGAATTTACATTGTGCGTGTTTTCATCACTCTCACTCACCGGCAAGGCGATAATTTACATTATTTTAAAACTTAAAGTCCCTTATTCATTAAAATTTATAACCTTATAACGGTATATTTTTCCTTCTCCTATCCCATCCTCTAGATGAAGTCATAAGCTGCAATAGCGGCCTCAGTCACTTTGCTATAGGACGCACGGTTCTTGAGATATGTGCAAAGTAAGACCAACATTCATGATTTTTTCAATGCAGAAAAATCGACATCTGTAGGGGTTCTGACGGCTCGTATGGAATTTTCGACAGCTTATATCTCGAGAACGGTGCGTCCTACGAGAAAAAAGCAGTATACTTTTTTGTAGCTCATGACTTGATCTAGAGGATGGCATTGGAAAATTTACCACACTACCGTTATTTGGGCAAATTTTTGAAAAAAACAGGGAAATTTGTTTTTCTGGCATAAATTATATGAAATTTTACATCCGCTTTGAAGGTAGGTTGATCTGAATTGTTGATCTTGACGTGAATTTACATTGTGCGTGTTTTCATCACTCTCACTCACCGGCAAGGCGATAATTTACATTATTTTAAAACTTAAAGTCCCTTATTCATTAAAATTTATAACCTTATAACGGTATATTTTTCCTTCTCCTATCCCATCCTCTAGATGAAGTCATAAGCTGCAATAGCGGCCTCAGTCACTTTGCTATAGGACGCACGGTTTTTGAGATATGAGCAAAGTAAGACCAACATTCATGATTTTTTCAATGCAGAAAAATCGACATCTGTAGGGGTTCTGACGGCTCGTATGGAATTTTCGACAGCTTATATCTCGAGAACGGTGCGTCCTACGAGAAAAAAGCAGTATACTTTTTTGTAGCTCATGACTTGATCTAGAGGATGGCATTGGGAAATTTACCAAACTACCGTTATTTGGGCAAATTTTTGAAAAAAAAACAGGGAAATTTGTTTCTCTGGCGTAAATTATATGAAATTTTGCATCCGCTGTGAAGGTAGGTTGATCTGAATTGTTGCTCTTGACGTGAATTTACATTGTGCGTGTTTCCATCACTCTCACTCACCGGCAAGGCGATAATTTACATTATTTTAAAACTTAAAGTCCCTTATTCATTAAATTTTATAACCTTATAACCTTATAACGGTATATTTTTCCCTTCTCCTATCCCATCCTCTAGATGAAGTCATAAGCTACAATAACGGCCTCAGTCACTTTGCTATAGGACGCACGGTTTTTGAGATATGAGCGAAGTAAGACCAACATTCATGATTTTTTCAATGCAGAAAAATCGACATCTGTAGGGGTTCTGACGGCTCGTATGGAATTTTCGACAGCTTATATCTCGAGAACGGTGCGTCCTACGAGAAAAAAGCAGTATTCTTTTTTGTAGCTCATGACTTGATCTAGAGGATGGCATTGGAAAATTTACCAAACTACCGTTATTTGGGCAAATTTTTGAAAAAAACAGGGAAATTTGTTTCTCTGGCGTAAATTATATGAAATTTTACATCCGCTTTGAAGGTAGCTTGATCTGAATTGTTGCTCTTGACGTGAATTTACATTGTGCGTGTTTTCATCACTCTCACTCACCGGCAAGGCGATAATTTACATTATTTTAAAACTTAAAGTCCCTTATTCATTAAAATTTATAACCTTATAACGGTATATTTTTCCCTTCTCCTATCTTATTCTCTGAATTGTTGCTCTTGACGTGAATTTACATTGTGCGTGTTTTCATCACTCTCACTCACCGGCAAGGCGATAATTTACATTATTTTAAAACTTAAAGTCCCTTATTCATTAAAATTTATAACCTTATAACGGTATATTTTTCCCTTCTCCTATCCCATCCTCTAGATGAAGTCATAAGCTACAATAACGGCCTCAGTCACTTTGCTATAGGACGCACGGTTTTTGAGATATGAGCGAAGTAAGACCAACATTCATGATTTTTTCAATGCAGAAAAATCGACATCTGTAGGGGTTCTGACGGCTCGTATGGAATTTTCGACAGCTTATATCTCGAGAACGGTGCGTCCTACGAGAAAAAAGCAGTATACTTTTTTGTAGCTCATGACTTGATCTAGAGGATGGCATTGGAAAATTTACCAAACTACCGTTATTTGGGCAAATTTTTGAAAAAAACAGGGAAATTTGTTTCTCCGGCGTAAATTATATGAAATTTTGCATCCACTTTGAAGGTAGGTTGATCTGAATTGTTGCTCTTGACGTGAATTTACATTGTGCGTGTTTTCATCACTCTCACTCACCGGCAAGGCGATAATTTACATTATTTTACAACTTAAAGTCTCTTATTCATTAAAATGTATGACCTTATAACGGTAAATTTTCCCTTCTCCTATCCCATCCTCTAGATGAAGTCATAAGCTACAATAACGGCCTCAGTCACTTTGCTATAGGACGCACGGTTTTTGAGATATGAGCAAAGTAAGACCAACATTCATGATTTTTTCAATGCAGAAAAATCGACATCTGTAGGGGTTCTGACGGCTCGTATGGAATTTTCGACAGCTTATATCTCGAGAACGGTGCGTCCTACGAGAAAAAAGCAGTATTCTTTTTTGTAGCTCATGACTTGATCTAGAGGATGGCATTGGAAAATTTACCAAACTACCGTTATTTGGGCAAATTTTTGAAAAAAAACAGGGAAATTTGTTTCTCCGGCGTAAATTATATGAAATTTTGCATCCACGTTGAAGGTAGGTTGATCTGATCATAAGCTACAATAACGGCCTCAGTCACTTTGCTATAGGACGCACGGTTTTTGAGATATGAGCGAAGTAAGACCAACATTCATGATTTTTTCAATGCAGAAAAATCGACATCTGTAGGGGTTCTGACGGCTCGTATGGAATTTTCGACAGCTTATATCTCGAGAACGGTGCGTCCTACGAGAAAAAAGCAGTATTCTTTTTTGTAGCTCATGACTTGATCTAGAGGATGGCATTGGAAAATTTACCAAACTACCGTTATTTGGGCAAATTTTTGAAAAAAAACAGGGAATTTTGTTTCTCCGGCGTAAATTATATGAAATTTTGCATCCACTTTGAAGGTAGGTTGATCTGAATTGTTGCTCTTGACGTGAACTTACATTGTGCGTGTTTTCATCACTCTCACTCACCGGCAAGGCGATAATTTACATTATTTTACAACTTAAAGTCTCTTATTCATTAAAATGTATGACCTTATAACGGTAAATTTTCCCTTCTCCTATCCCATCCTCTAGATGAAGTCATAAGCTACAATAACGGCCTCAGTCACTTTGCTATAGGACGCACGGTTTTTGAGATATGAGCAAAGTAAGACCAACATTCATGATTTTTTCAATGCAGAAAAATCGACATCTGTAGGGGTTCTGACGGCTCGTATGGAATTTTCGACAGCTTATATCTCGAGAACGGTGCGTCCTACGAGAAAAAAGCAGTATTCTTTTTTGTAGCTCATGACTTGATCTAGAGGATGGCATTGGAAAATTTACCAAACTACCGTTATTTGGGCAAATTTTTGAAAAAAAACAGGGAAATTTGTTTCTCCGGCGTAAATTATATGAAATTTTGCATCCACGTTGAAGGTAGGTTGATCTGAATTGTTGCTCTTGACGTGAATTTACATTGTGCGTGTTTTCATCACTCTCACTCACCGGCAAGGCGATAATTTACATTATTTTACAACTTAAAGTCTCTTATTCATTAAAATTTATGACCTTATAACGGTAAATTTTCCCTTCTCCTATCCCATCCTCTAGATGAAGTCATAAGCTACAATAACGGCTTCAGCCACTTTGCTATAGGACGCACGGTTTTTGAGATATGAGCAAAGTAAGACCAACATTCATGATTTTTTCAATGCAGAAAAATCGACATCTGTAGGGGTTCTGGCGGCTCGTATGGAATTTTCGACAGCTTATATCTCGAGAACGGTGCGTCCAACGAGAAAAAAGCAGTACACTTTTTTGTAGCTCATGACTTGATCTAGAGGAAGTCATAATCTACAATAACGGCCTCAGTCACTTTGCTATGGGAGGCACGGTTTTTGAGATATGAGCAAAGTAAGACCAACATTCATGATTTTTTCAATGCAGAAAAATCGACATCTGTAGGGGTTCTGGCGGCTCGTATGGAATTTTCGACAGCTTATATCTCGAGAACGGTGCTTCCTACGACAAAAAAGCAGTATACTTTTTTGTAGCTCATGACTTGATCTAGAGGATGGCATTGGAAAATTTACCACACTACCGTTATTTGGGCAAATTTTTGAAAAAAAAAACAGGGAAATTTGTTTTTCTGGCATAAATTATATGAAATTTTACATCCGCTTTGAAGGTAGGTTGATCTGAATTGTTGATCTTGACGTGAATTTACATTGTGCGTGTTTTCATCACTCTCACTCACCGGCAAGGCGATAATTTACATTATTTTAAAACTTAAAGTCCCTTATTCATTAAAATTTATAACCTTATAACGGTATATTTTTCCCTTCTCCTATCCCATCCTCTAGATGAAGTCATAAGCTACAATAACGGCCTCAGTCACTTTGCTATAGGACGCACGGTTTTTGAGATATGAGCAAAGTAAGACCAACATTCATGATTTTTTCAATGCAGTCTCTTATTCATTAAAATTTATGACCTTATAACGGTAAATTTTCCCTTCTCCTATCCCATCCTCTAGATGAAGTCATAAGCTACAATAACAGCCTCAGTCACTTTGCTATAGGACGCACGGTTTTTGAGATATGAGCAAAGTAAGACCAACATTCATGATTTTTTCAATGCAGAAAAATCGACATCTGTAGGGGTTCTGGCGGCTCGTATGGAATTTTCGACAGCTTATATCTCGAGAACGGTGCGTCCTACGAGAAAAAAGCAGTATTCTTTTTTGTAGCTCATGACTTGATCTAGAGGATGGCATTGGAAAATTTACCAAACTACCGTTATTTGGGCAAATTTTTGAAAAAAACAGGGAAATTTGTTTCTCCGGCGTAAATTATATGAAATTTTGCATCCACGTTGAAGGTAGGTTGATCTGAATTGTTGCTCTTGACGTGAATTTACATTGTGCGTGTTTTCATCACTCTCACTCACCGGCAAGGCGATAATTTACATTATTTTACAACTTAAAGTCTCTTATTCATTAAAATTTATGACCTTATAACGGTAAATTTTCCCTTCTTCTATCCCATCCTCTAGATGAAGTCATAAGCTACAATAACGGCCTCAGTCACTTTGCTATAGGACGCACGGTTTTTGAGATATGAGCAAAGTAAGACCAACATTCATGATTTTTTCAATGCAGAAAAATCGACATCTGTAGGGGTTCTGACGGCTCGTGTGGAATTTTCGACAGCTTATATCTCGAGAACGGTGCGTCTTACGAGAAAAAAGCAGTATTCTTTTTTGTAGCTCATGACTTGATCTAGAGGATGGCATTGGAAAATTTACCAAACTACCGTTATTTGGGCAAATTTTTGAAAAAAACAGGGAAATTTGTTTCTCCGGCGTAAATTATATGAAATTTTGCATCCACTTTGAAGGTAGGTTGATCTGAATTGTTGCTCTTGACGTGAATTTACATTGTGCGTGTTTTCATCACTCTCACTCACCGGCAAGGCGATAATTTACATTATTTTACAACTTAACGTCTCTTATTCATTAAAATTTATGACCTTATAACGGTAAATTTTCCCTTCTCCTATCCCATCCTCTAGATGAAGTCATAAGCTACAATAACGGCCTCAGTCACTTTGCTATAGGAGGCACGGTTTTTCAGATATGAGCAAAGTAAGACCAACATTCATGATTTTTTCAATGCAGAAAAATCGACATCTGTAGGGGTTCTGGCGGCTCGTATGGAATTTTCGACAGCTTATATCTCGAGAACGGTGCTTCCTACGAGAAAAAAGCAGTATACTTTTTTGTAGCTCATGACTTGATCTAGAGGATGGCATTGGAAAATTTACCACACTACCGTTATTTGGGCAAATTTTTGAAAAAAAAACAGGGAAATTTGTTTTTCTGGCATAAATTATATGAAATTTTACATCCGCTTTGAAGGTAGGTTGATCTGAATTGTTGATCTTGACGTGAATTTACATTGTGCGTGTTTTCATCACTCTCACTCACCGGCAAGGCGATAATTTACATTATTTTACAACTTAAAGTCCCTTATTCATTAAAATTTATTACCTTATAACGGTATATTTTTCCCTTCTCCTATCCCATCCTCTAGATGAAGTCATAAGCTACAATAACGGCCTCAGTCACTTTGCTATAGGAGGCACGGTTTTTCAGATATGAGCAAAGTAAGACCAACATTCATGATTTTTTCAATGCAGAAAAATCGACATCTGTAGGGGTTCTGGCGGCTCGTATGGAATTTTCGACAGCTTATATCTCGAGAACGGTGCTTCCTACGAGAAAAAAGCAGTATACTTTTTTGTAGCTCATGACTTGATCTAGAGGATGGCATTGGAAAATTTACCACACTACCGTTATTTGGGCAAATTTTTGAAAAAAAAAAAAACAGGGAAATTTGTTTTTCTGGCATAAATTATATGAAATTTTACATCCGCTTTGAAGGTAGGTTGATCTGAATTGTTGATCTTGACGTGAATTTACATTGTGCGTGTTTTCATCACTCTCACTCACCGGCAAGGCGATAATTTACATTATTTTAAAACTTAAGGTCCCTTATTCTTTAAAATTTATAACCTTATAACGGTATATTTTTCCCTTCTCCTATCCCATCCTCTAGATGAAGTCATAAGCTACAATAACGGCCTCAGTCACTTTGCTATAGGACGCACGGTTTTTGAGATATGAGCAAAGTAAGACCAACATTCATGATTTTTTCAATGCAGAAAAATCGACATCTGTAGGGGTTCTGACGGCTCGTATGGAATTTTCGACAGCTTATATCTCGAGAACGGTGCGTCCTACGAGAAAAAAGCAGTATACTTTTTTGTAGCTCATGACTTGATCTAGAGGATGGCATTGGAAAATCTACCAAACTACCGTTATTTGGGCACATTTTTGAAAAAAACAGGGAAATTTGTTTCTCTGGCGTAAATTATATGAAATTTTGCATCCGCTTTGAAGGTAGGTTGATCTGAATTGTTGCTCTTGACGTGAATTTATATTGCGCGTGTTTTCATCACTCTCACTCACCGGCAAGGCGATAATTTACATTATTTTACAACTTAAAGTCCCTTATTCATTAAAATTTATAACCTTATAACGGTACATTTTTCCCTTCTCCTATCCCATCCTCTAGATGAAGTCATAAGCTACAATAACGGCCTCAGTCACTTTGCTATAGGACGCACGGTTTTTGAGATATGAGCAAAGTAAGACCAACATTCATGATTTTTTCAATGCAGAAAAATCGACATCTGTAGGGGTTCTGACGGCTCGTGTGGAATTTTCGACAGCTTATATCTCGAGAACGGTGCGTCCTACGAGAAAAAAGCAGTATTCTTTTTTGTAGCTCATGACTTGATCTAGAGGATGGCATTGGAAAATTTACCAAACTACCGTTATTTGGGCAAATTTTTGAAAAAAAACAGGGAAATTTGTTTCTCTGGCGTAAATTATATGAAATTTTGCATCCGCTGTGAAGGTAGGTTGATCTGAATTGTTGCTCTTGACGTGAATTTACATTGTGCGTGTTTCCATCACTCTCACTCACCGGCAAGGCGATAATTTACATTATTTTAAAACTTAAAGTCCCTTATTCATTAAATTTTATAACCTTATAACGGTATATTTTTCCCTTCTCCTATCCCATCCTCTAGATGAAGTCATAAGCTACAATAACGGCCTCAGTTGCATTGGAAAATCTACCAAACTACCGTTATTTGGGCAAATTTTTGAAAAAAACAGGGAAATTTGTTTCTCTGGCGTAAATTATATGAAATTTTGCATCCGCTTTGAAGGTAGGTTGATCTGAATTGTTGCTCTTGACGTGAATTTACATTGTGCGTGTTTTCATCACTCTCACTCACCGGCAAGGCGATAATTCACATTATTTTACAACTTAAAGTCCCTTATTCATTAAAATGTATAACCTTATAACGGTATATTTTTCCCTTCTCCTATCCCATCCTCTAGATGAAGTCATAAGCTACAATAACGGCCTCAGTCACTTTGCTATAGGACGCACGGTTTTTGAGATATGAGCAAAGTAAGACCAACATTCATGATTTTTTCAATGCAGTCTCTTATTCATTAAAATTTATGACCTTATAACGGTAAATTTTCCCTTCTCCTATCCCATCCTCTAGATGAAGTCATAAGCTACAATAACGGCCTCAGTCACTTTGCTATAGGACGCACGGTTTTTGAGATATGAGCAAAGTAAGACCAACATTCATGATTTTTTCAATGCAGAAAAATCGACATCTGTAGGGGTTCTGACGGCTCGTGTGGAATTTTCGACAGCTTATATCTCGAGAACGGTGCGTCCTACGAGAAAAAAGCAGTATTCTTTTTTGTAGCTCATGACTTGATCTAGAGGATGGCATTGGAAAATTTACCAAACTACCGTTATTTGGGCAAATTTTTGAAAAAAAACAGGGAAATTTGTTTCTCTGGCGTAAATTATATGAAATTTTGCATCCGCTGTGAAGGTAGGTTGATCTGAATTGTTGCTCTTGACGTGAATTTACATTGTGCGTGTTTCCATCACTCTCACTCACCGGCAAGGCGATAATTTACATTATTTTAAAACTTAAAGTCCCTTATTCATTAAATTTTATAACCTTATAACGGTATATTTTTCCCTTCTCCTATCCCATCCTCTAGATGAAGTCATAAGCTACAATAACGGCCTCAGTTGCATTGGAAAATCTACCAAACTACCGTTATTTGGGCAAATTTTTGAAAAAAACAGGGAAATTTGTTTCTCTGGCGTAAATTATATGAAATTTTGCATCCGCTTTGAAGGTAGGTTGATCTGAATTGTTGCTCTTGACGTGAATTTACATTGTGCGTGTTTTCATCACTCTCACTCACCGGCAAGGCGATAATTCACATTATTTTACAACTTAAAATCCCTTATTCATTAAAATGTATAACCTTATAACGGTATATTTTTCCCTTCTCCTATCCCATCCTCTAGATGAAGTCATAAGCTACAATAACGGCCTCAGTCACTTTGCTATAGGAGGCACGGTTTTTGAGATATGAGCAAAGTAAGACCAACATTCATGATTTTTTCAATGCAGAAAAATCGACATCTGTAGGGGTTCTGACGGCTCGTATGGAATTTTCGACAGCTTATATCTCGAGAACGGTGCGTCCTACGAGAAGAAAGCAGTATACTTTTTTGTAGCTCATGACTTGATCTAGAGGATGGCATTGAAAAATTTACCAAACTACCGTTATTTGGGCAAATTTTTGAAAAAAAACAGGGAAATTTGTTTCTCCGGCGTAAATTATATGAAATTTTACATCCGCTTTGAAGGTAGGTTGATCTGAATTGTTGCTCTTGACGTGAATTTACATTGTGCGTGTTTTCATCAAGGCGGTAATTTATTTTACAACTTAAAGTCCCTTATTCATTAAAATGTATAACCTTATAACGGTATATTTTTCCCTTCTCCTATCCCATCCTCTAGATGAAGTCATAAGCTACAATAACGGCCTCAGTCACTTTGCTATGGGAGTCACGGTTTTTGAGATATGAGCAAAGTAAGACCAACATTCATGATTTTTTCAATGCAGAAAAATCGACATCTGTAGGGGTTCTGACGGCTCGTATGGAATTTTCGACAGTTTATATCTCGAGAACGGTGCGTCCTACGAGAAAAAAGCAGTATACTTTTTTGTAGCTCATGACTTGATCTAGAGGATGGCATTGAAAAATTTACCAAACTACCGTTATTTGGGCAAATTTTTGAAAAAAACAGGGAAATTTGTTTCTCTGGCGTAAATTATATGAAATTTTGCATCCGCTTTGAAGGTAGGTTGATCTGAATTGTTGCTCTTGACGTGAATTTACATTGTGCGTGTTTTCATCACTCTCACTCACCGGCAAGGCGATAATTCACATTATTTTACAACTTAAAGTCCCTTATTCGTTAAAATGTATAACTTTATAACGGTATATTTTTCCCTTCTCCTATCCCATCCTCTAGATGAAGTCATAAGCTACAATAACGGCCTCAGTCACTTTGCTATAGGACGCACGGTTTTTGAGATATGAGCAAAGTAAGACCAACATTCATGATTTTTTCAATGCAGTCTCTTATTCATTAAAATTTATGACCTTATAACGGTAAATTTTCCCTTCTCCTATCCCATCCTCTAGACGAAGTCATAAGCTACAATAACGGCCTCAGTCACTTTGCTATAGGACGCACGGTTTTTGAGATATAAGCAAAGTAAGACCAACATTCATGATTTTTTCAATGCAGAAAAATCGACATCTGTAGGGGTTCTGACGGCTCGTGTGGAATTTTCGACAGCTTATATCTCGAGAACGGTGCGTCCTACGAGAAAAAAGCAGTATACTTTTTTGTAGCTCATGACTTGATCTAGAGGATGGCATTGAAAAATTTACCAAACTACCGTTATTTGGGCAAATTTTTGAAAAAAACAGGGAAATTTGTTTCTCTGGCGTAAATTATATGAAATTTTGCATCCGCTTTGAAGGTAGGTTGATCTGAATTGTTGCTCTTGACGTGAATTTACATTGTGCGTGTTTTCATCACTCTCACTCACCGGCAAGGCGATAATTCACATTATTTTACAACTTAAAGTCCCTTATTCATTAAAATGTATAACCTTATAACGGTATATTTTTCCCTTCTCCTATCCCATCCTCTAGATGAAGTCATAAGCTACAATAACGGCCTCAGTCACTTTGCTATAGGAGGCACGGTTTTTGAGATATGAGCAAAGTAAGACCAACATTCATGATTTTTTCAATGCAGAAAAATCGACATCTGTAGGGGTTCTGACGGCTCGTATGGAATTTTCGACAGCTTATATCTCGAGAACGGTGCGTCCTACGAGAAAAAAGCAGTATACTTTTTTGTAGCTCATGACTTGATCTAGAGGATGGCATTGAAAAATTTACCAAACTACCGTTATTTGGGCAAATTTTTGAAAAAAAACAGGGAAATTTGTTTCTCCGGCGTAAATTATATGAAATTTTACATCCGCTTTGAAGGTAGGTTGATCTGAATTGTTGCTCTTGACGTGAATTTACATTGTGCGTGTTTTCATCAAGGCGGTAATTTATTTTACAACTTAAAGTCCCTTATTCATTAAAATGTATAACCTTATAACGGTATATTTTTCCCTTCTCCTATCCCATCCTCTAGATGAAGTCATAAGCTACAATAACGGCCTCAGTCACTTTGCTATAGGACACACGGTTTTTGAGATATGAGCAAAGTAAGACCAACATTCATGATTTTTTCAATGCAGAAAAATCGACATCGGTAGGGGTTCTGACGGCTCGTATGGAATTTTCGACAGCTTATATCTCGAGAACGGTGCGTCCTACGAGAAAAAAGCAGTATACTTTTTTGTAGCTCATGACTTGATCTAGAGGATGGCATTGGAAAATCTACCAAACTACCTTTATTTGGGCAAATTTTTGAAAAAAACAGGGAAATTTGTTTCTCTGGCGTAAATTATATGAAATTTTGCAGCCGCTTTGAAGGTAGGTTGATCTGAATTGTTGCTCTTGACGTGAATTTACATTGTGCGTGTTTTCATCACTCTCACTCACCGGCAAGGCGATAATTTATATTATTTTACAACTTAAAGTCCCTTATTCATTAAAATGTATAACCTTATAACGGTATATTTTTCCCTTCTCCTATCCCATCCTCTAGATGAAGTCATAAGCTACAATAACGGCCTCAGTTGCATTGGAAAATCTACCAAACTACCGTTATTTGGGCAAATTTTTGAAAAAAACAGGGAAATTTGTTTCTCTGGCGTAAATTATATGAAATTTTGCATCCGCTTTGAAGGTAGGTTGATCTGAATTGTTGCTCTTGACGTGAATTTACATTGTGCGTGTTTTCATGACTCTCACTCACCGGCAAGGCGATAATTTATATTATTTTACAACTTAAAGTCCCTTATTCATTAAAATGTATAACCTTATAACGGTATATTTTTCCCTTCTCCTATCCCATCCTCTAGATGAAGTCATAAGCTACAATAACGGCCTCAGTCACTTTGCTATGGGAGTCACGGTTTTTGAGATATGAGCAAAGTAAGACCAACATTCATGATTTTTTCAATGCAGAAAAATCGACATCTGTAGGGGTTCTGACGGCTCGTATGGAATTTTCGACAGCTTATATCTCGAGAACGGTGCGTCCTACGAGAAAAAAGCAGTATACTTTTTTGTAGCTCATGACTTGATCTAGAGGATGGCATTGGAAAATCTACCAAACTACCGTTATTTGGGCAAATTTTTGAAAAAAACAGGGAAATTTGTTTCTCTGGCGTAAATTATATGAAATTTTGCATCCGCTTTGAAGGTAGGTTGATCTGAATTGTTGCTCTTGACGTGAATTTACATTGTGCGTGTTTTCATGACTCTCACTCACCGGCAAGGCGATAATTTATATTATTTTACAACTTAAAGTCCCTTATTCATTAAAATGTATAACCTTATAACGGTATATTTTTCCCTTCTCCTATCCCATCCTCTAGATGAAGTCATAAGCTACAATAACGGCCTCAGTCACTTTGCTATGGGAGTCACGGTTTTTGAGATATGAGCAAAGTAAGACCAACATTCATGATTTTTTCAATGCAGAAAAATCGACATCTGTAGGGGTTCTGACGGCTCGTATGGAATTTTCGACAGCTTATATCTCGAGAACGGTGCGTCCTACGAGAAAAAAGCAGTATACTTTTTTGTAGCTCATGACTTGATCTAGAGGATGGCATTGGAAAATCTACCAAACTACCTTTATTTGGGCAAATTTTTGAAAAAAACAGGGAAATTTGTTTCTCTGGCGTAAATTATATGAAATTTTGCAGCCGCTTTGAAGGTAGGTTGATCTGAATTGTTGCTCTTGACGTGAATTTACATTGTGCGTGTTTTCATCACTCTCACTCACCGGCAAGGCGATAATTCACATTATTTTACAACTTAAAGTCCCTTATTCGTTAAAATGTATAACTTTATAACGGTATATTTTTCCCTTCTCCTATCCCATCCTCTAGATGAAGTCATAAGCTACAATAACGGCCTCAGTCACTTTGCTATAGGACACACGGTTTTTGAGATATGAGCAAAGTAAGACCAACATTCATGATTTTTTCAATGCAGATAAATCGACATCGGTAGGGGTTCTGACGGCTCGTATGGAATTTTCGACAGCTTATATCTCGAGAACGGTGCGTCCTACGAGAAAAAAGCAGTATACTTTTTTGTAGCTCATGACTTGATCTAGAGGATGGCATTGGAAAATCTACCAAACTACCTTTATTTGGGCAAATTTTTGAAAAAAACAGGGAAATTTGTTTCTCTGGCGTAAATTATATGAAATTTTGCAGCCGCTTTGAAGGTAGGTTGATCTGAATTGTTGCTCTTGACGTGAATTTACATTGTGCGTGTTTTCATCACTCTCACTCACCGGCAAGGCGATAATTCACATTATTTTACAACTTGAAGTCCCTTATTCGTTAAAATGTATAACTTTATAACGGTATATTTTTCCCTTCTCCTATCCCATCCTCTAGATGAAGTCATAAGCTACAATAAAGGCCTCAGTCACTTTGCTATAGGACGCACGGTTTTTGAGATATGAGCAAAGTAAGACCAACATTCATGATTTTTTCAATGCAGTCTCTTATTCATTAAAATGTATGACCTTATAACGGTAAATTTTCCCTTCTCCTATCCCATCCTCTAGATGAAGTCATAAGCTACAATAACGGCCTCAGTCACTTTGCTATAGGACGCACGGTTTTTGAGATATGAGCAAAGTAAGACCAACATTCATGATTTTTTCAATGCAGAAAAATCGACATCTGTAGGGGTTCTGACGGCTCGTATGGAATTTTCGACAGCTTATATCTCGAGAACGGTGCGTCCTACGAGAAAAAAGCAGTATTCTTTTTTGTAGCTCATGACTTGATCTAGAGGATGGCATTGGAAAATTTACCAAACTACCGTTATTTGGGCAAATTTTTGAAAAAAAACAGGGAAATTTGTTTCTCTGGCGTAAATTATATGAAATTTTGCATCCGCAGTGAAGGTAGGTTGATCTGAATTGTTGCTCTTGACGTGAATTTACATTGTGCGTGTTTCCATCACTCTCACTCACCGGCAAGGCGATAATTTACATTATTTTAAAACTTAAAGTCCCTTATTCATTAAATTTTATAACCTTATAACGGTATATTTTTCCCTTCTCCTATCCCATCCTCTAGATGAAGTCATAAGCTACAATAACGGCCTCAGTTGCATTGGAAAATCTACCAAACTACCGTTATTTGGGCAAATTTTTGAAAAAAACAGGGAAATTTGTTTCTCTGGCGTAAATTATATGAAATTTTGCATCCGCTTTGAAGGTAGGTTGATCTGAATTGTTGCTCTTGACGTGAATTTACATTGTGCGTGTTTTCATCACTCTCACTCACCGGCAAGGCGATAATTCACATTATTTTACAACTTAAAGTCCCTTATTCGTTAAAATGTATAACTTTATAACGGTATATTTTTCCCTTCTCCTATCCCATCCTCTAGATGAAGTCATAAGCTACAATAACGGCCTCAGTCACTTTGCTATAGGAGGCACGGTTTTTGAGATATGAGCAAAGTAAGACCAACATTCATGATTTTTTCAATGCAGAAAAATCGACATCTGTAGGGGTTCTGACGGCTCGTATGGAATTTTCGACAGCTTATATCTCGAGAACGGTGCGTCCTACGAGAAAAAAGCAGTATACTTTTTTGTAGCTCATGACTTGATCTAGAGGATGGCATTGAAAAATTTACCAAACTACCGTTATTTGGGCAAATTTTTGAAAAAAAACAGGGAAATTTGTTTCTCCGGCGTAAATTATATGAAATTTTACATCCGCTTTGAAGGTAGGTTGATCTGAATTGTTGCTCTTGACGTGAATTTACATTGTGCGTGTTTTCATCAAGGCGGTAATTTATTTTACAACTTAAAGTCCCTTATTCATTAAAATGTATAACCTTATAACGGTATATTTTTCCCTTCTCCTATCCCATCCTCTAGATGAAGTCATAAGCTACAATAACGGCCTCAGTCACTTTGCTATAGGACACACGGTTTTTGAGATATGAGCAAAGTAAGACCAACATTCATGATTTTTTCAATGCAGAAAAATCGACATCGGTAGGGGTTCTGACGGCTCGTATGGAATTTTCGACAGCTTATATCTCGAGAACGGTGCGTCCTACGAGAAAAAAGCAGTATACTTTTTTGTAGCTCATGACTTGATCTAGAGGATGGCATTGGAAAATCTACCAAACTACCTTTATTTGGGCAAATTTTTGAAAAAAACAGGGAAATTTGTTTCTCTGGCGTAAATTATATGAAATTTTGCAGCCGCTTTGAAGGTAGGTTGATCTGAATTGTTGCTCTTGACGTGAATTTACATTGTGCGTGTTTTCATCACTCTCACTCACCGGCAAGGCGATAATTTATATTATTTTACAACTTAAAGTCCCTTATTCATTAAAATGTATAACCTTATAACGGTATATTTTTCCCTTCTCCTATCCCATCCTTTAGATGAAGTCATAAGCTACAATAACGGCCTCAGTTGCATTGGAAAATCTACCAAACTACCGTTATTTGGGCAAATTTTTGAAAAAAACAGGGAAATTTGTTTCTCTGGCGTAAATTATATGAAATTTTGCATCCGCTTTGAAGGTAGGTTGATCTGAATTGTTGCTCTTGACGTGAATTTACATTGTGCGTGTTTTCATGACTCTCACTCACCGGCAAGGCGATAATTTATATTATTTTACAACTTAAAGTCCCTTATTCATTAAAATGTATAACCTTATAACGGTATATTTTTCCCTTCTCCTATCCCATCCTCTAGATGAAGTCATAAGCTACAATAACGGCCTCAGTCACTTTGCTATGGGAGTCACGGTTTTTGAGATATGAGCAAAGTAAGACCAACATTCATGATTTTTTCAATGCAGAAAAATCGACATCTGTAGGGGTTCTGACGGCTCGTATGGAATTTTCGACAGCTTATATCTCGAGAACGGTGCGTCCTACGAGAAAAAAGCAGTATACTTTTTTGTAGCTCATGACTTGATCTAGAGGATGGCATTGGAAAATCTACCAAACTACCGTTATTTGGGCAAATTTTTGAAAAAAACAGGGAAATTTGTTTCTCTGGCGTAAATTATATGAAATTTTGCATCCGCTTTGAAGGTAGGTTGATCTGAATTGTTGCTCTTGACGTGAATTTACATTGTGCGTGTTTTCATGACTCTCACTCACCGGCAAGGCGATAATTTATATTATTTTACAACTTAAAGTCCCTTATTCATTAAAATGTATAACCTTATAACGGTATATTTTTCCCTTCTCCTATCCCATCCTCTAGATGAAGTCATAAGCTACAATAACGGCCTCAGTCACTTTGCTATGGGAGTCACGGTTTTTGAGATATGAGCAAAGTAAGACCAACATTCATGATTTTTTCAATGCAGAAAAATCGACATCTGTAGGGGTTCTGACGGCTCGTATGGAATTTTCGACAGCTTATATCTCGAGAACGGTGCGTCCTACGAGAAAAAAGCAGTATACTTTTTTGTAGCTCATGACTTGATCTAGAGGATGGCATTGGAAAATCTACCAAACTACCGTTATTTGGGCAAATTTTTGAAAAAAACAGGGAAATTTGTTTCTCTGGCGTAAATTATATGAAATTTTGCATCCGCTTTGAAGGTAGGTTGATCTGAATTGTTGCTCTTGACGTGAATTTACATTGTGCGTGTTTTCATGACTCTCACTCACCGGCAAGGCGATAATTTATATTATTTTACAACTTAAAGTCCCTTATTCATTAAAATGTATAACCTTATAACGGTATATTTTTCCCTTCTCCTATCCCATCCTCTAGATGAAGTCATAAGCTACAATAACGGCCTCAGTCACTTTGCTATGGGAGTCACGGTTTTTGAGATATGAGCAAAGTAAGACCAACATTCATGATTTTTTCAATGCAGAAAAATCGACATCTGTAGGGGTTCTGACGGCTCGTATGGAATTTTCGACAGCTTATATCTCGAGAACGGTGCGTCCTACGAGAAAAAAGCAGTATACTTTTTTGTAGCTCATGACTTGATCTAGAGGATGGCATTGGAAAATCTACCAAACTACCTTTATTTGGGCAAATTTTTGAAAAAAACAGGGAAATTTGTTTCTCTGGCGTAAATTATATGAAATTTTGCAGCCGCTTTGAAGGTAGGTTGATCTGAATTGTTGCTCTTGACGTGAATTTACATTGTGCGTGTTTTCATCACTCTCACTCACCGGCAAGGCGATAATTCACATTATTTTACAACTTAAAGTCCCTTATTCGTTAAAATGTATAACTTTATAACGGTATATTTTTCCCTTCTCCTATCCCATCCTCTAGATGAAGTCATAAGCTACAATAACGGCCTCAGTCACTTTGCTATAGGACACACGGTTTTTGAGATATGAGCAAAGTAAGACCAACATTCATGATTTTTTCAATGCAGATAAATCGACATCGGTAGGGGTTCTGACGGCTCGTATGGAATTTTCGACAGCTTATATCTCGAGAACGGTGCGTCCTACGAGAAAAAAGCAGTATACTTTTTTGTAGCTCATGACTTGATCTAGAGGATGGCATTGGAAAATCTACCAAACTACCTTTATTTGGGCAAATTTTTGAAAAAAACAGGGAAATTTGTTTCTCTGGCGTAAATTATATGAAATTTTGCAGCCGCTTTGAAGGTAGGTTGATCTGAATTGTTGCTCTTGACGTGAATTTACATTGTGCGTGTTTTCATCACTCTCACTCACCGGCAAGGCGATAATTCACATTATTTTACAACTTGAAGTCCCTTATTCGTTAAAATGTATAACTTTATAACGGTATATTTTTCCCTTCTCCTATCCCATCCTCTAGATGAAGTCATAAGCTACAATAACGGCCTCAGTCACTTTGCTATAGGACGCACGGTTTTTGAGATATGAGCAAAGTAAGACCAACATTCATGATTTTTTCAATGCAGTCTCTTATTCATTAAAATGTATGACCTTATAACGGTAAATTTTCCCTTCTCCTATCCCATCCTCTAGATGAAGTCATAAGCTACAATAACGGCCTCAGTCACTTTGCTATAGGACGCACGGTTTTTGAGATATGAGCAAAGTAAGACCAACATTCATGATTTTTTCAATGCAGAAAAATCGACATCTGTAGGGGTTCTGACGGCTCGTGTGGAATTTTCGACAGCTTATATCTCGAGAACGGTGCGTCCTACGAGAAAAAAGCAGTATTCTTTTTTGTAGCTCATGACTTGATCTAGAGGATGGCATTGGAAAATTTACCAAACTACCGTTATTTGGGCAAATTTTTGAAAAAAAACAGGGAAATTTGTTTCTCTGGCGTAAATTATATGAAATTTTGCATCCGCTGTAAAGGTAGGTTGATCTGAATTGTTGCTCTTGACGTGAATTTACATTGTGCGTGTTTCCATCACTCTCACTCACCGGCAAGGCGATAATTTACATTATTTTAAAACTTAAAGTCCCTTATTCATTAAATTTTATAACCTTATAACGGTATATTTTTCCCTTCTCCTATCCCATCCTCTAGATGAAGTCATAAGCTACAATAACGCCTCAGTTGCATTGGAAAATCTACCAAACTACCGTTATTTGGGCAAATTTTTGAAAAAAACAGGGAAATTTGTTTCTCTGGCGTAAATTATATGAAATTTTGCATCCGCTTTGAAGGTAGGTTGATCTGAATTGTTGCTCTTGACGTGAATTTACATTGTGCGTGTTTTCATCACTCTCACTCACCGGCAAGGCGATAATTCACATTATTTTACAACTTAAAGTCCCTTATTCATTAAAATGTATAACCTTATAACGGTATATTTTTCCCTTCTCCTATCCCATCCTCTAGATGAAGTCATAAGCTACAATAACGGCCTCAGTCACTTTGCTATAGGAGGCACGGTTTTTGAGATATGAGCAAAGTAAGACCAACATTCATGATTTTTTCAATGCAGTCTCTTATTCATTAAAATGTATGACCTTATAACGGTAAATTTTCCCTTCTCCTATCCCATCCTCTAGATGAAGTCATAAGCTACAATAACGGCCTCAGTCACTTTGCTATAGGACGCACGGTTTTTGAGATATGAGCAAAGTAAGACCAACATTCATGATTTTTTCAATGCAGAAAAATCGACATCTGTAGGGGTTCTGACGGCTCGTGTGGAATTTTCGACAGCTTATATCTCGAGAACGGTGCGTCCTACGAGAAAAAAGCAGTATTCTTTTTTGTAGCTCATGACTTGATCTAGAGGATGGCATTGGAAAATTTACCAAACTACCGTTATTTGGGCAAATTTTTGAAAAAAAACAGGGAAATTTGTTTCTCTGGCGTAAATTATATGAAATTTTGCATCCGCAGTGAAGGTAGGTTGATCTGAATTGTTGCTCTTGACGTGAATTTACATTGTGCGTGTTTCCATCACTCTCACTCACCGGCAAGGCGATAATTTACATTATTTTAAAACTTAAAGTCCCTTATTCATTAAATTTTATAACCTTATAACGGTATATTTTTCCCTTCTCCTATCCCATCCTCTAGATGAAGTCATAAGCTACAATAACGGCCTCAGTTGCATTGGAAAATCTACCAAACTACCGTTATTTGGGCAAATTTTTGAAAAAAACAGGGAAATTTGTTTCTCTGGCGTAAATTATATGAAATTTTGCATCCGCTTTGAAGGTAGGTTGATCTGAATTGTTGCTCTTGACGTGAATTTACATTGTGCGTGTTTTCATCACTCTCACTCACCGGCAAGGCGATAATTCACATTATTTTACAACTTAAAGTCCCTTATTCATTAAAATGTATAACCTTATAACGGTATATTTTTCCCTTCTCCTATCCCATCCTCTAGATGAAGTCATAAGCTACAATAACGGCCTCAGTCACTTTGCTATAGGAGGCACGGTTTTTGAGATATGAGCAAAGTAAGACCAACATTCATGATTTTTTCAATGCAGTCTCTTATTCATTAAAATTTATGACCTTATAACGGTAAATTTTCCCTTCTCCTATCCCATCCTCTAGATAAAGTCATAAGCTACAATAACGGCCTCAGTCACTTTGCTATAGGACGCACGGTTTTTGAGATATGAGCAAAGTAAGACCAACATTCATGATTTTTTCAATGCAGAAAAATCGACATCTGTAGGGGTTCTGACGGCTCGTGTGGAATTTTCGACAGCTTATATCTCGAGAACGGTGCGTCCTACGAGAAAAAAGCAGTATTCTTTTTTGTAGCTCATGACTTGATCTAGAGGATGGCATTGGAAAATTTACCAAACTACCGTTATTTGGGCAAATTTTTGAAAAAAAACAGGGAAATTTGTTTCTCTGGCGTAAATTATATGAAATTTTGCATCCGCTGTGAAGGTAGGTTGATCTGAATTGTTGCTCTTGACGTGAATTTACATTGTGCGTGTTTCCATCACTCTCACTCACCGGCAAGGCGATAATTTACATTATTTTAAAACTTAAAGTCCCTTATTCATTAAATTTTATAACCTTATAACGGTATATTTTTCCCTTCTCCTATCCCATCCTCTAGATGAAGTCATAAGCTACAATAACGGCCTCAGTTGCATTGGAAAATCTACCAAACTACCGTTATTTGGGCAAATTTTTGAAAAAAACAGGGAAATTTGTTTCTCTGGCGTAAATTATATGAAATTTTGCATCCGCTTTGAAGGTAGGTTGATCTGAATTGTTGCTCTTGACGTGAATTTACATTGTGCGTGTTTTCATCACTCTCACTCACCGGCAAGGCGATAATTCACATTATTTTACAACTTAAAGTCCCTTATTCATTAAAATGTATAACCTTATAACGGTATATTTTTCCCTTCTCCTATCCCATCCTCTAGATGAAGTCATAAGCTACAATAACGGCCTCAGTCACTTTGCTATAGGAGGCACGGTTTTTGAGATATGAGCAAAGTAAGACCAACATTCATGATTTTTTCAATGCAGAAAAATCGACATCTGTAGGGGTTCTGACAGATGTCGACAGCTTATATCTCGAGAACGGTGCGTCCTACGAGAAAAAAGCAGCATACTTTTTTGTAGCTCATGACTTGATCTAGAGGATGGCATTGAAAAATTTACCAAACTACCGTTATTTGGGCAAATTTTTGAAAAAAAACAGGGAAATTTGTTTCTCCGGCGTAAATTATATGAAATTTTACATCCGCTTTGAAGGTAGGTTGATCTGAATTGTTGCTCTTGACGTGAATTTACATTGTGCGTGTTTTCATCAAGGCGGTAATTTATTTTACAACTTAAAGTCCCTTATTCATTAAAATGTATAACCTTATAACGGTATATTTTTCCCTTCTCCTATCCCATCCTCTAGATGAAGTCATAAGCTACAATAACGGCCTCAGTCACTTTGCTATGGGAGTCACGGTTTTTGAGATATGAGCAAAGTAAGACCAACATTCATGATTTTTTCAATGCAGAAAAATCGACATCTGTAGGGGTTCTGACGGCTCTTATGGAATTTTCGACAGCTTATATCTCGAGAACGGTGCGTCCTACGAGAAAAAAGCAGTATACTTTTTTGTAGCTCATGACTTGATCTAGAGGATGGCATTGGAAAATTTACCAAACTACCGTTATTTGGGCAAATTTTTGAAAAATACAGGGAAATTTGTTTCTCTGGCGTAAATTATATGAAATTTTGAATCCGCTTTGAAGGTAGGTTGATCTGAATTGTTGCTCTTGACGTGAATTTACATTGTGCGTGTTTTCATGACTCTCACTCACCGGCAAGGCGATAATTTATATTATTTTACAACTTAAAGTCCCTTATTCATTAAAATGTATAACCTTATAACGGTATATTTTTCCCTTCTCCTATCCCATCCTCTAGATGAAGTCATAAGCTACAATAACGGCCTCAGTCACTTTGCTATAGGAGGCACGGTTTTTGAGATATGAGCAAAGTAAGACCAACATTCATGATTTTTTCAATGCAGAAAAATCGACATCTGTAGGGGTTCTGACGGCTCGTATGGAATTTTCGACAGCTTATATCTCGAGAACGGTGCGTCCTACGAGAAAAAAGCAGTATACTTTTTTGTAGCTCATGACTTGATCTAGAGGATGGCATTGGAAAATCTACCAAACTACCTTTATTTGGGCAAATTTTTGAAAAAAACAGGGAAATTTGTTTCTCTGGCGTAAATTATATGAAATTTTGCAGCCGCTTTGAAGGTAGGTTGATCTGAATTGTTGCTCTTGACGTGAATTTACATTGTGCGTGTTTTCATCACTCTCACTCACCGGCAAGGCGATAATTCACATTATTTTACAACTTAAAGTCCCTTATTCGTTAAAATGTATAACTTTATAACGGTATATTTTTCCCTTCTCCTATCCCATCCTCTAGATGAAGTCATAAGCTACAATAACGGCCTCAGTCACTTTGCTATAGGACACACGGTTTTTGAGATATGAGCAAAGTAAGACCAACATTCATGATTTTTTCAATGCAGAAAAATCGACATCGGTAGGGGTTCTGACGGCTCGTATGGAATTTTCGACAGCTTATATCTCGAGAACGGTGCGTCCTACGAGAAAAAAGCAGTATACTTTTTTGTAGCTCATGACTTGATCTAGAGGATGGCATTGGAAAATCTACCAAACTACCTTTATTTGGGCAAATTTTTGAAAAAAACAGGGAAATTTGTTTCTCTGGCGTAAATTATATGAAATTTTGCAGCCGCTTTGAAGGTAGGTTGATCTGAATTGTTGCTCTTGACGTGAATTTACATTGTGCGTGTTTTCATCACTCTCACTCACCGGCAAGGCGATAATTGACATTATTTTACAACTTAAAGTCCCTTATTCGTTAAAATGTATAACTTTATAACGGTATATTTTTCCCTTCTCCTATCCCATCCTCTAGATGAAGTCATAAGCTACAATAACGGCCTCAGTCACTTTGCTATAGGACGCACGGTTTTTGAGATATGAGCAAAGTAAGACCAACATTCATGATTTTTTCAATGCAGAAAAATCGACATCGGTAGGGGTTCTGACGGCTCGTATGGAATTTTCGACAGCTTATATCTCGAGAACGGTGCGTCCTACGAGAAAAAACCAGCATACTTTTTTGTAGCTCATGACTTGATCTAGAGGATGGCATTGGAAAATTTACCGAACTACCGTTATTTGGGCAAATTTTTGAAAAAAACAGGGAAGTTTGTTTCTCTGGCGTAAATTATATGAAATTTTGCATCCGCTTTGAAGGTAAGTTGATCTGAATTGTTGCTTTTGACGTGAATTTACATTGTGCGTGTTTTCATCACTCTCACTCACCGGCAAGGCGATAATTCACATTATTTTACAACTTAAAGTCCCTTATTCATTAAAATTTATAACCTTATAACGGTATATTTTTCCCTTCTCCTATCCCATCCTCTAGATGAAGTCATAAGCTACAATAACGGCCTCAGTCACTTTGCTATAGGACGCACAGTTTTTGAGATATGAGCAAAGTAAGACCAACATTCATGATTTTTTCAATGCAGAAAAATCGACATCGGTAGGGGTTCTGACGGCTCGTATGGAATTTTCGACAGCTTATATCTCGAGAACGGTGCGTCCTACGAGAAAAAACCAGCATACTTTTTTGTAGCTCATGACTTGATCTAGAGGATGGCATTGGAAAATCTACCAAACTACCTTTATTTGGGCAAATTTTTGAAAAAAACAGGGAAATTTGTTTCTCTGGCGTAAATTATATGAAATTTTGCATCCGCTTTGAAGGTAGGTTGATCTGAATTGTTGCTCTTGACGTGAATTTACATTGTGCGTGTTTTCATCACTCTCACTCACCGGCAAGGCGATAATTCACATTATTTTACAACTTAAAGTCCCTTATTCGTTAAAATGTATAACTTTATAACGGTATATTTTTCCCTTCTCCTATCCCATCCTCTAGATGAAGTCATAAGCTACAATAACGGCCTCAGTCACTTTGCTATAGGACGCACGGTTTTTGAGATATGAGCAAAGTAAGACCAACATTCATGATTTTTTCAATGCAGAAAAATCGACATCGGTAGGGGTTCTGACGGCTCGTATGGAATTTTCGACAGCTTATATCTCGAGAACGGTGCGTCCTACGAGAAAAAACCAGCATACTTTTTTGTAGCTCATGACTTGATCTAGAGGATGGCATTGGAAAATCTACCAAACTACCGTTATTTGGGCAAATTTTTGAAAAAAACAGGGAAATTTGTTTCTCTGGCGTAAATTATATGAAATTTTGCATCCGCTTTGAAGGTAGGTTGATCTGAATTGTTGCTCTTGACGTGAATTTACATTGTGCGTGTTTTCATGACTCTCACTCACCGGCAAGGCGATAATTTATATTATTTTACAACTTAAAGTCCCTTATTCATTAAAATGTATAACCTTATAACGGTATATTTTTCCCTTCTCCTATCCCATCCTCTAGATGAAGTCATAAGCTACAATAACGGCCTCAGTCACTTTGCTATGGGAGTCACGGTTTTTGAGATATGAGCAAAGTAAGACCAACATTCATGATTTTTTCAATGCAGAAAAATCGACATCTGTAGGGGTTCTGACGGCTCGTATGGAATTTTCGACAGCTTATATCTCGAGAACGGTGCGTCCTACGAGAAAAAAGCAGTATACTTTTTTGTAGCTCATGACTTGATCTAGAGGATGGCATTGGAAAATCTACCAAACTACCTTTATTTGGGCAAATTTTTGAAAAAAACAGGGAAATTTGTTTCTCTGGCGTAAATTATATGAAATTTTGCAGCCGCTTTGAAGGTAGGTTGATCTGAATTGTTGCTCTTGACGTGAATTTACATTGTGCGTGTTTTCATCACTCTCACTCACCGGCAAGGCGATAATTCACATTATTTTACAACTTGAAGTCCCTTATTCGTTAAAATGTATAACTTTATAACGGTATATTTTTCCCTTCTCCTATCCCATCCTCTAGATGAAGTCATAAGCTACAATAACGGCCTCAGTCACTTTGCTATAGGACGCACGGTTTTTGAGATATGAGCAAAGTAAGACCAACATTCATGATTTTTTCAATGCAGTCTCTTATTCATTAAAATGTATGACCTTATAACGGTAAATTTTCCCTTCTCCTATCCCATCCTCTAGATGAAGTCATAAGCTACAATAACGGCCTCAGTCACTTTGCTATAGGACGCACGGTTTTTGAGATATGAGCAAAGTAAGACCAACATTCATGATTTTTTCAATGCAGAAAAATCGACATCTGTAGGGGTTCTGACGGCTCGTGTGGAATTTTCGACAGCTTATATCTCGAGAACGGTGCGTCCTACGAGAAAAAAGCAGTATTCTTTTTTGTAGCTCATGACTTGATCTAGAGGATGGCATTGGAAAATTTACCAAACTACCGTTATTTGGGCAAATTTTTGAAAAAAAACAGGGAAATTTGTTTCTCTGGCGTAAATTATATGAAATTTTGCATCCGCTGTAAAGGTAGGTTGATCTGAATTGTTGCTCTTGACGTGAATTTACATTGTGCGTGTTTCCATCACTCTCACTCACCGGCAAGGCGATAATTTACATTATTTTAAAACTTAAAGTCCCTTATTCATTAAATTTTATAACCTTATAACGGTATATTTTTCCCTTCTCCTATCCCATCCTCTAGATGAAGTCATAAGCTACAATAACGGCCTCAGTTGCATTGGAAAATCTACCAAACTACCGTTATTTGGGCAAATTTTTGAAAAAAACAGGGAAATTTGTTTCTCTGGCGTAAATTATATGAAATTTTGCATCCGCTTTGAAGGTAGGTTGATCTGAATTGTTGCTCTTGACGTGAATTTACATTGTGCGTGTTTTCATCACTCTCACTCACCGGCAAGGCGATAATTCACATTATTTTACAACTTAAAGTCCCTTATTCATTAAAATGTATAACCTTATAACGGTATATTTTTCCCTTCTCCTATCCCATCCTCTAGATGAAGTCATAAGCTACAATAACGGCCTCAGTCACTTTGCTATAGGAGGCACGGTTTTTGAGATATGAGCAAAGTAAGACCAACATTCATGATTTTTTCAATGCAGTCTCTTATTCATTAAAATGTATGACCTTATAACGGTAAATTTTCCCTTCTCCTATCCCATCCTCTAGATGAAGTCATAAGCTACAATAACGGCCTCAGTCACTTTGCTATAGGACGCACGGTTTTTGAGATATGAGCAAAGTAAGACCAACATTCATGATTTTTTCAATGCAGAAAAATCGACATCTGTAGGGGTTCTGACGGCTCGTGTGGAATTTTCGACAGCTTATATCTCGAGAACGGTGCGTCCTACGAGAAAAAAGCAGTATTCTTTTTTGTAGCTCATGACTTGATCTAGAGGATGGCATTGGAAAATTTACCAAACTACCGTTATTTGGGCAAATTTTTGAAAAAAAACAGGGAAATTTGTTTCTCTGGCGTAAATTATATGAAATTTTGCATCCGCAGTGAAGGTAGGTTGATCTGAATTGTTGCTCTTGACGTGAATTTACATTGTGCGTGTTTCCATCACTCTCACTCACCGGCAAGGCGATAATTTACATTATTTTAAAACTTAAAGTCCCTTATTCATTAAATTTTATAACCTTATAACGGTATATTTTTCCCTTCTCCTATCCCATCCTCTAGATGAAGTCATAAGCTACAATAACGGCCTCAGTTGCATTGGAAAATCTACCAAACTACCGTTATTTGGGCAAATTTTTGAAAAAAACAGGGAAATTTGTTTCTCTGGCGTAAATTATATGAAATTTTGCATCCGCTTTGAAGGTAGGTTGATCTGAATTGTTGCTCTTGACGTGAATTTACATTGTGCGTGTTTTCATCACTCTCACTCACCGGCAAGGCGATAATTCACATTATTTTACAACTTAAAGTCCCTTATTCATTAAAATGTATAACCTTATAACGGTATATTTTTCCCTTCTCCTATCCCATCCTCTAGATGAAGTCATAAGCTACAATAACGGCCTCAGTCACTTTGCTATAGGAGGCACGGTTTTTGAGATATGAGCAAAGTAAGACCAACATTCATGATTTTTTCAATGCAGTCTCTTATTCATTAAAATTTATGACCTTATAACGGTAAATTTTCCCTTCTCCTATCCCATCCTCTAGATAAAGTCATAAGCTACAATAACGGCCTCAGTCACTTTGCTATAGGACGCACGGTTTTTGAGATATGAGCAAAGTAAGACCAACATTCATGATTTTTTCAATGCAGAAAAATCGACATCTGTAGGGGTTCTGACGGCTCGTGTGGAATTTTCGACAGCTTATATCTCGAGAACGGTGCGTCCTACGAGAAAAAAGCAGTATTCTTTTTTGTAGCTCATGACTTGATCTAGAGGATGGCATTGGAAAATTTACCAAACTACCGTTATTTGGGCAAATTTTTGAAAAAAAACAGGGAAATTTGTTTCTCTGGCGTAAATTATATGAAATTTTGCATCCGCTGTGAAGGTAGGTTGATCTGAATTGTTGCTCTTGACGTGAATTTACATTGTGCGTGTTTCCATCACTCTCACTCACCGGCAAGGCGATAATTTACATTATTTTAAAACTTAAAGTCCCTTATTCATTAAATTTTATAACCTTATAACGGTATATTTTTCCCTTCTCCTATCCCATCCTCTAGATGAAGTCATAAGCTACAATAACGGCCTCAGTTGCATTGGAAAATCTACCAAACTACCGTTATTTGGGCAAATTTTTGAAAAAAACAGGGAAATTTGTTTCTCTGGCGTAAATTATATGAAATTTTGCATCCGCTTTGAAGGTAGGTTGATCTGAATTGTTGCTCTTGACGTGAATTTACATTGTGCGTGTTTTCATCACTCTCACTCACCGGCAAGGCGATAATTCACATTATTTTACAACTTAAAGTCCCTTATTCATTAAAATGTATAACCTTATAACGGTATATTTTTCCCTTCTCCTATCCCATCCTCTAGATGAAGTCATAAGCTACAATAACGGCCTCAGTCACTTTGCTATAGGAGGCACGGTTTTTGAGATATGAGCAAAGTAAGACCAACATTCATGATTTTTTCAATGCAGAAAAATCGACATCTGTAGGGGTTCTGACAGATGTCGACAGCTTATATCTCGAGAACGGTGCGTCCTACGAGAAAAAAGCAGCATACTTTTTTGTAGCTCATGACTTGATCTAGAGGATGGCATTGAAAAATTTACCAAACTACCGTTATTTGGGCAAATTTTTGAAAAAAAACAGGGAAATTTGTTTCTCCGGCGTAAATTATATGAAATTTTACATCCGCTTTGAAGGTAGGTTGATCTGAATTGTTGCTCTTGACGTGAATTTACATTGTGCGTGTTTTCATCAAGGCGGTAATTTATTTTACAACTTAAAGTCCCTTATTCATTAAAATGTATAACCTTATAACGGTATATTTTTCCCTTCTCCTATCCCATCCTCTAGATGAAGTCATAAGCTACAATAACGGCCTCAGTCACTTTGCTATGGGAGTCACGGTTTTTGAGATATGAGCAAAGTAAGACCAACATTCATGATTTTTTCAATGCAGAAAAATCGACATCTGTAGGGGTTCTGACGGCTCTTATGGAATTTTCGACAGCTTATATCTCGAGAACGGTGCGTCCTACGAGAAAAAAGCAGTATACTTTTTTGTAGCTCATGACTTGATCTAGAGGATGGCATTGGAAAATTTACCAAACTACCGTTATTTGGGCAAATTTTTGAAAAATACAGGGAAATTTGTTTCTCTGGCGTAAATTATATGAAATTTTGAATCCGCTTTGAAGGTAGGTTGATCTGAATTGTTGCTCTTGACGTGAATTTACATTGTGCGTGTTTTCATGACTCTCACTCACCGGCAAGGCGATAATTTATATTATTTTACAACTTAAAGTCCCTTATTCATTAAAATGTATAACCTTATAACGGTATATTTTTCCCTTCTCCTATCCCATCCTCTAGATGAAGTCATAAGCTACAATAACGGCCTCAGTCACTTTGCTATAGGAGGCACGGTTTTTGAGATATGAGCAAAGTAAGACCAACATTCATGATTTTTTCAATGCAGAAAAATCGACATCTGTAGGGGTTCTGACGGCTCGTATGGAATTTTCGACAGCTTATATCTCGAGAACGGTGCGTCCTACGAGAAAAAAGCAGTATACTTTTTTGTAGCTCATGACTTGATCTAGAGGATGGCATTGGAAAATCTACCAAACTACCTTTATTTGGGCAAATTTTTGAAAAAAACAGGGAAATTTGTTTCTCTGGCGTAAATTATATGAAATTTTGCAGCCGCTTTGAAGGTAGGTTGATCTGAATTGTTGCTCTTGACGTGAATTTACATTGTGCGTGTTTTCATCACTCTCACTCACCGGCAAGGCGATAATTCACATTATTTTACAACTTAAAGTCCCTTATTCGTTAAAATGTATAACTTTATAACGGTATATTTTTCCCTTCTCCTATCCCATCCTCTAGATGAAGTCATAAGCTACAATAACGGCCTCAGTCACTTTGCTATAGGACACACGGTTTTTGAGATATGAGCAAAGTAAGACCAACATTCATGATTTTTTCAATGCAGAAAAATCGACATCGGTAGGGGTTCTGACGGCTCGTATGGAATTTTCGACAGCTTATATCTCGAGAACGGTGCGTCCTACGAGAAAAAAGCAGTATACTTTTTTGTAGCTCATGACTTGATCTAGAGGATGGCATTGGAAAATCTACCAAACTACCTTTATTTGGGCAAATTTTTGAAAAAAACAGGGAAATTTGTTTCTCTGGCGTAAATTATATGAAATTTTGCAGCCGCTTTGAAGGTAGGTTGATCTGAATTGTTGCTCTTGACGTGAATTTACATTGTGCGTGTTTTCATCACTCTCACTCACCGGCAAGGCGATAATTGACATTATTTTACAACTTAAAGTCCCTTATTCGTTAAAATGTATAACTTTATAACGGTATATTTTTCCCTTCTCCTATCCCATCCTCTAGATGAAGTCATAAGCTACAATAACGGCCTCAGTCACTTTGCTATAGGACGCACGGTTTTTGAGATATGAGCAAAGTAAGACCAACATTCATGATTTTTTCAATGCAGAAAAATCGACATCGGTAGGGGTTCTGACGGCTCGTATGGAATTTTCGACAGCTTATATCTCGAGAACGGTGCGTCCTACGAGAAAAAACCAGCATACCTTTTTGTAGCTCATGACTTGATCTAGAGGATGGCATTGGAAAATTTACCGAACTACCGTTATTTGGGCAAATTTTTGAAAAAAACAGGGAAGTTTGTTTCTCTGGCGTAAATTATATGAAATTTTGCATCCGCTTTGAAGGTAAGTTGATCTGAATTGTTGCTTTTGACGTGAATTTACATTGTGCGTGTTTTCATCACTCTCACTCACCGGCAAGGCGATAATTCACATTATTTTACAACTTAAAGTCCCTTATTCATTAAAATTTATAACCTTATAACGGTATATTTTTCCCTTCTCCTATCCCATCCTCTAGATGAAGTCATAAGCTACAATAACGGCCTCAGTCACTTTGCTATAGGACGCACAGTTTTTGAGATATGAGCAAAGTAAGACCAACATTCATGATTTTTTCAATGCAGAAAAATCGACATCGGTAGGGGTTCTGACGGCTCGTATGGAATTTTCGACAGCTTATATCTCGAGAACGGTGCGTCCTACGAGAAAAAACCAGCATACTTTTTTGTAGCTCATGACTTGATCTAGAGGATGGCATTGGAAAATTTACCGAACTACCGTTATTTGGGCAAATTTTTGAAAAAAACAGGGAAGTTTGTTTCTCTGGCGTAAATTATATGAAATTTTGCATCCGCTTTGAAGGTAAGTTGATCTGAATTGTTGCTTTTGACGTGAATTTACATTGTGCGTGTTTTCATCACTCTCACTCACCGGCAAGGCGATAATTCACATTATTTTACAACTTAAAGTCCCTTATTCATTAAAATTTATAACCTTATAACGGTATATTTTTCCCTTCTCCTATCCCATCCTCTAGATGAAGTCATAAGCTACAATAACGGCCTCAGTCACTTTGCTATAGGACGCACAGTTTTTGAGATATGAGCAAAGTAAGACCAACATTCATGATTTTTTCAATGCAGAAAAATCGACATCGGTAGGGGTTCTGACGGCTCGTATGGAATTTTCGACAGCTTATATCTCGAGAACGGTGCGTCCTACGAGAAAAAACCAGCATACTTTTTTGTAGCTCATGACTTGATCTAGAGGATGGCATTGGAAAATCTACCAAACTACCTTTATTTGGGCAAATTTTTGAAAAAAACAGGGAAATTTGTTTCTCTGGCGTAAATTATATGAAATTTTGCATCCGCTTTGAAGGTAGGTTGATCTGAATTGTTGCTCTTGACGTGAATTTACATTGTGCGTGTTTTCATCACTCTCACTCACCGGCAAGGCGATAATTCACATTATTTTACAACTTAAAGTCCCTTATTCGTTAAAATGTATAACTTTATAACGGTATATTTTTCCCTTCTCCTATCCCATCCTCTAGATGAAGTCATAAGCTACAATAACGGCCTCAGTCACTTTGCTATAGGACGCACGGTTTTTGAGATATGAGCAAAGTAAGACCAACATTCATGATTTTTTCAATGCAGAAAAATCGACATCGGTAGGGGTTCTGACGGCTCGTATGGAATTTTCGACAGCTTATATCTCGAGAACGGTGCGTCCTACGAGAAAAAACCAGCATACTTTTTTGTAGCTCATGACTTGATCTAGAGGATGGCATTGGAAAATTTACCGAACTACCGTTATTTGGGCAAATTTTTGAAAAAAACAGGGAAATTTGTTTCTCTGGCGTAAATTATATGAAATTTTGCATCCGCTTTGAAGGTAAGTTGATCTGAATTGTTGCTTTTGACGTGAATTTACATTGTGCGTGTTTTCATCACTCTCACTCACCGGCAAGGCGATAATTCACATTATTTTACAACTTAAAGTCCCTTATTCATTAAAATTTATAACCTTATAACGGTATATTTTTCCCTTCTCCTATCCCATCCTCTAGATGAAGTCATAAGCTACAATAACGGCCTCAGTCACTTTGCTATAGGACGCACAGTTTTTGAGATATGAGCAAAGTAAGACCAACATTCATGATTTTTTCAATGCAGAAAAATCGACATCGGTAGGGGTTCTGACGGCTCGTATGGAATTTTCGACAGCTTATATCTCGAGAACGGTGCGTCCTACGAGAAAAAACCAGCATACTTTTTTGTAGCTCATGACTTGATCTAGAGGATGGCATTGGAAAATCTACCAAACTACCTTTATTTGGGCAAATTTTTGAAAAAAACAGGGAAATTTGTTTCTCTGGCGTAAATTATATGAAATTTTGCATCCGCTTTGAAGGTAGGTTGATCTGAATTGTTGCTCTTGACGTGAATTTACATTGTGCGTGTTTTCATCACTCTCACTCACCGGCAAGGCGATAATTCACATTATTTTACAACTTAAAGTCCCTTATTCGTTAAAATGTATAACTTTATAACGGTATATTTTTCCCTTCTCCTATCCCATCCTCTAGATGAAGTCATAAGCTACAATAACGGCCTCAGTCACTTTGCTATAGGACGCACGGTTTTTGAGATATGAGCAAAGTAAGACCAACATTCATGATTTTTTCAATGCAGAAAAATCGACATCGGTAGGGGTTCTGACGGCTCGTATGGAATTTTCGACAGCTTATATCTCGAGAACGGTGCGTCCTACGAGAAAAAACCAGAATACTTTTTTGTAGCTCATGACTTGATCTAGAGGATGGCATTGGAAAATTTACCAAACTACCGTTATTTGGGCAAATTTTTGAAAAAAACAGGGAAATTTGTTTCTCTGGCGTAAATTATATGAAATTTTGCATCCGCTTTGAAGGTAGGTTGATCTGAATTGTTGCTCTTGACGTGAATTTACATTGTGCGTGTTTTCATCACTCTCACTCACCGGCAAGGCGATAATTTACATTATTTTACAACTTGAAGTCCCTTATTCATTAAAATGTATAACTTTATAACGGTATATTTTTCCCTTCTCCTATCCCATCCTCTAGATGAAGTCATAAGCTACAATAACGGCCTCAGTCACTTTGCTATAGGACACACGGTTCTTGAGATATGAGCAAAGTAAGACCAACATTCATGATTTTTTCAATGCAGAAAAATCGACATCGGTAGGGGTTCTGACGGCTCGTATGGAATTTTCGACAGCTTATATCTCGAGAACGGTGCGTCCTACGAGAAAAAAGCAGTATACTTTTTTGTAGCTCATGACTTGATCTAGAGGATGGCATTGGAAAATCTACCAAACTACCTTTATTTGGGCAAATTTTTGAAAAAAACAGGGAAATTTGTTTCTCTGGCGTAAATTATATGAAATTTTGCAGCCGCTTTGAAGGTAGGTTGATCTGAATTGTTGCTCTTGACGTGAATTTACATTGTGCGTGTTTTCATCACTCTCACTCACCGGCAAGGCGATAATTCACATTATTTTACAACTTAAAGTCCCTTATTCGTTAAAATGTATAACTTTATAACGGTATATTTTTCCCTTCTCCTATCCCATCCTCTAGATGAAGTCATAAGCTACAATAACGGCCTCAGTCACTTTGCTATAGGACGCACGGTTTTTGAGATATGAGCAAAGTAAGACCAACATTCATGATTTTTTCAATGCAGAAAAGTCGACATCGGTAGGGGTTCTGACGGCTCGTATGGAATTTTCGACAGCTTATATCTCGAGAACGGTGCGTCCTACGAGAAAAAAGCAGTATACTTTTTTGTAGCTCATGACTTGATCTAGAGGATGGCATTGGAAAATCTACCAAACTACCATTATTTGGGCAAATTTTTGAAAAAAACAGGGAAATTTGTTTCTCTGGCGTAAATTATATGAAATTTTGCATCCGCTTTGAAGGTAAGTTGATCTGAATTGTTGCTTTTGACGTGAATTTACATTGTGCGTGTTTTCATCACTCTCACTCACCGGCAAGGCGATAATTTACATTATTTTACAACTTGAAGTCCCTTATTCATTAAAATTTATAACCTTATAACGGTATATTTTTCCCTTCTCCTATCCCATCCTCTAGATGAAGTCATAAGCTACAATAACGGCCTCAGTCACTTTGCTATAGGACGCACGGTTTTTGAGATATGAGCAAAGTAAGACCAACATTCATGATTTTTTCAATGCAGAAAAATCGACATCGGTAGGGGTTCTGACGGCTCGTATGGAATTTTCGACAGCTTATATCTCGAGAACGGTGCATCCTACGAGAAAAAACCAGCATACTTTTTTGTAGCTCATGACTTGATCTAGAGGATGGCATTGGAAAATTTACCAAACTACCGTTATTTGGGCAAATTTTTGAAAAAAACAGGGAAATTTGTTTCTCTGGCGTAAATTATATGAAATTTTGCATCCGCTTTGAAGGTAGGTTGATCTGAATTGTTGCTCTTGACGTGAATTTACATTGTGCGTGTTTTCATCACTCTCACTCACCGGCAAGGCGATAATTTACATTATTTTACAACTTGAAGTCCCTTATTCATTAAAATGTATAACTTTATAACGGTATATTTTTCCCTTCTCCTATCCCATCCTCTAGATGAAGTCATAAGCTACAATAACGGCCTCAGTCACTTTGCTATAGGACACACGGTTCTTGAGATATGAGCAAAGTAAGACCAACATTCATGATTTTTTCAATGCAGAAAAATCGACATCGGTAGGGGTTCTGACGGCTCGTATGGAATTTTCGACAGCTTATATCTCGAGAACGGTGCGTCCTACGAGAAAAAAGCAGTATACTTTTTTGTAGCTCATGACTTGATCTAGAGGATGGCATTGGAAAATCTACCAAACTACCTTTATTTGGGCAAATTTTTGAAAAAAAACAGGGAAATTTGTTTCTCTGGCGTAAATTATATGAAATTTTGCAGCCGCTTTGAAGGTAGGTTGATCTGAATTGTTGCTCTTGACGTGAATTTACATTGTGCGTGTTTTCATCACTCTCACTCACCGGCAAGGCGATAATTCACATTATTTTACAACTTAAAGTCCCTTATTCGTTAAAATGTATAACTTTATAACGGTATATTTTTCCCTTCTCCTATCCCATCCTCTAGATGAAGTCATAAGCTACAATAACGGCCTCAGTCACTTTGCTATAGGACGCACGGTTTTTGAGATATGAGCAAAGTAAGACCAACATTCATGATTTTTTCAATGCAGAAAAATCGACATCGGTAGGGGTTCTGACGGCTCGTATGGAATTTTCGACAGCTTATATCTCGAGAACGGTGCGTCCTACGAGAAAAAAGCATTATACTTTTTTGTAGCTCATGACTTGATCTAGAGGATGGCATTGGAAAATCTACCAAACTACCATTATTTGGGCAAATTTTTGAAAAAAACAGGGAAATTTGTTTCTCTGGCATAAATTATATGAAATTTTGCATCCGCTTTGAAGGTAAGTTGATCTGAATTGTTGCTTTTGACGTGAATTTACATTGTGCGTGTTTTCATCACTCTCACTCACCGGCAAGGCGATAATTCACATTATTTTACAACTTAAAGTCCCTTATTCATTAAAATTTATAACCTTATAACGGTATATTTTTCCCTTCTCCTATCCCATCCTCTAGATGAAGTCATAAGCTACAATAACGGCCTCAGTCACTTTGCTATAGGACGCACGGTTTTTGAGATATGAGCAAAGTAAGACCAACATTCATGATTTTTTCAATGCAGAAAAATCGACATCGGTAGGGGTTCTGACGGCTCGTATGGAATTTTCGACAGCTTATATCTCGAGAACGGTGCGTCCTACGAGAAAAAAGCAGCATACTTTTTTGTAGCTCATGACTTGATCTAGAGGATGGCATTGGAAAATTTACCAAACTACCGTTATTTGGGCAAATTTTTGAAAAAAACAGGGAAATTTGTTTCTCTGGCGTAAATTATATGAAATTTTGCATCCGCTTTGAAGGTAGGTTGATCTGAATTGTTGCTCTTGACGTGAATTTACATTGTGCGTGTTTTCATCACTCTCACTCACCGGCAAGGCGATAATTTACATTATTTTACAACTTGAAGTCCCTTATTCATTAAAATGTATAACTTTATAACGGTATATTTTTCCCTTCTCCTATCCCATCCTCTAGATGAAGTCATAAGCTACAATAACGGCCTCAGTCACTTTGCTATAGGACACACGGTTCTTGAGATATGAGCAAAGTAAGACCAACATTCATGATTTTTTCAATGCAGAAAAATCGACATCGGTAGGGGTTCTGACGGCTCGTATGGAATTTTCGACAGCTTATATCTCGAGAACGGTGCGTCCTACGAGAAAAAAGCAGTATACTTTTTTGTAGCTCATGACTTGATCTAGAGGATGGCATTGGAAAATCTACCAAACTACCTTTATTTGGGCAAATTTTTGAAAAAAAACAGGGAAATTTGTTTCTCTGGCGTAAATTATATGAAATTTTGCAGCCGCTTTGAAGGTAGGTTGATCTGAATTGTTGCTCTTGACGTGAATTTACATTGTGCGTGTTTTCATCACTCTCACTCACCGGCAAGGCGATAATTCACATTATTTTACAACTTAAAGTCCCTTATTCGTTAAAATGTATAACTTTATAACGGTATATTTTTCCCTTCTCCTATCCCATCCTCTAGATGAAGTCATAAGCTACAATAACGGCCTCAGTCACTTTGCTATAGGACGCACGGTTTTTGAGATATGAGCAAAGTAAGACCAACATTCATGATTTTTTCAATGCAGAAAAATCGACATCGGTAGGGGTTCTGACGGCTCGTATGGAATTTTCGACAGCTTATATCTCGAGAACGGTGCGTCCTACGAGAAAAAAGCAGTATACTTTTTTGTAGCTCATGACTTGATCTAGAGGATGGCATTGGAAAATCTACCAAACTACCATTATTTGGGCAAATTTTTGAAAAAAACAGGGAAATTTGTTTCTCTGGCATAAATTATATGAAATTTTGCATCCGCTTTGAAGGTAAGTTGATCTGAATTGTTGCTTTTGACGTGAATTTACATTGTGCGTGTTTTCATCACTCTCACTCACCGGCAAGGCGATAATTCACATTATTTTACAACTTAAAGTCCCTTATTCATTAAAATTTATAACCTTATAACGGTATATTTTTCCCTTCTCCTATCCCATCCTCTAGATGAAGTCATAAGCTACAATAACGGCCTCAGTCACTTTGCTATAGGACGCACGGTTTTTGAGATATGAGCAAAGTAAGACCAACATTCATGATTTTTTCAATGCAGAAAAATCGACATCGGTAGGGGTTCTGACGGCTCGTATGGAATTTTCGACAGCTTATATCTCGAGAACGGTGCGTCCTACGAGAAAAAAGCAGCATACTTTTTTGTAGCTCATGACTTGATCTAGAGGATGGCATTGGAAAATTTACCAAACTACCGTTATTTGGGCAAATTTTTGAAAAAAACAGGGAAATTTGTTTCTCTGGCGTAAATTATATGAAATTTTGCATCCGCTTTGAAGGTAGGTTGATCTGAATTGTTGCTCTTGACGTGAATTTACATTGTGCGTGTTTTCATCACTCTCACTCACCGGCAAGGCGATAATTTACATTATTTTACAACTTGAAGTCCCTTATTCATTAAAATGTATAACTTTATAACGGTATATTTTTCCCTTCTCCTATCCCATCCTCTAGATGAAGTCATAAGCTACAATAACGGCCTCAGTCACTTTGCTATAGGACACACGGTTCTTGAGATATGAGCAAAGTAAGACCAACATTCATGATTTTTTCAATGCAGAAAAATCGACATCGGTAGGGGTTCTGACGGCTCGTATGGAATTTTCGACAGCTTATATCTCGAGAACGGTGCGTCCTACGAGAAAAAAGCAGTATACTTTTTTGTAGCTCATGACTTGATCTAGAGGATGGCATTGGAAAATCTACCAAACTACCTTTATTTGGGCAAATTTTTGAAAAAAACAGGGAAATTTGTTTCTCTGGCGTAAATTATATGAAATTTTGCAGCCGCTTTGAAGGTAGGTTGATCTGAATTGTTGCTCTTGACGTGAATTTACATTGTGCGTGTTTTCATCACTCTCACTCACCGGCAAGGCGATAATTCACATTATTTTACAACTTAAAGTCCCTTATTCGTTAAAATGTATAACTTTATAACGGTATATTTTTCCCTTCTCCTATCCCATCCTCTAGATGAAGTCATAAGCTACAATAACGGCCTCAGTCACTTTGCTATAGGACGCACGGTTTTTGAGATATGAGCAAAGTAAGACCAACATTCATGATTTTTTCAATGCAGAAAAATCGACATCGGTAGGGGTTCTGACGGCTCGTATGGAATTTTCGACAGCTTATATCTCGAGAACGGTGCGTCCTACGAGAAAAAAGCAGTATACTTTTTTGTAGATCATGACTTGATCTAGAGGATGGCATTGGAAAATCTACCAAACTACCATTATTTGGGCAAATTTTTGAAAAAAACAGGGAAATTTGTTTCTCTGGCGTAAATTATATGAAATTTTGCATCCGCTTTGAAGGTAAGTTGATCTGAATTGTTGCTTTTGACGTGAATTTACATTGTGCGTGTTTTCATCACTCTCACTCACCGGCAAGGCGATAATTTACATTATTTTACAACTTGAAGTCCCTTATTCATTAAAATTTATAACCTTATAACGGTATATTTTTCCCTTCTCCTATCCCATCCTCTAGATGAAGTCATAAGCTACAATAACGGCCTCAGTCACTTTGCTATAGGACGCACGGTTTTTGAGATATGAGCAAAGTAAGACCAACATTCATGATTTTTTCAATGCAGAAAAATCGACATCGGTAGGGGTTCTGACGGCTCGTATGGAATTTTCGACAGCTTATATCTCGAGAACGGTGCATCCTACGAGAAAAAACCAGCATACTTTTTTGTAGCTCATGACTTGATCTAGAGGATGGCATTGGAAAATTTACCAAACTACCGTTATTTGGGCAAATTTTTGAAAAAAACAGGGAAATTTGTTTCTCTGGCGTAAATTATATGAAATTTTGCATCCGCTTTGAAGGTAGGTTGATCTGAATTGTTGCTCTTGACGTGAATTTACATTGTGCGTGTTTTCATCACTCTCACTCACCGGCAAGGCGATAATTTACATTATTTTACAACTTGAAGTCCCTTATTCATTAAAATGTATAACTTTATAACGGTATATTTTTCCCTTCTCCTATCCCATCCTCTAGATGAAGTCATAAGCTACAATAACGGCCTCAGTCACTTTGCTATAGGACACACGGTTCTTGAGATATGAGCAAAGTAAGACCAACATTCATGATTTTTTCAATGCAGAAAAATCGACATCGGTAGGGGTTCTGACGGCTCGTATGGAATTTTCGACAGCTTATATCTCGAGAACGGTGCGTCCTACGAGAAAAAAGCAGTATACTTTTTTGTAGCTCATGACTTGATCTAGAGGATGGCATTGGAAAATCTACCAAACTACCTTTATTTGGGCAAATTTTTGAAAAAAAACAGGGAAATTTGTTTCTCTGGCGTAAATTATATGAAATTTTGCAGCCGCTTTGAAGGTAGGTTGATCTGAATTGTTGCTCTTGACGTGAATTTACATTGTGCGTGTTTTCATCACTCTCACTCACCGGCAAGGCGATAATTCACATTATTTTACAACTTAAAGTCCCTTATTCGTTAAAATGTATAACTTTATAACGGTATATTTTTCCCTTCTCCTATCCCATCCTCTAGATGAAGTCATAAGCTACAATAACGGCCTCAGTCACTTTGCTATAGGACGCACGGTTTTTGAGATATGAGCAAAGTAAGACCAACATTCATGATTTTTTCAATGCAGAAAAATCGACATCGGTAGGGGTTCTGACGGCTCGTATGGAATTTTCGACAGCTTATATCTCGAGAACGGTGCGTCCTACGAGAAAAAAGCAGTATACTTTTTTGTAGCTCATGACTTGATCTAGAGGATGGCATTGGAAAATCTACCAAACTACCATTATTTGGGCAAATTTTTGAAAAAAACAGGGAAATTTGTTTCTCTGGCATAAATTATATGAAATTTTGCATCCGCTTTGAAGGTAAGTTGATCTGAATTGTTGCTTTTGACGTGAATTTACATTGTGCGTGTTTTCATCACTCTCACTCACCGGCAAGGCGATAATTCACATTATTTTACAACTTAAAGTCCTTTATTCATTAAAATTTATAACCTTATAACGGTATATTTTTCCCTTCTCCTATCCCATCCTCTAGATGAAGTCATAAGCTACAATAACGGCCTCAGTCACTTTGCTATAGGACGCACGGTTTTTGAGATATGAGCAAAGTAAGACCAACATTCATGATTTTTTCAATGCAGAAAAATCGACATCGGTAGGGGTTCTGACGGCTCGTATGGAATTTTCGACAGCTTATATCTCGAGAACGGTGCGTCCTACGAGAAAAAAGCAGCATACTTTTTTGTAGCTCATGACTTGATCTAGAGGATGGCATTGGAAAATTTACCAAACTACCGTTATTTGGGCAAATTTTTGAAAAAAACAGGGAAATTTGTTTCTCTGGCGTAAATTATATGAAATTTTGCATCCGCTTTGAAGGTAGGTTGATCTGAATTGTTGCTCTTGACGTGAATTTACATTGTGCGTGTTTTCATCACTCTCACTCACCGGCAAGGCGATAATTTACATTATTTTACAACTTGAAGTCCCTTATTCATTAAAATTTATAACCTTATAACGGTATATTTTTCCCTTCTCCTATCCCATCCTCTAGATGAAGTCATAAGCTACAATAACGGCCTCAGTCACTTTGCTATAGGACGCACGGTTTTTGAGATATGAGCAAAGTAAGACCAACATTCATGATTTTTTCAATGCAGAAAAATCGACATCGGTAGGGGTTCTGACGGCTCGTATGGAATTTTCGACAGCTTATATCTCGAGAACGGTGCGTCCTACGAGAAAAAACCAGCATACTTTTTTGTAGCTCATGACTTGATCTAGAGGATGGCATTGGAAAATTTACCAAACTACCGTTATTTGGGCAAATTTTTGAAAAAAACAGGGAAATTTGTTTCTCTGGCGTAAATTATATGAAATTTTGCATCCGCTTTGAAGGTAGGTTGATCTGAATTGTTGCTCTTGACGTGAATTTACATTGTGCGTGTTTTCATCACTCTCACTCACCGGCAAGGCGATAATTTACATTATTTTACAACTTGAAGTCCCTTATTCATTAAAATGTATAACTTTATAACGGTATATTTTGCCCTTCTCCTATCCCATCCTCTAGATGAAGTCATAAGCTACAATAACGGCCTCAGTCACTTTGCTATAGGACACACGGTTCTTGAGATATGAGCAAAGTAAGACCAACATTCATGATTTTTTCAATGCAGAAAAATCGACATCGGTAGGGGTTCTGACGGCTCGTATGGAATTTTCGACAGCTTATATCTCGAGAACGGTGCGTCCTACGAGAAAAAAGCAGTATACTTTTTTGTAGCTCATGACTTGATCTAGATGATGGCATTGGAAAATCTACCAAACTACCATTATTTGGGCAAATTTTTGAAAAAAAAACAGGGAAATTTGTTTCTCTGGCGTAAATTATATGAAATTTTGCATCCGCTTTGAAGGTAGGTTGATCTGAATTGTTTCTCTTGACGTGAATTTACATTGTGCGTGTTTTCATCACTCTCACTCACCGGCAAGGCGATAATTCACATTATTTTACAACTTAAAGTCCCTTATTCATTAAAATTTATAACCTTATAACGGTATATTTTTCCCTTCTCCTATCCCATCCTCTAGATGAAGTCATAAGCTACAATAACGGCCTCAGTCACTTTGCTATAGGAGGCACGATTTTTGAGATATGAGCAAAGTAAGACCAACATTCATGATTTTTTCAATGCAGAAAAATCGACATCTGTAGGGGTTCTGACGGCTCGTATGGAATTTTCGACAGCTTATATCTCGAGAACGGTGCGTCCTACGAGAAAAAAGCAGTATACTTTTTTGTAGCTCATGACTTGATCTAGAGGATGGCATTGGAAAATCTACCAAACTACCTTTATTTGGGCAAATTTTTGAAAAAAAACAGGGAAATTTGTTTCTCTGGCGTAAATTATATGAAATTTTGCATCCGCTTTGAAGGTAGGTTGATCTGAATTGTTGCTCTTGACGTGAATTTACATTGTGCGTGTTTTCATCACTCTCACTCACCGGCAAGGCGATAATTCACATTATTTTACAACTTAAAGTCCCTTATTCGTTAAAATGTATATCTTTATAACGGTATATTTTTCCCTTCTCCTATCCCATCCTCTAGATGAAGTTATAAGCTACAATAACGGCCTCAGTCACTTTGCTATAGGACACACGGTTTTTGAGATATGAGCAAAGTAAGACCAACATTCATGATTTTTTCAATGCAGAAAAATCGACATCGGTAGGGGTTCTGACGGCTCGTATGGAATTTTCGAAAGCTTATATCTCGAGAACGGTGCGTCCTACGAGAAAAAAGCAGTATACTTTTTTGTAGCTCATGACTTGATCTAGAGGATGGCATTGGAAAATCTACCAAACTACCATTATTTGGGCAAATTTTTGAAAAAAACAGGGAAATTTGTTTCTCTGGCGTAAATTATATGAAATTTTGCAGCCGCTTTGAAGGTAGGTTGATCTGAATTGTTGCTCTTGACGTGAATTTACATTGTGCGTGTTTTCATCACTCTCACTCACCGGCAAGGCGATAATTCACATTATTTTACAACTTGAAGTCCCTTATTCGTTAAAATTTATAACTTTATAACGGTATATTTTTCCCTTCTCCTATCCCATCCTCTAGATGAAGTCATAAGCTACAATAACGGCCTCAGTCACTTTGCTATAGGACGCACGGTTTTTGAGATATGAGCAAAGTAAGACCAACATTCATGATTTTTTCAATGCAGAAAAATCGACATCGGTAGGGGTTCTGACGGCTCGTATGGAATTTTCGACAGCTTATATCTCGAGAACGGTGCGTCCTACGAGAAAAAACCAGCATACTTTTTTGTAGCTCATGACTTGATCTAGAGGATGGCATTGGAAAATTTACCAAACTACCGTTATTTGGGCAAATTTTTGAAAAAAACAGGGAAATTTGTTTCTCTGGCGTAAATTATATGAAATTTTGCATCCGCTTTGAAGGTAGGTTGATCTGAATTGTTGCTCTTGACGTGAATTTACATTGTGCGTGTTTTCATCACTCTCACTCACCGGCAAGGCGATAATTTACATTATTTTACAACTTGAAGTCCCTTATTCATTAAAATTTATAACCTTATAACGGTATATTTTTCCCTTCTCCTATCCCATCCTCTAGATGAAGTCATAAGCTACAATAACGGCCTCAGTCACTTTGCTATAGGAGGCACGGTTTTTGAGATATGAGCAAAGTAAGACCAACATTCATGATTTTTTCAATGCAGAAAAATCGACATCTGTAAGGGTTCTGACGGCTCGTATGGAATTCTCGACAGCTTATATCTCGAGAGCGGTGCGTCCTACGAGAAAAAAGCAGTATACTTTTTTGTAGCTCATGACTTGATCTAGAGGATGGCATTGGAAAATCTACCAAACTACCGTTATTTGGGCAAATTTTTGAAAAAAACAGGGAAATTTGTTTCTCTGGCGTAAATTATATGAAATTTTGCATCCGCTTTGAAAGTAGGTTGATCTGAATTGTTGCTCTTGACGTGAATTTACATTGTGCGTGTTTTCATCACTCTCACTCACCGGCAAGGCGATAATTTACATTATTTTACAACTTAAAGTCCCTTATTCATTAAAATTTATAACCTTATAACGGTATATTTTTCCCTTCTCCTATCCCATCCTCTAGATGAAGTCATAAGCTACAATAACGGCCTCAGTCACTTTGCTATAGGACACATGGTTTTTGAGATATGAGCAAAGTAAGACCAACATTCATGATTTTTTCAATGCAGAAGAATCGACATCGGTAGGGGTTCTGACGGCTCGTATGGAATTTTCGAAAGCTTATATCTCGAGAACGGTGCGTCCTACGAGAAAAAAGCAGTATACTTTTTTGTAGCTCATGACTTGATCTAGAGGATGGCATTGGAAAATCTACCAAACTACCGTTATTTGGGCAAATTTTTGAAAAAAACAGGGAAATTTGTTTCTCTGGCGTAAATTATATGAAATTTTGCATCCGCTTTGAAAGTAGGTTGATCTGAATTGTTGCTCTTGACGTGAATTTACATTGTGCGTGTTTTCATCACTCTCACTCACCGGCAAGGCGATAATTTACATTATTTTACAACTTAAAGTCCCTTATTCATTAAAATTTATAACCTTATAACGGTATATTTTTCCCTTCTCCTATCCCATCCTCTAGATGAAGTCATAAGCTACAATAACGGCCTCAGTCACTTTGCTATAGGACACATGGTTTTTGAGATATGAGCAAAGTAAGACCAACATTCATGATTTTTTCAATGCAGAAGAATCGACATCGGTAGGGGTTCTGACGGCTCGTATGGAATTTTCGAAAGCTTATATCTCGAGAACGGTGCGTCCTACGAGAAAAAAGCAGTATACTTTTTTGTAGCTCATGACTTGATCTAGAGGATGGCATTGGAAAATCTACCAAACTACCGTTATTTGGGCAAATTTTTGAAAAAAACAGGGAAATTTGTTTCTCTGGCGTAAATTATATGAAATTTTGCATCCGCTTTGAAAGTAGGTTGATCTGAATTGTTGCTCTTGACGTGAATTTACATTGTGCGTGTTTTCATCACTCTCACTCACCGGCAAGGCGATAATTTACATTATTTTACAACTTAAAGTCCCTTATTCATTAAAATTTATAACCTTATAACGGTATATTTTTCCCTTCTCCTATCCCATCCTCTAGATGAAGTCATAAGCTACAATAACGGCCTCTGTCACTTTGCTATAGGAGGCACGGTTTTTGAGATATGAGCAAAGTAAGACCAACATTCATGATTTTTTCAATGCAGAAAAATCGACATCTGTAGGGGTTCTGACGGCTCGTATGGAATTTTCGACAGCTTATATCTCGAGAACGGTGCGTCCTACGAGAAAAAAGCAGCACACTTTTTTGTAGCTCATGACTTGATCTAGAGGATGGCATTGGAAAATTTACCAAACTACCGTTATTTGGGCAAATTTTTGAAAAAAACAGGGAAATTTGTTTCTCTGCCGTAAATGATATGAAATTTTGCATCCGCTTTGAAGGTAGGTTGATCTGAATTGTTGCTCTTGACGTGAATTTACATTGTGCGTGTTTTCATCACTCTCACTCACCGGCAAGGCGATAATTTACATTATTTTACAACTTAAAGTCCCTTTTTCATTAAAATGTATAACCTTATAACGGTATATTTTTCCCTTCTCCTATCCCATCCTCTAGATGAAGTCATAAGCTACAGTAACGGCCTCAGTCACTTTGCTATAGGACGCACGGTTTTTGAGATATGAGCAAAGTAAGACCAACATTCATGATTTTTTCAATGCAGAAAAATCGACATCTGTAGGGGTTCTGACGGCTCGCATGGAATTTTCGACAGCTTATATCTCGAGAACGGTGCGTCCTACGAGAAAAAAGCAGTATACTGTTTTGTAGCTCATGACTTGATCTAGAGGATGGCATTGGAAAATTTACCAAACTACCGTTATTTGGGCAAATTTTTGAAAAAAAAACAGGGAAATTTGTTTCTCTGGCGTAAATTATATGAAATTTTACATCCGCTTTGAAGGTAGGTTGATCTGAATTGTTGCTCTTGACGTGAATTTACATTGTGCGTGTTTTCATCACTCTCACTCACCGGCAAGGCGATAATTTACATTATTTTACAACTTAAAGTCCCTTATTCATTAAAATTTATAACCTTATAACGGTATATTTTTCCCTTCTCCTATCCCATCCTCTAGATGAAGTCATAAGCTACAATAACGGCCTCAGTCACTTTGCTATAGGACGCACGGTTTTTGAGATATGAGCAAAGTAAGACCAACATTCATGATTTTTTCAATGCAGAAAAATCGACATCTGTAGGGGTTCTGACGGCTCGTATGGAATTCTCGACAGCTTATATCTCGAGAGCGGTGCGTCCTACGAGAAAAAAGCGGTATACTTTTTTTGTAGCTCATGACTTGATCTAGAGGATGGCATTGGAAAATCTACCAAACTACCGTTATTTGGGCAAATTTTTGAAATAAACAGGGAAATTTGTTTCTCTGGCGTAAATTATATGAAATTTTGCATCCGCTTTGAAGATAGGTTGATCTGAATTGTTGCTCTTGACGTGAATTTACATTCTGCGTGTTTTCATCACTCTCACTCACCGGCAAGGCGATAATTTACATTATTTTACAACTTAAAGTCCCTTATTCATTAAAATTTATAACCTTATAACGGTATATTTTTCCCTTCTCCTATCCCATCCTCTAGATGAAGTCATAAGCTACAATAACGGCCTCAGTCACTTTGCTATAGGACGCACGGTTTTTGAGATATGAGCAAAGTAAGACCAACATTCATGATTTTTTCAATGCAGAAAAATCGACATCTGTAGGGGTTCTGACGGCTCGTATGGAATTTTCGACAGCTTATATCTCGAGAACGGTGCGTCCTACGAGAAAAAAGCAGTATACTTTTCTGTAGCTTATGACTTGATCTAGAGAATGGCATTTGAAAATTTACCAAACTACCGTTATTTGGGCAAATTTTTGAAATAAACAGGGAATTTTGTTTCTCTGGCGTAAATTATATGAAATTTTGCATCCGCTTTGAAGATAGGTTGATCTGAATTGTTGCTCTTGACGTGAATTTACATTCTGCGTGTTTTCATCACTCTCACTCACCGGCAAGGCGATAATTTACATTATTTTACAACTTAAAGTCCCTTATTCATTAAAATTTATAACCTTATAACGGTATATTTTTCCCTTCTCCTATCCCATCCTCTAGATGAAGTCATAAGCTACAATAACGGCCTCAGTCACTTTGCTATAGGACGCACGGTTTTTGAGATATGAGCAAAGTAAGACCAACATTCATGATTTTTTCAATGCAGAAAAATCGACATCTGTAGGGGTTCTGACGGCTCGTATGGAATTCTCGACAGCTTATATCTCGAGAGCGGTGCGTCCTACGAGAAAAAAGCAGTATACTTTTTTGTAGCTCATGACTTGATCTAGAGGATGGCATTGGAAAATCTACAAAACTACCGTTATTTGGGCAAATTTTTGAAAAAAACAGGGAAATTTGTTTCTCTGGCGTAAATTATATGAAATTTTGCATCCGCTTTGAAGGTAGGTTGATCTGAATTGTTGCTCTTGACGTGAATTTACATTGTGCGTGTTTTCATCACTCTCACTCACCGGCAAGGCGATAATTTACATTATTTTACAACTTAAAGTCCCTTATTCATTAAAATTTATAACCTTATAACGGTATATTTTTCCCTTCTCCTATCCCATCCTCTATATATATATATAATAACGGCCTCAGTCACTTTGCTATAGGACGCACGGTTTTTGAGATATGAGCAAAGTAAGACCAACATTCATGATTTTTTCAATGCAGAAAAATCGACATCTGTAGGGGTTCTGACGGCTCGTATGGAATTTTCGACAGCTTATATCTCGAGAACGGTGCGTCCTACGAGAAAAAAGCAGTATACTTTTTTGTAGCTTATGACTTGATCTAGAGAATGGCATTTGAAAATTTACCAAACTACCGTTATTTGGGCAAATTTTTGAAATAAACAGGGAAATTTGTTTCTCTGGCGTAAATTATATGAAATTTTGCATCCGCTTTGAAGGTAGGTTGATCTGAATTGTTGCTCTTGACGTGAATTTACATTCTGCGTGTTTTCATCACTCTCACTCACCGGCAAGGCGATAATTTACATTATTTTACAGCTTAAAGTCCCTTATTCATTAAAATTTATAACCTTATAGCGGTATATTTTTCCCTTCTCCTATCCCATCCTCTATATATATATAATAACGGCCTCAGTCACTTTGCTATAGGACACACGGTTTTTGAGATACGAGCACGCACGGTTTTTGAGATATGAGCAAAATAAGACCAACATTCATGATTTTTTCAATGCAGAAAAATCGACATCTGTAGGGGTTCTGACGGCTCGTATGGAATTCTCGACAGCTTATATCTCGAGAGCGGTGCGTCCTACGAGAAAAAAGCGGTATACTTTTTTGTAGCTCATGACTTGATCTAGAGGATGGCATTGGAAAATCTACCAAACTACCGTTATTTGGGCAAATTTTTGAAAAAAAACAGGGAAATTTGTTTCTCTGGCGTAAATTATATGAAATTTTGCAGCCGCTTTGAAAGTAGGTTGATCTGAATTGTTGCTCTTGACGTGAATTTACATTGTGCGTGTTTTCATCACTCTCACTCACCGGCAAGGCGATAATTTACATTATTTTACAGCTTAAAGTCCCTTATTCATTAAAATTTATAACCTTATAGCGGTATATTTTTCCCTTCTCCTATCCCATCCTCTAGATGAAGTCATAAGCTACAATAACGGCCTCAGTCACTTTGCTATAGGACGCACGGTTTTTGCAGGTCAATGCAGAAAAATCGACATCTGTAGGGGTTCTGACGGCTCGTATGGAATTTTCGGCAGCTTATATCTCGAGAACGGTGCGTCCTACGAGAAAAAAGCAGTATACTTTTTTGTAGCTCATGACTTGATCTAGAGGATGGCATTGGAAAATTTACCAAACTACCGTTATCTAGGCAAATTTTTGAAAAAAAACAGGGAAATTTGTTTCTCTGGCGTAAATTATATGAAATTTTGCATCCGCTTTGAAGGTAGGTTGATCTGAATTGTTGCTCTTGACGTGAATTTACATTGTGCGTGTTTTCATCACTCTCACTCACCGGCAAGGCGATAATTTACATTATTTTAAAACTTAAAGTCCGAAATCGACATCTGTAGGCGTTCTGACGGCTCGTATGGAATTTTCGACAGCTTATATCTCGAGAACGGTGCGTCCTACGAGAAAAAAGCAGTATACTTTTTTGTAGCTCATGACTTGATCTAGAGGATGGCATTGGAAAATTTACCAAACTACCGTTATTTGGGCAAATTATTGAAAAAGAACAGGGAAATTTGTTTCTCTGGCGTAAATTATATGAAATTTTGTATCCGCTTTGAAGATAGGTTGATCTGAATTGTTGCTCTTGACGTGAATTTACATTCTGCGTGTTTTCATCACTCTCACTCACCGGCAAGGCGATAATTTACATTATTTTACAACTTAAAGTCCCTTATTCATTAAAATTTATAACCTTATAACGGTATATTTTTCCCTTCTCCTATCCCATCCTCTAGATGAAGTCATAAGCTACAATAACGGCCTCAGTCACTTTGCTATAGGACGCACGGTTTTTGAGATATGAGCAAAGTAAGACCAACATTCATGATTTTTTCAATGCAGAAAAATCGACATCTGTAGGGGTTCTGACGGCTCGTATGGAATTCTCGACAGCTTATATCTTGAGAGCGGTGCGTCCTACGAGAAAAAAGCAGTATACTTTTTTGTAGCTCATGACTTGATCTAGAGGATGGCATTGGAAAATCTACAAAACTACCGTTATTTGGGCAAATTTTTGAAAAAAACAGGGAAATTTGTTTCTCTGGCGTAAATTATATGAAATTTTGCATCCGCTTTGAAGGTAGGTTGATCTGAATTGTTGCTCTTGACGTGAATTTACATTGTGCGTGTTTTCATCACTCTCACTCACCGGCAAGGCGATAATTTACATTATTTTACAACTTAAAGTCCCTTATTCATTAAAATTTATAACCTTATAACGGTATATTTTTCCGTTCTACTATTCTAAATGACAAGGAGAACGGTTTCCAAAATAGCAAATCGACTTGTGATTTGATAGCATACAGAACACATCACAGAAAAGTGGGTCAAATTGCACAACACAGGGTGAAGTAAAATCGTTGGTATCGCTGAATCTCTTTAATGTATTAGCACCTTTCGAACTGCTCAATTTAAGTTCTTTTGTGTGGGCTTAGATATGACACCATCATGGAGAAGATTGTGCAAGACTCACGCCAACAGAAGGAGCACAATTTATAAAAAAAGTCCGTACAGCTGGCTAAAGATCGTGCCCGTTTGAGAGGCTTGGTTATTGAGACCCAGGTCCAACCCGAACTAAAAATGTTCACTAATTTTTTTTAGAGCGGGATAACTTTAAATTGGCAATATTGTTAGCCATAGCTGATTTCATATATTCGGTCCAAGACTCACAACCAAGCTCTTCCGCCATAGAATTGGAACGGCAGCGTATGCACAAATTAATTCCGATGTAGACATCATAATTAACTGGGGAATTAATAAGAGTGGAATGCAATGCTACAAAAACTCAATGATGTCTGCCTGTCGCCTGTAATAATTAATCTGCACATTATCTATGAATGGAGCTGGTGTCGATGAAACCGGAAAAATTCCAACGCTTGGTATGGGTATCGCTATCAACACCACACTTAGTTGGAGCTCACTTTTTCGAGGTCGACAAAAATGCTGCCAAATGACTTGGGTTCTTTATCCGCCCGAAGCTTGAACACAACGCTCATATCAGAGTTCGTGCCTCCAAGACTACTCTGCACGTACTATAGAATCTAAAACCAAGCAATCAAACTGAGGAAGCTAATAGGAAACGTATCCCTACAATTATTGTAGAACTCGATGGATACGCTTCTCTCGACAATTGACGAGAGCTCTCTATTCGAACGCGCTCCACATATTGTACGAAGATCCTCAAGAAAAAATGGAGGTACCAGTCGCGGTTTTCCAGGGCGTGTATAAGGTGAATGGGTAATCTGACAAAGTCACTGATTGAGTAACAAACAACTTCTCTTCCCAACTCATCTCGTCTTCAGTGACCGCTTGGTCCAGGTCGCGAGGGCAAAGCACGACGAGAGATCTCCATGCCACTGGACTCTAGGCCACACGACTCTAACTCATTAGGGAGTTATTCCTAAGCGCGCCCAGGCTATTTTGGTAGAACTTGATCTAGATACCTAATCCTTGGTCTGCAAAGCGGTATCCAACCTGATGGAATCGCCGGGGACTTTCGTACCCCTTGGTCAAACCATAGAAGCATATCCCTTTCCATTCGAAGAAGCAGCTGCTCAACGTTCAGAGAGCTTATCTCGAGGAAGTAATGTGTAAGCCTTTTGTAATTCCACAAACAGCCTTCTAGAATGAAGCCATTCTTTGAGTGAAAAGCTCGTCGGCTGTACTGCCGGCCCACGAGGACAGTGCTCAACATTTATGTCACCTAATTCGGCAGGTCTTAGACCTTCCAAAGTTAACCAGTGACTAAGAGTCTATGAGGATATTAATGGCACAAGCGACATAGACTCGCTTTTTTGTCCCGCTATCGTTCTCGATTGAGATCACTGCCAGTGGTAAGTAGTTCCCATTCATCTCCCGCCTCGCCTGGTGCCTACGTGTCTCACAGTCCTCGGTAACAGCATTCCACGGATAGGAAATTACAAATCACCCCGAATTCCATAGGCACTCGCTAGTCACTTTCACCCTGGCACTCCCAGTGGCGTCGCGCCTCCCCATTGCACACTCCATTGAAGCGACAATCGGCCCCGACCATCCCACAAATTCACGCCAATTTATTACACGCCTCCCGAGCAAATTACAGCCCATAAATCCGTCGCCCATTTCAACAATGCCACTCGGCAATTACACGCGGCACAACATAATTATTTGCCACTTCGACTTGGTGCGTCTGTGCGATGCATGAATGAAATTCTACGCGACGTCTCGGGTATCCGCAAGGATTTCTTGCACACTCTGTGCTCAGGCCAGCACATGGTGACTCGAGCGAGCGCAAGCGTTGTGCGCGTACAAATTGGAATGATATATGCCCGGCAGTGCATTGATGGACGAGGAATGTCGCTCGAATTGACTCAGCGATTCGTTAAATGCGCGGCAAGATGGTATTTCGGATGCACGAATGACTGCTGCAGTCGCAGTCGCAGCGATCGAGAGCTATTTTCGGCTGGGGAACGCTTGAATGGATGTGAGCTAAACGGCTGCAGCAATGCACCGAACTGTCAGGGTCAAACAAACTCGAAGACGAGGCCGTGTCGCAATTTTTCTTCATTAATTCGCGCCAATTAAGAATCGAGTATGTCCTCTGGCTGGGGCTGTTTGAATCAATCTGCCGGCGAGACGGGGTTGACTTGGGCAGCCAATTGGCTCCGATGGAAGTTGTGACTGAGGCGATTGAGGGAGTTGCACGTAGAGTGGGGGTATCATTTGAGAAACCGCGGTGAGTGCATGCATACCGTCAACATTCTATCGTCAATATCATACTTTCTCCCGCGGACGAGTTGTCAGCTGTTCCACCAAACATTTCATGCTTAACCCAGCAGTAAGGCACCGTCTAGGTTTGAAGTTCTTGTCGAATTCGAAAGATTTCAGAGGATGCCGAAGAAGAAGGCTGCCTGGTGAAGAACTTATATGTATTCATTTCTTTTGTTCAGTATGATCAGAGCTTTGTGACTCATAGGACAAGACTAGGCGCGATTCTGACAATACTCGTATGACATTGGCTTGATTAGCCACTAATGAGGTTTTTGCAGTCAGTGAGAATGGTGCTGGTGAGAATGAGTTAAAAACGAGGTATATGCCTCATGATATAATATTATCACCTTCAACACTGGTGTCACAATGTAGGAACTTCGAAGCAGTCATGGAATTCATTCCGTAATGATTCCATTCGCAGAAAAACTCTTTTTCCTCTTCTCTAGCTCTTTTCTTTTTCCGTCAAACCAGAAAAGTTTTATATAAGTGTCAAAAGCGGATCGGAGTGAATTGATCATTTTTTAGGCATTCCTTTGGGAGTCAATTAAATGTTCTAGGAATGAATTCTCAGAGACTGTCACAGCGCCTCGTATGACCCTTTCGTCCTCAGACAACCTAACATCGTCCTCAGAATGCCCGCTGTTTAATAGGCCATCAAAACTACGGAAAAACCAACAAAAATCATAACCCGCCTCCACCTCCAAAGCAACCTTTCACGCCTCACGTCACCAGGCAACCATATACGGATCCATGTCCATTCCACGGCACATGACGTACTCCAACCCAATGCGACAATATTTTTTTTCCTTTCTCTGTTTCCCCACCACTTCGCGGCGTCACAGGTTAAAGAATGTTTGTTTTTTCTGCCAAGTTAATCCTGCATCCACCATGTGGTCTCCGGCATCCCGTTGCCTGTTATTCTCCGAAACACACGCACACAGGCGCGGGCACACAAACAATTTCAATGGCACAGCGGGACACCATTGTTGCCATGTTAACGCTCTCGATTTTTATCCGTTTCGCCTTTTGTCCCTCCACCACGGACACAATCAAGCGAAACTGTTCAATGGGGTGTAATGGCGTCCTCAATCCTTTTGTTGTCAGATGCCAGGTTGTCCCTCGCTCTCCGCGGTATTCCCCAAGTGTTCCCTCAGATGCCTCAGTTTGCGTGTTTGCCTCACCGCGTAGCGTCGGAGGGATCACGGCGGATCTCGAGGGCTTTATTTGTTTTGCGCATGGTTAAACGTTGAGTGGGATTAATGTCGGATGCGATTCAATAAATCGAAGAGTGTCGGTGGATTGGTAGAGTTCCTTTGATATGGCCTCGGGGCGGAGGGTCGGTAAACAAGATCAGTTTAACAAGCGCAGCATTTGTCGGAGCGGCTCAGCGATGTGTTGAGGTATGGCTGGAACAATGCCAATTTATGGATTTGATTAGGGTTTTCGAGCTCAAGTCTGGCTTAGGGCAAAAGGGATCCGTTCACTTCCATGGAAACTGTCTCATGAGATGGAAAACATTGTGTGTAACTCGAGACGGGAGGACGTGGACGACGACGCCATTTCGAGTGTGGACAAAGAAGGTGAACGCAAGATGTAGAGATTTCAGGGGGTTTCATGAAAAGTTTCATTTTGAACTTGATGTAAGATGGCATAAATTTAGCAGACCTGACATGACTTGGAGGACTCCATTTTCCAGTCATAGAAATTGTTAAGCGTTAGTACAACAGTAAACACTACTAAGGTAACGTCCAAGACATTGCGTCGTGCTGCCGTTCTTAACGTTTTTTTTTTAGATTTGTGGCAAAATTCAAGAAACGTAATATAGTACGTTTTATTACGTCTCCACTCCACGGGACATATTTCTGCCCAACATCACATCAACAATCTGAACAGCCATCAGCGATATTTTTCTTTCCTGGGCAAGATATGCCATGTCGCTTCACTTTAAAGTTGGCTGCGAGAGAGTCAACATCAAGAAGCGACCATTCAACCAGCAATCAACGAACCAGATTTCACCAAAATGAGAGCCAAAGAATTACATTCACTAACACTTCTACTTTTACTTGTACTTACTCGATTTTCCTCTAATTTTTCAACACTCCATTCAAACAAAATCTTACACGTATACGAAAACGTCAAATCTCATGTCCAATTTTTGAACAGCGCTCATGGCATGTCGGAAAATCTCGATCTTAGATGCTTGTGTGTAGACGGATTATTCACATCATATACGTAATTCGGGCATGTTTCATGTCCAGTGGAGATTACCAGTAAGAAAGCCTGATCTCTCGCTCTGACTTCTCGATTTCTATTTCATTTAGGTTGAGTGCCTGGTCCAAAGATAGAGCTTTAAACATCTTTCACATCGGAAGCTTTGAAAAATATGTGAGCGTCAGAAAAGGACTTCTATTAATATCCACTCGTATTCTAGTACCTACAGTATTCATTTGACTCGGTTCGGGTTGATATTCTACAGATCTACCTATTATCAGTCTTTGTGGGTATGGGTAACATTTTAGCACTTTTCCATTCATATGGATAGTCGCACAACCCACGTTTGATAGATGAAATAAAACTGATTCCTGCACAGAAGTTTGAGAAACTAAGCTTGGATGTTATCCTTAGCTTAGGCATTGGATCTGATTGAGAGCAAGGCCTCAAATACGTCTTAATTAGTGCAATAGGTGATTTTGACCAGATCGGCAGTCAACATCTGGTGGGGTATACAGTGGTGGACATATAAACAACACACAATTTTCAAAAGCCTTTGGTTTTTTGGAAGAAAATGTTTAAGGAGTTATGAATTTAAGTCTTGCAGGTTCGGATCAGATTGGAAAAGATATCTGGCATCCCCCTAACCACCAACACAATCCCAAGTAATTGGTAAGAGAAATGTTAAGAACATGTCATGTGGACAGCTTTTTCTTGGTATGGCATGGAGCCAATTTTAAATAAAGACAACGAAGTGGATAAACATGTCTTCAAACGGATTATTCAAGAGCATTTGCCAAAGAAAATATGTCGCCAATATGGCGTTATAAGTTACGGATCAGCACAAACAACAAGCTAATTTAGTTGCTTGGGTGTTGACTGTACCCAATTGCATCAGCGGTACCTTGTTTACCACAAATAATTGCCAAATGTGTAAACAAACATGATCGTTGACTGTACTATCCCTTAAACTTTAGTGGCAATGGCACTCTTTCAAGCGATTTGCTGCTGAGAGCATTGCAAGGCAGCAGTGTAAATTTGGAGCTCTCCTCGGCTAGTCGTTTTCCGACCAATAACTTCCTCATAAAGAGAAATGTGTATTAAGTTAAATTAAGCAAAGATTTGGTAAATAAATTTATAAGTAAAGAACAATAAATTGTGTTATGCATATTATTTAATTTATATGCTTGACAACGATCCTAAGCACACTTCCTGACTTGTGAACTTGCTGCTTACACTAACGATCAAAATGTCACCATTTTAAAACGGCCCCCGACTCTCTCGATCTTTCATCGCATAGAGAACCTGTGGAACGATGCATCACATCGCGAGTATACAACCGAGAAAGGTAACTGAGTTATGGAACCAAAGATTCGTTGGGAATCCTTTTTCTAAGGAACGATATCAAGTTTAAGAGCTAAGTCTTTCAAAGCGATGTGAAGCAGCTCTGAAAAATGAGTGTGTTCCACCAAAATTCCGACGAATGCGGTTGGGTGAAAGGTATTTCTTAGTTTTAATCCAATGCAGAATAATTAGCTTTTTATGTGGCCAGGCATAGTTTAACTAAATTATTATTATTATTATTTTAATCTCCATGCAAATACTTTCATCTTTCTGCAATTTAATAGTGTTTAGGATTCTGATAAATATGTATAAAAAATAAGTGGAATACGTTGATGTTCGCTTTAAATTTTGGCATCATGCCAGCAACGATCCCTTTATTTACCTTATAGTTTAAGGACTTCAGAGTAGAATATGCAACATCGTTCTTAAAAATATCGATGTGTCAGAATTTCGTTTGTATCTCTCTGAACAAACCTGAAAACCACCATTCAAGGTAGATTCGCCCCTGCAACGAATTCTAGTTAGGTTAGGTAAGGTTGAGGTGGCTGACTGCCGCGAATAGCAGACACACTTAGGCCAAGCTTAGGCCCATTGGGTTACGATGCGGATCTTAGGCTACCTATTCCGCAAACCAACTTGTGCTTTTGATATAGCGAAGAAGAGGGCTGATTCTGATGCTGCTCAGTTCAGCCAGATTAACAAAGAAATGGGCGCCCAGTAGTCTGAATCTACGGGATGAGAGAGCACTGCAAATCGTCCATGCAGCTTCTACAGAAATCATTATAGGGAAGGCCTAGTCTAGAGGCGTGGGTTGCGCTGGCACAATGCCCTGTTAAAACGCCAATAAGAGATCTGAAGTTTGGCCTGCTTAATCTGACCAAGCTAAGCGATAGCTTGGGATCGATCATAGGCCATAGTTGTTTGGTAATGAGGCATCCTGTGCCAGATATCCATCCGCGGTTTGTTTGAGCAAGCGTTTCAAGCTTTAGCCGATGTTTTATGGTAGCGATAAACATGGAGTGTGGGTCTCCACCACCTTTGTGCCCTTTCTAACGAGTTCGTCCGCTTCGCAATTCATTGGAATGAAATGTCACATTGTCCCGGCACCCACATAAGTTGGATGCTAAAGTACTTGGCCATCTCGTTAAGGGATAGGCGGCAATTAAGGGAAGTCGTGGAATTAAAAGTGACTGAATCCAGAGAGTTTTTCAGCCAGGACAGGGCTTCCTTAATCGCTATAGTTTCAGTCTGAAAGAAGCTACAGTGATTAGGTACTCGAAAAGATAGCTGGAAATTTAGATCCTTAAAATAGACACCAGCACCCACACCTGCATCCATCTTCGATCCATCTGTGAAGATTCGCAGTAGACCTTCCAGCGTCTGGTGTTCAGACTCCCAGTAAGATCTGGGCGGTATGCTGGTTGAGAAATTCTTCTCGAAGAATACTTGGGTTTGTCGAAAAAACTGAGATCACAACTCCTGACTCGACGAACAAAAATCTTGCTCTTCTTCTTCTTCTTTGGCTGGCGCTACGATCCGGGTGGACCTGGACTTCAGCCAACATGCCTCTCCATCTAGCACGGTTTAGTGCTTCAGCTGATTGATTGATTGATTGCCAATATTTACCGCGTTGTCCTTCGGGTTTGGAGTCGAAGACTTTCCAGACCGGAGCATTGGTGTCCATTCGCTCTACATGACCTAGCCTGTAATGGCCTAGTCTGAGATGAGAGATTGAACTGGTATGACCAGTTCGATGTTGCTGTCCAACCCGTACAGTTCGTCGTTCAGTCTCGTCCAAAAACCATCAGTACATACGGGACCAATGATAATACGAAGGACTTCCCTCTCGAAGTGACCAAGAATCGCCTCGTTCGCTTTGGTTAGTGTCAATGCTTCTGCACCATACAGCCAGACTGGGACTATCAAGGTCTTGTATAGGCATATCTTTTCTTCGGAGAGAGCTTTATTCTTCAATTGATTTCCAAGCTGAAAAATATAGCGATTGACAACCATGATCGTTTGTTTTATCTCCGCGATGGTGTCATTTTTCGCGTTAACTTGGGAGCCTAGGAGTCTTGCACTACTTGGAAGCTATAGCTATCTATGGTAATGTTTTATCCAAGCCGTTGGTATTGGTGCAGCTTTTCCGTAGAAAGCATATATTTGTACTTTGCGAAGATGGGAACTTCGCAACTCCCTTCTCGATTCTCACAAATGCCCTAATGACATCCCGTTGTATTCTTCCGACGATGTCAAAGTCATCGGCAGTTGCACAGATTTGTGGAAGATCGTGCCTCTGGTGTTGTCGTTTGAGTTACGCATGATCTTCTCGAGAATAATGTCATGACAGTGCGTCGCCTTGTCTAAATTCTTATTTGACATCAAAAGTCTCGGCAAGATCATTACCGACTTTAACGGAACAATAGGCATTCTCCATCGTCATTCTGCAAAGACTTGTGAGTTTTGGCAGTCATGGCAAAATTAGACAATGCGCTGTACAGCTCTTCTCTATAAGCACTGTTATACGCGTCCTTAAAGTCAATAAATAGGTGGTGGGTATCGACTTCAAACACCTGGATCTCTTCCAAGATCTGCCGAACTATGTTGAAATTCCATCCGATGGGCATACTTTCAACCGACCAGATTTTACAGATGAGTTGGTGTATGCACCTTTCCAAATCATCACCAGCTGTTTTAAAAAGTTCGTCAGGCAGTCCATCGGCACCAGCAGCCTGGTTGGACTTAAGTTTGGCGATTGCTGTCGTAACTTCACTGAGGTCGGATATATTGGATGGACTATTCTGCCTGACAGCGGTATCTTAGTCACCATCGCCGTTGTGCAGTAGTGATGGCAGCACTGACTGTAATGCCACTACTAGGTTTACATTCCTGCAGGATTCTGTTCAGTTTTTGTGAGCTTGAGATGTTCGCCTTACCTATTGGTACAGTTTCCATACGTCATTTCTACACTAACATCCCTCAATCTCCTCGACCGTGCGCTTCATGAGATTCTGGCATGAGAAGTAAGGGTTGACCACAAAGAGATCATTCGGACATCTTTCTGGAGTTTAAGTACGTCTGCGTGAAAAACGATGCCGTAATCAGGCTGTCAATGTTAGAGGCTGTCAGATTAGACCTTCAGAAAAACTGTGCACTAATCAGACTGTTACCGTCCTCGACTCACATGCCAAGGGATCGATCTGCTATTCTGAAAATGTTAAGTCTTAGCAAAATAGACGAAGTAAATTTCCACCTCCTTCATTGCCAGTTTGTTCATCATGACTGTATGTCCTGCGAGCCATGAGCTTCGGCCTTCAGTTTGACTAATTTTTAAGACATATGGAGCACCTGATTCCTGCCAGCTAAGCCGATCGACAATAACTAGCACTTTGTCGGTTATCTGCTGCTCATAAAGCTTTCATAATTTACTCATGTCTGCTAACAACTGTGAGTTATCTGTATCAACAATTCTTTCGTAGTTGTAGTTCTTAATGAATCCAATGGATGGTTCATATGCTGATTTTCATGTATCAATCTGTTAACAATCCATCAAATCCTTCTGCCTAACTACAGCCCAACTTCCCTCACATCCGAAAAGACGTTCAAAACAAATTTGTCCAGCCATTAAGATGAAAATCAACAAACAGCAGCAAGTTCACAGGCCCACCAGCTAGCACTCCCTCATACACTCGAGACGGTCTCTCTGGAGTTTTATATGTCCACTGGGAAATCATCAAAGGAGCTCTGGGACGAGTGCTACCACTCCATGACCCTTTAAGTGGCACAGTTGCTGTTCAGTTGCTCTGCGATGGCACAACAAGCACACGCTGCCACCCTCGTCGGCAGTGCGATAGCATTTTCCATTTCCAAAAGCAGCGGCATCTGTTTTCCGTTTGAAGCTGGAAGAGGCCTCGTCTCCCATTAATTGGCGACATTGCCACTAACAGCTAACAGCGCTCTCCATACGATGGCATCCACTTCCATGGCACTTCAATAAGCGCGACTTTTGACATTCGCCAACAGCTGATCGTAACTGCATCTGGAACCGATACTTCCTACGATTCCCCAGGGATCTCCGCGCGGCGGCGATGTATCCATGGCCGAGTGTGTTTCGGGGTTGCTCGGAGATGTTTTCTATTTCTTGTCGGTGGCTAATCGAATCCACCCGATACCGCGAAGCGTTAAGTGAATTAGACGATAAATTATGTCAGCATTACACGCGCGCCGCGGCTGAAGGGACGGCAGGGTACGAGAAGTGCTGCTGTGTCGCCTTAAGTGGTTTAAAGAGGCCGATGCTTCGTTTGTACGAGTATCTGTGTCTAATCGGAATGGCTGTGTCCTATTAAATCGTTGTCTCGTTGACAACGCGCGCTGGATGTATATATTTTCAATTAAAAAGACATTCGACAATTAGGGGAATTCCCCCGGGGAGGTGTTTGGTGTTCGATGTTCGATTGCCGGTGCTCGGGGTACGGTGTGCTGTGGCTCACGTGAGTCACATTTATCAGACGACTTTATTGGTTCCGTCGATGGAACTGACGGCGGCCGCTGATTGCGGGGGAATTTTTTAAAAATAAACAAGCACGGGTTTTGGATTTCGAGGTGGGGGTAGTGCAGGAAGTTGTTAAGGTGGTGCGATTGCGTTGGGGTACTGGAAAGACTGTTTCACTTGACAATAAGTAGGTGGGCTTTCAACCTCGTCAAAACGCTTACCCAGCGAACAAGTGTCAGTGAGTGAAATTGGAAAAAATCCTACTCAAAGTTAATCTGTTTAAAGACATGACCAAAATGGCGACTAACAATATGACAAATAACAATGAACAAATAAACTCCGTAGGATTACTCAAAAAAGGTTGCAAAACTAACATCCTCCTCTAACGCAGCTGAAGCAACACAAAAGCGTGACCTATTCCCAAGATACTCGATAAAGCTGACAAAAATGGTCTCCTTCCTCTAGCGTCTCTACAGTCCGGCGTGCTCGGGGACCTCAGCCAATAGGCCATCTGCATCCAATTTCTCGCGTAAATTTGGATGGGGTCCTTCTTCACATGTGTGCACCACCGGCTTCGTGGGCTTCCTCTGTTACTTTGTCCCACTGGTTCGGAGTCGAAAATTTTTCGGGCTGGAGGAGTGTTGTTAACGCGCGCGCTTTGCGTGGCCTAGCCATCTTAGGTTTTAAATTCGTAGACTCTTGGCTATGCTTATGTCCATGTTAAACCCGTACAGTTCATGGTTGCAATGGACCAAAGACAGGGGCAAAGATAAAACGTTGAACTTGTCTTTCGAAAACCCCGAGGTTTTCTTCATCAGACCTTGAGATTATCCATGAAATATCTTTATATCTGCTATCGGATATATCGTCCCGTCTGCGAGGAAGGCGAATGGAGGAGAAGACACAACCGACAACTCTACAAGCTCTACCACGATGTGGAAGTAGCCCGGAAGGCAAAGATTCCTCGACTGCACAGGCTCGGACACATCGAGCGCATGGACAACAATGCTCCTGCTTAGAGGGTCTTCGAATCCGAACCTCCTTGTTCGAGAAAGAGAGGAAGACCGAATCTCCGGTGTAAAGACCAAGTAATCGCGTTGTCTTTATGACTGGAAGCAGCTTGCCCAGGACCGTCAGGAATGGAAAGCAGCTATCGCGACTTATCGTTCGGTATTCGGACAGGGCTTAAGTTGCCTTAAAGAGTTCGACAGAGTGTCCCTCTGCATCAGCAGCTTCATTCGACCTTAGTCTCGAAATCGCTATCTTGACTTTGTCTAGCCCCCGACCTAGATGAAATTCTCTTTTGCTATCGTCCATTGCGTGAAGCGGCAGCATTCTGTATAACAGTCAGTGATATGGTGTTTGTCTTCCCCGGTTAACAGTCTAGTTAAGTGAACAACAACAGTCGAGAAAATCAATCAATTTCGAAGAACATACAACGTCCGTTGGTCTAGACGAAGATTGTTTTCCCAATCGTAAATCAGAGTACTGATCAATTGACATGACAGTACGGTTCAGGCCCGATGAACGCAGATTCCGAGCCAGCCCTCGCCAGCTCATCTGCGGATATGTCTCCTGCAATCCCCCTGTGCCCAGGGACCCAGCCAGGCTTCACTCTATTGTGCCTGGCTAGAGATTGTAGAGCGTCATAGCAACATTCGTTAAGGAGTCCATTAGGTTGGACTAAAGTGCCTCTTGGGTTGCTTGACTGTCAGAAAATATCTGAATTATAACGCCCTTGATACCTTCGTGGATGTTTTGTCCGGCGACGATCTCGATGGCGTGGATTTCGTCTTGCAACACTATAGGCCTCGACGATATTGGTATGGAAATCCTTGTGTTGGGTCCAAAGACTCCTGCCCCTACCAGAGGGCATCCAGAATCCATCTTTGATTCGTCTGTGTACCATACCAGACTTCTAGGGTCTAGAGCTGGGACTTCAGCCTCCCGAAACAATGCTTCCTGACCATAATATCCGGCATTGTACAAAACATATTTCTATAAGGGATTGAGTTGAGTATGCTTAGGCTACCTGTTTTGTAATTGTGCTCTAGCTGGAGTTTCTGCATGCTGGAATGTTGTATTGGAGTTAGCTCTAGGGCACCTGTATTGGCGTGGTTTAGGACACCAGACGATGGCAGGGCAGGCATATGTGATAATGGGTATTGCAAACATTGTGTACAACTAATTTTTAATATGGAAGAAAGGCCCCAAGATCTGTTGCTCTGGTAGCACGCTCTGCGATTGACTTGATGTGTGAATTCCAGTTGAGTCGTTTGTCCAGGATTACTTCAAGATATTTGACTCGAATGGAATAGACTAGAGTGGTGTTGTTGATTGCATTACGTTGGTTATTGTCGCTTTGTGCTTGCCCCTAATAATAATCGCTAGGTCATCAGCATTCCCTCTTGTGGTAAAATCAGATCTTTTCGACATGGGCATAAGCGACTTTGTGGTCTTCTAATCATTTGTATCATTCAAACTCACCAAGCAACCCACGAAGCGATGCAGCTTGTCAACAAAAACATACAAAAGTTATACGCATCACTTTCGCCTTTAATTTGTTTTAATCCATTACCATTGGCAACTATTTCCATCTCACACATGTCCTCATCAAGTAGACAGACGGCTCACTAAAAGATCAGAAGATCATCAGAGATCCTTCAGTGCGATCAGCCTCATCTCGTTTTACACGCTCACATGGATCCTGTGAGAAGCCGTCAAGCGGAATCGAGGATCATTTGCGCATTTCGATCTGCACAAACCAATTAACAGATGTGTGCGCACACATCCCTGGCTTAAGGACTCACTTTCATCGCATCTTCGTCTTGAGTTCCCGGGCAGCGGGCCAAATCCTTTCCATGCTCACATTACTTTTCGCCTGAGCGCAATCGGATTTCCACATCTCTCCGCATCCGACATATGTTCCGCTGTTGATCCCCGTGATGGTAGAGGCAGGGCCAGGGAAGGTAATGCCAAAACACAGCAGTGCGCCAACAAAAGGATCTCCAGCCATTATTATGCGCATAATTGTTGCTATCATCCATGTAATCAAGTTTGTTCGGTACAATGCCAACAAAAGGACAATACACGGCATCGAGTGGCCCTTATGCTGCGCCGCCGCCACCCCGGGCAACAATAAAAACGTAACAATGGCATCCTGCTGGGATTGTTGTTCCAAGCGGGAGAGAGTGAGGCGAGTCCTTGTTTGTGGAAATTGAAGTGAAGTGCATTAGCGTTAAGGACTCTCGGCAGTCGGCACAACCCCTCGGCAGTTGGTCGTGGTTCGTGGTGGTTGGTGGTGCGTATGCATGGAAATTGTCCATTGTTCGATTGTACATTTCTCAGCCTGCGTTCAAGGTGACTCGGGTAACTGAAGGACTTGGAATCACAATTCCAATCAGCATCGGATTTCGTACATCGAATCGCAAAGGGGGCTGTGACATGTGATTAGATCAAATTTGACGTGAATGACTGAGTGATAGGTGAGATGATGTTGCCGTCGAACTCTTGGTGGGATATGTCAGCTCTCGCTGCGGGGACCGCTGCTCGGTGTAGGGTGACTGTATATTTGGATAGTAATTACGGTTTGTGTTGACATTGCGACAATCTGTTTTCGAGGACACTTCGTGTGCGATGCGGTATTGGGTTGTGCTGAAGTTGAGAAGTGATTTGACACTTTCAAGTTGGAATAGTTGGTACACAGTTGTTTCCATGTAATGACTTGTCGCTTGGTCGACATATGCACAGTGCCCAATCAAAGTTTACAAAGATCGCCAGCGAAAAGATTGGAAGTTAGCATTTGATACATCTGTGGGCAGACTGCTGGTATCATCGTTTGCATCGGTAACATGTTTTACCAAGGTGCTAGCTAATATATTACAACTGAGCCCACTTAAGATAATAATTCGTTTTTTTTTTTTTTTTTTTTTTTAATTAATTTTTATTTTGGAATTCATAAAAACTTATATACTAGACAAAAATGCTTAAAACTAGTTGAACGAACAGAATTACTATATATATAAGTTACTGGCCCTAGGCGGGCACTCTAAGCTAAACTTAATCTTATCCTATGTCTTTCGACTTAAACTAAAACTCCATGCATTTAAAGAATAATTTCATGGTCTGTACGACTTATTATTAAGAAAAATTGAGAAAAAAAAAAACTTAATGACTGAACAGGATTTACTTAAAACTTATAACCTAATTTACACTTACACACTACCTTATAATTAACTTAAACTAACTTAAGCTAAACTACATACATATACATATGTATATATGAATGCATAGACATATGTATATATATGTACTTAATATATACACTGTATACACATAGATACACAGTGGTGTACCCATGTGAATACTAATATTTTTTTTTTTTTTTTTTTTTTTTTTTTTATATATATATATATATATTTGCATCTTACAACTACCTTAAAAACTACCTTAGGCTATGTAGGTCGGCCATAGGTTGCAGCTTATAGATTTTCATCTATTCCGCTGCAAGACAGAGACCGACTGCTCCCCATAAGGGGGAACGCGCTACCCTTTCTACCCCGGGTCTAAAGGGTTCGACGAGGGAGTTCCCTCTCTCCCCAGCCACCAGAATTTTCGATGTTGCGATGCAACATCCAGAACATCTCTCCTTGATACCGCCGTACTGAAGCGGAGGAGACCCTCCTCAGCTCGTTGTGCGACGGAGCGGTCGTGGTTGAGTCGCCCATCCACAGTTGAACGGGCTATGTGGAAGATGAGCGGTACCGCATTTATATTTTGTAACAGCCCGTTTTTGTCTAAATGGAGAAAGGCTTCTGGGGGGACGAAGCCGTTGTGACGTACCCTTTCGTGGTATTGGGGATTGGGGTAGTAAGCCCCTGAGATCAAGTTATTGGACGAGTTCATCGCTCTAGCAGTGTGACCTCGAATCAACTTCAACAGGAAATTGTCGTCTCTTATCAGGTTTGCCCTGTTGTATAAGACCTCATTGGAATATATATAGTATAGTATTTTATGTACTGGGACTCTGGAGTTCGATAAAGGCGAAGGCAAGCCCTAAGACAAGCCCTCTCGAACAACCGAATCTTTTCCATTAAGCTTGCACTCACGTTGAACCACACGGGACAGCCATAGGTGAGCATTGGCCGGATGAGCGCCATGTATCAGATGACCTTCACCCTTGCATCGAGTTGGCTGTTGTAAAACAGTCTCTTTGTAAGGGCAAAAGCGCCTCGGGCCCTGGCCAGAGCAGCATCTACATGTTTATTAAAATACAGATACTGGTCTAGCCAGATCCCGAGGTATCTGACTACAGTCCTTTGCGCCAGTGGTTCCCCGTGTCGTCCAAAAATTGAGAACTTTCGCCAATTCTTTTTCGTGTCCGCCGAGGCCTTATACAACGGCGTCCTGAACACAATGGTTTCCGACTTCTGGAAGTTGATACTCAACTTCCAGTCATCGCAACTTCTCATGAATGAATCGAAGTCACCCTGCGTGAGGGTAGTGATTTCCTCGATCTTTTTGCCTGATCTGTACACGATTAAGTCATCGGCATACGCAATTGCATGAGGAAGAGAACTTAACAGATCGCTCAAGTAAATGTTGAACAGGATCGGCGAATTAACGGCACCCTGTTGGAGACCATATTTTACCTCAAATATACCTGTGGAGGTCACGTTGCCATTCTTGACTACGAACCGTCTACCGGTAAGCATGTTACACAGTAGGTACAGCAGTGGTTTGCTTATGCCTAGCCGATTGAGCTTGTAAAAAAGACCTTCTAACCATACGGTGTCAAAGGCCTTCTCCAGGTCAATCAAGCAGGCACCCGTACATTGTTTCTGGCTCTTGTTCCATTGGATATCCGACACCAGTTTCGACGCAGCATGAATAGTGTCATGCCCCGCTTTGAAACCGAATTGGTTATCCGGAATTATATTTTTGTCCTTAGTCCAGTTGATCAGAGTTCTATTGATCACCTTCTCGAATACCTTGCTGATATTCGGAAGGAGACTTATTGACCGGAGGTTGCAAGGATTCGAAGAATCTTTTCCTCTCTTGGATATGGGTTGCACAATAGCCGTTTTCCAATGCTCCGGATAATGTGCATCATACAGAGCATTGTTAAATAGGATCGTGTACATATTAACCACTTCTAGGGGGAGGTGTCTTAACACAATGTTCGAGATCCCGTCGACTCCCACTGACATTTTCTTCTTTAGAGATTCGAAGACCGCTAGGAGCTCTGCTTTCGATATAAACGGGGGATGAACCCCTTCGTCAGCGATGGCATTATCTGCCATGTTATCATCATTGAACACGACAAAGCCAGTGTTCTCAGATCGCCATTGTTGCATGTCTTCTCGAAGTTGAGAGTTGCTAGCCAGTACGCGGTTATCCAAGTCGTGGTTCGGGCGAACGCTCTCATTCACTTTGTACACTTCTTGGAAGACCGCGCCTAGTACCTCCATTTTTTCTTGCGGATCTTCGACCACAAAGAAGTTATCGTCGAGTACGGCATTATCTGGAGTGATACCTGCTGTAGTCAGTATACGTTCGTTGTCCGTCGTTCTGAGAAGTTTAAGACACGGAAGATCGCTATTTTTGCTACGGAAGAATTTGTTTATTTGCGGGAACATGCTCGGGTTGTTAGATCTAACAGCCCGAATCTTATCATTCCAGTAAGAATTAACAGAAAGTCTGTAATTCTGGGCAATTAATGTCTGAATGTTCTTAATTAGCGATTTCAGTGTCCTAATTCGTCCTTCGAGTCTGATGTAAATCTTTCCATCTAGCTTGACTGTATCCGAATTCGAGACTCGCGATAACTCTTTCACTCAGAGTTTGCAATACGTCAGTCAAGTCATGGCAGCATGATAGACGTCAATGGTAATATCTACCTTTGACATACAGCGCTTGGATGTGAACTAATTCTTGAAATGCAGATAGGGGCTTAGATGATTCTTCAGGTTCGTGGGTTTCTTAGGAGACACCTTCTTCACTGCGAAAAAAGATAATATGGTGATGACAGCAAGAGCTTTTTTTTCAATTCATTTTTATTTCAAAATTCTTAACATGCCTACGTACTAGACAAAAATGCTTAAAACTAGTTGGATGAACAGTATTACTATGTCTATATAACTTTCTGATCTCGGCAGGCACTCTAAGCTAAACTTAATCTTATCCCATGTCTTTCGACTTAAACTTAAGATCCATGCATTTAAAGAATAATTACTTTATCTGTAGAACCTTATATTAAGAAAAATTTAAACAAAAAACTTAATTACTGAACTGGATTTACTTAAAAGTTATATAAATTAAACAACTACCTTATATCCACTGGATAACTGTTTCACCCTCTGGTAAAACTTTCGGACATCGTTCCTACCGTAGCACCTCTCCATCTCCTCGATCGCTCGCTTCTCGTGCTCTTTCTTCTTTCTCCTGAGAAGCCGGGTCTCATCTCTTCGTCTCTGTTCGTAGAGCTCACGAACAGCTCTCGTCGTTCGTTGCAGCGTTGCTTTTTAAGCTTCCAGCTTCGCTGCATGTGCCAGCCTACACTCGTTGTCAAACCATGGGTTTTTTCTAGGTGGTGCCGTAAAACCCAGCACATCAGTGGCAGCATCTTTGATGGCTTCTTGACAACGCCTCCAATCTTCTTCGATTGTTTGCGCAGGTGGCGACGAACTTAGAGAGAGATTCCGGGACACTCGATCGGCAAAGATCCTAGTAGTCCGTTGCGATTGTAGCTTTCCGACGTCAAACCGTGGTGTCCTTTCTCGACTCCGTTGATCTCTTGATATCCGAGTTCTTACCTTGGCTACAACAAGGAAATGGTCCGAGTCGATGTTGGCTCCTCGGAACGTTCGGACATCAAGAATGCTGGAGGAGTGTCTGACGTCGATCGCAACATGATCAATCTGGTTGACGGTTGATTGCCAACGACGTCCCACGGGGGTTGGTTACCCCATCTTCGATCGAAGGTGCTCGGCTCCCAGATTTCACCACGTGGAGGTGAGAGTAGGAGTTCGCTGATAGAGGCTAAGTGCAGACGCTTGTGCCTGCATGAGACGCCATATCAGCGCTTTGAAATCTGGAGGACTCTGGAGTTCGATAAAGACGAAGGCAAGCCCTAAGACAAGCCCTCTCAAACAACCGAATCTTTTCCATCAAGCTTGCACTCACGTTGAACCACACGGGACAGCCATAGGTTAGCATTAGCCGGATGAGGGCCAGGTAGCAGATAACTTTTACCCTTAATGACAGAGAGACGGCAACGGATGATTCTACTACACAGTCTAGACATTTGAGCTGAAAGTGTATAAAAAACGGGGTCATGTACTAAAGTGATTGTTGCAGAGAACGAAGCCAGCATTTGTTCGGTCTTGTCAGACATGGGCAATCGCTAGACCAGATGAAAAAGAAAGTATTTTTGAGATAAAAGTTCTACGTTCAGTCTTTGATCATGTTTGTGTTAATATCACTTAGAGAGATCACCTATGATCTATATGGATCGTCTATGAGTTCAACGAATATGATGGCAAAAGCATGTAGAGCGCATGAAGAACACGGGTCCCTCTGGAGTCTAGTTTTCCGTGCCAGTGGGAGTAATTAATAGAGGACGCCCACGAAACTGATGGCGCACACAAGGTTAAAAAAAAACTTGGCGTGCGTAAACTTGCAGCTATCTAAAAATCGTGCTAACAAGAGCCTAGACAAATGCTTGTAGCGCCTTCAGAGGGATAATCAGAAGATACCTGGCCGACAGAGCTCTGCTTCCGGATGAGGGAGTTCGAGTTCGAAGACAGATGCCAAGTGAAAACACATCTGGCAGCATGAACAGAACTTGTATATGGCTTAAGAAATATCAAGAAAGCTTTCTTTTTCACTACTTCTTCACCCAAATAATCAGCGATTGCCGAGTGTTATTCAGCGTCGGACAATGTCTTTTAATGCCACCAAGTCTGTATATGTATAAAGGCTTCCCATTGTGATGTCCTGCCCAAGACCTCAGGTTATTCTTTGTCGAAGAACCGTGTTATCCTTATTGCAGTCCTTTTAGAATACAGTGACTTGTTTCTTGTAGATCTCTGTCTTTGTTTTATTCAATATAATATAGTGAAATAAATTTGGGCTAGGGCATTGCTTCTACAGCAACTACTCTGGTGGAAGGGACCTTTCCGGCCCAAGGAATTTTCGACTCTGTGGGACAACTCAACAGAGGACACAAGGTGGCCCACACAAGTTGAAGGGGCCGTTAGCCGGCTTGGTGTGCGAAACCTCGAGATAGCTGGTGGGAGATCGGGCCGGCTGGAGACGCATGTGGACCACCCACCTGGATGAGGCCCAGGTCCACTCCGGATTGTAAGGCCATATGAAGAAGACGAAGAAGAGTATCTGTATGTATATGCATCTGTATGGCACTTATGAGTGTTAACTACTTTTTCCAGGCTGCTAGGTTCTAGAGAATAAAAAAAACATTCTGTAGCTGTTACGGAATTGTTGTCATACGTGACCAGGGCCTAGATGAAGAAGCCTTGAGCTGATTCGAGAAAAGTTCTATGTGCCGTCGTTAGTCTCTCGACTTAGGCTTCACCAACGATGTAACATTAAACTGTCCTTTCTTAAAAGGCTCATGATGGATACTCCAAGCTTCAAAATTCGCCACATCTTCTGTACCCATGAGATGTAGATGCCATGTTGCACTCTTCCTGATTGTTTGACTCAGCACCCTTTTGGCTAAATAAAGTTCCACAAATCTGTTAGCAATGAGACAAGTGCGTTCTACTAATCACCGAACAGTGACAGCTCAATCACTCCATCGTCTGGCTGAGAGCACCAAACAGAAAACAAACCCCTACCACAAGACACACACTCCCATTCCCAGCTCTATTCCTACAACCCCTCTTGATGCGATCAGACAACTGTAAACTAATGACATCCCGGTTCATCCATTAAATTTTATGAGATTTCATATTTCAACCCGGCCTCCAGCCACCCCAGAGTGCATGTTTCAATTATTCCACAGGTCCTGCAACCACCAACCCCATCCCAGCCTCGTCGCCTGTGTGAGTGTACGGCAGGCGGGCAAGAGCAAAACTCACTTGTCGCAACATAATCGGCAATATTTCCTCGATTACACGACGCAAATCCTTGAATTAAGGGTTCACCCGGCACCACCACCGCACTCAGCGTTCGTCGAGCCGGTTCCACATGACGTGATCGTTCTGCCGCAACCCCTCCGCAGAGTGGATTCTGATTAACAGCAGAACCCTGCGAACTGATGCACTTAACAAATTACAGATGTGAAAAATTCATTTCGCATCCTCGATGCAGGATGATTAATGGACGCACTCGACACTTGAGAGCGCCAGGGGTTGGGTGGTTTTAGACTGGTGGCAACCGACGCGTCGGCGGGGGTGTGCACCATCCGTAACGGAAGCCAAAAACGAAGAAATTGGATTGCCGCTGCTGCACGCGGCGCAGCGGGTGAATCGAATTACATTAAATCCTTGTTGTCCCGGTTCATTCTGTGAAGGGGCGAGAGTTGGTTTTTGGGTTTTCGCTCTGACGCGATGTCCTGGTGGGTTGTTTATGTTTGTTTTGTTTTCGCAGCAGGACGGGGGAGGAAATTATTGAATTACACGAAAAGGGGTCGTGTCCTGAAGGAATGAATCAGAAGACGTTCTCGAGATGACAAGCATTACGTCGAATTATGTTTGGGTAAACGGAAGGGTTTCCGGTGATGAATGCTGGAGAGGTCTAGATAAAGGTGGTGGACATTCAACACCAAGTTTGAGCTTAGACTTAGATGTGGGCAACCTCGTGGTTCTCGTCTGAGTACATAAATTCAGTTAAAAAATGGAACTAGTTTTGGGAGAATGAGATCCTAGCAGACTGTAAGATGGTCGTAAGGATTTGAGCCATAAGTAGATATAGAGGCAATGATGGGGCACACCTCAGTACAGCATTTCGCATAGTTTGACATCTTGTCGCGATGCAAAGACTAAATAACGGTCAATGACTCACGCGAATGCAATCTCTTTGAGGAGACCTCAAGCTCTTCTTCTTCTTCCTTCTCCCACCCCTGACAACGACCAATCTAAGCTTTGCTAATATGAGGTCTGGATCAAGGTGTTATACGACCAGTAGTGAGGATCAACTTGCGTCACTTGAAAAACTAGCTCAGTCTCAAACGGATTATCTGGGAATTCAGGATTCCCAGACTCCCGGATTAATCCTTGCCGTAGCTATGTAATGTAGCTCTCTGTACTGTTGGACCTGCCATTCTCCACTACTCGTGGGACACCAAAAATCAAAATTGTTATACAAAAAACCGGTACTCACTCACCAGGTGGAACATCTTCCACAGTCATCACAGCACTCCGGGTGGGATGCGCAAACACAGTCTGAGACTTGTTTCGACAGTGTTCCGAGCTGACCAACGGTCACTCAACTATTCTTAACGAGTTCAACTTCATTTTCAACGACAGTTATCGGATACTACCTCAAGTTATCTTCGAGAAGCTCCCTGATCACAAAAGCATCTTCCAGGCAGAAATTATTGCGATAGTAGTTTTTTTTTTTTTATAATTTGCGCGTGCTCAAGGGATTGCTAATACCCTTATGTGTCCGGGGTCAAGACACAGCACGGGCCGAAGGTATAGAGGGAGAAAGGGAGAGGAGGTACCTGTGTAGATTGGTCTTAAATATCTGCGGGTTGTAGTCTGTGGGAAATATTAGTTTGGGAAGAGCATTCCATATTCGTGCAGTGCGGCTGAAGAACGAGTCTCTGAATTTAACTGTCCGTCCGAAAGTAGGCTTAAGGGTATAGTGATGGGCATTCTTGGCGAGACGGGTATTGCGGGTGAATTCATGGAGAGGAGGAATGCAGTTGGCTAGTTCACTTGAGCATCGTTTGTTGAAATAACGATAAAACACGGACAAAGAAGAGACGGTACGTCGATGTTCGAGCGTGTCTAATGACTCTGCGATATTGTTGTCTCCTATAAGTTTTATCGCTCGCTTTTGGATTCTATCAAGTAGGTGCAGTGTGGTCATGGGGGCACCAGACCAGATATGAGCGTTATACTCAAGCTTGGGGAGGATGTACGCCTTATAAATTAAAGCCAAATCAGAAGGGGTTAAATATTTCTTGCATCGATTAAGAAAACCTAAACATTTCGCAGCATTTTTGGTGACCTCAAATATGTGATCGCTCCAACTAAGTGTTGTGTTGATACACATACCAAGAATGGAAATTTTTCCGGTTTCATCGACACAAGTGCCATTCATGGATAATGGCTGATTATCAAGGGTTCGCTTGAGTGACAGCAGACAGCATTGAGTTTTTGAAGCATTGAATTCCACTCTATTGTTTTTTCCCCAGCTAATTATGCTGTCAAGATCGGAATTAAATGTGCTTAACATACGCTGCCGTTCCAATTCTACGACCGAAGGGCGGGGTCGGTGGTCTTGGAACGAATATGAAAAGCTAAGGGTGCTGTCATCAGCGAAGGAATGGATTGGATTAGAAGTAGCAGACAAGAGATCATATATAAAAATGAGAAAGAGTGTCGGAGACAGAACTGAGCCTTGGGGAACACCAGCATTAATTTGGTGGATATCAGACTTGAACCCATCCAAAACAACTTGAATTGAACGGTTCGAAAGGTAATTTCTAATCCATAGAAGAAGAGATTCATCGATATTAAAAGCACGCATTTTCGACAAGAGAGCTTGATGCCAAACTCTGTCAAATGCTTTAGAAAAATCAAGCGCAACGATCTTGCTTTCGCCTGAATTGTGCAAAGATTGGTTCCACTTTTCGGTGAGATAAGCTATCAGATCACCAGTGGACCTGTCGCTGCGGAAACCATATTGTCGGTCATTAAGAAGCTTCCGCGATTCAAGATATTTCATAAGCTGACGATTTATCAGCGTTTCCATGACCTTAGAAAGAAGGGACGTAAGTGCTTTGGGTCGGTACGAGGTGGGTGACGAAGATTCGCCCTTTTTAGGGACTGGCTGGACAAATGCTGTTTTCCATCTGCTCGGAAAGAGACCTAAAGAGTAGGATAGATGAAAAAGCTTAATGTATTGGCTCAAGAAGAATGTTATGTCCAAATGTTATATCACCATTTGTTCAGGCAGACAGGCAGCAATAAAGTCTCTGGACAACAGCATTTTTTTTTTTTTTTTTTTTATTTCATTTTTATTATTCAATTCATAAAAAAAACTTACGTACTAGACAAAAATGCTTAAAACTAGTTAGACGAACAATGTTTTTATTTCTAACTTACTGGCCCTAGGCGGGCACTCTAAGCTAAACTTAATCTTAATTTATGTCTTTCGACCTAACCTAAAAGAGTGAAATGCAAATGGAAATTTAAAAAGAACAAGTTACTATTAAGAAAAAATTGGAAAACTTAATGACTGGACGGTTTTTATAAAAACTTACAAGCTACCTTACATTCTACCTTAAAATAAAACTTACAAGCTAACTTAAGCTAACCTACGTATATATGCATATACACATGTATATACCCCTATACCCATGTGTATGCGCATATATCCTTAATATACACAATGTATACATGTATCGTCGTGTATACACATATACATTCTTGTTTTTTTTTTTTTTTTTTTTTTTTTTGGTAGTTAACACATGGACAACAGCATGCCGCTGCCTTTATTGCATCTCAATAGCATCCTTATTGAATAGTAGAGCATTTTAATATTCATACACTTCATTTGGGTGCCGGGGCACTGTGATATACCGGGTAATTGCCAAGCCCTATGAATGAAGAGGAGGTTGACGTTGAAACCTAAAATCACCTCCTTTCGTCTATCGTAAACTCTTTACCAAAAACATCAACAACAGTTTGCATTCAGCCACTCTTATCCAACCTAAGCAAATCTCCTGCATAATTATAAGGTGTACCGTTTCTTATATGCAGTTTGTGTCTTCGGGACAACCCAGCAGTATTTGAGAAGATGACCTCATCTGTCTCGATGTGCGCAGCAGTATAGACTCGTTAGTTGAAATCGTCTGATGTCCTGTCGTTTATACCATATGCCCCAAACATCGAAGATAGTTGAAACGGTCAATCATTGTACATTCATTTAGTTTAGCAAAGAATAACACTGGTCAACACGATCCCATTACTGTTATTGGTTATTTCTATGGTTCCTTGACTTAAGGTTGCTCTCATTGCAAATGCCAGCTGTAGTCGGCCGTTATATGCGAGTTCCACAATCCTTGATAACGCTCTGTCATTGTCCGTGTATCATGATGAAGTCGTTCACCCTAATCTTATTAAAATCGGCCAGATTTTTTGGGAATCGGTCTAAATGCGCAGGCAGTGCATTTGTGTGGTCATGTTGCACCCTAGCTTTGGAAAATTCGAAAAATGCACTCAACTCTAGAAAGTTACTGACAACCAAAACACATAAATTCGAGGCATTCGAATTGACTTCAATCATTGATTTGAAAAAATTGGGAAGTTTCACGAGTTGCATAATTTGTGGCCTATCAAAAATACCACATTTCTGACGTACAATATACCACCATGTCATTCTTTTAGCAGCGTCGTGACCCTGATAATAATCGCCAGATCATAAGCATAACCTGAGAAGTATTAACATTTTTAGTTCCAGTTGAGCTTCTTGTCTACGATTCTTCCGATATGTCATCAGTCACGGTGCATCAGTCAGCCCAGCTGACGAACTAGCTGATTGTGGCGTCACAATGTCATCTGACCAATTAAGCATCGCTCCGATAACATGTTTATTCAATAAACCACTAACAACAGCAAGCCATTCGTGAAAGTTCACGCCTGAAAGCTAAGGTCTTACGGCCCGAAAACAACATCACCAAATTTAAACTGCTAATCTGGCTAACAAGATTTAATTGCAATAGTGACATAGTGGGTGCTCAGACATTAGATTTCCACTCACAGATCCAGCACTCTATTGCTTCTTCTTTGTTTCCTCCCGGCCTTAGCAAAACTCTATGGAAAAGATAGAGGTTAAATATTCATTAAATCATTAAATGTTGAGGCCTTCCCGAAACAAAAACATCTTATAAATGTTCCCAAAACCACTGGAACATCTTGCTTAAATAAAGCTTTTGCGGACTAAAAATTGGTTCAATCTGTTTATTGGTACCAAAAGGTCTATTTGAGGTTAACAGCCACCCCCTAACACAACTTACTGCACCGCTTCGAGCATTAAACAACGGTTGGTCCTCTTTAAAACTGATTCTGCTTTCCTGGCCATTCTTATCCGACATTGTGGTTTTTTAGTGTAATCCCCATAACGAACCGTTTAATTTTTGCAGCTCGTTTTCCATAAAGACAGCAAACGCTTTCTTTTGTAGACATCTGTCATTCACACTCCCCAGTTCCACTGTTCATCTTCACCATCACTCTACACTGACAAATTTGTTGCTGGGCCTCGGGGGTCAATGCAATTTTCGCAGGACTTAGTGATCTGCACTGAAGATTCTCAATTGCATCGCTTAAGCTTATCCTCCAAAGATCTGCAGATCTCCAAGCACATCGCTTGTACGTTCCCATCAAGAAACTGAATTAATATTCACCTGGAAACAGAATTTGCCAGTTTTCTCACCGAAGAACCAGACCTTCAAATCGCCAGGCAACATCCCTACTGCAGACTTGGCTCAGACATCATCCCTCTACATCCATCCCTCTGTCAACACGTAACTACGAGCAATTAGTTATTTTTACGACCCGCCATCAGTATTCTCTACCTAACGCTTATCTCTCGCAACAACGGAATAAAATATGTCGTCCGGTCTTGTACGGTACACCATTCACCTGTTAAGCCCCGCTGCAACCTGCCATCCCCTACCAAACAAACGCTCGGGCAAAACAATTACAATTGTCAAACTTCGCATTGTTTATCGTCTCATTGTCGCCTGAATGATGATAACAACAAATGACAACAGCAACATGCCTCCGGCCCCTGCGATGAAACAATAATTTGTCCACAAAAATAAAAACATACACTCACAAAAGAGAGAGAGGGTATTTCCTTAGCAGAGAGATGTAATCGATACCGGGCTCGATAATTTATTTAATTTTTATTTGTCTCTCCGGCCGAGCAGTGGTGCGCTCTGTCCCCCGTTCCCGGGAAACCAACGACAGCGACAACGAATCCTTTTTATGGAAATGAACGGCAAAGGTAATACAAGATGAGCCCCGAAGAGCCAAACAAAAGGCACAAAAGGATCAACGACATTCATTGCGTATCGTATAAAGCGACACGTAATCGATACGAGTTTACCCGTCGCGCTGCGCCGCTCCGCCGCCGCGCCGTGTTGAGGCCGTTCAAGATCAACTCGTATTCACATTCTGCATCTCGGTCGATAAGCATCTCCACGAGAACATCGGATGCGGAGAGGGCGAGACAACGATCAGCGATCCATGAGGTCCCATCAAAATTATTTATTGGTCTTAAATCGATGATGATGCGTCTTATCGTCGTCGACGTCGTTGCTGTTGCTGTTGCTGTCGCTGTCTTCGTCGTTGCTGCTTCGTATTCCCAGTCCGTTCGACCATGCGTGGCAGAAGAGGAGGGCGAAGATGTCCGCCGATGTTTGTGCTCGTATGTAACAGCATCAGGTTCTTATCGGGAGGAGATAGCGAAACACACAGAGTTGGCTATCTCTCAGACTGGCGCCGGAAACAGCGCATGTATCTTGGCATCTACGCATCCCTCTGATTCATTATCTCATTGTTTCATGTTGACATTTTCTGTACCGCCAGCCAGCATTCCTGTGGGCTAATCCCCGTGCATCGGGCACACTGAGCACTGAGCACTGAGCAGAAACTAATGACTCTAGTTGCGGCGTGACCTTCTTGGTAGCACGTCAGGTGTTTCATTCATGCCGGCTACCTACTGGCGTTGCACTCAGTCAGCTGCGTATGCACGCCGGGGACAAATTTTCGTAGGCTCGTTACAACGATGTCGCAGTCCATCCATTCCTACACATCTCGGAGTGTACATCGTTTTGCATGTGCCAGCATGCCAGTGAGATGGGATTGAGTGACAGATTAAGTTAAGCGTTAACTATGCTCTGGGTGGCTGTCTCGGGACGTAAGTGAATGTGGTTAGTCATCGTTTGCCTCGGGGTTCGGGTGTAATGTGGTAGAAACTTTGCAGAGACGCTTCGCAGAGCCACAGGCTGCGTAGTCTGCAGTAGCCACACCGGTACACTCGTACACGGCCCTAATGAGGCTGTTAGTCATCTCATGCCCGTGCGATGTGTATGTGTGTTCTGAGTCCGGTGTTGGATTATTGATGCGCTCTGCTCTCCGGTTTATTGGAACTTTTATGGCAGACATTGTACAAAAAGGAGCTCCCCGAGTGTGAACTGACAGGCGACGCGGTGGCGGCGGCGGCGAGGCGATGATGACCGTTCAGGCGGTCGATGTGGGTTAATTGGAGCAATTAATTAGGTGTGATGTGGTGTTTTGTAGTCTTGTGGTGTGCCCTGGTGGGTCGGTAATAAATGACGATCGGAGCGAGGTGTCTCACCGGGAAAGGAGAGACTTGTTTTGTGGCATCGATGGAGACGGAGATTCCTTACAAGTGTGCTGGCACCGAGGTGACAAAGTGCTCTTCTCAAGCAAAAGCCGATCATTGGGATGCAATTGATGAGAGTTCCCCATATCAGTCGATAGTTTGAAATGTATACATGTGCGACGACAGTGATGATGTAAGCAGACGCGAGAGTGTATTACATTGGAAGTCAAGCGAGGGATGGGTTTTAATTTCACATGTAAAGGCGATGAATTGATGAATCCTCATATCCTACATGTAGTACATTCTCAATGATTTCAAAGGGCTTTGACTGCTAAGGCAGCGTGCCTCCTCATAGGAACAGCGTGCCTCCTCGCAAATCAATTTTGACCTATTGTCTATCCAAACGCACAAACAAATTGATCAGATTGAGTAAGCTGAAACTCAGAGCTGCAGTAGGTAGGAAAGCCAGGGAAGATGTCACTTAGAAGCTGACTGCTACAGCAACCTGGCCGAACTAGTAAGCAAGTCATCTCCACCGCTTCAGCTAACGCACCAATTAGTTTTCGGAATAAGATCGACTAGATTCGCGTGGTAACACAAGAAGCATATTCCGGCCTAAATCTGGCTGCTGTCTTTCCATACAGCCGTTAGATACTTCAACCTAACCTAACCTAGCCTATCACCTGTTCTGTGCGTTTGAGAAATTCAAGTACCTCGGTTTCTTAGCCATTGCTGATATGGGAGGAGTAATGCTAAGCTATCCTGAAGTATTGGCCGAGACCGCTTCTAGCTACTTCTTTGAAATAGAGAGTCCGCGCTTCGATGGTTTGGTAACGTGGCACGAATTATCCCCAGCATCATGACTTCCGAGGGGGCATTGAATGCTATTTCATTTTATATCTTTTGCCATAGCTCTTGATGAGTGTGAATCGATTGCGAACGATCGATTCCTCTCGCGTGTTTTACCGATCGCTTCAAAGATCAAATTCTACCAAGTTCTAAACATCAGCTCACATGTGAGCCATTAGTTCAGTGGACGTAAAGTTTGTAACGTAAAAATAACGTAACGGGAGCTCATAGGCAGTCTGTTCGGATGCTGTGTGACGGTGAAGCGCTGCTAAGAGCGATCAAACTCAGAGTCTCAGCTGTGTACACCAAGATCGTATGATCACATGCATCATGAACTTAGCTTATGTCATATTCAAGAGACACTACACCCCACCCTATTGTACAACCTGTTCCGATGCACTCTTTCCAATGCGGTCAGAACAGGAAGAGAGGCATAAACCTCGCTCCGTGACGTAGCTATCGCCAACGTAGCCAGACATGTGAAAAAAGGCAGAGTTCATAATTGTAAATAGCTGCTGCGCAACTGTCTAAGGTTTGCGTTCATAAATGCAATAAGACTGCATTACTACTGCAGCTATTTGGTATAGCTTGTGCTCTTAAATGTAAAACATATGTAAGACAGCAGTCTTACGCATACGTTTTCCATTTGCTGCCGAGCTGCAGAGGACTGTTTTTTGGCAAATTGCTTACAAATTGTTTTTTTTTGTTTGATATTTATTACTTAAATATTATTGAATAATATTTTATACATACACTTATGCTCATACAATTAAGCCACATATACGATAATGTAGTACCTGCTGTCTCACATCAACTTCCGCCGTTGCGCTTTATTTTCTTTGTTGGGGTTATTATAGGTTATTTAGCAGTCTTAACATATTTCTGGTTCATTCATTGCAACAGGAGCAATTGCTACGACAAGTACTTCCTTATCGCAACTGCTAGCAAGTTTCCAAATTGTTAGACAAAGTGCGAGGTTGAGATGTATTTTACGATGGCCAAACAGAGAATTTCTCCAAAAGGGTTTAAGAGCACGCAGAAAGACCTGAAATACGTGAGACTGAATAAGTCTCGAAATCAAATAAAAGTACCTAATGCAATTGCAATACCGGTCATCCGAAAATTGTTATTAATAGTACATAATAATAATAATATGGGTGATGCTACAGTCCGAGGCGGACCTGGGCCTAGCCTCTCAGCAACCACTCGTGTTGTGCGTGCTATTGTTTTTTCACTAGTGGAAGGGACCTACAGTTTAATGCCGGCTCCGAACGGCGAAGTTTGAGAAGCTTTTTCTAGACAGGAATACTCTTTGAGCATTGTCAGTGAATCGAAAGAGGTGGAGCCGTGAATTATCAAAGGTGGTAAGAATTCGGGTATCGAACCTGGCACCCTCTGCGTAGGAGTCGATGCACTAACCCACTACGCCAGGGCGACCCACCCACATAATAGTACATAGGACATAATCATTTGTTGTGTTTGCATATTTTGGTCCCTTTTGTTTGTTGGGTATGGCAATGAGTATAAAGAAGTAGAGCAAGTTTCATTTAATAATGGGAACACCTTTCATCGGATTGTGGAGAAATCATAAGCATAACACCTGATGGACACTCGGGACATCTAAGAGCACATCTCAAACGTCCAATTTGTAACGGATGCACAGTCTTCCCAGTATAGGAGTAAGTTGAAATACCATCTGCCAGAGAAGACTTACTTTTATAGAAAAAATTAACATAATTTTTAGAATCAGAGGAGAGCTACTGAATCTGAATTTCATTCCACATCGTTCAGAGATACCAATCTTGTGCAATGCTTGCAATATGATGACGAGAGAGGATGTATTTCACATCCTTGCAGTATGCTCAGTTTTAAAAGAAATTGGAGTGGGATGCTTTAATTCGTGTATCTTGGAAATGGATGAATCAATTCAAATATTAAATGGACTCAGAGGGTGGGATGTGCTTTAAAACTACCTTACAAAGAAAATATATCGTTGAAAAAGATTTTTAATGTTTAATGTATATATTCCTTGTTCTCTTTTAAAGCAAAAATAGAAATGTATACAATGTATTGTCAATCTGGTAGTATGCCATAGGCCAAACCACAATAGACTTAGATCATATAATGGATGTTATGAATTTAAAATCGAAATAAAAGTCACATAAACTGTCTAAAATAATATTTTTTAGTTTTATTCGTAAGCAACAGTTTCCTTTTTCTTCGAATTCTTGTTCTTTTAGTTTTAGTAACTTTGTTTGCACACCTTCCAAATTTTTTTAAAAGACTAATAATTATTTTTACAATTATTTTTTTAATAGACATTTCTTTAAAAAAAGCGCAGATCAAGTCCGAAAATAACAATACTGTAAGTTGCACAAAATTTTTAAGTTTCCTCACTTTTTGATTAGACACTTGGTTTTCAAATTTACATTTATGAACTCACTTTTCGTATAAGCAAAGCTGCTGCATCAATGCTGCATTGTTTGTGTTCATAAATGTACACAAGGAAGTTGCAGAGCAGATTTACAGCAAACTCCTTACAATTATGAACTCGGCCGAAGTGGAGTTCCCATCAAATCGAGCAGTAAATTGATTTGAATAACTATATAGTTGCAGTTATTCGACCGCAGTAGAACAAGATGATGGAATCATTGCAAGATATTGAATGTAAGGTGGCGACCGTGGCGTTCGTCGTCAATTAGGCAACTGAGTTGCCCGGTACGACCAAAACAATGTTCACTTCCCCACCTCTTTCAAGGCACCGCCAATGTTCAAATAATATGTAATAACTGTTCAGAAAGAGCCACCGAAACATGGCTGCTCGGAGTCGGCAGAGAATTGTAGGTTATAGTTCCCCTCCACTCGAGAGAGAACTAGCATGCACAACAAGAGTGGTTGCTGAAGCTAGAAGCTGTTTCCCGGCCCTCTACCGACTGTCTGCCCACCCATATTATTATTATTATATCGAATGTAAGTAGAAACGGTTGGCCTTTATCAAATATCACCGATTGACTACAGCAAGCATATGAAGCCTCGAGTAGTCAGCTCGCGTCTTCTATATCAGTCCCTTCCGGCTTTTCTCCCGTAGTTCATGTCTCTATCTAATGGGAATGTAGGGCACCTGCTTTTGCACACATATTCACCCGCTAGGTTGTTTGGTGGGCTTTCAAGACACACTACAACAAGGAAGAGTAAAGTGAATTCAGGGTCTTTGAAGTCTTTGAAGAATTGAGAAAACATTTCTCGAGCTTCTAAAAATGCGCCTTATGGTCAATCTTCCTGGGCTTCCATTAGAACTAGCCACACATATTTAGACGCCTGCCTCAAACCCAGAAATGATAACAAGAGCAAATTGGTATACTCAACTCAACGACAAACAGCTTGTTTACCAGGCACCGTGAGCAAGTCGTGTACAGAAGTCAATTCAGAGATTACAGATCGAGACATTGGAAGCGAATGAATGAATAAAATTAATCGACGAGGCGGATTTACAGGATCTGCAATCTTTGGTAAAGGAAAAAACCTATTTCGCTGGTAGAGGCATACACTCACTCCACGTATCATTGGCCGGCATAAAACACAGCTTATCATGATCCGGTTGACATCTTTAAGACATCCCCGCCTGACATGTGTTCCTGTTAACAAGCCCTCGCCCACATATCACTGTCAGCCCTAAGTACTGGTCCAAGCATTAACAGTTGTTAATTAAAACTTATCCCCAACCGAGCACAAGAGCGGACTTCCCGCCTGGCAGGAACACAACCAAACGCAAACGTTCAGATGTGTTATCGTCGCCACCTTAATTGCCATTGAGAGCGCACTCCAAAAGCTCGAGAGGCGGCCCAGCAAGTCTGCGGCATAAAATTGATTCACATGTGATGCGTCCGCCATTAGTGCCTTGTAAATTGGCCGTACGAGTGTTTGGAAGGTGTACGTCCCACTAAAACAGCAACACCGATGGAGCACACAACACAGATAGCCGGGACATGGATTTGCCATTTGCCAGCGAATGCGAAGCGATGCGACTGTTAAATCGAACAGTCGTCGTCATCGTTTTGGGCCACCAATAAAATATCGATCTCGCAGAAGTCACAGAAAGACGTTCTGTGGCACGCAATGGAATCCCCTTGGTTGGGGCATAATTCAAGATAATGCAGCCGCGCCGGCGATGAATTGCGCAGGGATTATCATTTCCGCACATTTTCTCCTCAGCCGCGGCGGACGAGCGGACGAGTGCGAACGGACACGGGTACTTTTATGATTTTAAGTGTCCACTAATGGCACTTAGCTGGCGATAAGACTCTGTCAGGTTGAGCGCGTCGTCTGGGGCCGAGGGGGCAAGCTCGGAGGCCATCGATGACATCGGTGATCCCATTAACTGCAGAGTTTATGACATGAAATGCATTAGGCCGTGGAAGGGTGCCAGGGTCCCCGTGTTCCCGTGTGGCCGAGAGGAGACAAATAATTAGCCAGAGGGGTGTCCTGTGAGCAGTTAAACTTATTTATGCCCAAGATGGATTCGGTGAGTGGGGGATTATCTTAAGTGGAATTGGCTTCGATTAGCTTTCCGGATTGTAAATTGCGATCAAGTGTGTCCAGTTAACCGGCGACGGAGAGGGAGTGAATCGACCTTGCGCTGAGTCATCTGTGAGGAACCGGATCGGAGAGAAGAAGAGCTTCGTCCCTTGGAAGACCTTCGCATTACTGGTGGAATTGATGACCGCTGCAACACGGATTGTTCATTAGCCACCCTTCCGCTTCATAATTCACTCGTGGTCAAGACCATTCGGTTCATCATGGAAATCGCTGGAATACCCACTACTCTCGATGCGATCGCACTTAACAGTGCAATAATTCACCTTCCAATTGCTTAGTTCATTATTTCAGATCATCCACAGCTCGCCTAAGCCCTTTCCACAGCTTGAAGAGCCGCATCCAGACCAAGAGCAGCCGCAAATCCACATAAATCGCCGTTATCAGGAAAAAATATCAGGCCCTAGTCTCCCTCCCTGTCAAGCAGACAGAGTTGCGTGCAAGTATCCAAGTCAAATTCAAGTGCTTATCATTCCTTCACTAATTAATTTTGAAGAATCCAGAACGATCGTTAAGCACTGAATCCTAAATAATTCCCACACGTCATGCAAACTCCGGTGCGCAGGGTGGTGACTCTTGACTCCGTTGCCCCTCTCTACCGGCACAGGCGACGACGACGACGAACACGCTGTATCAGCTCTGCGCAACTACGTCAGAAGAGGAGATTGAATTTACTTTAAATATCTGTTGACATGCGAGTTATTCTCTACAGTCCGGTGGTGTCTTAACTGCCGTGCCACTGCTTGACGCAATCAGTCTCTGTCGCCTCAATGTGGCCCAAGATCAGTCAGACCTGACGTGGTGGTGTGATGGCAATGGACACCGGGGGCAAGGTTTGTTGCGCTCGGTGGATGAGTGTGTGTGCCAGTTTTGGTTCATTACAAGGCTCATTGATCGCAGTTAACACGTCCCTCTCAGCTGCAGTGGGTACTGTGTTTGTTGGCGCAACGGTAGCTGGGTGCGCTAATGAGGACTGTGGGGAGGAGAGAATTCCGCAATTAACACACAACGGGGGGCGTTCGATGCGCAGGTGAAAAGTGAATAACGAGCTGCGTTTAGAAGAAAGGTTGGCTCGGTGTTTGAGTTGTGACATCCGCATTCGGTTTCTGTGGGACAAGTGGCAGAGAGAGGAGATCATACACGAGTGGCGCTAAAGCAGCTCAAGAACCCTGCGGCAGTTTTGCGATGATGAATTTCTTGGAAAGTTCAACTGAGGGTGACATCTATCTCTCACACGCTCGTTGTCACGCAGGAGAAAATAGGGACTCACCACAGTTTCGCGGGGATTGGTTTAAAGTCGAGGTGAAAGGTTTATAAATGCGCAGGGTGTCTGAAACTAGAGACTGAACTGGCGTGTTGAAGAATTCCGTGAATTTTGCTAAATGCAGGTAGCGAGGTATGGGTGCTCTTAAGATCTTGCGACCGTGGAACACTTCGACCAACATTGTTTTACTTCAGTAAGACCCAAATTGATCTGATGAATGAATGTTGTTAAACACCACCTAAATCCACCCGTTCTTTCTTTGCTTAAGCTGGCCATTTGCAGATCAGATGGTGGACAGATTGTATCTCTTCCCCGTAGTTGCAGCTTCTGCAAAAGTCAATGCAATGCACTCTGACACAGTGCACCGGTTGACCACTGGTCTTTGCGGTCGAGAATGGCGGGACAATCTAACTCTGCCAATCCTTGGAGCTTCCTGTTCCGCATTCATGAGAATGTAGTCGAAGCTCGCTGTAGCCAAGGCTCTCTCGATTTTCTCCCCACTCTCGAGTGAATACTGACCATTGGGCTTGATGAAACTTACTACTGCAGGTCCTCCTTGTTTCCTTCTTAGGGTCTGTAGTCCTGGCCTTGTTATCGATCAGTCGGAGGTGCTCATTGGACCTTCCAGCTGGCTTCGGTTGCTTGGTCCTCTGTCTTCAACCTCTTTACCCTATTATTGGGCTCCAACATCGTGACTCCACTTTTTTCTCCGTACTCTGCGATGTGGATGCTTCGGATCTGTTAGATTTCCTTACCACTGAGCTCTTCTTATTTAGGGCGCTCTTCTCAGCGGCTTAGGGTTGCTTTGGATTTTTTGCCTCGGCCAGTTCATCATTAGCTATGACCTCAGTTGTCCATGCTAGGGAGGTCCTCTCCTTCTCAGTGAGTGAGTCCAAGATACTCTTGATGATCCACGCTTTGAGAAATTCCCTTTTACGGAGTAGGGCTTCAGTGATTTTTTTCTTGCGCTTTGGCTTACCTGGAGAGTTCTCCTTTGGTTCAGCAAGCAGTTGCTCTATCAGTTCTATATTTTTTGCTTTCTTCTCAAGGCCATCCACTAGCTTTGAATCAGATCTTAGCTCTTTCTGCGATGTAATGCTCCCGTGAATGTCTTTTGTACCTGGTGTCTGTCGTCCTTTGAAGTGTGGTTATTTACTCAGCCTTTTTTTCTCAAGACTTACCGCTTCTTCAATCTTTGGTTGCCAGAGTGCGCTGGTATCCAGCTTAGGATCTCCATGTTCACGTTATATCTTCATTAACTGATTAGTTTCCATGTCAAAATGTCCGATGCTATAGCCTTTATTTCCGCTTGGCTATCATAAAAAATGGTGATCGATTAGTCAGTTACGTTGTTGTCCCAGGACAGTGCTCCCTCGTGTATCGCAGCCATTGCGCTTTGAAAGGCGCTATAGTCTTTCTTAGTGCCAGAGATTTTTCGAAGGGGTCACATTGACCTCCGCCTTTGTACCCGCACTTATATCTGAGCCGACAGTGTTCATTTGTTCCTGCCATTGTTGTGGGTTGGTGGTTGGTAGTTAATTGGTCTGTTGTGCTTGGTGCTGTTTATACTTTTAGTATGGACGTGAGCGTTGAGTGTATCCCTCTAAAATCGTACTTGAGCTACAATATTGAATGGTCTCAACCGATGAGCCTCGTTAGCCAGCTGCCTCCAAAAATGCGCGCTAAGTTGGGTGAGATCGTTTTCCACATGTGTACCACATTGTGTGCGCCATTGAATTCATGGGTGTCCTCCATTGCCTCGTGACATTATTGCGTATTGGAATGCTCTATTGGCTGTGCATTACATGGACCACCCCTCTTAAGCGATGGATCAGTAGACATCTGGCCTCCTTGGCAGAAAAACGAATGTGAATCAATGTGGCTTCTTGATTTTACTAACTACCGTGTCGCCTGTTATTTGCAATAACCTCTTCCTTCTGCGCCAGAGTCATCGCTAACATCAGCTCTCCTCCTTCCACCCAATACCGCCGCCACCGTTTTCGTTGTAGTTTCACATCATCTTCCACCTGCTTGCTAACGAGGCACATGTCCCAGAGTTGCACAGGACATAAAGAATACTTAAGTATCCTTGTCGTTGTTTTCACTATCACACCGTTTCTGATGTGCTGCCATGAATAACCCCTACATCGTCATTAAAAACCGAAAAAACAAACAACATCGATAAACAAGGACAGGTCCGTGAAAGGCAAACAAGCAAACCCCACACACGAGACATTGCATACGAAAGGAAGCGCACCGAGGAATCGGCATGTATCGTTCGTTCCGAAAACCAATAAATTGTCCCGGTCGCGCATTTGTTCTAGGACATTAACTGCGCCAAATGGAGAGAAATAGAAATGAATTTCGTCATAAAATTAAGTTCACCAGAATGGCAAATATTCACGCAATTCGCTGGAGCTCCCGCTCCCCTGAAATTGAGGGCTGCATTGCGCTTGGCTGTAATGGGAAACGACCGAGAGGCAGCCAGTCAAAAGCCAGCTAGTGCGTTCTCTTCCTCTGTACTTTTAGCGTCGCGTTAGGGCGGGCAAGTGATGCTATTGGCTTTCTGATGAACTCTGGAAAGTATCCAAATTGTAAGTGGATAAGCGCCAGTTGCTAATTGAAGTGTTTTTAGCATAGAGAAGGCCAGAGGTGGAGGTGGAGGTGGAGGTGGAGGTGGAGGTGGAGGTGGAGGTGGAGGTGGAGGTGGAGGTGGAGGTGGAGGTGGAGGTGGAGGTGGAGGTGGAGGTGGAGGTGGAGGTGGAGGTGGAGGTGGAGGTGGAGGTGGAGGTGGAGGTGGAGGTGGAGGTGGAGGTGGAGGTGGAGGTGGAGGTGGAGGTGGAGGTGGAGGTGGAGGTGGAGGTGGAGGTGGAGGTGGAGGTGGAGGTGGAGGTGGAGGTGGAGGTGGAGGTGGAGGTGGAGGTGGAGGTGGAGGTGGAGGTGGAGGTGGAGGTGGAGGTGGAGGTGGAGGTGGAGGTGGAGGTGGAGGTGGAGGTGGAGGTGGAGGTGGAGGTGGAGGTGGAGGTGGAGGTGGATGTCGATTAAAAAGTTAAGAACAATTTCAAGATGCATTTTTACTTAATACAGACTAAAGCAAAGTCTTTCTTTCAGTGTACAATTAATTAGGCATTTTTGACCAGGAACGGCTCTCTCTCACATCTGCCCATCGTCCAGGATCGTTCTCTTCATCATCATCACCACTCATTTAGGATACAAACAACAATAATACAGCAACCAGGTTCAGTCGCAGCAACAGCACCAGCAGCGAACAAACAATCCGACGAACATGGGAATCTGATACTTTTCCACCAACACTCCGTCCCCAGGAACAACAGACAGGACAGACGAGCAGTTTTGCAAATGTCAGACATACCGCTGAATACGTTGATGAAGGTAGAAACCGAATTCCAAGGAATGCGCGAGGTACACCATCACACACGCCAAGCAAACAGACCCCGATAGACGAGCCCGACTCCCCGAACATTATCATTACGAGCGAGATGCTGGCTGGCCCCCGCCAGCCGTCTGGGATTAGAAGAAGCAGCAGCGGCAGCGGATTATCATGAAAAAATACATTACGTCAATCATAATTCAGTGTGCTGTCACGGTCGCGATGTACACCGGATAATCCAAGCACTGCCGGGCCGGCCGCGGGACGCATGCAGACCCCATAGGTGACCGCGGCCCGCAGGTGAAATTCCCTTCCAGCAGGCTGCAGTGCCTATAGTGTTCACCACTCGCACGGCCAGCAGCCATGTGGCAATGAGAGCCGTCTTCTGGGACGCCAGAAACCGCCGGGGTTCCACATGGCGGAATGTGATGGGGGGCCGCTCTGGAGCCCAACATGTCATGATTAACTTTTAAAAGATGCAACGATACAAGCCACCACACAGGGCCGGGTAATTAGGGCTCCGAATTGGATGTTGCCCAACCGAGCCGAGATGAGCACCCACCGCCGCCGGCCAGGGGCGGACGGGAGGTGTACTCAATTGGACTGATCGCCAGGCATCTCCCTTCTCTACCTGTGGCAGGTTGATGGATGTTTGCGTTCGGGATGAGTGGTCCACTGAAACCAATTTAAAGTGGCTCCCAGGAGAGTGGAAGACAGAATTAATTTGACACGATAACAGTCTGATGATGATTTTTTGGCGCGCGGAGAAAATTGAAATAAATTGAAGGGTTAATTAGACCCCGGACGCCTTGGGGCCAATCGGTGGGCTTATGACGAGAATGATGGAATGTGAGCGCGATGGATATGTGCCGTGCACGATGGCATGGGATAAATTATCGTTTGGAGGCACTTTGTTTTATGTTTCAGTCGTCACTTTATTGAGATTGCAACCGCGAGCGGTTGTGACCACATAGAATGGGTCTTGCCGTCGAATGAATCACCAATTCAGGATGGATTCATCGACGGACTGCAGAGATGGATGTGGTGTAATTGACAGATGCAAATGAGAAGGCTTCTGAATTTGGAAAGAAAAATATTCTCTCCCCTTCTGATGGCTGACCTGGGACCTTAGAAGAGGCGGTTTTTTGTGCAGAGCATTGGAATAGGGCATCTTGGGGCCAGAAGAAGGTTTCAGGCAAGTCCTTCTCTGTCTGTATGATGGAATTGGTCCAAATGTGCTTATTGACAAATGTTCATCTATCCGCAGAAGTCGTCAACCCACAACTAAGAATCTGTGTGAAGTGGTGATGCGAAAGAGCATTATAGTTCTGTGTACACTGCCTTTGGTCATTTGACTTGGGATCGGCATTGGCTGGATAGGTGAGCTCTTTTCACCCATATACGGTGCAACATCGAAAGCTCGCATAATTGAAGCTATTGGCGCTTTAGCTGACAGCAACTTCAGATCTTCCAGTCCTTTATGATACGACACCAGCTCGAGCTCTTACTTTGCTCTTGAGCTTTAGAACTGGTTCTACAAGAAGGGTCATGAGAACGTTTGATTTGCTTGCTTAGTATTATCATTGTATCACACCTAATTTTTCCTCTAGGATATTACTTAGGTTATTTAGATAACCGAAAAAATATTATATATATATATATATAAAAAATACGATGGCATAGGAGTGCCAGCTTAAGGTAATGTTATCTTCTGTCAACTCCCTCATCCATGTAACTGGGGCAAACTAAGAAGCAGGGACAGCCTAAGAAGCAGGGGTGGTAAGACAAGTGTACGTCATTTTGCTGTAGGACGCCCGGTTCTTGTGATATGAGCAAGGTAAGACAACATTCACAAATTCTGGCACACCAGGCCCCCAGAAATTTCAGCAGGGGTTCTTGTGGCACATGGAACTTTTTGAAGATTATATCTCGAGAACGGTGCGTCCTACGAAAAAATTCCAGTACAAAATTTTGTAGCTTATCACTCGATCTAGAAGATAATGCAAAACTTTTCTGGACTGTGGGTGTCCGGAAACCAATTGCGTGCCACAGCGCAAAACCTTTCTGGACACTGTGGTCCAGACCCACAGCAATTCCATGCCGAAGCAAATCATGCCCCATCCACCATGCTCAATAGTGGACATTGAATGTCTCACGTTCTCTCGAACTTCCACGCAACCTCGTTGTGAAAGTGAAGAGCCCACTTTTCTCGAAATTCTAAGGACTCCGAAAGAATTTTCTTACTGAATTAACTTCGATCACCCTTTCCCCACCAGGCCCTTACATTTGGGGCGAAATGTCCTCAAGGAAACTCAAAAAACCTACTTTTCAAAAATTGACACACTTCACACGAAAAAATGCAGTGAAATGGCTTCGCATTCGGGTCCCATATTTTTGCTGAAAATCAACGTGTTTTCGTTGGAATCAATTAAATAAGTACACAATCTTGTGAAATAAATATCTCGGGAATTAAGACGAATCCAAGGATGTGGGGTACCAGGATGGAAAGGAAATTTCATGTAGATGCGGAGAAAGGCTAGGTTTTTTAGGGGAATAACGGGGATGATGGGTGTGAGTCAAAGTCCGTCATAACCTCTATTTTCGCATTAATATTGAGGTATTGGAAAAAGTGGTGTTTTGTGGAACGAAGTTCTCGGAAACTAGGACGAGACCATGGTTGGAAGGTACTATTATGAAGAGGAAATCTTATACAGATATGAATTAAGGCCAGACTTTTTAGCGGAAGTGCCGTGGTTGACAAGTTTGAAGCCAAAAACCAGATGTCCTCTTATGGCCTTCGAAATATGATGAGTTCGAAGATGAGTTGTCTTGTGAATCAAATATCTCGGAAATTAGGACAAGCCCATGATTGGAGGGTACAATTATGAAGAGGAAATTTCATGTAGATGTGGATTGAGTTACTACTTTCTAGTGGGAGTGCCGTGGTTGAAAAGTTTGAAGCCAAAAACCAGATGTCCTCTTATGGCCTTCGAAATATGATGAGTTCGAAGATGAGTTGTCTTGTGAATCAAATATCTCGGAAGCTTGGACGACCCCATGGTTGGAGGGTACCATTATGAAGAGGAAATTTCATGTAGATGTGGATTGAGTTACAACTTTCTAGTGGGAGTGCCGTGGTTGAAAAGTTTGAAGCCAAAAACCAGATGTCCTCTTATGGCCTTCGAAATATGATGAGTTCGAAGATGTGTTGTCTTGTGAATCAAATATCTCGGAAGCTTGGACGACCCCATGGTTGGAGGGTACCATTACGAAGAGGAAATTTCATGTAGATGTGGATTGAGTTACTACTTTCTAGTGGGAGTGCCGTGGTTGACAAGTTTGAAGCCAAAAACCAGATATCTTATTATGGCCTTAGAAATGTGTTGAGATCGAAGATGTGTTGTCTTGTGAAGCGAATATCTCGGAAATTAGGACGAGCCCATGGTTGGAGGATACCATTATGAAGAGGAAATTTCATGTAGATGTGAATTAAGGAAGGACTTTCTAGTGGAAGTGCCGTGGTTGACAAGTTTGAAGCCAAAACCCAGATGTCTTCTTATGGCCTTTGAAATGTGATGAAATCGAAGATGTGTTGTTTTGTGAATCGAATATCTCGGAAACTAGGACGAGACCATAGTTGGATGGCACCGTTATAAAGAGGAAATTTCATGTAGATGTGGAATGAGGTAAGACTTTCCAGTGCGAGTGCCGTAGTTGACAAGTTTGAAGCCAAAAACCAGATATCTTATTATGGCCTTAGGAATGTGTTGAGATCGAAGTTGTGTTGTCTTGTGAATCAAATATCTCGGAAACTAGGACGACCCCATGGTTTGAGGGTACCATTATGAAGAAGAAATTTCATGTAGATGTGGATTGAGTTACTACTTTCTAGTGGGAGTGCCGTGGTTGAAAAGTTTGAAGCCAAAAACCAGATGTCCTCTTATGGCCTTCGAAATATAATGAGTTCGAAGATGTGTTGTCTTGTGAATCAAATATCTCGGAAATTAGGACAAGCCCATGATTGGAGGGTACAATTATGAAGAGGAAATTTCATGTAGATGTGGATTGAGTTACTACTTTCTAGTGGGAGTGCCGTGGTTGAAAAGTTTGAAGCCAAAAACCAGATGTCCTCTTATGGCCTTCGAAATATGATGAGTTCGAAGATGAGTTGTCTTGTGAATCAAATATCTCGGAAGCTTGGACGACCCCATGGTTGGAGGGTACCATTATGAAGAGGAAATTTCATGTAGATGTGGATTGAGTTACAACTTTCTAGTGGGAGTGCCGTGGTTGAAAAGTTTGAACCCAAAAACCAGATGTCCTCTTATGGCCTTAGAAATGTGTTGAGATCGAAGATGTGTTGTCTTGTGAATCGAATATCTCGGAAACTAGGACGAGACCATAGCTGGATGGCACCGTTATAAAGAGGAAATTTCATGTAGATGTGGAATGAGGTAAGACTTTCCAGTGCGAGTGCCGTGGTTGACAAGTTTGAAGCCAAAAACCAGTTGTCCTCTATGGCCTTCGAAATTTTATGAGTTCGAAGATGTGTTGTCTTGTGAATCAAATATCTCGGAAATTAGGACGAGACCATGGTTGGAGGGTACCATTATGAAGAGGAAATTTCATGTAGATGTGGATTGAGTTACTACTTTCTAGTGGGAGTGCCGTGGTTGAAAAGTTTGAAGCCAAAAACCAGATGTCCTCTTATGGCCTTCGAAATATGATGAGTTCGAAGATGTGTTGTCTTGTGAATCAAATATCTCGGAAGCTTGGACGACCCCATGGTTGGAGGGTACCATTATGAAGAGGAAATTTCATGTAGATGTGGATTGAGTTACTACTTTCTAGTGGGAGTGCCGTGGTTGAAAAGTTTGAAGCCAAAAACCAGATGTCCTCTTATGGCCTTCGAAATATGATGAGTTCGAAGATGTGTTGTCTTGTGAATCAAATATCTCGGAAGCTTGGACGACCCCATGGTTGGAGGGTACCATTATGAAGAGGAAATTTCATGTAGATGTGGATTGAGTTACTACTTTCTAGTGGGAGTGCCGTGGTTGAAAAGTTTGAAGCCAAAAACCATTTATCTTATTATGGCCTTAGAAATGTATTGAGATCGAAGATGTGTTGTCTTGTGAATCTAATATCTCGGAAATTAGGACAAGCCCATGATTGGAAGGTACAATTATGAAGTGGAAATTTCATGTAGATGTGGATTAAGGTAAGACTTTCCGGTGTGAGTACCGTGGTTGACAAGTTTGGAGCCAAAAGCCAGATGTCCTCTATGGCCATCGAAATATGATGAGTTCGAAGATGTGTTGTCTTGTGAATCAAAAGAAACTAGGACGAGACCATGAGAGGAGGGTACCATTATGAAGAGGAAATTTCATGTAGATGTGGATTGACGTACTTCTTTCTGGTGGAATTGCCGTAGTTGACAAGTTTGAAGCCAAAGACCAGATATCTTATTATGGCCTTAGAAATGTATTGAGATCGAAGATGTGTTGTCTTGTGAATCTAATATCTCGGAAATAAGGACAAGCCCATGATTGGAAGGTACAATTATGAAGAGGAAATTTCATGTAGATGTGGACTGAGGTAAGACTTTCTAGTGGGAGTGTCGTGGTTGACAAGTTTGAAGCCAAAACCCAGATGTCTTCTTATGGCCTTCGAAATATGATGAGTTCGAAGATGTGTTGTCTTGTGAATCAAATATCTCGGAAACTAGGACGAGACCATGGTTGGAGGGTACAATTACGAAGACAAAATTTCATGTAGATGTGGATTGACGTACTTCTTTCTGGTGGAAGTGCCGTAGTTGACAAGTTTGAAGCCAAAAACCAGATCTCCTCTTATGGCCTTAGAAATGTGTTGAGATCGAAGATGTGTTGTCTTGTGAATCTAATATCTCGGAAATAAGGACAAGCCCATGATTGGAAGGTACAATTATGAAGAGGAAATTTCATGTAGATGTGGATTGAGGTAAGACTTTCCAGTGCGAGTGCCGTGGTTGACAAGTTTGAAGCCAAAAGCCAGATGTCCTCTATGGCCATCGAAATATGATGAGTTCGAAGATGTGTTGTCTTGTGAATCAAATATCTCGGAAACTAGGACGAGACCATGGTTGGAGGGTACCATTATGAAGAGGAAATTTCATGTAGATGTGGAGTAAGGTTAAACTTTCTAGTGGGAGTGCCGTGGTTGACAAGTTTGAAGCCAAAACCCAGATGTCTTCTTATGGCTTTCGAAATGTGATGAGATCGAAGATGTGTTGTTTTGTGAGTCGAATATCTCGGAAACTAGGACGAGCCCTTGGTTGGAGGGTACCATTATGAAGAGGAAATTTCATGAAGATGTGGATTGAGGTAAGACTTTTTTAGTGGTAGTGCCTTGGTTGAAAAGTTTGAAGCCAAAAACCAGATGTCTTCTTATGGCCTTCGAAATGTGATGAAATCGAAGATGTGTTGTTTTGTGAATCTAATATCTTGGAAACTAGGACGGGACCATGGTTGGAAGGTACTATTATGAAGAGGAAATCTTATGCAGATATGAATTAAGGCCAGACTTTTTAGCGGACGTGCCGTGGTTGACAAATTTGAAGCCAAAACCCAGATGTCTTCTTATGGCCTTCGAAATGTGATGAGTTCGAAGATGTGTTGTCTTGTGAATCTAATATCTCGGAAACTAGGACGAGCCCATGGTTGGAGGGTACCATTATGACGAGGAAATCTTATGCAGATATGAATTAATGCCAGACTTTTAAGCGGACGTGCCGTGGTTGACAAGTTTGAAGCCAAAACCCAGATGTCTTCTTATGGCCTTCGAAATGTGATGAAATCGAAGATGTTTCGTTTTGTGAAGCGAATATCTCGGAAACTAGGACGATCCCATGGTTGGAGGGTACCATTATGAAGAGGAAATTTCATGTAGATGTGGATTGAGGTAAGACTTTCTAGTGGGATTGCCGTGGTTGACAAGTTTGAAGCCAAAAACCAGATGTCCTCCATGGCCTTCGAAATTTAATGAGTTCGAAGATGTGTTGTATTGTGAATCAAATATCTCGGAAACTAGGACGAGCCCTTGGTTGGAGGGTACCATTATGAAGAGGAAATTTCATGTAGATGTGAATTAAGGAAGGACTTTCTAGTGGGAGTGCCGTGGTTGACAAGTTTGAAACCAAAAACCAGATGTCCTCGTATGGCCTTCGAAATATGATGAGTTGGAAGATCTTTTGTCTTGTGCATCTAATATCTCGGAAACTAGGACGAGCCCATGGTTGGAGGGTACCATTATGAAGAGGAAATTTCATGTAGATTTGGATTGACGTACTTCTTTCTGGTAGAAGTGCCGTAGTTGACAAGTTTGAAGCCAAAAATCAGATATCTTATTATGGCCTTAGAAATGTGATGAGTTCGAAGATGTGTTGTTTTGTGAATCTAATTTCTCGGAAACTAGGACGAACCCATGACTGAGGATTAGCATGATGAGGAGGAAATTTCATGCAGATGTGAAGTAGTATCAGATTTTTTAAAGGGAGTGCCGTGGTGGACAAGTGTGAAGGAAGAAACAAGACGTCCACATCTTCCCACCGTGTTATTCATTGGCCCTAGCTGAGACCCCGTTCCATGAGGTCGTACAGTCGTCGGTCTTGCTCCACCTCAACTGGCATTCGGTGGGTACTCCGAATCCATAGGCTGATGTTATCGGCATGCGGCATGCTTGTATCATTCTCAATTTGTACTCCACATCACCCAATATCGTCTCTTCGGTGGTAAATTGCTTCCTCAACATTAGACAGAGTCCAGAAACAAATTCCTATACGGGGTGCAATATATTTCTGGATACCAGAGTGTTCAGACAAAATTGCAGATCCCCCTTAAGGCAGCAACCTGCCAAAGCAAATCATGCCCTATCCACCATGCATGCAACACCACATTCCGACAGCTCAATAGTGGACATTGAATGTCTCACGTTCCCTCGAACTTCCACGCACCCTCGTTGAAATCTGTACAACCCTTCCCATCCAATTCAGATCCCCCCGCCAGCATTGACAGACCAATGCACCAACTTCTCAGTTCAATTAGTGACGTCATGAAAAGTGAAGAGCCCACTTTTCTCGAAATTCTAAGGACTCCGAAAGAATTTTCTTACTGAATTAACTTCGATCACCCTTTCCCCACCCAGGCCCTTACATTTGGGGCGAAATGTCCTCAAGGAAACTCAAAAAACCTACTTTTCAAAAATTGACACACTTCACACGAAAAAATGCAGTGAAATGGCTTCGCATTCGGGTCCCATATTTTTGCTGAAAATCAACGTGTTTTCGATGGAATCAATTTAATAAGTACACAATCTTGTGAAATAAATATCTCGGGAATTAAGACGAATCCAAGGATGTGGGGTACCAGGATGGAAAGGAAATTTCATGTAGATGCGGAGAAAGGCTAGGCTTTTTGAGGGGAATGCCGGGGATGATGGGTGTGAGTCAAAGTCCGCCATAACCTCTATTTTCGCATTAATAATGAGGTATTGGAAAAATTGATGTTTTGTGAACCGAATATCTCGGAAACTAGGACGAGACCATGATTGGAGGGTACCATTATGAAGAGGAAATTTCATGTAGATGTGGACTGAGGTAATACTTTCCAGTGCGAGTGCCCTGGTTGACAAGTTTGAAGCCAAAAACCAGATGTCCTCTATGGCCTTCGAAATTTTATGAGTTCGAAGATGTGTTGTCTTGTGAATCAAATATCTCGGAAACTAGGACGAGACCATGGTTGGAGGGTACCATTATGAAGAGGAAATTTCATGTAGATGTGGATTAAGGTAAGACTTTCTTGTGGGAGTGTCGTGGTTGAAAAGTTTGAAGCCAAAAACCAGATGTCCTCTTATGGCCTTCGAAATATGATGAGTTCGAAGATGTGTTGTCTTGTGAATCAAATATCTCGGAAACTAGGACGACTCCATGGTTGGAGGGTACCATTATGAAGAGGAAATGTCATGTAGATGTGCATTTAGGTAAGACTTTCTAGTGGGAGTGCCGTGGTTGACAAGTTTGAAGCCAAAAACCAGATGTCCTCTTATGGCCTTCGAAATTTTATGAGTTCGAAAATGTGTTGTCTTGTGAATCAAATATCTCGGAAACTAGGACGACCCCATGGTTGGAGGGTACCATTATGAAGAGGAAATTTCATGTAGATGTGGATTGAGTTACTACTTTCTAGTGGGAGTGCCGCGGTTGACAAGTTTGAAGCCAAAAACCAGATGTCCTCTTATGGCCTTCGAAATATGATGAGTTCGAAGATGTGTTGTCTTGTGAATCAAATATCTCGGAAACTAGGACGAGCCCTTGGTTGGAGGGTACCATTATGAAGAGGAAATGTCATGTAGATGTGGATTTAGGTATGACTTTCTAGTGGGAGTGCCGTGGTTGACAAGTTTGAAGCCAAAAACCAGATGTCCTCTTATGGCCTTCGAAATTTTATGAGTTCGAAAATGTGTTGTCTTGTGAATCAAATATCTCGGAAACTAGGACAAGCCCACGGTTGGAGGGTACCATTATGAAATATGATGAGTTCGAAGATGTGTTGTTTTGTGAATCGAATATCTCGGAAACTAGGACGAGACCATGGTTGGAGGGTACCATTATGAAGAGGAAATTTCATGTAGATGTGGAGTAAGGTTAAACTTTCTAGTGGGAGTGCCGTGGTTGACAAGTTTGAAGCCAAAACCCAGATGTCTTCTTATGGCTTTCGAAATGTGATGAGATCGAAGATGTGTTGTTTTGTGAGTCGAATATCTCGGAAACTAGGACGAGCCCACGGTTGGAGGGTACCATTATGAAGAGGAAATTTCATGTAGATGTGGATTGAGGTAAGACTTTCTAGTGGGAGTGCCGTGGTTGAAAAGTTTGAAGCCAAAAACCAGATGTCCTCTTATGGCCTTCGAAATATGATGAGTTCGAAGATGTGTTGTTTTGTGAATCGAATATCTCGGAAACTAGGACGAGACCATGGTTGGAGGGTACCATTATGAAGAGGAAATTTCATGTAGATGTGGATTGAGGTAAGACTTTCTAGTGGGAGTGCCGTGGTTGAAAAGTTTGAAGCCAAAAACCAGATGTCCTCTTATGGCCTTCGAAATATGATGAGTTCGAAGATGTGTTGTCTTGTGAATCAAATATCTCGGAAACTAGGACGACTCCATGGTTGGAGGGTACCATTATGAAGAGGAAATGTCATGTAGATGTGCATTTAGGTAAGACTTTATAGTGGGAGTGCCGTGGTTGACAAGTTTGAAGCCAAAAACCAGATGTCCTCTTATGGCCTTCGAAATTTTATGAGTTCGAAAATGTGTTGTCTTGTGAATCAAATATCTCGGAAACTAGGACAAGCCCATGATTGGAAGGTACAATTATGAAGAGGAAATTTCATGTAGATGTGGATTAAGGTAAAACTTTCTAGTGGGAGTGCCGTGGTTGACAAGTTTGAAGCCAAAACCCAGATGTCTTCTTATGGCCTTCGAAATGTGATGAAATCGAAGATGTGTTGTTTTGTGAATCTAATATCTCGGAAACTGGGACGAGCCCATGGTTGGAGGGTACCATTATGAAGAGGAAATTTCATGTAGATGTGGATTGAGGTAAGACTTTCTAGTGGGAGTGCCGTGGTTGAAAAGTTTGAAGCCAAAAACCAGATGTCCTCTTATGGCCTTCGAAATATGATGAGTTCGAAGATGTGTTGTTTTGTGAATCTAATATCTCGGAAACTGGGACGAGCCCATGGTTGGAGGGTACCATTATGAAGAGGAAATTTCATGTAGATGTGGATTGAGTTACTACTTTCTAGTGGGAGTGCCGCGGTTGACAAGTTTGAAGCCAAAAACCAGATGTCCTCTTATGGCCTTCGAAATTTTATGAGTTCGAAAATGTGTTGTCTTGTGAATCAAATATCTCGGAAACTGGGACGAGCCCATGGTTGGAGGGTACCATTATGAAGAGGAAATTTCATGTAGATGTGGATTGAGGTAAGACTTTCTAGTGGGAGTGCCGTGGTTGAAAAGTTTGAAGCCAAAAACCAGATGTCCTCTTATGGCCTTCGAAATATGATGAGTTCGAAGATGTGTTGTCTTGTGAATCAAATATCTCGGAAACTAGGACGACTCCATGGTTGGAGGGTACCATTATGAAGAGGAAATGTCATGTAGATGTGCATTTAGGTAAGACTTTCTAGTGGGAGTGCCGTGGTTGACAAGTTTGAAGCCAAAAACCAGATGTCCTCTTATGGCCTTCGAAATTTTATGAGTTCGAAAATGTGTTGTCTTGTGAATCAAATATCTCGGAAACTAGGACAAGCCCATGATTGGAAGGTACAATTATGAAGAGGAAATTTCATGTAGATGTGGATTAAGGTAAGACTTTCTAGTGGGAGTGCCGTGGTTGACAAGTTTGAAGCCAAAACCCAGATGTCTTCTTATGGCCTTCGAAATGTGATGAGATCGAAGATGTGTTGTCTTTTTGTGAATCGAATATCTCGGAAACTAGGACGAGCCCATGGTTGGAGGGTACCATTATGAAGACGAAATTTCATGTAGATGTGGATTGAGGTAAGACTTTCCAGTGCGAGTGCCGTGGTTGACAAGTTTGAAGCCAAAAACCAGATGTCCTCTTATGGCCTTCGAAATATGATGAGTTCGAAGATGTGTTGTCTTGTGAATCAAATATCTCGGAAACTAGGACGACCCCATGGTTGGAGGGTACCATTATGAAGAGGAAATTTCATGTAGATGTGGATTGAGTTACTACTTTCTAGTGGGAGCGCCGTGGTTGACAAGTTTGAAGCCAAAAACCAGATGTCCTCTTATGGCCCTCGAAATTTTATGAGTTCGAAAATGTGTTGTCTTGTGAATCAAATATCTCGGAAACTAGGACAAGCCCATGATTGGAAGGTACAATTATGAAGAGGAAATTTCATGTAGATGTGGATTAAGGTAAGACTTTCTAGTGGGAGTGCCGCGGTTGACAAGTTTGAAGCCAAAAACCAGATGTCCTCTTATGGCCCTCGAAATTTTAGGAGTTCGAAAATGTGTTGTCTTGTGAATCAAATATCTCGGAAACTAGGACAAGCCCATGATTGGAAGGTGCAATTATGAAGAGGAAATTTCATGTAGATGTGGATTAAGGTAAGACTTTCTAGTGGGAGTGCCGTGGTTGACAAGTTTGAAGCCAAAACCCAGATGTCTTCTTATGGCCTTCGAAATGTGATGAGATCGAAGATGTGTTGTCTTTTTGTGAATCGAATATCTCGGAAACTAGGACGAGCCCATGGTTGGAGGGTACCATTATGAAGACGAAATTTCATGTAGATGTGGATTGAGGTAAGACTTTCCAGTGCGAGTGCCGTGGTTGACAAGTTTGAAGCCAAAACCCAGATGTCTTCTTATGGCCTTCGAAATGTGATGAAATCGAAGATGTGTTGTTTTGTGAATCTAAATATCTCGGAAACTGGGACGAGCCCATGGTTGGAGGGTACCATTATGAAGAGGAAATTTCATGTAGATGTGAATTGAGGTAAGACTTTCCAGTGCGAGTGCCGTGGTTGACAAGTTTGAAGCCAAAAACCAGATGTCCTCTATGGCCTTCGAAATGTGATGAAATCGAAGATGTGTTGTTTTGTGAATCTAAATATCTCGGAAACTGGGACGAGCCCATGGTTGGAGGGTACCATTATGAAGAGGAAATTTCATGTAGATGTGGATTGAGGTAAGACTTTCCAGTGCGAGTGCCGTGGTTGAAAAGTTTGAAGCCAAAAACCAGATGTCCTCTTATGGCCTTCGAAATATGATGAGTTCGAAGATGTGTTGTCTTGTGAATCAAATATCTCGGAAACTAGGACGACTCCATGGTTGGAGGGTACCATTATGAAGAAGAAATTTCATGTAGATGTGGATTGAGTTACTACTCTCTAGTGGGAGTGCCGTGGTTGAAAAGTTTGAAGCCAAAAACCAGATGTCCTCTTATGGCCTTCGAAATTTTATGAGTTCGAAGATGTGTTGTCTTGTGAATCAAATATCTCGGAAACTAGGACGACTCCATGGTTGGAGGGTACCATTATGAAGAGGAAATTTCATGTAGATGTGGATTGAGTTACTACTCTCTAGTGGGAGTGCCGTGGTTGAAAAGTTTGAAGCCAAAACCCAGATGTCCTCTTATGGCCTTCGAAATTTTATGAGTTCGAAAATGTGTTGTCTTGTGAATCAAATATCTTGGAAATTAGGACAAGCCCATGATTGGAAGGTACAATTATGAAGAGGAAATTTCATGTAGATGTGGATTGAGTTACTACTTTCTAGTGGGAGTGCCGTGGTTGACAAATTTGAAGCCAAAACCCAGATGTCTTCTTATGGCCTTCGAAATGTGATGAGTTCGAAGATGTGTTGTCTTGTGAATCTAATATCTCGGAAACTAGGACGAGCCCATGGTTGGAGGGTACCATTATGACGAGGAAATCTTATGCAGATATGAATTAATGCCAGACTTTTAAGCGGACGTGCCGTGGTTGACAAGTTTGAAGCCAAAACCCAGATGTCTTCTTATGGCCTTCGAAATGTGATGAAATCGAAGATGTTTTGTTTTGTGAAGCGAATATCTCGGAAACTAGGACGATCCCATGGTTGGAGGGTACCATTATGAAGAGGAAATTTCATGTAGATGTGGATTGAGGTAAGACTTTCTAGTGGGAGTGCCGTGGTTGACAAGTTTGAAGCCAAAAACCAGATGTCCTCCATGGCCTTCGAAATTTTATGAGTTCGAAGATGTGTTGTATTGTGAATCAAATATCTCGGAAACTAGGACGAGCCCTTGGTTGGAGGGTACCATTATGAAGAGGAAATTTCATGAAGATGTGGATTGAGGTAAGACTTTTTTAGTGGTAGTGCCTTGGTTGAAAAGTTTGAAGCCAAAAACCAGATGTCTTCTTATGGCCTTCGAAATGTGATGAAATCGAAGATGTGTTGTTTTGTGAATCTAATATCTTGGAAACTAGGACGGGACCATGGTTGGAAGGTACTATTATGAAGAGGAAATCTTATGCAGATATGAATTAAGGCCAGACTTTTTAGCGGACGTGCCGTGGTTGACAAGTTTGAAGCCAAAACCCAGATGTCTTCTTATGGCCTTCGAAATGTGATGAAATCGAAGATGTTTTGTTTTGTGAAGCGAATATCTCGGAAACTAGGACGATCCCATGGTTGGAGGGTACCATTATGAAGAGGAAATTTCATGTAGATGTGGATTGAGGTAAGACTTTCTAGTGGGAGTGCCGTGGTTGACAAGTTTGAAGCCAAAAACCAGATGTCCTCCATGGCCTTCGAAATTTTATGAGTTCGAAGATGTGTTGTATTGTGAATCAAATATCTCGGAAACTAGGACGAGCCCTTGGTTGGAGGGTACCATTATGAAGAGGAAATTTCATGAAGATGTGGATTGAGGTAAGACTTTTTTAGTGGTAGTGCCTTGGTTGAAAAGTTTGAAGCCAAAAACCAGATGTCTTCTTATGGCCTTCGAAATGTGATGAAATCGAAGATGTGTTGTTTTGTGAATCTAATATCTTGGAAACTAGGACGGGACCATGGTTGGAAGGTACTATTATGAAGAGGAAATCTTATGCAGATATGAATTAAGGCCAGACTTTTTAGCGGACGTGCCGTGGTTGACAAATTTGAAGCCAAAACCCAGATGTCTTCTTATGGCCTTCGAAATGTGATGAGTTCGAAGATGTGTTGTCTTGTGAATCTAATATCTCGGAAACTAGGACGAGCCCATGGTTGGAGGGTACCATTATGACGAGGAAATCTTATGCAGATATGAATTAATGCCAGACTTTTAAGCGGACGTGCCGTGGTTGACAAGTTTGAAGCCAAAACCCAGATGTCTTCTTATGGCCTTCGAAATGTGATGAAATCGAAGATGTTTCGTTTTGTGAAGCGAATATCTCGGAAACTAGGACGATCCCATGGTTGGAGGGTACCATTATGAAGAGGAAATTTCATGTAGATGTGGATTGAGGTAAGACTTTCTAGTGGGATTGCCGTGGTTGACAAGTTTGAAGCCAAAAACCAGATGTCCTCCATGGCCTTCGAAATTTTATGAGTTCGAAGATGTGTTGTATTGTGAATCAAATATCTCGGAAACTAGGACGAGCCCTTGGTTGGAGGGTACCATTATGAAGAGGAAATTTCATGTAGATGTGAATTAAGGAAGGACTTTCTAGTGGGAGTGCCGTGGTTGACAAGTTTGAAACCAAAAACCAGATGTCCTCGTATGGCCTTCGAAATATGATGAGTTGGAAGATCTTTTGTCTTGTGCATCTAATATCTCGGAAACTAGGACGAGCCCATGGTTGGAAGGTACCATTATGAAGAGGAAATTTCATGTAGATGTGGATTGAGGTAAGACTTTCTAGTGGGAGTGCCGTGGTTGACAAGTTTGAAGCCAAAAACCAGATGTCCTCCATGGCCTTCGAAATTTTATGAGTTCGAAGATGTGTTGTATTGTGAATCAAATATCTCGGAAACTAGGACGAGCCCTTGGTTGGAGGGTACCATTATGAAGAGGAAATTTCATGTAGATGTGGATTGAGGTAAGACTTTCTAGTGGGAGTGCCGTGGTTGACAAGTTTGAAGCCAAAAACCAGATGTCCTCCATGGCCTTCGAAATTTTATGAGTTCGAAGATGTGTTGTATTGTGAATCAAATATCTCGGAAACTAGGACGAGCCCTTGGTTGGAGGGTACCATTATGAAGAGGAAATTTCATGAAGATGTGGATTGAGGTAAGACTTTTTTAGTGGTAGTGCCTTGGTTGAAAAGTTTGAAGCCAAAAACCAGATGTCTTCTTATGGCCTTCGAAATGTGATGAAATCGAAGATGTTTTGTTTTGTGAAGCGAATATCTCGGAAAATAGGACGATCCCATGGTTGGAGGGTACCATTATGAAGAGGAAATTTCATGTAGATGTGGATTGAGGTAAGACTTTCTAGTGGGAGTGCCGTGGTTGACAAGTTTGAAGCCAAAAACCAGATGTCCTCCATGGCCTTCGAAATTTTATGAGTTCGAAGATGTGTTGTTTTGTGAATCTAATATCTTGGAAACTAGGACGGGACCATGGTTGGAAGGTACTATTATGAAGAGGAAATCTTATGCAGATATGAATTAAGGCCAGACTTTTTAGCGGACGTGCCGTGGTTGACAAGTTTGAAGCCAAAACCCAGATGTCTTCTTATGGCCTTCGAAATGTGATGAAATCGAAGATGTTTTGTTTTGTGAAGCGAATATCTCGGAAACTAGGACGATCCCATGGTTGGAGGGTACCATTATGAAGAGGAAATTTCATGTAGATGTGGATTGAGGTAAGACTTTCTAGTGGGAGTGCCGTGGTTGACAAGTTTGAAGCCAAAAACCAGATGTCCTCCATGGCCTTCGAAATTTTATGAGTTCGAAGATGTGTTGTATTGTGAATCAAATATCTCGGAAACTAGGACGAGCCCTTGGTTGGAGGGTACCATTATGAAGAGGAAATTTCATGAAGATGTGGATTGAGGTAAGACTTTTTTAGTGGTAGTGCCTTGGTTGAAAAGTTTGAAGCCAAAAACCAGATGTCTTCTTATGGCCTTCGAAATGTGATGAAATCGAAGATGTGTTGTTTTGTGAATCTAATATCTTGGAAACTAGGACGGGACCATGGTTGGAAGGTACTATTATGAAGAGGAAATCTTATGCAGATATGAATTAAGGCCAGACTTTTTAGCGGACGTGCCGTGGTTGACAAATTTGAAGCCAAAACCCAGATGTCTTCTTATGGCCTTCGAAATGTGATGAGTTCGAAGATGTGTTGTCTTGTGAATCTAATATCTCGGAAACTAGGACGAGCCCATGGTTGGAGGGTACCATTATGACGAGGAAATCTTATGCAGATATGAATTAATGCCAGACTTTTAAGCGGACGTGCCGTGGTTGACAAGTTTGAAGCCAAAACCCAGATGTCTTCTTATGGCCTTCGAAATGTGATGAAATCGAAGATGTTTCGTTTTGTGAAGCGAATATCTCGGAAACTAGGACGATCCCATGGTTGGAGGGTACCATTATGAAGAGGAAATTTCATGTAGATGTGGATTGAGGTAAGACTTTCTAGTGGGATTGCCGTGGTTGACAAGTTTGAAGCCAAAAACCAGATGTCCTCCATGGCCTTCGAAATTTAATGAGTTCGAAGATGTGTTGTATTGTGAATCAAATATCTCGGAAACTAGGACGAGCCCTTGGTTGGAGGGTACCATTATGAAGAGGAAATTTCATGTAGATGTGAATTAAGGAAGGACTTTCTAGTGGGAGTGCCGTGGTTGACAAGTTTGAAACCAAAAACCAGATGTCCTCGTATGGCCTTCGAAATATGATGAGTTGGAAGATCTTTTGTCTTGTGCATCTAATATCTCGGAAACTAGGACGAGCCCATGGTTGGAGGGTACCATTATGAAGAGGAAATTTCATGTAGATTTGGATTGACGTACTTCTTTCTGGTAGAAGTGCCGTAGTTGACAAGTTTGAAGCCAAAAATCAGATATCTTATTATGGCCTTAGAAATGTGATGAGTTCGAAGATGTGTTGTTTTGTGAATCTAATTTCTCGGAAACTAGGACGAACCCATGACTGAGGATTAGCATGATGAGGAGGAAATTTCATGCAGATGTGAAGTAGTATCAGATTTTTTAAAGGGAGTGCCGTGGTGGACAAGTGTGAAGGAAGAAACAAGACGTCCACATCTTCCCACCGTGTTATTCATTGGCCCTAGCTGAGACCCCGTTCCATGAGGTCGTACAGTCGTCGGTCTTGCTCCACCTCAACTGGCATTCGGTGGGTACTCCGAATCCATAGGCTGATGTTATCGGCATGCGGCATGCTTGTATCATTCTCAATTTGTACTCCACATCACCCAATATCGTCTCTTCGGTGGTAAATTGCTTCCTCAACATTAGACAGAGTCCAGAAACAAATTCCTATACGGGGTGCAATATATTTCTGGATACCAGAGTGTTCAGACAAAATTGCAGATCCCCCTTAAGGCAGCAACCTGCCAAAGCAAATCATGCCCTATCCACCATGCATGCAACACCACATTCCGACAGCTCAATAGTGGACATTGAATGTCTCACGTTCCCTCGAACTTCCACGCACCCTCGTTGAAATCTGTACAACCCTTCCCATCCAATTCAGATCCCCCCGCCAGCATTGACAGACCAATGCACCAACTTCTCAGTTCAATTAGTGACGTCATGAAAAGTGAAGAGCCCACTTTTCTCGAAATTCTAAGGACTCCGAAAGAATTTTCTTACTGAATTAACTTCGATCACCCTTTCCCCACCCAGGCCCTTACATTTGGGGCGAAATGTCCTCAAGGAAACTCAAAAAACCTACTTTTCAAAAATTGACACACTTCACACGAAAAAATGCAGTGAAATGGCTTCGCATTCGGGTCCCATATTTTTGCTGAAAATCAACGTGTTTTCGTTGGAATCAATTAAATAAGTACACAATCTTGTGAAATAAATATCTCGGGAATTAAGACGAATCCAAGGATGTGGGGTACCAGGATGGAAAGGAAATTTCATGTAGATGCGGAGAAAGGCTAGGCTTTTTGAGGGGAATGCCGGGGATGATGGGTGTGAGTCAAAGTCCGCCATAACCTCTATTTTCGCATTAATATTGAGGTATTGCAAAAATTGATGTTTTGTGAACCGAATATCTCGGAAACTAGGACGAGACCATGATTGGAGGGTACCATTATGAAGAGGAAATTTCATGTAGATGTGGACTGAGGTAAGACTTTCCAGTGCGAGTGCCCTGGTTGACAAGTTTGAAGCCAAAAACCAGATGTCCTCTATGGCCTTCGAAATTTTATGAGTTCGAAGATGTGTTGTCTTGTGAATCAAATATCTCGGAAACTAGGACGAGACCATGGTTGGAGGGTACCATTATGAAGAGGAAATTTCATGTAGATGTGGATTAAGGTAAGACTTTCTTGTGGGAGTGTCGTGGTTGAAAAGTTTGAAGCCAAAAACCAGATGTCCTCTTATGGCCTTCGAAATATGATGAGTTCGAAGATGTGTTGTCTTGTGAATCAAATATCTCGGAAATTAGGACGATTCCATGGTTGGAGGGTACCATTATGAAGAGGAAATGTCCTGTAGATGTGCATTTAGGTAAGACTTTCTAGTGGGAGTGCCGTGGTTGACAAGTTTGAAGCCAAAAACCAGATGTCCTCTTATGGCCTTCGAAATATGATGAGTTCGAAGATGTGTTGTCTTGTGAATCAAATATCTCGGAAACTAGGCCGAGACCATCGTTGGAAGGTACCATTATGAAGAGGAAATTTCATGTAGATGTGGATTGAGGTACTACTTTCTGGTGGAAGTGCCGTGGTTGACAAGTTTGAAGCCAAAAACCAGATGTCCTCTTATGGCCTTCGAAATATGATGAGTTCGAAGATGTGTTGTCTTGTGAATCAAATATCTCGGAAACTAGGACGACTCCATGGTTGGAGGGTACCATTATGAAGAGGAAATTTCATGTAGATGTGGATTGAGTTACTACTCTCTAGTGGGAGTGCCGTGGTTGAAAAGTTTGAAGCCAAAAACCAGATGTCCTCTTATGGCCTTCGAAATTTTATGAGTTCGAAGATGTGTTGTCTTGTGAATCAAATATCTCGGAAACTAGGACGACTCCATGGTTGGAGGGTACCATTATGAAGAGGAAATTTCATGTAGATGTGGATTGAGTTACTACTCTCTAGTGGGAGTGCCGTGGTTGAAAAGTTTGAAGCCAAAACCCAGATGTCCTCTTATGGCCTTCGAAATTTTATGAGTTCGAAAATGTGTTGTCTTGTGAATCAAATATCTTGGAAATTAGGACAAGCCCATGATTGGAAGGTACAATTATGAAGAGGAAATTTCATGTAGATGTGCATTTAGGTAAGACTTTCTAGTGGGAGTGCCGTGGTTGATAAGTTTGAAGCCAAAACCCAGATGTCTTCTTATGGCCTTCGAAATGTGATGAGTTCGAAGATGTGTTGTTTTGTGAATCGAATATCTCGGAAACTAGGACGATCCCATGGTTGGAGGGTACCATTATGAAGAGGAAATTTCATGTAGATGTGGATTGAGTTACTACTTTCTAGTGGGAGTGCCGTGGTTGACAAATTTGAAGCCAAAACCCAGATGTCTTCTTATGGCCTTCGAAATGTGATGAGTTCGAAGATGTGTTGTTTTGTGAATCGAATATCTCGGAAACTAGGACGAGACCACGGTTGGAGGGTACAATTATGAAGAGGAAATTTCATGTAGATGTGGATTGAGTTACTACTTTCTAGAGGGAGTGCCGTGGTTGACAAGTTTGAAACCAAAAACCAGATGTCCTCTTAGGGCCTTCGAAATTTTATGAGTTCGAAGATGTGTTGTCTTGTGAATCTAATATCTCGGAAACTAGGACGATCCCATGGTTGGAGGGTACCATTATGAAGAGGAAATTTCATGTAGATGTGGATTGAGTTACTACTTTCTAGTGGGAGTGCCGTGGTTGACAAATTTGAAGCCAAAACCCAGATGTCTTCTTATGGCCTTCGAAATGTGATGAGTTCGAAGATGTGTTGTTTTGTGAATCTAATTTCTCGGAAACTAGGACGAACCCATGACTGAGGATTAGCATGATGAGGAGGAAATTTCATGCAGATGTGAAGTAGTATCAGATTTTTTAAAGGGAGTGCCGTGGTGGACAAGTGTGAAGGAAGAAACAAGACGTCCACATCTTCCCACCGTGTTATTCATTGGCCCTAGCTGAGACCCCGTTCCATGAGGTCGTACAGTCGTCAGTCTTCCTCCACTTCAACTGCCATTCGATGGGTACTCAGAATCCGTCGGCTGATGTTATCGGCATGCGGCATGCATGCTCTTCGGTGATAAATTGCTTGTTCGACATTGGCCAGAGTCCAGAAACAAATTTCTATGCGGGAGCGCATTTTGTTTCTTGATACTACGTTTTCGGAGCGCAATGTATCTTTATACACCACAGTGCCTTTTACACCTATATCACTACAAAAATTGCTGAACGGATTTGCTTAGAATCTTATTCATCGATTAGTACATTTCCTGGTGAAGAGATTGATATATCAATCATTGTAACAGAAGTTATAAGCAAAAATGTAATCATTTGATACAGTTAGGCGTAAGTCGTAAGCAAACAACGGCCCACCAGTGGAGTACGGGTCCATCCATTAAGAGACTCAAACGCTTAACTTTGTTCTCTTCCCTTGCATATGTCATGCAACACTCCCAAACACACTTCTTACTTCCCTACCACAGCAAGAAGTATGTATACATGTTGCCCGCCATTCCTGCTTCCGCACCACTTTCAAGTTGTGTGTGAGTTGTTTCGTGACCTGATGTGTCGTCTACTCGTGTTCTCTTCCATATATTTGCCTGGGGTTTGCCTATGTACATATATAGTCAAATACAAATTTCTGAATGTCTTAAGGGAGACATTTGTATGGGACTTTAACGCTACGGCTACACATATGAAGAGACACATATCTTATGAAAGTATAGGAAAAATGTCTCTTCATTCCATTCTAAGGCGACGTGGGTGTAGGTCTGGCTTCGTAGACATGAAGACGTATGTATGTAAGTAGTATGCAGATTTGTTTGTCATGTCAGTGGTTATGGCACTTACTGGCAGTAATCTGTAATCTGATTGCTTTTCATTAGAGTTGCAAAATGAAATCTGATTGCCAGCCAATCTACATTACAGTAGTGAATAACATGATAACATGAAAAGCTGATTATATACATATACAAATGTCTATATAGTGCAGGCGGGTATTTATGCATGTATAGTATATACGGTATACTCTCCATAAGGCGAATTGTCGCAGGATACCATACTTGTGCGAGTTAGAGGGAGCTTGACTTAGAGAGAGTCCACTGTATATACACATATGCATAAACATATAAACTAATCCTACTGTAATGTAGATTTGGATTTGTTATGACATTACATTTTGTTATCCTTATGAAAATTAATTAGATTACAGATTACAATTTCTAGTCTTTAATCAGATTGCACATTGCGTTTATCGAACAAACTTCACTTCTTCTCTCTTCTTTTTGTGAAGTATTGCAGGTTTCTTATGTAATTAGTTTTCTCTTTTCCCTTCATATGTTATAAAAATAAAAGAGAACGTTCATTCACAAGTTTTCGATATCAATAATACAATAGAATGTGTATACTGGCACTTAACGGATATTTTTTTTTATTTTTCTTTGTTGGCTATTTTAACTGTAAAAGTCCACAAATGTGACTGAGTTTACCATGTGGGCGAATCTGTTAAGGTTCATGGATGTGGCTGCCTTAAGCATGGCCGCCGAACTGTAAATGTCCATGGATGTGGCTGAGTTTACCATGTGGGCGTATCTGTTTTGGTTCATGGATGTGGCTGCCTTAGCATGGCCGCGGAACTGTAAATGTCCGTGGATGTGGCTTAGTTTAACATGTGGGCGTATCTGTTTTGGTTCATGGATGTGGCGGCCTTAAACATGACCCCCGTACTGTGTAGCTTCATCTATATGGCTAAACATGGTCGTTAGCGGTACTGGGTGCAATATATTTCTGGACACACAGTGTCCGTTTGCTGACAGAGAGTGATAATCCGAGATCTGTGCGAGGTGTTGGATCAACAACTTGTTAGGAATCGAGTGGTTCTCATACACTCTCTCGCACACATGTATTTGACTCCATACTCGCCCTCGGCAGCGCCACCCCCTCATCCATACCAACCGCTTATGGTTCAACATTTAAAGATTTTTTCCAAAACGTTGATCGGTGTTGGGAATCTTTGTTGTTGGTGGATGCTCGACCATGTGGTGAGCATGAGGAGGCGCGGAGAATGGATGTCGATTTGATATTTCTTGCGATCGTTCCGATCTCGATGTTTATTGTCGACTGTTTGATTAAGGAGTCTCGGCTTGAAGGTGTACGTTGTGGTGTGCATGGCCTCTTGAATCACAGTAGGACATGCATGCCTTCGCGGACTTTCGTTGAAGTCTATAGACACTTGTACACATGATTTGAAGTGACGTGATTTAATCTATTGGAGCATCGGCGACCGCTGCCAATGGGTGCCAAGGCTCGCTTCAAGCAATTTTTTTTAGGAGTGACTGAGGCTTTTTGTATCGAATTCAGTCACATCGTGCTGTTGCATCGGTTGTCGTCGGGTGGTTCTTAATTTTCTTGACCTCGATTGTCAGCCTCTACTATTCCGTAGATATGTCTGTATTTTGGGCCATCTATCCCATTATAGATTACGGTTCGGTCCTATGTGGACCACAAAGGTCAAGCAGTCCAGGCAGCAGGCGGTCCATCGATGATTAAAAGCAGCCTATTAAGGAAAAAAAATTTCGATGTCGGGCTACGCATTCCAAAGTCTCGGATTCGATTAATATACGTAAGAACACATCACCAAAAGTGCGCAGAAGTCATCGGTAGGTGTAACATGGCCAGTTTGGCAGTCCGGAGATGATGTGGAAAAACGGCTGAAAATCGACCTCTAGGGGTAGACAAATTTTTATGTGAAAATGTCGATGTCGGGCTACGCATTCCAAAGTCTCGGATTCGATTAATATACGTAAGAACACATCACCAAAAGTGCGTAGAAGTCATCGGTAGGTGTAACATGGCCAGTTTGGCAGTCCGGAGTTGATTTGGAAAAACGGTAGGGGTAGAACAATTTTTATGTGAAAACGTCGATGTCGGGCTACGCATTCCAAAGTCTCGGATTCGATTAATATGCGTAAGAACACATCACCAAAGATGCGCAGAAGTCCTCGGTAGGTGTAACATGGCCAGTTTGGCAGTCCGGAGATGATGTGGAAAAACGGCTGAAAATCGATCTCTAGGGGTAGAAAAATTTGTATGTGAAAATGTCGATGTGGGGCTACGCATTCCAAAGTCTCGGATTCGATTAATATACGTAAGAACACATCACCAAAAGTGCGCAGAAGTCATCGGTAGGTGTAACATGGCCTGTTTGGCAGTCCGGAGATGATGTGGAAAAACGGCTGAAAATCGACCTCTAGGGGTAGAAAAATTTGTATGTGAAAATGTCGATGTGGGGCTACGCATTCCAAAGTCTTGGATTCGATTAATATACGTAAGAACACATCACCAAAAGTGCGCAGAAGTCATCGGTAGGTGTAACATGGCCAGTTTGGCAGTCCGGAGATGATGTGGAAAAACGGCTGAAAATCGACCTCTAGGGGTAGAAACATTTTTATGTGAAAATGTCGATGTCGGGCTACGCATTCCAAAGTCTCGGTTTCGATTAATATACGTAAGAACACATCACCAAAAGTGCGCAGAAGTCATCGGTAGGTGTAACATGGCCAGTTTGGCAGTCCGGAGATGATGTGGAAAAACGGCTGAAAATCGACCTCTAGGGGTAGAAAAATTTGTATGTGAAAATGTCGATGTGGGGCTACGCATTCCAAAGTCTTGGATTCGATTAATATACGTAAGAACACATCACCAAAAGTGCGCAGAAGTCATCGGTAGGTGTAACATGGCCAGTTTGGCAGTCCGGAGATGATGTGGAAAAACGGCTGAAAATCGACCTCTAGGGGTAGAAAAATTTGTATGTGAAAATGTCGATGTGGGGCTACGCATTCCAAAGTCTCGGATTCGATTAATATACGTAGGAACACATCACCAAAAGTGCGCAGAAGTCATCGGTAGGTGTAACATGGCCAGTTTGGCAGTCCGGAGATGATGTGGAAAAACGGCTGAAAATCGACCTCTAGGGGTAGAAAAATTTTTATGTCATAATGTCGATGTCGGGCTACGCATTCCAAAGTCTCGGATTCGATTAATATACGTAGGAACACATCACCAAAAGTGCGCAGAAGTCATCGGTAGGTGTAACATGGCCAGTTTGGCAGTCCGGAGATGATGTGGAAGAACGGCTGAAAATCGACCTCTAGGGGTAGAAACATTTTTATGTGAAAATGTCGATGTCGGGCTACGCATTCCAAAGTCTCGGATTCGATTAATATACGTAAGAACACATCACCAAAAGTGCGCAGAAGTCATCGGTAGGTGTAACATGGCCAGTTTGGCAGTCCGGAGATGATGTGGAAAAACGGCTGAAAATCGACCTCTAGGGGTAGAAACATTTTTATGTGAAAATGTCGATGTCGGGCTACGCATTCCAAAGTCTCGGTTTCGATTAATATACGTAAGAACACATCACCAAAAGTGCGCAGAAGTCATCGGTAGGTGTAACATGGCCAGTTTGGCAGTCCGGAGATGATGTGGAAAAACGGCTGAAAATCGACCTCTAGGGGTAGAAAAATTTTTATGTGAAAATGTCGATGTCGGGCTACGCATTCCAAAGTCTCGGATTTGATTAATATACGTAAGAACACATCACCAAAAGTGCGCAGAAGTCATCGGTAGGTGTACCATGGCCTGTTTGGCAGTCCGGAGATGATGTGGAAAAACGGCTGAAAATCGACCTCTAGGGGTAGACAAATTTTTATGTGAAAATGTCGAAGTCGGGCTACGCATTCCAAGGTCTCGGATTCGATTAATATACGTAAGAACACATCACCAAAAGTGCGCAGAAGTCATCGGTAGGTGTAACATGGCCAGTTTGGCAGTCCGGAGATGATGTGGAAAAACGGCTGAAAATCGACCCCTAGGGGTAGACAAGTTTTTATGTGAAAATGTCGATGTCGGGCTACGCATTCCAAAGTCTCGGATTCGATTAATATACGTAAGAACACATCACCAAAAGTGCGCAGAAGTCATCGGTAGGTGTAACATGGCCAGTTTGGCAGTCCGGAGATGATGTGGAAAAACGGCTGAAAATCGACCTCTAGGGGTAGAAAAATTTTTATGTGAAAATGTCGAAGTCGGGCTACGCATTCCAAAGTCTCGGATTCGATTAATATACGTAAGAACACATCACCAAAAGTGCGCAGAAGTCATCGGTAGGTGTAACATGGCCAGTTTGGCAGTCCGGAGATGATGTGGAAAAACGGCTGAAAATCGATCTCTAGGGGTAGAAAAATGTTTATGTGAAAAAGTCGATGTCGGGCTACGCATTCCAAAGTCTCGGATTCGATTAATATACGTAAGAACACATCACCAAAAGTGCGCAGAAGTCATCGGTAGGTGTAACATGGCCAGTTTGGCAGTCCGGAGATGATGTGGAAAAACGGCTGAAAATCGACCTCTAGGGGTAGAAAAATTTTTATGTGAAAATGTCGAAGTCGGGCTACGCATTCCAAAGTCTCGGATTCGATTAATATACGTAAGAACACATCACCAAAAGTGCGCAGAAGTCATCGGTAGGTGTAACATGGCCAGTTTGGCAGTCCGGAGATGATGTGGAAAAACGGCTGAAAATCGACCTCTATGGGTAGAAAAATTTTTATGTGAAAATGTCGAAGTCGGGCTACGCATTCCAAAGTCTCGGATTCGATTAATATACGTAAGAACACATCACCAAAAGTGCGCAGAAGTCATCGGTAGGTGTAACATGGCCAGTTTGGCAGTCCGGAGATGATGTGGAAAAACGGCTGAAAATCTACCTCTAGGGGTGGAAAAATTTTTATGTGAAAATGTCGATGTCGGGCTACGCATTCCAAGGTCTCGGATTCGATTAATATACGTAAGAACACATCACCAAAAGTGCGCAGAAGTCATCGGTAGGTGTAACATGGCCAGTTTGGCAGTCCGGAGATGATGTGGAAAATCGGCTGAAAATCGACCTCTAGGGGTAGAAACATTTTTATGTGAAAATGTCGAAGTCGGGCTACGCATTCCAAAGTCTCGGATTCGATTAATATACGTAAGAACACATCACCAAAACCACAGTTTGGCAGTCCGGAGATGATTTGGAAAAACGGCTGAAAATCGACCTCTAGGGGTAGACAAATTTTTATGTGAAAATGTCGATGTCGGGCTACGCATTCCAAAGTCGCGGATTCGATTAATATACGTAGGAACACATCAACAAAAGTGCGCAGAAGTCATCGGTAGGTGTAACATGGCCAGTTTCGCAGTCCGGAGATGATGTGGAAAAACGGCTGAAAATCGACCTCTAGGGGTAGAAAAATTTTTATGTCAAAATGTCGATGTCGGGCTACGCATTCCAAAGTCTCGGATTCGATTAATATACGTATGGACACATCACCAAAAATGCGCAGAAGTCATCGGTAGGTGTAACATGGCCAGTTTGGCAGTCCGGAGATGATGTGGAAAAACGGCTGAAAATCGACCTCTAGGGGTAGAAAAATTTTTATGTGAAAATGTCGAAGTCGGGCTACGCATTCCAAAGTCTCGGATTCGATTAATATACGTAAGAACACATCACCAAAAGTGCGCAGAAGTCATCGGTAGGTGTAACATGGCCAGTCCGGAGATGATGTGGCAGTCCGGAGATGATGTGGAAAAACGGCTGAAAATCGACCTCTAGGGGTAGAAAAATTTTTATATGAAAATGTCGATGTCGGGCTACGCATTCCAAAGTCTCGGATTCGATTAATATACATAAGAACACATCACCAAAAGTGCGCAGAAGTCATCGGTAGGTGTAACATGGCCAGTTTGGCAGTCCGGAGATGATGTGGGAAAACGGCTGAAAATCGACCTCTAGGGGTAGAAAAATTTTTATGTGAAAATGTCGATGTCGGGCTACGCATTCCAAAGTCTCGGATTCGATTAATATACGTAAGAACACATCACCAAAAGCGCGCAGAAGTCATCGGTAGGTGTAACATGGCCAGTTTGGCAGTCCAGAGATGATGTGGAAAAACGGCTGAAAATCGACCTCTAGGGGTAGACAAATTTTTATATGAAAATGTCGAAGTCGGGCTACGCATTCCAAATTCTCGGATTCGATTAATATACGTAAGAACACATCACCAAAAATGCGCAGAAGTCATCGGTAGGTGTAACATGGCCAGTTTGGCAGTCCGGAGATGATGTGGAAAAACGGCTGAAAATTGACCTCTAGGGGTAGACAAATTTTTATGTGAAAATGTCGAAGTCGGGCTACGCATTCCAAATTCTCGGATTCGATTAATATACGTAAGAACACATCACCAAAAGTGCGCAGAAGTCATCGGTAGGTGTAACATGGCCAGTTTGGCAGTCCGGAGATGATGTGGAAAAACGGCTGAAAATCTACCTCTAGGGGTGGAAAAATTTTTATGTGAAAATGTCGATGTCGGGCTACGCATTCCAAAGTCTCGGATTCGATTAATATACGTAAGAACACATCACCAAAAGTGCGCAGAAGTCATCGGTAGGTGTAACATGGCCAGTTTGGCAGTCCGGAGATGATGTGGGAAAACGGCTGAAAATCGACCTCTAGGGGTAGAAAAATTTTTATGTGAAAATGTCGATGTCGGGCTACGCATTCCAAAGTCTCGGATTCGATTAATATACGTAAGAACACATCACCGAAAGCGCGCAGAAGTCATCGCTAGGTGTTACATGGCCAGTTTGGCAGTCCGGAGATGATGTGGAAAAACGGCTGAAAATCGATCTCTAGGGGTAGACAAATTTTTATGTGAAAATGTCGAAGTCGGGCTACGCATTCCAAATTCTCGGATTCGATTAATATACGTAAGAACACATCACCAAAAATGCGCAGAAGTCATCGGTAGGTGTAACATGGCCAGTTTGGCAGTCTGGAGATGATGTGGAAAAACGGCTGAAAATTGACCTCTAGGGGTAGACAAATTTTTATGTGAAAATGTCGAAGTCGGGCTACGCATTCCAAATTCTCGGATTCGATTAATATACGTAAGAACACATCACCAAAAGTGCGCAGAAGTCATCGGTAGGTGTAACATGGCCAGTTTGGCAGTCCGGAGATGATGTGGAAAAACGGCTGAAAATCTACCTCTAGGGGTGGAAAAATTTTTATGTGAAAATGTCGATGTCGGGCTACGCATTCCAAAGTCTCGGATTCGATTAATATACGTAAGAACACATCACCAAAAGTGCGCAGAAGTCATCGGTAGGTGTAACATGGCCAGTTTGGCAGTCCGGAGATGATGTGGAAAAACGGCTGAAAATCGACCTCTAGGGGTAGAAAAATTTTTATGTGAAAATGTCGAAGTCGGGCTACGCATTCCAAAGTCTCGGATTCGATTAATATACGTAAGAACACATCACCAAAAGTGCGCAGAAGTCATCGGTAGGTGTAACATGGCCAGTCCGGAGATGATGTGGCAGTCCGGAGATGATGTGGAAAAACGGCTGAAAATCGACCTCTAGGGGTAGAAAAATTTTTATATGAAAATGTCGATGTCGGGCTACGCATTCCAAAGTCTCGGATTCGATTAATATACATAAGAACACATCACCAAAAGTGCGCAGAAGTCATCGGTAGGTGTAACATGGCCAGTTTGGCAGTCCGGAGATGATGTGGGAAAACGGCTGAAAATCGACCTCTAGGGGTAGAAAAATTTTTATGTGAAAATGTCAATGTCGGGCTACGCATTCCAAAGTCTCGGATTCGATTAATATACGTAAGAACACATCACCAAAAGCGCGCAGAAGTCATCGGTAGGTGTAACATGGCCAGTTTGGCAGTCCAGAGATGATGTGGAAAAACGGCTGAAAATCGACCTCTAGGGGTAGACAAATTTTTATATGAAAATGTCGAAGTCGGGCTACGCATTCCAAATTCTCGGATTCGATTAATATACGTAAGAACACATCACCAAAAGTGCGCAGAAGTCATCGGTAGGTGTAACATGGCCAGTTTGGCAGTCCGGAGATGATGTGGAAAAACGGCTGAAAATCTACCTCTAGGGGTGGAAAAATTTTTATGTGAAAATGTCGATGTCGGGCTACGCATTCCAAAGTCTCGGATTCGATTAATATACGTAAGAACACATCACCAAAAGTGCGCAGAAGTCATCGGTAGGTGTAACATGGCCAGTTTGGCAGTCCGGAGATGATGTGGAAAAACGGCTGAAAATCGACCTATAGGGGTAGACAAATTTTTATGTGAAAATGTCGAAGTCGGGCTACGCATTCCAAAGTCTCGGATTCGATTAATATACGTAAGAACACATCACCAAAAGTGCGCAGAAGTCATCGGTAGGTGTAACATGGCCAGTCCGGAAATGATGTGGCAGTCCGGAGATGATGTGGAAAAACGGCTGAAAATCGACCTCTAGGGGTAGAAAAATTTTTATATGAAAATGTCGATGTCGGGCTACGCATTCCAAAGTCTCGGATTCGATTAATATACATAAGAACACATCACCAAAAGTGCGCAGAAGTCATCGGTAGGTGTAACATGGCCAGTTTGGCAGTCCGGAGATGATGTGGGAAAACGGCTGAAAATCGACCTCTAGGGGTAGAAAAATTTTTATGTGAAAATGTCGATGTCGGGCTACGCATTCCAAAGTCTCGGATTCGATTAATATACGTAAGAACACATCACCAAAAGCGCGCAGAAGTCATCGGTAGGTGTAACATGGCCAGTTTGGCAGTCCAGAGATGATGTGGAAAAACGGCTGAAAATCGACCTCTAGGGGTAGACAAATTTTTATATGAAAATGTCGAAGTCGGGCTACGCATTCCAAATTCTCGGATTCGATTAATATACGTAAGAACACATCACCAAAAATGCGCAGAAGTCATCGGTAGGTGTAACATGGCCAGTTTGGCAGTCCGGAGATGATGTGGAAAAACGGCTGAAAATTGACCTCTAGGGGTAGACAAATTTTTATGTGAAAATGTCGAAGTCGGGCTACGCATTCCAAATTCTCGGATTCGATTAATATACGTAAGAACACATCACCAAAAGTGCGCAGAAGTCATCGGTAGGTGTAACATGGCCAGTTTGGCAGTCCGGAGATGATGTGGAAAAACGGCTGAAAATCTACCTCTAGGGGTGGAAAAATTTTTATGTGAAAATGTCGATGTCGGGCTACGCATTCCAAAGTCTCGGATTCGATTAATATACGTAAGAACACATCACCAAAAGTGCGCAGAAGTCATCGGTAGGTGTAACATGGCCAGTTTGGCAGTCCGGAGATGATGTGGGAAAACGGCTGAAAATCGACCTCTAGGGGTAGAAAAATTTTTATGTGAAAATGTCGATGTCGGGCTACGCATTCCAAAGTCTCGGATTCGATTAATATACGTAAGAACACATCACCGAAAGCGCGCAGAAGTCATCGCTAGGTGTTACATGGCCAGTTTGGCAGTCCGGAGATGATGTGGAAAAACGGCTGAAAATCGATCTCTAGGGGTAGACAAATTTTTATGTGAAAATGTCGAAGTCGGGCTACGCATTCCAAATTCTCGGATTCGATTAATATACGTAAGAACACATCACCAAAAATGCGCAGAAGTCATCGGTAGGTGTAACATGGCCAGTTTGGCAGTCCGGAGATGATGTGGAAAAACGGCTGAAAATTGACCTCTAGGGGTAGACAAATTTTTATGTGAAAATGTCGAAGTCGGGCTACGCATTCCAAATTCTCGGATTCGATTAATATACGTAAGAACACATCACCAAAAGTGCGCAGAAGTCATCGGTAGGTGTAACATGGCCAGTTTGGCAGTCCGGAGATGATGTGGAAAAACGGCTGAAAATCTACCTCTAGGGGTGGAAAAATTTTTATGTGAAAATGTCGATGTCGGGCTACGCATTCCAAAGTCTCGGATTCGATTAATATACGTAAGAACACATCACCAAAAGTGCGCAGAAGTCATCGGTAGGTGTAACATGGCCAGTTTGGCAGTCCGGAGATGATGTGGAAAAACGGCTGAAAATCGACCTATAGGGGTAGACAAATTTTTATGTGAAAATGTCGATGTCGGGCTACGCATTCCAAAGCCTCGGATTCGATTAATATACGTAAGAACACATCACCAAAAATGCGCAGAAGTTATCGGTAGGTGTAACATGGCCAGTCTGGCAGTCCGGAGATGATGTGGAAAAACGGCTGAAAATCGACCTCTAGGGGTAGAAAAATTTTTATGTGAAAATGTCGATGTCGGGCTACGCATTCCAAAGTCTCGGATTCGATTAATATACGTAGGAACACATCACCAAAAATGCGCAGAAGTCATCGGTAGGTGTAACATGGCCAGTTTGGCAGTCCGGAGATGATGTGGAAAAACGGCTGAAAATCGACCTCTAGGGGTGGACAAATTTTTATGTGAAAATGTCGATGTCGGGCTACGCATTCCAAAGTCTCGGATTCGATTAATATACGTAAGAACACATCACCAAAAGTGCGCAGAAGTCATCGGTAGGTGTAACATGGCCAGTTTGGCAGTCCAGAGATGATGTGGAAAAACGGCTGAAAATCGACCTCTAGGGGTAGACAAATTTTTATATGAAAATGTCGAAGTCGGGCTACGCATTCCAAAGTCTCGGATTCGATTAATATACGTAAGAACACATCACCGAAAGCGCGCAGAAGTCATCGCTAGGTGTAACATGGCCAGTTTGGCAGTCCGGAGATGATGTGGAAAAACGGCTGAAAATCGATCTCTAGGGGTAGACAAATTTTTATGTGAAAATGTCGAAGTCGGGCTACGCATTCCAAATTCTCGGATTCGATTAATATACGTAAGAACACATCACCAAAAATGCGCAGAAGTCATCGGTAGGTGTAACATGGCCAGTTTGGCAGTCCGGAGATGATGTGGAAAAACGGCTGAAAATTGACCTCTAGGGGTAGACAAATTTTTATGTGAAAATGTCGAAGTCGGGCTACGCATTCCAAATTCTCGGATTCGATTAATATACGTAAGAACACATCACCAAAAGTGCGCAGAAGTCATCGGTAGGTGTAACATGGCCAGTTTGGCAGTCCGGAGATGATGTGGAAAAACGGCTGAAAATCTACCTCTAGGGGTGGAAAAATTTTTATGTGAAAATGTCGATGTCGGGCTACGCATTCCAAAGTCTCGGATTCGATTAATATACGTAAGAACACATCACCAAAAGTGCGCAGAAGTCATCGGTAGGTGTAACATGGCCAGTTTGGCAGTCCGGAGATGATGTGGAAAAACGGCTGAAAATCGACCTCTAGGGGTAGAAAAATTTGTATGTGAAAATGTCGAAGTGGGGCTACGCATTCCAAAGTCTCGGCTTCGATTAATATACGTAAGAACACATCACCAAAAGTGCGCAGAAGTCATCGGTAGGTGTAACATGGCCAGTTTGGCAGTCCGGAGATGATGTGGAAAAACGGCTGAAAATCGACCTCTAGGGGTAGACAAATTTTTATGTGAAAATGTCGATGTCGGGCTACGCATTCCAAAGTCTCGGATTCGATTAATATACGTAAGAACACATCACCAAAAGTGCGCAGAAGTCATCGGTAGGTGTAACATGGCCAGTTTGGCAGTCCGGAGATGATGTGGGAAAACGGCTGAAAATCGACCTCTAGGGGTAGAAAAATTTTTATGTGAAAATGTCGATGTCGGGCTACGCATTCCAAAGTCTCGGATTCGATTAATATACGTAAGAACACATCACCAAAAGCGCGCAGAAGTCATCGGTAGGTGTAACATGGCCAGTTTGGCAGTCCAGAGATGATGTGGAAAAACGGCTGAAAATCGACCTCTAGGGGTAGACAAATTTTTATATGAAAATGTCGAAGTCGGGCTACGCATTCCAAAGTCTCGGATTCGATTAATATACGTAAGAACACATCACCGAAAGCGCGCAGAAGTCATCGCTAGGTGTTACATGGCCAGTTTGGCAGTCCGGAGATGATGTGGAAAAACGGCTGAAAATCGATCTCTAGGGGTAGACAAATTTTTATGTGAAAATGTCGAAGTCGGGCTACGCATTCCAAATTCTCGGATTCGATTAATATACGTAAGAACACATCACCAAAAATGCGCAGAAGTCATCGGTAGGTGTAACATGGCCAGTTTGGCAGTCCGGAGATGATGTGGGAAAACGGCTGAAAATCGACCTCTAGGGGTAGAAAAATTTTTATGTGAAAATGTCGATGTCGGGCTACGCATTCCAAAGTCTCGGATTCGATTAATATACGTAAGAACACATCACCAAAAGTGCGCAGAAGTCATCGGTAGGTGTAACATGGCCAGTTTGGCAGTCCGGAGATGATGTGGAAAAACGGCTGAAAATCTACCTCTAGGGGTGGAAAAATTTTTATGTGAAAATGTCGATGTCGGGCTACGCATTCCAAAGTCTCGGATTCGATTAATATACGTAAGAACACATCACCAAAAGTGCGCAGAAGTCATCGGTAGGTGTAACATGGCCAGTTTGGCAGTCCGGAGATGATGTGGAAAAACGGCTGAAAATCGACCTCTAGGGGTAGAAAAATTTATATGTCAAAATGTCGATGTCGGGCTACGCATTCCAAAGTCTCGGATTCGATTAATATACGTATGGACACATAACCAAAAATGCGCAGAAGTCATCGGTAGGTGTAACATGGCCAGTTTGGCAGTCCGGAGATGATGTGGAAAAACGGCTGAAAATCGACCTCTAGGGGTAGAAAAATTTTTATGTGAAAATGTCGATGTCGGGCTACGCATTCCAAAGTCTCGGATTCGATTAATATACGTAAGAACACATCACCAAAAGTGCGCAGAAGTCATCGGTACGTGTAACATGGCCAGTTTGGCAGTCCGGAGATGATGTGGAAAAACGGCTGAAAATCGACCTCTAGGGGTAGACTAATTTTTATGTGAAAATGTCGATGTCGGGCTACGCATTCCAAAGTCTCGGATTCGATTAATATACGTAAGAACACATCACCAAAAGTGCGCAGAAGTCATCGGTAGGTGTAACATGGCCAGTTTGGCAGTCCGGAGTTGATTTGGAAAAACGGTAGGGGTAGAACAATTTTTATGTGAAAACGTCGATGTCGGGCTACGCATTCCAAAGTCTCGGATTCGATTAATATGCGTAAGAACACATCACCAAAAATGCGCAGAAGTCCTCGGTAGGTGTAACATGGCCAGTTTGGCAGTCCGGAGATGATGTGGAAAAACGGCTGAAAATCGACCTCTAGGGGTAGAAAAATTTTTATGTGAAAATGTCGATGTCGGGCTACGCATTCCAAAGTCTCGGTTTCGATTAATATACGTAAGAACACATCACCAAAAGTGCGCAGAAGTCATCGGTAGGTGTAACATGGCCAGTTTGGCAGTCCGGAGATGATGTGGAAAAACGGCTGAAAATCGACCTCTAGGGGTAGAAAAATTTGTATGTGAAAATGTCGATGTGGGGCTACGCATTCCAAAGTCTCGGATTCGATTAATATACGTAAGAACACATCACCAAAAATGCGCAGAAGTCATCGGTAGGTGTAACATGGCCAGTTTGGCAGTCCGGAGATGATGTGGAAAAACGGCTGAAAATCGATCTCTAGGGGTAGAAAAATTTTTATGTGAAAATGTCGATGTCGGGCTACGCATTCCAAAGTCTCGGTTTCGATTAATATACGTAAGAACACATCACCAAAAGTGCGCAGAAGTCATCGGTAGGTGTAACATGGCCAGTTTGGCAGTCCGGAGATGATGTGAAAAAACGGCTGAAAATCGACCTCTAGGGGTAGAAAAATTTGTATGTGAAAATGTCGATGTGGGGCTACGCATTCCAAAGTCTCGGATTCGATTAATATACGTAAGAACACATCACCAAAAGTGCGCAGAAGTCATCGGTAGGTGTAACATGGCCAGTTTGGCAGTCCGGAGATGATGTGGAAAAACGGCTGAAAATCGACCTCTAGGGGTAGAAAAATTTTTATGTGAAAATGTCGATGTCGGGCTACGCATTCCAAAGTCTCGGATTCGATTAATATACGTAGGAACACATCACCAAAAGTGCGCAGAAGTCATCGGTAGGTGTAACATGGCCAGTTTGGCAGTCCGGAGATGATGTGGAAGAACGGCTGAAAATCGACCTCTAGGGGTAGAAAAATTTTTATGTGAAAATGTCGATGTCGGGCTACGCATTCCAAAGTCTCGGATTCGATTAATATACGTAAGAACACATCACCAAAAGTGCGCAGAAGTCATCGGTAGGTGTAACATGGCCAGTTTGGCAGTCCGGAGATGATGTGGAAAAACGGCTGAAAATCGACCTCTAGGGGTAGAAACATTTTTATGTGAAAATGTCGATGTCGGGCTACGCATTCCAAAGTCTCGGTTTCGATTAATATACGTAAGAACACATCACCAAAAGTGCGCAGAAGTCATCGGTAGGTGTAACATGGCCAGTTTGGCAGTCCGGAGATGATGTGGAAAAACGGCTGAAAATCGACCTCTAGGGGTAGAAAAATTTTTATGTGAAAATGTCGATGTCGGGCTACGCATTCCAAAGTCTCGGATTTGATTAATATACGTAAGAACACATCACCAAAAGTGCGCAGAAGTCATCGGTAGGTGTACCATGGCCTGTTTGGCAGTCCGGAGATGATGTGGAAAAACGGCTGAAAATCGACCTCTAGGGGTAGACAAATTTTTATGTGAAAATGTCGAAGTCGGGCTACGCATTCCAAGGTCTCGGATTCGATTAATATACGTAAGAACACATCACCAAAAGTGCGCAGAAGTCATCGGTAGGTGTAACATGGCCGGTTTGGCAGTCCGGAGATGATGTGGAAAAACGGCTGAAAATCGACCCCTAGGGGTAGACAAATTTTTATGTGAAAATGTCGATGTCGGGCTACGCATTCCAAAGTCTCGGATTCGATTAATATACGTAAGAACACATCACCAAAAGTGCGCAGAAGTCATCGGTAGGTGTAACATGGCCAGTTTGGCAGTCCGGAGATGATGTGGAAAAACGGCTGAAAATCGACCTCTAGGGGTAGAAAAATTTTTATGTGAAAATGTCGAAGTCGGGCTACGCATTCCAAAGTCTCGGATTCGATTAATATACGTAAGAACACATCACCAAAAGTGCGCAGAAGTCATCGGTAGGTGTACCATGGCCAGTTTGGCAGTCCGGAGATGATGTGGAAAAACGGCTGAAAATCGACCTCTAGGGGTAGAAAAATTTTTATGTGAAAATGTCGAAGTCGGGCTACGCATTCCAAAGTCTCGGATTCGATTAATATACGTAAGAACACATCACCAAAAGTGCGCAGAAGTCATCGGTAGGTGTAACATGGCCAGTTTGGCAGTCCGGAGATGATGTGGAAGAACGGCTGAAAATCGACCTCTAGGGGTAGAAAAATTTTTATGTGAAAATGTCGATGTCGGGCTACGCATTCCAAAGTCTCGGATTCGATTAATATACGTAAGAACACATTACCAAAAGTGCGCAGAAGTCATCGGTAGGTGTACCATGGCCAGTTTGGCAGTCCGGAGATGATGTGGAAAAACGGCTGAAAATCGACCTCTAGGGGTAGAAAAATGTTTATGTGAAAAAGTCGATGTCGGGCTACGCATTCCAAAGTCTCGGATTCGATTAATATACGTAAGAACACATCACCAAAAGTGCGCAGAAGTCATCGGTAGGTGTAACATGGCCAGTTTGGCAGTCCGGAGATGATGTGGAAAAACGGCTGAAAATCGACCTCTAGGGGTAGAAAAATTTTTATGTGAAAATGTCGATGTCGGGCTACGCATTCCAAAGTCTCGGATTCGATTAATATACGTAGGAACACATCACCAAAAGTGCGCAGAAGTCATCGGTAGGTGTAACATGGCCAGTTTGGCAGTCCGGAGATGATGTGGAAGAACGGCTGAAAATCGACCTCTAGGGGTAGAAAAATTTTTATGTGAAAATGTCGATGTCGGGCTACGCATTCCAAAGTCTCGGATTCGATTAATATACGTAAGAACACATCACCAAAAGTGCGCAGAAGTCATCGGTAGGTGTAACATGGCCAGTTTGGCAGTCCGGAGATGATGTGGAAAAACGGCTGAAAATCGACCTCTAGGGGTAGAAAAATTTTTATGTGAAAATGTCGAAGTCGGGCTACGCATTCCAAAGTCTCGGCTTCGATTAATATACGTAAGAACACATCACCAAAAGTGCGCAGAAGTCATCGGTAGGTGTACCATGGCCAGTTTGGCAGTCCGGAGATGATGTGGAAAAACGGCTGAAAATCGACCTCTAGGGGTAGAAAAATGTTTATGTGAAAAAGTCGATGTCGGGCTACGCATTCCAAAGTCTCGGATTCGATTAATATACGTAAGAACACATCACCAAAAGTGCGCAGAAGTCATCGGTAGGTGTAACATGGCCAGTTTGGCAGTCCGGAGATGATGTGGAAAAACGGCTGAAAATCGACCTCTAGGGGTAGAAAAATTTTTATGTGAAAATGTCGAAGTCGGGCTACGCATTCCAAAGTCTCGGATTCGATTAATATACGTAAGAACACATCACCAAAACCACAGTTTGGCAGTCCGGAGATGATTTGGAAAAACGGCTGAAAATCGACCTCTAGGGGTAGACAAATTTTTATGTGAAAATATCGATGTCGGGCTACGCATTCCAAAGTCGCGGATTCGATTAATATACGTAGGAACACATCACCAAAAGTGCGCAGAAGTCATCGGTAGGTGTAACATGGCCAGTTTCGCAGTCCGGAGATGATGTGGAAAAACGGTTGAAAATCGACCTCTGGGGATAGAAAAATTTTTATGTGAAAATGTCGAAGTCGGACTACGCATTCCAAAGTCTCGGATTCGATTAATATACGTAAGAACACATCACCAAAAGTGCGCAGAAGTCATCGGTAGGTGTAACATGGCCAGTTTGGCAGTCCGGAGATGATGTGGAAAAACGGCTGAAAATCGACCTCTAGGGGTAGAAAAATTTTTATGTCAAAATGTCGATGTCGGGCTACGCATTCCAAAGTCTCGGATTCGATTAATATACGTATGGACACATAACCAAAAATGCGCAGAAGTCATCGGTAGGTGTAACATGGCCAGTTTGGCAGTCCGGAGATGATGTGGAAAAACGGCTGAAAATCGACCTCTAGGGGTAGAAAAATTTTTATGTGAAAATGTCGAAGTCGGGCTACGCATTCCAAAGTCTCGGATTCGATTAATATACGTAAGAACACATCACCAAAAGTGCGCAGAAGTCATCGGTAGGTGTAACATGGCCAGTCCGGAGATGATGTGGCAGTCCGGAGATGATGCGGAAAAACGGCTGAAAGTCGACCTCTAGGGGTAGAAGAATTTGTATGTGAAAATGTCGATGTCGGGCTACGCATTCCAAAGTCTCGGATTCGATTAATATACGTAAGAACACATCACCAAAAGTGCGCAGAAGTCATCGGTAGGTGTAACATGTCCCGTTTGGCAGTCCGGAGATGATGTGGAAAAACGGCTGAAAATCGACCTCTAAGGGGTAGACAAATTTTTATGTGAAAATGTCGATGTCGGGCTACGCATTCCAAAGTCTCGGATTCGATTAATATACGTAAGAACACATCACCAAAAGTGCGCAGAAGTCATCGGTAGGTGTAACATGGCCAGTTTGGCAGTCCGGAGATGATGTGGAAAAACGGCTGAAAATCGAACTCTAGGGGTAAACAAGTTTTTATGTGAAAATGTCGATGTCGGGCTACGCATTCCAAAGTCTCGGATTCGATTAATATACGTAAGAACACATCACCAAAAGTGCGAAGAAGTCATCGGTAGGTGTAACATGGCCAGTTTGGCAGTCCGGAGATGATGTGGAAAAACGGCTGAAAATCGACCTCTAGGGGTAGAAAAATTTTTATGTGAAAATGTCGATGACGGGCTAGGCATTCCAAAGTCTCGGATTCGATTAATATACGTAAGAACACATCACCAAAAGTGCGCAGAAGTCATCGGTAGGTGTAACATGGCAAGTTTGGCAGTCCGGAGATGATGTGGAAAAACGGCTGAAAATCGACCTCTAGGGGTAGAAAAATTTTTATGTGAAAATGTCGATGTCGGGCTACGCATTCCAAAGTCTCGGATTCGATTAATATACGTAAGAACACATCACCAAAAGTGCGCAGAAGTCATCGGTAGGTGTAACATGGCCCGTTTGGCAGTCCGGAGATGATGTGGAAAAACGGCTGAAAATCGACCTCTAAGGGTAGAAAAATTTTTATGTGAAAATGTCGATGTCGGGCTACGCATTCCAAAGTCTCGGATTCGATTAATATACGTAAGAACACATCACCAAAAGTGCGCAGAAGTCATCGGTAGGTGTAACATGGCCAGTTTGGCAGTCCGGAGATGATGTGGAAAAACGGCTGAAAATCGACCTCTAGGGGTAGAAAAATTTTTATGTGAAAATGTCGATGTCGGGCTACGCATTCCAAAGTCTCGGATTCGATTAATATACGTAAGAACACATCACCAAAAGTGCGCAGAAGTCATCGGTAGGTGTAACATGGCCAGTTTGGCTGTCCGGAGATGATGTGGAAAAACGGCTGAAAATCGACCTCTAGGGGTAGACAAATTTGTATGTGAAAATGTCGATGTCGGGCTACGCATTCCAAAGTCTCGGATTCGATTAATATACGTAAGAACACATCACCAAAAGTGCGCAGAAGTCATCGGTAGGTGTAACATGGCCAGTTTGGCAGTCCGGAGATGATGTGGAAAAACGGCTGAAAATCGACCTCTAGGGGTAGAAAAATTTTTATGTGAAAATGTCGATGTCGGGCTACGCATTCCAAAGTCTCGGATTCGATTAATATACGTAAGAACACATCACCAAAAGTGCGCAGAAGTCATCGGTAGATGTAACATGGCCAGTTTGGCAGTCCGGAAATGGTGTGGAAAAACGGCTGAAAATCGACCTCTAGGGGTAGAAAAATTTTTATGTGAAAATGTCGATGTCGGGCTACGCATTCCAAAGTCTCGTATTCGATTAATATACGTAAGAACACATCACCAAAAGTGCGCAGAAGTCATCGGTAGGTGTAACATGGCCAGTTTGGCAGTCCGGAGATGATGTGGAAAAACGGTTGAAAATCGACCTCTAGGGGTAGAAAAATTTTTATGTGAAAATGTCGATGTCGGGCTACGCATTCCAAAGTCTCGGATTCGATTAATATACGTAAGAACACATCACCAAAAGTGCGCAGAAGTCATCGGTAGGTGTAACATGGCCAGTTTCGCAGTCCGGAGATGATGTGGAAAAACGGCTGAAAATCGACCTCTAGGGGTAGAAAAATTTTTATGTGAAAATGTCGATGTCGGGCTACGCATTCCAAAGTCTCGGATTCGATTAATATACGTAAGAACACATCACCAAAAGTGCGCAGAAGTCATCGGTAGGTGTAACATGGCCAGTTTGGCAGTCCGGAGATGATGTGGAAAAACGGCTGAAAATCGACCTCTAGGGGTAGAAAAATTTTTATGTGAAAATGTCGAAGTCGGGCTACGCATTCCAAAGTCTCGGATTCGATTAATATACGTAAGAACACATCACCAAAACCACAGTTTGGCAGTCCGGAGATGATTTGGAAAAACGGCTGAAAATCGACCTCTAGGGGTAGACAAATTTTTATGTGAAAATGTCGATGTCGGGCTACGCATTCCAAAGTCTCGGATTCGATTAATATACGTAAGAACACATCACCAAAAGTGCGCAGAAGTCATCGGTAGGTGTAACATGGCCAGTTTGGCAGTCCGGAGATGATGTGGAAAAACGGCTGAAAATCGACCTCTAGGGGTAGAAAAATTTTTATGTGAAAATGTCGAAGTCGGGCTACGCATTCCAAAGTCTCGGATTCGATTAATATACGTAAGAACACATCACCAAAAGTGCGCAGAAGTCATCGGTAGGTGTACCATGGCCAGTTTGGCAGTCCGGAGATGATGTGGAAAAACGGCTGAAAATCGACCTCTAGGGGTAGAAAAATTTTTATGTGAAAATGTCGAAGTCGGGCTACGCATTCCAAAGTCTCGGATTCGATTAATATACGTAAGAACACATCACCAAAAGTGCGCAGAAGTCATCGGTAGGTGTAACATGGCCGGTTTGGCAGTCCGGAGATGATGTGGAAAAACGGCTGAAAATCGACCCCTAGGGGTAGACAAATTTTTATGTGAAAATGTCGATGTCGGGCTACGCATTCCAAAGTCTCGGATTCGATTAATATACGTAAGAACACATCACCAAAAGTGCGCAGAAGTCATCGGTAGGTGTAACATGGCCAGTTTGGCAGTCCGGAGATGATGTGGAAAAACGGCTGAAAATCGACCTCTAGGGGTAGAAAAATTTTTATGTGAAAATGTCGAAGTCGGGCTACGCATTCCAAAGTCTCGGATTCGATTAATATACGTAAGAACACATCACCAAAAGTGCGCAGAAGTCATCGGTAGGTGTACCATGGCCAGTTTGGCAGTCCGGAGATGATGTGGAAAAACGGCTGAAAATCGACCTCTAGGGGTAGAAAAATTTGTATGTGAAAATGTCGAAGTCGGGCTACGCATTCCAAAGTCTCGGATTCGATTAATATACGTAAGAACACATCACCAAAAGTGCGCAGAAGTCATCGGTAGGTGTAACATGGCCAGTTTGGCAGTCCGGAGATGATGTGGAAGAACGGCTGAAAATCGACCTCTAGGGGTAGAAAAATTTTTATGTGAAAATGTCGATGTCGGGCTACGCATTCCAAAGTCTCGGATTCGATTAATATACGTAAGAACACATCACCAAAAGTGCGCAGAAGTCATCGGTAGGTGTACCATGGCCAGTTTGGCAGTCCGGAGATGATGTGGAAAAACGGCTGAAAATCGACCTCTAGGGGTAGAAAAATGTTTATGTGAAAAAGTCGATGTCGGGCTACGCATTCCAAAGTCTCGGATTCGATTAATATACGTAAGAACACATCACCAAAAGTGCGCAGAAGTCATCGGTAGGTGTAACATGGCCAGTTTGGCAGTCCGGAGATGATGTGGAAAAACGGCTGAAAATCGACCTCTAGGGGTAGAAAAATTTTTATGTGAAAATGTCGAAGTCGGGCTACGCATTCCAAAGTCTCGGATTCGATTAATATACGTAAGAACACATCACCAAAAGTGCGCAGAAGTCATCGGTAGGTGTAACATGGCCAGTTTGGCAGTCCGGAGATGATGTGGAAAAACGGCTGAAAATCGACCTCTAGGGGTAGAAAAATTTTTATGTGAAAATGTCGAAGTCGGGCTACGCATTCCAAAGTCTCGGCTTCGATTAATATACGTAAGAACACATCACCAAAAGTGCGCAGAAGTCATCGGTAGGTGTAACATGGCCAGTTTGGCAGTCCGGAGATGATGTGGAAAAACGGCTGAAAATCGACCTCTAGGGGTAGAAAAATTTTTATGTGAAAATGTCGAAGTCGGGCTACGCATTCCAAAGTCTCGGATTCGATTAATATACGTAAGAACACATCACCAAAAGTGCGCAGAAGTCATCGGTAGGTGTAACATGGCCAGTTTGGCAGTCCGGAGATGATGTGGAAAAACGGCTGAAAATCGACCTCTAGGGGTAGAAAAATTTTTATGTGAAAATGTCGAAGTCGGGCTACGCATTCCAAAGTCTCGGCTTCGATTAATATACGTAAGAACACATCACCAAAAGTGCGCAGAAGTCATCGGTAGGTGTAACATGGCCAGTTTGGCAGTCCGGAGATGATGTGGAAAAACGGCTGAAAATCGACCTCTAGGGGTAGAAAAATTTTTATGTGAAAATGTCGAAGTCGGGCTACGCATTCCAAAGTCTCGGATTCGATTAATATACGTAAGAACACATCACCAAAAGTGCGCAGCAGTCATCGGTAGGTGTAACATGGCCAGTTTGGCAGTCCGGAGATGATGTGGAAAAACGGCTGAAAATCGACCTCTAGGGGTAGAAAAATTTTTATGTCAAAATGTCGATGTCGGGCTACGCATTCCAAAGTCTCGGATTCGATTAATATACGTATGGACACATAACCAAAAATGCGCAGAAGTCATCGGTAGGTGTAACATGGCCAGTTTGGCAGTCCGGAGATGATGTGGAAAAACGGCTGAAAATCGACCTCTAGGGGTAGAAAAATTTTTATGTCAAAATGTCGATGTCGGGCTACGCATTCCAAAGTCTCGGATTCGATTAATATACGTAAGAACACATCACCAAAAGTGCGCAGAAGTCATCGGTAGGTGTAACATGGCCAGTCCGGAGATGATGTGGCAGTCCGGAGATGATGCGGAAAAACGGCTGAAAGTCGACCTCTAGGGGTAGAAGAATTTGTATGTGAAAATGTCGATGTCGGGCTACGCATTCCAAAGTCTCGGATTCGATTAATATACGTAAGAACACATCACCAAAAGTGCGCAGAAGTCATCGGTAGGTGTAACATGTCCCGTTTGGCAGTCCGGAGATGATGTGGAAAAACGGCTGAAAATCGACCTCTAAGGGGTAGACAAATTTTTATGTGAAAATGTCGATGTCGGGCTACGCATTCCAAAGTCTCGGATTCGATTAATATACGTAAGAACACATCACCAAAAGTGCGCAGAAGTCATCGGTAGGTGTAACATGGCCAGTTTGGCAGTCCGGAGATGATGTGGAAAAACGGCTGAAAATCGAACTCTAGGGGTAAACAAGTTTTTATGTGAAAATGTCGATGTCGGGCTACGCATTCCAAAGTCTCGGATTCGATTAATATACGTAAGAACACATCACCAAAAGTGCGAAGAAGTCATCGGTAGGTGTAACATGGCCAGTTTGGCAGTCCGGAGATGATGTGGAAAAACGGCTGAAAATCGACCTCTAGGGGTAGAAAAATTTTTATGTGAAAATGTCGATGACGGGCTAGGCATTCCAAAGTCTCGGATTCGATTAATATACGTAAGAACACATCACCAAAAGTGCGCAGAAGTCATCGGTAGGTGTAACATGGCAAGTTTGGCAGTCCGGAGATGATGTGGAAAAACGGCTGAAAATCGACCTCTAGGGGTAGAAAAATTTTTATGTGAAAATGTCGATGTCGGGCTACGCATTCCAAAGTCTCGGATTCGATTAATATACGTAAGAACACATCACCAAAAGTGCGCAGAAGTCATCGGTAGGTGTAACATGGCCCGTTTGGCAGTCCGGAGATGATGTGGAAAAACGGCTGAAAATCGACCTCTAAGGGTAGAAAAATTTTTATGTGAAAATGTCGATGTCGGGCTACGCATTCCAAAGTCTCGGATTCGATTAATATACGTAAGAACACATCACCAAAAGTGCGCAGAAGTCATCGGTAGGTGTAACATGGCCAGTTTGGCAGTCCGGAGATGATGTGGAAAAACGGCTGAAAATCGACCTCTAGGGGTAGAAAAATTTTTATGTGAAAATGTCGATGTCGGGCTACGCATTCCAAAGTCTCGGATTCGATTAATATACGTAAGAACACATCACCAAAAGTGCGCAGAAGTCATCGGTAGGTGTAACATGGCCAGTTTGGCTGTCCGGAGATGATGTGGAAAAACGGCTGAAAATCGACCTCTAGGGGTAGACAAATTTGTATGTGAAAATGTCGATGTCGGGCTACGCATTCCAAAGTCTCGGATTCGATTAATATACGTAAGAACACATCACCAAAAGTGCGCAGAAGTCATCGGTAGGTGTAACATGGCCAGTTTGGCAGTCCGGAGATGATGTGGAAAAACGGCTGAAAATCGACCTCTAGGGGTAGAAAAATTTTTATGTGAAAATGTCGATGTCGGGCTACGCATTCCAAAGTCTCGGATTCGATTAATATACGTAAGAACACATCACCAAAAGTGCGCAGAAGTCATCGGTAGATGTAACATGGCCAGTTTGGCAGTCCGGAAATGATGTGGAAAAACGGCTGAAAATCGACCTCTAGGGGTAGAAAAATTTTTATGTGAAAATGTCGATGTCGGGCTACGCATTCCAAAGTCTCGGATTCGATTAATATACATAAGAACACATCACCAAAAGTGCGCAGAAGTCATCGGTAGGTGTAACATGGCCAGTTTGGCAGTCCGGAGATGATGTGGAAAAACGGTTGAAAATCGACCTCTAGGGGTAGAAAAATTTTTATGTGAAAATGTCGATGTCGGGCTACGCATTCCAAAGTCTCGGATTCGATTAATATACGTAAGAACACATCACCAAAAGTGCGCAGAAGTCATCGGTAGGTGTAACATGGCCAGTTTCGCAGTCCGGAGATGATGTGGAAAAACGGCTGAAAATCGACCTCTAGGGGTAGAAAAATTTTTATGTGAAAATGTCGATGTCGGGCTACGCATTCCAAAGTCTCGGATTCGATTAATATACGTAAGAACACATCACAAAAAGTGCGCAGAAGTCATCGGTAGGTGTAACACGGCCGGTTTCGCAGTCGGGAGATGATGAGGAAAAACGGCCGAAAATCGACCTCGAGGCATAGGAAAAATTTTATGAAAAAATTTCGACCTCGCGCTACGCAGTCCAAAGTCTCGGATTCGATTAATATACGTAAGAGCACATCACAAACCGTGCGCAGAATTCATCGGTAGGCCTAACACGGCCGGTTTGGCAGTCGGGAGATGATGAGGAAAAACGGCCGAAAATCGACCTCGAGGCATAGGAAAAATTTTATGAAAAAATTTCGACCTCGCGCTACGCAGTCCAAAGTCTCGGATTCGATTAATATACGTAAGAGCACATCACAAAACGTGCGCAGAAGTCATCGGTAGGCCTAACACGGCCGGTTTGGCAGTCGGGAGATGATGAGGAAAAACGGCCGAAAATCGACCTCGAGGCATAGGAAAAATTTTATGAAAAAATTTCGACCTCGCGCTACGCAGTCCAAAGTCTCGGATTCGATTAATATACGTAAGAGCACATCACAAAACGTGCGCAGAAGTCATCGGTAGGCCTAACACGGCCGGTTTGGCAGTCGGGAGATGATGAGGAAGAACGGCCGAAAATCGACCTCGAGGCATAGGAAAAATTTTATGAAAAAATTTCGACCTCGCGCTACGCAGTCCAAAGTCTCGGATTCGATTAATATACGTAAGAGCACATCACAAAACGTGCGCAGAAGTCATCGGTAGGCCTAACACGGCCGGTTTGGCAGTCGGGAGATGATGAAGAAAAACGGCCGAAAATCGACCTCGAGGCATAGGAAAAATTTTATGAAAAAATTTCGACCTCGCGCTACGCAGTCCAAAGTCTCGGATTCGATTAATATACGTAAGAGCACATAACAAAACGTGCGCAGAAGTCATCGGTAGGCCTAACACGGCCGGTTTGGCAGTCGGGAGATGATGAGGAAAAACGGCCGAAAATCGACCTCGAGGCATAGGAAAAATTTTATGAAAAAATTTCGACCTCGCGCTACGCAGTCCAAAGTCTCGGATTCAATTAATATACGTAAGAGCACATCACAAAACGTGCGCAGAAGTCATCGGTAGGCCTAACACGGCCGGTTTGGCAGTCGGGAGATGATGAGGAAAAACGGCCGAAAATCGACCTCGAGGCATAGGAAAAATTTGATGAAAAAATTTCGACCTCGTGCGCAGTCAAAACGTGCGCAGAAGTCATCGGTAGGCCTAACACGGCCGGTTTGGCAGTCGGGAGATGATGAGGAAAAACGGCCGAAAATCGACCTCGAGGCATAGGAAAAATTTTATGAAAAAATTTCGACCTCGCGCTACGCAGTCCAAAGTCTCGGATTCGATTAATATACGTAAGAGCACATCACAAAACGTGCGCAGAAGTCATCGGCAGGCCTAATACGGCCGGTTTGGCAGTCGGGAGATGATGAGGAAAAACGGCCGAAAATCGGCATAGGAAAAATTTTATGAAAAAATTTCGACCTCGCGCTACGCAGTCCAAAGTCTCGGATTCGATTAATATACGTAAGAGCACATCACAAAACGTGCGCAGAAGTCATCGGTAGGCCTAACACGGCCGGTTTGGCAATCGGGAGATGATGAGGAAAAACGGCCGAAAATCGACCTCGAGGAATAGGAAAAATTTTATGAAAAAATTTCGACCTCGCGCTACGCAGTCCAAAGTCTCGGATTCGATTAATATACGTAAGAGCACATCACAAAACGTGCGCAGAAGTCATCGGTAGGCCTAACACGGCCGGTTTGGCAGTCGGAAGATGATGAGGAAAAACGGCCGAAAATCGACCTCGAGGCATAGGAAAAATTTTATGAAAAAATTTCGACCTCGCGCTACGCAGTCCAAAGTCTCGGATTCGATTAATATACGCAAGAGCACATCACAAAACGTGCGCAGAAGTCATCGGTAGGCCTAACACGGCCGGTTTGGCAGTCGGGAGATGATGAGGAAAAACGGCCGAGAATCGACCTCGATTCATAGGAAAAATTTTATGAAAAAATTTCGACCTCGCGCTACGCAGTCCAAAGTCTCGGATTCGATTAATATACGTAAGAGCACATCACAAAACGTGCGCAGAAGTCATCGGTAGGCCTAACACGGCCGGTTTGGCAGTCGGGAGATGATGAGGAAAAACGGCCGAAAATCGACCTCGAGGCATAGGAAAAATTTTATGAAAAAATTTCGACCTCGTGCGCAGTCAAAACGTGCGCAGAAGTCATCGGTAGGCCTAACACGGCCGGTTTGGCAGTCGGGAGATGATGAGGAAAAACGGCCGAAAATCGACCTCGAGGCATAGGAAAAATTTTATGAAAAAATTTCGACCTCGCGCTACGCAGTCCAAAGTCTCGGATTCGATTAATATACGTAAGAGCACATCACAAAACGTGCGCAGAAGTCATCGGCAGGCCTAATATGGCCGGTTTGGCAGTCGGGAGATGATGAGGAAAAACGGCCGAAAATCGGCATAGGAAAAATTTTATGAAAAAATTTCGATCTCGCGCTACGCAGTCCAAAGTCTCGGATTCGATTAATTTACGTAAGAGCACATCACAAGACGTGCGCAGAAGTCATCGGTAGGCCTAATACGGCCGGTTTGGCAGTCGGGAGATGATGAGGAAAAAAGGGCCGAAAATCGACCTCGAGGCATAGGAAAAATTTTATGAAAAAATTTCGACCTCGCGCTACGCAGTCCAAAGTCTCGGATTCGATTAATATACGTAAGAGCACATCACAAAACGTGCGCAGAAGTCATCGGTAGGCTTAATACGGCCGGTTTGGCAGTCGGGAGTTGATGAGGAAAAACGGCCGAAAATCGACCTCGAGGCATAGGAAAAATTTTATGAAAAAATTTCGACCTCGCGCTACGCAGTCCAAAGTCTCGGATTCGATTAATATACGTAAGAGCACATCACAAAACGTGCGCAGAAGTCATCGGTAGGCCTAACACGGCCGGTTTGGCAGTCGGGAGATGATGAGGAAAAACGGCCGAAAATCGACCTCGAGGCATAGGAAAAATTTTATGAAAAAATTTCGACCTCGTGCTACGCAGTCCAAAGTCTCGGATTCGATTAATATACGCAAGAGCACATCACAAAACGTGCGCAGAAGTCATCGGTAGGCCTAACACGGCCGGTTTGGCAGTTGGGAGATGATGAGGAAAAACGGCCGAAAATCGACCTCGAGGCATAGGAAAAATTTTATGAAAAAATTTCGACCTCGCGCTACGCAGTCCAAAGTCTCGGATTCGATTAATATACTTAAGAGCATATCACAAAACGTGCGCAGAAGTCATCGGTAGGCCTAACACGGCCGGTTTGGCAATCGGGAGATGATGAGGAAAAACGGCCGAAAATCGACCTCGAGGCATAGGAAAAATTTTATGAAAAAATTTCGACCTCGCGCTACGCAGTCCAAAGTCTCGGATTCGATTAATATACGTAAGAGCACATCACAAAACGTGCGCAGAAGTCATCGGTAGGCCTAACACGGCCGGTTTGGCAGTCGGGAGATGATGAGGAAAAACGGCTGAAAATCGACCTCGAGGCATAGGAAAAATTTTATGAAAAAATTTCGACCTCGCGCTACGCAGTCCAAAGTCTCGGATTCGATTAATATACGTAAGAGCACATCACAAAACGTGCGCAGAAGTCATCGGTAGGCCTAACACGGCCGGTTTGGCAGTCGGGAGATGATGAGGAAAAACGGCCGAAAATCGACCTCGAGGCATAGGAAAAATTTTATGAAAAAATTTCTACCTCGCGCTACGCAGTCCAAAGTCTCGGATTCGATTAATATACGTAAGAGCACATAACAAAACGTGCGCAGAAGTCATCGGTAGGCCTAACACGGCCGGTTTGGCAGTCGGGAGATGATGAGAACAAAACGGCCGAAAATCGACCTCGAGGCATAGGAAAAATTTTATGAAAAAATTTCGAACTCGCGCTACGCAGTCCAAAGTCTCGGATTCGATTAATATACGTAAGAGCACATCACAAAACGTGCGCAGAAATCATCGGTAGGCCTAACACGGCCGGTTTGGCAGTCGGGAGATTATGAGGAAAAACGGCCGAAAATCGACCTCGAGGCATAGGAAAAATTTTATGAAAAAATTTCGACCTCGCGCTACGCAGTCCAAAGTCTCGGATTCGATTAATATACGTAAGAGCACATCACAAAACGTGCGCAGAAGTCATCGGTAGGCCTAACACGGCCGGTTTGGCAGTCGGGAGATGATGAGGAAAAACGGCCGAAAATCGACCTCGAGGCATAGGAAAAATTTTATGAAAAAATTTCGACCTCGCGCTACGCAGTCCAAAGTCTCGGATTCGATTAATATACGTAAGAGCACATCACAAAACGTGCGCAGAAGTCATCGGTAGGCCTAATACGGCCGGTTTGGCAGTCGGGAGATGATGAGGAAAAACGGCCGAAAATCGACCTCGAGGCATAGGAAAAATTTTATGAAAAAATTTCGACCTCGTGCTACGCAGTCCAAAGTCTCGGACTCGATTAATATACGCAAGAGCACATCACAAAACGGCGCAGAAGTCATCGGTAGGCCTAACACGGCCGGTTTGGCAGTTGGGAGATGATGAGGAAAAACGGCCGAAAATCGACCTCGAGGCATAGGAAAAAATTTTATGAAAAAATTTCGACCTCGCGCTACGCAGTCCAAGGTCTCGGATTCGATTAATATACTTAAGAGCATATCACAAAACGTGCGCAGAAGTCATCGGTAGGCCTAACACGGCCGGTTTGGCAATCGGGAGATGATGAGGAAAAACGGCCGAAAATCGACCTCGAGGCATAGGAAAAATTTTATGAAAAAATTTCGACCTCGCGCTACGCAGTCCAAAGTCTCGGGTTCGATTAATATACGTAAGAGCACATCACAAAACGTGCGCAGAAGTCATCGGTAGGCCTAACACGGCCGGTTTGGCAGTCGGGAGATGATGAGGAAAAACGGCTGAAAATCGACCTCGAGGCATAGGAAAAATTTTATGAAAAAATTTCGACCTCGCGCTACGCAGTCCAAAGTCTCGGTTTCGATTAATATACGTAAGAGCACATCACAAAACGTGCGCAGAAGTCATCGGTAGACCTAACACGGCCGGTTTGGCAGTCGGGAGATGATGAGGAAAAACGGCCGAAAATCGACCTCGAGGCATAGGAAAAATTTTATGAAAAAATTTCGACCTCGCGCTACGCAGTCCAAAGTCTCGGATTCGATTAATATACGTAAGAGCACATCACAAAACGTGCGCAGAAATCATCGGTAGGCCTAACACGGCCGGTTTGGCAGTCGGGAGATGATGAGGAAAAACGGCCGAAAATCGACCTCGAGGCATAGGAAAAATTTTATGAAAAAATTTCGACCTCGCGCTACGCAGTCCAAAGTCTCGGATTCGATTAATATACGTAAGAGCACATCACAAAACGTGCGCAGAAGTCATCGGTAGGCCTAACACGGCCGGTTTGGCAGTCGGGAGATGATGAGGAAAAACGGCCGAAAATCGACCTCGAGGCATAGGAAAAATTTGATGAAAAAATTTCGACCTCGTGCGCAGTCAAAACGTGCGCAGAAGTCATCGGTAGGCCTAACACGGCCGGTTTGGCAGTCGGGAGATGATGAGGAAAAACGGCCGAAAATCGACCTCGAGGCATAGGAAAAATTTTATGAAAAAATTTCGACCTCGCGCTACGCAGTCCAAAGTCTCGGATTCGATTAATATACGTAAGAGCACATCACAAAACGTGCGCAGAAGTCATCGGTAGGCCTAACACGGCCGGTTTGGCAGTCGGGAGATGATGAGGAAAAACGGCCGAAAATCGACCTCGAGGCATAGGAAAAATTTTATGAAAAAATTTCGACCTCGCGCTACGCAGTACAAAGTCTCGGATTCGATTAATATACGTAAGAGCACATCACAAAACGTGCGCAGAAGTCATCGGTAGGCCTAATACGGCCGGTTTGGCAGTCGGGAGATGATGAGGAAAAACGGCCGAAAATCGACCTCGAGGCATAGGAAAAAATTTTATGAAAAAATTTCGACCTCGCGCTACGCAGTCCAAAGTCTCGGATTCGATTAATATACTTAAGAGCATATCACAAAACGTGCGCAGAAGTCATCGGTAGGCCTAACACGGCCGGTTTGGCAATCGGGAGATGATGAGGAAAAACGGCCGAAAATCGACCTCGAGGCATAGGAAAAATTTTATGAAAAAATTTCGACCTCGCGCTACGCAGTCCAAAGTCTCGGGTTCGATTAATATACGTAAGAGCACATCACAAAACGTGCGCAGAAGTCATCGGTAGGCCTAACACGGCCGGTTTGGCAGTCGGGAGATGATGAGGAAAAACGGCTGAAAATCGACCTCGAGGCATAGGAAAAATTTTATGAAAAAATTTCGACCTCGCGCTACGCAGTCCAAAGTCTCGGATTCGATTAATATACGTAAGAGCACATCACAAAACGTGCGCAGAAGTCATCGGTAGACCTAACACGGCCGGTTTGGCAGTCGGGAGATGATGAGGAAAAACGGCCGAAAATCGACCTCGAGGCATAGGAAAAATTTTATGAAAAAATTTCGACCTCGCGCTACGCAGTCCAAAGTCTCGGATTCGATTAATATACGTAAGAGCACATCACAAAACGTGCGCAGAAATCATCGGTAGGCCTAACACGGCCGGTTTGGCAGTCGGGAGATGATGAGGAAAAACGGCCGAAAATCGACCTCGAGGCATAGGAAAAATTTTATGAAAAAATTTCGACCTCGCGCTACGCAGTCCAAAGTCTCGGATTCGATTAATATACGTAAGAGCACATCACAAAACGTGCGCAGAAGTCATCGGTAGGCCTAACACGGCCGGTTTGGCAGTCGGGAGATGATGAGGAAAAACGGCCGAAAATCGACCTCGAGGCATAGGAAAAATTTTATGAAAAAATTTCGACCTCGTGCGCAGTCAAAACGTGCGCAGAAGTCATCGGTAGGCCTAACACGGCCGGTTTGGCAGTCGGGAGATGATGAGGAAAAACGGCCGAAAATCGACCTCGAGGCATAGGAAAAATTTTATGAAAAAATTTCGACCTCGCGCTACGCAGTCCAAAGTCTCGGATTCGATTAATATACGTAAGAGCACATCACAAAACGTGCGCAGAAGTCATCGGCAGGCCTAATACGGCCGGTTTGGCAGTCGGGAGATAATGAGGAAAAACGGCCGAAAATCGGCATAGGAAAAATTTTATGAAAAAATTTCGACCTCGCGCTACGCAGTCCAAAGTCTCGGATTCGATTAATTTACGTAAGAGCACATCACAAGACGTGCGCAGAAGTCATCGGTAGGCCTAATACGGCCGGTTTGGCAGTCGGGAGATGATGAGGAAAAAAGGGCCGAAAATCGACCTCGAGGCATAGGAAAAATTTTATGAAAAAATTTCGACCTCGCGCTACGCAGTCCAAAGTCTCGGATTCGATTAATATACGTAAGAGCACATCACAAAACGTGCGCAGAAGTCATCGGTAGGCCTAATACGGCCGGTTTGGCAGTCGGGAGATGATGAGGAAAAACGGCCGAAAATCGACCTCGAGGCATAGGAAAAATTTTATGAAAAAATTTCGACCTCGCGCTACGCAGTCCAAAGTCTCGGATTCGATTAATATACGTAAGAGCACATCACAAAACGTGCGCAGAAGTCATCGGTAGGCCTAACACGGCCGGTTTGGCAGTCGGGAGATGATGAGGAAAAACGGCCGAAAATCGACCTCGAGGCATAGGAAAAATTTTATGAAAAAATTTCGACCTCGTGCTACGCAGTCCAAAGTCTCGGATTCGATTAATATACGCAAGAGCACATCACAAAACGTGCGCAGAAGTCATCGGTAGGCCTAACACGGCCGGTTTGGCAGTTGGGAGATGATGAGGAAAAACGGCCGAAAATCGACCTCGAGGCATAGGAAAAATTTTATGAAAAAATTTCGACCTCGCGCTACGCAGTCCAAAGTCTCGGATTCGATTAATATACGTAAGAGCACATCACAAAACGTGCGCAGAAGTCATCGGTAGGCCTAACACGGCCGGTTTGGCAGTCGGGAGATGATGAGGAAAAACGGCTGAAAATCGACCTCGAGGCATAGGAAAAATTTTATGAAAAAATTTCGACCTCGCGCTACGCAGTACAAAGTCTCGGATTCGATTAATATACGTAAGAGCACATCACAAAACGTGCGCAGAAGTCATCGGTAGGCCTAACACGGCCGGTTTGGCAGTCGGGAGATGATGAGGAAAAACGGCCGAAAATCGACCTCGAGGCATAGGAAAAATTTTATGAAAAAATTTCGACCTCGCGCTACGCAGTCCAAAGTCTCGGATTCGATTAATATACGTAAGAGCACATAACAAAACGTGCGCAGAAGTCATCGGTAGGCCTAACACGGCCGGTTTGGCAGTCGGGAGATGATGAGAAAAAACGGCCGAAAATCGACCTCGAGGCATAGGCATAGGAAAAATTTCATGAAAAAATTTCGACCTCGCGCTACGCAGTCCAAAGTCTCGGATTCGATTAATATACGTAAGAGCACATCACAAAACGTGCGCAGAAATCATCGGTAGGCCTAACACGGCCGGTTTGGCAGTCGGGAGATTATGAGGAAAAACGGCCGAAAATCGACCTCGAGGCATAGGAAAAATTTTATGAAAAAATTTCGACCTCGCGCTACGCAGTCCAAAGTCTCGGATTCGATTAATATACGTAAGAGCACATCACAAAACGTGCGCAGAAGTCATCGGTAGGCCTAACACGGCCGGTTTGGCAGTCGGGAGATGATGAGGAAAAACGGCTGAAAATCGACCTCGAGGCATAGGAAAAATTTTATGAAAAAATTTCGACCTCGCGCTACGCAGTACAAAGTCTCGGATTCGATTAATATACGTAAGAGCACATCACAAAACGTGCGCAGAAGTCATCGGTAGGCCTAACACGGCCGGTTTGGCAGTCGGGAGATGATGAGGAAAAACGGCCGAAAATCGACCTCGAGGCATAGGAAAAATTTTATGAAAAAATTTCGACCTCGCGCTACGCAGTCCAAAGTCTCGGATTCGATTAATATACTTAAGAGCATATCACAAAACGTGCGCAGAAGTCATCGGTAGGCCTAACACGGCCGGTTTGGCAGTCGGGAGATGATGAGGAAAAACGGCCGAAAATCGACCTCGAGGCATAGGAAAAATTTTATGAAAAAATTTCGACCTCGCGCTACGCAGTCCAAAGTCTCGGATTCGATTAATATACTTAAGAGCATATCACAAAACGTGCGCAGAAGTCATCGGTAGGCCTAACACGGCCGGTTTGGCAATCGGGAGATGATGAGGAAAAACGGCCGAAAATCGACCTCGAGGCATAGGAAAAATTTTATGAAAAAATTTCGACCTCGCGCTACGCAGTCCAAAGTCTCGGGTTCGATTAATATACGTAAGAGCACATCACAAAACGTGCGCAGAAGTCATCGGTAGGCCTAACACGGCCGGTTTGGCAGTCGGGAGATGATGAGGAAAAACGGCTGAAAATCGACCTCGAGGCATAGGAAAAATTTTATGAAAAAATTTCGACCTCGCGCTACGCAGTACAAAGTCTCGGATTCGATTAATATACGTAAGAGCACATCACAAAACGTGCGCAGAAGTCATCGGTAGGCCTAACACGGCCGGTTTGGCAGTCGGGAGATGATGAGGAAAAACGGCCGAAAATCGACCTCGAGGCATAGGAAAAATTTTATGAAAAAATTTCGACCTCGCGCTACGCAGTCCAAAGTCTCGGATTCGATTAATATACGTAAGAGCACATAACAAAACGTGCGCAGAAGTCATCGGTAGGCCTAACACGGCCGGTTTGGCAGTCGGGAGATGATGAGGAAAAACGGCCGAAAATCGACCTCGAGGCATAGGAAAAATTTTATGAAAAAATTTCGACCTCGCGCTACGCAGTCCAAAGTCTCGGATTCGATTAATATACGTAAGAGCACATCACAAAACGTGCGCAGAAGTCATCGGTAGGCCTAACACGGCCGGTTTGGCAATCGGGAGATGATGAGGAAAAACGGCCGAAAATCGACCTCGAGGCATAGGAAAAATTTTATGAAAAAATTTCGACCTCGCGCTACGCAGTCCAAAGTCTCGGATTCGATTAATATACGTAAGAGCACATCACAAAACGTGCGCAGAAGTCATCGGTAGGCCTAACACGGCCGGTTTGGCAGTCGGGAGATGATGAGGAAAAACGGCCGAGAATCGACCTCGATTCATAGGAAAAATTTTATGAAAAAATTTCGACCTCGCGCTACGCAGTCCAAAGTCTCGGATTCGATTAATATACGTAAGAGCACATCACAAAACGTGCGCAGAAGTCATCGGTAGGCCTAACACGGCCGGTTTGGCAGTCGGGAGATGATGAGGAAAAACGGCCGAAAATCGACCTCGAGGCATAGGAAAAATGTTATGAAAAAATTTCGACCTCGCGCTACGCAGTCCAAAGTCTCGGATTCGATTAATATACGTAAGAGCACATCACAAAACGTGCGCAGAAGTCATCGGTAGGAATAACACGGCCGGTTTGGCAGTCGGGAGATAATGAGGAAAAACGGCCGAAAATCGACCTCGAGGCATAGGAAAAATTTTATGAAAAAATTTCGACCTCGCGCTACGCAGTCCAAAGTCTCGGATTCGATTAATATACGTAAGAGCACATCACAAAACGTGCGCAGAAGTCATCGGTAGGCCTAACACGGCCGGTTTGGCAGTCGGGAGATGATGTGGAAAAACGGCCGAAAATCGACCTCAAGGCATAGGAAAAATTTTATGAAAAAATTTCGACCTCGCGCTACGCAGTCCAAAGTCTCGGATTCGATTAATATACGTAAGAGCACATCACAAAACGTGCGCAGAAGTCATCGGTAGGCCTAACACGGCCGGTTTGGCAATCGGGAGATGATGAGGAAAAACGGCCGAAAATCGACCTCGAGGCATAGGAAAAATTTTATGAAAAAATTTCGACCTCGCGCTACGCAGTCCAAAGTCTCGGATTCGATTAATATACGTAAGAGCACATCACAAAACGTGCGCAGAAGTCATCGGTAGGCCTAACACGGCCGGTTTGGCAGTCGGGAGATGATGTGGAAAAACGGCCGAAAATCGACCTCAAGGCATAGGAAAAATTTTATGAAAAAATTTCGACCTCGCGCTACGCAGTCCAAAGTCTCGGATTCGATTAATATACGTAAGAGCACATCACAAAACGTGCGCAGAAGTCATCGGTAGGCCTAATACGGCCGGTTTGGCAGTCGGGAGATGATGAGGAAAAACGGCCGAAAATCGACCTCGAGGCATAGGAAAAATTTTATGAAAAAATTTCGACCTCGCGCTACGCAGTCCAAAGTCTCGGATTCGATTAATATACGTAAGAGCACATCACAAAACGTGCGCAGAAGTCATCGGTAGGCCTAACACGGCCGGTTTGGCAGTCGGGAGATGATGAGGAAAAACGGCCGAAAATCGACCTCGAGGCATAGGAAAAATTTTATGAAAAAATTTCGACCTCGCGCTACGCAGTCCAAAGTCTCGGATTCGATTAATATACGTAAGAGCACATAACAAAACGTGCGCAGAAGTCATCGGTAGGCCTAACACGGCCGGTTTGGCAGTCGGGAGATGATGAGGAAAAACGGCCGAAAATCGACCTCGAGGCATAGGAAAAATTTTATGAAAAAATTTCGACCTCGCGCTACGCAGTCCAAAGTCTCGGATTCGATTAATATACGTAAGAGCACATAACAAAACGTGCGCAGAAGTCATCGGTAGGCCTAACACGGCCGGTTTGGCAGTCGGGAGATGATGAGGAAAAACCGCCGAAAATCGACCTCGAGGCATAGGAAAAATTTTATGAAAAAATTTCGACCTCGCGCTACGCAGTCCAAAGTCTCGGATTCGATTAATATACGTAAGAGCACATCACAAAACGTGCGCAGAAGTCATCGGTAGGCCTAACACGGCCGGTTTGGCAATCGGGAGATGATGAGGAAAAACGGCCGAAAATCGACCTCGAGGCATAGGAAAAATTTTATGAAAAAATTTCGACCTCGCGCTACGCAGTCCAAAGTCTCGGATTCGATTAATATACGTAAGAGCACATCACAAAACGTGCGCAGAAGTCATCGGTAGGCCTAACACGGCCGGTTTGGCAGTCGGGAGATGATGTGGAAAAACGGCCGAAAATCGACCTCAAGGCATAGGAAAAATTTTATGAAAAAATTTCGACCTCGCGCTACGCAGTCCAAAGTCTCGGATTCGATTAATATACGTAAGAGCACATCACAAAACGTGCGCAGAAGTCATCGGTAGGCCTAATACGGCCGGTTTGGCAGTCGGGAGATGATGAGGAAAAACGGCCGAAAATCGACCTCGAGGCATAGGAAAAATTTTATGAAAAAATTTCGACCTCGGGATACGCAGTCCAAAGTCTCGGATTCGATTAATATACGTAAGAGCACATCACAAAACGTGCGCAGAAGTCATCGGTAGGCCTAATACGGCCGTTTTGGCAGTCGGGAGATGATGAGGAAAAACGGCCGAAAATCGACCTCGAGGCATTGGAAAAATTTTATGAAAAAATTTCGACCTCGCGCTACGCAGTCCAAAGTCTCGGATTCGATTAATATACGTAAGAGCACATCACAAAACGTGCGCAGAAGTCATCGGTAGGCCTAATACGGCCGGTTTGGCAGTCGGGAGATGATGAGGAAAAACGGCCGAAAATCGACCTCGAGGCATAGGAAAAATTTTATGAAAAAATTTCGACCTCGCGCTACGCAGTCCAAAGTCTCGGATTCGATTAATATACGTAAGAGCACATCACAAAACGTGCGCAGAAGTCATCGGTAAGCCTAACACGGCCGGCAGTCGTGCGCAGAAGTCATCGGTAGGCCTAATACGGCCGGTTTGGCAGTCGGGAGATGATGAGGAAAAACGGCCGAAAATCGCCCTCGAGGCATAGGAAAAATTTTATGAAAAAATTTCGACCTCGCGCTACGCAGTCCAAAGTCTCGGATTCGATTAATATACGTAAGAGCACATCACAAAACGTGCGCAGAAGTAATCGGTAGGCCTAATACGGCCGGTTTGGCAGTCGGGAGATGATGAGGAAAAACGGCCGAAAATCGCCCTCGAGGCATAGGAAAAATTTTATGAAAAAATTTCGACCTCGCGCTACGCAGTCCAAAGTCTCGGATTCGATTAATATACGTAAGAGCACATCACAAAACGTGCGCAGAAGTCATCGGTAGGCCTAACACGGCCGGTTTGGCAGTCGGGAGATGATGAGGAAAAACGGCCGAAAATCGACCTCGAGGCATAGGAAAAATTTTATGAAAAAATTTCGACCTCGCGCTACGCAGTCCAAAGTCTCGGATTCGATTAATATACTTAAGAGCACATCACAAAACGTGCGCAGAAGTCATCGGTAGGCCTAACACGGCCGGCAGTCGTGCGCAGAAGTCATCGGTAGGCCTAATACGGCCGGTTTGGCAGTCGGGAGATGATGAGGAAAAACGGCCGATAATCGCCCTCGAGGCATAGGAAAAATTGTATGAAAAAATTTCGACCTCGCGCTACGCAGTCCAAAGTCTCGGATTCGATTAATATACGTAAGAGCACATCACAAAACGTGCGCAGAAGTCATCGGTAGGCCTAATACGGCCGGTTTGGCAGTCGGGAGATGATGAGGAAAAACGGCCGAAAATCGACCTCGAGGCATAGGAAAAATTTTATGAAAAAATTTCGACCTCGCGCTACGCAGTCCAAAGTCTCGGATTCGATTAATATACGTAAGAGCACATCACAAAACGTGCGCAGAAGTCATCGGTAGGCCTAATACGGCCGGTTTGGCAGTCGGGAGATGATGAGGAAAAACGGCCGAAAATCGACCTCGAGGCATAGGAAAAATTTTATGAAAAAATTTCGACCTCGCGCTACGCAGTCCAAAGTCTCGGATTCGATTAATATACGTAAGAGCACATCACAAAACGTGCGCAGAAGTCATCGGTAGGCCTAACACGGCCGGTTTGGCAGTCGGGAGATGATGAGGAAAAACGGCCGAAAATCGACCTCGAGGCATAGGAAAAATTTTATGAAAAAATTTCGACCTCGCGCTACGCAGTCCAAAGTCTCGGATTCGATTAATATACGTAAGAGCACATCACAAAACGTGCGCAGAAGTCATCGGTAGGCCTAACACGGCCGGTTTGGCAGTCGGGAGATGATGAGGAAAAACGGCCGAAAATCGACCTCGAGGCATAGGAAAAATTTTATGAAAAAATTTCGACCTCGCGCTACGCAGTCCAAAGTCTCGGATTCGATTAATATACGTAAGAGCACATCACAAAACGTGCGCAGAAGTCATCGGTAGGCCTAATACGGCCGGTTTGGCAGTCGGGAGATGATGAGGAAAATCGACCTCGAGGCATAGGAAAAATTTTATGAAAAAATTTCGACCTCGCGCTACGCAGTCCAAACTCTCGGATTCGATTAATATACGTAAGAGCACATCACAAAACGTGCGCAGAAGTCATCGGTAGGCCTAATACGGCCGGTTTGGCAGTCTGGAGATGATGAGGAAAAACGGCCGAAAATCGACCTCGAGGCATAGGAAAAATTTTATGAAAAAATTTCGACCTCGCGCTACGCAGTCCAAAGTCTCGGATTCGATTAATATACGTAAGAGCACATCACAAAACGAGCGCAGAAGTCATCGGTAGGCCTAATACGGCCGGTTTGGCAGTCGGGAGATGATGAGGAAAAACGGCTGAAAATCGACCTCGAGGCATAGGAAAAATTTTATGAAAAAATTTCGACCTCGCGCTACGCAGTCCAAAGTCTCGGATTCGATTAATATACGTAAGAGCACATCACAAAACGTGCGCAGAAGTCATCGGTAGGCCTAACACGGCCGGTTTGGCAGTCGGGAGATGATGAGGAAAAACGGCCGAAAATCGACCTCGAGGCATAGGAAAAATTTTATGAAAAAATTTCGACCTCGCGCTACGCAGTCCAAAGTCTCGGATTCGATTAATATACGTAAGAGCACATCACAAAACGTGCGTAGAAGTCATCGGTAGGCCAAACACGGCCGGTTTGGCAGTCGGGAGATGATGAGGAAAAACGGCCGAAAATCGACCTCGAGGCATAGGAAAAATTTTATGAAAAAATTTCGACCTCGCGCTACGCAGTCCAAAGTCTCGGATTCGATTAATATACGTAAGAGCACATCACAAAACGTGCGCAGAAGTCATCGGTAGGCCTAATACGGCCGGTTTGGCAGTCGGGAGATGATGAGGAAAAACGGCCGAAAATCGACCTCGAGGCATAGGAAAAATTTTATGAAAAAATTTCGACCTCGCGCTACGCAGTCCAAAGTCTCGGATTCGATTAATATACGTAAGAGCACATCACAAAACGTGCGCAGAAGTCATCGGTAGGCCTAATACGGCCGGTTTGGCAGTCTGGAGATGATGAGGAAAAACGGCCGAAAATCGACCTCGAGGCATAGGAAAAATTTTATGAAAAAATTTCGACCTCGCGCTACGCAGTCCAAAGTCTCGGATTCGATTAATATACGTAAGAGCACATCACAAAACGAGCGCAGAAGTCATCGGTAGGCCTAATACGGCCGGTTTGGCAGTCGGGAGATGATGAGGAAAAACGGCTGAAAATCGACCTCGAGGCATAGGAAAAATTTTATGAAAAAATTTCGACCTCGCGCTACGCAGTCCAAAGTCTCGGATTCGATTAATATACGTAAGAGCACATCACAAAACGTGCGCAGAAGTCATCGGTAGGCCTAACACGGCCGGTTTGGCAGTCGGGAGATGATGAGGAAAAACGGCCGAAAATCAACCTCGAGGCATAGGAAAAATTTTATGAAAAAATTTCGACCTCGCGCTACGCAGTCCAAAGTCTCGGATTCGATTAATATACGTAAGAGCACATCACAAAACGTGCGTAGAAGTCATCGGTAGGCCAAACACGGCCGGTTTGGCAGTCGGGAGATGATGAGGAAAAACGGCCGAAAATCGACCTCGAGGCATAGGAAAAATTTTATGAAAAAATTTCGACCTCGCGCTACGCAGTCCAAAGTCTCGGATTCGATTAATATACGTAAGAGCACATCACAAAACGAGCGCAGAAGTCATCGGTAGGCCTAATACGGCCGGTTTGGCAGTCGGGAGATGATGAGGAAAAACGGCTGAAAATCGACCTCGAGGCATAGGAAAAATTTTATGAAAAAATTTCGACCTCGCGCTACGCAGTCCAAAGTCTCGGATTCGATTAATATACTTAAGAGCACATCACAAAACGTGCGCAGAAGTCATCGGTAGGCCTAACACGGCCGGCAGTCGTGCGCAGAAGTCATCGGTAGGCCTAATACGGCCGGTTTGGCAGTCGGGAGATGATGAGGAAAAACGGCCGATAATCGCCCTCGAGGCATAGGAAAAATTGTATGAAAAAATTTCGACCTCGCGCTACGCAGTCCAAAGTCTCGGATTCGATTAATATACGTAAGAGCACATCACAAAACGTGCGCAGAAGTCATCGGTAGGCCTAATACGGCCGGTTTGGCAGTCGGGAGATGATGAGGAAAAACGGCCGAAAATCGACCTCGAGGCATAGGAAAAATTTTATGAAAAAATTTCGACCTCGCGCTACGCAGTCCAAAGTCTCGGATTCGATTAATATACGTAAGAGCACATCACAAAACGTGCGCAGAAGTCATCGGTAGGCCTAATACGGCCGGTTTGGCAGTCGGGAGATGATGAGGAAAAACGGCCGAAAATCGACCTCGAGGCATAGGAAAAATTTTATGAAAAAATTTCGACCTCGCGCTACGCAGTCCAAAGTCTCGGATTCGATTAATATACGTAAGAGCACATCACAAAACGTGCGCAGAAGTCATCGGTAGGCCTAACACGGCCGGTTTGGCAGTCGGGAGATGATGAGGAAAAACGGCCGAAAATCGACCTCGAGGCATAGGAAAAATTTTATGAAAAAATTTCGACCTCGCGCTACGCAGTCCAAAGTCTTGGATTCGATTAATATACGTAAGAGCACATCACAAAACGTGCGCAGAAGTCATCGGTAGGCCTAACACGGTCGGCTTGGCAGTCGGGAGATGATGAGGAAAAACGGCCGAAAATCGACCTCGAGGCATAGGAAAAATTTTATGAAAAAATTTCGACCTCGCGCTACGCAGTCCAAAGTCTCGGATTCGATTAATATACGTAAGAGCACATCACAAAACGTGCGCAGAAGTCATCGGTAGGCCTAACACGGCCGGTTTGGCAGTCGGGAGATGATGAGGAAAAACGGCCGAAAATCGACCTCGAGGCATAGGAAAAATTTTATGAAAAAATTTCGACCTCGCGCTACGCAGTCCAAAGTCTCGGATTCGATTAATATACGTAAGAGCACATCACAAAACGTGCGCAGAAGTCATCGGTAGGCCTAATACGGCCGGTTTGGCAGTCGGGAGATGATGAGGAAAAACGGCCGAAAATCGACCTCGAGGCATAGGAAAAATTTTATGAAAAAATTTCGACCTCGCGCTACGCAGTCCAAAGTCTCGGATTCGATTAATATACGTAAGAGCACATCACAAAACGTGCGCAGAAGTCATCGGTAGGCCTAATACGGCCGGTTTGGCAGTCGGGAGATGATGAGGAAAAACGGCCGAAAATCGACCTCGAGGCATAGGAAAAATTTTATGAAAAAATTTCGACCTCGCGCTACGCAGTCCAAAGTCTCGGATTCGATTAATATACGTAAGAGCACATCACAAAACGTGCGTAGAAGTCATCGGTAGGCCAAACACGGCCGGTTTGGCAGTCGGGAGATGATGAGGAAAAACGGCCGAAAATCGACCTCGAGGCATAGGAAAAATTTTATGAAAAAATTTCGACCTCGCGCTACGCAGTCCAAAGTCTCGGATTCGATTAATATACGTAAGAGCACATCACAAAACGTGCGCAGAAGTCATCGGTAGGCCTAATACGGCCGGTTTGGCAGTCGGGAGATGATGAGGAAAAACGGCCGAAAATCGACCTCGAGGCATAGGAAAAATTTTATGAAAAAATTTCGACCTCGCGCTACGCAGTCCAAAGTCTCGGATTCGATTAATATACGTAAGAGCACATCACAAAACGTGCGCAGAAGTCATCGGTAGGCCTAATACGGCCGGTTTGGCAGTCTGGAGATGATGAGGAAAAACGGCCGAAAATCGACCTCGAGGCATAGGAAAAATTTTATGAAAAAATTTCGACCTCGCGCTACGCAGTCCAAAGTCTCGGATTCGATTAATATACGTAAGAGCACATCACAAAACGAGCGCAGAAGTCATCGGTAGGCCTAATACGGCCGGTTTGGCAGTCGGGAGATGATGAGGAAAAACGGCTGAAAATCGACCTCGAGGCATAGGAAAAATTTTATGAAAAAATTTCGACCTCGCGCTACGCAGTCCAAAGTCTCGGATTCGATTAATATACGTAAGAGCACATCACAAAACGTGCGCAGAAGTCATCGGTAGGCCTAACACGGCCGGTTTGGCAGTCGGGAGATGATGAGGAAAAACGGCCGAAAATCGACCTCGAGGCATAGGAAAAATTTTATGAAAAAATTTCGACCTCGCGCTACGCAGTCCAAAGTCTCGGATTCGATTAATATACGTAAGAGCACATCACAAAACGTGCGTAGAAGTCATCGGTAGGCCAAACACGGCCGGTTTGGCAGTCGGGAGATGATGAGGAAAAACGGCCGAAAATCGACCTCGAGGCATAGGAAAAATTTTATGAAAAAATTTCGACCTCGCGCTACGCAGTCCAAAGTCTCGGATTCGATTAATATACGTAAGAGCACATCACAAAACGTGCGCAGAAGTCATCGGTAGGCCTAATACGGCCGGTTTGGCAGTCGGGAGATGATGAGGAAAAACGGCCGAAAATCGACCTCGAGGCATAGGAAAAATTTTATGAAAAAATTTCGACCTCGCGCTAAGCAGTCCAAAGTCTCGGATTCGATTAATATACGTAAGAGCACATCACAAAACGTGCGCAGAAGTCATCGGTAGGCCTAACACGGCCGGTTTGGCAGTCGGGAGATGATGAGGAAAAACGGCCGAAAATCGACCTCGAGGCATAGGAAAAATTTTATGAAAAAATTTCGACCTCGCGCTACGCAGTCCAAAGTCTCGGATTCGATTAATATACGCAAGAGCACATCACAAAACGTGCGCAGAAGTTATCGGTAGGCCTAACACGGCCGGTTTGGCAGTCGGGAGATGATGAGGAAAAACGGCTGAAAATCGACCTCGAGGCATAGGAAAAATGTTATGAAAAAATTTCGACCTCGCGCTACGCAGTCCAAAGTCTCGGATTCGATTAATATACGTAAGAGCACATCACAAAACGTGCGCAGAAGTCATCGGTAGACCTAACACGGCCGGTTTGGCAGTCGGGAGATGATGAGGAAAAACGGCCGAAAATCGACCTCGAGGCATAGGAAAAATTTTTTGAAAAAATTTCGACCTCGCGCTACGCAGTCCAAAGTCTCGGATTCGATTAATATACGTAAGAGCACATCACAAAACGTGCGCAGAAGTCATCGGTAGGCCTAACATGGCCGGTTTGGCAGTCGGGAGATGATGAGGAAAAACGGCCGAAAATCGACCTCGAGGCATAGGAAAAATTTTATGAAAAAATTTCGACCTCGCGCTACGCAGTCCAAAGTCTCGGATTCGATTAATATACGTAAGAGCACATCACAAAACGTGCGCAGAAGTCATCGGTAGGCCTAATACGGCCGGTTTGGCAGTCGGGAGATGATGAGGAAAAACGGCCGAAAATCGACCTCGAGGCATAGGAAAAATTTTATGAAAAAATTTCGACCTCGCGCTACGCAGTCCAAAGTCTCGGATACGATTAATATACGCAAGAGCACATCACAAAACGTGCGCAGAAGTCATCGGTAGGCCTAACACGGCCGGTTTGGCAGTCGGGAGATGATGAGGAAAAACGGCCGAAAATCGACCTCGAGGCATAGGAAAAATTTTATGAAAAAATTTCGACCTCGCGCTACGCAGTCCAAAGTCTCGGATTCGATTAATATACGCAAGAGCACATCACAAAACGTGCGCAGAAGTCATCGGTAGGCCTAACACGGCCGGCTTGGCAGTCGGGAGATGATGAGGAAAAACGGCTGAAAATCGACCTCGAGGCATAGGAAAAATGTTATGAAAAAATTTCGACCTCGCGCTACGCAGTCCAAAGTCTCGGATTCGATTAATATACGTAAGAGCACATCACAAAACGTGCGCAGAAGTCATCGGTAGGCCTAACACGGCCGGTTTGGCAGTCGGGAGATGATGAGGAAAAACAGCCGAAAATCGACCTCGAGGCATAGGAAAAATTTTATGAAAAAATTTCGACCTCGCGCTACGCAGTAGCGATTAATATACGTAAGAGCACATCACAAAACGTGCGCAGAAGTCATCGGTAGGCCTAACACGGCCGGTTTGGCAGTCGGGAGATGATGAGGAAAAACGGCCGAAAATCGACCTCGAGGCATAGGAAAAATTTTATGAAAAAATTTCGACCTCGCGCTACGCAGTCCAAAGTCTCGGATTCGATTAATATACGTAAGAGCACATCACAAAACGTGCGCAGAAGTCATCGGTAGGCCTAATACGGCCGGTTTGGCAGTCGGGAGATGATGAGGAAAAACGGCTGAAAATCGACCTCGAGGCATAAAAATTTTATGAAAAAATTTCGACCTCGCGCTACGCAGTCCAAAGTCTCGGATTCGATTAATATACGTAAGAGCACATCACAAAACGTGCGCAGAAGTCATCGGTAGGCCTAACACGGCCGGTTTGGCAGTCGGGAGATGATGAGGAAAAACGGCCGAAAATCGACCTCGAGGCATAGGAAAAATTTTATGAAAAAATTTCGACCTCGCGCTACGCAGTCCAAAGTCTCGGATTCGATTAATATACGTAAGAGCACATCACAAAACGTGCGCAGAAGTCATCGGTAGGCCTAATACGGCCGGTTTGGCAGTCGGGAGATGATGAGGAAAAACGGCCGAAAATCGACCTCGAGGCATAGGAAAAATTTTATGAAAAAATTTCGACCTCGCGCTACGCAGTCCAAAGTCTCGGATTCGATTAATATACGTAAGAGCACATCACAAAACGTGCGCAGAAGTCATCGGTAGGCCTAATACGGCCGGTTTGGCAGTCGGGAGATGATGAGGAAAAACGGCCGAAAATCGACCTCGAGGCATAGGAAAAATTTTATGAAAAAATTTCGACCTCGCGCTACGCAGTCCAAAGTCTCGGATTCGATTAATATACGTAAGAGCACATCACAAAACGTGCGCAGAAGTCATCGGTAGGCCTAACACGGCCGGTTTGGCAGTCGGGAGATGATGAGGAAAAACGGCCGAAAATCGACCTCGAGGCATAGGAAAAATTTCGACCTCGCGCTACGCAGTCCAAAGTCTCGGATTCGATTAATATACGTAAGAGCACATCACAAAACGTGCGCAGAAGTCATCGGTAGGCCTAATACGGCCGGTTTGGCAGTCGGGAGATGATGAGGAAAAACGGCTGAAAATCGACCTCGAGGCATAGGAAAAATTTTATGAAACAATTTCGACCTCGCGCTACGCAGTCCAAAGTCTCGGATTCGATTAATATACGTAAGAGCACATCACAAAACGTGCGCAGAAGTCATCGGTAGGCCTAACACGGCCGGTTTGGCAGTCGGGAGATGATGAGGAAAAACGGCCGAAAATCGACCTCGAGGCATAGGAAAAATTTTATGAAAAAATTTCGACCTCGCGCTACGCAGTCCAAAGTCTCGGATTCGATTAATATACGCAAGAGCACATCACAAAACGTGCGCAGAAGTCATCGGTAGGCCTAACACGGCCGGCTTGGCAGTCGGGAGATGATGAGGAAAAACGGCTGAAAATCGACCTCGAGGCATAGGAAAAATGTTATGAAAAAATTTCGACCTCGCGCTACGCAGTCCAAAGTCTCGGATTCGATTAATATACGTAAGAGCACATCACAAAACGTGCACAGAAGTCATCGGTAGGCCTAACACGGCCGGTTTGGCAGTCGGGAGATGATGAGGAAAAACGGCCGAAAATCGACCTCGAGGCATAGGAAAAATTTTATGAAAAAATTTCGACCTCGCGCTACGCAGTCCAAAGTCTCGGATTCGATTAATATACGTAAGAGCACATCACAAAACGTGCGCAGAAGTCATCGATAGGCCTAACACGGCCGGTTTGGCTGTCGGGAGATGATGAGGAAAAACGGCCGAAAATCGACCTCGAGGCATAGGAAAAATTTTATGAAAAAATTTCGACCTCGCGCTACGCAGTCCAAAGTCTCGGATTCGATTAATATACGTAAGAGCACATCACAAAACGTGCGCAGAAGTCATCGGTAGGCCTAATACGGCCAGTTTGGCAGTCGGGAGATGATGAGGAAAAACGGCCGAAAATCGACCTCGAGGCATAGGAAAAATTTTATGAAAAACTTTCGACCTCGCGCTACGCAGTCCAAAGTCTCGGATTCGATAAATATACGTAAGAGCACATCACAAAACGTGCGCTGAAGTCATCGGTAGGCCTAATACGGCCGGTTTGGCAGTCGGGAGATGATGAGGAAAAACGGCCGAAAATCGACCTCGAGGCATAGGAAAAATTTTATGAAAAAATTTCGACCTCGCGCTACGCAGTCCAAAGTCTCGGATTCGATTAATATACGTAAGAGCACATCACAAAACGTGCGCAGAAGTCATCGGTAGGCCTAACACGGCCGGTTTGGCAGTCGGGAGATGATGAGGAAAAACGGCCGAAAATCGACCTCGAGGCATAGGAAAAATTTTATGAAAAAATTTCGACCTCGCGCTACGCAGTCCAAAGTCTCGGATTCGATTAATATACGTAAGAGCACATCACAAAACGTGCGCAGAAGTCATCGGTAGGCCTAACACGGCCGGTTTGGCAGTCGGGAGATGATGAGAAAAAACGGCCGAAAATCGACCTCGAGGCATAGGAAAAATTTTATGAAAAAATTTCGACCTCGCGCTACGCAGTCCAAAGTCTCGGATTCGATTAATATACGTAAGAGCACATCACAAAACGTGCGCAGAAGTCATCGGTAGGCCTAACACGGCCGGTTTGGCAGTCGGGAGATGATGAGGAAAAACGGCCGAAAATCGACCTCGAGGCATAGCAAAAATTTTATGAAAAAATTTCGACCTCGCGCTACGCAGTCCAAAGTCTCGGATTCGATTAATATACGTAAGAGCACATCACAAAACGTGCGCAGAAGTCATCGGGAGGCCTAACACGGCCGGTTTGGCAGTCGGGAGATGATGAGGAAAAACGGCTGAAAATCGACCTCGAGGCATAGGAAAAATGTTATGAAAAAATTTCGACCTCGCGCCACGCAGTCCAAAGTCTCGGATTCGATTAATATACGTAAGAGCACATCACAAAACGTGCGCAGAAGTCATCGGTAGGCCTAACACGGCCGGTTTGGCAGTCGGGAGATGATGAGGAAAAACGGCCGAAAATCGACCTCGAGGCATAGGAAAAATTTTATGAAAAAATTTCGACCTCGCGCTACGCAGTCCAAAGTCTCGGATTCGATTAATATACGTAAGAGCACATCACAAAACGTGCGCAGAAGTCATCGGTAGGCCTAACACGGCCGGTTTGGCTGTCGGGAGATGATGAGGAAAAACGGCCGAAAATCGACCTCGAGGCATAGGAAAAATTTTATGAAAAAATTTCGACCTCGCGCTACGCAGTCCAAAGTCTCGGATTCGATTAATATACGTCAGAGCACATCACAAAACGTGCGCAGAAGTCATCGGTAGGCCTAATACGGCCGGTTTGGCAGTCGGGAGATGATGAGGAAAAACGGCCGAAAATCGACCTCGAGGCATAGGAAAAATTTTATGAAAAAATTTCGACCTCGCGCTAAGCAGTCCAAAGTCTCGGATTCGATTAATATACGTAAGAGCACATCACAAAACGTGCGCAGAAGTCATCGGTAGGCCTAACACGGCCGGTTTGGCAGTCGGGAGATGATGAGGAAAAACGGCCGAAAATCGACCTCGAGGCATAGGAAAAATTTTATGAAAAAATTTCGACCTCGCGCTACGCAGTCCAAAGTCTCGGATTCGATTAATATACGTAAGAGCACATCACAAAACGTGCGCAGAAGTCATCGGTAGGCCTAACACGGCCGGTTTGGCAGTCGGGAGATGATGAGGAAAAACGGCCGAAAATCGACCTCGAGGCATAGGAAAAGAGCACATCACAAAACGTGCGCAGAAGTCATCGGTAGGCCTAACACGGCCGGTCCGGACTACGCAGTCCAAAGTCTCGGATTCGATTAATATACGTAAGAGCACATCACAAAACGTGCGCAGAAGTCATCGGTAGGCCTAACACGGCCGGTTTGGCAGTCGGGAGATGATGAGAAAAAACGGCCGAAAATCGACCTCGAGGCATAGGAAAAATTTTATGAAAAAATTTCGACCTCGCGCTACGCAGTCCAAAGTCTCGGATTCGATTAATATACGTAAGAGCACATCACAAAACGTGCGCAGAAGTCATCGGTAGGCCTAACACGGCCGGTTTGGCAGTCGGGAGATGATGAGGAAAAACGGCGGAAAATCGACCTCGAGGCATAGGAAAAATTGTATGAAAAAATTTCGACCTCGCGCTACGCAGTCCAAAGTCTCGGATTCGATTAATATACGTAAGAGCACATCACAAAACGTGCGCAGAAGTCATCGGTAGGCCTAACACGGCCGGTTTGGCAGTCGGGAGATGATGAGGAAAAACGGCCGAAAATCGACCTCGAGGCATAGCAAAAATTTTATGAAAAAATTTCGACCTCGCGCTACGCAGTCCAAAGTCTCGGATTCGATTAATATACGTAAGAGCACATCACAAAACGTGCGCAGCAGTCATCGGTAGGCCTAACACGGCCGGTTTGGCAGTCGGGAGATGATGAGGAAAAACGGCCGAAAATCGACCTCGAGGCATAGGAAAAATTTTATGAAAAAATTTCGACCTCGCGCTACGCAGTCCAAAGTCTCGGATTCGATTAATATACGTAAGAGCACATCACAAAACGTGCGCAGAAGTCATCGGTAGGCCTAACACGGCCGGTTTGGCAGTCGGGAGATGATGAGAAAAAACGGCCGAAAATCGACCTCGAGGCATAGGAAAAATTTTATGAAAAAATTTCGACCTCGCGCTACGCAGTCCAAAGTCTCGGATTCGATTAATATACGTAAGAGCACATCACAAAACGTGCGCAGAAGTCATCGGTAGGCCTAACACGGCCGGTTTGGCAGTCGGGAGATGATGAGGAAAAACGGCGGAAAATCGACCTCGAGGCATAGGAAAAATTGTATGAAAAAATTTCGACCTCGCGCTACGCAGTCCAAAGTCTCGGATTCGATAAATATACGTTAGAGCACATCACAAAACGTGCGCAGAAGTCATCGGTAGGCCTAATACGGCCGGTTTGGCAGTCGGGAGATGATGAGGAAAAACGGCCGAAAATCGACCTCGAGGCATAGGAAAAATTTTATGAAAAAATTTCGACCTCGCGCTACGCAGTCCAAAGTCTCGGATTCGATTAATATACGTAAGAGCACATCACAAAACGTGCGCAGAAGTCATCGGTAGGCCTAACACGGCCGGTTTGGCAGTCGGGAGATGATGAGGAAAAACGGCCGAAAATCGACCTCGAGGCATAGGAAAAATTTTATGAAAAAATTTCGACCTCGCGCTACGCAGTCCAAAGTCTCGGATTCGATTAATATACGTAAGAGCACATCACAAAACGTGCGCAGGGTCATCGGTAGGCCTAACACGGCCGGTTTGGCAGTCGGGAGATGATGAGGAAAAACGGCCGAAAATCGACTTCGAGGCATAGGAAAAATTTTATGAAAAAATTTCGACCTCGCGCTACGCAGTCCAAAGTCTCGGATTCGATTAATATACGTAAGAGCACATCACAAAACGTGCGCAGGGTCATCGGTAGGCCTAACACGGCCGGTTTGGCAGTCGGGAGATGATGAGGAAAAACGGCCGAAAATCGACTTCGAGGCATAGGAAAAATTTTATGAAAAAATTTCGACCTCGCGCTACGCAGTCCAAAGTCTCGGATTCGATTAATATACGTAAGAGCACATCACAAAACGTGCGCAGAAGTCATCGGTAGGCCTAACACGGCCGGTTTGGCAGTCGGGAGATGATGAGGAAAATCGGCCGAAAATCGACCTCGAGGCATAGGAAAAATTTTATGAAAAAATTTCGACCTCGCGCTACGCAGTCCAAAGTCTCGGATTCGATTAATATACGTAAGAGCACATCACAAAACGTGCGCAGAAGTCATCGGTAGGCCTAACACGGCCGGTTTGGCAGTCGGGAGATGATGAGGAAAAACGGCCGAAAATCGACCTCGAGGCATAGGAAAAATTTTATGAAAAAATTTCGACCTCGCGCTACGCAGTCCAAAGTCTCGGATTCGATTAATATACGTAAGAGCACATCACAAAACGTGCGCAGAAGTCATCGGTAGGCCTAACACGGCCGGTTTGGCAGTCGGGAGATGATGAGGAAAAACGGCCGAAAATCGACCTCGAGGCATAGGAAAAATTTTATGAAAAAATTTCGACCTCGCGCTACGCAGTCCAAAGTCTCGGATTCGATTAATATACGTAAGAGCACATCACAAAACGTGCGCAGGGTCATCGGTAGGCCTAACACGGCCGGTTTGGCAGTCGGGAGATGATGAGGAAAAACGGCCGAAAATCGACTTCGAGGCATAGGAAAAATTTTATGAAAAAATTTCGACCTCGCGCTACGCAGTCCAAAGTCTCGGATTCGATTAATATACGTAAGAGCACATCACAAAACGTGCGCAGGGTCATCGGTAGGCCTAACACGGCCGGTTTGGCAGTCGGGAGATGATGAGGAAAAACGGCCGAAAATCGACTTCGAGGCATAGGAAAAATTTTATGAAAAAATTTCGACCTCGCGCTACGCAGTCCAAAGTCTCGGATTCGATTAATATACGTAAGAGCACATCACAAAACGTGCGCAGAAGTCATCGGTAGGCCTAACACGGCCGGTTTGGCAGTCGGGAGATGATGAGGAAAATCGGCCGAAAATCGACCTCGAGGCATAGGAAAAATTTTATGAAAAAATTTCGACCTCGCGCTACGCAGTCCAAAGTCTCGGATTCGATTAATATACGTAAGAGCACATCACAAAACGTGCGCAGAAGTCATCGGTAGGCCTAACACGGCCGGTTTGGCAGTCGGGAGATGATGAGGAAAAACGGCCGAAAATCGACCTCGAGGCATAGGAAAAATTTTATGAAAAAATTTCGACCTCGCGCTACGCAGTCCAAAGTCTCGGATTCGATTAATATACGTAAGAGCACATCACAAAACGTGCGCAGAAGTCATCGGTAGGCCTAACACGGCCGGTTTGGCAGTCGGGAGATGATGAGGAAAAACGGCCGAAAATCGACCTCGAGGCATAGGAAAAATTTTATGAAAAAATTTCGACCTCGCGCTACGCAGTCCAAAGTCTCGGATTCGATTAATATACGTAAGAGCACATCACAAAACGTGCGCAGAAGTCATCGGTAGGCCTAACACGGCCGGTTTGGCAGTCGGGAGATGATGAGGAAAAACGGCCGAAAATCGACCTCGAGGCATAGGAAAAATTTTATGAAAAAATTTCGACCTCGCGCTACGCAGTCCAAAGTCTCGGATTCGATTAATATACGTAAGAGCACATCACAAAACGTGCGCAGAAGTCATCGGTAGGCCTAACACGGCCGGTTTGGCAGTCGGGAGATGATGAGGAAAAACGGCCGAAAATCGACCTCGAGGCATAGGAAAAATTTTATGAAAAAATTTCGACCTCGCGCTACGCAGTCCAAAGTCTCGGATTCGATTAATATACGTAAGAGCACATTACAAAACGTGCGCAGAAGTCATCGGTAGGCCTAACACGGCCGGTTTGGCAGTCGGGAGATGATGAGGAAAATCGGCCGAAAATCGACCTCCAAAGTCTCGGATTCGATTAATATACGTAAGAGCACATCACAAAACGTGCGCAGAAGTCATCGGTAGGCCTAACACGGCCGGTTTGGCAGTCGGGAGATGATGAGGAATAGGAAAAATTTTATGAAAAAATTTCGACCTCGCGCTACGCAGTCCAAAGTCTCGGATTCGATTAATATACGTAAGAGCACATCACAAAACGTGCGCAGAAGTCATCGGTAGGCCTAACACGGCCGGTTTGGCAGTCGGGAGATGATGAGGAAAAACGGCCGAAAATCGACCTCGAGGCATAGGAAAAATTTTATGAAAAAATTTCGACCTCGCGCTACGCAGTCCAAAGTCTCGGATTCGATTAATATACGTAAGAGCACATCACAAAACGTGCGCAGAAGTCATCGGTAGGCCTAACACGGCCGGTTTGGCAGTCGGGAGATGATGAGGAAAATCGGCCGAAAATCGACCTCGAGGCATAGGAAAAATTTTATGAAAAAATTTCGACCTCGCGCTACGCAGTCCAAAGTCTCGGATTCGATTAATATACGTAAGAGCACATCACAAAACGTGCGCAGAAGTCATCGGTAGGCCTAACACGGCCGGTTTGGCAGTCGGGAGATGATGAGGAAAAACGGCCGAAAATCGACCTCGAGGCATAGGAAAAATTTTATGAAAAAATTTCGACCTCGCGCTACGCAGTCCAAAGTCTCGGATTCGATTAATATACGTAAGAGCACATCACAAAACGTGCGCAGAAGTCATCGGTAGGCCTAACACGGCCGGTTTGGCAGTCGGGAGATGATGAGGAAAAACGGCCGAAAATCGACCTCGAGGCATAGGAAAAATTTTATGAAAAAATTTCGACCTCGCGCTACGCAGTCCAAAGTCTCGGATTCGATTAATATACGTAAGAGCACATCACAAAACGTGCGCAGAAGTCATCGGTAGGCCTAACACGGCCGGTTTGGCAGTCGGGAGATGATGAGGAAAAACGGCCGAAAATCGACCTCGAGGCATAGGAAAAATTTTATGAAAAAATTTCGACCTCGCGCCTACGCAGTCCAAAGTCTCGGATTCGATTAATATACGTAAGAGCACATCACAAAACGTGCGCAGAAGTCATCGGTAGGCCTAACACGGCCGGTTTGGCAGTCGGGAGATGATGAGGAAAAACGGCCGAAAATCGACCTCGAGGCATAGGAAAAATTTTATGAAAAAATTTCGACCTCGCGCTACGCAGTCCAAAGTCTCGGATTCGATTAATATACGTAAGAGCACATCACAAAACGTGCGCAGAAGTCATCGGTAGGCCTAACACGGCCGGTTTGGCAGTCGGGAGATGATGAGGAAAAACGGCCGAAAATCGACCTCGAGGCATAGGAAAAATTTTATGAATAAATTTCGACCTCGCGCTACGCAGTCCAAAGTCTCGGATTCGATAAATATACGTAAGAGCACATCACAAAACGTGCGCAGAAGTCATCGGTAGGCCTAATACGGCCGGTTTGGCAGTCGGGAGATGATGAGGAAAAACGGCCGAAAATCGACTTCGAGGCATAGGAAAAATTTTATGAAAAAATTTCGACCTCGCGCTACGCAGTCCAAAGTCTCGGATTCGATTAATATACGTAAGAGCACATCACAAAACGTGCGCAGAAGTCATCGGTAGGCCTAACACGGCCGGTTTGGCAGTCGGGAGATGATGAGGAAAAACGGCCGAAAATCGACCTCGAGGCATAGGAAAAATTTTATGAAAAAATTTCGACCTCGCGCTACGCAGTCCAAAGTCTCGGATTCGATTAAAATACGTAAGAGCACATCACAAAACGTGCGCAGAAGTCATCGGTAGGCCTAACACGGCCGGTTTGGCAGTCGGGATATGATGAGGAAAAACGGCCGAAAATCGACCTCGAGGCATAGGAAAAATTTTATGAAAAAATTTCGACCTCGCGCTACGCAGTCCAAAGTCTCGGATTCGATTAATATACGTAAGAGCACATCACAAAACGTGCGCAGAAGTCATCGGTAGGCCTAACACGGCCGGTTTGGCAGTCGGGAGATGATGAGGAAAAACGGCCGAAAATCGACCTCGAGGCATAGGAAAAATTTTATGAAAAAATTTCGACCTCGCGCTACGCAGTCCAAAGTCTCGGATTCGATTAATATACGTAAGAGCACATCACAAAACGTGCGCAGAAGTCATCGGTAGGCCTAACACGGCCGGTTTGGCAGTCGGGAGATGATGAGGAAAAACGGCCGAAAATCGACCTCGAGGCATAGGAAAAATTTTATGAAAAAATTTCGACCTCGCGCTACGCAGTCCAAAGTCTCGGATTCGATTAATATACGTAAGAGCACATCACAAAACGTGCGCAGAAGTCATCGGTAGGCCTAACACGGCCGGTTTGGCAGTCGGGAGATGATGAGGAAAAACGGCCGAAAATCGACCTCGAGGCATAGGAAAAATTTTATGAAAAAATTTCGACCTCGCGCTACGCAGTCCAAAGTCTCGGATTCGATTAATATACGTAAGAGCACATCACAAAACGTGCGCAGAAGTCATCGGTAGGCCTAACACGGCCGGTTTGGCAGTCGGGAGATGATGAGGAAAAACGGCCGAAAATCGACCTCGAGGCATAGGAAAAATTTTATGAAAAAATTTCGACCTCGCGCTACGCAGTCCAAAGTCTCGGATTCGATAAATATACGTAAGAGCACATCACAAAACGTGCGCAGAAGTCATCGGTAGGCCTAATACGGCCGGTTTGGCAGTCGGGAGATGATGAGGAAAAACGGCCGAAAATCGACCTCGAGGCATAGGAAAAATTTTATGAAAAAATTTCAACCTCGCGCTACGCAGTCCAAAGTCTCGGATTCGATTAATATACGTAAGAGCACATCACAAAACGTGCGCAGAAGTCATCGGTAGGCCTAACACGGCCGGTTTGGCAGTCGGGAGATGATGAGGAAAAACGGCCGAAAATCGACCTCGAGGCATAGGAAAAATTTTATGAAAAAATTTCGACCTCGCGCTACGCAGTCCAAAGTCTCGGATTCGATTAATATACGTAAGAGCACATCACAAAACGTGCGCAGAAGTCATCGGTAGGCCTAACCAGGCCGGTTTGGCAGTCGGGAGATGATGAGGAAAAACGGCCGAAAATCGACCTCGAGGCATAGGAAAAATTTTATGAAAAAATTTCGACCTCGCGCTACGCAGTCCAAAGTCTCGGATTCGATTAATATACGTAAGAGCACATCACAAAACGTGCGCAGAAGTCATCGGTAGGCCTAACACGGCCGGTTTGGCAGTCGGGAGACGATGAGGAAAAACGGCCGAAAATCGAGACCTCGAGGCATAGGAAAAATTTTATGAAAAAATTTCGACCTCGCGCTACGCAGTCCAAAGTCTCGGATTCGATTAATATACGTAAGAGCACATCACAAAACGTGCGCAGAAGTCATCGGTAGGCCTAATACGGTCGGTTTGGCAGTCGGGAGATGATGAGGAAAAACGGCCGAAAATCGACCTCGAGGCATAGGAAAAATTTTATGAAAAAATTTCGACCTCGCGCTACGCAGTCCAAAGTCTCGGATTCGATTAATATACGTAAGAGCACATCACAAAACGTGCGCAGAAGTCATCGGTAGGCCTAACACGGCCGGTTTGGCAGTCGGGAGATGATGAGGAAAAACGGCCGAAAATCGACCTCGAGGCATAGGAAAAATTTTATGAAAAAATTTCGACCTCGCGCTACGCAGTCCAAAGTCTCGGATTCGATAAATATACGTAAGAGCACATCACAAAACGTGCGCAGAAGTCATCGGTAGGCCTAATACGGTCGGTTTGGCAGTCGGGAGATGATGAGGAAAAACGGCCGAAAATCGACCTCGAGGCATAGGAAAAATTTTATGAAAAAATTTCGACCTCGCGCTACGCAGTCCAAAGTCTCGGATTCGATAAATATACGTAAGAGCACATCACAAAACGTGCGCAGAAGTCATCGGTAGGCCTAACACGGCCGGTTTGGCAGTCGGGAGATGATGAGGAAAAACGGCCGAAAATCGACCTCGAGGCATAGGAAAAATTTTATGAAAAAATTTCGACCTCGCGCTACGCAGTCCAAAGTCTCGGATTCGATAAATATACGTAAGAGCACATCACAAAACGTGCGCAGAAGTCATCGGTAGGCCTAACACGGCCGGTTTGGCAGTCGGGAGATGATGAGGAAAAACGGCCGAAAATCGACCTCGAGGCATAGGAAAAATTTTATGAAAAAATTTCGACCTCGCGCTACGCAGTCCAAAGTCTCGGATTCGATTAATATACGTAAGAGCACATCACAAAACGTGCGCAGAAGTCATCGGTAGGCCTAACACGGCCGGCTTGGCAGTCGGGAGATGATGAGGAAAAACGGCCGAAAATCGACCTCGAGGCATAGGAAAAATTTTATGAAAAAATTTCGACCTCGCGCTACGCAGTCCAAAGTCTCGGATTCGATTAATATACGTAAGAGCACATCACAAAACGTGCGCAGAAGTCATCGGTAGGCCTAACACGGCCGGTTTGGCAGTCGGGAGATGATGAGGAAAAACGGCCGAAAATCGACCTCGAGGCATAGGAAAAATTTTATGAAAAAATTTCGACCTCGCGCTACGCAGTCCAAAGTCTCGGATTCGATTAATATACGTAAGAGCACATCACAAAACGTGCGCAGAAGTCATCGGTAGGCCTAACACGGCCGGTTTGGCAGTCGGGAGATGATGAGGAAAAACGGCTGAAAATCGACCTCGAGGCATAGGAAAAATTTTATGAAAAAATTTCGACCTCGCGCTACGCAGTCCAAAGTCTCGGATTCGATTAATATACGTAAGAGCACATCACAAAACGTGCGCAGAAGTCATCGGTAGGCCTAACACGGCCGGTTTGGCAGTCGGGAGATGATGAGGAAAAACGGCCGAAAATCGACCTCGAGGCATAGGAAAAATTTTATGAATAAATTTCGACCTCGCGCTACGCAGTCCAAAGTCTCGGATTCGATAAATATACGTAAGAGCACATCACAAAACGTGCGCAGAAGTCATCGGTAGGCCTAATACGGCCGGTTTGGCAGTCGGGAGATGATGAGGAAAAACGGCCGAAAATCGACCTCGAGGCATAGGAAAAATTTTATGAAAAAATTTCGACCTCGCGCTACGCAGTCCAAAGTCTCGGATTCGATTAATATACGTAAGAGCACATCACAAAACGTGCGCAGAAGTCATCGGTAGGCCTAACACGGCCGGTTTGGCAGTCGGGAGATGATGAGGAAAAACGGCCGAAAATCGACCTCGAGGCATAGGAAAAATTTTATGAAAACATTTCGACCTCGCGCTACGCAGTCCAAAGTCTCGGATTCGATTAATATACGTAAGAGCACATCACAAAACGTGCGCAGAAGTCATCGGTAGGCCTAACACGGCCGGTTTGGCAGTCGGGAGATGATGAGGAAAAACGGCCGAAAATCGACCTCGAGGCATAGGAAAAATTTTATGAAAAAATTTCGACCTCGCGCTACGCAGTCCAAAGTCTCGGATTCGATTAATATACGTAAGAGCACATCACAAAACGTGCGCAGAAGTCATCGGTAGGCCTAACACGGCCGGTTTGGCAGTCGGGAGATGATGAGGAAAAACGGCCGAAAATCGAACTCGAGGCATAGGAAAAATTTTATGAAAAAATTTCGACCTCGCGCTACGCAGTCCAAAGTCTCGGATTCGATTAATATACGTAAGAGCACATCACAAAACGTGCGCAGAAGTCATCGGTAGGCCTAACACGGCCGGTTTGGCAGTCGGGAGATGATAAGGAAAAACGGCCGAAAATCGACCTCGAGGCATAGGAAAAATTTTATGAAAAAATTTCGACCTCGCGCTACGCAGTCCAAAGTCTCGGATTCGATTAATATACGTAAGAGCACATCACAAAACGTGCGCAGAAGTCATCGGTAGGCCTAACACGGCCGGTTTGGCAGTCGGGAGATGATGAGGAAAAACGGCCGAAAATCGACCTCGAGGCATAGGAAAAATTTTATGAAAAAATTTCGACCTCGCGCTACGCAGTCCAAAGTCTCGGATTCGATTAATATACGTAAGAGCACATCACAAAACGTGCGCAGAAGTCATCGGTAGGCCTAACACGGCCGGTTTGGCAGTCGGGAGATGATGAGGAAAAACGGCCGAAAATCGACCTCGAGGCATAGGAAAAATTTTATGAAAAAATTTCGACCTCGCGCTACGCAGTCCAAAGTCTCGGATTCGATTAATATACGTAAGAGCACATCACAAAACGTGCGCAGAAGTCATCGGTAGGCCTAACACGGCCGGTTTGGCAGTCGGGAGATGATGAGGAAAAACGGCCGAAAATCGACCTCGAGGCATAGGAAAAATTTTATGAAAAAATTTCGACCTCGCGCTACGCAGTCCAAAGTCTCGGATTCGATTAATATACGTAAGAGCACATCACAAAACGTGCGCAGAAGTCATCGGTAGGCCTAACACGGCCGGTTTGGCAGTCGGGAGATGATGAGGAAAAACGGGCCGAAAATCGACCTCGAGGCATAGGAAAAATTTTATGAAAAAATTTCGACCTCGCGCTACGCAGTCCAAAGTCTCGGATTCGATTAATATACGTAAGAGCACATCACAAAACGTGCGCAGAAGTCATCGGTAGGCCTAACACGGCCGGTTTGGCAGTCGGGAGATGATGAGGAAAAACGGCCGAAAATCGACCTCGAGGCATAGGAAAAATTTTATGAATAAATTTCGACCTCGCGCTACGCAGTCCAAAGTCTCGGATTCGATTAATATACGTAAGAGCACATCACAAAACGTGCGCAGAAGTCATCGGTAGGCCTAACACGGCCGGTTTGGCAGTCGGGAGATGATGAGGAAAAACGGCCGAAAATCGACCTCGAGGCATAGGAAAAATTTTATGAAAAAATTTCGACCTCGCGCTACGCAGTCCAAAGTCTCGGATTCGATTAATATACGTAAGAGCACATCACAAAACGTGCGCAGAAGTCATCGGTAGGCCTAACACGGCCGGTTTGGCAGTCGGGAGATGATGAGGAAAAACGGCCGAAAATCGACCTCGAGGCATAGGAAAAATTTTATGAAAAAATTTCGACCTCGCGCTACGCAGTCCAAAGTCTCGGATTCGATTAATATACGTAAGAGCACATCACAAAACGTGCGCAGAAGTCATCGGTAGGCCTAACACGGCCGGTTTGGCAGTCGGGAGATGATGAGGAAAAACGGCCGAAAATCGACCTCGAGGCATAGGAAAAATTTTATGAAAAAATTTCGACCTCGCGCTACGCAGTCCAAAGTCTCGGATTCGATTAATATACGTAAGAGCACATCACAAAACGTGCGCAGAAGTCATCGGTAGGCCTAACACGGCCGGTTTGGCAGTCGGGAGATGATGAGGAAAAACGGCCGAAAATCGACCTCGAGGCATAGGAAAAATTTTATGAAAAAATTTCGACCTCGCGCTACGCAGTCCAAAGTCTCGGTTTCGATTAATATACGTAAGAGCACATCACAAAACGTGCGCAGAAGTCATCGGTAGGCCTAACACGGCCGGTTTGGCAGTCGGGAGATGATGAGGAAAAACGGCCGAAAATCGACCTCGAGGCATAGGAAAAATTTTATGAAAAAATTTCGACCTCGCGCTACGCAGTCCAAAGTCTCGGATTCGATTAATATACGTAAGAGCACATCACAAAACGTGCGCAGAAGT